>CM061053.1:31580010-34104805 GCA_030762865.1 Paraleonurus japonicus | reverse complement strand
AAAGGGATAGGAATACGGCAGTAAGACCGTGAGGTTCGAGGCTCATCCTTTGATCACAGATTCCGACCTTATAATCGGTTTGTCTTCACCTATTACGGTGAATAAAGGTACAATTCTATCCGCTGCATTTATATGATTGAGATCCCAAATCGATAATTTCATAGAGTCGGCGATCGGTGGTTCCAACAATGGTTTCATCCTCCTTCATCCTCGTGTTCTCGAACTTTGTCCCTAGCATTCGGAGTCCTGGATCTTCGAACACTTTCTCGATCCTTCACAATGATCTTGCAGCCTATCCCAAGCATCTTTTGCACTTACACGCTTTGATATGAGCTTGAACATGGTCATATCAACTGCTACAAAGTTTGCATTTAATGCTTTGGAATTAAAGCTTGCAGTTGTGCTTTTGATTGGAGTGAATTGATACATGTTTTTAGGGCTATTTTTAGTGCAAAAAGTGAGCTAAAGTGTTAGTTTTTGTGCCTAAATGTGAAAAGTATCACTCTTTTGCCTAAAAAGTATTATTTGTGAGATTTTGATGTTTTCCGTCCATTTTGCAGGTAATTCGGTGGATTTTTGCCAAACCAAGAGTACCATTAGCCTTAGAATGAAGAGACGGACATCCGGACGAAAATGTGGGTCGGGGCCGAAGCCCCGTGTGAGAAAATGCCCCTGACTCGAGCTCGGTCGAGGGACAAGAGCCTCGAGTCGAGGGATGTGCGTAAAGCGACCAAAATCAAGGAAAGCAGGAGCCTCGACTCGAGACATGACCCTCGAGTCGAGGGATGAGACAAAGCGCAGAAGCCTCGACTGAGACATGACCCTCGAGTCGAGGGAGTGAAGAAATGCAGGGGACCTCGAGTCGAGGCCCGACCCTCGACTCGAGGGGGAAGTTTTTCATAAATTCGGTATTTAAGGACTTGAAGCAGAGCAATCCAGACATACTAGATAGTAGCATTAGTAGCGGTTTTGGGGCGATTTCTCAAGCCCCAAGCCAATTTCCTTTCTTAGATTAGATTAGAAGTTAGAATTAGGAGTAGATTTCAATTGATTGTTGATAGATTAGACATAGATTAGCATTTGATCCTTGTTATCCTTTCAATTCAAGCTTGTATTTCATTTGGAGGATTGTTGTTGAAGACTCAAGCATTCCTATTTTGGTTAATTGAAGATCATTTGGTGATGTTTTTCCTCTTTTGTCTCTTTAATTTCTTAATTGTTGTGATTTGCTTTGTGTTTGTTCAATTCGATCTTCTTCCCATGGGTATTGTTTGTGGTACCATGGGCTAACTCTCTTGTGCTTAAGTTAATTGAAATTGATGATGAATTGATTGATGATGCTATAATTGTTGATGATTGGAGATCAATTGAGTAGATTGCTAACTAATTGTGATTCTCATTTGTGCTTCATGCATAATTATCTCTTTAGATTAGTGTTCGATCACCCTAGCTATAGACGAGAGTTGCGCTAACGTGATCCTAGATTAATCGGGTGATAATTGTGTATGAATGCGTGGATTGGGTGCTTCTAATCGAGAGATTAGTTGCACTAAGGATACTCACATTAGTTTGTTTCCTAATTGTGATTCTTAATTGTGCTTTGTGTAAAATTGTTGCTTTTGATTAATGGTTGATCACCCTAGCAATAGGCGAGAGTTGAGCTAACGTGATTAGGTGTTAATCGAAGTTTCAATTTTGCATGATTGTATGAATTGGGGATTTCTACATTGAGAGATGAGAAAGACTAAGGATACTCACATTAGGCATTGTGATATTAATGGAGTGATTAATTTCATGATGGTTTATGCTTTCTATCTTAGTTGATTTGCAATTTGATTCAATTGTAGCTTGTTGATTGATGATTCATTGATGGATGTTAATCCTAGCACCTCTACTCCATTTATTGTTGTGTTTGTTATCGCATTCTTAGTGTTCGATCATTTGCTTGCTCCACTTTGTTATATTGTATTTTTGCTTGTGTTTTTGTTGTTTTTGTACCGAACCATTGTTGCAACTCTAGTCACTAATAACTTGTATTTCTAGGACCTCATGTGCATACTTTTTCCCTTGGGTTCGATATTTTGTTGATTGGTCTTAATAACTCTTACCCTATACACTCCAATCAGCTTTCATCATTCGCTCATTCCAACTCACGCTTGACAATGGTCTCTCCTTCAAGATTCCGCATTAGTCCTGCTAGATGTATACTATAAGCCTAGCTTTTGTATGAACATCTTTCTTGAGTATGAACATCTTTTTCATATGAGATTCATTATGATCAAAATACTTATTGTTTATGATTGTTATATATATCATTATTATGTTTAGATTAATCTATACCGTAGATAACATGGTGTGTGGTGTCACACGTAAGATCATGTTATCGTGCCTTATAGATTGTAAATAATAGCTCACAACCAAAATGGATTTGGACAAATCATTGGAACGGTTGTAGTGTAATTTGGTATTAGTCTATCTTGACTATAAAGTTACACTAGTACATTTTGTATGTATTGAGCAGACCATATGAGGTTGTTCAATTTGTACCGACTATATAAAAGAACAAGACCTCTCGTTGTTATGGATGTACGTCTTCTTAATCCCTATATAATAATGGGCACGTGTACTCAATGTATGTTTCTTTGATTTACCAATGGGTGAGATTTATTAAATCAATAGGCTCGGTGAATCGGGAGATAGCATTGTTTATATGGTGTGCCGTTGATTATAGAAGGAATCGTTGTCCTAATTATTTAGATGATGATGTCCTCATAAAGATTATTATGTAAACCCCGCAGTGGATTTAATCCGACATAATAATAAAGATGAGTGGTACTACTCTTGAATTAGATATAAATTAATTAAATTGTCAGTAATTTAATTAATTTATGGACATTCGATATCTTAAACACGGGAAATAAACGTATACATAATAAAGGAGCCCATATAATAATATGGGATTAGGATTTTAATTCAATTATAACTCTTTAGTGGACCGAGTTATAATTGATGGGCTTAAGTAAAGTGTTCGACGAACACAGGATATTTAGGCCCATCAGAGGCCCAACCCTAATTCCTCCTTAGGGTCCCTGTTGTAGCCTATAAATAAACCCTAACATCGTAGTCTCCAGCGTGTGAAAAAATGTGAGGTCGAGGGAGGCGGATTCTCGATTCCTTGGAGGATCGTCGACCACTCGACGTCCAAGGGAAAGGGATAGGAATACGGCAGAAGACCGTGAGGTTCGAGGCTCATCCTTCGATCGCAGCTTCGACCTTAGAACTGGTTTGTCTTCACCTATTACGGTGAATAAAGGTACAATTCTTTCCGCTGCATGCTTTGTGTGATTATGATCCCGAGTCTCGATAGTTTCGTAGAGTCGGCGATCGGTGGTTCCAACAATTCCTTGGGGGCGCCCAACCTCGCTAGTACACTTCTCCAAGCACGTTCATCAATTGACTTGATGTACATCCTCATCCTTGGTTTCCAATAAGCATAGATTGTTCCATCTAGAACGGGAGGCCTAAGTGATTGAGACAAAGGTAATCTATTGCAAAGACAACACACTAGACACAGATCTAACTTAGTAACATCAAGTTATGGCTCGATGCCAACCGAAGGTGTGTGTGCCGCCCCGGGATCAGAGATTGTTATCACAATGTTGTAACAATGAGAGTAACACCGACGCTATAACAAATGAAGACTTAGTCAAAAATCTTTGCAAACCAGATAAAATTTTTCATAGATTATTTTAAATAATATTCTATGAGGAAACGATTCACTATGTTAATAATGAATACAAATCAAGTAGAGAACGATTCACAATTCGAATCTTCTCAATAAACCACTACAAGACCTAAACACACCGTTTATGATCTCAAATCGCTAAGTGTATAAAATACACCGTCAAAGGTGACCTATCTAGATATATTAAAGAACACCCTGTCTACTAACAATCTAAACAGTAATCTATTGTTACATGTAATGTGGCAACATCGTATGTAACGTAAACCGGGAAATAATGGCCCTATCAATCTGGATGCACTTATCGCACTCAATAGTCTCGATACTCGATTACTTCTCACGTAAGGCTCTTATAATTTGTGATTGATCAGCTCGTATTGCCTTATTCTTCATTCCCGAAGCTTCACCACCTATTTATAGATGTCGAATACAACTTTCAAGAGTATCGTAGATCCTTGTAGATGGATCTAGAAATCTCCACTCATTCCCTACTATTCGTATCGTGAATCTCAAAGGGAAAACCGCCAAGAAACCGCCTCTAATAACCGCTATTGACTTGTAACCGCTTGTTCTAGATAACTCCCCTTTATTTTTGATCCTTGTAGATCCTTCCTGAGTATTGGAGTTGATTCCAGATCGTCAACCTACAAATAACAACATCAAAGAAAACACTGAAACATGAAAAGTTAGTTGTTAGAAGAAAGGCGATTCTCGATGTCACACCCGATGTTACAACATTGGTGGTAACAAAAATGTTTAACTTCGTGACATCAACAAGATTAATTTTTGCAATTCTAAGAATCACAAGCAATTGTAACACATTCATAGCACTCACAAAGTTTTTTATTCACACACAAGAAAGTTCTTCATGTTCATAGTTCTCATAGTGTTTATAGAACACTATCATTCATATCTTCAAGCCATTATTTCCGTAAATCAAGAAGGAAAACCTCGTAGGGTTGAAGATATTTGTTGTAAATCGTAAGTAAGGAAGTAAGTAGTGAAGGCCCTTTCACAGGATTGTGGAAGGAGAGTGGATGTAGGATCTTTCGATCCGAACTACTACAAATTTTTGTTCTTTCTTTCTCGTTTCAATTTTTGTTATTACGTACTTACTAATCTGATCAAACATATTTTAGATTGCTTTAGATCCAATATAGATTAAGTATAAACTAGTTTCCGCCGACACTTTCATTTACGAGTTTGCAATTCAAGCCGTTAAATAATCTGAATTTGGAAAAATTTAGATAATCTATTCAACCCCCTTCTAGATTATCTCTCGAAAGGTTATTCAAACTCTTCATAATCACTCAATCTAGGTTCCAACAGATGAGGTGACAAATGATGGAAGCATTTGAAATGCTAATTAGCAAGCGCTTTTAGACTTGCCACCTCGGCCCTAAGGGCTTCGAGTTCAATATGAGAAGCAGATGCAAAAGGTTGAGCTAATTCCACTTCGATGGAGAAGACTGTGGTTATGTCTACCTCTTCAATCTCCTTCGCTGGCTCACCTCACCTGATGGAGAATCTCGCCCAATGAGATTGTACTACGGCACTTCGGATTCCACCATTGCCGGTATCTCGCTCCTCCATTTGCTCTTTTTCGCTTCCCACTGCCTCCATCTCCTTAGCCGGGTTCAACAACCTTCTCCACCTCCATAACCTCCTCAACTTCCTTCTCTACCCCCGCTTCTTCCTCCGCCTCCTTTTCAACCTCGCCTTCAACAGCCGCTCCTCACCGATTTCTTTGGCAGAGAGGCCATATACACTCTTTTCTCAAGATAAGACACAAACCGATCCATTGAAAATATTTCTTCAAAAGTCTTCAAACCAGCTTGTTCTTAGCACAATCTTCTCCCAAATAAGTGATTGTTTCCTCCCGCCTCCCCTATCAAAAATAGTAGTCTCTTCAAAGAATCTAGTCCTTAACCTCTTTAGCAGCACACATCGATCATTTGTTTGAGTAATTCGCCTGCCTCGCTAAGGCGTGTTCTTTTCTCGTAATAAATATTTTCCCAAGGATTCGAAGAGAAGTTTGCTGGACCCATGACCCCCGTATGGGTTGGGTAGGTTAAGGAAAAGATCGAGATACAGATGCAATTGGGGTTGAAAGGAAGAAGAATGGGTCAGAGATTTTTAGTGGGTAGTGGTGTTGGACTTTTTGGAGTGGGTCGTTTTAGAGGCTCAAGCGGTGACCTCGTCTACTTCTTCATCGCCGGTTGGGATGTGAGAGCTTCTTTATTTGATTCTTCCTCAAATGAGGAAGATGAAGAAGATGCAGCTTTTTTCGATTCCTCCCTCGAGGAAATTTCTACTCTTTCTTCCACGGCCGTGGCGTCCTCCCGCCCGAGGTTCCCTCTAGAGTAGCTGTCCTCTCTGCTTCAACTTCTTCTTCATCCGACTTCTCCTCATCCGACTCCTATTCCTCCGAAGATTTATCAACAAGAAGAGTTTCACCTTCTTAGATTTGGCTTTTGAGGGCCTTTTACTTGGTGCAATGGGGCACTGGAGCAACCTCATCTCCTTCAGAGTTAGATGGGCCAAATATCTTCTCATCCTTCATTAGCGTGCCCTTCCGCTTTGTGTACTTTTTCACTCCAACCTCCTAGTTCAAGTTATCCGACCCTATCTTCGCCTCAAGGATCAAGGTGATCCCGTTTATCATACTTGCCATGACTTCGCAGTCCATCTCAATTTATTTTCGCAGATCTCGCTCCTTTTGGAATCTCTTATACTCTTCAACCAACCTTGTGAGTAGCAACCTCTCCCGATTCACTTGAACACCATCGATGATTGCTCTTAAGTAACATATTCTCGGGCCTTGTCAATCCATCGTGACTTTGCCGCTCTCCTAGAATACACTTTGTAAGAATGAGCATCAACAACCTATACTTATGCCTTAGCATCAGCCTTTTCGTATTCATTGATGTTTCTTGATGCGAACTCCTCGCCATCAATTCAAAGCTTTCCAAATACTCCTCACTTTTGTAATGGAAAGGATCTACTCCTTCTATACTCAAACCACTCTCCCCAACTCCTCAACAGATACCACAACATCCACCCTTTTACCATCGGTTCGTACTTTTGATTCAATGGAGTTCTTTTTGAAAGTGACTCTAGTTAGAAACTTCACCGCCGCATCATCGAGTGTTTTATTTTTCTCCGATTTCATCGTACAAAATTTCTTCAATCCTCTGGATTCAAGGAATTGAAGAATCTCTACCTATATTGGGTCGTGTAGTTTCCCGGTCGACATACATCTCGGATTTCGTCTTCTTTCGATGTTTGTGAGAGCATACACGAAATTGATTTTTGATTGATCCACCACCGATGAAGGTTTCAATTTTTAGAAGGGAAAGAGAATTTTGAGAGAGAGAGAGAGAGTATGAATGCAGTTTGTATGCGTAAATGGCAAAATACACACAAATTCCTATTTATATGGTAAGATATAGAATAAAATATTATAAAATCTAATTATTGATCAAAAGTTTAGAAAATGGGTTTACCTGCCTATTAAAATGTAATCATGGCTATATTTTCTGAAAAGTGTGTCAATTAATTATAGCCAAGTATTAATGTGTCGTATGCTAATATTGATGTTCCAAATTTCGAACCACCTCCAAAATGTGCGTGTGAATGTCACTCAGTTTTTCAAAGCTTAATTTGATAAAATTTGGGTCCGGTTACTTTCAAACAAGAGTAACTTCTTACTTTTTTACTTTTAAGAATTTTGAAAAGATAAAATTCTTTTTAATAAAATATTATAAAAGTAGTAATATTTTCAGGAAAATCATTTTTTTAAAGGACTCACGAGTGAATTCATTATTAAAGAAAATAATTATGATATCATATTCACACATTAATTATGTGAACTAATATTCATAATTTTCACAAATAATAAAAATACAAGGATTGAAACACTTCTTGTTTTTTTTTTTCATAGTCCTGGATGAGTTGTGTAATCGTCTATCTTTGGAAAGATCAAATGAGTGTTACTTGTCTCGCTAGATGAAGTGTTGAAATATCAACTAGATTAATATTTCCAAAACAAGGACACTTAGATATACTATTAGTAATATTTTAAGTAAATCAGCAAAGTACACATACTCGCCTCGCTTTTAGTAAACAGATGACTAATGTGTATTTGTCTCAATTACTTGATGTTAGATAAGAAAATATCAAGTTAGTTAAGGACAATATACTAATCCTTTTAAGAAGATCAATCATATCAGCTCTATGATTGTCCATATGATCCTTTACACGTCGATATTTCTTTTCAACATATTAAAGAAAGCGAGAGAGAATTTGAAGAGCATAGATAGTAGATCATAGATTAACTAAAGATGCATCTAGTAATCCTAATTGTTGGCCCCGATTAGTTGAGTAGATTAGGTAAAACGTGTATCTAGAAGGGGGTTGAATAGATTTTTGAGATTTTCCAAATCTTTCAAAACTTATTCAAAGTACCGATGTACACAATGGAAATTTAAGATTAGGCTCAACTTTGATAAGATCAAAAGCAAAACCGATATTCAGATTTTAACTTTGATTCCAAATTAATCTTTGAACAATAAATTGTAATTTGAACAGAAAAGTAAATGAAAGCAAGAAAGAACACTGCATTTTATAGTGGTTCGGATTATAACAATCCTACATCCACTCTCCTTCTCCAAACTTTGAAGAAGGGTCTCCACTAGCCGCTTACTTACTTGCTTTACAATCTTACAACTTACAACTTGATCTTCAACTCCTCAAAGTACTCCTAACTCCTTATGATGACTCTAAGAATTACATTGAATAAAGAATTTTGAAGATTACAAGAGAAGTGTTCTATAAACACTTGAAATTTTTTAAAACTCTTTTGAAAATACTTTGTGAATGAATAATGAATAGTGTGAAGAATCGATTTGCATAAGTGTATTGAAAAATAAAATCTAGACCTATTTATAAGTCTGAAAAGACAGCTTAGTTTGTTAGTCGGTTCTAACAAACCGAAACCGCTTAACAAACTTAATCTTGAAAACCGCTCTTGACCTCAGCCTGATTTTTCCTACTCGTCTCAGCTGACTTGGTGAAGACACGTTTTTCTTATTCTACTCAGCTTGTCTTGACCTCGTCTCGAGCTCTTCATGATCGTCTCTCTGCAGATGACTAGACTTGAACTTGTCTCCGGATGACTTGCAACTTCGATCTCCAACCGACTTGACTAGTCTTTGACTTAGCCTCGATCACTTAGGACCGAACTCGATCTTAGCTGCTCATCAACGTTGTCCGCTTATCTGGATTGTTCTTTTAACTCATCAAATCTTTACTTGATCTAACAATTTCCCCCTTTTGATGAAGTTAAAACCTACAAGAAAGAGACACACTCACAGTGAAGTTAGTTTAGAGTTAATCAAGATTTAACACTTAGGTACATCGTAACACATTTACACTTTAATCGTATTCAATTAACACAAAGCACTTTAAAAAAAAAAAAATTAAACATAGAAAACTTTTAAGTCTTAGGTTTTAAAATATTTTAGACTTAGAAAAATTTTGAAAATTTTAATTCGAGATGATAAATTTCTCGAGATGACTTATACTAAGAAAAATTTTAAAGATTTCTTAAAGCCAAAAACTTTAAGAAAATAAGACAAGTAACACTCATAAGTCAAACACGGATTTATTCACATCAGATTTACATGATACAAAATCAAAAGATAAAAAGATAAGGAAAAGAGAATGATCCTATTATCGATTCTCCACTAATTGGCTTCAGAATGGCCAACCAGGTGAAGACCCTCTTCCTTAGCTTTTTAAGCTCCTCTTCATCTTTCAACCCAAACTCCACTTCAGCTTTAGCAATGATGCCTTTGATCCCGCTTCATGTCTACCGAGCTGCCTAGGTTGGTCTTGGGCCTCGCCTCGTCTCATAAGCCGGAGCACAAAGATCAGCATTAAAAACTTATCTGCTTCCACCAAAGAGCCTCTCCGATATAGATCTTTGTCCTCCTTTTCTATCCACACATGCCATCTCAGTCCTCATCTTGCGGCTCAATCGTACCTCTTCAAGATGTACCGGTGGTACATCCATCTCGCGTCCAAATTCTTATCCTTGTATTCTTTAAAGAGTTTGACAAATGATTTACCTTCGGCGGATTGAGTGTCCGGTGATAGGGCCTGAAATCTGCTTCTGCCTCGCCCCTTTCATTTCCCACTTCCTCACGCCCTTGCTCCATCTCATTTCCAGTCCCTTGTTCTTCTTCTTCAGCCTTCTTTCTTTCCCTTTCTCCATAGAAAGCCTCGCTTCTCTCATGATCCCCGCTGATCTGTTCCTCGCATAAATTAGAGTAGTCGGGCTCCCTCTTTCTTTTCTCGTAATCGTGAGCTTGGGACTTAGCACTTTTGCTTGAGCAGATTCCTCGACCAGCCTTCCCTTTCCCTTTCCTTTCACCTCACCGCCGCTTTTTCAGATTCTTTGATTTTTGCCAACAAATGAGTGCACTCACAGCCTTAGCTTCCTCTAGTTGGCTGACCCACAAGTGCAGCCATTTCATCGTATTTAATACGAGCTTCCTCCCTGGCTACCTCCAACTCACCAGTGCTGGCTTTTGTATCGACTTTGCTCCTCGTCTCATCCACCACACTGTGAGTGCCAACTCTCTTTCTTTCACTTCCTTTTCCCCTTTTTCACTTCATCGCCTAAGGCAACACTTCTGCCTCCAGATCATTGCATTTCACCTCGAAGTCCGACTTGTCCAAAGCTAATGAGTCCACCACAATTGCATTGTATTCTAACACTTGAGTTTTTAGCCCATGCACTTCCTCCTCCATGGCTTTCACCTTCTCGGCAAGAACATTATTAGTAATAGAAGTAATCTTTTGGGTTAGATTTACCTCTACTTCTCTCATGTTTGTGATCATTGCCTCGTTGATCGCCTTCACCATCTTCTTTGTTCACTGCAGCCTTCTTCTCAAAGGCCTCGCTTCATCTTCCTCTCCATTTGAGCGATTATCGAAGTGTTGACTGAGGTGGGGCTTGTCACTTTCCTCATCCTCAAATGAGGATTCGGATGAGGAAGAAGTGGGAGTGTGGAGTTCAGAAATTTGGGGGAGGAACGGGTGAGCTCATCTGGATGTCCTCTAGGAAGGAATAAGAGGTGATGTCTATTTCTGTGGAGGTGTGGTTTGAGTTGGAGAGGTGAAGTGTTGAGTTTCGTGGGGTTGGGGTGGATGTAGTAGGTAGCTCAATTTGTGGAGAGATGGTGGGAGTGGAGGTGGTTTCGGTTGGGTAGAGATGGGAATAGTTTCGATGCGGTTGTAATGGTTTCACTTGGGTTTGGACTGCTTGGGACAACCGTGGTGTTGTAGAGGCTCGGTGGTGCCACTGGCACACCTCTTCATTGCCGTGGGGATAGAGAGAGAGAGAGAGATGAGTTTGTACCTTCCTCCCGAATGGGGGAGAGTGCAGCTTCCTTGGCCGGAGAAGGTGGAACATCCAGCCTTTGCAACCTCACTGCAATCTCCAAGACAGAACTTCTTCAGCAGTATGGGTAGAGGCTTCGTCTAACGACCAGAGCCGCCAGATGATTCAGACGTCTCTGAGGACCTCCTCTCGAAGAATAAACTAGTTATCTTCACGAGTCCTCGCCTGATCGTTGGCCGGTAGTAGGTTCGGATGGCTCAAGAATCGGTGTCTTCTATGAGGCTCGACCAGCCTCCTCCTCGACCTCCTCCTTGTCGGGACCTTATCAAGTTGCTGCCTCCTCACTGTTACTTCCACAACAGCTGGATCCTCGGCTGGTTGAGCTTCGCCGCTGGCTCTGCAACTTCAGGCCGCTGGAAGTTCGGGTTCGCCACTTGCCTCTCGAGCCCTCGCGGCCGCTTCTTGCTCTCTCTCGCCTTCTAGCATCATCTCGACTCATCATCCGAGTCGTGCACACCCCCAATCCTCTCATTCTTTGTCAACAAACCTTTTTGCTTAGAATATTTTTTCAATCCTTCCCTTGTCTCGAACCTCTTGTTCAGACCTCCATCAACATTGGTTTTGAAACCATTCTCTCAGAAATTCACTTCTCGCAAGGAATTCTCGCTCCGATGAAATCTACGCTTTGTTCTCGAGGAGATTTGAGTGAACAAAAACCTCGTAACCTCGAAGCCTCTAATAATCCTAAGATTTCTCTAGATTCAAGGTTATCGGTTGTGTCGAAATCTACAAACATCTCACTTTAAGCTTATTCTTCACAACCTCTCGTATTCATCTTGAAATCCGATTTGGCGGAGGTTATAAAAGTAGGAGGTTTTGGTGTTTGAGAAGAAGAGGATGCCATTGATAAAATTTTGAGAGTATGAAAATTTCAAGAAATCTCTAAACAGGGAATGTGAAAGTAAAATTTTAAAATCAAGAAGGTAAGTTTTTAAACGAGGAGGAGAGAGAGGGAAAGTTGGGAAGACGATACGTGGCACGATCTCAGTAGTTTTAATTTTAAACCATTGATTTAAAAAGCGCGTGTAAAACATCGACGGTTTAGCGAGAAAATCGCTTCGAATTCAGGCGCGTGGTCTTTACGCCGCCTTGAATTGCGTAAAAAGTAATCGCTTAACCTACGGATTAGACGGCTAATAGACTTGCTTTATCGAAGTAATTAGTATACCCGACGTAAGCAATGAGATATCTTTCTTAGCATTCAGTATTCTATTTCGTACTTCTAGAATGTCGACTTGGTCAAAATGACCTTGTCTTATATATTTCAAAAAAATTTCTCCTAGTCTGATTTTGAAAATTTTTTTAAATGTAACTTAATGAAGGATTTCAGCTTTAGTTACAAGGTACAGATTACTCGAGACTTAAGAACTTTATTTGAAAACAAAGATTTTGAGGAAAAACAAAGATGAAGGTTTTCTGATTGAAGAGATTTAAGAGACAAATCTGTATACCTGCTCCTGCAAACACACTCATCAAAACTATTAGTAGTCGGGGTAGATCGGATAGGGTGCGAGATAGTCATCTGCTTTCTAGAAATCAGGTGACTATTGTGCCCTAGTCTCGATTTACCAAATGTCGAATAAGTAATCATCAAGTCGTATAAGGTCAATATGACTAATCCTTGATTCTTGATTCCTAAAAGGAAATCAATAATATCACTACCTGATTGTCCTTTGACTCATATCTAGTCCGATAATTCTTTCTAGACATTGATTTAAAGAAAAGAAAAGACCGTAAATAAGGAATACATTAAACAGATGCAAACAAATTAGAAATTAGCTAAAGATGCATCAAGTAATCCTAATTCTAAGCATAATTCTTTAAACCTAGACTCACTAATGATTTTGTAAGGATGTCTCGCTTCTTTGTGACTCAGGCTATTTTCTCAATTCTAATGTCATTCTTTTCAACGTGATCCCTAATGAAATGATGCCTAACATCTATATGCTTACATCTAGAATGCGTAATGTGATTGTAAGTCATTGATATTGCACTATTACTATCACAAGAATAGGAACAATGATGTTTGAATATTATAATCTCTAAGTCATTGACTTATCCAGAGGAGTTGAGAGCAACAACTTCCAAATGCCATGTATTCACTTTCTGTGGAGGTGGCAACAGATGTCTGCTTCTTGGATAACCAAGAAATTAATTTGTTGCCTTAGAATTGACAAGTTCCTCAAGTGTATTTTCTATCAATCTTACATCCTCCAAAGTCTGAATCAATAACCTCGTCACCAAAGTTGTCATCGGTTGGGTACCATAACCCTACTTGCAAGGTTCCTTTGAGATATTTAAGAATTTTCTTAGCTGTCTCCGCATGAGTTTTCTTGGGATTAGATCGAATCTTGCACATACCCCAACCCGGCAAAGGCTATGTCCGGCCTACTTGCAGTGAGATAGAGAAGAGATCCAATCACCCACGATACTCCGTTGCATCTCGTGGGTATCCCCGCTCATTCGAATCCATAGAGAAGTTAGTTGCCATAGGTATTTTAACTTCTCGCTAGTAGTCATTCCAAATTTCTCAATCGATTCTTAGCATATTTAGACTGATGTATAAATATACACATACTCATCTGTTTAATCAGAAGCCTAGAAAGTATGTTAATTCGCCCATCATTGACATTTCAAACCTGTTTTTCATGAGAAAGCTAAACTCTTCACATAATTTCGATTAGGTGAACCAAAGATTATGTCATCTACATAAATTTGAACTAATAATATGTTACCATCTACTTCCTTTTTAAACAAAGTTCTATCAATCTTGCCTTTTGAAAAACCATTTGATGTCAAGAAATCGATAAGGTATCATACCAAGTTCGGGAGTTTGTTTTAGTCCATATATAGCTTTGTTGAGTTTATAGACCTTGTTATTGATCTTAAACCCAGGAGGTCAGCTCCACATAGACTTCCTCAAGCAACACACCATTAAGGAAAGCAGACTTTGTTAGGATGTATACTATAAGCCTAGCTTTTGTATGAACATCTTTCTTGAGTATGAACATCTTTTTTCATATGAGATTCATTATGATCAAAATACTTATTGTTTATGATTGTTATATATATCATTATTATGTTCAGATTAATCTATACCGTAGATAACATGGTGTGTGGTGTCACACGTAAGATCATGTTATCAGTGCCTTATAGATTGTAAATAATAGCTCACAACCAAAATGGATTTGGACAAATCATTGGAACGGTTGTAGTGTAATTTGGTATTAGTCTATCTTGACTATAAAGTTACACTAGTACATTTTGTATGTATTGAGCGAGACCATATGAGGTTGTTCAATTTGTACCGACTATATAAAAGAACAAGACCTCTCGTTGTTATGGATGTACGCCTTCTTAATCCCTATATAATAATGGGCACGTGTACTCAATGTATGTTTCTTTGATTTACCAATGGGTGAGATTTATTAAATCAATAGGCTCGGTGAATTGGGAGATAGCATTGTTTATATGGTGTGCCGTTGATTATAGAAGGAATCCGTGTTCTAATTATTTAGGATGATGATGTCCTTGAGGAGCTCATAAAGATTATTATGTAAACCCCGCAGTGGATTTAATCCGACATAATAATAAAGATGAGTGGTACTACTCTTGGAATTAGATATAAATTAATTAAGTTGTCAAGATAATTTAATTAATTTATGGACATTCGATATCTTAAACACGGGAAATAAACGTACATAATAAAGGAGCCCATATAATAATATGGGATTATGACGGTAATTCAATTATAACTCTTTAGTGGACTGAGTTATAATTGATGGGTTTAAGTAAAGTGTTCGGATTGAACACAGGATATTTAGGCCCATCGGTGAGGCCCAACCCTAATTCCTCCTTAGGGTCCCTGTTGTAGCCTATAAATAAACCCTAACATCGTAGTCTCCAGCGTGTGAAAAAAAAACGTGAGATCGTGAGGGAGGCGGATTCTGATTCCTTGGAGGATCGTCGACCACTCGAAGTCCAAGGGAAAGGGATAGGAATACGGCGTAAGACCGTGAGGTTCGAGGCTCATCCTTCGATCGCAGCTTCGACCTTAGAATCTGGTTTGTCTTCACCTACTACGGTGAATAAAGGTACAATTCTTTCCGCTGCGTTTGTGTGATTATGATCCCGAGTCCGATAGTTTCGTAGAGTCGGCGATCTTTGGTTCCAACAGACTTAACATCCATTTGAAAGACTTTGAAAGATTTATATGCAGCAAATGCCAAGAACAACCGTATTACCTCTAGTCTCGCAACCGGAGCATAGGTTTCATCATAGTCTATCCCCTCGCATCGTAAGTAACCTTGTGCAACCAATCTTGCCTTATTTCGAACAATAATGTTGTTCTCATCTGCTTTGTTTTTAAACACCCATTTGGTGCCTATAATCTTTCTCGTGTAAGGGTCTTTCCACAAGTTCCCATACAATTTGCCTTTCAAACCGATGCAGCTTCTCCCGCATGGCGCTTATCCAGCTTTGGATCTCGATAGAGCTTCTTCAATAGACTTGGGTTCAAGAAGCGACACATAACGTATGAAAACACTTTCGTAGTCCAAAGATAATTCGTGGTTCCGCACACTACTAGATGGGTCTCCTATAATCTGATCGATGGATGGTAGCTTCTCATCCTTTTGCCTATGTGAGGAGAAGGATCCTCATCTTGAGTCTCGTAGGCAACTCCTCCGACTCTACCTCACTCGACGTTCTCTTCATCACCTGACCCCACCGATTAGCCGACATCAAGGGTGTCTGCTTCGATGGAGTCTCGATCGGGTTATCTTCTCGATTATCGATGGGGATTCTTCTTCATCTGATTCTCAATCAAGACTAGGTAGATAGACAGCTTCTATGTTTAGTCTTTGTCGACTCAATTTTATCTAGACTTTCGTAAATTTGATTCACTTTATCTCGAGAAGGAATACAACTCATTAAAAACAACATGAGGGATTTCCTCCACACAAAGGGTTGTCTTGTTAAAAACTCTAAATGCCTTGGAAGTGTTAGAATATCCCAAGAATATTCCATCACCGCCTTATCATCAAAGGTTCTTAACTTAGATTTTCCATTGTTATGGATAAAACACTTACAACCAAAGCTTTGAAATATGAGATTCTTGGAATCTTACCCTTCCAAATCTCATATGGAGTCTTACCCTTGTCTTTAACAACTAAACACTGTTCTAGGTATAGCAAGTCGTGTTGATGGCTTCACCCGTAACTCGTGAGGGGTTTCATACTCGCCTAACATGCTCCCGGCCGCTTCCTTCAAAGTTCTATTCCTTCTTTCAACCACTCCATTATGTTGAGGAGTTCTTGCTGAAGATGTCTCATGAATAATTCCACACTCATTGAAAAAGTTAGATAAACAAGAATTCAAAAATTCTGTGCCCTTATCACTCCTTATTTTAATAATATTAACACCCTTTTCATTCTCGAATCGTCCAATGCATCAGAATCTTGTTTATAGTCTCATTTTTCTTGAAAAGAAATATAACCCTAGTGTATCTAGAA
This sequence comes from Paraleonurus japonicus, assembly GCA_030762865.1. NCBI lineage: Eukaryota > Viridiplantae > Streptophyta > Magnoliopsida > Lamiales > Lamiaceae > Paraleonurus > Paraleonurus japonicus. Next base: position 34,088,082 of record CM061053.1, on the reverse strand, counting down.
AAGTCATCTACTACAACAAGAGTATATTTCCTTCCACCGAAACTCGAGAGGAGAAACAGTCCAAACAGATCCCGATGAAGTAGTTGCAACACTCTTTCAGATTGAAGAGGAGTTAATACTCTTAAATGAGTGTCTAGGCTTTTTACCTTCTCGACAGCATCACATTTAAGATCAGTGGATAAAAGTTTTTCGTAATCCCTTGACAAGGTTCTTTTTAGTTGACTTACTAAGGGTCTTGAAATTCGAGATGACTAAGCCTCTTGTGCCATAGCCACCGAGATCTTCTCCACCCTTAGCTATCGACAAGTATCCTTGGGACAACTATTAAAGTTGGCCACATAGACATTACCATGTATGAAGCCGCTAAAAGTACCTTATCTCGAGGAATTATCTAAAATATCACATTTATCCCTTGAAAATTTGACAAGAAAACCTTTATCACAAAGCTGGGAAACAGATAGCGATTATGTTTCAAACCTTCAACAAAATATACCTCGAGATACCCGAATATCCTTGATAATCGCAGTACCTACACCTTTAGTCGACCACAATTATTGTCTCCAAATAATACTCTTGGACCATCAATGCTTTGGAAATTTGATAACAACCTCTTGTTATGGGTCATGTGTTGGGAACAACCACTATCAATGTACCATATGGAAGCTAAGATCTCTTCCTTGAGTGATGATCCCCGTGAATCCCGAAAACAGATCGCTTATAAGGTACCCTAGTGATCTTGGGTCCTTGAAGGTCAAGTATCACTTTAGGTAACCAAATAAACATCTCATCTCCAAACAATAAATCGACTTGATCTTTCTACCAAATCAGCCTACAATTGTATCACTTTTGAAGGATAACTTGTTGTATTCAGATTGAGTAATTTTCCTAAACTTAGGAAATGTGGGATAACATCTGCTTCTTCCATCAAAAGGATTATAATAAGAATTTCTTCTTATTTTGGTTTCTAGATTTCTCTTAGTCCGATAAGGAGTCCTCACCTGAATTTTTGTTTTCAGGGAGATGCGATCCTTACTTGGCTAATTGGTTTCCAAGGACCAATTTTAACCTCTTTTGATTGATCGATGCTTTCACAAATTTCCTAGGTTTCGTACATCCGATTTATTATTTCTATCATAACCAAGACCTGTTTTGTCATGGGATTTTTGAGATGTATTAAAGATATGATCTATTGCCGATCATGAATTATTAAGTTGACTAATTTTGAAGACTAGCTTCTCATTGTCTTTCTTAATTGATTCATTTTCAAGACAGACTACTTCAAATTTGTCTTTTAAAGTTTTCAATTCATTTTCTAATCTTTCGTAAGTCCGGCTGATGTACTAGCCTTAGCACGGGAAAACATTCCCCCTTGAATGTTTCCTCGGTTTGAATAGTTCATCACCTCGCTTTCCTTTAATTAGAATTTGAATTTGATCCTTTAAAGCCAAATTCTCTGCCTCTAGCTGTTTATAAGCAGCCAGAGATGTCTTTAAATCTCTCAATAATTCATGAATAATAGTTTGATCATGATCGATGCAGATCGACAGAATCATTATCGGAAGATGAATAATAGATTACCTCTTTAGCCATGAGATAGATTTCATCATCTCGATCCGAAATCGATGAGGATGATGATGATGATGATGATTTCTTTGGCTTTTCTTCAGCCAACAGAGCCCTTTGATCTGCAAATCTCTGTCTCTCTTTTTCCTTTTCTCTTCCCTTTCTTTAGGAGTCGATTGAGGACAATCATAGCTGAAGTGTCCTCGGCTTGTTGCATGTGTAGCAAGTATCACTCCTGCGATCTAGGGCTGGAAGGATTTCTTCCGACGAGGTTATTTGTATTTTCTTGTCGGCTCGCTTTTATCATCATCTCGTAGACTCATCTTCCTTTCATCCCGATCTGGATCTTGATTTATCCTTACCTGCAAATCTCAATTTATTTCTTTTATACTTCATTCTCAATTTATCATACCTTTTTGGTGAGCAGAGCCATCTGCTCCTTCGAGAGATAGGTCAGCTCCTACTGCACTCTGTTGACATCTTGTCTTCTTTGCCGACAAAGGCAGCAGACTTGGATGAGGTGCTCGACTCCATCTCATCCTCATCTTCTATTTGAATATCATATTCTAGAGCTTTAAGATGAGAGAACAAAGTATGGTGAGTAATAAAAGATAAATCTTGAGTAGCTTTAAGGATATTGGATTTCTCCCTCCATCTCTTGGTTAATGATCTCGTAATCTTGTTATTAATCTCCTTCTCTCGTATAATTCTTTCCAAGGTCACCGCTTTGTTGAGAAGATTAGTCAACCTTACATCTAACTCGATCCACGTACTCATTTTCCTTCATTATGAATGTCTCAAATGCATGCAAGACTGCTGCAGCTTGTTCTCTTTTACTTGTTCGGATCCTTCACAGACATTTGCTAGAGTCTGCCACATTTCTTTCGCGCTTTGCATCTCTTAACCTTCTCTATCCAATCTTTACTTAGAGTCTCAATGATTTCAGTTCGAGCTACTTGATCAAGATTTTGAATCTTCCTTTCATCATTTGTCAATTCGTAACTCTTTTTCTCTTGTCTAGTCCTCGATTCACCGACTCACTCAAAGCTAGTGCCTCCATGATAAAATTTTATAGGTCCTTCTTCAAGAACCTCTTCCATCCTATCATGAATGGCCTTAAGATGATTCTCCATTCTCAATTTCCAAGTAATCATAATCTTCAATAGAAAATTCGTAAGTTCCTGGACTTCTTGCTTTTTCCCGATGACATGATGAAATAAAGAAACAAAAAATACTCAACAAAAACTTATTAGTAGCACTGTTAGTAATAATAAAGAAAATCAAGAAAATCAAGAAAATTTCGTAATCTTAGTTAAGACTCTAAAATCAATATCGTAATGCCTTTAACACCGCTCACGATACCACTTGTTGGTCCCGATTAGTTGAGTAGATTAGGTAAAACGTGTATCACCTTCTAGCAAAAATCTAGAAGGGGGTTGAATAGATTTTTGAGATTTTCCAAATCTTTCAAAACTTATTCAAAGTACCGTATGTACACAATGAAATTTAAGATTAGGCTCAACTTTGATAAGATCAAAAGCAAAACTCGATATTCGATTTTAACTTTGATTCTAAATTAATCTTTGAACAATAAATTGTAATTTGAACGAGAAAAGTAAATGAAAGCAATAAAGAACACTGTATTTTATAGTGGTTCGGATTATAACAATCCTACATCCACTCTCCTTCTCCAAACTTTGAAGAAGGGTCTCCAAAGAGTGTACTTACTTACTTAATTTACAATCTTACAACTTACAACTTGATCTTCAACTCCTCAAAGTACTCCTAACTCCTTATGATGACTCTAAGAATTACGGTGAATAAAGAATTTTGAAGATTACAAGAGAAGTGTTCTATAAACACTTGAAATTTTTGAAAACTCATTTGAAAATACTTTGTGAACTGAATAATGAATAGTGTGAAGAATCGATTTGCATAAGTGTATTGAAAAATAAAATCTAGACCTATTTATAAGTCTGAAAGACAGTTAGTTTGTTAGTAAGTTCTAACAAACTGAAACCGCTTTAACAAACTTAATCTTGAAAACTGCTCTTGACCTCAGCTGATTTTTCCTACTGTCTGCGGTGACTTAGTGAAGACACGCTTTTCTTATTCTACTCAGCTTGTCTTAACCTCGTCTCGAGCTCTTCATGATCGTCTCCCGCAGATGACTAGACTTGAGCTTGTCTCCGGATGACTTGCAACTTCCGATCTCCACTGACTTGACTAGTCTTTGACTTAGTATGATCGCCTTAGGACCGAACTCGATCTTAGCCGCTCATCAACGTTGTCTCGCTTATCTCGGATTGTTCTTTTAACTCATCAAAATTTTACTTGATCTAACACTAACTCTACCGACAATTCTTTAAATCTAGTCTCTGCTAAAGGTTTTGTCAAAATATCACTCTTTGAAAATCGGTTAATATCTTTTCTAGTCCGATATCACCTTTTTCAACACGATCACGTATAAAATGATGTCTTATATTAATATGTTTACAGTGTAAGACTGGTTTGGGTAATAGCTATAGGACTATTATTATCACGAGAAGATTGGTACATCTTTAGCGATAATGGTATAGTCCTTTAGCGTGACCAATCCAGATTAGCCGAGAACAACAACTTCCAGATGCTATATACTCACCTTCATTAGTAAAAGTAGCTACAAAGGTTTGTTTCTTAGACAACCATGAAATCAGCTTACTTCCAAGAAATTGGCAAGTTCCGTAAGTATATTTCCTATCTATCTTACACCCACCAAAATCTAAATCGAGTATCCAGACAACTCGAAATTATCATCACCGGGTACCATAGGCCTACATTAATTATACCTTTCAAGAATTTAAAAATCTTCTTGGCCGCTTCAAGTTGAATCTTCTTTGGGTTAGCTCAAAACGGGCACGTAATAAGGGAAATGATCGGGAGCAAGTTCAATGGATTCTGGCAACCGCTCTTGGGTGCGCTTTTAGATGGATAATCGCTAGGGTATACTATCGCCGAAAAAATAGGAATCCCTTATAATACATGGGAGGAGTTTGATCGGTGAGTGGCAGACTTTTGGAATGGTATTTGTTGGACATTAGATACTGAGTTTGTTGATATATTTCCAGAGATATGTGCAGATATCATTAATTCTAAAATTGCTAAGAATTCGAAGATGAAATGATTTGGAGGAGGCAAAAAAATGGTACAATAACTTCAAAAGCTGCTTATGAAATTTGTAGAGGCAAATTTTTAGTTGTGAAATGGGAGCATGGTGTAATGCCCCAGAATTTAGAATGCATGCCCTCGTGGCTTAAACACTCTAAACTCGGGTTGTCATTTAGTAATCGAAAAATAGAGCTTAAAAATTTCTTTATAAAATAATAAAGACAACTTAATTATTAGAGTTTGACAACGGAAGACTTGAAATATTTTCAAACATAATACTAGAATTGAATTTATAATAATATTCAAAAGAGAAATAGTTGAGTACAAAGTTAAACATCGAGTGATCCATAAAGGGTGTTCACTCAAAGCATAAGAATTTAAAAATGTAATTCTAAGTGATTGCATTTTATTATATAATATAAATATATTAGCATCTGTTGGTCCGAGATTGAGTGTATTAAAAGAGATTAACCAAACTTGAATGATAGCTGATTGGAGTGTATAGGGCAAGTTTTATTAAGACCAATCAACAAAATATCTAACCCAAGGGAAAAAGTATGCACATGAGGCCCTAGAAATACGAGTTTTTAGTGACTAAAGTTGCAACAATGGTTTGGAACAAAAACAACAAACACTTGCAAACGACAAACAAAAACAAGCAAACAAATGATCGAACACTAAGAATGCGATAACAAAAACAACAATAAATGGTGGGATAGAGGTGCTAGGATTAACATCCATCAATGAATCATCAATCAACAAGCTACAATTGAATCAAATTGCAAATCAACTAAGATAGAAAGCATAAAACCATCATGAAACTAATCACTCCATTAAAATCACAATGCCTAATGTGAATATCCTTAGTCTTTCCCATCTCTCGATGTAGAAACCCCTAATTCATACAATCATGCAAAATTGAAACTCGATCAACACCTAATCACGTTAGCTCAACTCGCCTATTGCTAGGGTGATCAACCATTAATCAAAAGAGACAATTTTACAAAGCACAATGAAGAATCACAATTAGGAAGCAATCTACTCAATTGATCTCCAATCATCAACAATTATAGCATCATCAATCAAATCATCATCCATTTCAATTAACCCAAGCACAAGAGATTTAGCCCATGGTACCACAAACAATACCCATGGGAAGAAGATAGAATTGATCAAACACAAAGCAAATCACAACAATTAAGAAATTAAAGAGACAAAAGAGGAAAAATATCACCAATTGATCTTCAATTAACCAAAATAAGAATGCTTGAGTCTTTAACACCAATCTCCAAATGAATTACAAGCTTGAATTGAAAGAATTACAATGATCAAATGTTAATCTAATGTTAATCTACCAACAATCAATTGAAATCTAAAGCTAATTCTACCAATCTACTATACCAAAGGAAGAAATTGGCTTGGGGCCCGAGAAATCGCCCCAAAACCGCTACTAATCGCTATTATGAACCATCCCTCTAAATGCTCGCTTCTCCTTTAAATACGAAATCTGGAAAATTCTCCCCTCGAGTCGAGGGTCGCCTCGACTCGAGGTCCTTTCTTTATCTCATCCTCGACTCGAGGGTCATGCCTCGAGTCGAGATCGCTGCCTTTCATTCGATTTTGGTCCTTTCGCACAACCTCGACTCGAGGCTCTTGTCCCTCGATCGCAGCTCGAGTCCAGTCACTTTTCTCGCGCGGGGCTTCGGGCCCGACCCCATTTTCGTCCGGTATGTTCGTCTCTTCATTCTAAGAATAACGGTACTCTCGGTTTGGCAAAATTCCACCGATTTACCCGCAAAACGGACGAAAAACATCAAAATCTCACAAAGTATTACTTTTTAGGTAAAAGAGTGATATTTTTCACATTTAGGCACAAAAATCACACTTTAGCTCACATTTTGCACTAAAATAGGCCCTAAAAACATGTATCAATTCACTCCAATCATACCCTCAAACTTGAACATGTAAAGTGACTCATCAATCCAAACATGGCCTCTTATCACTTTCAAGACATCACACAAAGATCAATATCAACAAGTCTAGTGGCAAGTTCTAGCATACAAATCATGAATGATGCACTCACAAAAATATCAAATCAACCGTATAAGATGTACGATTATTAAGGCACAAAACTCACGGGCTTAAATTGAGCAATGAATTAAGCATCATCAATCACATTCATCTTTACACAATTAATCAAGAATGCTAGCTTCAAGCTACACATCAACTCATGATCAAATCAAAATCCAATTAATCTTGCAAATCAAACACAAGTGCTCATGTACGTAAATCCAAGCATACTCACTACCACAAGCACATTACTCAAAGATATATCAATAAATCCACAATTAAGCTCAAATCAAAGAATATCACAAGCCTAAGAATAAGGAATCCAAAGAAATCATCAAGGTATAATCATCAATAGACCATCAAACTCAATAAGATCAAGATAATAAAAATCATCAATAAAATCCTCCAACAATCAAATCCAATCATCAAATAATCAAGTCAATCAAGAGTACAATCACCATCAAAAGTACAAAGAAAAACAAGAAGATCGGTAATCTAAAGACCAAGAAGAGGGAATGAGGAATAGGGATAGCCCTAATAGTCGGACGGCGGCGGTGGAGGATAGTGTCCCGGCCCGAAATTCCACGAGCTCATCTATGTAGAAGGGCGTACATGTCATTTTGAGTCTTCGAGACTCCTCCCCGCATCCTCCTAGTCTCTTCATTGAATCTACGGACTCCTCAAGCATCCGGTACATCTCATCCTGGCGAGTCGCTATCAATATGCATCCTCGACTATCCGCCCACATCTGCTCGGCCAATACCCAAGGCCTCTAAGATGAACTCCCGCCTCATACTCTCTACTCCTCATCTCGTCCCGCCCGGTACATGTTGATCTCCGCTGGTAATCCTCATCCATCTGCACGGCGGCTCCTCCGCCTCGGCTCCTCATCATCCTCGTCCTCGAATCATCATCTCCTATCTCTACCTCTGCTCCCTCTGCAGCTCCCTCACCCCGATCATCATCCGATCCCGATTGCTGGCCCCCATCATCATCATCATCGTCATCTCGGAGAATGTCCCCATGCTCTCTAGTGTAGGCATCTATCGCCTCGAGTGTGACGCTGTGACCACATGCACAAATTGATGGTCACAAAAGCCCGAGATACAAAAGCTGTAGTCAACCTCTTATTAGGAAAAGGGAATCGCCACCATGATGCTTTGGAGGCACCACGCCCTACCGATGCGGTCAAGCGTCCTCATGCGTCGCATCGTATCAAGGGTAAGATCAGGGCCCTCCACCGCTCTAAGGTTGTGCGTAGGGATCCCGAGATGCTCATCTATCATGGTAATCATGCCACCAAAATTAATCTTCTTGAACTTCGTGCTCGTGGCTCTCTCAAACAAGTAACAAAGGTACGCGGCAAAGATTGAATCTAACTCTATGGAGAAAGCACCACAACACGTACAACTCCTCGGAAACCACGGCTCCTCCCTCCGATCTCGCGAAGATGGTGCTCGCGAGAATCTTCTCCAAGTATCGGACTACCGGGTTCCGAATGTGCGTGCTCTTCGACTTCCCCGGCACAAAATCAGCCGATTCGTGCCCCGTAATCTGAAATCCTTCTCCAAAATTTTTTAGCATTGTACTCTTTCCTTATGTTCAACGGTGATCGATGCAGGTCTGTAGGTGCTCCAATAATTTCATTGACCTCGCCCGTAGTCAACGAATACTCATGTCCCATGAGCTCAAAAGTAATACCCTCGGGAATTTGGCCCTCCTGGCCTTATCAACTTTGGTCGTGCAAAGGAACTCCAAGGTAAGTCCAATATACGCCCTAGGCCTCTTCGCCAAGAAGCCCCCATCCCAACTTGCTCAAACAGACGAGGAATATCCTCCTCGATCCCCATGGGTAACATGCAATCGTGATCAACGAGTCGGGTCTTGACCACCCTGTTATAGAGCTCGGAGTATAGATCAATATGTGTCCTCCATTGGTGATCATCCCACCGAATTCCGAGCTCGGCGGGCATCTGTGTGCAAATTGGATGGCATCTTCTCTCTCACGGAACTCCGCATCGGAGAGGTTGTTTCCGTCGGCCCTCCTAAACATTGTTCCTGCAAAACATTCCCAAGAGCAAATATCAATTTTCAAGAATACAATACGAGCTCAAATAGTACCATCCAACCATGAACGAGTCAATCAAGCAAGAACATCTCAAATAAACACAATCCCTAGTCAACAAATCCTCAACCATGGTCAATGAGTCAACAAAGCAACTATATCCAATGAAGTACTCAAATAATCCTCAAACATGTGTATACTTACTAGAATGGCCCCACAATTAATTAACACCAAATAAGCTCATCAAAAATCATGCAAATTAGCTCACTAAATTCCTAAAAAAACAACCAAGAGCCATCTAGCAAGTAATTCGACAATTAAGCATCAACAATTCATACACTTCTATCATAATAATAACTCAACTTGACCAATCACTCCAACAATATTGCACTAGAAATTCCCAACTTTGCCAAAAATTCATTTTCTAGCCAAATTTCACAAAATAAACGAGCAACATCTCATATACAACCCTAAGCATGCTCCTAAATCATCAAACAATTCAAATATGCTCATACAAGGCTCCAATTCATCAACATAGTGTTTCAATAAATGCCTAAATGAAAATTCCAGTTCACTCCAAATCTTGCAAAATTATCAACACCCATGCAATTATTCATCACAACAATGAAATTGGAAGCCAATAGATAATGAATTACGTACCTTTTTGAACGAATTTGGACTAGAAACGAACAATTGAGACCCACGTTGTTCTTCACCCAAAAGCCCCAAATTGAAATCTAAAACCCTCAAAATCCTATCTTTATTCAAATGTAATGATAATGTGGTGAATTGATGATGAATGAACGGTGAAATGAGGCACAAAATCAACGGAAATGGTGCTGGGAACGGAGAGGATCGACACGGTGGGAAGCCCTCGAGTCGGGATCTCAAAATCAAACCGCGTATTTATAAAAACACCAGCCTCGAAGTCGAGGGTCAGGCCTCAACTCGAGGGATCCGAAATTTTGACCGCCTCGACTCGAGGTCTCACGCACGACTGGGATATGCAAAAACAAACTCCTCGACTCGAGGTGCCACACTCGACTCGAGGGATGTGTAAAATTTTGAAATTTTGCCTAAGTGTAAATCCTCGACCCGGGGCCATGCAATCTCGACCCCGGGTCGAGTCCATGGAATTTTTACGATTCCCGGGCCCGACCCAACCCCGAAACTCCTAAAATGACTTTTATGCCCCTAACGAACCCAAATATGCAAGAATTTACCGTTTTGGTCCCTCGATTTAAGCCTGGTCGCTCATTCGATTGAGGAGACCGGGTTCTCTTCCTTTTCGCTCATTTTTCACCAACTTTTAAGCTCTCCTTTCCTTCTCGATTCCTTGATTCACTTGCAATTACGATCCTTTTTCACTCCTCATAGTGAGTATACCTACAAACGGTCATAACAAATCATCAAAATAATCATCACTAAGAGATGCATTTCTACCTTAAATGACACACACCCCCAAACTTGAATGAAGATATGCATTCAAAACTAAGTATGGGAATGATACAAGTATGCAACCCTTAAATGATATCAACAATTAAGTTCATACACTATCATCTATACCCAAAGCAAAGAGCACAATATCCTAGAAACGAGCAATTAAGTAGCAAGCCAAATCCCCAAAAAATCAAACAAAAACACTAATCTACAAAAAAACACAAGAAAAGAAATAAAAAGGATGGGTTGCCTCCCATCAAGCGCTATTTTTATTGTCCTTTGCCGGACTTATTTGTTCACGTCCAACATCCTTCATCGGAATGGCCAAGGGTAGCGATCCTCCTTCCCATTGTATCTTGATCTTTGTGCTTCAAAATCTAGGAGGTTCACCGAATAGATAGGACAACCACCTATAGATATGCAAAGTGTCCATGGTTGTTCCCCTTTTTCTCTTGCCATCCTTCTCTTCCATTCTTTTTCCTCAAGGATGCCCAAGCGTTTCTTCAATTCTTCCCTATAGTCAAAATTCACAAGAGGCAAAATTAAATCATTAGAAGCATCAAATTCAATAAAATCACAAATTGAAGAGTTAGAGGGTATAGAAATGCTCATTTCAATCTTCAATGCCTCTTTAGGTGCTTCTAGATTTTCTTTCTCATTATAGCTCATGTCCATTAATGGACACTCCTCTTCCTCGCTTTTGACAAGGAAATTCTTTCTTTCATCCTCATTTCTTGGACCCCTTTCTACATCTTCTTCTCTTTCTTCCTCCCATTCTTCTTCTTGATTCTCCATGATAGTCATGCTCTTTACTTGGCGTAGGAAATTTTTGATTTGACTCTTGATAAACATGAAATGCACTCCGGTAATCTCCATGTTCCCCTCTATCCATGAATTGACCTTTTCTTTGGTCTCATACATTTCTTCATACAAGGGAAGCATTTGATCACATCTAGCATCATCTTCCTCAAATTTTTCCAATAAAAATCCAAGCATCTCTTGCAATATAGTTCTCATATCATGAAGTCTCCATTCTTCAAATTGAGGAGAAGCTTGTGGCAATGAATGATCAAACTCATGGCTTCTCCTATCATCATAGTAATCACCTCCCGATGCTCCTTGCAATTCGTATCCACAACATGGATCGAATGTTTGATCATAAGGCTCATAGTATGGAAATATCTCTTGAGGTTGGGGAGGAATTTCATCATATCTCCAATCTTCATAATTGGATGAAACTTGTTGCAATTGAGAATTATCTTCATAGTTCCTCCAATTATTGTATCCAAATTCTTCAAAGTGTGGAGAATACACTCTACCATCTTGATAATACTCTTGATTCCACATATATGAGTTGTATCCTTCCATCTAGACAAGATAGCAAAGTATCAAATTCAAACAAAAACAACAACAAAAACAAAAACACAAAGGCAACGAGTAGCCACTTCAAACAATTCCTAAGTCTCACTTAAGGCGCAAAACTAATTCCCCGGCAACGGCGCCATTTGATTGGAGTGTATAGGGCAAATGTTATTAAGACCAATCAACAAAATATCGAACCCAAGGGAAAAAGTATGCACATGAGACCCTAGAAATACGAAGTTTTTAGTGACTAAAGTTGCAACAATGGTTTGGAACAAATACAACAAACACTTGCAAAAGACAAACAAAAACAAACAAACAAATGATCGAACACTAAGAATGCGATAACAAAAACAACAATAAATGGTGGGATAGAGGTGCTAGGATTAACATCCATCAATGAATCATCAATCAACAAGCTACAATTGAATCAAATTGCAAATCAACTAAGATAGAAAGCATAAACCATCATGAAATTAATCACTCCATTAAAATCACAATGCCTAATGTGAGTATCCTTAGTCTTTCCCATCTCTCGATGTAGAAATCCCCAATTCATACAATCATGCAAAATTAAAACTCAATCAACACTCTAATCACGTTAGCTCAACTCTCGCCTATTGCTAGGGTGATCAACCATTAATCAAAAGAGACAATTTTACACAAAGCACAATGAAGAATCACAATTAGGAAGCAATCTACTCAATTGATCTCCAATCATCAACAATTATAGCATCATCAATCAAATCATCATCAATTTCAATTAACCCAAGCACAAGAGATTTAGCTCATGGTACCACAAACAATACCCATGGAAAGAAGATAGAATTGATCAAACACAAAGCAAATCACAACAATTAAGAAATTAAAGAGACAAAAGAGGAAAAATATCACCAATTGATCTTCAATTAACCAAAATAAGAATGCTTGAGTCTTCAACACCAATCTCCAAATGAATTACAAACTTGAATTGAAAGAATTACAATGATCAAATGTTAATCTAATGCTAATCTACCAACAATCAATTGAAATCTAAAGCTAATTCTACCAATCTACTCTACCTAAGGAAGAAATTGGCTTGGGGCTTGAGAAATCGCCCCAAAATCGCTTACTAATCGCTATTATGAACCATCCCTCTAAATGCTCGCTTCTCCCCTTTAAATACGAAATCTGAAAATTCTCCCCTCGAAGTCGAGGGTCGGGCCTCGACTCGAGGTCCTTTCTTTTTCTCATCCCTTGACTCGAGGGTCATGCCTCGAGTCGAGACTGTTGCCTTTCTTTCGATTTTGGTCCTTTCGCACAACCTCGACTCGAGGCTCTTGTCCTCGATCGAGCTTGAGTCCGTGTCACTTTTCTCGCGGCTTCGGGCCCGACTCCCCGCTGGCCCGGTATGTTCGTCTCTTCATTCTAAGAATAACGGTACTCTCGGTTTGGCAAAATTCCACCGATTTACCCGCAAAACGGACGAAAAACATCAAAATCTCACAAAGTAATACTTTTAGGTAAAAGAGTGATACTTTTACATTTAGGCACAAAAATCACACTTTAGCTCACTTTTTGCACTAAAATAGGCCCTAAAAACATGTATCAATTCACTCCAATCAATAGCATGAATTCAAAGTTTGACATAAGTGATAAAAATATATGCAACTCCTAATGGTATCAAATAAGCTCAAAATCCAAATAAGCCCATAGCATAATATCATAGCCTCCTAAGCTAGAGCAATTAAATTCCCAAGTCAATTCTCCAAACAAAACAAAAACAAAAACAACAAACAGCACACAAACACACAAAAGTAACAAAAAGAAAAGGATGGGTTGCCTCCCATCAAGCGCAATTTTTATTGTCCTTTGCCGGACTTATTCGCTCACTTCCAACTTCCTTCATCGGAATGGCCAAGGATAGCGGTCCTCCTTTCCACAATACTTCAATCTTTGTGCTTCAAACTCTAGGAGGTTCACATGATTGATAAGGCAACCAAATATAGATATGCATAGTGTCCATGGTTGTCCTCCTTGCTCTCCCGCCATTATCCTTCTCCGTTCTTTTTTAAAAGGATGCCCAAGCGCTTCATTAAGTCTTCCCTATAGTCAAAGTTCACAAAAAGGTAAAATTAAATCATTAGAAGTATCAATATCAATACAAGTACAATTTGAAGAGTTTGAAGGTATAGAAATGTTCATTTCAATCTTCAAGGCTTCATTAGATGCTTCTAGATTTTCTTCCTCATTATTGCTCATGTCCATCAATGGACATTCCTCTTCCTCACTTTCGACAAGGAAATTTTCCACTTCATCCTCCTTGCTGCACCCTCTTCTTCATCAACTTCACTTTTACCTTCTTCCTCCTCTCTTCTTCTTCTTGATCCTCCATGATAGTTAGGTTCTTCACTTGGAGTAGGAAATATTTGAGTTGACTTTTTATCACCATGAATTGAGCTTCGGTGATCTCCATATTCCCCTCTATCAATGAATCAACCAATGCTTTAGTCTCATAGATGTTCTCATACAAAGGGAACATTTCCTCACATCTAGGTCGCTTTCCTCAATTCTCTTTAACAACACTCCAAGCATCTCTTCCAAAATAGCTCTCACATCATGGAGTCCCCATTCTTCACAATGATAAGAAGCTTGTGGCATTTGGTAGTCATACTCATAGCTTCTCCCTTCATCATAGTCTTCCCTTCCGATGCTCCTCGATGCTCAAATCCACAATATGGATCGAATTGATCATAATGCTCATAGTATAGGAACATCTCTTGAGGTGGGGAGGAATTTCTTCACATCTCCACTCTAGATAATTGGATGAAACTTGTTGTAATTGAGAATTATCATCAAAGCTCCTCCAATTATTGTATCCAAATTCTTCAAAGTGTGGAGGATACACCATACTCTCTTGATAAAACTCTTGATTCCATGCATATGAGTTGTATCCTCCATCTAGACAAGATAGCCAAGTATCAAATTCAAATAAAAATAACAAAACAAACACAAACTCAAATGCAACAAGTAGCCACTTCAAACAATTCCTAAGTATCACTTAAGGCGCAAAAACTAATTCCCGGCAACGGCGCCATTTGATTTGTAGTAATCGAGTAAGTGGTATTAAGACCAATCAAAATATCGAACCCAAGGGAAAAAGTATGCACGTAAGGCCCTAGAAATACAAGTTCTCGATGACTATTTTTGCAAAGCGGGTTTGGAAATAAAAACACAATAAAATGCAAGAGATGAACTCAAAACCGCAAAGAGGCAAATGATCGAAAACTTAAAAGGCAAGCACAAATAGCAACAATAAATGGGGAAATTTGGGTGCTAGGGCTAACATCCATCAAGGAATCAATGATCAACAAGCTATGATTGAATCAAATTGTAGATCAACTAAGATAGAAAGCATATAACCATCATGAAATTAATCACTCCATTAATAACACAATGCCTAATGTGAGTATCCTTAGTGCAACTAATCTCTCGATTCCGAAGCACCCAATCCACACATTCATACACAATTAAAACCCGATTAATCCCGGATCACGTTAGCTCAACTCGCCTATTGCTAGGGTGATCAAACATTAATCTAAAGAGATAATTTTGCATGAAGCACAATTGAGAATCACAATTAGGAAGTAATCTAACTCAATTGATCTCCAATCATCAACAATCATGGCATAGTCAATCAAATCATCCTCAATTTCAATTAACCCAAGCACAAGAGAGTTAGCCCATGGTGACAAGGGCAAAATGCATGGGAAGAGAATAGAAATGCACAAACACAAAGCAAATCACAACAATTAAGAAATTGAAAAGAGATAAGAGGAAGAACATTCTCTAATAGGATTGAATTAACCAAAATAGGAATGCTTGAGTCTTCAATACACTTCTCCAAATGAAATACAAGCTTGAATTGAGTAATCAACTATGATCTAATACTAATCTAAAGCTAATCTAATCAACATCAATTGAAATCTAAGTCTAAATCTAACACTCTACTCTACCTACAAGGAGAAATTGGCTTGGGGTCTAAGAAATCGCCCCAAAACCGCTACTAACCGGCTCTATCTAATTCTTTTTCGCTTATGCTCTGCTTCAGCCCTTAAATAAACGAATTCTGAAAAATCAACTCCTCGACTCGAGGGCTGAGCCCTCGACTCGAGGTTGCCCATTTTTGCCAATCCCTCGAGTCGAGGCTGCTTCTTTTTCTGATTTTCATCCTTTGCCTTCACCCTCGAGTCGAGGCCTCTAATCCTCGACTGCAGGTCGAGACCACGACATTTTCTTGGCCCGGCTCCACCTTCGACCCACATTTTCGTCCGTCTTGTTCGCCTCTTCATCCTAAGAATGCCGGTACTCTCGGTTTGGCCAAATTCCACCGATTTACCTATAAAACGAACGAAAAACATCAATTATTCAACAAGTAATACTTTTAGGCAAAGAAGTGATACTCTACACATTTATGCACAAAATCTTATACTTTCGATCACTTTTTGCACTAAAATACCCCTAAAAACATGCATCAATTCACTCCAATCATCAAGCCATTGCAAAAATACATAATGGTTTGTTCCTCCAGTAAAGCCATGTTGGGGACAATTAATAAGCAACATTCCATACCTCTCCCAAGCTTTCAGTATTGTCTCTCCGCTCTTTTCGCGAAAGTGTAAAATCGCCTCCTTAGCTTGCACGGTTTTGGATGGTGGATAGAACTTCATCAAGAATCTCTTAGAAAGGTCCTCCCATGTACGTACGGTCCCGAGAGGAAGTGAATATAGCCATGCTTTGGCTCTCCCTTAAGCGTAAAGGCAAAAGCCTTAACTTCTTAGCATCTTCGAGCACTCCGTTGTACTTGGTAGTATCGGAAATCTCTAGAAATTGTGCCATATATTGATGAGGGCACTAATCTTCATCCTTGCCTTCAAATTGCTTTTCTCTAAGCATCCTTACAAGAGCAGGACTTATCTCAAAATTGTTGGCTTCTATTCTCGGCCTTACTATCCCATCATAGTGCTCTCTAAGTTGTGGCTCAAAAACTCTCTCAATGGCCTACCTTGAGGTGGTGGCTCATTCATTGGTTGTGGTTGGGCATGTGGAATGTGTGGTGGCTCATGATTGTATGACATTTGTGGGTAGTATGGTGGGAATTGTTGTGGATGAGGTGGATAGTATGGGTATTGGTGAGCTTGTGAAGGGTAGGGGTATGGATTTTGGTAGGGAAAGTATTGTGGTGGCATCCCATGGGGATAACGGCCAACTTGAGCATTAAAGGGCAAATTGTGCCCATTCCCTCCTCCATTGTCTACTTTTCCGTCTCCATTTTCATTCAACTCCTCAACATGAGGTTCACCAACCACTCTCTCTTCATTCCTCAATTCTTCACCTTCCATTGCTTCCCTTCGTCTTCTACCACGATTTCTTCTAAGTGTAGCTTCAAGTTCCGGATTGAGTGGCAAGGGTGGAATACCACTAGACCTTGTTATCATGCACCTACAATACCACCAATCCAAGTATCAAACTCCAACAAAACAAACAAAACAAAAATACAAAAACAAAAACAACAAGTAGCCACTTAAACAATCCCTAAGTCTCATTATAGGCGCAAAAACTAATTCCCGACAACGGCACCATTTTGATTGTAGGATTCCGGCAAGCGGTATTAAGACCAATCAAGTTTATCGAACCCAAGGGAAAAAGTATGCAATAAGGCCCTAGGAATACAAGTTCTTGGTGAAGACTCTGAATGCCTTGGAAGTGTTAGAATATCCCACGAATATTCCATCACCGCCTTAGCATCAAAGGTCCTCACTTAGACTTCCCATTGTTATGGATGAAACATTTACAACCAAAAGCCCGAAAATATGAGATTCTTGGAATCTTACCCTTCCAAATCTCATATGGAGTCTTACCCTTGTCTTTAATCGTAAACACTGCCTGGGTATAACAAGTCGTGTTGATGGCTTCACCTGTAACTGTGAGGGGTTCCATACTCGGCTAACATGCTCTTGGCCGCCTCCTTCAAGGTTCTATTCCTTCTTTCAACTACTCCATTTTGTTGTGGAGTTCTTACTGATGATGTCTCATGAATAATTCCACATTCATTGAAAAAGTTAGATAAACAAGAATTTAAAAATTCAAAGGCCCTTATCACTCCTTATTTTAATAATATTAACACCTTTCTCATTTTGAATCATGTCAACAGATTAGGGATCTTGTTTATAGTCTCATTTTTCTTGAAAAGAAATATAACCCAAGTGTATCTAGAAAAATCATCTACCACAACAAGAGTATATTTCCTTCCACCGAAGCCGAGAGGTGAAACAGTCTAAACAGATCAAGATGAAGAAGTTGTAAAACTCTTTCAGATGATGAGGAGTTAATACTTTTAAAAGAGTGTCTCGGGTTGTTTACCTTTTTGGCAAGCATCACATTTCGTATCAGTAGAACATAGTTTCTCATGTAATCCCTTAACAAGATTCTTTCTAGACAGCTTACTAAGGGTTTTAAAGTTCAGATTACTAAGCCTCTTGTGCCATAGACAAATGAGGTCATCTCCACCCTTATCTACCGCAGAGTATCTTTGGGACAACTATTAAAGTTTGTCACATAGACATTACCATGTCTCGAAACCAGTTAGAAGTACCTTGTCTCGAGGAACTATCTAAGATATCACATTTATCTTTAGAGAATTTTACAAGAAAACCTTTATCACAAAGTTGGGAAACAGATAATGATTATGTTTTAAACCCTCTACAAAATATACCTCGTATACCCGAACATCTCTCGATAATCAAAGTATCTACTCCTTTAGTCTGGCCCACAATTGTTGTCTCCAAATCATACTCTAGGACCATCAATGTTTTGGAAATTTGATAGTAGCTTCTTGTTACAAGTCATATGTCAGGAATGTACCACTATCTATGTACCATATAGAAGCTAGGATCTCCTCCTTGAGTGATGGTCCCCGTGAATCCTCGTGAAACAGATTAGTTATAAGGTACCCTAGTGATCTTGGGTCCTTGAAGGTCAAAAATCACTTTGGGTAACCAAACAAACATCTTATTACCTAATAATAAATAAGACTTGAGTTGCCTACCAAATCTGTCTACAATTATATCACTTTTAAATGATAATTTATTGTATTCAGATTTAGTGATTTTCTTGAACTTAGGAAAAGTGGGATAAAGCATCTACTTCTCCCATCAAAATGACTATAATAAGAATTTCTTCTTATCTTAGTTCTTGGAACTCTCTTAGTACGATATGGAATTCTCAACTGAATTTTTGTTTTCAGATCGGGAGATGCGGCTTATCTCGACTAAGTGGTTTTCAAGGACCAATTCTAATCTCTTTTAAGGTTTCAGATGCCTTCACAAATTTCCTAGATTTCTAAACATCGATTTACTATTTCTATTATAACCAAGACCTGTTTTGTCATGGGATTTTTAGAAGTATTAAAGATGTGATCTATTGCTGATTGTGAATTATTAAGTTGACTTATTTTGAAGACAAGCTTCTCATTATCTTTCTTAATTAATTCATTTTCAGCACAGATCGCCTCAAATTTGCCTTTTAAAGATTTCAATTCATTTTCTAATCTTTCGGACATAAGTGGTGATGTACTAGCCTCACTGGGTAAACATTCCCCCTTGAATGTTTTCTCTCGATTCGAGTATTTCACCACCGCTTGCCTTTAGCTAGAATCTGAATTTGATCTTTTAAAGTCGAATTTTCTGTTTCTAGTTGTTTATAAGTAGCCAAGGACATCTTTAAGTCTCTCAATAACCCTTGAATAACAGCTTTGATCATTATCTAAAATAGATTTATAAGAGTCATTATCGGAAGAGGAGTAATAATCTACCTCTTTGGCCATAAGAAATATTTCATCGTCCGATCCAAAATCGATGAGGATGATGAAGATGATGATTTTCTTGATTCCTTTTCTTCTCGCCGTAAGAGCCCTTTGATCTGCAAATCTCCTGTCTCTCTTCTTACTTTTCTCTTCTCTTTCTTTAGGAGTCACCGAGGACAACATAGTCAAGTGTCCTCGTGATTGGAGTGTATAGGGTAAGAGTTATTAAGACCAATCAACAAAATATCGAACTCCAAGGGAGAAAGTATGCAAACGAAATTCAAGGATAAGAGTTCTAAATGGCTAAAGTTGCAACAAGTTTTTGGACTAAATCTCTACAAAATGCAAGAAATTAAATGGCAAGATTATGCAAACAATCTATCAAACACCTAGAATGCAAGATCAAATATACTAAAATCAATGGGGGAATTGGGTGCAAGGGATAATCTCCATCAAGGAATCCATGATTAACAAGCTATGATTGTATCCAAATGCAAATCTATCAAATTAGAAAGCATAAACCATCATGAAATTAATCACTCCATTAATATCGCAATGCCTAATGTGAGTATCCTTAGTTCTTCCCATCTCTCAATGTAGAAGTCTCCAATTCATACAATCATGCAAAATTGAAACCCGATTAACACCTAATCACGTTAGCTCAACTCTCGTCTATTGCTAGGGTGATTAACCATTAATCAAAAGAGACAATTTTTCATGAAGCACAATTAAGAATCACAATTAGGAAGCAAGCTAATTCAATTGATCACAATTATCAACAATCATAGCATGAGACAATCACTTCATCCCTAATTTCAATTATCCTAAGCACAAAGCTATTAGCCCATGGTTCTACAAGCAAAAGCCATGGGTAGGAAATCTAAGAAAGCAATTAACAATCTAATCACTGCGAAGCAATGAATTAAAGAGAACAAAGGGTAAGAACATCACCAATTAAACTTCAATAAGCAAAAATAAGAATGATTAATCTTCTACAATGATTCAATCCAACTTCAATTCTCTCAATTCACAGCTGCAAACTTCAATTACAATCTATCAAACTACTAATCTAGTGGACTAAATGTAGATTTTATTCTAATTCTAACAATCTATGGCAATTACAAGTGAATTCAAGCTACAAAATGCAAAATTCGCCCAAAGAAACTCCTAGAAACTCGCTTCTAAACTCGCTAGAATGAATCCCTACTGCTTTGGCTTCCAATGGCTTAAAAACTGAATTTTTCGGTTTTGGGCACTCCTCGAGTCGAGCTTCAGGCCCTCGAGTCGAGGCCTAAGAGTCGCTAACACATTTCTTCAAAATGTCTCCCGCCTCGAGTCGAGGCTCACCTCGAGTCGAGGATCCCGCAATTTTCTCATCCCTCGACTCGAGGCTCCTCCCTCGAGTCGAGCTCGCTGCCTTTTTGAAAATGTTTCCCTCCAAAGCATGAACCTCGAGTCGAGGTCTCAGTGCACCCTCGATTTCAGCCCGAGACCAGGGAATTTTTATCGAGAAGGGCTTCGGGCCCGACCCCCATTTTCGTCCCGTATGTTCGCTCTTTTCATTCTAAGAATACCGGTACTCTCGGTTTGGCAAAATTCCACCGATTTACCCGCAAAATGGCCGAAAAACATCAAAACTCACAAAGTAATATTTTTAGGCAAAAGAGTGATACTTTTCACATTTAGGCACAAAAATCACACTTTAGCTCACTTTTGCACTAAAATAGGCCCTAAAAACATGCATCAATTCACTCCAATCATACTCCCAAACTTGAATTGTTGCTCGTCCTCGAGCAACGTAGAAACTAAGAACACAGAGTGAATTGATTGCAATTATGTCACATGGCACCATAGACGAAAAATAAGACAATTCAACTCATCAATGAACACTTGTATCAATGCAACTATCCACTAGCCATCAAGATGAATCATGCTCAAATAAATGCTCAATCAAATACTCAACACATTGCTCCTTCCATGGAGTGTTTCACTCTTCACTCAAGTGTATAAAGGTATCAAGCACTCAATCATCAAATTCACAAACTTGCACACCATATGCTTGCCAAAAGAATTAATCTCAATCCAAATCACTTATGATCAATCAAGAATCAAAGAGGTCTTTCTTCTAGGTTGTAATGTAGGCTCTTTGGAAAGGTGGGATGTTTTTGGATAAGAGTGACTAAATAATAGAGACTTGAATGTAAGATAATCAATACAATTGCACATCTCTTCACTTTTCATCAAGTAGCACTCTTTCTTTTGAAGTTCAATGATCAATCCACCATTCACTTGAGCTTTCTCTTTTAAGCTCACAAATTGAATTTTTCTTCTTTTTATTTTTCTTCACAACTCAAATTTTCTTCTTTTCACAACCTTTCTTTTCTTTTATGCTTCATTCATCACTTAGCACACTATCTTTCCCCACTTAGCAATCAAATCACCATCATTAGCCAACATTCAAGATCAACTAAATATAGAACAAGAAAGGCTCATCAAAATAAGGCTAAATGGTTTCAATCTCACTTGGCTTGCCAAAGAATAAGGATCATAAGGCTCAACATGGCTCACTAAGGAAATCAAATGTATTTGGTAGGAAAAATTTGGCAAAGTGACTAATCATATCAACATGGCCTCTTATCACTTTCAAGACATCACACAAAGATCAATATCAACAAGTCTAGTGGCAAGTTCTAGCATACAAATTATGAATGATGCACTCACAAAGGATTAATTTCAACCGTAAAATGTACGATTATTAAGGCACAAAAGCTCACGGGCTTAAATTGAGCAATGAATCAAGCATCTTCAATCACATTCATCCTTACACCATAAATCAAGAAAGCTAGAATCAAGTTACAAATCTACTCATGATCATATCAAAATCCAACTAGTCTTGCTAATCAAACTCAAGTGCTCATGTACATAAGTCCAAGCATACTCACTACTACATGGATGATACTAAAAAAATATATCAATGAATCCACAATGAAGCTCAAGTCAAAGAATATGGAATCATAGAAATAAAGAATCCAAAGAATCATCAAGTCACAATCATCAATAGACAATAAGCTCAAATAGATCAAGGAAATCATAGCATCCATAAAATCATCCATCAATCCAAAACATCAAATTCATCAAATCATCACATCAATCAACAACAATCATCAAACACCTCCCCCAAACTTAGACAAGTCTAAGTTTGAAAGGAAGTGTTTTACCCATAAGCCTTCAATCTTCCTCTTCCTTTAAGCCTCCTAGAGCTCCTCAATTCATAGCAATTCATCACACCTACAAAGATCACAAAAAAACACATTAAACAAAGCACACACAAAACAACAAAAACACAAAGAACAAAGAATGGGTTGCCTCCCATCTAGCGCTAGGTTTAACGTCCCTTTGCCGGACGGAACTCTCTTGGTTCACACTTCCCTTTCACTACCTAAGTAGGGCACATCCTTGAGATCAAGAGCATCCAAAACCTCTTTTTGTGAGTGAACATGATAAAGCTTCAACCGATGCCCATTCACTATAAACCTTTCATCCTTGTCGCTCATAACCTCAAAGTATCCATTTGGAAAAACCTTCACAACACGAAAAGGTCCACTCCATCTTGATTTGAGTTTACTCGGGAAAAAGCTTCAACCTTGAGTTGAATAGTAGTACTTGATCCCCTTCTTTGAACTCCTTCCTTCTAAGCCTTGCATCATGCCACTTCTTGGTCTTTTCCTTGAAAATCTTTGAACTCTCATAAGCTTTCATCCTAAACTTGTCCAACTCATGCAATTGTAGAGCCCTCTTCTCCCCTACAAGCTCTTCATCAAAATTCAACTTTTTAGAGCCCAAAATGCTTTATACTCTAACTCCATCGGAAGATGACAAGCCTTTCCATACACTAATTGATAGGAGACATGTCAAGAGGCGTCTTAAAGGCGGTTCGATATGCCCATAACGCGTCATCAAGCTTTGTTGCCCAATCCTTTCGACTTGTCCTCACCGTCTTCTCTAAAATACCTTTAATCAAGCGGTTAGACACCTCGCTAAGCCATTCGCTTGCGGGTGGTAAGGAGTAGCAACCTTGTGTTTAACATCATATCTTAACAAAAGCTTCTCCATGGCCTTGTTAACAAAATGGCTACCACCGTCACTTATCAAAATCCTTGGAACCCCAAACCGTAAAGATCCTTTTCAAGAATGCTATCACCACTTTGGAATCATTGCTTTTGGTTGGAATGGCTTCTATCCATTTAGAAACATAGTCAACCCCTACGAGGATATATTGATACCCTCCGACGGTGGAAATGGCCCCATAAAGTCAACTCCCGTACATCAAAAATTTCCACTTTCAAGATGTTGCTCAATGGCATCTCATCCCTCTTACTAAGGTTTCCTATCCGTTGGCACTTGTCACATTCCTTGATGAATCTCTCGCGATCCTTGAAGATGGTTGGCCAATAGAATCCCGCCAATAAAATCTTCCTCACGGTCTTGGAAGTGCTATAATGGCCTCCACACGGTAAAGAGTGGCAATGTTTCATGATTTCCTCCTTCCTTTCTTGTCACACACATACGAAGTACTCCGTCCACCCCCACCTTGAAGAGGTATGGATCGTCCCATACGAAATGTTTGACCCGGTTGTAAAAACCTTCCTTTCAAAGGGATTCATCTCCGGTGGCAATTCTCCACTTGCTAAGAAATTCGCATAATCGGCAAATCATGGAACATCCCCTTCCTTTACCACACTCATGACTTCTTCAATACTTAGCAATCCCTCATCGGGAAAGGTCTCTTCAACTTCCTTGACATTCCTTTCCATCTCTTCTACTCCTTCAAGTCTAGAAAGGTGATCCGCTATGACATTTTCACTACCTTTCTTATCCACTATCTCCATGTCAAATTCTTGCAAGAATAATATCCAACGAATCAACCTAGGCTTAGCATTCTTTTTCGACATGAGATACCGAATTGCGGCATGGTCGGTGTACACAATAGTTTTCGACCCTACAAGATAGGGTCGAAACTTATCAAAAGCGTACACCACTGCAAGCATTTCTTTCTCGGTAGTGGTGTAATTGACTTGGGCCGGATTGAAAGTCTTGGAGGTATAATAGATAGCATGAAACCTCTTCTCCCTCAATTGTCCTAAGACGACCCCCATAGCGAAATCACTTGCATCACACATGATAATGAAGGGCTTTGTCCAATCCGGAGTAATTAGAATGGGTGCACTCATCAAGGCTTCCTTCAAAGACCTAAAAGCAATCAAACAATCATCATTAAACTCAAATGGCACATCTTTTTCTATGAGATGAGATAAGGGTTTAGAAATTTGAGAGAAATTCTTAATGAATCGCCGATAGAACCCGACATGTCCAAGGAACGATCGAATTCCTTTCTCATCCTTAGATGGAAGCAACTTCTCAATAGCCACAATTTTTGCCTTATCCACTTGCAATCCCTTCGATGATACATGATGTCCCAACACAATGCCTTCCTTAACCAAGAAATGGCATTTCTCCCAATTTAGCACCAAGTTTGTATCTTCACACCTTTGCAAAACAATGTCAAGATTATTAAGACAATTATCAAATGACTCACCAAATACGGAAAAATCATCCATAAATACCTCCATGATTTTCTCAATTAAGCCATGAAAAATTGACATCATGCATCTTTGGAAAGTGGCGGGAGCATTGCAAAGACCAAATGGCATTCTTTTTCCAAGCAAACGACTCCATACGTGCAAGTAAAAATAGTCTTTTCTTGGTCTTCCGGTGCAATCATAATTTGATTGTAACCGGAATAACCATCTAAGAAACAATAGTACTCAAATCCACTTAACCTATCAAGCATTTGATCTAGAAAAGGTAAGGGAAAGTGGTCCTTGCACGTGGCCTTATTAAGTTCTCTATAGTCAACACACACTCGCCACCCCGTAGCTACCCTTGTCGCAATTGATTCATCATTTTCACCCTTTATTACCATAATCCCCCTTTCTTGGCTACAACATGCAATGGAGAGACCCATGGACTATCGGAAATAGGAAAAATCATATTAGCGTCTAACAATTTCACAACTTCTTTCCTAATTACCTCTTGAATATTAGGTTCACTCTCCTTGGGGTTGAACTACGGGTTTATGGTCCTTTTCAAGCCTAATCCTATGCATACAAATTGAAGGATTTATACCTCTTAAGTCATCAATGGACCAACCTATGGCGGACTTGTGCTTACGAAGAACATCAAGTAATTTAGTTACCTCATCGGATGTAAGATATGACGATACAATTACCGGGCAACCTTCATTTTCCTCCAAATAAGCATACTTCAAGTGCTCGGGTAATGGCTTAAGGACTCCTTTCACTTTCTCTTCAATTGGCTTCCCATCTTCATTATTCTCCCAAGGTTGATTGGGAAAGCCTTCAAACTTCATCTCTTTCACCTCCTCCACTTCCAATGCATCCCTATCACAATCATAAGAAACACAAGATTCATTAAGCACATGATTATATGATGGAATAACATAATCTTTAGAGAAAAGAGTATAAGAAGAATCCTCCCAAGCCTCTTGAAGGCATGAATCAATCACATCCACAATATGGCATTCCTCCTTCTCCATGGGGTGCTTCATCACATCCTTCATTGAAAAATGAAGCTCTTCATCATCAAGCTTCAAAGTAAGCCTTCCTTCATTCACATGAAACACCGCTCTTGCGGTAGCTAGAAACGGCCTCCCTAGTATCAATGGTACATCTTTATCTTCCTCCATTTCAAGTACTACGAAGTCCGCCGGAAACACAAAGTCTTCTACCTTGACCAAAACATCCTCCACAATACCTTTTGGAATAGTAGTTGACCCATCGGCAAGTTGAAGAGTTACGGTAGTGGCTCCTAACTTTCCTTGGTTGAGCCTCTTAAACATGGAAAATGGCATCAAGTTAATACTTGCCCCCAAGTCACACAAAGCATGCTTCTCCAACCCATTACCAAGATCACATAAAAGAGTAAAACTACCCGGATCCTTCAATTTTGGTGGAAGCTCTTGTTGAAGCACGACACTACACTTCTTAGTCAATTTCACTAACTCCGGCTCTTCAATCCTCCTCCTTTTTGCTAGCAAATCTTTAAGAAACTTAGCATAGTGAGGCATTTGCTCAAGGGCCTCCGAAAAGGGAATGTTGATATACAAGGTTTTGAAAACCTCAAGGAAACGAGCAAACTTCTCATCTAATGCTTTTTTCATGTACCTTTGAGGATAAGGCATGGGAACAACCGTCTTTGGAACTCCTTTTTCATCCTTCTCAACAACCTTTTGCTTCGCTCTCTCTTCCCTTGCCATCAACCACTTTGGCTTCTTCTTCTCTTCCTCCTCCATCACCTCTTGCTTTTCTTCATCACAACTTTCATAATGCTTCTCCTCTTCATCACCATTTAAAGGCAATTTTGGTCCTTCATACCGTGCACCACTCCTAAGCTCAATAGCTTGACAATACTCCTTTGATTCTTTCTTTTGCAAGTCATCCACCGTAGACGAGAGCTTCCCAACCGTAGTAGCAAGTTACCCTACTTGATGCTCGATCGTCTTGAAACGAGTGTCCATTTGCTTCCCTATATCATCAAGCCTTGAGTCATTAGCTTCCAACTTCTTAACAATCAACCCCAAAATCTCCTCGTGGTAGCCTTTCCTTCATTGTTTGGAGCCTTTGCACCCGGATCAAATCCGGGAGGAAATTGAACGGCGGCTCTCGGATTGGCATATGAAAAATTTTCGTGTCTCCTCCATGTATTCCCATTAAATTGAGCTTGCGGTTGAGGTTGATAGCTTCCTTGTGGCCTATTTTGGTAAGGCATTTGGTAAGGCCTTCCTCTTTGATAATTCCCTTGATAGTTTCCTCCTTGATAGCCTCCTTGAAATGGAGGCCTACCCATATAGCTCACTTCTTCAACCGGCAATGAACTTGGACCAACATCAACATGAGGAACGGATGGACTCACACTTGCTTGGCATTGTGAAGTAGTAAGAGCTCCCAATCGGTCCATCATAGTCATCATCATACTCTTCATACTCTCGATCTCATCAACTTGTGATACTCTATGGTGTGCTCCCTATTAACCGACACTTGGAATGAATCTTGAGCTATGTTCTCCATTATTTCATTCATTTGCCCCACGGTTTTAGACCAAATCGATCCATTAGCACAAGCATTCAAAAGCGACCTATCCCCATCCGTCAAACCATTGCAAAAGTACATAATGGCTTGCTCCTCCGGAAAAGCGTGTTGAGGACAATTGATAAGTAACATGTCATACCTCTCCCACGCCTCCGGTATTGTCTCCCCGTTCTTTTGTTGGAAGTGAGAAATAGCCTCCTTAGCTTGCACGGTCTTTGATGGTGGGTAAAACTTCATCAAAAATTTCTTCGATAACTCCTCCCATGTACGTACGGTCCCGGGCGGTAATGAATTAAGCCATGCTTTTGCTCTTCCTTTCAATGTAAAGGCAAAGAGCCTCAACTTCTTCGCATCTTCGGGTACCCCATGGTATTTTGTAGTGTCGCCAATCTCAAAAAATTGTGCCATATGTTGATGTGGGCACTCATTTTCATCTCTTCCTTCAAATTGCTTCTCCCTAAGCATTCTCACCAAAGCGGGACTTATCTCAAAGTTATTAGCATCTATCCTCGGCCTTGCTATCCCATCATAGTGCTCTCTAAGTTGTGGTTCAAAGAATTCTCTCAAAGGCCTTCCTTGAGGTGGTGGCTCATTTACGGGTGGTGGTTGGGCATTTGGTATGTGAGGTGGCTCATGATATCGTGGCTCTTGATTATACGGCATATGGGGATAGTATGGTGGAAATTGTTGTGGATGAGGTGGATAGTAGGGATATTGATGAGCTTGAGGTGGATAAGGATATGGATTTTGGTAGGGGTAATTTTGTGGTGGCATCCCTTGAGGGAAAGGGCCAACTTGAGCATGGAAATGATTCCCATTACCTCCATTCTCTACTCCTCCTTCTCCTTGTCCATGTACCTCCTCTACTTGAGGATCACCCACTAGTCTCTCCTCATGCCTTTGATCTTCTCCTTCCATAGCTTCCCTTCTTCTTCTCACACGATTTCTTCTCAATGTAGCCTCAATTTCCGGATTTAGTGGCAAGGGTGGAACACCACTCGATCTTGTTAGCATACACCTACAATGCCACAAACCCAAATATCAAATTCTAACCAACAAAATCAACAAAAACAAAAGCAACAATTAGCCACTTCAAACAATCCTCAAATCTCACTAATAGGCGCAAAACTAACTCCTGCAACGGCGCCATTTGATTGGAGTGTATAGGGTAAGAGTTATTAAGACCAATCAACAAAATATCGAACCCAAGGGAGAAAGTATGCAAACGAAATTCAAGGATAAGAGTTCTAAATGGCTAAAGTTGCAACAAGTTTTTGGACTAAATCTCTACAAAATGCAAGAAATTAAATGGCAAGATTATGCAAACAATCTATCAAACACCTAGAATGCAAGATCAAATATACTAAAATCAATGGGGAATTGGGTGCAAGGGATAATCTCCATCAAGGAATCCATGATTAACAAGCTATGATTGTATCCAAATGCAAATCAATCAAATTAGAATGCATAAACCATCATGAAATTAATCACTCCATTAATATCACAATGCCTAATGTGAGTATCCTTAGTTCTTCCCATCTCTCAATGTAGAAGTCCACAATTCATACAATTATGCAAAATTGAAACCCGATTAACACCTAATCACGTTAGCTCAACTCTCGCCTATTGCTAGGGTGATTAACCATTAATCAAAAGAGACAATTTTTCATGAAGCACAATTAAGAATCACAATTAGGAAGCAAGCTAATTCAATTGATCACAATTATCAACAATCATAGCATGAGGCAATCACTTCATCCCTAATTTCAATTATCCCAAGCACAAAGCTATTAGCCCATGGTGCTACAAGCAAAAGCCATGGGTAGGAAATCTAAGAAAGCAATTAACAATCTAATCACTACAAGCAATGAATTAAAGAGAACAAAGGGTAAGAACATCACCAATTAAACTTCAATAAGCAAAAATAAGAATGATTAATCTTCTACAATGCTTCAATCCAACTTCAATTCTCTCAATTCACAAATGCAAACTTCAATTACAATCTATCAAACTACTAATCTAGTGGACTACATGTAGAATCTATTCTAATTCTAACAATTTATGGCAATTACAAGTGAATTCAAGCTACAAAATGCAAAATTCGCCCAAAGAAACTCCTAGAAACTGCTCTAAACCGCTAGAAAGAATCCCTACTCTGCTTTGGCTTCCAATGGCTTAAAAACTAAATTTTTCGGTTTTGGGCACTCCTCGAGTCGAGCTTCAGGCCCTCGAGTCGAGGCCTAAGAGTCGTTAACACGCTTCTTCAAAATATCTCCCGCCTCGAGTCGAGGCTCAGCCCTCGAGTCGAGGATCCCGCAATTTTCTCATCCTCGACTCGAGGCTCCTCCTCGAGTCGAGCTCGCTGTCTTTTTGAAAATGTTTTCCTCCAAAGATGAACCTCGAGTCGAGGTCTCGTGCACCCTCGAATTCAGCCCGAGACCAGGGAATTTTTATCGAGAAGGGCTTCGGGCCCGACTCCCGTTTTCGTCCCGTATGTTCGTCTTTTCATTCTAAGAATACCGGTACTCTCGGTTTGGCAAAATTCCACCGATTTACCCGCAAAACGGCCGAAAAACATCAAAAACTCACAAAGTAATACTTTTTAGCCAAAAGAGTGATACTTTTCACATTTAGGCACACAAAATCACACTTTAGCTCACTTTTTGCACTAAAATAGGCCATAAAAACATGCATCAATTCACTCCAATCACCTCGGCTTGTTACATGTGTAACAAGTATCACTCCTATCTACGATTTAGGGCTTATAGGATTTCTTTTAGCAGAGATCTCAACCTCCTTGTCTGGCTCCTACTTTTATCATCATCTGTAGAATCATCTTCTTTTCTTTTTGACTTGGATCTGGATCTGTCCTTACCTCGCAAACTTCAATTTATTACGCTTATATTTCATTCTTAATTTGTCATACCTTTTGGTGAGCAAAGCCATCTCGCTCCTTCAGTAGATAGATCACTCCTACAGATTCAGCTTGTCATCTTGTCTTCTTTGTTGACAAATGCAATGCATTTAGATGAGGTGCTTGACTCCATCTCATCTTTTATCCGAATATCATACTCCAAAGCTTTAAGATGACAAAATAAGGTATGATGAGTAATAGAAGATAAATTTTGGGTTGCTTTAAGGATATTAGACTTTTCTCTCCATCTCTTGGTCAAAGATCTCAAGATTATCTTATTATTAATCTCCTTCTCGAATAGTTCTTTCCTAAATCACCGCTTTGTTGAGAAGATTTGTTAATCTCACATCTAGTGATCCACTCTTCATTCTCCTTCATAAAAGCATGTAATACTGATCGGCTTATTCTCTTTCACTTGGTCGTAACCTTCACACACATTTGCAAGTGTCTGCCACATCTCCTTAGCCGATTTGCATCTTTTGACTTTTTCAATCCAATCCTTGCTAAGAGTTTCTATGATCTCGATCCTGCCTACCCGATCTAGGTTGTGGATTTTCCTCTCATCACTTGTCGATTACGAGCTCTTTTTCTCTTCTCGACCCTTGATTCAAATTTGATTCGGTGCCATTCGGTACCTCCATGATAAAATTTAATAGGTCCCTCTTCAAGAACTTCCTCCATCCTATCATGGATTGCTTTGAGATGGTTTTCATCCCGAATTTCCAATAGTCATATTCTTCAATTGAAAATTCAGTAGACTCCTTGACTTCTTGTTCTTACCGGATGACATGATGAGATAAGAAAACAAAACCTTATACAATCTTGTTAGTAGCACGCTTAGTAAAATAAAGAAGATGAAGATAATCATGAACAAATTTCTAATCTTGGTTAAGACCTAAAATCAATATCGTAATGACTTAACACCGCTCGATACCACTTGTTGGTCCCGCTTAGTTGAGTAGATTAAAGGAAACTTGAATCACCTTCTAGGAAAAATCTAGAAGGGGGTTGAATAGATTTTTCAGATTTTACAAATCTTTCAAAACTTATTCAAAACACCAAAGTTACACAAATGGAATTCAATTTTAAACTCAACTTTATTTAGATCAAAAGGCACACCGATATTTAGTCTAACTTTAATTCTCGAAATTAAACTTTGATTAATAAACTGGAATTAAGAAGAACAGATAAGTAAATGAAAGCAATAAAGAACAATAGGATTTATAGTGGTTCTCTCCTTCTTCAACTTGAAGAAGGGTCTCTGCTACCACTTACTTACTTTCGATCCAACTTACGATTTACAACTTACAAAGATCTTTCAATCTTCAAACTCCTAAATTCTTCTCTCGAATCTAACTATTACAAAGTGAGTAGTGAACTTTGAAGATGTGAAGTAAAGTGTTCTTCAAACACTTAGATATTTTTAAAACACTTTTTGAAAACTTGTGAATTGATGTGAAAGTAGAAATCTAAAAATCGTGGATAGTGTGTTATTGTTAGATCAAGAAAGGTTTTGATGAGTTAAGAAGCAATTCGATGATCGATTTACTATGAAGAACAACCGAGATCAAAGTCCAAAGATTAAGCCGATCGATCAGGTCGAGGATCGAACGAGTCACCAAGACTAGAAGTTGCAAGTCATCCGGAGACAAGCTCAAATCTAGTCATCTGCAGAGACGAGTATGAAGAGCTCGAGGCGAGATCAAGACAAGTTGAGTAGAATAAGAAAGGCGAGTCTTCACCAAGTCACCGCAGCACGAGTAGGATAAATCACCGAGGAGCAAAACAGCTTTTCAAGATTAAGTTTGTTGAGCGCTTTTAGTTTGTTAAAACCGACTAACAAACTAATTGTCTTTTCGACTTATAAATAGGTCTAGATTTTCATTTTTCAAATACTTTTTAACACAACACGATTTACACATTATTCACAAATCGATTTCTATCTTCACAAGCAATTCACAAGTTTTTCAAAAGAGTTTTCAAAAGTTCTAAGTGTTTATTGAACACTTTACTTGTAATCTTCAAAATTCAATATTCACCGTAATAGTTAGATTTTAGAGAAGATTTTAGGAGATTGAAGATTTGAAGATCTTTACGAGTTGTAAGTCGTAAGTTGGATTGAAAGTAAGTAAGTGGTAAGTAGAGTCCCTTCTTCAAGTTGAAGAAGGAGAGTGGATGTAGGATTATTCATAATCCGAACCACTATAAATTTTTGTGTTCTTTATTGCTTTACTTTACTTATCTCGTATATTTCAATTTCGGTTTATCAATCAAAGATTAATTTTAATTGAAGTTAGAACTAAAATATCGGTGTGATTTTGATCTTAATAGAGTTGAGTTTAAAATTGAATTCCATGTGATTCTCGTGTCTTGAATAAGTTTTGAAAGATTTGTAAAAATCTAAAAATCTATTCAACCCCCTTCTAGATTTTTCCTAGAAGGCTCGTATAAGTTTTGTCTAATATACTCAACTAAGTGGGACCAACAAGTGGTATCGTGAGCGGTGTTAAGTTGTTCTGATATTGATTTTAGGTCTTAACCAAGATTCTAAATTTATTTTTGATTATCTTCATCTTCTTTATTTTTACTAACTGTACTACTAACAAGATTGTGTAAGGTTTTATTTTCCTATCTCATCATGTCATCCGGCAAGAACAAGAAATCCAGAGTCTACCCGAATTTTCAATTGAAGAATATGACTATTGGAAATTCAGATGGAAAATCATCTCAAGGCAATCCATGATAGGATGGAGGAGATTCTTGAAGAGGGACCTATTAAATTTTATCATGGAGGCACCAAAGAATGGCACTTCGAGTCAATTTGAATCAAGAGTCGACAAGAGAAAAGAGCTCGAATCGACAAGTGATGAGAGAAAAATCCACAACCTAGATCGGTAGCTAGGACTGAAATCATTGAAACTACGAGTAAAGACTGGATTGAAAAAGTCAAAAGATGCAAATCAGCTAAGGAGATGTGGCGGACACTTGCAAATGTTTGTGAAGGATCGACCAAGTGAAAGAGAATAAGGCTGCGATCTGTATTACATGGCTTTGATATCTTCAAGATGAAGGATGTTAGGAAGAAAGTTGTAATTGTTTTTGATGAGTTAAAATGTAAAATAGGATGACCAACCGAGTATCGTGTATAGGCAGTGAAGTAAATGAATATTTTGTAAATCAAGTTCAAGAAATAAGATAAATATCGTAAATCGACTAGGACGAAAATCGGATGAGGATAAGAAGTCGACAAGGACAGCGTGAATAAGACAGATGAGGTTTAATACGATAAACAATCATCAAGACATAGAATGAAGACGAAGTCGTGGTAAGGTAAAATGCAGACGATGAAGTGTTAGAGGAATTTCACTCAAGTATCAAGAAGCGCTTATAACTAATCAAGAAGAAGTTGCAAGATTCAGCTTATATGGTTATAATCGACTCAAAACAATTCACAAGGAAGTTACAACTACCAAATGAAGATCTCTATAAATAGGGATAGAAGCTAGAATAGAATAGATACATGACTGTTCATTTACATTCTCTACACAATTAGCATTCAAAATTTGTAAACACACACAAACGTTCTATACGTTTCAGCTTTTAGTGTTTGTAGAACACTATTCACGTAATATCTTCAAGCCATTGATATACGTAAATTAGGAAGAAATTGTTGTAAGGTCAAGATTCACGATTGTAAGTAAGCAAGAAGGAAGAAAGGTAGTAAGTGAAGACCTTTCTTCAAGTTGAAGAAGGAGAGTGGACGTAGGATCGCTTGATCCAAACCACTATAAACAACTGTGTTCTTTACTTTTTCGCTTACTTACTTGTTCATATTGTTTTTATAGTTCATAATCAAAAATAAATTTCAGAATTTAAATTGGCCTAAATATCGATGTGCTTTAGATCTACATAAAGTTGAGTTTAAATTTAATTCCGTTGTGTTACTTGGGTGTTTTGAATAGTTTGAAAGTTTGATAAAATTATAAAATCTATTCAACCCCCTCTAGATTTTACCTAGAAGGCGAGATCAAGTAGTGACTAATCTACTCAACTAAATGGGACCAACAAAGGAGAATGAAACAAAGGATCACCTAGATGTGAGATTAACAAATCTTCTCAACAAAGCAAATGATCTAGGAAAGAACTATTCGTAAAAGGAGATCAATAATAAGATACTCGAGATCTTTGACCAAGAGATGGAGAAAAAAGTCTAATATCCTTAAAGCAACCCAAAATTTATCTTTTATGTTGGTCCCGATTAGTTGAGCAAATTAGATCAAACTTGTATCTCGCCTTCTAAGAAAAATCTAGAAGGGGGGTTGAATAGATTTTTCGATTTTCCAAATCTTTCAAAATTTATTCAAAGTACCAGATTAACACAATGGAAATTCAATATTAAACTCAACTTTATTAAGATCAAAAGCAAACCGATATTCAGATTTTAACTTTGATTCTAAAATTAATCCTCAATTAACAAGTCGAAATTGAAATAACAAGTAAGTAAAACAAAGCAATAAAGAACACCATTTATAGTGGTTCGGATTATAAAAATCCTACATCCACTCTCCTTCTCCAACTTGAAGAAGTGGACCACTTACTACTTTCTTACTCACAACTTACAAACTACAACATACAACTTTCTTCAAATCTTCAAAGTATTCCTAACTCCTTCTAGTGAATCTCACAATTACGGTGAATATTGGATTTTGAAGATTACAGGAGAAGTGTTCTATAAACACTTGAAACTTTTGAAAACTCTTTTGAAAACACTCGTGAATTGAGATTGAAATGCGAATAGTGAATGGTGTGTAAAATCAAATTTGCATAAGTATGTTGAAAAATAAAACTAGACCTATTTATAAGTCTCGAAAAGACAGATTAGTTTGTTAGTCAGTTCTAACAAACCGGAAACTGCTCAACAAACTTAATCTTGAAAATCGCTCTTGACCTCACTGATTTCTTCTAATCGTCTGCGGTGACTTGGTAAAGACTTGCTTTTCTTATTCTACTCAGCTTGTCTTGACCTCGTCTCGAGCTCTTCATAATTGTCTCCCTGCAGATGACTAGACTTGAGCTTGTCTCCAAATGACTTGCAACTTATGATCTCCAGGTGACTTAATCGGTCCCGACCTAGTCTCGATCGGCTTAGTATAAGCACTGATCTCACCGCTTCTTCAAGGTTGTCTGGTTATCTCGAATCGTATCTTCTTTTAACTCATCAAAACATTACTTGATATAACATTTTATTACTCATCATACCTTATTTTCTCATCTTAAAGTTTTAGAGTATGACATTCATATAGAAGATGAGGAAGATGAGATGGAGTCAAGCACCTCATCCAAATCTGTTGCCTTTGTCAACAAAGAAGACAAGATGATAGGCCGAATCAGAGGAGCCGATCTATCTCTCGAAGGAGCAGATGGCATTGCTCACCAAAAGGTATGACAGATTAAGAATGAAATATAAGCGTAACAAATTGAGGTTTGCAGTAAGGACAGATCCAGATCCAAGTCAAGAATAAAGGAAGATGATTCTACGAGATGATGACAAGAGTAGGAGCCTGACAAGGAGGTTCGGATCTCCCGCTAAAAGAAATCCTACTAGCCACTAAATCAGTATAGGAGTGACACTTGTTACACTGTAATAAAGCCAGACACTTCAGCCTATGATTGTCCTCGCTGACTCCTAAAGAAAGGGAAGAGAAAAGGAAAAAGAGAGATAGGAGATTTGCGGATCAAAGGGCTCTTCCGGCTGAAGAAAAAGAATTAAGAAAATCATCATCCTCATCGATTTTGGATCGACGATGAAATCATCTTATGGACAAAGAGGTAGATTATTACTCTTCTTCTCGATAATGATTCTTATAAATGCTTTTGAGATAATGATCAAACCGTTATTCAATGGTTATTGAAAGACTTAAAGATGTCCTTGGTTGCTTATAAACAACTAGAGACAGAAAATTTGACTTTAAAAGATAAAATTCGTAGTCTAGCCAAAGGCAAGCAGTGGTGAACTACTTAGAATCGAGGAAACATTCAAGGGGGAATGTTTACCCCAGCCGAGGCTAGTACATCACCACCTTGTCCGAAAGATTAGAAAATGAATTGAAATCTTTAAAAGACAAATTTGAGATGATCTGCTGAAAATGAATTAATTAAGAAAGACAATGAGAAGCTTGTCTTCAAAATAAGTCAACTTAATAATTCACAATCAGCAATAGATCACATCTTTAATACTTCTCAAAATCCCATGACAAAACGAGGTCTTGGTTATGATAGGAATAGTAAATCAAACGTTCGTAAACCTAGGAAATTTGTGAAGGCATCCGAAAACCCAAAAGAGATTAGAATTGGTCCTTGGAAACCACTTAGTCAAATAAGGATCGCATCTCCCACCAAAACAAAAATTCATTTGAGAATTCCATATCGTACTAAGAGAGTTCCAAGAACTAAGATAAGAAGAAATTCTTATTATAGTCCTTTTGATGGGAGAAGCGAGATGCTATCCTACTTTTAAAAACTTTTAAGTCTTAGGACATAGAAAATTTTAGACTTAGAAAAATTTTGAAAATTTTCATTGAGATGATAAATTTCTCAGATGATTTATACTAAGAAAAAAATTTTAAGTTTTCTTAAAGCAAAAATTCTCCAAACAAGGGAATTTTGTCAAAGAATGAGAAGATTGGGGGCCGCGTATTCGCACGATGACTCGATGAGGCGAGGAATTAGAGGGCTGCCGCACCGAGGAGGCACTGTTGCTCCCGTAGTCGAGGAGGTGGTCGCGAACCCACGAGCAGAGGAGGTAGTGGCTGCTGCTCTCGCACCTGAGGAAACAGCTCTTGAAGAAGTTGTTGTGCTTTCAGCTCTTGAAGAAGCTATTCTGGTTCAAAGACCATCTCAGAGGAGGATAAGGAGAAGGCCGATCAAAACCTTGGACAAGAAAGCTGCCAAGGATCATCTCACGCTCCTTCCAAAGATACGTCTAGAGACGACGAAGAAGAAGTTGAAGTTCCTCCGATAAGGAGGCCTAGGAAGAGATCTCAAAGTTCTGAAACTTCCGTGGAAGGCTCCTCAAGAACTGAAGGGTCGAGCGGAGATTGAGACGACAACGCTCTTGTCGGAGGAGGTGCCAGTTCTACGAGATAGCATTGAGGTTGGCCACCTTGAAGTGTCACCCTCTCCAACCAAGGAAGCTACTCTCTCACCTATCCCGAGAAAAAGGTACAAGTCCTTCCACTTCTTTGTCCTTATCTCCCACCCCCGGCGATGAAGAGGTGTCAAAGGTGGCACCTCTGAGCCTCCGCAACAACCTACCTCCCAAACACCCAAACCAAAACACCAACCCAACCAGTAATGAAGAGGTATCCAAAGCTGGTACCTCGCAGCCTCTCGAATGTCTCTACTCCCACACTTGTCCAAATTCAAACCCCAATTATCCCCGAAATACCCAAATCACTACACCATCCGAATCCATCCCCACTCCACCGATCAACCCACATCTTCACCCACACCTTAACAACCATCCTCATCTCCCACTCTTATTCCTCAAACACAAACTACCCCTCCCCACCAATCGAACCAACTCCTCTCCCACAAGTCAAAACCTCACCTCTTCCTACTCTATCCTACTCTCTCCTCCCAACCATCCAAACTCAATCTCCTTCCCCCACCTACTCAAAAGACATCTCTTCCTCTTCGTCTGAATCCTCCTCTAAGGATGAGGACAGGTGACCTCGATCCCCGCAATCGCCATCTCCTCGATCCTCGGCAAAATGGAGAAGAAGATAAAATCTGCCTTCAAGAGGAAAATGAAAAAGAAGACGAAGAAGATGGTGGAAGCAATCCACGAAACAATGATCTCCAGATGAGAGAAGTCGAGGTAACACTCTCGAGACAAAATCACATCTATGACTAACTCTGTGCCGGCTGAAAAAGTAAAGGCTCTGGAGGAGGAGATGAAGTCGCTGAAAAGAGGAGGTAAAAGGTTACAATCAAATGGTGGTGAACGAAATGGCAATGGAGCAGTCGATTTCAGAGTGAAATACAACGATCTAAATACGAAGCCGACAGGCTTGGCCACCGGGTTAAAAAGGGGGAAAAAGAAGAGCAAGAAAAAGACAAGCCCTCACACAGTAGTCGAGGAGACCAGGAGAGAACTAGGCATGAAGGCCAACACACCTGACCCGGAGGCAGCCAAGGAGGACGCTGACTTAAGTCTCGATGAGTGGCTGCTCTCCACAGAGGGTAAGTCAACCGGAAGAAGCTCGAGAGAAGATGAGGAGAAGAGGAGGAAGGAGGAAGAAGAAAGATCTGAAAAACTCTTGGCCAAACCAAGGAGTCTTAGCTGGAAGAGGGCAAGAGTAAAGGCAAGAAGGTAGCAGCTAATGAGCCCAAATCGGTGACATCTCACTCGGAGCCGCTACCAAAGGCAAAGGAAAAGAGAAGCCGACTACTCGAATCTTTCCAAGAGCGAGATCAAAAGGATCAGATGAGAAAAGGAGTACTTCGGAAAGAAAGAGAAGAGAAGGCGTAAGAAAGAGAAGGGCGCCAACGTCTTATCGCAGAAGACAGAGCGAAATGGCTTGTAAAAGACCAACGCAAAGCCGTGAACTTCAAACCCTTTCATACAACGTCTCGCTCCTCCAAAGTCAAGCCATGAAAATATGAGAATGAATACAAAGTCAAGAACCTGGATGCTATGTGGATGTACTGCACATTCTCAAGGCTCCAGAATGTTCAAAGAAGATCCAAACCTAGCTGGCATGAGTGGATGGAAAACGTAGATGTGGATTTCTATCATCGGCTGCAGGAAGAAGCCGATGTAGAGTTTAACGTCAACCCGATCTCCCAGTCTTTGAGTACGCTGTACTGCCAAGAAACTCGATGGATCCACTGGACCTTGGTAGGTCAAGGAAATTGTGCAAAGGGCGTAGGCGTATGCAGGTTATCTCGGGAGGAAGATCTCAAGCAGCTTAGGAGGAGAGTATTCAATTGGTTGATGGTTCCGCATTTAAGATCAATGGGGTGTCTCGATAAGATAGATTTTTCTTTCCTTATTTTTCTCTTATCTCGCACTCAATCAGTAAAATTTGTAATCATCTGTGAATATACTTGAGCTTATCCGAATCATCTTGTCTTATGTTTTAATGCTTTCTTTACTGCTTTCTATGAAAACTTAAAAAAATTTCTAAGTGATTAATCATCCGAGGAAACTTCCATCTCGTATTAAATTTTTTTAAAAATTTCTAAGTCCTAAGACTTAAAACTTTTCTAAGTACTAATTTTATGGTAAAGTCTTTAAGACTTAATCTTTTCTAAAAACTCTAAATTTTTCTAAGTATGAATTAAGTGCTCTAATGTGAACATATCTAAACTAAGTGCTTATGTGTTCTAATGTACTTATCTCGATTATCTTGAATAATCTTGACTAACACCAGTTGTGAGCTTGTTTGTTTCTTGCAGCTTTAACTTCATCAAAAAGGGGGAAATTGTTAGATCGTAAGGAGTTTTGATGAGTTAAAAGTATATAGATTAGAGTCACCATGTAAGTAAGATGACCACTGAACGTGTATAGAACAAATCGATGTAGTAAATTCTAGTGCTAGGATCGTACTAGGTAAAGCTAAAATAGTCAGTGAGGTCATGAAAGAAGAAGGTCATCGAAGACGATCTTGATAAAGTCATCTGTTGGAGATAATAATGAAGAGCTCAAGACGAGGTCGAGACCAGTGAGTAGAATAAGAAAGGCAAGTCTTCACCAAGTCACCGCAGACGACTAGTTCAAGATCAATGAAGTCAAGGCGCTTTTCAAAAATGAGTTTGTTGAACGGTTTTAGTTTGTTACAATAAACTAGCAGCTTTCTGTGCTTATAAATATGTTTGAGCTCGATTCTAGATAGGATGATCAACACTCTCATTTTCTCAACACTCATGAATTGTTAAAGAGTACTCACAAAGTTTTCAAAGTAATTCTTCATATATTTCTAAGTGTTTATTGAACACTTACTTGTATATCTTCAAAGTTTTCTACACTGTAATCTTCAAATTTCTAGAGAGATAGGCAAATTGAAGATAGGATTGAAGAGAAGAATCTTAATATCTTTGTATTTGTAACTCTGTAAGTAAGTAAGGTAGTAAGTCAGTCGAGGCCCTTCTTCAAGTTGAAGAAGGAGAGTGGATGTAGGATCTGTTTGATCCGAACCACTATAATTCATGGTGTTGTTTACTTCTTGTTTTACTTACTTGTTATTCATCAACTATTCAAACAAATCAATTTGATTCATATTCAGATTGCTTTTGATCCTTAGAAGATTGAGTTAAAACATGTTTCCGCTGCTCACTTTGATACTTTGAATAGATAATCTAATCTTCGAAAAGATTTGAAAATCTATTCAACCTCCCTTCTAGATTTTCACTAGGAGGCAATCTAAGCTCTTTTTAATCACTCAATCCGTGGCCAACACATATATTTATATCGGATGTTTTTCATGAATTGTTGGATTTATTATTTTGGTAATTCATATTATTTAGACGCGATAGGATTGTCATCGTTAAATTTTTATTATTTATTTAGCATTGTTTTTGTTCGATAAAATACGAGTTTTATAAGAGTTTTTAATAATTCTTCTTTGAATAGCAATTTAGTGTTATATTCATTTACCATAAATCAAACCTTATTTCCATTATTTTTAAAGTGCTAGGAGTGCTTCGGCTCGTAATGCTCGTCCGTCAACCTGAAAATCACATCTTTAAAAACACATATTGCTCATTACTAGAGAATTCGTTTAATCATATAATAAACTTGGGGATTTTGGTTCGGGGTATTACACATGGATTTGGGATTCACACATTCCGCCTATGCATTCTACACTAGTGTGGAGACTTGTTGGTCCTAGTCGATCAAGTGATATACAAGCAGTAAAATCTAGAAAGGGGGATTGAATAGATTTTTAACCTACTCAATTTTTCCTTTCAAATTAAACCCAGACAATCTGTAATAACCCAAAACCAATTATAGGATTTTATATTTAAATTACTAAGTTTAATGATCATTTTATTCTTTTCCAATTTCATATGTGGTTTTCTTAATTTTTCTCCAACTCGACGAACGGTTTTTCGACTAAAAATCTACCGATACTTTTCAAATTCACATCTGTAATCTGGATTTGATTAATAATGATTAATTATCAATAGTCCTTTAAAGGTGGGAAACACTCAAGAGAAACCCTAAGAAAAATGTTTGTTTTTCCATCACGCATTTAATAATTTTGAGTCAAACTCGACCGAAAAATATCGAAAACTCAACAACAAAGTCACACTATCAGATTAAAAATTGGACTACCAAATGGCAGCCCAAATCATCCAACTTTTCGTGCACATGGAGAGCTTTAAATGAGGGAATGTGGTAGTACATGAAATCTATAGCCAAATCCTAGGTCTAGGATCTAGGACTAGCCTTTTTGCCTTAAGCCTATTTGACCACCTAGTTTGCTCCCTTTTCCCACCCCTCTTGACTGGCCACTTCCCCTTTTCTCCCCTATAAATACCACTCTTCCTCTTCTTCATTTCCTACACCAACAAAGAAGGAAAAACAAGTAGCAATCAAGAAATTCTTAGGAGAAAACTACAAAGGTTAGCCTCTAAGCTTGTGTTTTGTTTTAAGAGTTTTAAAATTTTTAATAGAGGCATGATAGGAACTCCTAAGAACCTATATTAATGAGTAAAAACTGTGTTTGAAGCTTGAGGATCGGATTTATGGTGTATATGATCATGATTTTGTTAATATGTGGAAGGGAAATAAATTGCCGAAAAATGCAACACAGTGCTGGACCATTTTTGTAAAATTATTTTGAATACTTTCCCACGGTTTAAAAATTATGAAAAAATTCCTAGATGTAGTATTTGAAGTGTATAATAACATAATAAAATTTTGTGGTCATTGAATTTTTGTAGACTGAGAATAAAATCGTGAAAGATTATGTGTCAGAAGTAGTCTGAAACTGGGAGCAGTGACTCATTTCATTTATTTCTCCCCTTTCTAATAGTTATAAAATTCTAGGAAAAATCGTTGATGTTCCACTAGATTTATTGTAAATTATAGTAAAAAAATCATAATATTTTGTTTAGTACTTTATGAAATATAATTTATTTTCTGAGTACCTGGTCGATGTTCGATGCATAGGGTTATTCTGTGTTGCACGAATTTATTTTTTTGGTTAAACTAATGTATAAATTATGAAAATATACATGGATGTCCTAAAACCTGTTTATAACAAGATTCTAAAATTTGGTAATTTTTAAACAAGTATCCAATAAGTTATGAATTTTCTCTTAAGACATGTCCAGTAACTGAGCCAAACGATAGATTAAATGTTCACGAATTTTCTGGTTAGAATCCATAAGTCAAATGGCTTTGGTTCCTGAATGAAAGTTGTTCATACTTGAGTAATGCATCACATTTTTAATTTCATAATTTTTGGATATTTTTACAGAGAGTTATGGATTTTATAAATTTAAGGTCACTGTTTTGCCGAAACAGAAATTTAGAGTCCTTATTTCAAAATCTGCTATAGTTTCGTAACTCAAATGAACTCAGACTCTTAATAAACTTTGTTCTACACTAAAAGATGTACAAACATACTAAAATTTCATAATTTTTCAACTAGTCTAAGTATTTTATTTCGTTTATGTGTGTATAGGTATTGTTTCTTCGATTGTTAGTACTTGATAAATTAAAT
This sequence comes from Paraleonurus japonicus, assembly GCA_030762865.1. Taxonomy (NCBI): domain Eukaryota; kingdom Viridiplantae; phylum Streptophyta; class Magnoliopsida; order Lamiales; family Lamiaceae; genus Paraleonurus; species Paraleonurus japonicus. The sequence goes on along the minus strand of CM061053.1, from coordinate 34,044,773 downwards.
GGCCAAAACTTTTAATGACGAGCATGTTTTGAATATCGAATGTTATACATGATACTTTATGAATACATATAATTGAGTGTCTTACATATTTTTCTTGAAAATGAACAGAACCAAAAGTCCCAAATTCGGGACCCACAAACCGTAGTACACTAACAAAGCCGTTGGACATAGGATTAAACCCATAGAAGCTTTTGATAAAATAAAGTACCTCTTTTCATTCAAAGCCTTGCACAATAAGATCAAGAACCTAAGTTTTCAATGGACAAAAGATCATCGAACTAAACATACGGATTGTGCTAGGTAGAGTACTGTTAGGAACCAGAGGCGAGATTTTTGTACGAGAGGCCTAAGCAATAAAGAAGTTAAACTTTCTCTTAAAAGTTCTCCAAGTGGGTGACATTATACTGTATAGACAGTTAATGTTATATGGGCTTATTATCGATTTTCTTGAATCAAACAAAAATAATTTTCTCGAAAGACGCGAACTTAAAAACATGCAAATGCTACTCCTAACTATATGAATATATGAGTATCTCTATTGATCTATTGATCTCAGAGGGCGAAGCCCTATATATATGTATAAACGGGAGAAATAAGGTAAAAAGAGGGTTTGGATTGTGTGCGAAATGCCACTAGTACCACCTCACGGGAGAAATAAGGATGGTAGAGGGTTTGGATTGTGTGCGAAATGCCACTAGTGCCACCTCGTTTGGGACAAAGAATTACGGGTCTCGGACGTATTTAACATGCCATTCCACAATGTGATTACGGAGATCGGATGTGGTAGAAAACTATCATGTGCCATCTCATATGTGCTATATTTATATACTAATCATTGCAAAGAAAGATGAATCTCTTAATTGAATGGAAGTTAAAGGATGAAAATCATATAATCAAGATTACCTTGTACAAATGGGCTAAATGTCGTAACGAATAATTAAAGATAGAAAAAGAATAAAAGATTCAATTATTTCGGATTTTCCCGTTAACTGTAACAAAGATACAAAGTTACCCACTCGAGATTTTATCTCACACCCCAAACTTAATATTTTCAGTTACGAGAATGAGGCCCAGGAGGCTGCAGTGACGCGACCGCTTCCCACTCTCTCTTAATTAATAAATAAATTGTCTTAGTAACTTTTCGATCTTTGTAATGAACACTTTGCTAAAATTATGTTATTATCTTCCCTCGGGAGTTATACTCGTCAAATGGTTTTTGCCCAATTTGAATAATGGTCTTTTATAAATAAAAGAGTTTCTCTTCACTAAGTAAAGTGTATCGAAACTTTTCCCGCCGCAACTTAATCGATTGTTATTCCAAAGAAATTTTAAGCTCGCTTTTATGTTTCACTAAGTGATGACTCGAGTTTAGGACGTTAGACCCCGAAGGTCGACTTTACGAATTCGGCGTTACACAATCCAAACTAATTCGGATTATCTAAGTACCGATTCATACAATGGAAGTAATTTTTATACTTGAGCAGTTGATAACTTCTTGAATATTAGTTTTGATAATTGAGATTGAATTTAAACGAGAAAAGCAAATTAAAAAGTATCAAAAGTAAAGAACACCACGATTTATAGTGGTTGATTTGTAAAAATCCTACGTCTACTCTCCTTTCATAAACTTTGTGAAAGGGTCTTCACTGCTTACTTACTTTCCTTCTTTCTTGCTTACAATTTACAATACGAGACGATCTTCGTCTTTGAACCTTCTCCAATCTAACAATGTACCTATCAATCTAGGAGTACAAAGTGCGTAACGTGCAAAAATTACAATAGAGAGTGTTCTTCAAACACTTAGAAAAATATCACAAGAATTTCGATCTAAATTTGGTGAGTGCTCTCTGAGAATGTGTTCTTAGTAGTGAGTGCAAAAGTCCTTCCACTACAAGAAAAATGGGATTTTACAACGCTTGAAAGAAAACGGTTTTAAAAAAATCATTGTCTAAAGTAAAGAAACTGTTGTCTAAAGTCGAACCGTTGTCTATCGGAAGCAGCTTACTGATAGACAACGGTTTTAGCCAACCGTTGTAGTAGAGGCGTTGCGAAATCGAAGAGAAAGACGCTGAAATACAATGGTTATCTTTAACCGTTGTAGATTCACATTTAGGCGCCCGATAGACAACGGTTCTAAACCGTTGTAGTTTCGTGTTGCCAAAATTCGTAAAATAAAACGCCTCGTGATCGTTGTCTAAACATTCTCAATTGAAATAACATGTGCGCTGATAGACAACGGTCATGAGCCGTTGTAGTTTTGTGTTGCCAAAATTCAAAAATACAACGCCTCATGACCGTTATCTAATCATTCTCACATTTCAATTCATTTAAATAACACTTTTATGTATTTGAATTAACACTTTTACATATAAACATTTAAATTAGCACTTTTAACTCTTTTAAATAACACTTTTAATTTAATGAATTAAGTTAACACTTTTAATGCACTTAGAATTTTTTTACTATTTGAATAACACTTTTATTAAATTAAATTAGTACTTTTAATAAATTTAGAAAATAATTTTTTTAAACAAATTTAAAAATAAAATATAACTATTTGAATAACACTTTTATCAAATTAAATAAACACTTGTAATACAATTTTTTTTTAAAAAAATCAAATATCACTTTAACTATTTGAATAATACCTTTATATATTCAACACTTGAATGCACTTAAAAATTCATATAGCAATTTTAAATACTTGAATAATACCTTTATTAAATTAAATGAAACCTTTTAATACATAAAAAATCAAATAACACTTTTAACTATTTCAATAATACCTTTATTAAATCTAATCAACACTTTTAATACACTTAAAAAAAGTTAAATAACACTTTTAAATACTTGAATAATACCTTTATTAAATAAAATTAACAATTTTAATATACTATTTTTTAAGGGGCACTTTTAATATACTTACAAAAATCAAATGACACTTTTAACTATTTCATGTAGCACCTTTATTAAATTATATCACTATATATTGAATAGCACTTTTAAGTATTTTTTTTTCAAAGCAGCACTTTTAAGTTTTAAAATAACACTTCTTTCAAAAAAAAAAGTATTAAAATAACACTTTTATTAAAACAATAAACTAAAATATATTCAAAATGCAATTAAAAAATTTCAAACAAAAAAATAGAATTGGGGAAAGGAAAACCAGAGCGCGCGCTGTACGTACTTCTCCATCTCTCCTCCACGGTCTTCGCCATGGATCACTGCCCTAGCGCCGCCGTCTCGTTCGTGCCCTAGGGTCGTCGTTGTCTCGTTCTTGCCCTAGCCGCCGTCATCTTGTGTTATTCAAAAGCCCTAGCGCCGCCATCGTCTTGTTTGAACGCCCTAGAGAAGCCGTCGTCTTCGGACAACCAGCCACCGCCAGCGATTGTTTGATTTGATAGGCGAACTCTTCCGTCAAATTTCTTCACCCGTGGCCTATTTTTTCAGGTATTTGCTTTGTCTTGCCTTATTTTGGTTATACTAGTATAAGAGCATACTGTGTTGTCTGTCTTTTTGAATATTCATTTTGAAATGCATCGTGCCTTATCTAGTTCTCGCTTTGATTGCAATGTTGTTGGGAGAATAGACTATTAGCGTGTTTAGTGTTGGTGTGAGTGGTCTACATGTTTACTAGTCATTTTAGGAATTTGGAGATACAAAGGAAAATATTCGCTGTAAGCAATAAGGAACAATGAGGATCAGATATGATAATTCAATTTTGGTTGTTTAATCTCGAATTTTCCACTCTCTCCCTAATATGTCCTTAGTACATACTTGGGTAGAACTCTAAAACCTAAATCTTTTTCGAATTTGGATATATACTTGAGATGAGAGTTTTGGAGAGGAGTTGTTGATCTGAAAAATACTAGAATGAATAGTTTTTATGAATTGCATTTCTGTCAGTCCGTGGATGAATGGACCATCATTTTAAATTATCAAATGTTGTATTAGTCAATTTTCCAACTTTGTTAATAGTTAAATAATTAACCAACCTACAAGTTTTATGCCTATTTGGTGGAAAAAATTTATGAAGATAACCAATGTGAGCTTTCTAGATTATCAGTTGGAATGCATCTTTACACATTGCTATGTTCAGCTTTGAAATACAAAAACTTATGGTGTAGAAGGGGGTTTATGTTCTTTAAGATTTTTACCTAAAAAATTTATGAAGATAACCAATATGACAGATTTTGTTGTATTTGGCTGTTTTCCTATACTTCTATTACAATTTGAAAATAAAAGACCATGCTCGTAATAAGTTTGCAGTAGCTCTTGAGTTCCACTAGACTGTGGAATACACAAATTATTGCATTAAATGAGTTTAGATTGTTTAAAACCAGTAATAAACTACTAACTTAGTAATTTTCTTAGTTAAGGCAAAGTTATGGTCGAACTTCAATTGTATGTTAAATTATTCAACGACCTTTTGGTAATCTGTTGTGCTCCTTTTTTTGTTGATAGAATAATAAGAATGAGTGAATGGGAAGAGAAGAATGAATAGATTTGAAGGTGTGGGAAGAGGGAGAAGAATGAGATTTGAACAAAGTTATTATGAAATGAATTATAATGAAAGAGTGAGAGTGGACTAATGATGATTAAGGGAGTAGATCATTGATTTTTCCTTCAAATGCGCAATGAATTTCAATGGATAAATAGTAGTGTGGATATACTTGCCAACGGTAATATTATATTTTTAAATGTATATTACAAGTGTTGAAGAATATGAATATAATGATTATAATGTTATTATTATTATTATTTGGGATTATTATTTCTCAAATAATTAGTTGAGTTGTTATTAAGGTTAGTGAGATTGAGGGTTGTTTGTTGGAGATATGGATGAGAGATTTTTAGGGTGGGCATTAGGGGTGCACAATTTTCAAGTCAATTGAGGGTGAGAGATTTGAGGGGAATCACTGGCCGGGGATTAGGAAATTTGATAGCCTCTCATTATCATTAAAACTTCTTCATTAGTCAATATTTTTTCATCTTCTGTCAAATTATTTTTGATAATAGTAAATATCTTGAAAGTTTTGCTAAAAATGGACTCTTGTTTTTGTTTATTTTTATTTAGGCTTCAAATGCTTTTATACTTTCACTAGTGAAATAAAAAGAAGGGGGAGCTCATTTCTTCGTTTTATTTTTTTAAAAAGAATAGACTGCCTCTTGAATATTCCTCTTTATTTTATAAATTGAAAAAGCTAAAGTAGTTGAAGAAGAAAATTTGAAGTTTAAAGTGTTTTACTTGAATAAAAAAGTTGAAAATTGAGAAATATACTCACTTTTATACTTCATTAGATTAAAAAAATTATACCCATTATTCATATTTCGCTCAATAATATCTTATTTTATTGTGGTGAACTCTCAATCCCACCACTTCACCCAGCCCGTTCCCAACAATTTGGAACGATCCTATTGAATGACTCGTTCTATTTTAAAATAAAAACACTTAGAACGACTCATTTCATTGGTTGTTTCATTGATTTTTGGGGTGGGTGAAGGGTGTGGGCATGTGGATAAAAAACATTTATATAATAAGGATAGTTTGGAAAATTTTCTACAAAATGGATAGAAAATATTTTATTTTAAGTAGATAGGTAAAAAATATTTATTTCTTATAAAATTGAGTAAAAATTATTTTCTCTCCAAAAAAAGTGTTGTACTTCATTTTTGCATTTTTACCTAATGATAAATTCTTGCATGAAAATATTCACAACTAGCATAATTAACATTCATTTTTAAAAATATTAAAGCAACCATTCTAAATTATATTTTATTTCCCCCTAAAAAATGGTTTCAAAGAAGCCCTGTTTAATTGGGTGGGATGAGGTTTGGGGAATCAATCTCCTGCAAATCAGAACTCGTCATATTAACCTTTATTTTTTGCATTATATTTGTCGAGCTTGTAATAATGACTATAGGCAAGTTAAATATACAATAAATTTGTTTGAAATTATATTGAAACTGTAATATTTATTTCGATTTAATCTAATTACCAATTATTTTGAATTTACACGAAGTTTTCATCAAATCGAGATTTTCACATATTGCGTATGATACTTCACAAACGATGGAGGTTCGACTCAACAAAAAGATTAAGGAACTTAGTAATTTTCTTAGTAAAGGCAAAGTTATGGTCGAACTTCATTTGTATGTTAAATTATTCAACGACCTTTTGCTAATCTGTTGTGCTCCTTTTTTAGTTTCAGATTTAATGATTCCATTTATTTTTTAATTTTGAGTTTCTCTCCTTGTCTCCCTATAAATGGTCCTTAATTCATACTTATGTAGAACTCTTAAGAGCAAATGGACCAAATGAAGTTATTCATGGTAAGAAATTACCTAAAAATTACATGCGTGTAGCAATTGATGAAGCAGTGGTTGAGAATGCCCTTCTACCGATTCCGACCGATGAATATCGACTATTGTTGATGTTGTTGGCTCACATGTGGCTTGGCCTAAGCATTTGATAGCTCCACGAACCAAGGTTAGACTTTTTAATATTATTCAATTTAGAACCTAAATTTAATATTATTGGAATGCGTTACATGCTAGCAATTAATTTTTCAAGACGGTTGAAAAAAGAAAGTCAAGGAAATTAAAAGGCAAACATTGGATCCGTCTACTTTGTCCCGAAAAGCCTCAACGCTGTTTATTGTTACACGAAGCTTCTTAGTGCAACCATGAATAGCATAAACATTACCTTAGACAAGGAAGTGTTTGGTCATGACTCTGTCATCCATATTGACTTTGAAGATATTGATACATTTTGTCAACTAAAGTCAATATCTTGCTCTTGTATCACGGTTTACATATGGTAAAAATTCAGTTATTTTTTTATATATAATTGAATATTTATTGACTTAGTTTGTAGGTTCAAGTATGTGGATCCAAATGGTTTGGGACCTTATCCTTGAAAAACTTTTAGATCAAGACATAGATCGAAGAGCAAGAAATCTGCCATCTAGACTGCTTGAAACATCTTGATCAACTAGTTTTGGTGCCATGTAATATAGAGTAAGTATACATTTTTATTTAAATGTTAATACAATTTTCAATATTTGATTGTATACTATGATAAATGTTCTATATTGACTTGTATTTATATCGTAGATCATTGGATTTTGATTGTGATTGATCCACATAAGTTAGAGGTTTGTTTACTAGATCCTCTTTATAATCGCAACAAAGATGAAGTTTGGAAGAAAGTAGTTGATTTGTAAGTTTATTTCTATGTTTTCCATATATTATAATCTGAATTTTTTATTTTTCCTAACTTATTTTTAAATATGTGAAGGGCTATAAGGTTGATCGATGTAGGGATGAAAAAGGCCTGCAAGAAACCCACCATCTGGAGAATACTTAAGGTACATAAAATAAAGAAGTAAGTACATATTCTAACGAATGATAATATTTTGTTCATTTTGTGTATTCCATATGCAAGTTCCTAAGCAACTTTGATGGTTACCAATGCAGATTTTTTGTTCTTTGCTACATGAAAGAAATTTTGGAGTTTAATGGACAAGTGACAATAGCTTCGTTGCGTCATTGGTAATATTTTTTTATATTGCATAATTCATTCGTAGTGATAATAACTTCTTTACAATCAATTTTTAATTTATATTGATTCATAATTTATTTATATTTCATAGTTTATGAAAAACACTTACTCCGTAGACGAAATCAATCAAATGAGGACCGAATGGGCTGAATGCATTCTGGAACATATGTATGAATAGATTGAGGTTTGTTTACTTATTTTTCAAATTATTTTTTTCATTCTTGGACTATACGTGTGTGATTTTATTTGTTACTTATACTTTTTCTTTGTAATATAGTGTTGAGAGAGATGGTGCACAAATGTTGGTGGAAGAATCGGCTAATATGTCTATTTTTGCATGGATGTTGGTAAATAGTAGACGAATCTTTTGTCAATGATATTAAAAATTATTGTAAATGATTTGTTGGTTGTAGTTGAATGGGAAGAATATTTTTGTAAATTTTATTTTGTTGATGAATTGATAGTTGAATGTTTATGGATTTATTTTGAATTTTTTATTTTGCTATTGATATAATTAATAATAAGTTTTATTAGGAAATAAATAAAAAATTAAAAAGACAACGTTCCAAAACCGTTGTCTATAATGAAGTTAACGCAACGCTTATTTAATAAAAGACAACGGGTAAAACATATTGTAATAAAATAGTAACAACAACGGTTCTCAACCGTTGTCTATCGATATTTTAACAACTTGATTTTTTAGGTAAAGACAACGGTTATAAACCATTGTCTATTTTGTGTAAAGACAACGATTGTTGTCTTTCAGCTTTTGTTGGAATAAACAACGATTTTTTGGGTAAAGACAATGGTTATAAACCGTTGTATATTCTTTATAAAAGACAACGGTTCTCAACCGTTGTCTTTCGATGTTTTGTTGGAATACACAACGGTTTTTAGGTAAAGACAACGGTTATAAAACGTTGTATATTATATGGAAAGACAACGGTAAAAAGCTGTTGTCTATCGCTGGAATTAGATAATTTAGTTGCTTACTACAACGGTTTTGAAGTAAAGACAACGTCTGTAACCATTGTAAAAGAAGAGAAAAGACAATAGTTTTTACCGTTGTCTTTCGGCGCCACTTTTACAACGGTGGCTACTACAACGTCTTTTTTCGAAAGACATCGGTTAAAAACCGATGTCGGCATTTTCTTGTAGTGTTCTAAGGACTGTACTTAGTCTTATTTATAAAGTTGTAAGACGGTTAGTGTGTTGTAACAAACTTATAACCGCTTAACAAACTCTTTCTTTGAAACCGCCCCGACCTCGGTGATCTTGAGTCCGTCGACTTTGACTTGGTGAAAGCCTACCTTTCTTATTCTACTGAGCTGGCCTTGACCTTGTCTTGAGCTCTTTATTCTCCTCTCAATCGAGATGACTTTTCAAGACTGTCTTGAGATGACCTCCAAGCTTCTTGACCTCGGTGACTTAGTCTGCTTAACCTAGTCCGATCACTAACTAGTGAAATGAACTACTTCAGTGATCTATACAATTTTAGCTGGTCATCCTATTTTACATGAGCTCATCATGCTCTTATACCACTTGTTGGTCCCGAGATTGAGTCTTCTAGAGATAATCTAGAAGGGGGTTGAATAGATTATCTAAAATTCGAATTTCATATTAACAATTCAGAGTAGTCTTCTAAATTATTTAGAGTACGCAACGGAAATCTTTTATACTCAACCTTTCTCGAAATGGATCTTTAATTCTTGATATGATTATGAATAATAAAAATAGATTATTGATTGGAGTGAATTGATGCATGATTTTAGGGGGTATTTTTAGTGCAAAAGTGATCAAAAGTGTTAGATTTTGTGCCTAAATGTGTAGAGTATCACTACTTTGCCTAAAAGTATTACTTGTGAGATTTTGATGTTTTTCGTCCCGTTTTCGGGTAAATCGGTGGAATTTGGTCAAACCAAGAGTACCGGCATTCATAAGGTGAAGAGACGATCGAGACGGGCGAAACGGGGGTCGAGGCAGAGTTCGGGTCGAGTAAATTCCTGGACTCGACCTCTGGTCGTGGCCGGGGACCTCGACCCGAGGGTGCCGACAAAATGTTGGAATTCTAATATATGAAGCAAGCTCGACTCGAGGGCTGAGCCTCGAGTCGAGGATCGTGGCAATGGTCGTAAGCTCGAGTCGAGGCAGAGATATTTTGAAAAGCGCTAACACGACATCACGAGCCTCGACTCGAGGGCCCCAACCTTGAGTCGAGGGTGCGTAAATTTGGAATTTTCGCATTTTAAGCCAATTGAGTAGAAAACAAAGCATATTCATCCCCATAGCAGATTAGGAGCGGTTTTTAGGCGATTTTCTCGGGTTCCATAGCTTAATTCTCATTGTAGATTGATTAGATAGTTAGTCTTAGATAGATTTTGATCAATTGTACCCTAGATTAGCTTTTGATCCATTAGTTTTTCCATTTCAAGTTGTAATTCAAGTGGAGAAGAGATTGAATTTGAAGATACTTATGAAGACTCAAGCATTCCTATTATTGATCATTTTAATCCAATTGGTGATGTTCTACCTCTTTTCTCATTTCAATTCATTAATTTTTGTGATTAGATTTGTTCTTATGCAATTCGATTTTCTACCCATGGATTTTGCTCTTTGCACTATGGGCTAAGACTCTTGTGCTTGAGATAATTGAAATTGAGGATGATTTGTTATGATTGTTGATGATTGTTGATAAATTGAGATAGTTTGTTCCCTAATTGTGATTCAAATTGTGCTTCATGTATTTTTATCTCTTTAGATTAATGTTTGATCACTCTAGTAATAGGCGAGTTGAGCTAACATGATCCAGATTAATCGGATTATAATTGTGTATGATTGTATGAATTGGGTGCTTCTTAATTGAGAGATTAGTTGCACTAAGGATACTCACATTAGGCATTGTGTGATTAATGGAAGCTTAATTGCATGATGGTTTTATGCTTTCTATCTTAGTTGATTAGCAATTTAATTCAATAATAGCTTGTTGATCATTGATTCCCTGATGGATATTATCCCTAGTACCCCAATCCCCCATTGATCTTAGTTACTTGTTCCAACATACCAAGTGTTTGATAATTTGCTTGCATAGTTGTTTGTTTATAATTTGAGCATTTGTATTGTGTTTTTTTATCCAAAATTGCATTGCAACAATAGTCATCGAGAACTTGTATTCCTAGGGCCTCATTGCATACTTTTTTCCTTGGGTTCGATATACTTGGTTGTCCTAAAATCGCTTACCCGATTACTACAATCAGAATTGTGCCGTTCTTGGGAATTAATTTTTGCGCCTTAAGAGAGACTTAGGAATTGTTTGAAGTGGCTACTTGTTGTTGTTTTTGTATTTTTGTTTTGTTCTTTATTCTTGTTGGAATTTGATACTTGGATTGGTGGTTTGTAGGTGCATGGTTACAAGGTCTAGTGATATTCCACCCATGCCACTCAATCCGGAAATTGAAGCTACCACTCGAAGAAATCGTGGGAGAAGGAGAAGAGAAATGATGGAAGGGTGAAGAGTTGATGCATGAAGAGAGAGTTGGTGAACCTCATATTGAGGAGGTTAATGGCAATGGAGAAGGGAGAATGCAAGAGAATGTAGGAGGTAATGGGCACAATTTGCCTTTCAATACTCAAGTTGGCCCTTTCCCTCAAGGGATGCCACCACATCAATTTCCCTACCAAAATTCATACACCTACCCTCCACAAGCCCACCAATATCCATACTATCCACCTCATCCACAACAATTCCCACCATACTATCCTCATATGCCATACAACCATGAGCCACGATATCAAGAGCCACCTCATATTCCATAAGTCCAACCACAACCGATGCAAGAGCATCCACCTCAAGGTAGGCCATTAAGGGAATTCTTTGAGCCTCAACTTCGTGAGCATTATGACGGTATAGCAAGGCCGAGAATTGAAGCTAATAATTTTGAGATAAGTCCCGCGCTTGTGAGGATGTTGAGAGAGTAGCAATTTGAAGGGAAAGATGAAGAAGAGTGCCCTCATCAACACATGACACAATTTTTAGAGATTTCCGACACCACGAAGTACAATGGAGTGTCCGAGGATGCTAAGAAGCTAAGGCTTTTGCCTTTACTCTTAAGGGGAGAGCCAAAGCGTGGCTCAATTCTATTAGTCCCGGAACTGTTAGTACGTGGGAGGACATAAGCAAAGATTTTTGATGAAGTTTTATCCGCCATCAAACACGGTGCAAGCCAAGGAGGCGATTTCACACTTTCGCCAAAAGAATGGAGAGACTATACCGAAAGCTTGGGAGAGATACGGGATGTTGCTTATTAATTGTCCCCAACATGGCTTTCCGGAGGAAAAACAATTATGTATTTTTGCAATAGCTTGACGGATGGGGATCGTTCCTTTCTTAATGCATGTGCTAATTGTTTGATTTGGTCAAAGACAGTGGGGCAAATGAATGAGATTATGGAGAATATTGCCCAAAATTCTTTCCAAGTGTCGGTTGATTGGAGTAAATTGATGCATGTTTTTAGGGGACATTTTAGTTCAAAAAGTGATCAAAAGTGTTAGATTTTGTGCCTAAATGTGTAGAGTATCACCACTTTGCCTAAAGAGTATTACTTGTGAGATTTTGATGTTTTTTATCCCATTTTCAGGTAAATCGGTGGAATTTGGCCAAACCGAGAGTACCGGCATTTGTAGGGTGAAAAGACGATCGAGACTGGCGAAAATAGGGGTCGAGGCGGAGTCGAGCGAGAAAATTCCACTGGACTCGACCTGCGGTCGAGGGCTAGAGGCCTCGACCCGAGGGTGCCGGCCAAGCGGAGAAAATTTGAATTTTTAAGCAAGCATGACTCGAGGCTCAGCTCTCGAGTCGAGGATCTGGGAAAAGGCAGCAAGCTTGAGTCGAGGGCTGGAGCTCGACTCGAGGCTGGAGGCAAAATTGAAAAGCGCATTCGCGACTTCACAAGCCTCGACTCGAGGGCCCCAACCTCGAGTCGAGGGATGCCCAATTTCGAAAATTTGTGATTTAAGCCCATTTGAGCGGAAAACGAGCATAATCTCCATAACCTTCATTAGAGCGGTTATTTTATAGTTTTAAGGGCGAATTTCTTGTTCCATAGCTTAATTCTCATTGTAGTTTGATTAGATTGGTAGATTTAGATAGATTTTGATCATTTGTACCCTAGATTAACTTTTGATCCAATAGTTTTTCATTTCCAAGTTGTAATTCAATTGAAGAGAAGATCACATTTGAAGATACATTGAAGACTCAAGCATTCTTATTTTTGATCATTTTAATCCAATTGGTGATATTCTTCCACTTTACTCCTTTAAATTCATTAATTGTTGTGATTTATTTTTTGATTGAGCAATTAGATTTTCTACCCATGGGTTTTGCACTTTGCACCATGGGTTAATACTCTTGTGCTTGGGATAATTGAAATTGAGGATGATTTGATTGTCTTATGCTATGATTGTTGATAATTGTTGATCAATTGAGTTAGATTGCTTTCTAATTGTGATTCTAATTGTGCTTCATGCATTTTTATCTGTTTAGATTAATGTTAGATCACCCCGTGATAGGCGAGAGTTAAACTAACGTGATCCGGGATTAATCGGGTTATAATTGTGTATGATTGTATGAATTGGGTGCTTCTTAATTGAGAGTTTAGTTGCACTAAGGATACTCACATTGGGCATTGTGTGATTAATGGAGTTATTAATTGCATGATGGTTTTATGCTTTCTATCTTAGTTGATTAGCAATTTGATTCAATCATAGCTTGTTGATCATTAATTCCTTGATGGATATTATCTCTAGCACCCCAATCCCCCATTGATCTTAGTTACTTGTTCTAGCATATAAGGTGTTCGATTAATTGCTTGCCTAGTTATTTGATTGTATTTTTGCATTTGTGTTGTAGTTTTTAGAACTAAAACCGCTTCGCAACAATAGTCATAGAGAACTTGTATTCCTAGGGTCTCATTGCATACTTTTTACCTTGGGGTACGATATACTTGGTTGTCTTAAAATCTTTTGCTCGATTTCTACAATCAAAATGGCGCCGTTGCCGGGAAATTATTTTTACGCCTTAAGTGAGACTTAGGAATTGTTTGAAGTGGCTACTTGTTGTTTTTGTATTTTTGTTTTGTTGTTTGTTTTTGTTGGAGTTTGATACTTGGATTGGTGGTCTTGTAGGTGCATGATTACAAGGTCTAGTGGTATTTCACCTTTGTCACTCAATCAGAAAATTGAAGCAACAATTCAAAAAATTCGTGGAAGAAGAAGAGAAGTGATGGAAGGTGAAGAGTTGAGGAATGAAGAGAGAGTTGTTGGTGAACCTCATGTTGAGGAGATCAATGTAAATGGAGAGGGAGATTGCAAGATAATGGAGGAGGTCATGGGAATAATTTGCCCTTCAATGCTCAAGTTGGTCCTTTCCTTCAAGGGATGCCACCACATCAATTTCCCTACCAAAATCCATACCCCTACCCTCCACAAGCTCACCAATATCCATACTATCCACCTCATCCACAACAATTCCCACCATACTATCCTCATATGCCATACAACCATGAGCCACGATATCAAGAGCCACCTCACATTACACAAGCCCAGCCACAACCGATGCAAGAGCCTCCACCTCAAGGTAGGCCATTGAGAGAGTTCTTTGAGCCTCAACTTCGTGAGCATTATGATGGAATAGCAAGGCCGAGAATTGAAGCAAATAATTTTGAGATAAGTCCAGCACTTGTGAGGATGCTTAGAGAGAAGCAATTTGAAGGGAAAGATGAAGAGGAGTACCCTCATCAACACATGGCACAATTTCTAGAGATTTTCGACACCACGAAGTACAACGGAGTGCCCGAGGATGTTAAGAAGCTAAGGATATTTGCCTTTACTCTTAAGGGGAGAGCCAAAGCATGGCTAAATGTTGGAACCACCGATCGCCGACTCTATGAAATTATCGATTCGGGATCGCAGTCACATAAACGCAGCGGATAGAATTATACCTTTATTCACCGTAATAGGTGAAGACGAACCAGTTCTAAGGTCAGAACTGCGATCGAAGGATGAGCCTCGAACCTCACGGTCTTACGCCGTATTCCTATCCCTTTCCCTTGGACGTCGAGTGGTCGACAATCCTCCAAGGAATCAGAATCCGCCTCTCTCTCGATCTCACGTTTTCACACGCTGGAGGCTCTGATGTTAGGAGTTTATTTATAGGCTACAACAGGACCCTAAGGAGGAATTAGGGTTGGGCCTCCTGATGGGCCTAAATATCCTGTGTTCAGTCCGAACACTTTACTTAAGCCCATCAATTATAACTCGGTCCACTAAAGAGTTATAATTGAATTACAAATCTAATCCCATATTATAATATGGGCTCCTTTATTATATATACGTTTATTTCCCGTGTTTAAGATATCGAATGTGCATAAATTAATTAAATTACCTGACAACTTAATTAATTTATATCTAATTCCAAGAGTAGTAACACTCATCTTTATTATTATGTCGGATTAAATCCACCTGCGGGTTTTACATAATAATCTTTATGAAGCTCCTCAAGGGGACATCATCATCCTAAATAATTAGGTCACGGATTCCTTCTATAATCAATAGCACACCATATAAACAATGTTGTCTCCCAATTCACCGAGCCTATTGATTTAATAAATCTCACCCATTGGCAAATCAAAGAAACATACATTGAGTACACGTGCCCATTATTATATAGGAATTAAGAAGACGTACATCCATAACAACAGAGGTCTTGTTCTTTTATATAGTCGACAAATTGAACAACCTCATATGGTCCTGCTCAATACATACAAAATGTACTAGTGTAATTTTATAGTCAAGATAGAGTAATACCAAATTACATTACAACCGTTCCAATGGTTTGTCCAAATCCATCTTGGTTATGAGCTATTATTTATAATCTATAAGGAACTGATAGCATAATCTTACGTGTGACACCACACACCATGTTATCTACAGTATAGATTAACCCGGACAAAATAATGATATATATAACAATCATAAACAATAAGTATTTTGATCATAATGAATCTCATATTAAAAAGATGTTCATACTCAAAAGATGTTCATACAAAAGCTAGGCTTATAGTATACATCCTAACAATCTCCCACTTATACTAAAAGACTATGCTTCCATAATTGCTGCCATACATCCGATTCTCATCCCTTCAACATGCCCATCAAAAGCTTTACTGGAAGAGCCTTTGTGAAAGGATCTCGCTAGGTTATCCGCTGATGCAATCTTGGCGATAACAACTTCTCCTCATTTTACGATATCTCGTATCAGGTGGTACTTGCGCTCAATGTGTTTGCTTGCTTTGTGGGCTCGTGGTTCCTTCGAGTTTGCCACTGCACCACTGTTATCACAATAAATTGTGATAGCTTTAGGCAAACTAGGAATCACTTCCAAGTCCATCAAGAAGTTTACAGAGCCATACAACTTCTTTGGCCGCCTCGGAGGCTGCCACATACTCGGCTTCCATGGTGGAGTCCAAACGCATTTCTACTTTACACTCCTCCATACTATGGCTCCACCTCCCAAGGTAAACACATAACCCGAGGTAGATTTCTTGTTGTCCCTATCCGATGGAAATCGGAATCTATGTAACCCTCGGGAAGTAAAGTATCTGCTTGGTAAACCAAAGCATATAATTTCTAGTCCTTTTCAGGTACTTTAAAATATGTTTTACCGCAGTCCAATGTCCTTGTCCTGGGTTACTTTGATATCTGCTAACCATGCCCACGGCAAAACAGATATACGGCCTCGTACATAGCATTGCATACATTAGGCTTCCTACAGCCGAAGCATAAGGAACTGCCTTCATGTCCTCTATCTCCTTTGGTGTCTTAGGACACATCTCTTTAGATAAAGGTACTCCATGTCGAAAAGGTAGAAAACCTTTCTTGGAGTTTTGCATGCTAAAATGAGCCAAGATAGTATCAATGTATGAAGCTTGAGATAAGCATAACATTCTTTTCTTGCGATCCCTTATAACTTTGATCCCAAGAATATGTCCAACTTCTCCCAAGTCCTTCATATCAAAGCTGCTTGGACAACCATACCTTTACGTGACAACACCTTGACATTGTTGCCAATGAGCAAGATGTCATCTACGTATAGTACAAGAAATACCACCACGTTTTCGTCACTCTTCTTGTATACACATGACTCATCCGGACATTGAATAAATCCATAAGACGGATTACCTCATCAAAACGGATGTTCCAAGATCTCGAAGCTTGTTTCAACCCATAAATGGACCGATTAAGCTTACACACAAGATGCTCTTTGCCCTTTGCAATGAATCCTTCCGGTTGCTTCATATAGATGTTTTCTTCAAGACTTCCATTGAGGAAAGTTGTCTTGACATCCATTTGCCAAATCTCATAATTCATATGAGCAGCAATAGACAAAAGAATCCGGATAGACTTAAGCATGGCTACCGGCGAAAAGGTTTCCTCATAATCGATTCCTTCTTTTTGAGTGTACCCCTTCACTACAAGCCTTGCTTTGAAAGTTTCTACTTTCCCGTCGATCCTCTTTTTCTTTTGTAGACCCACTTACAGCCAATGGCTTTTACACCATTTGGTAGTTCTACTAGCTCCCAGACTTGATTAGAATCCATAGATTCTAATTCGATTTCATTGCTTTTTCCCAAGATTCTGCATCGTTATCTTGGAGTGCTTAAATCGTAGCTCCAGGGATCCGATTCGTGTTCACTGTACTAAGTCCGAAGACTCTCCCAACAACATGAATTTATCGGGTTGTCTAACAACCCTCCCACTACGGACGAGGCACTTGTGGTAATAGTGTATCATTAGTAGCAGATGGTGTTGACCCATGTGGTATCTCATCTTGTACTCTTGGTACTAAAGTAGAAGTTTCTCCCCTTATTTCTTCTAAAATAATTTTACTCATGGGCTTGTGGTCCATTACATAGTCCTCTTCTAAAAATCGGGCATTTGTGCTAACAATTACTCTCGATCTTTAGGACTATAAAACAAACCACCTTTCGTTCCTCTAGGATAGCCCACAAACAGCCGAACTTTTGTACGAGATTCCAACTTATCAAGATCTCCTTTCAGCACATGTGCTTTGGACTACCCCAAATCCGAATATGTTTGAGACTAGGCTTACGCCCATTCCACAATTCTGTGGGAGTAGAAGATCTTGTCTTAGAAGGAACCAAGTTCAAAATTTACGCTGTTTCTTGTTTCAGGGCATACCCCAAAACGAACTCGGCAATTCGAATAGCTCATCATCGATCTAACCATTTCCAAGAGTGTCCTATTCCTTCGTTCCGCCACACCATTACATTTGGGGTGTACTAGTGCGAACAATTGGGATTGAATCCCGACTTTTGATAAGTAATTCCTAAACTCTCCTAAGAGGTACTCGCCACCACGATCAGATCGTAGTGTTACGATACATTTACCATGATGCTTCTCCACATCACCTTGTACTCTTTGAATTTATCAAAGCACTCAGACTTGTGGCGCATCAAATAAATATATCCATATCTCGAATAATCATCTATAAAAGAGACAAAATATTCGAAACCACCCTCGCTTGAGTAGACATAGGACCACATAAATCGAATGAACCAATTCCAACACTTCTTTGGCTCTATACCCCTTAGCTTTAAAAGGCCTTTTGGTCATTTTTCCTTCCAAGCGAGGACTCGTAGGTCGGATAGTTTTCCACTTCCAATGAACTCAAAGGTCCATCGGCTATCAACCTTTGAATCCTACTCAAGTTAATGTGACCTAATCTTAGATGCCAAAGATATGTTTGGTTCATTTTTGAAGGTTCTTTTCGCTTATTTGAGTTAGAAGATGTACTATTAATTTCCATTTGTTGCTTTGTGGGAGTTATTGGATTAAGAGTATATAAATTGCCAATGTTAGGAAAAGAAATTTGTATTTAGTTTTGATGTGTTAAAAGTGTAAAGTAAGATGACCAGTGAAGACAATGTATAGTCAGGTGATGTAATAAAAACTTTATAGACTAAGTATAGAAATAAGATAGGGTTGTTTTGAAAGAAGTCGGATAGAGACAAGAACGGAAGGCAGACGATGATGGAATCGAGGCGAGGTAGAAGATCGGATAGAGAATCGAGTGAGTAGAAAATCGGTCAAGGTGGAGATTCAAGACGAGTAGAAAATCGGACAAGGTGGAGATTCAAGACGGGGTGAAGAATCAACAAGCTAGAAGAGTTAGTTAAATTCAAGAATCGATTCACGACCAAATAAGAAGCGATTTCAAGAATTAGTTAATCGATTACAACTATCAACAAACTGAATTCAAGGAAGTTACAAGCGCCAAGAGGAGTTCTCTATAAATAGGAATAGAAATCTATTTAGAATTAACTTTTGACACTTAGCACTCTTCATCATACTTTATATACACAAGCAACAAAGAATTACACACATTCAAGAACGTTTTATACGTTTTTCGGTTCTTAGTGTTTATAGAACACTTTTTCATTAGATCTTCAAGCTATAGATATTCGAAGTTAGGAAGATTCATTGTAAGGTGAAGATTTATCATTGTAAGTAAGATAGCAAGAAAGAAGGAAGTAAGTAAGTGAAGGCCCTTCTTCAAGATTCGAAGAAGGAGAGTGGACGTAGGATCGTTTGATCCGAACCACTATAAATACGGTGTTATTTCTTCTCATTGCTTATTACGTGTTTTCATTGATTATTTCTTGACAACAAATTTGATATACCAAAAGGCTTTAGATCCTAATTGAATTGAGTTTAAACAAAATTTGTTTCCGCTGTAAATACTGAGTTAGGAGTTACTAGATCATCTAAGCTTGCAAAAGTTTTTGATAATCTATTCATCCCCCCTTCTAGATTATCACTAGAGGGTATCTTGTTTTTGTGTTTAAACTCGTTCTAAAGGGACCCAACAAGTGGTATCGGAGCGGTGTTAAGGCATTACGATAAAGATTTGTGGTCTTGAAATATCTGAGTTTTTGGAATATCTGAGTTTTCATTAAAATCTGATTCCTTATTGCTTTGTGTCACTAACATTTCGATAAGTTGTCTTTTAGCATCTTGAATTACGATGTCTTCGTTAAAAGTAAGAAATCCAGGAGTTTACAGATTTTTCTATAGAGGAATATGATTACTTGGAAGTTCGTAATGGAGAATCATTTAAAGGCCATTCATGACCGTATGGAAGAGGTTCTTGAGGAAGGTCCAATAAAATTCTACCATGGAGTTGTTAGTCTTTGGAGCTGAATCTTCTACTACAAGAAGTCAACAGAAAAGAAAAGTGCTTTGAGTTGACAAACGACGAAAGAAAGATTCACAATTTGGATCGGGTAGCAAGGACGAAATTATAGAAACTTTGAGTAAAGACTGGATAGAAAAGGTAAAGAGATGTAAAAGCGCTAAGGATATGTGGAAGACTCTTGCAAATGTTTGTGAAGGGTCGGAGCGAGGTTAAGGAGAACAAGTTACAATCGCTTTACATGCATTTGATACATTTAAGATGAAAGATGGAGAAAGCGTGGATCGAGTTGGATGTAAGATTGACCAATTTGGTGAACAAAGTCTGCGATTTGGGAAAAATCTATTCGAGAAAGAAATTAATAATAAGGTGCTCGAGATCATTAAGCAAAAGATGGAGAGAAAAAGCAAATATCCTCAAAGCTACACAGAATCTGTCATCTATTTCACATCATACTCTATTTTCTCATCCAAAGCCTTGGAATATGATATACAAATTGAAGATGAAGAAGATGAGGCAGAGTCATCTACTTACGTAAAAGACTGTGGCATTTCTTCATCAAGAAGATTCGACAAGATTTCTAAAGCATCAGATTTATCGGTAAAAGAGGAAATGGCCTTATTGATCGAGACGATATGAGAGACTCAAGATGAAGTATAAAAGGAATAAGAGAGATAGGTTTAATCGTCAAAATTATAAATCGGACAAGGAAGAGAAGTATTCGCACAATGACAAAAAGAAGGATCCAGTGAAAAGATTCAAATCACCAATCGGACGAGGTGAGAGTAGTCCAAAGTCGGAAAGAGGAGATATACATTATACCTGCAATAAACCTGGTCATTTTAGCTATGATTGTCCTCAACTCACTCCTAGAGAAAGAGAAGAAAAGAGGAAGAAACGGATAGGAGGTATGCGAGATCAACGAGCTCTTTTGGTGAAAAGGAGGAAACACAAGAGACATCATCATCCTCATCCTCATCCGATTCGGATCGAGACAATGACATTTGCCTAATGGCTAAGGAGGTAAACTACTACTCATCCTCGAGACAATGATAATGATAACTTGTCAGAATCGATTCATGTCTTATTAACAAACTTCTAAAAGATTCGAAGACAGCTTTATCTCGCTTATAAACAGATAGAGACTGAAAATTTAAGTTTAAAGGATCAAATTCTTAGTCTAACAAAGGAATATCGAGACAGGGACAAGGAAGAATATAAATTGTACATTCAAGGGGGAATGTCAATCAAAGACTTCTACTAGTTCCTCATCTGAGAAAATCAATGAGTTGGAAAAAGAATTGAGTTCTTTAAAAGCTAAATTTTCAAATATCAATATGGAGAATGAGAATTTTAAAAGGACTAACAGAGATTTAAATCTCAAGTTAGGACATTTTAATAACTCTCGATCTACAATTGATAATATCTTCATACTTCTCGAAGCCTAGTGATAAGACAGAGTTGGGTTTTGATAGGAACACAAAAATGATCCTATCAAACCTAGAGTTTTTGTCAAAGCCACTAAGACTATGGAAAAGACAGAACTTAGTCCAAAGAAATCAAAGGAGCAAATCACCCCATCCGATATATCAAAGGAGAAAATACGGATGAGGAGAAATGTATCCAAGAGAAATCTAAAGACTAAATCAAAGTTGTTTCCAAAGTATAATGGTTTTGATGGAAGAAGCAAGTGTTATCCATTCTTTCCAAGATATAAGACAATCACTAGAGATCAATTAAACAAAATTGATCTAGATAGTCTAATATTAGTGGATAGATATGGTTGCAAAATCCAATCATTGGTTCTCAAAAATTTGGATGTTTTTATTTGGATACCTAAGTATCAACTTGACGAAAAAGGACCCAATACACAAAGGGTACCTAAGAATTAATTTGTGATTGCAGAAGGATAAGGAGATAGTTGAGCAAGATGTTCTTGAAGTCATCCTATATAGGCAGTGGATGTTCTAAGCATATGACTTATGAGAAAAGACTTCTTTCTAACTATCGGACAATAGATGGACCTCGAGTAATGTTCGGTGACAACAATTTTGGTCTAACCAAAGGAGTTGGAACTTTGATGATTGGAGATATTCAGGTTAATGAAGTATATTTTGTGGAAGGTTTGAAACATAATTTACTATACGTATCTCAATTTTGTGACAAAGGATATTGTGTTAAATTCACTCATGATGCATGTTTTATTTTGGATGGTTTAAATGAAAATATTTTACTTACTGGAGTCGCAGACAAGGTAATGTATACATTGCAAATTTCAAGAGTTGCTCTAAGGATACTTGTCTTATTGCTAAGAGTTCGAAGATTTAAATTGGCTATGGCATAAACGTCTTAGTCATTTAAATTTCAAAACTCTTAACAAAATAGCAAGAAAATCTTTAGTCAAAGGACTTCCAGATAAAATATTTTCTAAAAATCATGTTTGTGATGCTTGTCAAAAAGGAAAACAGGACCAAAACTTCTTTCAAAACAATAAATGGTCCATTTGAAAGGATTACGGAACTTTTGCACATGGATCTTTTTGGTCCAGTTACACCTCTAAGTTTTAGTGGAAGAAAGTATACTTTAGTGATTATAGATGATTTTTCTAGATTCACTTGGGTTATTTTCTTATACAAAAAGAATGAGATCTGTAACAAAAATTCCAGAATTCCTCAAAAGAATTCAAAATGAAAAAGGACTAAATATTGTCAAGATTAGAAGTGATAAAGGTACTGAGTTCCTAAACTCGTTTGTTACTAACTATTGTCTTGAGAATGGTATAGCACATGAAACATCATCTCTGCAAGAACTCCCCAAAGAAATGGAGTGGTAGAAAGGAGAAACAGAACCTTGAAAGAAGCAGCAAGGACTATGTTATCTCGAGTATGACACTCCACACGAGGTTTTGGGCGTAAGCCATTAATCTGCATGTTTTGTTCAAAATAGGTGTTTAATTGTAAAAGATAAATGCAAAACTCCTTATGAAATATGGAAAGGCGAGAATACCAAAAATTTCATATTTTCATATATTTGGTTGTAAGTGTTTTATTCATAATAATGGAAAATCAAAGTTAAGAACTTTTGATGCTAAGATTGCAGAAGGGATATTCTTAGGATACTCATCTGTATCTAAAGCATATAGAGTTTTTAACAAGATTACATTGTGTGTGGAAGAAACACCACATGTTGTTTTTGATGAAATTTCCAAGTCTGAAAGTACGGATGATGTCACCAAGATAGTCAAGATCTTAACAGATTAAACATCAAGAAATCACCAAGTTCTATTTACCGCAGTCGAATCGGATGAGGAAGACACACCGCATAAGGATAAAGATAAGGAAGCCGAGAGTTCTTCCATGTCATCCGATCGCACGACTACACTACCGAGATGGACTAGGAGATATTCCTGAAGGTAATACGTAACTAATTGATGAAAATATCCCGAGATAAAACTTCATATCCAGTAAAAGATAAAGGTAAACGAGTATCGACTTATCATCCAGCTAAACAGATAATTGGAAGTTTAGATTCTGGAGTCCGCATAAGGACACGAGATAAACCAAGATTGTCTGCTTAGTTGTTATGTATCGTTACTTGAACCTAAAACTATTATCGAAGCTCTAACTGACTCCAATTGGATAAATGCAATGCAAGATGAATTAAATCAATTCCAAAGACAAGATGTATGGGAGCTTGTTGAAAGACCTCATCATCAAAAAGTTATTGGAACAAAATGGGTTTTCAAAAATAAGAAAGATGAGAACAATATTGTGGTAAGAAATAAGGCTAGATTGGTTGCACAAGGTTATTCACAATCTGAGGGAATTGATTATGATGAAACCTTTGCACCAGCTTGCTCGTCTTGAAGCCATAAGATTGTTCTTAGCTTATGCTGCTTATAAAAGATTTACTGTGTTCCAAATGGATGTGAAATCTGCATTTCTAAATGGAGTCATAGCCGAAGAAGTCTATGTAGAACAACCTCCGTGTTTCGTCAAAGGAGACAAGGTCTATAGGCTAAGGAAAGCTCTATATGGACTTAAACAGCTCCTAGAGCATGGTATGATACATTATCCTGAGTATTTAATTCAAAATGGTTTTGTAAAAGGTAAAATAGATAGAACTTTATTTAGGAAAGAATCGATAAAGGTCTCTTATTAGTTCAAATTTATGTTGATGATATTATTTTTGGATCAACTAACCTACTCTTGTGTGAAGAATTTAGTCATCTTATGAAGAACAGGTTTGAAATGTCCATGATGGGAGAGATGACATACTTTCTTGGACTTCAAATTAAGCAGACAAAGAAAGGAATTTTCATAAATCAAGCAAAATATACCAAAGATCTTATTGAGAAATTTGGAATAGGTACCACGAGAAGCCAAAATACCTATGATGACAAATTTTTCAATGGATCCAGAATGAGAAAGGAGAAGACACCGATCGACGCAGTATAGAGGTTTAATTGGATCTCTTTTATACTTAATCGCTAGTAGACTGACATTTCTTTTGCGGTGGGAGTATGTGCACGTTTTCAAGCTAAGCCTAAGAAGAGTCATCTTGAAGCCGCAAAGAAGATTCTAAAATACTTGAAAGGTACAATCTATGTAGGACTGTGGTATCCAAATGACGATAACTTTGAGTTGTCTGGATACTCGTATTCAGATTTTGGTGGGTGTAAGATAGATAGGAAATCTACATCCTGGAACTTGCCAATTTCTCTCGGGAAGTAAGCCGATTTCATGGTTGTCTAAGAAACAAACCTCTGTAGCTACTTCTACTCTGAAGCTGAGTACATGGCATTTGGAAGTTGTTGTTCACAGCTTATCTCGGATCACCAATGCCTAAGGGACTATAACATTATCACCAAAGATGTACCAATCTTTTGTGATAGTAATAGTGCCATAGCTATTACCCGAACCCAGTCTTACATACTGTGATGCAAACATGTTGACATTCGTCATCATTTTATTCGAGATCATGTGGAGAAAGGCAATATCAGGCTAGAAAAAATTCTTACCGATTTTCAAAAAGCAGACATATTGACAAAGCCTCTTGCAGAAACAAGGTTTAAGGAACTTTCAGTCGAATTAGGATTATTAGATGGTTCTTTAATCATCTCTTGATCAAATATTCTTGAATTAACCTTGTTTTCCTTATTTTAGTATAGTATGTCTAGAAAGAATTATCGATAAGATTGTGTCAAAGGACAATCAGTAGCTGATATCATTGATCTCCTTTTATAGGAATCAAGAATCAAGGATTAGTCATATTGACCATATCCGACTTGATAATTACTTATTCGACATAAGTAAATCGATAAGGATGTAATAGTCAATTTTCTTGAATCAGATGACTATTGAACCTTATCCGACTTACTCTTGTTACTAACAATTTTTCTAAGTGTCTGTGATTTCAGAAGAACAAAGGTAACAAGATTCGAAATACAAGTCAATGTCAATTTGTTCAAAGGATACAAGGAAATGCATAAAGTGATGCTATCAAATCGCATAAGGAGAAAAATTAGGAAGTTTCCTTACATACTTTTAATTGTGAATATTGGGTTCATATAATTAATATATGAATTTAATATCATAATTCACTCTATCATTCATTAAAAATGAAGTTACTCGGTAGAAATAAAATATTTTGTTTTACAAAAATTAAAGAATAAGGGTTCAAATTTTGTTTTCTAAAAATAATAATATTTTATTTTATCTCTCCAATTAATCAAAAGTAATTTCTCAAATTAGTAATCGTGTCGGGAAGAAGTTACTATGGACCCGAAATTTTATCAAATCAAATTTTGAAACACACCGAGTATACTTCACGCGCCGGAAGTGGAGGCGGTTTCGAAATATGAACCGCCTCAACCTCACGCGCGACATATTAAATATTATTCGTACACTTTTCAAAATAAATGCCATAATTGCATTAATGGCGATTCGAAAGGCTATATTTACACTTTTACAGGCAATTATTATTCTAATAATTGTTTATTATTATATTTTCCATATAAATAGACATTCGTGTGCATTATTTGCATTTACGCACACATATATTTCTTCTTCTCTTAAAACTTCTTTTCCCTCCTAAAAACCTTCAAACACTCATCAATGGCGTACACCGGAAAGAGCGTAATCAAATATGAATATGATCTCGCATCCATCGAGAACGTACAAAATCCGAAATGTACGTAGAATGGGACATTTCAACCGATCCGAAACCAGAGAAATCCTTCAACTTCTACAAGATAGAGGTTTAAAGAAATACCGCTCGTTGAAACCGTCAAAACCTAAAACTCTTGATGATCTTGCCGCCGAATTCCTAACCAGAGCAAAATCAACAGAGATACTGGACTAGAAACTAGAATTCGGACTCTTGAAAAGTCTAGAAAAATTCATGTTTCAATTTCTGATATCGGCGAGATTTTTGGCTTAAACACCACCGTGAGGCAACCCATTTTTGTACAAGGCTGGAGAATATTTGGAGAGTTACAAAATGATGGCAAGGAAAACCCGAGCATAACTCTGCAAATCAAGAAGGGAATGTTACGGAGAAAGTATAGGCTTCGATGCTTATTTTGACGAAGTGTATACTAGGAGAACAAGCAGAGTCATGATGGATTGACTAAGCCACTGGATATGTCGCCCGAGGGCCATCATAGATGGAGCCGATATTAATTGGGCTCTGCAGCTGTACTCCCGTCTCGATGGAGGAAAGAAAGAAGTTCGTCAAGACAGAGGTATCACCGAGCCGATAAGATGGTCGCCGACCAAGATAACAAGTATGATGGCAAGAATCACCATCATACTTGAACACAAGATTGGGACGGACAAGCTTGATCGCGCAGACGGGGTGAAAAAGTTCACAAAACAAGGGTTTGCTTGTCAAGGTTGAGAAACCTTTCGGTCCAATGCACTGTAAGGAGACACCCCACCACCAAGATACCAAAGAAGGCTTCTAAGGCCAAAGGAAAGAAGAAAGTGGAGATCATGCTGGCCGATGAATCCTCGTCTCGAGGAGGAGGATATTGCAGCCGAGGAGGAAGAGGAAGAAAAGACAGCTTCCCAAGGGAAGTGTTGCAGAAAGGACCGAGACGGAGACGGTGGAAGTCTCATCTGGAGACGTCTCGTAAGAAGAAGAAATTAAGTCACCCTCGTCATCTTCATCCTCATCTAAGGATGGAGCACCTAAATCCACCTCATACCAACCTCGGCAATGAAGAAGCTGCACAAGGTCGCCGCTTCGAGCCTCTAAAACGGCCCACTCCCATAAGTCCAACACCCACTCAAACCTCATATGATCCATTCTCTTTCCTACCCACAACCTCATCTCGAACCAAATCTTTTCCTAAACCTACCAAATCCATCCGGAGAATTGGGACCGACCGAGACCTCACTCCGAATCCTTGGGAAAAAGTTCCTTCTCGCACAAGAGTCCACTCTCAAAGATGAGCCTGAGCTGTTGAAAGAGCTTATTGATGTCTATCTGTTAAGAAGACTCGTGCTTGGATCTTTTGAGGAGACAAATATTCGATAAATGAGGCAGGAGGAAACAATTTAGCCATCCGGGGAGAAGGAGGTTCTCAAGAAAGCAAAGTTGAAATCATTCCAAGATATACTCACCGAAAATGCCTTTGTTGATTACATTCTACAACGAGTATATCTTGGAGATGAGACTCCAGAGGAGATGAAAGCAAATTGAGAAGGGAGAAGAACAAGGGAGAGAAAGTGGATGTAGAGGAGGTAAGGAGAGGAAGTGGATGTAGAGGAGGAAAGGGAAGAGGAAGTGATAGGTGGAGCCGCCGATGAGCCACCGGGATGGATACAATGAGGAGGCACAAACAGAGCAGATCCGTTGAGGTGCAACTCGAACTCGAATTTGAAGAAATAAATATTTCTCGTGAACAGACCATGCCCTCCACATCTCGTGTCTCGTATCCGAAATGGATGCATTAAAAGTCAAGTTCAAAATCAGACTGCCTGTCTGAATGCTTTTCAACTAGTTCCAAATGTCATCTCATCATCAATCAAGGAGAATGTAGAAGCCGCAATTCACGAGAAAACCAAGATTGATCTATACTTCTCCGGAATAAGACATGAGGAACAAATGGCTGCAGTTAAGACGACAGCTGCTAAGGAGATGAACTCTCAGGATGAAATGGGTAAAACAGTATGTTCGTTCGCTTTTGTTGAGATCAAAGATTCAGTTGAGGAGCAAGTAAAAGAAGCATGGAAAGCCAAGGAGGCATCATTTCATCAAGTCCTAAAGATGCAGCTCGCTCTAGAGAAGGATAGGCAGACAACGAGCATTAAGCAATTCATGGATGATGAGTTTAGAAAAGCCGAGGTCGGACGAGAAGAAGAGATATGACCAGCTTGATCATAAGACGGGGCATGTACGAGAAAAGCTTGTAAGCCAAATTGAGCAAGTAGCCACTATCTGCAATACTAGATTTGCTGATGCTAAAAAGGGGGAAGATAGTGTGCTCAAGAAAAGAGTAGACGAGCAAGAAGATAAGATCATGGCTTTGAGCATGAAAATTGAAGAGTTGTCTCAAGAATTGCTAAAAGCAGAGGAGAAGAAATCTGAGGAGAAGACAGAGAAAGTTGTAAGGAAGACAAGATCTGAACCTACAAAAGAAGTCCCTGTGCAAGAACTCCGCTCAAATTACATCTCCTTCTGATCATCTAGAACACTCAAGTTCCAAAGAAATCACAAGCTGAGATAGATGCGTAAGAAAAGATCAAAAGAAAAAGAGATGAGAAGGAGAAGTATAAGAGAAGGGAGGCTAAGAGGAGAAGAGAGCAGGAGAAGGCATCAGAAAATACTATGATCGATCTCTTAGACGATGGGTTCAAGATAACAGATGAGCAAGGGGAAGAAGTCCTTAGGCCATATCATCGAAGCGAGGTAGTTCCCAAAGAAGTGTTATTAATGGCAGATCGTGCAAGGTGGAGGCCATTCGAAGTGGACTGGATTTTCCAGCCATATCTCGCAAAGTAATTAAGTGGGGACTCGATGAAGACGAAGCTTTCCATAATTGGCTGGAAGAGAAGGACCCCAGATGTATCAATATCTTATCAACCTCGGCAAATGATGAATTCAACGCAGATGTCATTGCACCACTTATTCTCGATGGAACCCCCTCTAACAACCGATGGTCATCTGGACCTTGAGAAAATTAAGCAACTGATAATCAAAGCGAAGCCACAGCTGATCTCGGCAGAGGGAGGTGAAACTATTTCACTAATGAAGCGGGTTTTTGATCGGCTTAAGGTTCCAGAGGAGAATAGATGGTATGACTAGTTTTCTACTTCTCTCATCTTATCTGTTTTTGTGTGATTTGCATGATAACCGATATGGATCTGTGAATAAACTTTTGATCTACTCTCAATCTTTGTTGTTTTTCTAAAAACTAATCGATTAACCTCTTGATTTCAAATATATTGTTTCATTTTCTAACTCTTAAATATCTGATTCATGATTTTCTCGATCATCCGTTAATAACACTAATTGTTCTCGATTATCCTGATTCATGATTTTCTCGATCATCTGTTAATAACAATAATTGTTCTAGTTATCTGATTATGTGATTTAATTGCTTATTTTACATTTTTAAGATGTACTAACATTTCTTTTCTTGAGCTGAGTTTTAACATCATCAAAAAGGAGGAAATTGTTAGGAAAAGAAATTTGTATTTAGTTTTGATGTGTTAAAAGTGTAAAGTAAGATGACCACCAAGACAATGTATAGTCACTGATGTAATAAAAACTTTATAGACTAAGTATAGAAATAAGATAGGGTTGTTTTGAAAGAAGTCGGATAGAGACAAGAACATGTAAGATGACGATGATGGAATCGAGTACGAGGTAGAAGATCGATAGAGAATCGATGCAGTAGAAAATCACCAAGGTGGAGATTCAAGACAGAGTAGAAAATCGACAAGGTGGAGATTCAAGACAGGTGAAGAATCGACAAGCTAGAAGAGTTAGTTAAATTCAAGAATCAAGCATTTACCAAATAAGAAGCGCTTTCAAGAATTAGTTAATCGATTACAACTATCAACAAACCGAATTCAAGGAAGTTACAAGCCGCCAAGAGGAGTTCTCTATAAATAGGAATAGAAATCTATTTAGAATTAACTTTTGACACTTAGCACTCTTCATCATACTTTATATACACAAGCAACAAAGAATTACACACATTCAAGAACGTTTTATACGTTTTTCGCCTTAGTGTTTATAGAACACTTTTTCATTAGATCTTCAAGCTATAGATATTCGAGAAGTTAGGAAGATTCATTGTAAGGTCAAGATTTATCATTGTAAGTAAGATAGCAAGAAAGAAGGAAGTAAGTAAGTGAAGGCCCTTCTTCAAGATTCGAAGAAGGAGAGTGGACGTAGGATCGCTTGATCCGAACCACTATAAATCCGTGTTATTTCTTCTCATTGCTTATTACGTGTTTTCATTGATTATTTCTTGACAACAAATTTGATATCCGAAAAGGCTTTAGATCCTAATTGAATTGAGTTTAAACAAAATTTGTTTCCGCTGTAAAACTGAAAGTTAGAGTTAATAGATCATCTAAGCTTGCAAAAAGTTTTTGATAATCTATTCATCCCCCTTCTAGATTATCACTAGAGGGTATCTTGTTTTTGTGTTTAAACTCGCTCTAAAGGGACCCAATGTACCAATCAACGTACTATAATGTATAATAGCACTATTTTTCTTGACAACCACTTTGCTATCAAAAGAAACAGAATATCCATCCAAAAATAACTTAGAAACCGAAATCAAGTTCTTTCTAAAACAAGGTACGTAAAGACAATTTCTCAAAACCAAAGTCTTATTCTTATCAAAAAATAAATAAACATCTCCCATCGCAATAAATGCTACTTTCAGTAGCGCCGCCCATGTAGATGGTAATCTCACCCTCACTAAGTCGCCTGGTTTTTTCGGAACCCCGCAAAGAATTGCGGCAGACATGATCACTCCCGTATCTACACACCAGTGCTGGTAGATAACACCGCTAAACATGTTTCAATAGTTAGTGAATAAGATATACCTTCTTTTTCCTTTTACGGGGCAATCTACCTTCCAATGTCCTCGCCGCTTGCACAAAAGCATTTGCCCTTAGGCTTCGTCACACCATTTGGTGGACTAATTTTCTTTCGTTCACCTCGCTTTCTTTGCCAAACCAGCTTGTTTCTTTTTCTTCATCACTTTGCCTTTTCGCTTAGATGTAGAAACATTTTCAGCAATATAAGCTTGAGAAGCTTGGACGAAATAA
Organism: Paraleonurus japonicus; assembly: GCA_030762865.1. Lineage (NCBI taxonomy): Eukaryota > Viridiplantae > Streptophyta > Magnoliopsida > Lamiales > Lamiaceae > Paraleonurus > Paraleonurus japonicus. The sequence goes on along the minus strand of CM061053.1, from coordinate 34,013,644 downwards.
CCCTTCGCTGCTTGAGTTCTGTCGTAAATTCCGCCATCGAATACAACCTTTTGTTCATGTTGTAGTTCAAAGTAAACCGCTCAAAACTCCTTAGGGCAATGGCTCTGAGAACGACATATCGACTGGGTTTTCCCATCGATTTCAGCTCCAAGGACTTCCATCTCATTCAAATGAGCCATCATCTTGAGGATATGATCCCTCACGGTGTCCCCTACCATGGTGGTCGCCATTAAGTTTCTCATGGCCTCTTGTCTGGCAGGCCGACTCGTGTCCGAAGAGTTCTTTCGAGATTGAGCATCATCTCATAAGCAGAGGTCATGGCCTCGATGCCGATGTTGCAACACATTTGACATAGAAGCCAAAATGTAACACCGCGCCATATCATCCGCCTTGACCCACTTCTTATAAGCCTCTTTCTTCTCTTCACTAGAGTTTTCATCGGGTTTTTCAGACAAACCTCGGTGAGTACAAACTTGTACTCTTCAAAGAAGCCAAGACAATGTCCAAGTTTCTTTCCAATCAATATAATTAGGACCAAGTAAGTTTGTTTTCTTTAAGAATAACAAAGCAAGTGGATTGAAAGCCATGATAAATCCCGAGAAACACGTAAATGCATTATGATCAAAATTAAGAATTTAAATCAATATTGTTTCCCTCAAACAATACAATTAAATTCACCAACACCTCAAAACACCGTGAAGTTTGTATGCCACGATAGTGTGGACGTATACTAATTCAATCATTTGCAAGAGGAGGTTTTACCCATTAATTTCATCATTTTGTCAAACAAAATAAAAATTAATAGTTGGTTTGTCTTTAGCCATACAAATAACAAGACTTACTCCGATGGGGAGGATACCGTTATATGCATCTAAGTGTATACCATTTCTTAATACCAAGTCAATTACCTAGGTCTCAGTGCCTCTTCGTATGGAGAAGATAACACGCTCCTAAATAACTTACTTATAATCATCCATAAGGAAGTTTGATCTAGTGATCCGCAAACAAACACATCCGATATGGAAGAAGGCACTTAAAACCAACATTCATGTTTGAATGCATCACTTACAAACAAATGGAGGCTATGGGATTTGTTGAAAAATAACCCCTCTCCCACTTAGTTATTTAACATGAGGGATATTAATATGCAAAGATATGAAACACATAAAGCATGCTAAACACAATAACACATATGAGAAAGAATAAATATGGAAAATAAAATTCCAACTATTATGGCCTCTTTCATGCTCCCATGTACTTGAATGTTCGCCGTCAAACGGGGTGCGGGGCGCGCCATGCAATACGGGTTCGAACCGGGTTCCTCCATCGACCATCCTCGACTGCTCCTATTACAGCTTTTATCCAACGATCCTATACATCATCTAGATCGAAATAAAACCTACACGATGCATCGCCGTGGTTATAACTATTACAATCATTCACCAACCCAAAACAAAAACCTCGACAGTGTCCGAGGGTTTAATACATACATAAACATACATGCCGACTCATAATAGTTGGATTTAGGGTTCCCGCAAAAATATCGTAATATTCGCATACACAAAAAAAAAAGCATCTACGATTAACATCCAATCCCTAATATAATGATTCATGATAATCATGCAAACCCTAATATGACAGATTTACAAATATCATGCAATCCTATTCAATATCAGATCATGAACCTCTATAATAACAAGATCAAGAAACCCTATTATAACAGATCAAGAAACCCTATTATAACAGATCAAGAAACCCTATTATAACAGATCAAGAAACCATATTATAACAGATCAAGAAACCCTATTATAATAGATTTACAATAATCATGCAATCCTAATAAATCAGATCTATGAATAACCGAATCAATTGCATAGAGTCGAAAATACTACTCGATACCAATTGTTGGAACCACCGATCGCCGACTCTATGAAACTATCGTATTCGGGATCGCAATACATAAACGCAGTGGATAGAATTATACCTTTATTCACCGTAATATGTGAAGACGAACCAGCTTCTAAGGTCGAATCATGATCGAAGGATGAGCCTCGAACCTCACAGCCTTCTCGCCGTATTCTTATCCCTTTCCTCGACGCCGAGTGGTCGACGATCCTCCAAGGAATCGAAATCCGCCTCTCTCTCGATCTCACGTTTTTTCACACGTTGGAGGCTCGATGTTAGGAGTTTATTTATAAGGCTACAACAGGGACCCTAAGGAGGAATTAGTGGTCAGGGCCTCCCGATGGGCCTAAATATTCTCGTGTTCATCCGAACACTTTACTTAAGCCCATCAATTATAACTCACCACTAAAGAGTTATAATTGAATTACCGTCCTAATCCCATATTATAATATGGGCTCCTTTATTATATGTACGTTTATTTCCCGTGTTTAAGATATCGAATGTCCATAAATTAATTAAATTACTCGACAACTTAATTAATTTATATCTAATTCCAAGAGTAGTACCACTCATCTTTATTATTATGTCGGATTAAATCCACCTCAGGTTTACATAATAATCTTTATGAGCTCCTCAAGGGGACATCATCATCCTAAATAATTAGGACATGGATTTCTTCTATAATCAACAAAGACACCATATAAATAATGCTATCTCTCAATTCACCGAGCCTATTGATTTAATAAATCTCACCCATTGGCAAATCAAAGAAACATACATTGAGTACACGTGCCCATTATTATATAGGGATTAAGAAGGCGTACATCCATAACAACAGAGGTCTTGTTCTTTTATATAGTCAAGATACAAATTGAACAACCTCATATGGTCCTCGCTCAATACATACAAAATGTACTAGTGTAACTTTATAGTCAAGATAGACTAATACCAAATTACACTACAAACCGCTCCAATGGTTTGTCCAAATCCATCTTGGTTGTGAGCTATTATTTATAATCTATAAGGAACTGATAGCATAATCTTCTCGTGTGACACCACACACCATGTTATCTACAAGATAGATTAACCCTGACAAAATAATGATATATATAACAATCATAAACAATAAGTATTTTGATCATAATGAATCTCATATTAAAAAGATGTTCATACTCAAAAGATGTTCATACAAAAGCTAGGCTTATAGTATACATCCTAACACTAAATTCTCTTCCGCCTGAACCGTTCGTACGTGGGAGGACCTAAGTAAAAGATTATTGATGAAGTTTTATCCACCATCCAAGACGGTGCAAGCTAAGGAGGCAATTTCTCATTTCCGCCAAAGGAATAGAGAGACTATACCGGATGCTTGGGAGAATTATGGTATGTTGCTTATTAATTGTCCTCAACATGGCTTTCTCGGTGGAACAAAACATTATGTATTTTTGCAATGGCTTGACGGATGGGGATCGATCTTTTCTAAATGCATGTGCTAATGGTTCTATTTGGTCAAAGACGGTGGGGCAAATGAATGAGTTTATGGAGAATATTGCCCAAGATTCTTTCCAAGTGTCGGTTAATAGTGGAGCTCACATGTGGAGGAGATAGAGTCTATGAAGACTATGATGATGACGATGATGGACTATTTGGGAGCTCTTACTACTTCCCAAACCCAACAAAATGTGAGTGTATCCATCCCTCAAGTTGATATGTGTTCAAGTCCTATGCCGATTGAAGAAGTGAACTATATGGGAAGGCCTCCATATCAAGGAGGATATCAAGGCAATTTCCAAGGTGCAAGGCCATATCAAGTGCCTTATCAAAATAGGCCTCAAGGTAATTTTCAACCTCAACCTCAAGCTCCATTTAATGCCAATAATTGGAGGAGACATGAAAACTTTTCTTATGCTAATCCAAGAGCCGCCGTCCAATTTCCTCCCGGATTTGTTCCGGTGCCAAAGCACATAATAATGAGGGGAAGGCAACTAGGGAGGAGCTTCTTAGTATGATAGTGAAGAGGTTGGAGGCTAGTGATTTGAGGCTTGATGACATTGGAAAGCAAATGGACACAAGGTTCAAGACCATTGAGCATCAAGTGGGATAATTAACCACTACGGTTGGAAAGCTTTCTTCTAAGGTGGACCATTTACAAAACAAGGGAAGTATCTATCAACCACCGAGCCCAACCCAAAGGAGTTTTGTAGTGCTATCCAACTAAGGAGTGGTGCTAGATATGAAGGCCCAAAGATGCCCAAGAAAGTTGAAGTGGAGAGAGAGGTGGAGAAAGAAAGAGAAATTGAAGAAAGTGTGGTTGTGGAGAAAGAGGCAAGTGAAGAAGGGATCAAAGCAAAGGGAGAGTTGAAAGAAGATGAGAAGTTGAAAGAAGCATGGGGAGTTCCCATGAGACCTACTCCGGTTCCTTATCCTCAAAGACTTGGGAGGAAGAAGCTTGATGAGGAGTTTGGTAAGTTTTTAGAGTTTTTAAGAGCTTGCATGTTGACATTCCATATTAGATGCCCTTGAGCAAATTCCCCATTACAAGAAGTTTTTGAAAGAAATCAAATTGGTGGAAGAATGCAAGGAGATTCTAAAGAGACACCTACCTCAAAAGCTAAAGGATGCTGGGGAGTTTTATAATTCCGTGTGAAATTAGTGAGAATGGGAAAGTAATACCTTTGTCCATTTTTAAGAAGTTGGAGTTAGGAGAGGTGACTCCAACAAATATCAATCTTCAATTGGCGGATCAATCTTATGCTCATCCTTTTTGGGATCGTTGAAGATGTAATAGTGGGAGTTGGCAAGTTCATCTTCCCAGCTTGATTTTATTGTGCTTGACATGAAGGAAGAGCTTGAGACACCTATCATTCTTGGTAGACCTTTCCTTGCTACCGGCAAAGCCATGATCAATATTGAGAAAAGAGAGCTCAAGTTGAGCTTTAATGGAGAAGAGGTGACGTTTATAAGAGCTCCATTGGAAGAAGATGCTCCAAGTACTTTGGAGAAGAAGACGTGTGGATACATAGAGATCATCGATATATACCCTTCCATTGATAGAGATGATTCTACACCTTCTACTTCTTCTAATTCTTTTGTTAATGAGCATTTTATTCCTTCTTGTAATGTGATTGCTAATAAGTCTTGTGTTTCTTTGGATGATCATAGGAAGGAGATAGCACTCATGGAACCTTTGCTTGACCCCTAGGAGATAACAAGCTTGAAGAATGTGAGAAGAAAGTGACCAAGCTTCTGGAGCAAGGTTCAAGTTTGGGGGTGTTAGAGGAGAGAAGGATGCCACTTGAGAATAAGGAAGTAAACATTGTAGTTGGAGATCAAGTGGTGTGGAGTGAATCGAATTGGAGTCGATTACTAGGCGTGGAAAGGCTCAAGGAGGTCTTGACGGTGAAGGAGATAAAAGAAGGAGGAAAGCTCCTCTTGGAAGACAAATGGGGATGTTTCCTTTTGCAAAAGAAAATCTAGTGAGGCACAAGGATGATCCTCATGTCTTCAATGAAAGGGAAGTATGAACTCCTTGAGTTCCGTCCAACAAAGGACGTTAAACCTAGCGCGAGATGGGAGGCAACCCATCCTTTTTGTTGCTTTGGTGTGTTTGTGTTGTTGTTTGTTTTTGTTTTTGGTCCGCTTTATGAGAATTAGCTTGGATTTGAGTTGCTCATGCTTAGGTCATGATATTTTGCTATGGGATTTATTTGGATTATTGAGCTTGTTGGTGATACCATGTGGAGTTGCATATGTATTTGTACCACTCTCATGCCAAACATTGAATTCATGTTATCATTCAAGTTTGGGGTCTTGATCATTTATTGTTGACGTGCATCTCTTAGTGGTAATGATGTGATGATTTTTATACCCGATTGTAGGTACACTTGCTACGTTGGATCGGAAAGTGATCGAAATTGCAAAGGAATTCAAGATGAAAAGGAGAAGTGCTTAAAAGTTGGTGAAAAATGAGCAAAAAGGAAGAGACACCGGTTTCCTCGATCGAATGAGCGACCGGGCTTAAATCGAGGACCAAAGGTTAGCTTTTGCATATTTGGGTTCGCTGGGGTCGAATAGGTTATTTTTAGGAGTTTCGGGGTTGGGCCGGGTCCAGAATCCATAAAATTCCCTGAACTCGACCCCCGGTCGAGGTGACCAATCCCAGTCGAGGGGTCCATACTTAGTCAAATTTCGAAAAATCATGCATCCTCGAGTCGAGGCCTGAGCCTCGAGTCGGGAGGAATTTTAAATTACAATCACGACTCGAGGGCTGAGCCTCGAGTCGAGGGACTTCAAATTTTGGATACCCCGAGTCGAGGGCTAGACCTCGAGTCGAGGCCGGGCAATTTTTAAAAATCGCGAATCGGGCCAGATCTCCATTTCCCCAACTCGAGCTTGCCCCCATTTCCGATCCCCTTCATGACGTTGCTCCTTTTTCGACCATTTTGCTCATTTTCACCGATTAATCATAGTTTGCATTACATATTCATCATCCATTGCATCAAATTCACATCTTTGAGGGTTTTGGAAGTTTAATTTTGGGATTTTTGAAGAAGTGTGTGGGTGTTCTTTCATTGCCATTCCAAATCCGAAATTCTTAATACAAGGTATGTAATTCTCACACTCTTGGCTCTTTTATTTCGTTGTTTGGTGGATTAATGCATGGGTAGATCGAATTTTGCCAACTTATACATTGAAGTTGATTTTCATTTGGGCATTTTCACGAATACCTTGCGTGCATGATATTTTGGACGAATTTGAGCCATTTGAAGGTGAATTTTTAATTGAGTGATGAATTAGAAGCCATGCCTAGGATGAATTGTGATATTTTGTTTGTGCCTTTGTGAATTTTTGGCCATGGGAATGATTGTGCTTAATTATTTGTGGGAATTCCTAGTGAGTATATGTGATATTTGGGCATGCTTGCCTAATTGATGATAGAAGTGCATGTTAGTGAGCATTATGGGGTGAATTACTTGATTAGAGTGGCCATATTATTTTTGGATAATGTTGTTGAGCTCAAGTGCATAATTTTTTGAGCTTAAAGATTGATATTGATTTTTGTGGCTATTCTATTGAGAGTGCATATTTGTGGAATTTATTGAGCACTTCTATTGATTATATTGCTTTAGTTGTGATTATTTGACCGAATTGATTGAGCGTGTTGCTTATTCACTTAGAAATGATTTTGATTGGAGTTTGTGATGCTTGACTCGTTCATGTGCTTAATTGCTATCATATTTTGCTCGTATTGCTACTATTTGGAGCTAATTGTTGCCTTAGGAAATTTTGTAGGAAAGATGTTTCGAGGTGCCGACGGTCATAACTTTCTGATGAGGAGTTCGGGGAAGAGAGACAGAGCCGTTAGATTCGCAAATAAGATGCCGCTCGGTTGGGGATTTTATGGGATGACTACAAGTGAAGAAAGCACTCCATTTTGTACGCCGAGATCTATAACAAGGTGGTGAAGACCCGCCTTGTAGACCATGATTGTATGGTCTCTATGGGGATAGAGGAAGACATCCCGGACTTTTTGAGCACGTTGGCATGTCCGGCTTCTTGGCTAAGAGGCCACGGACCTACTTGGGGCTCACTCTCGAGTTCCTTTGCACCGTTACATTTGATAAGGCTAGGAAGGCCAAGTTCCCGTGGGCTATCACATTCGAGTTGTTAGGAACGAGTATACTCTTACCGTGAACGAGATCTTTGGTGTACCGACTAATCCAGACGTCTCATTGCTTAACATAAGACGAGAGTATAATGACAAGAAGTTCTGGAGGAGGATCTCAGATTTGGGGGCACCTGAGCAGCCGCAGCTTTATTCCGGGAAAGTCTAAGAGTACCGTGATCCGCAACCCGATGATGAGGTATTTGGAGAAGATCTTATCGAGATAATTTTTGCCCGTTCGAGGGAGGAACAGGTTGTATCTAAGGAGCTCTATGTTCTATGGTGCTTCCTCCAAGGGATTCGTTCAATGCTACCGCATATCTTTGCTACTTGTTTGAGAGGGTGGCGAGCACCCGAATCAAGAAGATTCATTTTGGAGGATTGATCACTCTTATAGCCGAGCACTTCGGCATTCTCGATGCACACCCTACGAGCACTGGAGGGCCCCGATTTGACTACCGACACCATGAGGCGGATGAAGACTTTAGACCACATTGGGAGGACTTGGTGCTTTCAAGAAGACACCTCGGAGGCCGATTCCCTCTTCCTAATAAGAGGTTGGCGACAGTGTTCGGCGCAACAGGCTTGTGACTATCAACCTCCGGATGTGGTCGCAGCGACATATCGAGGCCATTGATGCTTATACTCGGGAGCATGGAGTGGACCTCCGTGAGGATGATGAGGAGGAGGAAGGGAAGCAGAGCGGATCTCGGATCTGCCCGAGGCGAGGCCGAGGCTGCGGATGCGGAGAATGAAGAAGATGAAGAGGATGAGTCGGAGCGAGGAGCCGGTTAAGATGGATGATGACGAGGAGTACCTGCCAGAGATCAACTACTACGGCAGGATGGGGAGCTCGTCATAGAGGCGGTGGACAGAGATGCGGGCCGATAGTCGGAGGATGCGGTTGGAGTGCCTCACTAGACAAGACGAGTGCTTCCGAGTCATGGAGGAGTCCCGTCGATTCAACGAGGAGACTAGGAGGATGCAGGAAGAGTACTTAAAGAATCGGCAAGACATGTATTCGCTCCTCCGGCAGATGAGCTCGTGGAACTTCGGGCCGGGCCACTACCCTCCTCCACCACCTCCGACCGATGATTAGGGAGATCCCCTATTTCCTATCCCTCTCCTCTAGTTCCCTTTTAGCTCTCTTAGTATCTCTTCTTGGTGATTGATTGTCTTGAATTGATTGTGGTTGTTTGGATTGTACTCTATGGCTTGACTTTTTGATGGATTTGTGGTTATTTGATTTCTATGGATGATTTTGATGAGATTGGATGTGTTGATTTCCATTGTTATTGATATGATATGATATGATGATTATGTTATTGGTTGTCTTGGATTCCTTGCATTTGTATATTTTTGGGTTTGATTGGTCTTGAGCTTAATTATGGATTTATTGCTTATCTTTGAGTTATCATTGTTGATATAGTGGTGTGCTTGAGATTATGTACATGTGCACTTGTGTTTGATTTGCAAGACCTATTGAATTTTGATTTGATCATGAGTTGATATATGGCTTGAAGCTAGCATGATTGATATTATGTAATGATTAATGTGATTGAAGATGCTTGATTCATTGCTCAATTTTAGCCGTGAGCTTTTGTGCCTTTAGAATCGTACATTTTATACATTGAATTAATTCCATTGTGAGTGCATCATTCATAGATTTGTATGCTAGAACTTGCCTTTGGACTTGTTGAGATTGATCTTTGTGAGATTTCATGAAAGTGATAAGAGGCCATGTTTGATATGTTAACAAAATTTTTCCCCACCAAAAACATTTGATTTCCTTAGTGAGCCATTTTGAGCCTAGTATCCGTATTCTTTGGCAAGCCAAGTGAAATTGAAGCCATTTGCCTATTTTTATGATCCTTATTGTTCTATATTTAGTGGAGGTTGATTGTTCTAATGATGGTGATTTGCATGTAAAGTGTGGTGGAAAGATGATGTGCTAAGTTGATTGTGAAAAAGAAAGGTTGAGAAAAAAATTGAATTGTGAAAAGAATTGTGAAAAAAATGAAAGGAAGAAAAATTCAATTGTAAGCTTAAAAGAAAGAAAGCTCAAAAGAAAGGTGGTGATTGAACCTTGAAATGATTGAGAAAGAGTTGATTGTCAAAGATTTGAAGAGAAGTGTAGTAAAGTGTTTAGCTATCATTCAAGTTCTCTACTATTCGAGTCACTCTTACCTAAATTTATCCACCCATTCCAAAGAGCTTACATTACAACCTTGATGAAAGACCTCTTTGATTCTTGATTGAACACAAAAGATAATGATTGAGATTGAGTCATTTGGCAAGCTTATGGGGTACATGTTTGTGAATTTGATGATTGAGTGCCTTTTACCTTGATATACTTGAGTGGTGAGTGAAACACTCCATGGAAGGAGCAATGATTTGAGTGTTTGATGTTGCATTTGTTTGAGCATGATTCATCTTGATTGCTAGTAGAGAGTTTGCATTTTGACTTGAGTTCATTGATGAGTTCGATTGTCTTATTTTTCTTCTATGGTGCCATGAGACATAATTGCAATAAATTCACTCTTTTGTGCTTATTTGCTACGTTGCTCGGGGACGAACATCATTTCAAGTTTGGGGGTATTATGATTGGAGTGAATTGATGCATGTTTTTAGGGGTATTTTAGTGTAAAAAGTGATGAAATGTGTTAGATTTTGTGCCTAAATGTGTAGAGTATCACTACTTTGCCTAAAAAGTATTACTTGCGAGATTTTTATGTTTTTTGTCCCGTTTTCATGTAAATCAGTGGAATTTGGCCAAACCGAGAGAACCGGCATTCATAGGGTGAAGAGATGATCGAGACAAAGTAACAGGGGGTCGAGTCGAGTCCGGGTCTAGAAAATTCCTGGACTCGACCTCCGGTCGAGGGCCGTGGGCCTCGATCCGAGGGTGCCGGCCAAGTGGAGAAATTCAAATTCTTGAAGCAAGCACGACTCGAGGCTCAGCCCTCGGAGTCGAGGATCTGGGAAAAGGCGGCAGCCGGAGTCGAGGGCTGGAGCTCGACTCGAGGCTGGAGGTAAAATTGTAAAGCGCATTCGCGACTTCACAAGCCTCGACTCGAGGGCCCCAACCTCGAGTCGAGGGATGCCCAATTTCGAAAATTTGTGATTTAAGCCCATTTGAGCGGAAACAGTGTATAATCTCCATAACCTTCATTAGAGCAGTTATTTTACAGCTTTTAGGCGAATTTCTCATTCCATAGCTTAATTCTCGTTGTAGTTTGATTAGATTGGTAGATTTAGATAGATTTTGATCATTTGTACCCTAGACTAGCTTTTGATCCAATAGTTTTTCATTTCCAAGTTGTAATTAAATTTAAGAGAAGAGCACATTTGAAGATACATTGAAGACTCAAGCATTCTTATTTTTTATCATTTTAATCCAATTGGTGATGTTCTTCCACTTTACTCCTTTAAATTCATTAATTGTTGTGATTTGCTTTTTGATTGAGCAATTAGATTTTCTACCCATGGGTTTTGCACTTTGCACCATGGGCTAATAATCTTGTGCTTGAGATAACTGAAATTGAGGATGATTTGATTGCCTTATGCTATGATTGTTGATGATTTTTGATCAATTGAGTTAGATTGCTTCCTAATTGTGATTCTAATTGTGCTTCATGCATTTTTATCTCTTTAGATTAATGTTTGATCACCCTAGCAATACGCGAGAGTTGAACTAACGTGATCCGGGATTAATCGGGTTATAATTGTGTATGATTGTATGAATTTGGTGCTTCTTATTTGAGAGATTAGTTGCACTAAGGATACTCACATTAGGCATTGTGTGATTAATGGAGACTTAATTGCATGATGGTTTTATGCTTTCTATCTTAGTTGATTAACAATTTGATTCAATCATAGCTTGTTGATCATTGATTCCTTGATGGATATTATCCCTAGCACACCAATCCCCCATTGATCTTAGTTACTTGTTCTAGCATATAAGGTGTTCGATTAATTGCTTGCCTAGTTATTTGATTGTATTTTTGCATTTGTGTTGTAGTTTTTAGAACCAAAACCGCTTTGCAACAATAGTCATAGAGAACTTGTATTCCTAGGGCCTCATTGCATACTTTTTCTCTTGGGTTCGATATACTTGGTTGTCTTAAAATAGCTTACCCGATTCCTACAATCATCGGTTAATCGAGGAGCTCATCATAGAGTGTCCCATGTGAAGGAGATAGAGTCTATGAAGATTATGATGATGACGATGATGGACCGTTTAGGAGCCCTTACTACTTGTCAAAATCAATAAAGTGTGAGTCCATCCATCCCTCAAGTTGATTTGTGTCCAAGTTTATTGCCTATTGAAGAGGTGAATTACATGGGAAGGCCTCCATACCAAGGAGGATATCAAGGCAATTTCAAGGTGCAAGGCCATACCAAGTGTCTTATCAAAATAGGCCTCAAGGTAATTTTCAACCTCAACCTCAAGCACCATTTAATGCCAACAATTGGAGGAGACACGAAAATTTTTCCTATGCTAATCCAAGAGCCGTCGTTCAATTTCCTCCCGAATTTGATCCGGGTGCCAAAGCACCGAATAATAAGGGAAGGCTACCACGGAGGAGCTCCTTGGGATGATAGTGAAGAGGTTAGAGGTTAATGATTCATGGCTAGATGACATTGGGAAGCAAATGGACACAATGTTTAAGACTATTGAGCATCAAGTGGGACAATTGGCCACAACGGTTGGGATTCTTTCGTCTACGGTGGATCATTTGCAAAATAAGGGGAAGTATCCATCTACCACCGAGTCTAACCCGAGAGAGCATTGTCAAGCCATTGAGCTAAGGAGTGGTGCTAGATACGAAGGACCACAAATGCCTTCTAGTGATGAGAAAGAAGAGAAAGAGAAAAAGGATGATGGGGGTTGTGATGAAGAGAAGCAAGAGGTCATGGAAGAGGAAGAAAGGAAGAAACCTAAGTGGTTGAAAGCAAGGGAAGAAAGGGAAAAGCCTAAGCTAGTTGAGAAAGATGCTTCGGGGTCCCGAAGACGGTTGTTCCCGTACCTTATCCCCAAAGGTATATGAAGAAAGCATTGGATGAGAAGTTTGTTAGGTTCCTTGAAGTGTTCAAAACCTTGTATATTAACATTCCTTTTCGGAGGCCCTAGAGCAAATGCCAAACTATGTTAAGTTCCTCAAGGATTTGCTAGCCAAAAGGAGGAGAATTGAAGAGCCGGAGTTAGTAAAGTTGACTCACGGAGTGTAGTGTCGTGCTTCAACAAAATCTCCCACAAAAGTTGAAGGATCTGGGGAGCTTTATTTTTAGCTACCGCAAGAGCGGTGTTTCATGTGTACGAGGGAAAGCTAACTTTGAAGCTTAATGATGAAGAGCTTAGTTTCTCAATGCAAGACGTAATGAAGCACCCTATGGAGAAGGAGGAATGCCATGTGGTGGATGTGATTGATTCATGCCTTCAAGAGGCTTGAGAAAACTCTTCTTACACCCTTCTTTCTAATGATTATGTTATTCCTACTTGTGATAATGTGCCTAATGAAAATTGTAATTCTCATGTGATTGATAGGGATGCATTGGAGGTGGAGGAAGTGAAGGAGATAAATTTTGAAGGATTTCCAAACCAACCTTGGAAGATCAATGAGGAAGGGAAGCCACTTGAAGAGAAGGTGAAAGGAGCACTCAAGCCACTCCCGAGCACCTTAAATATGCTTAATTGGAGGAGAATGAAGGGAGCCTGGTAATCGTGTCATCATATCTTACATCAAATAAGGTAACAAAATTGCTTGATGTGCTACGTAAGCACAAATCGGCCATAGGTTGGTCCATTGAAGATTTGAAAGGTATAAATCCCTCAATTTGTATGCATAGGATTAGGCTTGAGAAGGACCATAAACCCATAGTGCAACCACAAAGGAGAGTTAACCCTAACATACAAGAAGTAATTAGGAAGGAAGTGGTTAAATTGTTAGATGCTAATATGATCTTTCCTATTTCCGATAGTCCATGGGTCTCTCCATTGCATGTTGTAGCTAAGAAAGGGGGATAACGGTAATTAAGGGTGAAAATGATGAATCTATTGCAACTAGGGTAGCTACAGGGTGGCAAGTTTGTGTAGACCGAGAGCTCAATAAGGTCACGTTCAAGGACCACTTTCCTCTACCTTTTCTAGATCAAATGCTTGATAGGTTAAGTGGATTCGAGTACTATTGCTTCTTAGATGATTATTCCGGTTACAATCAAATTATGATTGCTCTGGAAGACCAAGAGAAGACTACTTTTACTAGCACGTATGGTTCGTTTGCTTGGAAAAGAATGTCATTTGGTCTTTGCAATGCTCCCGCAACTTTTCAAAGATGTATGATGTCAATTTTTCATGGCTTAATTGAGAAGATTATGGAGGTGTTTATGGATGACTTCTCCGTTTTTGGAGAGTCATTTGATATTTGTCTAACAAATCTTGACATTATTTTGCAAAGGTATGAAGACACAAACTTGGTGCTAAATTGGGAGAAGTGTCATTTCATGGTAAAAGAGGGCATTGTGTTGGGACATCATGTGTCCGCAAGAGGCTTGCAAGTGAATAAGGCCAAGATTGTGGCTATTGAGAAGTTGCTCCCTCCTAAGGATGAGAAAGGAATTCGATCCTTCCTTGGTCATGCCGGATTCTACCGGCGATTCATTAAGAATTTCTCACAAATCTCTAAACCTTTATCTCATCTCTTAGAAAAAGAAGTTACATTTGATTTTAATGATGAGTGTTTGATTGCTTTTAGGGTCTTGAAGGAAGCTTTGACTAGTGCCCTCATTCTCATCACCCCGGATTGGATAAAATCGTTCATTTTAATGTGCGATGCTAGTGATTTTGCCATGGGAGTGGTCTTGGGGCAATTGAGAGAGAAGAGGTTCCATGCCATCTACTATGCTTCCAAGACTTTCAACCCGGCGCAAGTAAACTACACCACGACCGAAAAGGAGATGCTCACGGTCGTGTATGCTTTTGATAAGTTTCGACCCTATCTTGTGGGCTCGAAAACTATTGTGTACACCGACCGTGCGGCGATTCGATACCTTATGTAAAAGAAGGATGCCAAGCCCCGGTTGATTAGGTGGATTTTACTCTTGCAAGAGTTCGACATGGAGATAGTAGACAAGAAGAGGAGTGAGAATGTTATTGCGGACCACCTTTCGAGGCTTGAAGGAGTGAAAGATATGAAGAGAGATGTAGAAGAGGTTGAAGAGTCCTTTCCCGATGAAGGGTTGTTAAGCATTGAAGAGGTGATGTGTGTAGTGAAAGAAGGAGAAACTCCATGGTTTTGCGGATTATGTAAATTTTTTGGCAAGTGGAGAGCTACCACGGAGATGAATCCATATGAGAGGAAAGTATTCTACAAACGTGTCAAGCACTTCATATGGGATGATCCGTATCTCTTCAAAATAGGGGTTGACGGGGTTCTAAGGAGATGCGTGACTAGAAAAGAAGGAGTTGAGATAATGAGGCATTGCCACACTTTGCCTTGCGGAGGACACCATAGCACCTCCAAAACCGTGAGGAAAATTTTGTTATCGGGGTTCTATTGGCCGACCTTGTTCAAAGATTGTGAGAAGTTCATCAAGGAATGTGATAAGTGCCAAAGGGCAGGAAACCTCACAAACAAGGATGAAATACCTTTGAGTAATATTCTTGAGGTGGAGATTTTTATGTATGGGGAATCGATTTTATGGGACCATTTCCACCATCAATGGGGTATCAATACATCCTTGTTGGGGTTGATCGCGTGTCAAAATGGATAGAGGTTATTCCTACTAAGAGCAATGATGCCAAGGTGGTCATAAAGTTCTTGAGAAGAATTTTTACAAGGTTTGGAGTTCCTAGAATCTTGATAAGCGATGGTGGAAGTCACTTCGTCAATAAAAGCATGGAAAAGCTCTTGCTAAGATACGATATCAAACACAAAGTGACTACTCCTTACCATCCTCAAACAAATGGCTTGGCGAAGTTTCTAATCGTTTGATTAAGGGGATCTTAGAGAAGACGGTGAGAACGAATAGAAAAGATTGGGCAAACAAGCTTGAGGATGCATTATGGCCATATAGGACCGCTTACAAGACCCCTCTCGATATGTCCCCATACCAATTGGTTTATGGTAAGGCTTGCCATCTCCCGGTTAAGCTTGAATACAAGGCTTTTGGGCTATTAAAAGGTTGAACCTTGATGAAGAGCTAGTGGGGGAGAAAAGAGTCCTTCAATTGCATGAGTTGGAGGAGTTTAGGATGCATGCTTATGAGAATTCAAAGATCTTTAAGGAAAAGACAAAGAATTGGCATGATTCGAAGCTTAGAAGGAAAGAATTCAAGGAAGATGATCAAGTGCTCTTATTTAATTCTAGGTTGAAGCTCTTCCTGGGAAAGCTTAAGTCACGATGGAGTGGACCATTTCGAGTTGCAAAGGCATTTCCAAACGGGTACTTTGAGGTGGCAAGTGAGAAAGATGAAAGATTTATTGTGAATGGTCATAGGTTGAACCATTATCATATGCCATCACAAAAGGAAGTGGTAGATGCTCTTGATCTTAAGGATGTGCCTAGCCTCAACATTGAAAGGGAAGTGTGAACTCCTTGAGTTCCGTCCGGCAAAGGACGTTAAAAATAGCGCTTGATGGGAGGCAACCCATCCTTTCTTGCTTTCTTGTGTTTGTATTGTTTTGTTGCTTTTAATAATTGGGTCTTGTGATCCTTGTAGGTTGTGAGAATTGCTAGGAAGCTTAATGAGCCCTATACATGCTTGAAGGAAGATGGAGTTTGAAGACTTATTGGTACAACGCTTCCTTTCAAACTTAGACTAGTCTAAGTTTGGGGGAGGTGTTCTTCTTTCCTAGCCTTGGATTCCTTGCATATTTTTGGGTTTGATTTGTATTGAGCTTAATTGTGGACTTATTGTATATCTTTTAGTGATCATTATTGACATAGTGAGTGTGCTTGAGATTATGTACATGTGCACTTGTGCTTGATGTGCAAGATATATTGAATTTTAAAGTGATCATGAGTTGACATGTGGCTTGAAGCTAGCATGATTGATAATTATGTGATGATGAATGTGATTGAAAATGCTTGATTCATTGTTCAGTTTAAGCCCGTGTGCTTTTGTGCCTTTATAATCGTACATCTTATACGGTTGAATTGATTTCTTTGTGAGTGCATCATTCATGGATTTGTATGCTAGAACTTGCCCTTGAACTTGTTGAGTTTGATTTTTGTGTGATGTCATGAAAGTGATAAGAGGCCATGTTTGATATGATAAGTCACCTAGCTAAATTTTTCTCCACAAAAACATTTGATTTCCTTAGTGAGCCATGTTGAGCCTAGTATCCTTATTCTCGTGGCAAGCCAAGTGAAATTGAAGTCATTTGCCTATCTTCATGAGCCTTATTGTCTTATGTTTAGTAGAGCTTGATTGTTGGCTAGAAGATGGTGCATTGATTGTAAAGTGTGGTGGAATGATGATGTGCTAAGTTGATTGAGAAAAAGGATGTGAAAAAAATTGAATTGTGAAAAAAGTGTGAAGAAAAAAGAAAAAAATTCAATTTGTGAGCTAAAAAAAAAAAATCTCAAAAGAATGGTGGTGTTTGAACTTTGAAATGCATGAGAAAGAGTTGATTGATGAAGATTGAAGAGATGTGCATTGAAGTGCTTTGTTAACTTTCAAGTCTCTACTATGTGAGTCACTCTTACCTAAAGTCACCTACTCATTCCAAAGAGTCTATATTACAACCTTGATGAAAGACCTCTTTGATTTTTGATTGAACACAAATGATAATGATTGAGATTAAGTCCTTTGGCAAGCTTATAGTGTACATGTTTGTGAATTTGATGATTGAATGCATTTTACCTTGATACACTTGAGTGATGAGAGAAACACTCCATGGAAGGGAGGTTGAATAGATTATCTAAAATTCTGCGAATTTCATAGTAACTATTCGAGTAGTCTTCTAAATTATTTAGAGTACGCAACGGAAATCTTTAATACTCAACCTTTCGAAATGGATCTTTAATTCTTGATATGATTATGAATAATAAAAATAGATTATAGACGGAAATTAAAAGTGTAGAAAGTAAGAACACGGATTTATAGTGGTTCGGATTTGAACAATGCTACATCCACTCTCCTTTCACAACTTGTGAAAGGGACTCTACTAACTTACTCACTTACCGACTTTCTTACAGATTACGATTACAGGCTTTGAAGACTCGATCTTCAACTTTTCTTCTTTCTTCTAGGCTATCGTCTAACTTAGAATACGGTGGAGTAGAAGATGAAGATACAAGAAGTGTTCTATAAACACTTAAAAAGTTCTAACTATTCGTTGTGATTGCTAAGTGTGCTTATTAGAAATGTGAATCAAGTGTGCATCAAAAATCTTGTTCGGTGATGTGCCTAGTCCTATTTATAAGAAAAGAAAGATAGTTAGTTGGTTAGAACTAACTCTAATCGTCTAATGACTTCTTGAAAATCGCTCAACTCCATTGGTCTTCTTTAAAGTTGTTGTTTGATTGACTTAGCTGAGATCCACCTTTTTATTCTACTCACTGATCTTCACTTCGTCTTGAGCTCTTCATTATTATCTCTTGATCGAGATAACTTCTTCAAGATGATCTTGAGATAACTTTGAGTCTTGAGAACCTAAACTGATTTTCTAGTCTAACCTAGTCCGAAATATTACAACTTAACATACTACTTTTACATCACCGAACTATACATCTCAGCTGGTCACCTTATTTACAATGATATCATAAATTATACTTTAACTCATCAAAATCTATCTTTGATCTAACAATACCATCTTTCCCCGAGGTTGTTGACTCGGCTTCGTCTTCCTCATCCTCAACTTGAATGTCATACTCGTGGAGCTTTAAGATGAGAAAACAAAGTATGATGAGAAATATATGAAAGATTTTGGGTAGCTTTAAGGATATTCGCCTTTTCTCTCCATCTCTTGCTTACTTGCTCTAAGAATTTTGTGATTGACTTCTTTCTCGGTGTAGGATTTTCCCGGATCTGTGGCTTTGTTGAGCGGTGTTCGTCATTCTAATATCCATTTGATCTATTGTTTCCCCTTCCTTCATCTTGAAGGTATCAAAAGAATGCAAAACCGATTGCAACTTGTTCTCTTTCACTTAATCGGACCCTTCACACATATTTGCTAAGGTCTGCCACATTCTTTAGGTGTCTTGCATCGTTTCACTTTTTCTATCCAATCCTTGCTCAAAGTTTCTATGATTTCCGTTCTTGCAACCTGATCTAAGTTGTGGATTTTCTTTTCATCATTTGTTAGATCTCGCTCTCTTTTTCTCACGTCTAACCCTAGTTTCAAGATTCTGCTCCATCACTAATCACTCCATTATAAATCTAATAGGGCCATCTTCTAGAATTTTCTCCATACGATCATGAATTGCCTTCGAGTGATTTTCCATCCTGAATTTTCAATAATCGTAGTCCTCGATAGAAAAATCGGCGGATTTACGGTCTTCTTACTCTTGAACGTATACATAATGTAAAAATTTGCTTACGAGAAGATTGATTAGCAAATTTAAAGAAAATATAGAAATAATTACAGGAACAAATATACTAGGAATTACTAAGATCTAAAATATATATTAGAAATAGTTTTAACACTTCTACGATACCACTTGTTAGTCCCGAGAGAATCAAGTTTCGCATAATACAATGGAATAGATTTTATACTTGATTCTTTAATAATCCTTATTAAGAACAATGATTAAACAGATATTCAATGAGCGATTAGTAAAGCTGAAAGATAAATGAAAGCGATAAAGAACACACGGATTTATAGTGGTTCGGATTTGAACAATCCTACATCCACTCTCCTTTCACAACTTGTGAAAGGGACTCCACTTATTTTCTCACTTACTCACCGACTTACAGCTTTTACAAATACAATGAGAATCTTCAAGTTACGGAATTTGGTTTTGAAGATTTAAAGAAAGTGTTCTACAAATACTTTGAACTAATGAAAAACTTCTAAGATCTGTGTATACACTTTTTCACTTGATGGCTCTTTTGAATGCAAAGATAAAAGGAACAAGTGATTCTAAATTATAATTTTAATCCTATATTTATGAGCTTTTGGAAGTTGTAACTGATTTCTTGACTTAAGGATTTGTTATAACTAACTAACTTCTTCTTGGTTTGTTGAAAGCTGTTTTTAAGTAGTTACAATCGTTTCTATTATTAAGTTGTAACCGCTTCTTGAAATCTTTAAATCTTTCTTTCTTCATCTGCATCTTGATTCTTGAGATGACGTGTCCTCGTATGATCTTTCTTTCGTCTAATTCTTCTCATCATCTTCATCGGCCTTGAGTTATCGTCTGATCTTCTATACTTAGTCTAAGCTGTTACAAGATATTTATCACTTACTACATCATTTGTCCATACAAAGTTTTTCATTTGGTCATCTTATTTTACTACTCATCTTACCTTCATCAAAACTAATTTTTGTCTTAACATTTTCCCCTTTTTGATGATGTTAAAACCACTCAAAGAAAAGAAATAAGTTAGTAAAATTAGAGATTATAGGTGATATACAAATAAGACAAGTAGTCGATAATCGATGATATAGACAATTAGATAGTTAAGACTTAGTTATTTTAAACAAATGAATTATTAAGAGAATTCGGATAGTTTCAATACTTTGGAAATTTTTAACTTGAGGATTAGAAAGTTATAAAATGAGAATCAATCACCAATTAGTTAAACAGGATAAGAAACATAACTAGGTGGCTTAGCCCACCTGACACTGGGTTCCTCACTTTAATGGGAGATCCAGCTTTGACTCTCTTTACCGATAAAAAAACAGACAAGAAACATATGCTAGGAACTTGGTTTATATTCAGATTTACAAGCAAAACCATGTGAATTGTACGAGATAAGCATTAAAAGAATTATCGATTAGGAAAGATAATAAAGACTTAGTCATACAACCGCCCTTTTCTCGGATTACTCATCTAGTCGAAGACTCTTTCCTTTAGACTCCTTGTTTCTCCTCCTTCGCCAGATCGGCAACGGTTTCAGCTTGAATCGAGTCTGCTTGATCTTCTCGCAATCAAGACGACCATATTCGGTAAGAGGGGAGACATCTCGAGTGTAAGGTGGTGCGACTACGTCTACACTACAATAAATTAGACTTTTCATGACGAATTTTTGCACCGACACAAAATTCACCACAATTTGTAACTCTACGATGACGAATTTTATTTTTGTCACCGAAAATCTTGAATTTGTGACAAAATAAAATTTTGTCGCCTAACTAAAAAAATCGTCGCTAATTTATAAATTTTATAACGTTGACAAGAAATTAGTCACAACAAACTTTGGTGATGATATTATAATAATTGTGGACGATATTCATCGTCACAAAAAATAATATATTTGTGACTATTCAATATTTTGTCATTAATTATTCAAAATAATTAGTGACACACTTATTTTATCAAAATATTAATTGGTGATGATGTTCATTGTAATATGTGACGATAATATTCGTCGTATAAAAAATATTATCGTGGACGATGCAATATTTTGTCATTAATTATTCGAAATAATTAGTGACATACTTATTTTGTCACAATATTATTTGGTGACGATGTTCATTATAATTGGTGACGATAATATTCATCGTATAATATAATATTTTCACGACAATGCAATATTTTGTCACTAATTATTCAAAATAATTAGTTACACACGTATTTTGTCATAATATTATTTGGTGACGATAATAATTGTCATATAATTTAATATTTTCATGACGATTCAATATTTTGTTATTAATTATTAAAAACAATTGATAACGCATATATTTTGTCATAATATTATTTGATATTCGTTGTATAATAAAATATTTTTGTGACAATGCAATATATTGTCACTAATTATTCTAAATAATTAGTGACGCATGTATTTTATCACAATATTATTTAATGATGATTTTCATTGTAATTGGTGACGATCACATTTATCGTATAATATGATATTTTCATGATAATGATATGTTTTGTCATTAATAATTCAAAATAATTAGTGATACACTTATTTTATTATAATATTATTTATTGACGATGTTAATTGTAATTAGGGATGATCATATTTGTCATATCATTTAATATATTTGTGACAAACATACATTTTTATAATTCATGTTTGAAATTTATTTATCATTTTTAAACATCAATTTTTCTTTTATAAAAATAATAACAATTTAAAAAATTGAGGCTTGAACCTAAGTCCTTTTGAAATAGGTCAACCAATACCCACCATCTAAGCTATATGCTTCCAAGTGTTTGAAGTTTATTATTTATTATTTTAAAGAATAATTTTTTTCATAAAAAATAAAGATAAAAATAAAAAAATAAGTTCATGAGATTCGAACCCAACACCTATCAAAAAGAATATAACAACACCCACCAACTAAGTTATATATCTTTGTTGGATTTTTCTATAATCGGGCAGGTTGTTCGCCTGTTTGACTAGAGATGTTGAACTTAGGGTCAACCCTACAGGTCGCGGGCCTTAGCGGTTTGTTCATAATGATCCCATAATAGTTGGGACTTAATCCTAACCCTAAGCCGGTGGGCTGAACGGGCCACTAACGGGCTACGATTTTTTTTGAAAAAGATTTTTAATATAGAATATTAAAATTATAATCATAATATACATTATATTTAAACTTAACACAAACAATGTTCATAAAATCATTAAAGTCAAATCAAAATGATTATACATAATTTTAAAATTGTATCATAATATTACAACTAATATTTTTCACGTAATTTAAGCGAGTGTCTTTTATTATCATAACTAATTTTTGTAAGTAATGATACTATATTATTATTAGACTTATTACATTTCAATAAATTAAGTGATGTCCTTTACTATAATGATTAATACATTTTAATTAGTTTAAATATAATGAATTTGTAATTATAAATTTGTAAATCAAGAGGCAATCTAAATATTTATAAATTATTATTATTATTATTATATTTTATTTTAACATATACATTTAATATGTAATTTATTTATATTTAATAGTTTTCATATAAAATTAAAAAAAAAAAAAAAAACTTAAACCGGGCTTGCGGGCTAGCCCTTTAGACCGCGAGCTAACCGATATGGGCCAAAAAGGTCCAGCTTTTAAACGGGCCACCAAAACTACGAACCTAACTCTTTAAATTTCATGGCTAAAGCGGGTCAACCCGCCAGCCGCGGCCCGTTTAACATCTCTATTTCTAGTCGTTAAGAATCTAATTAAAATTTGACATCTCATCTAACATATTGTCATTAACGATATATTTTCGCGATAAGACAAAATAATTAATTTTAAAAAATATATAAAATTGCTTAAATATCTTTATGATAATTTTTTTAGAAATACAAATTTAAAAATTTAACATTTTATACTAATTTATGATAATCAATCATCAATAAAAAAATAATTAATAATAAATTTTTATTATTTTATTTGTAATTTTAATTATATTTAAAAATAAAATGTTAATAAAAATATATATATAATTTTATAACTATAATATATTTTCATTTTTAAATTAAAAAAATATTTTTTAATTTTATATTTATTAATAAGGCGATATAGTGCGATTGCATATAACATAATGCAAACAAACTAAGGCAAAGTGCAATTACTTAAAATAAATTTCATACGTTGAATCAATAATATAATGATATCTAATGTACTTTCTCGACGTCAAGTAGAATGAAACCTTGTCTCGATCGTAGCAAATTTCATTTTTGTAATTTGAGTTTTGAAATTTATTAAAATATATTTTATGACGATTTTTTCGCAATGACATAAAATTCATCACAATTTATTACTCTAAGGTGATAAATTTTATTTCTATCACGAAAACCTTGAATTTGTAATAAAATATAAATATCAAAATTAATTAGAAAAATCGTCGCTAATTAATTTATAAGTAAATTAGCCTCATAAAGAATTAAAATGCTAGAATTAAAATCAAACAACAGCAACAACAACAACAAATCAATGATCCAAACAAGAGATAGGCTAGAACAATTACCAAGCTAGGAATTCTCAAAAATCAATGGGGATAGGGCGCAAGGAATAATATCCACCAAGGAATCAATGATCGCAAGCTATGATTAAATCAAATTGCATTCAACTAAGATAGAAAGCATAAAACCATCATGAAATTAAGTCTCCATTAATCACACAATGCCTAATGTGAGTATCCTTAGTGCAACTAATCTCTCAATTACGAAGCACTCAATTCATACAATCATACACAATTATAACCCGATTAATCCCTAATCACGTTAGCTTAACTCTCGCATGTTGCTAGGGTGATCAAACACTAATCTAAAGAGATAAAAATGCATGAAGCACAATTAGAATCACAATTAGGGCATTAACTATCTCAATTGATCAACAATCATCAACAATCAAAGCACAAGCAATCAAATCATCCTCAATTTCAACTATCCCATGCACAAGTGAATTAGCCCATGTAGCAAATTGCAAAATTCATAGGTACAAAATCTAATTGCATAATCAAAAGGTTAATCACAATAATTAAGAAATTGAAATGAGTATAGAGGAAGAACATCACCAATTAAGTTAAAATGATCAATATATTGAATGCTTGAATCTTCAATTGGAATCTTCACTTCACTTGAATTACAACTTGAACCGAGAAAACTAATGGATCAAAGTCCAATCTAAGCAACAATTAATGAAATTCTATCTAAATCTAACAATCTAATCAGCCTAGAAGGAGAATTAAGCTAAGAAACTCAGAAATCGCCCTAAAAGCTGTAAGTAATCGCTATGGGGAAGGTTATGCTCTGTTTTCCGCTCAAATGGATTAAAAAGGGGTTTTTCAAAAATCGGCACCCTCGACTCGAGGTTGGGGCCCTCGAGTCGAGCTTCCTTAAGTCGTGCCCATGCTTTTCTTAAAAGGTCCCGCCTCGACTCGAGCTTCCAACCCTCGAGTCGAGCTTGCCGGAATTTTGCCACCCTCGACTCGAGCTTCGTGCCCTCGAGTCGAGGCTTCTTCAATTTTTGCAAATCTCTTCCTTTGGCTGCACCCTCGGGTCGAGGCTCCTGGACCTCGACCAGAGGTCGAGTCCAGGAATTTTCTCGACCCGACTTCCGCCTCCGACCCCCATTTTTGCTCGTCTCGTTCGTCTCTACGCCGTATAAATGCTTTGGTACTCTCGGTTTGGTCAAATTCCACCGATTTACAGAAAACGGGACGAAAAATATCAAAAATCCATTAATTCTATACAAGTGATACTCTTCATGCAAAAGAGTGATACTCTACACATTTAAGCTAAAAACTAACACTTTTCACCACTTTTTGCACAAAAAAACCACATCAAATCATGCATCAATTCACTCTCATCATAATACCCCCAAACTTAAAGTGTTGCTCGTCCTCGAGCAACAAAACAAATAAGCACAAAAGAGTGAATTGATTGCAATTATGTCTCGTGGCACCATAGATGAAAAATAAGACAATCAAACTCATCAATGAACTCAAGTCTCAATGTCAACTCTCAACTAGCAATCAAGATGAATCATGTTCAAACAAATGCAACATCAAATGCTCAAATCATTGCTCCTTCCATGGAGTGTTTCTCTCATCTCTCAAGTGTATTAAGGTAAAAATGACACTCAATCATTAAATTCACAAACATGCATCCCATAAGCTTGCCAAAGGACTCAATCTCAATCACTTTCTTTTGTGTTTCAATCAATAATCAAAGAGGTCTTTCATCAAGGTTGTAATGTAAGCTCTTTGGAATGGGTAGGTTACTACATTTTTGGCATAGATAACGAGATAATATCCGTTATCTATGCAGAAAATCAATGGTTATCTAGGCGGGGGTTATCTATGTGGGGCGCTCATAGATAACGGATAAAAAATAAAAAAATATCGATTATCTATGTGCGCCTGCTTTGGTTGAAAAGACGCTCATAGATAACGGATATTATTCGTTATCTATACTTGTTATGTCCGTTATCTATTCCTTAAATAGATAACCAAATATATCCGTTATCTATAATTGTTATGTCCGTTATCTATTCCTTAAATAGATAACCAAAGATATCCGATTATGTATTATTAAGTATATCCATTATGTATTTATTACAAAGATAACGTAATATATCTATTATTTATTACTCCCTCCGTCCCAACATAATCTTCATACTTTCCTTATTTGGACGTCCCAACATAATCTTCACACCCAAATAAGGAAAGTACTTTTACACTAATACCCTTAAAAGTCAAACACTTTATCTTCTTACACTTTATTCTCTTACACTTTTTAAAAGTCAACAACCCAAAATACCCCTACAATTTATTCTCTCTCATACCAATTTATCACCAAAAAGCAACTTTTATTAATCTCCGTGCCCGGGAAAGTGTGAAGATTATCCTGGGACGGAGGGAGTATTATTTATATCCGTTATCTATTCCTTAAAAAGATAACGAATTTTTTTGTTATCTGTTCATATATAAATCCGTTATCTATTCTAGTAAAGATCTCATTATCTATTAATAAATATATTCGTTATATATATTAGCAAAGATAACAGAATATATCTGTTATCTATTATATCCGTTATCTATTTTATTTTATATATTTTTATTTAATATAAAACAATTAAATTTACTAAATAAAAAGAAAAAAAACGAGAATGCATGAATTTCATCATCAAATCAAAAGTCAATATTCATACAATAATTCCTGTCAAAATAAAATATTCATACAATAATTCCCGTTAAATTAAAATATTCATACAATAATTCAACAAAATACCCAATAACAATTACTACTCGATAACATATAATTAAAGAAAGCTGGACCCACTCCGACCACACTTCATCAATTTCAGCCTTGGTGTATGTTTTCTCCATGAACTATAAAATAAGACATACATATTAATACTAACAAACCACGCAAGATTTAAATTTATATTACGAAAAAATACATTTTTGTCAAAGCACAATAACATTACCAAAGACTGCGGTGAAACCACATCCAAAAGTCTATCAAATCTCGTTATTTGTCTCATGTATCGAAGTACGTAGAAACCACATTGCATCGCATTTGGTTGCTTTGCAGCCTAACTTATGAACAAATTAACAAATTCATCATTCCAACCATTTGTACACATACATTAGATAATTCAATTATTTACTCAAATGCATAGCCGTATTCAATTATCTACTCAAATATATCAAAACTTAAGTCACTAAACAATCATCTCTAGGAGAAAATAGAGAAACGTAACATTAATCAATCACTGTCTAAACATACAGAAGCAGTAAATCCTTACATGTACACTTTGCTTTTGATGCAGATCTGCAATTGCTTTTTGCCTTGACTGCATTGAAATTGCTAAAGGTTGTAGGTTATGTGGAAAGGAAAAAAAAATTAATACAATGCTATAAGGACAGCAGCATGTATGATTCACCTTGAGGATAGCAAAATAATAAACTCAAGAACTCATGGTTACTCTTAGCCTCTAGATGCATCCATAAAATTATAAACTAGTATTTTGAGGGAATGAACCAATCTTAGATGATCTAACATAGCCAACACATTAGGGAACCCATTACTGCACAGCGAAATGATAAAAGGTCTTGCTACAGCTTATCTCAGCCCAACAGATGTATGAACCATAAAAAGTATCCACGAGAAGTGATACACAGATTTAGAAGATAAATAAGAGATGAATAGGAAGGTGTTATTCCTCTATACACTTGAGCTAGTCTGTTCAAGAAACAATCTACTTCAGTGTCAATTCTCTCACAGTTATGATCACTCTCATATGATTGTTAAAATGATTTCTGCTAAATTTCTTCACAAATAGGAAAAGGTACAAGCTGTTCATTTCACAAAATCAAAGTCAAGTTTAATGATTGCAATCACATTAAGAGTAGAGTTTAAATTTCGAGTTGGGCCTCAAATATTTTGACTTCAGATGATTATATCCTCATTAAATTCAATATTTAGAATTGATGTTTTAGCCAAATTTTCTACTTTTCATGTGCTTGATCTAATTAATTTAACTTTTTTTGCCAAAATACGTCAGGGAGAGAGATATTTTAGATGGGTAACAACTAACAAGATATACATGAAATACGCAAAAGAATCTGAGAATTGAAAAAGGATCATATTCAGGGAAAAGGCATTAATTTATTAGATAATCAGACATCAACAAATTTTTGCATACCGATTGGTTGGGAAGCCCATCGCTCATAACAATGAGTGTATCTTTCTAACGAATTCTTGGCCATCTCTCTCCTCCTCTCAGCTTCATCATACTGGATGCATTGTGCAATTACATAAGGAAAAAGTATTCAAATATAATGCAAAGAACTACAGACAATGACGCGTAGCAAAAGACAATAAATAAATAACAGTATGACATACCACCCCCTCTTGCTTAGCTGCTTCATAACGATTGCATGCGTAAAAACCTCCAGTTCTTTCACCATGGTCTGTCCATACACCAAGACACAGCCTGCAAAACAGTATTAGCACATTTGCTATGCAATAAGGAATTTCAATAAATCTGACAGAGAGAATCAGCCAAATGAAAGACATGGAAAGGGAAATAGTTACTTATAAAATGTTGTGAGAAGGGATTACTCTGAAATTGTGTGTATTATCATTGATGTTGATGCATGATAATAATGTAATCTTCAACAAAAAAACATTTTGTTTTACAAGTACAACAAGAAGCATACCAGCAAAATTCGAACTTGCATGGTGGAGTGCAAGTCATGTGCATGCAGCCTTGGTTCTTTTCAGCATCCTAACATACAGTTACAAGAGATCCATCTCCTAATCAACGCTATGTATCGTCTAACTGAACACTTCCAATAAACATATCTCCAAACTTCCACATCAAAGATTACAGTTTCTGTCAAATGGCTAAAAACAATTGACATCGTAAATATAGGATGCTGGAAAAGCAAAAAAACTAGAGATCAGCTGCTAATAATGATGCAAAGCATCAGTCCTGACATATCCATTTGTTCAGTTTAATCTTTACACACGATCAATGGAGTCCACAAGAAATTCTACATTGACTTGTACCACATATAAATCTCTAAACCCCTCCCTCAAATATTATTATTAACAATTAACAATATAATAACCGTATATGAGCACACGCTCATGCTGTAGTTACCCAATTTCATAATGGACATGCACCCAGTTCAGCGCACATCTCTAGTATAATGCATGCAAGGATGGAAACGTTGACATCATTTGGGACAGTTACCAAAGTTTTTTCCAAAGCTATGCGAAAACCCCATGATCAAACACTCAAACCTCAAGAAATAAAAGCCGTCAAAAAAAATAAAGATTTCAATGTCATTATGCCACAAGATCAAAGTAATTCCCTTCTTTTCATCACTTGAAAGCACAATTGTTGCAAAATAATTCAAATATCTTGACATCTCTATTCTCATACAGCCACATCAACTTCAAGATATCATTTTAACAACAGTCTGCATTCAATGCAAATACCTATGATGTATGACACATTATTTTGAATATTAACTTTAAATATCACACATTATTTTTGAATATTAATTCAATCATTAACCACAATCAAACTTTCCCGAACCATTGATATCCCACCATACCCCAAATTTGTTCCAGACGCACGTGACCCCAACGACTATCCAATCATGAGTAAAGGTATTTCGGTCCCAAATGAGTATTAAAAGTTGCATCCTTACAAATTTCTGAATATATTAAAATTGAGATTTTATAGTTCTGCATAAGCTCACAAAAACCCTAAAAATTGCAAAGTCAAACTGGGAACAAGAGTTAATTATTTTGGAAAAATAATCATTTGTTTTTTGTCGAAACAATGTAATAATTCAAGTCAAACACCACCATAAGAGGCTATATATTGTGATTGTAGAAATAACTGAAGGCAACGTTAATGCTTAACCCCTAAGAGGAGGAGAGGGTGAATAGAAAAATAAACTTACAGATGTTTTAGCTTTGTGAAGTCTCCTAAGTATGATGGAATAGGACCAGTAATGGAGCAATTTTTTAAGATCCTGCATCACAGAAACTTCAAACATTATCTAGAGCAAATTTTTGAGTAATCCTTTTTGTATAATTGTATTCTACTCACAATCTCTCCAAGGCTGTACAGTTCTGCAAATCGGGGAAACTCATGGTTGTTGTTCCCTTAAGATCAGATATCCTCCTGAAATGATTAAAAACAAAAATATTTGACCATTTTTCTTTATTTGGTAGGAAAACTATATAAAACTCTTAATGAGAGAATTAATATCTGGGCTTACAGCTCTGTCAAGTTTTTCAACTGGGATATTGCAGCAGGAATAGGGCCCTCCATTGATGTGCCTTGAAGGTCTCTGCAGTAAGGATTTTGTCATAATTCTAAATAAACACAATAATAACTTATGGCAGAGTATGAATAAGACTCACAGTCTTATAAGTTTTGTCCAGTTTCCAATAAAATCAGGTATCTTTCCTTCAATTCTGCTCCCATCTATCCTACTGCAACAGTATGATAAAGCTAAGAAAGCATATCCCTGCACTAATAAGTCTGTAATATTAAAAATTTCTACTTACAAATTATCCAAGTTCCTTAGACGGCCAAATGACTTGGGTATTGTCCCATTGAAATTATTCGCTGATAGCTGGCTGCATAGGAAATGACAAATATACAAAAGCTTTGTCACCTGAATGTACAAGATAAATAACAGAGAACTATCATTATATTATGATCAGCAATCTTACAGCTTCTTCAAATTGCTCAAATTTCCGAGGCTTTCGGAAGATTTCCTTCAAGCAGGTTATTTTCCAAAACTCTACAGTTCAGGTAACAACAAATAATCAGTATAAACTACTTCCTTCAAAGATAAAGTATGTGTATACTATTTTTCACTTACAAACTTTCCAGAGTGGTAATGTCACCAATTTCAGCTGGGATTGGACCACTAAGACGGTTTCCAAGAAATGACCTGTTATGAATGATGTAAGCTAAAGAAATGTCCACTAAGACGGTTTCCACTGTGACCACTCGAAACTTTCCCCCTCTGTTTACCCCCGTCGGCAATCGCCCCCACCCCCACCTCCTCCCCTCTGTTTTTCCCCAACGGCAATACCCCACCCCCAGAAATAATTCAACCGATTAGGTAACAAAATTGAAATCAAAATTAATATTATCTGGCTCGATTTTGACATATTCAGTTTTATACAATGAGATGTAAAGAGCCTTGCAACCCTAAATCTAAAATCAATTGAAACCGACAGCATTCTTAGTTTCAGCACCAATTACCATATCTACATCCAACAATATGTATGAACTCCTCCTCTAATACAATAAAAATTGAAGAAAATGCAGTTACATATTAAATAATTAAACAAACACAACATAAGGATGATGAGACAAGAACCAAAATGGAATACGTGTAGTCTTATTAGTCCTCTGCAGTGGAAGATCAGAGAATGAAATACACTGAAGAGGGCGGCGGGCGGTCGGTGATTTGGGAGGAGAACGAGGGAGAACGGCATCGACGGCGAGTTGAGAGGGCGGCGAGCGGTCGGTGACTTGGGAGGAGAACGAGGGAGAACGGCGTCGGTCAACTGTTGAGAGGGTCGGCGATTTGGGAGGAGAACGGCTATTTGGAGGAGAACGACGATGAACGGCTAGGGCTGAAAAAATGGCGATTTGGGAGGAGCACGGCGATGAACGGCGATTAGGGCTGAAACAATGGCGATTTGAGAGAGAACGAGGGAGAACGACGAATTTAGGGCTAGCTGAAAAATTCTAAGTCTGGTTTTTCATACAATTCTGATAGATAACGAAAATGGGTAACCAAAATTTTATATCCGTTAAGTATAATTAAAAATAATTATTGATTTTTATTTAAAAATAAATTATAATTATTAGATAACAAAACACAAATAACGGATATATAAAAATATAATACCCGTTATCTATGATTAAAAATTTAATTCAAAAATAAATTAAATTGCTTAGATAACCAAGCATAGATAACCACATAAAAATATCCGTTATCTATGAGCGCATTTTAATTTTATTCAAGAACAGAGATAACGGAGAGAGATTAGATAACGGATTTACAAATCATAGATAATGGATTAAAAATATCCGTTATCTATGCTTGGTTATCTATTAGCAAAAATGTAGTAGTGTGACTTTAGGTAAGAGTGACTCATTAGTAAAGAGCTTGAAAGTTAACTAAACAATACAATAAACTTCTCTTCCAACTCTTTATCAATCAACACTCTTTCTCATGCCTTTGAAAATTCAATCACCACCATTCTTTTGAGTTTTCTTTCATGTAGGCTCACACTTGAATTTTCCTTTCTTTTCATTTCACTTTCACACTTTTCAATTTTTTTATCTCAACCTTTTTCTTCTTTCTCAATCATCAACTTAGCACATCATCTTTCCACCACACTTTACATGCAATGCACCATCTTCTAGCCAACAATAAAGCTCTACTAAACATAGGCAAATGGCTTCAATTTCACTTGGCTTGCCAAAGAATATGGATACTATGCTCAAAATGGCTTACTAAGGAAATCAAATATTTTTGTGGGGAAAAATTTGGCTAAGTGACTTCTCAATTCAAACACGGCCTCTTATCATATTCATGAATTCACACAAAGATCAATTTCAACAAGTCCAAGGGCAAGTTCTAGCATACAAATTCATGAATGATGCACTCACAAAGAAAGTAATTCAATCGTATAAGATGTACGATTCTTAAGGCACAAAAGCTCACGGGCTTAAACTTGAGCAATGAATCAAGCATTTTTAATCACATTCATCATCACATAATCATCAATCATACTAGCTTCAAGCCACATATCAACTTATGATCACATCAAAAGTCAATTAATCCTTCAATCAAGCACAAGTGCACATGTACAAAATCTCAAACACATCACTATATCAATGAATATCACTCAAATATATGCAATAAATCCACAATTAAAGCTAAAAATGAATTACACCCCAAAATCATATACAAGAGCACAAAAAGATAGACAAGGAAAGAAGAACACCTCCCCCAAACTTAGACAAGTCTAAGTTTGAAAGGAAGTGTTGTACCATAAAGCCTTTAAACTCCTCATTTCCTTTAAGCATGTAGGGCTCATCATGCTTTTATGCACTTTCCTTCTTGATCTTGCATTTCCTTACAATTCCAATCGCTTTCCAATTCATCTAGCAAGTGTACCTATAATTGAGCACAAAACCATTACATCCTTACCAAGACAAGTTGCAAGTTAACCAATAAAATCAATAATCACCCACAAACTTAAATTTTAGCATGAAATTCAAAGTTTGGCAAAAGAGTGATTAAATGATATGCAACTCCCAATGGTATCAAATAAGCTCAATAATTCCATAGCAATATATATCACAATCTCCTAAGCATCATCAAATAAATTCTAAGCCAATTCTCCAACAAAACAAAAGCAAAAACAAAACACACAAACACACAAAGACAACAAAAGGATGAGTTGCCTCCCATCAAGCGCTATTTTTCATGTCTTATGCCGGACTTATTAATTCATTTCAAATTCTTTTCATCGGAATGACCAAGGATATTGGTCCTCCTTGCCACAATACTTCAATCTTTGAGCTTCAAAATCATGGAGGTTCTCATCATTGGTAGGCCAACCACACATATATATGCACATTGTCAATGGTTGTCCCCCTTGCTCTCTCAACATCATCCTTCTCCATTCTTTTTTTCCAAGGATGCCCAAACAATTCATTACTTCCTTCCTATAGTCAAAGTTCACAAGAGGTAAAATAAAATCAATAGAAGCATCAATCTCAATTAAAGTACAAATTGAAGAGTTTGAAGGTATAGAAATGCTCATTTCATTCTTCAATGCTTCATTCGATGCTTCTAGATTTTCTTGTTCATTGTTGCTCATATCATTCAATGGACATTCCTCTTTATCACCTTCAACAAGGAAATTATTCATTTCATCCTTCTTGCTTGGACCCTCTTCTTCATCATCTTCACTTTCCTTTTCTTCCTCCCCTTCTTCTTGATAATTCTCCATGATGGTTATGTTCTTTACTTGTATTAAAAATATTTGAGTTGACTTCTTAAAACATTGAATTGAGCTTCGGTGATCTCCATGTTCCCATCTATCATTGCATCAACCATTGCTTTGGTCTCATATATGTTCTCATACAAGGGAAACATTTCTTCACATCTAGTGTCATTTTCCTCAATTCTCTTCA
Organism: Paraleonurus japonicus; assembly: GCA_030762865.1. Classification (NCBI taxonomy): domain Eukaryota; kingdom Viridiplantae; phylum Streptophyta; class Magnoliopsida; order Lamiales; family Lamiaceae; genus Paraleonurus; species Paraleonurus japonicus. Next base: position 33,979,736 of record CM061053.1, on the reverse strand, counting down.
ACAACATTCCAAGCATCTCCTTCAAGATAGCTCTCACACCATGGATTCCCATTCTTCATAATGAGAGGAAGCTTGTGGCATTTGATAGTCATACTCATAGCTTCTCCCATCATCATAAAAATCTCCTTCATGCTCCTTGCAACTCAAATTCACCCCGTGGATCGAATGTTTGATCATAATGCTCATAATACGAGAACATCTCTTGAGGTGCGGGAGGAACTTCATCACATCTCTAATCTTGATAATCGGATGGCACTTGTTGCATTAAATAATTATCCTCAAAGTTCCTCCAATTATCGTAGTCAAATCCTTCATAGTGTGGAGGATAAACCTTACTCTCTTGATAATAATAATCTTGATTCCATGCGTATGAGTCATATCCATCCATCTACACAAGATAGCAAGTATCAAATTCAAACAAAAATAACAAAACAAATAAAAACACAAAGCAACAAGTAGTCACTTCAAACAAATTCCTAAGTCTCACTTTAGGCGCAAAAACTATTCCTAAAACGGTGCCATTTTGATTGCGGTAAAATCGGGTAAGTGATATTAAGACAACCAAGTTTATCGAACCCAAAGGAAAAGTATGGCCATGAGTCCCTAGAAATGTGAGTTTTCAATGACTATTGTTGTAAATACGGTGTTGGCTCCAAATACACTACACAAATGTCGAATTAAAATCAAACAACAACAACAAAGCAATGATCTAAACAAGAGATAGGCTAGAACAATTACCAAGCTAGGAATTCTCAAAAATCAATGGGGATAGGGAGCAAGGGATAATATCCACCAAGGAATCAATGATCACAAGCTATGATTTAATCAAATTGTCATTCAACTAAGATAGAAAGCATAAAACCATCATGCAATTAAGTCTCCATTAATCACACAATGCCTAATGTGAGTATCCCTAGTGTAACTAATCTCTCAATTACGAAGCACCCAATTCATACAATCATACATAATTATAACCCGATTAATCCCTAATCACGTTAGCTCAACTCTCGCATGTAGCTAGGGTGATCAAACACTAATCTAAAGAGATAAAAATGCATGAAGCACAATTAGAATCACAATTAGGGCACTAACTATCTCAATTGATCAACAATCATCAACAACAAAGCACAAGTGATTGCGGTAGTTCGGGTAAGCGGTATTAAAATCAATCAAGTTTATCGAACCCAAGGGAAAAAGTATGCAATGAGGCCACTAGGAATACAAGTTATTGGTGACTATTGTTGCAAGATCGGTTTTGGCACTAAAATTTACAATACAATTGCAAGAATTAAAATTCAAACTCTAGCAAGCAAATGATCAAACACCTAATATGCAAAAACAAGTAACTTGGTTTCAATAGGGGATTGGGGTGCTAGGGATAATATCCATCAAGGAATCAATGATCAACAAGCTATGATTGAATCAAATTGTAAATCAACTAAGATAGAAAGCATAAAATCATCATGAAATTAATCACTCCATTAATAACACAATGCCTAATGTGAGTATCCTTAGTGCAACTAATCTCTCAATTAAAAGCACCCAATTTATACATTCATACACAATTATAACCCGATTAATCCCGGATCATGTTGGCTCGACTCTCGTCTATTGCTAGGGTGATCAAACATTAAGCTAAAGAGATAATTTTGCATGAAGCACAATGAGAATCACAATTAGGAAGCAATCTACTCAATTGATCAACAATTATCAACAATCATAGCATAAGGCAATCACATCATCCCCAATTTCAATTATCCCAAGCACAAGAGTATTAGCCCATGGTGCAAAGAGCAAAACCCATGGGTAGAAAATCTAAGTAAGCAATTAAGAAACTAATCAACACAAACAATGAATTTAAAGGATTAAAGTGGAAGAACATCACCAATTGGATTCAATGATAAAAAATAAGAATGATTGAGTCTTCACAATATCTTCAATTACATTCTCCTCCTCTTCAATTACAACTTGGAAATGTAAAACTAATGGATCAAATCACTAATCTAAGGTACAAATGCTTGAAATCTATCTAAATCTATGGATCTAATCCAATTACAATGAGAATTAAGCTATGGAATGAGAAATTCGCCCAAAAACTGTAAAATAGTTGCTCTAATCTAAGCTAGGAAGAATATGCTTTGTTTTCCGCTCAAATGGGCTTAAATACAAATTTTTGATTTTGGCCATCCCTCGACTCGAGGTTGGGGCCCTCAAGTTGAGGCCTTGAAGTCGCTAATGCAATTTTTCGGTTTCGCCTCCAGCCTCGAGTCGAACTCTAGCCCTCGACTCGAGGGATCTCCTTCTGCCACGATCCTCGACTCGAGGGTGAGCCTTAGTCGAGCTTGCTCTGATTTTTGAAATTCATCTTGTTGCCTTCACCCTCGGTCGAGGCCCTGGACCTCGACTAGAGGTCAAGTCCAGGAATTTTCTCGACCCGGACTCCGCCACCGACCCCGTTTTACTTTGTCTCAATCGTCTCTTCGTCCTAAAAATGTCGGTACTCTCGGTTTGGCCAAATTCCACCGATTTACCTATAAACGGGACGAAAAACATCAAATAGCTCACAAGTAATACTTTTTAGGCAAAGTAGTGATACTCTACACATTTAGGCACAAAATCTAACACTTTTGATCACTTTTTGCACTAAAATACACCCTAAAAACATGCATCAATTCACTCGATCATAATACACCCTAAAAACATGCATCAAAATCCTAAAGTAGTGAAGTGTTGCTCGTCCTCGAGCAACGTAGCAAATAAGCACAAAAGAGTAAATTGATTGCAATTATGTCACATGACACTATAGAAGAAAAATAAGACAATCGAACTCATCAATGAACATAAGTATCAATGCACACTTTACACTAGCAATCATGATAGATCATGCTCAAACAAATGCAACATCAAATACTCAACACATTGCTCCTTCCATGGAGTGTTTCACTCATCACTCAAGTGTATCAAATCATCAAATTCACAAACATGTACCCCATAAGCTTGCCAATGGACTCAATCTCTATCACAATCATTTGTGTTCAATCAAGAATCAAAGAGGTCTTTCATGTAATGTAGGCTATTTGGAATGGGTAGGATGTTTTAGGTAAGAGTGACTAACATAGTAGAGACTTGAATGATAGCTAAGCAATACAATACACATCTCGTCAATCTTCATCAACTCTTTCTCATGCATTTCAAAGTTCAATCACCACCATTCTCTTGAGCCTTCTTTCTTGTAATTTAATCATCCAGTTCAGCACTTGAAGCCTTTTAAGCTAGTTATTTGCCTTCAAGCTTCTTTCTTTGAAATTTTTGCATTATATCTCATATCAATGTTTCCTTATTGTGCAGATAATTAGTTACATGGCAGAACTAGTTGTGGGACAAGTTCATTTGGAATTGTATTACTGGCACTTATTTCTATGTGCGTTGGTGGAGGTGCTAAAATATTAGTATGTGACATTTTCTAGTTCCATGCTTATATGCCTCGTTCTTTGTCATTTGATGGTGTGGAGATTAAATTGAGAATAGTAGTTATATTTCATGCCATACTAAAATGTAAGTTAAGTTCTGCAGTTCTGGTGTTAGTTTATTTATCACCTGAATTAATAACCAAAAGGTGAGAGGTGAAGCATTGTGCTCTCGATTTATTGGGCAGCTGAACTGATTTTGGTGTCACTAAATACACAACTTTAAAATGATATATGATCAGCCATTTGTGTCTTTGCTGAGCTTATTGGGCCAAATGAGTAGCCTAATTATTTAATTACTTGCTATGATATGAACAAAATAATAAATTACTTATTAAAAAATTTGGTAGTTTTCTGGATATCTATATCATTCGCAAACCTTTTCATACGATTTATTTGTTTGTTAACTATACTTGCTTTTATAATTATATCATTATTTTATTTGATTATTACCTATGAAAGTGATGGATGGAAGATGAATTTAGTAATTTTTTGTGAAACAATATAAAACTTAATTTTAGTGTCGCTTTAGTATTAACAACCTAGCAAATGAAAATATTATGATGTCATTAATGGGAGGGGTGCTAAACTTGTTTTGTTTCTCATTTATTATCCTTTGTGTGGTGGAGAAATTTGAGTGTATGTTTAATTTTTTTGTTGGTCTTAGTTTATCAATTTTGTAGTCTGAAGAAGTTAATTTATGCGGTTAAGGTTAGAGTTTATTCATGTGAAGATGAGAAAAACATAGTATAGTAGCAAACACATGTCTGAGCAGTCTATTTTATTACATCTAATTGTAGTGTTGAATCAGAACTGTAAAAGCTATAGCTATCAGTTATGAGCCTAATAATATCAGTAGTATGTAATTTATTTAAATATATATTTTTGATAAATATGAGTACTTGAACAACGCAATGCGAATTAGTTAATTTGGATGTCTTGAAATGTTAATAATGGTTGTTGATTTCTGCAAAAATTAAAAGATTAGAAGAAAAAAGAATGTCTCATATTTTTCCTATTTTGATTTTTGCTTAGGGTGATCATGAACTTATATGTGAAAATTGATGTAGGTTGAAGAAAAGTTCATTTTGAGGCATCCTCGCTCCATACAACCTTGCAAAAGGTATTGTTGAAAGTTTAAATTCAACTAAGCTTGTAGGAAATTGAGAATTATTAGGACATTGATAAGTGGAATATTGTGTGTATTTTATGTGGTTAATTTAATTATTTTATTATCAATTGAGTGCCACAATTTTATTATTTCCATTTATTATTTCATTTGTTGCCTTTTCTGTGATATTTTATTTCTTTATTAAATACGAGATAATTAGACAATTTTAGGAGCCGAGAGAGGAACCGAGAAGTAGAGAATCGAAACCCACGCGTTCGGAAGGGAAATGGAGTGATTGTAGAGGAAATTTATTATTTCCTTAATGCAAAAGTCAACCTTGGGATAGGGGATGAACCTGGACAAGGAAAGAGGAGAGAAGAGGAAAAGAAAAGAAAGAATACGCGAGAAAAGATATGCAGGAGTTTCGGGAGAATTCCGAGAAGGAGAACTGAGGAGTTTTGTATTTGTGAAGACAAGTTGTAAGGATTTTAGTATTTTATTATTTTTGGTGTTTGTTTAATCATGTTTAGTAGCTAAGTTTTCATATTCTAGTCCGAGGATGCGGAACTTTGAACGGTTTGATTTTCTTGCGAATCGGTATAAGCGATTGTATTTTAATTTCTGTCTCGATTTTATTATTATTTGATCATATGCTTTGCATATTTTGAATGACGGATTAATTAGGATTGATCACCCCCAATTTGTTTGTTATTCATCTAGCTAATTCACATATTGTAATTCGTAATTGTACAATTTTGTGATATGGTAGCAACTAGGGCAAATCACTCTAGGGAATAATAATATTTAAGTTATATGATTCGAGCGTTTCGTTTTCATAGCTTAATTTTTTCTATCGTTTTAGGCGAAAACATTCTAGGAATTAAATCTCGAATACATGTTTTAGGATTGTTCTGGTATAGATTAATCGGGGATCGTACTTTCGATTAATTAAACTTAAGAAACGATTCGAATTAGTTTGGTCATACCACTAGTTTAGGGAAAAGATTCGAGCAAGAATTTAAATAGTCGTGGTTATTAATATGAGTTAGGAAAACCGTTTAAAATTGAAGCTATACGAGAGCTAGATTGTTTGTCATATTATTTACTCATACTAGCGTGATTTGTTTTAATTTAATTTGTTGAATATTTATTTTAGTGAATATTAGAATCGAAAATCAATCCCCCTATTTTTTTACCGCTTTATTCACACGAACTATTTCAATTAAATTACTCTGTTCCTCGTGGGATCGACCCTTACTTGCCCTACTACATTAGTAGGTTGGTTCGGGAAACTATTTTATTTTTGGGTGCCGGCGACGACACCGGACATGAATGGTGCAAAGTCAAAATTACAGTGACAATTGAATATAAGGAACCATTAATCTGAAAACTTAGAGGTGTTGGAAGTTGTTGGGCAAGCTGTGAGATATAATTTTGCTTCGCCAAAGCATCTGGTAAGTGTCTTTTGATAATCTTCCATTTGATTTAGTCAGATTTTTCAATTCATGTATTAATAATTTTCCCTTTCATTCATCATTATAGGTTCAAGTGGAAGATGGGAAGATAAGAAAAGTTCAACAAAATGATTTTTTCCACGTATAGTTTAGATGCAGTTTTATCATTGATATAAATATATTTTATTTCTTTAGATTGAACTTGATAATTATTAGAGATTATTTTTTCACCGAGAGATTTTTGTTGCATTATATTTGGCTGGAATATATTTTATTTTTAGTGTTAACAAGTGAAATGATACGTTATTATTATAATATGATTGTTTATATACTAGTACAAAATTTAATAATTAAAATAGTTGTTCCTATTATGTGACACAAATATGTCACAATCTTGTGTCACGATATAATGATTACTCACACATATATGTGTCACTAAATAAGGTAGCTATGATTGTTATATATACTTTAGTGACGCAAATAAATGTTATGAAAAGTGTCACTTTATTTAAACTTTTTGTGATGATTTGTATTTTTCGTCATTATTTCCAAATCATTTAGGTTCCATTTGGATGGAGTCATTTGAAATCAAAGGATTTGAGGATAATACACTATACATTTACACATCAAAATGGAGACAAACTAAATGAATGAATTTGGTTCACACAAATATTACTTATAAGTAGAAGGATTTCAAACATCCAACAAAATCTAGTCATTTGAAATCCTCTCACTTCTCCCACTTGTGCTTAATATTTGAGTGAATCAAATCCATTTATTTAGTTTTTCTCCATTTTAGTTTGTGTGAATACATGTATATTATCCTCAAATCCCTTGATTTCAAACTCACTCCATCCAAATGGAGCCTTAGTGACAATAAAAATTTTGTCACTAAATCACACTCATTGGTAACAAATTTTATCGTCATTATATATGTACATATATAACAATGATACACAATTTGTCACCAAATCACACTCATTGATGATAAAATATTTCGTCGTTATATATGTTCATATATAACAAAGATAAAAAAGCGTCGATAAATCACACTTATTGATAACAAACATTGTCGTCATTATATATGTACATATATAACAACGATCAACATTTTGTTATCAAATAGCAACTCTTTGGTGATGAATTTTATAAAAGATGACGAAATAGTTAAATTAATTGTGACAAAAATAATGTCAATTAAATTTGATGAGTTATGTAATATATGGATAATCGTCACAAAAAGGTTAGCTTTTAGTAACAATAATTCAAATCGTCGTATAGAATTTAACTTTTAGTGACGACGCACTACATTAAGTGACGAATTGTGATACCTAATGTGCCGAATTATATGTCACTAAAGATAAAAAGATATAGTGACAATGTCATTTATCGTCACCAAATGATAACTTTTGATGACAAATTATAATAGCGTCGCATTTACATAATACGACGCACATACAACGACGATCCACAATTATGGAAAGCAATGTTCATCGGCTAAGTCGATCGAATCTTGGTAGAAGTCGGGGTCTTCAACTTTCAACCATTTATGGAAAGCAATGTTCTCGTCTGTCCCCGAAATACTTTCTTGCAGACGTGAAATATGAAGATCCACTTAACTTCAAGTGATCTCCATTTCAGCCGGCCAACCTTAGGACGGCGGAAACCCTAAAGCGGGAAACTCGGGGAGGATAACTAACTCATCGCTTGATAGGGAAGATTTCAAATTCGGCGAATCATTGGTATTAGAGTTAGATTCAAAATGTTAGTATTTTTCTTTATTTTATTATTTGTGTTATAGATTCTAATTATATGAGTTGAATTTAAATAAGTTTATCTTAGATTATATAAGTTTTGTTGAATTTTAATATAACTTTATTAATTCTAATGAATTTAGTATCTATTTACTATAAGACAAGAAAAATTTAGAAATTAATGTTTTAGATCATAGTAATACTATGGAATAATTTGAGATCTTAATTTAGGATCTTTTATTGATCTCAATAATTCCATAGTATTACTATGATCTAAAACATTAATTTCTACATTTTCATTTGGGAAAGAAGTCTATAAACTTCATCATCCCGACAATTACACTTGCCCATATCACTTTCGAATTCTCTGAATCGGATATTGCGACTCTTGTTCCAAAGCTTTAACCTTTTCATTTTCGGATATTTCTGAATTTTCCGAATATAATTCAAGATTTGATTACGATTGATTGATCGATTCATCGAGACTTTAATAAGACTTTGTAAAACATGTCTTTTGTGTTTTCATCAATCGAAGATTATTAATCTTCTTTTTAACCCAACAATTACGAGCATAATGACCAACTTTCGACATTTATGACAAACAATTAGTTTGTTTTTCTGTTTTTTATCCTCTTCTCTTTTTGTTTTGAAGAAAATGTCTTTCGATTTTCCTTTTAGAAGATTTTTTCCTTTTATAAACTCTATCAAAATTTCTAGATTTCTTACCGAGGTTTATCTTTTCTAGTTTTACTAGAATTAGGCATATCCATAGCAAATTGATCACAAAATTGGCCTAATTGTTTTCATTACATAAGTTTAAACCTTCTTGGATACAAGTCTTGATTAATTTACCGTAGGTAAAATCATCATAAGGAATTTGAATATTATTACCACGTAATTTATTCCTTATTCTTTCAAAGAAATAAATAAGGCGGACCATCAACAAATTTTGATTTCCGGTGAGAAGTATTACTCTCGGGAAGTTCCATAACTCTACCGAGAAAAGTATCTTTATACCATCTAAAATCTGTGAGTGTTTTACATCTCGATTTTGTAATAAAGTACGAATATTATCGCTATTATCGAATATCTTCCTGTGAAATGCTCAATAATATTAATTATCAAAGTATAAACAGCATTTTCAACATCGACATTATTCTCATTTTTATATTATTAAGAATATAATCTCTATTTTCTTGAGACAAATAATGATCCCACCAACCTTTAAGTTGGCGGCCAAATCCGAAACTATCATTTTAGCAATATTTTTATCGGTATTACCATTGGTTTTACAAACAAGAGAATACATTAACATTCTATGCATCGTATTATAAATTTATTTTTCAGTAAAACCATCAATTTTCCATTCGTAGATATTTCTACCACTGTAACTATTATTGATAATATACTCTTGTTCTTCATTTAAAACATCGATAGGAGTAGGTCTTACGTAATAGTAATATCTATTAGTGGGTTTATCAGCCCATTGATCAATCTTATTGATATGATCTTGGACAACCTCTTTATAATTAGGATTGATTTCTAAATTTTTTCTAATTCTTCATTCAAAGTATTTAGTGAAAATTTTGAGAATTTTTCTTCAATAACTTTTCCAATTCGGAAATAGATTCTAATTTAAAATCTTTTATAGTAGGAGGGTTGCATACTAGGAGTAGCAACGAAGTATCAATGACCTTCGCTTCATGTTTTTGGAAATTCATAAGATTGATAACATTATCAATTTTTTTATGAAGAGAAAGAATTTGTTCTCCCAACACATTCAAAAATAAATTTGCATAATTATTTTGTTGTATTATGATTTATATGTTTACTAGTTATTTGTAAAACATCATTTTCAAATAGTTTAGCGAATGCTAAAAAATTACAAACTTGATTTTCATTTTCAATTTGAAAAGGATCGGTGGGTGGAAAATCGGTATTAATAATTTGTCCACTGATTAATTTATAATTTCTTTCTAAAACAGAAATATATTGATCTACATAAGTAGACATAAACCAAGGAACAAACAATATCATTGTTTTTCGTTTCTTCACATTTTTATAAAATTGATTTTGAATAATTTGTTTTTCGGTATCATGAAGTTTTCAAAACCAATTTCTAAAAGATTCCCATTTGGGTAATCTAAATTCATTAGAAATAATTTTTAAACCAGCCGGTGAAATCAATATCGAGTAAGTTTAAATCCATAAATCAAGGAAAACTCATTTCGGACATTGTCTCCATATAGCGGTGATTAACACCTTTAACCATATTTTCTTTGCCAATATGCAATTCATTAATCCTGTCATTTTGAATTATTCTCATCGCTTAATTTAGACTTTTCTCGATTTGAGAAGTAGAAGCTACGGAAGGAGTTTCCACAATATAATCAATTGGAGAAATATAAGAGTGTAAAGATGGAGATCTCAAAGATTGGGATCTACTTTTTATCAAATTGTCAAAGCGTATATTAACAGGTTCCTTACGTGGTTTGAAAAACATTTAACAAATTTAATGCAATAGCAGGTTGAGGATTAACCGCTCTTTCAATAATCCAATTTTCGGGAAAGCAATTTCCTCCCATTTTATAGATCTTCTAGTTATAATATTAGACCTATGAAATCAATAAAAGATCCTAAATTAAGATCTCAAATTATTGATCATTTGGATGATACTCCAACTACTTCTAATAATATTAGAAATACTTATGCATTTGATAAAAGCTTTATTGCGGCTTTACGTGATGGTAGAAATTTAAATTGGAAACAATCTTTAATGGGCATTATACAATCCAAACTTGGCACATGGTCCATTTATTTTGATGTGTACCCCAATTTGCGTTATCTTTAAGCGATCCTAATATTTATGATGCTTTAACATTAAATGTTAAAATTCATGGTTATAATTATGTTTTAGGATCTGAAGTTATACGTATTTGTTACGAGAATTTATTATAAACCTTTATTTACCTTGAATCCTCATTGCAAAATAAAGGATAAAGTCATTAATGAAACGGTTTTAATTGAAACAAATTTTCATAGGTCTAATATTATAACTAGAAGATCTATAAAATGGGAGGAAATTGCTTTCCACGAAAATTGGATTATTGAAAGAGCGGTTAATCCTCAACCTCGCTATTGCATCAAATTTGTTAAATGTTTTTCAAACCACGTAAGAAGCTGTTAATATACGATTTGACAATTTGATAAAAAGTAGATCCCAATCTTTGAGATCTCCATCTTTACACTCTTATATTTCTCCAATTGATTATATTGTGGAAACTCCTTCCGAGCTTCTACTTCTCAAATCGAGAAAAGTCTAAATTAAGCGATGAGAATAATTAGAAAATGACAGGATTAATGAATTGCATATTGGCAAAGAAAATATGGTTAAAGGTGTTAATCACCGCTATATGGAGACAATGTCTCAAATGAGTTTTCCTTGATTTATGGATTTAAACTTACTCGATATTGATTTCACTGCCTCGAAGCTTGAAAAATTATTTCTAATGAATTTAGATTACCCAAATGGGAATCTTTTAGAAATTGGTTTTTTGAAAACTTGATGATCTTGAAAAACAAATTATTCAAAATCAATTTTATAAAAATGTGAAGAAACGAAAACAATGATATTGTTTGTTCCTTGGTTTATGTCTACTTATGTAGATCAATATATTTGTTTTAGAAAGAAATTATAAATTAATCAAAGGACAAATTATTAATACTGATTTTCCACCCACCTGATCCTTTTCAAATTGAAAATGAAAATCAAGTTTGTAATTTTTTAGCATTCGCTAAACTATTTGAAAATGATGTTTTACAAATAACTAGTAAACATATAAATCTAATACAACAAAATAATTATGCAAATTTATTTTTGAATGTGTTGGGAGAACAAATTCTTTCTCTTCATAAAAAATTGATAATGTTATCAATCTTATGAATTTCCAAAAACATGAAGCGAAGGTCATTGATACTTCTGTTGCTACTCCTAGTATGCAACCCTCCTACTATAAAAGATTTTAAATTAGAATCTATTTCCGAATTGGAAAAGTTATTGGAAGAAAAATTCTCAAAATTTTCACTAAATACTTTGAATGAAGAATTAGAAAAAATTTAGAAATCAATCCTAATTATAAAGAGGTTGTCCAAGATCATATCAATAAGATTGATCAATGGGCCTGATAAACCCACTAATAGATATTACTATTACGTAAGACCTACTCCTATCGATGTTTTAAATGAAGAACAAGAGTATATTATCAATAATAGTTACAATGGTAGAAATATCTACGAATGGAAAATTGATGGTTTTTCTTGAAAAACAAATTTATAATACGATGCATAGAATGTTAATGTATTCTACTGTTTGTAAAACCAATGGTAATACCGATAAAAATATTGCTAAAATGATAGTTTCGGATTTGCTTTGGCCAACTTAAAGGTTGGTGGGATCATTATTTGTCTCAAGAAAATAGAGATTATATTCTTAATAATATAAAAAATGAGAATAATGTTGATGTTGAAAATCTTGTTTATACTTTGATAATTAATATTATTGAGCATTTCACAGAAGATATTACGATAATAGCGATAATATTCGTACTTTATTACAAAATGCGAGATGTAAAACACTCACGATTTTAGATGGTATAAAGATACTTTTCTCGATAGAGTTATGGAACTTCCCGAGAGTAATACTTCTCCTTTGAAATCAAAATTTGTTGATGGTCTGCCTTATTTATTTTGAAAGAATAAGGAATAAATTACGTGGTAATAATATTCAAATTCCTTATGATGATTTTACCTACGGTAAATTAATCGTGCTTGTATCCAAGAAGGTTTAAACTTATGTAATGAAATAAAATTAAACCAATGATTAAAAGGCAGAATATGTCCGAAAGAAAGCAATTAGGCCAATTTTGTGATCAATTTGCTATGGTTATGCCTAATTCTAGTAAAACTAGAAAAGATAAACCTGGTAAGAAATCTAGAAATTTTGATAGAGTTTATAAAAGGAAAAATCTTCTAAAAGGAAAATCGAAAGGCATTTTCTTCGAAAACAAAAAAGAGAAGAGGATAAAAAAGCAGAAAAACAAACTAATTGTTTGTCATAAATGTCGAAAGTTGGTCATTATGCTCGTAATTGTTGGGTTAAAAGAAGATTAATAATCTTCGATTGATGAAAACACAAAAGACATGTTTTACAAAGTCTTATTAAAGTACGATGAATCGATCAATTAGAATCGAGAATCAAATCTTGAATTATATTCGGAAAATTCGAAATATCCGAAAATGAAAAGGTTAAAGCTTTGGAACAAGAGTCGCAATATCCGATTCGAGAATTCAGAAAGTGATATGGGCAAGTGTAATTGTCGAGGATGATGAAGTTTATAGACTTCTTTCCCAAATGAAAAATTTAGAAATTAATGTTTTAGATCATAGTAATACTATGGAATTATTGAGATCAATAAAAGATCCTAAATTAAGATCTCAAATTATTGATCATTTGGATGATACTCCAACTACTTCTAATAATATTAGAAATACTTATGCATTTGATAAAAGTCATAATATACGGGTTTGATGAACCTTATTTTATGAGTAAAGTTTATCAAATGTTAAAAGAAAAACAAGAGATTAAAACTCCTACTTCTTTAAATGATTTAAGTATAGAAGTAGAAAATCTCAAAAGAGAAATTAAATTTCTTAAACAAAATAATATTATTTTAGAAAAAGATTAGAAAATCTTGAAGATAAAGAAAAAGGAAAAATAATTGTTCCTGAAAATAAAATTGATAATAATTTTCTTAATAAAATGGATATTTTTATTACTCAAAAGTGGTATGTTAGGATTACTCTTTTAATTGATAATTTTTATTCTAAAGATTTTATTGCACTTGTTGATAGCGGTGCGGATCTTAATGTTATACGGGAAGGATTAATCCCTACTAGATATTTTGAAAAAACTACACACACTTTATCACATGCTGGTGGTGAAAACCTTGATATAGAGTTTAAATTACCAAAAGCATATGTTTGTGTAGATAAAAAATGTATTTCAACAAGTTTTTACTTGTAAAAAATATTTCTAACCAAGTTATACTTGGATCTCCTTTTATTCAAAGATATATCCTTTAATAAAGGTTGATAATAGTGGAATTATTGGAACTTTTGATCACAAACCAATAGTTCTTAAATTTATTGAAAAACCCTTTGCAAAAATTTTACATAATATGTTTGATAATATTAAAATAAAAGAAAACCAATTAAATTTTTTAAAACAAGAGATTACTATTTTATCCATTGAGGATAATTTGAAAAATCCTAAATTGCAGGAAAAATTAAATTTATTCATAATCGGATGAGTTTAGAAATTTGTAATGATCTTCCAAATGCTTTTTGGAATAGAAAAAAACATATTGTTTCGTTACCTTATGAAAATTTTTACAGAGGATAAAATTCCTACTAAAGCAAGACCTGTCAAATGAATTACGATTATATGGAATTATGCAAAAAGAGATTAAATCTTTATTAGAAAAGAATATTATTTCTACTTCTCAATCACCGTGGTCTTGTCTTGCTTTTTATGTTAATAAGCATTACGAACAAGAAAGAGGTGTACCCAGTTGGTTATTAATTATAAACCTCTTAATAGAGTCTTAAAATGGATAAGACATCCTATTCCTAACAAGAAGGATCTTCTTGACGGGTTATATGATTCTATTATATTTTCTAAATTCGATTTAAAGTCTGGATTTTGGCGATTTAAATTGATCACTAGCAGATATAAAAGCGCTTTTAATGTTCCTTTTGGACATTATGAATGGAATGTTATGCCATTTGGTTTAAAAATGCTCCTTCAATTCGAGAAAATTATGAATGATATTTTTATTCCTTATAGTGAATTTATGGTGGTTTATATTGATGATATATTAATATTTTCAAAATATTGAAACTCATTTTAAACATTTAGAAATTTTTAAAAGAGTTGTTATTCAGAATGGTTTGGTTATATCTAAACCAAAAATGTTATTATTCCAAACTACCATTAAATTTTTGGGTTATAATATTGAAAAGGGTAATATTATTCCTATTAATAGAAGTATTGAATTTGCTTCTAAATTCCACGATGATATTACGAGATAGAACTCAATTACAGAGATTTTTAGGAAGTCTGAATTATATTTCCCCTTATTATAAAAATCTTGCGGCGAATCTTGCTATTTTATATAATGATTAAAAAAGAATCCCAAGCCTTGGTGTAATGATCATACTAATCTTTGTTAAAAGAATTAAGGAAAAGGTAAAATATTTACCTTGCTTATCTATTGCAAATCCCAAATGGGATAAAATTATTGAAACAGATGCTTGAGATATTGGATATGGAGGTATTTTAAAACAAATTGATATTGATAAAAAGAATATTTAGTTAGATTTTATTACGGAAAATGGAATAATAGTCGAAAAATTATGCTACTATAGCAAAAGAAATTCTAGCTATAGTAAAGTGTGTTTTAAAATTTCAAGATGATTTATATAATCAGTAAATTTATTATTAAAAGCTGATTGCAAAGCGTGAAACATATGTTTAATAAAGATTTTAAACATGATGTCTCTAAGCAAATGTTTGCTAGGTGGCGAGGCTCATTTAGCTCCATTTGATTTTGAAATTATTTATAAAAAGGAGAAGAAAATTCTCTCCCGATTATTTAACTCGTGAATATCTGTCATGAATTTTGCGAGATATGCGAGCGAGGCCGAGGATCTTTCCCTTATAGGGGAAGAGGTGGACGAGGTCAAAATAATATTCGCACAACACGGAAAGCAAAAATTGGTTGCTTCAAAAATTGCAAATCTTTCGATGATGATTTGTCATACCAAGAATTTCTTAAATGGAAGAAATCTCAAGGAAGTAATACTTCCAAATCTATGGAGGAATCTACATCCTCTCCAGTACATCTCATCTTACGCAAATATTGTTGCGAGAAGATGAAAAAGATCCTAATAAAGGATTTTTAGGAAGGAGAAAGAAGAGACTATCTTCTTAATCAAGAATACCGATTTAAAATGGGAAAATACTCCTGGAAAATCCTTGAAAGATACATATCTACCTGTGGATTTAATGCGGGGTTTATAAATACCGAAGTTATTATGAGAATATTCTCAATAATAGTCATTCATGTGAAATAACACATATGACAAGTGGAAACCAAAAAGAAATTTATAATTTCTCCAAGATTATTATCAAGCGGCTAATTTCACCAAGAATGGGGAATATCTCCATTTGTGGAAAAATCCTTTACAATGGTAATAATGCCATTATAAAATATAATTATTGGGATTATATTCAAGCTTTTGAAAAAGTTTTTATTATCAAAATGATAAAAAGAAGCATACTTGGATGATAAAGGTATGTGATAGAGTTTATAACTCAAATACCAAATTGGTTCGAGAAGATGGTGGCGTAAATTTGGTCCATCGTAGAGATTCTTCCAGAATTAATGCTTATAGACTTCAAAGAATATAAACATATTAGTCCAAAATTGGAATCTATTGCTAATAGCAATATGTTTGTATCATGGGAAGCCCCTATGCACTTCTTTCTTGAATTCTCCATTCCATGGATTTGGAAATGGGAAGTAAAAGTTGGTAATACTAACGAAATTCCTTGTTTAAAAAGAATTTTTATACAAAATTACAGGATAAAATGGTTAAAATTGACCCAAGTACTAAAGAATGTTTTGGTATTGATACTATTAATAAAATAATTGATACATGCATGACTTATAGCCAAGAGAAAAAGAAAAAGCAGACAATTAGTCACTAAAAATAATATTTCTAGAAAACTAATGAGAAGTGTGGATAAATTATCCAAACAAGAAATGATTGAGTTATATCTTATGATGAATGAAAGAAGAATTACTTCATGATCTTGATGACGAAGAAGATATTATTTCGAATCTTCAAAAGGAGTATCAATGCAAGAAGCTCAAGATCCTAATGAAGGACTACTTTCCGATGACGAAATGGAAAGATTGCTCCAAGAAATGGACAAAGATAAATCATCTGCAAGAAAAGACAAGAAAAATTGAGAAAGCAGCGAGAAATAGGTGAAGACCGACAAGATATCTGTTCATATACAAGAATCAAACAAGATTGTACGGTTAATATCTTATTTAAACAAGAATTTCTTTGTTCACTTTTGACTTTTTGAACAATAATTATTGTTCACCTTCATTTTTGTTTTTAAATTTTTGTTTGAAGTCCGCTCTCTATATATGGCGGCTCTCTCTTTGTTTGAAGGAGCCTAAGCCCTCTCTCATCTCTACTCTCCCTTGTAAAATCTCTCTTGTAATCTACTACGAAGTAATAAAAGAAAGTCTGTTTATATAAGGGTGCGCCTCCCGAAAACTTGTAAGTTTTCTTTTCTTTTATTGTTTTAGTTCTAAGGATGAGCCTAATAGGCTAGATCCTTAGTGTTAAAATTATGTCCGAACTATATAAGTTCATATCATCTATGGTTTTTATAACTTAGTTCTCAAATATGACAACTAAGTAATATAATCTATGGATCAACACGTTGTTTCAATACGTTATTTCTAGAATCAATATGTTGGGTTGAATCTGAAGGGTTGAATTAAATAAGCGGCCTAATATGAGTATTTGGAATGTGGGAACGTATTTTGCCTGTTTGCCGATGGGAATGGCTGTTAAGGCGTGGCGGTGTCCTTTGATTTCCTTAATACTTATATTGGATGACGGATATTTAATTTCGTGATTCCTTGTCTCGGATTTGTAATTATTCCTTAACAATAAGATTCTAGTTTAACAACACGATTCAACGTGAAAGTAGACTGGGCGTGATAATTGAGAGGTGATTATTTCACCAAGCAAACTCCATAATTAGTTAGATTCAAAGTAGGACCAGTACTATTTAGGGCGGTAGGGTTTCCAAAAAAATTGTAGCCTCATTTATCATATTTTAATTTTAATTTTAATATTTGTGGACACAATTTGTGGTTGCTACGGCTAGCTAGCAAGATCCAATTTGATTTTATTTTGATTTTGACTAGTGTTGTTATGCTGCCCACCGAATTCTGGAAGCCCTTTGTCCAGATATTTTTGTTTGGACAAACATTTATATGAATTGGATGTATACTATAAATATTATTTTTCTATTATTATAAATATTTATTATTATTATTATGATATGTGAATAACAATAATAGTGTATGTACGTAATGATGATAGCGAATGTGCTTGATAATGATAAGTTTGTAGTATGCACCCGGTTCACAAGTATTATCATTTTGTTTTATATGAATATGATTTAGAATATAAATTATTATTTCTTCAGTTACAAATTAGTTACTCAAAATTAAATGACACTAATTTTAATAAAAATATTATTTAGTAGTATTAATAAAGTGGAAAGTAAATGAGTTTTTCAACTTATTAGAGTAAATAATTTAGTGGGAGAAATTTAATTATAGCGGTGAATGTAGTGTCATAAATTGTAAATAAATAGTGTTTGTAAGGATTTAGCTTGAGAGGGTAGAGTTAATTATTTATTTATTTATTTATTTATTTTTGTTTTGGCTATTTTGGGTATGGGAAATAAAATTTGTAATGTTCATTTTATTAATTTTGATCAATCCAAATTATAACGGAGGAAGTATTTGATTATATTTTTTTAATATTAAATATTAAAATTTAAATATTATAATACTGTATTTTTTATATTAAATATGCACAAATTTAAATTGTACTGTAAAAGATTTTAATTATATTGTTGATGTTCTTGATGAGATTTTTGATACTCTTGTTAAATACTTGATATTAAAAAAAAAAATTTAAAATAATTTTATGGTAAGCATTATCATGAACATATGAATATAATTATAAACAATTTTTAAATAGTAAAAATAATAATTATTGCTGATATTTTTTACGAGATTTTTTATATTTGTTGATTAAATATTTAATATTTTATTTTTTCTTGAACTGAAGGAACCTACGAATCTTAGTCCTCCCTACAATTCCCTTTTATTTTTTAAGTTAATGTGCACAAATTTAAATAGTAAAAGATTTTAATTGTTGTTGTTACTAGATCTTTATCAAATACTCCTACTTGATATTTTTATTTTGAGCAAGTCTCTTGTGAAATATTTCGCCATGCAATATCAATTAAAAAAGGAAAGAAAATAAATTCGTGGGTCGCGGCCAAAGAAAGCGGGTCGAAACGGAATATCATGCAAGCTAGGTCAAGAAATCGCGGCACAAAGAAAACGACGCAGAGCAAGAACGATAAGGTGCTAAGACACTAAAGATCGACGAAAACAACATCGAAGATTCAACCAAAAGATCTAAACGCGCAAAAAAAAGAAAGAACCATGGATGATTCTTTTGAAAATTGCCGATAATCGCGGTGATAATTCATGCGAGTTCTTCAACACCGAGTAATTGTGTTAATTCTCACATGCGATTACTGGTGATTACATTATACAACAAAAATCACAAAAATCACGAACTCAACATTAAATTCCTTAATAAAAATGAATATGTTACTTTTTCAAACATGTATGTTCTTTGCATGGGGTGAACGTGGTTACTATTTCAAAATAATATTTTTGTGTTACTTTTAAAAATTACATGTGTTACTATATTCACTAACGGGTGTTACTATATAGTTTAATGATATATATTACTATATACACCCAAACAGTGTTACCCTAAACTGATATCTTGTAGGGATGATTATTGTGGAATCAATAGAGATGTTGGCTGATTCTAACACTCAAACCAAAGAACATAACTTACAAAATGATGAATATGCTTTGATTCACTTATTGGAATTAGAAGAGATACAATAGATCGTATGTTGATCTATACCGTGCACACGCCCGTTCATTGGGGTTTAGTGTCCGTAAGTCAACAGGACCGTTTCTTGATGGAAGCAACACAATAACATCTAAATTGTACGTGTGTTCTTCCAACGGTTTAAAGAACAACAGCTGATAATGTACTTCTACGAAAGTCTACAAAGAACAAAAATGGGGGAACGAGAACTAATTGCAAGGCACAACCGAGAGCAAGAATTATCAAGATGGAAGATATGAGGCAAAGAAAGCACATAACAGACATAATCATCCATTAACAAGAAAAGAATGGAGTCATTTACATCGTTCGTAAAGGGCAATTAAAGGTGGGGTTGATGCTATTAAGGAGATGGTGACATCTGGTATAAAACCAGCTAACTCTTTCGAGATATCTAGCTTATAGTGCCGGAGGAGAAGACCAAGTTGGGCATACAATGAAGGACCACATGAACTTTGTTGATCGTCATAAGAGGAGCAACATAGAAGGTGGTGATGCAAAAACGTTCATGGAACTAATACAAAATCAGTCGGATGAGGAAAGTGAGTTCTTTTACAAGGTACAAATGAATGATGAGGGCAGGATGAGTAATGTTTATTGGAGGGACTCGATGATGAAGGAAGATTATGGAATATATGGCGATGTTCTTGTGTTTGACACCACTTATAAAACTAACAAGTATGATCTGATTTGTGCACCATTCGTTGGGATAAACAATCACTGAAAAAAATATCATGTTTCATATAGCATTCTTATCCGACGAAAAGACAGACACTTTTGAGTGGCTTTTACGGTGTTCAAGAAATCAATGGGTGGGAGAAGTCCAAGAACAATATTCACCGACCAGGATCTAGCAATTGCAAATGCAATAGAGAAAATATGATTTTAATTCATTGCAACCGATATAATCAAGACTTACTCGATAACTATCACATGTGTTACCATATGAAATATGTAATGTTACATTATAGGTATAAATGTGTTACTATTACTATTTCATTATATTGTTTGTGATGCCATAGGTTTTCCGGAAGCACGACATAGGCTATGCCTGTGGCACCTCCAATAGAATGCATTAGCAGATTTGCAAAGCTCAAGGGAAATAACGCATTTAAAGATGCATTCAATAAGTGTTTATCGGGTTTGTAGAATTAGGGATGAGTTCGAGAGCTGTTGGAATGGGATGATCATAGACTACAACTTGCAGGATAATGCTTGGTTTAAAAGACTTTACAGTTTGAAGGAAAAGTGGTGCACCGCATTGAGCAAAGACTTTTTCTCTGCGGGAATACTATCTTCATAAAGAAGTGAAAGCACAAACAGTTTCATCTCATTCAATTCAAGAAGGAGCAATGGGTTGATGATTTTTATAAAATTTTCAATAACACAGTAAGTGCATGGAGAACAAGAGAGAGATATGATGAATTCCAATGCCAACGTAAAAAGCTAGGATCTTCTTTGGAAATTAATGGAATAATGAAGCATGCTTCGAAGATTACACACTTGCTATTTTCAATATTTTTGAAAAGAATTTCTCAAGAGCCTATCATGCACTTCACGGGAGATAGGAAGAGAGGACACTACTTTGATATATGATGTTCTTGCACAAGGTATGGTCAATAGGGTGATCTTTAAAAAATATGGTTTGTGTGCGGTGTAGCTGCAAGAAATTTGAGGAATGTGGCATACTATGTTGTCATTCAATATGGGCACTGCATATCAACTCAAGACAGATAATACCAAATGCATACATATGTAGGAGGTGGACGTAAAAATGCAAAAATAGCTTTTGGGACAAAAATAGGGGACTAACAACAAATCAAACTCATAGTACAATTCCATGGAGACATTATATGCCAAGGAAGAACTACAATCTGATTTTAGAATCGAAAAATGAAGATGCACGGAAAATACTCGAAGATAGTTATGAAAGGGACTCACCGGTTATTAAGACATTAGTCTCTAGAGAGAAACCTCAAACATTTGCTGAGATTGAAGATAGAATGACTATATTGGACCCTCAATGATCAATCACAAAGGGGCGGAAAGCACAGGTAAAGAACCATTTCACTAGAAGCAAAAAAAGAGCAGAACAATAGCAAAAGAATATGGCACAAAGAACCCCAAACCCCCGTTTATTTTAATTTTCAATTGTATCGGTTCAAAATTGTGGCATTGTTGCACATTATTATTAAACTTTTTATTTTGTTTATTAAATTTTTATGTTAGATACGATATTACTTTAATCAAAACTATGTTATATTAATGACCTAATTGTGTTACTTTAACTATAATTGACATAACTATAATTAACAGCCTAAATGTGTATCTATTGCATGTTTATATATGTTACAGATTTAGAACAAACTATGTTGCTATTCGTTTATAATTATGTTACAGTGTATATTAAATTTATATCAATTTAGTTTTATATGTTATACTTCATTAGAAAGAAGATAATAGTTATGCGGTATGAATTACCTCCATATGCATACTCTCCCGGCACCGAGTCTTCATTATAAACTTGATATGTGATAAAATACTGTTTGTAT
Organism: Paraleonurus japonicus; assembly: GCA_030762865.1. Classification (NCBI taxonomy): domain Eukaryota; kingdom Viridiplantae; phylum Streptophyta; class Magnoliopsida; order Lamiales; family Lamiaceae; genus Paraleonurus; species Paraleonurus japonicus. Next base: position 33,957,518 of record CM061053.1, on the reverse strand, counting down.
TTTTTAAAACAAAAAAAAATAAATTACAAAAACTATGTTACAATAAATGTTTTAACTATGTTACTCTAAATAATTTTATATATGATGTATACCTTATGATGGGTGATTGCCCAACATACATATTTTCTACATCCTGTCAAGAAAATAGATATATTACATAGGGACAAATAAACACATACACAAATAAATATCCCATGAAAGAACACATCAATTACGATAAAAAGACTAAAATATTACTATAAATGTACATACACAATCCTAAAATATATGCGTATTAATCGTCAACCTAAACAACACAATCGGGCCTTAGCACTAACTACCAAAGAAGCATCATGAGTTTTTACCAAAAAAAAAAAAAAACCACCACTAGCAACAGTGCAACAAAATAACCACATACCCAACCAAACTTCACCATAAAAACAGAGTATTTATCAGCCCCCCGATCGAAACTTAGTAGGAAAAATAAAATAAACTTAGTATTCATCAGTCTTTTTAACCCTCGGCCTTAACATCTTTCTCCTTCATATGCAACAATATCGGCCTTCCTCTTTCTCTCAAGAAGCAACAACAGGATCTTTCACCGTACCAGCACCCAGTGATTTCTTCTCATAAAGTGCAAGTACATTCGGAAAGACCTGTCCCTCGTAACGTTAGTTTGAGATTCAACCACGATAGAGCGGAATTTAGCTCTATAAAATATCCTCGTACCACCTACAAAACAAAAGAAACAAAAACAAAAGCAATGAATAAACACAAGCACACACAAAAAAAAAAAAAAAAAGACTAAAAATTAAAAATATACATTTGAAAGATCGGGCTCATCATAAACTTCACCATGAAAATTCATGATATGGTGCATCAAAAAGAGACCACAATCCTGTTCACATCCTTTTACTTCCATTTCAAACTTCACATCTTCAATGTTAAATACATTGACATCACTAACTCTGGGATGATTCATTTTCTTCATCAGTCTTACAATAAACATTTTCTCAGGAACAAAGCCAAAAAAAGACAAGTAATAAGATAACAAAACAAACACACAAAAAAAATATATATATATATATATATATATATATATATATATATAAAACAACAATGATAAGTAAAAATAAAAAAATAAACTAACCAATGAGACATATGCAGCTCTTGTACGTCCTCTTTTCAACATGGACAAGGTTATCCAAATATTGTAATTTACTCCGACCAAAGATTTACAATGAGCAAAGCGTAATGCCCATATATACGTAATGACATTAAAATCAGCAACATAAAATAAATAAAGAAATAAAATATGTGTAAACACATTAAGACAAAAAAATTGCATCTCAAGAAAAAAAAACACAAAATGTTACTATGTAGAATAAAATGTGTTATCTGTAAATAAGAAAATACATTACCGGTCAGCCATGAACAACTCTGGCGACATCATATCTAGTCATTGCTCTAGACCCCTATCACCTCCTGCTCATATGCCTCCCTATCAGTGGTCATTGCGTAGTATCCTATTCAACGGTATCTACAAAAACAAAAAAAAATATATGTTACCAAATAACAAACATGAGTTACTATAACACTAAACATATGTTACCGTAATAATAAAGCTTACACCGTAATCCACCCAAAAACAAAACGTGATGGGCTCGCAAAACACGACCCCCGATTCGGACAACGCTTAACCGAGAAGCACAATGTATTAAGCACATTGTGTGCTATCTCGGTATTAGTGTGCATTGTCAAGAAATACTCCCGTTGAACAAATACATCCTATCATCGTTACGGTAAAACTCCTCCTGTACAAATGAAACAAATACATATACAACAACAAAAAAGAGAAAAAAAAAAGTTAACAAATATAAATGAATAATGCATACAAAAATAATTAAAAAGATCAAAATAACAAAAAATATTTACAATAAATTTTCGAGACTGGAAGATGTAATCAACCGGCTCAATCTCGTGTCTATCCAAATCGGAAAGCAAACTTAAATTTATATTTACAAAATTGGATACGAAACCAGATCGGGACCAAAATCTCCAAGTAGCTTCCTAAACGAATCATCCACTCGCTTCCTCAACAGCCTCAACATCAATCTCATCACCACTGCCAACAACTTCATCTCTGTTACCTTCCTCACCCTTACCAACTTCCTTTTCACCCTCCTTATCTTCTTCTTCTTTCTCCATCTCTCACTCTTGCTCCTTTCCCCGCAACTCATCCTCGCCATCCCCCACCTGCACCCTCGGACTTCTCCTCTTCCCGATTCTCTTCATTCCCCCATTATCAACGCTTTCGGACTTCTCCTCATCCCCATCCCGACTGGACTTCTCACTTTCCTCCACTTTCATCCTCATCATCATCTTCTTCATTGTCATCCCCACCGATGCCCTCTTCTTCATACTCTTCATCCTCACTAACACTTGTCCTCATCACCAAGGACCTCCTCATCATCTTCCCTATCAAAACTACCACAGGAGAACTCATCGTCATCAACATCCACAGACTTATCACTCGATGGGTGTCTGCTAAACGGATTATCTGGAAACATTTCATAGCTAGGCATATCGCCTATGTTCTTTGCACGCATGAAATTTTCAACTAGCTCATCAATATTTTTCAGAATTTTTTCATATGCCCAAAATTGGGAATCGAGACTCAGAGGTTGAATCGGGCAAGTTCTTTTGATTTCATTCGGTCTAATGATATAACCATTAGACGTCTCACTTATGTCACTCATCAGATCCTCCATCAACGCCCGCAAATCCTACAAGATAAAAGTGTAATAAAAATAAAATAACAAACTGGTATAAGTAGATATATGAGAAATATTTTTACATGATAGATAAGAACCATTTAAGTGGTATGTTAAAGTGTTACTAATAGAAATAATTTATGTTCCTATAACATGATAAATGTGTTCTATGATTTAGAAATAAGTTGGTGTTATTATGTAAACAATATGTTACTATTATATATTAATATATGATACTATTTCATAATAACAAAATATATATATATATATATATATAATTAAAAGATAATAATACCTTCACATTCCCACTAAAAACCTTTGTTGCACCAACATTGTTAGACTTCTTTAATCCATAAAAGGTAACATGATATTCATCCAAAACAATCTCCCCATCCCCATATAGACCATTGTCCGACTCCTATTTGCAACGGACATGCAGATTATCATTGTTCTAGTGTTGTATGAGAGGAATATTACATGGCAATGGAATACCTTGCCACCGAATCCCTGTGCAAATACGCGATTTGCGGAATTAATAGACAACCCTGTAACATTGTGAGAAGAGCACTAGTCAAGTTTACAAATAGAATCAACATCAACAAGAGACTTTAACAGACAAATTTGAACAAACCAAATGGTTTGCAGTAAACAAGGGCGACATACGTAAAAAATAAATAAACGCTTAAAATCTTCGCCCCATCTTTCGGATGGGATTTAAAACAATGACCCAACTCGCTCAACTTAGAGTTGGACTTAAAACCATACTTCGCAAACTTCTCCAGCAGAACATTATTCTCCCTCGGGAGTAAGACAAAACATCACAACCACCGATTCCTTGGAAGCATAAAGATATCATGAACATCGTCCGGCGTAATCACAAAGCTGCGACCTCAACCTACGAGATAGTTTTGCCAATCGCACGGATTAAAGCGTGAACTAGCCACCGAAGCATAGGATAACCACTCGGCTTAGACAAACTCAACGAGACCACCAAAGTCAATCTTCTTGACAGCCTCCCTCCAGTGAGTTAATAAGTTCGACAACAATGTAGAGCCTCCCATGAGGAGTGAAATCCCTATAAAGGAAAATAAAAATATAAATCAGACGTAAATAAATTGCAAAAATATTTAACCAATTTAGGCAAATGAAAAGATAAAAATACCTATTTTCTTTGTGAATGCCTCGAACAATCTTTCTTTTCCTTATTAACTTGTTTAACAGGAGACTTGGATATGATCAATTTGAGCACCGATTCTTTACTATCTCGACATCTCTTCGCTTCATTCTCGGCCTTTTCGGAGCCAAATCCTTTGTTCTCCTAGGAGCCATTTAATTTATGTTACCGTATCAAAAACAAAAACACATCAAACCATTATATAGCAAAAAAAAAAAAAAAAGTGCTACTAAAATAAAAAATATATGTTACTTTTTAAATATAAATATGTTACTACACGTAGAAAAACACAACATGTTACTAACATGGATAAAACATGTTACTAAACAAAATACACTATGTTACTATCCATAAATAAATGTAACCAAAAACAGAGAGCAAAAAAGCAAAGCATTACATTCAATAACACAAAACAACATACCAAAAGCACGAACTCCAATCACAAAAATACCAAATCAACTAAAACAAAACAAACAAAAAGCAGAATATAACACTAAAAGAACAAAAACGAACACGGTATATGTAAAACATTAAAAACAACGTAAAAAAACAAAATACATTAACAAAAACACCAAAAATACCAAAACACCAAAGCATGGAACGAGCAAAAATAAACATTGAGACACCAAAAAAAGTAGAAGATCCAACTACAACAAATAAAAATAGTAGATACCCTAACTCCAAAAGCTAGGGTTTGGACTAACAAAAACTAGAACTAGAAGGAAATAATGCGATAATAATACACATAAAACCGTAAGAGAACGTTCACAAACAAACAAAACAAAAAAAAATACACAAAGGAAAAAAACTTCGAACAATACCTCTCGTGCGTCTAGGATCCTTCTAACGAAAAATAAGACGAAACCGTGGAAACCGCCTATAAATACAACCGAGATACGCCGTAGGAACCGTCGGAATACCGCCTTGAAACTATGGAAAAAACCGCTCACGATCGTCGCGAGAAATACGTAAGAACACGGTGAAAATTTAAGAATGAGAGAAAAGTGAAAATTAACCGTAAAAAACCATATATATATGACCCATTTAGTCAAAGCGGGTGCAGGTATGGATTATTTCACGGATCCTAGATCCGTGAAATAATTCATATAAAAAATTGTCTTTTATTTTTCTTAAATAATGTTATGGTAAATGTTATCATGAGAGTTTTTATGGTAAATATAAATAATTTAAATAGTAAAAAATTAATTATTACTGATACTTTTGATGAGATTTTTATATTTGTTGATTAAATATTTAGTTTATTTTTCTTAAACCGAAGGAACCTACGAAAGTCCTCTCTTAAATTCCTTTTTATTTTTTAAGTTAATTCAGTTTTCCAAAATTTTTTTGGATTTGGTCTCGTTGTCGTTTTCACTTTTAATTTCAAATTTTCAACCCCATCCACTGTCTTTATATTTAAATGGTCTTGGACCATGTAATATTAATTTCAACAAGAATCAGACCACTCAAACAGAAAACTATTTTTCTATTTATGCATATATATATTTTTCTTATGCATTACTTAAATCCCACTTCAAATGTTGGAAAAAAGACACGGTTAGAAGAAATTTATATCTAAATCCAATTTATATCAAAGTAGGTACAAAGAGATCTTTACAAGATTTATAAGGGGAAATTTATAAATCATATACACAAAATCAAAACAAATCATATTTACGATATCGCCGTATCTTCAAGATTTATTTCTTTTAAATTTATTTTTAATATTTAATATATATATATATATATATATATATATATATATATATATATATCGGTTAAATAGTGATTCGAACCTATGACCTTTTGGACATAGATAGTGGAGCTCTAACCACTTGGTTATATCACTTCGTCATATTTAATATATTAAATAAGTTAATGCACCTAAAAAGATGGGACACTCTTGTGTGAGGCCGTCTCATGCACGAGACGGACATGAGACGAGTCACTTTTTAATAAATTACTATCACTTTTTCATAATTTGTTATCACTTTTTAATAAATTGTTATCACTTTTCATAAATTGTTATCACTTTTTAATTTGTTATCACTTTTATACTAATTTGTATCACTTTTTTAAAAAGTGATAATAATTTATTAAAAAGTGATTCGGTCTCATGCATGAGACGGTCTCATACAAGTTTTTGCCAAAAAAGATTAGATTAGTCAATTCACCTAAAAGGATTAATCATTCTTTCTCTATAAATTTGAACACTCCCAACCGAAGAAAGAAAAAACAGCGCCGCACCACAAACAAAATAGTGAGGTAAAAGTTGTAAATGGCAGCAAAATAATTCCAATAGAAACAATATAATGGCAAAAACGTGTGGGAATTGAGTGCATATGATAAATTATATTTTTATTATTATTGTTATGAGATGAAGTGGTATAGCTCAAGTGGTCGATTCTGGAAAACTCTCAAAGAAAAATAGCTAAGTGCGTAAGAAGTAACTAAGTATAGAGTGATAGTTAGTATGATACCGTTACCTCCCTTCTCGGGTGTCTTATTTATACGTACTAAGGCATATTAACCGTTATCATAATTATTTGGCATTACTTCGCGCGTTCTCCTCGTGATGTCGTGCATTAGTCACTTCATCCTCAAGAAATTGCATCTTGCCTACGATTTCCCTCCTTGGACGGAGGTGGACCGAGTCAATGAGGAATATTGGGAATATTCCTTGACTTGGGCCATAATCTTCTCAATCGACCGCTATTGTTAACGTATCCTCGGCCTTATTCGATAATCCGTCGACATGGGCACGATTAATATCGCCTCTGGGCTTCTTATCTTGCACTGGGCCTTGCGGCCCACTGTAGTCGCTTGGGCCTCGCGGCTGCACAGCCGAGGTTTGGGCATTGCGATCCTCCTGTAGTTTATGCAGGCCAAGCCCCTTTCGGGTTTTCCTCCCTCTCTCGGGATAATCAATTATAACCATCGAGGCCCTATTGAGCTAAATATCTTTGGGCCCTACGTGTAGTTGGCCCGACACTTTTATCCGTACCGAGATCATTTTAAAATAAAAATTTAGAGTCAATTACTATTAGGTACAATTTCTAACACCTTATAACTATTAGGTACAACATAAAACCTAATTACTAACAACTACAAAATAATTCTTGAAACATCCTATAATACCCCTCCTTTATTAGTTCCTTCTTTGTTGAAAAATAGGAGCAATGATTAGACCTTTTTGGTCTTCCCAAAAAGCTGCTAACATTTCACCAACATTTTCATCATTCCAATTTAAAAATTGATCATTCAATAGAACAAATTATTCGATTCAACTCACATTTCAAATTATTTTAATTTTGTTCATAAAATTGATCTTCTTAATATTACTTTGACCATTTTCGTGGTTAAATAATACGGGCTCATTTTCACACCAATACTATTTTGACTATTTTTGGACCCAAATAACACCGCACATCGAAAATTAAGAAAAATGCAGGAGCATATAGGAATTGTGGAAAATATTGTAATTATATTTCATAAGGATATTTACAATACCAATAGATATATATTTACACTTGCGTTGACCTAGTCTAAATTAGGAAGTTATATAATGGCACTAATCTAGGAATGAATCAATACACAATCAAAATAATGAGAGGAGTATAATTATTCCTTAATACGAGACCGCGGCGGCTTGCACCAAATCTTTCACCAATTCATCCATGGCGGCTAAAGCTAGCTCGGATACATGGATCTTCGAAGGATTGCTCCGCGAGGTTCCCCTTCGAAGGGCGATATCGAGAGGACTTGAAATGGCGACACCGAATTCGAGAGGGCATTTCAATCTTGCGGGAGAACAATTTCATGGTCAGCTTCTTATCAAAACATATATTTTAATCCGAGAATGAAAGCGTCAATTAAGAAAAAATATACATCTACATATACAACCGCCTATCAAAACTTCTAATTTAAATCATAATATTTGTTTGATACATATACAATCAAAACTTCCAACTTCAAACTTCGTTTTTGATGCTCCTCCACTCCATAAAAGCAAGTGAAACTAAATACACATTATGGTAAAAAGTTACGTAAAATTCAATTCATAAAAAGTAACTTCACGAGAAAATTATTATGCTTAAATACGCACATGTGCGTAAGAAAAATTTCAAATCGTAGCGATCTCGAAGGATTGTAAGAAACAAACACGCTTACGAGATAAATGAAGCGGATCTAAGGCTCCTCTAAATCCCAAATTTCATAATTTACAAATGAAAATATTTTATTATTACGAGGATCAAATAATCTCTTTTAAAAAATAAAGTTTTAAAATGTCCTGGGAGATGGATCGTGTCGAATCATCTCGGGAAAAATTATCACATCCATCTCACCAAAAATCGTAAAGTAAAAAAGGAATTTCTCATAATTAAAAGTATAAACGAAGAATCTCCAATATCATCAAACCTACCTTCTTCCCTGCCAAAGTTTCCATGTCTCGGGAGAATCTTTGTTACAAACGAAGAATTCCCAATAACGGCGGTGCCGCGATAGATCCGATCGGACGCCGACGCGCATGCATCTGGTCGACGCCGACGCTGCCTTCATCTTTGTCGGTGGATGAGCGCCGATCGGTGGACGAGCGTCGATCTATAGTCTGGTCCTCCATCGCCATCGTTGCGGTGGTGGCATGCGGTGGTCTCGATGGTCGTGCCCACCGGACGGAGGTTGGGCGTAGAAATTACGCGGGTGTAGATCTGCGCGTGGCGGTGGGGGTGGCGCGGCTGTGCGTGGCCCATCGGCGGTGGGCGTTGGGGCGGTGGGGGTGGGACGTGATAGAGAGGAAGAGAGAGAGAGCGAGAATGAGAATGTGAGTGAGAGAGAGAGAGACGCAGTTAGTTTTATCAAATCGGGGTAAAATTGGTATAGATTGTAGTTGGTTGTAATTTTTTAAAATTATTGTATCTAATAGTCATTTTTGCTCAAAAATTGTACCTAATACTCATTTTTCTAAAAATTTAAAAAGTAATTCATATTACATTAAATGGAAGAGCGAGCCTCTTACAAAATATTGCACCATGCAATATTAATTAAAAATAAAAAAATTTAAAATTCGCAGTCATCACGGATCGGGTCAAAATGAGCGGATACACAGATTTGCGTGAATTAGGGCAAAATCGCGATGATGACAACCAGTAGCAGAAGACGGCGATCAAGAGGCGATTCAATAGAGAATTCCCGACGAAAACAACCATGGAGATCAATGAAAATATCAAATTGAAAAGAAACACTCGAGAGATAAAAAAGAAAAATGAGAAGATATATAGATGTTTTTTTTTTTTGAAAATTTTATAATAATTCTTGCAGTCTTATCAAACATAATAACAAAGTTTTGGATCATCTTTGTTATCGATTGCATGTTCTTCTAAAAAGCTGGAATTAATATATCGCAATCAAGTACTGCTTTCGATTTCTTCATATAGTAACACATATTTTTTTTTTTTTGATCGGTAAATGTTAGTTGTTAGTAGTTAGAAGTTAGTTCGCCAAGTCTCCTTACAAATTCAAATTCTCCAAGTCTCCTTATATCTCCCACTCCAATTCGTTCCCGGAGAAATCGAACCCAAGTCTCCCACTTAAGTGAGGAGCCCGGTGGCCAAGTATTTCTATATAGGGTAATACGTTTGTGTTCATATAGTAACACTTTTTCCATATAGTAACACATCTTTCACTATACAAAGAACACGTTTGTATTCATATAGTAACATATTTTTTTCAACGGTATGTGTTCTTTGTAAGAACAATTATGTATTCTTTGTAAGAGTAAGTACGTGTTATTGGTCTTTAAAAGAATGAAATATTGGTTTTGTTCATTAATAACACATTTTTCTTCATACGAACATGTGTTTGACCTAATAATAACACAACCGAGAGTAAAAATTTGTTTTTACCTTTGCACGAGTTTAATACACATATTTGCCCTTACAATAACACATATTTACTCCAAAATCTTATACTTGGGGATCAAATAGACCCATGATCTTTTTCTTAACACATTAAAATCATTTATCTAGTATTGAGATCAAATAAGTCATTATCTTAATAAAATCACGTTTTTAATAAGAACAAAGTTGTCGAAGATTAAAGACTTATTTGATTCACACATATAATTAGATTAGAGATTTATTTGACAATTTTTCATTTTTATTTTTGCTTTTGAACGATTATTTTTACGCAAATACGTATTATTTGTTTTACTGAACACATAATTATTGTTAAAGTAACACATGTTTAATCTAATAGTAACACTCCAGGAACACCCGAAAGCGAGAATTGTATTTTTGTCATTGCGCGAGTTTTTTTAGCCAAACACGACCTAACCCGACCCAACCCGCCCAAGATCCGCGAATTTCATTAAATGAGTTATTTCACTGATATTGCATATAAGAATTTGTCTAAATGGAATAATATTTTTATTAAAAATTATACTGACCTCATAATAGTGTCAACTTTTTTGGCAAATTTTTTATTCACGAAGTTAAGGAAATTGACCAACTTCCAACCGAAAATTACCTACCACCCTTTCCCACCGTTTCTCTCCCCCTCTCTCTCTCTCTATATACACACACATGTACCTATTTATGTAGGTATGTACGTATATGTGTAACGTAGTAAGGAATTGACCACAATGACGAAACCCTAAATCGACCCTGCCCCCATTAAATCGCGCACAATACAAACAAACGTGATTGATACGTTGGAATTTTGTGTAATATTTTGTACAGAATTCTCCGTCACGTATTAATGGTGCGGTGATCACTATTCTCTCCACATACCTACCACTCCTTGTCTTTCATTGCTTGCGTGTTCACTACGACGCTTCATCTCCCAACCCCCAATACACAATTGCGGAAAACTTGGAGCTGCAATAACTTGTTTTGGAAAGGGGAGGGAGATTCAAGATTGTTTGTGAACTTTCGTTCCTATTTCGAAATCCGGATTTTTTTTTCTTCTGTTGAATTTGGGTATGGCTTGTGTTTTCTTTACTCTTTTGATTTTATCCTGTTCTGTTAGTTTGTGTGTTGATCATCTTGTTTTCTGAGAATCTGAGATGTTATGTTCAGATTTTAGTTGAATTCCGCGTTTTTAGGAAAGAGTGTTTCTAAGTGCAATCAAAGTCTCTGCTTGGTTGCTTGATTATTGTTTCTGTTCCATCTTTTTCCTTGATAAAATGGATGATATTCATGTTTCTTTCTATTGGGAATTCCATTGAGGTTTGTGTTGTTAATCTTACAACCTCATGAGACATGAGTCATGTAGCTTAAGCTGCTAGAGAGGAGAAGCATTTAATATTTAGTAACTTCTGCACATATGAGTTAGATTATTGGTGATTGTACTTGTGAGTTCAAGGGAGTAGTCTCCTAGGCTTGATTATAGTGTCGCCTCACATGAAAGTTCTGTTCACTTAAATCTTCATTATGGAATTATCTCTGTGGTTTATGAATTATGAGGGTCAAAGTGATTGCATTTGTGTGTTTAGGATTTGTAACCTCAGATGTCCGACAGATTGTACTAGAGTATTGTTGCTTTTTTTTTGGGTGGTGGTATATGCGGGTGACATATTCATTGCTGCTTGATTCTATGTGCTTAATTTTCCTTGTACCTAAATAAGGAGTTTTATTGGCCTCTTTTGGAGATATGAAATGCTCAAACTGTTGTTACATAACTTGATAAGGATTTGTGCTTATTATGCTCAACGTATTGGTGATTTATTGGTTAATAGACTTCTAATTCTGTCTGTTACTTTATAATTGTTTGCTTTGAAGCATAGATAAGGAACATCAGTTCATGGTGGCTTGGTTGAAACCTATAATTGGTTGTATTTATTCTTCCTCTTAACTCGAAGAACATAGGGTGTCACAATGTCAAATAATTATAAGTCGGAAGTAAGGGTGCAGACTGGGTTGGGGGATTGGGGAGCCAGTCGAATCTGAAACCTAAAATAATGGGTCAAAATAAAGTTGGGGACTATTATAGTCTTTATATTAGCAGCCCTATATATCTTAATGTTCTCTGTGCATCCATAAGAAGCTTCATTTGAGACACTTCTAAATATTTTGTGTTGCTTCAGACATTTTCAGTTTACAGGTGAAAATTAGAATATGTGGCTGCTTATAAGTCTTGCATTTACCATTTTACTTTTTTATTATTGTACGCTTGGCACTTTTAGATAAGTATTACATATTTCATTCTTTTGTCTTGATAGACCAATAATATCTCTTGGAATCCTGAGTATTTGATTTTGTTGTTTACGAACTTCATGCACATTCAAATGCCTTAAACAAGTGCTCACAAAGAACTACTTTCTGTTATGGTTCTGACAGTTTCGGTTTCATTCACTTAACAATGTCGAAGTTTGGAGGAGCCCCTTGGTCTTGACAAGCTGCCGAGTTTGAGCAATATTGATCTTTATAGGTTCCCATCCAGTGCATGCAGGCCTATCATAGAAGATATGGGAATGGGAAACTGCTGGATTGAAGGCAGAAATTGCAGTTCATCTAACTGCTGCGAGTAAGTAACTCTCTTTGGTCCAAAATTCTGAAGGAACTGCCACTTTTTGGTCGTTGCCATTTCCCTTGTTATGTATCACTTTTCCTCATATGATTTCTAAGCATAACCATGCTCAGTTATTAAACTAATGAATTAGATTGTTCTAAATATTGCTATAGTGCACCCGTTGTTGCCTACCTTGCTATTAGCAGAGACCTTTTGATGTTTCTTAGATTTAGCAAGAGTATATCAGATTAGTGCTTTAGTGGGTTCAGTCATCAGAACTTATTCCTATTAAGGTTGATATTTACCTGTATTAACTCGAAAACCAACTTCATTTCTTACATGATATCTTGCTCATCTGTAAAACAATTCCTAACGTGAGATGTCTAGTTGTACTATACTGGTTATTACAGTTCGAAAATCAGAAAGAGTGACCAAAATTTTTTGATAGTAGCTTCCAAAAGTTCAGGGTTTTCCAATTTTTCCAATCATATATATGCTTTTGTTTACAGTGAAGATTTTGAAGAGTACACACAAGAGCCTGTTACATGGAAAAGGCAAATAAGAAACTCATTGCCGAGGAGTTCAAGCCTCGGTAGAAGCTCAGTAGCCTGCGGAATCATGAGTGATTTGCACTACTTATCCAATTATCAGTGTCGATCCTATCGCAATGACAATGACACAGGAGAATCGAAGTACAAGGTAATCCATTGTATCAATCTAAAAGCTTTGCGAAGTCCTCATAAAATATATCAGTTTTTGACTACTGGATTTAGAGCAGAAATAGACAACTTAGTTACATATGTGATTTTATACTAACTTCATTACAAAATGGATTTTCAAGTAATTGCTTTATTGAATAGAAGAATTTCTTGATTCTTTGTGGATGGATTTTCATGAAGCCCTTTTGGATATGCAGACTATCATCATATATCACCATGTTTCCATTTGAATTAGCTAGAACAGCTTTTGATCAAAATCTCTTTTGCCTATTGTAGCTCTTTAGAGACATTCCAAGATATGTGAAGATTGTTGAAGTTGGCCCAAGGGATGGGCTACAAAATGAGAAGACAACCGTTCCAACGTCTGTGAAAATCAAATTGATCCAAAAATTAGTTTCTTCTGGATTACCTGTTGTCGAAGCTACAAGTTTTGTTTCACCCAAATGGGTACCTCAGGTATTAATTTATTTAAAGTCGTTCACTTATTTGTTTCTTGTGCTTTCACATTTTTGTGGTATTACGTTGACTAATACTGGAGGCTGGTACTTGTTAGCATCTAGAAGCTGATTAAGAGTTGGTTGCTTTAATCTTTCATCTCTTAAATTCCTTTTGTTTGGCTTATATAGCTGGCAGATGCGAAGGATGTGATGGATGCAGTTAAGAGTTTGAAAGGTGTTAGACTGCCTGTGCTGACTCCCAATCTTAAGTTGAGTACTAATTATAGTTAAATTTGGTTCAGTAAATTTTTCATTATAGTAAAAGATTCTGATATTTTAATGAATTAACTGACAGGGCTTGAAGCAGCTGTTGCTGCTGGTGCAAAAGAAATAGCTGTGTTTGCATCAGCATCTGAGTCATTTTCAAAGTCGAACATTAACTGCAGTATCGAAGAAAGCTTTACTCGCTATCGTGCTGTAACTTCTGCTGCCAAAAAGCTTTCAATTCCTGTGCGAGGGTATGATTTGTTGTTTCCTCCTTCATCTCTCCACTTCCACTTCCAGAAACCAACTTTGTTTATCCAATGAATACTAATAAAACTTGCAGACAGCTAGAAACACACTTCAGTTCTTCAGATGAAGTAAATTGTCAACCCCATTTGCTGCATGAACTTGACATGATTAGTGCTAACAAAAATTAACTGAAGTTACAATTTTCAGGCTTTATTTATTTGTAATGTAGCTTGAAGCTTGAATCTTGATCTTTATCTCATTATATTTCCTGAAACCATGAATCAAGTTTATGTTTTGAGTTCTTTATTCTTCCAACTGTTCAACTTGGTTAATTTTGTCCTTAATGCCAAAAATTGCATATATGGTAAACCGGCATGTCACAACTTATTTTTTTGAGTTTTCAAATGATGGTTTTATCAACTCAAAATCTTTGAGATGGTAGTCTCACATTCAGATATCTCTATCATGTCTGGTGACTCTGGTTCGAGTTTCAACTTTGTGGTAAATCACATCCAAATAAAAAAACATGAAAAATGTAAAACAAACCTCTTTCTCATGTTTGCCTTTGTTTTTACCTCCTATATTTATTGGAAGCGAATATTGGAGAGAGCTTGTCCATACATACACTTCTACTTAGCCACTTGGGAGTGGTTTTTAAAAGTGGGTTGTTAGAGATAAGAGCCAAAATTCACACAAAGTTAAGATGGTATTATTGATTCTCCGAGAGCAATTCTCATTTCCAAGCCAAAGGCTGAAGTTACAATTACTTGCGTGTCTAACTAATTCAATAGATCGGTATTTATACATTCTGCAGTGCAGGCCTCGGCCCCACGGACCCCCGCTAAACAAACACCTAACTAACAATGCTACTAATGACTATAACAACAAATACCCAAAGCAACAAGACTAACAGGTGTGCTCTCTTTCCTTTTTCTCCTCCTATAGACAATATCCTTATCAACTCCCTTCCCCTTAAGAACAATTGTCCTCAAGGCGAAGTCCTAAATTGAGCACGGAAGTGAACTTCGTCTATCCAAGTCGCGTTGTCTTCCGATTGACCCTCCCACCGCACTAACACTTGAGCAATCCTGCTATCTCCTCGCCATACCTCACGGCTACGCAAAACTCTTGCGGGAACAAATTCGAAACTCATCACAAAGGTCCTGGAAGTGTGGTCTCCACGGGATGATTTTCCGACGACGGCCTTCAATCGAGAAACATGGAAGACCGGGTGAATCTTGGTTCTGGGGGTAAAGCTGGTATGCCACCTTCCCCACCTTTGGATAATTTCAAAGGGCCCGAAGAATCGTGGTGCTTGCTTGGCATTCAATCTTTTAAACAGAGACACTGTCTGTAGGATTTAAACTTTAGGAAGA
Organism: Paraleonurus japonicus; assembly: GCA_030762865.1. Taxonomy (NCBI): domain Eukaryota; kingdom Viridiplantae; phylum Streptophyta; class Magnoliopsida; order Lamiales; family Lamiaceae; genus Paraleonurus; species Paraleonurus japonicus. The sequence goes on along the minus strand of CM061053.1, from coordinate 33,942,038 downwards.
TATGATCTCCCACTTGGTACTCTACATCCCTTCTATGCTTGTTAGCTTGAACTCGCATCCGCCGTTGTGCTTTTTCCGGATGGTGCCGCAATTGCTTTGTAGAATCTTTGTTTCGTGCTAACGGCTCGTCTTCCACCGCCTTAGCTCGCACTTCACCTAGCGGCCCGGGTAATCGAAGGAGGAGGCCTCCCATACACGGCTCGAAGGGAGTACACTGTTGATGTGTGGAACCCGTATTGAAATCGTATTCAGCCCATGGGAGCCATGCTGCCCATCGACGAGGAAATTCGGAAGTGAAACAACGTAGATAAGCCTCCAAACATCTATTCATAACTTCGGTTGCCGTCGGACTCGGGATGATAAGAGGAGCTCATCCTTAGTTGTGTTCCGTAAGCTCGAAATAACTCCTTCCAAAAAGTCCCACAGTAATATAGGATCTTGATCCGTGACAATGGAAGCGAGGAATTCCATGAAGTCGTACTACCTCTCTGTTGACCACATCACCACTGTCTTCTTTGTAAAGGGATGGGATAATCCCATGAAATGGCAGGCCTTCGTCAACCGATCTCGACGACCAAGATGACGTCAAACCGTTGGGAGCGAGGCAATCCTAAATGAAATCCATACTAATATCTTCCCATACATGGGAAGGAATCGGAAGAGGTCATGCAAACCCACTGGAGAACGGGTATCCGCCTTATATTTTTGACATATCAAACAATCCGCCACATATTTAATGACCCTACGCATCATTCCCATCCAATACACATTGGCGCAATCCGGCGATATGTTCTCAAAGCTCCCGCATGTCCCCCAAGAGAGGAGTATTGTGGAACTCTTCCAAAGAACTTAATTACCCAAGGAGAATCAAGGAATGACCAGCCTCTCTTTGTAATACAACACTCCATTTATCAAGGAAAAAGGCCGATTAACGGCTTCGCCCGTTTCGTAGGGCTTGAATAATTGCGAGAATAATTTGGGTCCTCTTCCACACGGCTTAGCGTAATCGATCCCACTCGATCCACCGTGGTAAAGTTGTGGCTGAGATTTCATACTCGGTATCCGTCGCGACAAGGCATCGGGCCGTATTGGCTTTGCACATCTTATATTCAATATCGAAATCGAATCCAAGCGGCTTTGCGACCTAATATTGTTAGGCGGGAGAAGTTATGTTACGATGGAGTAAATGCTTTAAACTTCGTAGTCGGTCGCATAAACGAACCTTCTTCCCAACAAGTATGATCGCCAATGAAGAGCAGCGAGAACAAGAGCCATCAACTCTTTTTCGTAAGTGGATTTTTGGATATTTCCTGAGATAGGGCCTTACTAAAATAAGCAATTGGCCGATGTCTGCATTAGTACCGCCCCCAAACCCTTTCCCTGAAGCGTCGCACTCGACTAGGAAAGGACAAGAGAAGTCGATTATTGCCAACACCGGGGCAGAGGTGATCGCATTTTGCAACTCACTAACGCTTCCCGAGCCTCATCGGTCCATTGCGGTTTCATGTCGGCATCTTTACGGAGTAACTTAGTAAGGGATGCCACAATCCTCCCATACCCCTTAATGAAACATCTATAGTACCCCCGTCAACCCTAGGAATCCGCGAACTCCTTTCAATGTTGTGAATTGGCCACTGTGGGACGGCGGTAACCTTAGAAGGATCCATTCTAACTCCATCTTGAGCCACAATGTGGCCTAAGTATTCCATGACTGTTGTACCCAAGAGCATTTCGAATATTTATCACAAATGATTCTTTCTGCGAAGGCCCAAAACCACTAGCAAGCTGGAAATGCGTCACTCTATCGGAGCTATATATGAGTATATCATCAAAGAATACGAGGACATATTTACGTAACATCGGCCTAAACAAGTCATTCATTATGGCTTGGAATGTTGACGGAGCATTGCGTAGGCCAAAAGGCATAACGACAAACTCGTAGTGCCGGAATGTGTTCGAAACCCGTTTTGACCATGTCCTCATCCGCCATTCGTATCCGATGATATCCCGATTTAAGATCCACTTGTAAACCAAGCTGCCCCATGTAACTCATCTAATAATTCTTGTATCACGAGTATTGGATATGTGTCGGCTATGGTACGCTTGTTCAATTCCCGATAGTCTACACAAAATCTCCCCATCCTTCTTATGAACTAGAAGGACTGGGCTTGAATAAGAGCCCGTCTTGGTCAGTATTAAACCACCTTAAGCAACTCATTCACCATCCTTTCAATTTACGGCCTTCAAACGGGTCCTGCTCCCGCAACAGAGGAATACGGTGATCGTTTGATCGGCATGGTGGAAGGCCCCCACCGGCCTTGTTACGGTGCAAATTCATTGAGGAGTTGTTGCACATCTTCGGGCACCACCTCTCTTGACATTGTTTCCGCCTCGATCGGTTCCATGGTCCATACCACCCATGTTTCAAGAATGTCATCGAAGTTAATAGTTCGGAGGAACTTAATTGCGTGCAAGCGAGTCTTGGGTCGCCCTTGAGGGTAATTGATCTCCCTTGAAAATTAGAAGACATGGTCATGTTTGCCCAATTGGCACTCACCTCTCCCAAAGTCACTAACCAAGTAATTCCCAAAATGATATCCACTCCACCATTTGGGAAAACATAGACTTCAACCATGAACTCCACATCTTCTAATGATAAGGGCACACACGAAACGAGAATCTGCGGTGTGTGTATTTTTCCCATCGCCGAGACGAGCGGAAGAACCGAATTGTCATCCACCTTGATATTCAATCTTTCCACAATTTCCCGTGCAATGAAGCGTTGAGTCGCACCACCGTCAACCATTACTACCACCGATTCCCCATTAATCACCCCCATTAGTTTCATAGTAGGACCGTCAAACCCAAACGCGGAAATGGCTGATAGTTCAAGAGCATGAACTGCGTTTCTTCGACGATGTGTCGCCAACACCAACGCCGTCGTCTCCAATGCCTTCATCATCGCCTATAAGCATTACCCTCATAGATCGATTCGCACACACATGGGTTGGCGAATAAGGCTCTTTGCACTTGTAACAGAGCCCCCGCGAACGCAAATCGGCATACCCAGTTGCGACATATAACTTGTTCCTCGCGATCGATTTGGCGTGCTCGACCCTTTGGACTCGGCGGGTTGTCGGCGACTTTGGTCTCGATTCGAGAAGATTAGTATGATGGGGTTCCAAATCCTGACGCGCCGACCTTGGATTTGGGGAAAATTGAAGTGCCTTTATTTTGGTAATCGGTTCGATTTGGAATGAACCGATTCCACCTTGAAAACCGCGCCTCAAAGACCGGTTTGGATTTAATTCTCGTTCGATTTCCCTTGCGAGGTGCTTTGTAGCGAGGATGTCCTCTGAATCTTTTGACACGATTCTTACTCGAATTTCATCGTGCAATCCGTTCAAGAACAATCCTAGAGGCGGCGGAATCGGATAGGTCGGTGACCGACGATAACCTTGATATAAAAAGGTCTACATATTCATCGACCAGGCGGTTTGTCGAGTCGCGGCTAATGACTCATACAGATTCGAATGCGGGTCATCCCCATAACGTCGGAGAAGTTCCACCGTGAATTTTTTCCATCCCAATGTTGGGAAAGCGGTTAAGTAGCCACTGTAACCATTGAAGCGCGTTTCCTTCCACAACAATTAGGGCGATTCAATTTTCATGTCTTCCTCGTATTATCGATTCTAAAATATCGTTACGCCCTTGAAATCCAGTGAAGGATTCTCTCCACAAAAGTATGGTAATTCGAGTTTCTTAGGAGTGGGTACGGTTGGCCGCCGACCGAGATTCGTCATTCTTGTGGGTTCTTGAAGATTAATTGCGGCGCTTGGACGATTCAACCCGTTCTTTTTTTCTTCTCAGAATTTCTTGTTGAAGAGCTTTTGCGTTAGAAGTCTCTGCGCGTCCAACTCCTTTTCTTTGAGTAATCTGTTTCAACATGCTTTGTCCATCCCATCGATTCTTCCATTGAATTGATTGAATTGTGCAATAGGCCAATCGGTCAATTTGTTAAAATCTAGAGTGATTCCCTCAACTCCTTTCTCTAATGAAGCCACACTCTTCTCTAGCGCGATTATCTTTTCTTGATCTCGTCATCGGTTAGGTAGGTCGGACCAAATGTTAGAGATAAGAGCCAAAATTCACAGAAAGTTAAGAAGGTATTATTGATTCTCCGAGAGCAATTCTCATTTCCAAGCCAAAGGCTGAAGTTACAATTACTTTGCGTGTCTAACTAATTCCATAGATCAAGAATTTATACATTCCGTGCGAGGCCTCGGCCCCACGGACCCCGCTAAACAAACACCTAACTAACAATGCTACTAATGACTATAACAACAAATACCCAAAGCAACAAGACTCACAATGTGCTCTCTTTCCTTTTTCTCCTTCTATAGACAATATCCTTATCACGGGTGGTACCAACTTTTAATAATAATATCTTAAACTTTTCAACCGGTCCATTTGGTGAAATTGATAGTTTAATTTATGACTTTTATGTGAGTATTTGATAACCATCCCTCCCTTTTGCTAGAAATCCATGTGTCTTCATCATTATAGGTTGAGTTTAGTTGTGACAATATTCTGTAAACATTGAACAGGTATGTCTCTTGTGTTGTTGGTTTGCCCGTTGAAGGATATATCTCCCCATCAAAAGTTGCATATGTAGCAAAGGAACTTCATGATATGGGCTGCTTTGAGATCTCACTTGGGGATACAACAGAATTGCTACACCGTAATTGTCTATGCAACTTCTTTTTCTTTTCTTTCATTTTTTTCAAGAACTTAGATGCATCACCTTTCTTGCCTTTAATTCACTTGTGATATTACACTTGATAGCTACAATGTGGTTATTCAAGAAGTGGCAAGGTAATGCATAATTCAACCATTCATGAAATTCGATTTTGTTCTTGGGAAATTGTGTTGCCATCTAAGATTAATTGTGGATGAAAATGTGTTAGAGTCAAAGAGATCGAAACAAGAATCACGAGCTCTAAATTGAAATACGGAGATTCCCGTCCCAAGCCTACGGTGAAATTTCACTAATCAATTCTCCAATACTCAAAATAATAGATCCTAGCCTATTTTATAAGCATGACAAATTTCCCAAACAGAAATAAGGCACTAACTAACCAACTACCGCTAATCAACACTTAACTACTACTACTAAGCCGAACAATTATGCTGCTAACTACTACTAATCTGTAAGCAAACGAAGCTTGATCTTTTATGATGGTAATTTTATCATATCAATTCCCTCCTCCTTTAAAAGCGACCTTGTCCTCAAGGCGGAGCTCTTGGTTCCTACGGTAGAAGGGAATCGACCGTCCTTCGCTTGAAATTCATTGTGTGGTGGTAAGGTACGGATGTCGTATTGGGTGTGCTTCGACAATGGCTTTGATGAATTGAGTTCTGATTGATTTCACGTGTAGGATGCAAAGTGGACATTATTTCTTCCAAATCCTTGGATCTGATTTTCCAACGAATTTCATCCTTGCGACCGTTCAAGAACATGCCCAAGGCAACGGAGTCGGAAAGATTGGTTACGGCGGACAATCTTGCAATGAAAAGATCGACGTATTTGTCCACGGATGCTATTTGTTGGAGTCGCGGCTAAAGCTTCATACTGATTTGTTATTGGATTGTCCTGTATCGCCTTAGCAATTCCATGGTAAATTTCCGCCATCCCATTGTTGGGAATCTTGTCACCATCCATTGGAGCCATTGTAACGTCGTACCCTCCATGGCGTTCAATGCCAATTCCATCTTCATCTCTTAGGTGTGTTGTCAATTGGAGTATTGTCGCAATATCCATGTTGAAGGGTTCTCCCTCGAAAAATGCGGCAGCTCCAACTTTCACGGGTCGTAGTGGCAGTATGCGGCGCTGCTACTCGAACGCGCTCCGGATTATACGTTCTTTGGTGCGCGGTTGGATCTTGAATCGATGTCTCTGCGGGTCTCTTCCCCTTATCGCTCACGATCCGCCGCAAAGATAGCTTCAATTCCTTCCAGCGTCCACCGAATTGGATTGATAAACCTTCGATTTTCTTGTTCAATTCTACCTTCAAGTAATCGATCCCTCTCTCTAACGTTGCCATGCTTTTCTCTAAAGCGCGATGATCTTCTCCTCTCGATCTCGTCATTGATCCGGTAGGTCGGACCAAATTGTTAGAGTCAAAGAGATCGAAACAAGAATCACAGAGCTCTAAATTGAAATACGGAGATTCCCGTCCCAAGCCTACGGCTGAAATTTCACTAATCAATTCTCCAATACTCAAAATAATAGATCCTAGCCTATTTTATAAGCATGACAAATTTCAAATGTAAATAAGGCACTAACTAACCAACTACCGCTAACCGAACACTTAACTACTACTAAGCGAACAATTAACTGCTGCTAACTACTACTAATCAAGTTAAGAACAGAAATGATCTTTTTTATGATGGTAATTTTATCATATCAAAATGGTCAGCTTGATATATTTTCAACTTCCTGTAATTTATTACTTGTAAAATAAATTATGTGTGTTCACTGTGGTAAAAACTTCATCCATTTGTTTTCATGTGTTTTTACCGTGCTTATAAGGTTCATTATTGGTAGTTATTTCTTTGTTATGATACAAAATATCTTTATTCTTGAAAACAAATTAAATATTATCTTGTCATAGGTACCGTACTTCCTATCTTTGGAAGCCGTGATGGCATTTGTCCCTCTCGAGAAACTTGCGGTTCATTTCCACGACACATATGGGCGAGTCTCTACCAAATATTCTGTTCTCTCTTCAAGTGAGTAACCTCTTTCCAACACGACCTTGTAAATGTTAGGGTTAATAACATTTTGCCACATCTTATGTCCCTTTTATCAAAGTGGTACCCATACAATTTTTTTTTTTAATTTCCGATTGCATCCTCTACTACTCGGAGTTGACACTAGTTGCAACTTGTTACTTTGTTTTCTTGGTATTTTCCGTTCATAAGTTGAACACACGACTTACATTCTGTTTCTCGGGGTATATTCGTATATTCAAAATTAATGCAAGGACAATAAAGTAATTCAAAGTCACTTCTCCTTCTTCAATATTACATCTGCATACATAAGAGTACTACATAGTATGCTTATCACCTAAAATACTTAAAAACCCATGATAAAACAAATGCATTTAATCTTGCATGGACGAATATACCCACGAGAAGCAGTGTGCAAGTCATGTGTTTTGGCAGGAAAAAACCAAAAGTACGAGGTTGCAACCGAGTCGATCCCGAGGATGCAATTGGAAAAAGAAAAGGCATAGGTGCCAAATTTGATAAAAGGTGTATAGTAAAGGTGAAAAAATGATATTAACTCATGGTTATATATAGTTTTTCAAGTCAAGTGTGTTAACTATATTTTCCCTAAAAATTTACCTAATAGATGGGAATTAGCACGGTGGATTCATCGGTTTCGGGTTTAGGAGGGTGCCCATATGCCAAAGGAGCTTCAGGAAATGTCGCCACCGAGGATGTCATATACATGCTTCACGGTATTGGTGTGAAAACCAATGTCGACATGGATAAGCTCTTGCGTCTTTGGAAAATATATCGGCCCGATATTTAGGCCGTCCATCGGGCTCCAAGGCGGCCGTTGCATTGAGCCGCATCTCTGCAGATGCCTCCAAGATTTGAGGCGTTGTCCATCAATGAATGAATGAGGGACAACCGATCACATCTATGCATTTTTAGGACCTACTACCATTTATAGTGGAAGCATATGAATGCCGAGATATACTACTAATCATTATTTTGGTTGATTATGTGACATATTGCTCAAAGTAGCAAAAGCGATTCTATGATAGAAATTAATACATGCAATCCTTTTCTAGTATTGAATAAGAACAACCACATTCGTATATGTTATTATTAGGCGTGCGAGATGTTCCTATTATTAGGCGTAGGCGATAAAATGAGAACGATAACTTTTTGGGTTGACAATTTAAGGGTTGTAATTTTTAAAATTTGTAAATTGAGATCAAATCGATTCGAATCAATCAAACTTAGGCTTAATTCATCTGAATTCGGGTAAAATTAGGTCCATCAGTTGAAGTTCAGCCAAAATGATGCGTTAAAAATGTATGGTCTAGGTAGGATGCGATTTTCACCTAAGACTTCCGGGTGAGCTATGATTGCCACCTAAGACTTGAAGTAAATAGGCGAATCGTGCCTTCAATATCGGCTTCTCCACAAAAAGATTTACTTGCAAAAATACGCCTAAAAGTTCTCCAGCCACAGACACTCAACGCTCAAATCAAAATACAAGAAAACCCTCAAAGAATGAGAATGAAAAGTACGTAATATGAAATAGTAAATCGATATATTTATTGCGTGGACCAAGTCATAGTAAAGTTCCTTGACTTGGGTCTTAATTAACTCATCTTCTCGCTACAATCCTCCTCTACGTCCTCCTAAGCCAAGATTGGTCGAGCCCCTCTTAAAAGGTTTTTTTGGGGGCCAAAGCCCACGTAGCCCGAAGTGGGGCTTTTCGGTCCAATTATTTTGACTTAGTCTACCTATAGCTACCTTATCCGCACCAACCCCTATTTTTGGGGTTAGTTGCCCGAGATTCTTGGCTCCCACACGAAGTCATTCACCTCCCGAGATTCTTGAGCCTTAATCCTCTCTTGTTAATTATACACATTCTAGGTGAGATCTGTTATCTAGAACGAATAATGGGGTTAGAGGCCTCGTGGGACATCCCATAAACCTCCTCATAATGAATATATATAGATTTAACTCAAACTCACGTAAAGTGAAGGTGGGCCACGCCTACCGCAAGAGGGCCAAGGCCCACCTCCTAGCGAGACTTAAGGGTCCATCATCAAATGCCCAATGAGACCTTGAGACCTACTTAGCATTTTCACGTTATTCGGTTGTAGACGTGTCATTTTCTCATATGACGACCAAATTATGCCGCATCACCAAATTTGACCAATTAGCCCGATTTGAATTGATTGTGGTGATTTGCCCTCAATTCACCACTTTTTAAAGTTCTTGTTTTTAATTTGCCAATTCAAAAATCACGGTTCTCATTTTGTTACCCCTAAATTATCGTCTTTTTTAAAAAATATCTTTCCCATATATTTTTTGGTATTCAAGTTGCACATTGTATAAAATCAAATATAATTTGAATAATCAAGCTCAAGGTTAATTTATATTGATGACCGTTCGGTGAATTGTATTTGGTGAGATAGTGTTTTGTACTCAACCTGTCCGAGTTTAAAAAAAAAAAAATTAAACTAACTTTTACATATCAAATTTTGATTGGAGGGTCTTGATTATTTTGAGATGATCTCACAAGTGAACATCTCATTTCATGTAAAATCTCTATAATTAATATTGTTGGTATCGAGAAAAAAATATTATTTTATAAAAGTATTAATTTATCTATAAATTAATAATTTATTAATTTAAAGAGTGTTATTTCAATACGTTAAATAAAAATTTATTTTTATAAATATAAATGTATTAAATTACTAATATATACATTTTTTTCGGGATGGTAGGTCTCATAGGATAATGAGTTAAGATAGAGATTGAGAAACCTTTATGATTTATTGTGAGATAAATAATATTTATTGGTGTTTGGTGATTCTAGGTTTCCGACAAGCGGTATTAAGACCAATCAAGTATATCGAACCTAAGGGAAAAAGTATGCACGTGAAGCCCTAGAAATACAAGTTATTGGTGACTATTGTTGCAAGATGGGTTTTGGCACTAAAATCTACAATATAATTGCAAGAATTAAAATTCAAATACTAGCAAGCAAATGATCAAACACCTAATATGCAAAAACAATTAACTTGGTTTCAATGGGGGATTGGGGTGCTAGGGATAATATCCATCAAGGAATCAATGATTAACAAGCTATGATTGAATCAAATTGTAGATCAACTAAGATAGAAAGTATAAACCATCATGAAATTAATCACACCATTAATAACACAATGCCTAATATGAGTATCCTTAGTGCAACTAATCTCTCAATTAAGAAGCACCCAATTCATACATTCATACACAATTATAACTCGATTAATCCCTAATCACGTTAGCTCAACTCTACTTTATTGCTAGGGTCATCAAACATTAATCTAAAGAGATAATTTTGCATGAAGCACAATGAGAATCACAATTAGGAAGCAATCTAACTCAATTGATCACAATTATCAACAATCATAGCATAAGACAATCAAATCATCCTCAATTTCAATTAACCCAAGCACAAGAGAGTTAGCCCATGGTGTGAAGAGCAAAATCCATGGGAAGAAAATCTATTTGCACAAACACAAATCTAATTACAACAACTAAGGAATTGAAAAGACAAGAGAGGAAGAACATCACCAATTGGATTGAATCAACAAAAATAGGAATGCTTGAGTCTTCAATACACTTTTTCTCCAAATGAATTACAAGCTTGAATTGAAAAACTAGATGATCTAAAGTTAATCTAATGCTAATCTAATCAACAACAATTGAAATTCTACCTAAATCTAACAATATACTCTACCTATTAGGAGAAATTGGCTTGGGGCCTAAGAAATCGCCCCAAAACCGCTAGTAATCGCTCTATGGAATTGTATGATCATTATGCTCTGTTTTGCCCCTTAAATAGATGATTTTCTGAAAATCTCCTCCCTCGAGTCGAGGCTCGGCTGATTGGAGTGAATTGATGCATGATTTTGAGGCTTATTATAGAAGCAAAAAGTGATCCAAAGTGTTAGATTTTGTGCTTAAATGTGTAGAGTATCACTCATTTGCCTAAAAGTAATACTTGTGAGATTATTGATGTTTTTCATCCGTTTCTGAGTAAATCAGTGGATTTTGGCCAAACCGAGAGTACCGGCATGCTTAGAATGAAGAGACGGACGAGACAGAGAAAGCGGGGTCGAAGGCGGAGTCCGGCCAGAAAAATGCCACGGTCACGACCTGCAGTCGAGGGCCGAGGCCTCGACTCGAGGGAGAGGACAAAAGGATCAAAATCAGAAAAAGAAGAGGCCTCGACTCGAGGGCTGAGCCTCGAGTTGAAGGAGAGGCAAAATGGAGATCCCTCGAGTCGAGGGCTGAGCCTTGACTCGAGGAAGTTGATTTTTTCAGTTTTTCGCCTATTTAAATGCAAGAGCAGAGCATAACCCGAGATAGAACTTTGATGAGAGCGGTTAGTAGCGGTTTTGGGGCGATTTCTTAGGCCCCAAGCCAATTTCCCATTGTAGGTAGTGTAGAGTGTAGAATTAGATTTAGATTTCAATTGTTGTTGATTAGATTAGCTTTAGATTAGCATTTGATCTAGTTGTTCATCAATTCAAGCTTGGATTTCATTTGAAGATTTGTATTGAAGACTCAAGCATTCCTATTATTGTTGATTCAAGTCATTTGGTGATGTTCTTCCTCTTATCTCTTTTGAATTTCTTATTTGTTGTGATTTGTTTTGTGTTTGTTCAATTCTATCTTCTTCCCATGGATATTGCTTTTGGCACCATGGGCTAACTCTCTTGTGCTTGGGTTAATTGAAATTGAAGATGATTTGATTGCCTATGCTATGATTGTTGATGATTGGAGATCAATTGAGTAGATTGCTTCCTAATTGTGATTCTCAATGGTGCTTCATGCATAGTTATCTCTTTAGATTAATGTTTGATCACCCTAGCAATAGGAGAGAGTTGAGCTAACGTGATCCGGGGATTAATCGGGTTATAATTGTGTATGAATGTGTGGATTGGGTGTTTCAGAATCGAGAGATTAGTTGCACTAAGGATACTCACATTAGGCATTGTGATATTAATGGAGTGATTAATTTCATGATGGTTTATGCTTTCAAACTTGATTGATTTGCAATTTGATTCAATCATAGCTAGTTGATCTTTGATTCCTTGATGGATGTTAGCCCTAGCACCCAAATTCCCCATTTATTGTTGTGTTTGTATTTGCCTCTTAAGTGTTCGATCATTTGCCTCTTAGTGTTGTTTGAGTTTATTCTTTGCTTTTTGTTGTGCTTTTATCTCCAAACCCGCTTTGCCACAATAGTCATCGAGAACTCGTATTTCTAGGGCCTAACATGCATACTTTTCCCTTGGGTTCGATAAACTTGGTTGTCTTAAAATCGCTTACCCGATTCCTACAAATCAAAGCTGCGCCGTTGCCGGGAATTAGTTTTTGCGCCTATAGTGAGACTTAGGAATTGTTTGAAGTGGCTACTTGTTGCCTTTGTGTTTGTGTTTGTTTTGTTATTTTTGTTTGAATTTGATACTTGCTATCTTGTCTAGATGGAAGGATACAATTCATATGCGTGGAATCAAGAGTTTAATCAAGAGAGTATGGTGTATCCTCCACACTATGAAGAATTTGGATACAATAATTGGAGGAACTATGAAGATAATTCTCAATTGCAACAAGTTCCATCCGATTATCAATATTGGAGAATGAAGAAGTTCCTCCCCCACCTCAAGAGATGTTCCCATACTATGAGCATTATGATCAATTCGATCCATGTCTTGGATTTGAATTTCAAGGATCATCGGAAGGGGCATACTATGATGCTAGGAGAAGTTATGAGTATGATTATCCAATGCCACAAGCTTCTCCTCAATTTGAAGAATGGGGACTCCATGATGTGAGAACTATATTGAAAGATATGCTTGGAGTGATGCTAGAAAAAATTGAGGAAGATGAAACGAGATGTGAAGAAATGCTTCCCTTGTATGAAAATATTTTCGAGACTAAGACAATGGTTGAGTCAATGATTGAGGAAACATGGAGATCACCGAAGCTCAATTCATGGTGATAAAAAGTCAACTCAAATATTTTCTACTCCAAGTGAAGAACATAGCCATCATGGAGAATCAAGAAGAAAAATGGGAGGAAGAAAGTGAAAAAGAAGTAGTAGAGGGTCCAAGCAATGAGGATGAAAGGAAAAATTTCCTTGTCAAAAGTGAGGAAGAGGAATGTCCATTGATGGACATGAGCTATAATGAGGAAGAAACTCAAGAAGCATCGAATGAAGCCTTGAAGATCGAAATGAACATTCCTATACCTTCAAACTCTTCAATTCATATTGTTATTGATATTTTTTAAATATTTAATTTTACCTCTTGTAAACTTTGACTATAGGAAAGAATTGATAAAGCGCTTGGGCATCCTTGAAAGAAAGGAATGGAGAAGAAGGATGGCAAGGGAGCAAGGGGGACAACCATGGACGCTAAGCATATCTATATGTGGTTGTCCTATCTATCATGCGAACCTCCTAGATTTCAAGCACAAAGATTGAGATATAATGGGAAGGAGGATCGCTATCCTTGGCCATTTCGATGAAGGACGTGGAAGTGAACAAATAAGTCCGGTATAGGACAATAAAAATAGCACTAGATGGGAGGCAACCCATCCTTTTATTGCTTTTGTGTGCTTTTTGGTAGTTTAGTGTTTTTGTTTCATTTTTGGGAGATTTGACTAAATACTTAATTGCTCATGCTTAGGAGTTATGTTATCATGCTTTGGGATTCATATGACATATTAAGTTTATTGTTGATATCATTTAGAGTTGCATGCATTTGTATCACTCTCATTCCAAACTTTGAATTCATGTTATCATTCAAGTTTGGGGCGTTGATCGTTTATCGTTGAAATGCATCTCTTAGTGATGATTATTTAATGATTGCTATTTTTGATTGTAGGTACATTCACTACATTGATTGGAAAAAAAGATCGAAATTGCAAGGGAATTCAAGATCGGAAAGGAGGAAAGCTTAAAAGTTGGTGAGAAAAATGAGCAAAAAGGAAGAGACACCGGTCTCCTCGATCGAATGAGCGGCCAGGCTTAAATCGAGGGACCAAAATGGTAAATTCTTGCATATTTGGGTTCGTTGGGGTCGTAGAGGTCATTTTTAGGAGTTTCGGGGTCGGGGTCGGGCCCTGGAAATCCGTAAAAATTTCTGGTCTCGATCCCGGTCGAGGTGGCCCATCCCCAGTCGAGGGGTCAACACATAGTAAAAGTAAAAAAATTGCATGCTCCTCGACTCGAGGGAGGAGCCTCGAGTCGAGACTGTTCAAAATTCGGGATCCCTCGAGTCGGGGGTAGGTGTTATTTTTATATACGCAGATTCACCAGAACCCTTCTCACGACTTGAGGGTTTTCAGCCATTATCGATCCCTTCGTTCCCACACATAATTTCCGACCACCATTGCTCTTTTTGCCGATTGTACACCATCTTTACACAACATTATCATACATTGAATTCAAATTCGAATTTGAGGGTTTGTAAGAGTCAAATTGGGCCTCGCTTGCATATTTACTCCTTTGGGTTCGATATTTGCGATTGGTCTTAATACCGCTTGCACGGAAATACTACTCCAATCAGAGGTTCTCATCATTTGTAGGCCAACCACACATATATATGCACATTGTCAATGGTTGTCCCCCTTGCGCTCTAGCCACCATCTTTCTCCATTCCTTTTTCCAAGGATGCCCAAGCAATTCATTAATTCTTTCCTATAATCAAAGTTCACAAGAGGTAAAATAAAATCATTAGAATCATCAATCTCAATTAAAGTACAAATTGAAGAGTTTGAAGGTATAGAAATGCTCATTTCGTTCTTCAATGCTTCATTCGGTGCTTCTAGATTTGCTTGTTCGTTATTGCTCATGTCCATCAATGGACATTCCTCTTCATCACTTTTGTCAAGGAAATTTTCTACATCATCCTTTTTGCTTGGACCCCCTTCTTTCTCATCTTCACTTTCATTTTCTTCCTCCCCTTCTTTTCTTCTTGATGATTCTCCATGATGGTTATGTTCTTCACTTGGAGTAGAAAATATTTGAGTTGACTTCTTAAAACCATGAATTGAACTTCGGTGATCTCCATGTTCCCCTCTATCATTGAATCAACCATTGCTTTGGTCTCATAAATATTTTCATACAAGGGAAACATTTCTTCACATCTCGGTTCATCTTCCTCAAATATTTCCAACAACATTCCAAGCATCTCCTTCAAGATAGCTCTCACATCATGGATTCCCCATTCTTCATAATGAGAGGAAGCTTGTGGCATTTGGTAGTCATACTCATAGCTTCTTCCATTTTCATAACATTCTCATTCCGATGCCCCTTGAAATTCGAATCCAACCCGTGGATCGAATGTTTTATCATAGTGCTCATAGTATGGGAACATCTCTTGAGGTGGGGAAGGAACTTCATCACATTTCCACTCTTGATAATCAGATGGAACTTGTTGCAATTGAGAATTATCACCAAAGCTCGTCCAATTATTGTATCCAAATTCTTAATAGTGTGGAGGATAAGCCATACTTTCTTGATAATACTCTTGACTCCATGCGTATGAGTCGTATCCATCCATCTAGGCAAGATAACAAGTATCAAATTCACACAAAAACAACAAAACAAACACAAACACAAAGGCAACAAGTAGCCACTTCAAACAATTCCTAAGTCTCACTATAGGCGAAAAAACTAATTCCCGGCAATGGCGGCATTTTGATTGTAGGTTTCCGGCAAGCGGTATTAAGTCCAATCAAGTATCTCGAACCCAAGGGAAAAAGTATGCACGTGAGGCCCTAGGAATATAAGTTATTGGTGACTATTATTGAAAGATGGGTTTTGACACTAAAATCTACAATATAATTGCAAGAATTAAAATTCAAATACTAGCAAGCAAATGATCAAACATCTAATATGCAAAAACAATTAACTTGGTTTCAATGGGGATTGGGGTGCTAGGGATAATATCCATCAAGGAATCAATGATTAACAAGCTATGATTGAATCAAATTGTAGATCAACTAAGATAGAAAGCATAAACCATCATGAAATTAATCACTCCATTAATAACACAATGCCTAATGTGAGTATCCTTAGTGCAACTAATCTCTCAATTATGAAGCACCCAATTCATACATTCATACACAATTATAACCCGATTAATCCCTAATCACGTTAGCTCAACTCTCGCCTATTGCTAGGGTGATCAAACATTAATCTAAAGAGATAATTTTGCATGAAGCACAATGAGAATCACAATTAGGAAGCAATCTAACTCAATTGATCACAATTATCAACAATCATAGCATAAGGCAATCAAATCATCCTCAATTTCAATTAACCCAAGCACAAGAGAGTTAGCCCATGGTGCGAAGAGCAAAATCCATGGGAAGAAAATCTATTTGCACAAACACAAATCTAATTACAACAACTAAGGAATGCTTGAGTCTTCAATACACACTTCTTCTCCACATGAATTACAAGCTTGAATTGAGAAAACTAGATGATTTAAAGCTAATCTAATGCTAATCTAATCAACAACAATTGAAATTCTACCTAAATCTAACAATCTACTCTACCTATTAGGAGAAATTGGCTTGGGGTCTAAGAAATCGCCCCAAAACCGCTGGTAACCGCTCTATGGAATTGTATGATCATTATGCTCTGTTTTGTCCCTTAAATAGACGATTTTATAAAAATCTCCTCCTGGAGTTGAGGCTCACCTCGACTCGAGGTTGCCCTTTTGCCTATTCCTCGACTCGAGGCTTCTTCCAAATTCTGAATTTCATCCTTTACGCCTTCACCCTCGGGTCGAGGCCCCTGGACCTTTCTCGACACGGACTCCGCCTCTGACCTCCCTTTTTGCCCGTCTCGATCGTCTCTTCATCCCGAGAATGCCGGTACTCTCGGTTTGGCCAAATTCCACCGATTTACCTGTAAATGGGATGAAAAACATCAAATATCACACAAGTAATAGTTTTTAGGCAAAGTAGTGATACTCTACACATTTAGACACAAAAACTAACACTTTTGATCACTTTTTGCACTAAAATACAACCTAAAAACATGCATCAATTCACTCCAATCATTTAGTAGGATGTAAAACCTTTACTATATATAAAAGTGGCTTGGAATGAGAAATATTTTTGGACGCTTCTACCTCCGCCACTTTTTACTCGATACACTTTAATCCTTATTCTTAATTCTATGTTTCTTTTTCGTGCAAACTATCAAATCTGGCGGTTGACCCTTATAGTTTTTAATTTAGGCCCTAGGTCATTTGACAAAATTTTTAATCCATTAAAATTAATTAGAAAAAGAAAAAAATTGAATTTATAAGACTTTTCTCTTTCTGAACATACGAGACTTCTCCTATTTTCTTCATTCATATTTTTTGAAGCATCATTCATCTTCTTTGTTCAATAGATCGACGGCACGACAATGATTCCAAAATTGACCCAACAACGATGATTCCAACGGTGACAACCTTACACGATCGGCGGCGAGGATTACGGCATAGTAACACGGCAAGCGATTCCGGCGGTGGCGGCCTTACATGACCGGCGGCAAGGATTCCGGCACAAGAACACGACATCGCGATTGGCAACAAAAGGTATATTTTTTCTTTTTAATTAAATTGGGGCTTTTTTAGGGTTTGTAAAAATTGAAGTTTGATGAAAGATGATCTTGTGAGTTGAGTTCTTTGATGTTTAAAAAGCTATAATGTTTAAAATAATCTGTTGTAATGTTTAAAAATTCAAAGGAAACTACTGTAATTTGACTTGTTCAATTGTTCGGTTGTGCGGTTGTTCGATTGTTTAGTTGCTCGATTGTTTAGATTATTTAGTTGTCCGAGTTGTTTAAGTTGTTTAGATTTTTAGTTATTTAGTTGTTTAAATTGTTTGAAATATTTGGTTGAATAAGTTGTTTAATTGTTCATTTGTGTAAATATTTAGTTGTTTAGTTGTTCGAGAGTGTAGGTTGTTTAAATTGTTCTTAGTTTAAGCTAGTTGTGTTAAATTGTTCATTAGTGTAGGTTATTTATGTTAATAATTTCATGAAATACTGATTGGTATAGGCATTTTGTAAATTTTCTTACGCATGATGGAGTATATTATCCTCGAAAAAGATTGGCATGTTGCAAAAGCAAGTACACGCGGCACTCCATCAATAGTTAGTACAGTTTATGACAAGCTAGATAAAACACACAAAAGCGATGTTGAAAGATTCTTGTTTTGCAAGTTCTATGGAATGAAGGACGTACGATTTTCTAGGAAGTTAATGCACGGTTTATTATTAAGAAGAAAGTCACATCAAAGGAGTCACACCAAGTCTGCTAGTGAGGAGTTTTGGTTTGACTTTGGTAATGAGCGTATGTGTTTCACTTTGTTGGAGTTTACACTCATTACGAGTTTAAATCCTGGTAATGAAGAGGACTTCAAAACTCAAATACCTAAACAAAGAAGATTGCTACAAGAGTATTTCAAAGGCGTTAAATCAGTCCTACTAGTCGAATAAAAAAGCATTTGAGGATGGTGCTAAAAATGAGTTGGATAGGATTAATATACATTTATGAGAGCATGTTGAGAGCCAAAGAGCCTAACACGTCAATTGAGGTGGTGAACTTGGCTATTGTTGATAATTTAGAGCTCTTTAATAGATATCCATGGGGAAGAAAAAGTTATTATGACACAATACATGAATTTCATAGGGCGGAGATAACAAAACGATACTTTTGTTGGTCCTGGATGAGATGTGATAAGAGATGTAAAGTCTAGAAGAGGGGGTTGAATAGACTTTACCACACTCGAAATTTTTACAACTTTTCGTGAGTTAAGTGTGAGGTTAGAAGACTTTAGAAGTCTTCTTGAGATAGGTACTCGGAATGTGCTAAGTGTGATCAGCAGACTTCGAGAAGTCAAAGTCTTCGATGGTGCGGAAGCTAATCTCATGAGTGTAGTTGAAAAACTTTTTACAAAACTTAAACTCTTTTTATCAAACAATCGGATAACTTGATGTTAAACCTGATATTAAGAGTTTATTATGCGTGAATCGGTAATAAATGATAATATGCGAGAAAACAATAAAAACACAAAGATTTGTATAGTTGTTGGATGTAACGATCCTACGTCCACTTTCCCCGATCCCACAAATGCCTATCCACTAAAATATGGTCTTGTCTCCTCTATCTCCTTGAGGATTTGACCACGAGGAAGTTTTACAAGTTCCTGCCCTTGGTACAAATGGTGATCCTTGAGTTTCAACTAACTCTAAGATCGATAAGTTAATCAACCTTCTCTCGTCGAGAAAATGGAAGGTGATTTACAATTCTTTAACAAGAATCAAATTCTTGAATAAAAGTGTGTGTACGATTCTTGGTTTGAATGAATGAGCGTGTACACGCAATGAATGATAGGATTTCTTGGTTTCTTGTGAATTATGTTTCTCGCGCGTAGACCGTAGTCGATTCTGAAATCCTTGATTCCAATTTATAGATTCCTGAAATTGACTAGTCGTTGGTTAATTGTCAATCAGGTCTTCTTAGTATGGTAAGTAGTCGTTAGGTTGATTTATTGACTTAGATATTTGATTGTTGGATTCCAATCAATTATCTCTTGATTGATTGACTTGTAGATTCGATCTTTCCATCAAGGGATCTGATTGACATTTACTTCTTAGTTGACGATCCTGATTTACTTCGATCTGGATAAGTCTTCTAAGTCAACTCTAGCGGGGTTTCCAACCTTGCTATCCCTTCTTCAAAACCTTCTTGACTACCTTCCTTTCATAGATTGCTTTTATCTCTTCTTCGTGCTTGCTTCAAGTCTTCTAGGCTTCTTGTGACAACTTCTTTAAATACAAGAGAACTTCTAAGTCGTCTTGTTAGCAACCTTACTGATCTTCTTGTTGTCCTGTCTCTGGATCTTCCGACTTCAAGTCTTCTATCTTAAGTCTTCTATTCTCGGTCTTCGATTCTCAACGACTTCAAGTCTTCTAGACAGTCCTAATAAGGTTACCTTAACTAAGATTCTAACCTATCTAGATCATCGGTGACTACTTGATTTAGTTGGTCCTATTACACTTAAGTATTAGAAACATCATCAAAACATACAAATTCAAATCCTAACAAATTCCCCCTTTTTTGATGATGTTAAAACCTTTTTGTGAACCTGAAAGCATATAAATAACAAAAACAAAAGCAAGAGACCTTTAAAAAGATCTCATAGAAAATAGTTTACAACGAGAAGTTGTCTTTAGCAAACTAAGCATTTCTATTAAGATAAGCGTTCAAGTACATCATTACGTAAAATGCCTATTAGCTAAGTTGAAGCAAAAGAAACAAAAAGAAAGAAACACAAAGAGATAATAAACAACCTTCAACAGGCAGTCTTCACCATCCAAAGAACCTTCTTCTTCACCATATCTGCAGAAACCTTCGGGCACACTTAGCCACTCATACACCCTATCATACAATTCCACGGTTATCTGCTCTCGATTAGTGGTCGAACTTCGGCAGACGGATCTTGATTGTCCTGCGAATGCTTAGCCTGATCCGAGGTTTCCATGCGTGGTAACCGGTGTAGGAATCTTTTCGAACTTTGGTGCATGAAGGTTTAAATTAAACTCGACAGTAAGCCTTCAAGATGTCTCGCCCGAGAGAAACATATTTTTCCTCCATCCAAGCAAAGAATGCTTCATCTGCAGTAGCCCCAACACCAATAGTCGACATACGTAGAATGAGCGAGATGAAATCCCTCTTCGCTGCCCTCCATTCAACAAACCTTTCCTTTGGGCAACAATCATCGACAAACCCATCGGTGTTGTGAGGGAGTATAAAATCCTCATCAACTTCTCGCAGCAGAGACTTCTTCCTCTTGCCGGCAGCCTTTCCTCCTTGATCCAAAGAGGCTTACCAATAGACTTCCTAGGAACATAAACCTTTTCTCTTTTACTCTCCTAGACATCGTTGTCTCGGCCTTTCTTAGCAAGGGTTTTGAGACCTGCTGGGTTATGTCCTCTGTCATCCTTCGGACTTCCAAATCAGCCATAAATGCTTCTTGGTGAAGTGCTTCCAGCTCTTCTTCCTCGGTGACTTGTTTATCAGCGAGCTTAATTGTAGGATTCCGGCAAGCGGTATTAAGACCAATCAAGTATATCGAACCCAAGGGAAAAAGTATGCAATGAGGCCCTAGGAATACAAGTTCTTGGTGACTATTGTTGCAACAAGGGTTTTGGCACTAAAATCTACAAAATAATTGCAAGAATTAAAATTCAAACACTATGCAAGCAATTAATCGAACACCTAATATGCAAGAATAAATAGTTAAAATTCAATGGGGGATTGGGGTGCTAGGGATAATATCCATCAAGGAATCAATGATCAACAAGTTATGATTGAATCAAATTGCAAATCAACTAAGTTAGAAAGCATAAAACCATCATGCAATTAATCACTCCATTAATAACACAATGTCTAATGTGAGTATCCTTAGTGCAACTTATCTCTCAATTAAGAAGCACCCAATTCATACATTCATACACAATTATAACCCGAGTAATACCTAATCACGTTAGCTCAACTCTACTTTATTGCTAGGGTGATCAAATATTAATCTAAAGTGATAATTTTGCATGAAGCACAATGAGAATCACAATTAGGAAGCAATCTAACTCAATTGATCACAATCATCAACAATCATAGCATAAGGCAACCACATCATCCTCAATTTCAATTATCCCAAGCACAAGACTATTAGCCCATGGTGCTAAGAGCATAATGATTAATATATGTAACAATCCTATTTCTTCTAGTCAAATATTTATTATTTATTAATTCACAAATATCGAGTTATATTTTAGATTATTAATATGTCGCAATTTTTAATAAATTGTTATATCTTTTAAATTTTATTCGTATCTACAAAAATAATTTTCTAATTTAAAATCAAATCTTCAAATTCTCATGGGACATACATATACCTAATTTTTCACTAGAAAAAAATATTTTTCTTTCCTTGTTATTTCTAACTCTTTTGTAGCGGGAATTTAAAAATATTCTAATATTTAAATATTAATTCTTACCTCACTCTCAAGCCCAAGCCCAAGCCCAAGCCCAAACCCATTTATAATACATCTATATATATATGAGATGTTCCCACATATTTTGGATTCTATACACAAATTTCAATTAGGGTGAATCTCTACATATATACACGGTACCCTTCTTATTTTTCTCTTAACTTTTTTCTTTTCCGTCTTTGTTGTTCGTCTTCTATGCACGTCCCCAATTATTTTAATTTTGTCCTTTAATGTGTTCCTTTATGCTTGGTTATTATTCTCTGCATATATATATATATGTATACATATATGTGTGTGTTTTTTTATCAATACTAGCTTGCAAGCCTTCCATCGAATAGAGAAAAAAGCTGGATTCTAGAGGCATCGAAGACGAAAAAAATTGTAGACTGGGAAAAATGTATACAACCTATATTATATCATATATATATATATATATATATATATATATATATATATATATATATATATATATGAGGAGACAACAAAGAAAAGCACGTGTTAAAAGTACTATTCCCTCCGCTCGTTCATATGTGAAGTGACACGTAGTTTAAGAAAACTTAAATTAATGTAGGAGAGAGAATAAATTGTAAAGGTATTTTGGGTGGTTATATGAGATAAAGTGTAGGAGAGAGAATAAAGTAAGTAGCATTTTTTAAATTTAAATAATATTGTGAGGGTGTAGTTTATGGAGGTTATTCCATTTTAGGGGTGTGAGGTTAAGCGTGTGACGTTCCAAAAAGGAAAGTGTGAAGATAATTGTGGGACGGGGAGTATTATTAGTCGGTGTTTTCATTCTCTCTCTCTCTCTGCCTCTCTTAGAATTCCCTCTCTCTCTCTCTGCCTCTCTCTTTAAATTCCTTCTCTTTTTATACTTCTACGTCTATTGGCCTTCTTCTTCTTCTTCTTCTTCTTCTTTTTTTTTTTTTTTCAATTATGGTATATATATCAAAATTTTGCATATTTGGGTCTAAAAAAGACATTAAATTAAATACGAATATATGTTTATACTTTATAGTTTCATACCAAAATTTACCTATGACACAAAATTGATCTTGAAAAAAATTTCAATTTGGGAAATTTTAATAGCTATGTAAGTATGGACACCGAATGAATTGTTTTTGTTTAGTATATAGCAAATGAGTCAAGTTGGGGAGTCTTATATGTATTGAATTCAAGTACTTCTTTTGTTATGATTTAGATTACTTAAACTAAATAACATGAATTTTAATAAAAATATTTTTATTGGTATTAAAAGTGATAGGCTTAAAAGCCAACACTCACCCTTCAAGTGTAAAGGGATCGTGTAGCTAGTAAGTTAGGTTAAATTATCGATCCAAGGGAATCAAGTGTGAGATAGCCCTAAATTTACTAATTTAACCATAATTGTAGCACAAGTCATTCAACAAGATAGATTAAGGTGGTTCAAATAATAATTAGCAAAAACAATTAACTAAACTAACTAGCGCTAAATGCAATCAATAACAAAAAGGTGCTAGGGTGCTTATCAACAAATGGGGATCAAATATGCAACGAATTCAAATGAGCATTTATCAAGTCAATCAATTAATAAGAGCAATCTTTAAACGAGCATTAATCCCGTGCTTGGTAAGCCTAGGAGTTACGCTACAATTTAAGCACGAAGATTGAGAGGACTAAGTCACCCTTTCCTCCGGGACAAGAACACGAGTCAATAGGTTTCTCTAGTGTGTCTCCCCTTCGATACTAAGGCACCTTACCTATGATCTCTTCACTAATTACCCGACTACTAATCTAAGCAATTAATGTGAATTGATGCAATTCTAATAGCAATAACCAAGTCTCCTTGTATTAAGCTAATATTCACTCTAATTATCTAATTAATTCCCTCACCCAAATGAGTTATCTAAATACCCAAGTCTCCTTGTGATAATTAAACCACTATGCATGGAATTAGAAATTAATCAAACACATAGATCATTCAATACCCATCAATCCAATTAATTAATCAACAATCAAAATAACCCATAAGAATTCATCACAATACTCAATCACCCATAAGCATCAAAACATCCTAACACTAGGAATTTAGCCAAGCGTAATGAAAGTAAATAAACCCATGAAATTAATAAAATGAGCAATAGTCATAACAAGAGATTGAGTCAACAAAACTGAAATTAAATGTAAAATATCACCTAATTGGCGTCCAAACATTTATAAACCATTCTTTGATCGTCAAAATTGGAGAAAAAAATACAAAATCTAGCTATGTGTGTGTAAAAGTGTGTAATAGTGTGTGTAGGAATTAAATCCTAATTTTTCTCTCTAATTTCCCTCTAATCTCACGCTGAAAAAAATGTAATCTCCAAAAAAAAAAAAATGTAAATCTCCTCTCTAATTTACGCTGCTCATCTCCCCCTGAAATCTGATGGAAACCCAAGTTAAATGGTCAGGAATTCCCCATGTGGTGCGCTCTCATTGGGCGAGAGAAAAAGAAGCAAAACACGCTGGATGAAAAAACGTATTTGCGCTTCTCTGCTGCTCAACTCGGACCGAGGTGAAGAATGGCGGCCGAGTCGAGGTGAATTGACGGACAACGTTGAAAATATTTCTGTAAGATTTCTTTGCCTTGACTTGGTTCGTGGCGA
Organism: Paraleonurus japonicus; assembly: GCA_030762865.1. Lineage (NCBI taxonomy): Eukaryota > Viridiplantae > Streptophyta > Magnoliopsida > Lamiales > Lamiaceae > Paraleonurus > Paraleonurus japonicus. The sequence goes on along the minus strand of CM061053.1, from coordinate 33,917,534 downwards.
TCTCGGCTCAGAGGGAGATGACCTCGGTTCGAGTCGTGTATGGGCTCGGGTCGCGTGAAGATGCTGAAGGATTTGGGGCTTTTCTGCACTGGAATTGCGATGGCGACGACGACTGGGCATCACAAGGAGACGGGAACGGCGACGAACTGGGTTTGAGTCGCAAAGACAATGCGATGGTGCTGGTTGCGTCGGTAATGGTGAAGACGCCGGCGATGGTGGTTTATGAAGGGCTGCTGCGGCGATGACGGTGTGGTTGGGTCGTCGGAGATGTTGCAGGTGGTGGCGAAGGGCTACGAAGGGTGGATGGTGGCAGCGATGATGGGGATTGATGATTGGGTGTGATTGGTGGTGGATTGATGGTTTTGAGAATTTGCAGATTGGGGAAGAGATGTAAACGAAGGGGGTGAACTTATAAAAATGGTGGGTGCGATGTGTATTGGCTGGTGGGTGTATGCGCCAACCTGAAGGGTGTATGCGATTGTGGTGTTTTTCGCCGTCTCACCTTCGTTCGACCGTATCTCCTTCATACGAACTCCGATTTACCTCATTCTTTTTGCATTGCGAATCTCTCTCGGCCCTCTTTCATACCATGCAATTGCTCCATTAATTTGAATACCAAAAATCCTCAATTTGCACTCAAAGTTGGCCTCAAACCTCGCAATTTAAACTTATAATATCAAATCAAACAATTAAGTGCAATTAGACTAAATAATAGTGAATTAACATGAAAATTATATTAATTTAAGACAATTAAGCACACAATTATCATGCAATAATTCACCTAATAAAAAAGGTGTAAAGTAAATGATAAGTTGATTTTTTTCAATTTTATTGGAGTGAGTAATTGAGTGAATGAGATTAATTTAATTATAGTAGAGAATTGAATAATATAATATATTTTTTTGAAAGGTTAAGGAAAATTCCATTAAAATTAAGTACAAGGGGTACTCAACCCATGGTTACAATCAATCACTTTAGAGAGTTTAGACAAGCCCAAAGATCTCCTAACCAAGTACAAACATTAAAGTTGGACAACTAGACCTCTTTACAAGAAATTTAGTGCACGCCCCATAAACTTCAACACCCCATAAACTTCAATCTCACAATATTCACATGTTTATATAAAATACTATTACTTTTTGGACCCACGCTACACACAATCCAACCAATTTTTTAATTCATATATAAAAATTTACCAAATTATCCCTCAAAATATTTATGTTTTTTTATCACTGTCTTATTATGCATGCGTTATGTACATATGCATTTGTAGTGTGTGTATAGCCTTAGAGGGAATCACTCACGATTTGTTTTCCATGGGTCAAGATCATGGGATTGGTAACCATGAATAGTCAATGGTTATGATGTATGACTAAACTTGATTAGGTAATTTAATTAAAATAGTTTATTTGATAATCTAATTAGTTTATTATAAATATACGATTTGATGATATATGACGTGTTGGTAAAATAATTTCTACAATATTAATGAAATAATATTAGTTTGGTTAATTTAGCAATTAATAAATTATTTTATTATTGTTTTAAATAATGGGATTACTTGATTTAATTCTAATGTGGGGTATTTTATGATAATTTTCATATTTTGAGGGGTAGTTTTGAAATTTTTTATGTATAAGGTAAACAAATTTATTAGGTTATATATTTGTATGTGTGAGTAAAAAATAATGACATTTGTGTAAACTAGTGAAATTGTGGTGGTCGAGTTTATAAAAAAATTATTTTAAGGGTGTGAAATTTGTAATGGGACAGAAAAAAAAAAGTATAAAATAGAGATTATAATCTATTCAATAAAATAGAGATTTAAAACTTTTAAAGATTTATAGATTAGCTTAATTATTGAATAACATAGAAATTATGTAAGAGGTCCAAGGTTCAAATTAACCTCAAGACGACACCTCATCAAAATTAAACTCCGTATTAGTATAATAGGGACAACTCTTGAAGTAATGATCATGAAATATGTAAAATATTATGCTCGAAGTGTGATAAGTGTATAAGTGAACTTGTACCTTTCTCGCTTATGTTGATTGCATGCATATATATAATACCCGAAAATTATTTTAAGAGAATCCAAAAGCAAATTTTGTCAAAATTAAATTTAAGTGCTTAAAAATGATTGCATACACTATATAAGTATTTTTTTAAATAAAAATGATTCTCCTCATAAAATTGAAGGATCAATTTAATTCATGAAAAACCTTAAAACCTACATCCTAAAAAGAAATATTACCACAAGATATGTTGATTTTAGAAAATAATATTTTTGACAATATTTATGGAGATGAATGATGTGTATCAAATTAGTTTATTTCGTAAATTAATAGTTTTAGAGAATTAAGTTAGCAAATATGAATTGTTTATCCCACATGACCTCATATATTATTGTATGAACCCGTGTTGGATTGAACAAATTATTTATTAGTTGGTGTATTTAATTATATTGGACCACATTGTGCAAATTTATTTATGCACTATTATGTTAAATTTGTATGTATGGATTGGGCAAATTATTTATTAGCCGGTTTGTGTAGTGTTGCGATTATCTCACTGTTGGTCCATTTTATGACCTAATTTTATTTTTGACCCATTTTATTAGTTCATCAGTTCTCAAATCGGTGATGTGATTCTTTTTAGGATTCTAATATGGCTCCGGAGGTCCATCGAATTTGAGATAAACGCAGCCTTTGTTTCAAGAACAATATTAAAGGTCTTCTTCATAAGGAAAAAAGTATAGGACTTCAACATGAAACAACTCAAAATTCAAATGGAGGCGCAAATGCTCACAAACTTAGCTTCTCAAAGCTTCCGAAATACCCGGAGTTTTAACATCTCCGATTCCATCTACGGAGAGCATTCAACATGCATCAAATGAAGATGTTGCCGCAACATCGTAAAGTTATTATATATATTTGTTTTTATGTATCTTGAGTATTTTAAACCACTTTAGATCGATGGATTTTGATGGATTTAACTGTTAGATTCTTGCTAGTTTTTTATAGGACAATGTTAATCGAATTTTGTTCATGTAAATAGCCTATTGAGGTTCGGTTTATTTCTGGGAATTGTTAATATGAGCTGCTATCGGTAAGTTGTTGGAATTGCTCTGTGGTTTGCCATGTCTTTCTGATTATTTAAATTGCAATTCATGAAAGTTTTGTTTCTTGCTTTGTGTTTTAGTTTGTGATCTTTTTTATTTTGCGATATTTTAGTTGTACTTGGTGATTTATAATTGTATAGAATAGTTGGTTTCTTGCTAGATGTTTTGATTTTTATTCGGTTATTTAGTGGGTTTAGTTGTTGTTTGGTATGTTGATGGATAATTTGGCATACGACGGGTTCTTTTAGGTTTTTGATTTTTTCTTTTTGTTTTTGGTCCACTATTTGTGGGCCTTTTTGTATTTATTTTTGGATTAGGTCCTTAACCTTGAAATTGAGTTGTGATTTCTTTTTCATTTTTTTCCTTTTAATAATATTAAACATATTTGCCATCTTGACTATCTTGAAAGTTATTGATGTACAAGAATGATATATTTTTAAATAAAAGTTGTTTACGTATAGGCTAGTTTCAAGAAAATGAGTCGGGGTCAAACAACGGGAAAAGGAATTTTGAAGTATTATAATACTTACGGGAAGATGAAGATTGATGTTGATACATCAATAGGGAGGCCAATAAACGCGGATGAGTCTGCGAAGTTAGCAAGTACAATTGGATTAATAACGAAAGATATTCTTCATGTACCTAACAAATGGAAAGACGTAGATAAGGTCCATGGATTGATGACGGGGTTTGACCATCTACAAGTATAGGTTAAAAGTATTACTATATTTAATATATTTTTATTTCCTTCTTGTAGTCTAATGTGCATGTTTTATGTGAATTGTATATGCACATGGATGTGAAGAACATCGATACACCTGACGTGAAACGAAGTCGATTAACATGATGAAAACAAGACTGACAACAACGCTTTCAGGTTGCACAAGCACTTCCATAAGTATGCAATTGTACAAGAGGCTAAGAATAACAAGCCATCTTTTTGTCCCAATAAAGATAATCGGGAACAATCTGTGCGATTATTTTGCAAATCCAAAATTCAAGGTAGTTCTAGTCTATATAATTATTGCTCCGTGCTCAATACTTTATTTTCAATATCAAATCTCTAATTTGTAATGTTGTAATTATAATACTCTTGCAACATGTATGTGAGGTAAATCGAAACAACGGACAAAAATGCAATGCAAACATATATCTGGAAGAAAGGCTTTTACGGTTCGATCGCATGAAATTATGAGTATATAATAATCTATTTATTTGCTAGGTTTAAAGTTCATTCGTGTCTTGATATTTATTTACTAGTTCCTACAATAATAACATTATGAATATTCACATTACAAAAGCTGTTTTTGTGTGAGTTAAGCTGAAATATTTATGATTATAGTTTTTCTATACATTTCAATTTTTAATTAATTTTCCAAGATCTAATTTTTTTAAAATTTTTTTATCCATAGTCTCGTCAAGAGTTAGATGGAGCACCGTGCGATAGAATTGACTTGTATGAGCGCACTCACGGTGCGGTGAAAGATGGATGGAAATCAACGAGGCTAAGGAAAATTAGGTGAGTCATGTAGACATATTTATAATATTTAAATTGTTCAGCTAGGTTATTGTTGTGAGGCGGATTGCTATTGGTTTTATCTTTTTTATTGTTGTTTGTATAATTATTTCTCGGCTATTTAGTGCTATAGTGGTCTGATTAGTTTTTGGTCTACTTTTGTTTTTTGATTTTGTCATTGAAAATCGATGTTAGTGGGAAATAAGCTGTCATGCATAGTTGTTTTTGGGAAATAATGAATTTCTAATTCGGCCTCCAAAGCAATTCTTCCTTTCCTATAGTGGTCCTGTATTGTTTTGTTTTTGGTCCACTATTTTGGGATACTTTTTGTGCTTGTAATTAGATTTAGTTTAATTAACCTTACCCCTGGTTGTGGGTCCCCTTGAAACTGGGTCATGGTTTCCTTTTCCGTTTTCCTTTCAATAATATTACTTATATTTATGATATTTTAGTTATGTTAATAAAATTGATGTTAAATTACTTTTTATGCTTAATTATTAGGAGAAGATGAAAAAAAAGCGAGAAGAGTACATTGAGCTCGGAATTGAGAAGATTGCGAGATGAGATTGTCTTGGAGATTTTGGGTCATGGTACAGGATATGTAAAAGGTCTTGGTTATGGTCCAAAGCCTCCAAGTAGGCGCAACACATTTTACGACTCTTCTACTCAATTAAGAGATGAACTAAAACACACAATGGAGAAATTGCAAGAGTCAAGCTCGGGCTCAAGAGTTTGAAACTCGGGCCCAAGAGTCTCAAGCTCAGTGCAAGAACTTAACTCACAAGTAACTGGTTTGAAAGATGAATTGTCTTCACAAAGTGCAAATCTTTTCGTGCAAGGTGCAACTCTCGCCAAACTTATGGCTTATTTGACCGAAAAAGGAATGAAACTATAAAGGTTAGCTTCTATTTTATTTACTTTGTTTCTTTGTGGTTTTTATCTTTTGCATTGCATGTGTTTCTTGGTTTCTTTTTCTTTATCCTTTCAAAGAATATTACACATATTCGATTAACATTTACTTTTAATAATATTAATATATAATATTTTTCACAGGTGATATCTACGAGAGGAGAAGATTTTCATCGTCATTTGAAGTGAAAAGAAATAACATCATGGACATAAGTTTTAAAAATATATATTTTATATTCTTGTTTCATTTAATTACAAATATTGTTTGTCGTTTTCTAATGACTTGAATGAATTTTTGTGTTAATGCGGACTAATTTTTATCTTTATTTTAGTTTTTGATGTAAATATTTATCTTTTATTTATTTAGTAATTGAAATTAGTTTATCACGATAATTTGTAAAATTCCTTAAAAATTAATTGAATGTTATTATTATTTTAATATATATATATATATATATATATATATATATATATATATAAATTCAAATAAATTATCAATAAAAGTAATTATTTCATGACGAATTATGTGTCACAATAAGCATTACTTTTTATGATGAAATAATATTTTGTCATTGTATGTTAACAAACGATTACGATATATGTTGTTGTTATACCAAATTTTTTTGTGACGCTAATCATCTTCATCACTGAACAATATGTTATTATGACAAAAATATTTTGTCACGATTTTTACATTTTTTAACGACGCAGAATAATTTTGTCATTAAACTCTATATTTTTTGTGACAAAACATGTTGTCGCTTATATCATTATATATAATGACGATAAAATTTTTGTCACTTTAGTGTAATTTTTTTCATGACAAAAAAATTTAAATGCGACAAAATATATAATGTCACTATATTTAAACTTTTAGTGATGATTTTTATTTTCGTCATCATTTTCAAATCATTTAGTGATAATAAAAAATTTGTTACTAAATCGCATTCATTGGTGATAAATTATGTTGTCATTATATATGTACATGTATGACAACGATACAAAATTTGTCACCAAATCACACTCATTGGTGACAAATTATTTCGTTGTTATATTTGTCCATATATAACAACGATAAAAATTTGTCATTAAATCACACTTATTAATGATAAATATTGTTGTCATTATATATATACATATATAACGGTGATGATTTTTATTTTCGTCATCATTTTCAAATCATTTAGTGATAATAAAAATTTTGTTACTAAATCACATTCATTGGTGATAAATTATGTTGTCATTATATATGTACATGTATGACAACGATACAAAATTTGTCACCAAATCACACTCATTGGTGACAAATTATTTCGTTGTTATATTTGTCCATATATAACAACGATAAAAATTTGTCATTAAATCACACTTATTAATGATAAATATTGTTGTCATTATATATATACATATATAACAACGATCAACATTTCGTTATCAAATAGCAACTCTTTGGTGATCAATTTTACAAAAGATGACGAAATAGTTAAACTAATTGTGACAAAAAATAGCGTCAATAAAATTTGACAAGTTCAAGTAAAATATGGATAATCGTCACAAAAGTTAGTTTTTAGTAACAATAATTCAAATCGTCATATAAAATTGAACTTTTAGTGACGACACACTATATTAAGTGACGAAATTGTGATGCCTAACGTGATGATTTATATGTCACTATAGATAAAAAGATATAGTGACGATGACCTTTATCGTCACCAAATGATAACTTTTCATGACAAATTATAATAGTGTCGCATTTACATAATACCACGCACTTACAACGACGATCTTTGCAACGAAATATTTCGTCACTAAATATTTATTGTGACGAAAATGATATTTTAATGACGAATTTTTTCATCGTGATTTCTCAAATTTCTTGTAGTGAAAGCAAATTCTCAAAGAAACGGACCAAAAATAAAAAGCACAAAAACACAAACACACCAAAGCAACAAAAAGGATGGGTTGCCTCCCATCTAGCGCTAGGTTTAACATCCTTTCTTTGGGACGGAACTCAAGGAGTTCATACTTCCCTTTCATCGAAGACATGAGGATAGTCCTTGTGCCTCACTAGATTTTCTTTTGCAAAAAGGCAACATCCCCACTTGTCTTCTAAGAGAAGCTTTCCTCCTTCTTTAATCTCCTTCACCGTTAACACCTCCTTGAGTCTCTCAACACCAAGTAGACGGCTCCAATTCGATTCACTCCAGACCACTTGGTCTCCAACTTCAAAGCTCACTTCCTTCTTCTCAAGTGGTGTGCTTTTCTCCTCTAATACCCCCAAACTTGAGCATTGCTCAAGCTTGGTCACATTCTTCTTCAAGCTTCTTATCACCGGGTCAAGCAAAGGCTCCATGAAAGCTTTCTCCTTCCTAAGATCATCCAAAGAAACACAACTTGTTAGCAATTATTTTACAAGAGGGAATAAAATGCTCATTAACTAAAGAATTAGAAGAAGTAGAAGGTGTAGAATCATCCCTATCAATGGAAGGGTATAAATCGATGATCTTAATGTATCCACACGTCTTCTTCTCCAATGTGCTTGGAGCAACTTCTTCCGGATGAGCTCTAGTAAACGTCACCTCCTCTCCATTATAGCCCAACTTGATCTCTCCTTTTTCAACGTTGATCATGGCTTTGCCGGTGGCAAGGAAAGGTCTACCAAGTATGATAGGTGCCTCAAGCTCTTCCTTCATGTCAAGAACAATGAAATCAACCGGGAAGATGAACTTGCCAACTCCTACCAATACATCTTCAACGATCCCAAATGGATGAGCATATGATTGATCCGCCAATTGAAGATTGATATTTGTAGGAGTCATCTCTCCTAGCTCCAACTTCTTAAAAACGGACAAAGGCATGACATTTATACTTGCTCCTAAGTTACACAAGCCTTGGACATTCCTATTCTCACCAATCTCGCAAGGAATTATAAAGCTCCCCGGATCCTTTAGCTTTTGAGGTAAGTGTCTCTCTAAGATCTCCTTGCACTCCTCCACCAATTTAAGCATACCCTTTTCATCCCAACTTCTCTTCTTAGACATGATTTCTTTCAAAAACTTCTTATAATGGGGTATTTGCTCAAGGGCATCCAATAGTGGAATATCAACATGCAAGCTCTTCGAGGAATGGAACCGGAGTGGGCTTCATGAGAACTTCCCATGCATCTTTCTTGGACTTCTCTTCTTCTTTCTTGGACTCTCCCTTTGATTTCATCTCTTCTTCACTTGCCTTCTTCTCCACAACCACACTTTCTTCACTAACTTCTTCCTCTTTCTCCACCTCTTTCTCAATTTCCACTTCGTGGGCATCTTTGGCCCTTCATATCTCATACCACTACTAAGTTGGATAGCACTACAAAACTCCTTAGGATTAGGCTTGGTGGTGGATGGATACTTCCCCTTGTTTTGCAAGTGGTCCACCATAGAAGAAAGTTTCCCAACCGTGGTAGCCAATTGTCCCACTTGATGCTCTATGGTCTTGAACCTCGTGTCCATTTGCTTACCAATGTCATCAAGCCCAGAATCATTTGCCTCCAACCTCTTCACTCTCATCCCAAGAAGCTCCTCCGTAGTAGCCTTCCCTTCATTATTCAGTGCTTTGGCACCGGATCAAATCCGGGAGGAAATTGGATGGCGGCTCTCAGTTGGCATAAGAAAATTTTTCGTGTCTCCTCCAATTGTTGCCATTGAATTGAGCTTGAGGTTGAGGTTGATAACTCCCTTGTGGCCTATTTTGGTATGGCATTTGATAAGGCCTTGCTCCTCGAAAATTCCCTTGATAATTCCCTTGATAGCCTCTTTGAAACGGAGGCCTTCCCATGTAGCTAACCTCTTCAACCGACATTGGACTTGCACACATATCAACTTGAGGGATGGATGGACTCACACTTTGTTGGCTTTGTGAAGTAGTACGAGCTCCCAAACGGTCCATCATAGTCATCATCATACTCTTCATCGACTTTATCTCCTCAACATCGGACACTCTATGATGTGCTCCACGATTAACCGACACTTGGAACAAATCTTGGACAATATTCTCCATTATCTCATTCATTTTCCCCACCGTCTTCGACCAAATAGATCCATTAGCATAAGCATTAAAAAATGAAAGACCCCATCCATCAAACCATTGCAAAAATACATAATGGTTTGTTCCTCCGAAAAGCCATGTTGGGGACAATTAATAAACAACATACCATACCTCACCCAAGCTTCCGGTATAGTCTCTCCATTCTTTTGGCGGAAATGAGAAATTGCCTCCTTAGCTTGCACGATTTTGGATGGTGGATAGAACTTCATCAAGAATCTTTTGGAAAGGTCCTCCCATGTATGTACGGTCCAGGGAGGAAGTGAATTGAGCCATGCTTTGGCTCTCCCCTTAAGCGTAAAGGTAAAAACCTTAACTTCTTAGCATCTTCGGGCACACCGTTGTACTTGGTTGTGTTGGAAATCTCTAGAAATTGTGCCATGTGTTGATGAGGGCACTCCTCTTCATCTTTCCCTTCAAATTGCTTCTATCTAAGCATCCTCACAAGAGCGGGACTTATCTCAAAATTGTTGGCTTCTATTCTCGACCTTGCTATCCCATCATAATGCTCACGAAGTTGTGGCTCAAAGAACTCTCTCAATGGCCTACCTTGAGGTGGTGGCTCATTCATTGGTTGTGGTTGGGCTTGTGGAATGTGAGGTGGCTCTTGATATCGTGGCTCATGATTGTATGGCATTTGAGAATAGTATGGTGGGAATTGTTGTGGATGAGGTGGATAGTATGGGTATTGGTGAGCTTGTGGAGGGTAGGGGTATGGATTTTGGTAGGAAAAGTGTTGTGGTAGCATCCTTTGAGGATAAGGGCCAACTTGAGCATTAAAGTTGTTCCCATGACCTCCTCCATTGTCTACTCTTCCTTCTCCATTTCCATTCAACTCCTCAACATGAGGTTCACCAACAACTCTCTCTTCGTTCCTCAACTCTTCACCTTCCATTTCTTCTCTTCTTCTTCTACCACGATTTCTTCTAAGTGTAGCTTCAAGTTCCGGATTGAGTGGCAAGGGTGAAATACCACTTGACCTTGTTATCATGCACCTACAATACCACTAATCCAAGTATCAAAATCCAACAAAAATAAACAAAACAAAAATACAAAAACAAAAACAACAAGTAGCCACTTCAAACAATTGCTAAGTCTCACTATAGGCGCAAAAACTAGTTCCCGGCAACGGCGCCATTTTGATTGTAGGATTCCGGCAAGCGGTATTAAGATCAATCAAGTATATAGAACCCAAGGGAAAAAGTATGCATTGAGGCCCTAGGAATACAAGTTCTTGGTGACTATTGTTGCAATAAGGGTTTTGGCACTAAAATCTACAAGACAATTGCAAGAATTAAAATTCAAACACTATGCAAGCAATTAATCGAACACCTAATATGCAAGAACAAATAGCTAAAATTCAATGGGGATTGGGGTGCTAGGGATAATATCCATCAAGGAATCAATGATCAACAAGCTATGATTGAATCAAATTGCAAATCAACTAAGTTAGAAAGCATAAAACCATCATGCAATTAATCACTCCATTAATAACACAATGCGTAATGTGAGTATCCTTAGTGCAACTAATCTATCAATTAAGAAGCACCCAATTCATACATTCATACACAATTATAACCCGATTAATCCCTAATTACGTTAGCTCAACTCTCGCCTATTGCTAGGGTGATCAAACATTAATCTAAAGTGATAATTTTGCATGAAGCATAATGAAAATCACAATTAGGAAGCAATCTAACTCAATTGATCACAATCATCAACAATCATAGCATAAGGCAATCACATCATCCTCAATTTCAATTATCCCAAGCACAAGAGTATTAACCCATGGTGCTAAGAGCAAAACCCATGGGTAGAAAATCTAAGCAAGCAATTAAGAAGCAAATCACAACAATTAATGAATTAAAAAGAGCAAAGTGGAAGAACATCACTAATTGGATTCAATGATAAAAATAAGAATGCTTGAGTCTTTACAATATCTTCAATTACAATCTCCTCCTCTTCAATTACAACTTGGAAATGTAAAACTAATGGATCAAATCACTAATCTAAGGTATAAATGATCAAATTCTATCTAAATCTATGAATCTAATCCAATTACAAAGAGAATTAAGTTATGGAATAAGAAATTCGCCCAAAAACTGTACAATAACCGCTCTAATCTAAGCTAGGAAGAATATGCTCTATTTTCTACTCAAATGAGCTTAAATACAAAGAATTTGATTTTGGCCATCCCTCGACTCGAGGTTGGGGCCCTTGAGTCGAGGCCTTGAAGTCGCTAATGCGATTTTGCAGTTTCGCCTCCAGCCTCGAGTCGAGCTCTGGCCCTCGACTCGAGGGATCTCTTTCACCTCGATCCTCGACTCGAGGGCGGAGCCTCGAGTCGAGCTTGCTCGATTTTTGGAATTTCAGCCTATTTCCCTCACCCTCCGGTCGAGGCCCCTGGACCTTGACCCGGAGGTCGAGTCCAGGAATTTTCTCGACCCGGACTCTACCTCGACCCCGTTTTCGCTCGTCTTGATTGTCTCTTCATTCTAAGAATGCCGGTACTCTCGGTTTGGCCAAATTTCACAGATTTACCTATAAACGGGATGAGAAACATCAAATATCTCACAAGTAATACTTTTTAGGCAAAGTAGTGATACTCTACACATTTAGGCACAAAATCTAACACTTTTAATCACTTTTTGCACTAAAATAGCCCCTAAAAACATGCATCGATTCACTCCGTCAGAGCTTTACCAACCTTCTTTGCTTGGTTGGTTGGGAACTTTCTGCTTCAACAACCTCTGCAGGAGCGATAACTCATTTCCCAACGAGACTCCCAAAGAGCCCTTTTCAACTCGGCTTTCTTCTTTCTCTCGGTCAAGAAAACTTCCACGACCTTTAACCTTTCTTGAACCTCGGCCAACTCCGTCTCCTTCTCAACAAACTCTCATTTAATTTCAGTTCTCAACCTGTTCCTCCCCCTTTTAACATCATTCAAGAGGGAGTCCAACGAGCTTCCATTTCTGAGTCCGCCAAAAATATCCTTTCGATAAGTGCGAGAACTTCTCCATAAATTTGTTCATTTCGAGCTCGGAAAGAGATTGGCTTGGCAATCTTATCCTCCACATCCAGCTAATTCTTAGCGGTGGAAGACGTAGTCTCGTAAATACGCTTGTTTTCCTCCATGACAAAGAAGCAACTTTGTTTTCCCATCTCCGGAATGATGTCTGAATAACCTCATTCGATCTATCCCTTCCCAAAGGGTTAGGTGCATACCTTCTTTGTTAGGATGTATACTATAAGCCTAGCTTTTTGTATGAACATCTTTTTGATATGAGATTCTTTATGATCAAAATACTTGCTTTTTATGATTGTTACATATATCATTGTTTTTGTCCGAGATCAATCTATCTTTGTAGATAACATGGTGTGTGGTGTCACACGTAAGATCATGCTATCGGTTCCTTATAGATTATAAATAAGAGCTCACAACCAAGATGAATTTGGACAAACCATTGGAACGGTTGTGGTGTAATTTGGTATTAGTCTATCTTGACTATAAAATTGCACTAGTACATTTTGTATATATTGAGCGAGGACCATCCGAGGTTGTTCAATTTGTACTTGACTATATTAAAGAACAAGACCTCTGTTATTATGGATGTATGTCTTCTTAATCCCTATTTAATAATGGGCACGTGTACTCGGTGTATGTTTCTTTGATTTACCAATGAGTGAGATTTATTAAATTAATAGGCTCGGTGAATTGGGAGATAGAATTTGTTTATATGGTGTGTTGTTGATTATAGAAGGAATACGTGTCCTAATTATTTAGGTTGATGATGTCCCCTTGAGGAGCTCATAAAGATTATCATGTAAACCCTGCGGTGGATTTAATCCGATATGATAATAAAGATGAGTGAATCTTGCTCTAGGAATTAGATGTAAATTAATTAAGTTGTCAAGAACTTATTTAATTTATGGACATTCGATATATTAAACATGGGGAAATAAACGTACACATAATAAAGGAGCCCATATTATAATATGGGATTAGGGCTGATAATTCAATTATAACTCTTTAGTGGACCGAGTTATAATTGATGGGCTTAAGTAGAGTGTTCGAGATAGAACACAGACATTTAGGCCCATCGGAGGCCTAACCCTAATTCCTCCTTAGGGTCCCCTGTTGTAGCCTATAAATAAACTCTATATCGAGCCTCCGGACGTGTGAAAAACGTGAGATCGAGAGAGATAGATTCTGATTCTTTGGAGGATCGTCGACCACTCGGCGTCCAAAGGAAAGTGATAGGAATACGGCGAGAAGATCGTAAGGTTCGTGGCTCATCCTAGACCCGCAGCTTCGACCTTAGAACTAGTTCGACTTCACCTATTAAGGTTAAGTGGTATGATTTATTTCTGCTGCATTTTATGCATGTTGAAAGTGTGCGTGTAGTGTAAAATAGAATGATGTTGTCTTGAATGTTATGGCATGCACTACAATATCTAAATATCGAGAATGTGAAACACAATGAAGACTAACACTACAATGCAAAGGAGTAAATTTTTCATAGACTTGTTAATTAAAGTCTATGATGCACATCGCGAAACGTTTCACTAATTCGAAAGTGAATACAAAAGTTTGTGTAAAGAGTTTCCAAGATAGAACCTTTACAACGGAAAATAAAGACTCAATATCACCTATTGACTCTTAAACGACTAAGTGTAGTATTACAAAATATTACACCGTCAAAAGTAAATCAAAGTATCAAAGACATCTACGCTAATGACACTTCAATAAACCTATGTTAGTAAACGAGGTAACATGCACAAGTACCAACGTAAAGGGGGAATAACAACCCTATCTCTTGGATGCACTAACGCACTCAACAATTGATATTTGGATATTCCTTGCCATTCTTGAAGTCCTCGGTCTTCTATTTATAGACGTCCTTGGCTTCAACCATAGATCCTTGTAGATGGATCTAGAAAGACTCCAAAATAACTTCCCCTTAATTCTCTCACATAACCGTCCATGTAGCTAGTTGATTTCGTGGTTAACTCCTGCAACCGCATGATCTAGGTCCTTCTAAATCTCTCTGGAATTAGTCTTGAATTACGGATCCTTATGGAAGATTACGGAATCCGTCCTCAATGTTGCTCTCAATGTTACAACATCCTCGACAACATTTGACTAAGTCTTCATTCCGCATCCTTGTAGAACGTTCTAGATCTTCAACCCGCAATGTCACAACATCTACTACAACATTGAGCAGGTTAGAGAATAAAAGTTAGTTATATGAAGAAAGAAAGGGTCAAATTCGATGTGGCGAGAATATGTGATAACATCACATGCGACATCAACAATCTCCCCAAATTTGACCTTTTACGCTACAACACACGATGTATATATGTCAAAAGAATATATAAGTCGGTAATGTATGTATGATGAGAATCTCATCTCGTAGCATACACTCATCAAATCAAAACTGTCAGTAGCAAACTAGTCAAACAAGTAAAATCGAATAAGTAACTCAAGGTTAACTTATTCAAACACAATAAACCATTAAGGTTTAACCAAAAGCAGATTAGTATCCTCATCTAATCAAAACATCAAGATGCAGCTCAAGATAAGAGCAGAGCATTTAACATGATCATGAAAATCAGTATCGGATCAATGCTTCAAACATAAACCTAGTATCGTAGTCGAAACTAAGTAAACAAAAGCAAGATCCGAGCAGGTTATAAAGTATCGAGCCTTAGATACACAACAAAAGTCTACTTAACCAAAAGTATCAAACTCGATTTACAAGGGAACTATCACGAATCTCCCCCTGTGAAACAACTTATCATCATCGGGTCATCCGATCTCGTAAATCACCATAAAGCTCAAGAACTTCCTCATCTTCATCAAAGAAGTTCCACTATTGCAAAGTTTGCAGTAACATCTGCAGCAACATCGGCATCGAGGTCCATTTGCATTACCCTCTCCACCAGGATTTGCACCATCTCCACCTTGATTTGCATCAAGAATGTGAATTTCTTCGATTACAACACCACGAGCACGACCAGCGGTTGGTACTCCCCCTGTGGTAGCGAGAAAGTAACCGCAACCAATAATCCTTCAAAAGCGAAGTTCATTGATTGATTCTGCCAAAACGTCCAATTACTGCGAATAAAATTTTCATTAAATTCATAAAACCAGCGGGATAGTTAGGATTTTGTGGAGCGGCATGTGGAAGCGACATGTGGAGCGACATCTGGGCGGCTTCAGAACATGATTATGAGCAGGATCGGGAACAACATTATGAGCGGCATCGGGAGCAACATTCTCTTCAAACATCGGGATCTCGGTATAGGCAAATCAATTACCACTGTTTTCACTCGGCCAAAGCGGTGAGATATTCATCAAAGTCACCCTCCCCTCAACAACTCATTTCGGCTAGGTTGAAAACCATGACTCTTCAAGTAGCCATAAATCAAATTCGGATAAGGAAGGTTCCCTTTTTCGTAAATATTTCCAAAGAAACTTCATCAAATGATGGAAAATTACCAGTCCTAAGTTAAATCTCCTCATAACCCCAATTCTAAACATCAAAAAGCTGGTCCTTAGTCACTTTGGTTGAATTTGTAGAAGGAATCCAATTATACACAATCAACATATGAATAACTGAATATAGAGATGTCAAGTGAGCGGCAAGCATATGTCTTTGCCACCTAACTATTCTACCACCGGTCAAAGTTTGAATTACCTCATCCATAGGAGGTACATCTTCTTCATCCATGTGATCAATATGGAGGAAGGAATTGATCACTCAGTGTGAATGGAACATCTCTCCCCCAAAGTTTACTGAGACCGTACCAATGAGAGTTTCTTCTTCCATGTCCCTTTTTCAGACTTGCATAGAACTCATAAACCCAATTAGTCACAAAAGAATCAACAAAAGTAACAGATGCATCAAACTTCTTTCTTCTAAGTATCTAACCAACCCCTTAGACTCAAACTCAAGAACATCAATCTTTCTTTCTATCAACAGTTTCCTATTACTCAACTTAGTAACTTTTTGATCAAAAGTTTCACTATCTGAATCATCACTAGAATCCTCATGTTCACTAGCATTCTCATCACCAACGGGAAGTTCGAATCGGTACATTTCTCGGAATGATCAGATTCTTCACTTGATTTCTCCTCGCAGTCATCACTACCGTCATCTGGATTAGGTGTTGTTGCACTTGTTCCAACATCGGGTACATCAACTGTCTGTTTCTTCTTAGATCGCCTTTCTTGCTTCATTTTCAGCTCAATCGGTGGTACATTCTCGTCAGAATCACCATCATCGGTATCAACACTGTTCACCACTTTGCTTGTCGGAATTTTGAGAATCCGAGTCGGAGAATACCTTAATTGGTTCATTTGCAATCGAACCCATAGTAGGCTTCTTTTTCCTTGATGATTCTGAGTAATCAACCCTAGTAAAGACACGTCCCGATCTCCTCCTCGGTTGTGGAACGCAGATGGAGGACTTCTCTTCCTTTTCCCTTTTACGGCCTTTTAACAGATGCAGAAGCTCCATCGGTTCTGAGTCCTCCGACATTGAAGAGTCGGTGTGATCGAAACATTATCCTCCTCGGCAAGTGGACTCTTCCCTTTCTGGTTTCAACCGATGGGTGCATCCTCCATTGTTGCGTCCTCGCCAAAGATATTCTGCGGCAATTGCGGCAATATCGACTTCTACGGTAGTCGATCGAGGGTTTTCGAGGAACGGGAGTAGAAGAAGGAGTAGGGTTAGTTGGAGTGACCAGGTATTGAGACACATCAACCGAAATAGAGCCGATTGTGAGCTCGGGAACATTGGGTGCGTCTCTCGGGTTTTGGGCAAGATTTTGAGCGATTGTTTCAGCTGTGCGCTCGGCGCTTCGGTGGGTATGTGAATGTTCGGAGGGTAGCGTCAATCGGAGGCATAGGAGGTGATGTGGTAGTGGATGATTCAGCAATAGTTGCGGCATTAGGGTTTGTGGCCATTTGAGTAGATTGAGGTTGGTTTGAGAGTTTGGAGAGGTTTCGTGTGAGGGAGAAGTTTGAATGTGTGAGCCTTTTGGATTTCCTGCCATTTTCACTTAAATAAAGTATTAAAATATTCAATTTAAGTTGACAAATGTAAGACAAAAGAAGATAATAGCCGAACACTTATGTAAAAAAATTTCGAGAAAAATTGAACAATGATCACTACTATGCTTTAGTATATGGAGCAACATAATTTCGAGACTTATATAGAGAAAATAAAGTTACGGTTATTAGTATAGAGCCACAAAGAAAAATCTGGAATTAATTAGAACCTAGGTGGTTTAAAACATTAAATCCATGATCTCCTAAAATTTAGGGAATGAAATCATGGGTAAAAACTTCCAGAAAAATTCAAATTAATTAATCCAATTAATTAAAACTACACGACATTATCTAAATAAGGTAGTAGTGGGTTTAGTGTATGACCTAGTCAAATTAAGAACTTAAACATAATTAATTAATCACACAAAGTAAAATAAATTCGAAACCAACCTAATGTTGTACTCAAAATTGGAACACGCACTTCAACACCGGTTTTTCCTTAAAAAAATTTTCCAATGTTGCAAATAAATCGTTTTCAGTTTTCTAGCACTTTTAATCACACATTGATCCATCTTTTCAAAAGAGTGCATCGTAGTAGCGAACTCCGTGCCCCATAGTTACTCAATGGATTTGTGAGCATATTGATGTAACACTAATCACCTTTTGAAAAGAAGACATCGTAATGTAGCGAACTCCGTGCTCCATAGTTACTCGGTGAATTAGTACATCTTGAGTGCTTTTTCTTTCTATTTCTTTTCAATTGCATTTGAGAAGTGTGAGACCTTTTTATATCTATACAACATCAATTATGATTCAAATTCATTTTTCGAGGAATTAATTAATCAAGAAAAGTTAAAAAAACCCAAATTATACACTGTACCGTGATGTTGTCACGTATGTTATAACATTTGTAACAACATCTATCTAACTTTATTTAGATAGTGCACATACCAAGAGATTTCCTCAAAAATGAGAATCTCTCATGGTCAAGAGCTTTAGTGAAAATATCAAGCAAATTGATTTTTAGTGGGTACATACTCTAACTTAACAATATTTTTCTCTACTAAATCCCTTATAAAATGATGTCTTATACTAATGTGCTTAGTGAGTGAATGTTGTACAAGATTTTTGAAATATTAATAGCATTAGTGTTATCACAATACACAGCTTAAAATATCACTTTTAATACCATAATCATGAAACATCTTACTCAACCATAGAAGTTGCGACAACAACTTCCGCCGCGATGTATTCAGACTCTGGTGGATTGTGAAACACAGCTTTGCTTTCTCTTTGTGCCATGAAATCAGGTTGTTTCCCATGTAGAAACAGCCACCACTGCATTTCTTTTCTCGTCATCTATGTCTCCAGCCCAATCAAGATCACTATATCCCACAAGTGTGCTATTTGTGTCCTTGGTATACCAAACACCTAGATCACTTGTACTGCAACATATCTTATGATTCTCTTAACCGCATTCAGTGTGATTCCTTTGGACATGTTTGGTACCTGCACAAACACAAACACTATACATGATATCTGGTCTGCTAGAGGTTAAGTAAAGAAGACTACCTATCATGGACCTATACGGTGTTGGATCAATTTCTTATCCAGCATTGTCTTTACAAAATTTCGTGTAGATCCCATAGGTGTTTTCATTACCTTAGAATTTTCCAAACCAAACCTTTTCACTAAGTTTTTAGCATATTTGCTTTGTGAGAAGAAAATACCATCTTTTTCTTGTTTGATTTGAAGACCTAAAAATAATTTAGATCCCCAACCATACTCATCTCAAATGTTGCAGTCATTGCTTCAACAAAAGCTGTTTAGCATTTTATCACAAGTTGAACCAAAGACTATATCATCAACATATATTTGAGCAATTAATAAATCTTCTCCATTTTGTTTGATGAATAAGGTATTATCAGCAATTCCTCTAATAAAACCAAATTGCAAAAGAAAGTCAAGAAGTCTACCATACCATGCTCTAGGAGCTTGTTTTAGGCCATACGGTGCTTTCTTGACTTATAAACATGATTAGGATATTGTGGGTTTTCAAATCCCTTAGGTTGTTCAACATATGCTTCTTCTAACAAAATGCCATTTAAAAATGCAGCTTTAACATCCATTTGGTGAAGTTTAATATCAATAAAACATGCAATTGCTAGTAATAATCTAATAGATTATATCCTAGCAACAGTGCAAATGTTTCATCAAAATCAATACCTTCAACTTGTGTATACCCTTGTGCAACTAACCTAGCTTTGTTTCTAACAATATTACCGGACTCATCAGCTTTATTTCTAAAAATCCACTTAGTTCCAATGACATTGACATCATCGTGCCTTGGAACTAGTGTCCAAACATCGTTCTTTTCAAACCGATTAAGTTTCTCATGCATAGCATTAATCCAATTTTCATCTTTTAATGCTTCAAGAACATTTTTAGGTTCAATTTCGAATAGTAGCACTCTGCATTAACAACATTACAAAGAGAAGACATACATATTGATCTTACCAAATCTGCATGCTCTTTTGAACTTACTTTCCTTCTCGGTTTGCACACCAACCGAAGCATCACCAATGATCTGTCTTTGTGGATGATTTTTGGTTATACAACTAGATGGATTCAGCTTTGGTGTATATCTTGATTGTTACGAGATGAATCTGCTGAAATTTCAGGGATGTTGCACGGATGTTGTAACATTCGGTGACACATTCTCGATTTCGGTGATTATCTTGAACTTGATAACATCGAACACATCTTCATCATCATTGTCATCTGTAAGCTTTTATCATCATCAAACACAACATTAACAGATTCTTGAACAATGTTAGTTCTAAGGTTAAAGATTCTATAGGCTTTACTATTTCTAGAATAACCTAAGAAAAAACCTTTATCACTTTTGAATCAAACTTGAGAAGTTGATCCCTATCATTCGTAATATAACACACACAACCAAACACATGAAAATATTTCACATTTGGTTTTCTATTGTTCGAGAATCTCATATGAAGTTTGATCGAACCGGATCTTAGAAAAACTCTATTAGAAATATGACATGTCGTATTCAATGCTTCACCCAAAATCTCTTAGCAAGATTTTTAGATGTAAGCATGACTCTAGCCATTTCTTGTAAAGTTCTATTTTTCCTTTCAAAGCAATCCCATTTTGTTGTGGAGTTTTAGGTGAAGAAAACTCATGCAATATACCTTTTCTTTCACAAAAATCAGAAAACATACTATTTTCAAATTCTCTACCATGATCGGATCTAATTCTCGCTAACTTTCAAGTTGAAAACAGCTTTAAATCTTTTTGTAAAGAATTTTAAAAGCATTAAAAGCTTCTGATTTTTCTCTCAAAAATTCAATCCATGTATACCGAGAGTAATCATCAACCACAACAAGTGAGTATTTCTTACCACCAATGCTTTCAGTTTCCATTGGACCCATCATCCATATGCGCAATACAAAACAGCGATGTGTTGAACAATGTGACAATATTTTGTGCGACATTCTTACCTCGCTTACCTTTTTGGCATGGACCACATACATCGGTATTGTCAAACTTCGGTTTAGGCAATCCTAGCACACTTCTGTTTTAACCAGCTTTCCTTATGTTCCTATAATTTGTATGTCCTAATCTTTGATGCCATAAGACATTTTCATCATGCTTTGACAAATTACACACGTTATTGTTCCCAATTAAATAGCAATTATCTGTTGACCTATTACCAGTCATCAAACATTCATTATTTTTGTCAAGAACATAACATGAGTTTTTGTCAAATTTTACATACAAATCATCATCACATAATTGACTTATACTAATTAAATTAGCAAGTAGGCCATCAACATGCAAAACATTTTTTAGCTTAGGAAAACCTTCAACATTTAAAGTTCCTTTTCCAATGATTTTTCCTTTAGTACGACCACCATATGTTACGGTTCCACCATTAAAAGACTCATATTCGGTATAAGAAGTTGATTTGACCAGTCATATGTCTAGAACAACCACTATCAAAGTACCATAAACCTGGAACACATCCTTTCGTAGAAGAGTAAACCATGTTACGCATAACTTTATCCTTCTTTTTAGAGACTGTCTTTACCACATGTTGCTTAGAATGTGACAACATTTTAGACAATATTTTAGCATCTTTCAGTATCTTTCAGTCTTTTTAAACAATAAGGACGAATATGACCTATTTCATCACAATAATGACACACATACTTCTTTTCTGTTTGTTTCTTCTTGTTAGTCTTTGTTTGAGCCTCAACTTTTACCTCAACATCAGCTTTAGCTTTCACAAATTTCACAGATTCTCAAACATAGAAGAAGTTTTATTTTTATATCCCAAACCAAATTTATTAGATCGACCAACTACTAGAGCATCATTCATATCGAAGCACTTTTGGTATATTTCTTAAAACTCAAAGAAGTTCCTTTCAGTTCCTCTTTTAGCTTAGAAATTTCCAAATCTCTTCCGGTAAGTATGATTTCTAGTTTAGTCATCTGTTTCTTTCAAATCATCATTCTCTTTAGTTAAAGACTCTAGAGATTGAGCTTGTTTAGCACATTTGTCTAACAAATTTTTATAGTCGATTCATCAATTCTTATTTCTTCGTAAGTGTTATCTGTTTCATCAACACACCCAACAAAACTGTTCAAATCTGAAAAATTTGATCGATGTTGCTTCGAATGTTGTAACATCTCGATGCAACATCTGAGTCGAGTCATCCAGATCATCATCCGTGAGAGTCATCATAATCAATTTTAGCATAAAAGCAAGTTCCTCATCTTTTGAATCATCATTTTCATTATCGATTCATCACTTAAGGTAGCATTAAAATTCAGTTTTCTCCTAAGTCTGGTATTTGCATACTCATTTGCATAGTGTCCAAATCCGATTGCATGTATCACACTTAATGATTTTCTGAATTCAGATCATACCTTGGTTTACTACCTCTTTCGGTTTGCCTTGATTGATTCGATCTCTCCTTCTTTCGGGGTAGGTGTGGTGTTGATTTGGATAATTGGTTGGATATTCCCCTTGGATCTGCTCATCGTTTTCCTTAGGTAGGAGTTAAACTTCTTTGTCGGCGGGCGATGTTGTCGAGGATTGTTACAACATAGGTCCGTCACATCCTCATCGAGAATCAATCTCGGTAACATAAGATTGATGTACATCACTTGAAGATGCTTCTCCTTTGTAAACAACAACCTTCTTGCCATCATTCTCCTCTGGTTGGATGAAGTTGATCTCATAGGTCTTAAGAATGCTTATTAGCTCATTATGACTCAACGTATCTGTGTCCTTCGCTTCTTCTATAGCATAAATTTTTGCGTCAAATCTTTTAGGAACAGAACGTAAAATCTTATGCACTAACACAGTATTAGAAATTGGATCTCCAAGCAATTGAGCTTCATTGGAAATCTCCGTGACATGTTCATTGTAAGATGAAATGGTTTCATCTTCCTTCATTCTCAGTTCTCGAACTTTGTGCCTAGCATTCGTAGTTTGGTTCTACGAACACTATCGGACCCCTCACAATGCTCTTGTAAGCGATCCCAAGCCTCTTTTGCACCGACACGCTTAGATATGATTTTGAACATAGTCATATCAATCGAGACAAAAATTGCATTTAAGGCTTTAGAATTGTAACTAGCAATTGTGCTTTCATCATTGTCGATCCAGTTCACGTTTGACTTGAGTTTCTCCTTCATTATCAGGCTGAGTTCTCGGGGTGTCTATCCGAGAAGAACACTCCTCCAAGCACGTTCATCTATGGATTTGATATACATCCACATCCTTGGCTTCCAATAGGCATAGTTTGTCCCTTCAAGAACAGGGAGGTCTAACAGCGAGAGAGTGGATACTCCATTGCAAAATAAAAAGACACACTAAAACACGGGATCTAAACTTAGTACCGTCAAGTTTTAGGCTCGTGCCAACTGAAAGTGTGCGTGTAGTGTAAAACATAATGATGTTGTACTTGAATGTTATGGCATGCACTACAACATCTAAATATCGAATGTGAAACACGGTGGAAGACTAACACTTCAATGCAAAGGAGTAAATTTTTCTTAGACTTGTTAATTAAAGTCTATGATGCTGTCGTGAAACGTTTCATTAATTCGAGAGTGAATACAACAGTTTGTGTAAAGAGTTTCCAAGATAGAACCTTTACAACGGAAAATAAAGACTCAATATCACCTATTGACTCTTAAACGGCTAAGTGTAGTGTTGGTCCCGAAATGTTGAGTTGATTAAAACTCTTGAGTTAGCTTCCTAGAACAAAATCTAGAAAGGGGGGTTTGAATAGATTTTGTAGATTTTTCAAATCTTTCAAAATCAATTCAAAATATCAGATTAAACACAAATGGAATATAATTGATAACTCAACTTTTAACAAGATCAAAAGCAAGGTTGATATTCAGATTTTAGTTAAGATTCAACTTTAATCTTGAATTAACAATATTGTAATTTGAACGAAATTAAAGAAAGCAAGAAATAACACGAGGATTTATAGTGGTTCGGATTTTAATAATCCTACATCCACTCTCCTTCTCCAATCAAGAAGGGACTCGCTACTACTTACTTTCTCACTTTCAACTTACGACTTACAACTTGTACAAATCTTCAAGTCTTCAATCTCCTAAATCCTTTTCTAAAATCTAACTATTACAAAGAACAATGGATTTTGAAGATTACAAGAAAAGTGTTCTAAAAACACTTAGAACTTTTTGAAAACTCTCTTGAAATACTTGTGAAAAGATTGTGATTGAAATCGAGTAGTGATTAGTGTGAAAAATTAAATTTGCATAAGTATATTGAAAAATAAAATCTAGTCCTATTTATAAGTCCAAAGACAGTTAGTTTGTTAGTTAGTTCTAACAAACCTAAACCGCTTAACAAACTTAATCTAGAAAACCGCTTTTGACCTCGGTGATTCTTCCTACTGTCTGCGGTGACTTGGTGAAAACTCGCCTTTCTTATTCTACTCGGCTTATCTTGACCTCGTCGAGCTCTTCATGTTTGTCTCCCTGCAGATGACTAGGTTTGAGCTTGTCTTCGGATGACTAGCATGCTATCGGACCTCGGTGACTAGGTCGGTGTCGACCTCGTCGATCGGCTTATCTTATAAACTTATTCTCTGCTTTGTTCTTCAGTTGGGTGATCAATCAGCGCTTTTTAACTCATCAAAACTTCTTGATTCAAAAATTTCCCCCTTTTTAATGAAGTTAAAACCTATAATAAAGAAACATACTCACAGTGAAGTTAGTACTAGATTTAGTTAAATCAATCAGATAGGTAAGTCAAAGCACATTTTCACACTTCAATGATTCATTCACATTCAAGGCAAAAAAAAAAACTAAGTCTTTTAGACACTTTTAGAAGTACTTAGAGAATTAAAAAAATTTAAGAAAAAAATTTTTAACAACTGAGATATGAAATTCTCGAGATGATTTATACTTAGAAAAATTTTAAACAAATTTAAAAAAATTTTTTTTTAAAGAAACTAATACACATAACTCACATAAGTCCGAATATATTCATTCGCTTAAATTTACAGATTACAAAATAAGAGAACTGATAGAATATAAAAGATAAGGAGAGAAAAATCTGTTCTATCGATTCCCCATCGGATCGACCTCTGGAATGTTTAGCCATCATGGTGTCACTTGCTTTCGAACTTCATTCACATTATTGAGCATCATACCACCGAGCGTGTCAATAATGTTCTGTTCTTGCTCAAAGAACATTTCAGCAGCAGACTTTCTCGATCAACTTCGGGGCCATTTGAATGATGACATCAATGTAGGCTTTAGATAACTCAATACTTGCGGGAATCGAGCATACTTCTCCGCAAGAACAGAAAACATGGTAGCATCTTGTTGTGTTAACTCCTCAAACTTCTTGGCATAAGATTTTGTGATTTTCATGAATAACAACGAGCGAGAAAATTTGGCAATCTAACAAGAGAAATCAAGAAAGGTAGAAGGAAGGGTATTGATTACTCTCACGGCTTTGGCAACCGACATGCAACTTGATGATCTCGTAGAGAGATCAAAGGCTTTGGCAACACCGACTTTCGTTCGTAGATCATATTCCCGATCGAGAAAAATTATTTCTCCCCATCTCTTTAATGAGTAAAATGAGTTCATCCACAGGTTCCCGGCCTCGCATTCCTCCACGCTATGATTTCTATCAAGAACCTCCTCTCTTCAACATGTCCTAACAAGTTTGGAAACTTGCTATCCACCCGAGGTAGTAGCCTCCGCCACTAAGCAATCTTCAAACGGACCACGAACCCTAGTAGTAAGGTTAGTATCTTGTAACTCCACACTCAGTTACCCTCGGCAACTTGGTGGTAGGCTCCAGCGTGACACCCATACCCGCGGCTTTATTGCCGACTCCTTGAAGATTGTTCCTCCTGGAAACCAGGCGAGCATCATGGAAAGAAGGAGAAGAAGGACGAGATACTGTTCTTTCTTAGTAGCGAGACTTTGGAGAAATTATGTCATCTGCCTCCTTCGATGGAGAGTCCTCCATCTCCAAAGCATCATCGGTGAAGAACCATTCGACCGGGGCTACTCAACCAGGCATCCAGGGCCCCTCTGGTCCTGCTACTCACAGATCCTGTCTAGGAACCACAAAAGGTTTCCTAGCTTTCTTCTTTGGTAGCTCAGAATTGGGTACTTTGATCCTCACTGTCGAGAATAGTTGAAATCCAGAACCTTACATGCTTTCTTAGCAACCTTGGAGCTTGCTTTTCTCCTTTTACTCACGGTTTTAGGAGACTCCTCTTGCTCGAGACTCTTCATCACCTCTTCATCACCTTCTCCACTTTCATCTTCACCAACATCCTCCTCGAATCAGCCTCATCAACAGACTTTACTTCCTCCTCCTCGTCATGAGCAACCTCTCTCGATGGGAGCAACAATAACATGTTCCCCCTCGGCCCAATTCCATCAGTTCATCCTCATCATCATTATAATCGGGAGGACCGAGATAGTTCTTCATCTTTGTTGAACATGAACTTAGCCCTAGTGTGGGACTTCGTCCACCTCGGGTCTCAATCCACACCGGGAAAAATCTGTTCGGCCATTTGATTTTGTTCGAGCATCGATACGTCTTGCTCTATTGCCCAAATCTTCACCCCAACATGTGCCGCATCATCGGTAAAAAAGAAATGATTTTTCTCCTTCTTCGTAATGTCCAAAACTTACTCACCCAATCACACTCAACACCATAAACAATTGCTTTCATCGCACAAATGTGCCTCGACTCAAGGAATCTATACTCTGTCTCTCACCAATAATAACTTTCACCATAATATCAAACAATAACTTGTATTTTCGCTTCGGGTAGGCTTTCTTCAAGTCCATCACATGATGGCGACAAGAGGTCTTCTTTCGGCTTGGGGTGACTGCTCATAGGCTGGTGCGATCGGATCGCGATTGAACACATTATGTGCCTCATCGAGCAGCTTCCCATAAAGATCGGCGTCCTCCTTCTCCATCCATTCATGCCGGTGATGTCTTCGTTGGCTGCTCCAGATGGTGATGCCTTCAAGATGTACCGATAATACATCCATTTGGCATCCAGGGCTTGCTTTTTGTATTCGTGGTGTATTTCCCGATACCATCTTCGGAGGAGGCTGTAGTGCGATGGACGGGCGGAAGTCCGCTTAATTTGCGGCTTTGGATACCCACTTCCGAGTATCCCCTGTCCCACTTCATTTCGGCCTTCCCCATTTTCTTCAAACCTCTTCTTCTCTCTCTTTTCAAACATCTCCTTCTCGGCTGATTCTTCGATCTGCTCAGGTGATAAGTTGGAGAAGTCTGGTTCCTTTCTCTTGCACTCGGCTGATGCGGGGCTGATCATCTGCTCGGCTGATGGAGACTTCTCATTCTGCTTTCTGCTTTCCCTTTACCTTTACCCTTGGGCTCCGGTTCCTCGAGACTCTTTCATGCGAGCCAACTTCTCTGTCTTCTCTTCTTCCTCCTTCTTTCTCTTCTCCTCATCCTCTCGGATGGCCTCTTCAATCTGGGTTACCCTCGGTTGCAAGGCAGCCAATTCATCTCGATTTGATTTTAATTTCCACCTTGGGTGCCTCCAACTCGGTGTATCTGCCTTTGTATCAAGCTTGTCGATTAATGACATGACACCAGTGTGAGGGTTTCCATTACTGCTCTCAGCTCCTTCCCCTTTTTAACTTCATCTTTGAGAAGTGAAATTTGGGCCTCTATTCTTTGCACAACGTAAATGCCGAAATCGTTACGATCGGATGTGAGTGTTGAGACCACGATTTCATTGTCGGCTGTTTTCTCTTTTAGTGCCTTGACCTCCTCCTCAAGTGCACTCAGTAGGGATCCAACGGCAGTCTTTGAGATTGGCTGATAAATTTACGGTCATGTTGACCTCGGCCAATCTGCATGTTGGCGAGCATGGTATCTGTTGCTCGAATCACCTTTCGTGTTTTCTTCTCCATCATCCTCGAACTTGGGAAATGATTTTGCTTTGTGGAGTTGTTCAAAAGCAGAGGAGATGGCAAGAATTGGTCTGTCTTCTCCCTCCGATTCGGACGAGGAAGAGGTGGTGGGAGAAGTTGGACTAGGGAGCTCATGGGAATATCCCCAAAGATATTTGAGGTATCCACATGAGGAGGTTCGGCTGGGGTAGATGAGGTGGGGGTGTCGATGGTGGGGGTGGGATTTACGGTGGGGATGATGATGGTAAAGGTGGGATTTGTGAAGTGGTAGGTGGAGGAGATGGGAGTGTTTGGGGTAAAGTGAGTTGGGGTTGAGAAGTTGTGGGTAAAGGCTAGTGGAGATATGGAGATGGGGGTTGGGGCGAATCTTGGTCCAGAGAGGAAGGACAATATATGAGATGGGGATGGTGGAGGAGATGAGGTTTGAGTTTGGGGGAGAGAAGATGAGGTTGGAATTTGGACAATTTCTGGAGTAGAGCTGTTTGAGAGGCTCTGAGGTGCCGGCACAGGACACCTCTTCATTGCCGGTTTGGTTGGAGATGGGGAGGGGAGAAATGTACATGACCACGGCGGGGAGGGTCCCCTTCGAATCGATTTCCTGGACCTCCTCCCGGTTGGACCACACGAGCTGCAATTTGCAGCGTGGACACTTCCTCGGGAAGAAGAGTCGGCGATCCGCGAGATGATCCACCCAACTCGAGGTTTTCACCAACCTCCGCCTCCTTGGTGCCTTCTCCTTGAGCTTCATCGGTACTGTTCGGCCTCGGTGAGCTCACAACAGCAGCTCTGCCTCCACATCTTCTTCCTCTTCCTCCTCGGCTTCTTCTTGGTGGAGCCTGAACTCCTACCTCGGCTCCACCATCATCGAGAATCAGGAGCCCCTAGTGGCTCATCCTTGGTGAGAATCCCTTTACGCTTTGTGTAAGCTCGGACCCCGTCGACCAATTGATCTCGGTGACGGCAAGTCCTCCATGATCACAGTCACTTTGTTAAAAGGCGGTGATCGACTTCGCTGCCATTTCCCATTCACCACCTCCAGGCGCTTTCTTTCCGTCTCCAGCCTTATCGATGTAGACCAGCCAGTTGGCTCAGACTCCATCCAAAATCGTTCTCATAACGCAGATGCAGTCTGGTCGGTCAGCCATCGTGAGAGCTCTGTTCTCCAAGTATCACCTTCGTGACAATGGTCATCGAAGGCGATATCATCGTCAAGCATCTTATTCTTTAACTCCGATCGGCGATCCTTTATAGAATTCCGGGCAATCATCTCAAATGATTCTACCCATTCATCAGATTTGTAGGTGAGGGGGTTCACTCCCTCACCGCCTTGTATCAAAAATTGCCACCTCCATGGGAGAAACTTGGTCAAGACCTCTCCATATACCTGGTTCGGAAAACCCCATGTTCGTATGTCCCATTGACATAGAACTCTAAACCTCTCATATCCAAAGTGTCTTATTGGAAGGGGATTTCTTGGAGCAAAAAGTCCTCAATCCAGCCCTCTCCAATAAGGACAAAATTTCCCTGGATTCTCCATCGGTGGTAGTGTCGAAGTCGACATACATCTCAGACTTCACCTTCTTAGTGTAGGTTTCATTATGCACATCCACCATTGTTGATGTTATTCCTCTCACGAAGTGCTCATATATTGATTTAGAAAGAGTTTGAGAAAATTTGCGAGAGAGTTTTGAGATTTTCTCAAAGTGAAAAGAATGATTTTGGAGAAGAAGATGTATTTATAGGGGAATAGATTGGAAAGAGAAACCGCCATTTTTGAAAACTTGAATTAATCTTAGCCATTTATTCAAAAAGTTTTTCTGAGTATTAATCAACGGTTAAAAACTAAGATAAGCGATTAGGATTCAGCGCGTGGATGTTAATCGCCTTTGGAATGCGTAAATAGTTACTTTATAGGCGTTGATTTGTGGATGTAGGTTACTTTATGCAGAGAAGTAAGTATACTGACGTCGGCCTAGGGTTACCTTACTTCGGCTAAGGGTTTGTAAATCGGATGAGTTTGAAAAAGCAGATTAGTTAAAAAAATACGAGATGGGTTTGGAAAGTCATCGATAAAGTAACTGTCCGATTCTCAAAACCAGCACTTAGATGTAACTTTTTAGCGGTTTTAAAACGAGTTTAACTAAACAGGACTCGAGACTTAATTTTTCTAAAACTAGGTTGTTCATCCGTTTTGAAAAATGCAGTTTATTTAGGAACAAAAATAACAGAATAAGGAATTTGATTAAGAAGAAATGAAACAGTATGATCGTGACTGTTCTGCAAAGACATATACTCAAAAGAAACCATCGAAGCTTAAGGTAAACCGAGATAGGATGCAAATAGTCATCTGTTTTCTTCAGAGATCGGTGACTATTGTGTCCTTGTCGATTTACTCAATGTCGAACAAGTAATTATCAATTCGGATAAGGTCAATATGACTAATCCTTGATTCTTGATTCCTAAAAGGAGATCAATGATATCACCACTGATTGTCCTTTGACACATATCTAGTGCGATAATTCTTTCTAGACATTAATTTAAAGAAAAGAAAAGATCGTAAATAAGGAAACAAATGCACACAAATTAGAATCCGGCTAAAGATGCATGAAGTAATCCTAATTCTAAGCACATTTCTTTAAACCTAGACTCAGCTAATGGTTTTGTAAGAATGTCGGCTCTTTGTGATTCGGTGGCAATTTTCTCAATCCTAATGTCATTCTTCTCAATATGATCCCTAATGAAATGATGTCTAATATCTATATGCTTACATCTAGAATGTAGAACGAGATTGTAAGTCATTGCTATTGCACTATTACTATCACAAGAAATATGAACAAGCGATGTTTGAATATTATAATCTCTAAGCTATTGACTAATCCAGAGGAGTTGAGAACAACAACTTCCACCGCCATGTATTCGGCTTCGATTGTGGAGGTAGCAACAGATGTCTGTTTCTTAGATAACCAAGAAATTAATTTGTTGCCTAAGAATTGACAAGTTCCGAAGTGGATTTTCTATCAATCTTACATCCTCCAAAGTCTCGAATCGAATAACTTGTCACTTAAAGTTGTCATCACCGGGTATCATAACCCTACTTGCAAGGTTCCTTTGAGATATCAAAGAATTTTCTTAGCCGTCTCCGGATGAGTTTTCTTGGGATTAGATCAAATCTTGCACATACCCCAACCGCAAAGGCTATGTCTCGGTCTACTTGCGGTGAGATAGAGAAGAGATCCAATCAGTCCACGATACTCCGTTGCATCGGTGGGTATCCCCTGCTCATCTGAATCCATAGAGAAGTTAGTTGCCATATGTATTTTAACTTCTCGGCTAGTTGTCATTCCAAATTTCTCAATCAGATTCTTAGCATACTTAGGTGATGTATAAATATACCCTTACTCATCTGTTTAATCTGTAAGCCTAGAAAGTATGTTAATTCTCCCATCATTGACATTTCAAACCTGTTTTTCATGAGAATGCTAAACTCTTCACATAATTTGATTAGGTGAACCAAAGATTATGTCATCTACATAAATTTGAACTAGTAAGATGTTGCCATCTACTTCCTTTCTAAACAAAGTTCTATCAATCTTGCCTTTAGAAAAACCATTTGATGTCAAGAAATCGAGATAATGTATCATACCGGGCTCTGGGAGCTTGTTTTAGTCCATATAGAGCTTTGTTCGGTTTATAGACCTTGTTATTGATCTTAAACCCGGGAGGCTGCTCTACATAGACCTCCTCAAGTAACACACCATTAAGAAAGGCAGACTTAACATCCATTTGAAAGACTTTGAAAGATTTATATGCAGCAAATGCCAAGAACAATCTTATTGCCTCTAATCGCAACTGGAGCATAGGTTTCATCATAGTCTATTCCCTCGGGTGTGAGTAACCTTGTGCAACCAGTCTTGCTTATTTCGAACAATAATGTTGTTCTCATCTCTGCTTTATTTTTAAACACCCATTTGGTGCCTATAATCTTTACGTGTAAGGGTCTTTCCACTAGATCCCATACATTTTGTCTTTCAAAGCGATGCAGCTTCTTCTGCATGGTATTATCCGATTTGGGTGCGATAGGGCTTCCTCAATAGACTTGGGTTCAAGAAGCGACACATAACAACCGAAAAGACTTTCGTAGTCTAGCATCATTCGTGTCTGCACACTACCGGATAGGTCTCCTATAATCGATCGAGATGGATGATAGCTTCTCATCCTTTTTCCTATGTGAAGAGAAGGATCCTCATCTTGAGTCTCGAGTGGCAACTCCTCCGACTCAACCTCGGTAACGTTCCCCCTTGATCGGTGACCCCACCGATCGGTGATGTCAAGGGTGTCTGCTTACGATGGAGTCGATCGTAAGTTGTCTTCTGATTATCGAGATGGGGATTCTTCTTCATCGATTGAATCAAGACTAGGTAGATAGACAATTCTATGTTTAGTCTTGGGACAGTTCAATTTTATTTAGACTTTCAGAAATTTGATTCACTTTATCCGAGCAGAATACGGTTCATCAAAAACAACATGAGGGGTTTCTTCCACACAAAGAGTTGTCTTGTTAAAAACTCTAAATTCCTTGGAAGTATTAGAATATCCCAAGAATATTCCATCACCGCTTTAGCATCAAAAGTTCTTAACTTAGATTTCCCATTGTTATGAATGAAACACTTACAACCAAAAGCCTTGAAGTATGAGATCCTTGGAATCTTACCCTTCCAAATCTCATAAGGAGTCTTACCCTTGTCTTTGACAACTAAGCACTGCTTCGGGTATAGCAAGTGTGTTGATGGCTTCACCCGGAACCTATGAGGGTATCATACTCGGCCAACATGCTCTTGTTGCTTCCTTCAAAGTTCTATTCCTTCTTTCAACTACTCCATTTTGTTGAGGAGTTCTTGCTGAAGATGTCTCATGAATAATTCCACACTCATTGAAAAAATTAGATAAACAAGAATTCAAAAATTATGTGCCCTTATCACTCCTTATTTTAATAATATTAACACCTTTTTCATTAAGAATCGCTGAACAGATCAGAATCTTGTTCATAGTCTCATTTTTCTTGAAAAGAAATATAACCCAAGTGTATCTAGAAAAGTCATCTACTACAACAAGTGTATATTTCCTTCCACTTTGGCGAGAGGTGAAACAGTCCAAACAGATCCAGTGAAGGAGTTGTAACACTCTTTCGGATGAAGAGGAGTTAATACTCTTAAATGAGTGTCTAGGTTGTTTACCTTTTTGACAAGCATCACACTTAAGATCAGTGGATAAAAGTTTTTAGGTAATCCCTTGACAAGGTTCTTTTTAGCTAGCTTACTAAGAGTTTTGAAATTCGGATGACTAAGCCTCTTGTGCCATAGCCAGCTGATATCTTCTCCACCCTTAGCTATCGACAAGTATCTTTGGGACAACTATTAAAGTTAGCCACATAGACATTACCATGTCTCAAGCCGATTAATGATACCTTATCTGAGGAATTATCTAAAATATCACATTTATCCTTTGAGAATTTGACAAGAAAACCTTTATCACAAAGGTGAGAAGCAGATAGCGATTATGTTTCAAACCTTCAACAAAATATACCTCGGATACCTGAATATCCTTGATAATCGAGTACCTACACCTTTAGTCGACCACAATTATTATCACCAAATAAAACTCTTGGACCATCAATGCTTTGAAAATTTGATAACAACTTCTTGTTATGGGTCATATGTTTTGAACGGCCACTATCAATGTACCATATTGAAGCTAAGATCTCTTCCTTGAGTGATGATCCTCGTGAATCTGTGAAAAGCAGATTAGTTTTGAGGTACCCTAATGATCTTGGGTCCTTTTTGGGTCAAGAATCACTTTAGGTATCCAAATAAACATCTCATCTTGAACAATAAATCGGACTCGGATTTTCTACCAAGTCTGTCTACAATTATATCATTTTTGAATGATAACTTGTTGTATTCAGATTGAGTAATTTTCCTAAACTTAGGAAATGTAGGATAGCATTTGCTCCTTCCATCAAAAGGATTATAATAAGAATATCTTCTTATTTTGGTTCTTGGATTCCTTCTAGTCGATAAGGAGTTTTCAATGAATTCTTGATTTTGATGGAAGATGTAGTCCTTATCGACTAGTTGGTTTCCATGGACCAATTTTAATATCCTTTGATTGAGCAGATGCTTTCACAAATTTTCTAGGTTTTGAACATCTGATTTATTGTTCCTATCATAACCAAGACCTGTCTTGTCATGAGATTTTTGAGAAATATTAAAAATATGATCTATTACTGATTGTGAATTATTAAGTTGACTAATTTTGAAGACAAGCTTCTCATTGTCTTTCTTAATTAATTCATTTTCAGCACAGACTACTTCAAATTTGTCTTTTAAAGTTTTCAATTCATTTTCTAACCTTTCGGGTAAGGTGGTGATGTACTAGCTTGATCTGAAGAAAACATTCCCCCTTGAATGTTTCCTCGGTTCTGAGCAATTCATCACCTGCTTGCCTTTAATTAGAATTTGAATTTGATCCTTTAAAATCAAATTCTCTTTCTCTAATTTGTTTATAAGCAGCCAAAGATGTCTTTAAATCTCTCAATAACTCATGGATAACAATTTGGTTAGATCGGATGCAGGTGACAAGAATCATTATCGGACGATGAATAGTAGATTACCTCATTAGCCATGAGACAGATCTCATCATCGATCCGAAATCGGATGAGGATGATGAGGATGACGATGATTTCTTTGGCTCTTTTTCTTCAGCCAATAAAGCTCTTTGATCTGCCAAATCTCCTGTCTCTTTTCTTCCTCTTTTCTTCCCTTTCTTTAGGAGTCGATTGAGGACAGTCATAGCTGAAATGTCCTGGCTTGTTGCATGTATAGCAAGTGTCACTCCTGTCGATCTGGGACTGGAAGGATTTCTTGACAGGTGATACGTATCTTCTTATGCAGCTCTTATTTTTGTCATCATCTGAAGATTTATCCACCTTCCTATCTGATCTGGATCTTTGTCTATCCTTACCTGCAAATCTCAATTTATTTCTCTTATACTTCATTCTCAATTTATCATACCTTTTTGTAAGTAAAGCCATCTGCTCTTTCGGAGATAGATCGGCTCCTCTGAGACTCTGTTGACACCTTGTCTTCTTTCTTGACAAAGGCAACAGACTTGGATGAGGTACTTGACTCCATCTCATCTTCCTCATCTTCTATCTGGATATCGTACTCTAAAGCTTTAAGATGAGAAAATAAGGTATGGTGAGTAATAGAGGATAAATCTTGAGTTGCTTTAAGGATATTGGATTTTCCCTCCATCTCTTGGTTAATGATCTCGGTAATCTTGTTATTAATCTCTTTCTCTGAATAATTCTTTCCAAGGTCACCGCTTTGTTGAGAAGATTGGTCAACCTTACATCAAACTGATCCACGAGACTCATTTTCTTTCATTTTGAATGTTTCAAATGTATGCAAGACTCGATCGCAACTTGTTTTCTTTGACTTGATCAGATCCTTCACAAACATTGGCTAGAGTTTGCCATATCTCTTTGGCGCTTTGCATCTTTTAACTTTTTCTATCCAATCCTTACTTAGAGTCTCAATAATTTCGATTCGAGCTACTTGGTCAAGATTGTGGACCTTTCTTTCATCATTTGTCAATTCAGAACTCTTCTTTTCTTGTTTGGTTACGGATTCAGTGACTCGGCTCGATCTTTGAGTGCCTCCATGATAAAACTTTATAGGACCTTCTTCAAGGACCTCTTCCATCCTATCATGAATGGCCTTGAGATGATTTTCCATCCTAAATTTCCAGTAATCATAATCTTCAATAGAGAATTCGGGAAGATTCCTAGACTTTTTATTTTTCCCCGATGACATGATGAAACAAAGAACAAAATACTCCACAAAAAGCTTATTAGTAGCACTGTTAGTAATGGAAGAAAATGAAGAAAATCAAGATAATTTCAGAATCTTGTTCAAGACCTAAAATCAATATCGGAAACTGACTTAACACTGCTCTGATACCACTTGTTAGTCCCGGAATGTTGAGTTGATTAAAACCTTGAGTTTGCTTCCTAGAACAAAATCTAGAAAGGGGGTTTGAATAGATTTTGTAGATTTTTCAAATCTTTCAAAATCAATTCAAAATATCAGATTAAACACAACGAAATATAATTGATAACTCAACTTTTAACAAGATCAAAAGCAAGGTTGATATTGATTTTAGTTAAGATTCGAACTTTAATCTTGAATTAACAATATTGTAATTTGAACAGAAATTAAAGAAAGCAAGAAATAACTCCGGGATTTATAGTGGTTCGGATTTTAATAATCCTACATCCACTCTCCTTCTCCAATCTGAAGAAGGGACTCTGCTTACTACTTACTTTCTCACTTTCAACTTACGACTTACAACTAGTACAAATCTTCAAGTCTTCAATCTCCTAAATCCTTTTCTAAAATCTAACTATTACGGTGAACAATGGATTTTGAAGATTACAAGAAAAGTGTTCTAAAACACTTAGAACTTTTGAAAACTCTCTTGAAATACTTGTGAAAAGATTGTGATTGAAATCGAGTAGTGATTAGTGTGAAAAATTAAATTTGCATAAGTATATTGAAAAATAAAATCTAGTCCTATTTATAAGTCAGAAAAGACAGGTTAGTTTGTTAGTTAGTTCTAACAAACCTGAAACCGCTTAACAAACTTAATCTAGAAAAGCGCTTTTGACCTCGGTGATTCTTCCTACTCGTCTGCGGTGACTTGGTGAAAACTCGTCTTTCTTATTCTACTCGGCTTATCTTGACCTCATCTCGAGCTCTTCATGTTTGTCTCCTGCAGATGACTAGGTTTGAGCTTGTCTTAGGATGACTAGCATGCTATCGGACCTCGGTGACTAGGTCGGTGTCGACCTCGTCGATCGGCTTATCTTATAAACTTATTCTCTGTTGTTCTTGAGGTTGGTGATCGATCATTTGCTTTTTAACTCATCAAAACTTCTTGATTCAACAATTTCCCCCTTTTTGATGAAGTTAAAACCTATAATAAAGAAACATACTCACAGTGAAGTTAGTACTAGATTTAGTTAAATCAATCGAGATAGGTAAGTCAAAGCACATTTTCACACTTCAAATGATTCATTCACATTCAAGGCAAAAAAAAAAACTAAGTCTTTTAGAATCTTTTAGAAGTACTTAG
Source organism: Paraleonurus japonicus (assembly GCA_030762865.1). Lineage (NCBI taxonomy): Eukaryota > Viridiplantae > Streptophyta > Magnoliopsida > Lamiales > Lamiaceae > Paraleonurus > Paraleonurus japonicus. The sequence continues at coordinate 33,880,152 of CM061053.1, read as the reverse complement.
AGAATTAAAAAAATTTAAGAAAAAAATTTTTAACACCGAGATATGAAATTCTCGAGATGATTTATACTTAGAAAATTTTTAAAGAAATTTAAAAAAATTTTTTAAAGAAACTAATACACATAACTCACATAAGTCCGAATATATTCATTCACAAAAATTTACTGATTACAAAATAAGAGAACTGATAGAATATAAAAAGATAAGGAAAGAAAAATCCTGTTCTATCGTATTCCCCATCGGTCGACCTCTACGGAATGTTTAGCAGTGAAAATCCTTGCTCTAAACCGTGCTTCTCCTTTCTCTTGCAGCCATCATGGTATCACTTGCTTTCGAACTTCATTCACATTATTGAGCATCATACCACCGGCGTGTCAATAATGTTACATTGTTGCTCAAAGAACATTTCAGCAGAGACTTTCTCGATCAACTTCGGGGCCATTTGAATGATGACATCAATGTAGGCTTTAGATAACTCAATACTTGCAGGAATCGAGCATACTTCTCCATAAGAACAGAAAACATGGTAGCATACTGTTGTGTTAACTCCTCAAACTTCTTGGCATAAGATTTTGGCGATTTTCATGAATAACAACGAGCGAGAAAATTTGGCAATCTAACGAAGAGAAATCAAGAAAGGTAGAAGGAAGGGTATTGATTACTCTCACGGCTTTGGCAACCAGACATGCAACTTGATGATGCAGTAGAGATCAAAGGCTTTGGCAACACCAGCTTTCGTTCGTAGATCATATTCCCGATCAGAAAAATTATTTCTCCCCATCTCTTTAATGAGTAAAATGAGTTCATCCACAGGTTCCCAGCCTCGCATTCCTCCACGCTATGATTTCTATCGCAACCTCCTCTCTTCAACATGTCCTAACAAGTTTTGAAACTTGCTATCCACCCTGTAGTAGCCTCCGCCACTAAGCAATCTTCAAACGGACCACGAACCCTAGTAGTAAGGTTAGTATCTTGTAACTCCACACTCAGATTACCCTCGGCAACTTGGCTGGTAGGCTCCAAGCGTGACACCCATACCGCGGCTTTATTGCCGACTCCTTGAGAAGATTGTTCCTCCCGGAAACCAGGTCGAGCATCATGGAAAGAAGGAGAAGAAGGGCGAGATACTGTTCTTTCTTAGTAGCAGACTTTGGAGAAATTATGTCATCTGCCTCCTTCGATGGAGAGTCCTCCATCTCCAAAGCATCATCGGTGAAGAACCATTCGACCAGTGGGCTACTCAACCAGCATCCGGGCCCTCTGGTCCTCGCTACTCACAGATCCTCGTCTAGGAACCACAAAAGGTTTCCTAGCTTTCTTCTTTGGTAGCTCGGGGTGGGTACTTTGATCCTCAGTCGAGAATAGTTGAAATCCAGAACCTTCACGTACTTTCTTAGCAACCTTGGAGCTTGCTTTTCTCCTTTTACTCACGGTTTTAGGAGACTCCTCTTGCTCGAGACTCTTCATCGGCCTCTTCATCACCTTCTCCACTTTCATCTTCACCAACATCCTCCTCGGAATCAGCCTCATCAACTGAGACTTTACTTCCTCCTCCTCGTCATGAGCAACCTCTCGATGGGAGCAACAATAACATGTTCCCCTCGGCCCAATTCCATCAGTTCATCCTCATCATCATTATAATCGGGAGGACCGAGATAGTTCTTCATCTTTGTTGAGCATGAACTTAGCCACTAGTGTGGGACTTCGTCCACCTCGGGTCTCAATCCACACCAGGAAAAATGCTGTTCCCAGCCACGGTGATTTTGTTCGACATCGATACATCTTGCTCTATTGCCCAAATCTTCACCCCAACATGTGCCGCATCATCGGTAAAAAAGAAATGATTTTTCTCCTTCTTGAGAATGTCCAAAACTTACTCACCCAATCACACTCAACACCATAAACAATTGCTTTCATCGCACAAATGTGCCTCGACTCAAGGAATCTATACTCTGTCTCTCACCAATAATAACTTTCACCATAATATCAAACAATAACTTGTATTTTCGCCGGGTAGGCTTTCTTCAAGTCCATCACATGATGGCGACAAGAGGTCTTCGCCATAGAATGAAATGCGTCAAGATGATTTTCCCACATGTACCCCTGCAGGTCAATTCCTTGATGAGAAAGCCCCAAGTGATTGTTGATGTCTTCTGCGTGATGCTTAGATTGTGTCCATGAACCTTCATCGTGAGACCATCATCCCTAAATTTGGTTCGAATCGGGAACTAGATGGCATAAGCATCGAGGGTTCGACGCTCGCTTGAGTGAGCTGAACAATACTATGTAAGACTTCGATCAGACGGTAGATTCAGAATCTTCACCACTTCCCGCTGATTGGTGGAGTGAAAATCTACTGATGGTTCACTCCTCATTTTCTTCGAAAGAACCAGAGCATCCATGGCCTTGCTCTTTCCTACGGATTTCTTAGAGGATGAAGAATGTTTGGGAGCCATTAGAAGAGTAAAGTAGAAAGATCGCAGAGTGCAAGAGAGATAAGGTAAGAAATTTGTAGAGAGAATTGCGAAAAGTTAGAGAGAGAAATTGGAAAGAAGATGATGTATTTATATGTAATCGGAAGAAAAGCGCTAATTTTTAAATCACAAAATAAAAGATAACCGTTGATTGACATGTTGCACTATCGGATCAAACGGTTATTGATGAAACAATTCGAATTCTAAAAAGTGTGTGACCTCGGCAATGAGACGCAAAAATGGATATTTTCCAATAAAAAAGATTTTTGGATCCATAGAAATAGAAAATAAAATATTGTAGAAAAATTATGGACCCTAAATTTTCGCGGTAAAAAGATATGATTTGACATTTGAAAAGATAAATCCTATTGCAGAGGATAAGTTTGGAAATAAAATATTAGAAAAATATTTACCAAAGAAAGATTTAGGAATATTTAGATCAAATATTTTCCAAGAAATATAAAGAGAGAGAATAGAAGACGTGCACTGCTTAGCCAACATTGTAGTTAGATGATACCACAAAGATGTGTCGGAGATACTATAGCGGCAAGTTTGACAACCTTGCTAAACAAGCATTGCAACCCCTCCGAGCAAGGTTTATGTTAGGATGTATACTATAAGCCTAGCTTTTTGTATGAACATCTTTTTGATATGAGATTCATTATGATCAAAATACTTGCTTTTTATGATTGTTACATATATCATTGTTTTGGTCAGTTAGTCTATCGTAGATAATATGGTGTGTGGTGTCACAGAGAAGATCATGTTATCGAGTTCCTTATAGATTATAAATAATAGCTCACAACCAAGATGGATTTGGACAAACCATTGGAATGGTTGTGGTGTAATTTGGTATTAGTCTATCTTGACTATAAAGTTACACTAGTACATTTTGTATGTATTGAGCGGGACCGTATGAGGTTGTTCAATTTGTACTTGACTATATAAAATAACAAGACCTCTATTATTATGGATGTACGTCTTCTTAATCCCTATATAATAACGGGCACGTGTATTCGGTGTTTGTTTCTTTAATGTGCCAATGGGTGAGTTTTGTTAAATCAATAGGCTTGGTGAATTTGGAGATAACACTTTTTATATGGTGTCTTTGTTGATTATAGAAGGAATCCGTGTCCTAATTATTTAGGATGATGATGTCCCCTTGAGGAGTTCATAAAGATTATCATGTAAACCCTGCAGGTGGATTTAATCGACATGATAATAAAGATGAGTGACACTACTCTTGGAATTAGATATAAATTAATTAAGTTGTCATTAACTTATTTAATTTATGGACATTCGATATCTTAAACACGGGAAAATATATGTACACATAATAAAGGAGTCCATATTGTAATATGAGATTAGGACGGTAGTTCAATTATAACTCTTTAGTGGACCGAGTTATAATTGATGGACTTAAGTGGAGTGTTCGGACTGAACACGGGATGCCTAGGCCCATTAGGAGGCCCAACCCTAATTCCTCCTTAGGATCCCTGTTGTAGCCTATAAATAAACCCTACTTGGACCCTCCCAGGACGTGTGAAAAAACAATGTAAGAAAAGAGGAGGTAGATTCGACTCCCTTGGAAGATCGTCGCCCACACGACGTCCGAGGGAAAGGGATAGGAATACGGCGAGAAGATCGTGAGCTTCGTGGTTCATCCTTTATCGGCCGATTCGACCTTAGAACTGGTTCGTCTTCACCTATTAAGGTGAACAGGTATGATTCCTTTTACTCGCTGCGTGTTTCATACATGTGATCATGAATCGATAATCATATAGAGTCGGTGATCCGGTGGTTCCAACAATTGGTATCGAGCCGCATTTTCGATTCTATGTGATTGATTCGATTAATAATTTTGCAACATGATCCTTGATATGATATAATAGGGTTTGTAAGATTTTATGATCTGATATAATAGGGTTTGCAAAATTTTATGATCTTATATAATAGGGTTTGCAAGTTTTATGATGTTTCTGCGGGAACCCTAAATCTAACTATTATGGTCTCGTATGTATGTTTATGTATGGATTAAACCCTCGAACTGTCGAGGTTGTTTTTTGGGTTGGTGCATGATTGTAATAGTAAATAACACGGCGGTCGCGTGTAGGTTTTTGTTTTTCGATCTAGATGATGTATAGGATCGATGGATAAAAGCTGTAATAGGATCAGATTAGGATTGTTCGATTGGTGAATAAGATCGATGGATGAACTAGATTCCGGATCGATGGCGTACAAGATCGATAGCGTCAGAATCGATGGATGAACTAGATTCCATAATAGTTGGAACTTATGTTTTTAATATGTTACGCATGCTTTTATGTGTTATGTTATGCATGCTTTTATGTGTCTCATATGTTATGCATGTTAAAATCCCTCATGATAAATAACTAAGTGGGAGAGTGATTAACTTCAATAAATCCCATAGCCTCCACTTCAAACATAAACATTGGCTTTCGGTGCTTTCTTCCATATCGGATGTGTTTGTTTGCAGATCACTAGATCAAACTTTCTTATGGATAATTATAAGAAAATTATTTAGGAGCGTGTTATTGATTGTAGGTTTCCGGCAAGCGGTATTAAGACCAATCAAGTTTATCGAACCCAAGGAAAAAATATGCAATGAGGCCCTAGGAATACAAGTTCTTGGTGACTATTATTGCAAGATGGGTTTTGGCACTAAAATTACACTACAATTGCAAGAAATAAAATTCAAACTCAATGCAAGCAAATCATCAAACACCTAATATGCAAAAAAACTAACTTGGTTTCAATGGGATTGGGGTGCTAGGGATAATATCCATCAAGGAATCAATGATCAATAAGCTATGATTGAATCAAATTGAAGTTCAACTAAGATAGAAAGCATAAACCATCATGAAATTAATCACACCATTAATAACACAATGCCTAATCGAGTATCCTTAGTGCAACTAATCTCTCAATTAAGAAGCACCCAATTCATACATTCATACACAATTATAACCCGATTAATCCCTAATCACGTTAGCTCAACTCTAGCCTATTGCTAGGGTGATTAAACATTAATCTAAAGAGATAATTTTGCATGAAGCACAATGAGAATCACAATTAGGAAACAATCTAACTCAATTGATCACAATTATCAACAATCATAGCATAAAGCAATCACATCATCCGCAATTTTAATTATCTCAAGTACAAGGCTATTAGCCCATGGTGCTAAGAGCAAAACCCATGGGAAGAAAATCTAAGAAAGCAATTAAGGAACTAATCAACACAAACAATGAATTAAAGAGAGAAAAGTGGAAGAACATCACCAATAGAATCCAAATCAATAGGAATGCTTGAATCTTCAAAATAGTCTTCAATACAATTCTCTTCTCCACACTTGAATTACACTTTGAAAATGAAAAACTAATGGATCAAATCACTAATCTAAAGTATAAATGATCGAAATCTATCTAAATCTATGAATCTAATCCAATTACAAAGATAATTTAGCTATGGAATGAGAAATTCACCCAAAAAAGCGTAAAATAAGCTGCTCTAATCTAAGCTAGGAAGAATATGCTTTGTTTTCCGCTCAAAATGGCTTAAATACAAAAATTCGATTTTGGGCATCCCTCGACTAGAGGTTGGGGCCCTCGAGTCGAGACCTTTAAGTCGCTATCACGTTTTGCGGTTTCGCCTCCAGCCTCGAGTCGAGCTCCAGCCCTCGACTCGAGGCTCATCTCAGTCGAGGCTTCTTCAAAATTTGAATTTCACCTCTAGGCCTTCACCCTTGGGTTGAGGCCCCCAGCCTCGACTCGGAGGTCGAGTCTAGGGAATTTTCTCGACCGAATTCCGTCTCGACCCCGCTTTCACCCGTCTCGATCGTCTCCTCATCCTAAGAATGTCTGTACTCTCGGTTTGGCCAAATTCCACCGATTTACCTGTAAACCGGACGAAAAACATAAAAATCCTTCAAGTAATAGTTTTTAGGCAAAGTAGTGATACTCTACATATTTAGGCACAAAATCTAACATTTTTGATCACTTTTTGCACTAAAATACACCCTAAAAACATGCATCAATTCACTCCAATCATAATACCCCCAAACTTGAAGTGTTGCTCGTCCTCGAGCAACGTAGCAAATAAGCACAAATGAGTGAATTGATTGCAATTATATCACATGGTACCATAGAAGAAATATAAGACTATCGAACTTATCAATGAACATAAGTATCGATGCAAACTATCCACTAGCAATCAAGATAGATCATGCTCCAACAAATGCTCAATCAAACACTCAAAACATTGCTCCTTCCATAGAGTGTTTCACTCTTCACTCAAGTGTATAAAGGTTTAATGCACTCAATCATCAAATTCACAAACATGTACCCCATAAGCTTGCCAATGGACTCAATCTCAATCACAATAATTTGTTTTCAATCAAGAATCAAAGAGGTCTTTCATCAAGGTTGTAATGTAAGCTCTTTGGAATGGGTAGGATGTTTTAGGTTAGAGTGACTAACATAGTAGAGACTTGAATGATAGCTAATCAATACAATACACATCTCTTCAATCTTCATCAATCAACTCTCTTTCTTTGGCACTTCTATGTTCAAACACCACCATTCACTTGAGCTTTCTTTCGCTTTTAAGCTCACAAATTGAATCTTTTATCTTTTTCACTTTCACAACTTTTTCACAATTCAATTTTTCAACCTCTTTCTTCTTTCTCAACCATCACTTAGCACATCATCTTTCCACCACACTTTACAAGCAAATCACCATCTTCTAGCCAACAATCAAGCTCTACTAAACATAGGACAATAAGGCTCATCAAAATAGGCAAATGGTTTCAATTTCACTTGGCTTGCCAAATAATAAGGATATTAGGCTCAAAATAGCTCACTAAGGAAATCAAATGTCTTTGGTGGGGAAAATTTGGCAAAGTGACTCATCAATTCAAACATGACCTCTTATCACTTTCATGACATCACACAAAGATCAATCTCAATAAGTCCAAAGGCAAGTTCTAGCATACAAATCCATGAATAATGCACTCACAAAGAAATCATATCAACCATATAAGATGTACGATTATTAAGGCACAAAAGCTCACGGGATTCAATTTGAGCAATGAATCAAGCATTTCAATCACATTCATCTTTACACAATCATCAATCATGTTATCTTCAAGCCACATATCAACCCATGATCAATTCAAAATTCAATATGTCTTGCAAATCAAGCACAAGTGCTTATGTATTCAAGCACACTCACTATATCGACAATGATACTAAAAGATATGCAATAAGACCACAATTAAGCTCAAGATAAATCTAGCCCAAAAACAATAAGTGCAAGGAATCCAAGATAACAACATAACATAATCATCCAAAGACAATAAAGCTCAATAAATCCCAAAATACCATGATCATCCATACACATCATCATAAAATCCATCAAAATCAATTCATCAAGTACAATCCAATCATCCACAAATCATCAAATCAAATACAAATCACTCAAGAGGAATCTAAAGGATAACTAAATGACAAGAGGATAGGGATAAAGAAGCGGGAGTCACCCTAATAATCGGATGGCGGTGGAGGAGGGTAGTGGCCCGACACGAAGTTCCATGAGCTCATCTGCTAGAGGAGTGTGTACATGTCTTGCTGATTTTTTAGAGACTCTTCCTACATCCTCATCGTCTCCTCATTGAATCTACAGGACTCCTCCATCATGCGGTAGCACTCATCCTGCCTAGTCGGACACTCCAGCCGCATCCTCTCTTACTGCCGGCCCACATCTCCTCGGTGAGGGTCCACTGTCTCTGCGATGAGCTACCGGGCTCGTACTCCCGGCTACGCATCTCATCCTGCCGGTAATAGTTGATCTCGGCATCAAGTCCTCATCCATCTGCACCGGCTCCTCGGCTGCTCCTCTTTTTCAGCCTTCCTCTTCTTCTTCATTCCCTTCTTCTACACCTCGGCCTCGTCCTCGGGAGCAGATCCAGATCCACCCTGCTACTCATCATCCTCCTCCTCATTCAAGGGCACTCCATGCTCTCGGGTATAGGTGTCAATCGCCTCGGTATGTCTCTATGACCCCATCCGGAGGTTGATAGTCACAAAAACAGGGCACCGAACAAGGTCGTCAAATCTGGGACCTCAAGTGCTCGCGAGGTTGTGTGCCAGGATGCCCAAATGCTCAACAATCAATGTAATCAGACCTCCAAAATGTATCTTCTTAAATTTTGTGCTCGTCACCCTCTCGAACACATAATAGAGATATGCGGCGGCATTGAATCGACCCCATGTAGAAAACACCGTAGCACATACAACTCCTCGGATACCACGGCTCCTCCCTCGATCGGGCAAATATAGTGCTAGAGAGGATCTTTTCAAGATACATCATCATCGGGTTCGGATCCTCGTACTCTTTGACTTCCCGGGGATAAAGCGTGGCTGATCGTGTGCTCCCGAATCTGAAATCCTCCTCCAAAACTTTTTAGCATTGTACTCTCATCGATATTAAGCGGTGAGCCATCTCGGATCTGTCGGTGCACCGATGATCTCATTGATCTCATTCACGGTCAATGTGTACTAGTTGCCAACCAACTCAAAGGTAATAGCCGAGGAAACTTCGCCTTCCTGGCCTTGTCAAACTTCACCGTGCGAGAGGAACTCAGTGAGCCCCAAATAAGTCTGTGGCCTCTTAGCTAAGAAGCTGGACATGCCAATCTGCTTGAATAATCGGGGATATCCTCCTCTATGCCCATGGAGACCATGCGGTTGTGGTCTACAAGGCGAGTTTTCACCACCTTGTTGTAGATCTCCGCGTACAAGATAATATGCTTCCTTTATTTATACTCATCCCACTGAATTCCTAATTGAGCCGGCATCTTTTGTGCAAATTGAATGGCCTGGTCTCTCTTCCTGAACTCCTCATCGAAAAATTATGTCCGTCTACTCCTCGAAACATCTTTCCTGCACAAATTTTCCAAGGCAACAATAAGCTCTCAATCATAGCAATACAAGCAAAGTATGATAGCAATTAAGCACATGAACGAGTCACTCATCACAACTCAACCTCCAATCACAAATAATCCCTAAGGGAATAAGCAATAAGCCTCAACAATTGGTCAAAGATCCAACTAAGCAAATAGGATCAATAGAAGTGCTCAATAAATCCCCAAAAATGTATACTAAAAAGAATGGCCTCAATCAACATCAACAAAGAGACTCACAAAATTATGCAACTAGGCACAATACAATGTCCAACAAAAATAAGCCATCTATTTGAGTATTTAGACAAGTAGCAATCATGCATAAATCACTTCTATCATCAATCATCTCAAACTTGACCAATTTCCATACATACTTTCACTAGGAATTCCCAAATACTTATGCATAATAATTCCTAAGACAAAATTCACAAAGGCAATAAGCAACATGTCACAACACTCCTAGCATGCCTTTTAATTCATCAAACAATTCAAAGCATCCATCTAAAAGGCTCAAAATTCGTCCACAATATAATGCACATAAGGTGTTTGCAAAAATGCCCAAATGAAATTTTAACATCGAGCAAAATTTGGCAAAATTCACAATACCCATGCAATAATCAATTCAAGGACGAAATTAAAGAGCCAAAAGATGAGAAATACGTACCTTGATTCGATAAAATTGACCTAGGAATGAGAAATGATGAACACCCAAGAAATTCTTCAAAAATCCCCAAATTGATGCTAAAAAAGCCTCAAAGATGCAATCTTGATGCAATGATGTGACAAAATGAGGAATGATCGGTGAAATGTGAGCGAAATGGTCGGAAATAGAAGTGAAAGGGGATCGGAAATGGGGGTAGCAGCCTCGAGTTGTGGCTGCTATGACTGATGCGTCTTTTAATAGAAATCGCCAGCCTCGACTCGAGGCTCTACTCTCGACTCGAGGATTCAAAAAAATCAAGTTCCTCAACTCGAGGCTCAGGCCTCGACTCGAGGGATAGGTAATTTGGCAAAATTTCACTAAGGTGGACTCCTCGACCCAAGGGCTGGGTCACCTCGACTTGGATTTCGGACCCGGTCCGACCCCCAAAACTCCTAAAAATGACCTATTCGACCCCAACGAACCCAAATATGCAAAAACTAACCATTTTGGTCCCTCGATTTAAGCCCGGTCGCTCATTCGATCGAGGGGACCGGGGTCTCTTCCTTTTGCTCCTTTTTCACCAACTTTTAAGCTTTTTCTCCTTTTCGATCTTGAATTTTCTTGCAATTTTTGATCTCTTTCCCATCAAATATAATGAGTGTACCTACAATCGGGCATAACAATCATCAAATCATTACCCCTAAGAGATGCTTTTCAACAATAAACAATCAACACCCCCAAACTTGAATGATAACATGAATTCAAAGTTTGGAATGAGAGTGATACAAATATATGCAACTCGAAATGGTATCATCAATAAGCTCAATACTCCAAATAAATCCCATAGCAAAATAACATCACCTCCTACGCTGAGCAATTAATTCCAAAGCAATTTTCAAAGAAATGGACCAAAAACAAAAGCACAAAACACAAACACACCAAAGCAACAAAAAGGATGGGTTGCCTCCCATCTAGCGCTAGGTTTAACGTCCTTTGCCGGACGGAACTCAAGGAGTTCATACTTCCCTTTCATTGAAGACATGAGGATCATCCTTGTGCCTCACTAGATTATATTTTGCAAAAAGACAACATCCCCATTTGTCTTCTAAGAGTAGCTTTCCTCCCCCTTAATCTCCTTCACCGTTAACACCTCCTTGAGTCTCTCAACTCCTAGTAAACGGCTCCATTCGACTCACTCCACACCACTTGGTCTCCAACCTCAAAGCTCTCTTCCTTCTTCCCAAGTGGTGTCATTTTCTCCTCTAACACCCCCAAACTTGATCCTTGCTCAAGTTTGGTCACATTCTTCTCACATCCTTCCATCTTCTTATCACCGGGGTCAAGCAAAGGCTCCATGAAAGCTTTATCCTTCCTAAAATCCAAAGAAACACAAGACTTATTAGCAATTATTTTGCAAGAAGGAATAAAATGCTCATTAACTAAAGAATCAGAAGAAGTAGAAGGTGTAGAATCATCCCTATCAATGGAAGGGTATAAATCGATGATCTCTATGTATCCACACGTCTTCTTCTCCAATGTGCTTGGAGCAACTTCTTCCAAATGAGCTCTAGTAAATGTCACCTCCTCTCCATTATAGCTCAAACTTGAGCTCCCCTTTCTCAACATTGATCATGGCTTTGCCCGTGGCAAGAAAAAGGTCTACCAAGTATGATAGGTGCCTCAAGCTCTTCCTTCATGTCAAGAACAATGAAATCAACTGGGAAGATAAACTTGCCAACTCCTACCAATACATCTTCAATGATCCCAAACGGACGAGCATATGATTGATCCGCCAATTGAAGATTGATATTTGTAGGAGTCACCTCTCCTAGCTCTAATTCTTAAAAATGCATAAAGGCATGACATTTATACTTGCTCCCAAGTCACGTAAACCTTGAATGTTCCCATTTTCTCCAATCTCGCACGGAATTGTGAAACTCCCGGATCCTTTCGCTATTGAGGTAAGTGTCTTTACAAAATCTCCTTGCACTCCTCCACCAATTTAAGCATACCCTTCTCATCTCATCTTCTCTTCTTAGACATGATTTCTTTCAAGAATTTCTTGTAGTGGGGTATTTGCTCAAGGGCATCCAATAGTGGAATATCAACATGCAAGCTCTTGAAAACCTCTAAAAACATACCAAATTCATCATCAAGCTTTTTCCTCCCAAGTCTTTGAGGAAATGGAACCGGAGTGGCTATCATGGGAACTTCCCATGCATCTTTCTTGGACTTCTCTTCTTCTTTCTTGGACTCTCCCTTTGCTTGAATCTCTTTTTCACTTGCCTCTTTCTCCACAACCACACTTTCTTCACTAGCTTCTTCCTTCTCCACCTCTTTCTCAATTTCCACTTCCTTGGGCATCTTTGGGCCTTCATACCTCGTACCACTCCTAAGTTGGATAGCACTACAAAACTCCTTAGGATTAGGCTCGGTGGTGGATGGATACTTCCCTTTGTTTTGCAAGTGGTCCACCGCATGAAGAAAGTTTCCCAACCGTAGTGACTAATTGTCCCACTTGATGCTCAATGGTCTTAAACCATGTATCCATTTGCTTACCAATGTCATCAAGCCTAGAATTATTTGCCTCTAACCTCTTCACTATCATACCAAGGAGCTCCTCCGTAGTGGCCTTCCCTTCATTATTCGGTGCCTTGGCACCGGATCAAATCCGGGAGGAAATTGGATGGCGGCTCTCGGGTTGGTATAAGAAAAGTTTTCATGTCTCCTCCAATTGTTTCCATTAAAATGAGCTTGAGGTTGGTAACTCCCTTGTGGCCTATTTTGGTATGGCATTTGATAGGGCCTTGCTCTTTGAAAATCCCCTTGATAGTTGCCTCCTTGATAGCCTCCTTGAAATGAAGGCCTTCCCATATAGCTCACTTCTTCAACCGGCATAGGACTTGCACACATATCAACTTGAGGGATGGATGGACTCACACTTTGTTGGCTTTGGGAAGTAGTAAGAGCTCCCAATCGGTCCATCATAGTCATCATCATACTTTTCATTGACTCTATCTCCTCAACATGTGACACCCTATGATGTGCTCCCCAATTAATCGACACTTGGAGCGAATCTTGGGCAATGTTCTCAATTATCTCATTCATTTGCCCCACCATCTTCGACCAAATAGAACCATTAGCACAAACATTAAAAAATGACCGATCCTCGATAGGCTTAAAAGCCAACACTCACCCTTCAAGTGTAAAGGGATCGTGTAGCTAGTAAGTTACCCGGTTAAGTTATCGATCCACGGAAATCAAGTGTGAGATAGCCCTAAATTTACTAATTTATTCGCAATTGTAGCACAAGTCTTATAATAGGATCAATTGGTTTTATGCAATTAATTAACTAATCAAATAACTAAATTCTACTAACAATGAAATTCAATCAATAATAAAGACGTGCTCGGGTGCTTATCAACAAAATGGGTATCAATCATGCAATGAATTTAAATGAGCATTTGTCATGTCAATCAATTAATAAGAACAAACTTTTAATCAAACAATAATTCCGTACTTGGTAAGCCTAGGAATTACGCTACGATTTAAGCTCGAAAGTTTGAGAGGACTAAGTCACCCTTTCCTCCTGGAGCTAGAGCACGAGTCAATAGTTTCCCCTAGCGTGTCTCCCTTTCGATACTAAGACACCTTACCTATGGTCTCTTCACTAATCACCCGACTACTAATCCAAGCAATTAATGTGGAGTTGATGTATTTCTAATGGAATTAACCAAGTCTCCTTGCGTTAACCCAATATTAACTCTAATTACCCAATTAATTCCCTCACCCAAATGAGTTATCTAAATACCCAAGTCTCCTTGCGATAATTAAACAACTATGCATGAAATTAGAAATTAATTAAATAAATAAATCAATCAAACTTCATCAATCCAATCAATTAATCACCAATCAAAATCACCCATAAGAATTCCTCACAAGATCAATAACCCATATGCATTAAAACACCCTAGCACTAGGAATTTAGTTGATCATAATTAAAGAAAATAAATCCATGAAATTAATTGAATAGACGAAAGTCATAACAAGAAATTTATCCGATAAAACTAAAAATAAAGGAAGAATATCACCTAGTTGGCGTCCAATCATAAAGAAAACAACCGTTGATCATCTAAATTGAAAAAGAAATCGAAATCCTAGCTATGTGTGTGAAAAGTGTGTGTTCTTGATCTTCTTCTCCAAAACACCATCCGAAAATCGTGTATTTTCGTGTATATATATGTATATAAGCGCCTTGCCACGTTTCGCGCTACGATTGGACAAAAATTTGAAAAATCCCGCCTGGAACATCCCTCGACTCGAGGCCTGGCCCTCGAGTCGAGCTTGGCTAATCCTCGACTCGAGGCCTGGCCCTCGACTCGAGGGAGCTTCAAATCTGGTTTTTAACTTGGCCTTCAGCCTCGACTCGAGGCTTCCCAAGCTCGACCCTAGGTCGAGCCCACGAAATTTTTAGGCCCGATAGGCACCTCCGACCCCTATTTTCGTCCTACGCATTCGTCTCGTCGCCATATGAATCCCGGTACTTTCCGTTTCATCAAATTCCACCGAAACTCAAAACGAGACAAAAACCGAATGGAATGCATTAGTAATACTTTTAAGCATAAAGAGTGATACTCTATACTTTTAAGCTTAAACAAGTAATACTTTTCATCATTTTATGCATTTAAATCCCTCAAAACTCATGCAATAATTCACCCTAATCAATCCCCATACGTCAAGCCATTGCAAAAATACATAATCGTTTGTTCCTCCGGGAAAGCCATGTTGGGGACAATTAACAAGCAACATGCCACAACTCTCCCAAGCTTAGGTATAGTCTCTCTATTCTTTTGGCGGAAATGAGAAATCACCTCCTTGGCTTGCACGGTTTTGGATGGTGGATAAAACTTCATCAAGAATCTTTTAGAAAGGTCCTCCCATGTATGTATGGTCCCAGGAGGAAGTGAATTAAGTCATGCTTTGGCTCTCCCCTTAGCGTAAAGGCAAAAAGCCTTAACTTCTTTGCATCTTCGGGCACACCGTTGTACTTGGTTGTGTCTATGTTGATGAGGGCACTCCTCTTCATCTTTCCCTTCAAATTGCTTCTCTCAAGGCATTACAAGAGCGGGACTTATCTCAAAATTGTTGGCTTCAATTCTCGGCCTTGCTATCCCATCATAGTGCTCATGAAGTTGTGGCTAAAAACTCTCTCAATGGCCTTCCTTGAGGTGGTGGCTTATTCATTGGTTGTGGTTGTGCTTGTGGAATGTGTGGTTGCTCTTGATATCGTGGCTCATGATTATATGACATTTGAGGATAATGTGGTGGGAATTATTGCGGATGAGGTGGATAGTATGGGTATCGGTGAGCTTGTGGAGGGTAAAGGTATGGATTTTGATAGGAAAAATGTTGGGGTGGCATCCCTTGAGGATAAGGGCCAACTTGAGCATTGAAATTCAAATTGTTCCCATGACCTCCACCATTGTCTACTCTTCCTTCTCCATTTCCATTCAACTCCTCAACATGAGGTTCACCAACAACTCTCTCTTCATTCCTCAACTCTTCACCTTCCATTTCTTCCCTTCGTCTTCTACCACGATTTCTTCTAAGTGTAGCTTCAAGTTCCGGATTCGGTGGCAAGGGTGGAATACCACTTGATCTTGTTATCATGCACCTAAAACACCACCAATCCAAGTATCAACTCCCAACAAAAACAAACAAAACGAAAATACAAAAATAAAAAACAACAAGTAGCCACTTCAAACAAATCCTAAGTCTCACTATAGGCGCAAAAACTAATTCCCGGCAATGGCACCATTTTGGTTGTAGGTTTCCGACAAGCGGTATTAAGACCAATCAAGTTTATCGAACCCAAGGGAAAAAGTATGCAATAAGACCCTAGGAATAAAAGTTCTTGGTGACTACCGTTGCAAGATTGGTTTTGGCACTAAAATTACACAACAATTGCAAGAAATAAAATTCAAACTCAATGCAAGCAAATGATCAAACACCTAATATGCAAAAACAACTAACTTGGTTTTAATGGGGGATTGGGGTGCTAGGGATAATATCCATCAAGGAATCAATGATCAATAAGCTATGATTGAATCAAATTGAAATCAAATAAGATAGAAAGCATAAACCATCATGAAATTAATCACTCCATCAATAACACAATGCCTAATGTGAGTGTCCTTAGTGCAACTAGTCTCTCAATTGAGAAGCACCCAATTCATACATTCATACACAATTATAACCCGATTAATCGCTAATCACGTTAGTTCAACTCTACTTTATTGCTAGGGTGATCAAACATTAATCTAAAGAGATAATGTTGCATGAAGCACAATGAGAATCGCAATTAGGAAGCAATCTAACTCAATTGATCACAATTATCAACAATCATAGCGTAAGACAATCACATCATCCCCAATTTCGATTATCCCAAGCACAAGGCTATTAGCCCGTGGTGCTAAGAGTAAAACCCATGGGAAGAAAATCTAAGAAAGCAATTAAGGAACTAATCAACACAAACAATGAATGAAAGAGAGAAAAGTTGAAGAACATCACCAATAGAATCCAAATCAATAGGAATGCTTGAATCTTCAAAATAGTCTTCAATACGATTCTCTTCTCCACACTTGAATTACACTTTAAAAATGAAAAACTAATGGATCAAATCACTAATCTAAAGTACAAATGATCAAAATCTATCTAAATCTATGAATCTAATCCAATTACAAAGAGAATTAATCTATGGAATGAGAAATTCGCCCAAAAATTGTAAAATAACTGCTCTAATCTAAGCTAGGAAGAATACGCTCTGTTACTGCTTAAAATGGCTTAAATACAAATAATTCGATTTTGTGCATCCCTAGACTCGAGGTTGGGGCCTTCGAGTCGAGGCCTTTAAGTCGCTATCACGTTTTTGTGGTTTTACCACTAGCCTCAAGTCAAGCTCCAGCCCTCGACTCGAGGGATCTCCTTCGCCCTGTCCCTCGACTCGAGGCTCACCCTCGAGATGAGGCTTCTTCAAAAATTTGAATTTCACCTCTAGGCCTTCACCCTTGGGTCGAGGCCCTTGGACCTCGACCGGATGTCGAGTCCAGGGGAATTTTCTCGACCCGAACTCCGCCTCGACCCCCATTTTCACCCGTCTCTATTGTCTCTTTATCCTAAGAATGCTTTGGTACTCTCGGTTTGGCCAAATTCCACCGATTTACCTGTAAACGGGACAAAAACATCAAAAATCCTTTAAGTAATACTTTTTAGGCAAAGTAGTGATACTCTACACATTTAGACACAAAAATCTAACACTTTTGATCACTTTTTGCACTAAATTACACCCTAAATTCATGCATCAGTTCACTCCAATCAGTTATCTTCTCCATCGAAGAGGCACAAACCTAGATAATTGACTTGGTATTAAGAAATGGTATACACTTAGGTGCATGTGATAGTATCCTCCTCATTGGAGTAAGTGCCGTTATTTGTATGACTAAAGATAAACCAACTATTAATTTTATTTTGTTTGACAAAATAATGAAATTAATGGGTAAAACCTCCTCTTACAAATGTTTGAATTAGTATACGCCCACACTATTGTGGCATGCAAAATTCACGGTGTTTTGAGGTGTTGGTGAATTTAATTGTATTGTTTGAGGGAAACAATATTGACTTAAATTCTTATGTTTTGATCTGTGTATTTACGTGTTTCTCGGGATATTATCTATGGCTTTCAATCCTCTTGCTGTTATACTTAAAGAAAACAAACTTCTTGGTCCAAATTATATTGATTGGAAAAGGAACTTGGACATTGTCTTATTTCTTTGAAGAGTACAAGTTTGTACTCACCGAGGTATGTCCTGAAAAGCCCATTGAAAACTCTAGTGAAGAGGAGAAAGAGACTTATAAGAAGTGGATCAAGGCGAGATGAGATGGCGCAGTGTTACATTTTGGCTTCTATGTCAAATGTGCTGCAACATCGGCATCGAGGCCATGACCTCTGCTCATGAGATGATGCTCAATCTCAAAGAACTCTTCGGACACCGCAGTCGGGCTGCTAGGCAAGAGGCCATGACAAACTTAATGACAACCACCATGGCCGAGGGGACACCCGTAAGGGATCATATCCTTAAGATGATGGCTCATTTGAATGAGATGGAAATTCTAGTAAATGAAACCGATGGGGAAACCCAGGTCGATATTGTTCTCCAGTCATTTGCCTAAGAGCTTTGAGCGATTCGTCGAACTACAACATGAACAAAAGGTTGTATTGGTTGGCGGAACTTACAGAACTCCAAGCGGCGGAAGAGGGCTACTTCGTCAAACTTCTCAAGCTCATATTTTGCTGAAAATGTTTCTACTTCTAAGCCAAAAGACAAAGTGATGAAGAAAAAGAAACAAGCTGGTTTGGCAAAGAAAGCGGGTGAACCAAAGAAAATTGGTCCACAAAATGGCATGAAGAAGCCAAAGGGCAAATGCTTTTTAAGCAAGCGGCGAGACATTGGAAGGTAGATTGTCCCGTAAAAGGAAAACAAAGAAGGTATATTTTATTCACTAATTATTGAAATATGTTTGGCGGTGTTATCTATCGGCACCTCGGTGTGTAGATACGGAGCCATCGATTATGTCTGCAATTCATTGCGGGGTTCCAGGAAACCAGACTGACTTAGTGAGGGGGAGATTACCATCTACGTGGGCGACGCTACGAAAGTGGCAATGTAGTGGGAGATGTTTATTTATCTTTTGATAGGAATAAGACTTTGGTTTTGAGGAATTGTCTTTACGTACCTTGTTTTAGAAAGAACTTGATTTCAGTTTCTAAGTTATTTTTGGATGGATATTCTGTTTTTTTATAGCAAAGTGGTTGCCAAGAAAAATAGTGCTATAATCATTGCAGTACGTTGATTGACGGTTTATATACTCTTAATCCAATAACTCCTACGAAGCAATAAATAGAAATTAATAGTACATCTTCTAACTCAAATAAGAGAAAAGAATCTTCATAAATGAACCAAACATATATTTGGCATCTAAGATTAGGTCACATTAATTTGAGTAGCATTCAAAGGTTGATAGACGATGGACCTTTGAGTTCATTAGAAGTGGAAAACTATCCGACTGCGAGTCCCGCTGGAAGGAAAAATGACCAAAATGCCTTTTAAAGCCAAGGGGTATAGAGCCAAAGAAGAGTTGGAATTGGTTCATTCTGATTTATGTGGTTCTATGTCTACTCAAGCAAGAGGTGGTTTCGAATATGTTGTCTCTTTTATAGATGATTATTCGAGATATGGATATATTTATTTCATGCGCCGCAAGTCTGAGTGCTTTGATAAATTCAAAGTATACAAGGCTGATGTGGAGAAGCGTCATGGTAAATATATCAAAACACTACGGTCTGATTGTGGTAGCGAGTACCTCTTAGGAGAGTTTAGGAATTACTTATCGGAAAGCCTGGGATTCAATACCAATTTTACGCCTTTGGTACACCCCAAATGTAATGGTGTGGCGTAACGAAGGAATAGAACTCTCTTGGAAATGGTTAGATCGATGATGAGCTATTCGGAATTACCGAGTTCGTTTTGGGGGTATGCCCGGAAACGACAAAGATACATTCTGAACTTGGTACCTTCTAAGGCGGTATCTTCTACTCCCACGTAATTGTGGAATGGGCGTAAGCCTAGTTTGAAACACATTCGGATTTGGGGTAGTCCAGCACATGTCTTTGAAGGGAGATCTTGATAAGTTGGAATCTCGTACGGAAGTTCGGCTGTTTGTGGGCTATCCTAGAGGAACAAAAGGTGGTTTGTTTTATAGTCCTAAAGATCGAGAGGGTAATTGTTAGCACAAATGCCCGATTCTTAGAAGAGGACTATGTAATGGACCACAAGCCAATGAGTAAAATTTTTTTAGAAGAAATAAGGGAAACTTCGGCCTTAGTACCAACAAGATAAGATGAGATACCACGAGGGTCAGCACTATCTGTTACTAATGATACACTATTACCACAAGTGCCTCGTCGTAATGGGAGGGTTGTTAGACAACCCGATAGATTCATGTTTTTGGGAGAGTCTTCGGACTTAGTACACAGTGAACACGAATCTAATCCTTGGTGTAAAAGCCATTGATTGTAAGTGGGTCTACAAAAGAAAAAGAGGATCGACGGGAAAGTAGAAACTTTTAAAATAAGGCTTGTTGCGAAGGGGTACACTCAAAAAGAAAGAATCATTTATGAGGAAACCTTTTCACCGGTAGCCATGCTTAAGTCTATCCAAATTCTTTTGTCTATTGCTGCTCATATGAATTATGAGGTTTGGCAAATGGATGTCAAGACAGCCTTTCCTTAACGGTAGTCTTGAAGAAAACATCTATATGAAGCAACCAAGGATTCATTGCAAAGGGCAAAGAGCATCTTGTGTGTAAGCTTAATCGGTCCATTTATGGACTTAAACAAGCTTTGAGATCTTGGAACATCCGTTTTGATGAGGTAATCCAGTCTTATGGATTCATTCAATGTCCTGGATGAGTCATGTGTATACAAGAAGAGTGACGGAAACGTGGTGGTATTTCTTGTACTATACGTAGATGACATCTTGCTCATTGGCAACAGCTTGTAATAACCCAAAACCAAAACCTAGAGTTTTATATTTGATTTTCTAAGTTTGATTTATTTTATTGATTGATTTAAATTCTATGTGGTTTTCTTAATTTTTCTCCAACCGATTTAACGGTTTTTCAACCCGAAAATCTATCGATACTTTTCGAACTCACATCCGTAATTCGGATTTGTTTAATAATGATCAATGAGTCCTTTAAAGGTGAGAAACACTCAAGAAAACCCTAATGAAAAATGTTTGTTTTCCAATCGCGCGTTTTAATAAATTTTCGGAGCCGAAACTCGAACCGAAAAATACCAAAAATTCAACGTCGAGATCACAATACTGTATTAAATAGTGGGCTGCCAATTGACAGCCCAATTGCCCAAAAATAACCGACCATGTGGGAAGTTAGAAGGGAATAGTGCTCATTGTACCTTTTTGCCCAAAAATCACACCCTAAGTACCCTACTTAGTGTACTACCTTCCCTAAATCCCTCCCCATCACCCAATCAGCCGTCCCTCTCCCCCTTCCTCCCTTCTATAAATAGGTTGCTACCCTCTTTCATTTCCCACACCAAGAGGAAAGCTTTGGGGCTCTCAAGAAAGGGAAGAAACTCTCCAAGGGTAAGCCTCCTAGCCATTTCTTTTAGTCTTATGCCTTCTTAGCTTAGAAGACTTAGGAAAAATAGTTTAGGAAGCCCTAAGAGCTTGTTTTGATATGCTTTAATCTTATATGGAGTGCTTGAGTTGGAATTATGGTGTTTGGAGTCAAAATGGTGAAGTTATACTTGAAGTATGAAACTGCCGAAGTATATGCCCTAGCTGCTGACCCGTTTTGTAAAATTCATTTGGACCCTTTCCACCCGTTTAAAAATCATGGAAAAATTCCTAGATGTATTATTTGAAGTCTAGAACAACATGTTTAAATTTCATAATTTTCTGGTCAATGTGTAAGGAGAATAAAATCGTGGAAATATGTGTGACGTAAATGTGCATAATCTGGGAGCAGTGACTCATTTCTGTTATTTCTCCCCTTTCTGATAGTTATAAAATTCTTGAAAAAATCTGGGATGTTCCCCTTGATGTGTTGTAAATCATAATCAAAAATCATGACTTTTTGTTTAGTACTTTATGAGATAAAATTCGTTTTCTGAGTACCTGGTCGATGTTCAACGCATAGGGCTATTCTGTGTTGCACGAATTTATTTTCCAGTTTTGCTTAGGAAATAAATTATGGAAAATTTCATGGATGTCCTACAACCTGTTTATAACAATATTCTAAAATTTGGTGATTTTTAAACGAGTATCCAGTAAGTTATGAATTTTCTCGTAAGACATGTTCAGTAACCGAGCCAAACAATGGATTGAATGTTCACGATTTTTCTGGACAGAATCCGTAAGTCAAATGGCTTGGGTCCCTGAATGAAAGTTGTTCATACTTGAGTACTCCATCACATGATTTAATTTCATAATTTTTAGATATTTCTACAAAGAGTTATGGATTTTATAAGTTTAAGGTCACTGTTTTGCCGAGACAGAAATTTAGAGTCCTTATTTTAAAATCTGCTATAGTTCCGTAACTCGAATGAACTCGAACCCTTAATAAACTTTGTTCTACACTGAAATATGTACAACATACTTAAATTTCATAATTTTCCAATGAGTCTAAGTATCTTATTCTATTTATGCATGTTTACGTGTCACTTTCTTCAATGGTAGAGTATTAGGAGCAATAGTCTACTTAACTTTTAGAAAACTAAGCATGCCTTATGTGATGTACGATTTATGTGATACTCCATGAATGTGGTATTTGGTTTCTTATAATAGAATAAAACCAACTAACCCAAATCCCGAACCTTGAACCGACGGACACTAGAAATACCGTTAAACCAAAAGGTTTGAATCCATAAGATCGGTTAACGAAACAAGTACCTCTAAATACCAAAGTCTAGACTTAGAGAGACACAATAAGATCGAGAACCTAAGTTTCTAATGGACAAAAGTTTGTCGAACTAAACATACGGATTGTGCTAGGTAGAGTACGGTCGGAACCTGAGACCGGAGGTTTCGTGCGAGAGGCCTAAGCAATCAAGAAGTTAAACTTTCTCTTAAAAGTTCTCCAGGTGGGTGACACTATCTGTATAGCTAGTTAATGTTATATGGACTGTTGTCGGTTTTCTGAATCAAACA
Organism: Paraleonurus japonicus; assembly: GCA_030762865.1. Lineage (NCBI taxonomy): Eukaryota > Viridiplantae > Streptophyta > Magnoliopsida > Lamiales > Lamiaceae > Paraleonurus > Paraleonurus japonicus. Next base: position 33,857,265 of record CM061053.1, on the reverse strand, counting down.
TAAACAGATTTTCTTAAAAGATGCAAACACCAAAAGCATGTGAATTCATAACTTATAAATGTGTGATCATCCAATGATGAGCTTTATTTTACTGCCCTATATGATATGATGAAAGTTTACGGGTCCGGATGTGATAGGAAACTATCATGTGCCCTCCCATATGATGAAAGTTTACGGGGTCCGGATGTGATAGGAAACTATCATGTGCCCTCCCATTGATGAATGTTTACGGGGTCCGGATGTGATAGGAAACTATCATGTGCCCTCCCATATGATGAAAGTTTACGGGGTCCGGATGTGATAGGAAACTATCATGTGCCCTCCCATATGAAGAAAGTTTACGGGTCCGGATGTGATAGGAAACTATCATGTGCCCTCCTATATGATGAAAGTTTACGGGGTCCGGATGTGATAGGAAACTATCATGTGCCCTCCCATATGATTACGGGTCTCGGACGTGTAAGCGTGCCATTCCGCAATATGCAATACAACATAAATGACTTTATGTAACACCATATTGTAACACTTATTAGGTAACACTTATTAGGTAACACTTATTAGGTAACACTTATTAGGTAACACTTTTACATAAGTAACACTTTATGCACAATAGGTAACAATTTTGGGGTGTTACATAATCTAAGTTATGTTGTAGTGATGATTACGGGTCTCGGACATGTAAACGTGCCATTCCACAATGTGATTACGGAGATCGGATGTGATAGGAAACTATCATGTGCCATCTCATACGTGCTATATTTATGTACTAACTGTTTTAAAGAAAGATGAATTTCTTAATCGAACGGAAGTTAAAGGATGAAAATTTTATAACGGATGATTACCTTATACAAATGTACACAATGCCATAACAAGGAAGTAAATAACGAAAGATGAGAATAAAGCATAAAACATTCAACTATTTTGGGATTTCTGTCAATCAGTATAACAGCGCAGTCATCCACCGAGATTTTATCTCACACCCTATAACTAATATTTTTCTGTCACGAGATTGGGGCCCGGGAGCTGCAATAGACGACCGCTTCCACTCTCCTTTTATCTAAATGGGTCGCTTTATATCTTTATGAAAATTTGTATTTTTGTTAAAGACTCGTCACTACGATTTTCCCGAGAGTTGAACCTTAGACTCACCGGGTGACTTTTGTCAAACGATTAATCTCTTCATTTAGTTATGAATATGGTTCAAACGTCTTAAATAAGTGTTTGTGAAATCTTCCGCTGCAACTCAAATGAATAGCTTTGCCTTCTAAAAAGAAATTTTTGGCTCGATTTTATGGTTCACTAAGTGATGACTCGGGTTTAGGGCGTCGGGACCTCAAAGGTCGACTTTCGAATTCCGGGCGTTACAACGGTGTCAAGGTGTTGTCAGGACGTAAAGGTGTGGCTGTCCAAGCATTTTGATTTGAAGGACTTGGGAGAAGTTGGACATATTCTTGGGATCAAAGTTATAAGGGATCGCAAGAAAAGAATGTTATGCTTATGTCAAGCTTCGTACATTGATACTATCCTAACTCATTTTAGCATGCAAAACTCCAAGAAAGGTTTTCTACCTTTTCGACATGGAGTACCTTTATCTAAGGAGATGTGTCCTAAGACACCAAAGGAGATAGAGGATATGAAGGCGATTCCTTATGCTTCGGCCGTAGGAAGCCTAATGTATGCAATGCTATGTACGAGGCCGGATATCTGTTTTGTCGTAGGCATGGTTAGCGAGATATCAAAGTAACCCAGACGAGGACATTTGATCTGTGGTAAAGCATATTTTAAAGTACACGAAAGGACTAGAAATTATATGCTTTGGTTTACCAAGCATATAATTTACTTCTGAGGGTTACACGGATTCGATTTCCAACGGATAGGGACAACAAGTAAATCTACCTCGGGTTATGTGTTTACCTTGGGAGGTGGAGCCATAGTATGGAGGAGTGTTAAGCGAAATGCGTTTGAGACTCCACCATGGAAGCCGAGTATGTGGCAGCCTTTAAGGCAGCCAAAGAAGTCAGTATGGCTCGTAAACTTCATGATGGACTTAGAAGTTATTCCTAGTTTGCCTAAAGCTATCACAATTTATTATGATAACAATGGTGCAGTGGCAGACTCGAAGGAACCACGAGCCCATAAAGCAAGCAAACACATTGAGCGCAAGTACCACCCTGATACGAGACATCGTAAAATGAGGAGAAGTTGTTGGCACCAAGATTGCATCGGCGGATAACCTAGCGAGATCCTTTCACAAAGGCTCTTCCAATGAAAGCTTTTGATGGGCATGTTGAAGGGATGAGAATCGATGTATGGCAAAGCAATTATGGATGCATAGTCTTTTAGTATAAGTGGGAGATTGTTAGGATGTATACTATAAGCCTAGCTTTTGTATGAACATCTTTTTGATATGAGATTCATTATGATCAAAATACTTGCTTTTTATGATTGTTACATATATCATTGTTTTTGTCCAAATTAGTCTATACCGTAGATAATATGGTGTGTGGTGTCACACGAGAAGATCATTTTATCAGTTCCTTATAGATTATAAATAATAGCTCACAATCAAGATGGATTTGGACAAACCATTGGAATGGTTGTGGTGTAATTTGGTATTAGTCTTTCTTAACTATAAAGTTACAATGTATTGAGCAGACCATATGAGGTTGTTCAATTTGTACCGACTATATAAAAGAACAAGACTTCTGTTATTATGGATGTAAGTCTTCTTAATCCCTATATAATAACGGGCACGTGTATTCAGTGTTTGTTTCTTTAATTTGCCAATGGGTGAGATTTATTAAATCAATAGGCTCGGTGAATTGGGAGATAGCACTTTTTATATGGAGTGCAGTTATAGAAAGCATCCGTGTCCTAATTATTTAGGATGATGATGTCCCCTTGAGGAGCTCATAAAGATTATCATGTAAATCCTACAGGTGGATTTAATCGGACATGATAATAAAGATGAGTGGTACTACTCTTGGAATTAGATGTAATTTAATTAAATTGTCAAGAACTTATTTAATTTATGGACATTCGATATCTTAAACACGGGAAATAAACATACACATAATAAAGGAGCCCATATTGTAATATGGGATTAGGACGGTAATTCAATTATAACTCTTTAGTGGACCGAGTTATAATTGATGGCCTTAAGTAGAGTGTTCGGATCGAACACAGGATGCCTAGGCCCATCGGGAGGCCCAACCCTAATTCCTCCTTAGGGTCACTATTGTAGCCTATAAATAAACCCTACTTTGGACCCTCCCGCACGTGTGAAAAAAAACGTAAGAAAAGAGGAGGCAGATTCTCGACTCCCTTGGAAGATCGTCGCCCACACGACGTCCAAGGGAAAGGGATAGGAATACGGCGAGAAGATCGTGAGGTTCGCGGTTCATCCTTGATCGATTGTGACCTTAGAACTGGTTCATCTTCACCTATTAAGGTGAACAAGTATGATTCCTTTTTCGCTGCGTGTTTCATACATGTGATCCCGAATCGATAATCATATAGAGTCGGTGATCCGGTTGTTCCAACAGTTTAAACCTTTCTAAGTTGAGCACATCTTTTCTAAGATGACTTGAACCTCTCTATAAAAGCTTTCTAACCCTGTAGAAATAGTTAGACATAAATATATGCGATAGAAGACTTAAATTAGTAAGTAGTGGACTAGGATATAGTCTTCTAGAAGCCTTCTTCAATGTTTCTTCTCTATCAAACTTTCTCCGGGTCCAATAAGCCTAACTCAATCGATAATCAGCAGGTACAAAAGACCTAAGTTTGTTGTTCCCTTGAGATACTTTAAAATCTTCTTAGCTTGCTTCCATATGACTCTTCTTTAGATTGGCTTGAAACCTTGCGCATACTCCAACAAAGAAATGATATATCATGTCTCTGGCTGTTAGGTATAGCAAAGAACTAATTAAACCTCTGTAAGTAGTCCGATCAACACTTTCACCACTTTCATCCGGATCCATCTTGTAATTAGTCATCATAGGAATTTTTGCATCCTTGTTAGACTGAATTCCAAACTTCTCTAACATGTTCTTGGTATACTTTGCTTGATTGATAAAAATTCCTTTAGATGTTTGCTTGACTTGTAAGCCAAGAAAATAATTCATCTCTCCCATCATAGATATTTCAAATTTACTTTGCATCAGTTTCTTGAATTTCTCACAAAGCTTCTTGTTTGGAAATCCAAAAATTATATCGTCCTACATAGATCCGAACTAGCAAGATGTTAGATCGTGATTAGTTTTGATTAAGTTAAAATGTATAGAATATATGAGCTCATGTAAAGTAGGATGACCAAATGAAATTGTATAGATCAATCGAAGTAGTTCATTTCTCTAGATAGCCGATCAAACTAGGTGAGATAGGCTAGTCACCGAGATCAACAAGTCTAAAGGTCATCTCAAGACAGCCTTAGAGAAGTCATCTCGCTTGAGAGGTTAATGAAGAGCTCAAGACGAGGTTGAAGTCACCTGAGTAGAATAAGAAAAACATTCTTTCACCAAGTCAAGTCGACGACGAACTCGAAGACCACCAAGTCAAGGTAGTTCTAAAGAAAAGTTTATTAAGCGGTTATGAGTTTGTTACAACAAACTAACCATCTTATAAGTATATAAATAGGCCTAAGAACAATCCTTAGGAGGACTTTTGTACTTATCTCGAAACTCACATTTTTTAAGAGCACTCACTAGCATTCAAAAGCCTCTCGATCATATTTTCTAAGTGTTTATAGAACACTTCCCGTAAATTTTCTTCAACACTATTGCACCGTAATTCATAGAATTAGTAGTTAGATTGATAGTTAGAAGGAAGATTAGAAGACAAAGATCTTCGACAATTATAACTTGTAATCGTAGAAAGATAGTAAGTCGCTGAGAAAGAAGAGACCCTTCTTCAAGGTTGAAGAAGGGGAGTGGATGTAGGATCTTTAGATCTGAACCACTATAAATCTGGTGTTCTTTATTTTTAGTCCTTTAAATTTCAGTTGATTATAATTTGTCCTTGAATTTTTATCGATTGCTTTTAGATCTAAATTAAAAGATTGAGTATAAAATTGTTTCACTGAGTACTTTGATTTAGTTTGAAAGTTGAGTTTGAATTGTTAATCAGATTTTCAAAAGAAATTTAGATAATCTATTCAACACTCCCTTCTAGATTATCTCTAGGAGGTTTGCTCATTCTCTCTTAATTCAATCAATCTCGACCAACAAGTGGTATCAGAGCAGTTGTTAAAGTTGTTCAATGTTTCTTTTGGTCAAAATAATTTTTCTACATAATTCTTGATTCAGTATCTATTTTTGAATATTTCCCGCTTGTTATTATTGTTATCTACTAACTACGTCTCCAAGCAATAGGAATGTCAAGAACCTTCCAGATTTTGAGATTGAAGATTATGACTACCGGTAGTTTCGTATGGAGAATCATCTAAAGTCCATTCATCCTCGAATGGAAGACGTTCTTTCAAGGACCTATTAAGTCTTTCATAGTGGCGCCGATGGAGCGAGTAGCTTAGAAACTTGAGTTCAAGTAGAAAAGAATGTATTTGAACTAACTAATGATGAAAGAAAAGTGTATAATCTTGATCGTGTGGCTAGAAACGAGATAATCGTTAACCTCGAGAGATTGGTACGAAAAGATCAAGAAGTGTAAAACCGCAAAACAGATATGGGACACCTTAGCTAATATGCGCGAGGGCACAGACCAGTAAAGGAGAACAAGCTACGTGTCATGTTCTCCATTCCTTTGATGTTTTTAAAATGAAAGAAGGTGAATCTATTGATCACTTGGACATGAGAATAATGAATCGATTAATAGAGCCACCGATTTTAAGCAAAATTTACATTGAAAAAGAAATAAATAATAAAATACTTAGATCTCGACAAAACGTTGGAGAGAAAAAGGAAATCGATAAAAGCCACGAAGGATCTATCCACTATGAATTGTTATACCTTGTTTTCTCACTTGAAAGGATATGAGTTTGATATTCGTGTCAAGGATGAAGAGGATGAGGTGAATCAAGTACCTCATCTAAGACAGCTTGCTTTTGTCAACAGAGAAGAGAAGCCAGAGTTGAGTCTAAGGGAGCCGATATCTCTTTGAAAGAGTAGATGGCGTTATTGACAAAAAAGTATGACCGTCTTAAGATGAAGTACAAACGTTACAAATCAAGATTTGCGTGGAAGGACAAAGTCTAGATCAAGATCTAGAAGGAAAGATGATGTGGAGTCCACATATGATGACAAAAAAAGGGTCGACAAGAAGGTATAAGTCTCCCGCAAAAAGAGTCTTAGCAGCCCCGCATCGGAACGTGGAGATACTTGTTACACTTGTAACAAGCTAGGCATTACAGCTACGATCGTCCTTAGCCGACTCCCAAGGAAAGGGGAGAAAAGAGAAAGAAAAGGGACAGACGCTTTGCCGATCGAGAGCCCTTCTTGCTGAAGAAAGAGAAGCCAAAAAGTCATCTTTCGTCATCCTCATCGTCGACTTCGGATCGATGATGAGATCTCGTTTAATGGTAAAAGAGGTAGATTACTACTCTTCTTCGATAATGAGTCTTACAAATCGGTTTGAGATAATGACCAATCTGTTATCAAAAGTCTTTTGAAAGATTTTAAAATGTCTCTAAGTGCTTACGAGTAGTTAGAAGCTGAAAATTTGACTTTGAAAGATCAAGTTCAGACTCTAATTAAAGGAAAGCAAGTTATGAACTATCCCGAGTCCGTGGATACATTCAAGGGGCAATGCATACCCTGTGCTAAGGCTAGTACATTAGCTAGTCTTTCGAAAGATTAGAAGATGAATTGAAATCTTTAGGGCTCCATTTGGATGGAGTCATTTTAAATCTGTTAGATCAAGAATGTTTTGATGAGTTAAAAGATCAACTCGGATGAGCAGATGACTATGAAGCACAATGAGATCGAGTTCTAGTACTAAGCCGATCGTACTCAGGTCAAGGACTCGATCAAGTCACCAAGACTAGGAGTTACAAGTCATCCGGAGACAAGCTCAAATCTAGTCGTCTCAGAGGAGACAATTAGGAAGAGCTCGAGGCGAGGTCAAGACAAGCCGAGTAGAATAAGAAAGGCAAGTCTTCACCAAGTCACCGCAGATGGGTAGAGTAAAATCAGCCGAGGAGCAAGCGCTTTTCAAGAATAAGTTTGTTGAGCGCTTTCGTATTAAAACTAATTAACAAACTAACTATCTTTCAGACTTATAAATAGGTCTAGGCACTTCATTAAAAATATAGAACACACGAGTTATCAATTCGGCAAGATATTCTCTCAAATCACAAGTTTTCAAAAAGCACAAAATAGTTTTCACGGATTTCTTCATAGATTTTTCTAAGTGTTTATAGAACACTTCCATATACATCTTCAAATACACTTATATTATTTCAGAGTTAGATTTCACAGATCGTTTAGGAGTTTGAAGATTTGAAGATCTTTGTAAGTTGTAAGTTGTACGATTGAAAGTGAGTAAGTAAGTTGATAGAAGAGACCCTTCTTCAAAGTTTGAAGAAGGAGAGTGGATGTAGGATTGTTTTAAGCCGAACCACTATAAACTGTTGTTCTTTGTTGCTTTCATTTACTTACTTGTTTATTTCAATTTCCAGCTTTATCAATTGGAGATTAATTTAAGAATCAAAGTTAAAACCAAAATATCAGTTTGCTTTTGATCTTAATAAAGTTGAGATTAAATTGAATTTCCGCCGTGTCACTTTGGTGCTTTGAATAAATCTTAAAAGATTTGTAAAAATCTGAAAAATCTATTCAACCCCCCTTCTAGATTTTTCCTAGAAGGTGATACAAGTTTTATCCGATCTGCTCAACTAATCGGGACCAACAAAATCAACGAATTTGAGGATAATATATCATATATTTACAAATAAAAATAGAGAAAACTAAATGAATGGATTTGTTTCACACAAATATTACTTATGAGTGGGAGGATTTCAAATACCCAACAAAACCTAGTCATTTGAAATCCTCTCACTTCCCCCACTTGTGCTTAATATTTGAGTGAATCAAATCTATTGATTTATCTTTTCTCCATTTTAGGTTGTGTGAATGCATGTTATAATATTATGCTCAAATCTCTTGATTTCAAATCTACTCCATCCAAATGGAGCCTAAAAGACAAATTCACAAAGTGGTATGTAATGAGAATGAATCTATTAAGAAGACCAATAAGAAGCTTGTCTTCAAGTTGAGTCACTTAATAATTCAATCGATTATAGACCAAATTTTCAGAACTTCACAAAATTCTCATGACAAAATAGGTCTTGGTTATGATAGAAATAATAAATCATATTTTGAAACCAAAGAAATTTGTCAAAATTGGTGAAACCTCAAAAGGAATTAAAATTGGACTTTGGAAACCTCAAAGTCGATTAGGACTACCTCCCCGATCCGATAAAAAGAGTCGGATGAGGAATCCTAATATGAAGAAAAGGATTCCAAGAACCAAATTTAAAAAGATTTACTCTTATAGTCCTTTTGATGGAAGAAGCCGATGATATACTGCTTCAAAAGATCAAGAAGATAACCAAATCTAATTTCAATAAAATTTGTTAGATCAGTGATTAGTTTTGATTAAGTTAAAATTTATTGAATAGATGAGCTCATGTAAAGTAGGATGACCAACCGAAATTGTATAGATCATTTGAAGTAGTTTGTTTCTCTAGATTATCCGATCGACTAGGTGAGATAGGCTAGTCACCGAGATCAACAAGTGTAAAGGTCATTTGAAGACAGTCTGAAGAAGTCATCTGATTGAGAGGTTAATGAAGAGCTCAAGACGAGGTCGAAGACAAATGAGTAGAACAAGAAAGACAGACTTTCACCAAGTTAAGTCGATTTACCGAACTCGAAGACCAGTTGAAGTCAAGGTAGTTTTATAAGAAAAGTTTGTTAAGCGGTTACAAGTTTATACAACAAACTAACCGTCTTACACTCTATAAATGGGCCTACGCAGTCCTTAGAAGGACTTTTCGCACTTATCTCAAAACTCACAATTTTAAGAGCACTCACTAGCATTCAAAAGGTTTTGACAATATTTTCTAAGTGTTTGTAGAACACTTCTTGTATATCTTCTTCTTACACTATTGCACGCTTTGAAGGAAGAATTGAAGACGAAGATCTTCATCAACCGTAAATTGTAATCGAAGAAAGGATCGTAAGTCAAGAAGAAAGAAGAGACCCTTCTTCAAGGTTGAAGAAGGAGCGTGGATGTAGGATCTTTAGATCTGAACCACTATAAATCCGGTGTTCTTTACTTTCTGCCTTTAAATTTCAACCGATTATAATTTGTTCATTAAATTTTGATCTGATTGCTTTTAGATCCGAATTAATAGATTGAGTATAAAATTGTTCCGCTGAATACTTTGATTTAGTTTTGAAAGTTGAGTTTGAATTGTTAATCTGAATTTTCAAAAGAAATTTAGATAATCTATTCAACCCCCTTCCAGATTATATCTAGGAGGTTGCTTATTCTTTCTTAATTCACTCAATCTCGACCAACAAGTGGTATCAAAGCGAGATTAAAGTCGTTCGAATATTCCTTTTAGTCAAAACAAATTTTCTACTCAATTCTTGATTTAGATCTACTTTTGAATAATCCCCGCTTGATATTTTTTATATATACTAACAATGTCTCCAAGCGATAGGAAAGTCAAGAATCTTCCGCATTTTGAGATTGAAGATTATGACTACTAGAAGTTTCGAATGGAGAATCATCTCAAGTCCATTCATCCTCAAATGGAAGACGTTCTTTCTCAAGGACCTATTAAGTTCTTTCATGGTGGCATCATCGATGGAGCAAGTAGCTCGAGACTTGAGTTCGGTAGAAAAGAAGGTATCCGAACTAACTAATGATGAAAGAAAAGTGTATAATCTCGATCAGGTGGCTAGAAACGAGATCATCGTTACTCTCGGCAGAGATTGGTACGGAAAGATCAAGAAGTGTAAAACCGCAAAACAGATGTGGGACACCTTAGCTAACATGTACGAGGGCACAAACCGGGTAAAGAAGAACAAGCTCCAAGTTGTTCTCCATTCCTTTGATGTTTTCAAAATGAAAGAAGGTGAATCTATTGATCAACTGGACATGAGAATGACCAATTTGATCAATAGAGCCACCGATAAAATTTACACTTAAAAATAAATTAATAACAAAATTCTTAGAAATCTAACAAAAGCGTTGGAGAGGAAAATGGAATTTGATAAAAGCCACGAAGGATCTATCCACTATGAATCATTATACCTTATTTTCTCACTTGAAAGGCTATGAGTTTGACATTCGTGTCGAGGATGAAGAGGATGAGGCGTAATCAAGCACCTCATCTAAGACAGCTTGCATTTGTTAACAGAGAAGACAAGCCAAGAGTTGAGTCTAAGGGAGCTGATCTTTCTTTGAAAGAGCAGATGGCCTTGTTGACAAAAAGGTATGATCGTCTTAAGATGTAGTAAAAACGTAACAAGTCGAGGTTTCAAGGGAAGGACAGTCTAGATCAAGATCTAGAAGGAAAGATGATGTGGAGTCCATAAATGATGACAAAAGGAAGAGTCGAAAAAAGGTATAAGTCTGCTTTGCAAAGAAGAGTCTTAGCAGCCCCAGATCGTATCGTGGTGATACTTGCTACACTGTAACAAGCCAGTGGCATTACAACTACGATTGTACTCACCGACTCCCAAGGAAAGAGAGGAGAAGAGAAAAAAGGGACAGACGCTTTGCTGATCATAGAGCCCTTCTGTCGAAGAAAGAGAAGCCGTAAAATCATCTTCATCATCCTCATCGTCTGACTTCGGATCGAGATGATGACATCTCGTTTAATGGTATAAGAGGTAGATTACTACTCTTTGTTTGATAAAGAGTCTTAGAAATCGGTTTGAGATAATGACCTCGACTGCTACCAAAAGTCTTTTGAAAGATCTGAAAATGTCTCTAAGTGCTTACAAGTAGTGAGAAGCTGAAAATTTGACTTTAAAAGATCAAGTTCGATTCTAATCAAAGGAAAGCAAGTTGTGAACTATCTCGGGTCTGTGGATACATTCAAGGGAGAATGTATACCCCAGCCGAGGCTAGTACATCGCCTAGTCTTTCCGAAAGATTAGAAGATTAATAAAAATCTTTTAAAAGACAAATTCACGGTGGTATGTAATGAGAATGAATCTATTAAGAAGACCAAAGAGAAGCTTGTCTTCAAGTTGAGTCAACTTAATAATTCACAATCGATTATAGACCACAATTTCGTAACTTCACAAAAGTCTCATGACAAATCAGGTCTTGGTTATGATAGAAATAATAAATCGATATTCTTGTTGGTCCCACGAATTGAGTGAATTAATAGAGAACCTCGATAACCTTCTAGTGAAAATCTAGAAGGGGGGGTTGAATAGATTTTCAAATTTTTTTCAAAGATTAGAATATCAATTCAAAGTATCAAAGTTCACACAATGAAAATAAATTTTAACTCAATCTTTTATGGATCAAAAGCAATCTGATTAAGATTCTCAAATTGAACTTGTTTGAAAGTTGATTGAAACAAGATAAGTAAAATAAAGCAAGAAAGAACACAATAATTTATAGTGGTTCGGATCTAATTGATCCTACATCCACTCTCCTTCTTCAACTTGAAGAAGGGTCTCACCACTTACTAACTTTCTTACTTACAATCTTACAATTACAACTTTTTGAAGATCTTCTATCTTCAATCTTATTCTTCAACCTATCTTCCCGGAATTTCTAGAATACGGTGCGATGGTGTTGAAGATATACGAAATAAGTGTTCTATAAACACTTCGAACTTATAAATATTGTTTTGAAAACTTTTTGTGAGAATTTAGAAAACTTGTGAATAATTGTGAATACCGAAAAATTAAGATTGAAACCGTGCCTAAATCTATTTATAAGCTGAGAAATGCTTAGTTAGTTGTAACAAACTAACAACCGCTAACAAACTTATTCTTGAAAATCGCCTCTACTTGGTGATCTTGCCTCTTAGTCGTCTCAGCCTAACTTGGTGAAGACTTGCCTTTCTTATTCTACTCACTTGTCATGACCTCGCCTCGAGCTCTTCATTGTTGTCTCCAGCAGATGACTATCTCAAGCTCGTCTTTAGATGTCCTTTTGCTCCTTTAACCTCAACTGATTTTTCTAGCCTTCCTTAGTCCGATCACCCTAGTGCTAGGACTCTACCTCACTGCTCTATGCGGTTAGCTGGTCATCTTGCTTTATATGAGTTGACTCTTGTCCGATTGTTTTTAACTCATCAAAACTTCTTCCGATCTAACAATTTCTCCCTTTTTGATGAAGTTAAAATCGCAAGAAAGAGACAAACTCACAACCGATGTTAGTCAAGGTTATTCAAGATAAACAGATGATCACATTAGGACATATAAACACTTAGTTCAGATTTATTCACATAAGAGCACTTAATTCACACTTAGAAAAAGTTTTATAATGAGTTGTAAGAAAAGTTTTAAGTATTAAGACTTTATCGGATGATTAGTACTTAGAAAATTTTAAGTCTCGAGGACTTAGAAAATTATAAGATTTAGAAAATTTTTAGAAAATTTTAATCGAGATGGGAGTTTCCTCGGATGATGAACACTTAGAAATTTTTTAAGTTTTCTTAGAAAGCAGAAAGAAAGCTAAAAAAATATAAAACAAAGTAGATTAGACAAGATGAAGTATATTCACATCACATTTACAGATTACAAAAATGGATAAGGAAAAAGAGATAAGGTAAAGAAAATCCTTCTATCGGGTTCCTCATTGATAAGCTTCTGAACAACTAGACAGTAAAGACTTCGTCTTCGGAGTGCCTTCACTCTTCTTTATTTTTCGTAACTGACTCAACTTCAGCCTTGGCAACGATGCCTTTAATCCAATCGAGGTCAACTGCTCCATCGCAATTGTTTTGGGTCCGCCTATTTCGTAGGCCGGAGCACAAAGATCGGCATTGAAAATCTTATCGGCTTCAATCGATGATGATAGAGGTTGACATCCTCCTTCTCAATCCACTCGTGCCACCTCCGGTCTTCGTCTTGGCCGATGAATTGGAGCCTTTCAAGATGTACCAGGTGGTACATCCATCTCGGCATCCAGATTCTTCGCCTTGTATTCTTTGAACCATTGACTGCGACGACCTTTGGAGGGTTGAGTGTACGATGATAAGGTCGGAACTCTACTTCATCCGCTCCCTTCATCACCCATTTCCTAACATCTTTGCTCCACCGCATCTCCAAGCCTTTATTCTTTTTCTTTAACCTCTTCCTCTCCCTTTCCCCAAACCAGGCCTTCTCCTCGCCTTATTCTTCGTATCTGCTTTTCGAGATAGGTTTGAATAGTCGGGCTCCCTTTTCCTCTTCTCACCTTGGTTGGTTTGAGAACTAGTGCCTTGGCCGAGATTCCTCTGTCATCTTTCCCTTCCCTTTGCCTCCGACCTCACCTGGCTTTTTAGATTCTTTCATTTTTGCCAACAAGTGCGTACTTCTCCTCCTCCTCCTTCTTCCTCTTAAGCTCATCCTCCTTCAGTGGCCTCTTCGAGTTGGCTCACCCTCACCAAGCACAGCCAGCTCATCGATTTGAGCCTCGACATCCTCCCCGGCCGCTTCGGCTCACCGCATTGGCCTTTGTGCCGACTTCTTTCTTTGTCTCCTCAATGGCAGCTGTGAGGGCTCGTCCTCTTTCTTGCTCAGCCCTTTCCCCTTTTTGACTTCATCACCAGTGGCGGTCACTTCTTCTCCAGATCATTGCACTTAACTCGGAAGTCCGACTTATCCATGACCAATGCGTCAACTACAATCGCATTGAAATCGATTACCTGATTTTTCGGACCCATCACCTCCTCCTTCAAAGCTTTCACCTTCTCAACCAAGACAGAGTTAGTCGAGTAGTAATTTTATCAATAAGGTTTACCTCGACTTCCCTCATGGTTGCTATCATCGTCTCTATCATAGCCTCAACCATCTTCTTAGTTTTTTTTTCATCTTCTTGGAGAAAGCCCTCTTTATTTTCTTCTCCATCCGGGCTACGATTGAGAGATGGTTGCCGCTGAACTTAGATCATTGTCCTCGTCCTTAGATGAGGATTCAGACGAGAGGAGGAGGGGTTTGTGCTTGTTGGTGGAGGTAGGGGAAGGAGATCTCATTTCGATGTCCTCCAGAAATGAGTATGAGGAAATCTCAATTTCTAGAGGAGGAGATGATTCTCGTATGGGGAGGGATGGTGGATTGGGTTTCAGGAAGGGGGATGATGGAGGAGGATGGTTGCTAAGGTTGAGTGGTGGCTGGTTTGGTTGTAGTAGGTGTGGGTTCACTGGGGTGGTGGTGAGTTCCGCTTGAGTTGGAATTTGGATTGATGGGGTTGGACTAGTTGTTTGGAGCAACCGTGGGTCGTTTCAGGCTCCGAGGTGCTAGCCGGGCACACCTCTTCATTGCCGAGGGGGATTGGGATAAGGAGAGAGAAGAGTTTGTACTTTCCTCTTAAATTGGAGAGAGAGCACTTCCTTGGTCGGCGAGGGAGGGACTTGATTTGCCCGACCTCACCGCGATCTTGAGGACAGTACTTCTTCCGGGAAGCAGAGTGGAGGACTCGTGCTGTTGTCCCGAGCTACCGTAAGACTCGACGCCTGGGATTTTGTCCGAGGCCTCTTCGAAGGATGAATTGGTCATCCTCACGAGTCCTCGACCGATGGTTGGCTTGGGGTGGCAGGTGATGGCTCCTCCGCGGCTTTCTTTCGCAGGCCTTGACCAGCCTCCTTCGCGGTCTCCTCCGAGGATCTCGCCCCGCTACCGCCTCCTCGTGTGTTATCTCCACAATAGTAGGAGTCTCCTCAGCCTACACTTTCTCAATAACCGGCTCAGTGCGCTCTGCAGCCTTGCCTTCTAGTATCCTCTGCTGCCGCTGCTCTTTGTTCTCGTGTAGCATCTCGACTCATCATCTCGAGTCCGTACTCCTCCAAGCCTCTCATCCTTTGTCGTGATCCCTTCGCTTGGAGTACTTCTTGGCTCCTACCCTCCAGCCACCGCTTTGTTCACTCCTCTATCAGACCGTGATCTTATCAACAGATCGACTGTTGAGTTTGCAACCCATCCTTCAGCTTTATTTGAAACTCGCCTCTTCTTTTCCTCACTAAGCCTATGAATTAGCAATCGCACCCAATTCACCTAAACTCCATCCAAGATAGCCCTCATACAAAGACAATTTGGATTTGGATAGCCCATCATGTGAACTACGATCTCCAAGTACCGACTTAGTCACCACCGTCATCAATAATCAACCTCCTCCTCAAAGCAAGTTTTTCTTCAAATCCCGCGAGTCCCTCTATAAGTGATTTTGGCCATCGTGTCGAATGATTCCTCCCACTCATCTTCTTTGTAACGTTAATGGATTCACTTCTTCCATTGATGTATCAAAGATCCTGGCAATATTTTCTCTAGTGTACGAAAGGGTTGTGCCATCTACCCTTGTATCGGAACCCTCTGTAGTATCCTCGCATATTCACTGTAAATTCCGTTCCCGTAAGGTCTACGGTTTTGTTTTGGGGAGACTTCATGGATAAGAATCCCTCAATCGTGATGCTTCTAATAGTCGAGAATATCTGCAGATTCTCTGCCTCTCGTGATTTCGAAGTCCACGTACATCTCTCGCTTTTAGTTTGTTTTGAACACTTCTTCGCTCATCTTAAAACTAGATGTATTAGTGGAAATATAAGTTGGTTTATGGATTTTGGTGGTTTTTATGAAGAAGTCATGGTAAATCGATAGAAAGTTTGAGAGAATTTGCAGTAAATTAGGGCTGAAATTTGTAAAAGGGAATTTCGAAATGACGAAGGTAAGTTTTTAAATCGTGAGGAGAGAGAGGGAAAAATTTGGGAAGATGATACGTGGCAAATCAGAAATTTTTACCGTTGATCGCCTAAGGCGCGTGAAAAATATCAACGGCTAAGCGAGAAAATCGCCGCATTCAGTGCGTGGCATTAATGCGTCTTGAATCTGTGTAAAAAGTAACCGTTTATCCTATGGATTCGACGGCTAATAGGGTTACTTTTGTTAGGATGTATTATAAGCCTAGCTTTTGTATGAACATCTTTTTATTTGAGATTCATTATGATCAAAATACTTATTTTTTATGATTGTTACATCTATCATTGTTTTTGTCCGTTAGTCTATACCGTAGATAATATGGTGTGTGGTGTCACACGTAAGATCATGCTATCAGTTCCTTATAGAATATAAATAATTGCTCACAACCAAGATAGATTTGGACAAACCATTGGAACTGGTTGTGGTGTAATTTGGTATTAGTCTATCTTGACTATAAAGTTACACTAGTACAATTTGTATGTATTGAGCAGACCATATGAGGTTGTTCAATTTGTACCGACTATATAAAAGAACAAGACCTCTCGTTATTATGGATGTATGTTTTCTTAATCCCAATATAGTAACGGCACGTGTACTCGGTGTATGTTGCTTTGATTTGCCAATGGATGAGATTTATTGGGAGATAGCACTATTTATATGGTGTCTTTGTTGATTATAGAAGGAATCGTGTCCTAATTATTTAGGATGATGATGTTCCCTTGAGGAGCTCATAAAGATTATCATGTAAATCCCGCAGTGGATTTAATCGACATGATAATAAAGATGAGTGGTACTACTCTTAGAATTAGATGTAAATTAATTAAGTCGTCAAGAACTTATTTAATTTATGGACATTCGATATAATCAACAGACACGGATTCCTTGGAAGATCGTCGACCACTCGATGTCCAAGGGAAAGGGATAGGAATATGGTAGAAGATCGTGAGGTTCGTGGCTCATCCTTGATCCATAGTTCTGTCCTTAGAATCGGTTCGACTTCACCTATTAAGGTGAATAGGTATGTTTTTTTCTGCATTTTCATGCATGTGATCCCGAATCGATAATCAATTAGAGTCGGTGATCCGGTGGTTCCAACAACTTTATGCAGAGGTAATTAGTATACCCGACATAACCTTTCTTTGCATAAAGGTTTTCTATTTCAGATCGGGTTTTGTAAGACTTGGTCAAGAACGACCTTGTCTTATTCTTTGAAAGTTTCTCCGAGTCTCGATTTTTGAAAACAAAGTATTTGTAAGACAAGATTATTTCAATGCCATTATTTTAAATTGTTTGATCAAGAAGGTTTTGATGAATAAAAAGAAGCAATTCAGATGATCGATTTACTATGAAGAACAACCGTGTTCAAGGTCTAGTGCTAAGCCGATATGACTAGGTCGAGGATCGAACAAGTCACCAAGACTGTAAGGTTGCAAGTCATCCTGAGACAAGCTCAAATCTAGTCATCTGCAGGAGACAATTTTGTAGAGCTCGGGACGTGGTCAAGACGAGCCGAGTAGATTAAGAAAGACAAGTCTTCACCAAGTCACTGCAAACGAGTAGGATAAATCACCGAGTTTTCAAGATTAAGTTTGTTGAGCAGCTTTTAGTTTGTTAGAACCGACTAACAAACTAACTGTCTTTTCAGACTTATAAATAGGTCTAGCTTTTTATTTTTCACAAACACAAAGGTTACATCACGAATCACACATTCAGATTTCTATCTTCACAATCAATTCACAAGTTTTTCAAAAGAGTTTTCAAAAGTTCTAAGTGTTTATAGAACACTTTACTTATAATCTTCAAAGTTCAATACTCACCGTAATAGTTAGATTTCGTAGAAGAATTTAGGAGTTTGAAGATTGGAAGATCTTTGTAAGTTGTAAATCGTAAGTTGGATTGAAAGTAAGTAAGTGGTAAGCGAGACCCTTCTTCGTTGGAGAAGGAGAGTGGATGTAGAATTATTTAGAATCCGAACCACTATAAATCTTGGTGTTCTTTATTGCTTTATTTTACTTATCTGCTTCTTTCAATTTCAGTTTATCAATCAAAGATTAATTTCGTAATTCAAGTTAGACTAAATATCGTTGTTCTTTTGATCTATATAAAGTTGAGTTTAAAATTGAATTCATTTGTGTAACTTTGGTGTTTTGAATAATTTTTGAAAGATTTGTTAAATCTGAAAATCTATTCAACCCCCTTCTAGATTTTTCCTAGAAGGCCGGTTCAAGTTTTGTCTAATCTACTCAACTAAGTGGGACCAACAAGTGGTATCAGAGCGGTGTTAAGTCAGTTTCGATATTGATTTTAGGTCTTAACCAAGATTCTATAATTATCTCTTGATTATCTTCATCTTCTTTATTTTACTAATCGTGCTACTAACAAGATTGTGTAAGGTTTTGTTTTCCTATCTCATCATGTCATCTCGGCAAGAACAAGAAATCCAGAGTCTCCCTGAATTTTCAATTGAAGAATATGACTATTGGAAATTCGGGATGGAAAACCATCTCAAGGCAATCCATGATAGGATGGAGGAGGTTCTTGGAGAGGGACCTATTAAATTTTATCATGGAGGCACCGCTTATGGCACCGAATCACCAATCAAGGGTCGAGACAAGAGAAAAAGAGCTCGAATCGACAAGTGATGAGAGGAAGATCCACAACCTAGATCGAGATAGCCAGGATCAAATCAAAAAGTCAAAAGATTCAAATCGGCTAAGGAAATGTGGCGGAGACACTTGCAAATTTTTGTGAAGGATCGACCAAGTGAAAGAGAATAAAATTTGCGATCTGTGTTACATACTTTTGATACCTTCAACAAAGCAAATTGATTTAGGAAAGAACTATTCGAGAGAAGGAGATCAATAATAAGATACCTGAGATCTTTGACCAAGAGATGGAGAGAAAAGTCTAATATCCTTAAAGCAACCCAAAATTTATCTTTTATTACTCATCATACCTTATTTTCTCATCTTAAAGCTTTAGAGTATGACATTCGGATAGAAGATGAGGAAGATGAGATGGAGTCAAGCACCTCATCCAAATCTGTTGCCTTTGTCAATAAAGAAGACAAGATGACAGTGAATCAGAGGAGCCGATCTATCTCTGAAGGAGCAGATGGCTTTGCTCACCAAAAGGTATGAAAATTAAGAAAGAAATATAAGCGTAACAAATTGAGGTTTGCAGGTAAGGACAGATCCAGATCCAAGTTAAGAAGAAAGGAAGATGATTCTAAAGATGATGACAAGAGTAGGTGCCAGACAAAGAGGTTCGGATCTCCGCTAAAAGAAATACTACTAGCCCTAAATCGTGATAGGAGTGACACTTGTTACACGAGAGGACACTTCGCTATGAATGTCCTCACCGACTCCTAAGGAAAGAGAGGAGAAAAGAAAGAAGAGAGACAAGAGATTTGCAGATCAAAGGGCTCTTCTCGCCGAGGAAAAAGAATCAAGAAAATCATTATCTTCACCATCCTCATCTGATTTTGGATCGAGACGATGAAATCATCTTATGGCCAAAGATGTAGATTATTATTCTTCTTTTGATAATGATTCTTATAAATATGTTTCGGATAATGATCAAACTGTTATTCAAGGGTTATTGAGAGACCTAAAGATGTCTTTGGCTGCTTACAAATAGGCTGGAGACAGTAAAATTTGACTTTAAAAGATCAAATTCAGATTCTAGCCAAAGGTAAGCGGATGGTGAACTACTCGTAATCGAGGAAATATTCAAGGGGGAATGTGTACCCCAGTGAGGCTAGTACATCAGCTTTATGTCTCGAAAGGTTAGAAAATGAATTTAAATCTTTAAAAGATAAATTTGAGATGATCTATGCTGATAATGAATTAATTAAAAAGGAGAGAAGCTTGTCTTCAAAATGAAGTTATCTTAATAACTCACAATCAGCAATAGATCACATCTTTAGTACTTCTAAAAATCCCATGATAAAACAGTCTTGGTTATGATAGAAATAATAAATCGGATGTTCGAAACCTAGGAAATTTGTGAAGGCATCTCGAAACCTCAAAAGAGATTAGAATTGGTCCTTAGAAACCACTTAGTCGGATAAGGATCGCATCTCCCGATCTGAAAACAAAAATTCAGTGAGGATTCCATATCGACTAAGAGAATTCCAAGAACTAAGACAAGAAGAAATTCTTATTATAGTCCTTTTGATGGGAGAAGTAGATGCTATCCCACTTTTCCTAAGTTCAAGAAAATTACTAAATCAGATACAACAAATTATCATTTAAAAGTGATATAATTGTAGACAAATTTGGTAGGCAGCTCAAGACTCGATTTATTATTAGGAAATGAGATGTTTGTTTGGTTACCCAAAGTGATGTTTGACCTTCAAGGACCCAAGATCACTAGGGTACCTTATAACTAATCATTTTCACGGGATTCACAGGATCATTACTCAAGGAGGAGATTATAGCTTCTATCCGGTACATAGACGGTGGTAGTTCACAGATATGACTTGTAACAAGAAGCTACTATTAAATTTCCAAAATATTGATGGTCCTAGAGTATTATTTGGAGACAACAATTGTGGGAGAGACTAAAGGAGTTGGTACTTTGATTATCAAGGATGTTCGGGTATCCGAGGTATATTTTGTAGAGGGTTTAAAACATAATCATTATTTGTTTCTCAATTTTGTGATAAAGGTTTTCTTGTCAAATTTTCTAAAGATAAATGTGATATCTTAGATAGTTCCTCGAGACAAGGTACTTCTAATCGGCTTCGAGACATGGTAATGTCTATGTGGCAAACTTTAATAGTTGTCCCAAAGATATTTGTCTGATAGCTAAGGGTGGAGATGACCTCAAATTGCTATGGCACAAGAGACTTAGTCATTTGAACTTCAAGACCCTTAGTAAGTGGCTAGAAAGAATCCCGTTAAGGGATTACCCGAGAAACTTTGTTCTACTGATCTGAAATGTGATGCTTGTCAAAAAGGTAAACAACCCAGACACTCATTTAAAAGTATTAACACCTCCTCATCTGAAAGAGTTTTACAACTTCTTCATCTTGATCTATTTGGACTTGTTTCACCTCTCGGCTTCGGTGGAAGGAAATATACTCTTGTTGTGGTAGATGTTTTTTTCTAGATACACTTGGGTTATATTTCTTTTCAAGAAAAATGAGACTATAAACAAGATCCTTGATCTGTTCGCATGCATTCAAAATGAGAAAGGTGTTAACATTATTAAAATAAGGAGTGATAAGGGCACCGAATTTTTAAATTCTTGTTTATCTAACTTTTTCAATGAGTGTGGAATTATTCATGAGACATCATCAGCAAGAACTCCACAACAAAATGGAGTAGTTGAAAGAAGGAATAGAACCTTGAAGGAAGCATCCAGGAGCGTGTTATTCGAATATGGAACCCCTCATAGGTTACGGGCCGAAGCCATCAACACAGCCTTGTTATACCTGCAATGTATTTCGTAGTTAAAGGCAAAGGTAAGACTCCATATGAGATTTGGAAGGGTAAGATTCAAAGAATCTCATATTTTAGAGCTTTTGGTTGTAAATGTTTCATTCATAACAATGAGAAGTCTAAGTGAAAACTTTTGATGCTAAGGCGGTGATGAAATATTCTTGGGATATTCTAACACCTCCAAAGCATTTAGAGATTTCAACAAGACAACTCTTTGTGTGGAAGAAACCCCTCATGTGGTTTTTGATGAATTGTATTCCTTCTCGAGACAAAGTGAATCAAATTTCTAATGATCTAGATAAGATTGAACTAACCAAAACTAAACATAGGGCAGTCTATTTACCTAGTCTTGATTCGATTCGGATGAAGAAGAATTCCCATCCGATAATCAGAAGACAACTCCTCTTTAGACTCCATCTTAGGAGACACCCTTGACATCGGCTAATCGGCGGGGTCGGCAGATGAAAGGGGAACGTCTGCTCAGGCAGTCGGGCGAGTTACTCTTGAGTTTCAAGATGAGGATCCTTCTACTCAAATAGGCAAGAGGATGAGAAGCTATCATCGCACCGATCAGATTATCGGAGACCCATCAAGTAGTGTGCGTAGACACAAATGATGCTGGACTCGAGAGTTTGTTCACTGTTATGTATCTCTTCTTGAGCCTAAGTCTATTGAGGAAGCTTTATCATATTCAAGCTGGATAACAACCATGTAGGAAGAAGCTGCATCAATTTGAAAGACAAAATGTTTGGGAATTAGTGGAAAGACCCTTACATAGAAAGATTATAGGCACTAAATGGGTGTTTAAAAATAAAATAGATGAAAACAATGTTATTGTTCGTAATAAGGCAAGATTGGTAGCTCAAGGTTATTCACGGTCTGAGGGGATAGACTATGATGAAACCTATGCTCCAATTGCGATTAGAAGTAATAAGACTGCTTTTAGCATTTGCCGCTTATAAATCTTTCAAAGTCTTTCGAGATGGATGTCAAGTCTGCCTTCCTAAATGGAGTGTTAATTGAGGAAGTCTATGTGGAGCAAATTCTCCAGTGTTTTAAGATCAATAAAAAGGTCTATAAACTTAACAAGGCACTATACGGATCAAACAAGCTCCAAGAGCTTGGTATGATACTTTATCTGATTTCTTGATATCAAATGGATTTTCAAAAGGTAAAATAGATAGGACTCTGTTTAGAAAGGAAATTGATGGTGACATGTTGTTGGTTCAAATCTATGTAGATGATATTATTTTTGGTTCACCTAATCATTGTTGTGTGAAGAATTCAGTGTACTCATGAAAATAGATTTGAAATGTCAATGATGGGTGAATTAACATATTTTCTAAGTTTGCAGATTAAACGGATGAGTAAGGGTATTTTTATACATCGGACTAAATATGCTAAGGACCTAATTGAGAAATTTGGGATGACTACTAGTAGGGAAGTTAAAATACATATGGCAACTAACTTCTCTGTGGATTCGGATGAGCGAGGATACCCACGGATGCAACGGAGTATCGTGGGTGATTAGATCTCTTCTCTATCTCACCGCAAGTAGGCCGGACATAGCTTTTGGAGTTGGGGTATGTGCAAGATTTTAGTCTAATCCCAAGAAAACTCATCTGAGACTGCTAAGAAAATCCTTAAATATCTCAAAGGAACTTTGCAAGTAGGGTTATGGTACCCGGTGATGACAACTTTGAAATGGGCAGGATATTCGGACTCGCATTTTGGAGGATGTAAGATTGATAGGAAGTCCACTTTAGGAACTTGCCAATTCTTAGACAACAAATTAATTTCTTGGTTATCTAAGAAATGACATCTGTTGCCACCTCCACAATCAAGCCGAATACATGGCGGTGGAAGTTGCTTGCTCTCAACTCCTCTGGATTAGTCGGCGACTTAGAGATTATAACATTCAAACATCATCTGCTCCTATTTATTGTGATAGTAATAGTGCAATAGCCATGACATACAATCCTATTCTACATTCTAGGTGTAAGCATATAGATATCGAGACATCATTTCATTAGAGATCATGTGGAAAAGAATGATATTAGAATTGAAAAGATAGCCACTGAATCACAAAGAGCGAGATATTCTTACAAAACCATTAGCTGAATCTAGATTTAAAGAATTGTGTTTAGAATTAGGATTACTTGATGCATCATTGGCTGATTTTTAATTATCCTTATTTGCATCCGTCTTGTGTTTTCCTCTTTCTTTTCCTTTCTTTAAATAAATGTCTAGAAAGAATCATCGACTAGATATGAGTCAAAGGACAATTAGGTAGTGATATCATTGATTTCCTTTTAGGAATCAAGAATCAAGGATTAGTCATATTAACCTTATCGACTTGATGATTACTTATCGACATTAGGTGAATCGTGACAAGGACACAATAGTCGGCTGATTTTATAAAATCGAGATGATCATTGCATCCTATCCGACTTACCCACAGTTACTAATGGTTTATCTAAGGTTGTGTCTTTGCAGAATAGATCACGCATCGATTGTTATAAACCTTCTCATCGAACACCTCTGTTTCTAAATGTTTTCCATAAAATGTGTTTTCATATAAAACTCTTCTCAAATTGTTTTTATTGGTTGGAAAAACTAATTTTAGAAAATCTAATCGACCACTTTATTTGAAATAAAATATTTCCTTAATCGATCTCAAAGTTTGTCTAAATCCTGCATTTGCGAGGTTCTTTATCAGACGACTTCATAACCTTATGCCTTTGAAAACCCTTATACGAAGTAAGGTAACCCTAGGCCAACGTCGGGTATACTTACTTGTCTCGCATAAAGTAACCCTATTTGGTCAAATCAACGATCTACAAAGTAATTTTTTACACAATTCAAAGTTAAGTGAATTACACGCGCTGAATCCCAATCGTTTATCTAAATTTTAACCGTTGATTCAACACGCTTGTTGGTCCCGATTAGTTGAGCAAATTGGATAAAACTGTATCACCTTCTAGGAAAAATCTAGAAGGGGGTTGAATAGATTTTTCGATTTTCCAAATCTTTCAAAATTTATTCAAAGTACCAAAGTAACACAATGGAAATTCAATGTTAATCTCAACTTTATTAAGATCAAAAGCAAACTGATATTTTGGTTTTAACTTTGATTATGAAATTAATCTTCAAATAACAAGCTGGAAATTGAAATAACAAGTAAGTAAAAGAAAGCAATAAAGAACACTGTATTTATAGTGGTTCGGATTATAACAATCCTACATCCACTCTCCTTCTCCAACTTGAAGAAGGGACCAGCTTACTACTTCCTTACTCACGACTTACAACTTACAACTTACAACTTTCTTCAAATCTTCAAAATACTCCTAACTCCTTCTTGTAAATCTAACACTTACGGTGAATATTGGATTTTGAAGATTACAAGAGAAGTGTTCTATAAACACTTGAACTTTGTGAAAACTCTCTTGAAATATTTGTGAATTGATTGTGATCGAAATCGAGTAGAGAATATTGTGTAAATCAAATTTGCATAAGTGTGTTGAAAAATAAAACTAGACCTATTTATAAGTCTGAAAAGACAATTAGTTTGTTAGTCGGTTCTAACAAAGCTGAAAGCTACTCAACAAATTTAATCTTGAAAAGCTCTTGACCTCGGCTAATTTCTTCTACTCGTCTGCGGTGACTTGGTGAAGACTTGCTTTTCTTATTCTACTCAGCTTGTCTTGACCTCGTCGAGCTCTTCATTATTGTCTCCTCTGAGACGACTAGATTTGACCTTATCTCCAGATGACTCGCAACTTCTAGTCTCGGTGACTTGACAGTCCTTGACCTCGTCGATCGGCTTAGTAATGAACTCGATCTTAGTTGTTCTTCATAGTTGTCTGCTCATCTGGATTGATCTTTTAACTCATCAAAACTTTCCTTGATCTAACAATTTCCCCTTTTTGATGATGTTAAAACTATAAGAAAGAAACATACTCACAATGATGTTAGTTAAAGTTATTCAAGATAATCGAGATAGGCATATCGTAACACATTCACACTTTAATTCAGATTTATTCAAGTTAGAGCACTTTAATTCACACTTAGAAAAATTTGAAGTACAAATTCTTAAGTCTTAAGACTTTTTCAAACGATTTAGATTTAAAAAATTTTAAGTCTTAGGACTTTGAAAAATTTAAAAGAAATGCGAGATGAGAATTTTCTCGGATGATTAACACTTAGAAATTTTTTTAAGTTTTCTTAAAACAAGAAAGAAAGCTTAAAAAATAAAACAAGTAAATCGAGATAAGATTCTATCTCATTCATATAGAGCACATTTACATTTTTACATATGGATCGATAAGAAGATAAAGGATAAAGAAATTTAAGCTTATCTAATATGTCTATCTATCTTTCTCTGGGAGAGCCGCATCCAATCAAATATCCTCGTTCTCAGCTCGGCAATCTCCTTTGGATCGATCAACTTCATTTGATTTATCCCATAATTGATAGTTGATCTGATCCACTCCTTGTCAATCGAGCCATCATCATTCAACTTGATTGGAATGGATGAGTAGTCCTGAGCAACCAAATCCACGTTGTACCATTCATCTCCTTCATCAAGAAGTTTCGGTACAAGCTTGGATTTTCCTTCTCCATCCAGTCATGCCAAGTTATTGTTTCATTATCCGATGATACTCCGACTCCTTTGCGGATGTACGAGAAGAAGGTCCATTTTGCCTCGTACTTCATGTACTCGTGCCCAAGTTGGATGTGCAATCATCTTTGGAGGGGCATCGATTCTTTCCTCGGGCCTGATCCATGTCGTATCTGCTCCTCCTCCGATTGTTGGGACTACCCACTTCTTCCGGGATCTGCAAAAATTCTCGCCCGCTTCCTTGGTGACTTAATCTTCCTCCTAGCTTCCCTCCGGCCATAGTAGACCTTCTCTGCCTTTATCCGTCGGTCCCTTTCTACCTCTATCCTAAGCCGCTCAGCTGATTTTTCAAGGGTCTTTTCCCAGCGACTTTGGACATCGAGGCTCTGTCGATAGGCGACACGACTCTCTCCGGCTCCTTCTCTTTCCCTTCTCGGCTATCACCGGCTCTTTTCCTTTGCCTGCTCGGCCTCGGCTTTAGCTTTGGCCTCCTCCTTTCTCTCCCTGATTTTGGCCATAAATCTTTCGGACTTCAGCTCGGCTTCCTTCTTTCTCGGCCTCGCTCATCTCGCCCTTATCGCCTCCTCGATCTCGCTCAATTCTTATTTTTAGGGCGGTGAGCTCATCTGATTGGTGGCTGCTGAAAGCTTAATCTGGTTGAGCTTGACTTTAATGATCTCCACATCTTCCCCCTTTTTAACATCATCAAGTAGCATAGCAAGCTGCTCCTTGATAACGGTAAAATAGGTGGAAGGCGAGGATTGATTGAGTATGATCTCATCGGCCCGAATTTGATTGTCGGCTTGAGTTTGGCTCTTGGTTCTCCAACCTCCTTCTTTACTTCAGCCAATTCTTCTTTGTGAGACAGTTTAACAAAATCGAAATAGAAGATAAGAGATTTAACTCAGATGCTTTTAGCATTTCCTCCATAGTTACACCGATGAGAATCCACGATATCTGCAGTTTTCATTGTGAGCATCCGAGTAAACTTGTCCTCTACTCTCTTCTCCACTGATTTAGAATTGAGGAGAATGTGGATCCCTGGGCTCTTTGGGAGGGGCGACAGGAGGTTTCTGGCAAGCCTAGGCGAACTCGTAGGAGATTAAGGAGCCGCTCTTCCCGAAAGGATGGTAGAAATGGAAGTGATTCCGCAGACTCGAGCGATTTTCTCCTAGGAGATGAAGTTTTCCCGAGCAACCTCTTACGTAACGAGGCTCATCTCCTCTAGGTCTCCTCCTTAGCCGATGGATCAACCATACTTCAATGGATTCCTTCGTTACTTCGAGGTTGAAGCGAAGTTCGTGATTCGGCTCTGCCCGGCCTCCTTCGAGCATCGATCGTAGGGACAGCTCAAAGCTTCCCATAGATCCGTCGGAGTGCAGGGGTGTGTATTGGACTTATTTGGGGGAGAGGAAGTCAAGGAAATCGAATGGTTGAGTGGAGGTGGGAAGAATTTCAGGGATTGGGAATGAGGTGGGAGGTAGAGTGGTTTGGGTTTGGACTATGTCGGGAGTAAGAACATTTAAGAGGCTCGAAGTACCACTGGGATACTTCTTCATCGCCTAGGTGGGTGGGGATTTATCGGATGAGGAGATGTTAGATGATGTACACAGAGAGACTGTCTTTCGGCGGATCTTTGTCCGTTACATTGGGATCCTCCGGCACTTCAACCTCGGCTTCTCTGCTGCTGCTATTTCTAATGTAGCAGCCTCTTACGAAGCAAGCTTGAGGAGGCTGCAGAAGACTCTCCTCAGCGAGTACATCTACGGCTTTAATCAGTCTCATACGGACCTTCTTTGGAGGCGGAACATCAGTGCAGCTTCTTCGGGTTGGATGACCTCTCGTTCCACTCCAGTGCTTCCTCGGCCCGGTTGTCCTTCGGGTACATTAGCTTCAGTGCTGGTACCTCGGCCCTCGGGTACCTCCGCTTCGGGTATCTCGGCTTTGGGTACCTCATTGCGGGTACCTCATTTGCCTGTCTTTGGACGGCTACTGCTGCTGCTCACTCCTCTGTGCCCTTGCCTCATCCGATTCGTCATCCGAATTTGGCAATCCACCGATCTCTCATTCTTGGTTAGCAGCCCCTTACGCTTGGAATATTTTTCTTGCCCTCCCTTATGCACCCTTTTGTTTAGCCCTTCCACCAAGATCGTGATCTTATTGAACAGACTCACGATTGAGGAACCCAATCTGCATCATCGAGTCATACACCAATCTAACCTTTTCCTCCTTCAATCTTCGAACAACGGCTCAACCCGATCTACCACCGATCCCGTCATAGATGGCTCGCATGCAACATAACCTGGACTTTGTTACACCATCATGCGAACTTTGATCTCCCAGAGAGACTTGGTTACAATCGTCATCAACGACTGTATTTCCTCCTTAACAGATGTTTCTTGGTATCTCTCCTCGTTCCTCTATAGGTCACCCTTGCAAAAATGTCGAATGAATCCTCCCATTCATCTTCCTTGTATGTCGGTGGATTTACCCCATCCGCTCGTGGTGTCGAGAATTCTGGCCACATTTTCCTTTGTGAACTCCAACAGAGTGCCTTCAACCATTATCTTGAATCCATTATCGGTAAATACACTGTTTACCAAAAATTACGCCCCAATGAAATCCATGGTTCTGTTCTCTGGAGATTTCATTGAATGTAATCCATGCAACCTTGATGCTTCCGGTAGACCTAGAATCTCACCGGATTCTCTATCTCGTGTGGTTTCAAAATCAACGTACATCTCGCTTTCAGCTTGTGTTTGATCGCCTCGGTGTTCATTTTGAATTCTCGAGTTGGATGCGGTTATATAAGTGGGGGTCTTGAAGAGATAGAAGCCATTTGGGTAATTTTGTGAGAATGGAAAATTTTGCATTAAATTTTGATAAGGAAAATGTGAAAGTGAAACTTTGAAACGATAAAGGTAAGTTTTTAAACCCCGAGGAGAGAGAGGGAAAGTTGGGAAGATGATACGTGGCACGATTTTAGGAATTGAATTTCAACCGTTGATTAATGAAAGCGCGTGTAAAACAACAATGGTTTAGCGAGAAAGCCGCTTCAATTCAGCGCGTGGCCTAAACGCGTCTTGAATTGTGTAAAAGTAACCATTTATCCCTACGGATTAGACGGCTAATAGGTTTGCTTTATACGAGAGGTAATTAGTACTCGACGTAAGCTAAAAGATACCTTTCTTTGCAAATAGGTCTTCTATTTCAGACATGGTTAATATCGTGCTTGGTAAAAAATAACCTCGTCTTATATTTTGAAAAAGTTTCTTCGAGTCTGATTTTGAAAAACATATAAAAAAATTTAATCAACACTTAACACAAGTATTTTCAATTTAGTCACTAGTACAGATTATTTTGAAATAAGTAGACTTATGAAATTTATTTGAAAACAATAGTTTTGAGGAAGGACAAAGGTGAGGGTTTTAGATTAAAGAGATTTAGAGATAGAGCCGCTACACTGCTCTCGCAAGCAAACTCATCAAAACTATTAGTAGCCGAGGTAGATCGAGATAGGGTGTAGATAGTCATTTATTTTCTAAAAATCAGGTGAATATTGTGCCCTAGTCCGATTTACCGAATGTCGAATAAGAAATCATCAAGTCGATAAGGTCAATATGACTAATCCTTGATTCTTGATTCCTAAGAAGGAAATCAATGATATCGACTACCTAATTGTCCTTTGACTCATACCTAGTCCGACAATTCTTTCTAGACATTGATTTAAAGAAAAGAAAGAAATAAATAAGGAAAACATTTAACAGATGCAAGCGCTTAAAAATCAGCTAATGATGCATCAAATAATCCTAATTCTAAGCATAATTCTTTAAATCTAGACTCTAATGGTTTTGTAAGAATGTCTCGGCTCTTTGTGATTCAAAGGGCTATCTTTTCAATTCTAATGTCATTTTTCTCCTCATGATCTCTAATGAAATGATGTCTAATGTCTATATGTTTACATCTAGAATGCGAATGTGATTGTAAGTCATAGCTATTGCACTATTACTATCACAAGTAAATAACCAAGGGGGCATAGCCCACTTGGCCACCGGGCTCCTCACTTAAGTGGGAGACTGGGTTCGATTTCTTCGGGAACGAATTGGAGTGGGAGATATAAGGAGACTTGAAGAATTTGGAGTTGTAAGGAGACTTGGCGAACTAACTTCTAACCACTAACATTTACCGATAAAAAAATTACTATCACAAGAATAGGAACAGGATGATGTTTGAATGTTATAATCTCTAAGCCGTTGACTAATCACGAGGAGTTGAGAGCAACAACTTCCAGTGCCATGTATTCGGCTTCGCTTTTGGAGGTGGCAATGATGTTTGTTTCTTTGATAACCAATAAATTAATTTGTTGCCTAAAATTGACAAGTTCCTAAAGTGGATTTCCTATCAATCTTACATCCTCCAAAGTCTGAATCAATAACTCCGCCACTCAAAGTTGTCATCACCGGGTACCATAACCCTACTTGCAAAGTTCCTTTGAGATATTTAAGAATTTTCTTAGCAGACTCCGGATGAGTTTTCTTGGGATTAAATTGGAACCTTGCACATACCCCAACCGCAAAGGCTATGTCCTGGCCTACTTGCAGTGAGATAAAGAAGGGATCCAATCAGTCCACGATACTCCGTTGCATCTGTGGGTATCCCTTGCTCATTCGAATCCATAGAGAAGTTAGTTGCCATAGGTATTTTAACTTCTCTACTAGTAGTCATTCCAAATTTCTCAATCGGATCCTTAACATATTTAGATCTGATGTATGAAAATACCCTTACTCATCTGTTTAACTGTAAGCCTAAAAATATGTTAATTCACCCATCATTGACATTTCAAACCTCGTTTTTCATGAGAATACTAAATTCTTCACATAATTTGATTAGGTGAACCAAAGATTATGTCATCTACATAAATTTGAACTAATAAGATGTTACCATCTACTTCCTTTCTAAACAAAGTTCTATCTATCTTACCTTTTGAAAAGCCAATTGATATCAAGAAATCGAGATAAGGTATCATACCAAGCCACGGGAGCTTGTTTCAGTCCATATAGAGCTTTGTTGAGTTTATAAACCTTGTTATTGATCTTAAACCCCGAAGGCCTGCTCCACATAGACTTCCTCAAGTAACACACCATTATGGAAGGCGGACTTAACATCCATTTGAAAGACTTTGAAAGATTTATATGCAAAGCAAATGGCAAGAACAACCTTATTGCTTCTAATCGCAACCGGAGCATAGGTTTCATCATAGTCTATCCCCTCAAACTGTGAGTAACCTTGAGCTACCAATCTTGCCTTATTACGAACAATAATGTTGTTCTCATCTGTTTGTTTTTGAACACCCATTTGGTGCCTATAATCTTTCTATGTAAGGGTCTTTCCACTAATTCCCAAATATTTTGCCTTTCAAACCGATGCGGTTCCTCGTGCATGGCTTTTATCCAGTTTGGATCGAGATAGAGTTTCCTCAATAGACTTGGGTTTAAGAAGTGACACATAACGCTTGAACAGACTTTCGTAGTCCAAGATCATTCGTGGTCTCGCACACTAATAGATGGGTCTCCGATAATCGATCGATGGATGGTAGCTTCTCATCCTTTTGCCTATATGAGTAGAAGGATCCTCATCTTGAGACTCGGTAGGCAACTCCTTTGTCTCTACCTCGAGCCGACGTTTCCCCCTTCATCACCGACCCCCACCGATCACCGATGTCAAGGGTGTCTCCTCGAGATGGAGTCTCGATCGAAGTTGTCTTCTCGATTATCGGATGAGGATTCTTCTTCATCGAGTCTGAATCAAGACTAGGTAAATAGGCGCTTCTATGTTTAGTCTTGGTTAGTTCGATCTTATCTAGACTTTTAGAAATTTGATTCACTTTATCCGAAAAGGAATACAACTCATCAAAAACAACATGAGGAGTTTCCTCCACACAAAGGGTTGTCTTGTTAAAAACTCTAAATGCCTTGGAAGTGTTGGAATATCCCAAGAATATTCCATCACCGCCTTAGTATCAAATGTTCTCAACTTAGATTTCCCATTGTTATGGATGAAACATTTACAACCAAAAGCTACGAAATATGAGATTCTTGGAATCTTACCCTTCCAAATCTCATATGGAGTCTTACCACTTGTCTTTTACAACCAAGCACCTGTTGCGGGTATAACAAGTCAGTGTTGATGGCTTCACCCGTAACTCGTGAGGAGTTTCATACTCGGCTAACATGCTCCCCGGCTGCCTCTTTCAATGTTCTATTCCTTCTTTCAACCACTCCATTTTGTTGAGGAGTTCTTGCTGATGATGTCTCAAGAATAATTCCACACTCATTGAAAAAGTTAGATAAACAAGAATTCAAAAATTTTGTGCCCTTATCACTTCTTATTTTAATAATATTAACACCCTTTTCATTTTGAATATGTCTCAACAAGAGTATATTTCCTTTCACAAACCGAGAGGAGAAACAGTCCAAACAGATCCGGATGAAGTAGTTGTAAAACTCTTTCAGATGAAGAGGTGTTAATACTCTTAAATGAGTGTCTAGGCCGTTTACCTTTTGACAAGCATCACATTTAAGATCGGTAGATAAAAGTTTCTCGGGTAATCCCTTAACAAGGTTCTTTTTAGCCGAGTTACTAAGGGTCTTGAAATACATATGACTAAGCCTCTTGTGCCATAGCCACCGAGATCATCTCCACCCTTAGCTATCAGACAAGTATCTTTAGGACAACTATTAAAGTTGGCCACATAGACATTACCATGTCTCAAGCCGATTAAATGTACCTTATCTCGAGGAACTATCTAAGATATCACATTTATCCTTAGAAAATTTGACAAGAAAACCTTTATCACAAAGTTGGGAAACAAATAGCATTATGTTTGGACCTTCGACAAAATATACCTCGTATACACGAATATCCTTGATAATCGTAGTACCTACTCCTTTAGTCCTGCTCCACAATTATTGTCTCCAAATAATACTCTTTGACCATCAATGTTCTGGAAATTTGATAGTAGCCTCTTGTTATAAGTCATGTGTTGTGAACAACCACTATCAATGTACCATATGGAAGCTAAGATCTCTTCCTTGAGTGATGATCCCCGTGAATCCCGAAAAAAGCAGATTAGTTATAAGGTACCCTAGTGATTTTGGGTCCTTGAAGGTCAAGCATCACTTTAGATAACCAGACAAAAATCTCATTTCCAAATAATAAATCAGACTTGGTCTCTCTACAAAATCTGCCTACAATTGTATCATTTTTAAATGATAACTTGTTGTATTCGGACATAGTAATTTTCTGAACTTAGGAAATGTGGGATAACATCTGCTTCTCCCATCAAAAGGATTGTAATAAGGATTTCTTCTTATTTTGGTTCTTGGAGTTCTCTTAGTCGATAAGGAGTCCTCGGTGAATTTGTTTTTAAGGCGGGAGATGCAGATCCTTTCTTGACTAATTGGTTTCCAAGGACCAATTCTAACCTCTTTTGAGTGATCGGATGCTTTTACAAATTTCCTAGGTTTTTTAACGTCCGATTTACTATTTCTATCATAACCAAGACCTATTTTGTCATGGAATTTTTGAGATGTATTAAAAATGTGATCTATTGCTGATTGTGAATTATTAAGTTGACTAATTTTGAAGACTAGCTTCTCATTGTCTTTCTTAATTAATTCATTTTCAGCAGTATTGTTTCAAATTTGTCTTTTAAAGACTTCAATTCACTTTCTAATCTTTCGTAAGTGGTGATGTACTAGCTCTTAGCACTGGAAAACATTCCCCCTTGAATGTTTCCTCGGTTTGGGTAGTTCATCACCGCTTTCCTTTAATTAGAATTTGAATTTGATCTTTTAAAGTCAAATTCTCTGTCTCTAGCTGTTTGTAAGCAGCCAGAGATGTCTTTAAGTCTCTCAATAATTCATTAATAACAGTTTGATCATTATCGGATGCGTATTTACAGAATCATTATCGTAAGATGAATAATAGATTACCTCTTTAGCCATGAGACAAACTTCATTATCTCGATCCGAAATCGATGAGGATGATGATGATGATGATTTTCTTGATTCCTTTTCTTCGGCTAGAAGAGCCCTTTGATCTCGCAAATCTCCTCGTCTCTCTTTTTCCTTTTCTCTTCCCTTTCTTTAGGAGTCGGTGAGACAATCATAAATTTGAAGTGTCTGGCTTGTTGCATGTGTAGCAATTGTCACTCCTATCCGATTTAGGGCTGGAAGGATTTCTCTTAGTAGGGGATCTCAATCTTCTCGTCGGCTCATATTCTTGTCATCATCTGTAGACTCATCTTCCTTTCTTCTTGATTTGGATCTAGATCTATCCTTACCTGCAAATCTCAATTTATTACGTTTATACTTCATTCTTAATCTATCATACCTTTTGGTGAGCAGAGCCATCTACTCCTTCGTAGATAGGTCACTCCTCTGATTCGATTGACATCTTATCTTCTTTCTTTGACAAAGGCAAATGTGACTTGGATGAGGTGCTCGACTCCATCTCATCTTCTTCATCTTCTATTTAAATGTCATACTCTAAAGCTTTAAGATGAGAGAATAAGGTATGGTGAGTAATAGAAGATAAATTTTGAGTTGCTTTAAGGATATTGGACTTTTCTCTCCATCTTTTGGTTAAAGATCTCAATATCTTGTATTTAATTTCCTTCTCTGTATAGTTCTTTCCCGCATCACCGCTTTGTTGAGGAGATTCGTCAATCTTACATCTAGCCGATCTACGCTTTCATTTTCCTTCATCTTGAAGGTATCAAACGCGTGTAATACAGATCAAGTTTATTCTCTTTTACTTGGTCTCGATCCTTCACGTACATTCGCCAGAGTTTGCCACATCTCTTCGGCCGATTTGCATCTTTTGACCTTCTCAATCCAGTCTTTACTCGAGTCTCAATAATTTTAGTCCTAGCTACTTGATCTAGGTTGTGGATTTTCCTTTCATCATTTGTCAGCCGTAACTCTTTTTCTCTTTTCTCGACTCTCGATTCAAATTGATTCAAGACCATTGCTAGTGCCTCCATGATAAAATTTTATAGGTCCTTCTTCAAGAACCTCCTCCATCCTATCATGGATAGCCTTGAGATGATTTTACATCCTGAATTTCCAATAATCATACTCTTCAATTGAAAATTCAGGTAGATTCCTGGATTTCTTGCTCTTGCCGGAAGACATGATGAGATAGAAAAACAAAACACTCCACAAACTTGTTAGTAGCACGCTTAGTAACAATAAAGAAGATGAAGAAAATCAAGAAAATTTCAGAATCTTAGTTAAGACCTAAAATAAATATCAATAGTTTAACACCGCTCCGATACCACTTGTTGGTCCCGATTAGTTGAGCAAATTGGATAAAACTCAGACGCCTTCTAGGAAAAATCTAGAAGGGGGGTTGAATAGATTTTTGATTTTCCAAATCTTTCAAAATTTATTCAAAGTACCAAAGTAGCACAATGGAAATTCAATGTTAATCTCAACTTTATTAAGATCAAAAGCAAACCGATATTTTGATTTTAACTTTGATTTTGAAATTAATCTTCAAATAACAAGCTGGAAATTGAAATAACAAGTAAGTAAAAGAAAGCAATAAAGAACACCGTATTTATATTGGTTTGGATTATAACAATCCTACATCCACTCTCCTTCTCCAACTTGGAAGAAGGGACCACTTACTACTTCCTTACTCACGACTTACAAATTTACAACTTACAACTTTCTTCAAATCTTCAAAATACTCCTAACTCCTTCTTGTGAATCTAACACTTACAAAGTGAATATTGGATTTTGAAGATTACAAGAGAAGTGTTCTATAAACACTTGAACTTTGTGAAAACTCTCTTGAAATATTTGTGAATTGATTGTGATCGAAATCGAGTAGAGAATATTGTGTAAATCAAATTTGCATAAGTGTGTTGAAAAATAAAACTAGACCTATTTATAAGTATGAAAAGACAGCTTAGTTTGTTAGTCGGGCTTCTAACAAACCGGAAACTGCCAACAAACTTAATCTTGAAAATCGCTTCTTGACCTCACTGATTTCTTCCACTCATCTCAAATGACTTGGTGAAGACTTGCTTTTCTTATTCTACTCATTGTCTTAACCTTGTCTCGAGCTCTTCATTATTGTCTCCTATAGACGACTAAATTTGACCTTATCTCCGGATGACCTCGCAACCTCTAGTCTCCGGTGACTTGACCAGCCTCCTTGACCTCGTCTCGATCGCCTTAGTACCGAACTCGATCTTAGCCGTTCTTCATAGTTGTCTCCGCTCATCCGGATTGATCTTTTAACTCAAAGAAACTTTCCTTGATCTAACAACAATGAATTATTTCAAATAATTGGCTTAGATTAAAACCCACTTTTCTAAACAGCTTTCTCTATCCAATTTTTCCTCCTATAAATACATCTTCTTCTACATTCAAACTTTTTCACTTTCGTAAATCATACTTATACTCGCAAAATTTTATTCTAAAAAAACCCTTAGCCAAATTTTATGAGCCAATCTCGTAAATCTATCTCAACAACTCCGACAATGGTAGAAATCAATACCGAGACTTACAACAAGAAGATCAAGTCGAAATGTATGTTGATTTTAAAACCACCCAAGATGAAGAATCAAGACAGTTCTTCAACCGTTGGAAAGGTTAGGATTGAAAACCTTTTGCTCCAAGAAGTCCAACACAAACAAGACTCTTGACATGAGAGGAGTCGAGTTCTATGCCAATGGGACATACGAAAATAGTGTCTTTAAAACTCGTGTTTACGACGAGGAACTAGTGGTGACCACGGTGGAGGTGGCACGGATTTTTTATACGAGTAATGAGGGTGTAAATCCCTCACCTACAAATCGAGACAAGCTGGGTAGAATCATTCGAGATGATTGCCCGAACATCAATGAAGAATTGGAGATCGGAATTGAAGAAGAAAATGCTCCGACGGAGATATCGTCTGCTGATGACGTATTGATGAAGGTGATCTTAGGGAGCGTAACTCTCATGATGGGCTGACTCGACCTGCATCGTGTTGCATGAGGGCCATCATAGATGGGGTGCAAGCGAACTCGGCTGCGATGTTGTTGAGCCGGTTTGAGACCGAGAGGAAAAGGTTGTAAGTGGTGAATGGGAAGTGGCAAGCCAAATCAATCACCAAATTGCTCAATAAGGTGATCAATTATTTTGGAAGACTTGTTAACAATGAGATCAATTGGGCTGATGGAGTAAGAGCCTATACCAAGCGTAAAGGGTTTCTTAACGAAGAATGAGCTGATTGGAGGACCAGCTAACCTCGACGGAGAAGCAACTGAGGTCGGTGTTCGGGACCCTCACCCGAGGAGGAAGAGGAAGAGGAAAGGGTAGAGGAGCCAATCGTGAGCTCACCGAGGCTTCACACCCAATGAAGCTCAAGGAGAAGGCCAAGAAGAAGAGGAGGTTGGTGAAAACCTCGGAGATAGGAGGATCCTCTCGCCGGGCCGATCGCCCTAGCCTCGCCGTCAAGAGGCCTTGACACCGGAGATAGCAAAGAAAGGTGGTCCAGACGGAGGATGTACAAGAAATAAGCTCGAAAGGACCCCGTCTCCATCTCCCAAAAAGGTATAGTACTTGGAACTTGACTAGTCTCTCCCCCCTCCCCCTCTCCAACCCACTCTGGCGATGAAGAGGTGACCCAGTGCCGGCACCTCCGAGCCTCTAAAACAGCCTAATCCCACCAAAGTCCAAGCTGAAACCTCATAAGCCACACTCCCACAAACCCAAACCTCATCTCCCCTCCATCCCCATCTCGACTTCCTCTCCATTCTAGCTGGACCCGTCTACTCCCCCACCCCCATCACTATCATCTCCTCCAGCCTTGCTCCCATCATCCCCAACTCCATCTCAAATCCAAACCGAAACCACATCATCTCCTCATCCTACCATTCCACAGCCCAACCTCTTCTCCACAACCCACATCATCTCGATATCCCACCCTCCATCTTCTTCCCCACCGGAAATCCTCCACCACCATCGACGTACCTACCTCTTCCAACCCACCGACCTTCCAGCCGGATGTCTCCAACATCTTTGGTGATATCCGGATGAACTCCCCACCCAACTTCACCCTCCCCACCTCCTCATCCGAATCATCGGAGGAGGAAACCACCCAATCTCCGCCATCTCTTCGCGTTTACGGACCTTCATAAACAAATCATCAAGCAAAGTCCAAGATGATGGAGATAAAAATCAGAAGGTGATTCGAGCAGCCACCGACACAATGCTCACCAATATGCAGATTGCCGAGATAAACATATCTCGCAACCTATCGCCCAACCTCAAAGACTGCTATTGGTACTCGGCTAGGCAACCTGGAGGAGGAGGTAAGGTTCCTCAAGCAAAAGGTGGCCGAAGACAACGAGATTATGGTTGATGCACTTACAATCGATAAATCGACTTCCGTGTCCGTTGTCTGCTTTGGAAGAACAACTCCAAACCCTCAAGACTGAAGTTAAAAAGGGGGAAGGAGGAGTGAAGGAAGACTGGACACCCTCACAAATGGAGTCTTGTCCATCACGCATAAGCTCGATTCCAAGGCGGACTCACTTATTTGGAGGTAGCCAAGACCGAGATCAAGATCAAATCGGATGAGTTGGCTATCTTACAACCGAGGGTGACCCAGATTGAAGATGCCATCCGAGAGGATGAGGGAGAAGAGAAGGAAAGAAGATGAGGAGAAGACCGAGAAGCCGCTTGCCAGATGAAAGAAGCCGAAAACCCGAGGCCAAGGGCAAGGGTAAAGGAAAGGCACTGCAGTAAGAAGGAGTCATCACCGAGGTGACCAGCCCCTGCATCAGCCGAGCGCAAGAGAAAAGAGCCTCGACTACTCTAATCTTTCAGCCGAGCAGATCGTAAGGATTCATGCTGAAAAGGAGATGTACGAGAAGCAGGAGAAGAAGAGGCTCAAGAAGCCGGGCAAGGGAGTTGAGCTCAAGTAGGATCGGGAGTCAAGGAAATGGGTTTCGAAGACCGCAGATGAGGCCGACTTCCGACCATACCACCGAACCTCGCCTCCTCCCAAAATAGTGGCCGGGAAGCACACAGAGGAGTATAAGAGAAAAGCCTTAGATGCCAAGTGGATGTACCACCGGTGCAGCTGATGAAGACCTCCAATGGCATGCATGGATTGAAAAGGAGGACGCAGACATGTATGAGAAGCCGCTCAATGAGGCCAACAGAGTCTTCAATCGCGATTCGATCGCACTAGGCTTCGAGCATGCCAAACCCAAGATGAACGAAGATGGGACTCCCGACTGGCTTCGGGTCGACTATAATTGCCAAAGCCGAGAGAGAATCCAAGCTCACGGACGAAGAGGAACTTAAACAAATCGGAGCGAGGGTTTTCAATTGGCTGAACATTCCCGAAGCAAGCCGATGGGGAATCTCGATAGATCAGGATTTTCTTTTCCTTATCTCTTATTTCTATTAGTTCTCCTTATCCGTAAAATGTATATATGTGAATGAATATACTTTGACTTATGTGATTTACTTGTTTTATTTCTTAAAGCTCTCTTTACTGCTTTTAAGAAAATTTAAAAACTTTCTAAGTATTAATCATCTGAGGAAATTCTCATCTCGTATTTAAATTTCTTTAAAATTTTCTAAGTCTTAAAATTTTCTAAGTCTTTAAAATTTTTTAAGTCTTTAAATTTTTTTAAGTCCTAAGATTTAAATTTTTTTACTAAGTCTAAATATTTTGAAAAAGTCTTAAGGCTTAAGAATACTCCCTTAAATTTTTCTAAGTGTGAATTGAGTGTTTTAACTTGGATGAATCTGATTCAAAGTGTGAATGTGTTTTAATATGCCTATCTCGATAGTCTTGATTAACTTCAACTAACTTCACTGTGAGTATGTCTCTTCCTTGTAGGTTTAAACTTCATCAAAAAGGGGGAAATTGTTAGATCAAAAAGGTTTTGATGAATTAAAAGAAGGAATTCAGATGATCGCACGACTATGAAGAACAACCGTGTTCAAGGTCTCGATGCTAAGCCGACCGGACTAGGTCGAGGATCGAACAAGTCACCAAGACTGTAAGGTTGCAAGTCATCTGGAGACAAGCTCAAATCTAGTCATCTGCAGAGACAATTATGTAGAGCTCGTGACGAGGTCAAGACGAGCCGAGTAGAATAAGCAAGACAAGTCTTCACCAAGTCAATGGCAGACGAGTAGGATAAATCACCGAGGAGCAGAGCAATTTTCAAGATTAAGTTTGTTGAGTAGCTTTTAGTTTGTTAGAACCGACTAACAAACTAACTGTCTTTTCGCATTTATAAATAGGTCTAGCTTTTTATTTTTCACATACACAAGTGTTACATCACGAATCACACATTCAGATTTCTATCTTCACAATCAATTCACAAGTTTTTCAAAAGAGTTTTCAAAAGTTCTAAGTGTTTATAGAACACTTTACTTGTAATCTTCAAAGTTCAATACTTACCTAATAGTTAGATTTCAGTAGAAGAATTTAGGAGTTTGAAGATTGGAAGATCTTTGTAAGTTGTAAACTGTAAGTTAGATTGAAAGTAAGTAAGTGGTAAGCAGAGACCCTTCTTCAGTTGGATAAGGAGAGTGGATGTAGGATTATTTATAATCCGAACCACTATAAATCTTGGTTTTTTTATTGCTTTACTTTATTTATCTCGATTCTTTCAATTTCATTTATCAATCAAAGATTAATTTTAATTCAAGTTAGACTAAATATCGTGTGCTTTTGATCTATATAAAGTTGAGTTTAAAATTGAATTCCGCTGTGTAACTTTGGTGTTTTGAATAAGTTTTGAAAGATTTGTAAACTCTGAAAAATCTATTCAACCCCCTTCTAGATTTTTCCTAGAAGGTCGTTTCAAGTTTTGTCTAATCTACTCAACTAAGTGGGACCAACATAAATAAAGGATTTTCAAAGACACAACTCATCCGAAGAGTTTTGAAATAGATGAGCTTGTGAGAATTATTTTGAAAACAAATTTTGAAGAAAATGAGGGAGGGTTGAACAGATGAGGAGGTTTTTTTTTTTTTTTTTTTTTTTTTTTTTTTTTTTTTAAATTTAGAAACTTCAAGCCGATCTAACAATATTGATCTTTTACCTGCTCCTCGCAGATACACAAACTTCTAGAAACCATTAGTGGACAAAGTAAGTCGGATAGGATGCAATTGGTCATCTGCTTTGAAGAAATCAGCTGACTATTGTGTCCTTGTCCGATTTACTTTATTGTCGTGTAAGCAATCATCAAGTCGTATAAGGTCAATATGACTAATCCTTGATTCTTGATTCCTAAGAAGGAGATCAATGATATCACCTACCCGATTGTCCTTTGACACATATCTAGTCTCGATAGTTCTTTCTAGACAAGATTTAAAGAAAGGAAAAGAAAGAAGGAAAAACAAGATACAAACAATAGTAATTACAAATTAGCTAACTATGCATCAAGTAATCCTAACTCTAAACACAATTCCTTAAATCTAGATTCACTAAGGGTTTTGTAAGTAGATCTCGCTCTCTCGAGACTCGGTTGCTATCTTTTCTATTCTAATGTCATTCTTTTCAACATGATCTCTAATGAAGTGATGTCTAATATCTATATGCTTACACCTAGAATGCAAGACAGGGTTGTATGTCATAGCTATTGCACTATTACTATCATAGAAAATAGGAACAAATGATGTTAGAATGTTATAATCTCTAAGTTATCGACTAATCCAGAGAAGTTGAGAGCAACAACTACCACCGCCATGTATTCACTTCATTGTGGAGGTTGCAACAGATGTCCTGTTTCTTTGATAACCAAGAAATTAATTTGTTGCCTAAAAATTGACAAGTTCCAGAGGTGGATTTCCTATCAATTTTACAGACCTCCAAAATCTCGAGTCCGAATAGCCCGATAGCTTGAAGTTGTCATCGATGGGTACCACAACCCAACCTCGCAAAGTCCCTTTGAGATATTCAAGGATTTTCATAGCCGTCTCTAGATGAGTTTTCTTGGGATTAGATTGAAATCTTGCACATACCCCAACCGCAAAGGCTATGTCTCGGCCTACTTGCAGTGAGATAGAGAAGGGATCCAATCACCCACGATACTCCGTTGCATCCGTGGGTATCCCCTACTCATTCAATCCATAGAGAAGTTAATTGCCATAGGTATTTTAACTTCCCTACTAGTAGTCATCCCAAATTTATCTATCGTGTCTTTAGCATACTTAGTCCGATGTATGAATATGCCCTTACTCGTCTCGTTTAATCGCAAGCCTAGAAAATATATTAATTCACCCATCATAGACATCTCAAACCTCGTTTTCATGAGAATACTAAACTCTTCACACAAGATCGATTAGGTGAACCAAATATGATATCATCCACATAAATTTGAACCAACAGATGTTGCCATCTATTTCTTTTCTAAACAAAGTTCAATTTATCTTACCTTTTGAGAAACCACTTGAAATCAAGAATTCGGATAGAGTATCGTACCAAGCCCTGGTGCTTGTTTCAGTCCATATAGAGCCTTATTGAGTTTATAGACCTTGTTATTGATCTTAAACCCGGGAGGCTGTTCTACATAGACTTCCTCAATTAACACACCATTTAGGAAAGCAGACTTGACATCCATCTCAAAGACTTTGAAAGATTTATAAGCAAGAAATGCCAAAAATGCCTTATTCCTTCTAATTCGCAATTGGAGCATAGGTTTCATCATAGTCTATCCCCTTAGACTGTGAGTAACCTTGAGCTACCAATCTTGTCTTATTACGAACAATAACGTTGTTTTCATCGCTTTATTATTAAACACCCATTTGGTGCCTATAATCTTTCTATGTAAGGGTCTGTCTACCAGCTTCCCAAACATTTTGCCTTTCAAATTGTTGCGCTTCTTCCCGCATGGCTGTTATCCATTTGGATCGAGATAGAGCCTCCTCAATAGACTTAGGCTCGAGAAATGATACATAGCGATTGAACAAACTTTGGGAATCTAACATTGTTCGTGGTTCGCACACTCGGATGGGTCCCCAATGATTTGGTCGGTTGGATGATATCTTCTCATCCTTTTGCCTATTTGAGTAGAAGTATTCTCATCCGGAGACTCAGCAGTAACTCATCCGATTCTCGTCTCGAGCAGACGTTCCCCTTCATCTACCGACTCGGCCGATCGATGATGTCAAGGGTGTCTCCTCGTATGGAACTCGAAGAGGGGTTGCCTTTCTCGATTCTCGATGAGGACTCTTCTTCATCTCGAATCGAATCAAAACTAGGCAGATAGACTGTCCTATGTTTAGTTTTAGTTAGTTCAATTTTATCTAGATCATCTCGTAATTTGATTCACTTTATCTCGAAAAAGTATGCAATTCATCAAATACCACATTAGGAGTTTCCTCCACACAAAGAGTTGTCTTGTTGAAAACTCGAAAGCTTTGGAAGTGTTGGAATATCCCAATATCCCATCACCGCCTTTGCATCAAAAGTCCTCACTTAGACTTCCCATTGTTATGGATGAAGCATTTACAACCAAAAGTATGAAAGTATGAGATTCTTGGAACCTTACCCTTCCAAATCTCATAAGGTGTCTTACCCTTACTCTTAACCGGTAAGCATCTCGTTTCGAGTGTAGCAAGCCGTGTTGATAGCTTCACCAAGACCTATGAGGTGTTCCATACTCACCTAGCATACTACCGGGCCGCTTCTTTTAGAGTTCTATTTCTTCTCTCCACAACTCCATTCTCGTTGTGGTGTTCTAGCCGAAGAGGTCTCATGAACTCTACCATTCTCATTCGTATAGTTAGATAAACAAGAATTCAAGAATTCAGTTCCTCTTTATCACTCCTAATTTTAATAATATTAACACCCTTCTCATTTTGAATTTGTCTCAACAGATCGTGATCTTGTTCACTGTCTCATTCTTTTTGAAAAGAAATTTAACTCAAGTGTATCTAGAAAAATCATCAACAACAACAAGAGTATATTTCCTTCCACTAAAGCCGAGAGGTGTAACAGTCCAAACAAATCAAGATGAAGGAGTTGTAAAACTCTTTCGAGATGAGGATGTGTTAATACTTTAAAAAAGTGTCCGTTGTTTACCCTTCTCGACAAGTATCACATTTCGTATCGGTTGAACAGAATTTCTCGTAGTCCTTTGACAAGATTCTTTTAACTAGCTTACTAAGGGTTTTGAAGTTCGTATGACTAAGCCTTTTATGTCATAGCCACCGAGATCATCTCTACCTTTAGCTACAAGACATGTATCTTTGGGGCAATCAAGTAAAGTTAGCCACATAGACATTACCATATGTGAAGCCGCTAAGAGTACCTTATTTGAGGAGCTATCTAAGATATCACACTTATCTTTAGAAAATTTTACAAGAAAGCCTTTATCACAGTAGTTGAGAAATAGATAACAAGTTATGTTTTAAACCTTCTACAAAATAAACCTCGATACCTGGACATCCCTTATAA
Source organism: Paraleonurus japonicus (assembly GCA_030762865.1). Lineage (NCBI taxonomy): Eukaryota > Viridiplantae > Streptophyta > Magnoliopsida > Lamiales > Lamiaceae > Paraleonurus > Paraleonurus japonicus. Next base: position 33,812,815 of record CM061053.1, on the reverse strand, counting down.
TTAATGTATCAACTCCCTTAGTCTCCCACACGCTATTACCTCTAAACAAGACTCGGGACCATCAATATTCTAAAATTTGATAGTAGCTTCTTGTTACAAGTCATGTGTGAACAACCACCGTCTATGTACCAGATTGAAGCTAGAATCTCCTCCTTAAGTGATAGTCCCGTGATTCCCGCAAGACAAATTAGGTATGAGGTATCCTAGTGATCTTGGGTCCTTTAAGGTCAATAATCACTTTGGGTATCCAGACAAACATCTCATTCTTCAATAATTAATCAGCTTTGATTTGTCAACCAAATCTGCCTACAAACACATCACATTTGAATGAGAGTTTATTGTAGTCAGATTTAGTGACTTTCTTAAACTTTGAAAAAGTAGGATAGCATCTCGCTTCTCCCATCAAAAGAACTGTAATAAAAATTTCTTCTAATCTTAGTACTTGGAACCCTCTTGGTTAGATCTGGACTCCTTGTCCGAATTTTATTTTTCGTATTAGGAGATGCATTGTTAGGATGTATACTATAAGTCTAGCTTTTGTATGAACATCTTTTTGAGTATGAACATCCTTTTAATATGAGATTCATTATGATCAAAATACTTATTGTTTATGATTGTTATATATATCATTATTTTGTCCAGATTAATCTATACCGTAGATAACATGGTGTGTGGTGTCACACAAGATCATGCTATCAGTTCCTTATAGATTATAAATAATAGCTCACAACCAAGATGGATTTGGACAAACCATTGGAACGGTTGTAGTGTAATTTGGTATTAGTCTATCTTGACTATAAAGTTACACTAGTACATTTTGTATGTATTGAGCAGACCATATGAGGTTGTTCAATTTGTACCGACTATATAAAAAGAACAAGACCTCTCGTTGTTATGGATGTACGTCTTCTTAATCCCTATATAATAACGGGCACGTGTACTCTGTATGTTTCTTTGATTTGCCAATGGGTGAGATTTATTAAATCAATAGGCTCGGTGAATTGGGAGATAACATTGTTTATATGGTGTGCCGTTGATTATAGAAGGAATCTCGTGTCCTAATTATTTAGGATGATGATGTCCCCTTGAGGAGCTCATAAAGATTATTATGTAAACCCGCCGGTGGATTTAATCCGACATAATAATAAAGATGAGTGGTACTACTCTTGGAATTAGATATAAATTAATTAAGTTGTCGTAATTTAATTAATTTATGGACATTCGATATCTTAAACACGGGAAATAAACGTACACATAATAAAGGAGCCCATATTATAATATGGGATTAGGATTGGTAATTCAATTATAACTCTTTGGTGGACTGAGTTATAATTGATGGACTTAAGTAAAGTGTTCGGATCAACACAGATATTTAGACCCATCAGAGGCCCAACCCTAATTCCTCCTTAGGGTCCCCGTTGTAGCCTATAAATAAACCCTAACATCGTGAGCCTCCGTGACGTGTGAAAAAACATGAGATCGTAGAGAGGCGGATTCGATTCCTTGGAGGATTGTCGACCACTCGACGTCCAAGGGAAAGGGATAGGAATACAGCAGAAGACCGTGAGGTTCGAGGCTCATCCTTCGATCGCAGCTTCGACCTTAGAACTGGTTCGTCTTCACCTATTACGATGAATAAAGGTACAATTCTATCTGCTGCATTTATATGATTGCGATCCCGAACTCGATAATTTCATAGAGTCGGCGATCGGTGGTTCCAACAGCAGTCCTCACCGACTTTGTGGTTTCCAAGGGCTAATTTTAACTTCTTTTGATGTTTCACCGCCTTCACAAATTTCCTTAGTTTTTGAGCTTCGATTCATTATTTCTATCATAGCCAAGTCGTGTTTTATCATGAGATTTTTGAGATGTACTAAAGATATGGTCTATGACTGATTGTGAGTTATTAAGTCGGCTCATTTTGAAGACAAGCTTCTCATTGACCTTCTTAATTGACTCATTTTCGTGCGAACCATTTCAAATTTATCTTCCAAAGATTTTAATTCATTTTCTAGTCTTTCGCATGGACTAGCCGATGTACTAGCCTCACTGAGGTAAAAATTCCCCCTTGAATGTTTCCTCGGACTCATAGTAGTTCACAACTTGTTTGCCTTTAACTAGAATATGATCTTTTAAAGTTAAATTTTCAGTCTCTAATTGTTTATAAGCACTTAGAGACATCTTTAGATCTTTCAAAAGTCCTTTGATAACAGCTTTGGTCATTGTCCGAGACAGATTTGTAAGAATCATTATCGATGAGGAGTAGTAATCTACCTATTTGGTCATCGACAGACTTCATCGTCGATCCAAAATCGATGAGGATGATGAGGATGATGATGACTTTCTTAACTCTTTCTCCTCAAAGCAAGAAGAGCTCTCGATCTCGCAAAATACCTATCTCTCTTCTTCCTTTTCTCCTCTCTTTCCTTGGGAGTCGGTTGGGGACAATCATAGCTGAAGTGACTCGGCTTGTTACGGTGTAACAAGTATCTCCCCGCCTGATTTAGGATTGATAGGATTCTTTCTTGCAGGAGATTTGTATCTTCTTGTCTCGATTCTTTCTCTTGTCATCATCTCGTTGATTCATCATCTTTCCTTCTTGATCTGATCTGATCTGTCCTTCTCTCGCAAATCTCAATTTATTACGCTTATATTTCATCCTTAATCGGTCATACTTTTTTTTTTTTTGTTAACAAGGCAATCTTCTCCTTTAAGGATAGATCAGCTCCTTTAGGTTCAGCTACTGCCTTGTCTTCTCTGTTGACAAAAACAAATGTCTTAGATAAGGTGCTTGACTCCATCTCATCATCCTCATCTTCAATCAATATTATATCCTAAAGCTTTAAGATGAGAAAATAAGGTATGATGTGAAATTGAGGATAAATTTTGAGTTGCTTTGAGGATATTGGCCTTTTCTCTCCATCTTTTACTCAAGGATCTCGAGTATCTTGTTATTAATCTCCTTTTCGTATAATTCTTTCCCAAATCTGCAGCCTTTATTGAGAAGATTTGTCAATCGCACATCCAACCTGATCTATAGTTTCATTCTCTTTCATCTTGAATGTATCAATTGCATGTAACACTGATTGTAGTTTATTCTCCTTGAGTTGGTCTCGATCCTCACATACACTAGCAAGTGTTTCCCACATTTCCTTAGCTGTTTTGCACCTTTTTACTTTCTCAATCCAATCTTTTCTTAGAGTCTCAATAATCTCTGTCCTAGCTACTTGGTCCAGATTATGAATCCTTCTCTTATCATTAGTCACTCTGCACTTTTCTTCTCTTTTCTTGCCGTGTTTCAAAGCAGCCTCCAATCCCATCACTAGTTCCTCCATGATAGAACTTAATTGGACCTTCTTCAAGCACTTCTTCCATCCAATCATGGATTGCCTTAAGATGGTTTTCCATCCCGAACTTCCAATAATCATATTCCTCAATTGAAAACTCAAAACTCCTGGACTTCTTGCTATTAACAGATGACATAGTGAATCAAAGAATCTCAACAAGAACTTGTTAGTAGCAAGGTTAGTGAATTGAAAGTAAAGAAGATAAACAAGAAACAATTCCAGTAAACTTTTCAAGACCACAAATCTATATCGTAAACGACTTAACACTCGCTCCGATACCACTTATTGGTCCCACCGATTGAGTGAATTAATAGAGAACCTTAGATAACCTTCTAGTGAAAATCTAGAAGGGGGCTTGAATAGATTCACAAATCCTTTTTCAAAGATTAGAATATCAATTCAAAGTATCAAAGTTCGCACAATGAAAACAAATTTTAACTCAATCTTTTATCGATCAAAAGCAATCGATAAGATTCTCAAATTGAACTTGTTTGAAAGTTGATTGAAACAAGATAAGTAAAATAAAGCAATAAAGAACACAACAATTTATAGTGGTTCAGATCTAATTGATCCTACATCCACTCTCATTCTTCAACTTGAAGAAGGGTCTCACCACTTACTAACTTTCTTACTTACAATCTTACAATTACAACTTTCTCAAGATCTTCTATTTTCAATCTTATTCTTCAACCTATCTTCCTGGAATTTCTAGAATACGGTGTGATGATGTTGAAGATATACGTAATAAGTGTTCTATACACACTTCGAACTTATGAATATAGCTTAGAAAACTTTTTGTGAGAATTCGTAAAACTTGTGAATAATTGTGAATAAGAGTGCAAAAATTAAGATTGAAACCGTGCCTAAATCTATTTATAAGCTTGAGAAACGGTTAGTTAATTGTAACAAACTAACAACCGCTTAACAAACTTATTCTTGAAAATCGCCTCTACTTCACCGATCTTGCCTCTTAGTCGTCTGCGGTGACTTGGAGAAGACTTGTCTTTCTTATTCTACTCAGCTTGTCTTGACCTCGTACGAGCTCTTCATTGTTGTCTCCAGCAGATGACTATCTCAAGCTCGTCTTGACGATGACCTTTTGCTCCTTCAACCTCAGCTGATTTTTCTAGCCTTCCTTAGTCCGATCAGCCTCGTGCTAGGACTCTACCTCACTGCTCTACGCAGCTAGCTGGTCATCTTGCTTTATATGAGTTGACTCTTCTCCGATTGTTTTTAACTCATCAAAACTTCTTCCGATCTAACAATTTTGAAACCAAGGAAGTTTGTCAAAGCTGGTGAAACCTCAAAAGGAATTAAAATTGGACCTTGAAAACCTCAAAGTCAAATTAGGACTACTTCATCCGATCGGATAAAAAGAATCGAGATAAGGAAACCTAATCAAGAAAAGGATTCCAGAAGTTTAAAAGATTTCCTCTTATAGTCCTTTTTATAGTAGAAGTAGATGTTATCCTCTGTTTCAAAAGATCAAGAAAATAACCAAATCTAATTTCAATAAAATTGCATTCAAGACTCAAATATATGTTGATGATTTGGCAGTACAACTTGAGTTTAACTTATTATTGAATAATGATATGTTTGTATGGTTACCCAAAGTGATTGTTGACCCAAAAGGACCCAAGATCATTAGGGTACCTCTTACTTAAATTTATTTTGTAGGAACCTCAAGGACCATCTTCTAAAGAAGAAATCCTAGCTACAATTTGGTACATTGATAGTGGTTGTTCTCAACACATGACTTGTGAAAAGAGGTGCTCTCAAACTTTCAAAGTATTGATGGTCCAAGAGTACTTTTTAGTGAACAATCGTAGTCGGACCAGAGGTGTTGAAACCTTAATTATAGGTGATGTTTAGGTATCAAGTGTATTTTGTTGAAGGTTTAAAGCATAACTTGTTATCTGCTTTCTCAATATTGTGATATAGGTTTTAGTGTTAGATTTTCTAGGGATAAATGTGATATTTTAGACAGTCCTTGAGACAAGGTTCTCTTAATCGGCTTTAGACACGGTAATGTTTATGTGGCCAACTTTAACAGCTTGTCCTAAAGATACCTATCTGGTTGCTAAGGGTGGAGATGATCTCGGTGACTATGGCACAAGAGGCTTAGTCATCTCGAACTTCAAGACCCTTAACAAGATAGCTAAGAAAAATCTTGTTGTTAGATCGGGTTTTAGTTTTGAATAAGTTAAAACATATAGGGTAGACAAGCACTTGTGTATATAATGACCAACCGAGGTAGTATATTTTTCTAGTAGGCGATCGGACTAGGTAAGGTCTAAAGAATCAGCCGAGGTCGACAATTTTTGAGTTCATCCTGGAGACAGCCTTGAAGAGGTCGTCTATTTGAGAGAATAATAAAAAGCTCAAGATGTGGTCAAGATCACCGAGTAGTATAAGAAAGGTAGGACTATCACCAAGTCAAGACAGATAACTAATTTAAGATCACCAGTCAAGAAGTTTTATAAGATAAGTTTGTTAAACGGTTACCAGCTTGTTACAACAAACTAACCATCTCATAGACTTATAAATAAGTCTAGGCACGCTTCTCGAAGAACGCTTTAGCATTCATTATTCTCAAATTCACATTCTCGAATAGCAATCACTTATCTTCAAAGATTTTCACAATATTTTCTAAGTGTTTATAAAATACTTTCTCGTACATCTTTCAAAATCACAATCTGCACCGTAATTTTAGATTAGTTAGTTAGATTGTTAGATTGAAGGTGAATTGAAGACGAAGATCGTCTAATTTTGTAAATTGTAATCAACAGTAAGCAAGAGAGTAAGTAAGAAGGTAGAGCCCCTTCTTCAAGTTGAAGAAGGAGAGTGGATGTAGGATCTTTTGATCTGAACCACTATAAATCTCGTGTTCTTTACTTTATGTATTCAATTTATGTTGATTATTGATTTGGAGTGAATTGAGGCATGATTTGAGGGGGTATTTTAGTGCAAAAAGTGGTGAAAAGTGTTAGATTTTGTGCCTAAATGTATAGAGTATCACTACTTTGCCTAAAAAGTATTACTGACTTTTGATGTTTTTCATCCCATTTTCAGGTAAATCGATGGAGTTTGGCCAAATTGAGAGTACCGCATTCATAGGGTGAAGAGACGATCGAGACAGGCAAAAACGGGGTCGGAGGTGGAAGTCGATCGAGAAAATTCCTGGACTCGACCTGCAGTCGAGGGCCGAGACCTCGACTTGAAGGTGCGGGCGTAAAGATGAAATTCAAAAATTGAAGCAAGCTCGACTCGAGGGCTGAACCTCGAGTTGAGGATCAAGGCAAAAGTGGCAAGCTCGACTCGAGGGCTGAACCTCAAGTCGAGGCCGGAGTCTTTTTGAAGAATCGTGGATGCGATTTAAGGATCCTCAACTCGAGGGCCCCAACCTTGAGTCGAGGGTGCAGAATTCAAAAATGAGTTTTAAACCCATTTGAGCGGAAAACAGAGCATACTCTCCATAACCTTCATTAGAGCAGTTATTTTATAGTTTTTAGGCGAATTTCCAATTCCATAGCTTAATTCTCATTGTAGCTTGATTAGATTGTTAGATTTAGATAGATTTTGATCAATTGTACCTTAGATTAGCTTTTGATCCATTAGTTTTTCCATTCCAAGTTGTAATTCAAGTGGAGAAGAGATTGAATTTGAAGATACTTGTGAAGACTCAAGCATTCCTATTAGTGTTCATTTTGATCCAATTGTTGATGTTCTTCCCCTTTTCTCATTTCAATTCATTAATTGTTGTAATTAGATTTGTAATTGTGCAATTAGATTTTCTACCCATGGATTTTGCTCTTTGCACCATGGGCTAATACTCTTGTGCTTGGGATAATTGAAATTGAGGATGATTTGATTGCCTTATGCTATGATTGTTGATCAATTGAAATAGTTTGTTCCCTAATTGTGATTCAAATTGTGCTTCATGCATTTTTATCTCTTTAGATTAATGTTTGATCACCCTAGGAATAGGCGAGAGTTGAGCTAACGTGATCCGTGATTAATCGGGTTATGATTGTGTATGATTGTATGAATTGGCCGCTTCTTAATTGAGATATTAGTTGCACTAAGGATATTCACATTAGACATTGTGTGATTAATGGAGACTTAATTGCATGATGGTTTTATGTTTTCTATCTTAGTTGATTAGCAATTTGATTCAATCATAGCTTGTTGATCATTGATTCCTTGATGGATTGCTTGCTTGTTGTTTGATTCTTAATTCTAGCTTTGTATTGAGTCTTTTTAGAGCTAAATCCGTGATTGCAACAATAGTCATAGAGAACTTGTATTCCTAGGGCCTCATTGCATACTTTTTTCGATATACTTGGTTGTCTTAAAATCGCTTACCCAATACTCGCAATCAAAATGGCGCCGTTGCCGGGAATTAGTTTTTACGCCTTAAGTGAGACTTACGAATTTGTTGGAAGTGGCTACTTGTTGCTTAGTGTTTTTGTTTGTTTTGTTGTTTTTATTTGAATTTGATACTTGTTATCTTGTGTAGATGGATGGATATGACTCATACGCATGGAATAAAGATTATTATCAAGATATTATGGTTTATCCTCCACACTACGAAGGATTTGGCTACGATAATTAGAGGAACTTTGAGGATAATTATCTAATGCAACAAGTTCCCTCCGATTATCAAGATTGGAGAAGCGATGAAGTTTCTCCCGCATTTCAAGAGATGTTCCCGTATTATGAGCATTATGATCAAACATTCGATCCACGGGGTGGATTTGAGTTTCAAGGAGAATTGGAAGGAGATTTTTATGATGATGGGAGAAGCTATGAGTATGACTATCAAATACCACAAGTTTCCTGATTAGTGCGAAAATTGCTTGAAATTCATGTGATTAATTTGCTTAATTTATTAGAATTTCTTGCATTATTTACATTAAATTGACTAATTGCACTTGAGATGAGAAGGGTATTGTTTTGCATTTGTTGCAGGATTTTATATAGATAATGTGAAGATTTGGAAAGGCAAAGAAGTGAGGGTTGAAACGCAATGAGAATCAACTGAATCGAAGCTCGGGAGCTCAAGTTTTAAATATTTGAGCTGGAGTTACTTCAACTCGAGCCGAGTTGATGACATGAAAATCCTCCGTATTGCACCGTTGCTCAAGAAGAGCTTCAACTCGACCCGAGTTGAGAGAACTCGAGCCGAGTTGACCAACTCGAGTCGAGTTAGTTCAACTCGCCGAGCTGGCCTGCGTCTGCGCGATTTTGACCAATTCATCCGATTTTTAGGGGCTTATTTGTAATTTCCGTTATTTTAACCTAGCCCCATCATATAAATACCCCCAATTTCAGATGTTGAAGGGATCCCCACACTTAGAACATATTCCACACATATTCCACACACACATTCACATATAGTATAGGGGTTCTTCAATTTCATTTCAATTTCTTACAAATTAAGGTTAGATTTTAATTAATTCAAATATACTCAACACATTCAAGGTGATACCCATCCATTTTCTCTTAATTTTAGTGGATTATTTCTTTATTATCATGCTTCCTTTTCCTTCAATGCTTTCAATTTTCATGGGTTTGTTTCAATTCATCAATTAATTTTGATGATTGTGTGGTTGGGTGTTTCATTTATTGAGGTGATTAATTATTCTATTGTGATTTGTATGATTTAATTGCTAGATTAGGTTTTGATCCTTGGTTAATTGATTTAATTTGCTCAAAGAGATTTAGTTTATTAAATTGATGCTTAGGTGTTAGGCTTGGTTTGGTGATTGAATTCAATATTGGATTAACGCAAGGAGACTTGGTTAATTTTCATTAGAACCTACATAAGAATACGTTAATTGCTCGATTTTATTTCTTGTGATTAAGTGAGGAGACTTAGGTGTCGTCTCTAAACTATCTTACGTGCTTATTTGATGTATTAAACCTAGGCTTATCAAGTACATTGATATATGATTTTTTGCTAGATAGCTTGTTGGTCCCACTTAGTTGAGTATCTTAGGAAAACTTGAATTAACATTCTAGGAAAAATCTAGAGGGGGTGGGGTTGAATAGATTTTTAGATTTTTACAAATATTCCAAACTTAATCAAAAACTCAAGTAGCACAAATGGAATTCAATTTTAAACTCAACTTGATCAAGATCAAAAGCAACCCGATATTTTAGTTTTAACTTTGAATCTGAAATTAATCTTTGATTAATAAACCGGAAATTGAAATTTAAAGAAAAGTAAAGTAAAGCAATAAAGAACACCAGGTTTATAGTGGTTCGGATTATGAATAATCCTACATCCACTCTACTTCTCCAACTTGAAGAAGGGACCAGCCGTTGGAACCACCGATCGCCGACTCAATAAAATTATCGATTCGGGATCGCAGCCACATAAACGCAGCGGATAGAATTATACCTTTATTCACCGTAATAGGTGAAGACGAACCATTTCTAAGGTCGAATCTGCGATCGAAGGATGAGCCTCAAACCTCACGGTCTTCGCCGTATTCCTATCCCTTTCCCTTGGACGCCGAGTGGTCGACGATCCTCCAAGGAATCGTAATCCGCCTCTCTCTCGATCTCACGTTTTTCACACGCTGGAGGCTCGATGTTAGGGTTTATTTATAGGCTACAACAGGGACCCTAAGGAGGAATTAGGGTTGGGCCTCCCGATGGGCCTAAATATCCTCGTGTTCGGATTCGAACACTTTACTTAAGCCCATCAATTATAACTCAGTCCACTAAAGAGTTATAATTGAATTACCGTCCTAATCCCATATTATAATATGGGCTCCTTTATTATGTGTACGTTTATTTCCCGTGTTTAAGATATCGAATGTCCATAAATTAATTAAATTATCGACAACTTAATTAATTTATATCTAATTCCAAGAGTAATACCACTCATCTTTATTATTATGTCGGATTAAATCCACTGCAGGTTTACATAATAATCTTTATGAGCTCCTCAAGGGGACATCATCATCCTAAATAATTAGGACACGGATTCCTTCTATAATCAACAAAGACACCATATAAACAATGCCGTCTCCCAATTCACCGAGCCTATTGATTTAATAAATCTCACTTTGGCAAATCAAAGAAACATACATTGAGTACACGTGCCCATTATTATATAGGGATTAAGAAGACGTACATCCATAACAACGAGAGGTCTTGTTCTTTTATATAGTCGGTACAAATTGAACAACCTCATATGGTCCTCGCTCAATACATGCAAAATGTACTAGTGTAACTTTATAGTCAAGATAGACTAATACCAAATTACACTACAACCGTTCCAATGGTTTGTCCAAATCCATCTTGGTTGTGAGCTATTATTTATAATCGATAAGGAATCGATAGCATAATCTGTGGTGACACCACACACCATGTTATCTACAGTATAGATTAACCCGGACAAAATAATGATATATATAACAATCTTAAACAATAAGTATTTTGATCATAATGAATCTCATATTAAAAAGATGTTCATACTCAAAAAGATGTTCATACAAAAGCTAGGCTTATAGTATACATCCTAACAATCTCCCACTTATACTAAAAGACTATGCTTCCATAATTGCCGCCATACATCCGATTCCCATCCCTTCAACATGCCCATCAAAAGCTTTCACTGGAAGAGCCTTTGTGAAAGGATCTGCTAGGTTATCCGCTGATGCAATCTTGGCGACAACAACTTCTCCTCGCTTTACGATGTCTCGTATCGGTGGTACTTGCGCTCAATGTGTTTGCTTGCTTTGTGGGCTCGTGGTTCCTTCGAGTTTGCCATCGCACCACTGTTATCACAATAAATTGTGATAGCTTTAGGAAAACTAGGAATCACTTCCAATTCCATCAAGAAGTTTCGAGCCATACAGCCTTCTTTGGCCGCCTCGGAGGCTGCCACATACTCGGCTTCCATGGTGGAGTCTCAACGCATTTCGCTTTACACTCCTCCATACTATGGCTCCACCTCCCAAGGTAAACACATAACCCGAGGTAGATTTCTTGTTGTCCCTATCCGATTTGGAAATCGAGAATCATGTAACCCTCAGAAGTAAAGTATTCGCTTGGTAAACCAAAGATATAATTTCTAGTCCTTTTCGTGTACTTTAAAATATGCTTTACCGCAGTCCAATGTCCTTGTCCTGGGTTACTTTGATATTCATAACCATGCCCACGGCAAAACAGGATATCCGGCCTCGTACATAGCAATGCATACATTAGGCTTCCTACAATCTAAGCATGGAAAGATAAACCGCTTTGAAAATTTAATCTTAATTTAAGCCGTTTATTTGAAATGATTTCTTGTCTTGAATCAACGGTTAAAAATTTGGATAAACGATTGGGATTCAGCGCGTGTAGTTCACTAATCTTTGAATTGCGTAAAATGTTACTTTGTAGATCGTTGATTTAACCGAAGTAGGGTTACTTTATGCAGAGAAGTAAGTAATCCGACGTCGGCTGAGGTCACCTTACTTTGCATAAAGGTTTTCTAAAAGCAGATAAGGTTCTCAAGATAACCGGTAAATGACCTCGTCTGGATTTTAAAGCAATCTAGTTTTATCTTTTGGCAAACTTAAAGATTAGTTGAGAAAACATTTTTATAGGCTCGAGATTAAATTTTCTAAAGTTTATTTTTCCATCCAATAATTGGCGAAGAGTTTTATCAAGAACCACAATGTATGAAGGGTATTCGTAAATAAAAGTGTTTAGATGAGAAGGTTTATAACAGATGAGATGACACAACTGATTTATCAAACTCGACTCTGTGACCTATTCCCGCAAAGACATAATCTTGAAGAAAAATATTAGTAGTTGAGGTAGATCGGATAGGGTGCGAGATAGTCATCTCTGCTTTTTCAAGAAATCGGTGACTATTGTGCCCTAGTCTCGATTTACCAAATGTCGGATAAGTAATCATCATGTCGATAAAGTCAATATGACTAATCCTTGATTCTTGATTCCACAAAAGGAGATCAATGATATCAGCTACGATTGTCCTTTGACTCATATCTAGTCGATGATTCTTTCTAGACAAGTAAACTAAATTGAGAGAGACAAAGAATGAAAAGCATAGAATAAGATTATAGATTAACTAAAGAAGCATCTAATAAACCTAATTCTACAGATAGTTCTTTAAACCTTGTCTCTGCCAAAGGGTTTAGTCACGATGTCTCGCTCTTTGGAAATCATCGAATCTTCTAACTGATGTCACCTTTTTCTACATGGTCTCGGATGAAGTGGTGTCGATGTCTACATGCTTGCATCTAGTATGTAGGACTGTTCAGGTAATAGCTATGGCACTATTACTATCACAAAAGATTGGTACATCTTTGGTGATAATGTTATAGTCCCTTAGGCTGACTTATCCAGATCACATGAACAACAACTTCCGGTGACATATACTCGGCTTGATTGTGGAAGTAGCTACAGAGGTTTGTTTCTTAAACAACCATGAAATCAGTTTACTACCAAGAAATTGGCAAGTACCAGATGTAGATTTTCTATCTATCTTACACCCACCAAAGTCTCGAGTCCGAGTATCCAGACACTCAAAGTTGTCATCCATTTGGATACCATAAAACCCACATTTACCGTTCCTTTCGGATACTTAAGAATTTTCTTTGCCGCTTCAAGATGGCTTTTCTTAGGATTAGCTTGAAATCGAGCACAGACTCCAATCGCAAATGAAATATCGTGTCTACTAGCGATTAAATATAATAATGAACCAATTAGACCTCGATACTCGGTTTGATCGAGTGTCTTCTCCCTTTTCATCTGGATCCATTGAAAAGTTTGTCATCATAGGTATCTTAGCTTCTCGGTTGGTACCTATTCCAAATTTTTCAATAAGATCCTTTGTATATTTGGCTTGATTGATGAAGATTCCCTTCTTTGTCTGCTTGACTTGGAGTCCAAGAAAATAAGTCATCTCACCCATCATGGACATTTCAAATCTGCTTTTCATAAGATTACTAAATTCTTCACACAAGGATATGTTAGTTGATCCAAAGATTATATCATCAACATAAATCTGAACTAATAAAAGATCACAACCATATTCTTTTCTAAAGAGAGTTCTATCAATTCTACCTTTTAAAAAACCATTTTGAATTAAATAATCAGACAGGTGTCATACCATGCTCTTGGTGCTTGTTTAAGTTCATATAGATCTTTCCTTAGTTTATAAACCTTGTCTCCATTGACAAAACCAGGAGGTTGCTCTACATAAACTTCCTCGGCTAGGATTCCATTAAGAAATGCCGACTTAACATCCATTTGAAAAACTATGAATCTTTTAAAAGCGGCATAGGCTAAAAAAATCTTATGGCTTCCGGACGAGCTACTTTGGTGCAAAGGTTTCATCATAATCAATCCCTTCTGATTGTGAATAACCTTGAGCAACTAGTCCGCTTTATTTCTAACCACAACATTGTTTTCATCCCTTTTGTTTTTAAAGACCCATTTAGTTCCAATGACTTTTTGATGATGAGGCCTTTCAACAAGCTCCCACACATCTTGTCTTTGAAACTGATTTAGTTCTTCTTGCATGGCATTAATCCAGTTGGAATCGTTAGAGCTTTTGTAATAGATTTAGGTTCAAGTAATGACACATAGCAACCGAACATACAATCTTGATTTAGTTGGTTCCTTGTGGACTCCGGAATCTAAATTTCCAATTATCTGCCTGGGTGATATGACATTACTTTCTTACCTTTATCTTTTACAATGGATGAAGTTTTGTCGAATTGATTATTTCGAGATGATTCTACGTTACCTTCGATGACTCAACCTCGATCTGTGTTGGTCGATCGATCACCGGTGAAGAAGAGCTTCCGTGTTCTTTCTCTCGTGTTTGAATCTGGTTTTTCTTCTTCGTCTTCGTCTGATTCTTGATTGTAGAATTTTATGGTTGATCTTTTGATAGTCATCGATCCAGATCATCTCGATATCTTTGTGATGTCCTCTGTCTTACTATACTCAAAAGAAGATTCATCAAATACCACATGGGGTGTTTCTTCCACACACAAGGTTGTCTTATTAAAAACTTTATATGCCTTTGATACACGATGAGTATCCCAAGAATATCCCATCTGCTCTCTTGGCATCAAAAGTTTTTAATTGAGATTTCCCATTGTTGTGTATGAAATATTTACAACCAAATATATGAAAGTATGAAATTTTGGGGGATCTTCCCTTCTAAATTTCATAGGGAGTTTTGCATTTATCTTTAACAATCAAGCTTCTATTTTGAACATAATAAGTTGTATTAATGCCTTCTCGCCCAAAACTTGTGTGGAGTGTTGTACTCGAGATAACATTGTTCTAGCTGCCTCTTTCAAGGTTCTGTTACTCCTTTCAACTACTCCATTTTGTTGTGGAGTCCTTGCTGCAGATGTTTCATGAGCTATGACATTCTCAATGCAGTAGTTAGTAACAAGCTTATTAAGGAATTCAATACCTTTATCACTTCTAATTTTAACAATAGTTAGTCCTTTTTCATTTTGAATCTTTTTAAGAAATTCTGGAATCTTAATCATAGTCTCATTCTTTTTGTATAAGAAAATAACCCAAGTAAATCTAGAGAAGTCATCAACAATTACTAAGGTATACTTTCTTCCACTAAAGCCGAGGAGGTGTTCTACTGGACCAAAAAGATCCATGTGAAGAAGTTCCTAATCCTTTCTCAAGAAGGGCTACTTATTGTTTTAAAAGAAGCTTTAATCTATTTTCCTTTTTGACAAGAATCACACACATGGTTCTTTGAAAATACTTTATCGGGAGTCCTTTAACTAAAGATTTCCTTGCTATTTTGTTAAGAGTTTTGAAGTTTAAGTGGCCAAGTCGTTTGTGCCACAGCCGACTTAAATCATCCGAACTCTTAGCAACAAGACAAGTATCTTTAGGACAACTTTTGAAATTAGCAACATAAATGTTACCTTGTCCGACTCCAGCTAATAGAATATTTTCATTAATACCATCTAATACAAAGCAAGCATTATGATTAAATTTGACACTTATCCCCTTATCACAAAATTGTGAAACAGATAGTAAGTTGTGCTTCAATCCTTCCACGTAGTAGACTTCATTTACTTGAATATCACCTATCATCGGTGTTCCTACACCTTTGGTAAGTCCATAATTGTTATCTCCAAACATTACTCTTGGTCCATCTATGGTCCGATAGTTAGAGAGAAGTCGTCTTTCATAGGTCATGTGCTTGGAATGCCCACTATCAATGTACCGGATGACCTCAAGAATATCTTCTCTTTCACCTATCTTCTTATCTTCCCGCAATCACAAATTTAATGCTTAGGTACCCTTTGTACTTTGGGTCCTTTCATGTTACGTTGACTTTTAGGAATCCAGATAAAGATATCAATGTTCCTCAAAACCATAGATTGAAGTTTACATCCATATCTATCTACTAAGATAAGACTTTCAAGATAAATCTTATTTAACTGATCTTTTGAAATTGTCTTGAATCTTGGTAAAAATGTATATGTTTTACTTCTTCCATCAAAGCTATTATACCTAGGATAAAACTTTGACTTAGTCTTAGGTTTAACCTTAGGAGTTACTTTCCTTGTCTGCTTTTTTCTTTTGAAGTATCGGATGAGCTAATTAATTCCTTGGGTTTCCGAGGACTAAATCTAGTTTCTATCTTTGGTTTAGTTGCTTTAACAAAAACTCTAGGTTTTATTGAATTATTTTTCTTACTCCTATCAAAACCTAATCCAGCTTTATCACTAGACTTTTGTGAAGTATTAAAGATTTTATCTATTGTGGTCTGGGAGTTATTCAGTAAGTCCTAACTTGAGATTTAATTCTCTGTTAGTCTTCTTGTAACTCTCATTCTCGAGAATAGATATTTGAAAATTTTATTTTCAAAGAATTCAATTCTGTTCTAACTTATCTGTCTATATCGGACAAGGTACTAGTGATCATCTCGGTCGACATTCCCCTCGAATGTACAAATGATTTCTCACCGACCTTAGTTTGATTGACCTTAGTTAGATCAGTAATTTGATTCTTTAAATTAAGATTTTTAGTCTCTATCTGTTTATAAGCGAGATAGAGAAGTCTCCAAATCTTTCAAAAGTTTTTCAATAAGACTAGGATCGGGTTTCGATAAGGTATCACAATCATTATCTCGAGGATGAATAGTAATGTACCTCTTTTGCCATTAAACAGATGTCGTCATCGGGATGAGGATGATAATGTTTCATGAACTTCTTCTTTCTTAGCCGTAAGAGCTCTCCGATCAAGATACCTTCTATCTCTCTTTTTCCTCTTTTCTTCTCTCTCTCTAGGAGTGAGTTGAGGACAATCATATCTATAGTGACCAGGCTTGTTGCATGTATAACAAATATCTCCTCTCGTCTGTCTTAGGACTACTATCTCGCTCGTCGATTGGTGACTTATGCTTCCTCGTCTCGATCCTTTTTCCTATCATTGTCTCAACTCTTTTCTTCTTTATCTCGATCTGTAGTTCCTTCGACCTCATCTGTCTCTCTTGTTTCTTTTGTACTTCATTCTCAGCCTTTCATATCTTTTTAATGTAAGAGTCATTTCCTCCTTAATATACAAATCGGATGCCTTGGAGATCTTTTCGCATTCATCTTGATGAACAAATGCTCTGATCTTTCTAGATGTTGAAGATTCTGCTTCATCTTCTTCATCTTCGATTTTGATGTTATATTCTAATGCCTTCATATGAGAAAATAAAGTATGGTGTGAAATTGAAGATAGATTCGAGTAGCTTTCAGAATATTAGCTTTTTCTCTCCATCTTTTGCTTAATGACCTCAACACTTTATTGTTGATTTCTTTCTCTGTATAGATTTTACCCAAATCACCGCCTTGTTCGGAAGATTAGTCGAGTCTTACATCAAGTTGATCAATAGATTCTCCTTCTTTCATCTTGAAAGTGTCAAAAATATGTAATACCGATTGTAATTAGTTTTCTTTGACTCGATCCGATCCTTCACAGATTCCAAAGCAAGAGTTTCCCATATTTCCTTGGCGATCTTGCATCTTTTAACCTTTTCAATCCAATCCTTACTCAAAGTTTCAATGATCTCGGTTCTAGCAACTTGATCCAGATTATGAATCTTTCGTTCATCACTTGTGAGTTCGAGCTTTTCTTTTCTTGTCTCACTCTTGTTTCAAATTCAGCACCATCACTTGTGCTACCATGATAAAACTTGATAGGTCCTTCCTCAAGAACCTCCTCCATTCTATCATGAATTGCTTTGAGATGGTTCTCCATTCTAAACTTCCAATAGTCATATTCTTCGATTGAGAAATCAGGTAGACTCCTTGATTTCTTGCTCTTGAAGACATGGTGAGATAGAAAAACCAAAACACTTACAAGATCTTGTTAGTAGTACCGTTAGTGAAACAAAGAAAATGAAGATAATCAAGAACAAATTTCAGATATTGGTTAAGACCTAAAATCAATATCGAACAGCCTTAACACCGCTCCGATACCACTTGTTGGTCCCACTTAGTTGAGTATCTTAGGAAAACTTGAATTAACCTTCAAGGAAAAATCTAGAAGGGGGTTGAATAGATTTTTAGATTTTTACAAATCTTCCAAACTTAATCAAAAACTCAAGTAGCAAATGAATTCAATTTTAAACTCAACTTGATCAAGATCAAAAGCAACTGATATTTTAGTTTTAACTTTGATTAAATTAATCTTTGATTAATAAACTGGAAATTGAAATTGACAGAAAAGTAAAGTAAAGCAATAAAGAACACCAGTGGTTTATAGTGGTTCGGATTATGAATAATCCTACATCCAATCTCCTTCTCCAACTTGAAGACGGGACCACTTTTACTACATACTTACTTACAATCGACTTACAACTTACGACACAAATTCCTTGAGATCTTCAAAACTCCTAACTTCTTCTCTTGAATCTAACTATTACGGTGAGTAGTGGAATTTGAAGATTACAAGTAAAGTGTTCTATAAACACTTAGAATTGATTTGAAAAATTCTTTTGAAAACTTGTGAATTTGTTATGAAATCAAAATCAAGAGTAATCGTGAATTGTGATATGTGCAAGGTTAAATCCCTCTTTGAAAATGAAAATCTAGATCTATTTATAAGTCTCGAAAAGACAGCTTAGTTTGTTAGTCGGTTCTAACAAACTGAAAACCGATCAACAAACTTAATCTTGAAAACCGCTTGCTCCTCAAATTGATTTTAACCTACTCGCCTACAAATGACTTGGTGAAGACTCGTCTTTCTTATTCTACTCAGCTTGTCTTGACCTCGTCTCGAGCTCTTCATAATCGTCTCCTGCAGATGACTAGGTTTGAACTTGTCTTCGCACGACTTGCAACTTCCCGTCTTCACCGACTTGCTCGATTGATGACTTAGTCTCGATCGGCTTAGTACTTGAACTCGCCTCACTGTTCTTCATAGTCGTCTCGATCATCTCGAACCGACTTTTAACTCATCAAAACATTCTTGATCTAACATAGCTCCTATTATCCCTCGTTAATTGAAACCCCGATTATGTGTGATTCGTAATTAAGGATTCCTTGGTAATTTGCACCCGAGCACATTTTTCTCATATTTGTTATCTCTTGGTAATTTGCTTGTTGGTTATTCTTAGTTGTTTAATTTAGATTTAATTCTGCAAAACCCGAACCCGACTCTATAATACCATGTCAACTCTTAGCTTTAGGGATCCTTGCTCGACTTAGTTCCTTTGGGTTCGATAACTTGATTGTGTCTTAATTATACTTACTCGAAAAAGCTGCAATCAAAATGGCGCTCGTTCTTGGGAACTAATTAGAGTGCTAATAGGGACTTAGAGTTTGTTGAGTTGTGTTAGTAGTGTCATTTTACTTGCTTTATTTTTATTTTTATTTTGGTTTATTATTTTTTAGGAATTTGATACTCGTCTCTTTCGTAGGTGCATGAACACAAGGTCCCGTGGTATTCAACCCGAACCTATCAACCTCGAAATTGAGGCTACCGTAAGAAGGAATCGAGGACGTAATCGTAGAGAAGCAAGAGAGTGACGAGAAATGGAGGCTAGGAATGATATGAAAATGAAGTGGGAGGCGGTGATCCTCCGATTCAAGAAGGAATGGCGCAATGGTAATGGAGGCAACAATGTGTTAGAGAACCAAGGGGGTAATGGAAACTAACCACAAAATGCTCAAATTGACCCTTTCCCTCAAGGGTATCCACCAAACCAATTCCCATATCCACAACAACCATATCATTACCCTTAACAAGCCCCACAATTCCCACAATTCCCATACTATCGACCCCCACAATACTTCCCACAATATCCCCAAATGTCTTATCCTCAAGAACCACCTCATCAACCACAAGCTCAAAATCAATCCGTTCAAGAGCCTCAACCCTAAGGCCGTCCACTTCGTGAGTATTTTGAGCCACAATTGAGAGAGTTCTATGATGGGATTGCTAGACATCGCATTGAGGCTAACAATTTTGAGATTTGCCCGGCCTTGCTAAGGATGCTTAGAGAAAACCAATTCGAGGGGAAGGATGAAAATGAAGATCCCCATAGTCACATGGCCCATTCTTAGAGATCTCCGACACCACAAAATACAATGGTGTTCCGGAGGATGCAAAGAAGCTTCATCTCTTCTCATTCACTCTTACGGGAGAGCGAAAGCTTGGCTCAATTCAATTCCATCGGGGACCGTGAGAACATGGGAGGATCTAAGCAAGAGGTTTTTGATGAAGTTCTACCCTCCATCCAAGACCTTACAAGCCAAAGAAGCAATCTCACAGCCCGACAAAAAAAGTGGAGAGTCGATTATCGCGGCATGGGAGAGATTCGGGAACCTTTTGATAGCATGTCCTCAACATGGGTTTCCCGACGAGCAAACTATCATGTACTTCTACACCGGACTCAACGATTCTGATCGAGCCTTTCTAAATGCTTGTGCAAGTGGTTTTATTTAGTCCAAGTCTGTGATCGAGATGAATCAAATCATGGAGAACATTGCTCAAGATTCATTTCAAGCTCAAGTAAGTCGGGAAAATCATCATAGGGTGTCTCAAATTGAAGAAATTGAATCTATGAAAGCTATGATGATGTCCATGATGGATAGATTTGGAGCTCTAACATCTCAACAAGGTGGAAATCTTCAACCACTTGTCTAAGGTGATATGTGCCAACGTTCAAATCCAATGGAAGAAGTGAACTACATGGGAAGGCCACAATACCAAGGAAATCAATTCCAAGGAGGGTATCAAGGGAATTACCAAAGTTGAAGGCCGTATCAAGCACCTTTTCAAAATCGAGCTCAAGGGAATTCCTCTTCACAACCTCAAGTTTCATTCATGCCTCAACAAGGAGGACAAGCTCCAAACAACAACAATTGGAGGAGACATGAAAACTTCTCCTATGTTAATCCAAGAGCGGCGGTTCAATTTCCTCCCGGTTTCGATCCGGAGCAAAACCTCCCAACAATGAAGGGAAACCAAATTTGGAGGATATTTTGGCAAAATTCATGGGATGCACTCAAGAAAGGTTTGAAAAGATGGAAAATACGGTGAGCTCATTATCAAGCCAAATGAAATAAGTGGAATTTCAAATGGAGTCAACTTGCAAACACATTGAGCCAACTTCATACAAAAGGCAAGTATCCTTCTACAACCGAAGTAAATCCTAAAGAACAATGTAAAGCCATCAAGCTAAGAAGTGATACAAGTTATGAAGGGCCTCCTATGCCTACTAATGAAGGAGATAAGAAAGAAGTGGAGGAAGATGATGAAGAAGAGGAGATAGAGATGCCTAGTGAAGATGAGGAAGATAAAAGAATGAGGTATGGAAGTGAGCAAAGAAGAATTGAAAAGGGCAAAGAAAAGGAGCAAGATGGTGAGAAAGTCGAGAAAGTGCACAAGCCTAAGTGGAAGAAAGCCAAAGAGGCTAGAGAAGAAAGAAAAGAAGTTGAGAGAGACTCATGGGGAGTTCCTAAAACTGTTGAGCCTATTCCTTTTCCTCAACGTTTCATGAAGAAGAAGATGGACGAGAAGTTTGTCAAATTCCTTGAAGTGTTTAAGAAGCTCTACATCAATATCCCATTTTCGGAAGCTCTTGAGCAAATGCCCAACTATGCAAGATTTCTCAAAGATTTAATTGTCAAGAGGAGGAGAATTGAAGAGCCCGAAACCGTGAAATTGACAATGGAGTGTAGTGCCTTGCTCAAAAGGGACTTGCCACAGAAATTAAAAGACCCCGGTAGCTTCACAATCTTGTGTGATCTTGGCAATGGAGTGGTGAAAAATGCCTTATGTGATCTTGGTGAAAGCATCAATTTGATGCCTATGTCTATGTTCAAGAGGCTTGATCAAGGTGATTTGTGTTCCACTTCTATCACACTTCAATTGGCCAATGGATCCACAGCAATCCCAAAAGGGGTAGTGGAGGATGTACTCGTGAAAGTGGAGAAATTTTTCTTTCCGCGGACTTCATTGTGCTTGAGATGGATGAAGACAAAGAAGTTCCTTTAATTCTTGGAAGACCATTCCTAGCCACTTCAAGAGCGGTGATAGATGTCACAAAAGAGAAGCTTACTTTGAAGCTTAATGATGAGGAGATCAATTTCTCCATCAAAGACTCAATGAAGCATCCAACGGAGAAGGAAGAGTGTGACTCAATTGATATTGTTGATTTAAGACTTCAAGAGGCTAAAGATGAATCTTTTTCTACTCTCTTAACTTATGATCATACTATATCTTCTTGTGAATTAAATGCTAATGAGTCTTGTGTTTCACTTTTGATCTTAGGAAGGAGAAGACTTCTCAAGCACTCTTGCTTGACCCGGGAGATGAAAAGAAGGAAGAAGTGAAAGATGTGACCAAACTTAAGCAAGTCTCAAGTTTGGAGGTGTTGGAGGAAGGAAAGTTGCCACAAGAGAGAAAGAAAGGGAAAAGTTTTGTGATTGGAGATGAAGTGGTATGGAATGAGTCGAATTGGAGTCGATTGCTAGGTGTGGAGAGACTCAAGAACAAAGAAGTGAGGATGGTGGAGAATTTGCTCTTAGAGGAAAGTTGAGCAACTCACGCTCCGTCCGGTAATGGACGTTAAAAATAGCGCTAGATGGGAGGCAACCCATCCTTTACTTGCTTTCTTTTATTTTCGTTTTTATTGCTTTCAATAAGTGTGTTGTGTGTTGCTTTTCAGGAAGTCGAGGAGTACAAGTGAGGCTTGGTGAGGTTTACAAGCTTGAAGGAGAGAGGGTACTTGAAGACCGTTAGGTCCAACACCTTCTCAGGACTTGGACTTGTCTAAGTTTGGGGGAGGTGTGCCTCTTTTCGTGCTTTTCCAATTGCACCGGCGCTCTTAGTTTTTGGGCTTACATGTTATACTATTCTTGAAATGTGATATTGGTGATGTGCTCTAATTTCTTAGTAGTAGGTAGTTGTGTGCAACTCAATTAGCTAACTATCTTACCAAACTTTTAATTACTTAGCAATGAAAAAGTTTGGGGGTGTGTGTTAGTTTAGCGATTTTCGTTGCACCAATTTGCCTCTCATTAGCATGAGAAAACCTTTGTGAATTTGGAGGCTATTAGTGGATTAATTGCATATATTTGAGTTTATCTTTCTTGAGAGTAGTCGTTGTGGAGAGTGTTGTTATGTATAGGGGGTATACGATTGATTATGTTCATGAGCATGTGTGCTTGATTGGTGGACGTATTGGACTTTTGATTTGATAATGAGTTGATATGTGGCTTGATGTTAGCATGATGAATTGTTGTGTGATGATGGATGTGAGTGAGAATGCTTGATTCCTTGCTCATTTTTAAGCCCGTGAGTTTTTGTGCCTTTTAAATCGTACATTTTATCTTGTTTGATTCCTTGTTGAGTGCATCGTTCATGAATTTGCATGCTAGAACTTGCCTAGAGACTTGACAAAATTGAGTTTTGTGTGGATTTTGTGAAGATGATAAGAGGCCTTGTTTGTTGTGAAAGTTAATTAGCCAAATTTGACTCCACCAAAAACATTGATTTCCTTAGTGAGCGAATTTGAGCCTTAAATCCTTATTTCTTTGGCAAGCTTGTGAAATTGAAGCCATTTTGTCTATTCTTATGAGCCTTTTTGTCCTAATGATCAGTAGAGCTTTGATTGTTGACAAAAGAATGGTGATTGCAAAGAAAAGTGTGGTGGTTTGATTTGCTAAGTTTGAGGAGAGAATAAGAAAGAAGGGTTGAAAAGGAAAAAAATTGAATTGTGGAAAAGATGCGAAAAATGATAGTGAAAATTCAATTGAGTGCTTGAGAATGCAAGAAGAGTCTTAAAGGAGTTTGGTGGTGAATTATATTTGAGAAATAGTGGAAAAAGAAAAGAAAGAGTGATGATTGTTGAGATTTGAGTTGAATTGTATTGTATTGCTTGATCAACTTTCATTTTCTCTACTAATTGTTGAGTTACTTTTCCTAAAATTCACCCACTTTGTCCAAAGAGCCTACATTTCAACCTTGAGAAAGTCCTCTTTGATTCATGTTTGAAGCACAAAGATATGATTGAGATTGAGTCTTTTGACAAGCCTATGGTGTTCATTTTTGTGGATTGATGAGTGAGTGCATACATGTCCTTATACACTAGAGTGATGAGTGAAACAATCCATGGAAGGAGCATTGAGTTGAGCATTTGAATAAGCATTTGTCAAAGCATGACATTTTTTAGTGTGAGTGGAAAGTTTGCATTGATATTTGTTTTCATTGAAGAGGTTTGATTGTCCTATTTCATTCTTATGCTCATTGAACATAATTGCAATTGATTCACCCTAATGTGCTTATTTATCTTGTTGTTTGAGGACAAACAACACCTTAAGTTTTGGGGAGTTGATTAGTGTGAAAATTGCTTGAAATTCATGTGATTAATTTGCTTAATTTAATAGAATTTCTTGCATTATTTACATTAAATTGATTAATTGCACTTGAGATGATAAGGGTATTATTTTGCATTTGTTGCAGGATTTTATATGGATAATGTGAAGATTTGGAAAGACAAAGAAGTGAGGGTCAAAACGCAACGAGAATCAACTGAATCGGAGCTCGGGAGCTCAAGTTACAAACATTTGAGCTGGAGTTACTTCAACTCGACCCGAGTTGATGACATGAAAATCCTCCGCAAGTTGCACTGTTGCCCAAGAAGAGCTTCAACTCGACCCGAGTTGAGAGAACTCGAGCCGAATTGACCAACTCGAGCCGAGTTGGTTCAACTCTGGCTGAGTTGGCATGCGTCTGCGCGATTTTGACCAATTCACCCAATTTTTAGAGGCTTATTTGTAATTTTTGTTATTTTAACCTAGCCCCATCATATAAATACCCCCAATTTCAGATTTTGAAGGGATCCCCACACTTAGAACATATTCGACACACACATTCACACATAGTATAGGTGTTCTTCAATTTCATTTCAATTTCTTGCAAATTAGGGTTAGATTTTAATTAATTCAAGTGTACTCAACACATTCAAGGTGATCTTGTTGGTCCCGATTAGTTGAGTAGATTAGACAAAAACTTGAACTGGCCTTCTAGGAAAAATCTAGATGGGGGTTGAATAGATTTTTAGATTTTTACAAATCTTTCAATACTTATTCAAAACACCCAAGTAGCACGGCGGAATTTCAATTTAATCTCAACTTTACTAAGATCAAAAGCACACCGATATTTTAGTTCTAACTTGAATTCTAAATTAATCTTTGATTGATAAACTTACAATTGAAAGAAACATATAAGTAAATGAAAGCAATAAAGAACAACATATTTATAGTGGTTCGGATTATAATAATCCTACATCCACTCTCCTTCTCCAAACATTGAAGAAGGTTCTCTTCCACTAGCTTACTTACTCACTTTCCAACGTACGACTTACAATTTACAAAGATCTTCAAATCTTCAAACTCCTAAACAATTCAGGAAAACTAACTCTATAGTGATAGAAGTGTATTTGAAGAAGTATAAGATAGTGTTCTATAAACACTTAGAAAGATCTATGAAGAACTCCTTGAAAACGATTTTGTGTTTTGTTTTTTTTAAAAAGACTTGTGAATTGTGAGAATATATTGCTGAATTAATAACTCGTGTATTTTTAATGAAGTGCCTAGACCTATTTATAGGTCTGAAAAGACATTAGTTTGTTAATTAGTTTTAACAAACTAGAAACCGCTCAACAAACTTATTCTTGAAAACCGCTCTAAACCTCGGCTGATTTTACTCTCTACTCATCTCCGGTGACTTGGTTGTTGGTCCCGATTAGTTGAAGCAGATTGGATAAAACTTGTACCAGCCTTCTAGGAAAAATCTAGAAGGGGAGTTGAATAGATTTTTCAGATTTTTACAAATCTTTTAAAATTTATTCAAAACACCAAAGTAACACATGGAAATTCAATTTTAACCTCAACTTTATTAAGATCAAAAGAAACCGATATTTTGATTTTAACTTTGATTGAAATTAATCTACAATTGATGAATCGAAAATTGAAATAAACAAGTAAGTAAATGAAAGAAATAAAGAACAACAGATTTATAGTGGTTCGAATTATAACAATCCTACATCCACTCTCCTTCTTCAAACTTTGAAGAAGGGTCTCTTCTACTAGCTTTCTTACTCACTTTCCAATCGTACAACTTACAATTTACAAAGATCTTCAAATCTTCAAACTCCTAAATAATTCTGTGAAATCTAACTCTATAGTGAGAAGTATATTTGAAGATGTGTAAGATAGTGTTCTATAAACACTTAGAAAGATCTATGAAGAAATCTTTTGAAAACAAGTTTTGTGCTTTTCGAAATCTTGTGAATTTTTAGAATCTCTTTATTTGAATGAATAATTCGTGTGATCTATATATTTTAATGAAGTACCTAGACCTATTTATAAGTCTCGAAAAGACAGTTAATTTGTTAGTCGATCTAACAAATCAAAACCGCTTCACAAACTTAATCTTGAAAACTACTTTGCTCCTCGGTGATTCTACTCATCTCATCTCGGTGACTTGGTGAAGACTCGCCTTTCTTATTCTACTCGGCTTGTCTTGACCTTGTCTGAGCTCTTCATTATTGTCTCCTACCGACGACTAGATTTGAGCTTGTCTCAGACGACTTGCAACCTCTAATCTCCATGACTTAATCGAGTCCCTGACCTAGTCTGATCGGCTTAGTATAAGAACCTCGATCTCACTGCTCTTCGTGGTTGTCACGATCACCCGAGTTGCGGCTTCTTTTAACTCATCAAAACTTTTCTTGATCTAACATTGGTGAAGACTTACCTTTCTTATTCTACTCAGCTTGTCTTGACCTCGTCTGAGCTCTTTATTATTGTCTCCTGCAGACGACTAGACTTGAGCTTGTCTCCACTACTTGAAACTATTCGGCCTTCTTGACTTGTTCCTGGTCCTCGACCTAGTCTCGATCGGCTTAGTGTAAGGACTTGATCTCACTGTTCTTCGTGGTCGCCTCGATCATCTGAATTATTCTTTTTAACTCATCAAAACTTTCTTGATCTAACAATTTCCCCTTTTTGATGAAGTTAAAACCTACAAGGAAGAGACACACTCACAATCGAAGTTAGTTTAGAGTTGCTCAAGATTATCGAGATAGGCATATTATAACACATTCATACTTCAAATCGATTTATTCAAATTAAAGACTCAATTCATAATAGGAAAAGAAATTCTTAAGTCTTTTAGAATTTTTCAAAATATTTAGACTTAAGAAAAATTTTAAGTCTTAGGACTTAGAAAAGTTTTAGACTTAGAAAATTTTTAGAAAATTTTAAGTACGATATGATAATTTTCTCGAGATGATTAATACTTAGAAATTTTTTTAAGTTTTCTTAAAGCGAAAAAAACTTTAAGAAATAAGGCGAGTAAATCACATAAGTCAAAGTATATTCATTCACATATATATAATTTACGAGATAGAAGAACTGATAGAAATAAAAGATAAGGAAAAGAAAATCCTGTCTATCAAATTCCCCATCGGCTTGCTTCAGAATATTCAGCCGATTGAAAATCCTTGCTCGAGCCGTTTGAGTTCGTTCTCGTCTGTGAGCTTAGATTCTCTTTCAGCTTTGATGACGATTGTTTTGACCCATTCCATGTCTAGAGATCCATCTTCGTTCAGCTTAGGAGAGACTTGCTCATAGGCTGGAGCGGCGAGATCGCAGCTTGAAAACTTTATGCGCCTCATCGAGCGATGCGTCCATCTGAATCGGCATTCTCCTTCTCCATCCATTCATGCCATTGCATGTCTTCATCACCGCACCAGATGGAGATGCCTTCAAGATGTCCAAAAGTACATCCATCGGCATCCAGCGCTTTCTTCTTGTATTCGCCGGTGAGCTTTCCAGAGACCATCTTCGGCGGAGCCGACGAGCGGTGGACAGTCGGAAATACGCTTCATCACCGCTTTTGACACCCATTTCCGAGTGTCCTGTCCCACTTCAGCTCAGCCTTTCCCAGCCTTCTTCAGCCTCTTCTTTTCCCGCTTCTCATACCTCTCCTTTTCAGCGTGTATTCTTCTGATTTGTTCACTGAAAGGTTAGAGTAGTCGAGCTCTTTTAAGCACTTGCGCTCTGCTTTCTTGATGCAGGGCTTGTCACCGCTCACCGATGGCTTTTTCTCGATTGCTGCTGCCTTTCCTTTACCCTTACCCTTGGCCTCGGGTTTCTCTCGCTTCTTTCATCTTGGCAAGCGGCTTCTCGATCTTCTCCTCTTCCTCCCTTCTCTTCTTCTCCTCATCCTCCCGGATGGCCTCCTCGATCTGGGTCACCCTCGGTTGTAGAGCGGCCGGCTTATGCGATTTGATTTTTATCTCGGCTTTGGCGCCTCCAACTCAGTGAGTCCCAGCCTTTGAATCAAGCTTATCTGTGAGGGACATGACTCCAGCCGTGAGGGTTTCCATTCTTCCTTCAGCTCCTTCCTCCTTTTTGACTTCATCCTGCAGGTGTGGAGCTATTTTTCCAAGGCAGAGCAACGAACCCTGGAAGTCTCGATTGATCTGCAGTAAGAGGCATTGACCAGACTTCGTTGTCTGCTTGCCACATTTTGCTTGAGCAACCTCACCTCCTCCTCCGAGGTTGCCCGGCCTAGAACCAATAGCAGTGCCGAGGTTGGCTGATAGGTTGCGAGATATGTTCATCTCGGCAATCTGCATATTGGCGAGCATGGTATCGGTGACCTCGAATCACCTTCCTGGTCTTCCTCTCCATCAGCCTCTCGAACTTTGGTGATTATTTGCTTGTGTAGATCCTCAAAGGCCGAGGAGATGACAAAGATTAGATCGGGCTCCTCCTCGGGTCGGATGAGGAGGAGGGGTGGGAGAAGTTGGACTTGGGAGTTTATTTGGATATCTCCAAAGATGTTGGAGGTATCCGGGGCTTGGGGTTACGAGGGTTGAGAGGAGGTGGGTGTATCTCGATGGTGGTGGAGGGATTTCCGTGGGGAAGAAGATGGAGGGTGGTATGTCGAGATGAGGTGGGTGGTGGAGAAGAGGTTGGTGAGAAATGATGGGTTGGGGAGATGATATGGTTTTAGTTTGGATGAGAGAGGGAGTTGGGGATGATGGGAGTAAGGCTGGAGGAGAGATAGTAGTTATGGGGGTGGGAGTAGATCGTCCGGCAAGTATGGAGAAGAAGTCGGATGGGGAGTGAGGGGGTGATGAGGTTTGGGTTTGTGGGAGTGTGGGCGATGAGGTTTCGGCTTGACCGATGTGGGAGTAGGCTGTTTAAGAGGCTCGAGAGGTGCGGCTGGGTCACCTCTTCATCGCGAGTGGGCCGGAGAGGGGAGGGGGAGAATTGTACCTTTCTCGGGAGAAGGGGAGGGGGTTCTTTCAAAGCCGATCTCCCGAGCATCCTCCTGTCCTGGACCACCTCGTGCTGCTATCTCCGGTGTGAGGGCCTCTTCACGGCGATCTAGAGGCCGATCGGCGGCAGAGGTTCCTCCCTTTTATGAGGTTTTTACCAACCTCCTCCTCTTCTTGGCCTTCTCCTTCAGCTTCATTGGTCAGTGAAGCCTCAGTGAGCTCATAGTTGGCTCCTCTACCCTTTCCTCTTCCTCTTCTTCTTCCTCCTCCTCGGCTGCGGGATCCACGAGCCACGACCTCACTGTTCCTCCGTCGAGTCGGCTTGTCCTCCGAGCGGCTCATCTCTCGTTAGCAGCCCTTTACGCTTTGTATAGGCTCTAACTCCATCAGCCCGATTGATCCGAGCCGCTAGCATATCCTCCAAGATCACCGTTACTTTGTTAAACAGATCGGTGATTGATTTAGCTTGCCACTTCCCATTGACTACCTTTGGTGCATTCTTCTCTGTCTCAAACCGGTTGATAACATCCCGGCCCAGTTGGCTTGCACCCCATCAATGATGGCCCTCATGCAACACGGCTGGGTCTCGTCGACCCATCATGGGAGTTACGCTCCCCTAAAATGACCTTCGTCAATATCGTCATTAACAAGCGATATCTCCGTCGGAGCATTTTCTTCTTGATTTCGATCTCCGATCCTTCATTGAGTTTCGCAATCATCTCGAATGATTCTACCCGGTCGTCGATTTATAAGTGAGGAGTTTACTCCTTCACCGCTTGTATAAAAAATGCAGGCTACCTCGCCGGAGTCACCGTTAACACTTCGCCGTAAACGCGGGTTTTGAAAATTCCGTTCTCGTATGTCCCGTTGACATAAAACTCGACTCCTCTCATGTCCGAGTCTTGTTGGTGTTGGACTTCTTGGAGCAAAATGTCCTCAATCCGAGATCTTTCCAGTGGTGAGTATCTGTCTTGATTCTCCATCGGTGGTGGTATCAAAATCTGCGTACATCTCAGCATTTGATCTTTTTATTGAAGGTTTACTGTGTGTATTTCTACCATGGTTGATTTTATTGAAATGGTTTTACGAGAAAGGCTCATAAAAATTTGGCTAAGGGTTTTGAAAGAAAAATTTTGCCGAGTATATGTAGGTTTTTAAAAGTAAAAACTTTTAAACGAAGAAGAAGGTGTATTTATAGGAGGGAGAATTTAAAAAGGAAACCGTTTTAAAATAAGCTGTTTTATTCTCGAGTCGTTCAATTTGAAAGATTTGCTTTGTCTTTGAATCAACGGTTAAAAATCGGATAAACGATTGGGATTGGTAGCGTGTAAAACACTCGACTTTGGAATGCGTAAAAAGTAAGTTTTATAGGCCGTTGATTTGACCGGTGTAGGTTACTTTATGCGAGAGAAGTTAATACTCTTGTCGTCGCCCAAGGGTTTCCTTTCTTATGCATAAAGGTTTTCTAGAAAGCAGAACAATGTTACAAAGTTGTCTCGATAAATGACCTCGTGCAGGTTTTAAAAGCAGTCTATTTTTGCTCTTATTTTGGAAAATTTTAAGGCAGAGACTAAAGAATGATTTTTATTTCAAATAAACAGACTCGAATTAGAAAAAAATTTAAGAACAAGTTTCTCCAACCATTAAAAACACTTGAGAATTTATTTTAAAGACACAATTTGTACTATTCTATCGGGGTAATCGGATGAGAAGGTTTTTAACGAGATGAATTGATGTTGTCTTATCTCACAATCTGATTGGTAATCTGCTCTGCAAAGACACAAGCTCGAAGAAACCATTAGTAGCTAGGGTAAGTCGGATAAGGTGCAATGGTCATCCGATTCTATAGAGGTCAGCCGACTATTGTGTCCTTATCTCTGATTTACCAATGTCGAATAAGTAATCATCAAGTCGATAAGGTCAATATGACTAATCCTTGATTCTTGATTCCAAGATAGGAAATCAATGATATCATTTACACGATTGTCCTTTGACACATACCTAGTCGATAATTCTTTCTAGACATTTATTTAAAGAAAAGAAAGAAAGAAATAAGGAAAACAATTAACGAGATGCAAGCAATGATAATTAAAAATCAGCCAATGATGCATCAAGTAATCCTAATTCTAAGCACAATTCTTTAAATCTAGATTCAGCTAATGGTTTTGTAAGAATATCTCTCTTTGTGATTTAGTGGCTATCTTTTCAATTCTAATATCATTCTTCTCCACATGATCTCTAATGAAATGATGTCTAATGTCTATATGCTTACACCTAGAATGTAGAACAGGATTGTATGTCATGGCTATTGCACTATTACTATCACAATAAATAGGAACATATGATGTTTGAATATTATAATCTCTAAAAAGTTCACTAATCCGGAGGAGTTGAGAGCAACAACTTCCAGTGCCATGTATTCGGCCTCGGTTGTGGAGGTGGCAACGAGATGTCTGTTTCTTAGATAACCAAGAAATTAATTTGTTGCCCAAGAATTGACAAGTTCTGAAGTGGATTTCCTACCAATCTTGCAACCCCCAAAGTATGAGTCCGAATAACTGTGCACTCAAGGTTGTCATCAGTGGGTACCATAACCCTACTTGCAAAGTTCATTTGAGATATTTAAGGATTTTCTTAGCAAACTCCAGATGAGTTTTCTTGGGATTAGATTGGAATCTTGCACATACCCCAACTGCAAAGGCTATGTACGGCTTACTTGCGGTGAGATAGAGAAGGGATCCAATCGGTCCACGATGCTCCGTTGCATCCGTGGGTATCCCTGCTCATCTGAATCCATGGAGAAGTTAGTTGCCATAGGTATTTTAACTTCCCTACTAGTAGTCATCCCAAATTTCTCAATTAGGTCCTTAACATATTTAGTCGATGTATAAAAATACCCTTACTGCCAAATGCATTTAATCACCGTAAGCCTAGAAAATATGTTAATTTGCCCATCATTGACATTTCAAACCTATTTTCATGAGGACACTAAAATCTTCACATAATTTTAGATTAGGTGAACCAAAAATTATGTCATCTACATAAATGCTGAACTAACAAGATGTTACCATCTACTTCCTTTCTAAACAGAGTCCTACCTATCTTACCTTTTGAAAAATCATTTGATATCAAGAAATCGAGATAAGGTATCATACCAAGCCACAGGAGCTTGTTTCACCATATAGAGCCTTATTGAGTTTATAGACCTTGTTATTGATCTTAAACCCGGGGAGAAATTTGCTCCACATAGACTTCCTCAAGTAACACACCATTAAGGAAAGCAGATTTAACATCCATTTGAAAGACTTTGAAAGATTTATAAGCAGGCAAATGCCAAGAACAACCTTATTGCTTCTAATCGCAACGAGCATAGGTTTCATCATAGTTTATCCCTTACTATGAGTAACCTTGAGCTACCAATCTTACCTTATTACGAACAATAATTTTGTTCTCATCTGCTGTTTTTGAACACCCATTTCGTGCCTATAATCTTTCTATGTAAGGGTCTTTCCACTAATTCCCAAATATTTTGTCTTTCAAAGTGATGCGATTCTTCTGCATGGCGGTTATCCGATTTGGATCTAATAGAGCTTCCTCAATAGACTTGGGTTCGAGAAGTGATACATAACAACCGAATAAACTCTCGAGTCCAGCATCATTTGTGTCTACACACTACTCGATGGGTCTCCAATAATTTGGTCGAGATGGATGATAACTTCTCATCCTCTTTCCTATTTGAGTAGAAGAATCCTCATCTTGAGACTCGGCGGCAACTCATCGACTCTACAGGTGACGTTCGCCCTTCATCTGCCGACCCCCATTATCGGTGATGTCAAGGGTGTCTCCTCGGATGGAGTCGATCGTAAGTTGTCTTCGACTATCGAGATGGGAATTCTTCTTCATCTGAATCTGAATTAAGACTAGGTAGATAGATTGTTCTATGTTTAGTTTTGGTTAGTTCAATCTTATCTAGACCATTAGAAATTTGATTCACTTTATACGAGAAGGAATACAATTCATAAAAAACCACATGAGGAGTTTCCTCCACACAAAGAGTTGTCTTGTTGAAAACTCTAAATGCCTTGGAAGTGTTGGAATATCCCAAGAATATTCCATCACCGCCTTAGCATCAAAAGTTCTCATCTTAGATTTCCCATTGTTATGGATGAAACATTTACAACCAAAAGCTCTAAAATATGAGATTCTTGGAATCTTACCCTTCCAAATCTCATATGGAGTCTTACCCTTGTCTTTAACAACTAAGCACATTGCAGGTATAACAAGTTTGTATTGATGGCTTGACTAGAACTGTGAGGGTTTCATACTCAGCTAACATGCTCTGTTTGCTTCCTTCAAGGTTCTATTCCTTCTTTCAACTACTCCATTTTGTTGTGGAGTTCTTGCTGATGATGTCTCATGAATAATTTCACACTCATTGAAAAAGTTAGATAAACAAGAATTTAAAAATTCGGTGCCACTTATCATTCCTGATTTTAATAATATTAACACCCTTCTCATTTTGAATGCATGCGAGCAGATCGGGGATCTTGTTTATAGTCTCATTTTTCTTGAAAAGAAATATAACCCAAGTGTATCTAGAAAAATCATCTACCACAACAAGAGTATATTTCCTTCCACTAAAGTGAGAGGAGAAAAAGGTCCAAACAGATCAAGATGAAGTAGTTGTAAAACTCTTTCGAGATGATGAGGTGTTAATACTCTTAAATGAGTGTCTAGGCTGTTTACCTTTTTGACAAGCATCACACTTCAAATCGGTAGAATAAAGTTTCTCGGGTAATCCCTTAACAAGATTCTTTCTAGCCACTTACTAAGGGTCTTGAAGTTCATATGACTAAGCCTCTTGTGCCATGGCAGTGAGGTCATCTCCACCCTTAGCTATCGTGACAAGTATCTTTAGGACAACTATTAAAGTTGGCCACATAGACATTACCATGTCTGAAGCCGATTAGAAGTACCTTGTCCGAGGAACAATCTAAGTTATAACATTTATCTTTATAAATTTTTACAAGAAAGCCTTTATCACAAAGTTGGGAAGCAGATAGCAGATTATGTTTTAAACCCTCTACAAAATATACCTCGAGATACTGAATATCCTTGATAATCGAGTACCTACTCCTTTAGTCCTGTCTACAATTGTTGTCTCCAAATAATACTCTAGGACCATCAATGTTCTAGAAATTCGATAGTAGCTTCTTGTTATAAGTCATGTTTTGTGAACAACAACTGTCTATGTACCATATAGAAGCTAAGATCTCTTCCTTGAGTGATGATCCTGTGAATCCTGAAAAAGCAGATTAGTTATAAGGTACCCTAGTGATCTTGGGTCCTTGAAGGTCAAACATCACTTTAGGTAACCAAACAAATATCTCATTCCCTAATAATAAATCAGACATGATCTCTCTATCAAATCTGTCTACAATTATATCACTTTTGAATGATAATTTGTTGTATTCGATTTAGTAATTTTCTTGAACTTAGGAAAAGTGGGATAGCATCTACTTCTCCCATCAAAAGGACTATAATAAGAATTTCTTCCTATGTTGATTCTTGGAGTTCTCTTAGTCTTATAAGGTGCTAGATTAAGAAGTTTTGATGAGTTAAAAGAAGCGATTCGAGATGATCGAGGCGACTGAAGAGCAGTGAGACTAAGGCGATCGGGCGAGGTCGAGAACCAAACTAGTCGGTGAAGTGCGGAAGATTACTAGTCATCGAAGACGAGCTCAAGTCTAGTCATCTGCAGGAGACAAGTATGAAGAGCTCGAGACGAGGTCAAGACAAGCTGAGTAGAATAAGAAAGGTGAGTCTTCACCAAGTCACGAGGACGAGTAGAATAAAATCACCGAGGTCTAGAAGCGGTTTTCAAGAATAAGTTTGTTGAGCGGATTTCTAGTTTGTTAAAACTAATTAACAAACTAACTGTCTTTTCAAACTTATAAATAGGTCTAGGCACTTCATTAAAGAGATAGAGAGATCACACAAGTTATTCATTTTTAGCAATAGATTCTCACAATTCACAAGATTTCGAAAAGCACAAAATTGTTTTCAAAGATTTCTTCATAGATTTTTCTAAGTGTTTATAGAACACTTCCTTGCACATCTTCAAATACACTTCTATTATTTTAGAGTTAGATTTCACAGATTTGTTTAGGATTTTGAAGATTTGAAGATCAAATTGTAATTTGTAAGTTGTACGATTGTAAAGTAAGTAAGTAAGCGAGATAGAAGAGACCCTTCTTCAAAGTTTGAAGAAGGAAAGTGGATGTAGGATTGTTATAATCCGAACCACTATAAATCCATTGTTCTTTATTGCTTGCATTTACTTACTTGTTTATTTCAATTTCCAGTTTATCAATTGAAGATTAATTTGAGAATCAAAGTTAAAACCAAAATATCGGTTTGCTTTTGATCTTAATAGAGTTGAGATTAAATTGAATTTCATTGTGTCACTTTGGTGCTTTGAATAAATCTTGGAAGATTTGTAAAAATCTGAAAAATCTATTCAACCCCCTTCTAGATTTTTCCTAGAAGGTTGATATAAGTTTTATCCGATTTGCTCAACTAATCGGGACCAACAAGTGGTATCGGAGTAGTGTTAAGTCATTACGATATTGATTTTAGGTCTTAACTAAGATTACGAAATATTCTTGATTTTCTTCATTTCTTTATTATTACTAAGCGTGCTACTAACAAGTTGGTGGAGTGTTTTATTTTTCTATCTCATCATGTCTTCGAGCAAGAGCAAGAAATCCAGGAATCTACCTGAATTTTCAATTGAAGAGTATGATTATTGGAAATTCGGGATGGAAAATCATCTCAAGGCTATCCATGATAGGATGGAGGAGGTTCTTGAAGAAGGACCTATAAAATTTTATCATGGAGGCACTAGCAATGGCATGAATCAGCTGAATCCAGTCGAGACAAGAGAAAAAGAGCTCGAAGCAGACAAGTGATGAGAGGAAAATCCACAATCTAGATCAAGTAGCCGGGTGAAATCATTGAAACTGCGAGTAAAGACTGGATTGAAAAGGTCAAAATATGCAAATCGGCTAAGGAGATGTGAGAGACACTTGCAAATGTTTGTGAAGGATATGATCAAGTAAAAGAGAATAAGGCTGCGATGCAGTATTACATGCCTTTGATACCTTCAAGATGAAGGAAAATGAAAGCTTGATGGACCAGCTAGATGTGAGATTGACAAATCTTCTCAACAAAGCAAATTGATCCGGGAAAGACCTATACGAGAAAAGGAGATCAATAATAAGATATTGAGATCTTTAACCAAGAGATGGAGAGAAAAGTCCAATATCCTTAAAGCAACTCAAAATTTATCATCTATTACTCATCATACCTTATTTTCTCATCTTAAAGCTTTAGAGTATGACATTCGAGATAGAAGATGAGGAAGATGAGATGGAGTCAAGCACCTCATCCAAGTCTCTGCTTTTGTCGACAAAGAAGACAAGATGTCAACCGAATCTGTAGGAGTGACTTATCTCTCAAGGAGCAGATGGCTCTGCTTACCAAAAGGTATGACAGATTAAGAATGAAGTATAAACGTAATAAATTGAGGGTTGCAGGTAAGGATAGGTCTAGATCCAAGTCAAGAAGAAAAGAAGATGACTTAACAGATGATGACAAGAATAGGAGCCATACAAGGAGATTCGTATCACCTATTAAAAGAAATCCTTCCAGCCCTAAATCGAGATAGGAGTGACATTTTATATACTTGCAACAAGCCGTGACACTTTAGCTATGATTGTCCTCAAATGACTCCTAAAGAAATGGAAGAGAAAAGAAAAAGCGAGAGACGGAGATTTGCGAGATCAAAGGACTCTTACTGAAGAAAAGGAATCATGAAAATCATCATCATCATCATCATCATCCTCATCCGATTTTGGATCGCACGATGAAGTTTGTCTCATGGCTAAAGAGGTAGTCTATTATTCATCTTCTCGATAATGATTCTTGTAAATGCATCTCGATAATGATCAAACCGTTATTCATGAATTATTGAGAGACTTAAAGACATCTCTCGCTGCTTATAAACAATAGAGACGAGAATTTGACTTTAAAGGATCAAATTCAAATTCTAATTAAAGGAAAGCAGAGATGAACTACCCGTAAACCGAGGAAACATTCAAGGGGAATGTTTTCCCCGGCCGAGGCCAAGACATCACCACCTACGAAAGATTAGAAAGTGAATTGAAATCTTTAAAAGACAAATTGAAACAATCATGCTGAAAATGAATTAATTAAGAAAGAAAATGAGAAGCTAGTCTTCAAAATTAGTCAACTTAATAATTCACAATCAGCAATAGATCACATCTTTAATACATCTCAAAATCCCATCACAAAACGAGGTCTTGGTTATGACGAAATAGTAAATCGGATGTTCGAAACCTAGGAAATTTGTAAAAGCATCCGATCCCTCAAAAGAGGTTAGAATTGGTCCTTGGAAACCAATTAGTCAAATAAGGACTGCATCTCCTAGCTTGAAAACAAAAATTCAGTGAGGACTCCTTATAAGACTAAGAGAACTCCAAGAATCAAAATAAGAAGAAATTCTTATTACAGTCCTTTTGATAGGAGAAGCAGATGTTATCCCACTTTTCCTAAGTCCAGAAAATTACTAAATCAATACAACAAGTTATCACTTAAAAGTGATGCAATTGTAGACAGATTTGGTAGAGAGACCAAGTCGATTTAGTATTAGGAAATGAGATGTTTATCTCGGTTACCTAAAGTGATGCTTGACCTTCAAGGACCCAAGATCACTAGGGTACCTTATAACTAATCTGTTTTCGGGATTCACAGTGGATCATCACTCAAGGAAGAGATCTTAGCTTCTATATGGTACATTGATAGTGGTTGTTCACAACACATGACTTATAACAAAAGGCTACTATCAAACTTCCGTAACATTGATGGTCCAAGAGTATTATTTGGAGACAATAATTGTGGAGACAGACTAAAGGAGTAGGTATTACGATTAACAAGGATATTCAGGTATCTAAGGTATATTTTGTT
This sequence comes from Paraleonurus japonicus, assembly GCA_030762865.1. Lineage (NCBI taxonomy): Eukaryota > Viridiplantae > Streptophyta > Magnoliopsida > Lamiales > Lamiaceae > Paraleonurus > Paraleonurus japonicus. Next base: position 33,774,601 of record CM061053.1, on the reverse strand, counting down.
GAAGGTTTGAAACATAATTTGCTATCTGTTTCCCAGCTTTGTGATAAGGGTTTTCTTGTCAAATTTTCTAAGGATAAATGTGATATCTTAGATAGTTCCTCGGATAAGGTACTTTTAACTGGCTTCGGACACGGTAATGTCTATGTGGCCAACTTTAATAGTTGTCCTAAAGATACTTGTCGATAGCTAAGGGTGGAGATGACCTCACTGGCTATGGCACAAGAGGCTTAGTCATCCGAATTTCAAAACCCTTAGTAAGTGGCAAAAAAGAACCTTGTTAAGGGATTACCGAGAAACTTTATTTTACCTGATCTTAAATGTGATGCTTGTCAAAAAGGTAAACAGCCTAGACACTCATTTAAGAGTATTAACACCTCATCATCCGAAAGAGTTTTACAACTACTTCATCTTGATCTGTTTGGACTTGTTTCTCCTCTCGCTTTAGTGGAAGGAAATATACTCTTGTTGTAGTAGATGATTTTTCTAGATACACTTGGGTTATATTTCTTTTCAAGAAAAATGAGACTATAAACAAGATCCCCGATCTGTCTGCATGCATTTAAAATGAAAAGGGTGTTAATATTATTAAAATAAGAAGTGATAAAGGCACAAAATTTTTGAATTCTTGTTTATCTAACTTTTTCAATGAGTGTGGAATTATTCATGAGACAACATCAGCAAGGACTCCTCAACAAAATGGAGTGGTTTAAAGAAGGAATAGAACCTTGAAGGAAGCAGCGGGAGCATGTTAGCCGAGTATGAAACCCCTCACAGTTCGGGTGAAGCCATCAATACGACTTGTTATGCCCGAAACAGGTGCTTGGTTGTTAAAGACAAGGGTAAGACTCCATATGAGATTTGGAAGGGTAAGATTCCAAGAATCTCATATTTTAGAGCTTTTGGTTGTAAATGTTTCATCCATAACAATGGGAAATCTAAGTTAAGAACTTTTGATGTTAAGGCGGTGATGGAATATTCTTGGGATATTCCAAAACTTCCAAGGCATTTAGAGTTTTCAACAAGACAACCCTTTGTGTGGAGGAAACGCCTCATGTGGTGTTTCATGAGTTGTATTCCTTCTCGTATAAAGTGAATCAAATTTCTAATAGTCTAGATAAGATTGAACTAACCAAGACTAAACATAGAACTGTCTATCTACCTAGTCTTGATTCGTACTCGAGATGAAGAAGAATCCCCATCCGATTCGAAGACAACTTCCGATCGGACTCCATCCGAGGAGACACCCTTGACATTAGGCGATCGGGGGTCGGTGATGAAAGGGGGAACGTCGGCTCCGGTAGAGTCGGAGGAGTTGCCTACCGAGTCTCAAGATGAGGATCCTTCTACTCATATAGGAAAGAGGATGAGAAGTTATCATCCATCCGACTGCATTATCGGAGACCCATCTTGTAGTGTGCGGAGACACGAATGATGCTTTGGACTCGAAAGTCTGCTCACTTGTTATGTGTCACTTCTTGAACCCAAGTCTATTGAGGAAGCTCTATCTCGATCCAAATGGATAACAAATGTGCAGAGGAACTGCATCGAGTTTGAAAGGCAAAATGTTTGGGAATTAGTGGAAAGACCCTTACATAGAAAGATTATAGGCACCAAATGGATGTTAAAAAACAAAAGCAGATGAGAACAACATTATTGTTCGTAATAAAGCAAGATTGGTAGCTCAATGTTACTCACGGTGAGGGGATAGACTATGATGAAACCTATGCTCCGGTTGCGATTAGAAGCGATAAGGTCTGTTCTTGGCATTTCTTGCTTATAAATCTTTCAAAGTCTTTCAAATGGATGTTAAGTCTGCTTTCCTTAATGGTGTGTTACTTGAGGAAGTCTATGTGGATCAGCCTTCTGGGTTTAAGATCAATAACAAGGTCTATAAACTCAACAAAGCTCTATATGGACTCGAAACAAGCTCCCGTGGCTTGGTATGATACTTTATCTCGATTTCTTGATATCAAATGGATTTTCAAAAGGTAAGATAGATAGAACTCTGTTTAGAAAGGAAGTAGATGGTAACATCTTGTTAGTTCAGATTTATGTAGATGACATAATCTTTGGTTCACCTAATCGAAATTATGTGAAGAGTTTAGTATTCTCATGAAAAACAGGTTTGAAATGTCAATGATTGGTGAATTAACATATTTTCTAGGCTTACAGACTAAACAGATGAGTAAGGGTATTTTTATACATCACCTAAATATGCAAAGGACCTTATTGAGAAATTTGGGATGACTACTAGTAGAGAAGTTAAAATACCTATGGCAACTAACTTCTCCATGGATTCGTATGAGCAGGGATACCCACGGATGCAACGGAGCATCGTGGACTGATTGGATCCCTTCTCTATCTCACCGCAAGTAAGCCGGACATAGCCTTTGCAGTTGGGGTATGTGCAAGATTCCACCTAATCCCAAGAAAACTCATCCGGAGTCTCGCTAAGAAAATCCTTAAATATCTCAAAGGAACTTTGCAAGTAGGGTTATGGTACCCGGTGATGACAACTTTGGTGACAGTTACTCGGACTCGGACTTTGGGGGATGTATGATTGATAGGAAATCCACTTCAGAGCTTGTCAATTCTTAGACAACAAATTAATTTCTTGGTTATCTAAGAAAGCAGACATTTGTTGCTACCTCCACAACCGAGGTGAATACATGGCGGTGGATGTTGTTGCTCTCAACTCCTCTGGATTAGTCAACAACTTAGAGATTATAATATTCAAACATCATCTGTTCCTATTTCTTGTGATAGTAATAGTGCAATAGCTATGACTTACAATCACATTACGCATTCTAGGTGTAAGCATATAGACATTAGGCATCATTTCATTAGAGATCATGTGAAAAAGAATGACATTAGAATTGAAAAGATAGCCACTTTGAATCACAAAAAGCGGAACATTCTTACAAAACCATTAGGCGAGTCTAGATTTAAAGAATTGTGCTTAGAATTAGGATTACTTGATGCATCATTGGCTGATTTGTAATTCAAATTGCTTGCATCGATTAATGTATTCCTTATTTCTTTCTTTCTTTTCTTTAAATTAATGTTTAGAAAGAATTATCAAACTAGATATGAGTCAAAGGACAATCAGTAGCTGATATCATTGATTTTCTATTTTGGAATCAAGAATCAAGGATTAGTCATATTGACCTTATCCGACATGATAATTACTTATCGACATTCGGTAAATCGACGAGGCACAACAACACTGATTTCTGAGAAGCAGATGACTATCTCGCACCCTATCTCGATCTACCTCAAGTTACTAATGGTTTTCTTCAAGTCTATGTCTTTGCGGGAATAGGTCACAGCATCATACTTGTTTCACCTCATCTTTCATCAACCTTATTATCCAGACACCTTTGCCTCTGAATAAACTCCATATATTTTTTAAAAAACTCTTATCGGATTGATTGGTTGGAAAACCTAACTTTAGAAAATTAAATCGAGCCTGTTTATTTAATTTTTTTTTTTTGCTATAAGATAGAACTAAGTCGTTTTAAAATCGGACATGTTACTTTATCGATGACTTTACAAACTCATCTGCTTTTGAAAACCCTTGTACGAAGTAAGGTAACCCTAGGCCGACGTCGGGATATACTTACTTCTCTGCATAAAGTAACCTACATCTCACAAATCAACAGTCTATAAAGTAACTATTTACGCATTCCAAAGGCAAGTAGCATCCACGCGCTGAATCCCAATCGTTTATCCAGATTTTTAACCGTTGATTCAAGCGCAGAAACTTTTTAAATAAATGGCTTAGATTAAATCGATTTTCTAAAAGCGGTTTCTCTTTCCAATTTTCCTCCTATAAATACATCTTCTTCCTCAATCAAACTTTTTTCACTTTCGAAAATTATACCTAAACTCTGCAAATTTTCAAAAACTCTTAGTCAAATTCTTTCATGAGCACTTCTCAAAAACGATTAGGAGTAACATCAACAATGGTGGAAGTACACCTTTGAAACATACAACAAAAAGATCAAGTCGGAGATGTACGTCGACTTTGATACCACCACCGATGGTGAATCGAGGGAGATTCTTGAGTTATTGGAGAGGTCGGGATTGAGGACGTTTCGCTCCAAGAAATCCACCTTCAATAAAACACTTTGGATATGAGAGGCATCGAGTTCTACATCAACGGAATGTTTGAGAATGGGATTTTTAAAACCCATGTCTACGGCGAGGTATTAACAAGTAACTCCGTGGAAGTGGCGCGGATTTTCGACACAAGCGGTGAAGGAGTAAACCCCTCACATACAAACCGTGACGATCGGGTAGAATCATTTGAGATGATTGCCGGAATTCAATGAAGGATCGAAGGTCTGAATCGAAGAAGAAAATGCTCGACGGAGATATCGTCTGCTAATGACGATATTGACGAAGGTCATTTTAGGGGAGCGAACTCCCATGATGGGTGACTAGACCAGCCGTGGCTGCATGAGGGTGATTATTGATGGAGTTCAAGCCAACTGGCCGGGATGCTATTGGGTAGGTTTGATACGGAAAGGAAGAGACTGGAGGTAGTTGGTGGGAAGTGGCGAGACGAGATCAATCACCACCAATTCAATAAGGTGACGGTGATATTGGAGGATATCTTTGACAGGCCGAGATTAAGCGGGCTGATGGAGTCGAGCCTACACAAAACAAAAAGGGCTGGCGACTAAGGATGAGCCGCTCGGGGCTCGGCCGACTCCGATGAAGGAGCAAATGAGGTCGGGGCTCAGGATCCATCACCGAGGAGGTCAAGAAGAAGAAGAGGAAAGGGAGGAGCAATGACGGTAAGCTCACTGAGGCGTCACAGCCAATGAAGTCAAGGAGAAGGCCAAGAGAAGGAGGAGGTTCGTGAAAACCTCGGAGCTAGGGGAACCTCTGTGATCGGCCTAGTCTGTGGCTGAAGAGGCACTTACGCTGGAAATAGCAGCTAAAGTGGTCCAATCGGAGGAGGTACAAGAAATAAGCTCCGAGAGGACCCCTTCCCCCACTCACGAGGCAGTGCAATTCTCTCCCTCCCCTCTCCAGCCCACTCGCGATGAAGAGGTGACCCAGCCGGCACCTCCGAGCCTCTAAAACAGCCTACTCCTGCGAATAGTCCAAGCCACAACCTCATCTACCCTTCCTCAAACCCAAATCTCATCTCCTCCACCCTCCCCATCCGATATGCCGTCCTTCCTCACCGGACAGTCTACTCCCCCACCCCCATATCTACCATCTCTCCACCAGCCTTACTCCCATCTTCTCCAATTCTTTCTCACAGCCCACCCAACCTACTATACCTCAACTAACCCTTTCTCCACCACCCACTTCATCCGAAATACCACCCCTCCATCTTCACCCCCACTGAAATTCCCCTCCACCACCATCGACGCCCTACTTCCTCCCAACTTTACGAACCCCAACCGGTGGATACCTCCAACATCTTTGGAGATATCCACAAGAGCTCCCAAGTCCAACTTCTCCCACCCCCTCTTCCTCATCCGATTCGAGAGGAAGAGACCAGTCAATTTTTGCCATCTCCTCGGCCTTTGAGGATTTACACAAGCGAGATCATAACCAAAGTTCAAAGGCTAATGGAGAGGAAGACAAGGAAGGTGATTCGAGCGATCACCGATACAATGCTCGCCAACATGCAGATTGCTGAGGTCAACATCACTCGCAACCTATCAGCCAACCTTGGCACTGCTGTTGGTACCCTACCGAGTAACCCGGAGGAGGAGGTAAAGGTGCTCAAGTAAAGGTGGCGGCGGACAACGAAGTCTTGGTCAACACTCTTACTCGAATGCATGCACTTCGTGGTTCGTTGTTACTCGCTTGGAAAAACAGCTCCAGACTGCAAGATGAAGTCAAAAAGGGGGAAGGAGCTGAAGGAAGAATGGACACCCTCACAGTGGAGTCTTGTCCCTCATAGACAAGTTAGACTCAAATACAGACTCACTGAGTTGGAGGCAGCCAAGGCTGAAATCAAGATCAAATCGGCCGGGCTGCTTTGCAGAACCGAGGATGACCCAGATTGAGGAGGCCATCCGTGAGGATGAGGAGAAGAGAAGGAAGGAGGAGGAGGAGAAGACGAGAAGCTACTGGCCAAGATGAAAGAGACCGAGAAACCCGAGGCCAAGGGCAAGGGTTAAGGCAAGGCAAGAGCAGCCGAGAAGTCTTCATCACCGAGCACCGATCAGCCCAGCATCAAAGCGGCCGAGCGCAAAAGAAAAGAACTGACTACTCAAACCTCTCGGTGAGCAAATCAGGAAGAATACACGCTGAGAAGGAAAAATATGAGAAGCAGGAGAAGAAGAGGCTGAAGAAGCTAGGAAAGGCGGAGTCAAGTGGGACAGGATACTCGAAAGTGGGTATCAAAGGCAGCCGATGAAGGCAGACTTCCGACCTGTCCACCGCTCATCGGCTCCTCCTAAGATGGTCTCTAGGCGGCACACCAGCGAATACAAGAAGCAAGCTCTGGATGCCTGATGGATGTACTATTGGTACATCTTGAAGGCATCTCCATCTCGGTGCAATGATGAAGACATGCAGTGGCATGAGTGGATGGAGAAGGAGAATGTCGATCTATATGGGAAACTACTCGATGAGGCGCATAATGTGTTCAATCTGCGATCTCGGTCGCTCCACCTATGAGCAAGTCACTCCTAAGCTGAAAGAGGATGGATCTCCGGACATGGAATGGGTCAAATCGGTCATAATCAAAGCCGAAAGAGAATCAGAATACCCCTAATTTTCCAAGTATTATTATTTATTATCTTTGTTAATTTCAAAATATCGAGTTTTATTAAAATTAAATATTTTTCATATCTTGTAGGTTTTAATAAATAATATCTTTCAATCTTATTATTTATCTAAAAAAATCTTTTACTTAAAATCAAAACTAGAGTTTCCATGAGATACAAATGCCTAACTTTCCTTACTAGATAATATATTTTCCCCATTTTTAAAATTCCTAAATCTTGTAAATAAAGATTTCAAAGTTTTAAATATTTAAATATTAGTCCTTATCTCACCAAGCTCAAGCCCAAGTCCAAGCCTATGCCTCATATCTATTTATATAAGGGCTGCCTCGAATAGTTTTACGCACACAAATTTTAATCTTTTTCTTCCTTCCTGCGGCTACATTTTCAAAAGAAAACTATCAGTATTTTCTTACTCTTCTATTTGTCACTTTATTTTTCTTCTTTTGGGTTACTATTCATATTTTAAATAAGGTATTCATATCTATTTTGTTTATGCAAAAACCAAAAGCGATTATACACATATAAGGGTATAATTATATTATATTTTTTGAAAGTTGTACCGTATTGTACGCTTGTACCATATAGCTTATATATATATATATATATATATATATATATATATATATATATAAATATATAAATAAGTTGTTGATTCTAAGTTCACTGTCATATATAAATTATTCAATATAAATAATAAACAGTGAGTTGAGTTAGTAGTTAATGTATAAGATGAACATGTGGAAATTGATTTGGGGTGATAATGAAAAGGTTATGAGTTTTGGTAATAGAAATTGAGTCGGCTAATTGATGAGATTAGAAATTATGTGGCACATGATTTTGTGAATTATGATTAAAGGTGTTAGTTTTCAGTGATTAATTGAGTGATTTGTAAGTTATGATAAGGAATTATTGAGATAAAGAATTGGGTTTGGTAATATTTAGGATTTTGATTAATAGCAGAAAGCGTAAAAATTATTTTGGGAATTTTAAATTTACATATTTGATATGAGGATTTATTTACTGTTATTATTTATGGTAGTTGATGGTAAATCGCAAGGAGTAGGATTTGAGGCAATTCATTCATTGGATCCACGATATAAATTTCGTAGGGTTTTCTTATCATGATTGTTGAATTTGTCACTTTTAAATATTTAATGTAAATGGTGATGTTGCTTGCCACGTCGTATGATATGAATTTCGTTAGCGCATGTTATGGCTTTTAAAGTCATTCGTTAACGCATATTTATTTGCGGAAACCGTGCATCGTTGGTTTAGCCAGCGCATCGTTAGTATAGCCAGCGCATTCTTGGTTTAACCAAGAAATAAGTATTAATTTTTTTGCGGGAAACCGTGCATCGTCGGTTTAGCTAGCGCATCGTTGGTACAGCCAGCGCATTCTTGGTTTAGCCAAGGAACAAGTATTAATATGCATGTTTGTGTTGGAACCACCGATCGCCGACTCTATGAAATTATCAGATTGGGATCGCAATCACATAAACGCAGCGGATAGAATTGTACCTTTATTCACCGTAATATGTGAAGACGAACCAGTTCTAAGGTCGAATCTGCGATCGAAGGATGAGCCTCGAACCTCACGATCTTCTACCGTATTCCTATCCCTTTCCCTTGGATGTCGAGTGGTCGACGATTCCAAGGAATCGAATCCGCCTCTCTCGATCTCACGTTTTTTCACACGTCCGGAGGCTCGATGTTAGGTTTATTTATAGGCTACAACAGGGGACCCTAAGGAGGAATTAGGGTTGGGCCTCCTAATGGGCTTAAATATCCCGTGTTCATTCCGAACACTTTACTTAAGCCCATCAATTATAACTCAGTCCACTAAAGAGTTATAATTGAATTAATCCTAATCCCATATTATAATATGGGCTCCTTTATTATGTGTACGTTTATTTCCCGTGTTTAAGATATCGAATGTCCATAAATTAATTAAATTACTAACAACTTAATTAATTTATATCTAATTCCAAGAGTAGTACCAATCATCTTTATTATTATGTCGGATTAAATCCATCCGCAGGGTTTACATAATAATCTTTATGAGCTCCTCAAGGGGACATCATCATCCTAAATAATTAGGACACGGATTCCTTCTATAATCAACAAGACACCATATAAACAATGCTATCTCCCAATTCACCGAGCCTATTGATTTAATAAATCTCACCCATTGGCAAATCAAAGAAACATACACCGAGTACACGTGCCCATTATTATATAGGGATTAAGAAGACGTACATCCATAACAACAGAGGTCTTGTTCTTTTATATAGTCGTACAAATGGAACAACCTCATATGGTCCTGCTCAATACATACAAAATGTACTAGTGTAACTTTATAGTCAAGATAGACTAATACCAAATTACACTACAACCGTTCCATGGTTTGTCCAAATCCATCTTGGTTGTGAGCTATTATTTATAATCTATAAGGAACTGATAGCATGATCTTCTCGTGGTGACACCACACACCATGTTATCTACGGTATAGATTAATCGAAAAATAATGATATATATAACAATCATAAACAATAAGTATTTTGATCGTTATGAATCTCATATTAAAAAGATGTTCATACTCAAAAAGATGTTCATACAAAAGCTAGGCTTATAGTATACATGCTAACGATTTTGAGTTAATAATTCTGTTTATGTATGATATTTAAGCTGTGACAAAGGGAGCCCTACCGAGCTAGTTGTTTTGCTCACCCCAATCTCATTAACATTTTTCGATTAAAAGGGAGTGCGGTGGAGGGCCGGTGGATGTGTCACAAATATTCATGTATTATTTCATATTTGAAAATAATTTCGTTATTTTAAGTTTAAATTAAGAATTTCAGGATTATTTTTAAATACATATTTCTTTAAAGTCACATCTCATTTATTTTATTAAACCTTGGTTATATTTGAAAATAAATTACATTAATTTCTATTGATTATATTTCACTTTAGAACTTACTAATGTTTTCACTAATTACTTCCATTGCTAGTTTTGAAAAAAATTGTTTGGTTTTGAGTTCCTTTTATAAAGTAGAGGAGTTTTTGTGTTAAATCATTTTATCTACGTTTTTCTTCAAAATTTTGTGTAAAGTTTCATCCTCAAAACATTTTAGTTTAGTTACTTCAAAAATTAGTTTTTGAATAAATTATTAATTAAGTTTCTTTTTAAAAGCCTTCAAATTCGGGATGTGACGGTGTGGTATCGGAGAGCAGTCTACGTTCTTGTAGACTTGTAAAAAAATTTTGAATCTTATTTTTGAATAAAAATAAAATCATGCATTTTATAATTTATAGTCTTGACATCCACCACCTCTCATCGCTGCAACTCCAATAAGGTATGACATACTCTATTTTAATTTTCGATCATGGAAAAGATGATCATATGATATATGTACATGCATCATGCTACATTTCAAACTTCATTCAAAATAAGCTATTCTATGTTATAAGATCATGCAAATAAGTATGTTCACTACGTGACTATTTCAAAAGTTAAGCATATGCATGCATCATTTTTGTAGTGATTTCCGAGGACGGAAATTTTCTAAAAGGGGTAGCATGTAACGCCCCTAAAAATTCTCAAGTTAGTTTTTTAAAAAGAATATGCATTAGAATTTTCATTATATCAACACGAGATTTCATTTATTTAAAAAAATTATTTATTATTAATATTTTTTTAGAATTTTATAAATGATAATATATTATTTTGTCCAAGTGCATCAATTTCATAAATATTTACAATTTTTATACAAGAAGCAAAATATTTTTCATGAGCATATTCATTACAAGCATATTACAATTTATAGAACCTCGCATTAAGATATATATAAGGTGACGGCAGAGGGTGAAGACGGATGGTTAGTTACAATGTTAAAACCATAGAGTTTTTGGGAGTAGATAATTGAGGTTAGTATATATACATTAGGTAAGATTATCATGGTTGATGGAATGATTAAGGGTGCTACTTTAGGTATTTATGAGAATGACTTGTTAGTGAATTCACACGTAATCGATATGAGAGAATTTTACATAATATTAGTTTGGATTGGTTGAGTAAGGATCAAGTGAGCATTAGTTATCAAATAAGGAAGTGACTTCCAAAAGATATGAGATTACTTTTTGTGGAAAACAATGGTAAAGATATACGTTATGGAGTAGAGCTTGAGACAACAAGATTTAGGTATTTGATTAATTTTCGAGGACGAAAATACTTTAAGAGGAAGGATGTAATACCCCTAATTTTTCAGTATTATTATTTATTATCTTTGTTTATTTCAAAATATCGAGTTTTATTAAAATTAAATATTTTTCATATCTTGTAGGTTTTAATAAATAATATCTTTCAATCTTATTATTTATCTAAAAAAAAAAATCTTTTACTTAATATCAAAACTAGATTTCCATGAGATACAAATGCCTAACTTTCCTCACTAGATAATATATTTTCCCTATTTTTAAAATTCCTAAATCTTGTAAATAAAGATTTCAAAATTTTTAAATATTTAAATATTAGTCCTTATCTCACCAAGCTCAAGCCCAAGTCCAAGCCCATGCCTCATATCTATTTATATAAGGGCTGACTCGAATAGTCTTATGCACACAAATTTTAATCTTTTTCTTCCTTCCTGCGGCTACTTCTTCAAAACAAAACTATCGGTATTTTCTTACTCTTCTATTTGTCACTTTATTTTTCTTCTTTTGGGTTACTGTTCATATTTTAAATAAGGTTTTCATATCTATTTTGTTTATGCAAAAACCAAAACCGATTATACACATATTAGGGTATAATTATATTATATTTTTTTGAAAGTTGTACCGTATTGTACGCTTGTACCATATAGATTATATATATATATATATATATATAAATAAATATATAAATAAGTTGTTGATTCTAAGCTCACTGTCATATATAAATTATTCAATATAAATATTAAACAGGTGAGTTGAGTTAGTAGTTAATGTATAAGATGAACATGTGGAAATTGATTTGGGGTGATAATTAAAAGGTTATGAGTTTTGGTAATAGAAATTGAGTCGGCTAATTGATGAGATTAGAAATTATGTGGCACATGATTTTGTGAATTATGATTAAAGGTGTTAGTTTTCGGGATTAATTGAGTAATTTGGTAAGTTATGATAAGGAATTATTGAGATAAAGAATTGGGTTTGGTAATATTTAGGATTTTGATTAATAGGAGAGCAGAAAAATTATTTTGGGAATTTTAAATTTACATATTTGATATGAGGATTTATTTCTCGTTATTATTTATGGTAGTTGATGGTAATCTGCGAGGAGTAGGATATGAGGCAATTCATTCATTGCATCCACGATATAAATTTCGGGTAGGGTTTTCTTATCATGATTGGTGAATTTGTCACTTTTAAATATTTAATGTAAATGGTGTTGTTGCTTGCCACGTCGTATGATATGAATTTCGTTAACGCATGTTATGGCTTTTAAAGTCATTTGTTAACACATATTTATTTGCGGGAAACCGTGCATCGTTGGTTTAGCCAAGACATCGTTGGTATAGCGCATTCTTGGTTTAACCAAGAAACAAGTATTAATTTATTTGCGGGAAACCGTGCATCGTCGGTTTAGCCAGCGCATCGTTAGTACAACCAGCGCATTCTTGGTTTAGCCAAGGAACAAGTATTAATATGCATGTTTGTGTTGGAACCACCGATCGCCGACTCTATGAAATTATCGATTTGGGATCGCAACCACATAAACGCAGCGGATAGAATTGTACCTTTATTCACCATAATAGGTGAAGATGAACCAGTTCTAAGGTCGAAGCGTGATCAAAGGATGAGCCTCGAACCTCACGGTCTTCTGCGTATTCCTATCCCTTTCCCTTGGACGTCGAGTGGTCGACGATCCTCCAAGGAATCGAGAATCTGCCTCTCTCGATCTCACGTTTTTCACACGTCTGGAGGCTCGATGTTAGGGTTTATTTATAGGCTACAACAGGACCCTAAGGAGGAATTAGGGTTGGGCCTCCCGATGGGCCTAAATATCCTGTGTTCGATCCGAACACTTTACTTAAGTCCATCAATTATAATTCAGTCCACTAAAGAGTTATAATTGAATTACCGTCCTAATCCCATATTATAATATGGGCTCCTTTATTATGTGTACGTTTATTTCCCGTGTTTAAGATATCGAATGTCCATAAATTAAATAAATTACTAACAACTTAATTAATTTATATCTAATTCCAAGAGTAGTACCACTCATCTTTATTATTATGTCGGATTAAATCCACTGCGGGGTTTACATAATAATCTTTATGAGCTCCTCAAGGGGACATCATCATCCTAACTAATTAGGACACGGATTCCTTCTATAATCAACATCACACCATATAAACAATGCTATCTCCCAATTCACCGAGCCTATTGATTTAATAAATCTCACCCATTGGCAAATCAAAGAAACATACACTCGAGTACACGTGCCCATTATTATATATGGATTAAGAAGACGTACATCCATAACAACAGAGGTCTTGTTCTTTTATATAGTCGGTACAAATGGAACAACCTCATATGGTCCTGCTCAATACATACAAAATGTACTAGTGTAACTTTATAGTCAAGATAGACTAATACCAAATTACACTACAACCGTTCCATGGTTTGTCCAAATCCATCTTGGTTGTGAGCTATTATTTATAATCTATAAGGAACTCGATAATATTTAGGATTTTGATTAATAGGAGAGCGAGAAAAATAATTTTGGGAATTTTAAATTTACATATTTGATTTGAGGATGTATTTCTGTTATTATTTATGGTAGTTGATGGTAATCGCGAGGAGTAGGATTTGATGCAATTCATTCATTGCATCCACGATATAAATTTCGGTGTAGGGTTTTCTTATCATGATTGGTGAATTTTTCACTTTTAAATATTTAATGTAAATGGTGTTGTTGCTTGCCACGCCGTATGATATGAATTTCGTTAACGCATGTTATGACTTTTAAAGTCATTCGTTAACGCATATTTATTTGCGGGAAAGCGTGCATCGTTGGTTTAGCCAGCGCATCGTTGGTATAGCCAGCGCATTCTTGGTTTAACCAAGAAACAAGTATTAATTTATTTGCGGAAAACCGTGCATCGTTGGTTTAGCCAGCGCATCGTTGGTACGGCCAGCGCATTCTTGGTTTAGCCAAGGAACAAGTATTAATATGCATGTTTAATTCCTATATATGTATGATATTTAAGCTGTGACAAAGGGAGCCCTACGAGCTAGTTGTTTTGCTCACCCCAATCTCATTAACATTTTTCGATTAAAAGGGAGTGCGGTGGAGGGCCGTGCATGTGTCACAAATATTCATGTATTATTTCATATTTGAAAATAATTTTTGTTATTTTAAGTTTAAATTAAGAATTTCAAGATTATTTTTAAATACATATTTCTTTAGAGTCACATCTCATTTATTTTATTAAACCTTGGTTATATTTGAAAATAAATTACATTAATTTCTATTGATTATGTTTCACTTTAGAACTTACTAATGTTTTCACTAATTACTTCGCTGCTAGTTTTGAAAAAAATTGTTTGGTTTTGAGTTCCTTTTATAAAGTAGAGGAGTTTTTGTGTTAAATCATTTTATCTACGTTTTTCTTCAAAATTTTGTGTAAAGTTTCATCCTCAAAACATTCTAGTTTATTTACTTCAAAAATTAGTTTTGAATAATTTATTAATTAAGTTTCTTTTTAAAAGCCTTCGAAATTCGGGATGTGACAGTAATCCGAGCTCACGGACGAGAATGAACTCAAACAGGCGAGGATTTTCAAGCTGGTTGAACATTCCAGAAACAAGCCGATGGGGAATTTGATAGACAGGATATTCTTTTCCTTATCTTCTATTTCTATCAGTTCACCTATCTCGTAAATTGTAAATATGTGAATAAATATACTTGGACTTATGTGAAATACTTGTCTTATTTCTTAAAGTTTTTTTTTCTACTTTAAGAAAACTTAAAATTTTCGAAGTATAAATCATCTGAGAAATTTATCTCTCGTACTTAAAATTTTCTAAAAATTTTTTAAGTCCTAAGACTCAAATTTTTTCCTTTCCTAAAATATTTACGAAGAGTCTAAAGGTCTTGATTTTTTTAGTGCTTTAATTTGAATGAATCGTTGTAATGTGAAAATGTGCTCACGATATACCTATCTCGATTATTTTAATCGACTCTAGAACTAACTTCACTGTGAGTGTGTTTCTTCCTTGTAGGTTTTAACTTCATCAAAAGGGGAAAATTGTTAGATCAAGAAGTTTTGATGAGTTAAAAGAAGCAGCTTAGATGATTAGACAACTTTGAAGAAACAGTGAGATCACGTCCTTATGACTAAGCCGATCGACGAGGTCGAGAACCAAACTAGTCACCGAGGTCCGAAGATTACTAGTCATCCGAAGACGAGCTCAAGTCTAGTCATCTGCAGGAGAGAAGTATGAAGAGCTCGACGAGGTCAAGACAAGCCGAGTAGAATAAGAAAGGCGAGTCTTCACCAAGTCACCGCAAACGAGTAGAATAAAATCGGTTGAGGTCTAGAACGATTTTCAAGAATAAGTTTGTTGAGCAATTTCTAGTTTGTTAAAACTAATTAACAAACTAACTGTCTTTTCAGACTTATAAATAGGTCTAGGCACTTCATTAAAGAGATAGAGAGATCACACAAGTTATTCATTTTTAGCAATAGATTCTCATAATTCACAAGATTTAAAAAAGCACAAAATTGTTTTCAAAGATTTCTTGCACATCTTCAAATACACTTCTATTATTTTAGAGTTAGATTTCATGATTTGTTTAGGATTTTGAAGATTTGAAGATCAAATTGTAATTTGTAAGGTCACGATTGTAAAGTAAGTAAGTAAGCAGATAGAAGAGACCCTTCTTCAAAGTTTGAAGAAGGAGAGTGGATGTAGGATTGTTATAATCCGAACCACTATAAATCCGTTGTTCTTTATTGCTTTCATTTACTTACTTGTTTATTTCAATTTCTAGTTTATCAATTGAAGATTAATTTCAGAATCAAAGTTAAAACCAAAATATCGGTTTGCTTTTGATCTTAATAGAGTTGAGATTAAATTGAATTTCATTTGTGTCACTTTGGTGCTTTGAATAAATCTTGGAAGATTTGTAAAAATCAAAAATCTATTGAACCCCCTTCTAGTTTTTCCTAGAAGGCTCGATATAAGTTTTATCCGATCTGCTCAACTAATCGGGACCAACATAAGGAATTCTCGGCTGAATTTTTGTTTTCGTGCTTGCAGTCCTTATTTGACTAAGTGGTTTCCAAGGACCATTCTAATCTCTTTTGTGTTATCAGATGCTTTCACAAATTTCCTAGGTTTCTAAACATCCGATTTACTATTTCTATCATAACCAAGACTGTTTTGTCATGGGATTTTTGAGAAGTATTAAAGATGTGATTAATTGTTGATTGTGAATTATTAAGTTGACTTATTTTGAAGACAAGCTTCTCATTGTCTTTCTTAATTAAATCATTTTCAAAGACAGATTATCTCAAATTTGTCTTTTTAAGATTTCAATTCATTTTCTAATCTTTCAGACAAGTTGGGTGATGTACTAGCCTCGGCACTGGGGTAAACATTCCCCCTTGAATGTTTCCTCGAGTCTCAGTAGTTCACCACCGCTTGCCTTTAATTAAAATCTGAATTTGATCTTTTAAAGTCAAATTTTACGTCTCTAGTTGTTTATAAGCAGCCAAGGACATCTTTAGGTCTCTCAATAACCCCTGAATAAAAGTTTGATCATTATCTCGAACCGATTTATAGGAATCATTATCGAAGAAGAACAATAGACTACCTCTTTAGCCATAAGACAAACTTCGTAAATGCGAACCAAAATCGAGATGAGGACAATGATGATAATGATTTTTTTATTCCTTTTCTTCAGCGAGAAGAGCCCTTTGATCTACAAATCTCTTTGTCTCTCTTTTTCCTTTTCTCTTCCCTTTCTTTAGGAGTTAGTGAGGACAATCATAACCGAAATGTTACGGCTTGTTACAGGTGTAACAAGTGTCACTCTGTCTCGATTTAGGGCTAGTAGGATTTCTTTTAGCAGAGATCTGAATCTCCTTGTGCAGCTCCTACTCTTGTCATCATCTGTAGAATCATCTTCCTTTCTTCTTGATTTGGATGCGGATCTGTCCTTACCTGCAAACCTTAGTTTGTTATGCTTATATTTCATTCTTAATCTGTCATACCTTTTGGTGAGTAAAACCATCTGTTCCTTGAGAGATAGATCGGCTCCTATAGATTCATTTGTCATCTTGTCTTCTTTGTTGACAAAGGCAACAAATTTGGATGGTGCTTGACTCCATCTCATCTTCCTCATCTTCTACTGAATGTCATACTCTAAAGCTTTAAGATGAGAAAATAAGGTATGATGAGTAATAAAATATAAATTTTGGGTTGCTTTAAGGATATTAGACTTTTCTCTCCATCTCTTGGTCAAAGATCTCAATATATAATTATTGATCTCCTTTTCTGTATAGCTCTTTCCTAGATCATTTGCTTTGTTGAGAAGATTTGTTAATCTCACATCTAGGCGATCCACTGCTTCATTCTCCTTCATCTTGAAGGTATCAAAGGCATGTAATACAGATCGCAACTTATTCTCTTTCACTTGGTCGATCCTTCACAAACATTTGCAAGTGTCATCACATCTCCTTAGCTGATTTGCATCTTTTGACTTTTTCAATCCAGTCTTTACTTAGAGTTTCAATGATTTCGATCCTAGCTACCTGGTCTAGGTTGTGGATTTTCCTCTCATCACTTGTCGATTCGAACTCTTTTTCTCTGTCGACTCTGGTTTGGTGACTAAGTGCCATTCTGGTGCCTCCATGATAAAATTTAATAGGTCCTTCTTCATGAACCTCCTCCATCCTATCATGGATTGCCTTGAGATGATTTTCCATCCTGAATTTCCAATAGTCATATTCTTCAATTGAAAATTCGGGTAGACTCCTGGATTTCTTGTTCTTACTGAAGACATGATGAGATAGGAAAACAAAAACACTCTACAATCTTGTTAGTAGCACGGCTTAATAAATATAAAGAAGATGAAGAAAATCAAGAATAAATTTCGAATCTTAGTTAAGACCTAAAATCAATATCGGAAACGACTTAACACTACTCGATACCACTTGTTGGTCCCGATTAGTTGAGTAGATTAGACAAAATTTGAATTGGCCTTCTAGGAAAAATCTAGAAGGGGGTTGAATAGATTTTTAGATTTTTACAAATCTCTCAAGACTTATTCAAAACACCCAAGTAGCACAAATGGAATTTCAATTTAATCTCAACTTTACTAAGATCAAAAGCACACCGATATTTTAGTTCTAACTTGAATTAAATTAATTTTTGATTGATAAAGCGACAATTGAAAGAAGCAGATAAGTAAATGAAAGAAATAAAGAACAACATTTATAGTGGTTCAGTATTATAACAATCCTACATTTACTCTCCTTCTCCAAACTTTGAAGAAGGGTCTCTTCCACTAGTTTACTTACTCACTTTCCAACGTACAACTTACAATTTACAAAGATCTTCAAATCTTCAAACTCCTAAACAATTATGGGAAAACTAACTCTATAGTGATAGAAGTGTATTTGAAGAAGTATAAGATAGTGTTCTATAAACACTTAGAAAGATCTATGAAGAACTCCTTGAAAACGATTTTGTGTTTTTTTTTTTTAAAAAACTTGTGAATTGTGAGAATATATTGCTGAATTAATAACTCGTGTATTTTAATGAAGTGCCTATACCTATTTATAAGTCTGAAAAGACAGCTTAGTTTGTTAATTAGTTTTAACAAACTAGAAAGCTACTCAACAAACTTATTCTTGAAAACCGCTCTAAACCTCGGTGATTTTACTCTACTAATCTGCGGTGACTTGGTGAAGACTTGCCTTTCTTATTCTACTCAGCTTGTCTTGACCTCGTCTCGAGCTCTTTATTATTGTCTCCTGCAGACGACTAGACTTGAGCTTGTCTCCGGACTACTTGCAACTATTCGGTCTTGGTGACTTGTTCATCCTCGACCTAGTCTGATCGGCTTAGTGTAAGGACTTGATCTCACTGTTCTTGGTGGTCGTACGATCATCCGAATTGATCTTTTTAACTCATCAAAACTTTCTTGATCTAACAGATACCCATCCATTTTCTCTTAATTTTAGTGGATTATTTCTTTATTATCATGCTTCCTTTTCCTTCAATGCTTTCAATTTTCATGGGTTTGTTTCAATTCATGATGTTGGGCTAAATTCCTTTTGTGTTTGGGTGTGATGACCATTGGATGAATTAATTTTGATGATCATGTGATTGGGTGTTTCATTTATTGAGGTGATTAATTATTCTATTGTGATTTGTATGATTTAATTGCTAGATTAGGTTTTGATCCTTGGTTAATTGATTTAATTTGCTCAAAGAGATTTGATTTATTAAATTGATACTTAGGTGTTACGCTTGGTTTGGTGATTGAATTCAATATTGGATTAACGCAAGGAGACTTGATTAATTTTCATTAGAATCTACATAAGAATACGTTAATTGCTCGATTTTATTTCTTGTGATTAAGTGGGGAGACTTAGGGTGTCGTCTCTAAACTATCTTACGTGCTTTTGATGTACTAAACCTAGGCTTATCAAGTACGTTTGATATATGATTTTTGCTAGATAGCTCCTATTATCCCTCGTTAATTGAAACCCCGATTATGTGTGATTCGTAATTAAGGATTCCTTGGTAATTTGCACCCGAGCACATTTTTCTCATATTTTTATCTCTTGGTAATTTGCTTGTTGGTTATTCTTAGTTGTTTAATTTAGATTTAATTCTGCAAAACCCGAGCCCGACTCTATAATACCATGCCTACTCTTAGCTTTAGGGATCTTTTCTCAACTTAGTTCCTTTGGATTCGATAACTTGGTTGTGTCTTAATTATACTTACTCGAAAAAGCTGCAATCATTTCCTCTCATTATCAAGAATGGGGAATCCATGATGTGAGAGCTATCTTGAAGGAGATGTTTGGAATGTTGTTGAAGAGATTTGAGGAAAATGACCCTAGATGTGAAGAAATGTTCCCCTTGTATGAGAACATCTATGAGACCAAAGCAATGGTTGATTCAATGATAGATGGGAACATGGAGATCACCGAAGCTCAGTTCAATGTCTTAAGAAGTCAACTCAAATATTTTCTATTCCAAGTAAAAAACATAGCCATCATGGAGAATAATCAAGAGGAAGTGGAGGAAGAAAATGAAAATGAAGTTGATGAAGAAGAGAAATGGAAAGTGAAACGAGAAAGAAGAGGGTCCAAGTAAGAAGGATGAAATAGAAAATTTCCTTGTCAAAAGTGATGAAGGGGAATGTCCATTGATGGACATGAGCAACAATGAACAAAAAAATCTAGAAGCATCTAATGAAGCATTGAAGAATGAAATGAGCATTTCTATACCTTCAAACTCTTCAATTTGTACTTTAATTGAAATTGGTGCTTCTATTGATTTTATTTTACCTCTTGTGAACATTGATTATAGGAAGGAAGTAATGAATTGTTTGGGCATCCTTGGAAAAAAGAAACGGAGAAAGATGATTGTGAGGGAGCAAGGGGGACAACCATTGACAATGTGCATATATATGAGTGGTTAGCCTACCAATTATGAGTGCCTCCAAGAATTTGAAGCTTAAAGATTGAAGTATTGTGGAAAGGAGGACCGATATCCTTGGCCATTCCGATGAAGAGAGTGTGAAATGAATGAATAAGTTCGGCAAAAGACAATAAAAATAGCGCTAGATGGGAGGCAACCCATCCTTTTTGGTGCTTTTGTGTGTTGTGTGTTTTTGTGTTTTTGGTTTTTGTATTGGAGAATTGGCTTTGAAATAGAATTGCTCATGCTTAGGAGGTTGTGACATATTTTTCTATGGGATTATTTGGAATGATTGAGCTTATTTGATATCATTGGGAGTTGCATATCATTTAATCACTCTTTTGCCAAATTTTGAATTTCATGCTAAAATTTAAGTTTGGGGGTGATTATTGATTTTATTAGTTAACTTGCAACTTGTCTTGGTAAGGATGTAATGATTTTGTGCTCAATTATAGGTGCACTTGCTAGATGAATTGGAAAGCGATTGGAATTGCAAGAAAATGCAAGATCAAGAAGGAAAGTGCATAAAAGCATGATGAGCCCTACATGCTTAAAGGAAATGAGGAGTTTAAAGGCTTTATGGTACAACACTTCCTTTCAAACTTAGACTTGTCTAAGTTTGGGGAGGTGTTCTTCTTTCCTTGCCTATCTTTTATGCTCTAATATGATTTTGGGGTGTGATTCAGTTTTTAGCTTTAATTGTGGATTTCTTGCATATGTCTTTGAGTTGTCATTGTTGACATAGTGAGTGTGCTTGAGATTATGTACATGTGGACTTATACTTTATTTGGAAGATTAATTGAATTTTGATATGATCATGAGTTGACATGTGGCTTGAAGCTAGCATGATTGATAATTGTGTGATGATGAATGTGATTGAAGATGCTTGATTCATTGCTCAAATTTAAGCCCGTGAGTTTTTGTGCCTTAATAATCGTACATCTTATACGGTTGAATTATTTCTTTGTGAGTGCATCATTCATTGACTTGTATGCTAGAACTTCCCCTTGGACTTGTTGAAATTGATCTTTGTGTGATTTCATGAAAGTGATAAGAGGCCATGTTTGAAATGATAAGTCACTTAGCCAAATTTTTCCCCACAAAAATATTTGATTTCCTTAGTGAGCCATTTTTATCCTAATTTCCTTATTCTTTGGCAAAGCCAAGTGAAATTGAAGTCATTTGTCTATTCTTTATGAGCGTTATTGTCCTATGTTTAGTAGAACTTGATTGTTGGCTAGAAGATGGTGCATTGCATGTAAAGTGTGGTGAAAAATTGGTGTGCTAAGTTGATGATGAAGATGAAAAAGAGGTTGAGATGTGAATTGAATTGTGAAAAATTAAGAAAAAGAAAGAAGAGAAAAATTCAATTTGAGAGCTTATGTGAAAGAAAGCTCAAAAGAATGGTAGTGATTGAACTATGAAAAGCATGAAAAAGAGTGTTGATTGAAAAGAATTGGAAGAGAAGTGTTAGCTATCATTCAAGTTCTCTACTATTTGAGTCACTCTTACCAAAATTCATTCTACCCATTCCAAGGAGCTTACATTACAACCTTGATGAAAGACCTCTTTGATTCTTGATTGAACACAAAAGATAATGATTGAGATTGAGTCCTTTGGCAAGCTTATGGAATGCATGTTTGTGAACTTGATGATTGAGTGCATTTTACCTTGATACACTTGAGTAATAAGAGAAACACTCCATGGAAGGAACAATGTTTTGAGTATTTGATGTTGCATTTGTTTGAGCATGATTCATCTTGATTGTTAGTTGAGAGTTTGCATTGAGACTTGAGTTCATTGATAAGTTTTATTGTCTTATATTTCTTCTATGGTGCCATGAGACATAATTGCAATAATTTCACTCTTTTATGCTTATTTGCTACGTTGCTCAAGGACGAGCAACACTTTAAGTTTGGGGTATTATGATTGGAGTGAATTGATGCATGATTTGAGGGGGTATTTTAGTGCAAAAAGTAGTGAAAAAGTGTTAGATATTGTGCCTAAATGTGTAGAGTATCACTACTTTGCCTAAAAAGTATTACTTGTGGATTTTTGATATTTTTCGTCACGTTTTTAGGTAAATCGGTGGAATTTGGTCAAACCGAGAGTACTGGCATTCATAGGGTGAAGAGGCGATCGAGACGGGCAAAAATGGGGGTCGAGAGACGGAAGTCGGGTCGAGAAAATTCCCTGGACTCGACCTGCAGTCGAGGCCGGGACCTCGACTCGAGGGTGCCCGTAGAAAGATGAAATTCAAAAATTGAAGCAAGCTCGACTCGAGGGCTGAGCCTCAAGTCGAGGATCAAGGCAAAAGCGACAAGCTCGACTCGAGGGTGCCGACGTAAAGATGAAATTCAAAAAATTGAAGCAAGCTCGACTCGAGGGCCGAGCCTCAAGTCGAGGATCAAGGCAAAGCGACAAGCTCGACTCGAGGTTGAGCCTCGAGTCGAGGCTGGAGTCTTTTTGAAGAATCATGGATGCGACTTAATGAGCCTCGACTCAAGGGCCCCAACCTCGAGTTGAGGGTGTATAAATTCGGAATTTTGAGATTTAAGCCCATTTGAGCGGAAAACAGATATACTCTCCATAACCTTCATTAAAGCGGGTATTTTACGGTTTTTAGGGCGAATTTCCAAATCCATAGCTTAATTCTCATTGTAGCTTGATTAGATTGTTAGATTTAGATAGATTTTGATCAATTGTACCTTAGATTAGCTTTTGATCCATCGAGTTTTTCCATTTCAAGTTGTAATTCAAGTGGAGAAGAGATTGAATTTGAAGATACTTGTGAAGACTCGAGCATTCCTATTAGTGTTCATTTTGATCCAATTGGTGATGTTCTTCCTCTTTTCTCATTTCAATTCATTAATTGTTGTAATTAGATTTGTGATCGTGCAATTAGATTTTCTACCCATGGATTTTGCTCTTTGCACCATGGGCTAATACTCTTGTGCTTGGGATAATTGAAATTGAGGATGATTTGATTGTCTTATGCTATGGTTGTTGATGATTGTTGATCAATTGAGATAGTTTGTTCCCTAATTGTGATTCAAATTGTGCTTCATGCATTTTTATCTCTTTAGATTAATGTTTGATCACCCTAGCAATAGGCGAGAGTTGAGCTAACGTGATTCGGGATTAATCGGGTTATGATTGTGTATGATTGTATGAATTGAGTGCTTCTTAATTGAGATATTAGTTGCACTAAGGATACTCACATTAGGCATTGTGTGATTAATGGAGACTTAAATGCATGATGGTTTTATGCTTTCTATCTTCGTTGATTAGCAATTTGATTCAGTCATAGCTTGTTGATCATTGATTCCTTGATGGATATTATCCCTAGCACCCCAATCCCCATTGATCTTAGTTACTTGTTTTATGATTGGAGTGAATTGATGCATGTTTTTAGGGTAAATTTGAGTGCAAAAAGTGATCAAAAGTGTTAGATTTTGTGCCTAAATGTGTAGAGTATCACTACTTTGCCTAAAAGTATTACTTGTGAGATATTTGATGTTTTTTTTTCCCGTTTTCAGGTAAATCGGTGGAATTTAGCCAAACCGAGAGTACCGCATTAAATGCGGTGAAGAGACAATCGAGATGGGTGAAAATGGGGGTCGAGGCAGAGTCCGGTCGAGAAAATTCTCTGGACTCGACCTGCAGTCGAGGCCAGGGCCTCTCGATTGGAGTGAATTGATGCATGTTTTTAGGCCTCTGGATACTCACATCGGGCATTGTGATTTTAACGGAGTGATTAATTTCATGATGGTTTATGCTTTCTATCTTAGTTGATTTGCAATTTGATTCAATTGTAGCTTGTTGATTAATGATTCATTGATGGATGTTAATCCTAGCACCTCTATTCCACCATTTATTGTTGTTTTTGTTCTCGCATCTTTAGTGTTCGATCATTTGTTTGCTTGTTTTAGTTTGTATTTTGCAAGTGTTTTGTTGTTTTTGCTCCAAACCATTTTTGCAACTCTAGTCACTAATAACTTGTATTCCTAGGGCCTCATGTGCATACTTTTTCCCATGGGTTAGATATTTTGTTGATTGGTCTTAATAACACTTACCCGAAAACTACTCCAATCAAATGGCGCCGTTGCCGGGAATTAGTTTTTGCGCCTTAAGTGAGACTTAGGAATTGTTTGAAGTGACTACTTGTTGCCTTTGTATTTTTGTTTGTTTTGTTATTTTTGTTAGAATTTGATACTTTGATATCTTATCTAGATGGAAGGATACAACTCATACATTTGGAATCAAGAGTATTATCAAGATAGTAGGGTGTATTCTCCACATTTTGATGAATTTGGATACAATAATTGGATGAGCTTTGAAGATAATTCTCATTTGCAATAAGTTCCATCCAATTATGAAGATTGGACATATGAAGAAATTCCTCCCCAACCTCAAGAGATGTTTCCATACTATGAGCCTTATGATCAAACATTTGATCCATGTCTTGGATTTGAGTTTCAAGGAGCATCGAGAGGTGATTACTATGATGATAGGAGAAGACATGAGTTTGATTATTCAATGCCATAAGCTTCTCCTCAATTTGAAGAATGGGACTCCATGATATGAGAGCCATATTGCAAGAGATGCTTAGATATTTGTTGGAAAAATTTGAGGAAGATGATGTAAGATGTGATCAAATGCTTCCCTTGTACGAAGAAATGTATGAGACCAAGGAAAAGGTTAATTCATGGATAGAGGGGAACATGGAGATCGCCAAAGTTCCTTTCACGTTTATTAAAAGTCAACTCAAATATTTCCTACGCCAAGTGAAGAACTTAACCGCATGGAGAATCAAGAAAAAGAAGGGGAGGAAGAAAGTGAAAGAAGAGATGTAGTAGAGGGTCCAAGCGAAGAGGTAAAAGTAGAAGGCTTCCTTGTCAAAAAGGAGGAAGAGGAGTGTCCATTGATGGACATGAGCTTTAATGAGGAAGAAAATCAAAGAGCATCGAATGAAGCTTTGAAGATCGAAATGAGCATTTCTATACCCTCTAACTCTTCAATTTGTGATTTAATTGAAAATGATGCTTCTAATGATTTAATTTTGCCTCTTGTGCACTTTGACTATAGGAAAGCATTAAGGAATTGCTTGGGCATCCTTGGAAAAAGGAATGGAGAAGGAGGATGGCGAGAGAGCAAGAGGCGAATCCACCAAGAATAATGTTCAAGATATATATGGGTGGTTGGCCTATCTATTATGTGGACCTCCTAAATTTTGAAGCTCAAAGGTTGAGATACAATGGCAAGGAGGATCGCTATCCTTGGCCATTCCGATGAAGGAAGATGGAAGTGAAAGAATAAGTCCGGCAAAGGACAATAAAAAAGCGCTCGATGGGAGGCAACCCATCCTTTTTATTTCTTTGCTTTTGTGTGCTTTTTCGTAGATTAGTATTTTTGTTCGTTTTTGGGAGATTTGGCTTGCTACTTAGTTGCTTATGCGTAGGAAAGTATGCTAGGTGCTTTGAGATTCATATAGTTATGAGCTTAATTGTTGATACCATTAGAAGTTGCATATATTCTTATCACGCTCATTCTAAACCTTGAATTCATGTTATCATTCAAGTTTGGGGGTGTTGGTCGTTATTTGGTTCTTGCATCTCTTAGTGATAATTATTTGAAGATTCTTATGCCCGATTGTAGGTATGCTCACTATGTGGATTGAGAAAGCGATTGGAATTGCAAGGAAATGCAAGATCAAGAAGGAAAGTGCATTAAAGCTTGAAGAGTCCTAACCGCTTTAAGAAAGATGGAGTTTAAAAGCTTATTGGTACAACACTTCCTTTCAAACTTAGACTTGTCTACGTTTGAGGGAGGTGTTTCTCTTTCTTTGCCTATCTTTTGTGCTCTTATATGATTATGGGGTGTGTTGAGCTTATTGCTTATTGTTGATTAAGCTATATTGGTATCTTGGATTTCTTGCATTTATTTTTGGGGCTAGATGTGTCTTGAGCTTAATTGTGGATTTATTGCATATATCTTTTAGTATCATTATTGATGTAGTGAGTATTCTTGAGATTATGTACATGAGCACTTGTGCTTGATTTGCAAGACTTATTGGATTTTGATATGATCATGAGTTGATTTGTGGCTTTAAGCTAGCCTTCTTGATTTATTGTGTGAAGATGAATGTGATTGATGATGCTTAATCCATTGCTCAATTTAAGCCCGTGAGCTTTTGTTCCTTAATAATCGTACATCTTATACGGTTGATTTGATATTCTTTGTGAGTGCATCATTCATGATTTGTATGCTAGAACTTGCCACTAGACTTGTTGATATTGATCTTTGTGTGATGTCTTGAAAATGATAAGAGGCCATGTTTGGAATGATGAGTTACTTTGCCAAATATTTTCCCCACCAAATACATTTTATTTCCTTAGTAAGCCAATTTGAGCCTTATGATCCTTATTCTTTGGCAAGCCAAGTGAAATTGAAACCATTTAGCCTATTTTTATGAGTCTTTCTTGTCCTATATTTAGTTGAGCTTGAATGTTGGCTAATGATGGTGATTTGATTGAAAAGAGTGGGAAGATAATGAGCTAAGTGATGAATGAAGCACAAAAGAAAAGCAAGGTTGTGAAAAAATGGAATTGTGAAGAAAAAAGTGAACATGAAGTGAAAAGAAAAATTCAATTTGTGAGCTTAAAAGAGAAAGCTCAAGTGAATGGTGGATTGATCACTGAAGTTTAAAAGAAAGAGTGCTACTTGATGAATAGTGAAGAGATATGCATTTGTATTGATTAGCTTACATTCAAGTCTCTACTACTTAGTCACTCTTATCAAAAATATCCCACCTTTCCAAAGAGCCTACATTACAACCTAGAGAAAGACCTCTTTGATTCTTGATTGATCATAAGTGATTTTGATTGAGATTAAGTCTTTTAGCAAGCATATGGGGTACTTGTTTGTGAATTTGATGATTGAGTGTTTTATACCTTTATACACTTGAGTGAAGAGTGAAACACTCCATGGAAGGAGCAATGTGTTGAGTATTTGATTGAGCATTTGTTTGAGCATGATTTATCTTGATGGCTAGTGGATAGTTGCATTAATACTTATGTTCATTGATGAGTTCGATTGTCTTACACTTCGCCTATAGTGCCATGTGACATAATTGCAATCAATTCACTCCTTTGTTCTTAGTTTCTCACGTTGCTCGAGGACGAGCAACAATTCAAGTTTGGGGTATGATTGGAGTGAATTGATGCATGTTTTTAGGGCTTATTTTCGTGCAAAGAGTGAGCTAAAGTGTTAGTTTTTGTGCCTAAATGTGAAAAGTATCACTCTTTTGCTTGAAAAGTACTATTTGTGAGATTTTGATGTTTTTCGTCCATTTTGCGGGTAATTCGGTGGAATTTTGCCAATCCGAGAGTACCATTAGGCTTAGAATGAAGAGACGATCATACGGGACAAAAGCGGGGTCGGGGCCGAAGCCCCGCGAGAAAAAGTGTCCTGGACTCGAGCTGAGTCGAGGACCATGAGCCTCGAGTCGAGGGTTGTGCGAAAAGGATCAAATTCAGAAAATGGCAGCGGTCTCGACTCGAGGGAGGAGAGTTTTGCAAGAACCTCGAGTCGAGGCCTGACCTCGACTCGAGGCGATTTTCCAGAATTTTCATATTTAAAGGGGAGAAGCAGAGCAATTCGAGAGACACACTTAGGATCGATTCATAATAGCAATTAGTAGCGGTTTTGGGGCGATTTCTCAGGCCCCAAGCCAATTTCTTCCTTAGGTAGAGTAGATTGATAGATTAGACTTAAATTTCAATTGATTGTTGGTAGATTAGCAATAAATTAGCCTTTGATCTTGTAATTCTTTCAATTCAAGCTTGTAATTCATCCGGAGATTGGTGTTGAAGACTCAAGCATTCCTATTGTTGTTGATTGAAGATCAATTGGTGATGTTTTTCCTCTTTTGTCTCTTTAATTTCTTAATTGTTGTGATTTGCTTTGTGTTTGATCAATTCTATCTTCTTCCCATGGGTATTGTTTGTGGTACCATGGGCTAAATCTCTTGTGCTTGGGTTAATTGAAATTGATGATGATTTGATTGATGATGCTATAATTGTTGATGATTGGAGGTCAATTAAGTAGATTGCTTACTAATTGTGATTCTCAATTGTGCTTCATGCATAATTATCTCTTTAGATTAGTGTTTGATCACCCTAGCTATAGATTTAGAGTTGCACTAACGTGATCCGGTGTTAATCGGGTGATAATTGTGTATGAATGCAAGGATTGGGTGCTTCGGAATCGAGAGATTAGTTGCACTAAGGATACTCACGTTAGTTTGTTTCCTAATTGTGATTCTTCATTGTGCTTTGTGTAAAATTGTCTCTTTAGATTAATGGTTAATCACCCTAGCAATAGGCGAGAGTTGAGCTAACGTGATTAGGTGTTGATCGGGTTTCAATTTTGCATGATTGTATGAATTGGGGATTTCTACATTGAGAGATGGGAAAGACTAAGGATACTCACATTAGGCATTGTGATTTTAATGGAGTGATTAAATTCATGATGGTTTATGCTTTCTATCTTAGTTGATTTGTAATTTGATTCAATTGTAGCTTGTTGATTAATGATTCATTGATGGATGTTAATCCTAGCACCTCTATTCCACCATTTATTGTTGTTTTTGTTCTCGCATCTTTAGTGTTCGATCATTTGTTTGCTTGTTTTAGTTTGTATTTTGCAAGTGTTTTGTTGTTTTTGCTCCAAACCATTGTTGCAACTCTAGTCACTAATAACTTGTATTCCTAGGGCCTCATGTGCATACTTTTTCTCATGGGTTCGATATTTTGTTGATTGGTCTTAATAACACTTACCCGAAAAACTACTCCAATCAAATGGCGCCGTTGCCGGGAATTAGTTTTTGCGCCTTAAGTGAGACTTAGGAATTGTTTGAAGTGACTACTTGTTGCCTTTGTATTTTTGTTTGTTTTGTTATTTTTGTTAGAATTTGATACTTTGATATCTTATCTAGATGGAAGGATACAACTCATACATTTGGAATCAAGAGTATTATCAAGATAGTAGGGTGTATTCTCCACATTTTGATGAATTTGGATACAATAATTGGATGAGCTTTGAAGATAATTCTCATTTGCAATAAGTTCCATCCAATTACGAAGATTGGAGATATGAAGAAATTCCTCCCCAACCTCAAGAGATGTTTCCATACTATGAGCCTTATGATCAAACATTTGATCCATGTCTTGGATTTGAGTGTCAAGGAGCATCGAGAGGTGATTACTATGATGATAGGAGAAGACATGAGTTTGATTATTCAATGCCACAAGCTTCTCCTCAATTTGAAGAATGGGGACTCCATGATATGAGAGCCATATTGCAAGAGATGCTTAGATATTTGTTGAAAAAATTTGAGGAAGATGATGTAAGATGTGACCAAATGCTTCCCTTGTACGAAGAAATGTATGAGACCAAGGAAAAGGTTAATTCATGGATGAGGGGAACATGGAGATCGCCAAAGTTCCTTTCACGTTTATTAAAAGTCAACTCAAATATTTCCTACGCCAAGTGAAGAACTTAACCGCATGGAGAATCAAGAAAAAGAAGGGGAGGAAGAAAGTGAAAGAAGAGATGTAGTAGAGGGTCCAAGCGAAGAGGTAAAAGTAGAAGGCTTCCTTGTCAAAAAGGAGGAAGAGGAGTGTCCATTGATGGACATGAGCTTTAATGAGGAAGAAAATCAAAGAGCATCGAATGAAGCTTTGAAGATCGAAATGAGCATTTCTATACCCTCTAACTCTTCAATTTGTGATTTAATTGAAAATGATGATTCTAATGATTTAATTTTGCCTCTTGTGCACTTTGACTATAGGAAAGCATTAAGGAATTGCTTGGGCATCCTTGGAAAAAACGAATGGAGAAGGAGGATGGCGAGAGAGCAAGAGGCGAATCCACCAAGAATAATGTTCAAGATATATATGGGTGGTTGGCCTATCTATTATGTGGACCTCCTAAATTTTGAAGCTCAAAGGTTGAGATACAATGGCAAGGAGGATCGCTATCCTGGCCATTCCGATGAAGGAAGATGGAAGTGAAAGAATAAGTCCGGCAAAGGACAATAAAAATAGCGCTCGATGGGAGGCAACCCATCCTTTTTATTTCTTTGCTTTTGTGTGCTTTTTCGTAGATTAGTATTTTTGTTCGTTTTTGGGAGATTTGGCTTGCTACTTAATTGCTTATGCGTAGGAAAGTATGCTAGGTGCTTTGAGATTCATATAGTAATTGTTGATACCATTAGAAGTTGCATATATTCTTATCACTCTAAATCTAAACCTTGAATTCATATTATCATTCAAGTTTGGGGGTGTTGGTCGTTATTTGGTTCTTGCATCTCTTAGTGGTAATTATTTGAAGATTCTTATGCCCGATTGTAGGTATGCTCACTATGTGGATTGAGAAAGCGATTGGAATTGCAAGGAAATGCAAGATCAAGAAGGAAAGTGCATTAAAGCTTGAAGAGTCCTAACCGCTTGAAGAAAGATGGAGTTTAAAAGCTTATTGGTACAACACTTCCTTTCAAACTTAGACTTGTCTAAGTTTGAGGGAGGTTTTTCTCTTTCTTTGCCTATCATTTGTTCTCTTATATGATTATGGGGTTTGTTGAGCTTATTGCTTATTGTTGATTAAGCTATATTGGTATCTTGGATTTCTTGCAATTATTTTTGGGGCTAGATGTGTCTTGAGCTTAATTGTGGATTTATTGCATATATCTTTTAGTATCATTATTGATGTAGTGAGTATGCTTGAGATTATGTACATGAGCACTTGTGCTTGATTTGCAAGACTTATTGGATTTTGATATGATCATGAGTTGATTTGTGGCTTTAAGCTAGCCTTCTTGACTTATTGTGTGAAGATGAATGTGATTGATGATGCTTAATTCATTGCTCAATTTAAGCCCGTGAGCTTTTGTTCCTTAATAATCGTACATCTTATACGGTTGATTTGATATTCTTTGTGAGTGCATCATTCATGATTTGTATGCTAGAACTTGCCACTAGACTTGTTGATATTGATCTTTGTGTAATGTCTTGAAAACGATAAGAGGCCATGTTTGGAATGATGAGTTACTTTGCCAAATATTTTCCCCACCAAATACATTTTATTTCCTTAGTAAGCCAATTTGAGCCTTATGATCCTTATTCTTTGGCAAGCCAAGTGAAATTGAAACCATTTAGCCTATTTTTATGAGTCTTTCTTGTCCTATATTTAGTTGAGCTTGAATGTTGGCTAATGATGGTGATTTGATTGAAAAGAGTGGGAAGATGATGAGCTAAGTGATGAATGAAGCACAAAAGAAAAGCAAGGTTGTGAAAAAATGGAATTGTGAAGAAAAAAGTGAACATGAAGTGAAAAGAAAAATTCAATTTGTGAGCTTAAAAGAGAAAGCTCGAGTGAATGGTGGATTGATCATTGAAGTTTAAAAGAAAGAGTGTTACTTGATGAATAGTGAAGAGATATGCATTTGTATTGATTAGCTTACATTCAAGTCTCTACTACTTAGTCACTCTTATCCAAAAATATCCCACCTTTCCAAAGAGCCTACATTACAACCTAGAGAAAGACCTCTTTGATTCTTGATTGATCATAAGTGAATTTGATTGAGATTAAGTCTTTTAGTAAGCATATGGGGTACTTGTTTGTGAATTTGATGATTGAGTGCTTTATACATTTATACACTTGAGTGAAGAGTGAAACACTCCATGGAAGGAGCAATGTGTTGAGTATTTGATTGAGCATTTGTTTGAGCATGATTCATCTTGATGGCTAGTGGATAGTTGCATTAATACTTATGTTCATTGATGAGTTCGATTGTCTTACACTTCGCCTATAGTGCCATGTTACATAATTGTAATCAATTCACTCCTTTGTTCTTAGTTTCTACGTTGCTCGAGGACGAGCAACAATTCAAGTTTGGGGGTATGATTGGAGTGAATTGATGCATGTTTTTAGGGCTTATTTTCGTGCAAAAAGTGAGCTAAAGTGTTAGTTTTTGTGCCTGAATGTGAAAAGTATCACTCTTTTGCTTGAAAAGTACTATTTGTGAGATTTTGATGTTTTTCATCCATTTTGCAGGTAATTTGGTAGAATTTTGCCAATCCGAGAGTACCATTAGACTTAGAATGAAGAGACGATCATACGGGACAAAAACGGGGTCGGGGCGAAGCCCCGCACGAGAAAAGTGCCTGGACTCGAGCTGCGGTCGAGGACCATGAGCCTCGAGTCGAGGGTTGTGCGAAAAGGATCAAATTCAGAAAATGGCAGCGATCTCGACTCGAGGCATGACCCTCGACTCGAGGAGGAGTGTTTTGCAAGAACCTCGAGTCGAGGCGACCCTCGACTCGAGGGGCGCTTTTCCGAATTTTCATATTTAAAGGGGAGAAGCAGAGCAATTCAGAGACACACTTAGGATCAGTTCATAATAGCGGATTAGTAGCGGTTTTGAGGCGATTTCTCGGCCCCAAACCAATTTCTTCCTTAGGTAGAGTAGATTGATAGATTAGACTTAGATTTCAATTGATTGTTGGTAGATTAGCAATAAATTAGCCTTTGATCTTGTAATTCTTTCAATTCAAGCTTGTAATTCATTTGAAGATTGTTAGACCAAGATTGTTTTGATGAGTTAAAAGACTGCTCCGGATGAGCCGACTATGATGTAGAATCGAAGACTAAGTTCTAGTACGAAGGCGATCGTACTAGGTCATCTGGAGACGAGGAATGACAAGACACCCGGAGACAAGCTCAAGTCTAGTCATCTGCAGTGAGACAAATATGAAGAGCTCGGACGAGGTCAAGATAAGCCGAGTAGAATAAGAAAGGCTAATCTTCACCAAGTCATTTCTATGAGACAAGTAGGAAGAATCACCGAGGTGTTAGCGATTTTCAAGATTAAGTTTGTTAGCGGTTTCAAGTTTGTTAGAACTAACTAACAAACTAACCGACTTTTCGACTTATATATAGGTCTAGGTTTTTCATTCTTCAGATATAGAGATAACATTTATGCATATTTGATTTACACAAGTCACTACTCGTATTCCATAATCTTTTCACAAGAGTTTCTAGAGAAATTTCAAAAAGTTCTAAGTGTTTTTAGAACACTTTTCCTGTAATCTTCAAAATCCAATATACACCGTAATAGTTAGGTTTCTAGAAGAAGAGTCTAGGAGATTGAAGATTTGAAGAATTGTACAAGTTGTAAGTTGTAAGTTTGGAAGTGAGAAAGTAAGCGGTAAGTAGAGTCCCTTCTTCAAATTGAAGGAGGAGAGTGGATGTAGGATTTTAAAATCCGAACCACTATAAATCGGTGTTATTTCTTGCTTTCTTTAATTTTCTGTTTATTTTACAATTGTGTTACATCAAGAGTTAAATTCAGAATCTTAACTAAAATCAGTATTTCAACCTTGCTTTTGATCTTATAAGAAGTTGAGAATTTAATCTTAATCTGTGCCTAATCGATACTTTGGATTGATTTTGAGATTTGAAAAATCAACAAAATCTATTCAAACCCCCTTTCTAGATTTTGTTCTAGAAAACTTACTTAAGGTTTTAATCATCTCAACTCTCCGGGACCAACAAGTGGTATCAAAGCGGTGTTAAGTCAGTTTACGATATTGGTTTTAGGTCTTGAACAAGATTCTGAAATAATCTTGATTTTCTTCATTTTCTTTCATTCCTAACAGTGCTACTAATAAGCTTTTGTGGAGTATTTTTGTCTTTGTTTCATCATGTCTTCAGTAAAAGTAATAAGTCCAGAATCACTGAATTTTCAATTGAAGAGTATGATTATTGGAAATTTAGGATGGAAAATCATCTAAAGGCCATTCATGATAGAATGGAAGAGGTTCTTGAGGAAGGTCCTATAAAGTTTTTCCATGGAGGCACCAAAGACTGGAGCAGAGGTAGCTGAATCAAGAACTAGGCAAGAGAAGAAGAGTTCGATTGACTAATGATGAAAGGAAGGTCCACAATCTTGACCAAGTAGCTAGAATGAAATCATAGAGACTTTGAGTAAAGATTGGATAGAGAAGGTTAAAAGATGTAAAACAGCCAAAGAAATGTGGCAAACCTTAGCTAATGTTTGTGAAGGGTCTCGACCAAGTTAAGGAGAACAAGCTACAAAGATTGCATACATTTGAAACATTCAAGATGAAAGAAAATGAGTCCGTAGATCAGTTTGATATGAGGTTGACCAATCTTCTAAACAAAGCAATGACCTTGGAAAGAATTATTCAGAAAAGGAGATTAACAACAAGATTCTGAGATCATTAACCAAGAGATGGAGGGAAAAATCCAATATCCTTAAAGCAACTCAAGATTTATCATCTATTACTCATCATACTTTATTTTCTCATCTTAAAGCTTTAGAATATGACATCCAGATAGAAGATGAGGAAGATGAGATGGAGTCAAGCACCTCATCCAAATCTTGCCTTTGTCATTAAAGAAGACAAGGTGCCAACGAGAGGTGTAGGAGCCGATCTATCTTTGAAAGAAGCGAGATGGCTTTACTTACAAAAAGGTATGATAAATTGAGAATGAAGTATAAGAGAAATAAATTGAGATTTGCGGTAGAGATAGACAAAGATCCAGATCGAGATAGGAAGGTAGACAAATCTTCAGATGATGACAAAAACAAGAGCTGACAAGAAGATACAGATCACCTATTAGAAGAAATACTTCCAGTCCCAAATCAGATAGGAGTGACATTTGCTATACTTGCAACAAGCCAGGACATTTCATTTATGACTGTCCTCAACCGACTCCTAAAGAAAGGGAAGAGAAGAGGAAGAAAAGAGACAGAGATTTGCGAGATCAAAGAGCTTTGTTGGCTGAAGAAAAAGAGCCAAAGAAATCATCATCATCTTCATCATCCTCATCTGATTTTGGATCGATGATGAGATCTGTCTCATGGCTAATGAGGTAATCTACTATTCATCTTCGGATAATGATTCTTGTCATCCGCATCCGATCATGACCAAAATATTATACATGAATTATTGAGAGATTTAAAGACATCTTTAGCTGCTTATAAACAATTGAGACAGAGAATTTATTTTTAAAGGATCAGATTCAAATTCTAAATAAAGGCAAGCAGGTGATGAACAGCTTTAAGACCGAGGAAACATTCAAGGGGAATGTTTTCATCTGATCAAGCGATACATCACCACCTTACCCGAAAGGTTAGAAAATGAACTGAAAACTTAAAAGATAAATTTGAAGTAATCATGCTGAAAATGAATTAATTAAGAAAGACAATGAGAAGCTTGTTTTCAAAATTAGTCACCTTAATAATTCACAATCGGTAATAGATCATATTTTTAATACTTCCTTAAATCTCATGATAAGACAGGACTTGGTTATGATAGGAACAATAAATCAGATGTTCAAAAACCTAGGAAATTTGTGAAAGCATCTGTTTAATCAAAGGATATTAAAATTGGTCCATGGAAACCAACTAGTCGGATAAGGACTACGGCTTCGATGCGAAACCAAGAATTCACCAAAGAATTCCTATCGTACTAGAAGGAATCCAAGAATCAAAATAAGAAGATTTTCTTATTATAATTCTTTTGATGGAAGGAGCAAATGCTATCCTACATTTCCTAAGTTTAGGATAATTACCCAATCTGAATACAACAAGTTGTCATTTAAAAATGATATTATTGTAGACAGATTTGGTAGAAAATCTGAGTCGACTTGTTGTCTGCAGATGAGATGTTTGTTTGGATTCCTAAAGTGATTCTTGACCCAAAAGGACCCAAGATCACTAGGGTACCTCAAAACTAATCTGTTTTACAGGATTCACAGGATCATCACTTAAGGAAGAGATCTTAGCTTCAATATGGTACATCGACAAAGGGTCGTTCACAACATATGACCCATAACAAGAAGTTGTTATCAAATTTTCAAAGCATTGATGGTCCAAGAGTTGTATTTGGTGATAATAATTGTGGTCGGACTAAAGGTATAGGTACTTTGATTATCAAGGATATTCGTATCTCGAGGTATATTTTGTTGAAGGTTTGAAACATAATCATTATCTGCTTTCTCAGCTTTGTGATAAAGGTTTTCTTGTAAAATTTTCAAGGGATAAATGTGATATTTTGGATAATTCCTCGTATAAGGTACTATTAATCGGCTTGAGGACAGGGTAATGTCTATGTGGCCAACTTTAATAGTTGTTCCCAAGATACTTGTCTCGATGGCTAAGGGTGGAGAAAATGTCACCGGCTATGGCATAAAAGGCTTAGTCATCTGAATTTCAAGACCCTTAGTAAGCTGGCTAAGAAGAACCTTGTTAAGGGATTACCCGAAAACTTTTATCAACTCGATCTTAAATGTGATGCTTGTCAAAAAGGTAAACAGCCTAGACACTCATTTAAGAGTATTAACTCCTCCTCATCCGAAAGAGTGTTGCAACTCCTTCATCCTGGATTTGTTTGGACCTGTTACACCTCTCGGCTTCGGTGGAAGGAAATATACTCTTGTTGTAGTAGATGACTTCTCTAGATACACTTGGGTTATATTTCTTTTCAAGAAAAATGAGACTATGAACAAGATTCCCGATCTGCTGCATAAATTCGTAATGAGAAGGGAGTTAATATTATTAAAATCGAAGTGATAAGGGTACGAATTTTTGAATTCTTGTTTATCTAACTTCTTCAATGAGTTTGGAATTATACATGAGACATCTTCAGCAAGAACTCCTCAACAAAATGGAGTGGTTGAAAGAAGGAATAGAACTTTGAAGGAAGCACCAGAGCATGTTGGTGAGTATAATACCCTCATAGGTTCTCGGGGCGTAAGCTATCAACACGGCTTGCTATACTCGTAACGTGCTTAGTTGTCAAAGATAAGGGTAAGACTCCTTATGAGATTTGGAAGGGTAAGATTCCAAGGATCTCATACTCCAAAGCTTTTGGTTGTAAGTGTTTCATTCACAACAATGGGAAATCTAAGTTAAGAACTTTTGATGCTAAAGCGGTGATGGAATATTCTTAGGATATTCTAATACTTCAAAGGCATTTAGAGTTTTTAACAAGACAACCCTTTGTGTGGAGGAAACTCCTCATGTTGTTTTTGATGAGTTGTATTCCTTCTCGGATAAAGTGAATCAAATTTCTGAAAATCTAGATAAAATTGAATTATCGAAGACTAAACATAGAACTATTTATCTACCTACTCTTGACTCGAGAATCGAGATGAAGAAGAATCCCCATCCGATAATCGTAAGACAACTTCTCGATCGCACTCCTTCGCATCGCACACCTTTGACATCACCGATCGGCAGACGAGTCACCGATGAAGGGGGAACGTCACCGAGGTTGAGT
This sequence comes from Paraleonurus japonicus, assembly GCA_030762865.1. NCBI lineage: Eukaryota > Viridiplantae > Streptophyta > Magnoliopsida > Lamiales > Lamiaceae > Paraleonurus > Paraleonurus japonicus. The sequence goes on along the minus strand of CM061053.1, from coordinate 33,736,761 downwards.
CGGATGAGTTGCCGATCGAGACTCAAGATGAGGATACTTCTCCTCATATAGGCAAAAGGATGAGAAGCTATCATCCATCCGATCGGATTATAGGAGACCCATCTAGTAGTGTGCAGACACGAATGATGTTAGACAACCGAAAGTCTTTTCAGCTTGTTATGTATCGCTTCTTGAACCCAAGTCTATTGAGGAAGCATTATCGCACTCCAAACCTGGATAACAAATGCATGCAGGAAGAATTGCATCGCTTTGAAAGACAAAATGTATGGGATCTAGTGGAAAGACCTTTACATAAAGATTATAGGCACCAAATGGGTGTTTAAAAATAAAATAGATGAGAACAATATTATTGTTCGAAATAAGGCAAGACTGGTTGCACAAGGTTATTCACGGTGGAGGGAATAGACTATGATGAAACCTATGCTCCAGCTTGCTGATTAGAGGCAATAAGATTGTTCTTGGCATTTGCATATAAGTCTTTCAAAGTTTTTCAAATGGATGTTAAGTCTGCTTTTCTTAATGGTGTGTTACTTGAAGAGGTCTATGTAGAGCAGCCTCCGGGTTTAAGATCAATAACAAGGTCTATAAACTCAACAAAGCTCTATATGGATCAAACAAGCTCCCGCAGCTTGGTATGATACTTTATCCGATTTCTTGACATCAAATGGTTTTTCTAAAGGTAAGATTGATAGAACTTTGTTTAGAAAGGAAGTAGATGGCAACATTTTACTAGTTCAAATTTATGTAGATGACATAATTTTTGGTTCACCTAATCAAATTATCTCAAATTATGTGAAGAGTTTAGCTTTCTCATGAAGAACAGGTTTGAAATGTCAATGATGGGAGAATTGACATACTTTCTAGGCTTACAAATTAAACAGATGAGTAAGGGTATATTTATACATCACCTAAGTATGCTAAGGATCTGATTGAGAAATTTGGAATGATTACTAGCAGAGAAGTAAAAATACCTATGGCAACTAACTTCTCAATGGATTCAGATGAGCAGGGATACCCACCGATGCAACGGAGTATCGTGGACTGATTGGGTCTCTTCTCTATCTCACCGCAAGTAGGCCGTATATAGCCTTTGCAGCTGGAGTATGTGCAAGATTCCATCTAATCCCAAGAAAACTCATCCTGAGACTGCTAAGAAAATTCTTAGATATCTCAAAGGAACTTTGCAAGTAGGGTTATGGTACCCGGTGATGACAACTTTGAGTTATCAAAGTTATTCGATTCAGACTTTGGAGGATGTAAGATTGATAGAAAATCCACTTCCTGGAACTTGTCAATTCTTAGGCAACAAATTAATTTCTTGGTTATCTAAGAAACATGACATCTGTTGCCACCTCCACAATCGAAGCCGAGTACATGGCACTGGAAGTTGTTGTTCTCAACTCCTCTGGATTAGTCAACATCATAGAGACTATAATATTCAAACATCACTGCTCCTATTTACCGTGATAGTAATAGTGCAATAGCAATGACTTACAATCCTGTTTTACATTCTAGATGCAAGCATATAGATATTAGGCATCATTTCATTAGGGATCATGTTGAAAAGAATGACATTAGAATTGAGAAAATTGCCACCGAATCACAAAAAGTCGACATTCTTACAAAACCATTAGTCGAGACTAAGTTTAAAGAAATGTGCTTAGAATTAGGATTACTTGATGCATCTTTAGCTGATTTCTAAATTTGTGTGCATTTGTTTTCTCATTCTTCTTCTTTCTTTAAATTAATGTCTAGAAAGAATTATCGACTAGATATGTGTCAAAGGGCAATCGGGTAGTTGATATCATTGATCTCCTTTTAGGAATCAAGAATCAAGGATTAGTCATATTGACCTTATCTCGAATTGATAATTACTTATTCGACATTGAGTAAATCGACAAGGACATAATAGTCAAATTTGAACTCTGAAGAAAGCAGATGACTATTTACATCCTATCTCGATTTACCTTTAGCTTCGATGGTTTCCTTTGAGTTTATGTTTTTGCGAGAACAGGTGTCTCGTATAACATTGTTTCATTCTTTTATTCAAATTTCTTTATTCTTAACCCGAGTCCGATCTGCTTTCTTAAAAATTTGTTTAGAAAAATTAAATCTAAATGTGTTTTGTTTAAACCTCGGTTTGAAAAATGCTAAAAGTTACATTTAAATTGTTGGTTTTCAGGATCGCAGAAAGTTACTCTATCGATGACTTTCTAAAACTTATCTGCTTTAAGCCGATCTGCTTTTTCAAACCCATCTGCTTAGAAAACCTTCGCTTGAAGTAAGATATCACGTGTCGACGCCGTATACTTACTTCTCTGAATAAAGTAACCTATATCGGTCAAATCAACAGTCTATAAAGTAACTATTTACGCATTCCAAAGGCGATTGCAATTCACGCGCTGAATCCTAATCGCTTATCTTAGTTTTTAACCGTTGATTAATACTCAAGAAACCTTTTTGAATAAATGGCTGAGATTAATTCATATTTTCAAAAATGGCGGTTTCTCTTTCCAATTTTCCCCCTATAAATACATCTTCTTCTTCCCTAAAATCTTTTCTTTCCATACTCGTAAAACCCGCATATTTTGTCAAACTCTTTACAAATTCACAAAAACTTCAAATGGCATCTTCTTCAAAAACTACCAAAACTTATAAACCCACATACATTTCCACAAATATTTCTCATTTCAAAATGAATGAGGAATATTTTAAAAATCGCTTGAAAGCAGAAATGTATGTTGATTTTGAAACCACCAATGACCCGAGACCGCAGAGATTCTTCGCCTTCTTGAAGCCTCACGACTCGCAGGTTTCCTTTCAACGAAGTCTCCGCAATGTAACGGCGGATTTGTTAGGAGCAAGAGTTTTGGCCAGAATGGAGGATACCTGTGATGGTTTGATACATCTCGTGGATGGAACAACACCGAAGTTATTCCGTGCAAAACATTGCTAGGATTTTACACGTCAATGGAGGGGTAAATCCATTGACGTATAAGGAGGATAGTTGGGAAGAATCCTTCGATATGATGGCGAGGGTTAGTTACAGGGAACTCGCAGGATTTGAAGAAGAACCTCGTTGAGAAGAAAATATAGGCCGCGATGACGGTGGTGACGAAAGTACTTCTGGGTGAGCAAAGCTCACATGATGGGTTAACCAAACCTAGATTGTGTGTGATGCGAGCCATTATGGACGGGTCCAAGTTGATCGGGTGGATTTGCTTCGCTCAAGCTCGGGGAGGAGAAGAAGCGACTGACTTTCAAGTCAAATGCAGAGGGTCGGGTTCCTACTTCGGACAGTCGACTTCTTTAATAAAATTACCGTTTCCGATTGAAGGGCTGAATAGAGAGGCCGACTGAGAATAGGCACTAAAAAGTATTCGGCGTAAGGGCATCCTCACAAAGGATGACAGATCGAGGAATTCCGACTCGGATGATGAGTCCGATGCAGCCGAGCTCGCAGGCTGGTGGTCAGCACTGCTGAGGGACAGTGGTCCAAAGAAATTAACAAATTGAGGTGGCCCCAAAGTGGAGGTCGAAACAGAGGGACATGAAGCACAGCAGCCGAGGTCGTACCTCAAGTTCAACCCATCAAACAGCTACCGTGATCCCAAGGATGTTTCAAAGGAGGAAGAGGAGGCCGGTGAAAGCCTCTAAAAGAAGAAGGGGGAAAGCTCATCTCACGCTCCCGCCAAGGTTGCCTCGTATGAAGAGGAAGAAGAGGAAGCGTAAATTCCCTTGGTGAGGAGGCCAAGACGAGCAGCCCAGAGCTCAAGGATCCACCAAGTCTGGTAGCTCCGAACAACAGATAGATCTATCAACCCTGCTACCAGAGGAGGTTCCGGTCCTTCAGATAGCAGCCGAGGTTGGTCAACTGGAGGCTCCTCTCTCCCCAACCGATGAAACTGTTCTTTCCCCAATTCCAGAGGCAGTACAAGTCTTTCCACATCTCCTTCCTTATCTTCCATACTCCTATAGTTGAAGAAATGCCTCAGCCGGCATTTCGAGCCTTTGCCTCACTCGAACTCCCACCACCCAAACAGCGATGAAGGGGTATCCCAGCCGGTACCTCGAGCCTCTCCAATGTACCTCTACACCCAAATCCCTACAATCCAAATCCCAACAAATTCAAACCGATTTCCCACCTCTACCATCTTCACCACCACCCGAAATCCCACCCCCACCCTCATCCGAACAAATACCTTCTCCCATAGTCCAAACCTCACCAATCCCAATGATATCCTACTCTTCTCTTCCTACTATTCAAACACAAGATATTCCTCTCCCATCTACTCAACCAACCAACACCTTCCTCGTCCGACTCCTCAACCGAGGATGATGACACTCGATTTAAGCCCAACCACTGCCATCTCCTCCATCCCGACCCTTGCCGAAAAGAAAATCAATGCTACATTCAGAAGAAAGATGGAAAGGAGGACAAGGAGGATGGTCAAAGCTGTAACGGACACAATGCTAGCCAAAGATGAGAGAAGTTGAGGTAACTTTATCTCGATAAAATCGTAAATGTCACTAACTCGCGGCCGGGCCGGTAAAGTGAAATCTATGGAGGAGGAGATGAGGACATTGAAGGAGGAAGTGATGGGTTATAATCAGCTGGTTGTGAATGAGTCGGGTCAGAGACCACCTGCACTTCGTGGTCAAGTGCAATAATTTGGAAGCTAAACTTTCGCACTTGGTCTGGGTTAAAAAGGGGGAAACAAATTGAGGCGTAAAAGAGACAAGCCCTCACAGCCGAGGCGGAAAAGAGACAAGCCCTCACACCGTGGTCGAGGAGACCAAGAGAGAACTAGGCACTAAGGCCAACACAGCTGATCCGGGAGGCAGCCAGGAAGAAGCTCGAATCAAATCGGATGAGCCGGCCGCACTCCAATTGAGGGTAAGTCAACTAGAAGAGGCTGTGAAGGAAGATGAGGAGAAGAGGAGGAAAGATGAAGAGGAGAGGACGGAGAAACTCTTGGCTCAAATTTTAAAGAATCTGAATTTGAAGGAGCCAAGGGTAAAGGAAAGGAAGTAGCAGCCGCCGAGCCCAGATCACCAAATCATCCCTGTGGCCGCCGCTAAAGGGAAAGGTAAGAGGGAAGCCGACTATTCCAATCTCTCGATGAGCAGATCAAAAGAATAAAGAGAGAGTTGGAATTTTACGGTAAGAAGGAGAAGAAGAAGCAAAAGAAGAAGAAAGACTCCAATGTCTTCTCGGAGTGCCGCCGAGCGTAAATAGCTAATCAAGGATCGTGAGCAATGGGAACTTCAGACCATTTCATACCACGTCTGCTCCTCCTAAGTCGGCCTGGAAAATATGGAGATGAATATAGAAAGAAGAATCTGGAGGGTATGTGGATATACTTGTATATTCTCAAAGGCCCCGAGCAACTCAAGAAGACCCGTGCACTTGGCTTGGCACGAATGGATGGAAAAGGTAGATGGAGATTTCTATGCTAGGCCGCTAGAAGAAGCCGATGCGTAATTCAACGTCAACCTCGATCTCTCCACCTTTCGAGTATGCCATCCCCGCAAAGAAATCAGATGGATCCCTTGACCTAGACCGGGTCAAGGGAATTTTGAAGAAAGCAGAGGCCGAGTCCGGACTTGTACAAGGAGATGACCCAAGCAGCCTTAGAAGGCGCGTATTCAATCGGGCCGATGATTCCGCATTTAAGACCTGGGGAGTCTAATAGAAACAGGATTTTTTTCCTTCTCCTTATCTTTTTCTTATATTCTTTGTAAATCATTGTAAATCCAATATGAATATACCGTGATTGATTTGGTTTACTTCTAAAAGTTGTTTTTCCATTTAAAATTTTTATTGTTCTTAAAAGTATTATTCATCCGAAAATTTTCAAAATTTTCTAAGTCTCTGAAATTTTCAAAATTTTTCTAAGTCTAAAATTTTCAAAACTTTCTAAGTCTAATTTTTTTAAGATTCTAAGACTTAAAAGTTTTACTTCGTGAAAAGTCTAGAAGACTTAAATAAATTTTTTTATTTGTGAATCGATTAAAGTGAAAGTGTGTTCGATATATCTATTTGATTAACCTTGATTAACTCTAAACTAATTTCAAATGTGAGTGTGTCTCTTTTCTTGTAGGTTTTAACTTCATCAAAAAGGGGGAAATTGTTAGACCAAGATTGTTTTGATGAGTTAAAAGACTGCTCCAGATGAGCAGACTATGATGTAGAATCGAAGACTAAGTTCTAGTACGAAGCCGATCGAGACTAGGTCATCTCGAGACGAGGAATGACAAGACACCGGAGACAAGCTCAAGTCTAGTCATCTGCAGTGAGACAAATATGAAGAGCTCAGACGAGGTCAAGATAAGCCGAGTAGAATAAGAAAGGCTAATCTTCACCAAGTCACCGCAGACAAGTAGGAAGAATCACCGAGGTGTTAAGCAGCTTTCAAGATTAAGTTTGTTAAGTTAGCTTCAAGTTTGTTAGAACTAACTAACAAACTAACCGACTTTTCGTACTTATATATAGGTCTAGGTTTTCATTCTTCAGTATATAGAGATAACATTTATGCATATTTGATTTACACAAGTCACTACTCGCATTCCATAATCTTTTCACAAGAGTTTCTAGAGAAATTTCAAAAAGTTCTAAGTGTTTTTAGAACATTTTTCCCGTAATCTTCAAAATCCAATATACACCGTAATAGTTAGGTTTCTAGAAGAAGAGTCTAGGAGATTGAAGATTTGAAGAATTGTACAAGTTGTAAGTTGTAAGTCGGAAGTGAGAAAGTAAGCAGTAAGTAGAGTCCCTTCTTCAAATTAAAGGAGGAGAGTGGATGTAGGATTTTAAAATCCGAACCACTATAAATCCCGGTGTTATTTCTTGCTTTCTTTAATTTTCTGTTTATTTTACAATTGTGTTACATCAAGAGTTAAATTCAGAATCTTAACTAAAATCGTATTTCAACCTTGCTTTTGATCTTATAAGAAGTTGAGAATTTAATCTTAACTCCTGTGCCTAATCTCGATACTTTGGATTGATTTTTGAGATTTGAAAAATCAACAAAATCTATTCAAACCCCCTTTCTAGATTTTGTTCTAGAAAGCTTACTTAAGGTTTTAATCATCTCAACTCTCCGGGACCAACAGAGATTGGTGTTGAAGACTCAAGCATTCCTATTGTTGTTGATTGAAGATCAATTGGTGATGTTTTTCCTCTTTTGTCTCTTTAATTTCTTAATTGTTGTGATTTGCTTTGTGTTTGATCAATTCTATCTTCTTCCCATGGGTATTGTCTGTGGTACCATGGGCTAAATCTCTTGTGCTTGGGTTAATTGAAATTGATGATGATTTGATTGATGATGCTATAATTGTTGATGATTGGAGGTCAATTAAGTAGATTGCTTACTAATTGTGATTCTCAATTGTGCTTCATGCATAATTATCTCTTTAGATTAGTGTTTGATCACCCTAGCTATAGACGAGAGTTGCACTAACGTGATCCGGTGTTAATCGGGTGATAATTGTGTATGAATGCATGGATTGGGTGCTTCGAATCGAGAGATTAGTTGCACTAAGGATACTCACGTTAGTTTGTTTCCTAATTGTGATTCTTCATTGTGCTTTGTGTAAAATTGTCTCTTTAGATTAATGGTTAATCACCCTAGCAATAGGCGAGAGTTGAGCTAACGTGATTAGGTGTTGATCGGGTTTCAATTTTGCATGATTGTATGAATTGGGGATTTCTACATTGAGAGATGGGAAAGACTAAGGATACTCACATTAGGCATTGTGATTTTAATGGAGTGATTAATTTCATGATGGTTTATGCTTTCTATCTTAGTTGATTTGCAATTTGATTCAATTGTAGCTTGTTGATTAATGATTCATTGATGGATGTTAATCCTAGCACCTCTATTCCACCATTTATTGTTGTTTTTGTTCTCGCATCTTTAGTGTTCGATCATTTGTTTGCTTGTTTTAGTTTGTATTTTGCAAGTGTTTTGTTGTTTTTGCTCCAAACCATTGTTGTAACTCTAGTCATTAATAACTTGTATTCCTAGGGCCTCATGTGCATACTTTTTCCCATGGGTTCGATATTTTGTTGATTGGTCTTAATAACACTTACCCGAGGGTGCCGGCCATGTGATAAAAATCAAATTTTTGAAGAAAGCTAGACTCCGAGGCTCAGCCCTCGAGTCGAGGATCTTGGAAAAGGCGGAAAGCTCGAGTCGAGGGCTGAGCCTCTATTAGGAAGAAAGTTGTAGTTAGTTTTGATGAGTTAAAATGTAAAATTGGATGACCAAATGAGTATCTTGTATAGACAACTCGATGTAGTAATAATATGTAATTGAAGCTAAGTACAAATAATAGATAAGGATACACAAACTATCGTATAAGGACAAGGAATCGATGAGGACAAGGAATCAAGAGGATAAGATATCGAAGAAGACAAGTGTGAAGAGGACAGATGAGGTCAAGAATTATAAACAGACACTCATCAAGAAGAGAGACTAACACGAATACAGAGTGAATAAAAGATAAGACAATGAAGTGTTAGGAAATTTCATATAAGTTTCAAGAAGCGCTTATAACCAACCAAGAAGAAGTTACAAGATTCAGTTAGCTTGTTATAACTAATCGAAACAGAATCTACAAGGTAGTTACAATCGCCAATGAAGATCTCTATAAATAGGGATAGAAACCAGTAATAGAATTAACTTTTGTAACTTCACAATTATTCACTTGCATTCTCTACAATACGCTAGCATTCAAAATATTGTAATCACATGCACAAACGTTCTATACGTTTCAGCTTCTTAGTGTTTGTAGAACACTTTTAAAGAACATCTTCAAGCCATTTATATTCAGAAATTAGGAAGAAATTGTTGTAAAGTCAAGATTCACGTTGTAAGCAAGTAAGCGAGAAAGAAGGAAGATAGTAAGTGAAGACCCTTCTTCAAGTTGAAGGACGAGAGTGGACGTAGAATCGCTTGATCCAACCACTATAAATTGTCTTGTTCTTTATTGCTTTTAATTACTTATCTGTTCTTATTCAATTTCAATTTCTATTCTAAATTCAATTTGTAATTAAATTTAGACGAATTATCGATTTGCTTTTGATCCGGTGAAAGTTGAGTTTAAAACCGAATTCATTTTGTAAACTTTGGTGTCTTGAATTAATTTTCTAAGTTTTGGAAAAGTTAGAAAATCTATTCAACCCCCCTTCTAGATTTTTCCTAGAAGGTCAAGCTTTCAACTTATCTTTGATATACTCAACTTAAGGGACCAACAAGTGGTATCAAAGCAAGTTACGCTGTTTCGATATTGATTTTTGGTCTTAATAAAGATTCTCAAATTATCTCTTGATTATCTTTTTTTCTTTAACCTTGCTACTAACAAGTTTTTGTTGAGTTTTTCTTTGCCTCATCATGTCATCCGTAAAAAGCAAGAAATCTAGAAGCTTGCCTCAATTTTCGATCGAGGAATATGATTACCGGAAATTCAGGATGGAGAATCATCTCAAAGCAATTTATAACAGAATGGAAGAGGTTCTTGAAGAAGGACCTATCAAGTTCTATCATGGAGGGACCAGCGATGGTACTGCTGCAGAGACTAGAGTAAGACAGAAAAGAAGAGTTCTCGAACTAACTAGTGATGAAAGGAAAATTCACAACTTGGATCAAGTGGCCGTAACGGAAATTAGAGAAACTCTAAGCAATGATTGGATTGAGAAGGTAAAGAGATGTAAATCTGCTAAAGAAATGTGGGAAACTCTGGTTGGAATTTGTGAAGGATCGTAATGTGTTAAAGAAAATAAACCGCAATCAGAGTATTACATACTTTTGACACCTTCAAAATGAAAGAAGGAGAAACCATTGATCAACCGGATGTTAGATTGACTAATCTTCTTAATAAAGCAAATGATTTGGGTAAAACCTATTCGTGAGAAAGAAATCAACAACAAGGTGTTGAGGTCTTTAAGCAAAAGGTGGAGAGAGAAAGCTAACATTCTCAAAGCCACTCGTAATTTGTCTTCAATTTCACATCACACCCTGTTTTCTAATCTCAAGGCACTAGAATATGATATTCAAATCGAAGACGAATCTTCAATATCCTGGGAAGACAGGTTGCTTTCTTCATCAAGAAGAATTCGAGAAAATTTCTAAAGCATCCGATTTATCGATTAAGGAGGAAATGACACTTTTGATAAAACGCTATGAGAGACTCAAAATGAAGTACAAGGGAAATAAAAGAGATCGATCAAGCCGAAGGAATTACAAATCGGATAAAGAAGAAAAGAGTTCGCATAATGATAAGAAAAAGGATCGACTAGAAAGCAAAAATCACCAATTAGAAGAGGAGATAGTAGTCCTAAAACAGACAGAGGAGATATTTGTTATACATGCAACAAACCTCGGACACTACAGCTTATGATTGTCCTCAACTCACTCCAAGAGAGAGAGAAGAAAAGATGAAAAGCGAGATAGAAGGTATGCACCAAAGAGCACTCCTAGCCGAGAAGGAAGAAGTACATGTAACATTATCATCCTCATCTTCATCTCGATTTTGGGTCGAGATAATGACATCTCGCTAATGGCAAAAGAGGTACACTATTACTCATCTTCGTATAATGATTGTGATAACTTATCGTAAACCGATCCTAGTCTTATTAATAAACTTTTGAAAGACTTGAAGACCGCTCTATCTCGCATATAAACAGATAGAGACTGAAAATTTTAGTTTAAAGAATCAAATTACTCGATCTAACTAAAGTCAATCGATTGCAGGATAGTGAGAAACTAGACTTTTCATTCATGGGGGAATGTCGACTAACACTATCACTAGCACCTCGTCCGATAAGACAGACAAGTTAGAAAAAGAATTGAATTCTTTAAAAATAAAATTTTCAAACATCTATTCTCGAGAATGAGAGTTATAAAAGAACTAGAGAATTAATTCTCAAGTTAGGTCTTTTAAATAACACTCGTACCACAATAGATAAGATCTTCAACACTTCACAAAAAGTCTAATGACAAGACTGGATTAGGTTTTGATAGGAATAAAAAAATGATCCCATAAAACCTAGAGTTTTTGTTAAAGCGATTAAACCAAAGGTTGAGACTAGATTTAGTCCTTGGAAACCTAAGGAACTAATCACCTCATCCGACACTTCGAAAAGAAAACACGCACGTGGAAAGTTGCTCCTAAGGCTAAACCAAAGACTAAGACAAAGTCTTATCCTATGTATAATAAGCTTTGATGGAAGAAGTAAAACATATCCATTTTTAACAAAATATAAGAAAATTACAAAAGATCAGTTAAACAAGATTGATCTTGAAAGTCTTATCTTAGTAGATAGATATGGATGTAAACTTCAATCTATGGTTTTAAGGAACATAGATATCTTTGTCTGGATACCTAAGTGTCAACTTAACATGAAAGGACCCAAATTACAAAGGGTACCTAAGAATTAAATTTGTGATTGCAGAAGACATGAAGATAGTAGAAAGAGGAGACATTCTTGAGATCATTTGGTACATTGACAGTGGTTGTTCCAAGCATATGACCTATGAAAGACGTCTTCTTTCTAACTATCACCCATAGACGGTCCGAGAGTAATGTTTGGAGATAACAATTATGGACTTACCAAAGGTGTAGGGACATTCATGATAGGTGATATTCAAGTAAATGAAGTCTACTATATGGAAGGATTGAAGCACAACTTATTGTCGGTTTCACAATTTTGTGATAAGGGGTTAAGTGTCAAATTTACTCATAATGCATGCTATGTGCTGATAGTATTAATGAAAATATATTATTAGCTGAGTCGACAAGGTAACATTTATGTTGCTAAATTTAAAAGTTGTCCTAAAGATACTTGTCTTGTTACTGAAGAGTTCGACGATTTATGTTGGCTATGGCATAAACGTCTTGGCCACTTAAACTTCAAAACTCTTAACAATATTGCAAGGAAATATTTAGTAAAAGGACTCCCGATAAAGTATTTTCAAAGAACCATGTGTGTGATTCTTGTCAAAAAGGAAAACAGACTAAAGCTTCTTTTAAAACAATAAGTAGTCCTTCTTCAGAAAGAATTTTGGAACTTCTTCATATGGATCTTTTGGTCCAAGAACACCCTCGCTTTCAAAGTGGAAGAAAATATACTTTGGTAATTGTTGATGATTTTTCAAGATTTACCTAGGTTATTTTCTTATACAAAAAGAATGAGACTATGATTAAGATTCCGTAATTTCTTAAAAAGGTTCAAAATGAAAAAGGACTAACTATTATTAAGATAAGAAGTGATAAAGGTACTGAATTCCTTAATAAGCTTGTCACTAACTACCGCACCGAGAATGACATAGCTCATGAAACATCTCACGCACGGACACCATAGCAAAATGGAGTAGTTGAAATGAGAAACAGGACCCCGAAAGAGGCAACTAGAATAATGTTATCTCGAGTACAACACTCCTCACAGTGTTTTGGGCGTAAGTTGTTAATACAACCTCGTTTTGTTCAAAATAGAAGTTTGATTGTTAAAGATAAGTGCAAAACTCCCTATGAAATTTGGAAGGGAAGATCCCCCAAAATTTCATATTTTCATATATTTGGTTGTAAATGTTTCATTCACAACAATGGAAAATCTCAATTAAAAACTTTTGATACCAAGATAGCGTATGGTATATTCTTGGGATACTCATCCGTATCAAAAGCATATAGAGTTTTTAATAAGACAACCTTGTGTGTAGAAGAAACTCCACATGTTGTATTTGATTAATCTTCTTTTGAGTATAAGAAAACATATGACATCACAAAGATATCGATGATCTCAATCAGATGACCATTAAGAGATCAACTATAAAGTTCTACAATCAAGAATCGACTCGGATGAAGAGAAAGAACCAGATTCAAACAAAGAAAAAGTACCCGAAGCTCTTTCTCACCAAATTGATCGACAACCAGTGTCACAAATGATCGTAGAATCATCTCAAGGTAACATAGAATCATCTCGAAATAAATATTTCAGACAAAACTTCATCCGTTGTAAAGAAAGTAATTTCATATCACCCACTGAACAGATAATTGGAGTTTTAGACTCAAGGCCCAGACAAGGACCCAACTAAATCAAGATTGCATGTTCAGTTGCTATGTGTCATTACTTGAACCTAAGTCTATTATCAAGCTCTAACTGATTCCAACTGGATTAACGCCATGCAAGAAGAACTAAATCAGCTTTCAAAGACAAGATGTGTGGGAGCTTGTTGAAAGGCCTCATCATCAAAAAGTCATTGGAACGAAGTCTTTAAAAACAAAAGAGATGAAAACAATGTTGTGGTTAGAAATAAAGCCGATTAGTTGCTCAAGGGTATTCACAATCGAAGGAATTGATTATGATGAAACCTTTGCACCAAGAGCTCGCCCTGAAGCCATAAGATTGTTTTTAGCATATGCCGCTTTAAAAGATTCATAGTTTTTCAAATGGATGTTAAATCAGCATTTCTTAATGGAATCTTAGCTGAGGATGTTTATGTAGAGCAACCTCCTGGTTTTGTCAAAGGAGACAAGGTTTATAGATTAAGGAAATCTTTATATGGACTTAAACAGCACCTAGAGCATGGTATGATACTTTGTCTCGATTATTTAATTCAAAATGGTTTTGTAAAAGGTAGGATTGATAGAACTCTTTTCGTAAAAAAATTTGGTTGTGATCTTCTATCGTCTGCATTTATGTTGATGATATTATCTTTGGATCAACTAACACATCTTTGTGCGAAGAATTTAGTCATCTTATGAAAAGTCGATTTGAAATGTCCATGATGGGAGAGATGACCTACTTTCTTGGACTTCAAGTCAAGGCATAAAGAAGGGAATATTCATTAATCAAGCCAAATACACAAAGTTCTCATTGAAAAATTTGGAATAGGTACAAGTCGTGAAGCCAAGATACCTATGATGACAAACTTTTCAATGGATCCAGATGAGAAGGGGAAGAAACAGATCAAACCGAGTATCGAAGTCTAATTGGTTCATTACTATATTTAATTGTTAGTAGACCTGATATTTCTTTGCGCTTGGAGTTCTGCGCACGATTCAAGCTAATCTTAAAAGAAGTCATCTTGAAGCAAAGAAAGAAAATTCTTAAATACTTAAAAGGTACAAGAAATGTTGGACTCGTGGTATCCAATGATGACAATTTCGAGTTGTCTGGATACTCGATTCAGACTTTGGTGGGTGTAAGATAGATAGGAAATCTACATCTAGTATTTGCCAATTTCTTGGTAGTAAGCTGATTTCATGGTTGTCTAAGAAACAAACCTCTCGTAGCTACTTCCACAATCAAGCCGAGTATATGGCACTGGAAGTTGTCGCTCACAACCGATCTCGGATTAGTCAACAATTAAGGGACTATAATATTATCACCAAAGATGTACCAATCTTTTGTGATAGTAATAGTGTCATAGCTATTACGCAGAACCCAACGTACCTACCAGATGCAAGCATGTTGACATAAGACATCATTTCATTTGAGACCATGTTGAGAAAGGTGACATCGACTTGAAAAGATTCTCGACTGATTTTCAAAGAGCCGACATCTTGACAAAACCTCTGGCAGAGACAAGGTTTAAAGAACTATATGTAGAATTAGGATTATTAGATACTTCTTTAGTCATTCTATAGTCTTACCTTATGTTGTTCATTCTTTGTCTTTCTCATTTAGTTTACTATGTCTAGAAAGAAGTATCGCATTTGAGTAGAAGATCATATGGAAAATCACAGAGCTGATATCATTGATCTCGCATAAAAGGAATCAAGAATCAAGGATTAATCTATTAATCTTAGACCAACTTGATACTTACTTGTCTGACATGAAGTAATTCAAACAAATACATACTAATCAGTCTGTCTTACAAAAACAAATGAGTATATGTACCTTGTCCGAATTACTCACAAAAGTTACTAATGAGTTGCCTTAGTGTTTTGATTTCTAAGAAACAAGGTTTGATAAACATGTCTCAACATATGACAAGGGCTCCTTATCCAAATAATCATAAAACAAACTATGATGTGATCAATCCGCATAAGGTTAAACTATCAGAAGTATCTTCTTAATTGTTTTTTTTTCTTTTAATAAAATTATGCATATTAGTTCATATAATTGATATATGAATTTAATATCATAATCATTTTATTTCTTCAAAAATGAATTTACTCACTTTATTAAAAATATTTTGATTTACAAAATAAAGAGATAAGGGTTCCGATTTTGTTTTTATTAAAATTTGTGTACTTTTCATTTTATCTTTCCAATTAACCGAAAAATAATTCTCAAATAAGTAACTCGTGTCGTGAAAGAAGTTGCTACGGACCCGAAATTTTATCAAATCAAGTTTTGAATTATGTCTTAGTAACATTCACGCTACTGGAAATGGAGGCGGTTTCAAATATAAACCATCGAAGTATCACACGCGACATATTTAATATTATTCTCTGCGCTTTTCAAAATAAATTGTCATAATTGCATTAATGGCGATTTGAAAGCCTATATTTACACTTTTTCAGGCAATTATTAGTATTATAATTGTTTATTATTATATCTTTCCATATAAATAGAAGTAAGTGTGCATAATTTCATTTACGCACACATAAAAACTTTTTCATAACTTCTCAAACTTTTCCTTTCCCTCCCAAAACCTTATACATTCTTCAATGGTGGAAACAAAGAAATCAAACATCACCTTTGAGTATGATTTATCTTCTATTAGAGATAAAACAAAGTCCTGAAATGTATGTTGAATGAGATCTTTCAACCGATCCCGAGACCAGAGAGATTTTATAGTTACTCGAATCGAGGAGTCTACGAGAGAGTATTGCACGATGAAGCCTTCAAGGAACTTAACCCTTGATGATCTCTCTCGCTAAATTTCTAACAAGGGCGAAAGCCATCAAACCGGTTTAGAATCCCAAATTCGAACCAAAGGGAAGAAGAAGAAAGTGGTGGTATCGATTGAAGATTTGGGTGAAATCTTCGGGTTAAGCACGGTTGGGGAAAATCCGTTCACCTACAAAGCATCGCAGTATTTGGAAAGTTTCCGGTTAATGGCTAGGAGAACACACCGTAATACTACGGCGAACTGAAAAGGCCGATGTTAAAATGGCGATATAGGTTGCCGATGCCGATTTTAACGAAATGCATATTGGGTGAGCAGCAAAGCCACGACGGCCCGATAAAGCCTGACTATGTTGCCGTAGGGCTATAATTGATGGAGTCGAAATTAATCGGGCCAGGTGGTCTATTCGAGGTTGATGGAAGAGAAGAAGAGGTTCGTCAAAACCCCATTCTTAGCAGAGCCGATGAGATGGTCTTTAACAAAAATCACAAGTATGATGGCGTAATCACCATCATCCTTGAACACAAACCGGGTTCGCATAACCTTGATTGGAAGGAAGGAGTGAAGAAGCACACCAAACAGAAAGGATTATTAGTCAAAGATGAAAAGATCTTTGGACCATCCGACTCGTAGGAGACGAGATTGCTCCGGCTCTACCACCAAGATAGAAGAAAAGGGCTGGAAAAGCCAAGGCTAAACAAGTTAAGACTGTGGCTGAGGATGAATCCTCGTCTACCGAGACAAGAAGAAGAGGAGGAGGAGATGAAGACAGCTTCCCAAGGGGAAGTGTCTCAGCAGAGGCCGCCGATGTGTCAGAGAAGGAGAAAGGGTGGACATCTCATCGAAGATGAACAAGAAGAAGAGCCAGCTCAATCATCTTCATCATCTTCCTCATCCGAGGATGAAGAACACCAACCCTCCACATCCCAACCTCGCGATGAAGAGGCGCACAAGACCATTGCCTCCGAGCCTCTAAAACAGTCCACTTCCAAAAGTCCAAGCCAACTAAAACCGACAAATGATCCATTTTCTTTCCTTACCTCATCTTTTAAAGAATCAAACCTATATCTTCACCGTCTTAATCCCTCCGGAGAGATGGGAGCAACCGAGCTCTCTCTAAGGATTGTTGGAAAGAAATTCTTACTAAAGAAGGGATCCGCCTAGTAGATGAACCCGATCTACTAGGAGAGCTTGTTGATGTCTCGCCGCTAAGAAGAATAAGGATGGGGTCTTTCGAAGAAACAACTATCCTTATAGCCGAGGCAGAGGAAACAACTTGTTCATCCTGGGAAAAACAAGTCCTCAAGAAAGCCCATCTCGTAATCATTTCTTGATATCCTTTCAGACAAGAACTTTCGGACTACATTCTCGCAAAGGGTATACCTCGGAGATATGCAAATGTAAGATATGAAGGAGAAAGATGAAGAAAAGGGTAAAGTTGAGGAGGAAAAGGTGGAAGAGGAGTCAGAAAAGAAACTCGAGGTGGAGAAACCTAAGGAAGTGACTGGGTAGAGCTGCCGATAAGCCACCGAGATGGATACAACCGAGGAGGCACAAACAGAGCAGTGTGTCGTGGCAAGTACCAGCCGAGGTAGAATCAAGTGCCAACTTCATCAATGCATTGGGCAGATTCTCCTCCACCGCGGTTGAAGCTGAAATTCTAATAGAAGAGATAGATTTAACTCTATCTTCTCCATCCGAAGAGACTCGCCTTGCCCTCTCCGCCTCGCCGTGATCTCGTATCCGAGGTGGAAGCTCAAAGCCGAGGTAACTAGTCTCGAAGAGAGCCTCGTCTCGAGTGCTTTTAGCTCGCTCCAAGTGTCATTACATCGTCTATCAAAGAAAATGTAGAGACCGCTATTCACAAAAAGACAAAAATAGACCTCTAGTTTTCCGGCATCGACACGAGGAAAACATGGCCAAAGTTAAGCGTAAGATTGGTGAAGAAGAGAAGGCTCAAGGAGAATGGGTCAAACAAGATGTCCTAAATGCTTACTCCGAGATCGAGACACCGGCCGAGGACCAAGTCAAAGAATCATGGATCGGTAAGGAGGCATCCTTTTCTCAAGTACTAAAGATGAGCTTAGCCATGGAGAAAGACAGATTGCATAAATATTCTCAAGCAATATCCGGAAGGAGAGTTCCGACAAGCTGAAGTAGCACATAAGAAGAGATATGATCGCCTAGAGCGTAAGACGTGATTTGTCGAAACGAACTGTTGGGCCAAATTTAACAAGTAGCCACTATCTCGCAATACCCGATTTGTTGATGTCAAAGGGGGAAGACAGTGAGCTCAAGAAAAGAATAGATGTTCCAGATGACAAGATCCTGGCATTAAACCTCAAGCTAGAGGAACTGTCTCAAGAATTGTTGAAATCGAGGAAGAAAGGAAGAAGGCAATAGACAAGAAGTCTCAGAGAGTGTTGAGGAGACTCGGAAGGAGGACAAAGGCAACCGAATCCACCGAATCCGAGCCCGAAACTCAAAAGCAATTGCAAGAATTACCTACCGCTGACCATGTCCCCATCCGATCAATCATATCTCCCTCATCCTCATATATGCCCGGTCAGGAAAGCAAAAGCCGTGAGCAAACCCAAGACCCAGGCTTAGATAGAGGAGGAAGAAAAAACTCGAAGAGGAAGAGGGAAGAAAATGAGAGATATAAGAGAAGGGATGCCAAGAAGAGAAGGGAGCAGGAGAAGGCGGCCGGAAAATTCTATGACAGAAACAGAGAGGAGGTGGGTTCGAGACAAGTCGAGATGAGCATGGAGCCGAGATCTTCCGACCATTTCATAGAAGCGATGTAGTACCCAAGGAGATCTTGTTGATGGGAGATCAGGAGATGTGATGATCATATGAGGCGTAATGAATTTTGCCTTCCATGTCTGCAAGAAGATCAAGTGGGGACTTGAGGAGAACATCGCCTTCCATGTTTGGTTGGAAGAAAAGGACTCAAAGTTCTATGAATACTTAATCGACCTTGCTCACCGAGAATTCAATGCCGACGTGGTCGCACCCGCCTTGGCACCGATGGAACCTCCAAGAACAAGAGATGGTCATCCTGGACGATGAAAGAGTCAAGCAATGATTATAAAAGCGTGTTTAAGCCGACTTAGTCAAGGAGGAGAAACGGTGTCTCAAGAAGAGGGTCTTCGACGTTAAGTATACCAAGAAGATAGGTGGTATGACTAACTCTTTTCTTATACTCCTTGTCCGATTGTCCCGCCATGATCAATGTTAAAGAATGCTAGTTTTTGAAAAATCTGAATATATGTGAATATATGGTTGAACTACTTTCATAAAATTGGTTGTTTAACTAACTTGCTTTAATCTTAAACTTCTAATCAATTCTGGGTATAGTTAACTTGTTTATAAATTCATAACACCAAGTCGTCTGTAACACTCGATCTTAATTATCATGTTTGCTTCGCTTATCCGACTTTAATCATCTTATTTGAAGATTCTTATTGATCTCCGATTATTTGACTATGATTATCTCGACTCAAGCCTATTGCTCTAATTATCCGATTAAGTGAAGTATTTGTATATTTTGTAATATTCTTATCTTTTGAAACTACTAACACATTTCTTTTTTGAGCTATGTTTTAACATCATCAAAGGGGGAAATTGTTAGGAAGAAAGTTGTAGTTAGTTTTGATGAGTTAAAATGTAAAATAGGATGACCAAATGAGTATCTTGTATAGACAATCGTTGTAGTAATAATATGTAATTGAAGCTAAGTACAAATAATAGATAAGGATACACAAACTATTAGATAAGGACAAGGAATCGTAAGAGGATAAGATATCGATTTAACACAGTGAAGAAGACAGATGAGGTCAAAAATGATAAACAGACAATCATCAAGAAGAGAGACTAAGATGAAGACAGAGTGAATCAACGATAAGACAATGAAGTGTTAGGAATTTTCATATATGTTTCAAGAAGCGCTTATAACCAACCAAGAAGAAGTTACAAGATTTAGTTAGCTTGTTATAACTAACTCGAAACAGATTTACAAGGTAGTTACAACTACCAATGAAGATCTCTATAAATAGGGATAGAAACCAGAATAGAATTAACTTTTGTAACTTCACAATTATTCACTTGCATTTTCTATACACGCTTAGCATTCAAAATGTTGTAATCACATGCATAAACGTTCTATACGTTTCAGCTTCTTAGTGTTTGTAGAACACTTTTTAAAGAACATCTTCAAGCCATTGATATTCAGAATTTAGGAAGAAAATGTTGTAAGGTCAAGATTCACGTTGTAAGCAAGTAAGGTAAATAAGGAAGATAGTAAGTGAAGACCCTTTTTCAAGTTGAAGGGGGAGAGTGGACGTAGGATCGCTTGATCCGAACCACTATAAATCATCTTGTTCTTTATTGCTTTCAATTACTTATATGTTCTTATTCAATTTCAATTTCTAATCTAAATTCAATTTCGAATTAAATTTAGACGAATTATCGCTTGCTTTTGATCCGGTAAAAGTTGAGTTTAAAACGAATTCCTTGTGTAAACTTTGGTATCTTGAATTAATTTTCTAAGTTTTGGAAAAGTTAGAAAATCTATTCAACCCCCTCCTCTAGATTTTCCCTATAAGGCTGTTTCAAGTTATCTTTGGTAACTTGTGGGACCAACCGCCTCAACTCGAGGTCGGAGAAAAATTGGAAAAGCGCTAATACGACTTCACAAGCCTCGACTGAGGGCCTCAACCTCGAGTCGAGGGATGCCCAAAATTGAAAAATTTGGTTTTAAGGCCATTTGAGTGGAAAACAGAGCATACTCTCCATAGCCTTGATTAGAGAAGTTATTCTACAGCTTTTTTGGGCGAATTTCTCATTCCATAGCTTAATTCTCTTTGTAGTTGGATTAGATTGATAGATTTAGATAGATTTTAATCATTTGTATCCTAGATTAGTGTTTGATCCAATAGATTTTCCATTTCCAAGTTGTAATTAAAGTGAGGAGAAGAGATTGTATTTGAAGATTACTTTGAAGATTCAAGCATTCCTATTATTTTGGATTCAATTGGTGATGTTCTTCCACTTTACTCCTTTAAATTCATTGATTGTTGTGAGTAGCTTCTTAATTGTCCAATTAGATTTTCTACCCATGGGTTTTGCTCTTTGCACCATAGGCTAATACTCTTGTGCTTGAGATAATTGAAATTGAGGATGAATATATTGCCTTATGCTATGATTGTTGATGATTGTTGATCAATTGAGTTAGATTGCTCCCTAATTGTGATTCTCGTTGTGCATCATGCATTTTTTTTTCTTTAGATTAACATTTGATCACCCTAGCAATAGACGAGAGTTGAGCTAACGTGATCCCGATTAATCGGGTTATAATTGTGTATGATTGTATGAATTGGGTGCTTCTCAATTGAGAGATTAGTTGCACTAAGGATACTCACATTAGGCATTGTGTGATTAATGGAGTGATTAATTGCATGATGGTTTTATGCTTTCTATCTTAGTTGATTTGCACTTTTATTCAATCATAGCTTGTTGATCATTGATTCCTTGATGGATGTTATCCCTAGCACCCCAATCCCCATTGATTTTACTTACTTGTTCTAGCATATAAGGTGTTTGATAAAGTGCTTGCCTAGTTGTTTGATTTTAATTTTTGCCTTGTATTGTAGTTTTAGAGCCAAAACCGCTTTGCAATAATAGTCATCGATAACTTGTATTCTTGGGGCCTCACGTGCATACTTTTTTCCTTGGGTTCGATATACTTGGTTGTCGTAAAATCGCTTGCCCGAATTCCTACAATCAAAATGGCGCCGTTGCTGGGGAATTAGTTTTTTGCGCCTAAAGTGATACTTGCTATCTTATCTAGATGGATGGATATGACTCATACACATGGAATCAAGATTTTTATCAAGAGAGTATGGTTTATCCTTCACACTATGAAGAATTTAGCTACGATTATTGGAGGAACTATGAGGATAATTATCTAATGCAACAAGTTCCCTCCGATTATCAAGATTGGAGATGTGATGAAGTTCCTCCCGCTCCTCAAGATATGTTCCCGTATTATGAGCATTATGAGCATTATGACCAGACATTCGATCCATGGGGTGGAGTTGAATGTCAAAGAGCATCGGAAGGAGATTTTTATGATGATGGGAGAAGCTATGAGGATTACTATCAAATGTCACAAGCTTCCTCTCATTATGAAGAATGGGGACTCCATGATGTGAGAGCTATCTTGAAAGAGATTCTTGGAATGTTGTTGGATATATTTGAGGAAAATGAACCTAGATGTGAAGAAATGTTTCCTTGTATGAGAACATTTATGAGACCAAAACAATGGTTGATTCAATGATAGAGGGGAATATGGAGATCACCGAAGCTCAATTCATGGTTTTAAAAAGTCAACTCAAATATTTTCTACTCCAAGTGAAGAACATAGCCATCATGGAGGATCATCAAGAAGAAGGGGAGGAAGAAAATGAAAGTGAAGATGATGAAGAAGAGGGTCCAAGCAAGAAGGATGAAGTAGAAAATTTCCTTGTCGAAAGTGATGAAGAGGAATGTCCATTGATGGACATGAGCAACAATGTACAAGAAAATCTAGAAGCATTGAAGAACTAAATGAGCATTTCTAAACCTTCTAACTCTTCAATTTGTACTTTAATTGAGATTGATGCTTCTATTGATTTTATTTTACCTCTTGTGAACTTTGACTATAGGGAAGAATTAATGAAGCGCTTGGACATCCTTTTGAAAAAAAGGAATGGAAAAGGATAATGGCGGGAGAGCAAGGGGGACAACCATGGACATTGTGCATATATCGGTGTGGTTGGCCTACCAATGAGGAGAACCTCCTCGATTTCGAAGCTCAAAGATTAAAGTATAATGGCAAGGAGCACCGATATCCTTGACCATTCCGATGAAGGAAGTTGGAAATGAATGTATAAGTCCGGCATAGGACAATAAAAATAGCGCTAGATGGGAGGCAACCCATCCTTTTTGTTGCTTTTGTTGTTTTTGTGTGCTTTTGTGTTTGTGTTTTGTTTTCGAGAATTGGCTTGAGAATTCATTTGTATATGCTTAGGGGATTGTTATATTTTGCTATGGATTATTGGAATGATTGAGCTTATTTGATACCATGGGGAGTTGCATATATTTGAATCACTCTTTTGCCGAGCTTTGAATTTCATCCTAAAATTTAAGTTTGGGGGTGATTATTGATTTTATTGGTTTACTTGCAACTTGTTTTGGTAAGGATGTAATGGTTTTGTGCTCAATTGTAGGTACACTTGCTAGATGAATTGGAAAGTGGTTGGAATTGCAAGGAAATGCAAGATCATGAAGGAAAGTGCATAAAAGCATGATGAGCCCTACATGTTTGAAGGAAGATGAAGTTTAAAGGCTTTATGGTACAACATCTTCCTTTCAAACTTAGACTAGTCTAAGTTTGGGGAGGTGTTTTTCTTTCTTTGCCTATCTTTTGTGCTCTTATATGATTTTGGGGTTTGTTGACCTTAATGTTTATGGATATGATAATGATGCTATAATTGTGTCTTGGATTTCTTGCATATATTTTTGGGGATTGATTCATCATAGAGCTTAATTGTGGACTTATTGCATATCTTTGAGTTTTCATTGTTGACCATAGTGAGTGTGCTTGAGATTATGAACATGTACACTTATGCTTGATTTGCAAGATACATTGAATTTTGATTTGATCATGAGTTGAGATGTGGCTTGAAGCTAGTATGATTGATAATTGTGTGAAGATGAATGTGATTGAAAATGCTTGATTCATTGATCAATTTAAGCCCGTGAGCTTTTGTGCCTTTATAATCGTACATCTTATACGGTTGATTTAATTTCTTTGTGAGTGCATCATTCATGGATTTGTATGCTAGAACTTGCCCATGGACTTGTTGAAATTGGATCTTTGTGTGATGTCATGAAAGTGATAAGAGGCCATGTTTGATATGATGAGTCACTTAACCAAATTTTTTCCCCACAAAAATATTTGATTTCCTTAGTGAGCCATTTTGAGCCTAGTATCCTTATTCTTTGGCAAGCCAATTGAAATTGAAGTCATTTGCCTATTTTTATGAGTCTTATTGTCCTATGCTAAGTAGAGCTTGATTGTTGGCTAGAAGATGGTGCATTGCTTGTAAAGTGTGGTGGAAAGATGATGAGCTAAGTTGATTGTTGAGAAAGAAGATAGGTTGTGAAGAAATTGAATTGTGGTGAAAAAGATGATGAATATGAAAAGAAAAATTCAATTTGTGAGCTTATGTGAAATAAAGCTCAAAAGAATGGTGGTGTTTGAACTTTGAAATGCATGAGAAAGAGTTGATTGATACAAATTGAAGAGAAGTGTAGTGAAGTGTTAGCTATCATTCAAATCTCTACTATGTTAGTCACTCTTACCTAAATACATCCTACCCATTCCAAAGAGCTTACATTACAACCTTGATGAAAAATCTCTTTGATTCTTGATTGAAAACAAATGATTGTGATTGAGATTGAGTCCTTTGGCAAGCTTATGGGGTACATGTTTGTGAATTTGATGATTGAGTGTATTTTACCTTGATACACTTGATATCTGAGTGAAACACCCCATGGAAGGAGCAATGTTTTGAGTATTTGATGTTGCATTTGTTTGAGCATGATTCATCTTGATTGCTAGTTGATAGTTTACATGGATACTTGAGATCATTTATGAGTTCGATTGTCTTATATTTCTTCTATGGTGCCATGAGACATAATTTCAATCAATTCACTCTTTTGTGCTTATTTGCTACGTTGCTCGAGGACGAGCAACACTTCAAGTTTGGGTGTATTATGATTGGAGTGAATTGATGCATGTTTTTAGGGTGTATTTGAGTGCAAAAAGTGATCAAAAGTGTTAGATTTTGTTCCTAAATGTGTAGAGTATCACTACTTTGCCTAAAAAGTATTACTTGTGAGATATTGGATGTTTTTTGTCCCGTTTTCAGGTAAATCGGTGGAATTTGGCCAAACCGAGAGTACCGGCATTCATAGAGTGAAGAGACGATCGAGACGGGTGAAATCGTGGGTCGAGGCAGTAGTTCGGGTCGAGAAAATTCCTGCACTCCGACCTCTCTGGTCGAAGGGCCAGGCCTCGACCCGAGGGTGCCGGCCATGTGATGAAAATTGAATTATTGAAGCAAGCTCGACCCGAGGCTCAGCCCTAGAGTCGAGGATCAGGAAATGGCCGCAAGCTCGAGTCAAGGGCTGAGCCTCGACTCGAAGGCCCCAACCTCGAGTCGAGGGATGCCCAAAATCGAAAAATTTGGTTTTAAGCCCATTTGAGCGGAAAATAAAGCATACTCTCCATAACCTTGATTAGAGCGCTTATTCTACAGCTTTTGGGCGAATTTCTCATTCCGTAGCTTAATTCTCTTTGTAGTTGGATTAGATTGATAGATTTAGATAGATTTTAATCATTTGTATCCTAGATTAGTGTTTGATCCAATAGATTTTCCATTTCCAAGTTGTAATTCAAGTAAGGAGAAGAGATTGTATTTGAAGATTACTTTGAAAATTCAAGCATTCCTATTATATTGGATTCAATTGGTGATATTTTTCCACTTTACTCCTTTAAATTCATTGATTATTGTGAGTAGCTTCTTAATTGTCCAATTGGATTTTTACCCATGGGTTTTGCTCTTTGCACCATGGACTAATACTCTTGTGCTTGGGATAATTGAAATTGAGGATGATTTGATTGTCTTATGCTATGATTGTTGATAATTGTTGATCAATTGAGTAGATTGCTTCCTAATTGTGATTCTCATTATGCTTCATGCAAAATTATCTCTTTAGATTAATGTTTGATCACCCTAGCAACAAAGGCGAGAGTTGAGCTAACGTGATTCGGGATTAATCGGGTTATAATTGTGTATGATTGTATGAATTAGGTGCTTCTTAATTGAGAGATTAGTTGCACCAAGGATACTCACATTAGGCATTGTGTGATTAATGGAGACTTAATTGCATGATGGTTCTATGCTTTCTATCTCAGTTGATTAGCAATTTGATTCAATCATAGCTTGTTGATCATTGATTCCTTGATGGAAATTATCCCTAGCACCCCAATCCCCAATTAATTTTTGTTATTTTTCTAGCATACCAAGTGTTTCCTTAATTGCTTGCTTAGTTGTTTGATTTTAATTTTAGAATTTGTATTGTATTGTTGGAGCCAAAACCGCATTTGCAACAATAGTCATAGAGAACATGTATTTCTAGGGACTCACGGCCATACTTTTTCTCTTGGGTTCGATAAACTTGGTTGTCTTAATATCGCTTGCCCAATTACCGCAATCAAAATGGCACCGTTGCTGGGGAAATAGTTTTTGCGCCTTAAGTGAGACTTAGGAATTTGTTTGAAGTGGCTACTTGTTGTTGTTGTATTTTTGTTTTGTTATTTGTTTTTGTTGGAATTTGATACTTGGATTGGTGGTTTGTAGGTGCATGATTACAAGGACTAGTGGTATTCCACCCTTGCCACTCAATCCGAAATTGAAGCTACAATTCATAGATGTTGGTCCCGGAAAGTTGAGTTGATTAATAACCTTGAGTTAGCTTCCTAGAACAAAATCTAGAAAGGGGGTTTGAATAGATTTTGTAGATTTTTTTAAATCTTTCAAAATCAATTCAAAATATCGATTTAACACAAATGAAACAATTTTAAACTCAACCTTTTTACAGATCAAAAGCAACACTCGATATTTAGATCTTAATTTGAATTCTGAAATTAAACTTGAATAATATTGAATTGTAATCTGAAACAAGAATTAAAGAAAGCAAGAAATAACACTGAATTTATAGTGGTTCGGATTATGAAAATCCTACATCCACTCTCCTTCACCAAACTTGGGAAGGGTCTCCACTAGCTTGCTTACTCACTTACTTACTTACAATGTACAACTTACAATAATCTTCGATCTTCAACCTCTTGAACAAACCGAGAAATCTAACTCTAATGTGATAGAAGTGTATTTTTGAAAATCTAAAGTGAAGTGTTCTATAAACACTTAGAAAAATATTTGTAATCTTTCTCGAAGAATTACTTTGTGAAATTAATAGTGAATAGTGTGTAAACTCAAAATTGCATAAGTGTTCTATATATCAAAAATGAAAAACCTAGACCTATTTATAAGTCTGGAAAGACAGTTAGTTTGTTAGTTAGTTCTAACAAACTTGAAACTCGCTTAACAAACTTAATCTTGAAAACTGCTTGAGACCTCGGCTGATTCTTCCTACTCGTCTGCGGTGACTAGGTGAAAACTTGCCTTTCTTATTCTACTCAGCTTGTCTTGACCTCATCTCGAGCTCTTTATACTCCTCTCCCTGCAGATGACTAGGACCGAGGTTGTCTCCAGATGACTTGTGATTTCTCGTCTTCAAATGACTTGAGTTATCCTCGACCCGGTCCGATCGGCTTAGTACTAGAACTCGAGTCTCCGATTCTTTATCATAGTCTGCTCATCTGGAATAGTCTTTTAACTCATCAAAACAATCTTTATCTAACAATAGAAATCATGGGAGAAGGAGAAGAGAAATGATGGAAGGTGAAGAGTTGATGAATGAAGAGAGAGTTGGTGAACCTCATGTTGAGGAGGTTAATGGCAATGGAGAGGGAGAGTGCAAGAGAATGGAGGAGGTAATGGGCACAATTTGCCTTGTAATGCTCAAGTTGGCCCTTTCCCTCAAGGGATGCCACTACATCCGGTACATTGACAGTGGTTGTTCAAAGCATATGACCTATGAGAGACGTCTTCTTTCTAACTATCAATCTATAGATGGTCCAAGAGTCATATTCGTAGACAACAATTTTGGACTTACCAAAGGAGTTGGAACATTGATGATTGGAGATATACAAGTCAATGAGGTCTATTTTGTAGAAGGATTAAAGCATAACTTGTTGTCTGTTTCACAATTTTGTGATAAGGGGTTAAGTGTTAAATTGACTCATAATGCATGCTATGTGTTAGATGGTATCAATGAAAATATACTATTAGCTAGAGTCGACAAGGTAACATTTATGTTGCTAACTTTAAAAGTTGTCCTAAAGATAATTGTCTTGTTGCAAAGAGTTCGGATGACTTAAGTCGACTATGGCATAAACGTCTTGGTCACTTAAACTTCAAAACTCTTAACAAAATTGCAAGGAAATCTTTATTAAAAAGACTCCACTGATAGAATATTCTAAAAGAACCATGTTTGCGATTCTTGTCAAAAAGGAAAACAGACAAAAACTTCTTTTAAAACAATAAATAGTCCTTCTTGAGAAAGGATTCTCGAACTTTTTCATATGGATCTTTTTGGTCCAGCTTACACCTCTAAGCTTCATTGGAAGGAAATACACCTTGGTAATTGTTGATGATTTCTCAAGATTTACCAGGTTATTTTTTATACAATAAGAATGAGACCATGATAAAGATTCCAGTAATTTCTTAAAAGAGTTCAAAATGAGAAAGGACTAAGTATTGTTAAACATAGAAGTGATAAAGGTACTGAATTCCTTAATAAGCTTGTTACTAACTATTGTCAGAGAATGGCATAGCTCATGAGACATCACCACACGGACACCACAAAGAAATGGAGTTGTTGAAAGGAGAAACAGAACCCTGAAAGAGGCTGCTAGGACAATGTTATCTCGAGTATAACACTGCTCACATGTTTTGGGCGAAAGCCGTTAACACCGCTTGTTTTGTCCAAAATAGAAGTTTGATTGTTAAAGATAAATGTAAAACCCTCTATGAAATTTGGAAGGGAAGATCTCCCAAAATTTCATATTTTCATATATTTGGTTGCAAATGTTTCATTCACAACAATGGAAAATCTCGATTTAAAAACTTTTGATGCTAAGATAGCAGATGAAATATTTTTAGGATACTCATCTCGTATCTAAAGCATACAAAGTTTTTAATAAGACAACCTTGTGTGTGGAAGAAATACCGCATGTTGTATTTGATGAATCCACTTTTGAGTCTAGTAAAATAGATGACATCATAAAGATATCGAAGATTTGAACAAGATGACCATCAAAAGATCAATTGTAAAGTTCTATGAACAGGAATCGACTCGGATGAAGAGGAAGAACCAGATTCAAGCAAAGAAAAAGAACACGGAAGTTCTTCTTCACCGGTGATCGAACAACCAATGCCACGAGATGATCAAGAAGATACATCCGAAGGTAATACAGAACCATTTGAAATAGATACTTTATACAAAACTTCATCCATAGTAAAAGACAAGGGTAAGAAAGTAATGTCTTATCATCCACTGAACAAATAATCGGAAATTTAGACTCTAGAGTCCAGACAAGGACACAATCAATCAAGATTGTATGTTCGGTTGTTATGTGTCATTACTTGAACCTAAGACTATTACTCGGGCTCTAACTGATTCCAACTGGATTAATGCCATGCAAGAAGAACTAAATCGATTTCAAAGGCAAGATGTGTGAGAGCTTGTCGACAGGCCTCATCATCAAAAAGTCATTGGAACCAAATGCGTCTTTAAAAACGAAAGAGATGAAAACAATATTATAGTGAGAAACAAAGCAAGACTAGTTACTCAAGGTTATTCACAATCGAAGCGATTGATTATGATGAAACCTTTGCACCAGTAGCTCATCCGAAGCCATAAGATTGTTCTTAGCTTATCTTGCTTTTTAAAGATTCATAGTTTTTCAAATGGATGTTAAGTCAGCATTCCTTATTGGAATCTTAGCTAAAGAAATTTATGTAGTGCAAACTCCAGGCTTTGTCAAAGGAGACAAGGTCTATAGATTGAGGAAAGCTCTATATGGACTTAAACAAGCACCTAGAGCATGGTACGATACTTTGTCGATTATTTAATTCAAAATAATTTTTGTAAAAAGTAAAATTGATAGAACTTTGTTTAGAAAAGATTTTGGAAATGATCTTTTATTAGTTCAGATTTATGTTGATGATATCATTTTTGGATCAACTAACACATCTCTATGTGAAGAATTTAGTCATCTTATGAAGAACAGGTTTGAAATGTCCATGATGGGAGAGATGACTTACTTTCTTGGACTTCAAGTCAAGCAGACTAAAAAGGGAATATTCATAAATCAAGCCAAATACACAAAAGATCTTATTGAAAAATTTGGAGTAGGTACTAGCCGAGAAGCTAAGATACCTATGATGACAAATTTTTCAATGGATCCAGATGATAAAGGGGAAGACACGAGATCAAACAAAATATCGAGGTTTAATAGGTTCGTTATTATATTTAATTGCTAGTAGACCTGATATTTCTTTTGCGATAGGAGTTTGCACACGCTTTCAAGCTAAACCAAAGAAGAGTCATCTTGAGGCAGCCAAGAAGATTCTTAAATTCCTAAAGGGTACGATTAATGTTGGACCGTGGTATCCGATGAAAATTTTGAGTTGTCAGGATACTCGATTCAGACTTTAGTGGGTGTAAGATAGATAAGAAATCTACATCTGGAACTTTCCAATTTCTGGGAAATAAGCTGATTTCATGGTTGTCTAAGAAACAAACCTCTTTTGCTACTTCTACTACTCAAGTGAGTATATGGCACCGGGAGTTGTTGTTCACAGCTCATCTGGATCACTCGGCAATTAAGGGACTATATAATATTATCACTAGAGATGTGCCAATCCTTTTTATAGTAATAGTGCCATAGCTATTACCCTAACCCAGTTTTGCATACCAGGTGCAAGCATGTTGACATAAGACATCACTTCATACGAGATCATGTTGAGAAAGGTGATATTAGACTTAAAAAGATTTTGACTGATTTTCAAAGAGCTGATATCTTGACAAAACCTTTAGCAGAGACAAGGTTCAAGGAATTATCCATTGAGTTAGGATTATTAGATGCTTCTTTAGTTAATCTATAATCCCATCTTATGTTTTTTATTCTTTGTCTCTCTCAATTATTTTATTATGTCTAGAAAGAAGTATCGACGAGTAGAGGATCATATTGATAATCACCGAGCTGATATCATTGATCTCCATAAAAGGAATCAAGAATCAAGGATTAATCTATTGATCTTAGACTAACTTGATACTTGCTTATCTGACATGAAGTATTTGCACAAATACATTGTAGTTATGCATTGTAAATAAGCAGAGATGAGTATATGTACCTTGTCCTGAATTACTCACAAAGGTTACTAATAAGTTATTTCGGTGTCTTTGTTTTTAGGAGAAATTAAGTCTAGTAAACATTTTTCTTCATATGATAAGAGCTTCTTATCTAAATATTCAAAGAATGCATAATATTACAATCAATCCGGATAAGGTGAAAACATCAGAAGTATTTTCCAACCTTCTATTTCTTGTATAATAAAAATTATGAATATTAGTTCATATAATCAATATGTGAATTTAATATCATAATTGTATTATTTATTCAAAAATGAATCTACTCAGATTGATTCTTTAAAATTGTTTTGTTATTTCAAAATAAAAAATAAGGGTTCTAATTTTATTTTTATTAAAATATGTGTACTTTTCATTTTATATTTCCAATTAACTGAAAAGTAAAGAAAAATTAGTAACTCTGTGTCAAGAAGTTACTACGGACCCGAAAACTTATCAAATTGAATTTTGAAATACGCTGGGTAACATTCACGCGCGAGGTGGAGGTGGTTTTACGAAATATGAATCGTCAACAATTCACGCGCGACATATTTAATATTATTCTCTCCGCTTTTCAAAACTAATTGTCATAATTGACTTTATGGTGACACGAAAGTCTAAATTTACACTTTTTCATTCAATTATGAGTTTTATAATTATTTATTATATCTCTTTCCATATAAATAGAAGAACGTGTGCATAATTTTATTTACGCACATACTAAACCTATTCATATTTCTCTCAAATTTTTCTTTCCCTCTCAAAAACCTTTACATTCTCTTCAATGGCGGATACTAAGAAACCCAAGATCAAATTCGAGTACGATCTAAGCTAGATCAAAGACAAGACAAAATCGAAATGTACGTAGAATGGGAAGTATCCACCGATCTTGAAACCAGAGAGATTCTTTAGTTACTTTGGAGTCAAGGGGATTAAAACAGTACTACACAATCAAGCCTTCAAGAAATAAAACCCTCGACAACCTTTCTGCCGAATTCCTAACAAGGGCAAAGATAATAGAAAGCTGGTTTAGAATTGAGAGTTCGAACGAATGGAAATAAGGAGAAGGTGGTGGTCACTATTGAGGACTGGGTGAAATCTTTGGATTAAGCACGGTGGGTGAAAACCCTTTCACTTACAAGGCAAATGAGTATTTGGAGAGCTTCCGATTGATGGCAAGGAGGTCACATCAAAATACAACGGCGAATTTGAAAAGGCCGATCTTTGAAAGCGGAGATACGGGTTGTTAATGCTAATATTAACAAAATGCATTCAGGTGAACAACAAAGCCACGATGGCTTGACAAAGCCAAGGCTGTCTTTGCTGAGGGCTATACTTGACGGGCCGAAATCAATTGGGCCAGGGGTTGTGTTTTCTAGGCTGATGAAGGAGAGGAAGAGGTTCATAAAAACCCCAATTTCAAAGGAGGCCTGATGAGATGGTCTTTGAATAATATCACAAGTATGATGTCCGTAATCACCATCATCCTTGAGAGCAAGCTAGGAGCAGACAACCTCAATTGGGAGGAAGGTGTCAAGAGGTTCACCAGACAAAGGGCTTGCTCATCAAGGATGAGAAGATTTTGGACCCTCGACTCGGAAGCGAGGCGAGGATGTCCCCTGCTCCACCACCAGTACCAAGAAGAAGGGTTGGGAAAGCCAAGGCAAAGAAGGTGGAGACGGTCTTTGGAGGATGAGTCCTCATCTACAAGCAGAGGAGGATGCAAAGGTAGAGGAAGAAAGGATGGTCATCTCATCCGGAGATGAACCGAGGAGGAGGCTGCACAAGCATCATCTTCCTCCTCATCCGAGGATGCAGAGCCCCAACCCTCCACATCCCAACCTGGCGATGAAGAGAGGCAGACAAGACCGCTACCTCGAGCCTCTAAAACGGTCTACTCCCAAAAGTCCAACCCAACCTCAACTCATAGATGGCCCATTTTCTTTTCTATCCTCATCTCAAACAGAACCCAACATATACCTACATCTACCTAATCCCTCCGGAGAGATAGGAGCGACCGAGCTCTCACTCAGAATCCTTGGAAAGAAATTCTTGCTGAAAAAGGAATCAACCCTAATAGATGAACCTGGTCTATTAGGAGAACTCATTGATGTCTGGTTGTTGTGGAGGATAATGGCGGGATCATTTGAAGAGACAGTTATTCTTATAGCAGAGGCGAGTGGAAATAACCTATCCATCTGGAGAAAGAAGTCCTCAAGAAAGCTGGTCTTAAATCTTTCTTAGAAATCCTGTCTGAGGATACGTTCTACGATTACATCCTGCAAATGTGTTGGTCCCGATAAGTTGAGCAGATTGGATAAAACTTGTACCAGCCTTCTAGGAAAAATCTAGAAGGGGGTTGAATAGATTTTTGATTTTCCAAATCATTCAATATTTATTAAAAGTACCGAGGAGTAACACAAATAAAATTCAATTTTAATCTCACCTTTATTAAGATCAAAAGTAAACTGATATTTTGGTTTTAACTTTGATTCTGAAATTAATTTTTAATTGATAAACTGGAAATTGAAATAAACAAGTAAGTAAATGAAAGCAATAAAGAACAACAGATTTATAGTGGTTCGGATTATAAAAATCCTACATCCACTCTCCTTCTTCAAACTTTGAAGAAGGGTCTCTTTATCAACTTACTTACTCACTTTCAATCGTACATCTTACAACTTACAAAGATCTTCAAATCTTCAAACTCCTAAACAATTCTCGTGAAATCTAACTCTAAAGTAATAGAAGTGTATTTGAAGATGTATGAGAAAGTGTTCTATAAACACTTAGAAAAATCTATGAAGAAATCCTTGAAAACTGTTTTGTGCTTTTTGGAAACTTGTGATTTGAGAGAATATCTTGCTAAATTGATAACTCAAGTGTTCTATATATTTTTAATGAAGTGCCTAGACCTATTTATATGTCTGAAAAGACAGTTAGTTTGTTAGTCGGTTCTAACAAACTGAAACTGCTTTAACAAACTTAATCTTGAAAACCGCTTGCTCCTCATTTGATTTTACTCTACTCATCTACAATCGACTTGGTAAAGACTTGCCTTTCTTATTCTACTCAGCTTGTCTTGACCTCATCTGAGCTCTTCATGATTGTCTCCTACTGACGACTAGATTTGAGCTTGTCTTCGAGATGACTTGTAACTCCTAGTCTTGGTGACTTGATCGAGTCCTTGACCTAATACGATCGGCTTAGTACTAGAACTCGGTCTTATTTGTTCTTCATAGTCATCTGCTCATCTGAGTTGATCTTTTAACTCACCAAAACATCCTTGATCTAACAATTTTTCCCTTTTTGATGAAGTTAAAACCTACAAGAAAGAGACACACTCACAACCGAAGTTAGTTTCAAGATTATTAGATAGGTATATCAAAGCACATTTTCACTTTAACCAGATTCACTCAAATTAAATCACTTAATTCACAAAAAACTTTAAATTCTTTTAGACTTGTTCAAAATGTTTAGACTTAAAAATATTTAAGTCGAAGGACTTAGAAATTTTTTTAGATTTACAAGAAATTTTTAAGAAAAATTTTAAGTACGAGATGATAAGATTCTCAAATGATTAAGACTTAGAAAAATTTAATTCTGAGATGGAGATTTTCTCAGACAATTAATACTTAGAAAATTTTAAGATTTCTTAAAGAACAATTAAAGATAAAAAAACAAGGTAAATCGGATAGAGCATAGTATACTCACATCGGCTTTACAAAAGATTACGAGATGGAGATTAATAGAAAAGAAAAATAAGGAAGAGTAAAATCCTGTTTCTATTAAACTCCCCATTGGTCTTCATCTCGGGATCATTAGACAATTGAATACCCGCCTCCTTAGCCGCTTGAGCTCATCCTCCGAACAAGTCCAGATTCTACCTCTGCCCTTTGAACAATTCCCTTTACCCAGTCAAGGTCCAGGGATCCATCTGATTTCTTGGCGGGGATGGCATGCTCAAAAGCTGGAGCGATTAGATTAACATTGAACTCTACATCTGCTTCTTCTAGCAGCCTATGATAGAGGTCTTTGTCAATCTTCTCTATCCACTCATGCCAAGCAAGGTCTGGATCTTGTTGAGTTGATCCTGGAGCTTTGAGAATGTACCAATAGTACATCTACATTCCCTCCGTGTTCTTTTTCTGTACTCCTCTTCATATTTGCCACAAGCCGACTTTGGTGGGGCATTCGTTGGATGGAATGGTCTGAAGTTCGCACCACATGAGTCTTTGACCAGCCATTTCCACTCGGTCTTGCTCCAGAAAACATTAGCTCCCTTTCTTTCCTTACTCTCCTCTTCTCCTTCTTTCCGTAGAACTCATTTTCTCTCTTTATCCTCTTAATCTGTTCTACTACAAAGATTTGAATAATCTGCCTCCCTCTTCCCTTTTCCTTTAGCTGCAGCTTCTGGGCTCAATAGCTGCTATCTCCTTGCCCTTGCCCTTGCCCTTGGCTTCTTCGACTCTGTCTCTTTAATTTTAGCCAAGAGGCTTTCAGTCCTTTCCTCCTCCTCTTTTCTCCTTTTCTCCTCGTCCTCCTTGGTGCCTCCTCTAGTTGACTTACCCTCAACTGGAGAGCAACTAGATCATCGAGACTTGAGTCTCAAGTCTTCCTTAGCTGCTTCCAGATCAGGTGTGTTGGCCTTAGTGCTTACATCTTTTCTAGTCTCCTCGACCACAACCGCGAGGGCTTATGCATTTTCTTGTTCAGCTTTTTCCCCCTTTTTAACCCGGCCAAGTACATCGGTTTGCATCCAGATTATTGCACTTGGCTCTGAAGTCTGATTGATCTCTGACCCAATTCATTTACCACTAATTGGTTGTACCCTTTCACCTCTTCTTTCAAGGCCCTCAGCTCATCCTCCATAGCTTTCACTTTGTCGGCCCGGCCACGAGTTTGTGACAGCTTATGATTTTATCGGAACAAAGTTACCTCTACTTCTCTCATGTGGCTAGCATTGTGTTAGTTCTCGCTTCAACCATCCTCCTTGTCCTCTTCTTCATTTTTCTTCTCAAAGCAGAATTTATCTTTTTCTCCACACGGCGTGAGGATTAAGGAGATGGCGGAGGTGGGCTTAGCTCACTGTCGTCTTCCTCAAATGAGGAGTCGGACGAAGAGGGGGTAGATTCTTTATGAGTAGGTGGGAGAGGGATAGGTTGAGTTTGGATGGTTGGAGGAGAGGAATAGGATATAATGGGAACAGTGAGGTTTGGAGTATTGGGAGAGGAATTTGTTCGATTGAAGGTGGAGGTGATGATTGAGTTTGTATGGTGGGGGTGGTAATGGGAGATGAGCTTTGTAAGAGGGGTGTTGGTGGTTGAGGTGAGATGTGTTCAGGTTACGTGGGTAGGGTTTGTATTTGGTATTTGGGATTGTAGGTCGTTGAAGAGGCTCGAGGTACCGGCACTGGGATACCCCTTCATTACTGTTTGGACCACCGAGATTTCAGGCTGAGTTTGAGGCTCGAAATGCCGGCTTGGGGCACTTCTTCATTGCAGTGCGGTGATAATGTAGGAGATGGGGATAAGCTTATACGACTCGGGGATTAGGGAAAGAGTAGCTTCCTTGGTTGGGGAGGGCCTCCGGTGACCAACCTCACTGCTATTTGAAGAACAAAACCTCCTCTGGTAGCAAGGTTGTCGGCTCCATCTGCTGCTCGAGCCTCCGGTTGGTGGAGCCTTGAGCTTTGAGTTGCTCGTGCGGGCCTCCTTACCGAGAGGGATTTCAGCTTCCTCTTCCTCCTCTTCTTCTCGAGGCTATTTTAGCGAGATGTAGCAGACGAGCTCTCCCCTTTCTTCTTTTCCGCGGCTTTCACCAGCCTTCTCTTCTTTCTCCTCTGGGCCCTAGGGACTGTAACAGCTGGTTCTTGAGGTGAAGGCTCTTGAATTGCGACCTCGGCTGCTACCTCCTCATGTCCTCTCGCTTCGTCCTCGGTGGAGGAGGCTGTCTCGAGCTCGGCCTCTTGGTCTCCCCCTCCACTGCAGCTGCTTGCTGCAGTGTGTCGATTTCTAGCGACATCCGACTCATCGTGAGTGCAGGTTTCCTCCAAGCTTATCATCCTTGGTGAGGATTCCCTTAACTTGGAGTACTTCTTTGTACCCACTCTCTAGTCGGCCTCTCATTCAGCCCTTCAATTAATACGCTTATTTTATTGAATAGGCTAACTATCGAGGTAGGTATCCGACCCTCTGCAAATGATTTGAAGGTGAGTCATTTCTTTTCCTCCTTCAGCTTGTGGATGAGCATATCCAACCAGTTCACACGCACTCCATCCGTAATGGCTCGCATCACACACAATCTGGGTTTGGTTAACCCATCATGTGAGCTTTGTTCACCCAACACCGCCTTCGTCACCACAATCATCAACAATCTATATTTCCTTCGAGAAGGTTCTTCTTTAAGTTCCTCCTCCGGTTCCTCTGTATGAAACCCTCACCATTAAATCAAAAGATTCTTCCTAGTTATCCTCTTTGTACGTCAATGGATTGACTCTTTCCATTGACGTGTCAAAAATTCTCGCAATGTTTTTGCTTGAGTAGCTCGGCGTTGTCCCATCCACCGACGTATCGAACCCATCACGGGTATCGCTCATTACGGCGAGAACTCGCCCCCAATAAATCGGTTGTCCTGTTCTTGGGGATTTCATTGACAAAATTCCCTTAACCTCGATGCTTCCAGCAATTGGAGGATTTCTGTAGACTCGATCTCGAGTGGTTTTGAAATCCACATACATTTCAGCTTTTAATCGGTTTTTGTAAAATTCCTCATTCATCTTGAAATGAGAAATGTTTGTGGAGATATATTTGGGTTTGTGGGTTTTGGTGGTTTTGGAAGAGGATGCCATTGGAAATTTTGTGAGTTTGGAAAAGTGATAGAGAATATGTAGGTTTTCTCAAAGTGAAAAACGAATATGAGAGGAAGAAGATATATTTATAGGAGGGAAAGTTTGGAAAGATAAACCGTTTTGAAAATTAATCTTAATCTAAGCCGTTTATTTGAAATGATTTACTATGCCGAATCAACGATTAAAAACTTGGATAAACGATTGGGATTCAGCGTGTAGTTCACTAATCTTTGAAATGCGTAAAATGTTACTTTATAGACTGTTTATTTGACCGAAGTAGAGTAACTTTATGCAGAGAAGTAAGTAATCCCGACGTCGGCCTAGGGTTACCTTTCTTTGCATAAAGGTTTTCTAAAGCAGATAAGGTCCTGAAGATAATCAAGAAATGACCTCATCTGAATTTTTAAAAATAATATAGTTATATCTTTTTAGCAGACTTAAAGACTAGTTAAGAAAAATTTAAATAAACAAAGGCTCGTATTTAATTTTCTAAAGTTAGGTTTTCCAACCAATTAATTCTATAAGAGTTTTATAAGAAAACACAACATATGGAGTTTATATAGAGGCAAAGGTGTCTGGATAAAAAGGTTGATGATAGATGAGGTGAAACAAGATGATTTGTGACCT
The DNA here is from genome assembly GCA_030762865.1 of Paraleonurus japonicus. Taxonomy (NCBI): domain Eukaryota; kingdom Viridiplantae; phylum Streptophyta; class Magnoliopsida; order Lamiales; family Lamiaceae; genus Paraleonurus; species Paraleonurus japonicus. Next base: position 33,698,271 of record CM061053.1, on the reverse strand, counting down.
ATTCCCGCAAAGACATAGACTTGGAGAAAACCATTAGTAACTTGAGGTAGATCGGATAGGGTGCGAGATAGTCATCTCTGCTTTCTCAGAAATCAGCCGACTATTGTGCCCTCGTCCCGATTTACCGAATGTCGATAAGTAATTATCATGTCGGATAAGGTCAATATGACAAATCCTTGATTCTTGATTCCAAAATATGAAATCAATGATATCGGCTACCGATTGTCCTTTGACTCATATCTAGTTTGATAATTCTTTCTAGACATTAATTTAAAGAAAAGAAAGAAACGAGAAATAAGGAATACATTAATCGGATGCAAGCAATATGAATTAAAAATCAGCTAATGATGCATCAAGTAATCATAATTCCAAGCATAATTCTAAGCATAATTCTTTAAATCTAGATTCTACTAATGGTTTTGTAAGAATGTCTGCTGTTTGTGATTCGATGGCTATCTTTTCAATTCTAATGTCATTCATTTCCACATGATCTCTAATGAAATGATGTCTAATGTCTATATGCTTACACCTAGAATGCGAAACGATTGTAAGTCATAGCAATTGCACTATTACTATCACAAGTAAATAGGAACAGATGATGTTTGAATATTATAATCTCTAAGCCGTTGACTAATCCAGAGGAGTTGAGAGCAATAACTTCCAGTGCCATGTATTCGGCCTCGATTATGGAGGTAGCAACAGATGTCCTGTTTCTTAGATAACCAAGAAATTAATTTGTTGCCTAAGAATTGACAAGTTCCTGAGGTGGATTTTCTATCAATCTTACATCCTCCAAAGTCTCGAGTCCGAGTAACTGTCACCAAAGTTGTCATCACCGGGTACCATAACCCTACTTGCAAAGTTCCTTTGAAATATTTAAGGATTTTCTTAGCGAGAATTCAGATGAGTTTTCTTGGGATTAGATTGGAATCTTGCACATACCCCAACCGCAAAGGTGTTGGTCCTGAATATTGAGTTGATTTAAAACCTTGAGATAACCTTCTAGAACAAAATCTAGAAAGGGGGTTTGAATAGATTTTGTTGATTTTTCGAATCTTTCAAAATCAATTCAAAATATCGATTAAACACAGCGGAAAACAATTGTAAACTCAACTTTTAACAAGATCAAAAGCAAGACTAATATTTAGATTTTAGTTGAGATTCTGAACTTTAATCTTGAAGTAACAAAATTGTAACTTGAACAGAAATTAAAGAAAGCAAGAAATAACACTGTGATTTATAGTGGTTCGGATTATAACAATCCTACATCCACTCTCCTTCTCCAAACTTTGAAGAAGGGTCTTCACTAACCGCTTACTTACTTACCGTACAAACTTTACAAATTACAACTCGATCTTCAATTCTTCAACAATCTAATCAACTTTCTGAAATCTAACTCTAAGAATAAGATGTGTTTTTGAAGATGTGAAGTAAAGTGTTCTATAAACACTTAAAAAATCTTTTAAATCTCTCTCAAAAACTACTTTATGAAATTAATAGTGAATAGTGTGTAGGATCAAATTTGCATAAGTATCTAGAAGAATAAAATCTAGTTCTATTTATAAGTTTGAAAAGACAGTTAGTTCGTTAGTTAGTTCGTTAGTTAGTTCTAACAAACTAAAAAGCGCTTAACAAACCTATTCTTGAAAACTACTCTCGACCTCACCGATTTCTTCTACTCGTCTGCGGTGACTTAGTGAAGACTTGCCTTTCTTATTCTACTCGGCTTGTCTTGACCTCGTCGAGCTCTTCATGATCGTCTCCCGCAGATGGTAAGATTTGAGCTTGTCTCCGAGATGACCTGTAAATTCGAGCTCCAGGTTAACTAAATCGGCTCTCGACCTAGTCCGATCGGCTTAGCATCGAACTCGATCTTGAGTGTTTATCAACGTTGTCTGCTCCTCTGGATTGTTCCTTTTAACTCATCAAAACTCTTCTTGATCTAACAAAAGGCTATGTCTGGCCTACTTGCGGTGAGATAGAGAAGAGATCCAATCGACCCACGATACTCCGTTGCATCCGTGGGTATCCCTTACTCATCTGAATCCATAGAGAAGTTAGTTGCCATACGTATTTTAACTTCTCTACTAGTAGTCATCCCAAATTTCTCAATTAGGTCTTTAGCATATTTAGATCGATGTATAAAAATACCCTTACTCATCTGTTTAATCTGTAAGCCTAGAAAATATGTTAATTCACCCATCATTGACATTTCAAACCTGTTTTTCATGAGAAAACTAAACTCTTCACATAATTTCAGATTAGGTGAACCAAAGATTATGTCATCTACATAAATTTGAACTAATAAGATGTTACCATCTACTTCCTTTCTAAACAGAGTTCTATCTATCCTACCTTTTGAAAAACCATTTGATATCAAGAAATCGACAAGGTATCATACCAAGCTCTGGGAGCTTGTTTCAGTCCATATAGAGCTTTGTTGAGTTTATAGACCTTGTTATTAATCTTAAACCCGTGAGGCTGCTCTACATAGACTTCCTCAAGTAACACACCATTAAGGAAGGCAGACTTAACATCCATTTGAAAGACTTTGAAAGATTTATAAGCAAAGAAATGCCAAGAACAACCTTATTGCTTCTAATCGCAACTGGAGCATAGGTTTCATCATAGTCTATCCTCCGACCGTGAGTAACCTTGAGCTACCAATCTTGCCTTATTACGAACAATAATGTTGTTCTCATCTGCTTTGTTTTTGAACACCCATTTGGTGCCTATAATCTTTCTATGTAAGGGTCTTTCCACTAATTCCCAAACATTTTGCCTTTCAAACCGATGTAGTTCCTCCCGCATGGTCACATCCGATTTGGATCGATAGAGCTTCCTCAATAGACTTGGGTTCAAGAAGTGACACATAACAAATGCAGGACTTTCGCAGTCCAAAGATCATTCATGTCCGCACACTACTAATAGTGAAATTAATAGTGAATAGTGTGTAGGATCAAATTTGCATAAGTATCTAGAAGAATAAAATCTAGTTCTATTTATAAGTTTGAAAAGACAGGCTTAGTTCGTTAGTTAGTTCGTTAGTTAGTTCTAACAAACTAAAAACCGCTTAACAAACCTATTCTTGAAAACTACTCTCGACCTCACCGATTTCTTCTACTCATCTCAGGTGACTTAGTGAAGACTTGCCTTTCTTATTCTACTCGGCTTGTCTTGACCTTGTCTCGAGCTCTTCATGATCGTCTCACTGCAGATGGTAAGATTTGAGCTTGTCTCCGGATGACTGTAAATTCGAGCTCCGATTAACTAAATCGGCTCTCGACCTAGTCCGATCGACTTAGCATCGAACTCGATCTTGAGCATTTATCAACGTTATGTCGCTCCTCTGGATTGTTCCTTTTAACTCATCAAAACTCTTCTTGATCTAACAATTTCTCCCTTTTTGATGATGTTAAAACTATAAAAGAAACATGCTCACGGTGATGTTAGTCAAAGTTAATCAAGTCAATTAGATACGCAAGTTAGAATTCATTCATACTATTAATTCAGTATTAAAGCATTTTAATTCACACTTAGAAAGTTTTAAAATAAAAATCCTTTAGTCAAAAGAATTTTCAAAAGAAAACAAATCTAGGTCTTAGAAAATTTTAGACTTTAAAACACATTTTTGCAAATATTGAGTCCGAGTTGATAAAATTTCTCAAATGGTTTATACTTAGAAAAATTATAAAGTTTCTTAAAACAAGAAAGAAAACCTTTAAAAACACGAGTAAAACAGATAAGAACCAGTCATCTCATTCATATTTAGATCATTTACAACTTTACATATAGAACAGATAAGAAGATAAAGGATAAGAAAATTTAAGCTTATCTAATCTGGCCCATCCGTCTCGCTTCTCGAAGCCGCATCCAATCAAATATTCTCGTTCTAAGCTCGTGATTTCCTTTGGATCACCAACTTCATCCGATTTATGTCATATTTGATAGTTGACTGATCCATTCCTTGTCTATCGAGCCATCATCTTTCGGCTTTATCGGAATGGATGAGTAGTTCTGAGCAACCAAATCCACGTTGTACCATTCATCTCCTTCATCAAGAAGTTTCTCGTACAAACTCGGATTTTCCTTCTCCATCCAATCATGCCAAGCGATCGTTTCATTGTCGATGACGCTCCAACTCCTTTGCAAATATACCAAGAAGGTCCACTTGGCTTCGTATTTCATGTACTGCCCACGACGGATGTGCAATAATTTTTGGGGGCATCAGTCCTTTCGGCAGTCTCGATCCAAGCCGCCTCTGCTCCTCCTCCAGCAGATGGGACTACCCACTTCTTTTGGAATTTGTCAAAGATGCGGGCAGCCTCCTTTGCCGACTTAATCTTTCTCCTTGCTTCCCTTCGCCATAGTACACTTTTTCAGCCTTGATATGTCGGTCCCTTTCTACCTATATCCTAAGCCGCTCACTGATTTTTCCAAAGTGGCCTCTTTCCAAAGACTTTGGACATCGTGCTCTACCCGATAGGCGACACGACCTTCTCTATCTCCTTTTCCTTTTCTTTCTCTACCACCACCTCGCTCCTTCCCCTTTCCCTTCTCGGCTTCGACTTTGGCTCTAGCCTCCTCCTTCCTCTCTCTGTTCTTAGCCATATATCTTTCTGATTTCACTCGCCTTCTTTCTTTCTCGCCACCGATCTTCCCCGATTGCTTCCTCAATCTGATCGATTCTAATTTTTAAGGCGGTGAGCTCATCCGATTGGCTAGCTGCTGAAAGTTTGATCTGGTTAAGCTCGACTTTCACAATCTCCACATCTTCCCCCTTTTTAACATCATCAAGTAGCATAGCAAGCTGCTCCTTGATATGATAAAATAGGTGGAAGGCGAGGATTGATTAAGGAGGATCTCATCGGCCAGCGATTGATTGTCGGCTGGTCGGGATTCTTAGCTCGCCAACCTCCTTCTTCACTCTTTCCAGCTCTTCTTTGACAGCCGGTTTAACAGAATTTGAAATAGAAGATAAAAGATTTACCTCGAGATGCTTTTAACATGTCTTCCATAGTTACACCGAGTAATCCACGATGTCTGCGGTCTTCATTGTGAGCATCTACGAGTAAACTTATCCTCTACCCTCTTCTCCAGCTGATTTAGAATTTAAGAAAAGGTGGATCTTGGGCCGGGAGGGACGGCTGGTAGTGTTTCGAGATAAGCCTAGGCGGCTTGAAGGAAATTCAAGAGTTGCGCCTCTGATAGGATGACAGATAGAGATGCGACTCAGCAGACTCCAAAACAACCTTTTCCCAGAGATGAAGTTATCCCAGCCTCCTTCATCGGTGAAGAGGCTCATCTCCTCCAGATCTCCGGTTCGCGAGATGGTGAACCAGCCAGATCTCAATGAATTCCTTCATTACTTCAGGTTAAACTGAAGTTCAGAATTAACTCGGCTAATCTCCGTTTGGCATCTCCGATCGTAGGGACACTCAAAGCTTCCTACGAGATCCATCGGTCGTGGAGTGTGTATTGGGTGATTAGGGGTGAGGGAGAGGGATATTTGGTGGAGAGAAAATCAAGAAAATCAAAGGGTTGAGTAGAGGTGGGAGGGATATCAAGTGTGGGAGATGAGGTGGGAGGTATTTCGGGTACGGGAGATGAGGTGGGAGGTGTTTGTATTTGGATAATTTCGGGAGTAGGCTATTTCAGAGGCTCGAAGTACCAGCCTTGGATACTTCTTCATCGCCTAGGTGGATGGGGGATTTATCGGAGGATGAGATGTTGGAGGATGTACTGGAGAGGCTTGCCTCTCGGCAGATGCGGTTCGCTCGTAGCTGGGATCTTCCAGCACCACCGTCTCGGCTGTGCCGCAAGCTATTTGCGGTGTTACTGACCTCCTCTCGTAACAGATTAGCAGGAGTTGAGGAAGACTCCCAACTATATCGCCAGCCCTTGACTCAGCCTCCTCCTGGTTCTCCTTCCGAGTGGTTGAGCCACATCAACTTCCACCCCGGTTGCTTCCTCACCGGGCAGAGCACTGGTGCCTCTTCCTCGGCCGCTGGGACCTCAACTTCGTACCTCTACTTCGGTACCTCACCTGGCTGCCTCTGTACCCAGTTGCCGCTAACTCGAGTCGCCGAGCTCGTGCCTCATCTCGATTCATCGTCTGAATCGCAATCCACCCAATCTTTCATTCTTCGTAAGCAAACCCTTTTGCTTAGAAAATTTCTTCTTTCCTTCCCTCGTACGGATCCTCTTATTCGATCCATCCATCGCATTGTGATCTTATTAAACGAGACTCACGGTAGGCGAGGAACCCAATCTCCAACAGTTGGGTTAAATACTAACCTCGCCTTTTCTTCCTTCAACCTCTTAAACAACAGCTTCTACCCAATCAACCCTTACACCATCGATATAGCCCTCATACAACATAGCCTAGACTCGGTGACTCCGTCATGTGAACTTTGATCACCCGTAATTGACTTAGTCACTATAGTCATTAACAACCTATACTTCCTCCTCAACATGTACTTTTTCAAATCCCTTCTTGTTCCTATATGTCACCCCGCGAACAAATCAAACGATTGTTCCCATTCCTCTTCCTTATACACTAATGGATTCACACCCTCAGTCGATGTATCTAAAATCCTAGCTACATTCTCTTTCGTATACTCCAACCTAGTACCCTCTACAAAGTAGTACTAAAACCAATATCGAAAACTCACTATTTGCCGTAAATTCTGCGCCAATGAAGTCCATTGTTCTGCATTTTACGCAAATTTAAGTGAAACAGAACCCTCGTAATCTTAATGCTTCCAAATGCCTTAGAATTTCGCTGGATTCTCTGTCTGAGTGGTTTCAAAGTCGACGTACATCTCGGCTTTGAGTTTATTTTTTAACGAGCCTTCGATTCATTTTGAAATTTGATAATGATGCGGTTATATAAGTGGGAGGTTTAGGAGGTTGGGATGAAGAAGAAGTCATTTTGAATAAGTTTTTGTAAGAAAGGATTTTTACAAAGGATTTTGATAAGTGAAATGTGAAAGTGAAAAATTTTAAAGAAGAAGGTAAGATTTTAAACTTAGAGAGAGAGAGGGAAAGTTTGGGAATGCAAAACGTGGCACGATCTCGAGTTTTTATTTTAAACCGTTGATTTTAGAAGGCGCGTGTAAAACATCGACGGTTTAGCGAGAAAACGATTGAAATTCAGGCGCGTGGCCTTCACGTGTCATGAATTGTGTAAAAGTAACCGTTTATCCTACGGATTAGACGGCTAATAGACTTACTTTATCGAAGTAATTAGTATACCGACGTAAGCAATGAGGTGCTTTACTTAATACTCGAGTAATCTATTTTAGACTAGGTGAAATCAGATTTGATAAAAAAAAATCTTATCAGTATATTTTTCGAAAAGTCTTTCCTAGTCTGATTTTTTTGAAAGAAAAAAATAAAAAATTTAAAAAACAAAGTATTTTCAGCTTGGTTACAAAGTTCGATTACTTGAAATACACACTTAAGGTCTTTATTTAAAACCAACGATTTTGAGAAGAACAAAGATGAAGGTTTTCTGAATGAAGAGATTTATGAGTCTAATCGATATACCTGTTCTCGCAAACAACTCATCAAAACTTATTAGTAGTGAGGTAAATCGAGATAAGGTGCGAGATAGTCATCTGCTTTTTCGGATAATCCGCTGACTATTGTTCCTTAGTCTGATTTACCATATGTCGATAAGCAATTATCATGTCGGATAAGGTCAATATGACTAATCCTTGATTCTTGATTCCTAAGAAGGAAATCAATGATATCACTACCCGATTGTCCTTTGACTTAGATCTAGTCTCGATAATTCTTTCTAGACATAATAAAACTAACTTGAGAGAGACAAGAATTAAAAAAACAAATTAGAGATTTACCAACAAAACGCCTAATAAACCTAATTCTACAGATAATTCTTTAAACCTCGTCTCTGCTAGTGGTTTTGTCAAGATGTCTGCTCTTTGAAAGTCAGCCAAGATCTTCTCAAGTCTCGATATCTCCTTTTTCTACATGGTCTCGGATGAAGTGGTGTCTCGATATCTACATGCTTGCATCTTGTATGAAGAACAGGGTTACGGGTAATAGCTATGGCACTATTACTATCACAAAAGATTGGTACTTCTTTGGTGATAATGTTATAGTCCCTTAGCTGTTGACTTATCCAGATCGGTGTGAACAACAACTTCCACCGCCATATACTCGGCCGATTGTGGAAGTAGCTACAGAGGTTTGTTTCTTAGACAACCATGAAATCACCTTACTTCCAAGAAATTGGCAAGTACAGATGTAGATTTTCTATCTATCTTACACCCACCAAAATTGAATCGAGTATCCAGACGGCTCAAAGTTGTCATCACCGATACCACAATCCAACATTTACAGCTTCCTTTTAGATACTTGAGGATTTTCTTTCTTTGCTTCAAGATGACTTTTCTTAGGATTAGCTTGAAATCTAGCACAAACTCCAACCGCAAATGAAATATCGTGTCTACTAGCGATTAAATATAATAAAGAACCAATAAGACCTCGATACTCGGTTTGATCGGTGTCTTCTCCTTCTCATCTGGATCCATTGAAAAATTTGTCATCATAGGTATCTTAGCTTCTCACCGGTACCTATTCCATATTTTTCAATAAGATCTTTTGTATATTTGGCTTGGTTGATGAATATTCCCTTCTTTTTTCGCTTGACTTGAAGTCCAAGAAAATATGTCATTTCTCCCATCATGGACATTTCAAATCTGTTTTTCATAAGACTACTAAATTCTTTACATAAAGATACGCTAGTTGATCCAAAAATTATATCACCAACATAAATTTGAACTAACAAAAGATCATAACCAAACTCTTTTCTAAATAGAGTTCTATCAATTCTACCTTTAACAAAACCATTTTGAATTAAATAATCGAACAAGGTGTCATACCAAGCTCTTGGTGCTTGTTTAAGTCCATATAGAGCTTTCCTTAGTTTATAAACTTTGTATCCTTTGACAAAACCAGGGGGTTGCTCTACATAAACTTCCTCGGCTAAGATTCCATTCAAGAAAGCTGACTTAACATCCATTTGAAAAACTATGAATCTTTTAAAAGCTGCATAGGCTAAAAACAATCTTATGGCTTCGAGGCGAGCTCTTGGTGCAAAGGTTTCATCATAATCAATACCCTCTGATTGTGAATAACCTTGAGCAACTAGTCCTGGCCTTATTTCTAACCACAATATTATTTTCATCCCTTTTGTTTTTAAAGACCCATTTAGTTCCAATGACTTTCGATGATGAGGCCTTTCAACTAGTTCCCACACATCTTGTCTTTGAAATCGATTTAGTTCTTCTTGCATGGCATTAATCCAGTTGGAATCGAGTTAAAGCTTCGTAATTAATTTAGGTTCAAGTAATGACACATAGCAACTGAACATACAATCTCGATTTAGTTGGGTTCTCGTCTGACACCAGAGTCTAAATCTCCAATTATCTGCTCACTGGATGATATGACATTACTTTCTTACCCTTATCTATTACAAGAGATGATATCTTGTCTCAATTATTTATTTCAGATGATTCTATGTTACCTTGATAACTCTACTGATCACCGATGTGTCGTTGGTCGTCTCGATCAGCTAATATGTTGTTGGTCGTCTCGATCATTTAGTAGATCACCGTTGAGGAAGTTCTTTCAGGTTCCTTTCCTTTGTCTGGTTCTTCCTCTTCATCGAATCGATTCTTGATTGTAGAATTTTATGGTTGATCTTTTGATAGTCATCTCGATCCATCATCCGATATCTTTGTAATGTCCCTTGTCTTATCAAACTCAAAAGAGGATTCATCAAATACTACATGGGGTGTTTCTTCTACACACAAGGTTGTCTTATTAAAAACTCTATATGCCTTTGATATAGATGAGAATCCTAAGAATATCCCATCTGCTATCTTGACATCAAAAGTTTTTAATTGAGATTTCTCATTATTGTGTATGAAACATTTACAACCAAATATATGAAAATATGAAATTTTGGGAGATCTTCCCTTCCAAATTTCATAGGGAGTTTTACACTTATTCTTGACAATCGACTCTATTTTGAACATAGCAGTCGTATTCACATACGCCCAAAATTTATGAGGAGTGTTGAATTCAGATAGCATTGTTCTAGCTGCCTCTTTCAAGGTCCTGTTTCTTCTTTCAACAACTCCATTTTGTTGTGGAGTCCTTGCCGCAGATGTTTCCCGAGCTATGCCATTCTCAATGCAGTAGTTAGAAATCAATTTATTTAGGAATTCAAGACCTTTATCACTTCTAATTTTAACAATATTTAATCCCTTTTCATTTTGAATCTTCTTAAGGAATTCGAATCTTAGTCATAGTCTCATTCTTTTGTACAAGAAAATAACCCAAGTAAATCTTGAAAAATCATCAACAATTACTAAGGTGTATTTTCTTCCACTAAAGCCGAGAGGAGTTCTGACCAAACAGATCCATATGAAGAAGTTCCAAAATTCTTTCGAAGAAGGATTACTTATTGTTTTAAAAGAAGCTTTGGTCTGCTTTTCCTTTTTGACAAGAAACACATACATGGTTCTTTGAAAATATTTTATCAAGGAGTCCTTTAACTAAAGATTTCCTTGCTATTTTGTTAAGAGTTTTTAAGTTTAAGTGACCAAGTCGTCATGCCACATGCAACTTAAGTCATCCGAACTCTTAGCAACAAGACAAGTATCTTTAGGACAACTTTTGAAGTTGGCAACATAAATGTTACCTTGTCTTACTCCGCCAATAGAATATTTTCATTGATACCATCTAAAACATAGCATGCATTATGAGTAAATTTGACACAAAACCCTTTATCACAAAATTGTGAACAGATAGTAGGTTGTGCTTCAATCCTTCCACGTAGTAAACTTCTTGAACATGAACATCTCCAATCATTAGTGTTCCTACACTTTTAGTAAGTTCAAAGTTGTTATCTCCAAACATCACTCTAGGTCCATCAATGGTTTGATAGTTAGAGAGAATTCGTCTGTCATAGGTCATGTACTTGGAACAACCACTATCAATATACCAGGATGACCTCAAGAATGTCTCCTCTATCAACTATCTTTTATCTTCCTGCAATCACAAATTTATTGCTTAGGTACCCTTTGTATTTTGGGTCCTTTCATGTTAAGTTGACTCTTAGGAATCCAGATAAAAATATCAATGTTCCTTAAAACCATAGATTGAAGCTTGCATCCATATCTATCTACTAAGATAAGACTTTCAAGATCAATTTGATTTAGTTGATCTTTTGAAATTGTCTTGAATCATGGTAAGACTGGATAAGATCTCGCTTCTTCCATCAAAACTATTATACCTAGGATAGATCTTTGATTTAGTCTTAGGTATAACCTTAGGAAGTTACTCTCCTCGTCGATTTTTCTTTTCGTAAGTATCGGATGAGGTAATTAATCCCTTTAGTTTCCGTGGACCGAATAAAGTTTCTCCTTAGGTTTTGTTGCATTGACAAAGACTCTAGATTTTATAGGATCATTTTTCTTATTCCTATCAAAACCTAATCCAGTTTTATCATTAGACTTTTGAGATGAGTTGAAGATTTTATCTATTGTGGTTTGAGAATTATTCAAAAGTCCCAACTTGAGATTTAATTCCTGTTAGTCCTTTTATAATTTTCATTCTCAGAATAGATATTTGAAAATTTTATTTTTAAAGAACTCGCCTCGTTTCTAACTTATCTGCCTTATCGGACAAGGTTCTCGTGATCATCTCACCGACATTCCCCTTGAATGTACAATCTGGTTTCTCACTTTTCCTAGTCTGATTGACCTTAGTTAGATCAGAAATTTGATCCTTTAAATTAAGATTTTCGGTCTATCTCGTTTATAAGCAGATAGAGCAGCTTCCAAATCTTTCAAGAGTTTATCAATAAGATCGGGACTGGCCTCGTATAAGGTGTCACAACATTATCTCGATGATGAATAGTAATGTACCTCTTTAGCCATTAGACATATGTCATCATCGATCCAAAATCGATGAAGATGAGGATGATGATGTCTCACGAGCTTCTTCTTTCTCGGCTAGTAGAGCTCTCTGGTTAGCATATCTTCTATCTCTTTTCTTCGTCTTTTCTTCTCTTTCTCCTGGGGGTGAGTTGAGGACAATCATAGCATTTGTAGTGACCAGGTTTGCTGCAAGTATAGCATATATCTCCTCTGTCTATTATTGGACTATTATCTCCTCGTCGATAGGTGATCTATGACTTCTTGGTGATCCTTCTTTTATCATTATACGAACTCTTTTCATCCTCGTCGATCTATAGTTCCTTCGATCTAATCTGTCTCTTTTGTTTCTTCTATACTTAATCTTCGGTCTTTCATATCTTTTCAACAAAAGAGCCATTTCTTCTTTTACGCATAAATCAAATGCTTTAGAAATCTTTTCGATTCATCCCGATGAACAAATGCTACGCTTTTCCAGATGTAGATGACTTCATCTTCAATGTGAATGTCATATTCCAGTGCTTTAAGATGAGAGAAGAGAGTGTGATGTGATATTGATGACAAATTTTGTGTTGCCTTGAGAATATTAGCTTTCTCTCTCCATCTTTTGCTCAAAGATCTCGAGTATCTTGTTGTTAATTTCTTTCTCGGTGTAAGTCTTACCCAAATCGGCTGCTTTGTTCACAAGATTAGTCAATCTCACATCCGGTTGATCTACAGCCTCACCATCCTTCATTTTGAATGTGTCAAAAGCATGTAAAGTATGCAGAAGCTTATTTTCTTTGACTGTTCGCATCCTTCACAAATTCCAGCAAAGAGTCTCCCACATTTCTTTGGCGGTCTTGCATCTTTTAACCTTTTCTATCCAATCCTTACTTAGAGTCTCAATGATCTCGGTTCGAGCTACTTGATCAAGATTATGGACCTTTCTTTCATCATTTGTTAACTCGTGAGCTCTTCTTTTTCTTTGTCAGTTACGGATTCAAATTTGATTCGGCTCCGTCGGTTCCTCCATGATAGAATTTTATAGGTCCCTCTTCTAGAACCTCTTCCATCCTATCATGAATGGCTTTGTGATTCTCCATCCTAAATTTCCAGTAATCATAATCTTCAATAGAGAATTCAGAAGATTTCTAGACTTTTGTTTTTCCCCGATGACATGATGAAACAAAGAAACAAAATACTCCACAAGCTAATTAGTAGCACTGTTAGTAAAAGAAGAAAATGAAGAAAATCAAGATAATTTCGAATCTTGTTCAAGACCTAAAATCAATATCGTAACAGCCTTAACAACTGCTCCGATACCACTTGTTGGTCCCCGAATATTGAGTTGATTTAAAATCTTGAGATAACCTTCTAGAACAAAATCTAGAAAGGGGGTTTGAATAGATTTTGTTGATTTTTTGAATCTTTCAAAATCAATTCAAAATATCGATTAAACACAGCGGAAAACAATTGTAAACTCAACTTTTAACAAGATCAAAAGCAAGACAAATATTTAGATTTTAGTTGAGATTCTGAACTTTAATCTTGAAGTAACAAAATTGTAACTTGAATGTAAATTAAAGAAAGCAAGAAATAACACTGTGATTTATAGTGGTTCGGATTATAACAATCCTACATCCACTCTCCTTCTCCAAACTTTGAAGAAGGGTCTTCACTAACTCGCTTACTTACTTCAGTACAAACTTTACAAATTACAACTCGATCTTCAATTCTTCAACAATCTAATCAACTTTCTGAAATCTAACTCTAAGAATAAGATGTGTTTTTGAAGATGTGAAGTAAAGTGTTCTATAAACACTTAAAAAATCTTTTAAATCTCCCTCAAAAACTACTCTGTGAAATTAATAGTGAATAGTGTGTAGGATCAAATTTGCATAAGTATCTAGAAGAATAAAATCTAGTTCTATTTATAAGTTTGAAAAGACAGTTCGTTAGTTAGTTCGTTAGTTAGTTCTAACAAACTAAAACCGCTTAACAAACCTATTCTTGAAAACTACTCTCGACCTCGGTGATTTCTTCTACTCATCCGCACCGACTTAGTGAAGACTTGCCTTTCTTATTCTACTCACTTGTCTTGACCTCGTCCGAGCTCTTCATGATCGTCTCCCGCAGATGGTAAGATTTGAGCTTGTCTCCGGATGACCTGTAAATTCTCGAGCTCCAGCTAACTAAATCGGCTCTCGACCTAGTCTCGATCGCCTTAGCATCGAACTCGATCTTGATCTGCTTATCAACGTTGTCTGCTCCTCGATTGTTCCTTTTAACTCATCAAAACTCTTCTTGATCTAACAATTTCTCCCTTTTTGATGATGTTAAAACTATAAAAGAAACATGCTCACAATGATGTTAGTCAAAGTTAATCAAGTCAATTAGATACGCAAGTTAGAATTCATTCATACTATTAATTCGATTAAAGCATTTTAATTCACACTTAGAAAGTTTTAAAAAAAAATCCTTTAGTCAAAAGAATTTTCAAAAGAAAACAAATCTAGGTCTTAGAAAATTTTAGACTTTAAAAAACATTTTTGCAAATATTGAGTCCGAGATGATAAAATTTCTCAAATGGTTTATACTTAGAAAAATTTTAAAGTTTCTTAAAACAAGAAAGAAAACCTTTAAAAACACGAGTAAAACAGATAAGAACCAGTCATCTCATTCATATTTAGATCATTTACAACTTTACATATAGAACAGATAAGAAGATAAAGGATAAGAAAATTTAAGCTTATCTAATCATGCCCATCCTGTCGCTTCTCGAAGCCGCATCCAATCAAATATTCTCGCTCTAAGCTCAGCAATTTCCTTTGGATCAGTCAACTTCATCTCGATTTATGTCATATTTGATAGTTGACCTGATCCATTCCTTGTCTATCGAGCCATCATCTTTCGGCTTTATCGAATGGATGAGTAGTCCTGAGCAACCAAATCCACGTTGTACCATTCATCTCCTTCATCAAGAAGTTTCGGTACAAACTCGAATTTTCCTTCTCCATCCAATCATGCCAAGCGATCGTTTCATTGTCTCGATGACGCTCCAACTCCTTTGCAAATATACTGAGAAGAAGGTCCACTTGGCTTCGTACTTCATGTACTCATTTGCCCACGACGGATGTGCAATAATTTTTGGGGGCATCACCCTTTCAGCAGTCCGATCTAAGCCGCCTCTGCTCCTCCTCCAGCAGATGGGACTACCCACTTCTTTTGGAATTTGTCAAAGATGCGGCCAGCCTCCTTTGCCGACTTAATCTTTCTCCTTGCTTCCCTTCTCGCCATAGTACACTTTTTTCAGCCTTGATATGTCGGTCCCTTTCTACCTATATCCTAAGTCCGCCACCGATTTTTCCAGCGGCCTCTTTCCAGCTTTGGACATCGGGCTCTACTCGATAGGCGACACGACCTTCTCTATCTCCTTTTCCTTTTCTTTCTCTACCACCACTGCTCCTTCCCCTTTCCCTTCTCGGCTTCACTTTGGCTCTAGCCTCCTCCTTCCTCTCTCGATCTTAGCCATATATCTTTGATTTCATTTCGACTTCTTTCTTTTCTCGCCAGCTCATCTTCCCCGATTGCTTCCTCAATCGATCGATTCTAATTTTTAAGGCGGTGAGCTCATCTCGATGGGCTAGCCGCTGAAAGTTTGATCTGGTTAAGCTCGACTTTCACAATCTCCACACCTTCCCCCTTTTTAACATCATCAAGTAGCATAGCAAGCTGCTCCTTGATAACAAGAAAATAGGTGGAAGCCGAGGATTGATTAAGGAGGATCTCATCGGCCACAGTTGATTGTCACTGGTCTGGATTCTTAGCTCGCCAACCTCCTTCTTCACTCTTTCCAGCTCTTCTTTGACAGCCGTTTAATGAAATTTGAAATAGAAGATAAAAGATTTACCTCGATGCTTTTAACATGTCTTCCATAGTTACACCGAGAATCCACGATGTCTCAGTCTTCATTGTGAGCATCCGAGTAAACTTATCCTCTACCCTCTTCTCCACCTGATTTAGAATTTAAGAAAAGGTGGATCCTGGGCCGGGAGGGACGGCTGGTAGTGTTTAGATAAGCCTAGGCGGCTTCAAGGAAATTCAAGAGTTGCGTCTCCGATAGGATGACAGATAGAGATGCGACTCACAGACTCCAAAACAACCTTTTCCCAGAGATGAAGTTATCCCACCTCCTTCATCGGTGAAGAGGCTCATCTCCTCCAGATCTCCGGGCCGCGAGATGGTGAACCAGCCAGATCTCAATGAATTCCTTCATTACTTCGTGGTTAAACGAAGTTCAGAATTAACTCACTAATCTCCGTTTGGCATCTCGATCGTAGGGACGGCTAAAAGCTTCCTACGAGATCCATCTGGTCGTGGAGTGTGTATTGAACTGATTTGGGGTGAGGGAGAGGGATATTTGGTGGAGAGAAAATCAAGAAAATCAAAGGTTTGAGTAGAGGTGGGAGGGATATCAAGTGTGGGAGATGAGGTGGGAGGTATTTCGGCACGGAGATGAGGTGGGAGGTGTTTGTATTTGGATAATTTCGGGAGTAGGCTATTTGAGGCTCAAGTACCAGCCTTGGATACTTCTTCATCGCCTAGGTGGATGGGGGATTTATCGGAGGATGAGATGTTGGAGGATGTACCTGGAGAGGCTTGCCTCTCGGCAGATGCCGTCGCTCGTAGCCGGGATCTTCCAAAGACCACCGTCTCACTGCATCGAAGCTATTTGCAGTGTTACAGCCTCCTCTCGTAACAGACTAGCAGGAGTTGAGGAAGACTCCCCAACTATATCAAGAACCTTGACCAGCCTCCTCCTGGTTCTCCTTCCGAGTGGTTGATAAAAGTTTCTCAGAAATCCCTTAACAAGGTTCTTTTTAGCCACTTACTAAGGATTTTGAAATTCGGATGACTAAGCCTCTTGTGCCATAGCCACCGAGGTCATCTCCACCCTTAGCTATCGACAAGTATCTTTAGGACAACTATAAAAGTTAGCCACATAGACATTACCGTGTCTAAAGCTAGTTAAAAGTACCTTATCTCGAGGAACTATCTAAGATATCACATTTATCCTTAGAAAATTTAACAAAAAACCCTTATCACAAAGTTGGGAAACAGATAGCATATTATGTTTCAAACCTTCAACAAAATATACCTCGATACCCGAATATCCTTGATAATCAGTACCTACTCCTTTAGTCATCCCACAATTATTGTCTCCAAATAATACTCTTGGACCATCAATGTTCGAAATTTGATAGTAGCCTCTTATTATAAGTCATGTGTTGTGAACATCCACCGTCAATGTACCATATAGAAGCTAAGATCTCTTCCTTGAGTGATGATCCCCGTGAATCCTGAAAAATATGTTAGTTATAAGGTACCCTAGTGATCTTGGGTCCTTGAAGGTCAAGTATCACTTTAGGTAACTTGATTAAAATCTCATTTCCAAATAATAAATCAACCTTGGTCTTTCTACCAAATCTTTCTACAATTGTATCACTTTTAAATGATATCTTGTTGTATTCGATTTAGTAATTTTCTGAACTTAGGAAATGTGGGATAGCATCTCGCTTCTCCCATCAAAAGGATTGTAATAAGAATTTCTTCTTATTTTGGTTCTTGGAGTTCTCTTAGTCCGATAAGGAGTCCTCGGCTGAATTTTTGTTTTCAAGTTTGGGAGATGCAGTCCTTATTTGACTAATTGGTTTCCAAGGACCAATTCTAATCTCTTTTGAGTGATCGAGATACTTTTACAAATTTCCTAGGTTTCGAACATCCGATTTACTATTTCGTCATAACCAAGACCTGTTTTGTCATGGGATTTTTAGATGTATTAAAGATGTGATCTATTGCTGATTGTGAATTATTAAGTTGACTAATTTTGAAGACTATCTT
Organism: Paraleonurus japonicus; assembly: GCA_030762865.1. Classification (NCBI taxonomy): domain Eukaryota; kingdom Viridiplantae; phylum Streptophyta; class Magnoliopsida; order Lamiales; family Lamiaceae; genus Paraleonurus; species Paraleonurus japonicus. The sequence goes on along the minus strand of CM061053.1, from coordinate 33,680,413 downwards.
CTCATTGTCTTTCTTAATTAATTCATTTTCATGACATATTGTTTCAAATTTGTCTTTTAAAGATTTCAATTCACTTTCTAATCTTTTAGGTAAGTGGTGATGTACTAGCCTCACCGAGGAAAACATTCCCCTTGAATATTTCCTCGGTTCTGGGTAGTTCATCACCTGTTTTCCTCTAATTAGAATTTGAATTTGATCCTTTAAAGTCAAATTCTCTGCCTCTAGCTGTTTATAAGCAGCCGAGATGTCTTTAAGTCTCTCAATAATTCATGAATAACAGCTTTGATCATTATCGAGACAAATTTACAAGAATCATTGTCGGAAGATGAATAATATACTACCTCTTTAGCCATGAGACAAACTTCATCGTCTCGATCCAAAATCGGATGAGGATGATGATGATGATGATTTTCTTGATTCTTTTCTTCAGACCCGGAAGAGCCCTTTGATCTCGCAAATCTCCCGTCTCTCTTTTTCCTTTTCTCTTCCCTTTCTTTAGGAGTCAGCCGAGGACAATCATAGCTAAAGTGTCTGGCTTGTTGCAAGTATAGCAAATGTCACTCCGATCTGATTTAGGTGGAAGGATTTCTTTTAACAGGGATCTGAATCTCCTTGTCCGGCTCCTATTCTTGTCATCATCTGTTGAGTCATCTTCTTTTCTTCTTGACTTGGATCTAGACCTATCCTTACCTCGCAAACCTCAATTTATTACGTTTATACTTCATTTTTAATCCGTCATACCTTATGGTGAGCAGAGCAATCCGCTCCTTCGAGAGATAAGTCGGCTCCTACAGATTCGGTTAACATCTTGTCTTCTTTGCCGACAAAACAACTTGGATGATGTGCTTAACTCCATCTCATCTTCCTCATCTTCTACTTGAATGTCATACTCTAAGGCTTTAAGATGAGAGAATAAGGTATGATGAGTAATAGAAGATAAATTTTGAGTTGCTTTGAGGATATTGGACTTTTCTCTCCATCTCTTGGTTAAAGATCTCAATATCTTATTATTAATCTCCTTTCTCGTATAGCTCTTTCCCGGATCACCGCTTTGTTGAGGAGATTCGCCAATCTTACATCTAGGTGATCTACGCTTTCATTTTCCTTCATCTTGAAGGTATCAAAGGCGTGTAATATAGATCGCCTTATTCTCTTTTACTTGGTCTCGATCCTTCACAAACATTTGTCGAGTCTGCCACATCTCTTTGGCCGATTTGCATCTTTTGACCTTTTCAATCTAGTCTTTACTCGAGTTTCAATGATTTCATCCGAGCTACCCGATCTAGGTTATGGATTTTCCTCTCATCATTTGTCGCCTGTAATTCTTTTTCTCTTGTCTCGGCTCTAGATTCACCGATTCAAGCACCATTGCTAGTGCCTCCATGATAAAATTTTATAGGTCTTTCTTCAAGAACCTCCTCCATCCTATCATGGATAGCCTTGAGATGATTTTCCATCCCGAATTTCCAATAGTCATACTCTTCAATTGAAAGTTCGGGTAGATTCTGGATTTCTTGCTCTTACACAAGACATGATGAAATAGAAAAACAAAACACTCCACAAACTTGTTAGTAGCAGAGTTAGTAACAATTAAGAAGATGAAGAAAATCAAGAATATTTCGTAATCTTAGTTAAGACCTAAAATCAATATCGAACAACTTAACACCGCTCGATACCACTTGTTGGTCCCGATAAATTGAGCAAATTGGATAAAACTTGTACCACCTTCTAGGAAAAATCTAGAAGGGGTTGAATAGATTTTTCAGCATTTTCCAAATCTTTCAAAATTTATTCAAAGTACCAGAGTAACACAATGAAATTCAATTTTAATCTCAACTTTATTAAGATAAAAACAAACCGATATTTTGGTTTTGACTTTGATTGCAAATTAATTTTCAATTGATAAACTGGAAATTGAAATAAACAAGTAAGTAAATGAAAGCAATAAAGAACAACATATTTATAGTTGTTCGAATTATAAAAATTCTACATCCACTCTCCTTCTTCAAACTTTGAAGAGGGGTCTCTTCTATCAACTTACTTACTCACTTTCAATCGTATAACTTACAACTTACAAAGATCTTCAAATCTTCAAACTCCTAAACAATTCTCGTGAAATCTAACTCTAAAGTAATAGAAGTGTATTTGAAGATGTATGAGAAAGTGTTCTATAAACACTTAGAAAAATCTATGAAGAAATCCTTGAAAACTGCTTTTGTGCTTTTTGGAAACTTGTGATTTGAGAGAATATCTTGCTAAATTGATAACTCGTGTGTTCTATATATTTTTAATGAAGTGCCTAGACCTATTTATAAGTCTGAAAAGACAGGTTAGTTTGTTAGTCATTTCTAAAAATCGAAACTGCTTTAACAAACTTAATCTTGAAAACCGCTTGCTCCTCACCTGATTTTACTCTACTCATCTGAAATTGACTTGGTGAAGACTTGCCTTTCTTATTCTACTCACTTGTCTTGACCTCGTCTCGAGCTCTTCATGATTGTCTCCTGCGTAAGACTAGATTTGAGCTTGTCTTCAGATGACTTGTAACTCCTAGTCTTCACTGACTTGATCGATCCTTGACCTAGTCTCGATCGGCTTAGTACTAGAACTCAGCCTCCGCTGTTCTTCATAGTCATCTCGCTCATCCGAGTTAATCTTTTAACTCATCAAAACATCCTTGATCTAACAAAAGGGTATACCTCGGAGACATGCAACCAAAAGAGGTAAAGGAAAAGGAAGCTGAGGAAGGAAAGATGGCTGGGGTTGAGGAGAAAGAAAAGGCCGAGGAGTCTGGGAGGCACAAGCAGAGTGGTAGGGGCAGAGCCGGCGGAGATAGAATCGGATGTGCCAACTACAAAGGCACACCGGGCAGATTCTCCTCCACCGCCGTTGAAGTCAAGTGTCTGCTTAGGAGATAGACTTAACCCTATCTTGTCCATCTCAAGAGATCGCACCGCCTCAACCTCTCGCGTCTGAATCCGAGGTTGAAGTCTTAAAGGAGGAAGTAGCCAATTTGAAAAAGGCTTGCTTGAGTACTCTTCAACCAGTTCCAAGCGTCATTTCATCATCCATTAAACAAAATATAGAGGTTGTTGTTCATGAAAAGACGAAGATAGACCTCTATTTCAACAGAATCGACACGAAGAGCACATGGCTAAGGTCAAGCAAAGAAATTGTTGAAGAAGAAAGGGCTCAAGGAGCCTCGGGCCGATAGATGTGTTAGATGCCTATTCTCGAGATCGGAGATGCCGTTGAAGACTGTGTCAAGGAGTCGTGGATGAGAAAGAGGCTTCTTTTCAAAGCAAGTCCCGAGGATGACATTGGCTATGGAAAAGGATAGACAAACAAACATCCTCAAGCGGTATTTAGAAGGCGAATTCGGACATGCCGAGGTAGCTCAAGAAGAGGTATGATCAGCTTGATCAAAACGAGGATTAGTCGGACATCAATCGATGGGCCAAATCGAACAAGTAGCCACTATCTCGCAATACCCGCTTTGCCGCTGTTAAAAAGGAGGAAGATAGTGAGCTCAAGAAAAGAGTTGTTGTTCAAGATGACAAAATCCTGGCCTTGAACTCGAAGATAGACGAACTGTCTCAAGATCTATTAAAAGCCGAGGAAGCGAGAAAGAAAGCGACAAATGAGAAGTGACAGAGTTTTGAGAAGGATCGGATGAAGGACGCAGCGCCTAAATCCACCGAATCTGAACATGAAGCTGAGAAAGAGCTACCCGCTCAAGATCTTGTCGCCATCCTATCAATCAAATCTCCCTCATCTTCAACTATGCTAACCGGGAGAGCTAAAGCTGCAAGTAAACCGAAAACCTGTGCTGAGATAGATGAAGAGGAAAAGATAAAGAAAAGAAAGAGGGAAGAGAAGGAGAAGTACATGAGAAGGGATGCGAAGAAAAGGAGGGAGCAGAGAGAAGGCTGCAGGGAAGTTCTACGATAGAAAGCAGAGAAAGTGGGTTCGTGAGGGGACGAGATGAGCAAGGGACAGAAGTACTTCGACCATATCATAGAAGTGATGTAATACCCAAAGAAATCTTGCTGATGGGGGATCAGCGAGAAGTGGAGATCCTATAAAGCCGAGTGGATCTTCGCTTTCCACGTCTCGCAAGAAGATTAAGTGGGTCTAGAAGAGAACACCGCTTTCCATGTCTGGTTGGAGGAAAAGAAACCAAAGTTTTATCAATATCTGATCGACCTTGCTCATGAGGAGTTCAATGCAGATGTAGTCGCACCAGCTTTACTCGCCGATGTCTCCTCCAACAACGAACGATGGTCGCCCTGACCATGAAAGGGTAAAACAACTCGATCAAAGCAGGTTAAGCCGATCTTGCTGAAGGAGGAGAAATGGTGTCCCTTAAAAATAGGGTTTTCGATCGCTAAGTGTGCCAAGAAGAAAGATGGTATTAGTGAATCTTATCTTTTCATAGTCCTTATCCGATCATCCGAGAATGTGCTAAATCATGTCATATCTGAAATCCTTGTGAATATATTTTTGACCTACTCTCATGAAACTATTGTTTAAACTAACTTGATCTAATTTAATCTTCTAATCAAACAATTCTTGGTATAACTATTTGAAATAAACTCGATTAAAAATTCATAACACTAAGACATCGCATTCACTAATCCCGACTACTTGTCTTTCTTCTCGTCTATCTCGACTATAATCTTCTAACCGTGAAATATATTGCTCGATTATCCGACTAAGTGACTTAAGTGCATACTTTGTGGAATACTTATCTTCTAAGTTTACTAACGAAGTTTCTTTTCTTGAGCTATGTTTTAACATCATCAAAAAGGGTGAAATTGTTAGGAAGAAAGTTGTATTTAGTTTTGATGAGTTAAAATGTAAAATAGGATGACCAAATGAGAATCTTGTATATCACCGATGTAATAAAGATATGTAAATAGACTAAGTACAAAATGTTAGAAAAGGATACTCAAGGAGTTAGATGAAGTCAAGGAGTCGGATGAGGACGTAGTGTCGACGATGACAAGAAGACAGGCATAGTAAGTCGGATGAGGTTAAAGACAACGAGTAATGCATACCAAGATCAAGACCAAGACATGCATAAGGTGAACCATGTCTCGAAGACAAGATGATGAAGTGTTAGAAAATTCAAGGAATTTGAAGAAGCGATTACAACTAACCAAGAAGAGGTTACAAGATTCAGTTAGTTTGTGATAACTAACTAGAGAAGAATCAGCAAGGAAGTTACAATCGCCAACAAAGATCTCTATAAATAGATCTAGAAATTAGAAGAGATTAACTTTTGATATCTCACGAATTCACAAGTATTCTCAATACACGCTTAGCATTCACAAATATTGTAATCACATTCACGAACGTTCTTCACGTTCACAATTCTTAGTGTTTGTAGAACACTTCTCACAAATATCTTCAAGCCATTAGAATCCAGAAATTTGAAAGGAATATTATAAGGTTGAAGATCTCGCATTGTAAGTAAGTAAGAAAGGAAGAAGAAAGTAAGTAAGTCGAGACCCTTCTTCAAGTTGAAGGAGGAGAGTGGACGCAGGATCGCTTTGATCCGAACCACTATAAATTCGGTGTTATTTCTTTTTAAGTTCTTTATTCTTACTGTTATTCACATTTCGATCACATACAAATTTGAAAGCTTAAGATCCATATTAGTTGAGTATAAAAATTGTTTTCGCTGTAAAACTTTGTTTTAGAAGTTGATAGATAATCTAAACTCGAAAAAGTTTCGATAATCTATTCATCCCCCTTCTAGATTATCGCTAGAAGGACTTTTAATCTCTTAGTTCAACTCAATCAAAGGGACCAACAAGTCGTGCTTCAGCCCTCGACTCGAGGCATCTAAGAAATAAATCCCTCGACTGAGGCTCAGCCCTCGAGTCGTGCTGCCAATTTGAATATTCACCTCGGCGAGGGCTAAGTGATTTTTCAAAATTTTGCTAAGTGTGACCCCCTCGACCGGGGTATGGCCACCTCGACCGGAGGTCGAGTCCAGGAATTTTTATGGATTCCGGACCTACCCAACCCTCGAAACTTCTAAAAATGACCCTCTCGACCCCAACGAACCCAAATATGCAAATACTAACCTTTTTGGTCCTTCGATTTGAGCCCGATCGCTCATTTGATCGAGGAGACCGGGGTGTCTTCCTTTTTGCTCGATTTTCACCAACTTTTATGCACTTCTTCCTTGATCTTGAATTCATTGCAATTTCAATCACTTTCCCAATCAAATGTAGCAAGTGTACCTACAATCGAGCATAAGAATCATCAACTCACTACCATAAAGAGATGCAAATGAACAATAAAACGATCATCACCCCCAAACTTAAATGTTAGCATGAAATTCAATGTTTGGCATAAGGGTGATACAAATATATACAACTCCTAATGGTCTCAATAAGCTCAATAATCCAAAAATCCCATAGCTAGATATAACAATCCCTAAAGCATGATCAACTAAATTCCAAGCCAATTCTCCCAAACAAAGACCAAAAACAAAAGGCAAACAAAAAGCACACGAAAAGGATGGGTTGCCTCCCATTTAGCACTAGGTTTAACGTCCTTTGCCGGACGGAACTCAAGGAGTTCATACTTCCCTTTCAATGAAGACATGAGAATCATCCTTGTACCTCACTACATTTTCTTTTGCAAAAAGGCAACATCCCCATTTGTCTTCCAATAGGAGTTTTCCTCCTTCCTTGATTTCTTTCACCGTCAACACCTCCTTGAGTCTCTCCACTCTTAGCAATCGACTCCAATTTGATTCGCTCCGCACTCACTTGATCTCCAACTCCGAAACTTGCTTCTTCCTTCTCAAGTGGTGTCTTTCTCTCTTCTAACACCCCCAAACTTGAGCATTGCTCAAGCTTGGTCAAATTCTTCTCACCTTCTTCAATCTTTCTATCTCCCAGGATCAAGCAAAGGTTCAACAAGAGCTTTTTCCTTCCTAAGATCATCAAGAGAAACACAAGACATATTAGCAATCACTTTACAAGAAGGAATAAAATGCTCATTAATCAAAGAATTAGAAGAAGTAGAGGGTGTAGAATCATCCCTATCAATTGAAGGGTATAAGTCGATGATCTCAATGTATCCACACGTCTTCTTCTTCTCCAACGTACTTGGAGCATCTTCTTCTAATGGAGCTCCTGAAAAAGTCACCACTTCTCCTTTAAAGCTCAATTTGAGCTCCTTTTCAACATTGATCATAGTTTTTCTAGTAGCAAGGAAAGGTCTACCAAGAATGATAGGTGCCTCAAGCTCTTCCTTCATATCAATCACAATAAAATCCAACGGGAAGATAAACTTGTCAACTCCCACCAATACATCGTCAACAATCCCAAAAGGATGAGCATAAGATTGATTCGCCAATTGAAGATTAATATTAGTAGGAGTCACCTCTCCTAACTCCAACTTCTTGAATATTGATAAAGGCATGACATTGATACTAGCTCCCAAATCACATAAGCCTTGAACTTTCCCATTCTCTCCAATTTCACAAGGAATAATAAAACTTCCCGGATCCTTTAGCTTTTGAAGTAGGTGTCTCTCAAAAATCTCCTTGCATTCTTCCACCAATTTGATCATACCCTTCTCATCCCATCTTCTCTTCTTTGACATGATTTCTCTAAAAAATTTTTGTAATGGGGAATTTGCTCAAGGGCATCTAAAAGTGGAATATCAACATGCAAGCTTTTAAAAACCTCCAAAAACTTACCAAAATCCTCATCAAGCTTCTTCCTCCCTAGTCTTTGAGGATAGGGAACCGAAGTGGGTTTCTTGGGAACTCCCCATGCTTCTTTGGACTTCTCTTCTTCTTTTGAGTCTCCCCTTGCTTTGATCTCTTCACTTTCTTTCTCCACAACCACACTTTCTTCAATCACCTCTTCTTTCTCCACCTCTTTTCCAACTTCAACTTCCTTGGGCATCTTTGGGCCTTCATATCTAGCACCACTCCTTAATTGAATAGCACTACAAAACTCCTTCGGATTAGGCTCGGTGGTAGATGGATACTTTCCCTTATTTTACAAATGATCCACCGTAGATGAAAGTTTTCCAACCGTTGTGGCTAATTGCCCCACTTGGTGCTCAATAGTCTTGAATCTTGTGTCCATTTGCTTCCTAATATCATCTAACCTCGAATTGTTCGCCTCTAAACTCTTCACAATCATCCCAAGTAGCTCCTCCGTAGTTGCCTTCCCTTATTATTAGGTGCTTTTGCACCCGAGATCAAATACGAGAAAAATTAGACGGCAGCTCTTGGATTAGCATATGAGAAATTTTTATGTCTCCTCCAATTGTTGGCACTAAATGGAGCTTGAGGTTGAGGTTGAAAATTACCTTGAGGCCTATTTTGATAAGGCACTTGATAGGGCCTTGCACCTTGGAATTTGCCTTGATAATTGCTTTGATATCCTCCTTGGTATGGAGGCCTTCCCATGTAATTCACTTCTTCAATGGGCATAGGACTTGGACACAAATCAACTTGAGGGATGCATGGACTCACACTTTGTTGAACTTGAGAAGTAGTAAGGGCTCCCAAACGGTCCATCATAGTCATCATCATCGTCTTCATAGAGTCAATCTTCTCCACATGTGACACTCTATGATGAGCTCCTCAATTCACTGATACTTGAAAAGAATCTTGGGCAATATTCTCCATAATCTCATTCATTTGCCCCACCGTCTTTGACCAAATAGAACCATTAGCACATGCATTTAGAAATCGATCACCATCCGTCAAGCTTATTACAAAAATACATAATCCTTTGCTCCTCCTAAAGCCATGTTGTGGACAATTAATGAGCAACATCCCATATCTCTCCCATGCTTCCGGTATAGTCTCTCCATTCTTTTGACGAAAGTGTGAAATAGCCTCCTTGGCATGCACCGTCTTTGCAGATAAAACTTCATCAAGAATCTTTTGCTAAGTTCCTCCCACGTCACGAACGGTTCCGGAGGGATAGAATTGAGTCATGCTTTGGTTCTCCCGTAAGAGTAAAGGCAAATAGCCTTAGCTTCTTCGCATCCTCGGATACTCCATTGTACTTTGTGGTGTCGGAAATCTCCAAAAATTGTGCCACGTGTTGATGAGGGCACTCTTCTTCATCTTTCCCTTCAAATTGCTTCTCTCTTAACATCCTCACAAGCGCGAGACTTATCTCAAAATTATTTGCTTCAATCCTTGGCCTTGCAATACCATTGTAATGCTCACGAAGTTGAGGCTCAAAGAACTCCCTTAATGGCCTACCTTGAGGTGGAGGCTCTTGCATAGGTTGTGGTTGGGCTTGTGGAAAATGAGGTGGCTCTTGATATCTCGGTTCATGGGTGTATGGCATATGAGGATAATATGGGGAAATTGTTGTGGATGAGGTGAATAGTATGGATATTGGTGAATCGGTGGAGGGTAGGGGTATGGATTTTGGTAGGGAAATTGATGTGGTGGCATCCCTTGAGGGAAAGGGCTAACTTGAGCATTATAAGGCAAATTGTGCCCATTACCTCCTCCATTCTCTTGCACTCTCCCTCTCTCCATTGCCATTAACCTCCTCAACATGAGGTTCACCATCTCTCTCTTCATTCATCAACTCTTCACCTTCCATCATTTCTCTTCTTCTTCTCTCGATTTGTAGATTTCCGCAAGCGGTATTAAGACCAATCAAGAATATCGAACCCAAGGGAATTAATATGCACGTGAGTGTTGGAACCACCGATCGCCGACTCTATGAAATTATCGATTCGGGATCGCAATCACATAAACGCAGTGGATAGAATTGTACCTTTATTCACCGTAATAGGTGAAGATGAACCAGCTTCTAAGGTCGAATGCGATCGAAGGATGAGCCTCGAACCTCACGGTCTTTTGCCGTATTCCTATCCCTTTCCCTTGGACGCCGAGTGGTCGACGATCCTCCAAGGAATCAGAATCCGCCTCTCTCGATCTCACATTTTTTTCACACGCCTGGAGGCTCGATGTTAGGGTTTATTTATAGGCTACAACAGGGACTCCTAAGGAGGAATTAGGGTTAGGCCTCCCGATGGGCCTAAATACCTGTGTTCAGTCCGAACACTTTACTTAAGCCCATCAATTATAACTCTGTCCACTAAAGAGTTATAATTGAATTACCGCCCTAATCCCATATTAATATGGGCTCCTTTATTATGTGTACGTTTATTTCCCGTGTTTAAGATATCGATTGTCCATAAATTAATTAAATTACCGACAACTTAATTAATTTATATCTAATTCCAAGAGTAGTACCACTCATCTTTATTATTATGTCGGATTAAATCCACCTGCGGGGTTTACATAATAATCTTTATGAGCTCCTCAAGGGGACATCATCATCCTAAATAATTAGGACACGGATTCCTTCTATAATCAACAGCACACCATTTAAACAATGTTATCTCCCAATTCACCGAGCCTATTGATTTGATAAATCTCACCCATTGGCAAATCAAAGAAACATACACCGAGTACATGTGCCCGTTATTATATAGGGATTAAGAAGACGTACATAACAACAGAGGTCTTGTTCTTTATATAGTCGCATACAAATTGAACAACCTCATATGGTCCTCGCTCAATACATACAAAATGTACTAGTGTAACTTTATAGTCAAGATAGACTAATACCAAATTACACTACAACCGTTCCAATGGTTTGTCCAAATCCATCTTGGTTGTGAGCTATTATTTATAATCTATAAGGAACTGATAGCATGATCTTCTCGTGTAATACCACACACCATGTTATCTACAAGTATAGATTAATATGGACAAAATAATGATATATATAACAATCATAAACAATAAGTATTTTGATCATAATGAATCTCATATTAAAAGGACGTTCATACTCAAAAAGATGTTCCTACAAAAGCTAGGCTTATAGTATACATCCTAACGGTGAGGCCCTAAGAATACAAGTTATTGGTGACTATTGTTGCATGATGGGTTTTGGCACTAAACACTATAATATAATTGCTAGAATTAAAATTCTAATACTATGCAAGCAAATGATCAAACACCTAGAATGCAAAAATAAATAACATGGTTTCAATGGGGATTGGGGTGCTTAGGATAATATTCATCAAGGAATCAATGATTAACAAACTATGATTGTATCAAATTGCAAATCAATCAAGATAGAAAGCATAAACCATCATGCAATTAATCACTCCATTAACTACACAATGCCTAATGTGAGTATCTTTAGTACTTCTAATCTCTCAATTAAGAAACACCCAATTCATACATTCATACACAATTATAATCCGATTAATCTCTAATCACGTTAGCTCAATTCTCGCCTATTGCTAGGGTGATCAAACATTAATCGAAAGAGATAATTTATCATGAAACACAATGAGAATCACAATTAGGAAGCAATCTAACTCAATTGATCACCAATCATCAACAATCATAGCATAGGTAATCAAATCATCCTCAATTTCAACTAACCCAAGCACAAGAGAGTTAGCCAATGGTGCCAAGAGCAAAATCCATGGGAAAAAAATCTAAGTGAGCAATTAACAATCTAATCACAACAATTAAACAAAAGAAAAGGGAAGAGAGGAAGAACATCACCAATTGGATTAAATGAACAAAAATAGGAATGCTTGATTCTTCAAATAACTTCTTCTCCAAAGGAATTACAAGCTTGAATTGAGAAAACTAAATGATCTAAGGCTAATCTAAGTTATAATTAATGGAAATCTATCTAGGTCTACCAATCTAATCTACCTACAAGGAGAAATTTTTCTTGGAAGCCCGAAATTGCCCAAAAACTGTAAGTAACCTCCCTAAACTAACTTCCGCTCTGTTTTTCGTCCAAGGGGGTTTAAAAGAGAACAAACTGAATTTTGGGGCCCTCGAGTCGAGCTTGGGGTCTTTAAAATTTTTTTACATGTGCGTGGTTTGAACCCGGGCCGTGAGTCTCTTGGCGCCTCGGCTAGGCACAACTTTGTTAATAATACTGTTTTTTGTTGTATATGTTCAGCTTCGAAGCTTGGCCTGCTCTATAAAAAAATTCAGAAAAATCCGCCACCGCAGGATTCGAAAGGTGGCTATGGCGCGCATAGGCGAGAGCTTTGCCGCTTGGGCTGGCCACGAACTTAGTCAAATCTCGCCCTTTTATGTATATATTTAGCTTTATCACTGTAAGGGCTTATTTAAAAAGAATTCCTAATATTCCGCGACTAACGGGGTTGATCCCGGATATCTCGTGAATAGAGGGGCAACTTTACCGCTTTGGCCGAGACATTTTCTATAATAATACCACCTTTTGTAATATGTATACCACTCAAGCGCACCCAAAAATTCAACACTCCTTCCCTAAGCACCAACCTCGACTCGAGGCGCCCGGGCTCGACCAATGGTCGAGTCCAGGGAATTTTGTGGACCCGACCTTTGCTCTTGACCCCCATTTTCGTCCGTCTCGATCGTCTCTTCATCCTAAGAATGCTGGTACTCTCGGATTGGCCAAATTCCACCGATTTAACTGTAAAATGGACGAAAAACATCAAAAACTCATCAAGTAATACTTTTTAGGCAAAGAAGTTATACTCTACACATTTAACTACAAAATCTAACACTTTTAATCACTTTTTGCACTAAAAATACACCCTAAAAACATGCATCAATTCTCTCCAATCATAATACCCTTAAACATGAAGTGTTGCTCGTCCTCGAGCAACGTAGTAAATAAGCACAAAGGAGTGAATTGATTGCAATTATGTCACATGGCACCATAGAAGAAATAGAAGACAATCGAACTCATCAATGATCATAAGTATCAATGCAACCGGCCCACTAGCAATCATGATTGTTGGTCCCGATTAGTTGAGTTGATTAAAGAAAACTTGAGTCCGCCTTCTAGGATAAAATCTAGAAGGGGGTTGAATAGATTTTATAGATTTTTACAAATCTCTTGAAACTTACTCAAAACTTCAAAGTAACACAAATGGAAATTCAGTTTTGAACTCAACTTGAACAAGATCAAAAGCAATCGATAATCAGTCTTATCTCTATTAAATTAATGTTTAGTCGATAAACCGAGAATTTAAAAACAAATAAGTAAACAAAAGCAAGAAAGAACACTTATTTATAGTGGTTCGGATTATAAAAATCCTACATCCACTCTCCTTCTTCAAACTTTGAAGAAGGGTCTCTTCCACTAGCTTATTTACTCACTTTCCAATCGTACAACTTACAAATTACAAACCGATCTTCAAATCTTCAGACTTCTAAACTATTCAAAAAAATCTAACTCTATAGTGATAGAAGGGTGTTTGAAGATGTTTATGAAAGTGTTTTATAAACACTTAGAAAGAATCTATGAAGAAATCTTTGAAAACAATTTTTGTGCTTTTTCAAAATTTTGTGAATTGTGAGAATCATTCTTTGAGTGAGTAATTTATGTGATCTCTCTATTTTAATGAAGTGCCTAGACCTATTTATAAGTCTGAAAAGACAGTTAGTTTGTTAATTAGTTTTAACAAACTGAAAAACCGCTCAACAAACTTATTCTTGAAAACTCGCTCTAGACCTCACTGATTTTATTCTACTCATCTGCAGTGACTTGGTGAAGACTTGCCTTTCTTATTCTACTCGGCTTGTCTCGACCTCGTCTCGAGCTCTTCATACTTGTCTCCTGCAGATGACTAGACTTGAGCTAGTTTCCAGATGACTTGCAACTATTCAGTCTTCAGTGACTTGTTCTCGTCCTCAACCTAGTCTCGATCACCTTAGTATTCGGACTTAGTCTCGCTTGTTCTTCATAGTCGTCGATCATCCGAATTGCTTCTTTTAACTCAAAGAAACTTTCTTGGTCTAACAATTTCCCCCTTTTTGATGAAGTTAAAACCTACAAGGAAGAAACACACTCACAATGAAGTTAGTTTAGAGTTGATCAAGATTATCGATAGGCATATTAGAACACATTCATACCGAAAATCGATTCATTCAAATTACAACACTTAATTCACAATGTAATTTTTTTTTTTAAGTCTTTTAGACTCTTCCAAAATATTTAGTCTCAGTAAAAAAATTTAAGTCTTAGGACTTAGAAAAATTTTTAGAAAATTTTAAGTCTCGAGAGATAAATTTCTCGAGATGATTAATACTTAAAAAATTTTAAGTTTTCTTAAAGCGAGAAAAAAACTTTAAGAAATAAGATAAGTAAATCACATAGGTCAAAGTGTATTTATTCATATACATACAATTCTACGAGATAGGCGTAATGATAAAAATAGAGATAAGGAAAAGAAAATCCTGTCTATCAAGTTCCCCATCGGCTTGCTTCGGAATGTTCAGCCGGTTGAAAATCCTTGCTCGAGTTGTTTGAGTTCATTCTCGCCTCGTGAGCTCGCATTCTCTCTCGGCTTTGATGACAATCAAGCTTTGACACATTCCATGTCCGGAGATCCATCTTCGTTCAGCTTAGGAGAGACTTGCTCATAGGCTGGAGCGACAAGATCGCATGCTTGAAAACCCGATGTGCCTCATCGAGTAATCTTCCATATAGATCGGCATTCTCTTTCTCCATCCATTCATGCCATTGCCTGTCTTCATCACCGCACTGAAGGAGATGCCTTCAAGATGTACCAAAAGTACATCCATCTAGCATCCGTGAGCGCTTTTCTTGTATTCACCGGTGTAGTTTCTAGCGACCATCTTTGGAGGAGAGCCGATGTGCGGTGGACGGGTCGGAAATCGCTTCATCTACCGCCTTGAGTATCCTTATCCCACTTCAGACTCCGCCTTCCCAGCCTTTTCAGTCTCTTCTTTTCCTCGCTTCTCATACTTCTCCTTCTCAGATGTATTCTTCTCGATTTGCTCGGCTAAGAGATTTGAGTAGCCGGGTTCTTTCCTTTTGTGCTCGGGCTGGTCTAGGATTGGTTAGTTGCTCGGTGATGAAGACTTCTCGATCGGCCGCCGCTTTCCTTTACCCTTGCCCTTGACCTCGGGTTTCTCGGCTTCCTTCATCTTGGCCAGCAGCCTTCTCTCGTCTTCTCCTCTTCTCCTCATCCTCACGGATGGCATCTTCTATCTGGGTCACCCTCGGTTGCAAGGCAGCCTCTCTTCTAATTTTTCTTTTATTTCGGCTTCTGGCCGCCTCCAACTCACGTCGCCTTTGAGTCGAGCTTGTCTCGTAATGGACATGACTCCAGCTATGAGGGTGTCCATTCTTCCTTCAGCTCCTTCTCCCTTTTTGACTTCATCTTTCGTGGTCCTGAGCCGACCTTCCAATGCAAAGACAACGAGTTCGAAGTCTCGATTGATCCGAAGTGAGAGCATTGACTAGGACCTTGTTGTCTTCCGCCACTTTCTCGCTTGAGCACCTTCACCTCTTCCTCCGGTTACTCGCCGGGTACCAACGAGTGCCAAGGTTGGCTGATAGGTTGCGAGAGATATTGACCTCGGCAATCTGCATGTTTGCGAGCATTGTATCTGTGATCGCTCTAATCACCTTCCTCGTCTTCTTCTCCATCAGCCTTTGGACTTTAGTGATTATTTGCTTGTGTAGTTCCTCAAAGGCTGAGGAGATGGCAAAGATTGGACTTGGCTCTTCCTCGTAATCGGATGAGGAGGAGAGGGTGGGAGAAGTTGGACTGGGAGAGCTTCATGTGGATATCTCCAAAGATGTTGGAGGTATCCACGGGTTGGGGATCGAGGGTTGGGAGGAAGTGGGAGCGTCGATGGTGGTGGAGGGGAATCTCGGGTGGGGGTGAAGATGGATGGGGTGGTATTTCGGATGAAGTGGGTGGTGGAGAAGGGGTTGGCTGTGGGATAGCGAGGTTGGGGTGCGAGAGGGTTGGGGTGGGCTGTGAGAGAGAGTTGAGGAAGATGGGAGTAAGAAATTTGGGGGTGAGATGGTGGTTATGGGGGTGGGGAAGTAGACTGGTCCGGTTAGGAAAAAAAAGAAATCGAGATGGGGAGGCGGAGGAGATGAGGTTTGGGTTTATGGGAGTGTGGCCGATGAGGTTTCAGCTTAGACTTTTGTGGGAGTAAATTTGTTTAAGAGGCTCGGAGGTGCCTCTGGGTCACCTCTTCATCGCCAGAGTGGGCCGGAGAGAGGGGAGGGAGAGAATTGTACCTTTACGGGAGACGGAGAGGGGTCCTTTCGAGCTGATCTTCTCGTACATCTTCCGATTGGACAACCTCTTCTACAATGTCTAGTGTAAGTGCCTCTTCACTGTAAGGCTAGGGCCGATCACAGAGGTTCCTCCCTTCTCCGAGGCTTTTATCAGCCTCCTTCTCATGGGGATCTTCTCTTTACGCTTCATTGGTTGTGATGCCTCGCCAGGTAATTGAAGGTTCGCTTGTGTGCTCTTCCTCTTCTTCTTCTTCCTCCTCCTCGCCGAGGGGTCCCGAGCCCTGTCCTCGCCTCGCTCCTTCGTCAGTCAGTGAGCCCCAAGCGGCTCATCCTTGGTTAGCAGCCCTTTTTGTTTGGTGTACGCTCTAACTCCATCAGCCCTGTTGATTTTGGCTGTCAGCAAGATATCCTCCGTAATCACAATACCTTGTTGAACAATGTGCTAGTGATCGACTTCGCCCGCCATTTCCCACTTACTACTTCCAGCCTCTTCCTCTCGGTTTCAAACCTTCCCAGAAAGATCCCAGCCCGGTTGGTTTGTACTCCATCTAGGATGGCCCTCATACAACACAGCCTGGGTCTCGTCGACCCATCATGGGAGTTCTGCTCCCCTAAAATGACCTTCGCCAATATCGTCATTAATAAATGATATCTCCGCTTGAGCATTTTTTTCTTCAATTCAGACCTCCTACCCTTCATCGAACTCCGGGCAATCATCTCGAATGATTGAACCCATTCGCCCGATTTATATGTGAGGGGTTTACTCCTTCACCGCTTGTATCAAAAATCCGCGCCACCTCCGCCGGAGTTATCACAACACCTCGCCGTAAACACGAGTTTTGAATATCCCATTTTCGAATGTCCCGTTGACATAAAACTCTATGCCTCTCATATCCAGAGTTTTATTGGAGCCGGATTTCTTGGAATGTAATGTCCTCAATCCCGACCTCTCCAATAACTCGAGAATTTGTCTTGATTCTCCATCGGTGGTTGTATCAAAGTCGACGTACATCTCCGACTTGATCTTCTTGTTGTAAGTCTCGATGTAACGCCCCGAATTCAGAAAGTTGACCCTCGGGTCCGACGTCCTAAACCCGAGTCGTCACTTAGTGAAATATAAAAATTGAGCCAGTAAAATTTCTTTTGAATAACAACCAATTAAGTTGCAATGAAAATTTCGTAAACGTTTTACTTAGTGAAGAGGAACTCTTTTAAAATAAAAGATCAATATCTACTTTGATCAAAACCATCCGACGAGTACAACTCCTGTGGGAGATAATAACTAAAAAAATTATTAAAGTATTCGTTACAAAAGGTTGAAAGTTACTAAGACGATTTATTAATTAATTAAGAGAGAGTGGGAAGCGGTCGTCCTACTGCAGCCTCCCGGCCTCATTCTCGCAACTTTGAAAATATTAAGTTTGGGAGAGTGAGATAGGAATCTCAGTGGGTAACTGTATCTTTGTTACACGCATTGACAGAAATCCCGAATATAATTGAATCTTTTACTCTTCTCTTATCTTTAGTTATGCGTTGCGGCATTTAGCCCATTTTGTACGAGGTAATCTTCGCTATAAGATTTTCATCCTTTAACTTTATTCGATTAAGAGATTCATCTTTCTTTGCGACGCTTAGTATATATATATAGCACATTTGAGATGGCACGATAGTGCGTCCGATCCCGTAATCACATTGTGGAATGGCACGTTTACACGTCCGAGACCCGTAATTCTCCGGCCGAATGAGGTGGCTATAGTGGCATTTCGCACACTCTCCACACTCTTTACCATCCTTATTGCTCCCGTGAGGTGGCTATAGTGGCATTTCGCACACTCTCCACTCTCTTCACCATCCTTATTGCTCCCGTGGGGTGGCTATAGTGGCATTTACGCACACTCTCCACACCCTTTTCCAACCTTATTGCTCCCGTTTATATAGGGCTTCGCCCTCTGCAGATCTATTGATCAATAGAGATAATAACTCTCGTATGTAACATATAAAAACAAATAATCAATGTAAAAGAAGCTTGTTCTCGCATTTCCTTATAGTTAGGAGTTGTGCATTTTCATGCTTTTGAGTTGTTTGCGTCTTTCTAAGAAGCTGTTTATGTTTGATTCAGAAATCGACAATGCCTATATAACATTAACTAGCTATACGAGATAGTGTCACCCACCTGGAGAACTTTTAAGAGAAAGTTTAACTTCTTGATTGCTTAATCCTCTCGTACAAAAATCTCGGTCTCTGGTTCCGACCGTACTCTACCTAGCACAATCCGTATGTTTAGTTCGGCTGCATCTTTTGTCCACCGAAAACTTAGGTTCTTGATCTTATTGTGCCTTCTAAAAACTAGGCTTTCATGAAGAAGAGGTACTTTATTTTATCAAAAGCTTCTATGGGTTTAATCCTATGTCCAATCGGCTTTGTTGGTGTACTACAATTTGGGGGTTCCGAATTTGGGACTTTCGGTTCCGTTCATTTTCAAGAAAACACGTAAGACACTCAAGTATATGCATTCATAAAGTATCACATATAACATTTGATATTCAAACATGCATTTCATTAAAAGTTTTGGCCATTTAATTTGTCAAGTACTAGACAAAAGAAGAAACGATACCTATACATGCATAAATGAAATAAAATACTTAGACTCGTTGGAAAATGATGAAATTTGAATATGTTGTACATCTTTCAGTGTAGAACAAAGTTTATTAAGGGTCCAAGTTCATTTGAGTTACGGAATTATAGCAGATTTTGTAATAAGTGTTCTAAATTTCTGTTTCGGCAAAAACAGTGACCTTAACTTATAAAATCCCTAACTCTCTGAAGGAACATCCAAAAATTATGAAATTAACACATGTGATGCATCACTCAAGTATGAAAAACTTTCATTCAGGGACCCAAGCCATTTGACTTACGGATTCTGCCCAGAAAATTCGTGAACATTCAATCCATCGTTTGGCTTGGTTACTGGACATGTCTTACGAGAAAATTCGTAACTTATTGGATACTTGTTTAAAAATCACCCAATTTAAGAATCTAGTTATAAACATGTTGTAGGACATCCATGAATATTTCCATAATTTATTACTTAAGCAAAACTGGAAAATAAATTCGTGAAACACAGAATAGCCCTATGCGTCGAACATCGACCAGGTACTCAGAAAACGAATTTTATCTAATAAAGTACTAAACGAAAAATTATGATTTTTGACTATGATTTACAACACATCAAGGGGAACATCCCAGAATTTTCCTAGAATTTTATAACTATCAGAAAGGGGATAAATAAAAGAAGTGAGTCACTGCTCCCAGTTTCGGATTACTTCCGACACATCATTTTTCACGATTTTATTCTCCCTACACAGTGATCAGAAAATTATGAAATTTACACATGTTGTTCTAGACTTCAAATACTACATCTAGGAATGTTTTCATGATTTTTAAACGGGTGGAAAGGGTCCGAATAGATTTTACAAAAACGGGTCAGTGGGTAGGGCTTGATTTCGACAGTTTCATGTTTCAAGTATAACTTCACCATTTTGACTCCAAACACCATAATTCCAACTCAAACACTCCATATAAGATCATATCATGTGAAAAGGGGTTCTTAGGGACTCATATCATATTTTTCCTAAATTTCTAAGCTAAGGAGAAAACATGAGGCTAAAGAGAGGGCTTAGGGACTTACCCTTGGAGATTTTCTTCTTCCTCTTGAGAGCCCCAAGCTTTTTGGTTGTGTGGGAAATGAAGAGGGAGCCACTCTATTTATAGAGGAGAAGGAGGAGAAATGGCCGGTCAAGAGGGGTGGGAAAAAGGGGGTAACTAGGTGGTAATAGGCATAAGGCTAAAGAAAACTAGTCCTAGGTCTTAAGTTTAGGATTTTGGCTAGGGATTTCATGTACCATCAATATTCTCTCATTTAAAGCTCCCATGTGCACGAAAATTTGGAAGATTTGGGCTGCCATTTGGTAGTCTAATTTCTAATACAGTGGTGTGACTTCGTTGTTGAGTTTTCGGTATTTTTTTGGTCTGAGGTTCGGCTCAGAAAATTTATTAAAGCGCGCGATGGGTGAACAAACATTTTCTTAGGGTTTTCATGAGTGTTTCTCACCTTTAAAGGACTATTGGTAATTAATCATTATTAAACAAATCCGGATTACGGATGTGAGTTCGAAAAGTATCAGTAGATTTTTGGGTTGAAAAACCGTTCGTCGATTGGAGAAAAATTAAGAAAACCACATACGAAATTGGAATAAAATAAAATGATCCCTAAACTTAGGAAATTAAATATAAAATCCTATAATTGGTTTTGGGTTATTACACTCGTGTGTACTTCCACCATGGTTGAGATTATTCCTAATCATTTTTGGTATGGCTCATAGAAGAATTTGGTTAAGGGTTTTGGAAAAGGTTTTCTCGGAGTATAAGTATAGTTTTTACGAAAGTGTAAAAGTTTTGATTGAAGAAGAAGATGTATTTATAGGAGGGAAACTTGGAAAGAGAAACCGCTTTTAGAAAATCTGATTTAATCTAAGCCGTTTATTTAAAAAGTTTTACTCTGCTGAATCAACGGTTAAAAATCTCGATAAAGCGATTGGGATTCAGCGCGTGTAGGCTACTTGCCTTTGGAATGCGTAAATTGTTACTTTATAGATCAATTGATTTGACAGATGTAGGTTACTTTATGCGAGAAGTAAGTATGCCTGACGTCGACTAGGGTTACCTTACTTCGTATAAGGGTTTTCAAAAGCGAGATGGGTTTATAAAGTCATCCGATAAAGTAACTTGTCGATTTTGAAATAGCCTAGTTTTATCTTTTGGCAAACTTAAAGACTTAGTAAAAAATAATTTTAAATAAACAAGGCTCGATTTAATTTTCTAAAGTTAGGTTTTCCAACCAATCAATTCGATAAGAGTTTTATAAGAAAACACAATATATGGAGATTATTCGAAGCAAAGGTGTCTGGATAAGAAGGTTTATGATAGACGAGGTGAAAGCAGTCTAAGTTATCAATATGATACATGACCTATTCCTGCAAAGACATAGACTTGAAGAAAACCATTAGTAACTTGAGGTAGATCGAGATAGGGTGCGAGATAGTCATCTGTTTCTCAAGAAATCAGTTGACTATTGTGTCCTAGTCTCGATTTACCAAATGTCGATAAGTAATTATCATGTCGAGATAAGGTCGGTATGACTAATCCTTGATTCTTGATTCCAAAATAGGAGATCAATGATATCGGCTACTGATTGTCCTTTGACTTATATCTAGTCGATAATTCTTTCTAGACAAAGTAAACTAAATTGAGAGAGACAAAGAATGAAAAACATAGAATTATAGATTATCTAAAGAAGCATCTAATAGTCCTAATTCTACAGATAATTCTTTAAACCTTGTCTCTGCCAAAGTGGCTTTGTCAAGATGTACTGCTCTTTGAAAATCAGTCGAGAATCTTCTCTAGTCGATGTCACCTTTCTCTACATGGTCTCGGATGAAGTGGTGTCGATATCTACATGCTTGCATCTAGTATGTAGGACTGTTACGGGTAATAGCTATGGCACTATTACTATCACAAAAGATTGGTACATCTTTAGTGATAATGTTATAGTCCTTTAGCCGCTGACTTATCCAGATCGTCAGTGAACAACAACTTCCACCGCCATATTGATTGGAGTAGTTTTTCGGGTAAGTGTTATTAAGACCAATCAACAAAATATCGAACCCATGGAAAAAAGTATGCACATGAGGCCCTAGAAATACGAGTTCTTAGTGACTATTGATGCAATAAGGGATGACACTAACACTACCAAACACTTGTAAAATACAAACAAAAACAAGCAAACAAATGATCGAACACTAAGAATGCGATAACAAAAACAACAATAAATGGTGGGATAGAGGTGCTAGGATTAACATCCATCAATGAATCATCAATCATTAAGCTACAATTGAATCAAATTGCAAATCAACTAAGATAGAAAGCATAAACCATCATGAAATTAATCACTCCATTAAAATCACAATGCCTAATGTGAGTATTCTTAGTCTTTCCCATCTCTCAATGTAGAAATCCCCAATTCATACAATCATGCAAAATTGAAACTCGATCAACACCTAATCACGTAAGTGAACTTTCGCCTATTGCTAGGGTGATCAACCATTAATCTAAAGAGACAATTTTACACAAAGCACAATGAAGAATCACAATTAGGTAGAAAACTAATGTGAGTATCCTTAGTGTAACTAATCTCTCGATTCCGAAGCACCCAATCCATGCATTCATACACAATTATCACCCGATTAATCCCGGATCACGTTAGCGCAACTCTCGTCTATAGCTAGGGTGATCAAACACTAATCTAAAGAGATAATTATGCATGAAGCACAATTGAGAATCACAATTAGTAAGCAATCTACTCAATTGATCTCCAATCATCAACAATCATAGCATCATCAATCAAATCATCATCAATTTCAATTAACCCAAGCACAAGAGAGTTAGCCCATGGTGAAATCCATGGGAAGAAGATAGAATTGATCACCTACAAAGCAAATCACAACAATTAAGAAATTAAATAGACAAAAGAGGAAAAACATCACCAAATGATCTTCAATCAACAACAATAGGAATGTTTGAGTCTTCAACACCAATCTCCAAATGAATTACAAACTTGAATTGAAAGAATTACAAGGATCTAAAGCTAATCTATGGCTAATCTACCAACAATTAATTGAAATCTAAATCTAATTCTACAAATCTACTCTACCTAATGAAGAAATTGGCTTGGGGCCTGAGAAATAGCCCCAAAACCGCTACTAACCGCTATTATCCAAGTTCTCTGTTGAATGCTCTGCTCAGCCCTTTAAATACCGAATTTTAGAAAAACCACCCTCGAGTTGAGGGTCAGGCCTCGACTCGAGGCTTCTGCTTTTGTCCCGTCCCTCGACTCGAGGGTCAGGCCTCGAGTCGAGGCTGCTGCCTTTCTTTCGATTTTGGTCCTTTCTGCATAGCCCTCGACTCGAGGCTCATGGTCCTCGACTGCAGCTCGAGTCCGTGGCACTTTTTCTTGCGCGGGACTTCGCCCCGACTCCTGTTTTGTCCGATATGATCGTCTCTTCATTCTAAGTCCAATGGCACTTTCGGATTGGCAAAATTCCACCGAATTACCCGCAAAATGGACGAAAAACATCAAAATCTCTAAAATAGTACTTTTCAAGCAAAAGAGTGATACTTTTAACATTTAAGCACAAAAATCAACACCTTAGCTCACTTTTTGCACTAAAATAGGCCCTAAAAACATGCATCAATTCACTCCAATCATACCCCCAAACTTGAATTGTTGCTCTTCCTCGAGCAACGTAGAAACTAAGAACAAAGAAGTGAATTAATTGCAATTATGTCACATGGCACTATAGGCGAAGTATAAGATAATCGAACTCATCAATGAACATTTGTATCAATGCAACTATCCACTAGCAATCATGATAGATCATGCTCAAACAAATGCTCAATCAAATACTCAACACATTGCTCCTTCCATGGAGTGTTTCACTCTTCACTCATGTGTATCAAGGTATATTGCACTCATTCATCAAATTCACAAACTTGCACACCATATACTTGCCAAAAGACTTAATCTCAATCAAAATCACTTGTGATCAATCAAGAATCAAAGAGGTCTTTCTCTTAGGTTGTAATGTAGGCTCTTTGGAAAGGTAGGATGAATTTGGATAAGAGTGACTAAGTAGTAGAGACTTTTATGTAAGCTAATCCATACAAAACACATCTCTTCTCTTTTCATCAAGCACACTCTTCCTTTTAACTTCAATGATCAATCCACCATTCACTTGAGCTTTCTCTTTTTAAGCTCACAAATTGAATTTCTCTTTTCATGCACTTCACACATTTTTCTTCACAATTCAATTTTTTCATTTCACAACCTTTCTTTCTTTTATGCTTCATTCATCACTTAGATCATTATTTTCCCACACTTAGCAATCAAATCACCATCATTAGCCAACATTCAAGCTCAACTAAATATAGGACAAGAAAGGCTCATAAAAATAGGCAAAAATGGTTTCAATTTCACTTGGCTTGCCAAAGAATAAGGAATATAAGGCTCAACATGGCTCACTAAGGAAATCAAATATACTTGGTGGGGAAAAATTTGACAAAGTGACTCATCATTCCAAACATGGCCTCTTATCACTTTCAAGACATCACACAAATATCAATATCAACAAATCTATTGGCAAGTTCTAGCATACAAATCATGAATGATGCACTCACAAAGAAATTGTATCAACCGTGATAAGATGTATGATTATTAAGGCACAAAAGCTCACGGGCTTAAATTGAGCAATGAATCAAGCATTATCAATCACATTCATCTTCACATAATTAATCAAGCAAGCTAGCTTCAAGCTAAAAATCAACTCATGATCAAATCAAAATTCAATAAATCTTCTAAATCAAGCAAAAGTGCTCATGTACATAAATCCAAGCATACTCACTACATCAAGAAAGAATGATGCTCAAAGATATGTCAATAAATCCACAATGAAACTCAAAATCAAAGAATATGGAATCATAGGAATAAGGAATCCAAAGGATCATCAAGGTATAATCATCAATAAACCATCAAGCTCAATGATATCAAAATAATCATGCATCATCAATAAAATCAACCAACAATCCAAAACATCACATCATCAAGAGTACAATCACCATCAAGAGTACAAATCATCAAGAAGATAGGAATCTAAAAACTAAGGATAGGGAATGAGGAATAGGGGATAGCCTAATAGTCGACGGTGGCGGCGGAGGAGGGTAGTGTCCCGGCCCGAAATTCCACGAGCTCATCTCGCTATAGGAGGCGTACATGTCATTTTGAGTCTTCGGTGACTCTTCCTGCATCCCCCTAGTCTCTTCGTTGAATCTACGTGACTCCTCAATCATCCGATACATCTCATCTTGGCGAGTCAAACTCTCAATATGCATCCTCCGACTATCTGCCCACATCTGCTCAGTCAATACCCACGGCCTCTGAGATGAACTACCCGCCTCATACTCCCTACTCCTCATCTCGTCCTGCCGGTACATATTAATCTCGGCTGGTAATCCTCGCTAATCTGTCTTGGCAGCCTCCTCCTGCTCGGCTCCTCATACTTCTCGTCCTCAGGTATCATCTCCTTCCTCGGCCTCTGCTCCTCTCGCATCACCCTCACCCCGATCCTCATCTCGAACCCGATTGCTGACCATCATCATCATCATCCTCATCTCGGAGAACATCCCCGTGCTCTCTCGTATAGGCGTTGATCGCCTCCGTGTGACGCTGTGACCACATGCGCAGATTGATGATCACGAAGGCAGTAGAACCAATCACTGTAGTCAACCTCTTATTCGGAAGAGGGAATCGCCACCGTGATGCTGCTCGGAGACACCACGTCCTACCGATGCGGTCGAGCGTCCTCATGCGCCGCATGGTATCGGTAGTAAGATCGAGGCCCGCTAAAGCTCGGAGATTGTGAGTGGGGATCCCGAGGTGCTCGGCTATCAATGTAATCATCCTTTCAAAATTAATCTTCTTGAATTTCGTACTAATGGCTCTCTCAAACAGATAACAGGTATGTGGCCGCGTTGAATCGAACCCCGTGCAAGAAACACCATATGACATATAACTCCTTGGAAACCACGGCTCCTCCTCCGATCTCGCAAATATAGTGCTCGCAAGAATCTTCTCCAAGTATCGGACTACCGGGTTCCGGATGTGGGTGCTCTTTGACTTCCCCTGGAATGAACTCAGCCGACTAGGTGCCCCGAATCGAAATACGCCTCCAAAACTTCTTGGCGTTGTACTCTTTCCTCATATTAAGCGGTGATCGATCGGGTTCGGTGGGTGCTCCAATAATCTCGTTGATCTCGTCCAACGTCAACAAATACTCTCATCCCATCAACTCAAAGGTGATACTCCTTGGGAATTTGGCCCTCCCGGCCTTATCAATCTTAACGGTGCAGAGGAACTCTAGGGTGAGTCCGAGATAAGTCTCGAGGCCTTTGCATCGTGAAGCCTCCCATGCCGATCTGCTCAAATAACCGAGGAATATCCTCCTCGATACCCATCGACTACATACAATCCTGGTCCACCAAACGGGTCTTGACCACCTGTTATATAGCTCGGAGTAGAGACCAATGTGCGTCCTCCACCGATGGTCATCCCACGTAATTCCAAGTTCGGCGGGCATACGGTGAGCGAATCGATGGCCTCTTCCTTCTCACGGATCTCTGCATCCGAGAGGTTGTGTCCATCTCTTCCCTAAACATCGTGCCTGCAAAAATAATCCCAAGAGCAAAATCAATCTCCCACATAGAATACAAGCTCGTAAAAATATCAAGCATACCATGAACGAGTCAACAAGTAAGAATATCTCAAATAAACAAACTCCCTAGTGTCTAGCCCACAAAACCTCAACAAATGGTCAATGAGTCAACAAAGCAAGTATGGTCAATAAAAGTGCTCAAATAATCCTCAAACATGTGTATACTTACTAGAGCGGCTCCACACCAAATAAGCTCATCAAAAATCATGCAAATTAGCTCAACTAAATTCCGAAAATCATAGGCCAACTAGCAAGTAATTAAAAAAATATGCATCATCGGTTAATTCACTTCTATCAACAACATAACTCAACCTTGACCAAATTCACCAACAATTACACTAGGAATTTTCAATCATGCCCAAAAATCTAATTTCCACGCCAAATCCACTAATAAACGAGCTATATCACATTCAATCCTACACATGCTCCTAAACTCATCAATTAATTCAAACAATCTCATCAATGGCTTCAATTCGTCACAAATCAATAATGCATAGAAGGTGCTCAACAACATGCCCAATTGAGAATTTCAATTCAAAGAATTCTAGCACAAATCTTAGCACCCATGCAAAGAATCACACCCCATACGAAATTGATAGCCAAAGGAGGATGATTTACATACCTTGTGCGTGAATTTGACCGAAATGTTAGGATGTATACTATAAGCCTAGCTTTTGTATGAACATCTTTTTGAGTATGAACATCTTTTTAATATGAGATTCATTATGATCAAAATATTTATTGTTTATGATTGTTATATATATCATTATTTTGTCCTGGGTTAATCTATACCGTAGATAACATGGTGTGTGGTGTCACTCGAGAAGATTATGCTATCAGTTCCTTATAGATTATAAATAATAGCTCACAACCAAGATGGATTTGAACAAACCATTGGAACGGTTGTTGTGTAATTTGGTATTAGTCTATCTTGACTATAAAGTTACACTAGTACATTTTGTATGTATTGCGAGGACCATATGAGGTTGTTCAATTTGTACCGACTATATAAAAGAACAAGACCTCTGTTGTTATGGATGTACGTCTTCTTAATCCCTATATAATAATGGGCACGTGTACTCAATGTATGTTTCTTTGATTTGCCAATGGGTGAGATTTATTAAATCAATAGACTCGGTGAATTGGGAGACAAAGATTGTTTATATGGTGTCTTTGTTGATTATAGAAGGAATTCGTGTCCTAATTATTTAGGATGATGATGTCCCCTTGAGGAGCTCATAAAGATTATTATGTAAACCCCTGCAGTGGATTTAATCCGACATAATAATAAAGATGAGTGGTACTACTCTTGGAATTAGATATAAATTAATTAAGTTGTCATTAATTTAATTAATTTATGGACATTCGATATCTTAAACACGGGAAATAAATGTACACATAATAAAGGAGCCCATATTATAATATGGGATTAGGACGGTAATTCAATTATAACTCTTTAGTGGATCGAGTTATAATTGATGGGCTTAAGTAAAGTGTTCGGATCGAACACGGGATATTTAGGCCCATTAGGAGGCCCAACCCTAATTCCTCCTTAGGGTCCCCTGTTGTAGCCTATAAATAAACCCTAACATCAGAGCCTCCAGCGTGTGAAAAATGTGAGATCGAGAGAGAGACGGATTCTGATTCCTTGGAGGATCGTCGACCACTCGACGTCCGAGGGAAAGGGATAGGAATACGGCGTAAGAGCGTGAGGTTCGAGGCTCATCTTTCGATCGCAGCTTCGACCTTAGAACTGGTTTGTCTTCACCTATTACGGTGAATAAAGGTACAATTCTATCCGCTGCGTTTATGTGATTACGATCCCAAATCTGGTTATTTCGTAGAGTCGACGATCGGTGGTTCCAACACGAAAAATGTCCAAATGCAAAGCCCACGAACCAACTCACAAAAATCCCCAATTTGGAATTCAAAACCCTCAAAATGTGACCTTTATACAATGTATGATGGAATTATGATAAAAGTATGATGGCTGATCGGTGAAATGAGCATAAATCGACGGAAATAGGCACGAGGACGAAAGGGAAGCGAAACAATTGAAAACCCTCGATTTGTGCTTTACGAGGACCGAACTGCGTTTTAATAAAAGGCACCAGCCTCGAGTCGAGGTTCAGGCCTTGACTCGAGGGATCCGCAATTTTAAAAGCCTCGACTCGAGGTCTCACGCACGACTCGAGGAACGCGAAAAACTGACCCCTCGATCGAGGTACCACCCTCGACTCGAGGAACATGCAAAAATCGGAATTTTGGCTAAGTGTAAATCCCTCGACCGGGGCTGTGCAATCTCGACCTTGGATCGAGTCCAGGGAATTTTTGACGATTCCCGTGCCCGACCCGAGCCCCGAAACTCCTAAAAATGACCTCTATGCCCCTAACGAACCCAAATATACAAGAAATTACCGTTTTGGTCCCTCGATTTAAGCCCGGTCGCTCATTCGATCGAGGAGACCGGGTTCTCTTCCTTATTTGCTCATTTTCACCAACTTTTAAGCTTTCCATTCTTCTCGATTCCTTGATTCACTTATTCCCTTGCAAGTTCGATCCTTTTCCAATCCAAGCGGTGAGTATACCTACACACGGGCAAAACAATTCATCAAATAATCATCACTAAGAGATGCAATTTTACCCTAAATGACACACACACCCAAACTTGAATGAAGATATGAATTCAAGTTTGGCTCAAAATATATGCAACTCATAATGATATCAATAAGTAAGCTCATCACTATCATCTATACCGAAAGCAAAGAGCATACTTTCCTAAGCACGAGCAATTAAGTAGTAAGCCAAATCTCCCAAAAACGAACAAAAACACTAATCTACCAAAAACACACAAAAGCAAATAAAAAGGTTGGGTTGCCTCCCATCAAGCGCTATTTTTATTGTCCTTTGCCGGACTTATTTGTTCACGTCCAACATTCTTCATTGGAATGGCCAAGGATAGCGATCCTCCTTCCCATTGTATCTCAATCTTTGTGCTTCAAGGTCTAGGAGGTTCACCGAATAGATAGGACAACCACATATAGAAATGCAAAGTGTCCATGGTTGTCCCCCTTTTTCTCTTGCCATCCTTCTCTTCCATTCATTTTCTTCAAGGATGCCCAAGCGTTTCATCAACTCCTCCCTATAGTCAAAATGCACAAGAGGCATAATCAAATCATTAGAAGCATCATTATCAATTAAATCACAAATTGAAGAGTTAGAGGGTATAGAAATGCTCATTTCAATCTTCAATGCCTCCTTAGGTGCTTCTAGATTGTCTTCCTCATTATAGTTCATGTCCATTAATGGACACTCCTCTTCCTCATTTTTGACAAGGAAACTTTCTACTTCATCCTCATTGCTTGGACCCTTATCTACATCATCTCTTTCACTTTCTTCCTCCACTTCTTCTTCTTGATTCTCCATGATAGTCATGTTCTTTACTTGGCGTAGGAAATTTTTGAGTTGACATTTTATAAACATGGAATAAGCCTCGGTGATCTCCATGTTCCCCTATCCATGAATTAACCTTTTCTTTGGTCTCATACATTTCTTCGTACAAGGGAAGCATTTAATCTCATCTAGCATCATCTTCCTCAAATTTTTCCAACAAAAATCCAAGCATCTCTTGCAATATAGCTTTCATATCATGGAGTCCCCATTCTTCAAATTGAGGAGAAGCTTGTGGCATTGGATAATCAAACTCATGGCTTCTCCTATCATCATATTAATCACCTCCGATGCTCCTTGACACTCAAATCCAAGACATGGATCAAATGTTTGATCATAAGGCTCATAGTATGGAAACATCTCTTGAGGTGGGGAGAAATTTCATCACATATCCAATCTTCATAATTGGATGGAACTTGTTGCAATTGAGAAGTATCTTCATAGTTCCTCCAATCATTGTATCCAAATTCTTCATAGTGTGGAGGATACACCATGCTCTCTTGATAATGATATTGATTCCATGCATATGAATTGTATCCCTCCATCTAGACAAGATAGCCAAGTATCAAATTCAAACAAAAATAACAAAACAAACAAAAATACAAAGGCAACAAGTAGCCACTTCAAACAATTCTTAGGTCTCACTTAAGGCGCAAAAACTAATTCCCGGCAACGGCGCCATTTGATTGGAGTAGTTTTTCGGGTAAGTGTTATTAAGACCAATCAACAAAATATCGAATCCATGGGAAAAAGTATGCACATGAGGCCCTAGAAATACGAGTTCTTAGTGACTATTGATGCAACAAGGGATGACACTAACACTACCAAACACTTGCAAAATACAAACAAAAACAAGCAAACAAATGATCAAACACTAAGAATGCGATAACAAAAACAACAATAAATGGTGGGATAGAGGTGCTAGGATTAACATCCATCAATAAATCATCAATCAACAAGCTACAATAGAATCAAATTGCAAATCAACTAAGATAGAAAGCATAAACCATCATGAAATTAATCACTCCATTAAAATCACAATGCCTAATGTAGAAATCCCCAATTCATACAATCATGCAAAACTGAAACTAGGGTGATCAACCATTAATCTAAAGAGACAATTTTATACAAAGCACAATGAAGAATCACAATTAGGTAGAAAACTAATGTGAGTATCCTTAGTGCAACTAATCTCTTGATTCCGAAGCACCCAATCCACGCATTCATACACAATTATCACCCGATTAATCCCGGATCAAGTTAGCGCAACTCTCGTCTTTAGCTAGGGTGATCAAACACTAATCTAAAGAGATAATTATGCATGAAGCACAATTGAGAATCACAATTAGTAAGCAATCTACTCAATTGATCTGCAATCATCAACAATCATAACATCATCAATCAAATCATCATCAATTTCAATTAACCCAAGCACAAGAGAGTTAGCCCATGGTGAAATCCATGGGAAGAAGATAGAATTGATCACCTACAAAGCAAATCACAACAATTAAGAAATTAAAGAGACAAAAGAGGAAAAACATCACCAAATGATCTTCAATCAACAACAATAGGAATGCTTGAGTCTTCAACACCAATCTCCAAATGAATTACAAACTTGAATTGAAAGAATTACAAGGATCTAAAGCTAATCTATGGCTAATCTACCAACAATTAATTGAAATC
Source organism: Paraleonurus japonicus (assembly GCA_030762865.1). Lineage (NCBI taxonomy): Eukaryota > Viridiplantae > Streptophyta > Magnoliopsida > Lamiales > Lamiaceae > Paraleonurus > Paraleonurus japonicus. The sequence continues at coordinate 33,648,786 of CM061053.1, read as the reverse complement.
TAAATCTAATTCTACAAATCTACTCTACCTAATGAAGAAATTGGCTTGGGGCTCGAGAAATCGCCCAAAACCGCTACTAATCGCTATTATCCAAGTTCTCTGTTGAATGCTCTGCACAGACCCTTTAAATACCGAATTTTAGAAAAACCACCCTCGAGTCGAGGGTCAGGCCTCGACTCGAGGCTTCTGCTTTGTCCCATCCCTCGACTCGAGGTCGGGCCTCGAGTCGAGGCTGCTGCCTTTCTTTCGATTTTGGTCCTTTCTGCATAGCCCTCGACTCGAGGCTCATGGTCCTCGACCGAGCTCGAGTCCAGGGTATTTTTCTCGCGGGGCTTCGCCCCGACTCCCATTTTCGTCCTGATATGATCATCTCTTCATTCTAAGTCCAATGGCACTTTCGGATTGGCAAAATTCCACCGAATTACCTCGCAAAATGGACGAAAAATATCAAAATCTCTCAAATAGTACTTTTCGTGCAAAAGAGTGATACTTTTCACATTTAAGCACAAAAATCAACACCTTAGCTCAGTTTTTGCACTAAAATAAGCCCTAAAAACATGCATCAATTCACTCCAATCACATATACTCGGCTTTAGTTGTGGAAGTAGCTACAGAGGTTTGTTTCTTAGACAACCATGAAATCAGCTTACTACCAAGAAATGGACAAGTACCGGATGTAGATTTTACTGTCTATCTTACACCCACCAAAATCTGAGTCCGAGTATCCCGATAGCTCAAAGTTGTCATCACCGGATACCACAATCCAACATTTACTGTTCCTTTCGATACTTAAGAATTTTCTTTGTCGCTTCAAGATGGCTTTTCTTAGGATTAGCTTGAAATCGAGCACGACTTCAATCGCAAATGAAATATCAGGTCTACTAGCGATTAAATATAATAAAGAACCAATTAGACCTCTATACTCGGTTTGATCGAGTGTCTTCTCCCTTCTCGTCAGATCCGTTGAAAAGTTTGTCATTATAGGTATCTTAGCTTCTCGGCTGGTACCTATTCCAAATTTTTCAATGAGATCTTTTGTATATTTGGCTTGATTGATGAATATTCCCTTCTTTGTCTGTTTGACTTGGAGTCCAAGAAAATAAGTCATCTCTCCCATCATGGACATTTCAAATCTGCTTTTCATAAGATGACTAAATTCTTCACACAAAGATATGTTAGTTGATCCAAAAATAATATCATCAACATAGATCTGGACTAATTAAAAGATCACAACCAAATTCTTTTCTAAAGAGAGTTCTATCAATTCTTCCTTTAACAAAACCATTTTGAATTAAATAATCCGACAAGGTGTCATACCATGCTCTTAGTGCTTGTTTAAGTCTATATAGAGCTTTCCTCAATCTATATACCTTATCTCCTTTGACAAAACCAGAGGTTGCTCTACATAAACTTCCTCACCTAGGATTCCATTAAGAAATGCCGACTTAACATCCATTTGAAAAATCTATGAATCTTTTAAAAGCGGCATAGGCTAAAAACAATCTTATGGCTTCCAGACGAGCTACTAGTGCAAAGGTTTCATCATAATCAATCCTCCGATTGTGAATAACCTTGAGCAACTAGTCCGGCCTTATTTCTAACCACAATATTGTTTTCATCCCTTTTGTTTTTAAAGACCCATTTAGTTCCAATGACTTTTTGATGATGAGGCCTTTCAACAAGCTCCCACACATCTTGTCTTTGAAACTCGATTTAGTTCTTTTGCATGGCATTAATCCGATTGGAATCGATTAGAGCTTACGTAATAGATTTAGGTTCAAGTAATGACACATAGCAATCAACATACAATCTTGATTTAGTTGGGTCCTCATCCGACACCGAATCTAAATCTCAATTATCTGCTTAGCTTGGATGATATGACATTACTTTCTTACCTTTATCTTTTACGGTGGATGATGTTTTGTCCGAATTATTTAGTTCGAGATGAGTCTATGTTACCTTCGATGACTCTACCCGATCATCGATGTATTGGTCGTCGATCACCGGTAGATCGGTGGCGAGGAAGATCTTTCGTGTTCTTTCTCTTTGTCCGATTATTCCTCTTCATCTGAGTCCGATTCTTGATTGTAGAATTTTATGGTTGATCTCTTGATAGTCATCTCGATCCAGATCATCGATATCTTTGTGATGTCCCCTGTCTTACTATACTCAAAGAAGATTCATCAAATACCACATGGGGTGTTTCTTCCACACACAAGGTTGTCTTATTAAAAACTCTATATGCCTTTGATACGGATGAGTATCCCAAGAATATCCCATCTGCTATCTTGGCATCAAAAGTTTTAATTGAGATTTTCCATTGTTGTGTATGAAACATTTACAACCAAATATATGAAAATATGAAATTTTAGGGGATCTTCCCTTCCAAATTTCATAGGGAGTTTTGCATTTATCTTTAACAATCAAACTTCTATTTTGAACAAAACAGTCAGACAATGTGCCTTCTCGCCCAAAACCTTGTGTGGAGTGTTGTACTCGGATAACATTGTTCTAGCCGCCTCTTACAAGGTCCTGTTTCTCCTTTCAACTACTTCATTTTGTTGTGGAGTCCTTGCTGCAGATGTTGCACGAGCTATGTCATTCTCAATGCAGTAGTTAGTAATCGACTTATTAAGGAATTCAAGACCTTTATCACTTCTAATTTTTAACAATAGTTAATCCTTTTTCATTTTGAACCTTTTACGAAATTCTCGGAATCTTAATCATAGTCTCATTCTTTTTGTATAAGAAAATAACCTAGGTAAATCTTGAAAAAACATCAACAATTACCAAAGTGTATTTTCTTCCACTAAAGCCGTGAGGTGATCTTGGACCAAAAAGATCCATGTGAAGAAGTTCCGAGAATCCTTTTTGAAGAAGGACTACTAATTGTTTTAAAAGAAGCTTTTAGTCTGTTTTCCTTTTTGACAAGAATCACACACATGGTTCTTTGAAAATACTTTATCGGAGTCCTTTAACTAAAGATTTCCTTGCTATTTTGTTAAGAGTTTTGAAGTTTAAGTGACCAAGACGTTTGTGCCACACCCAACTTAAGTCATCGAACTCTTAGCAACAAGACAAGTATCTTTAAGACAACTTTTGAAATTAGCAACATAAATGTTACCTTGTCGACTCCAGCTAATAGAACATTTTCATTGATACCATCTAATACATAGCATGCATTATGAGTAAATTTAACACAAAACTCTTTATCACAAAATTGTGAAACAGAGATAGTAGATTGTGCTTCACTCCTTCCACATAGTAGACTTCATGTACTTGAATATCTCCTATCATCGGTGTCCCTACACCTTTGGTAAGTCCATAATTGTTGTCTCCAAACATCACTCTTGGTTCATCTATAGTCCGATAGTTAGAGAGTAGTCGTCTTTCATAAGTCATATGCTTGGAACAAATGCATCGCCAATGTACCAAATGACCTCAAGAATGTCTTCTCTTTCAACTATCTTCTTATCTTCCTGCAATCACAAATTTAATGCTTAGGTACCCTTTGTATTTTGGGTCCTTTCAGGTTAAGTTGATTTTAGGAATCCAGACAAAGATATCAATGTTCCTCAAAACCATAGATTGAAGTTTACATCCATATCTATCTACTAAAATAAGACTTTCAAGATCAATCTTGTTTAACTGATTTTTGAAATTGTCTTGAAACTTGGTAAAAATGGATATGTTTTACTTCTTCCATCAAAGCTATTATACCTAGGATAAAACTTTGACTTAGTCTTAGGTTTAACCTTAGGAATTTCTTTCCTTGTATGTTTTTTCTTTTCGCATTATCGGATGAGGTAATTAATTCCTTAGGTTTCCAAGGACTAAATCTAGTTTCTATCTTTGGTTTAGTTGCTTTAACAAAAACTCTAGGTTTTATTGGATCATTTTTCTTACTCCTATCAAAACCTAATCCGCTTTTATCACTAGACTTTTGTGAAGTCTTGAAGATTTTATCTATTGTGGTGCGAGTGTTATTTAGAAGACCTAACTTCGATTTAATTCTTTGTTAGTCTTCTTGTAACTCTCATTCTCGGAATAGATATTTGAAATTTTTATTTTCAAAGAACTCAATTCTGTTCTCACTAATCTTTGTTTGATTGACCTTAGTCGGATCGGTAATTTGATTCTTTAAATTAATAATTTTCGGTCTCTATCTGTTTTATAAGCGCAGTAGTCTCCAAATCTTTCAAAAGTTTCTCAATAAGACTAGGATCGGTTTCGGATAAGGTATCACAATCATTATCGAGAGGATGAATAGTAATGTACCTCTTTTGCCATTAAACGAGATGTCATCATCGATCCAAAATCGAGATGAGGATGAGGATGATGATGTCTCATGAACTTCTTCTTTCTCACCGGGAAGAGCTCTCCGATCGGCATACCTTCTATCTCTCTTTCTCCTCTTTTCTTCTCTCTCTCTGGGAGTAAGTTTAGGACAGTCATAATTATAGTGACCAGACTTGTTGCATGTATAACAAATATCTCCTCTGTCTATTTTAGGACTACTATCTCCTCGTCTGATTGGTGACTTAAGCTTCCTTGTCTCGATCCTTTTTCCTATCATTTTACGAACTCTTTTCTTCTTTGTCCGATCTGTAGTTCCTTTGACCCGATCTGTCTCTCTTGTTTCTTTTATACTTCATTCTAAGCCTTTCATATCTTTTTAACAAAAGAGTCATTTCCTCCTTTATAGACAAATCGGATGCCTTGGAGATCTTTTCGATTCATCTTGATGAACAAATGCTACGATCTTTCCAGGATGTTGAAAATTCGCTTCATCTTCTTCATCTTCGATTTGGATGTCATATTCTAATGCCTTCAGATGAGAAAATAAAGTGTGGTGTGAAATTGAAGATAGATTCTGAGTAGCTTTCAGAATATTAGTTTTTCTCTCCATCTTTTGCTTAATGACCTCAACACTTTATTGTTGATTTCTTTCTCTGTATATGTTTTACCCAAATCGATTGCCTTGTTCGGAAGATTAGTCACCTAACATCTAGTTGATTAATAGATTCTCCTTCTTTCATCTTGAAAGTGTAAAAACATGTAGAAATGATTGCAATTTGTTTTCTTTGACTGATCTGATCCTTCACAGATTCCAAGTAAGAGTTTCCCATATTTCCTTAGCGAGTCTTACATCTTTTCACCTTTTCAATCCAATCTTTACTCAAAGTTTCAATGATCTCGGTTCTAGCAACTTGATCCAGATTATGAATCTTTCTTTCATCACTTGTGAGTTCTGAGCTTTTCTTTTCTTGCTTCACTCTTGTTTGAGATGACTCGTGCCGCTTCTTGGTGCCTCCATGGTAAAATTTTATAGGTCCTTCTTCAAGAACCTCCTCCATTCTATCATGAATAGGTTTAAGATGGTTTTCCATCCAAAACTTCCAGTAGTCAAACTCTTCGATTGAGAAATCGGGTAGACTCCTTGATTTCTTGCTCTTATGACGACATGTTGAAATATAGAAACAAAAACTCACGAGAATCTTGTTAGTAGAGCAATCGGTGAAAAGAAGATGAAGATGACCAAGAACTAATTTCAGAATTTTTGATTAAGACTGAAATCAATATCGTACTGACTTAACACTGCTCACGATACCACTTGTTGGTCCCGATTAGTTGAGTTGATTAAAGAAAACTTGAGTCCGCCTTCTAGGATAAAATCTAGAAGGGGGTTGAATAAATTTATAGATTTTTACAAATCTCTTGAAACTTACTCAAAACTTCAAAGTAACACAGCGGAAATTCAGTTTTGAACTCAACTTGAACAAGATCAAAAGCAATCGATAATCGAGTCTTATCTCTATTCTAAAATTAATGTTTAGTCGATAAACCGAGAATTTAAGAACAAATAAGTAAACAAAAGTAGTAAAGAACACCAGATTTATAGTGGTTCGGATTATAAAAATCCTACATCCACTCTCCTTCTTCAACCTTTGAAGAAGGGTCTCTTCCACTAGCTTACTTACTCACTTTCCAAGTAAATCGCACTTACAAATTACAAACCGATCTTCAAATCTTGATTTCTAAACTATTCAAAAAAATCTAACTCTATAGTGATAGAAGGGTGTTTGAAGATGTTTATGAAAGTGTTCTATAAACACTTAGAAAGAATCTATGAAGAAATCTTTGAAAACAATTTTTGTGCTTTTTCGAAATCTTGTGAATTGTGAGAATGCATTCTTTGAGTGAGTAATTCGTGTGATCTCTCTATTTTAATGAAGTGCCTAGACCTATTTATAAGTCGAAAAGACAGTTAGTTTGTTAATTAGTTTTAACAAACTAGAAACTACTCCATAAACTTATTCTTGAAAAGCTGCTCTAGACCTCAGGTGATTTTATTCTACTCATCTGGTGACTTGGTGAAGACTCGCCTTTCTTATTCTACTCGGCTTGTCTCGACCTAGTCTCGAGCTCTTCATACTTGTCTCCCGCAGATGACTTGTTAGATCAAGAAGTTTTGATGAGTTAAAAGAAGCAGCTCGGATGATCGAGATGACTGAAGAACAGTGAGATTGAGACCTTAAGCTAGGCCGATCGATCGGACGGGGTCGAGAACCAAACTAGTCACCGAGGTCCGGAAGACTACAAGTCATCTCGAAGACGGGTTCAAAACTAGTCATCTGCGGGAGATGAATATGAAGAGCTCGAGACGAGGTCAAGGCGAGCTGAGTAGAATAAGAAAGGCGAGTCTTCACCAAGTCGATTGCAGACGAGTAGAGTAAAATCAGCCGAGGTCTAGAGCGGTTTTCAAGATTAAGTTTGTTAAAGCAGCTTTTAGTTTGTTAGAACCGACTAACAAACTAAGCGTCTTTCGCACTTATAAATAGGTCTATGCACTTCATTAAAATACACGAGAACACACGAGTTATCAATTTAGCAAGATATTCTCTCAAATCACAAGTTTTCAAAAAGCACAAAATAACTTTCAAAAGATTTCTTCATAGATTTTTCTCGAGTGTTTATAGAACACTTACTTGCACATCTTCATATACACTTCTTTATTCTAGAGTTAGATTTCACAAATTTGGTTAGGATTTTGAAGAGTTGAAGATCGATTGTAATTTGTAAGTTGTATGATTGTAAAGTAAGTAAGTAAGCAGATAGTAGAGACCCTTCTTCAAGTTGAAGAAGGAGAGTGGATGTAGGATTGTTATAATCCGAACCACTATAAATACAGTGTTCTTTATTGTTTTCTTTTACTTACTTGTTATTTCAATTTTCAGCTTATTAATAGAAGATTAATTTGAGAATCAAAGTTAAAACCAAAATATCAGTTTGCTTTTGATCTTAATACGATTGAGATTAATATTAAATTTCCGCTGTGTTACTTTGGTACTTTGAATAAATTTTGAAAGATTTGGAAAATCTGAAAAATCTATTCAACCCCCTTCTAGATTTTTCCTAGAAGGCTGATACACGTTTTACTCAATGCTCCGACTAGACTTGAGCTAGTCTCCGATGACTTGTAACTATTCGGCCTTGGTGACTTGTTCATTCTTAACCTAGTCTAATCGGCTTAGTATTCGGACTTAGTCTCACTGTTCTTCATAGTCGCCCCGATCATCCGAATCGCTTCTTTTAACTCATCAAAATTTTCTTGGTCTAACAATGATAGATCATGCTCAAACAAATGCTCAATCAAATACTTAACACATTGCTCCTTTCATGGAGTGTTTCACTCTTCACTCGAGTGTATAAAGGTTTAATGCACTCAATCATCAAATTCACAAACATGTACCCCATAAGCTTGCCAATAGACTCCATCTCAATCAAGATCATTTATATTCAATCAAGAATCAAAGAGGTATTTCTTCTAGGTTGTAACGTAAGCTCTTTGGAATAGGTGGGATATTTTTGGATAAGAGTGACTAAGTAGTAGAGACTTGAAAGTTCACTAAGTAATATAATACTCATCTCTTCAATCATCATCAAGCAACACTTGTCTTTTGCATTTCAATGTTCAAACACCACCATTCATTTGAGCTTTCTTTCACTTAAGCTCTCAAATTGAATTTTTCATCTTCATGTTCACATTTTTTCCACAACTCAATTTTCTCAACCTTTCTTTTCATCTTCTCAATCATCATCACTTAGCTCATAATTTTCCACCACACTTCGCAATCAAATCACCATCTATAGCCAACAATCAAACTCTACTAAACATAGGACAATAAGGCTCATAAAAATAGGCAAAATGGTTTCAATTTCACTTGGCTTGCCAAAGAATAAGGAAACTAGGCTCAAAATGGCTCACTAAGGAAATCAAATATGTTTATGGGGGAAAAGTTTGGCAAAGTGACTCATCATTTCAAAACATGGCCTCTTATCACTTTCATGACATCACACTAAGAACAATTTAACCAAGTCTAGTGGCAAGTTCTAGCATTCAAATTCATGAATGATGCACTCACAAAAATAATATCAACCGTATAAGATGTACGATTTTTAAGGCATAAAAGCTCACGGGCTTAAATTGAGCAATGAATCAAGCATTTTCAATCACATTCATCTTTACACAATTATCACTCATACTAGCTTCAAGCCACATATCAACTCATGATCAAATCAAAATTCAATAGGTCTTGCAAATCAAGCACAAGTGCACAAGTACATAATCTCAAGCACACTCACTATATTAAGAATGATACTAAAAATATGCAATAAGATCCACAATTAAGCTCAAGATAAAACTAGCCCAAAAATATATAAGGAATCCAAGATATCAATATAGCAAAATCATCATATCCCTGAACATTAAGCTCAACAAACCCCAAAATCATATAAGAGCACAAAAGATAGACAAAGAAAGAAAAACACCTCCCCCAAACTTAGACAAGTCTAAGTTTGAAAGGAAGTGTTGTACCATAAAGCCTTTAAACTCCATCTTCCTTCAAGCATGTGTAGGGCTCATCAAGCTTTTATGCACTTTCCTTCTTGATCTTGCATTTCCTTGCAATTTCTTTCACTTTCCAATTCATCTAGCAAGTGTACCTATAATTGAGCACAAAAATCATCAAATCATTACCACAAAGAGATGCATGTAAACAATAACAATCAACACCCCAAACTTGAATGATAGCATGAATTCAAAGTTTGGAATGAGTGATACAAATATATGCAACCGTACATTGTATCAACAATACTCAATAATCCAATAATCCCATAGCAAGATGCATAACTTCCTAAGCATGAGCAATTAAGTCCAAAGCCAATTCTCCCAAAAACGAAACAAAAACTCAAAGCAAACAAAAAACACACAAAAGCAATAAAAAGGATGGGTTGTCTCCCATCTAGCGCTATTTTTAATGTCCTTTCCCGGACTTATTCATTCACTTCCCACTTCCTTCATCGGAATGGCCAAGGATAGCGGTCCTCCTTCCCTTTATATCTTATTCTTTGAGCTTCAAAATCTAGGAGGCACTCATAATGGATAGGAAAACCACACATAGATATGCATAGTATCCATGGGTCCCCCTTGCTCTCCCTCCATCCTTCTTCTCCATTCCTTTCTTTCAAGGATGCCAAGCGCTTCATCAATTCCTTCCTATAGTCAAAGTTCACAAGAGGTAAAATTAAAGGCAAAAACTTGTATGAGACCGTCTCATGCATGAGACCGAATCACTTTTAATAAATTGTTATCACTTTTTTAAAAAGTGATACAAATTAGTATAAAAGTGATAACAAATTAAAAAGTAATAACAATTTATGAAAAGTGATAACAATTTATGAAAAAGTGATAACAAATTATGAAAAAGTGATAATAATTTATTAAAAAGTGACTCGTCTCATGTCCGTCTCATGCATGAGACGGTCTCACACAAGAGTGCCCCAAAATTAAATCTTTAGAAGCATCAATTTCAATTAAAGTACAAATTGAAGAGTTTAAAGGTATAGAAATGCTAATTTCAATCTTCAATGCTTCATTCGATGCTTCTAGATTTTTTTCCTCATTATTGCTCATGTCCATCAATGGACATTCCTCTTCCTCACTTTTGACAAGTAAATCTTCCACTTCATCCTTCTTGCTTGGACCCTCTACTACATCTTCTTCACTTTCATTTTCTTCCTCCTTCTTCTTCTTGATTCTCCATGATGGTAATGTTCTTTACTTGGATTAGAAAATATTTGAGTTGACTTTTTAACACCATGATTTGAGCTTCGGTAATCTCCATGTTCCCCTCTATCATTGACTCAACCATTGCTTTGGTCTAAAACATATTTTCATACAAGGGAAGCATTTCTTCACATCTCGGTTCATCTTCCTCAAATTTTTCCAACAACACTCCAAGCATATCCTTTAATATAGCTCTCACATCATAGAGTCCCCATTCTTCATAATGAGAGGATGCTTGTGGCATTTGGTAATCATACTCATAGCTTCTCCCATCTTCATAGTAATCCCCTTCCGATGCTCCTTGATACTCAAATCCACAATTATCATAATGCTCATAGTATGGGAACATCTCTTGAGGTGGGGGAGGAATTTCATCACAACTCCAATCTTGATAATTGGAATGAACTTGTTGCAATTGTGAATTATCATCAAAGCTCATCCAATTATTGTATCCAAATTCCTCATAGTGTGGAGGATATGCCATACTATCTTGATAAAATTCTTGATTCCACGCGTATGATTCGTATCCTTCCATCTAGACAAGATAGCCAAGGATCAAATTCACACAAAAATAACAAAACAAACAAAAATACAAAGGCAACAAGTAGCCACTTCAAACAATTCCTAAGTCTCAATATAGGCACAAAAACTAATTCCCGGCAATGGCGCTATTTTGATTTGTAGATTTTCGGCAAGCGGTATTAAGACCAATCAAGAATATCGAACCCAAGGGAATTAGTTTGCACGTGAGGCCCTAAGAATACAAGTTATTGGCGACTATTGTTGCAAGATGGGTTTTGGCACTAAACACTACAATATAATTGCAAGAATTAAAATTCTAATACTATGCAAGCAAATGATCAAACACCTAGAATGTAAAAACAAATAACTTAGTTTAAATGGGGGATTGGGTGCTCGGGATAATATCCATCAAGGAATCAATGATTAACAAGCTATGATTGTATAAAATTGCAAATCAATCAAGATAGAAAGCATAAACCATCATGCAATTAATCACTCCATTAACTACATAATGCCTAATGTGAGTATCCTTAGTACTTATAATCTCTCAATTAAGAAGCACCCAATTCATACATTCATACAAAATTATAACCCGATTAATCCCTAATCACGTTAGCTTAACTCGCCTATTGCTAGGGTGATCAAACATTAATCGAAAAAGGTAATTTTACATGAGGATCACAATTAGGAAGCAATCTAACACAATTGATCAACAATCATCAACAATCATAGCATAGGCAATCAAATCATCCTCAATTTCAATTAACCCAAGCACAAGAGAGTTAGCCCATGGTGCCAAGAGCAAAATTCAAGGGAAGAAAATCTAAGTGAGCAATTAACAATCTAATCACAACAATTAAACAAAAGAAAAGAGAAGAGAGGAAGAACATCACTAATTGGATCAAATGACCAAAAATAGGAAAGCTTGAATCTTCAAGTAACTTCTTCTCCAAAGGAATTACAAGCTTGAATTGAGAAAACTAAATGATCTAAGGCTAATCTAAGTAACAATTAGTGGAAATCTATCTGGATCTACCAATTTAATCTACCTACAAGTAGAAATTTGGCTTGGAAGCCCAAAATCGCCCCAAAATTGTAAGTAACCTCCCTAAACTAACTTTTGCTATGTTTTTCGTCCAAGGGGGTTTAAAAGAGAAAAAACTGAATTTTGGGGCCCTCGAGTCGAGCTTGGGGTCTTTTAAAACATTAAAATAAATTTTTACATGTGCAAGTTTGAACCCGGGGCTATGAGCGGACATGGAGAGTCTCCTGCCGCCTCGACTAGGCACAACTTTGTTAATAATCCCGCTTTTTGTTGTATATGTTCAGCTTTTAAAGCTTGGCTTGCTCTTTAAAAATATTCAGAAAAATCCGCCGATTCATGGATTCGAATCCGGGGTTATGGCACGCATAAGCGAGAGCTTTGCCGCTTGGGCTGGCCACTAACATAGTTAAATCTCACCCTTTTATGTATATATTCAGCTTTATCACTGTAAAGGCTTATTTAAAAAGAATTCCTAAAATTCCACGACTAGCGGGGGTTGATCCCGAGACATCTCGTGAATGGAGGGTGACTTTACCGCTTTGGCTGGAGATATTTTCTGTAACAATACCAGCTTTTGTAATATGTATACCACCGAAGCGCGCCCAAAAATTCAACACTCCTTCCCTAAGCACCAACCTCGACCGAGGCGCCCGGGCTCGACCAATGGTCGAGTCCAGTGGAATTTTGTGGACGACCTTCGCTCTTGACCCCGTTTCGTCCGTCTCGATCGTCTATTCACCCTAAGAATGCCGGTACTCTCGGTTTGGCCAAATTCCACCGATTTACCTGTAAAATGAACGAAAAACATCAAAAACTCATCAAGTAATACTTTTAGGCAAAGAAGTGATACTCTACACATTTAAGCACAAAATCTAACACTTTTGATCACTTTTTGGACTAAAAATACACCCTAAAAATATGCATCAATTCACTCCAATCATTCTCCCACGATTTCTATGAATGGTAGCTTCAATTTCTGATTGAGTGGCAAGGGTGGAATACCACTAGACCTTGTAATAATGCACCTACAAACCACCAATCCAAGTATCAAATTCCAACAAAAACAAATAACAAAACAAAAATACAACAACAACAAGTAGCCACTTCAAACAAATTCCTAAGTCGACTTAAGGCGTAAAAACTATTTCCCGGCAACGGCGCCATTTTGATTGCGGTAATCGGGCAAGCGATTTTAAGACAACCAAGTTTATCAAACCCAAGGGAAAAGTATGACCGTGAGTCCCTTGAAATACAAGTTCTCTATGACTATTGTTGCAAACGCGGTTTTGGCTCCAACAACATAATACAAATACTAAAATTAAAATCAAACAACTAAGCAAGCAATTAAGCAAACACTTGGTATGCGAACATATATCAAAAATCAATTGGGGATTGGGGTGCTAGGGATAATATCCATCAAGGAATCAATGATCAACAAGTTATGATTGAATCAAATTGCTAATCAACTAAGATAGAAAGCATAGAACCATCATGCAACTAAGCCTCAATTAATCACACAATGCCTAATGTGAGTATCCTCGGTCAACTAATCTCTCAATTAAGAAGCACCCAATTCATACAATCATACACAGTTGTAACCCGATTAATCCCCAACCATGTTAGCTCAACTCTCGCCTATTGCTAGGGTGATCAAACATTAATCTAAAGAGATAAAAATGCATGAAGCACAATTTGAATCACAATTAGGCGCTAACTATCTCAATTGATCAACAATCGTCAACAATCATAGCACAAGGTGATTGGAGTGAATTGATGCATATTTTTAGAGTGTATTTTAGTGTAAAAAGTGATCAAAAGTGTTAGATTTTGTGCTTAAATGTGTAGAGTATCACTACTTTGCCTAAAAGTATTACTTGTGAGTTATTTGATGTTTTTCATCCGTTTTATAGGTAAATCGGTGGAATTTGGTCAAACCGAGAGTACCGAGCATTCTTAGGATGAAGAGACGATCGAGACGGACAAAAATAGGGGTCCGAGGCGGAGCCCGGTTTGAGAAAATTCCTGGACTCGACCTCTGGTCAAGGTCCGGGGCCTCGACCCGAGGGTGAAGGCTATTGGATGAAAATCAAAATTTTGAGGAAGCCTCCACTCGAGGGCTGAGTCTCGTGTCGAGGGACAGGCAAAAGCGGCAGGACTCGAGTCGAGGGAGAAGATTTTCCCAAATTCATCTATTTAAAGGGAAACAGAGCATAACTTAAGAACAATTCCATAGAGCGATTATTAGCGGTTTTGGGGCGATTTCTCGGGCCCCAAGCCAATTTCTCCTTGTAGGTAAAGTAGAGTGTTAGATTTAGATTTCAATTGTTGTTGCTTAGATTAGCATTACATCATAGTTGTTTTCTCATTTCAAGCTTGTAATTGCATTGGAGAAGAAGTATATTGAAGACTCAAGCGTTCCTATTTTTGTTAATTCAATCCAATTTGTGATGCTTTTCCTCTCTTGTCATTTCAATTCCTTATTTGTTGTTTTTAGATTGTTGTTTGATCAATTAGATGTTCTTCCCATGGAATTTGCTCTTGGCACCATGGGCTAACTCTCTTGTGCTTGGGTTAATTGAAATTGAGGATGATTTGATTGCCTATTCTATGATTGTTGATGATTGTTATCAATTGAGTTAGATTGCTTCCTAATTGTGATTCTCATTGTGCTTCATGCATTTTTATCTCTTTAGATTAATGTTTGATCACCGTAGAAATAGGCGAGTTGAGCTAACATGATTCGGGATTAATCGAGTTATAATTGTGTATGAATGTATGGATTGGGTGCTTCAGAATCGAGAGATTAGTTGCACTAAGGATACTCACATTAGGCATTGTGTGATTAATGGAGACTTAATTGCATGATGGTTTTATGCTTTCTATCTTAGTTGATTTGCAATTTGATTCAATCATAGCTTGTTGATCCTTGATTCCTTGATGGATATTACCCCTAGCACCCATATCCCCATTTATTGTTGTATTTGTTCTTGGCTTTCAAGTGTTCGATCATTTGCCTCTTTGTTTTGTTTGAGTTTATTTCTATCATTTTGTTGTGTTTTTGCTTTGAAAGCGTGATTGCAACAATAGTCATCGAGAACTTGTATTTCTAGGGCCTCACGTGCATACTTTTTTCCTTGGGTTTGATAAACTTGATTGGTCTTAATACGCTTGTCGGGATCCTACAATCAAAATGGTGTCGTTGTCGGGAATTAATTTTTGCGCCTATAGTGAGACTTAGGAATTGTTTGAAGTGGCTACTTGTTGCCTTTGTGTTTTTGTTTGTTTCGTAATTTTTGTTTGAATTTGATACTTGCTATCTTGTTTAGATGGAAGGATACGACTCATACGGGTGGAATCAAGAGTTTTATCAAGAGAGTATGGAGTATCCTCCACACTATGAAGAATTTGGATATAATAATTGGAGGAGCTTTGATGATAATTATCTAATGCAACAAGTTCTTTCTGTTATCAAGATTGGAGATGTGATGAAGTTCCTCCCGCACCTCAAGAGATGTTCCCGTATTATGAGCATTATGATCAAACATTCGATCCATGGGTTGGATTTGAGTTTCAAGGAGCATCGGAAGGAGATTCTTACGATGATGGGAGAAGCTATGAGTATGACTATCAAATGCCACAAGCTTCCTCTCATTATGAAGAATGGGGACTTCATGATGTGAGAGCTATATTAAAGGAGATGTTTGGAGTGTTGTTGGAAGATGAACCGAGATGTGAAGAAATGCTTTCCTTGTATGAAAACATTTATGAGACCAAAGTAATGGTTGATTCAATGATAGAGGGGAACATGGAGATCACCGAAGCTCAATTCATGGTGTTAAAAAGTCAACTCAAATATTTTCTATTCCAAGTGACGAACATAACCACCATGGAGAATCATCAATTAGAAGGGGAGGAAAAAAGGAACGTGAAATTGAAGATGAAAAAGATGAGGGTCCAAGCATGAAGGATGAAGTAGAAAAATTCCTTGTCGAAAGTGATGAAGATGAGCAATAATGAGAAAGAATATCTACAAGCATCGAATGAAGCATTGAAGATTGAAATGAGCATTTCTAAACCTTCTAACTCTTCAATTTGTACTTTAATTGAAATTGATGCTTCTAATGATTTGATTTTACCTCTTGAGAACTTAGATTATTGGAAAGAAATAAAGAAGTGCTCTGGCATCCTTGGAGAAAAGAAATGGAGAGGGATGTTGGTGAGAAAGCAAGGAGGACAACCATCAATAAAGTGCAAGGATGTGGATGATGGGTCTATCCTACATATGTGCCTCCATGATTTCAAAGCTCAAAGGTTGAGATATAATGGCAATGAGGACCGATACCCTTGATCATTGATGAAGGAAGTTGGAAGTGAATGAATAAGTCCAGCAAAGGACAATAAAAATAGCGCTTGATGGGAGGCAACCCATCCTTTTTGTTGCTTTTGTGTTTTTGTTTGCCTTTTGTTTTTATTTTGTTTGGAGAGTTGGCTTGGGAATTTATTTGATAATGCTTAGGAGGTTATGATATGTTGCTATGGGAGTATTAAGCTTAATGTTGATACCATGTGGAGTTGCATATAGTTGTATCACTCTCATTCCAAACTTTGAATTCATGCTATCATTCAAGTTTGGGGGTGTTGATCGTTATTGTTTACGTGCATCTCTTTTTGGTAATGATTTGATGATTCTTATGCTCAATTGTAGGTACACTTGCTAGATGAATTGGAAAGTGATAGGAATTGCAAGGAAATGCAAGATCAAGAAGGAAAGTGCATAAAAGCATGATGAGCCCTACATGTTTGAAGGAAGATGGAGTTTCAAGGCTTTATGGTATAACACTTCCTTTCAAACTTAGACTTGTCTAAGTTTGGGGGAGGTGTTTTTCTTTCTTTACCTATCTTTTGTGCTCTTATATGATTTTGGGGTTTGTTGAGCTTAATCTTTATGGATATGATGATTATGCTATATTGATATCATAGATTTCTCGCATATGATTTTTGGCATAGATTTATCTTGAGCTTAATTGTGGACTTATTGCATATCTTTGAGTTATCATTGTTGACATAGTGAGTGTGCTTGAGATTATGTACATGTGCACTTGTGCTTGAATTGCAAGATTTATTGAATTTTGATATGATCATGAGTTGATATGTGGCTTGAAGCTATCATGATTGATAATTGTGTGAAGATGAATGTGATTGAAGATGCATGATTCATTGCTCAATTTTCGCCCGTGAGCTTTTGTGCCTTAATAATCGTACATTTTATACAGTTAATATAATTTCTTTGTGAGTGCATCATTCATGGATTTGTATGCTAGAACTTGCCTTTGGACTTGTTGATATTGATCTATGTGAGATGTCATGAATATGATAAGAGGCCATGTTTGATATGTTGAGTCACTTTGCCAAATTTTTCCTCACCAAAACATTTGATTTCCATAGTGAGCCAATTTGAGTCTAATTTCCTTATTCATTGGCAAGCCCAGTGAAATTGAAACCATTTGCCTATTTTTATGAGCCTTATTGTCATGTGCTTAGTAGAGCTTGATTGTTGGCTATAGATGGTGCATTGCATGCAAAGTGTGGTGGAAATTGATGTGCTAAGTGATGATTGTTGAGAAGATGAAAAGAAAGGTTGAGAAAATTGAATTGTGAAAAAATTGTGAAGTGAAAAAGAAAAAAATTCAATTGTGAGCTTAAAAGAAAGAAAGCTCAAGTGAATGGTGGTGATTGAACTTTGAAGTGCAAAAGAAAGAGTTGAGTGATAAAGAAGTAAAAGAAAAATGTGGTGAAGTGTTAGCTATCATTCAAGTCTCTACTATGTGAGTCACTCTTATCCAAATCATCCACCCTATTCCAAAGAGCTTACATTACAACCTTGATGAAAGACCTCTTTGATTCTTGATTGAACACAAATAATTTTGATTGAGATTGAGTCCATTGGCAAGCTTATGGGGTACATGTTCGTGAATTCGTTGATTGAGTGAATTATACCTTCATACACTTGAGAGAAGAGTGAAACACTCCATGGAAGGAGCAATGTGTTAAATGTTTGATGTTGCATTTATTTGAGCATGATCTATCATGATTGCTAGTGGATAGTTTGCCTTGATACTTATGATCGTTGATGAGTTCGATTATCTTCTATTTTTTCTATGGTGCCATGAGACATAATTGCAATCAATTCACTCCTTTGTGCTTATTTGCTCGTTGCTCGAGGACGAGCAACACTTTAAGTTTGGGGGTATTATGATTGGAGTGAATTGATGCATGTTTTTAGGGTGTATTTTAGTGCAAAAAGTGATCAAAAGTGTCAGATTTTGTGCTTAAATGTGTAGTGTATCACTACTTTGCTTAAAAAGTATTACTTGTGAGATATTTGATGTTTTTCGTCCATTTTACAGGTAAATCGGTGGAATTTGGCCAAACCGAGAGTACCGGCATTCTTAGGAAGAAGAGACGATCGAGACGGACAAAAATGGGGGTCGAGGCGGAGCCCGGGTCGAGAAAATTCCTGGACTCGACCTGCGGTCGAGGTCCGAGGGCCTCGACCCGAGGGTGAAGGCTATTGGATGAAAATCGAAATTTAAAGGAAGTCTCGACTCGAGGGCTGAGCCTCGAGTCAAGGGAAAGGCAAAGCGGCAGCCTTTAGCCTCGACTCGAGGGATAAGATTTTCCCAAATTCGTCTAGTTAAAGGGAAACAGAGCATAACTTAAGAACAATTCCAAAGAGCGATTATTAGCGGTTTTGGGCGATTTCTCAGGCCCCAAGCTAATTTCTCCTTGTAGGTAGAGTAGAGTGTTAGATTTAGATTTAGATTTCAATGGTTGTTGCTTAGATTAACATTAGATCATAGTTGTTTTCTCATTTCAAGCTTGTAATTGCATTGGAGAAGAAGTGTATTGAAGACTCAAGCATTTCTAATTTTGTTAATTCAATCCAATTGGTGATGCTTTTCCTCTCTTGTCATTTCAATTTCTTATTTGTTGTTATTAGATTGTTGTTTGATCAATTAGATTTTATTCCCATGGATTTTGCTCTGGGCACCATGGGCTAACTCTCTTGTGCTTGAGTTAATTGAAATTGAGGATGATTTGATTGCCTATTCTATAATTGTTGATGATTGTGATCAATTGAGTTAGATTGCTTCCTAATTATGATTCTAATTGTGCTTCATGCATTTTTATCTCTTTAGATTAATGTTTGATCACCCTAGCAATAGGCGAGAGTTGAGCTAACGTGATCCGGGATTAATCGAGTTATAATTGTGTATGAATGTATGGATTGGGTGCTTGAGAATCGAGAGATTAGTTGCACT
Source organism: Paraleonurus japonicus (assembly GCA_030762865.1). NCBI lineage: Eukaryota > Viridiplantae > Streptophyta > Magnoliopsida > Lamiales > Lamiaceae > Paraleonurus > Paraleonurus japonicus. The sequence goes on along the minus strand of CM061053.1, from coordinate 33,629,768 downwards.
AAGGATACTCACATTAGGCATTGTGTGATTAATGGAGACTTAATTGCATGATGATTTTATGCTTTCTATCTTAGTTGATTTGCAATTTGATTCAATCATAGCTTGTCGATCCTTGATTCCTTGATGGATATTACCCTAGCACCCATATCCCCCATTTATTGTTTTATTTGTTCTTGGCTTTCAAGTGTTCGATCATTTGTCTCTTTGTTTTGTTTGAGTTTATTTCTAAACTTTTGTGTTTTTGCTTTGAAACCGTGATTGCAACAATAGTCATCGAGAACTTGTATTTCTAGGGCCTCACGTGCATAATTTTTCCCTTGGGTTTGATAAACTTGATTGGTCTTAATACCGCTTGCCGGAATCCTACAATCACAAGGCAATCAAATCATCCTCAATTTCATTTATCCCTAGCACAAGTGGATTAGCCCATGGAGCGAAGTGCAAAATTCATGGGTGAAAAATCTAATTGCAAAATCAACAATCTAATCACAACAATTAAGGAATTTAAAAGAGTAAAGAGGAAGAACATCACCAATTGAATTAAAATTATCACTAATAGGAATGCTTGAATCTTCAATTGAATCTTCAAATGTAAATTCTTCTCCACTTGAATTACAAATTGGAATGGAAAAACTAATGGATCAAAAGTTAATCTAAGGTACAATTAATGAAAATCTATCTAAAACTAACAATCTAATCACTCTACAAGGAGAATTAAGCTATGGAACTGGAAAATCGGCCTAAAAACTGCAAAAAACTGCTATGGGGAAAGTTATGCTCTGTTTTCTGCTCAAATGGCTTTAAAACCCAAAATTTCGAATTTCTTAAAATGTAAATTCTTCTCCACTTAAATCGTGTTAGCGCTTTTCCAATAAAACTCCAGCCTCAACTCGAGCTTGCCGCTTTGCCTGACCCTCGACTCGAGGCTCCAGCCTTTGAGTCGAGCTTCCTTTAAAATTTGCAATTTTATCTCCTTGCCGGCACCCTAGGGTCGAGGTCTCGGCCTCGACCAGAGGTCGAGTCTAGGGAATTTTCTCGATCCGACTTCCGCCTCCGACCCCCATTTTCGCCCGTCTCGTTTGTCTCTTCGCCATATAAATACCAAGTACTCTCGGTTTGGTCAAATTCCACCGATTTACGAAAACGGGACGAAAAATATCAAAAATCCATCAAGTAATACTTTTCAAGCAAAGTAGTGATACTCTACACATTTAGGCACAAAAACTAACACTTTGCATCAATTTTTGAACTAAAATACCCCTCAAATCATGCATCAATTCACTCCAATCATAATACCCCCAAACTTAAAGTGTTGCTCGTCCTCGAGCAACGGAACAAATAAGCACAAAAGAGTGAATTGATTGCAATTATGTCTCATGGCACCATAGAAGAAATATAAGACAATCGAACTCATCAATAATCTCAAGTATCAATGCAAACTCTCAACTAGCAATCAAGATGAATCATGCTCAAACAAATTCAAAATTAAATACTAAAATCATTGCTCCTTCCATGGAGTGTTTCTCTCATCACTCAAGTGTATCAATGTAAAATTAGACTCAATCATCAAATTCACAAACATGTACCCCATAAGCTTGCCAAATGACTCAATCTCAATCACTTTCTTTGTGTTCAACCAAGAATCAAAGAGGTTTTTCATCAAGGTTGTAATATAAGCTCTTTGGAATAGGTAGGTGACTTTTAGTAAGAGTGACTCAATTAGTAGAGAACTTAAAAGTTAGCTAAGCAATACAATTCCCTTCTCTCCCAATTCTTCATCAATTAACACTCTTTCTCATTCTTTTCAAAGTTCATTCATCACCATTCTTTTGAGCTTTCTTTCACTTAAGCTCTCAATTGAATTTTTCTTCTTTTCTTTTCACACTTCTTTTCACAATTCAATTATTTTCTTTCCAACCTTCCTTTTCTCAACAATCAACTTAGCTCATCATCTTTCCACCACACATCACAAGTGAAACACCATCTATAAGCCAACAATCAAGCTCTACTAAACATAGCACAATGAGGCTCATATAAAATAGGCAAATGACTTCAATTTCACTTGGCTTGCCAAAGAATAAGGAAAAATTTGGCTAGGTGACTTTATTATATCAAACATGACCTCTTATCATATTCATGAAATCACACAAAGATCAATTTCAACAAGTCCAAAGATAAGTTCTAGCATACAAATCCATGAATGATGCACTCTCAAAGGAATTAAATCAACCGTATAAGATGTACGATTATAAAGGTACAAAAGCTCACGGGCTTCAATTGAGCAATGAATCAAGCATTTTCAATCACATTCATCATCACATAATCATCAATAATGCTAGCTTCAAGCCACATATCAACTCATGATCAAATCAAAATTCAATATATCTTGCAAATCAAGCACAAGTGCACATGTACATAATCTCAAGCACACTCACTATGTCAACAAAGATAACTTCAAAGATATGCAAGAAATCCACAATTAAGCCCAATATAAATCAATGCCCAAAAATACACACAAGAAATTCAAGGCACAAATATAGCATAATCATCCATAAGCAATAAGCTCAACAAATCCAAAATCATCAAATCATCCATATAAAATCATCAAGTGCCCACAAATCCATCAATAGTCAAGAAAACAAGTACAACCTAAGCAACCACAATCAATTCCATACAAATCAATCACCAAGAGGAAATAACTAAGAGAGCTAGATAGGATAAGAGGAGAGGGATCAGGAAATAGGGTGAATCTCCGTAATCATCTCCGGAGGCGGTGGAGGAGGGTAGTAGCCCGGGCCCAAGTTCCACGAGCTCATGTGCTTTGGAGGAGAGAGTACATGTCCTGCTGGTTCTTTAGATACTCTTCTTGCATCCTCCAAGTCTCTTCATTGAATCTATGGGTCTCCTCCATGACTCGAAGCACTCGTCTGTCGCGTGAGGCACTCAAGCCGCATCCTCTAGCTGTCGGCCCACATCTCCTCCGTGAGTGTCCACCGCCTTTGCGACGAGCTCCCAGCCTCATACTATCTACTCCTCATCTCAACTTTGCCGGTAGTAATTGATCTCTCGCGCATACTCCTTGTCTTCCTCCATCCTCACCAGCTCCTCAATCGGCTCATCCTCTTCAGCCTTCTTCCTCCTCGTTCTCTTCATCTGCGGCCTCTGCCTCTTCCTCGAATCCGAATCCTCCCTGCCGCTCTTCTTCCTCATCATCATCACGGAGATTCACTCTGTGCCCTTGAGTGTAGGCATCTATCGCCTCGGTGTGCAGCTGAGACCACATCCGAAGGTTGATCATCACCGACCCGCGGCTCCGAACACCGTAGTCAACCTCATATTAGGAAGAGGGAATTGGCCTCCAAGGTCAGCTGAAAACACCAAGTCCTCCCGATGAGGTCAAGTGTCTTCATCCTCCTCATCGGGTTAGTAGTCGATCGAGGCCCATCTAGTGCTCTCATGTTGTGCGTCAGATACCGAAGTGCTCGGCTATAAGGGTGATCAATCCTCCAAACTGAATCTTCGCGAACCGGGTGCTCTTCACCCTCTCAAATAGATAGCATAGGTAGGCGGTGGCATTGAAACGGACACCCGTGGAGGAAGCACCACATAACATACAACTCCTCTGAAACAAGCTGCTTCTCCCTCGGATCGGGCGAAAATAGTGCGGAAAGAATCTTCTCCAAGTACCGCATAACGGGGTTGCGAGATCCGGTACTCTTAGACTTCCCGGTGTAAAGCTGCGGCTGCTCTGGTGGCCCCGAATCCGATATCCGTCTCCAAAATTTCTTGGAATTATACTCTCGTCTCATCCTCGGTAATGAGCCATCCGACCGGTCGGTGCACCAAGTATCTCATTGATCTCATTCACGTAAAGAGTGTACTCATTCCCTACCAACTCAAAAGTGATAACTCTTGAGAACTTCGCCTTCCTAGCCTTGTCGAAGGTCACCGTGCATAAAAACTCAAGAGTGAGTTCCCAAATACGTCCGTGGCCTCATAGCCAAAAACCCGGACATGCCGACCTGGTCGAAAAGTCGGGGATATCGTCCTCGATCCCCATCGAGACCATGCAGTCATGGTCTATAAGGCGAGTCTTCACCACCTTGTTATAAAGCTCGACATATAATATGGAGTGCTTCCTCCATTTGTATTCCCATATAATATCCAACTCGAGCCGGCATCTTGTTTGCAAATCTCACGGCTCTCTCTCACTTACGGAAATCCTTATCGGAGTAATCGTGTCCGTCGGCTCCTCGAAACATTTTCCTACAAAATTCCCAAGGTAAAAATTAGCATATAATATAAGCAACAAGAGCAAAATATGATAGCAAATGAGCATGCACTGAGACAATCATCACAAACTCCAATCACAAATAATTCCTAAGTGAAAAATCAACAATCTCAAACAACTTGGTCAAAAATCTCAACTAGAGCAATTAGGCAATAGAAGTGCTCAATAAATACAACAAATATGCATACTCAACAACATGGCCACACCATCAAATATCAATCATTAAGCTCACAAAATTATGCAATGAAGCTTCACAAAAATTATCCAAAAATGATATGCCATCTAATCGAGTAATTAATCAAGAATAATCAACGAATCATGCTCTCCTATCATCAACTATATCAAACTTGACCAAATAAACCACATCCATTCACTAGGAATTCTCAAACAATTATTCAAACTCATTCTCAAGGCAAAACTTCTCAAAGGCATAAGAAAAATATCTCAACAATCCTAAACATGCCTTCTAATTCCACAAGCAATCCAATCTATCAATCAATCCAAAGCTGTCCAACACATTCCCCAAATGTGTTCAAAATAATCATGCATACAAGGTGTTCGTCAAAATGCCCAAATAAAATTCAAACTTTAAACACCAAATTGGCACATTTCGAAACTACCCATGCAACAATCTACTCAAGAATGAATATACAGGGTCAAGAGAGTAAGAATTACATACCTTGTTCAATGAATTCGGAGATGGAATAAATTTGGAGAACACCCACTTCAAACTCTCAAAAATCCCCAAATTTTCTCACAAAATCCCTCACCAATCTTGATTCTAATGATATGGATGATGAAATATAATGGAAGATATGAATGATTTGTGAAATTGTGAGAAATAGGGACGAAAAGGGTGAAAAATCGCGCAGGGGTTGGGGTTAGGGTTCCTCGAGTCGTGGGAATGAACCGAGTCGATGCGTGATATTTAAAAATGCTCCCGGCCTCGAGTCGTGCTTCACCCTCGACTCGAGGCATCTAAGAAATAAATCCCCTCGACTTGAGGCTCGGCCCTTGAGTCGTTACGCCAATTTGAATATTTACCTCGACTCGAGGCTCAGCCTCGATTCGAGGGTTAAGTGATTTTTTCAAAATTTTGCTAAGTGTGACTCCCTCAACCGGGGTATGGCCACCTCGACCGGAGGTCGAGCCTAGAGAATTTTTACAGATTTCGGACCCGGCCCGACCTCCAAAACTCCTAAAAATGACCCTCTTGACCCCAACGAACCCAAATATGCAAATACTAACCTTTTTGGTTCCTCGATTTAAGCCCGGTTGCTCATTCGATCGAGGAGACCGGGGTCTCTTCTTTTTGCTCAATTTTCACCAACATTTATGTACTTCTTCCTTGATCTTGAACTCCTTGCAATTTCAATCACTTTCCCAATCAAATGTAGCCACCTGTACCTACAATCGAGCATAAGAATCATCAACTCATTACCATAAAGAGATGCAAATGAACAATAAAACGATCATCACCCCTAAGCTTAAATGTTAGCATGAAATTCAATGTTTGGCACAAGGGTGATACAAATATATACAACTCCAAATGGTCTCAATAAACTCAATAATCCAAAATCCCAAAGCAAGATATAACAATCCCCTAAAGCATGATCTACTAAATTCCAAGCCAATTCTCCCAAACAAAGACCAAAAACAAAAGGAAACAAAAAGCACACGAAAAGGATGGGTTGTCTCCCATCTAGTGCTAGGTTTAACGTCCTTTGCCGAGACGGAACTCAAGGAGTTCATACTTCCCTTTCAATGAAGACATGAGAATCATCCTTGTGCCTCACTTGATTTTCTTTTGCAAAAAGACAACATCTCCATTTGTCTTCCAATAGGAGTATTCCTCCTTCCTTGATTTCTTTCACCATCAACACCTCCTTGAGTCTCTCCACTCCTAGCAATCGACTCCAATTTGATTCGCTCCACACTACTTGATCTCCAACTCCGAAACTTGCTTCTTCCTTCTCAAGTGGTGTCTTTCTCTCTTCTAACAACCCCAAACATGAGCATTGCTCAAGCATGATCAAATTCTTCTCACCTTCTTCAATCTTTCTATCTCCCGAGATCATGCAAAGGTTCAACAAGAGCTTTTTCCTTCCTAAGATCATCAAGAGAAACACAAGACTTATTAGCAATCACTTTACAAGAAGGAACAAAAATGCTCATTAATCAAAGAGTTAGAAGAAGTAGAGGGTGTAGAATCATCCCTATCAATTGTAAGGTATAAGTCAATGATCTCAATGTATCCACACGTCTTCTTCTTCTCCAACGTACTTGGAGCATCTTCTTCTAATGGAGCTCTTGAAAACGTCACCTCTTTTCCTTTAAAGCTCAATTTGAGCTCCCCTTTTTTAACATTGATCATAGGTTTTCCGGTAGCAAGGAAAGGTCTACCAAGAATGATAGGTGCCTCAAGCTCTTCCTTCATATGAAGCACTATAAAATCCACCGGGACGATAAACTTATCAACTCCCACCAATACATCATCAACAATCCCAAAAGGATGAGCATAAGATTGATCCGCCAATTGAAGATTAATATTAGTAGGAGTCACCTCTCCTAACTCCAACTTCTTGAATATGGATAAAGGCATGACATTGATACTAGCTCCCAAATCACATAAGCCTTGAACTTTCCCATTCTCTCCAATTTCACAAGGAATAATAAAACTCCCCGGATCCTTTAGCTTTTGAGGTAGGTGTCTCTCAAGAATCTCCTTCCCATGTAATTCACTTCTTCATTAGGCATAGCACTTGGACACAATCAACTTGAGGGATGGATGGACTCATACTTTGTTGAGCTTAAGAAGTAGTAAGGGCTCCCAAACGGTCCATCATAGTCATCATCATCGTCTTCATAGACTCAATCTCCTCCACATGTGACACTCTATGATGAGCTCCTTGATTCACCGACACTTGGAAAGAATCTTGGGCAATATTCTCCATAATCTCATTCATTTGCCCCACCGTCCTTGACAAAATCGAACCATTAGCACATGCATGTAGAAAAGATTGATCACCATCCGTCAAGCCATTACAAAAATACATAATCGTTTGCTCCTCCGGAAAGCCATGAGCAACATCCCATATCTCTCCCATGCTTCCGGTATAGTCTCTCCATTCTTTTGACGAAAGTGTGAAATAACCTCCTTGGCTTGCAATCTGTCTTTGCGGATAAAACTTCATCAAGAATCTTTTGCTAAGGACATGAGAATCATCCTTGTGCCTCACTAGATTTTCTTTTGGAAAAAGGCAACAACCCCATTTCCTTTTGCTAAGGTGTCTCTCAAGAATCTCCTTGCATTCTTCCACCAATTTGATCATACCCTTCTCATCCCATCTTCTCTTCTTTGACATGATTTCTCTAAAAATTTCTTGTAATGGGGAATTTGCTCAAGGACATCTAAAAGTGGAATATCAACATGCAAGCTTTTAAAAACCTCCAAAAACTTAACAAAATCCTCATCAAGCTTCTTCCTCCCTAGTCTTTGAGGATAGGGAACTGGAGTGGGTTTCATGGGAACTCCCCATGCTTTTGGACTTCTCTTCTTCTTTTGAGTCTCCCCTTGCTTTGATCTCTTCACTTTCTTTCTCAACAACCACACTTTCTTCAATCACCTCTTCTTTCTCCACCTCTTTTTCAACTTCAACTTCCTTGGGCATCTTTGGGCCTTCATATCTAGCACCACTCCTTAATTGAATAGCACTACAAAACTCCTTCGGATTAGGCTCGGTGGTAGATGGATACTTCCCTTATTTTGCAATTGATCCACCGTAGATGAAAGCTTTCCAACCGTTATGGCTAATTGCCCCACTTGGTGCTCAATAGTCTTGAATCTTGTGTCCATTTACTTCCCAATATAATCTAACCTCGAATCATTCGCCTCTAACCTCTTCACAATCATCCCAAATAGCTCCTCCGTAGTTGCCTTCCCCTCATTATTAAGTGCTTTTGCACTCGGATCAAATCCAGGAGAAAATTAGACGGCGGCTCTTGAATTAACATATGAGAAATTTTCGTGTCTCCTCCAATTATTGGCACTAAATGGAGCTTGAGGTTGAGGTTGAAAATTACCTTGAGGCCTATTTTGATAAAGCACTTGATAGGGCCTTGCACCTTGGAAATTGCCTTGATATTTGCTTTGATATCCTCCTTGGTATGGAGGCCTTCCCATGTAATTCACTTCTTCATTAGGCATAGGACTTGGACACAATCAACTTGAGGGATGGATGGACTCATACTTTGTTGAGCTTAAGAAGTAGTAAGGGCTCCCAAACGGTCCATCATAGTCATCATCATTGTCTTCATAGACTCAATCTCCTCCACACGTGACACTCTATGATGAGCTCCTTGATTCACCGACACTTGGAAAGAATCTTGGGCAATATTCTCCATAATCTCATTCATTTGCCCCACCGTCCTTAACAAAATCGAACCATTAGCACATGCATGTAGAAAAGATTGATCACCATCCGTCAAGCCATTACAAAAATACATAATTGTTTGCTCCTCCGGAAAGCCATGAGCAACATCCCATATCTCTCCCATGCTTCGGTATAGTCTCTCCATTCTTTTGTGAAAGTGTGAAATAGCCTCCTTGGCTTGCCTTTGTCTTTGCGGATAAAACTTCATCAAGAATCTTTTGCTAAGGACATGAGAATCATCCTTGTGCCTCACTAGATTTTCTTTTGGAAAAAGGCAACAACCCCATTTGTCTTCCAATAGGAGTTTTCCTCCTTCCTTGATTTCTTTCACCATCAACACCTCCTTGAGTCTCTCTACTCCTAGCAATCAACTCCAATTTGATTCGCTCCACACCACTTGATCTCCAACTCCATTGTACTTTATGGTGTCGGAAATCTCGAAAAATTGTGCCATGTGTTGATGAGGGCACTCTTCTTCATCTTTCCCTTCAAATTGCTTCTCTCTTAACATCCTCACAAGCGCAGGACTTATCTCAAAATTATTTGCTTTAATCCTCGGCCTTGCAATACCATCGTAATGCTCACGAAGTTGAGGCTCAAAGAACTCCCTTAATGGCCTACCTTGAGGTGGAGGCTCTTGCATCGGTTGTGGTTGGGCTTGTGGAATATGAGGTGGCTCTTGATATCTCGGCTCATGAGTGTATGGCATATGAGGATAATATGGGCGAAATTGTTGTGGATAAGGTGGATAGTATGAATATTGGTGAGCTTGTGGAGGGTAGGGGTATGGATTTTGGTAGGGAAACTGATGTGGTGGCATCCCTTGGGGGAAAGGGCCAGCTTGAGCATTATAAGGCAAATTGTGCCCATTACCTCCTTCATTCTCTTGCACTCTCCCTATCTATTGCCATTAACCTCCTCAACATGAGGTTCACCAACTCTCTCTTCATTCATCAACTCTTCACCTTTCATCATTTTTCTTCTCCTTCTCCCACGATTTCTATGAATGGTAGCTTCAATTTCGGATTGAGTGGCAAGGGTGGAATACCACTAAACCTTGTAATCATGCACCTACAAACCAACAATCCAAGTATCAAATTCCAACAAAAACAAATAACAAAACAAAAATACAACAACAACAAGTAGCCACTTCAAACAAATTCCTAAGTCGACTTAAGGCGCAAAAACTATTTTCCCCGGCAATGTGCCATTTTGATTGCGGTAATCGGGCAAGTGATTTTAAGACAACCAAGTCTATCGAACCCAAGGGAAAAAGTATGACCGTGAGTCCCTAGAAATACAAGTTCTCTATGACTATTGTTGCAAATGCGGTTTTGGCTCCAACAACACAATAGAAATACTAAAATTAAAATCAAATAACTAAGAAAGCAATTAAGGAAACACTTGGTATGCTAGAACAAATAGCAAAAATCAATTGGGGATTGGGGTGCTAGGGATAATATCCATCAAGGAATCAATGATCAACAAGTTATGATTGAATCAAATTGCTAATCAACTAAGATAGAAAGCATAGAACCATCATGCAATTAAGTCTCCATTAATCACATAATGCCTAATGTGAGTATCCTTAGTGCAACTAATCTCTCAATTAAGAAGCACCCAATTCATACAATCATACACAATTATAACCCGATTAATCCCTAACCACGTTAGCTCAACTCTTGCCTATTGCTAGGGTGATCAAATATTAATCTAAAGAGATAAAAATGCATGAAGCACAATTTGAATCACAATTAGGGCACTAACTATCTCAATTGATCAACAATCATCAACAATCATAGCACAAGACAATCAAATCATCCTCAATTTAAATTATCCCAAGCACAAGTGAATTAGCCCATGGAGCAAAGTGCAAAATCCATCGATGAAAAATCTAATTGCAAAATCAACAATCTAATCACAACAATTAAGGAATTTAAAACACTAAAGAGGAAGAACATCACCAATTGAATTAACATGATCACTAATAGGAATGCTTGAATCTTCAATTGAATCTTCAAATGTAAACTCTTCTCCACTTGAATTGCAAATTGGAATGGAAAAACTAATGGATCAAAAGCTAATCTAAGGTATAATTAATGAAAATATATCTAAAACTAACAATATAATCACTCTACAAGGAGAATTAAGTTATGGAACTGGAAAATCGCCTTAAAAACCGCTAATAATTGATATGGGGAAAGTTATGCTCTATTTTCCGCTCAAATGGCTTTAAAATCCAAAATTTCTAATTTATGCACCCCGAACTCGAGGTTGGGGCCCTCGAGTCGAGGCTCCTTAAATCCGGTTAGCGCTTTTCCAAAAAAACTCCAGCCTCGACACGAGCTTGACCCCTCGAGTCGAGCTTGCCGCTTTGCCACTGAGAGGCTCCAACCCTCGAGTCAAGCTTCCTTTAAAATTTACAATTTCATCTCCTTACCAGCACACTCGGGTCGAGGTCCCTATGCCTCGACCGGAGGTCGAGTCGAGGAATTTTCTCGACCCGACTTACGCCTCGACCCCTATTTTCACCTGTCTCGTTTGTCTCTTTGCCGTATGAATGCTGGTACTCTTAGTTTGGTTAAATTCCACCGATTTACCTGAAAACGGGATGAAAAACATCAAAAATCCATCAAGTAATACTTTTCAAGCAAAGTAGTGATACTCTACACATTTATGCACAAAACTAACATTCCGCATCACTTTTTGCACTAAAATACCCCCTCAAATCATGCATCTATTCACTCCAATCATTTACCAAAGAGTTTTCATAAGTTTCCAAGTGTTTATAGAACACTCTCTTGTATATCTTCAAACTTCCTGCACTTTGTATCTTACTAGTTTCTAGATAGTTTGATAGATTGAAGATAGGATTGAAGAAGAAGATCTTCACATCATTATAATTGTAATCTCGGTAAGTAAGTAAGCAAGTAAGTGAGTCGAGACCCTTCTTCAAGTTGAAGAAGGAGAGTAGATGTAGGATCGGTTTGATCGAACCACTATAAATCACGTGTACTTTACTTCCTGTTTTTACTTATCTGTTGATAATCAATTACTCAAACAAATTAATTTCAAATTGATTTCAGATTGCTTTTTGATCCTAAAAAGATTGAGTCTAAAATTGTTTCCACTGCTACGCTTTGATATCTTGAATAAGATAATCGATCTTTGAATCTATTAAACCCCCTTCTAGATTATCTCTGGGAAGTATATTAAGTTATTTTTAACCACTCAATCTCGGGACCAATAAGTGGTATCAAAGCGGTGTTAAAGTCATTACGAATATTTCTTTTGGTCAAAGTGATCTTTGATTTTCTAAAATCTTGAAATAAATTTGTTCTTGAATAATCTCTGCTGATTTTCTTGTTAATTACTAACCATGTCTCGAGTAATGATAGAAAGGTTAAGAACCTTCCAGACTATGACTCTTTGGAAGTTCCGCATGGAGAATCATCTTAAATCAATCCATCCTCGAATGGAAGACGTCTTATCGATGGGCCAATCAAATTCTACCATGGTGGTGTAAGTGATGGAGCGAGCGGCTCTAATCACGGACTCGGAGCAGGTGAAGAAGGTGTCGAGAATTAACCAATAATGAGGGAAAAGTGTATAATTTGGATCGGTGGCTAGAAAGCGAGATTATTGTAACTCTCGGCGAGAGAGTGGTACGAGAAGATCAAGAAGTGTAAAACAACCAAAGAGATGTGGGACACCACTAGCTAACATGTGCGAAGGCACATATCAGTGAAGGAGAACAAGCTTCAAGTCTGTTCTCCATCTATTTGATGTTTTTAAAATGAAAGAGGGTGAATCTTGATCAGTTTGGATATGAGAATGACCAATCTAATCAATAGAGCCACTAATGCGGGTAAGGTTTACACCGAAAAAGAAATTAATAATAAAATCCTTAGATCTCTAACCAAGCGTTGGAGGAAAAAGAAAATCGCTTAAAGCCACAAAGGATCTCTCTACTATGACCCAAAGTATACTTTGTTTTCTCACTTAAAAGGTTATGAGTTTGACATCCGGGTAGAAGATGAGGAAGATGAGATGGAGTCAAGCACCTCATCTAAGACTCGTAGCCTTAAATCAAACAAAGAAAAGAAACCTATAGCCAAGCCCAAAGGAGCTGATCTATCCTTGAAAGAACAGATGGCGTTGTTAACTAAGAGGTATGATCGTTTAAGGATGAAATATAAACGTAACAAGTTAAAATTTGCGAGAGAAGGACAGATCCGTATCAAGATCCAAAAGAAAGGATGATGGTGAATCAACAAATGATGATAGAAGAAAAATCGAGACAAGAAGGTATAAATCACCTATAAAGAAGAACCCTATCGGTCCAAAATCAGACCGGGAGACACTTGTTACACTGTAAAAGCCGTGGCACTTTAGCTATGACTGTCCCGGTGACTTCTTAGGAAAGAGAGGAGAAAAGGAAGAATAGAGATAGGCGTTTTGCAGATCGAGGGCCCTTCTTGCTGAGGAAAAAGAATCAAGAAAATCATCATCATCATCATCATCATCATCATTTGATTTTAGATCAGATGATGAAGTTTGTCTCGATGGCAAAAGAGGTAGATTACTACTCCTCAACTGATAATGAGTCTTATAAATCAGTCTCGACAATGATCAAACTATAATCAAGGGTCTTTTGAAAGATTTAAAAATGTCTCTAAGTGCTTACAAACAATTGGAGACTGAAAATTTAACTTTGAAAGACCAAATTCAAACTCTAATCAAGGCAAACAAGTTGTAACCTACTCTGAGTCTAACAAAACATTCAAGGGGGAATGTTTACCCCAGTGAGGCTAGTACTTGACCTGCACTGAAAGATTAGAAGAAGAATTAAAATCTTTAAAAGTTAAAGTTGAAGTGGTTTGCAATGAGAATGAGTCAATTAAGAAGACAAATGAGAAGCTTGTCTTCAAAATGAGTAAACTTAATAACTCACAATCAGCTATAGACCATATTTTTAGAACTTCACAAAATCCCATGATAAAACAGGTCTTGGTTATGATAGGAATAATAAATCAGAAACATTGAAACTAAGGAAATTTGTGAAGGCTGTTGAAACATCAAGAGAAATCAAGATTGAACCTTGGAAACCACGAGTCGATGAGGATTGCATCTCCCGATCGAAAAATAAAAATCGAGATAAGGAATCCTAATCGATAAAGAGGATTCCAAGAACCAAGATTAAGAGGAACTCTTACTATAGTTCTTTTGATGGGAAAAGCAGATGCTATCCATTGTTTCCAAAGTACAAGAAAGTAACCAAATCGACTTCAATAAATTCTCATTTAAGTGTGATATATTAGTGGAATGATTTGGTAGACAAATTCAATCTGATTTGTTATTAAATAATGAGATGTTTGTTTGGATACCCAAAGTGATTGTTGACCTTAAAGGACCCAAGATCACTAGGGTGCCTCATGCCTAACTGCTGTTTTGCAGGAATCCAAGGGACTATCATTAAAAAGGAAATTCTAGTTTCTATCTCGGTACATAGACAGTGGTCGCTCTCGGCACATGACTTGTGAGAAGAAGCTATTATCAAATTTCCAAAATATAGATGGTCCTAGAGTTTTTTTGGTGACAATAATCATGACAGACCAAGGGAGTTGGCACCTTAATTATAGGGGATGTCTAGGTATCTTAGGTTTACTATGTAGAAGGTTTGAAGCATAATTTGTTATCTGTTTCCCAACTCTGTGATAAAGGTTTTCATGTTAGATTTTCTAAAGATAAGTGTGATATCTTAGATAGTTCCTCGAACAAGGTACTCTTAATCGGCTTGAGACATGGTAATGTCTATGTGACTAATTTTAATAGTTGCCCAAAGACACATGTCTTGTAGCTAAAGGTGGAGATGACCTCGGTTGGCTATGGTATAAAAGGCTTAGTCATCTGAATTTCAAAACCCTTAGCAAAATAGCTAAGAGGAATCTTGTCAAGGGACTACAGAGAAAATTTGTTCAACCGATCTGAAATGTGATGCTTGTCAAAAAGGTAAACAGTCCGGGAACTCTTTTAAAAGTATTAACACATCCTCATCTGAAAGAGTTTTACAACTCCTTCATCTTGATATGTTTGGACCTGTTTCACAACTCGGTTTTAGTGGAAGGAAGTATACCCTAGTAGTTGTTGATGATTTTTCAAGATATACTTGGGTAATATTTCTTTTCAAGAAAAATTAGACAGTGAACAAGATCCCAGATCTGTTCAAACAAATTCAAAATGAAAAGAGTGTTAATAATATTAAAATAAGGAGTGACAAGGGAACCAAATTCTTGAATTCTTGTTTATCAAACTATCTCGAATGAGAATGGTATAGTTCATGAGACTTCTTACGCTAGAACACCACAAATGTAATGGAGTAGTGGAAAGAAGAAATAAAACACTCAAAGAAGTAGCCGAAGCATGCTAGCCGAGTATGGAACACCTCATAGGTTCGGGCCGAGGCTATCAACAAAGCCTGCTACACTCGTAATGCAGATGCTTACCGATCAAGAACAAGGGTAAGACCCCTTATGAGCTTTCGAAAGGTAAGGTTCCAAGAATCTCATATTTTCGTGCTTTTGGGTGTAAATGCTTCATCCATAACAATGGAAAGTCTAAGTGAGGACATTTGATGCTAAGGCGGTGATGGGATATTCTTGGGATATTCCAACACTTCCAAAGCTTTCAGCAGTCTTCAATGAGACAACTCTTTGTGTGGAAGAAACTCCACATGTGGTATTTGATGAATTGCATACTTTTTCGTATAAGGTGAATCAAATTACCAATGATCTAGATAAAATTGAACTAAATAAAACTAAACAAGAGGAAAACTTATACGCTTAGTTTTGATTCAAATTCGAGATGATGAAGAATCCCCATCGAGAATCGGAAGGCGGCTACTCTTCAGGTTCCATCGAGGAGGCTCCTATGACATCATCCGATCAGCCGAGTCGATAGAAGAAAGGGGAACGTCTGCTCGGGAAGAACCGGTTGAGTTACCTCACGAGTCTGAGATGAGGGTACTTCAACTCAAATAGGCAAAAGGATGAGGAGTTATCATCCGGATGAACAGATCATTGGGGATCCATCTAGTAGTGTTTAGACACGAGCGATGTTAGATTCTCAAAGTATGTTCAGCTGCTATGTTTCACTCTTCAAGCCTATGTCTATTGAGGAGGCTCTATCGACCTAAGGTCGGTAAATGTAGTGCGGAAGAACGCATCAATTTGAAAGATTATAGGTACCAAATGGGTGTTTAAAAATAAAACTGATGAAAACAATGTTATTGTTCGTAATAAGGCGGTAGTAGCACAGGGGATATTCACGGTTTGGGGAATAGACTATGATGAAACATATGCTCCGATTGCGGATTAGATGCAATAAGGTTGTTTTTAGAATTTCTTGCCTATAAATGTTTCAAAGTCTTTCGAGATGGATGTCAAGTCTGTCTTCCTAAATGGAGTGTTACTTAAAGAAGTCTATGTAGAACAGCCTCCAGGGTTTAGGACTAATAATAAGGTCTATAACCTTCATAAGGCACTATATGGACTAAAGCAAGCACCCGGAAGCTTGGTACGATACCTGTCTGAATTCTTGATATCAAGTGGTTTCTCAAAAGGTATGATAGATAGAACTTTGTTTAGAAAAGAAGTAGATGGTAACATCTTATTAGTTCAAATTTATGTAGATGATATAATATTTGGTTTACCTAATCTGGCTTTATGTGAAGAGTTTAGTGTTCTCATGAAAATAGGTACCGAGATATCTATGATGGGAGAATTAACATACTTTCTAGGCTTGCAAATTAAACGAGACAAGTAGAGGTATTTTCATACATCGGACTAAGTATGCAAAGGACCTCATAGATAAATTTGGAATGACTACTAGTAGAGAAATTAAAATACCTATGGCAATTAACTTCTCTATGGATTCAGATGAGAAAGGAATACCCACGGATGTAACGGAGTATCGTGGATTGATTGGATCCCTATTATACCTCACCGCAAGTAGGCCGGACATAGCCTTTGCAGTTGGAGTATGTGCAAGATTCCAATCAAATCCCAAGAAAACTCATCCGAGACGGCTAAGAAAATCCTTAAATATCTTAAAGGAACTTTGCGAGGTTGGGTTGTGGTACCCATCCGATGACAACTTCGAGCTTTCGGGTTATTGCATTCGATTTTGGAGGGTGTAAAATTGATAAGAAGTCCACGTCCTGAACTTGTCAATTTTTAGGCAACAAGTTAATTTCTTGGTTATCTAAGAAACAAACTTCTATTGCAACCTCCACAATCAAGTGAATACATGGCAGTAGTTGTTGCTCTCAACTTCTCCTGGATTAGTCGGCACTTAGGGATTATAACATTCTCACATAAATGCATGCCTATTTTACGTGATAGTAATAGTGCAATAGCCATGACATACAATCTGTTTTGCATTCTGTTGTGACATAGAAATAATTTAAGGGTGATGCTCGCACGAAGACGCGAGCGGATGCCTTATAACGAGCATAATGTGTGTCCCGGAGGGGCTCGCCTCTATCACGCGAGGAGAGAGGTCCCCGAGGAACCCCAGATGCCAATAGGCGACCAGCCAGGGACAACCCTCCCGAAGAAGGGAAGAGTCCGACCGCGATCGAAGGAATCACCCGAAAGGAAAGGATCTCGCCGCCAGAGAGATTCCAGCAATCAAGCCACGTGGACAATCCCGAGAAGCGGTCAAAGTATGATCCTCCGGCGATACCTTGATAAGCGCATCTAATTCGATTCTGTCCCATTAATTATACCCAATCCCGTGGGATTTGGGAATGGCCAATTGGCATGTATAAATAAGACCTACAAGGCATAATGAAGAGGATCGAAAAACATCCAACTTTAAGCACAGGACTCACTCTCCCAGCCAGCCTTCTTGCATTAATTACTTTACGCACCTATAACAATTAATCTTAATCTAGTTTATTAAACAGTCGATTAAATACCCAAATAACCAGTCGTTGGGTAACTTAATCGGCGTAACAACAATTGGCGCCGTGCAGTGGGAACCGCTAGACAAGAAAGGTCACTTCCAACTAAAGTTTCTTCCGTTTTCAAGTGAAAGCCATGGTTACTGATCGAACCTTAAGCGAGACAAGTGAGCCATGATGGTGGAGAAACAGCAAGGGCGAGAAACAGCCCACCTCGCAACATTGATGACCAAATTCCACTACCCCTCCGGGAGTATCGAGACTCCAGAGCAGTAGGCGTAGCCATCCAGCGGCTCCGAGCTCGGGCCCAAGAACTTGAATCCCGGGCACGGCCCGTGGCCATTCCTTACCAAGGCCCTTCCCGGCTTGAAGGGAAAGAGGAAGGTCGGAGACCGGGAGGTCGAGAGCCGGGACCGCTCCGGGGCACGTCGGCTGAGCGATCGTTGTTTGACCGTCTTGGCTCCCAAGCCCGGCGGCTTGATTACGACGAGCGGCCCCGGCATCGCCCCCAAGGGAAGTCCTCCGCCGCAGCCGCAGCTGTGCCCAGAGCGCCATAGTAGCCCGGTCTCGAGCCCCAGTCCATGATCGTATCGGTCCTAATGTGGCTCATCGAGCCTACTCCCAGCCTGCACCGGCTTTAGTCGCCCTCCAGCGGAAGTTGGACCTTATCGAAGGCCGGGTAGATGCTCGCGAAGGCATCCCCAAGAGGGTGGGCTGTTAATCAGCCCCTCTCTGGGGCTATTGAGATGGCGGAGGTCCAAACCAAGATTCTGCCTCCACAAACCGCTCTATATGAGGGGAAGACCGACCCAGAGGTCCACTTAAGTAAGTATATAACTTACATGACTGGGAGGGCGTCGGATGCCACAAAGTGCCGTTTGTTTCCGCCGACATTAGGCGAACTAGCCCACAAGTGGTACACCTCAATCCCTGCCCGCACGATCGGCGACTTCACCCTCCTCGGCGAGCAGTTTGTTTCTTATTTCGCCGCCAAAATTGCTCGCCCGAGCAATGGGCAGAGGCTCATGGGCATCGAGCAGACGGAGAAGGAATCGGCGAAGAGTACCTCGACAGGCTTGAGGAGGTGCTCCTCACGGGAGCCCGTTAGCGATGAGCTGCAGCCTTCATGCGGCAATGAGCGGACTCAGAGCAGATTCGCATATGTTCCGTCACATGACCAAGCAAGATCCGTCCTCTTCTGGCCCGAGTTCGGGCGGCGAGCGGGTGACTGGTTACCCGGCGAAACTTCTCGCCCAACGACTAGGGGAATTCAAGGCACTGTTGCCGAGGCGGTTGACACCACCCCGCCCGCGAAGAGATTTCATCACGCAAAAGGCGGGAGCAAGCCAAAGCCCAAGGGACTTTCAAGAGTTTCGAGGGGGTGGAGGTTGTGGACAAACCGTCGTGTTCACTCGCTTATGTGTTCAATGCAATGAAGGGAGAAGGGGTATTCAACCCACCTAAGCCTCTCAAGAACAATACCACGAGAAAAGCCTCAAGCAAGTTTTGCGCTTTCCATGATGGTCCTGCATAATACGAGCGAGTGTAGAGATCTTCTCCGCCAACCGTGGAGGCTGTACGAGGAGGGCAGATTGGGCGAATTCGTTAAGAAACCGGCCGCGCGTCCGAGAGAGACGGGGAGGAGCGAGGGCCTCCTCGCAGGAACAGAGAAGAGAGTGCACGGGCGGCGGTGGCCGCCGCAGAGGTTGACGCGGATACAGCGGTGATGATGTTCCCTCCAAATCGTGGGGACGAGTCCAGATGATCCAACCAGGAGGGTGTAGCCTAGGCGGATTAACTCCGTCCTCGCCATGTCAAACGAGAAGAGGAAAGCCGAACTCCGCGCCATCGATAACATCCTCGCTGCCGCACCTCCCCGAACCAACAATTTCAAAATCGGCCATAATCAGTTTCTCCAACGCAGATCGCGAGGGTCTCTTTTCCCAAAGAATGAGGCTTTGGTCATATCCACCAAGATTCTTGGGATGACCGTGGAGAGAATTTCATTGACAACGGCTATTACCGCAACATAATATTCAAGACCGCCCGGATCAAATGGGCAACCTGACTAAGTTCATCAAGCCATATGACTTGCAATGAAAGGGTTCGGGACACGACGGTGGTCCCCTATGGAAAGATCAAGCTATCGGTGGAGCTCGCAGATTCCCGGAATGAGAAGATTAGCATCACTAGGCCATTAGAGTTTGTAATCGTCGACCAGCCAAATATCTATAATGGCTTCTTTGGTCGATGCTTGAGACCTTTGAGGCGGTGGCCTCCTCGTACTTTTATTGTATCAAATTCCCTACCCCGAGGGGAAGTTGGCACCGTAAGAGGCAATCAAAAAATGGCAAAGAAGTGTTTGAACTATTCTGGTCTTAAATTTTTTTCCGCGCATTTCTTTGATTTGCAATGTAACACTTTAAGGGAAGACAGTGAAGACAATCGCACGCCAAAGCTTGCTCGCGAGACCCTCCGCGGGTCATCTCGTTGAGACACGCGAGGATTTGGAGCCAAGATTGGGCTACGAACCCGCGACTCATGGACCTGGATCCAAGGGGTAACTCCCGAGATCCACAGACCACAAATGGACCGCTCCGGTGGAAGAGCTGGTGCGTGTCCCGATCGACTCCATCTCGTCCCGAAGCTCGAGTTCACCATAGGGTCAAAAGTCCCCTCTGGTATGCGGGATGACCTCGTTAAGTTTCTTCAAGAGAATGTCGGTGTGTTTGCGTGGTCGCATCAAGACATGGTCGGGATTGACCCAAAGCACGCTTGCCATCATCTTAAAATCGATCCGTCGCGGCGACCAGTCTCGCAAAAAGGAGGAAATTTGGTCCAGAGAAGTACGCCGCCTTGGCCGAAGAGGTCAGAAACTCCTGGATAACAAACTCATCGAGCTCGCCAAGATGAACCCCTGGGTTGCCAACGCGGTTCTCGTCAAGAAAGCAAACAACACGTGGAGGTTGTGTATCGATTTCACCGACCTCAACTCGGCTTGCCCAAAGGATCACTTTCCGATGCCGCACATCGATCACCTCGTCCGACAAAGACAATGTGGACACGAGATGATGTCATATATGGATGCGTTTGCGGGGTATCACCAAATCCCCATGGCGGAGGAAGACATCAAGCACACTTCTTTCCTCACAGAGAAGAACATTTATTCATGGAAGAGGATGCCTTTCGGCCTCAAGAATGCCGGAGCTACGTATCAAAGGTTAGTAAATACGATGTTTGCCGATCGGATCGGGAAAACAATAGAAGTTTATATTGACGATATAGTCGTCAAGAGTTTGAAGAAGGAAGATCATCTCAAAGACCTCAAGAAAACATTTTCTATCCTTGAAAAATACAACATGAAGCTCAACCCAAAAAGTGCGGTTTTGGGGTAGGATCTGGAAAGTTCCTTGGCCACATCGTCGGAGAGAGGAATCGAGGCCAACCCGGCCCAGATCAAAGCAATCCTCGATATGGAGGAACCAAAATCGGTGAAGCGAGTTCGAGAGATTGACCGGGTGTCTCGCGGCTCTTAGTCGTTTCATCTCGCGATTGGGCGACAAAAGCAAGTCTTTCTTCGCATCAATAAAAAACAGAAATTCTCTTGGAACAAAGAAAGCCAGCTCGCGTTCCAAGAGCTCAAGAAGTATTTGAGCAGTCCCAGATCCTCGCCAAACCGGTCAGGGAATCTCTTCTTTTGTATCTCGCAGCCTCGAAAGCAGCGATAAGCGCTGTCCTCGTGCGGGCGGAGGGGCAACAACATCTTCCCATCTACTACGTTAGCTGTGTGTTACATGATGCCGAGCTCGGATACTCTCCCCTTGAGAAGCTCGCATACGCGCTGGTCATGGCCGCGAGGAAACTTCGAGCATATTTCTTTGACCACCAGATCCAAGTCCTCACAACCATGCCACTTCGCCGGGTACTCCACCGTCCGGACACTAGTGGGCGACTCCTGAAGTGGGCCCTGGAACTCGCCCAATACAGCATCACATATGCTCCCGCACCGCGATCAAAGGGCAAGCACCGCAGACTTCGTGGCGAGCTCACTTTCCCAAGCAACCCTACGAAGCTCAAGATTCCCCGTGGAGACTCTATGTCGATGGATCTTCCACTTCAACGTGCGCCGGAGCGAGGTTGGTCCTCATCGGACCGGAGGGCCAGTGTTTTACAAACGCAGCAAGAGTTCGATTTCCGGGCCACAAACAACGAAGCCGAGTATGAAGCCCCCGGGTCTGTGGTCTCGAATTGGCAAAAGCCATAGGAATCCGACATCTACACATTTTCATGGATTCCCTTACAGTCGTAAACCAAATGAAGGGGGATTACGAGGCCAAGGGGGAACACATGGTGAGGTATTACGAACACGTCTTAGACCTCTCGTGAACCATTTTACCAAGTGTTCATCGAGCTGATACCCCGCGAGCACAATTCACAAGCAGACGCCCTTTCCAAGCTCGCAACGTCGGAAGGGGCCGCGGACATGTCTAATATCGTCCTAACAAAACTCTCCCACCCTCGATCGCCGAGGGTCTAATGGCCGCAGCCACCGAGCGTAAGGAAAGCTGGATGTCTCCCATTTTCAAGTATCTCAACTCGGGAATTGCCGGAGGACGGGAATCGAGGCTCGTCGCCTTCGGCTCCGGCGGCGAGGTTCATGATTACGGATGGCCGGTTATACAAGCGCAGCTTCGCCCCTACCCCTTTTAAAGTGCATAACACCCGAGGAAGGCCACATCGTTCTCGCGGAAATCCACAACGGCGTGTGCGGAAACCACGCCGGAGGCCAATCGAGTTTATAAAAGCGATACGACAAGGATACTTTTGGCCCACCTTAAAGAAGGATGCGATTGCCTACGCAAGAAAATGTCACCAGTGCCAAGTGATGGCCCCGAACATAAGGATCTCGCCGGAGAATCTTAAATCCATATTCAGCCCGTGGCCATTCGCACAGTGGGGGATCGACTTGATTGGGCCATCGCCAACGGCCCGGGCGGATGCAAATTTGCGGTGGTCGCCGTCGATTACTTCACCAAGTGGGCGGAAGCGGAGCCCCTCAACAAGATCGATCAAGCGGCCATCATCGGGTTCATTTGGAAAAATATCATCTGCAGATTCGGACTTCGCAGCAATCGTGGTTCGACAACGGGAAAGCTTGATTTGATGGCTTCAAATCATGGAATTCTCGCGAGCATTGGAAAATAAAGAGGTCTGTTTGCAACACCCTATCACCCCCGGACTAACGGCCAGGTCGAGGCGGTCAATAAAATCCTCAAACATACCCTCGAAGGCCAAACTTGAGGACAAGAAGGGGAAGTGGGCCCAGAACTCCCAGAAGTGCTGCGGGCCTGCAGGACAACAACCGAGAAATTCCACGGAGAGACACCTTTCGCACTCACTTACGGCACAGGCGCTTATCCCCTCCGAAGTCTCGATACCCACTTATAGAACCTCTCGAGATTCTCGGCGAGCGAGAATGAGGCCGCGAGGCGACCGGACCTTGACATGTTGGAAGAGCGTCGCCTTGGCGTCGCTCATAGGAACGCGGCCTACAAGCGAAGCTCAGAGAGGTACTACAACACCAAGGTTAAGGCTCGGCGATTTTCAAAAGGAGAATTGGTACTTAAAAGGTCCCATGGCCCGAGCACCGGGTATTTGGCCCGAACCCAGGAGGGCCCATTCAGTGGTGTCCGAGTGGCTACCGGCGGGGCATACGAACTAGAGCACCCCGATGGCACTCCGGACCAATACCCTGAACGCCGATCATCTAAAAAAATATTACCAGTGATGGAGCTAGTAATAAGATCAATCGAACCTCTTCGCATGTAATAGATTGTGCCGGGTTTTGAATGTTAATGGAATCATCATTTCATGAGAAGTTGTTCAAATTCCTTTTATGGTTCACTTTGGAGAGTGGTAGACCCGCCGTAGGGTTAGACCCGCGGGCACCACCAAGTCTCCTGACGAGGCGCAAGCCGCGGGAGCATAAAAGTCTACGCAGGATTACACCCATAGTAGCATGAAGACTCGCACGAGAAGAATGGCCTCGCCTGCGAGCACGAAAGTCTCACGATGCGGCCTAAGCCCACGTCGGCAACGCTCTTGCGGTCGTGCGAAATCGTTCCGTTTTGACATCTAAAGTCTCGCGCGAGAAGAATGGCCTCGCCCGGCGAGCACGCAAGACTCTTGGTCGAACAATGGATTCCCAACGAGCACTAAAAATCCCGGCGGGCGCAACCTCCCGCCCGATCGGTTATCTTTTTAGCATTTGGGTATTTAAGTAGGTTGCATTTGTTAACATTCTCGAATTAGTGATTTCGCGATTCATGGCGACCATACGATGTTTCGTGAAAGAGGAGATGCAGGAGAAAGGGCTGAAGTTAAAGGCGCGAGCAATAGATAAAAGACAATTTTTTCATTCATATTTGAAGGGGCGGCCTACGGCAAGTACAAAAGTCCTAAACCCTAAACCTTAAACCAAAAGTAAAACAAGAATAACAACGGCAGCGGGACCTCTGCCTTTTGTAGCAACAGAACGAGATTTCGAGGTACAAGAAAGAGAATTCAAAGTACTGAGAAAGAGAATTCAAAGTACGAGGCGGGAGTTTAAAGTATTGTTCAACTCCGATCAGTCCCGTGACCTCGCTCTCCGCCGGAACTCCAGCCGTCTCTCCAACCACCGGGTCCTCGCCACCCGTCGCCCCGCCACCGTCTCTGCGCCCGCTGCCTCGCCCTCGCCCCCGCTTCGTCTTCGTCCCAGCGGGAGGATCGCAAAGCGTGTCCTGATAGGGGAACCAAGAAAGGTCCACCCCATGGGACGGTTGCCGAGGTCCTTGAAAGGGAACTCTAGAGTAGTCGGGACAAAGCATGCGCGGGGTCGAGGACATAGGCCTTGAGCGACCTCTCTAGGGGGCAGAATCCATCTTCGCCCTCTTCAGTCGCGGATGGCGTCGGCATAGGCGAGAAGTAGGCAACATCACCCATGACATCCGCATCCTTGACGGATCGGTGCGGAAATCTTGGAGCTCGATCTCGGCCGACTCGGCCCTCCTCGCATCGGCCTTCACTGGCGTCGCCTCTTCAGCCTCCTTCGCGGCGGCGAGCTGCCTCAAGCCCGATTGGGCACGGGCCCGGTCGGCAGCATGCCATGAGGATTCTGCAGCTCCTACCTTCTCACGCTCGGCGCGCGCACTCTCATGAGCCCGGACTGGGCAAGGCGGAGATTGGCCGAGCTTCATCCCGAGCGGCGGTCACCCGTGATTTGACCCTCCAAGATCGCTACCCGCCCGGCCATGGCATCCCTCTCCCCTGTTGGCGGATGGACCGCTTCACCTCCTCATCTTGGGACCGGAGAGCCTGGCTGCGGCGATTAGCGCTGGGAGATCGGATATGACTCACCATGAGCGCGCTCTCGCGGTTGAAGTTGACCGCAGCTTCCGGCTCGTCCGTCCAGGCTCCCAGAGAGGTTCCGCATGGCCGATGCGATGTGTGTGGGGAGTCCGGTGGCGAGCGCCGCGAGGCGAGGAAATTGTGGATTATTGGGGTCTCGGGATCCCATCGGCGATCAGCCTGAGCGAAGAATAGAAGTTCGTAAAGGATCGGGGTAGAATAAGGAGTTGCGAGTAGCGAGAACTCACCGGCTCTCCATCGATGGATCACGACCCGGGGAAGGTGGGGTCGGAGGGATCCTTCGCAGTAGGCACCGCACCCGCAGATGTCCCCTGTTCTTGGGGGCGACATCGTGTCTCGACTTCTTGCGAGCTTCTGGGAGGAGCTCCATCACTTCGACATCCTCCTCCCGCGCAGACGGGCCCGACCCTCCCTTTCGGGGGCGACCCGAGGGGCACGGGAGGACCCACGAGAAGTAGGTCGGGCGGTGCCCGCGGGAGCGGTTTTCACCGCGGTGGATCTTGGGGGCCCTCCTCGTATCGGCCCGGGGCGCGAGGGTTGGCTGCTCGGGGGCGCGTTTCCTTCCTTGTGCTCGTTGCACTCTTTCCCCAACCCGCTGCGGCAGCCTGAGGTTTGCCCATCACTTACGGGGCAAGTACGGAAAACAGAGGATCACAGAACTACAAGTAAACAATCCATCTGTCGATTAATGGCGAATATCGACCGAGGGTTAGTAAGGGCGAGAACGTGCTTACTAGGGTCGAGGTCCACCTCACGGGGCGGCTGATAAGGCGAGCTCGCTTGACGCTCAACCGTCGGTATTCGTTTCCAGTGCCTCTCGGTCTCGGGAGCTCCTTAATCTGCTCCAAACACAACTCAAAATCCCAACCCAGCCTCTCCGGGCGAGTGGCCTCGAGTCCCGCAAAGACAAAAGAGAAATTAGATCAGTAGCCTTCGACATTAGAAGGGGTGTAAGTCTTACTCGCTCGTTTCGATCAAACTCGGTGGGACAAGCGAGAGTGGTCCCACGAGCAGTCCAGTGCTTTCCAGGCCCCCGCAACCCACTGGGCCAAAAGGGCCCACTCATAAACTTTGTTCGGGACACCGGCGATGAGGGGCCCATGCTTCGGCTTCGTGTACAGCCCGTCTTTCCCATCCGCGAGATCCGACACGTACAAAAGCTCCTTGGAGCTTGGCATCGGAAGAGACGGTGCTCGCCAAAGAGCACCAGCGGGCTATCAACCGCCTCCATCCATTAGGATGCAATTGAATGGGGGCCACCTCCCGTGCCGTGAAGTAGTAAGAGAGGCATGGCGGGAATAGAAATCGGACTCCAGCCTCCATCATCGCAAAATTGGCGGCAATCATCCCGGGAGGGGCTGGTCGGGTCGCCATATGACCTAGGGCGATGAAGGTGCACCGGCGAGGGATCTCCCATTGCTCGCGAAGACGGTGTAGTTCAGCCGAAGTTACCGAGCTCTCCCAAGCGTCGGAGTCGCATGGCCAATGAGAGGGTTCTGCCCGCCGAATCATGCTGTCATCTCGCTTCACCCTCTCATACGGGCACGTGGCCAGGTAAGCGGCGAAGTCGAAGTCGGGCACCGGCCCCGCCAGCCGATCCATGAAATGCACCCATTCTTCATAGGTGCGGGCTCGATCCGTTTTGCTCGTTCTCTTCTCCTCTCCACAGCCTCCTCCTCCAGAGCACGAGCGGCTTCACTTAGGGCTCCCTCCACCTCATCCCCTTCCGAAGAGCCCGATTCGGGCTGAGAATCGGGACCGAGATCGGAGTCGGTGCCTTCGTCATCCGCCGGAGCCGCCGCCGCTAACGTAACCCTCTCGGGAGACTTAAATCAACCCCAAGGTCGCCTAACCCGGCGAACTCGGGGCTCCCGCCAAATTTGACGCATCCCGCCTCGAGACGGCGCGGCCAAAATGCAAGCGGGAGCAACCGGCCGCCCAAACACCACGTCCAGGCCTTCCAGTGCTGCCGGACCAGGCCCCCATCACTCGCCGGGGCCGGGACTACCGAACCACTACTACCAATTCTCATCCTTTGATCCATTCCGAGACCAAAGGGGAAAGAAGAAAGAAAGGGAAGTGTGAAAGTCTTACCTAAGAATGCAGTGGAGATCGACGTGGATCTTGAGTGAAGAAGCTCTCAATGGAATGGGTTTCTCGGATTCTCGAGGAGCGTAAAGATGAGAATGGTATAGACTCCCCTATTTATAGATATGGGAGAGGGCCTCTCAAAGCAATTACCTTAAGTGAGTAAACGGGGGCCCAGGGAGATTTTTCTAAAAATAAGGCCCCCAAAGGTTATCTCTCGCCTCGGGACAATGTGCGCGTGAGTCTCCCGCGCCATTAATACGGCGGCCCACGCGCCTAGAAAATAGCGCCCACTCGCCCACTTTCGGTGAAGGCGCATCGGTTATCGTGGAAAGCCGCCACACGACGTCATCGAGGGCGGTTGAAGGGCCATCACAAAAACATCCGAGAAAAGCAATCTCGCACTGTGTTACACCCGCTCCAGCCCGAGCACGGCCAGGATCGAGTGGGGGCAATTGTTGTGACATAGAAATAATTTAAGGGTGATGCTCGCACGAAGACGCGAGCGGATGCCTTATAACGAGCATAATGTGTGTCCCGGAGGGCTCGCCTATCACGCGAGGAGAGAGGTCCCCGAGGAACCCCGAGATGCCAATAGGCGACCGGCCAGGGACAACCCTCCCGAAGAAGGGAAGAGTCCGACCGCGATCGAAGGAATCACCCAAAAAGGAAAGGATCTCGCCGCCGGGAGAGATTCCAGCAATCAAGCCACGTGGACAATCCGAGAAGCGGTCAAAGTATGATCCTCCGGGCGATACCTTGATAAGCGCATCTAATTCAGTTCTGTCCCATTAATTATACCCAATCCCGTGGGATTTGGGAATGGCCAATTGGCATGTATAAATAAGACCTACAAGGCATAATGAAGAGGATCGAAAAACATCCAACTTTAAGCACAGGACTCACTCTCCCAGTCTTCTTGCATTAATTACTTTCTGCACCTATAACAATTAATCTTAATCTAGTTTATTAAAGCAGTCGATTAAATACCCAAATAACCGATCGTTGGGTAACTTAATCGGCGTAACTTAAACATATAGACATCGAGGCATCATTTCATTAGAGATCATGTTGAGAAGAATGACATTAGGATAGAAAAGATAGCAACTCGAGTCTCGTAGAGCAGATATACTTACGAAACCCTTAGCCGAAGTCTAGATTTAAGAAATTATGCTTAGAATTAGGATTGCTTGATGCATCCTTAGCTGATTTATAATTTCTATTATTTGTATCTTGTATTTCCTTTCTTTCTTTCCTTTCTTTAAATCTTGTGTAGAAAGAATTGTCCGACTTGATATGTGTCAAAGGACAATCACAGAGTTGATATTATTGATCTCCTTTTAGGAATTAAGAATCAAGGATTAGTCATATTGACCTTATCGACTTGATAATTACTTATCGACAACAAGTAAAGCGAGACAAGAACATAATCACCGATCTCTTTAAGAATCGGATGAGCTTATTTAACTTGTTTGACTTACTTTGGCTACTAATGGTTTCTTAAGTATGTGTATCTGCAGAAACAGGTTATGAATTAACATTGTTAGATCGGCATGAACCTTCTAATCGATAAACCTCCTCATCTGCTCAAAACCCTTTCTTATTTTTCTTCTCAAAACTTGTTTTCAAAACTACTCTCACATTTCATCTATTTCAAAAATTTTCGGATGAGTTGTTCTTTTGAAAACCTAGCTAAGTCTCGATATTCTTATGTACTAGTTATAGTTGAATATAAGACTTAGTTTATTTAAAACAAAGGCACATGTTAACTCGTCTTAAAATTTTGCTTTTAAAATAATCGAGGCTCGGTTGTGTTTTGAAAACCCAGACAAGGTTATTTTCGGACTAAGTCAACCAAACCCTTGTCCGATTTAGAAAAGCGTTTTTGCAAAGAAAGGTATATCTAGGCTTACGTCGGGTATACTTACTTCGCTGCATAAAGTGACCCCTACTAGCCAAATCAAATCCGTAGCCTTAACGCTATTTCTTTTTACGCATTTTAAAGCCGGGTGAACTACACGCGCTGACTCCAAACGCTTATTTGTTTTCTAACCGTTGATCTGAAATAGTGAATCATTTTGAATTAATGATTCAGATTAAAAACCACTTTACGCGTGGATTCTCTCTTCAATTTTCCTCCTATAAATGTTTATCTTCTTCATTTATCCATTTCACTTTCGTAAACTATTTTACTCTCTATAAAATTCCCAAATTACAAAACCTTCAATAAAATATTTCATGTACCAAAAATACATCGTAGTTACTTCGACAATGGTGAACTTCAACAAAGACGCTTACAACAAGAAGATCAAGTCCGAAATGTATGTGGACTTTGATACAACTAATGATGAAGAATCACCGGAAATTCTCGCGACTACTTGAAAGGTCAAGACTTCGGGTCTTTTGTTCAAGAAATCGATAAGAACAAGACCCTCGATATGAGAGGGATCGAGTTCTATATCAATGGTGAGGTTGAAGATGGACTCTTCAAATCTAAGGTAGATGATGTGGAGGTAACGGTGACGAGAGCGAAATTGCGAGGATCTTGAAACAAATGCTGAAGGTGTGAACCCCTTCATGTTAAGGATGAAGACTGGGCGTAATCATTTGAGATGATTGCATGTTCTTTATGTAAAGATCGGAGGAAGGAATCAAGAAGATTATGCTTAGGAGGAAGTATCATCTGCGATGACGATATCGACTAAGTCAATTCTTGGGGAGCAGTAACTCCCACAATGGACTTACAAGGCCTCGTCTGAATCAGTATAAGGGCTATTCTCGATGGAGTCCAAGTCAACCGGGCCGATATTCTCGCTGGCAAGGTTTAAGACGGAGAAGGAGAGGCTGGAATGTGTGAATAGTGAATGGACTGCAAAAACCATCACCAGCCTCTTCAACAAGATAACAGTCCTTCTAGAGGATCTAATGCGTACGACATTAATCGAATGATGGCGTAAGGAGCTATACCAAGCGTAAAGGGCTCCTCACTAAAAACAAGTTGATCAGGGGGCCAGCAGATTCGGATGGCGGAGTCTGTTAGGATGTATACTATAAGCCTAGCTTTTGTATGAACATCTTTTTGACATGAGATTCATTATGATCAAAATACTTGTTTTTATGATTGTTACATATATCATTGTTTTTGTCATTTAGTCTATACGTAGATAATATGGTGTGTGGTGTCACACATAAGATCATGCTATCAGTTCCTTATAGATTATAAATAATAGTTCACAACCAAGATGGATTTGTACAATCCATTGGAACGGTTGTGGTGTAATTTGGTATTAGTCTACCTTGACTATAAAGTTACACTATTACATTTTGTGTGTTGAGAAGAACCATATGAGGTTGTTCAATTTGTACTGACTATAGAAAAGAACAAGACCTCTGTTATTATGGATGTATGTCTTCTTAATCCCTAAATAATAACGGGCATGTGTACTCGGTGTTTGTTTCTTTAATTTGCCAATGGGTGAGATTTATTAAATAAATAAGCTCGGTGAATTGGGAGATAGCAATCGTTTATATGGTGTGTTGTTGATTATAGAAGGAATCCGTGTCCTAATTATTTAGGATGATGATGTCCCCTTGAGGAGCTCATAAAGATTATTATGTAAACCCCCGCAGTGGATTTAATCATCGTGATAATAAAGATGACTGGTACTACTCTTGGAATTAGATGTAAATTAATTAAGTTGTCAGTTACTTATTTAATTTATGGACATTCAATATCTTAAACATGGGGAAATAAACATACACATAATAAAGGAGCCCATATTGTAATATGGGATTAGGACGGTAGTTCAATTATTACTCTTTAGTGGACCGAGTTATAATTGATGGGCTTAAGTGGAGTGTTCGGAGTGAACACGGGATGCCTAGGCCCATCGGGAGGCCCAACCTTAATTCCTCCTTAGGGTTCCTGTTGTAGCCTATAAATAAACCCTACTTCAAAGCCTCCCATACGGGTGAAAAAACGTAAGAAAAGAGGAGGCGGATTCGACTCACTGGAAGATCATCGCCCACACGACGTCCAAGGGAAAGGGATAGGAATATGGCGAGAAGATCGTGAGGTTCGTGCTTCATCTTTGATCGGAATTTCTAACCTTAGAACTGGTTCATCTTCACCCATTAAGGTGAATAGGTATGATTCTTTTTCTCGCTGCATTTTCATGAATGTGATCCCGAATATGATAATCATATAGAGTCGGTGATCCGGTGGTTCCAACAGAGCAGGAGAGGAGAGGGTAGCTGAGCTCTCAACCGAGGAGGAGCACCGTGCCGAGCCGGCGTGAGCTCACCGAGGCCTCAAGCCCGATGAAGCCGAAGGAGAAGGTGACTAAACGGAGGAGGCTGGTGAAAGCCTGCGAAAGAGGTCGAGAGGGAGGTTCATCTGCTGCTCCACCAAGCCTGCTGTCTAAAGAGGTTCAAACCTTGGAGGTGGCTGCGGCAGCTCGTAGCCGAAGCCGAGGCACCGGAGGAGCCAAGCTCGGAGAGGACTCTAACTAACGAGAAGGTAATATCATTCGGAACCTCTTCTAGTTTGTGTTCTTCTGAATCCTCCCCTCCCCCTCATGTGCCCATCCTGGTAATGAAGAGGTGTGTAAGGCTGACACCTCGAGCCTCTACAACAGCCCACCTCCCAAACAGTCCAATCAACCCAAGTCAAACCCCCACCACCTCTATCCCTCCACCAACCACACTAAATGCACCCCTCTACCCATCGTCCCCATCTACACCCTTACACCCCTAACCACAATCACCCCCATCATCACTTTACCCACCACCTCATCTCCTCCCCCAACAACAGCCAAAGCCGCAACTTCCTCATCCCACCCACCATCTCCACCACCACCCTCGAGATATTCTCCGGCCTCAAACCCAATCTTCTCCCCAAGTCCAAATTCCTGACATCTCCCACAACATTTTTGGGGATATTCGGATGAACTCCCCTGTTGGTCCCGGAATGTTGAGTTGAATAAAACCTTGAGTTTGCCTTCTAGAACAAAATCTAGAAAGGGGGGTTTGAATAGATTTTGTTGATTTTTGAATCTCTCCAAAATCAATTCAAAGAATCAGATTAACACAGCGGAAAACAATGTTAAACTCAACTTTTAACAAGATCAAAAGCAACAACCGATATTCGGATTTTAGCTTCGATTCTAAATTAGACTTTGAACAATAAATTGTAACTTGAACAGAAATATAAATGAAAGCAGTAAAGAACACCGAGATTTTATAGTGGTTCGATTATAACAATCCTACATCCACTCTCCTTCTCCAAACTTTGAAGAAGGGTCTCCACTAGCTTACTTACTTACTTTACAATCTTTACAACTTAAAACTTGATCTTCAATTCTTCAACAATGCTAATCAAACTTCTAAAATCTAACTCTAAGAATAAGAAGTGTTTTTGAAGATGTGAAGTGAAGTGTTCTATAAACACTTAGTAAATATTTGAAAACTCTTTTGAAAATACTTTGTGTATTGAATAGTGAATAATGTGAAAAATCAGATTTGCATAAGTGTCTTGAAAAATAAAATCTAGACCTATTTATAAGTCTCGAAAAGACAGTTAGTTTGTTAGTTAGTTCTAACAAACTAAAAACTACTCAACAAACTTAATCTTGAAAACTGCTCTTGACCTCGGCTGATTTTTCCTACTCGTCTCCCGGCCAACTTAGTGAAGACTTGCCTTTCTTATTCTACTCGGCTTGTCTTGACCTCGTCGAGCTCTTTATGATCGTCTCCTGCAGATGACTAGACTTGAGCTTGTCTCCAGATGACTTGTAAACTTTGATCTTCACTTACTTAATCAGCCCTTGACCCGATCGATCGGCTTAGTACCGAACTCGATCCAGCTGTTCATCAACGTTAATGCGCTCATCTGGATTGTTCTTTTAACTCATCAAAACTCTACTTGATCTAACAATTTCCCCCTTTTTGATGATGTTAAAACTATAAAAGAAACATACTCACGGTGATGTTAGTCAAAGTTATTCAAGATAATCGAGATAAGCAAGTTATAACACATTCACACTATCAATTCAGATTGAAGCATTTTAATTCACACTTAGAAAGTTTTGAAGTAAAAATTCTTTAGTCTTAGAATTTTTTTATTTAGACTTAAGAAAAATTTGCAAATATTGAGTCCGAGATGATAAATTTTCTCGGATGGTTCATACTTAGAAAAATTTTAAAGTTTCTTAAAACAATAAAAAAACTTTTAAAAACAAACAAGTATATCGAGATAAGAACCAGTCATCTCATTCATATTCAGCTCATTTACAAATTTACATATAGAACAGATAAGAAGATAAAGGATAAGAAAATTTAGGCTTATCTAATCTGGTCCATCTGTCTTTCTCTGGAAGCTGCATCCAATCGAATATTCGTGTCCTCATCGGCCAATTTCCTTTGGATCGATCAACTTCATTTGATTTATACCATAGTTGATAGTTGACTGATCCACTCCTTGTCAATTGAGCCATCATCATTCAGTTTTATTGGAATGGATGAGTAGTCGGAGCTACCAAATCCACGTTGTACCATTCATCTCCTTCATCAAGGAGTTTCGGTACAAGCTTGGATTTTCCTTCTCCATCCAGTCATGCCAAGCGATTGTCTCATTGTCGATGATGCTCGAACTCCTTTGCAAATGTACTAAGAAGGTCCACTTAGCCTCGTACTTCATGTACTCGGCGCCCACGATGGATGTGCAATCATTTTTGGGGAGCATCGGTTCTTTCTGCAGTCCGATCCAAGCCGCCTCTGCTCCTCCTCCGGTGATGGGACTACCCACTTCTTACGGAACCGGTCAAAAATGTGACCAGCCTCCTTTGCCGACTTAATCTTCCTTCTTCCGGCTTCCTCCGGCCATAATATACTTTCTCGGCCTTGATCCGTCGGTCCTTTTACGCTTCTATCCTAAGCCGCTCGGCTGATTTTTCCAAGCTGGCCTCTTTGCAGCAGACTTTGGACATCGGGCTTGCACGATAAGCGACACGACCTTCTCTACCTCCTTTTCTTTCTCTTTCTCCACCACCACCAGCTCTTTCCCTTTTTCTTTCTCGGCCTCGGCTTTGGCTCTGGCCTCCTCCTTTCTCTCTCGATCTTAGCCATGTACCTTTCAGATTTCAGCTCGGCTTCTTTCTTTCGGCCAGCTCATCCGCCCCGATTGCTTCCTCAATCGATCAATTCTAATCTTTAAGGTAGTGAGCTCATCCGATTGGTGTTCTTTGAAACTTTGATCTGGTCAAGCTCGGCTTTCACGATCTCCACATCTTCCCCCTTTTAACATCATCAAGTAGCATAGCAAGCTCCTTGATAACAAGTAAAATTGGTGGAAGCTGAGGATTGATTGAGAAGGATCTCATCGGCCGGTGATTGTCGGCTTGGGTTTGGATTTTCAGCTCTTCAACCTCCTTCTTCACTTGACCAGCTCTTCTTTGACACTCATCTTAACATAATTGGAAATAGAAGATAGGAGATTTACCTCAGATGCTTTTAGCATGTCTTCCATCGTTACACCGACAGAGTCTACAATGTCTGCAGTCTTCATCATTAGCATCTGAGTGAACTTATCTTCTACCCTCTTCTCCAGCTGATTCAGTATTGAAGAGAAGGTGGATCTGCTTTGGGAGGGGCGGAGGTAAGGTTTCGAGATAAGCCAAGGCGGCTTCTTAGGAAATTCAGGAGCTGCTCCTCCGATAGGATAACCGATATGGATGTGATTCCAGCAAACTCCAGAATAACCTTCTCCCGGGAGATGAAATTGTCCTAGCCTACTTCATCGGTGAGCAGTGCTCATCTCCTCCGTGTCTCGATCCGCAGATGATGGACCAGCCAGATCTCAATGGATTCCTTCATTACTTCGAGGTTAAACTAAAGTTCAGAATTAACTCGGCTAACCTCCTTCGGCATCTGATCGTAGGGAGAGCTCAAGCTTCCTCTGAGAACCATCAGTCCAGGAGTGTGTATTGGACTGATTTGGGGTGAGGCGGTGGGATATTTAGTGGAGAGGAAGTCAAGGAAATCAAAAGGTTGAGTAGAGGTGGGAGGGATATCAGTGTGGGAGATGAGGTGGGAGGTGTTTGAATTTGGATAATATTGGGAGTAGGTTTGTTTGCAGGCTCGAAGTACCAGCCTTGGATACTTCTTCATCGCCTAGGTGGGTGGGGGATTTATCGATGATGAGATGTTGGAAGATGTACTGAGAGGCTTGCCTCTCGGCGAGATACTGATTCGCTCGGAAGTGGGATCTTCCGGCACTTCCGTCTCGGCTGCCTGCTGCTGCTATTTGTAATGTTGCAGCCTTCTTCTCGCAACAGATCGAGGAGTTGAGGAAGACTCCCAACAATATCAACGGCCTTGACCAGCCTTCTCCTGGTCCTTCTTTGAAGTGGTTGAGCCACCTCTATTTCCACCCCAGTGCTTCCACAGTGGCTGTGCAACTGGTGCCTCTACCTCGGGTCGGAATCTCGGCCTTGGTGCCTCCACTTACGGTACCTCGGTGGCTGCCTCTGCACCCAGCTGCTGCAGCCTCGTTTCTCTGGGCTCTCGCCTCATCCGATTCATCGTCTGAATCCGGCAATCCACCCAACCTTTCATTCTTTGTTAGCAACCCCGTTTGCTTAGAGAATTTTTCTTGCCTTCTCTCGTCTGGACCCTCTTATTCAGCCCATCCATCAAGATCGTGATCTTGTTAAACAGACTCACAATAGGCGAGGAACCCAGTCACCAATAATGGGATTAAACACCAATCTTGTTTTCTCCTCCCTCAGCCTCCTAAACAATAGCTCAACCCAATCAACCCTTATTCCATCAAAGATAGCCCGCATACAACACAATCTAGACTTAGTAACTCCGTCATGTGAACTCGATCACCCGAGAATTGACTTAGTCACTATAGTCATCAATAACCTATACTTCCTTCTCAACATATGCTTTTTCAAATCTCTCCTCGTTCCCTATACGTAATCTGGCGAACAGATCAAAAGATTGTTCCCATTCCTCCTCCTTATACACCAACGGATTTACACCTTCACCGATGTATCCAAAATCCGAGCCACATTCTCCTTAGTGTATTCCAACCTAGTACCCTCTACCGTAGTACTAAACCCGTTATCGGAAAACTGCTTGTTTGCCAAAAATTCTGCACCTATGAAATCCATTGTCTGTTTTTACGCCGATTTTAATGAACGAGAACCCTCGCAACCTTGATGCTTCGAGAAGACCTAATATCTCACCGGATTCCCTGTCTTGGGTGGTGTCAAAGTCGACATACATCTCGGCTTTGAGTTTATTCTTAATCGCCTCTGTATTCATTTTGAAATCAAACGGACGCAGCTTATATAAGTGGGAGGTTTAGGGGTTGGGATGAAGAAGAAGCCATTTGAATAAGTTTTTGTAAGAAGGGTATTTTTACACGAGGATTTTGATAAGTGAAATGTGAAAGTGAAAAAATTTTTAATGGAGAAGGTAAGATTTTAAACTCGGAGGAGAGAGAGGGAAAGTTTGGGAATGCAAAACGTGGCACGATCTCGAGTTTTAATTTTAAACCGTTGATTTTAAGAGGCGCGTGTAAAACATCGACGGTTTAGCGAGAAAAGCGATTGAAATTCAGGCGCGTGGCCTTTACGCGTCTTGAATTGTGTAAAAGTAACCGTTTATCCTACGGATTAGGCGGCTAATAGACTTACTTTATCGAAGTAATTAGTATAACTTTGACGTAAGCAATGAGGTGCCTTACTTAACACTCGGGTATTCTATTTCAAACTTGGTAAAATCGGACTTGGTCAAATTGATCTTATCGATATTTTTCAAAAACTCTCTCCTAGTCCTGATTTTGAAAACCACAAATGTTTAAAACTTAACACGGTATTTTCAGTTTAGTTACAAAGTACATGATTACTTGAAATACACAGACTTAAGGACTTTATTTGAAAACAAGGATTTTGAGGAAAAACAAAGATGAAGGTTTTACGAATGAAGATATTTATGAGACTAATGCAGTGTACTGTTCCTGCAAACAAACTCATCAAACCTATTAGTAGCTAAGGTAGATCAGATAGGGTGCAAATAGTCATCTGTTTTCTTGAAATCCGGTGACTATTGTGCCTCTGTCTGATTTACCGAATGTCGAATAAGTAATCATCAAGTCGGATAAGGTCAATATGACTAATCCTTGATTCTTGATTCCTAAAAGGAGATCAATGATATCAGCTACCCGATTGTCCTTTGACACATATCTAGTCGATAATTCTTTCTAGACATTAATTTAAAGAAAAGAAAAGACCGAGAAATAAGGAATACTTTTAACATGTGCAAACAAATTAGAAACCAACTAAAGATGCATCAAGTAATCCTAATTCTAAGCACAATTCCTTAAACCTAGTCTCAAGCTAATGGTTTTGTAAGAATGTCACTCTTTGTGATTCGGTGGCTATTTTCTCAATCCTTATGTCATTCTTCTCAACATGATCTCTAATGAAATGATGCCTAATATCTATATGCTTACATCTAGAATGCGAAACGAGGATTGTAAGTCATTGCTATTGCACTATTACTATCACGGTAAATAGGAACAACTGATGTTTGAATATTATAATCTCTAAGCCGTTGACTAATCCGGAGGAGTTATGAGCAACAACTTCCGGTGCCATGTATTCGGCTTCGATCGTGGAGGTGGCAACGGATATGCATTTCTTAGATAACCACGAAATTAGTTTGTTGCCTAAAAATTGACAAGTTCCTGAAGTGGACTTCCTATCAATTTTACATCCTCCAAAGTCTCGAGTCTGAATAACTGTCGGCTCAAGGTTGTCATCATTTGGGTACCATAACCCTACTTGTAAGGTTCCTTTGAGATATTTAAGAATTTTCTTAGTCGTCTCCGGATGAGTTTTCTTGGGATTAGACTGAAATCTTGCACATACCCCAACCGCAAAGGCTATGTCTGGCCTACTTGCGGTGAGATATAGAAGAGATTCAATCAGTCCCACGATGCTCCGTTGCATCGGTGGGTATCCCCTGCTCATACGAATAAATAGAGAAGTTAGTTGCCATAGGTATTTTAACTTCTCTCGCTAGTAGTCATTCCAAATTTCTCAATCGGATCCTTAGCATATTTAGGCGATGTATAAATATACCCTTACTCATCTGTTTAATCGTAAGCCTAGAAAGTATGTTAATTCACCAATCATTGACATTTCAAACCTATTTTTCATGAGAATGCTAAACTCTTCACATAATTTCGTATTAGGTGAACCAAAGATTATGTCATCTACATAAATTTGAACTAGTAAGATGTTTCCATCTACTTCCTTTCTAAACAAAGTTCTATCAATCTTGCCTTTTGAAAATCCGTTTGATGTCAAGAAATCGACAAGGTATCATACCAAGCTCCGGGAGCTTGTTTCACCATATAGAGCTTTGTTGAGTTTATAGACCTTGTTATTGATCTTAAACCCGTGAGGCTGCTCCACATAGACTTCCTCAAGCAACACACCATTAAGGAAAGCAGACTTAACATCCATTTGAAAGACTTTGAAAGATTTATATACAGCAAATGCTAAGAACAATCTTATTGCCTCTAATCTCGCGATCGAGCATAGGTTTCATCATAGTCTATCCCCTCGCATCATGAGTAACCTTATGCAACCAATCTTGCCTTATTTCGAACAATAATGTTGTTCTCATCTGCTTTTGTTTTTAAATACCCATTTGGTGCCTATAATCTTTCTCGTAATGGTCTTTCCACTAATTCCCATACACTCGCCTTTCAAACCGATGCAGTTCCTCCTGCATGGCGCTTATCCAGCTTTGGTTACGATAGAGCTTCCTCAATAGACTTGGGTTCAAGAAGCGACACATAACAAATGAAAAGACTTTCGTAGTCAAGCATCATTCGTGTCCGCACACTACTAGATGGGTCTCCTATAATCTGATCGGATGGATGGTAGCTTCTCATCCTTTTGCCTATATGAGAAGAAGAATCCTCATCTTGAGTCTCGTGTAGGCAACTCCTCCGACTCAACCTCACCGACGTTCCCCTTCATCACCGACTCTCGCCGATCACCGACGCCAAGGGTGTCTCGATTCGATGGAGTCTCGATCGTAAGTTGTCTTCCGATTATCGATGGGGATTCTTCTTCGCCCGATTCGGAATCAAGACTAGGTTGATAGACAGCTTCTATGTTTAGTCTTGGACAGTTCAATTTTATCTAGACTTTCGAAATTTGATTCACTTTATCCGAGAAAGAATACAACTCAACAAAAACAACATGAGGGGTTTCCTCCACACAAAGGGTTGTCTTGTTGAAAACTCTAAATGCCTTGGAAGTGTTCAAATATCCTAAGAATATTCCATCACCGCCTTAGCATCAAAAGTTCTTAACTTAGATTTCCCATTGTTATGGATAAAACACTTACAACCAAAAGCTCTGAAATATGAGATTCTTGGAATCTTACCCTTCCAAATCTCATAAGGAGTCTTACCCTTGTCTTTGACAACTAAGCACCTGTTCTGGGTATAGCAAGTTGTGTTGATGGCTTGACCCGGAGAACTGTGTGGGGTTTCATATTCAGCCAACATGCTCCCGGCCGCTTCCTTCGTAGTTCTATTCCTTCTCTCAACCACTCCATTTTGTTGAGGAGTTCTTGCTGAAGATGTCTCATGAATAATTCCACACTCATTGAAAAAGTTAGATAAACAAGAATTCAAAAACTCGTGCTCTTATCACTCCTTATTTTAATAATATTAACACCCTTTTCATTCTCAGATCTATCTCAATGCAGATCGGGGATCTTGTTCATAGTCTCATTTTTCTTGAAAAGAAATATAACCCAAGTGTATCTGGAAAAGTCATCTACTACAACAAGAGTATATTTCCTTCCACCGAACTTAGAGGAGAAACAGTCCAAACAAGTCCAGATGGAGTAGTTGTAATACTCTTTCAGATGAAGAGGTGTTAATACTCTTAAATGAGTGTCTAGGCTGTTTACCTTTCGACAAGCATCACATTTAAGATCAGTGGATAAAAGTTTTTCGTAATCCTTTGACAAAGTTCTTTTTAGCCGCCTTACTAAGGGTCTTGAAATTCATGACTAAGCCTCTTGTGCCATAGCCACCGAGATCTTCTCCACCCTTAGCTATCGAGACAGTATCTTTGGGACAACTATTAAAGTTGGCCACATAGACATTACCATGTCTCAAGCCGATTAGCGAGACCTTATCTCGAGGAATTATCTAAAATATCATATTTATCCCTTGAAAATATGACAAGAAAACCTTTATCACAAAGCCGAGAAACAGATAACAAATTATGTTTCAAACCTTCAACAAAATATACCTCGAGATACTGAATATCCTTGATAATCGCAGTACCTACACCTTTACTCTAACCACAATTATTGTCACCAAATAAGACTCTTGGACCATCAATGCTTTGGAAATTTGATAATGACCTCTTGTTATGGGTCATGTGTTGTGAATACCACTATCAATGTACCATATTGAAGCTAAAATCTCTTCCTTGAGTGATGATCCTGTGTATCCCGAAAAACAGATCGGCTTATAAGGTACCCTAGTGATCTTGGGTCCTTTAAGGTCAAATATCACTTTAGGTAACCAAATAAACATCTCATCTCCAAGCAATAAATCAGACTTGGTTGTTCTACCAAATTTGTCTACAATTATATCATTTTTGAATGATAATTTGTTGTATTCAGTTTGAGTAATTTTCCTAAACTTAGGAAATGTGGGATAGCATCTGCTCCTTCCATCAAAAGGATTATAATAAGAATTTCTTCTTCTTTTGGTTCTTGGGTGTCTCCTAGTCTGATAAGGATTTCTCACCTGAATTTTTGGTTTCAGCCGGGAGATGCAGTCCTTGTTTGACTAGTTGGTTTCTATGGACCAATTTTAACCTCCTTTAATTGATCGGATGCTTTCACAAATTTCCTAGGTTTTTGGACATCTCGATTTATTGTTCCTATCATAACCAAGACTTGTCTTGTCATGAGATTTTTGAGAAGTATTAAAGATATGGTCTATTGCTGATTGTGAATTATTAAGTTGGCTGATTTTGAAGACAAGCTTCTCATTGTCTTTCTTAATTGATTCATTTTCAGCACAGACTATTTCAAATTTGTCTTTTAAAGTTTTCAATTCATTTTCTAACCTTTCGGGTAAGCCGATCGATGTACTAGCCTCGGCACGGGGAAAACATTCCCCTTGAATGTTTCCTCGGTTCAACAGCTTCATCACCCGCTTGCCTTTAATTAGAATTTAAATTTGATCCTTTAAAGCCAAATTTTTTGTCTCTAGTTGTTTATAAGCAGCCGAGAGATGTCTTTAAATCTCTTAATAACTCATGGATAACAGCTTTGGTCATGATCAGATGTAGATCGACAAGAATCATTATCTAAAGATGAATAGTAGATTACCTCATTAGCCATGAGACAGATTTCATCATCCGATCCGAAATCAGATGAGGATGATGAAGATGATGATGATTTCTTTGACTCCTTTTCTTCAGCCACAGAGCTCTTTGATCTCGCAAATCTCCTGTCTCTTTTCTTCCTCCTTTCTTCCATTTCCTTAGGAGTCAGTTGAGGAAATCATAGCTGAAATGTCCTGGCTTGTTGCATGTGTACCAAATATCACTCCCGTCTCGATCTAGAAATTTGGAAGGATTTCTTCGACAGGTGATCTGTGTCTTCTTGTCCGACTTCTCGCTTTTGTCATCATCTCGTTGATTCATCTTCCTTTCTACCTAATCTGGATCTTGATTTATTCTTTCTGCAAATCTCAATTTATTTCTTTTATACTTCATTCTCAATTTATCATACCTTTTAGTGAGCAAAGTCATCTGCTCCTTCAAAGATAGATCAGCTCCTACTGCACTCTGTTGACACCTTGTCTTCTTTATCGACAAAGGCAACAGACTTGGATGAGGTACTCGACTCCATCTCATCCTCCTCGTCTTCTATTTGAATATCATATTCTAGAGCTTTAAGATGTGAAAACAAAGTATGGTGAGTAATAGAAGATAAATCTTGAGTAGCCTTAAGGATATTGGATTTCTCCCTTCATCTCTTGGTTAATGATCTCGGAATCTTGTTATTAATCTCTTTTTCTCGTATAATTCTTCCCAAGGTCAGCCGCTTTGTTGAGAAGATTGGTCAACCTTACATCTAACTGATCCACGTACTCATTTTCCTTCATTTTGAATGTCTCAAATGCATGCAAGACTCGATCGCAGCTTGTTTTCGTTGACTTGTTCGAGATCCTTCACAAACATTGGCTAGAGTCTACCACATCTCTTTGTGATTTTGCATCCTTAACCTTTTCTATCCAATCCTTACTTAGAGTCTTAATGATTTCAGTTCGAGCTACTTGGTCAAGATTGTGGGCCTTTCTTTCATCATTTGTTAATTCGTAACTCTTCTTTTCTTATGCAGTCTGGATTCGGTGACTCGGCTCCGATCTGGTGCCTCCATGATAAAATTTTATAGGTCCCTATTCAAGAACCTCTTCCATCCTATCATGAATGACCTTTAGGTGATTCTCCATCCTAAATTTCCAAGAATCATAATCTTCAATAGAGAATTCAGAAGATTCCTAGACTTCTTGTTTTTCCCTGATGACATGATGAAATACGAAACAAAATACTCCACAAATCGATTAGTAGCACTGTTAGTAGCAAATAAGAAAATGAAGAAAATCAAGATAATTTCAGAATCTTCTTTAAGACCTAAAATCAATATAAGAATAGCTTAACACCGCTCTGATACCACTTGTTGGTCCCGGAATGTTGAGTTGAATAAAACCTTGAGTTAGCCTTCTAGAACAAAATCTAGAAAGTGGGGTTTGAATAGATTTTGTTGATTTTTCGAATCTCTCCAAAATCAATTCAAAGAATCGATTAACACAGCGGAAAACAATGTTAAACTCAACTTTTAACAAGATCAAAAGCAACACCGATATTCGGATTTTAGCTTCGATTCAAATTAGACTTTGAACAATAAATTGTAACTTGAACGAGAAATATAAATGAAAGCAGTAAAGAACACGGATCTTATAGTGGTTCGATTATAACAATCCTACATCCACTCTCCTTCTCCAAACTTTGAAGAAGGGTCTCCACTAGCCGCTTACTTACTTACTTTACAATCTTTACAACTTACAACTTGATCTTCAATTCTTCAACAATGCTAATCAAACATCTAAAATCTAACTTTAAGAATAAGAAGTGTTTTTGAAGATGTGAAGTGAAGTGTTCTATAAACACTTAGAAAATATTTGAAAACTCTTTTGAAAATACTTTGTGAATTGAATAGTGAATAATGTGAAAAATCGATTTGCATAAGTGTCTTGAAAAATAAAATCTAGACCTATTTATAAGTCTGAAAAGACAGTTAGTTTGTTAGTTAGTTCTAACAAACTAAAAACTACTCAACAAACTTAATCTTGAAAACTGCTCTTGACCTCACTGATTTTTCCTACTCGTCTCATGACCAACTTAGTGAAGACTTGCCTTTCTTATTCTACTCACTTGTCTTGACCTCGTCTGAGCTCTTTATGATCGTCCTCTGCAGATGACTAGGCTTGAGCATGTCTCCGCATGACTTGTAAACTTTGATCTTCAGCTTACTTAATCAGCCCTTGACCCAGCCTAATCGGCTTAGTACCGAACTCCGATCTCGATTTGCATTCATCAACGTTGTCCGCTCATCTGGATTGTTCTTTTAACTCATCAAAACTCTACTTGATCTAACATCCCCTCTCCCAAAACTCCCTCATCTTCCTCTTCCTCTTCATCCAAATCCTCCTCAAAGGATGAAGACTCACAACCCACTATCAGCCATCTCTTCCGCCTTTTCGAACCATCGAAGAAAATAAATTTCAAGTTAGAGAGGCTGGTAGTGAAGCGTATAAGGCATATCATCGTGGCGGTCACCGAGACCAAGATAGCCAATATGCGGGTAGCCGAGGTAAACATCACCAAGAACTTATCTCGATAAATCGCTCGGTGTTGGCTGATCGTCGAGCAGCTTAGAGGAGGAAGTGAAGCCGCTAAAGGCTAAAGTGGCTGGGGACAACGCAGTGGTTGTGGATGCTCGACCAATGACAAAACTGACTTGAGTGCGTTGTTCCTCACTGGAGACTCAGCTGCAG
Source organism: Paraleonurus japonicus (assembly GCA_030762865.1). Lineage (NCBI taxonomy): Eukaryota > Viridiplantae > Streptophyta > Magnoliopsida > Lamiales > Lamiaceae > Paraleonurus > Paraleonurus japonicus. The sequence goes on along the minus strand of CM061053.1, from coordinate 33,585,396 downwards.
ACTTACGAGATGAAGTCAAAAGGGGGAAGCACTGGGCAAGAAAGATGGAGGCCCTCACAGTGGTGTCAAGGCCAATGCCGATAAGATAAAAGTTAAGGCGACACACGGTGAGTTGGAGGCGGCGAGGGCAGAGATGAAGATTAAAGCAGATGAGCTTGCCGCTCTTGGTGAGGGTAGCCCAGATTGAGGATGCAATCAAAGAGGATGAAGTGAGGAGAAAGAAGGAGGAGGAGGAGGAGAAGACCGAGAAGGCGATGGCCGAATTAAAGAAGTTGAAAAGATTCCGGAGGCCGAGAAGCAAAGGGAAGGGGAAGGTGATTGAGGAAAAGCCAGCTGAAGCCTTATTTGCTAAATCCACCAAGGCCGAGAAGAAAGAGGGAGCCGGGCTACTCCAACTTATCTCGAGGAGCAGATAAGGAGGTTTATGCAGAGAAGGAGTGGTTCGGAGAAAGGGAAAGGAGAAGGTCAAGAAGAAGAACAAAGGGCTCTAGATGAAGTGGAGTAAGGATATTAGGAAGTGGGTCATCAAAGAAGCTAACAAATCTGACTTCCGTCCATACCACCGCTCATCTCGCCCGCCTAAGATGGTCACGGGTCAGCTCACCAGGGAGTATCGAGAGAAGAACTTGGATGCTCGATGGATGTACTACTGTATATCCTGAAGGCATTTGAGACGGCTGCTGAAGATGAGGATCTCGCTGGCATGAGTGGATGGAGAAGGAGGACCCGGACTGTATCGGAGGCTTCTCGATGAGGTAGACAAGATCTTCAACGCCGACCTCACAAATTTCCTACGAGAATGCCGGACCAAAGATGAACCCCGATGGAACCATCGACCTCACTGGATTAAAGGTATCATCACCAAAGTTGAAGTCGAGTTGGGACTCAAAAATGAAGAAGAGTGAAGCCGCTAAGAAAATGGGTCCTTACTTGGTGATGGTTCTAGAAGCTGATCGGTGGGGTGTTTAGATAAGATTAAGCTTTCTTTTCCTATTTCTTTATCCTATCTCGCACCAAAATGTAAATGTGTAATCTTTGTGAATATAAGTGAACTTATCTGAACTATCTTGTCTTATGTAAGTTTCTTTCTTGCTTTCTAAGAAAACTTAAAAATTTCTAAGTGTTAATCATCGAGGAAATTTCTATCTCGTATTAAAATTTTCCTAAAAATTTTCTATGTCCTAAGACTTAAATTTTTCTAAGTACTAACAATGATATAGTCTTTAAGACTTAAACTTTTCTTAATTTTTTTTTAAATTTTTCTAAGTGTGAATTAAGTGCTCTTATGTGAACGTATCTCAAATAAAATGCTTATGTGCTTAAATGTGCCTTCTCGATTATCTTGAATAATCTTGACTAATACCAATCGTGAGCCTATTTCTTTCTTGCAGTTTCAAATTCATCAAAAAGGGGAAAATTGTTAGATCAAGTTTAGTTTTGATGAGTTAAAGTGTACAAATTAAGATGAGCTCACGTAAATAAGATGACCAGGTGAGTATGTATAGAATAGCTGATGTAATGAACCTTAGTACTAGGTGGATCGGACTGAGGTAGAGTTAATTTAGTTAGCTGAGTTCAAGAAAGAAAAGGTCATATGAAGACGATCTTGAAGAAGTCATCCGTTGGAGCGAATAATAAAGAGCTCAAGACGAGGTCAAGACCAGCTGAGTAGAATAAGAAAGACAAGTCTTCACCAAGTCATTTCAGACGATTAGCTCAAGATCATTTGAAGTCAAGACGGTTTTCAAGATAAGTTTGTTGAATGGTTTTTAGTTTGTTACAACAAACTAACCGTCTCATAGGCTTATAAATAGAAGTAAGCATAATTCAAAAAGAACTTCTAGCATTCACAATTCCAATACTCACGATTTTTCAAAGGCACTCACAAGTTTACCAAAGAGTTTTCATAAGTTTCTAAGTGTTTATAGAACACTCTCTTGTATATCATCAAACTTCCCGCACCGTATCTTACTAGTTTCTAGATAGTTTGATAGATTGAAGATAGGATTGAAGAAGAAGATCTTCACATCATTGTAATTGTAATCTCGATAAGTAAGTAAGTAAGTAAGTAAGTGAGTCGAGGCCTTTCTTCAAGTTGAAGGAGAGTGGATGTAGGATCGAGTTTGATCCGAACCACTATAAATCATTGTGTACTTTACTTTCTGATTTTACTTATCTCGTTGATAATCAATTGCTCAAATAAATTAATTTCGATTGATTTCAGATTGCTTTTGATCCTAAAAAGATTGAGTGTAAAATTGTTTCATTTACTGCTTTGATATCTTGAATAAGATAATCGATCTTTGAAAAAGATTTAGAATATCTATTCAACCCCCCTTCTAGATTATCTATGGGAGGTATACTAAGCCGTTTTAACCACTCAATCTCGGGACCAACAATCTTTAATAAGACAACTCTTTGTGTGGAAGAAACTCCACATGTGGTGTTTGATGAACTTCATACATTTTCGTATAAGGTAAACCAAATTACTAATGATCTAGATAGAATTGAGCTTAACAAAACTAAACAGAGGAAAACTTATCTACCTAGTTTTGATTCGATTCGAGATAATGAAGAATCATCATCTCGAGAATCAGAAGGGAACTCCTCTATCTCTGCTCCATCCGAGGAGACTCCTCCGACATCATCTAATCACCAAGGTCGGTAGATGAAGGGGGAATGCCTACTTAGGTGAACAAGATGAGGTACCTACCGAGACAACAGATGAGGGTACTTCAACTCAAATAGGCAAAAGGATGAGGAGTTATCATCCAATTGATCAAATTATTGGGGATCCCTCAAGTAGTGTTTAGACATGAACGATGTTGGATTCTCGCAGTATGTTCATTTGTTATCACTCCTTGAGCCTAAGTCTATTGAGGAGGCTTTATCTCGACCCAAGTTGGGTAACAACCATGCAGAAGAACTGCATCAATTTGAAAGACAAAATATTTGGGAGCTAGTGGATAGACTCATTCATAGAAAGATTATAGGCACCAAATGGGTGTTTAAAAATAAAATCGATGAAAACAACATTATTGTTCGTAATAAGGCGGACTAGTAGCACAGGTTATTCACGGTCAAGGAATAGACTATGATGAGACCTATGCTCCAGTCTCAGTTAGAAGCAATAAGGTTGTTTTTAGCCTTTGCCGCCTATAAATGGATGTCAAGTCTACCCGCCTCCTTAATGGAGTGTTGCTTGAAGGAGTCTATGTAGAACAGCCTCACCGGGTTTAGGACAAATAACAATGTCTATAAACACCCCGAGCTTGGTATGATACTCTATCTGAATTTCGATATCAAGTGGATTTTCTAAAAGTAAGATAGATAGAACACTGTTTAGGAAAGAAGTGAATGGTGATATATTATTAGTTCAAATATATGTAGATGATATTATTTTTGGTTCACCAAATCGACCTGTGTGAAGAATTTAGTGTTCTCATGAAAACAGATTTGATATGTCTATGATGGGAGAACTAACATATTTTCTAGGCTTGCAAATTAAACAGACAAGTAGAGGGATTTTTATCCTTGTTCTATCTCACCGCAAGTAGGCCTGATATAGCCTTTGCAATTGAGGTATGTGCAAGGTTTCAATCAAATCCCAAGAAATCTTATCTCAAAACAAATTAAGCAAATCCTAAAGTATCTTAAAGGTACCTTGCGAGGTTGGGTTGTGGTACCCATCTCGATGACAACTTCGAGCTATCTCGGTTATTGATTCAGATTTTGGAGAAATTTGTAAAATTGATAGGAAGTCCACGTCTAGAAATTGTCAATTTTTAGGCAATAAGTTAATTTTTTGGTTATCTAAGAAATAAACTTCAGTTGCTACCTCCACAACTTAAAAATTTGAATACATGGTAGCCGGTAGTTGTTACTCTCGGCTTCTCTGGATTAGTAAGCCTTAGGGACTATAATATTCTCACATCATCTCGTGCCTATCTTCTCGTGATAGTAGTAGTGTCATAGCCATGACATATAATCTGTTTGCATTCCCGGTGTAAGCATGTAGACATTAGGCATCATTTTATTAGGGATCATGTTGAGAAAAATGATATTAGACTTGAAAGATAGCAACCGAATTACAGAGAGTGATATACTTACTAAACCCTTAGTGAGTCCGTATTTAAAGAATTGTGTTTAGAATTAGGATTACTTGATGCATCTTTTGTTGATTTATGACTTCTATTGTTTGTATCTTGTATATTCTTTTCTATTTCACTTTCTTTAAAACTTGTCTAGAAAGGATTATCGGACTTGATATGTGTCAAAGGGCAATCACAGAGGCGATATCATTGATCTCCTTTAAAAGAATCAAGAATCAAGGAATAAAGTCATATTGACCTTATTTAACTTGATAATTTCTTATCGACATTAAGTAAACCGACAAGGAGATCTTAATCAACTGGTTTTGTTAAATTCGGATGAGTATGTGTAGCTTGTCCGACTTACTCTAGGCTACTAATGGTTTCTCAAGTTTGTGTATCTACAGAACAGTGTTAAAGACAACATTGTTAGATCGGTATAAACCTTCTCATCCGAAAGACTTCCTCATCTAAACAAAACCTATCCTTGTTTTCTTTTCAAAAATAGTTTTCAAAAATTACTCTCACAATTCACCAATTTCAAAATTTTCGATGAGTTGTTCTTTTGAAAACCTTAAGCTAAGTTGAATGTTCTATATACTAGTTATATTTGGATATAAGACTTAGTTTATTTAAACAAATGGCATAAAATTAACTACTTTAAAAATCTTTGTTTTCAAATATTCAGACTTCTGGAGAAATTTTCAAAATTAAAGACAAGGTCATTTTGACCAAATCGATAAAACCCCGATGCAGAAATAGGGAAACCTTTATGCGAAGAAAGGTATATTTTGGCTTACGTCATATACTTACTACCTGCTCTGCATAAAGTGACTCCTATTAGCCGTCTAATATATAGCTTGGCGGTTACTTTTTACAGTTTCAAAGCCGAGTTAATGCCATGCGCTGAGGTGAAACGTCATCATACATAGTCGTTGATATACTCCATGCGCGACATACAAATCAATGGACAAGATTAATTTGATCTTGCCACGTAGCCTAATTTCCCGGTTTTCCCTCTCTCTCTCTCCATTTATAAACTTACCTCACCATTTCAAAGCTCACTTTTACAAATCTTAGCCACAGTTTTTACTGCAACTTTTCTCTCCCAAAATTCTTAACTTTCAGTTTCACAAAATGGTTTTATCTTCTAAATCTTCTAAATCTTCTAAACCTACTTCTATATCTTCCCGAAATCCATCTTTAAGATGAACATTGGCATTTTCAAGAACAACTGTAAGCGAAATGTACTTAGATTTTGAAACTACAAGGGATCGAGAATCCGGAGAGATTCTTCTATTATTCAAGCTTCATAGTTGAAAGGTTTCTGCTCGTTGAAGTCAAAAAGAACAAGACACTTGATCTCTTGGCGCAGAATTCTACGGCGTGCAAATTCAACGATGACGGGTTCGTCACGTAGTTGATGGAACTCAACCTGTCTTTCTCAAAGGACGAAATTGCTAGGATCTTCAACACTTCATGAGGAGGGGTTAATCCATTGATATACAAAGAAGATGAATGGGAATAGAGCAGTCGTTCGAGTTGGTGGCTAGGGTAATGAACAGAGATTTTGAAGTGACTTGAAGAAGAATCACTTTGAGGAGAAGGTTTAGGCTTCCGATGACCATCATAACTAAGTCAACTTTGGGAGATCGAGCTCCCATGATGGTTTGCTCGAGGCCTAGACTCTGCGTATGAGGGCGATTTTGGATGGAGTCGGGGTAGATTGGGTGGAGTTGTTGATAAGAAGGTCAAGGAAGAGAAATGGAGGTTAATATATGACCCAATCACGAGAGTGGTCTCACTTACCACAGTAAGTCTCTTTAACAAGATTACGATTTTGATAGAGGGGATGAATAAGGTGGTTTATTAGAAGATTGGGACAAAAAAAATATCGAAGCAAAAAGACGTTGCTTACGAAGGATGAAAGGTTGGGAGGTTTGCCAAATTCGGACGGCGAGTCGATGAGGCACGGGATCGGGAGGATAGCAATGCGGCGGCACTCGGGAGGTAGAGAGGCCAGCCGGCAGGCTAGAAGAGTTTGCTCCCGCCGAAGAAGGAAGTTCTGTTGAGGTAGCCCCAGGTGAGGAAGAAGAAGAAGCCGAGGTTCCATTTGAGAGGAGGCCCGGGAGGGAGGTCTCAAGGCTCCAAGAGGTGGAGGTCCGGATCTTCTCGGATCGACCGATGAGGGGTCTTCTCGTGCCGAGGAGACGAGGCGGGACGGAGGAGTTGACCTTGTTGTCAAGAGATGCCCGTCTTATAAATAGCGGTGGAGGTCAGCCAGTCGAGGTGCCTCCATCTCCCCGGTGAGGAAGCCGCTTTGTCCCCGATAAGGGAAGAAGGTACAAATTCATCTCTTTCCATCTCTTCCCAATACGCACCTGGCAATGAAGAGGTGTGCCGAGTGGCACCTCGGAGCTCTACAACAGCCACGATTGCCCCCGATAGTCCAAACCACATCCGAACCTATACAGCTTTCCAACTCCAACCCCATCCGATCCAACTTCCTCACCTACACCACTTCCGATCAACCCCACATCATCTCCCATCCAACAAACGGAACCCATCTCATCTACTCAACCACCATCTACCTCAATTGCACTCCCTCAAACTCAAACTACTCCTCTCCTTCAAATCCAAACCACCCCCACTCCCACAAGTCCAAACCTCTCCACTTCCAACTCCTTCCTACTCTTTTTAAAATATATTCGAGATGCGATCTCCTTCCCCTCCCCACCCTCAAAAGAACCCCCAAACCCCATCCTCTTCGATTTGTCATCCGAGGATGACGACAAGGACCTAAGCCCTGTATTTGCTCTCTCTTTGATCTTCTCCAAATTGAAGAAGATGAAATCAAGTTTCACAAATGAAGTGAAGAAGAAGACGAAGAGGATGGTGGAAGTAGTCACGAGAGGACGATGATAGCCAATATAAAGGAGGTCGAGGTAAACATAACTGATAAATTCTCTTCCTTGATGTTGGTCCCACGAGTTGAGTATCACAAAGAGAAACTTGAAATAGCCTTCTAGGAAAAATCTAGAAGGGGGTTGAATAGATTATCCAACTTTTTCAAAATAAGAAAATCAATTCAAGACATCAAAGTTTACGCAGCGGAAATCGATTTTTAACTCAACTTTTAAACGGATCAAAAGCAATCTGATAACTAGTCTCGATTGTGAATCGAAATTGAACTTTGATTATAAATAGATAAGTAAACAAAAGCAGAAAGAACACAAATGGTTTATAGTGGTTCGAGATCAAACGATCCTCGTCCACTTTCCTTCTTCAACTTGAAGAAGGGTCTCATCCACTACTTCTTACTTACTTACTTTCCAACGTACAACTTACAACTTTACAATGTTGATCTCCTAATCTTTCAATCTATCTTCAACTCCTAAACTTTTCCGAAAATTTAACTTTACAAGGCGAGAAGTGTGTTGAAGATGTACAGAGAAGTGTTGTATAAACACTTGAAACTTTGAAAAACCTCTTTGAAAACTTGTGTGAACTTTTGAAAATTTGTAGATTGTCAAAGTGAAAATGCCGAGTGAATTCGTTGTGTGTTATTCTTGTTAAAAAAGTTATGTCTAGACCTATTTATAAGCTTTGAAAGATGTTAGTTTGTTAGTTAGTTGTAACAAACTAAAACCGTTTAACAAACTTATTCTTGAAAACTGCTCTTATCTTCAATGATCTTGCTCTCGATCGTCGACAAATGACTTGGTGAACTTGCCTTTCTTATTCTATTCAGCTTGTCATGAACTCGTTTGAGCTCCTGCATGGTTGTCTCTCTGCAGATGGCTCATCTCGAACTTGTCTTGAACTACTTGCCTCTTCGGACCTCGGTGACCTATCCAGCTTCTTCCTAGTCCGATCAAATCGGTCTAATCAGATCTTCACCTCGAATGTTCTTGGTTGGTTGTTTATCTAAGGTGATCCTTTTAACTCATAAAAACTTCTTCGATCTAATACTTGACTAACTCCATACCTTGACTTATAGAGTGAAGGCACTGAGGAGGAGGTGAAAGGGTTGACAGAGCAGCGGTTCAAGGAGCACAATGCCATGGTCGTGCAAGAAATTGCACTTGACAAATCTAACTTCAGGATCCACCGCTCCGCCCTTGAGACGAGGCTGAAAGAATTGTTAGATGAAGTGAAAAAGGGGGAAAGGGTTGAAGAAGAAAGAAGGCAAGCCCTCACAAATTTGTTGTTGAGGAGACAAAGAAGGAGTTGAGCACTAAGGCGGCCACAGTGAGTTGGAGGCGGCCAAAGAGGATGTCGAGTCAGGTGAATTAGACCGTCGGCTGCTCTCCAACTAAAGGTGAACCAAATCGGAAGCTTTAAGGGAAGACGAGCAGAGGAGGAAGAAAGAGGAGGAGGAGAAATCAGGAAACTCTTGGCAGAATTAAAGAGTCCGAAAATCGTGAGGCCAAGGGCAAAGGCAAGAAGGTAGCAGAGGAGCCAAAATCTTGAGATTAGCATAAAGGCCGCTACCAAGGGTAAAGGCAAGAGGGAAGCTGACTACTCCAACACCTAAGAGTAGATCAAGAGAATCAGGAGAGGGAAAAGCCGGTTTTATGGTGAGAAGGAGCGAAGGAGGCTGAGGTAGCTCAACAAGATTATGAAATTCACCTGGAGCCAGTGAGAGGAAATGGCTAATGAAGGGCGAGGGGATGAGAAGTTCATACCATATCATACGACCTCGGCTCCTCCGAAAATGGTAGTTGTTAGATCGAGGAAGGTTTTGATGAGTTAAATGATCAACCCGGATAGGCGGATGATTATGAAGAACAGCTAAGATCGATGAGTCCTGCATTAAGCTAATCAGATCAGGTCAAGGATCGAACTAGTTAGTGAAGACTAGGAGTTACAAGTCATCCGGAGATAAGCTCAAATCTAGTCATCCTGGGCAGGAGATGAGTATGAAGAGCTCGAGACGAGAGTCAAGACAAGCTGAGTAGAATAAGAAAAACAAGTCTTCACCAAGTCGATTCTGCAGACGAGTTGGGTAAAATCAAATGAGGAGCGAGCGGTTTTCAAGATTAAGTTTGTTGAGAGCGGTTTTAGTTTGTTAGAAGCTGACTAACAAACTAACTTGTCTTTTCGAGACTTATAAATAGGTCTAGTTTTTATTTTTTAAATGACTTATGCAAATTTGATTTACACATTATTCACTACTCAGATTTCTATCTCAATCAATTCACTAGTTTTTTAAAACGAGTTATCAAATTGTTCTAAGTGTTTATAGAACACTTTACTTGTAATCTTCAAAGTCCAATATTCACTATAATAGTTAGATTTTAGAGAAGGATTTAGGAGATTGAAGATTTGAAGATCTTTACAAATTGTAAGTCGTAAGTTGAAAGCGAGTAAGTAAATAAGTGGTATGCAGTCCCTTCTTCAAAGTTTGAAGGAGGAGAGTGGATGTAGGATTTTTATTATCCGAACCACTATAAATCAGTGTTCTTTATTGCTTTTGTTAACTTACCTGCTTCTTTCAAATTCCAGCTACCAAATCAAAGATTGATTTCAGAATCAAAGTTAAAACCAAAATATCGGTTTGCTTTTGATCTTAGTAAAGTTGAGATTAAATTGAATTTCCGTGTTACTTTGAAGTTTTGAATAAGTTTTGAAAGATTTGTAAAAATCTATAAAATCTATTCAACCCCCTTCTAGATTTTATTCTAGAAGGCTAACTCAAGTTTTCTTAAATCAACTCAACTAATCGGGACCAACGGTAGTCGGCCGATCTCCAAAGAATACAAGGAGAAGAAACTGGATGCTATGTGGATGGTATTGCGCACATCCTCAAAGCTCCGGGGGCAACTCAGAAGATCCAGACTTGGCGTGGCACGAGTGGATCGAAAGGGATAAACGGGGCATTTATCGTGGCTGCTTAAGGAAGCCGATGATGAACTCAACGTCAATCCGATCGCCCACTTTTGAATTCGATAAACAGCAAGAAAGCATGTAACACTTGACAAAGCGAGCGGGTCAAGGGAATTGTGCAAAGAGGCAGAGACCGAGTCTGGATACTGTGAAGAGAGGAGACACAAATGACTCAGAAAAAGAGTTTTTGGTGGCTAGTCGGACCAAAATCGATAGATGGGGAACTTAGATTATATCTTAATCTTCTTCTTTATCTTTTGATTGTCTAAGTGCTCCAATCAGAAATGTAATTTTTGTCGATGAATATATGAGATGTTTGAACTTATCCGATGTTTTGTGATTTATGCTTCATCTACTTTCGAAGTTCAAAATTTTCTAAGTCTAAAAATTTAAAAACTTTTAAGAAATTTTTCTAAGCTCAAGTTGGTAACTGATAAAACTCTAACTTGAAAATTTGTTTAAAATTTTCTAAGTGTTAAAATTTTGACTAAGTGTGAGTAAGTACTCTTATGTGAATCTATCCGATTGAAAAGTTGCTTATGTGCCTAATCTAATTGATCAACTTATCTTGAATAACCTTGACTAACACCGGTTGTGACTTTGTTTCTTTCTTGTAGTTTTAACTTCATCAAAAATGGAAAAATTGTTAGATCGTGTTTTTAGTTTGGAATAAGTTAAAACATTTAGGGTAGACAAGCTCTTGTGTATAAGATGACCAAGTTAATTTGTATAGACGTGAGGTAGTATATTTTTCTAGTAGACTGATCAGACTAGGTAAGGACTAAAGAATCAGTGAGGTAGGCAATTTTTGAGGTCATCCGGGAGGCAGGTCTTGAAGAGGTCGTGCTGTTTGAGAGAATAATGAAGAGCTCAAGATGAGGTCAAGATCACCGAGTAGAATAAGAAAGGCGGGACTATCACCAAGTCAAGACAAATAACTAATTCAAGATCACCAGTCAAGAAGTTTTTAGAGATAAGTTTGTTAAACGGTTACAGTTTATTACAACAAACTAACCATCTTATAGACTTATAAATAAGTCTAGACACAGTTCCCGGAAAAGAACGCTTAGCACTCATTATTAAAAATTCACATTCTCGTAAAACACTCACTTATCTTCAAAGATTTTCACAATATTTTCTAAGTGTTTATAGAACACTTTCTGTACATCTTCAAAATCACAATCATGACTGTAATTTTTAGATAGTTAGTTAGATTGTTAGATTGAAGGTGAATTGAAGACGAAGATCGCCTAATTTTGTATATTGTAATCATGAAGCAAGAGGAGTAAGCTTTAAAAGATTAGAAGATGAAAGATTAGAAGAGTACTATCCTAAGTCTCAGGATACATTAAAGGGAGAATGTATACCCCCCGAGGCTAGTACATCGGCTAGTCTTTCAAAGATTAGAAAATGAATAAAAATCTTTAAAAGACAAATTCACAAAGGTGGTATGTAATGAGAATGAGTCTATTAAGAAGACCAATGAGAAGCTTGTCTTCAAGTTGAGTCAAACTTAATACTTCACAATCAGTTATAGACCACAATTTGAGAACTTCACAAAAGTCTCATAACAAAACAAAGGTCTTAGCTATGATAGAAATAATAAATCGATATTTTGAAACCAAGGAAGTTTGTCAAAGCCGGTGAAACTGTTGGATCAAAAGTTTTGATGAGTTAAAAGAAGCATTTCGAGATGATCGACGATCGAAGACAGTGAGATTGAGATCATAAGCTAATGCAGTGAGGCAGGGTCGAGAACCAATCTAGTGGTGAGGTCCGAAGAGTACAAGCTGTCGAAGACAAGCTTGAGTCACAGTCATCTCGTAGAGACAAACATAAAGAGCTCGGACGAGTCGAAGACAAGCTAAGTAGAATAAGAAAGCGAGTCTTCACCAAGTTAGCTGCAGACGAGTAGAGTAAAATCATTTAGGAGGTCTAGGAGCCGGTTTTCAAGATTAAGTTTGTTAAAGCGATTTTGTTAGAACCGACTAACAAACTAACTATCTTTTTCACTTATAAATAGGACTAGGCACTTCATTAAGCAGATATACGTCATACAGAATATTCGGAATACACGTAACACACAAGTTATTTTCCAAAGAGTTATTCTCTCAAATCACAAGTTTCAAAAAGCACAGAGTAGTTTTCTAAGATTTCTTCATAGATTTTCTAAGTGTTTGTAGAACACTTCCTTGCACATCTTCAAATACACTTCTTTATCTTAGAGTTAGATTTCATAATTTTGGTTAGAGTTTTGAAGATTTGAAGATCAGATTGTAAGTTGTAAGTTGTACGATTGTGAAGTAAGTAAGTAAGCGGATAGTGGAGACCCTTCTTCAAGTTGGAGAAGGAGAGTGGATGTAGGATTGTTATAATGGAACCATATAAAATTTTATGTTCTTCTTTTGCTTTATTTACTTATCTCTTCAGTTTCCAATTTATTGTTCAAAGGTTAATTTAATCAAAGTTAAAATCAATATCGGTTTTGCTTTTGACCTTATTAAAGTTAAGTCTAATCTTGAATTTCCGCTATGTAAATCGATACTTTGAATCGGTTTTGAAAGATTTGAAAATCTACAAAATCTATTCAACCCCTTCTAGATTTTGTTCTGAAGGTTAACTCAAAGTTTCATAATCAACTCAACTAATCGGGACCAACAAGTGGTATCGCAGTAGTGTTAAGTCGTTCGATATTGATTTTAGGTCTTAACTAAGATTCTCAAATTTTCTTGATTTTCTTCATCTTCTTTATTATTACTAATGCATACTATTAAGTTTTGGGGAGTATTTTGTTTCTTTATCTCATCACGTCTTCAGTAGCGAGAAGTCCGAGAATTTGCACTGAATTTTCTATCAAGATTATGATTACTTGGAAATTCGGGATGGAGAATCACCTCAAGGCCATCCATGATAAGATGGAGGAGGTTATTGAAGAAGGACCTATAAAATTTTATCATGGAGGCACTAGCACTGGCTGAATCGGTGAATCCAAGTGACCAGAACAAGAGAAAAGAGTTCAATTGACAAATGATTAAAGAAAGATCCACAATCTAGATCAAGTAGCTCGAACTTAAATCATTGAGACTTTAAGTAAAAGACTGATTGAGAAGGTTAAGAGATGCAAAACAACCAAAGAAATGTGGCAAACTCGCAGCAAATGTACGCATGAAGGATCGAATCAAGTAAAAGAGAATAAGCTGCGCAATCGGTTTTACACGCATTTGATGCATTCAAAATGAAGGAAAATGAATCTGTTGATCGAGTTAGATGTAAGGTTGTCGAATCTCCTCAACAAAGCAAATGACCTTGGAAAGAACTATACAGAGAAGGAGATTAATAACAAAATACTGGAGATCATTAACCAAGAGATGGAAAGAGAAATCCAATATCCTTAAAGCAACTCAAAATTTATCTTCTATTACTCACTCATACTTTTGTTCCTCATCTTAAAGCTCTCCAGAGTATGATATTCAAATAGAAGATGAGGAGGATGAGATGGAGTCGAGCACCTCATCCAAGTCTCATTGCCTTTATCAGAAAGAAGACAAGATGTCAACAGTGATCTGTAGGGAGCCACGATTGGAGTGTATAGGGCAAGAGCTTTTAAGACCAATCGCAAAATATCGAACCCGAGGGAGAAAGTATGCAAACGAAATTCAAGGATAAGAGTTCTAAATGGCTAAAGTTGCAACAAGTTATTGGACTAAAATCTCTATAAAAATGCAAGAAATTAAATGGCATGATTATACAAACAATATATCAAACACCTAAAATGCAAGATCAAATACACTAAAATCAATGTAGATTAGGGTGCAAGGGATAATCTCCATCAAGGAATCCATGATTAACAAGCTATGATTGTATCCAAATGCAAATCAATCAAATTAGAAAGCATAAACCATCATGAAATTAATCACTCCATTAATATCACAATGCTTAATGTGAGTATCCTTAGTTCTTCCCATCTCTCAATGTAGAAGTCCCCAATTCATACAATCATGCAAAATTGAAACCCGATTAACACCTAATCACGTTAGCTCAATCTCGCCTACATTGATAGGGTGATCAACCATTAATCAAAAGAGAATTTTTCATGAAGCACAATTAAGAATCACAATTAGGAAGCAAGCTAATTCAATTGATCACAATTATCAACAATCATAGCATGAGGCAATCACTTCATCCCTAATTTCAATTATCCCAATAAGCTATTATCCCATGGTGCTACAAGCAAAAGCCATGGGTAGAAAATCTAAGAAAGCAATTAACAATCTAATCAACACAAGAAATGAATTAAAGAGAACAAAGGGTAAGAACATCACCAATTGAACTTCAATAGACAAAAATGGGAATGATTAATCTTCTACAATGCTTGAATTCCACTTCTACTCCCAAATCACAATGGAATCTTCAATTACAATCAATCAAAATGCTAATCTAATGGACTAAAAGTAGAATCTAATCTAATTCTAACAATCTATGGTGCAATTACAATGGAAATCAAGCTACAAAGTGCAAAATTAGCCTAAGGAACCTCCCGAAACTGCTCTAAACTCGGCTAGAATCAAGTTATGCTCTGTTTTGGCTTCAATGGGCTTTAAAACCGCAATTTTCGATTTTTGGCACTCCTTGACTCGAGCTTCAGCCCTCGAGTTGAGGAGTGCCTAAGAGTCGCTAACACGCTTCTTCGAAATTTCTCCCGCCTCGACTCGAGGATCCCGCCAATTTTCCATCCCTCTACTCGAGGCTCCTCCCTCGAGTTGAGATTTCTCCATTTTTGAAAATCCTTTCGCTCGGCTGACCCTCGATTCGAGTGCAGTGTCCCCTCGACCTCAGCTCGAGACCAGGCAATTTTATCAAGAAGGGCTTCGAGCCCGACCCCGTTTTCCAGGTATGTTCGTCTCTTCATTCTAAGAATAATGGTACTCTCGGTTTGGCAAAATTCCAACGATTTACCTGCAAAATGGACGAAAAACATCAAAAACTCACAAAGTAATACTATTTAGGCAAAAGGGTGATACTTTTCACATTTATGCACAAAAATCACACTTTAGCTCACTTTTTGCACTAAAATAGGCCCTAAAAACATGTATCAATTCACTCCAATCATACCCCCAAACTTGAATTGTTGCTCGTCCTCGAGATACGTAGAAACTAAGAACAAAGGAGTGAATTGATTGCAATTATGTCACATGGTACCATAGACGAAATATAAGACAATCGAACTCATCAATGATCACACGTATCAATGCACCTATCCACTAGCCATCAAGATGAATCATGCTCACATAAATGCTCAATCAAATACTCAACACATTTCTCCTTCCATGGAGTGTTTCACTCTTCACTCATGTGTATAAAGGTTTAAAGCACTCAATCATCAAATTCATGAACTTGCACACCATATGCTTGCCAAAAGACTTAATCTCAATCAAAATCACTTGTGATCAATCAAGAATCAAAGAGGTCTTTCTCTTGGTTGTAATGTAGGCTCTTTGGAAAGGTGGGATATTTTTGGATAAGAGTGACTAAGTAGTAGAGACTTAAATGTAAGCTAATCAATACAATTGCACATTCTCTTCACTTTTCATCAAGTAACACTCTTCCTTTTTAACTTCAATGATCAATCCACCATTCACTTGAGCTTTCTCTTTTAAGCTCACTAATTGAATTTTTCTTTTCACTTCATGTTCACTTTTTTCTTCACAATTCAATTTTTTCACAACCTTGCATTTCTTTTATGCTTCATTCATCACTTAGCTCATCATCTTCCCACACTTAGCAATCAAATCACCATCATTAACTAACATTCAAGCTCAACTAAATATAGGACAAGAAAGGCTCACAAAAATAGGCTAAATGGTTTCAATTTCACTTGGCTTGCCAAAGAATATGGATCTTAAGGCTCAACATGGCTTACTAAGGAAATCAAATGTATTTGGTGGGCAAAAATATTTGGCAAAGTGACTAATCATTCCAAACATGGCCTCTTATCATATTCAAGACATCACACAAAGATCAATATCAACAAGTCTAATGGCAAGTTCTAACATACAAATCATGAATGATGCACTCACAAAGAATATATCAAATCAACCATATAAGATGTAAGATTATTAAGGCACAAAAGCTCACGGGCTTCAATTGAGCAATGAATTAAGCATCATCAATCACATTCATCTTCACATAATAAATCAAGAATGCTAGCTTCAAGCCACACATCAACTCATGATCAAATCAAAATCCAATAAGTCTTGCAAATCAAACACAAGTGCTCATGTACATAAATCCAAGCATACTCACTACCACAAGAATAATACTCAAAGATATATCAATGAATCCACCATTAAGCTCAAATCAAAGAATAAGGAATCAAAAGATCATCAAATCACAATCATCAATAGACAATAGCTCAAATATAATCAAGAGAATCATCGCATCAATAAAATCATCAAACCATCAAAATCCAAATCATCACATCATCAAGTTAATCAGAGTACTATCTTCACAATAAAGAGTACAATCACCAAGAAGATAAGTATCTAAAAACTAAGGAGAGGGAATGAGGAATAGGGGATAGCCCTAATAGTCGGACGGCGGCGGTGGAGGAGGGTAGCTCGGCCCGAAGTTCCACGAGCTCATCTCGGTAGGAGGGCATACATGTCATGTTGAGTCTTCGTGAGACTCTTTCTGCATCCTCCTAGTCTCTTCATTGAATCTGCGAGAATCCTCAATCATATGGTACATCTCATCATGGCGGGTCAAGCTCTCAATATGCATCCTTTGACTATCCGCCCACATCTGCTCAGCCAATACCCAAGGCCTCTGCGATGAACTCCCGCCTTATACTCTCTACTCCTCATCTCATCCCGCCGGTACATGTTAATCTCCGGCTGGTAATCCTCATCCATCTGCATGTGGCTCCTCCGCCTCGGCTCCTTGTCATCCTCGGCCTCGAATCATCCTCCTCCTCCTCACCTCTGCTCTCACCGCAACACCCTCATCATCAAAATCGTAATCGAACCTAGCTGCTGGCCATCATTATCATCGTCGTCCTCCTCATCTCGAAGCACATCCCCATGCTCTCTCGTGTAAGCATCTATAGCATCGGTGTGACGCTGTGACCACATGCGAAGGTTGATGGTCACAAAAGCAAGAGATCCAAATACCGTAGTCAACCTCTTATTCGGCAGAGGGAATCGGCTACCGTGATGCCGCTGGAAACACCACGTCCTACCTATGCGATCAAGTGTCCTCATGTGTCGCATCGTATCGGTAGTAAGATCAGGACCATCTAATGCGACAAGGTTATGAGTAGGGATCCCGAGATGCTCAGCTATCAAAGTAATCATGCCACCAAAGTTGATCTTCTTGAATTTTGTGCTCGTAGTCGCCTCAAACAAGTAGCAGAGGTATGCGGTAGCGTTGAATCTAACTCCATGCAAGAAGCACCACAAGACGTACAACTCCTCGGATACCACGGCTCCTCCCTCCGATCTCACGAATATGGTGCTCGCGAGAATCTTTTCTAAGTATCGGACTACCGGGTTCCGAATGTGCGTGCTCTTAGATATTCCATGAACAAACTCAGCCGGCTAGGTGCCCCTGAATCAAATACGCCTCCCGAACTTTTTGGCGTTGTACTCCTCCCTAATGTTGAATAATGATCTATCGGGGTCGGTGGGCGCGCCAAGAATCTCATTGACCTCGTCCAAAGTCAACTCATACTCATTCCCCATGAGCTCAAAAGTGATTTTCCTTGCGAACTTGGCCCTCCCGGCCTTGTGGACCTTAACCGTGCAAAGGAACTTGAGGGTGAGTCCAAGATGAGTCCTAGGCCTCTTGGCTAGGAAGCCTCCCATTCCTACTTACTCAAAAAGTCGAGGGATAACATCCTCGATCCCCATGGATAGCATGCGATTATGATCGACTAATCGGGTCTTGACCACTTTCTTATAAAGCTCGGCATAAAGGATGATATGCTTCCTCCATTTATAATCGTCCCACCGAATTCCCAATTCGGTGGGCATCCTATGCGCAAATCGTATTACCTCCTCTCTCTCTCGGATTTACGCATCCGAATAATTATGGCCGTCAACTCCCCTAAACATGGTTTCTGCACAAATAATCCCAATTAACACAAATTAGTCCCACGTTAAAATGCAAGCTCAAAATATCACTCTAACCATGGATGAGTCAACAATAATACATCCAATCTCAACAAAATTCCTAGTGACTAGGCAATAAATCCTCAACAAATGGTCAATGAGTCAACTCAAACAAATATGGTCCATAGACATGTTCTATAATCTTCTCAAAACATGCATACTTACTACATGGCTTCAACAATAAACACCCACAAATTAAGCTCATCAAATATCATGCAATTAAGCTCCAAAAATTATATCTACAAAACTCAAGCCAACTAGCAAGCATTTAGACAACTAAGCATCATCAACAATGAACTTCTATCATCACAAAAACCTCAAATCGACCAAATTTTCCAACAATTGCACTAGGAAAATCCTACAAAGTATGCCAAAAATCACAATTCAAGCCAAATTCCACAAATAAACGAGCACACATCATATACAAGACTAAACATGCTCCTAAAATCCTCAATTAATTCAAATATTCTCAATAATGACTTCAATTTATCAACATCAATCATGCATACCAAGTGCTTGACAAAATGCCCCAAAACAAATTACAATTCAATGAATTCATGCAATTTTATCAACACCCAACACAACAATCATACTTTAACAATGAAATTGAAAGCCAAATGAGAAGAGTTTACATACCTTATTGAGGAAATTCGGCTTGGAATGAAAAAATTTGACACCCACGTACTCTCCACAAAAGCCCCAAATTTGATGCAAAAACCCTCTAAATCCACTCTTTAATGCAATAAGATGATAATGTGATGAAACAATGATGATTGAACTGTGAAAATGGCGTGAAATCGACGGAAATAGGGTAGAGACGGAGAAGGGATCGTGAAATGCCGAGAAAACCCTCAAGTCGGGGTTCAAACCGAACTCCGCATTATTATAAAAGACACCGGCCTCGAGTCGAGGGTCAGGCCTCGACTCGAGGGATCCAATTTTTCAAAAGCCTCGACTCGAGGTCTCACGCACGACTCGAGGAACGCGACAAATTAACCCCTCGACTCGAGGTACCACCCTCGACTCGAGGATAATGCAAAAACCTGAATTTTGACTTAGTGTAAATCCCTCGACCCGGGGCCATGCACTCTCGACCTAGGGTCGAGTCCAGGAATTTTTGATTTAAGGACCGACCCGACCCCGAAACTCCTAAAAATGACCTCTATGCCCCTAACGAACCCAAATATGCAAGAAATTACCGTTTTGGTCCCTCGATTTAAGCCCGGTCGCTCATTCGATCGAGGAGACCAGGTTCTCTTCCTTTATGCTCATTTTCACCAACTTTTAAGCTCTCCTTTCCTTCTCGATTCCTTTTGCAATTCCGATCCTTTTTCAATCCACGTAGTGAGTATACCTACAAACAGCAAAACAATTCATCAAATAATCATCACTAAGAGATGCATTTCTACCCTAAATGACATACACCCCCAAACTTGAATGAAGATATGCCTTCAAAATTTGGTATGGAAATGATACAAGTATGCAACTCTTAAATGATGTTAACAAATAAGCTCAATATTCCAAATACACTTTATCCATCAACTAACATATTCTCCTAAGCATGAGCAATTCCCAAAAATTCAAGGCAAAAATTCCACAAAAAGGACAAACACAAAAACACAAAGCAAACACACAAAAGCAATGAAACGATGGGTTGCCTCCCATCTAGCGCTAGGTTTAACGTCCTTTGCCGGACGGAACTGAAAGAGTTCATACTTCCCTTTCATTGATCAAATGAGGGTGGAACTTGTGCTTCACTAGATGTTCCTTTGCAAAAAGGCAACACCCCCACTTATCCACTTATCTCCTACTTCAAAACTTTCCTTCCTTTTCTCAAGTGGTGCCTTTTTCTCAACCAAACCCCCAAACTTGAGCCATGCTCAAGTTTGGTCAAATCTTTCTCATCTTCTTCCTTCTCTTTTCACCTGGGTCAAGCAAAGGGTCCTTTATCGCTTTCTCCTTCCTACAATCATCAAGGGAAACACAAGACTTGTTAGAAATGATTTTACAAGAGGGAAGGAAATGCTCATTAACTAAAGGATGAGTAGAAGTAATAGGTGTAGAAACTTCCCTTTCAATGGAAGGGCATTCATCAAGAATCTCTATGTATCCACACGTCTTCTTCTCTACCTTTCTTTGAGCAACCTCTTCCTCATGAACTCTTGTAAATGTAACTTCATCACCATTTGAACTCAACTTAAGCTCTCCTTTTTCCACATTAATCATAGCCTTGCCCGTTGCAAGGAAAGGTCGACCAAGGATGATCGGTGCCTCAAGTTCCTCCTTCATGTCTAAGACAATGAAATCCACCGGGAATATGAGTTTACCAACCCCTACTAACACATCTTCAATAATCCCAAATGGTTGAGCATATGATTGATCCGCTAATTGAAGATTGATGTTCGTAGGAATCACCTCTCCTAGATCGAATTGCTTGAACACGGACAATGGCATCACATTAATACTTGCTCCTAGGTCACACAAGCCTTGAATGTTTACCTTCTCTCCAATCTCACATGGGATAATGAAGCTTCGGGATCCTTTTTCTTTTGTGGCAAGTGTCTCTCCAAGATTTCTTTGCATTCTTCCACTAGCTTGAGCATCCCCTTTTCATCCCAACTCCTTTTCTTGGACATAATTTCTCTCAAGAACTTCTTATAGTGTGGAACTTGTTCAAGGGCCTCCAAAAGTGGGATATCAACATGCAAATTCTTGAAAATCTCTAAAAACTTACCAAACTCTTCATCAAATTTCTTCCTCTCTAGTCTCTTGGGAAACGGAACCGGATTAGCCTTCATTGGAACTCCCCATTCATTCTTTGATTTTTCTTCCTTCTTTGCATTTCCCCTCATTTTCACCTCTTCTTCACTTTTCTTCTCCTCCACAACCACTCTTTCTTGTCTCTCTTCTTCCTCATTCACCACCTCTTCTTCAAACTTCCCTTCTTTGGACATTTTTGGACTTTCATAGCTATTGCCACTCCTTAACTTGATTGCACTACAAATCTCTTTAGGGTTCGGATCGGTAGTGGATGGATACTTTCCTTTATTTTGTAGATGGTCCACCGTAGACGAGAGCTTTCCAACCGTAGTAGCAAGTTGCCCTACTTGATGCTCGATCCTCTTGAAACGAGTGTCCATTTGCTTCCCTATATCATCAATCCTTGAGTCATTAGCTTCCAATTTCTTCACAATCAACCCCAAAATCTCCTCCGTGGTAGCCTTTCCTTCATTATTAGGAGCCTTTGCACCGGATCAAATCCGGGAGGAAATTGAACGGCGGCTCTCGGATTGGCATATGAAAAATTTTTGTGTCTCCACCATGTATTTCCATTAAATTGAGCTTGCGGTTGAGGTTGGTAGCTTCCTTGTGGCCTATTTTGGTAAGGCATTTGGTAAGGCCTTCCTCCTTGATAATTCCCTTGAAAATTTCCTCCTTGATAGCCTCCTTGGAATGGAGGCCTACCCATATAGCTAACTTCTTCAACCGGCAATGGACTTGGACAAACATCAACATGAGGAACGGATGGATTCACACTTGCTTGGCCTTGTGAAGTAGTAAGAGCTCCCAATCGGTCCATCATAGTCATCATCATACTCTTCATCGACTCGATCTCATCTACTTGTGACACCCTATGATGTGCTC
This sequence comes from Paraleonurus japonicus, assembly GCA_030762865.1. Lineage (NCBI taxonomy): Eukaryota > Viridiplantae > Streptophyta > Magnoliopsida > Lamiales > Lamiaceae > Paraleonurus > Paraleonurus japonicus. The sequence continues at coordinate 33,563,603 of CM061053.1, read as the reverse complement.
CCCGATTAACCGACACTTGGAATGAATCTGGAGCTATGTTCTCCATTATTTCATTCATTTGCCCCACGGTTTTAGACCAAATCGATCCATTAGCACAAGCATTCAAAAATGACCTATCCCCATCCGTCAAACCATTGCAAAAGTACATAATGGTATGCTCTTCTCGAAAACCGTGTTGAGGACAATTTATAAGTAACATGCCATACCTCTCCTACGCCTCCGGTATCGTCTCCCCATTCTTTTCGGAAGTGGGAAATAGCCTCCTTAGCTTGCACGGTCTTTGACGGTGGGTAGAACTTCATCAAAAATTTCTTGGACAACTCTTCCCATGTACGTACGGTCCCGGACGGTAATGAATTAAGCCATGCTTTTGCTCTTCCTTTCAATGTAAAGGCGAAAAGCCTCAACTTCTTCGCATCTTCGGGTACCCCATGGTATTTTATAGTGTCGGCAATCTCAAGAAATTGTGCCATATGTTGATGTGGGCACTCATTTTCATCTCTTCCTTCAAATTGCTTCTCCCTAAGCATTCTCACTAAAGCGGGACTTATCTCAAAGTTATTAGCATCTATCCTCGGCCTTGCTATCCCATCATAGTGCTCTCTATGTTGTGGTTCAAAGAATTCTCTCAAAGGCCTTCCTTGAGGTGGTGGCTCATTTACGGGTTGTGGTTGGGCATTTGGTATGTGAGGCGGCTCATGATATCGTGGCTCTTGGTTATACGGCATATAGGGATAGTATGGTGAAAATTGTTGTGGATGAGGTGGATAATAGGGATATTGATGAGCTTGTGGAGGATAAGGGGTAATTTTGTGGTGGCATCCCTTGAGGGAAAGGGCCAACTTGAGCATGGAAATGATTCCCATTACCTCCATGTTCTACTCCTCCTTCTCCTTGTCCATGTACCTCCTCAACTTGAGGTTCACCCACTATTCTTTCCTCATGCCTTTGATCTTCCCCTTCCATAGCTTCCCTTCTTCTTCTCACATGATTCCTTCTCAAAGTAGCCTCAATTTCGGATTTAGTGGCAAGGGTGGAACACCACTCGATCTTGTTAGCATGCACCTACAATGCCACAAATCCAAGTATCAACTTCAAACCAACAAAATCAACAAAAACAAAAACAAAAGCAACAAATAGCCACTTCAAACAATCCTTAAATCTCACTTATAGGCGCAAAACTAACTCCCGGCAACGGCGCCAATTGATTAGAGTGTATAGGGCAAGAGCTTTTAAGACCAATCGCAAAATATCGAACCCAAGGGAGAAAGTATGCAAACGAAATTCAAGGATAAGAGTTCTAAATGGCTAAAGTTGCAACAAGTTATTGGACTAAAATCTCTATAAAAATGCAAGAAATTAAATGGCAAGATTATGCAAATAATATATCAAACACCTAAAATGCAAGATCAAATACACTAAAATCAATGGGGGATTAGGGTGCAAGGGATAATCTCCATCAAGGAATCCATGATTAACAAGCTATGATTGTATCCAAATGCAAATCAATCAAATTAGAAAGCATAAACCATTGTTGGTCCCGATTAGTTGAGTTGATTATGAAGCTTTGAGTTAACCTTCTAGAACAAAATCTAGAAGGGGGTTGAATAGATTTTGTAGATTTTTCAAATCTTTTAAAACTAATTTAAAGTAGCAGATGTACACAGCGGAAATTCAAGATTATACTCAACTTTTAATAAGATCAAAAGCACACCGATATTCGATTTTAACTTTGATTCGAGATTAATCTTTGAACGATAAAATGTAAACCGAACGAAAAGTAAATGAAAGCAAGAAAGAACACCAGATTTTATAGTGGTTCGGATTATAACAATCCTACATCCACTCTCCTCCCTCAACTTGAAGAAGGGTCTCCACTATCTCGCTTGCTTACTTACTTTACAATCTTACAACTTACAACTTGATCTTCAACTCTTCAAAATGCTAATCAAACTTGTGAAATCTAACTCTAAGAAAAAGAAGTGTATTTGAAGATGTGAAATGAAGTCTTCTACAAACACTCGAAAATTCTATGAAGAAATCTTGTGATTTGAAAACTTGTGATTTGAGAGAATAACTTTACGAAAATAACTTGTGAATTATCTGTAAAAGAAGTGCATAGACCTATTTATAAGTCTGAAAAGACAGTTAGTTTGTTAGTCGGTTCTAACAAACTAAAACCGCTTTAACAAACTTAATCTTGAAAACTCGCTCTAGACCTTAGCCGTCTTTGCTCTACTCGTCTGCACTGACTCGGTGAAGACTCGCCTTTCTTATTCTACTCAGCTTGTCTCGACCTTGTCTGAGCTCTTTATGTTCGTCTCCTTGCGAGATGACTAGAATCAAGCTCGTCTCCGCACGACTTGTACTCTTCCGCACCTCGGTGACTAGATTGATTCTCTACCCCGTCTGATCGGCTTAGCTTACGATCTCAATCTCACTTGTTCTACGGGTTGTCCGATCATATGAGCTGCTTCTTTTAACTCATCAAAACTTCTTGATCCAACAACCATCATGAAATTAATCACTCCATTAATATCATTATGCCTAATGTGAGTATCCTTAGTTCTTCCCATCTCTCAATGTAGAAGTCCCCAATTCATACAATCATGCAAAATTGAAACCCGATTAACACCTAATCACGTTAGCTCAACTCTCGCCTATTGCTAGGGTGATCAACCATTAATCAAAAGAGACAATTTTTCATGAAGCACAATTAAGAATCACAATTAGGAAGCAAGCCAATTCAATTGATCACAATTATCAACAATCATAGCATGAGGCAATCACTTCATCCCTAATTTCAATTATCCCAAGCACAAAGCTATTAGCCCATGGTGCTACAAGCAAAAGTCATGGGTAGAAAATCTAAGAAAGCAATTAACAATCTAATCAACACAAGCAATGAATTAAAGAGAACAAAGGGTAAGAACATCACCAATTGAACTTCAATAGACAAAAATAGGAATGATTAATCTTCTCCAATGCTTGAATTCCACTTCTCTACTCCCAAATCACAGCTGAAATCTCCAATTACAATCAATCAAAATGCTAATCTAATGGACTAAAAGTAGAATCTAATCTAATTCTAACAATCTATGGCAATTACAATGGAAATCAAGCTACAAAGTGCAAAATTCGCCTAAGGAACCTCCCTGAAACCGCTCTAAACCGCTATAATTAAGTTATGCTCTGTTTTGGCTTCACCGGGCTTTAAAACTGCAATTTTCGATTTTTGGCACTCCTCGAGTCGAGGAGTGCCTAAGAGTCGCTAACACGCTTCTTCGAAATTTCTCCGCCTCGAGTCGAGGCTCACCCTCGACTCGAGGATCCTGCCAATTTTCCATCCCTCGACTCGAGGCTCCTCCCTCGAGTCGAGATTTCTCCATTTTTGAAAATCCTTTCCCTCCAAATGACCCTCGAGTCGAGGTCTGTGTCCCCTCGACCTGTGTTCGAGACCAGGCAATTTTATCGAGAAGGGCTTCGGGCCCAACCCCCATTTTTGTCCGGTATGTTCGTCTCTTCATTCTAAGAATAACGGTACTCTCGGTTTGGCAAAATTCCACCGATTTACCTCGCAAAATGAACGAAAAACATCAAAAACTCACAAAGTAATACTTTTAGGCAAAAGAGTGATACTTTTCACATTTATGCACAAAAATCACACTTTAGCTCACTTTTTGCACTAAATCGTTGTTCATGAATTATTGAGAGATTTAAAGACATCTCTGCCGCTTATAAACATAAAAGACAGAGAATTTGGCTTTAAAGGATTAAATTCAAATTCTAATCAAAGGAAAGCGGTGATGAACTATCCAAAATGAGGAAACATTCAAGGGGGAATGTTTTCCCAGCCGAGGCTAGTACATCACCACCTTACCCGAAAGATTAGAAAGTGAATTGAAAACTTTAAAAGACAAATTTGAATTAATCATGCTGAAATGAATTAATTAAGAAAGACAATGAGAAGCTAGTCTTCAAAATTAGTCAACTTAATAATTCACAATCAGCAATAGATCATATCTTTAATTCATCTCAAAAATCCCATGACAAAACAGTCTTGGTTATGATAGAAATAGTAAATCGGATGTACAAAAACCTAGGAAATTTGTAAAAGCATCCGATCAATCAAAAGAGGTTAAAATTGGTCCTTAGAAACCAATTAGTCAAGTAAGGATTTGCATCTCCCACTTGAAAACAAAAATTCAAATTTGAGGACTCCTTATCAAACTAAGAGAAATCCAAGAACCAAAATAAGAAGAAATTCTTATTATAATCCTTTTGATGGGAGAAGCGAGATGTTATCCCAAATTTCCTAAGTTTAGGAAAATTACTAAATCAATACAACAAGTTATCATTTAAAAGTGATACAATTGTAGACAGATTTAGTAGAGAGACCAAGTCTGATTTATTATTTGGAGATGAGATTTTTATTTGGTTACCTAAAGTGATGCTTGACCTTCAAGGACCCAAGATCACTAGGGTACCTTATAACTAATCTGCTTTTCAGATTCATAGGGATCATCACTCAAGGAAGAGATCTTAGCTTCCATATGGTACATTGATAGTGGTTGTTCACAACACATGACCCATAACAAGAGGTCGTTATCAAATTTCCAAAGCATTGATGGTCCAAGAGTATTATTTGGAGACAATAATTGTGGTCGACTAAAGGAGTAGGTACTGATTATGAAGGATATTCAGTATCTCGAGGTATATTTTGTTGAAGGTTTGAAACATAATCGCTATCTGTTTTCCAGCTTTGTGATAAAGGTTTTCACAAATTTTCTAATGATAAATGTGATATCTTAGATAATTCCTCGGTATAAGGTACTTTTACTCGGCTTCGGACATGGTAATGTCTATGTGGCCAACTTTAATAGTTGTCCCAAAGATACTTGTCTGATAGCTAAGGGTGGAGATGATCTCACTGGCTATGGCACAAGAGGCTTAGTCATCTCGAATTTCAAGACCCTTAGTAAATCGGCTAAAAAGAACCTTGTTAAGGGATTAACCGAGAAACTTTTATCTACTGATCTTAAATGTGATGCTTGTCGAGAAAGGTAAACAGCATAGACACTCATTTAAGAGTATTAACTCCTCTTCATCCGAAAGAGTGTTGCAACTACTTCATCTGGATCTGTTTGGACCTCGTTTCTCCTCTCGGTTTAAGTGGAAGGAAATATACTCTTGTTGTAGTAGATGACTTTTCTAGATACACTTGGGTTATATTTCTTTTCAAGAAAAATGAGACTATAAACAAGATCCCCGATCTGCTTGCATGCATTCGTAATGAAAAGGGTGTTAATATTATTAAAATAAGGAGTGATAAGGGCACGGAATTTTTGAATTCTTGTTTATCTAACTTTTTCAATGAGTGTGGAATTATTCATGAGACATCTTCTGCAAGAACTCCTCAACAAAATAGAGTGGTTGAAAGAAGGAATAGAACTTTGAAGGAAGCAACAGAGCATGTTAGCCGAGTATGAAACCCCTCACAGTTCTCGGGTCAAGCCATCAACACACTTGTTATACCCGTAACAGGTGCTTAGTTGTTAAAGACAAGGGTAAGACTCCATATGAGATTTGGAAGGGTAAGATTCCAAGAATCTCATATTTCGAGCTTTTGGTTGTAAGTGTTTTATCCATAACAATGGGTAATCTAAGTTAAGAACTTTTGATGCTAAGGCACTGATGGAATATTCTTGGGATATTCCAACACTTCCAAGGCATTTAGAGTTTTTAACAAGACAACCCTTTGTATGGAGGAAACCCTCATGTTGTTTTTGATGAGTTGTATTCCTTCTCAAATAAAGTGAATCAAATTTCTAAAGTCTAGATAAAATTGAATCGACCAAGACTAAACATAGAACTGTCTATCTACCTAGTCTTGATTCGTAATCGATGAAGAAGAATCTCCATCCGATAATCAAGACAACTTCTCGATCGACTCCATCGTAATGTACACCCTTGACATCACCGGTCAGCGGGGTCACCGATGAAGGGGTAATGTCACCGAGGTAGAGTCGAGGAGTTGCCTACCGAGACTCAAGATGAGGATCCTCCTCCTCACATAGGCAAAAGGATGAGAAGCTACCATCCATCCGATCAGATTATAGGAGACCCATCTAGTAGTGTGCGGACACGAATGATGCTGGACTCGAAAGTCTTTCCACTGTTATGTGCCACTTCTTGAACCCAAGTCTATTGAGGAAGCTCTATCTCGATCCAAACTTGATAATCGCCATGCAGAGGAACTGCATCAGCTTGAAAGACAAAATGTTTGGGAATTAGTGGAAAGACCCTTACACGAGAAAGATTATAGGCACCAAATGGGTGTTTAAAAATAAAGCAGATGAGAACAACATTATTGTTCGAAATAAGGCAAGATTGGTTGCTCAAGGTTACTCACCCGAGGGGATAGACTATGATGAAACCTATGCTCCAGCTGCGATTAGAAGCAATAAGGTTGTTCTTGGCATTTGTGCATATAAATCTTTCAAAGTCTTTCAAATGGATGTTAGGTCTGCCTTCCTTAATGGTGTGTTGCTTGAGGAAGTCTATGTGGAGCAGCCTCCCGGGTTTAAGATCAATAACAAGGTCTATAAACTCAACAAAGCTCTATATGGACTCAAACAAGCTCCCGAGCTTGGTATGATACCTTATCTCGATTTCTTGACATCAAATGGTTTTTCAAAAGGTAGGATTGATAGAACTTTGTTTAGAAAGGAAATAGATGGTAACATCTTATTAGTTCAAATTTATGTAGATGACATAATCTTTGGTTCACTTAATCTAAATTATGTGAAGAGTTTAGTATTCTCATGAAAAACAGGTTTGAAATGTCAACGATGGGTGAATTAACATACTTTCTAGGCTTACAGATTAAACAGATGAGTAAGGATATATTTATACATCACTAAATATGCTAAGGATCCTGATTGAGAAATTTGGAATGACTACTAGCAGAGATGTTAAAATACCTATGGCAACTAACTTCTCTATGGATTCGGATGAGCGGGGATACCCACAGATGCAACGGAGTATCGTGGGTGATTGGATCTCTTCTCTATCTCACCGCAAGTAGGCCGGATATAGCCTTTGCGGTTGGGGTATGTGCAATTTTCCAGTCTAATCCCAAGAAAACTCATCCTGAGACGGCTAAGAAAATTCTTAAATATCTCAAAGGAACCTTGCAAGTAGGGTTATGGTACCCGGTGATGACAACTTTGGTGACAAGTTATTTAGATTCGGACTTTGGAGGATGTAAGATTGATAGGAAATCCACTTCAGAACTTGTCAATTCTTAGGCAACAAATTAATTTCTTGGTTATCTAAGAAACAGACATTTGTTGCCACCTCCACAATCGAAATCAATACATGGCACTGGAAGTTGTTGCTCTCAACTCCTCTGGATTAGTCAACGGCTTAGAGACTATAATATTCAAACATCGCTTGTTCCTATTTACTTGTAATAGTAATAGTGCAATAGCAATGACTTACAATCCTCGTTTCGCATTCTAGATGTAAGCATATAGACATTAGGCATCATTTCATTAGAATTGAGAAGATAGCCACCGAGTCACAAAGAGCGAGACATTCTTACAAAACCATTAGCTGAGTCTAGGTTTAAAGAATTATGCTTAGAATTAGGACTACTTGATTCATCTTTATCTGATTTTTAAATTGCTTGCATCGATTAATGTATTCCTTAATTCGATTTTCTCTTTTCTTTAAATCAATGTCTAGAAAGAATTATCGACTAGATATAAGTCAAAGGACAATCGTGTAATCGATATCATTGATTTCCTTCTTAGGAATCAAGAATCAAGGATTAGTCATATTGACCTTATCGACATGATGATTACTTATCGACATTCGGTAAATCGACGAGGGCACAATAGTCGGTGATTTTCTTAAAAGCAGATGACTATCAACACCCCATCCGATCTACCTCAAGCTACTAATGGTTTTCTTTAAGTCTATGTCTTTGCAGAATAGGTCATAAGATCGATTGTTTCACCTCATCTTTCCTCAATCGCTTACTCGAGACACCTTTTGTTCCTAAATAAACTCAATTTTTTAAAATTCTTTTTGGTTTGATTGGTTGGAAAACCTAGCTTTAGAAAATTAAGTGCGAGACTGTTTATTTAAATATTTTTAAGATTGCTAAAAAGTTAAAACTAAGTCGTTTTTGAAATCAGACAGTTACTTCATCGAGATGACTTTACAAATCCATCCTGCTTTAAAACCCATTTGTTTGAAAACCCTTATATGAAGTAAGGTAACCCTAGGCTGACGTCAGTATACTTCCCGCATAAAGTAACCTACATCTGTCAAATCAACGATCTATAAAGTAACTATTTACGCATTCCAAAGGTGAGTAACATCCACACGCCGAATACCACTCGTTTATCTTGATTTTTAACCGTTGATTCTTGCGCAAAAACTTTTTGAATAAATGGCTTAGATCAATTCAAATTTTCTAAAAGCCGGTTTCTCTTTCCAATCTTCCCTTCTATAAATACATCTTCTTCCTCACCAATCTTTTTCACTCTCGTAAATTCATACATACACTCGCAAATTTTCAAAAACTCTCGCTTATTTTCATGAGTACTTCTCAAAAACAACTTGGAGTTACATCAACCATGGTGGATGTTCACAATGATACGTACAACAAGAAGATAAAGTTGGAGATGTATGTCGACTTTGAAACAACTTTTGATGGTGAATCAAGGGAGATACTAGATTTATTGGAGAGGGCGGGGTTGAGGACTTTGTGTTCCAAGAAATCCTCCAATAAAACTCTGGACATGAGAGGGATCGAGTTCTACGTTAATGGGACATTCGAGAATGGAGTATTCAAGACCAGCAGTATACGGCGAGGTTCTTCTTCTTGTTACTCCGGTGGAGGTGGCCCACATTTTTACACGAGCGGTGAGGGAGTTAACCCCCTCACATACAAGTCCGATGACTGGTATAATCATTTGAGATGATTGCCCGAGAGTCGATGAGGGACCGGCGATTGGAGCCGAAGAAGAAGATGCTCCGCGGAGATATCGTCTTCGATGACGATTGTGACGAAGGTGATTCTTGGGGAACAGAGTTCCCATGATGGGGCTGACCGAGACCCAGTGTGCGTTATGAGGGCAATAATAGACGGAGTTCAAGCCAACTAGGCTGGGATGCTACTTGGAGAAGTTTGAAACGGAAAGGAAAAGGCTGGAGGTGGTAGGCGGAAAGTGGCAAGGCGAGGTCGATCACCAGCCTATTCAATAAGGTGACGGTGATTACGGAGGACTCTGCTGTCATTTGAAATAAAGCTGGGCTGATGGAGTCAGGCCCTACACAAAAGCAGAAAGGGATCCTCGACTAAGGATGAGCCGCTTGGGGCTCCAGTGACTCGAGATGAAGGAGGAGTTGAGGTCGGAGCCCGTGCACCAGCAGCGAGAGGAAGATGAGGAGGAGGAAGAAGAGGAAAGAGAGGAGGAGGCTGCCGACGGTGAGCTCACCGAGGCTTTACAGCGATGAAGGCAAGGAGAAGGCCAAGAGGAGAAGGAGGTTGGTGAAAACCTCGTAGCTTGGGGGAACGTCTGGCTGAGCAGTAGAGTCTTCTGAAGAGGCAACGACGCTGAGATAGCAGCCTGTGGTCCAATCGGAGGAGGTTCAAGACATAAGCTCGAGAGGACACCCTCCCCCACTCACGGTCGGGTACAATTCTCCCCCTCCCCTCTCCAGCCCACTCGCGATGAAGAAGTGACCCAGGCTAGCACCTCGAGCCTCTAAAACAGCCTACTCCCAAATCGGTCCAAACCACAACCTCATCTACCCTCCCCCAAACCCAAACTTCATCCCCTCCACCATCCCCCATATCTACCATCTCCCCACCAGCCCTACCCACATCTTCCCAAACTCTCACCCTCGGTCAATCCAACCCATCCTACCCCTGACAACCCCTTCTCCACCACCCACTACTTCGAAATTCCACCCCCTCTATCTTCACCCCCACCAAAACCCTCCTCCCCATCGACGCCCCTACTTCATCCCACCCTCTCGAACCCTAGCCGGTGGATACCCCCAACATTTTGGGGATATCCACATGAGCTCCCCACCCAACTTCTCCCACCACCTCTTCCTCATCCGATTCTGCAGGAAGAGGCCATCCAATCATCGCCATCCCATCAGCCTTTGAGGATCTCGCACAAGAAGATAATATCTAAAGTTCGTAGGCCGATGGAAAGAAAGACGAGGAAGGTGATTCGAGCAGCCACCGATACTATGCTCGCCAACATGCAGACATCGATGTCAATATTTTCCGCAACCTATCAGCCAATCTCAAGACCGCTGTTGGTTCCCGGTGAGTGACACGGAGGAGGAGGTCAAGGCACTCAAGAAGAAGGTAGCGGTGACAATGAAATCCGGTCAATGCACTCACATCCGATCGTAATGACTTCGTGGTTCGTTGCTCGGCTTTGGAAAGATGACTGCACCCTCCAAGATGAAGTCAAAAAGGGGAAGGAGCGAAGGAAGAATGAACACCCTCACACTGGAGTCTTGTAACTCGCAGCACAAGGTAGATTCAAAAGCTCTCACTGAGTTGGAGGCAGCCAAGGCAGACATCAAAATAAAATCGACGAGGCCGCCTTGCAACCGAGGGTGACCCAGATAGGGGAGGCCATCCGAGAGGATGAACAGTAAGAGGAGGAAAGAGGAGGAAGAGAAGTCTAAGGCACTCACTGCCAAGATGAAAGAGTCGAAAAACCCGAGGCCAAGGGCAAGGTTAAAGGCAAGGCGGTTGAGAAGTCCTCATCACCGAGCAAACTGATCACCCGAGCCGAGCGCAAAGAAAAGAGCTCGACTTCTCAAACTTATCACCAAGCTTCGAAGAATCCATGCCGAGAAGGAGAAGTATGAGAAGCAGGAGAAGAAGAGGTCAAGAAGCTGGGAAAGCAGAGTGAAGTGGGACAGGATACTCGGAAGTGGGTATCCAAAGCAGATAAAGCGAACTTCCGCCCGTCCACCGCATGTTAGCTCCTCCCAAGATGGTTTCAGTGGAAATACACAAGTGAATACAAGAAGAAGACCTGGATGCCGAGATGGATGTACTACCGTACATCTTGAAGGCATTTCCATCTGGAGCACTGGATGAGGATATGAGTTGGCATGAATAGATGGAAAAGGAGGACGCCGAGCTATATGGGAAGTCGCTTGATGAGGCACATAATGTGTTCAATCGCTATTTAGTCGCACCCGCCATGAGCAAGTTACCCCTAAGCTGAAAGAAGACGGCTCTCCAGATCTAGAATGGGTCGAACCGTTATAGCCAAAGCGAGAAAGGGAATCCGAGCTCACGAGGCGAGGATGAGCTTAAACAGCTAAGAGCGAGGATTTTCAACCGGGGAACATTCCGTAAGCGGCAGATGGGGAATCGATAGAACAGGATTTTATTTTCCTTATCTTTTATTTTCTATCAGTTCATCTATCTCAGTAAATTTGTAAATTTGTGAATGAATATATTTGGACTTATGTGAATTACTTGTCTTATTTTCTTAAAGTTTTTTTGTTTGCTTTAAAAAAAAACATACTTAAAATTTTTTTCTAAGTATAAATCATCTGAGAATTTTATCTCTCGAGACTTAAAAACTTTTTCTTAAAATTTTTTTCTAAGTCTTAAGACTCAAAATTTTTTTAAGTAATTCTAAAAGAGTCTAAAGGACTTAATTGTTCTTAAGTGCTTTAATGTGATTGGATCTATGGTAATGTGAAAAAGTGTTCGAAATATCTATCCGATTATCTTGACTAACTCTAGTACTAACTTCACTGTGAGTGTGTTTCTTCCTTATAGGTTTTAACTTCATCAAAAAGGGGGAAATTGTTGGATCAAGAAGTTTTGATGAGTTAAAAGAAGCAGCTCGGTATGATCGACGATCCAAGAACAAATGAGATTGAGATCATAAGCTAACTGGTCGACGGGTCGAGAACCAATCTAGTCACCGAGGTCCTGGAAGAGTACAAGTCATCTCAAGACAAGCTTGAGTCTAGTCATCTGCAGGAGACAAACATAAAGAGCTCAGACGAGGTCAAGACAAGCTAAGTAGAATAAGAAAGGCGAGTCTTCACCAAGTCACCGCAGACGAGTAGAGTAAAATCACCGAGGTCTAGAGTGCTTTCAAGATTAAGTTTGTTAAAGCGGTTTTCAGTTTGTTAGAACCGACTAACAAAGTAACCGTCTTTTCGCACTTATAAATAGGACTATGCACTTCATTAAGTAGATATACGTCATACGTAATATTCGTAATACACGTAACACACAATAGACAAGGTTGACCAAATCTCAAATGATCTAAATAGACTTGAACTTAACAAAGTTAAATAAAGGAAAACTTATATTCATAGTTTTGATTCGTATTCGTATGAAGAAGAACTCCTAGCCGAGAATCGAAAGGAACTCCTCTATATGTTCCATTTGAGGAAACACCTTTAACATCATCCGATCGCACAAGGTCACTTGATGAAGGGGAATGTCTACTCAGGCTGAACAAGATGAGTTACTTTCTCGAGTCACCGATGTGGGTACTTCTACTCAAAAGAAAAGGATGAGAAGTTATCATCCAGAATGCAGATCATTGGGGATCCTTCAAGTAGGTCAAAACGAGGACTATGTTGGATTCTCAAAGTATGTTCCGTTGTTATGTATCACTTCTTGAGCCTAAGTCTGTTGAGGAGGCTTTATCCGACCTAAGCTAGGTAATCGCCTTGCAAGAAGAACTCGCATCAATTTGAAAGTGAAATTTTTGGGAGCTAGTGGATAGACCTATTCATAGAAAAATTATAGGCACCAAATGGGTTTTCAAAAATAAAACTAATGAAAACAATGTTATTATTCGTAATAAGGCTATACTAGTAGCACAAGGTTACTCACACCGAGGGATAGACTATGATGAGACCTATGCTTGTCTAAGTTTGGCGGAGGTGTTTCTCTTCCCTTTTCTAATTCTTTTGTGCTCTTTATGATTTTGGGGTTGGATGAGCTTATTGCTTATTGATGATGATGCTATAATTGTGTCTTGGTTTCCTTGTATATTTTGAGCTTAATTTGTCTTGAGCTTAATTGTGGTCTTATTGCATATCTTTTAGTATCATCTTGATGTAGTGAGTATGCTTGGGATTATGTACATGTGCACTTATGCTTGATTTGCAAGGCATATTTAATTTAGATTTGATCATGAGTTGACCTGTAGCTTGATGCTAGCATTCTTGATTAATTGTGTAAAGATGGATGTGATTGACAATGATTGATTCATTGCTCAATTTAAGCCCGTGAGCTTTTGTGCCTTAATAATCGTACATCTTATACGGTTGAATGATTTCTTTGTGAATGCATCCTTCATGATTGTGTATGCTAGAACTTGCCACTAGACTTGTTGATATTGATCTTTGTGTGATGTCATTAAAGTGATAAGAGGCCATGTTTGGAATGATGAGTCACTTTGCCAAATTTTTCCTACCAAACACATTTTATTTCCTTAGTGAGCCATCTTGAGCCTAATATGCTTATTCTTTGGCAAGCCAAGTGAAATTGAAGTTATTTGCCTATTTTGATGAGCCTTCTTGTCCTATGTTTAGTAGAGCTTGATTGTTGGCTATAGATGGTGATTGGATTGCTAAGTGTGGGTGGAAAATGATGTGCTAAGTGATGATGAGAAGAAAGGGTTGTGAAGAAAAATTGAATTGTGAAGAAAAGTGAGAAGTGAAAGAAAAGAAAGATTCAACTTGTGAGCTTAAAAAGAGAAAGCTCAAGTGAATGGTGGTGATTGATCTTTGAAGTGCAAAAGAAAGAGTGTGCTTGATGATGAGTGAAGAGATGAGTTTTGTATTGATTAGCTTACATTCAAGTCTCTACTACTTAATCACTCTTATCCAAATATATCTCACCTTTCCAAAGAGCCTACATTACAACCTAAGAGAAAGACCTCTTTGATTCTTGATTGATCACAATTGATTTTGATTGAGATTAAGTTTATTGGCAAGCATATGGTGTGCAAGTTTGTGAATTTGATGATTGAGTGCATTATATCCTTATACACTTGAGAGTAGAGTGAAACACTCCGTAGAAGGAGCAATGTGTTAAGTGTTTGATTGAGCATTTGTTGGAGCATGATTCATCTCGATTGCTAGTGAATAGCTGCATTGATACTTGTGTTCATTGATGAGTTCGATTGTCTTATACTTCATCTATGGTGCCATGTGACATAATTCTGAAATTCAATCCTTTGTGCTTAGTTTCTACGTTGCTCGAGGACGAGCAACACTTCAAGTTTGGGGGTATGATTGGAGTGAATTGATGCATGTTTTTAGGGCTGATTTTAGTGTAAAAAGTGATCCAAAGTGTTAGTTTTTGTGTTTAAAAGTGTAGAGTATCACTATTTTGCTTAAAAAGTATTATTTGTGAGATTATTGATGTTTTTCATCTGTTTTACAGTAAATCGGTGGATTTTGACCAAACCGAGAGTACCGGTATACTTAGAATGAAGAGACGGATGAAAACAGGAGGTGGAGACCCAACCGAAAAAATGCCCTGGTCTTGACCTCCGGTCGAGACCGCAGGCCTCGACTCGAGGGATGTGAAGAAAAGATAAAAATCAGAAAAGGAAGGCTGCCTCGACTCGAGGGTTGAGCCTCGAGTCGAGGGAGAGGCAAATTGCGAGGGGGAGGATTTTGAAATTCGTTATTTAAAGGGTCAAGCAGAGCATTCCGTAAGATCTTTTCATTAGAGCGATTAGTAGCAGCTTTAGGGCGATTTCTTAGGCCCCAAGCCAATTTTCCATTGTAGGTAGTGTAGAAGGTAGATTTAGATTTAGATTTCAATTGTTGTTGATTAGATTAGCTCTAGATTATCTTTTGATCATTGTTGTTCCTTCAATTCAAGCTTGGATTTCATTTGAAGATTTGTATTGAGTACTCAAGCATTCCTATTTTTATTAATTGAAGACCTATTGGTGATGTTCTTCTTCTCTTCTCTTTTCAATTTCTTAATTGTTGTGATTTGCTTTGTGTTTGTTCAATTCTATCTTCTTCCCATGGATTTTTCCTTGGCACCATGGGCTAACTCTCTTGTGCTTGGGGTAATTGAAATTGATGATGATTTGATTGACTATGCTATGATTGTTGATGATTGGAGATCAATTGAATAGATTGCTTAATAATTGTGATTCAAATTGTGCTTCATGCATAATTATCTTTTTAGATAGTGTTTGATCACCCTAGCTATAGGCGAGAACTGCGCTAACGTGATTCGGGATTAATCGGGTTATAATTGTGTATGAATGTGTGGATTGGGTGCTTCTAATCGAGAGATTAGTTGCACTAAGGATACTCACATTAGTTTGTTTCCTAATTGTGATTCTTAATTGTGCTTCGTGTAAAATTGTCTCTTTAGATTAATGGTTAATCACCCTAGCAATAGGCAAGAGTTGAGCTTACGTGATTAGGTGTTAATCGGGTTACAATTTTGCATGATGGTAAGAATTGGGGACTTCTACATTGAGAGATGGGAAGGACTACGGATACTCACATTAGGCATTGTGATTTTAATGGATTGATTAATTTCATGATGGTTTTATGCTTTCTATCTTAGTTGATTTGCAATTTGATTCAATTGTAGCTTGTTAATCGATGATTCCTTGATGGATGTTAGCCCTAGCACCCCTATCCCACCATTTATTGTTGTTGTTGCTCTCGCATTTTAAGTGTTCGATCATTTATTTGCTTGTTTTAGTTTGTATTTTTGCAAGTGTTTGTAGTGTTAGAGTCATCCCTTGTTGCATCAATAGTCACTAAGAACTCGTATTTCTAGGGCCTCACGTGCATACTTTTTTCCTTGGGTTCGATATTTGCGATTGGTCTTAATACCGCTTATCCGGAAATACTACTCCAATCAAAATGCTAGAATTAAAATCAAACAACAACAACAAAGCAATGATCTAAACAAGAGATAGGCTAGAACAATTACCAAGCTAGGAATTCTCAAAAATCAATGGGGATAGGGGTGCAAGGGATAATATCCATCAAGGAATCAATGATCACAAGTTATGATTGAATCAAATTGCCATTCAACTAAGATAGAAAGCATAAAACCATCATGCAATTAAGTCTCCATTAATCACACAATTTCTAATGTGAGTATCCTTAGTGAAACTAATCTCTTAATTACGAAGCACCCAATTCATACAATCATACACAATTATAACCCGATTAATCCCTAATCACCTTAGCTCAACTCTCGCATATTGCTAGGGTGATCAAACACTAATCTAAAGAGATAAAAATGCATGAAGCACAATTAGAATCACAATTAGGGCACTAACTATAAAAATGCATGAAGCACAATTAGAATCACAATTAGGGCACTAACTATCTCAATTGATCAACAATCATCATCAATCAAAGCACAAGCAATCGAATCATCCTCAATTTCAACTATTCCATGCACAAGTGAATTAGCCCATGTAGCAAATTGCAAAATCCATGGGTACAAAATCTAATTGCATAATCAAAAGGCTAATGACAACAATTAAGAAATTGAAATGAGTAGAGAGAAAGAACATCACCAATTAAGCCAAAATGATCAATATATTGAATGCTTGAATCTTCAATTAGAATCTTCACTTCACTTGAATTACAACTTCAATTGAGAAAACTAATGGATCAAAGTCCAATCTAAGCAACAATTAATGAAATTCTATCTAAATCTAACAATCTAATCAACCTAGAAGGAGAATTAAACTAAGAAACTAAGAAACTCGTAAATCGCCATAAAAACTATGAGTAATTGCTATGGGAAAGGTTATGCTCGTTTTCTGCTCAAATGGATTAATAAGGGGTTTTTTCAAAATCAGCACCCTCGACTCGAGGTTGGGGCCCTTGAGTCGAGCTTTCTTAAGTTGTGCCCACACTTTTCTTAAAGGTCCCACCTCGACTCGAGCTTCCAGCCCTCGAGTCGAGCTTGCCGAATTTCGCCACCCTCGACTCGAGCTTCGTGCACTCGAGTCGAGGCTTCTTCAATTTTTGCAAATCTCATCCTTTGGCTGCACCCTCGTGTCGAGGCTCCTGACCTCGACCAGAGGTCAAGTCCAGAAATTTTCTCGACTCGACTTCCTCCTTCGACCCCCATTTTCACCCATCTCGTTTGTCTCTTCGCCGTATGAATGACGGTACTCTCGGTTTGGTCAAATTCCACCGATTTACCCGAAAACGGGACAAAAACATCAAAAATCCATTAATTCTATACAAGTGATACTCTTCATGTAAAAGAGTGATACTCTACACATTTAAGCTCAAAAACTAATATTTTTCACCACTTTTTGCACAAAAATACCACATCAAATCATGCATCAATTCAGTTTCATCATGCTCCTGCCGCAAGATTAGAAGCAATAAAACTATGTTTAGCTTTTGCCGCCTATAAAGGTTTCAAAGTCTTTCAAATGGATGTTAAGTCCGGATTCTTGAATGGTGTGTTGCTTGAGGAAGTCTATGTAGAACAACCTCCTGGGTTTAGGACAAGTAATAATGTCTATAAACTCAATAAGACACTATATGGACTTAAACGAGCACCTCGTGCTTGGTATGATACTCTATCTTAATTCTTGGTATCAAGTGGATTTTCTAAAGGTAAGAGATAGAACTCTGTTTAGAAAAGAAGTTGATGGTAATATTTTGTTAGTTCAAATCTATGTAGACGACATTATTTTTAGTTCACCTAATCGACTTTATGTGAAGAGTTTGGTGATTTTATGAAAAAGGTTTGAAATGTCAATGATGAAAGAATTGACATACTTTCTAGGCTTGTAGATAAAACAGATTTGAGCAGAGAGACATTTATACATCGACTAAGTATGCAAAGGACATAATAGATAGGTTTGGGATGATAACTAGTAGAGAGGTTAAAATACCTATGACAACTAACTTCTCTATGGATTCGTATGAAAACGGGATACCCACGGATGCAACAGAGTATCTTGGACTGATTGGGTCTTTGTTATATCTCACCGCAAGTAGGCCTGATATAGCCTTTGTAGTTGGGGTATGTGCAAGGTTTCAATCAAATCCTAAGAAGTCTCATCCGAGACAGCTAAGAAAATTTTAAAATATCTAAAAGGGACTCTGCAGGTTGGGTTGTGGTACCCATCCGATGATAACTTCGAGCTATCTCGGTTATTCGTAATGGGACTTTGGTGGATGTAAAATTGATTGGAAGTCCACTTCTGGAACTTGTCAATTTTTGGGTAATAAGTCGATTTCCTGGTTATCCAAGAAATGACTTGCCACATCCACTAATGAACCTGAATATATGGCGGTGAAAGTTGTTGCTCTCACCTCCTCTGGATTAGTCAAGACTTAGAGACTATTATATTCTCACATCATCTCGTGCCTATTTTCTCGTGATGTAATAGTGCTATTGCAATGACTTACAATCCCGTGTTGCATTCTAGATGTAAGCATGTAGATATAAGACACCATTTCATTAGAGATCATGTTGAAAAGAATGACATCGTAATAGAAAAAATAGCATCCGAATTACAAAGACCTCGATATACTAACCAAACCATTAGTGAGTCTAGATTTAAAGAATTGTGTTTATAGTTAGGTTTACTTGATGCATCTCTAGTTGATTCAGTAGTTTGTTGGAACCACCGATTGCCGACTTTACGAAATTATCGATTCGGGATCGTAAGCACATAAACGCAGCAGATAGAATCTGTACCTTTATTCACCGTAATAGGTGAAGAAAAACCAGTTCTAAGGTCAAAGCTGCGATCGAAGGATGAGCCTCGAACCTCACGGTCTTGCCGTATTCCTATCCCTTTCCCTTGGACGTCGAGTGGTCGACGATCCTCCAAGGAATCAGAATCCGCCTCTCTCGATCTCACGTTTTTTCACACCACTGGAGGCTCGATGTTAGGGTTTATTTATAGGCTACAACGGGGACCTAAGGAGGAATTAGGGTTGGGCCTCTGATGGGCCTAAATATTACGTGTTCGATCCGAACACTTTACTTAAGCCCATCAATTATAACTCGATCCACTAAAGAGTTATAATTGAATTACCGCTCTAATCTCATATTATAATATGGGCTCCTTTATTATGTGTACGTTTATTTCCCGTGTTTAAGATATCGAATGTCCATAAATTAATTAAATTACTGACAACTTAATTAATTTATATATAATTCCAAGAGTAGTACCACTCATCTTTATTATTATGTCGGATTAAATCCACTGCAGGTTTACATAATAATCTTTATGAGCTCCTTAAGGGGACATCATCATCCTAAATAATTAGGACACGGATTCCTTCTATAATCAACAAAGACACCATATAAACAATGCTATCTCCCAATTCACCGAGCCTATTGATTTAATAAATCTCACCCATTGGCAAATCAAAGAAACATACATTGAGTACACGTGCCCATTATTATATAGGGATTAAGAAGACGTACATCCATAACAACAGAGGTCTTGTTCTTTTATATAGTCGGTACAAAAGTGAACAACCTCATATGGTCTGCTCAATACATACAAAATATACTAGTGTAACTTTATAGTCAAGATAGACTAATACCAAATTACACTACAACCGCTCCAATGGTTTGTCCAAATCCATCTTGGTTGTGAGCTATTATTTATAATCTATAAGGAATTGATAGCATAATCTTCGTATGACACCACACACCATGTTATCTACGGTATAGATTAACCTCGACAAAATAATGATATATATAACAATCATAAACAATAAGTATTTTGATCATAATGAATCTTATATTAAAAAGATGTTCATACTCAAAAAGATGTTCAAATAAAAGCTAGGCTTATAGTATACATCCTAACAATCTCCCACTTATACTAAAAAGACTATGCTTCCATAATTGCCTGTCATACATCTCGATTCCCATCCCTTCAACATGCCCATCAAAAGCTTTACTGGAAGAGCCTTTGTGAAAGGATCTCGCTAGGTTATCCGCTGATGCAATCTTGGCGACAACAACTTCTCCTCGCTTTACGATGTCTCGTATCGTGGTGCTTGCGCTCAATGTGTTTGCTTGCTTTGTGGGCTCGTGGTTCCTTCGAGTTTGCCACCGCACCACCGTTATCATAATAAATTGTGATAGCTTTAGGCAAACTAGGAATCACTTCTAAGTCCATCAAGAAGTTTCGAGCCATACAGCCTTCTTTGGCCGCCTCGCAGGCCGCTACATACTCGGCTTCCATGGTGGAGTCCGAAACGCATTTCGCTTTACACTCCTCCATACTATGGCTCCACCTCCCAAGGTAAACACATAACCCGAGGTATATTTACAGTTGTCCCTTGTTAGGATGTATACTATAAGCCTAGCTTTTGTATGAACATCTTTCTTGAGTATGAACATCTTTTTTCATATGAGATTCATTATGATCAAAATACTTATTGTTTATGATTGTTATATATATCATTTTTATGTTCGATTAATCTATACCGTAGATAACATGGTGTGTGGTGTCACACGTAAGATCATGTTATCGATTGCCTTATAGATTGTAAATAATAGCTCACAACCAAAATGGATTTGGACAAATCATTGGAACGGTTGTAGTGTAATTTGGTATTAGTCTATCTTGACTATAAAGTTACACTAGTACATTTTGTATGTATTGAAAGCAGACCATATGAGGTTGTTCAATTTGTACCGACTATATAAAAGAACAAGACCTCTCGTTGTTATGGATGTACGTCTTCTTAATCCCTATATAATAATGGGCACGTGTACTCAATGTATGTTTCTTTGATTTACCAATGGGTGAGATTTATTAAATCAATAGGCTCGGTGAATTGGGAGATAGCATTGTTTATATGGTGTGCCGTTGATTATAGAAGGAATCCGTGTCCTAATTATTTAGGATGATGATGTCCCCTTGAGGAGCTCATAAAGATTATTATGTAAACCCCGCAGTGGATTTAATCCGACATAATAATAAAGATGAGTGGTACTACTCTTGGAATTAGATATAAATTAATTAAGTTGTCGTAATTTAATTAATTTATGGACATTCGATATCTTAAACACGGGAAATAAACGCATACACATAATAAAGGAGCCCATATAATAATATGGGATTAGGACGGTAATTCAATTATAACTCTTTAGTGGACTCGAGTTATAATTGATGGGCTTAAGTAAAGTGTTCGGATCAACACAGATATTTAGGCCCATCAGAGGCCCAACCCTAATTCCTCCTTAGGGTCCCTGTTGTAGCCTATAAATAAACCCTAACATCGATTCTCCAGCGTGTGAAAAAACGTGAGATCGAGGGAGGCGGATTCGATTCCTTGGAGGATCGTCGACCATTCGACGTCCAAGGGAAAGGGATAGGAATACGGCAGAAGACCGTGAGGTTCGAGGCTCATCCTTCGATCGCAGCTTCGACCTTAGAACTGGTTACAATTCTTTCCGCTGCGTTTGTGTGATTATGATCCCGAGTCCGATAGTTTCAGAGAGTCGGCGATCGGTGGTTCCAACAGCCCCTATCCGATCGGAAATCGTAGTCTGTGGTAACCCTCAGAAGTAAAGTATCTCGCTTGGTAAACCAAGATATAATTTCTAGTCCTTTTCAGTACTTTAAAATATGCTTTACCGCAGTCCAATGTCCTTGTCTGGGTTACTTTGATATCTGCTAACCATGCCTACGGCAAAACAGATATCTCGGCCTCGTACATAGCATTACATACATTAGGCTTCCTACACCAAGCATAAGGAACCGCCTTCATGTCCTCTATCTCCTTTGGTGTCTTAGGACACATCTCTTTAGATAAAGGTACTCCATGTCGAAAAGGTAGAAAACCTTTCTTGGAGTTTTGCATGCTAAAACAAGCCAAGATAGTATCAATGTATGAAGCTTGAGATAAGCATAACATTCTTTTCTTGCGATCCCTTATAACTTTGATCCCAAGAATATGTCCAACTTCTCCCAAGTCCTTCATATCAAACTGCTTGGACAACCATACCTTTACGTCTAACAACACCTTGACATTGTTGCCAATGAGCAAGATGTCATCTACGTATAGTACAAGAAATACCACCACGTTTCCGCCACTCTTCTTGTATACACATGACTCATCCGGACATTGAATAAATCCATAAGACTCGATTACCTCATCAAAATGGATGTTCCAAGATCTCGAAGCTTGTTTCAACCCATAAATGGACCGATTAAGCTTACACACAAGATGCTCTTTGCCCTTTGCAATGAATCCTTCTCGGTTGCTTCATATAGATGTTTTCTTCAAGACTTCCATTAAGGAAAGCTGTCTTGACATCCGTTTACCAAACCTCATAATTCATATGAGCAGCAATAGACAAAAGAATCCGGATAAACTTAAGCATGGCTACCGATGAAAAGGTTTCCTCATAATCGATTCCTTCTTTTGAGTGTACCCCTTCGCTACAAGCCTTGCTTTGAAAGTTTCTACTTTCCCGTCTTATCCTCTTTTTCTTTTGTAGACCCACTTACAGCCAATGGCTTTTACACCATTTGGTGGTTCTACTAGCTCCCAGACTTGATTAGAATCCATAGATTCTAATTCAGATTTCATTGCTTTTTCCCAAGATTCTGCATCTTTATCTTGGAGTGCTTCGTCAGTAGCTCCGTGGATCCGATTCGTGTTCACTGTACTAAGTCCGAAGACTCTCCCAAAAACATGAATCTATCGGGTTGTCTAACAACCCTCCCACTACGACAAGGCACTTGTGGTAATAGTGTATCATTAGTAGCAGATGATGCGACCCATGTGGTATCTCATCTTGTACTCTTGGTACTAATGTAGAAGTTTCTCCCTTATTTCTTCTAAAATAATTTTACTCATGGGCTTGTGGTCCATTACATAGTCCTCTTTCTAAAATCGGGCATTTGTGCTAACAATTACCCTCCGATCTTTAGGACTATAAAATAAACCACCTTTCGCTCCTCTAGGATAGCCCACAAACAAACACCAACTTCGTATTTAGATTCCAACTTATCAAGATCTCCTTTCAAAGACATGTGCGACTACCCCAAATCCGAATATGTTTGAGACTAGGCTTACGCCCATTCCACAATTCGTGGGAGTAGAAGATACTGTCTTAGAAGGAACCAAGTTCAAAATGTACGCTGCCGTTTCCAGGCATACCCCAAAATGAACTCGGCAATTCGAATAGCTCATCATCGATCTAACCATTTCCAAGAGTGTCCTATTCCTTCGTTCCGCCACACCATTCTCGTTGGGGTGTACCAAAGTGCATAATTGGGATTGAATCCAGCTTCCGATAAGTAATTCCTAAACTCTCCTAAGAGGTACTCGCCACCACGATCAGATCGTAGTGTTTTGATATATTTACCATGACGCTTCTCCACATCAGCCTTGTACTCTTTGAATTTATCAAAACACTCAGACTTGCGGCGCATCAAATAAATATATCCATATCTCGAATAATCATCTATAAAAGAGACAAAATATTCGAAACCACCCCTTGCTTGAGTAGACATAGGACCACATAAATCGAATGAACCAATTCCAACACTTCTTTGGCTCTATACCCCTTGGCTTTAAAAGGCCTTTTGGTCATTTTTCCTTCCAAGCGGGACTCGCAGGTCGGATAGTTTTCCACTTCCAATGAACTCAAAGGTCCATCGACTATCAACCTTTGAATCCTACTCAAGTTAATGTGACCTAATCTTAGATGCCAAAGACATGTTTGGTTCATTTTTGAAGGTTCTTTTCGCTTATTTGAGTTAGAAGATGTACTATTAATTTCCATTTGTTGCTTTGTGGGAGTTATTGGATTAAGAGTATATAAATTGCCAATCAATGTACCGGCAGTATAATAGCACTATTTTTCTTGACAACCACTTTGCTATCAAAAGAAAAACAGAATATCCATCCAAAAATAACTTAGAAACCGAAATCAAGTTCTTTCTAAAACAAGGTACGTAAAGACAATTTCTCAAAACCAAAGTCTTATTCTTATCAAAAATAAATAAACATCTCCCACCGCAATAGCTGCTACTTTCGTAGCGTCGCCCATGTAGATGGTAATCTCACCCTCACTAAGTCCGCCTGATTTCCCGGAACCCCTGCAAAGAATTGCGGACATGATCGATGGCTCCCGTATCTATACACCAGTGCCGGTAGATAACACCGCTAAACATGTTTCAATAGTTAGTGAATAAGATATACCTTCTTTTTCCTTTTACTGGGGCAATCTACCTTCCAATGTCCTCGACAAACGAGGTGCGGGCAGCGCCATGCAATATGGGGTTCGAATCGGGTTCCTCCATCGACCATCCCGATCTGTTCCTATTACGCTTTATCCAACGATCCTATACATCATCTAGATAGAAATAAAACCTACACGACAGGACACGTGGTTATAACTATTACAATCATTCACCAACCCAAAACAAAAACCTCGACAGTCCGAAGGTTTAATACATACATAAACATACATGCCGACCATAATAGTTGGATTTAGGTTCCCGCAAAAAAATATCGTAATATTCGCATACCCAAAATCTACGATTAACATCGAATCCCTAATATAACAGATTTATGATAATCATGCAAACCCTAATATGACAGATTTACAAATATCATGCAATCCTATTCAATATCGTATCATGAACCTCTATAATAACAGATCAAGAAAACCCTATTATAATCGATCAAGAAACCCTATTATAACAGATCAAGAAACCCTATTATAACAGATCAAGAAACCCAATTATAATAGATTTACAATAATCATGCAATCCTAATAAATCAGATCTATGAATAACCGAATCAATTGCATAGAGTCGGAAAACACGGCTCGATACCAATTGTTGGAACCACCGATCGCCGACTCTACGAAATTATCAGTTCGGGATCGTAAGCACATAAACGCAGTGGATAGAATTGTACCTTTATTCACCGTAATAGGTAAAGACAACCAGTTCTAAGGTCGAATCGCGATCGAAGGATGAGCCTCGAACCTCACGGTCTTCGCCGTATTCCTATCCCTTTCCCTTGGACGCCGAGTGGTCGACGATCCTCCAAGGAATCGAATCCGCCTCTCTCGATCTCACGTTTTTTCACACCTGGAGGCTCGATGTTAGGGTTTATTTATAGGCTACAACAGGACCCTAAGGAGGAATTAGGGTTGGGCCTCCCGATGGGCCTAAATATTCGTGTTCGGTCCGAACACTTTACTTAAGCCCATCAATTATAACTCACCACTAAAGAGTTATAATTGAATTACCATCCTAATCCCATATTATAATATGGGCTCCTTTATTATGTGTACATTTATTTCCCGTGTTTAAGATATCGAATGTCCATAAATTAATTAAATTACCGACAACTTAATTAATTTATATCTAATTCCAAGAGTAGTACCACTCATCTTTATTATTATGTTGGATTAAATCCACCGCAGGTTTACATAATAATCTTTATGAGCTCCTCAAGGGGACATCATCATCCTAAATAATTAGGACTCGGATTCCTCCTATAATCAACAAAGACACCATATAAACAATGCTATCTCCCAATTCACCGAGCCTATTGATTTAATAAATCTCACCCATTGGCAAATCAAAGAAACATACATTGAGTACACGTGCCCATTATTATATAGGGATTAAGAAGACGTACATCCATAACAATGAGGTATTGTTCTTTTATATAGTCGGTACAAACCGAACAACCTCATATGGTCTTGCTCAATACATACAAAATGTACTAGTGTAACTTTATAGTCAAGATAGACTAATACCAAATTACACTACAAACCGTTCCAATGGTTTGTCCAAATCTATCTTGGTTGTGAGCTATTATTTATAATCTATAAGGAACTGATAGCATAATCTTCGTGTGACACCACACACCATGTTATCTACGGTATAGATTAACCCGGACAAAATAATGATATATATAACAATCATAAACAATAAGTATTTTGATCATAATGAATCTTATATTAAAAAGATGTTCATACTCAAAAAGATGTTCATACAAAAGCTAGGCTTATAGTATACATCCTAACATAGTTTACTATTGTTTATATCTTGTATTATCTCTCTATCTCGCTTTTTTATCATGTCTAGAAAGAAATATCAGACTTGAAAAGTGTCAAAAGGCAATCACAGAGCTGATATCATTGATCTCCTTTCTAAGGAATCGAGAATCAAGGATTTGTCATATTGACCTTCTCTAACATGGTGTTTTCTTATCTCCGACATCAAGTAAAAATGCATAAGGACACGATAGTCATCTCGATTTTTGTAAAATCAGTATGAGTATGTGCATCTTGTTTGACTTACTCTTCATACTAATGGTTTCCCAAGTTTGTATATCTCGCAAGAACAGTTCACTAACATTATTAGATCAAATTAATAATTCTCTTTAAAAACCTTCGCATCTCAAAAATTTACTTGTCTGAACAAAACCAAATTCTTGATTTTCAAAAATGTTTTCAAATTACTCTCACAACTCATCAATTTCAAAATTTTCGATAAGTTGCTTTTGAAATCCCTAGCTAAGTTAAGTGTCTTTATATACAAGTTATATGAAGATATGAGATCCGTGTTATTTTTATTAATGGCTTAATTAACCCTGCATTCTAAAATGTTTTGTTTTCAAAATAATCAGACTAGGAGATATTTTACAAGATTTCTAAGACAAGGTCATTTTTTACTAAGTCCGATAAAACCCATCAATTAGGGAAACTTTTATGCAAAGTAAGGTATATTTTGGCTTACGCCCAGTGATTGGAGTGAATTGATGCATGTTTTTAGGGGTTATTTTAGTGCAAAAAGTGATCAAAAGTGTTAAATTTTGTGCCTAAATGTGAAGAGTATCACTAATTTACCTAAAAAGTATTACTTGTGAGATTTTGATGTTTTTCATTCCGCTTTTAAGGTAAATCGGTGGAATTTGGCCAAACCGAGAGTACCGGCTTTCTTAGGATGAAGAGACGATCGAGACGGGTGAAAAAAGGGGTCGAGGCAGAGTCCGGTCGAGAAAATTCCCTGGACTCGAGGCTCACTCGAATCGAGGATCGGGGCACAAGTTGCAAGCTCGAGTCGAGGGGTGGACTTTGACTCAAGGCTGGACTTCGACTCGAGGCTGGAGGCAAAATGAGAAATCGCATTCACGACTTCACAGGCCTCGACTCGAGGGCCCCAACCTCGAGTCGAGGGATGCCCAAAATGGAAATTTTTGTATTTAAAGCATTTTGATCGGAAAAGCGAGCATATTCTCCATAACCTAGATTAGAGCAGGTTATTTTACGCTTTTGGGCGAATTTCTAATTCCATAGCTTAATTCTCTTTGTAATTGGATTAGATTCATAGATTTAGATAGATTTTAATCATTTGTACTCTAGATTAGCATTTGATCAATTAGATTTTCAATTCCAAGTTGTAATTCAATTGTGGAGAAGAGATTGTATTTGAAGACTATCTTGAAGATTCAAGCATTCCTATTACTTTGGATCCAATTGGTGATGTTCTTCCACTTTACTCCTTTTAATTCATTGTTTATTGTGATTAGATTCTTAATTGCTCAATTAGATTTTCTACCCGTGGGTTTTGCTCTTTGCACCATGGGCTAATACTCTTGTGCTTGGGATAATTGAAATTGAGGATGAGATGATTGCCTTATGTTATGATTGTTGATGATTGTTGATCAATTGTGTTAGATTTCCCCTTAATTGTGATTTTCATTGTGCTTCATGCATAGTTATCTCTTTAGATTAATGTTTGATCACCCTAGCAATAGGCGGAGTTAAGCTAACGTGATTAGGGATTAATCAAAGTTATAATTGTGTATGATTGTATGAATTGGGTGATCCTTAATTGAGAGATTAGTTGTACTAAGGGTACTCACATTAGGCATTGTGTGATTAATGGAGTGATTAATTGCATGATGGTTTTATGCTTTCTATCTTAGTTGATTTGCAATTTGATTCAATCATAGCTTGTTGATCATTGATTCCTTGATGGATATTATCCCTAGCACCCCAATCCACCATTGAAACCAAGTTACTTGTTTTTGCATATTAGGTGTTTGATAAATTGCTTGCCTAGTGTTTGAATTTTAATTCTTGCATTTGTATTGTAGTTTTTAGTGCCAAAACCGCTTTGCAACAATAGTCACCGAGAACTTGTATTCCTAGGGCCTCATTGCATATATTTTTCCTTGGGTTCGATATACTTGGTTGTCGTAAAATCGCTTGCCCGAATTCCTACAATCAAAATGGCGCCGTTGCCGGGAATTAGTTTTTGCGCTTATAGTGAGACTTAGGAATCGTTTGAAGTGGCTACTTGTTGTGTTTGTTTTTTTATTTTTGTTTGTTGTTTGTTTTTGTTGGATTTTGATACTTGGATTGGTGGTATTGTAGGTGCATGATAACAAGGTTTAGTGGTATTCCACCCTTGCCACTCAATCTGAAATTGAAGCTACAATTCGAAGAAATCGTGGGAGAAGACGAAGAGAATTAATGGAAGGTGAAGAGTTGATGCATGAAGAGAGAGTTGTTGGTGAACCTCATGTTGAGGATTTGAATGGAAATGGAGAAGAAAGAGTAGAGAATGGAGGTGGTCATGGGAACAACTTGCCTTTCAATGCTCAAGTTGGTCATTTCCCTTGGAAGTCGCTTGATGAGGCGCACAACGTGTTCAATCTGCGACTTAGTTGCTCCAGCCTTTGAGCAAGTTACCCCAAGCTGAAAGAAGACGGCTCTCCCGATCTGGAATGGGTCAGATCGGTTATAGCCAAAGAAGAAAGGAAAACCGATCTCACAGATGAAGATGAGCTTAAACAGCTAATAGCAAGGATTTTCAATGCCGAACATTCCGAGAGGCCAGCCGATGGGGAATCGATAGAACAGATTTTCTTTTCTTATCTTTTATTTTCTATCAGTTCTTCTATTTGTAAATCAGTAAACTTGTGAATGAATATATCTGGACTTATGTGATTTACTTGTCTTATTTTCTTAAAGTTTTTTTTTCCGCTTTAAGAAAAACTTAAAAATTTTCTAAGTATAAATCATCTGAGAATTTTATATCTCGGACTTAAAAAAATTTTCCTAAAAATTTTTCTAAGGCTTAAGACTTAATTTTTTTAAGTATTTCTAAAAGAGTCTAAAGGACTTAATTTTTTTTTGAAGTGTTTGAATATGAATGAATGCATTTGTGATAAGATTAAGTGCTCGATATACCTATCCGATTATTCTAACTAATTCTAGTACTAACTTCAGTTGTGAGTGTGTTTCTTCCTTTTAGGTTTTAACTTCAACAAAAAGGGGGAAATTGTTGGATCAAGAAGTTTTGATGAGTTAAAAGAAGCTCGATTGATCGGACGACTAAGAAGCAGTGAGATTAAGCTAGGCCGATCGACGGGGTCGAGAACCGGTCAAGTCACCGAGATCTAGTCATCTGCAGGAGACGAACATGAAGAGCTCGAGACTAGGTCAAGATAAGCCGAGTAGAATAAGAAAGGCGAATCTTCACCGAGTCACCGCAGATTTAGTAGAGCAAGGACACCGAGGTCTAGCAGCTTTTCATAATTAAGTTTGTTAAAGCAGCTTTTAGTTTGTTAGAACTCGACTAACAAACTAATCGACTTTTCAGACTTATAAATAGGTCTAGACACTTCTTTTCACACAAATTTTATTAGAACACAATATACACAGAATTCACAAGTCACTTTTCCAAAAATTTATTCTCTCAAATCACAAGTTTTCAAATCACAAGATTTCTTCATAGAATTTTCTAAGTGTTTGTAGAACACTTCACTTCACATCTTCAAATAAACTTCTTATTCTTAGAGTTAGATTTCGAAGTTTGATTAACATTTTGAAGAGTTGAAGATCAAAGTTGTAAGTTGTAAAGATTGTAAAGTAAGTAAGTAAGTAGCTAGTGGAGACCCTTCTTTAAGTTTGGAGAAGGAGAGTGGATGTAGGATTGTTATAATCCGAACCACTATAAAATACAGTGTTCTTTACCGCTTTCATTTATCTTTCTCGTTCAATCTACAATTTATTGTTCAAAGTTTAATTTCGTAATTAAAGTTATGATCTGAATATCGGTGTTGCTTTTGATCTTATTAAAAGTTGAGGTTAATATTGAATTCGCTATGTCACTTTGGTACTTTGAATAAATTTTGAAAGATTTGAAAAATCTGAAAAATCTATTCAACCCCCTTCTAGATTTTTCCTAGAAGGCCGATACTCGTTTTCCCTAATCTACTCAACTAATCGGGACCAACACTAAGTTTGGGGGAGGTGTGCCTCTTTTCATACTTTTTCATTTGCACGGTGCACCTCATGTTTGGGGCTTACCCGATATATATATACTTGTACATGAGTTTGAGATGAGCTTACTTGTTTATATGCATACTTGTTTGGTTATTGTTTGGGATTTCATAGTGGGTAGTTGCGTGCAACTTCATCTAGCTAACTTCTTTGTCGAACTTTTAATTGTCTTGTAATGAAAAAGTTTGGGGGTGTGTGCTAGTTAGCAATTTTCGTTGCACCAACTTGCCTCTCATTTTGAGATGAGAAAATTTTTGTGAATAGTGAGTTTAAGCGTGGATTGCATGCCTAGTTTTGAGTGTATATTTGATGTGAATATGAGAAGGGAGTTGTGCTTGAAAGTATGTACGTGGCATATATGCTTTGATTGATGGACATTTTGAACTTGTGATGTGATATGAGTTGATTTGTTGCTCAATGCTAGCATGAAAATTGTTTTGTGATGATGAGTGTAATGGATAATGCTTGCTCTCTTTGCTCATTTTTAGGCCCGTGAGCTTTTGAGCCTTTTGAATCGTGCATATAAAATGGTTTGATTCCTTGTTGAGTGTATCATTTTCGATTTTGCATGCTAGAACTTGCCTCTAGGCTAGTTGAAGTTGAATTTTGTGTTGATCTATGAAGATGATTAGAGGTCTTGTTTGGTTTGATAAGCTACTTAGCCAAATTTTACCCCAACAATGACATTAATCTCCCTAGTAAGCCAATTGGAGCCTCAAATCCTTATTCTTTGGGAAGCTTGTGAGATTAAAGTCATTTTGCCTATTTTTACAAGTCTTTTTGTCCATATGATTAGTAGAGCATGATTGTTGGCAAAAGAATGGTGAAGTTAAAAAGAGAAAAGTGTGGTGGTATGATTTGATAAGTATGTTGAGAGAGAGAAGAAAAAAAAAAAAAAGAAGGTTGAAAAGAAAGAAAGATTGAATAGTGAAAAGAAAAAAAAAGTTGAGAAACTGAAATTCAATTTTGAGCTTGAATGAAAAGGAAAGAGTCAAAGGAGTTGGTGGTGAATTAAATGTGAAAAGAATAAAAATGAAAAGAAAGAGTGATGAGTGTTGAAATTGAAGTGAAAATTTGCATTGAATTATATGATCAACTCTCATTGCTCTACTAATTATGAGTCACTACATCCAAATTCACCCACCTAGTCCAAAGAGCCTTCATTACAACCTTGTGAAAAGCCCTTTTGATTCATAGTTGACACACAAAATAGACGGTTGAGATTGAGTCTACCGGCAAACATATGGTGTGTATTGTTGTGAATTGATGATTGAGTGCTTACTTGTCCCTTATACACTTGAGAGTTGAGAGAAACACTCCATGGGAGGAGCATTGAGTGAGCATTTAAAGTTGCATTTGTCAAAGCATGACACTTTTGTGTGCTAGTGGAGAGTGGCATTGAATACTTGTGTTCATTAATGAGTTCGATTGTCCTAATTTTATCTTTTTGCCATGGGACATAATTGCAATCAATTTTACCCTAATGTACTTATTTATTTTGTTGCTCGGGGACGAGCAACATCTTAAGTTTAGGAAAATTTGATTAGTGTGAATATTGCTTGAAATTCATGCGATTTATTTGCTTAATTTAATAGGATTTCTTGCATTTATTTACACTAAATTGACTAATTACACTTGAAATGAGAAAGGTTGTGTTTTATTATTTTTGTAGGTAAATTGAGCATTTTTGGAATAAAATACAAGCCTATTATTTTTGTGGGGTCAATTGAAGGAGAATTAAAAAGTCGAGCAAGGAACGAGAAGAAATTGCAATTGGGCTCAAGAATTGAGAAAGAAAAAAAAATTGGCCCAAAACGCAGGCCCATTTTCTTTCCTTCTTAATATGCTGCACAAAACTTCTCTAAGGCGGCAAAGTGGCGTGGGAATTTAAGAAGGAAACACGTTTCTTAATTATAAAAGAAGAAGAGCTGCGTTTTTTTGGCGAATTATGGAATCAATCAAAAAGAAGAGGACAGTAATTAGAAAAGAAAGGAAGCCGCAGTAGGCTTAAAAAAAAAAAAAAAAAAAAAGCAGCAGGAGGTTTTTAGAATTTTTAGGGCTTCTTTCCCCATTTCTTCCACACACATAGTATTAGGTATTCTTCAATTTCTTACAAATTAGTGATAATTTTTCATTCAATCAAGTGAATCAACACACACAAGGTGATACTCATTCTTATTATCTCATTCTAGTGGTTTATTTATTAATTAGCATGTCTCTTTCTTCTTTAATTCTTTTAATTCTCATGGGTTTGTTTCATTTTATAATGTTAGGCTAAATTTTGTGTGTTGTGGGTGTTTTGATGCTTATGGGTGATTGAGTATTGTGTTGAATTCTTATGGGTAATTTTGATTGTTAATTAATTGATTGGATTGATGAGGTTTGAATGATCTATTTGTTTAATCATGCTCTAATTTCATGCTTAGTTGTTTAATTATCACAAGGAGACTTGTGTAGTTCTAAGGACTCATTTGGGTGAGGGATTTAATTAAGTAATTAGAATTAATATTGGTTTAATGCAAAGAGACTTGATTAATACTATTAGAAATACATCAATTCCACACTAGTTTCTTAGACGAATAATCGGGTAATTAGTGAAGAGACAAGAGGCAAGAGAACTTAGTATCGAAGGGGGTATGCTAGGGAAACTTATTGACTCGTGTTATTGCCCGGGAGGAAAGGGTACTTCGTCCTATCAATCTTTCGTGCTTAATTTGTAGCGTAATTCCTAGGCTTACCAAGTATGAAATTATGTTTGCTTAAAAGATTGCTCTTATTGATTAATGAGCATGAAAAAGCTCATTTGAATTCGTTGCATATTTGATCTCCATTTGTTGATAAGCATCAGAGCACCTCTTTGTTATTGTTTGAAACTAGTTCCTAGTTTTATTTAGTGTTTGCCATTGTTGCTTATTTGCTTGAATTACCTAAATATTGTTTAATGGCTTGTACTACAATTATGATCACATTAGTAGATTTTTAGGGCTATCCCCACTTGATTCCCACGAATTCGATAATTTAACCCGGTACTTGCTCGCTACACGATCCTCCTACACTTGGGAGGTGTGTGCTAGTTTGCTCCTATCACTAACGTGATTAGGGATTAATCGAGTTATAATTGTGTATGATTGTATGAATTAAATACTTTGTAATTGAGAGATTCATTGCATTTAGAATACTCATATTTAGGCATTGTGTGATTAATGGAGACATTGTTGCATGATGTTCATACTTTCTATCTTAATTTAATGGCAATTTAAGGCAATTATAGTGGCGATCATTGATTCCTTAGTGGAGATTATCCCTAGCACCCATCTCCCACTCATATCTAGTTGAAAGTTTGCTTAGTTTGCTATTAATTCATAGTTTAGTTCATTGCTTGCTTGATTGCTTTTGTCATTTCATCCTTTTGTTGGTAAATTGATTAGGGCTCGCTTATCCTTGCTTGCATCAATAGTCATTAAAAGCTTATATCCTAGGGCCTCATTGCATACCATATCCCTTGAGTTCGATAACTTGGTTGGTTCATAAAAGCGTTTGCACGATTATACTACAATCACAATCTTACTATCTTCTCATCAAAGTCTTCTTGACTACTTGACTTTTCATAGATAGCTTCTATCTCTTCTTCCGAGTATGTTTCAAGTCTTCTAGCCTTTCAAAGGATGTTTTCTTTAAATACAAGAAACCTTACAGTCTTCTTGATAGCAACCTTTATAACCTTCTAATTGTGCATTCTCTGGTTCTTCTCTGATTTCAAGTCATCTGTCTTAAAGTCTTCTTTCTTTAGTCTTCAGTTCTCAAGCTTCTTTAAGTCTTCTGGGTAGATCCTAGCAAGGTTACCTTTACCAAGAATCTAACATATCTAGATCATCACCGACTAACAGTTCAAATTGGTCCTATTACACTTAGGTTTTAGAAGCATCATCAAAACAAATAAAAACAAGATCCAACATTATTTTATACTCAGTAGGGAACAACTTTCATTTATAAACCTAAGTCAATCGAGCTACGGATCGCTACTGCATTTTTAATGAAAACAATTATGTTGCAAAGTTTGTAAAAATATACACATTTCACATAAATATTCATAACTCACCGTAAACTCATTCAAAAATTACAAAATTTAAATATGTTATTCTACTTTCAGTAGGGAACAACTTTAATTTAACCTAAGTCATTCAAACTACGGATCATTACCAGATTTTTAATTAAAAACGATTGTATTGCAAAGTTCATAAAAAATATACTCGTTTCACATAAAAATTCATAACTCACTGTAAACTCATTAAAAAATTACTAAATTTAAATATGGTATTCTACTTTCAGTAGAGACCAACTTTAATTTATAAATCTAAGTAATTCAAGCTACGGATCGCTACTGCATTTTTAATGAAAACAATTATGTTGCAAAGTTTGTCGAAAATGTAAATATTTCACATAAAAATTCATAACTCACTGTATACTCATTGAAAAATTATAAAATTTAAATATGTTATTCTACACTCAATAGGGAATAACTTTCATTTGGAAACCTAAGTCATTTGAGATATGGATCATTACCAGATTTTTAATGAAAATGATTATATTGCAAAGTTTGTCGAAAATGTAAATATTTCACATAAAAATTCATAACTCACTGTAAACTCATTCAAAAATTATCAAATTTAAATATGTTATTATAAACTCAGTAGGGAACAACTTTTATTTAGAAACCCAAGTCATTCAAGCTATGGATCGTTACCAGATTTTTAATGAAAATAATTGTGTTGCAAAGTTCGTAAAAATATATACGTTTCATGTAAAAATCATAACTCACTGTAAACTCATTCAAAAATTACCAAATTTAAATATGTTATTCGACACTCAGTATGGAACATTTTTCACTTAGAAACTAAGTCATTTGTGTGATATTCAAAACTCTTTTTAGTTATTTACCAATAAAATTTACTTTTTTATTAACTTATATGAGTAACACGTTATTGAATTATAATTCTTTTCATTTTACTCCTAACTTTTAAATATATGATATTTTATTGAATTAGTAGTCATAAACTTCTACCTAAATTGTTAAATCTAAAGTAATATAAATAAATTAAGTGTGAACTACTCATAAGTCAATATACTTCATACAATTATTTATTTTTGTTCCACTTGTAATCTCGTACTATTTTATCTTGTTTTAAATATTGTATTAAATATATATTTTTACTTACTTAGTGGTGAGACAACAATTAACTTTATTATAAAATTTTATTTAATTCTTTTGTACTACTCAATTGTTACTACCTCTAGTGTTAACGTGAAAAATTAATTATAATTGTGATACTCGAGCTTCTCACTACTCATTAACTAATATATTTCATGCATTAAGTGCATTTTAATTAATTATGTGCTACTTGTGATTTTGAATTATTTTATCTTGCATTATTTTATTGTGCTTTTAAATATTGAATTAATTATATATGTCTTTATATGTTTAGTGGTGAGAAAATCAATTTATAAGCCGAGGTACCGGCAGATGAGGCCGCAGAACCAGTGATCGTGACCGAAATCGGCCGAGGATCCAGTGTAGTCGAAGTGACAATGAGGAGGCTGCAGTGAAGCAAGGTCTCCTAGGAGAAGATCTAGGAGGAGACTTGTCAAAGTCTCTCGAGAAGAAAGCCTCAGCAGAGTCATGCGATGTTGTTACCAGCCAACCGTCGGATGAGGATGCAGATGAGGATAATCAATTTATCCTTCAGCAGGAGGCCTCAAAAGACATCTCAAACATCCTGAATCTTCGTAAAGCTCAGTCAATGTGACAATGTCATCAACCCTACTTCTAGAGGAGGTACCGGTCCCGAACATTGCAGTGAGGTTGCTCAAATGGAAGTTCCTCCTTCACCAGCCAAGGAAGTCGCTCTCTCTCCAATTCGGGAGGAAGGTACCAACTCTTCTCTCTCTTTATCTCAATCTCCACCAGCAATGAAGAGGTGTGCCCCTGCACCTCGTGAGCCTCTACAACAGCCACGGTTGTCCCAAATTTCCAGTCCAACTCCCACACCCAAACACAAACTCCAACCGAATCAAGTATAATCCCATCCTAAACAATCCCTACTCCAACCCAACCTGAATCCATTCCCACTCCATGTACCATCCCACAACCCGAACAACCAACCTCATCTACCATACCCGTACTTGAAACTCAAACATCCACTCCTCCACAAACACGAACCTCACCCCCTCCGAAATTGAGATCCCGTCTTACTCATCATTTCTGGAGGACATCCAGATTGAGCTCACCAATCCCTCTTCCTCAAATATCTCGAACCCCTTACCCCCACTTCCTCCTCATCCGAATCCTCTTCGAGGATGAGGACAAGTGACCTTAGCCCAACTTCAGCCATCTCTTCCATTGTTGCTCAAATGGAGAAGAAAATTAAACAAGCTTTTACGAAAAAGATGAAAAAGAAGACGAGGAAGATGGTGAAGGCAACACTGAGACTATGATTTCCAGCATGAGGGAAGTAGAGGTAAATTTAATTCAAAAGATTACTTCTATTACTAACTCTGTCTTGGCTAAGAAGGTGAAAGCCTTGGAAGAAGAGGTGCAAGGGTTGAAGAACTAAGTCACAGACTACAATGCGATTGTAGTAGACTCATTAGCTCTGGATAGGTAAGATTTCGAGTCAAATGTAAAGATCTCGAGACAAAACCGACTACCCCGGCTGATGAAGTAAAAAAGGGGGAACAAGAGCTACAAGAAAGAGAGCGGACCCTCACACCGCTTTGGGACGAAACCAGAAAAGAAGTTAGCACCAAGGCCGATACTGAGCCGGAGGCAGCCCGGAAGAAGCTCGACGCAAATCGATGAGTGGCAAAGACTACGGTGAGGGACACCACTTGGAAGAAGCCCCGAGGGAGGACGAGGCAAGAAGGAAGAAGGAGGAGGAGGACAAATCGCCAGTGTTGGCAAAAATGAAAGAATCGGAGAAAACAAATGAGGTAAAAGGAAAAGGCAAAGGAAAGTTAATCAAGAGCCAACTCACCAAAGCACTAAGTCTCAAGCCTACCTTGACCGAGAAAAGAAAAAGAGAGCTCCGACTACTCGAATCTCTCGGAAGAGTAGATAAGCTGAATAAGGAAAGAGCAGGCTGGTATGGAGAAAGGGAGAGAAAGCATTTGAAGAAAAAGAACAAGGGGCTGGAGATGAGGTGGAGCAGGAAGTTAGAAAATGAGAGATGAAGGGGCGTAAGAAGTCAATTCGCACCTTATCATCGGACACTTAATCCTCCGAAGGTCGTCACGGAAAATGGTTTAAGGAGTACAAAGAAAAGAATTTAGATGCCGAGATGGATGTATCATTGGTACATCTTGAAGGGATCTAATTCTCGCAGCTTCAGACGAAGACCTTAGGTGGCATGAGTGGATCGAGAAAGAAGATGCCACCTATATCATCGATCGATTGATGAAGCCGACAAAATCTTCAATGCCGATTTGTGTGCCCCAGCATATGAAAAAGGCAGACCCAAGACTAACCCCGATGGCTCTGTAGACATAAACTGGATCAAAGGCATCGTCGCCAAGGCCGAAGTAGAGTCGGGACTGAAAGGTGAAGAAGAATTGAAGGAGCTTAGGAGACGAGTCTTCACCGGTGACCATTCCGGAAGCTTATCACCGGGAGTTTGATCAAAGGATTATTTTATTTCCTTATCTTCTTAATTCTCTGATCTTTTTGTATCATGTAAAGTTGATGTGAATAAATATATTTTGACTTATATGATTTGCTTGTTTTATCTTTTAAAAGTTTTTTTAAGTATTAGTCATCCGAAAATTTATCATCTCGTACTTAAAATTTTCTAAAAATTTTTTAAGTCTAAAATTTTCTAAGTCCTAAGACTTAAAATTTTTTTAAAAAAGTTTAAATATTCGAAAGAGTCTAAAAGACTTAAAAAAATTTCCTTTGAGAATTAAGTGCTTTAATTTGGATGAATCTGTCTTAAGGTGAAAATGTGCTCGATATACCTATCTCGATAAATCTTGATTAACTCTAAACTAACTTCAGCTTGTGAGTATGTCTCTTTCTTGTAGGTTTTAACTTCATCAAAAAGGGGGAAATTATTGGATCAAGAATGTTTTGATGAGTTAAAAAGTCGATTCGAGATGATCGAGACGACTATGAAGAACAGTGAGGCGAGTTCAAGTACTAAGCCGATCGACGAGGTAGTCACTAAAGACTAGAAGCCGCAAGTCATCTAAAGACAAGCTCGAGTCTAGTCATCTGCAGGAGACGATTATGAAGAGCTCGAGACGAGGTCAAGACAAGCCGAGTAGAATAAGAAAGGCAAGTCTTCACCAAGTCACCGCATTTGAGTAGAGTAAAATCACCGAGAGCAAAGCGGTTTTCAAGATTAAGTTTGTTGAGCAATTTCCAGTTTGTTAGAACCGACTAACAAACTAACCTGTCTTTTCGTACTTATAAATAGGTCTAGTTCTTATTTTTGTTGACACATATGCAAATTCGATTTACACATTATTCACTACACAGATTTCAATCAAGTCACAAGTTTTTCAAATGAGTTTTCAAAAGTTCTAAGTGTTTATAGAACACTTTACCTGTGATCTTCAAAATCCACTACTCACCGTAATAGTTAGATTCAAGAGAAGAAGTTAGGAGTTTTCAAGATTTGAAGAAATTTGTAAGTCGTAAGTTGTAAGTCGGATGGTAAGTAAGTAAGTAGTAAGCTTGTCCCTTCTTCAAGTTGGAGAAGGAGAGTGGATGTAGGATTATTCATAATCCGAACCACTATAAAATCCGTGTTCTTTATTGCTTTACTTTACTTTTCACAATTTCAATTTCCAGTTTATTAATCAAAGATTAAGTTCGAATCAAAGTTAAAACTAAAATATCAGTTTGCTTTTGATCTTATTAAAGTTGAGATTAAAATTGTTTTCCTCTGTGTTACTTTGAAGTTTTGAATAAGTTTTAAAAGATTTGCAAAAACCTAAAATCTATTCAACTCCCCCCCTTCTAGATTTTTCCTAGAAGGTTAATTCAAGTTTTCCCTAAGATACTCAACTAAGTGGGACTACGATTATTATTCCTTAAAACATGTGAAAATGAAACAAGACTAATTAGATTGGACGGATGAAGTATTAATTTCTCGTATAGAGTATATACTTTTTTTTTTTTACGGATATAGAGTATATACTTTCATGTGCAAGTAATAGTATATAATAGTTAAATTTATCAGTTTTCACTTAAACATTATCACTTTTTATTTAAATTTTATCACTTTTCGCATAAATTATATAATTTTTACATATAAACAATTATTTGATAGTGAAAGACGATAAAAAGGGTTTAAGAGTTTGATTTATCAACGCGTTTTGCGGACTCGAGGTAAGTAGGAATTCATTTGCACCTACAATGCATAAATAAAGTATTTTGTGAATTATTTATACTTAATTGGTGATATGTGAATATTACGTTAACCGTGATACCTGATTGATATTCAATAGTTATTGTGAAAGAGCCTATGAGCTCAATATTTGATATGGATTAAATATACGAGTTCAAAGGTTATAGTGAAAGGAATTTGTGAGTTCCATGATTATTGTGAAATGAACTTATGAGTATTGTGATTATTATAGAAATGGATAGGGTGATTGAATTGGCGAGTGTAAGTAGAAATGAATTAGGCGAGTGATTAGAAATGAATTAGGTGATTTCAAAAGAGAGTATTTATATCGGCCACGTCATGGCTTTTATATTGAGCGTACGCCGACATATATCAAGTAAGTCTGGAACCCCATCAAATGAGTAGAAATGAATTAGGCAAGTAGAAATGAATTAGGTGGATGATTAGAAATGAATTAGGCGAGAGCGATTAGAAATGAATGAGGCGAGAGAGATTAGAAATGAATTAGGTACGTGATTAGAAATGAATTAGGGATTCAAAGTGAGAACGGAAGGGGCGACCTAGGAGTTAAGACGACCAGGAGAACCCGACGTATGCTACCTAGAGTAGGCCACCGTCGTGTATGATGATGTTTGAGAGCCGAAGGGGCGACCTAGGAGTTAAGGCGACCGAGAGAGAATCGGTGTATGCTACCTAGAGTGGGCCACCGAGTTCAATTGTTGCAGAATGAACCTCGTGAGTTCAATGATCATCGTGAAATTAATTTGTGATTTATATGTTTATTGCAAAAATGGAAATGGTATTTTGAGCATGCAATTCAACCGTGTGTATATGCTACATTACATCATGCATATCATGCATTAGCATGAAAATATTTTTATCAAATGGTGTGTTTGACCACCGATTATGCACCGAGGACGGCAGGCGACCTAGGAGTTAAGGCGACAGACAGATCCTCGGCGTATGCTACCTAGAGTAGGCCACGTCTCATATGTTATGTTGTGTGCATATTTTTCAAAGGGGACTTCGAACGGACAGGTGGTCGGGTTTGGTGATGGACCTCGCTAGGCCGTTAGAGGGTAGGATCCTCACTAGTGTGGGTGATTGGAGTGAATTGATGCATGTTTTTAGGGTGTATTTAAGTGCAAAAAGTGATCAAAAGTGTTAGATTTTGTGCATTAATGTGTAGAGTATCACTACTTTGCCTAAAAAGTATTACTTGTGAGATATTTGATGTTTTTCGTCCCAT
Organism: Paraleonurus japonicus; assembly: GCA_030762865.1. Lineage (NCBI taxonomy): Eukaryota > Viridiplantae > Streptophyta > Magnoliopsida > Lamiales > Lamiaceae > Paraleonurus > Paraleonurus japonicus. The sequence goes on along the minus strand of CM061053.1, from coordinate 33,522,577 downwards.
TTACAGGTAAATCGGTAGAATTTGGTCAAACCAAGAGTACCGACATTCTTAGGATGAAGAGACGATCGAGACGGGCGCGTGGGTCGAGGTGGAGTCCGGTCGAGAAAATTCCTCTGGACTCGACCTCTGGTCGAGGTCCAGGGCCTCGACCCGAGGGTGGTGGCCTAGGCATGAAATTCGAAATTTGGAGGCAAGCTCGACTCGAGGCTTAGCCTCGAGTCGAGGATCAGGGCAAAGGAGAACCCTCGAGTCAAGGGCTAGAGCTCGACTCGAGGCTGGAGGTGAAATTAGAAAACGTGTTAGCGACTTCAAGGCCTCGACTCGAGGGCCCCAACCTCGAGTCGAGGGATGCCCAAAATCGAAATTTGTCATTTTAAGCCCATTTGAGCGGAAAACAGAGCATAATCTCCATAGCTTAGATTAGAGCCATTATTTTATAGTTTTTGGCGAATTTCTCATTCCATAGCTTAATTCTCATTGTAATGGGATTAGATTCATAGATTTAGATAGAATTTGATCATTTGTACCTTAGATTAGCATTTTGATCCATTAGTTTTTCTTTTACAAGTTGTAATTGAAGAGGAGAAGAGTACATTTGAAGATATTGTGAAGATTCAAACATTCCTATTTTTGATTATTTAATTCAATTGGTGATGTTCTTCAACTTTATTCCTTTAAATTCATTATTTGTGTTGATTAGTTTCTTAATTGCTCAATTAGATTTTTCACCCATGGGTTTTGCTCTTTGCACCATGGGCTAATACTCTTGTGTTTGGGATAATTGAAATTGAGGATGATGTGATTGCCTTATGCTATGATTGTTGATGATTGTTGATCAATTGAGTTAGATTGCTTCCTAATTGTGATTCTCATTGTGCTTCATGCAAAGTTATCTCTTTAGATTAATGTTTGATCACCCTAGTAATAGGCAAGAGTTGAACTAACGTGATTAGGGATTAATCGGGTTATAATTGTGTATGAATGTATGAATTGGGTGCTTCTTAATTGAGAGATTAGTTGCACTAAGGATACTCACATTAGGCATTGTGTAGTTAATGGAGTGATTAATTGCATGATGGTTTTATGCTTTCTATCTTAGTTGATTTGCAATTTGATTCAATCATAGCTTGTTGATCATTGATTCCTTGATTGATATTATCCCTAGCACCCTAGTCCCCATTGAAACCAAGTTACTAGTTTTAGTATTCAAGGTGTTCGATCATTTGCTTGCATTGAGTTTGATTTTAATTCTTGCAATTGTCTTGTAGTTTTTAGTGTCAAAACCGTTTTGCAACAATAGTCACCGATAACTTGTATTCCTAGGGCCTCATTGCATACTTTTTCTCTTGGGTTCGATATACTTGATTGGTCTTAATACCGCTTGCACGGAATCCTACAATCGGTGGGTCGACGTGGAGGGTAGTTTCTTGGTGGTCATGATGGGGGGACCCTAGGTGGCCACAAGAGGATAGGTCTCGCGTCGAGGTCATACATATAGTGGTCATTTAAATATATTTGAATTGAGCTTAGTGCTCGTGTGCCGGTGCATAGTAGTGAGTCGGGGCCCTACCGAGTGTTTCATAAATAAATTGATGATTTTAAAGAGAGTGCTTTGTGCATTTAGAGGTTTTCAACTAAACATCACATCATGCATAATTTACGCTTCTTGAGATTTATAAATCTCACATAGTTTATGCATTGTAGGTAATCGATGATCTGTGACATTGTGGTTCTACTTGACAAGTTATGTAGCTCCTGCGGGATTTTGAGTGGTGTGTACATAAATGACTACTGTTGGATCAAACCGTGGGCATTTATTTGGCGTAGTATTTTATAAAGTTTTGTATATAATGTAATGAGTTTTTTTATCACGTTAAGAAGTGTCCATCGTCTTTCAGTTAAAGCATTTAAAAAAAGGTCGCACTTGCGCACGAGTCATTTCTTGTAAAATTAGTGTTTATGGTTGGGTTGTCAAAAGTTGATCGTGTCAATTCGAAAGTTACGAATCGTTATCAGATTTTTAATGAAAATGATTGTGTTGCAAAGTTCGTAAAATGTACATGTTTCACATAAAATTTCATAACTCACCGTAAACTCATTTAAAAATTACCAAATTTAAATATGTTATTCTACACTCGGTAGGAACAACTTTCTATTCTAAAAGAAATATTATTACCACATTCTAAAAAAATTAACAATTATTAAATTATAAATTAAATAAATTTATAATATTTAAAATAGACTAACCTTGTTGATTGATGCTCCATTATCACTCAATTTATAAATATTTTTTCAGCAAAAATAATTGGCATGTCAAGAAAGCAAGAGCCATTATAAAAAGTATGCCGATAAAAAAATTGATCGTATAAAAAAAAACATGTCGAGAAGTGAAGAGTGACAAGAAGAATGATTTGAAAAATTTATTGGAGAGGGATATAAATGGTGTTGTGGTGATGAACTGTAGTAGAATTGACAAGACCTTCACGCCTTCACGCCCGCCTTGCCCACCGACACACTCGCTGCCAACCGACGCACCCGCCTCCCTTTGACCAAGGTTCTTGGGGGCCTTCGGCTATGGCGCCCTTTCAAATTTTTTTTTAATTTTTGTGTCCTACAAAATGGCGTAAGTTGTTAGGAATCTCTTCAAGGGGCACCACAAGCAACAACTCCTCATCAATTTTTTTTTTTTTATTAATGATGGCGAGAAATGGGTTGCGTAAATTGTCGAAAATTTGGATGGGCCGCCATCGGCTATGGCACCCTCCACTTATTAGTAAAGATTCTCAAAACAGCCATATCTTTGAAAGTGGTTTTGTAAACCACTACACATTATTTAAAAACCCAATAATACATGATTGAGAAAGGAAAAAGGTAAAACTAATTTATTATTATATGAGTGTCAATTGTGTAAATAAATGTAAAGTGTAGAGATAAAAATATTGGAATGATATACGAAAAAGGAAACATGAAACTTTAATTGGAATATACTAATAAGGAAAACATGAAGCTTTTATCGGGACGGAGCCACCGAGAGAGTATTAGTTTGATAGTAATCTTGTATAATGAAAACAACTAATATTGTTTTGAGTTGCGCGATGAATCAAGTTAGCAAGAGACTTACTCATTTGAAGACAAATTTCACAAAAAAATTCATATATTAAAAAATCCGAGAGTGTGTCTTCTCGTGAACAAAGTTTTACGGTGAAACTTGATCCACATTGAAAAAATAAATTCAGCTTTAGCTTTCATTATCCCGACTAATACTCTTTAGTAATATTGGTCATACCCTTCAGATCCGACTAATACTCTTTGTAATGTTGTTTTTTTGTAACATAGGTAATACAACTTATACTCTTCAATTATCATGACTTATACCCTTCAAAGAATATAAGTAATATCCTTTAGTTATCATAACTGATTCCCTTTAGAAATATAGTACATAGTCTTTAGTTATCACGATCGATACCCTTTCGTAATATAGATAATATCCTTCATTCATTACAACCGATACTCTTTAGTAAATGGATCAAGTTTCACCATAAACCCTTGTTCATAATAGAGTTTGCCAAAACACTGTATATTCGTACCATACCGAAAAATACCGAATTTTTGTACGGGAATGAAGATACATTTTTTTATTAGCACTTAAAAATATAAAAAAATAACTGAACACAAAAAGAAAGTATTTTAAAGAGTGTCCTAAATATGGTAAATAAAATTACACATTTAATAGTTCTTAGAATAGTTTCGTAAAATATAGGAGCGTATTTCATTGTCGGTTGTCACGATCACATACTTATCTATCCTATTCTTGGTGTAGTTTTCAGCCCCTCTTGCTTAGGGTTTTAGTCGCACCTCCCTGTGCATTGTTCACCCATTTTGCTTAGGGATTCGTGTTCCTCCAGGTTTGAAACCCACCACCACCTCAAAACTTCCACCACAACTTTACTTTTCTCCTGAATTTCTTTTCTTCTTGATCTCTGTTTTTGGGGGCTTGTAGCTCCTTTCTTGTTTTCTTTCTTGGAGTCTCGCGTTGGTGGTGTATTCTTTGTTTTTAGTTCTTGTTTGTCACTAACTCTTGTGGGTGTGTTTTGTTGGTGTTATTTCTTGGACCTAGGGCCTCGACTTACGATTCGTGGTCCTGGGCATATCACAATGTCAACAGTGGAGAAAGGAAAAGGAACTATGAGGTTTGAAGAGGAAGTGGTAACTCTGGATGAAATTACAGAGGATAAAAATAGAAACTCGACCCTATGCCTCGATGGGGAGAGTTTTGACAAATAAAACCTTCAATACCTTTGGATTTTTGGAAGCTATGAAGAAGGCAATGAACCATGTGAAAGGCTTCACCGTGAAGGAGGTAGGCCCAAATCTATTCTCTTTTCAATTTAGAGATTGGGCGGACATGAACGAAATTCTGGACAAGGAACCTTGGCTATTTGATCGAAACTATGTACTACTTAAGGAGTCGGGAAGAGGGGAACAACCTTCTATGACACAACTAAACTCGCCGCTCTTTGGCTCGTAATGTATGATTTACCGATTGCTCTTAGAACTGAAAAGAATATGAGAGTGGCGGCAAGCAGCATGCGGTGAGGTCCTCCAAATCGATAAGTCCACAATGGAGGGATTCTCGCGATGTGTCCGAGTCAAGATAAGAGTGGACATGAGAATACCTTTAAAGAGAGGAATACACATTTAAATGAACCGAAACAACCGTATTTGGTTGCCATTCAAATACAAACGCCTCCTTCTTTTGCTTTATCTGCGGCACCATGGGTCATATGAGGCGCGAATGTGACCTTGTCAACAGGGAAGGGATCTTGAATTGTTACTCGAAGGAAAACTACCTTTCGGGAATGGCTCAGGCGTCTTCGATGAAAAAGACGTCAATATCTACAAATGTAACAACCACGGAGTAGCGCTCCTTCTCTCAAGAACTCTTTTCAAAAAAATTTGCGGATCTATAATCAAAGAAATCGACAATGAAAAGGAAGCGGAGGGACAGATTCACCAAGCGTTGAATCAATGAAAATTCAAACACTAGGGAAAATTTAGGAAGGGCCATTGATCTTTAAGAGGGGCAAAAATCACTTTAATCAAGACAGAGGAAAGTCACTTAAAAGAAAATAGCCGATGTGAGAGAGAAACAAAGAGAACAGGAGGTAGAGGGAGACAAAGGCGAGAAGGGGAGGGAGAAGGGAGAGATTATAAAGAGAAGTGGAGGGATGATAAAAGCCTTGGGATAGCTGGGAAACACAATGAAACAAACACCAATAAATATGCCCCCACCGACCACCACCAACCACAACCCGTGATAAAGAATCGCCAACTCACCCATCCACTAAATTAACCCCACTCCATGATCTGGAAAACCTATGCAAAATACATTCTTTAAACTACCCCACAACCATTACTACACCCACCCAATTCAACCCCGCCCCACAACCGAATACGCCCACCAAACAAACCCCACCATCCGATACCCTACTCTCGTAAAGATCATATTCCCACAAAATTAAATAACACTCATACACCCACCCAAACCGACTCCAACCACCACTTGCTCCCTGGAACCAAATACCCACATCACATACCTAACAACCAAAACCCCCATGAAGATGGAACCCGGCGATACACCCCGATTAAGAAAGAAGCCCACTACATACAAAAATCCCCCTACAAAACAGAATAAGAAAACCCAAATTACAAAGATGGACCGTCGAGGAGAAGTGAAATAAACCCGCTAGACCCAGCTTGCTCGGAAGAGAAGTGGTAATGATGAAATACTTTGGATATGAAACCTGAGAAAAAGATGAAATGGGAGGTAAAAGTGGAATCATCAACACTGTTGAATTAACAAATGAGGTCGCTGGAGCAGCCCACCAAGAGCCATGATTGTCTTATCCTGGAACTGCCGCAGCTTGGGAACCGAGCTGACGAGCACTAAAGAAGCTCCTACATGAGGAAAATCCGAGTATAGTTTTCCTCATGAAAATAAAAAAGTTATGTACTCAAATAAATTTTTTGAATGACAGAGTGTTGAAATTCCCGGGTGCTTCCCGCTTTATTGTGAGGGGGCCGGGCAAGAATAGCAAGGGAGGTCTGTGTGTATTTTGGAGGGAAGAGATCACAGCTTTCTTTGACGTCCTTCTCTACTAACCATATATCGATTCGAGTAACAAATGAGGAACTCACAGCAGATTGGCTCCTCACCGGGTGTATGGCTTCCCGTAATGCCATAATAAGTACAAGACTTGGGACCTTATAAGGAAAAACTCACCACCGCAGGAACTCCATGGCTTTGTTGTGGAGATTTTAATGAAATTCTCTCGGTCGTCGGAAAGAAAGGAGGCAATATGAGATTCACCAAAGATATGCAATTGTACAGAGAAGTAATGAATGATTTATATATGCATGATTTGGGATTCAAAGGCTACAAATTTACTTGGATAAATGGCGAGGAAGGGCAAGGAAATATCCAATGTAGACTTGACCGAATGTGTGGCAAATACATCGTGGAAGATACTCTATTCATCACACCCAATATCACATAAAACTCGGTAAAAATCTGACCACTCTCCACCGGTGCTATATGCCGAACGAGAGATAAGTAACAAGAGAGGGGGAAGAAGAAACGAAAATCTTACCGCTTTGAGAAATTATGGCTTGAGAACGACGCACTAAAATCATTCGGAAGGGGTGGGGCAGTGGAAACCGGCAAAAAAACTTCAAAGAAGTAATCAAATAGTGTGGCATCGAGCTTAGCTTGTGGGGAGAAAAAACTTTTGGGAATCTCCGAGAAAAAATAAAAAAGGCAAAAGAAAGGTTGAATTTCCTCCGTAAGAGCCCGATGTCGGAATCCACTATAGCCGACATCAAAGAAAAACCTTGATGAATTGCTAAAATTTGAGGAAATCTTTGGGGTCAACGATCAAGGGCCCTCTCGGCTCAAATATGGAGACAGAACACCGAATTTTTCCATCAACGAGCATCAAATAGAAAGAGGAGAAATAGCATTGAGAAGATTATGAATGATGATGGAGTGATGGAAGAGGAAGGAAAAAGATAGCTGCGGTGCTAAAAGAGTATTTCATCAAGTTGTTCTCCACCGATGGAGACTGCGATATGACCCAGTTATCGAATCACGAGCCCAAAGTGACAAGTGATATGAATGAATACCTCAACAGAGCATACACACCGGAGGAAGTTAAGCAAGCACTTAATCAAATGCACCCGACAAAGGCTCCGGGGACGAGGATGGTATGCCCCTCACTCTTTTTCAAAATATTTGGAGTATTGTTGAACCCTCTTTTGTTGCTACATGTTTAGGTATCCTCAACCATGGTCATGATCCCACCAGCCTAAACCTCACATACATCGTCCTCATTCCAAAGACAAAAACCCAAAAAATGCAAAAGATTTTCGACCCATTAGCCTTTGTAATGTTATTATGCATGTGATTTCGCATTGCAAACCGTCTAAAAGGAATTCTTGATCAAGTCATCTCCCCAAACCAAAGTGCTTTCATTCCCAATAAGCTTATTAATGATAATGCAATGATAGCGTTTGAGGTTTTCCATCACATGAGAAAGAAAAAGTAGGAAAGAAAGGTTTCTTAGCTTTAAAACTTGACATGTCAAAAGCTTACGATCGAGTTGAGTGGCCTTTCCCGAGAGCTATGTGCACGAAGTTGGGCATTTCCAAGAAGTGGATTAAGCTGGTTTTGAAGTGTGTGTGTACTGTTAAGTACTCTATCCTCCTTAATGGTCGACCGACGGAGTCTTTCTTTCCACAAAGGGGACTCCGTCAGCGACCCGCTATCACCTTACCTTTTCTTGATATGTGAAGAAGGTTTTTCCTCTCTACTAAGAAGGACGGAACGTAGGGGAGATTTGACGGGATTCAAATAGCCCGGACAGCGCCGCCCATTACACACTTGTTCTTTGCGAACGATAGCATCCTCTTCTTCGCATCAACCCAAAGAGGAGGTCGATGTGGTGAAAGGTATAATTGCAACCTATGAAGGGGCCTCGGATCGGAGGATAAACATGGATAAGTCGGAGTTGCTAGCTAGCGGTAATGCGGACGAAGATATGTGAGTGGAAAGAGGGTGTCACTCGGAGCCCGTACGGTGGTGGAGAGTTACTCGAAATATTTGGGTCTCCCAACACTTATTGGCCGATCAAAGAGTCAAGTGTTCCAAGTGGTGTTTGATCGGGTAATTAGTCGCTTGAAGGGGTGGAAAGAAAAATCCCTTACCAAAGCAGTGGAGGGAGGTTTTGATCAAATCGATTATACAATCAATCCCAACGTATATTATGAGTTGTTCTCTTTCCTCACTCTCTTTAAGAAAATTGAAAAAAGCTTTCATCACGTTTCTTTTAGGGTGCAAAGGAGGGGGAAAGAAAAATTCATTGGTCAAGTTGGGAAATAGTCTCAAGATCAAAGGCGGATGGGGACTAGATTTCAAGGAACTTTACTACTTCAATTTGGCAATGGTAGAAAAGTAATTTTGGAGACTCCTCAAGGATCCAAATACTCTGGTTGCAAGAATTTTGAAGGCACGTTATTTCCCACGATCGAATATTGAAGAGGCAGAGGTGGGCTTTCAACCAAGCTACCTATGGAGGAGCATTTGCATTGCCGTAAGCCGGCAATAGAGGGACTAGCATGGCAAAGTTGGAAATGGAGAAAGAATAAACTGTTGGATTGGTACCATTAAGCCAACACGCCCAAGAGTAAAATAAGATCGCGATGTTAATATTTCCGTGGTCTCGGAGCTTATAAACGCAGAGGTGGGCAGTTGGAATGGGGAGAAAATCCGACAATGCTTTGATGAGGATGATGCTAATGCAATTCTAGAGATCCCAATTAGCCAATTTAGAAGGGAGGACCGGGTCTTTTGGGTAAAAATGAAGAATGGCATTTACTCGGTAAAAACGGCGTATCAACTTGCGGTGAAACAGTTCTCAAAATGCGGCAAATCATTAGCATCACCGAGTAAGCAAGATAAACTCTAGAAACAAATGCAGTGCGTTAAAACGCCACCGAAGGTTAATCATTTTATCTGGAGAGCATGCCGAGACAACCTCCCGATAAAGAACAACCTCCTACAGTGCAAGATGGAGGTAGATCCCATGTGTGATATATGCGGAGAGGAGATCAAAACGAGCACCCATACACTTTTCACATGCTCATACGCACATGTGTTTGGGGCCTTTGCCCTATTCGAATATACTCCACCTTGGGAAACTCTTGCAAACAAATCATAGGAAACCTCATTAACTCCCTTCCAATGGAAGGAAAAATCATGGTGTTTTGCATTCTCTGGAACATCCGGAAGCACAAGAATATGAGGCTTTTTTAGGGATGTGCTAACAATAGTTGGGACTCAGCGAGATTAGCTCTACGCATGGGTGAGGAATGGAGGCATAATTTCCAGCCCCCAAACAGATCGAAGGAGAGGTGTTACCAAGAAATGGAGCCCACCTCCCTGGATTTTTAAAGTTGAATTCCGATGCAGCTTGTTTCAAGGATGGCCCTATTAGAATGGGCTTTGTTGTACGAAATGCGGCAGGAGAAGTGTTGGCATCCGGAACAAAGAGACAGAGAGGAGGGGGTTCTTCGACCCTTATGGAAGCCATGGCACTTTTGTTCAGCCTCAACATTGCTCGGAGTAGCAGATCGCGCAATCTCGAAGTGGAATCGGACTTTGAACAATGATAAGAGCTCCTAATGATAAGCTAGTGGACGAACCATACGTGATGCAGAATCATTGAAGACATTAGATTCATAGGCCACCGATTAACCGCAGCATGTTCTCTTTCATTCGGCGCTCTGCTAATGGTGTTGCCCATATTCCGGCACACTTGGGACAAAATGTTGATTATGAACAGATTTGGTTGGAGGAACTACCTCCGCCTGTAATGTTTCTTTCTTAAATGATGTAAGCCATTTGCCAACGATTTCCACTTAATGAAATTATTTTTCCTTTCAAAAAACAAAAAAAAATAGTTTCGTAAATAAAGAGTACAACATTCAAAAAGGATATTGAAGAATTGATGAAAATAGAATATTATAATTCAATAATCATTTGAGATCATTATTGAATACTTAATAATAATAAAATAATAATAAATAAAAACGTAAAGTAAAAAATAAAAGTATTTGAAAGTAATTAAATAATTAAATATTAATATATATATTAATTATATATTTAATATTTAATTAATCCACCCATGAAGTGGATAACTTAAAGAGGAAGTTAAATAACTTCTCTTTGATACGGCGGTTTTTCCTTCTATCAAGAAAAGGAATTGAAACCGCAAAGATGTGGTTACACATTCATTTTCTCAAACTACGCTATTAAAATTCATGGTGAATTCTTTCGTAGAACATATACTGGAAAAAGGCACTTAGATTGTGGAAAACACGAAGCAATTCTAGTAATTGCGTTCTTGATCAACGGGATCTCGGTTTACATTTTTTTCCGAATATCATTTCATTGGTAGGTATTCCTATTTAATTATCCGGAATCCAACATTGGTATCGAGCAAGTTGGATTCCTTTTGACATGTTTAATATGATAGCATGCATGGATTTAATATGATGGCATGTATTATATGGTGGCATGTTTAATATGATAGCATGCATGTATTTTTATGATGGCATGTGTTTTTATGAAAACAATTTACGTCACTTGATTTGATGGCATGTATTTAAATATGATGGCATGTGTTTTTATAAAAGTTGATATATTCTCTGTTTACACTAGTGACGTAATAGTGGTGAATGAGAATATTTGTTTTATGAAATCATGTTTTATTCCATGCTATATCATCGTAATGTTTATGTATGTTGAATCAAGAAGTTTTGATGAATTAAAAGAGAAGCACTGCATCGATCAGCCAACCTAAAGAACAAAGCAGAGAATAAGTTTATAAGATAAGCTGATCACGAGGTCGACACCGACCTTGTCACCGAGGTCTGATAGCATGCTAGTCATCCAAGACAAGCTCGAACCTAGTCATCTGCAGGAGACAAACATGAAGAGCTCGAGGACGAGGTCAAGATAAGCCGAGTAGAATAAGAAAGGCGAAGTTTTCACCAAGTCATTGCAGGACGAGTAGGAAGAATCACCGAGGTCAAAAGCGCTTTTCAAGATTAAGTTTGTTAAGCGGTTTCAAGTTTGTTAGAACTAACTAACAAACTAACCTGTCTTTTCAGACTTATAAATAGGACTAGATTTTATTCTTCAATACACTTATGCAAGTTTGATTTTTCACACGATTCACTATTGATTTCACAGAGTATTTTTCAAAAGAGATTTCAAATATTTTCTAAGTGTTTATAGAACACTTCACTTCATATCTTCAAAAACACATCTTGTTCTTAGAGTTAGATTTCGTATAGTTGATTAGATTGTTGAAGAGTTGAAGATCGATTTGTAATTTGTAAAGATTGTACAGTAAGTAAGTAAGCGGCTAGTGAAGACCCTTCTTCAGAGTTTGGAGAAGGAGAGTGGATGTAGGATTGTTATAATCCGAACCACTATAAATCCTCGGTGTTATTTCTTGCTTTCTTTAATTTCTGTTCAAATTATTAATATTGTTAATTCAAGATTAAAGTTCGTAATCTTAACTAAAATCGAATATCGGCTGTGCTTTTGATCTTGTTAAAAGTTGAGTTCTCAATTATATTCATTGTGATAATCGATACTTTGAATTGATTTTAGAAAGGTTTTAAAAAAATCTACAAAATCTATTCAAACCCCCTTTCTAGATTTTGTTCTAGAAAGCTAACTCAAGGTTTTAATCAACTCAACATTCGGGGACCAACAAGTGGTATCGGAGCGGTGTTAAGGCAGTTTACGATATTGATTTTAGGTCTTGAACAAGATTCTGAAATTATCTTGATTTTCTTCATTTTCTTCCATTACTATCAGTGCTTTACTAATAAGCTCTTGTGGAGTATTTTGTTTTTTTTTTTGTTTCATCATGTCATCGGGAAAAATAAAAAGTCTAGGAATCTTCCTGAATTCTCTATTGAAGATTATGATTACCGGAAATTTAGGATGGAAAATCATCTAAAGGCCATTCATGATAGGATAGAAGAGGTTCTTGAAAAAGGACCTATAAAGTTTTATCATAGAGGCACCAGCATGGGAGCCGAGTCACCAATCCGAGCAACTGCATAAGAAAAGAAGAGTTACGAATTGACAAATGATGAAAGAAAGGTCCACAATCTTGACCAAGTAGCTCGAATCAAATCATTGAGACTCTAAGTAAGGATTGGATAGAAAAGGTTAAGAGATGCAAAAGCGCCAAAGAGATGTGGCAAACTCTAGCCAATGTTTGTGAAGGATCCGATCAAGTCAAAGAAAACAAGCTGCAATCGATCCCGCATGCATTTGAAACATTCAAAATGAAAGAAAATGAGTCTCGTGGATCGCTTAGATGTAAGGTTGACCAATCTTCTCAACAAAGCGGTGACCTTGGAAAGAATTATTCAGAGAAAGAGATTAATAACAAGATTCTGAGATCATTAACCAAGAGATGGAGGGAAAAATCTAATATCCTTAAAGCAACTCAAGATTTATCCTCTATTACTCACCATACCTTATTTTATCATCTTAAAGCTTTAGAGTACGATATTCGGATAGAAGATGAGGAAGATGAGATGGAGTCAAGTACCTCATCTAAGTCTGATGCCTTTGTTAGTAAAGAAGACAAGGTGTCAACAGAGTCCGTAGGAGCCGATCTATCTCCGAAAGAAGCGAGATGACTTTACTTACAAAGAGGTATGATAAATTGAGAATGAAGTATAAGAGAAATAAATTGAGATTTGCATGTAAGGATACACAAAGATCCAGATCGAGATAGGAAGATGGATAAATCTTCGATGATGACAAAAACAAGAGCCGCACAAGAAGATACGAGATCACTGTCAAGAAATCCTTCCGCCCCAAATCGACAGAGTGACATTTGCTATACATGCAACAAGCCAGACATTTCAGCTATGATTGTCCTCAATCGACTCCTAAAGAAAGGGAAGAAAAGAGGAAGAAAAGAGACAAGATTTGCAGATCAAAGAGCTTTATTGGCTGAAAAAAGAGCCAAAGAAATCATCATCATCCTCATCATCCTCATCCGATTTCGGATCGATGATGAAATCATCTTATGGCTAATGAGGTAATCTACTATTCATCATCGAGATAATGATTCTTGTCACCGCATCCGATCATGACCAAAGTTATCCATGAATTATTGAGAGATTTAAAGACATCTTTGGCTGCTTATAAACAACTAGAGACAGAGAATTTGATTTTAAAGGATCAGATTCAAATTCTAATTAAAGGCAAGCAGTGATGAATCGCTCGAACCGAGGAAACATTCAAGGGAATGTTTTCTTGATCAAGCTAGTACATCACCACCTTACCCGAAAGGTTGGAAAATGAATTGAAAACTTTAAAAGACAAATTTGAAGTAGTCTGTGCTGAAAATGAATCAATTAAAAAGACAATGAGAAGCTTGTCTTCAAAATCGATTAACTTAATAATTCACAATCAGCAATAGATCATATTTTTAATACTTCTCAAAATTCTCATGACAAGACAGGTCTTGGTTATGATAGGAACAATAAATCGGATGTCCAAAAACCTAGAAAATTTGTGAAAGCATCTGCTCAATCAAAGGATGTTAAAATTGGTCCATGGAAACCAACTAGTCGGATAAGGACTACATCTCCCATCTGAAACCAAGAATTCAGTGAAAACTCCCTGTCGAGACTAGAAGGAATCCAAGAACCAAAATAAGAAGATATTCTTATTATAATCCTTTTGATGGAAGGAGCAAATGCTATCCTACATTTCCTAAGTTTAGGAAAATTACTCAATCTGAATACAACAAGTTATCATTCAAAATGATATAATTGTAGACAGATTTGGTAGAAAACTTGAGTCCGATTTATTGTTTGAAGATGAGATGTTTATTTGGATATCTAAAGTGATTCTTGACCCAAAAGGACCCAAGATCACTAGGGTACCTCAAAACTAACTGCTATTTACAGATTCACAGGATCATCACTAAAGGAAGAGATCTTAGCTTCAATATGGTACATTGATAGTGGTTGTTCACAACATATGACCCATAACAAGAAGCTGTTATCAAATTTTCAAAGCATTGATGGTCCAAGAGTTTTATTTGGTGATAATAATTGTGGTCGACTAAAGGTGTAGGTACTCGATTATCAAAGATATTCGTATCCGAGGTATATTTTGTTGAAGGTTTGAAACATAATCATTGTCTGCTTCCCAGCTTTGTGATAAAGGTTTTCTTGTCAAATTCTCAAAGGATAAATGTGATATTTTAGATAATTCCTCGGATAAGGTATTGTTAATCGGCTTCACATGGTAATGTCTATGTGGCTAACTTTAATAGTTGTCCCAAAGATACCTGTCTCGATAGCTAAGGGTGGAGAAGATATCACCGGCTATGGCACAAGAGGCTTAGTCATCTTAATTTCAAAACTCTTAGTAAGCTAGCTAAAAAGAACCTTGTCAAGGGATTACCCGAAAAACTTTTATCCACCGATCTTAAATGTAATGCTTGTCAAAAAGGTAAACAGCCTAGACACTCATTTAAGAGTATTAACTCCTCTTCATCCGAAAGAGTGTTGCAACTACTTCATCCGGATCTGTTTGGACTGTTTCACCTCTCGCCAAAGTGGAAGGAAATATACTCTTATTGTAGTAGATGACTTTTCTGGATACACTTGGGTTATATTTCTTTTCAAGAAAAATGAGACTATGAACAAGATTCTGATCTGCTCTGCATGCATTCAAAATGAAAAGGGTGTTAATATTATTAAAATAAGGAGTGATAAGAGCACATAATTTTTGAATTCTTGTTTATCTAATTTTTAAATGAGTGTGGAATTATTCATGAGACATCTTCAGCAAGAACTCCTCAACAAAATGGAGTAGTTGAAAGAAAGAATAGAACTTTGAAGGAAGCAAACAGGAGCATGTTGGCCGAGTATGATACCCTCATAGGTTCTGGGTCAAGCCATCAACACAGACTTGCTATACCCAGAACGGTGTTTAGTTGTCAAAGACAAGGGTAAGACTCCATATGAGATTTGGAAGGGTAAGATTCCAAGGATCTCATACTTCAAAGCTTTTGGTGTAAGTGTTTCATCCATAACAATGGAAAATCTAAGTTAAGAACTTTTGATGCTAAAACAATGATGGAATATTCTTGGGATATTCTAATACTTCAAAGGCATTTAGACTTTTAACAAGACAACACTTTGTGTGGAGGAAACCCTCATGTTGTTTTTGATGAACTGTATTCCCGCCGTATAAAGTGAATCAAATTTCAAAGTCTAGATAAAATTGAACTGTCCAAGACTAAACATAGAACCTGTCTATCTACCTAGTCTTGATTTAGAATCGATGAAGAAGAATCCCCATCCGATAATCAGAAGACAACTTCGATCGCACTCCTTTAGACCAGACACCCTTGACATCACCGATCAATGGGGTCACCGATGAAGGGGGAACGTCACCGAGGTTGAGTCGGAGGAGTTGCCTACCGAGACTCAAGATGAGGATCTTTCTCCTCACATAGGCAAAAGGATGAGAAGCTATCATCCATCCGATCGATTATAGGAGACCCATCTAGTAGTGTGCGCATTACACGAATGATGCTAGACTACGAAAGTCTTTTCGGTTGTTATGTGTCGCTTCTCGAACCTAAGTCTATTGAGGAAGCTCTATCGATCCAAATCGGATAACGGCCATGCAGAAGAAGCGCATCGCTTGAAAGACACAATGTATGGGATCTAGTGGAAAGACCTTTACACGTAAAGATTATAGGCACCAAACGGGTGTTTAAAAATAAAACAGATGAGAACAACATTATTGTTCGAAATAAGGCAAGATTGGTTGCAGGTTACTCACATCAAGGAATAGACTATGATGAAACTTATGTTCCAGTTGCGATTAGAGGCAATAAGGTTGTTCTTGGCATTTCTTTGCATATAAATCTTTCAAAGTCTTTCGATGGATGTCAAGTCTGCCTTTCTAAATGGTGTGTTACTTGAAGAAGTCTATGTAGAACAAATTCTCCGTGTTTTAAGACAAGTAACAAAGTCTATAAACTAAATAAGGCTCTATATGGACTAAAACAAGCACCTAGAGTCCGGTATGATACATTATCTCGATTTCTTGACATCAAATGGTTTTTCTAAAGGCAAGATTGATAGAACTTTGTTTAGAAAGGAAGTAGATGGTAACATCTTACTAGTTCAAATTTATGTAGATGACATAATCTTTGGTTCACCTAATCTGAAATTATGTGAAGAGTTTAGCATTCTCATGAAAACGAGGTTTGAAATGTCAATGATGGGTGAATTAACATACTTTCTAGGCTTACATTAAACAGATGAGTAAGGGTATATTTATACATCACCTAAATATGCTAAGGATCTGATTGAGAAATTTGGAATGACAACTAGCAGAGAAGTTAAAATACCTATGTCAACTAACTTCTCAATGGATTCAGATGAGCAGGGATACCCACCGATGCAACGGAGTATCGTGGACCGATTGGATCTCTTCTCTATCTCACCGCAAGTAGGCCGGACATAGCTTTTGCGGTTGGGGTATGTGCAAGATTTCAGATCCTAATCCCAAGAAGACTCATCCGGAGACGGCTAAGAAAATTCTTAGATATCTCAAAGGAACCTTGCAAGTAGGGTTATGTTACCTAGCCGATGACAACTTTGAGTGACAGTTATTGATTCAGACTTTGGAGGGTGTATGATAGAAAATCCACTTCCGGAACTTGTCAATTCTTAGGCAACAAATTAATTTCTTGGTTATCTAAGAAATGTACATTTGTTGCCACCTCTACAACCGAAGTCGAATACATGGCACTGGAAGTTGTTGTTCTCAACTCCTCTGGATTAATCAAACTTAGAGATTATAATATTCTAACATCGATTGTTCCTATTTACCGTGATAGTAATAGTGCAATAGCAATGACTTACAATCCTGTTCTACATTCTAGATGTAAACATATAGATATTAGGCATCATTTCATTAGGGATCATATTGAGAAGAATGACATTAGGATTGAGAAAATTGCCACCGAATCACAAAGAGCCGACATTCTTACAAAACCATTAGCTGAATCTAGATTTAAAGAAGCTGTGCTTAGAATTAGGATTACTTGATGCATCTTTAGCTGGTTTCTAATTTGTGTGAATCTGTTTCCTTATTTCTCGGTCTTTTCTTTTCTTTAAATTAATGTCTAGAAAGAATTATCGGACTAGATATGTGTCAAAGGACAATCAGTAGCTGATATCATTGATCTCCTTTTAGGAATCAAGAATCAAGGATTAGTCATATTGACCTTATCTCAATTGATAATTACTTGTTCGACATTGAGTAAATCGCATAAGGACACAATAGTCACCGATCTCCTCAAGAAAACAGATGACTATTTACATCCTATCTCGATTTACCTTAAGCTTCGATGGTTTCTTTTGAGTATATATCTTTGCGAAACAGGTCACATATCATAATGTTTCACCTCATCTTATTCAAACTCTTTTATTCTATTACTTTTGTTCCTAAATAAACTCCTATTTTTTTATGAACAACCTAGTTTTAGAAAATTAAGTCTCGAGTCCTGCTTTAGTTTAAACTCATTTTAAAATTGCTAAAAAGTTACACCTAAGTTGTTGGTTTTTAAAATCGACGAGTTACTTTATCGATGACTTTCCAAACCCATCTGCTTTTAAACTAATCTGTTTCTCAAACTCATCTGTTTAGTAAACCTTCGATTGAAGTAAGATATCACTTGGCCGACGTCAGGTATACTTACTTCTCGCATAAAGTAACCTACATCTGTCAAATCAACACCTATAAAGTAACTATTTACGCATTCCAAAGGCGATTAACATCCACGCGCTGAATCCTAATCGCTTATCTTAGTTTTTAACCGTTGATTAATACTCGGTAAAAACTTTTAGAATAAATGGCTCAGATTAATTCATGTTTTCAAAAATGGCGGTTTCTCTTTCCAATATATTCCCTATAAATACATCTTCTTCTCCAAAAACATTCTTTTCACTTTCGTAAAATCTCAAACTCTCTGCAAATTTTCTCAAATCCTTTCTAAATCAAGATATGAGCACTTCTTTAAGAGAAATAACATCAACAATGGAGGATGTGCATAATGAAACCTACAATAAGAAGGTGAAGTCTGAGATGTATGTCGACTTCGACACCACCACCGATGGAGAATCCAGGGAAATATTGCCCTTATTGGAGAGGGCTGGATTGAGGACCTTTTGTTCCAAGAAATCCCCTTCCAATAAGACACTGGATATGAGAGGTTTAGAGTTCTATGTCAATGGGACATACAAACATGGTGTTTTTCGAACCAGGGTATACAGAGAGGTATTGATCAAGCTTTCTCCCATGGAGGTGGCCAGAATTTTTGATACAAGCGGAGGGAGTGAACCCCTCACCTACAAATCTGATGAATGGGTAGAATCATTTGAGATGATTGCCCGGAATTCTATGAAGGACCGACGATCGGAGCTAAAAAGAAGATGCTTCACGGAGATATCGCCTTCTCGATGACCATTGTCACGAAGGTGATACTTGGAGAACAAAGCTCTCACGATGGGCTGACCAGCACTGCACTGCGTCATTCGAACAGTGCGGATGGAGTACAAGCCAACCGGGCTGGTCTATTCTTGGATAAGCCGGAGACGGAAAGGAAGCGTCCTGGAGGTCGTTAATGGGAAATGGCATGCGAAGTCGATCACCGATCTTTTTAACAAAGTGACTGTGATCATGGAGGACTTGCTGTCACCGAGATCAATTGGTCGACGGGTCCGAGCTTACACAAAGCATAAGGGGATTCTCACCAAGGATGAGCCACTCGGGCTCCAAATGATTCCCGATGAGGGTGGAGCCGAGGTAGGAGCTCGTGCTCCACCAAGAAGAAGCCGAGGAGGAAGAGGAAGAAGATATGGAGGCAGAGCTGTCTGCTGTGAGCTCACCGAGGCCGATCAGCCGATGAAGCTGAAGGAGAAGGCACCAAGGAGGCGGAGGTTGGTGAAAACCTCGAGTTGGGTGGATCATCTGCGGATCAGCCGACTCTTCTTTCCGAGGAAGTGTCCACGCCGCAAATTGCAGCTCGGGTGGTCCAAGTGGAGGAGGTCCAAGAAATCAGCTCGAGAAGGGACCCCCTCCCAGTGGTCGGTACATTTCTCCCCTCCCCTCTCCAACCCACACCGGCAATGAAGAGGTGTCCCAGCCGGCACCTCGAGCCTCCAAATGCTTGACTACTCCCGAAATAGTCCAAATTCCAACCTCATCTTCTCTCCCCCAAACCCAAACCTCATCTCCTCCACCATCCCCATCTCATATACTATCCTTCCTCTCTGGACCAAAGATTCGCCCCAACCCCCATCTCCATATCTCCACCAGCCTTACCCACAACTTCTCAACCCCAACTCACTTTACCCCAAACACTCCCATCTCCCCACCTACCATTTCACAAATCCCACCTTTACCATCATCACCCCCACCCAAATCCCACCTCCACCATCGACACCCCCACCTCATCTACCCCAGCTGAACCTCCTCATGTGGATACCTCAAATATCTTTGGGGATATTCCCATGAGCTCCCCACCCAACTTCTCCCACCACCTCTTCCTCATCCGAATCGGAGGAAGAGGATAGACCATTCTTGCCATCTCCTCTGCTTTTGAACAACTCCATAGAAAGATCATATCCCAAGTTCGTGAGGATGATGGAGAAGAAAACACGAAAGGTGATTCGAGCAACACAGATACCATGCTCGCCAACATGCAGATTGCCGAGGTCAACATGACTAGAAATTTATCAGCCAATCTCAAAGACTTTGTTGGTTCAGCCGAGTGCACTTGAGGAGGAGGTCAAGGCACTAAAAGAGAAAAAATGACAACGAAATCGTGGTCTCAACACTCACATCCGCTCGTAACGATTTCGTAAGACGTTGTGCAGCAATAGAGGCCCACTTTAGTCTCTCAAAGATGAAGTTAAAAGGGGAAGGAGCTGAAAGCGTAATGGAAACCCTCACAGTGGTGTCATGTCATTAACTCGACAAGCTCGATACAAAGGCATACACCTGAGTTGGAAGCAGCCAAGGCGGAAATCAAAATCAAATCGATGAGTTGGGTGTCTTGCAACCGAGGGTTACCCAGTTGAAGAGGCCATCCGAAAGGATGAGGAGAAGAGAAGAAAGGAGGACGAAGAGAAGACAGAGAAGTTCTTGGCTCGCATGAAAGAGTCTCGAGGAACCGGAGCCCAAGGGCAAAGGTAAAGGGAAAGCGCAGCAGCTGAGAAGTCTCCATCACCGAGCAGATGATCACCCCAGATCAGCCGAGCGCAAGCGAAAGGAACCAGACTTCTCCAACTTATCAGAGCAGATCGGAAGAATCAAGTCTTTGAAAAGGAGATGTTTGAAAAGAGAGAGAAGAAGAGGCTCAAGAAAATGGGGAAGGCTGAAATTTGAAGTGGGACGGTACTCGGAAGTGGGTATCCAAAGCCGCAAATGAAGCGGACTTCCGCCCGTCCATCGCACTACAGCTCCTCCGAAGATGGTATCGGGAAATACACCAAAGAATACAAGAAGCAATCCTGGATGCCGATGGATGTACTACCGGTACATCTTGAAGGCATCACCATCTGGAGCAGCCAACGAAGACATCACCGGCATGAATGGATGGAGAAGGAGGACGCCGATTTATATGGGAAGCTGCTCGATGAGGCACATAATGTGTTCAATCAAGCGATCCGATCGCACCACCTATGAGCGAGTCACCCCCAAGTTAAAGAAGACGGTTCTCCCGATCCGAATGGGTCGAATGCCGTGGCCAAAGCAGAAAGGGAATCTGAGCTCACGGATGAGAGTGATCTCAAACAGCCTTAGAGCACGGATTTTCAATCGGCTGAACATTCCAGAGGCCACCGATGGGGAATCGATAGAACGAGGATTTTTCTTTCCTTATCTTTTATTTTCTATCAGTTTTCTTATTTTGTAAATCAGAATTTTTGTGAATGAATATATTCGGACTTATGTGAATTATGTGTATCGATTTCTTTAAAAAAATTTTAAAATTGTTTAAAATTTTTCTAAGTATAAATCATCCGAGAATTTTATATCTCGGTGTTAAAAACTTTTTCTTAAAATTTTTTTAACTCAATTCTCTAAGTACTTCTAAAAGAGTCTAAAAGACTTAAATTTTTTAAATACCTTGAATGTGAATGAATCATTGAAGTGTGAAAATGTGCTTTGATTTACCTATCTCGATTGATTTAACTAAATCTAGTACTAACTTCACCGTGAGTATGTTCCTTCCTTATAGGTTTTAACTTCATCAAAAAGGGGAAAATTGTTGAATCAAGAAGTTTTGATGAATTAAAAAGAGAAGCGGCTCGATCGATCACCAACCTAAAGAACAAAGCAGAGAATAAGTTTATAAGATAAGCCGATCGTACGAGGTCGCACACCGACCTTGTCACCGAGGTCCGATAGCATGCTAGTCATCCGAAGACAAGCTCGAACCTAGTCATCTGCAGGAGACAAACATGAAGAGCTCGACGAGGTCAAGATAAGCCGAGTAGAATAAGAAAGGCGAAGTTTTCACCAAGTCACCGCAGACGAGTAGGAAGAATCACCGAGGTCAAAAGCGCTTTTAAGATTAAGTTTGTTAAGCGCTTCAAGTTTGTTAGAACTAACTAACAAACTAACTGTCTTTCAGACTTTTAAATAGGACTAGATTTTATTCTTCAATACACTTATGCAAGTTTGATTTTTCACACGATTCACTATTGATTTCACTGAGTATTTTTCAAAAGAGATTTCAAATATTTTCTAAGTGTTTATAGAACACTTCACTTCATATCTTCAAAAACACATCTTGTTCTTAGAGTTAGATTTGAGATAGTTGATTAGATTGTTGAAGAGTTGAAGATCGATTTGTAATTTGTAAAGATTGTACAATAAGTAAGTAAGCGGCTAGTGAAGACCCTTCTTCGTAGTTTGGAGAAGGAGAGTGGATGTAGGATTGTTATAATCCGAACCACTATAAATCCCGGTGTTATTTCTTGCTTTCTTTAATTTCTGTTCAAATTATTAATATTGTTAATTCAAGATTAAAGTTCGAATCTTAACTAAAATCGAATATCGACCGCTTTTGATCTTGTTAAAAGTTGAGTTCTCAATTATATTCCATTTGTGATAATTCGATACTTTGAATTGATTTTAGAAAGGTTTTAAAAAATCTACAAAATCTATTCAAACCCCCTTTCTAGATTTTGTTCTAGAAAGCTAACTCAAGGTTTTAATCAACTCAACATTCGAGGACCAACAATGTAAATCATGTGATCTCTTGTGAAATATTTTTCCTACAGCCGGCTTCAACATGTTCTATGAATGAATGTTTTAGAGTGCATGTTTTAAGCAATTGAAATAATATTGTTCCGTTTTCGTAAGAAAGTTTTTTTAAAAAATAAAAAATTAGAATTTTTGTATGTTATGAATCTTCATATTATGTTTATACTAAGTTGTAGAGCATTAAATGAGGATTCCGTAGACATAAAGTTTGAATTTTTTGGCCTTGAAACGAATTTGTTATGATTTTTCTAAATTTTTTTTGAAATGGGCGAGTTTTGCAAAGTTTCGAAAAATTAGGGTATTTTTCGAGAATTCGATTTTTTCAAAGGATTTTTGCAATTTTGGAAGTTATTTCAAAGCTGTTGGCCGGGTCAAACCACCCGAACCGGTTGACTCGGGTCGACCCAGCCAAACCCTTGACCCAACCGCAAACCGACTCGAACCAATTTGACGCTGGATCGACTCAATCCGAACCGAGTCTCGACCAAGCCGAGAGCCGTGGCGAGTGAAGTGACGCGCGCGGACGACGGCAGCGCGAAGGTGCGTGAGGTATACGCGCGCGGCGGTGGCGGTGCGTGAAGTCCACGCACGGCGGAGGACAACGGCGGTCACCGCGCGCGAGGTCCACGCGTGGCGGTGGTAAATGACGCGTGGGGTCCACGCGCGGCGGCAATCAGCGGCGGTCAACGATGCTTGAAGTTCACGCGCGCGGCTGTTTTGCGCGTGAGGGCGCATGGGAGCTCGAAATAGCTCCCTATCGGTGCGTGCGGGGCGCGTTATTACGTTTTCCGGCGTGTGGGAGCTTGTCGGACCTCGTTTTAAGTATTAATTATTTTTTCGGACCTAAAATGACTGTTTTAAAGGATATGGACATGGTTTTTCCAAACTTTTTTCTTTAGCATGTTATAATAATATGTTTAATATTCATTATAATAGGAATGAATGTTTTTTTCTCTTCAAATTGTTTTTAGGACTATTTTGAAATATAATTGTTTCATGCACTAACTCATATATGATAGTGGGAGCTATGGTTACACTTGCATCAATAGTGAGTTAACTTATTTCACTTGAAATTGTGATTTCATGTGTTAAAAGTTTATTTAAATTCATTATAATGAAGTTTAACCTGTTTTAGTCCTTGTTGGTAATTTATGGTTCAATAATATGGGAGTCGTTAGAGTTATTAGTACGAAAGACATCCAAACAAAGGATGATGTACTTAAAGAATTCATGACTTGTAAGATGAAGCCATATCACATCATAAGAGACCATGAACTTCATATGAATGAGTTATATGTCCAATTACAATTTCTTACGTGCAAAAGAAAATTGCCAATGTTTTTAGCCGATGAGATTAAAAGTCCAGATACATGGGCGAGGACTCTTGATCCCGATTTACGTAAGATTTTTGGGACAAGCTGTCTTACGGCAAACGTGGTTTTCTCGGAGAAAAGTCTACGGCATCGACACAATGAGATTAATGGCTAAAGAATGCAAGAGATCGATAAAAAACAAGCTATTAAAAAGGTGTGCTCAAGGATGGGAGGTCCTGAGATGTTCGATGTTCTTAGATTGAATGGTAGATCTAAGAGTAGGATTAAGAACCCTCTTATAGATCCTTTAGCACAAGTTGCTTTCAATGTAGGCACTAAAAAGGTTGACAAACATCGAGAGAATGTCCTAGTTAGACGTTTAAATGGTCGTTATTTTGTATGAATACGATACATTTTCTTACATGGCTATTTGAAAATGTTTGTATTCAACTTGATGTGGTTTTATGAGTTTTTTTAATTGCTTAACTCATATGTATTTTTTATGTTTTGAATATAAAATCTTTTATTGAGATATTTGACATTGATTGATGATTGATAGCTTTAAGTTATTTTTGAAATCAAGTCTTGTATCAATTTATTAGATGTTTATGACTTAACATAAAAAGTTGATTAAATAAGTGATAATTTTATTAACATAATGAGTTACTTCTCTATGAAAAGACAATGGCATCCAAATCAATTGTTCTTGAGTTGAACAATGGTGAAAAACTCAATGGGGACAATTATGATACTTGGCGTCACAAGATATGGTATGTCTTAGGACGAACAATATGCTATGGACGCTATAAACCATGTGATGGCTGATCCTGGAATTGGGATAGGAACTCAAGGAAGGAGGGACCAAGAAGCTTATCTCGGCGTGGAAAAAGAAAAAATCCACCGCTCGTGGGATTTTAGTAAGCTCGGTGATTGATGATATGATTCACGAGTTTGAACAAAGATCCTACCGCCCATGATATCCGGGTGTATCTACGGGAAAAGTATGGTGGCACATCGATTTACTCGATTAAGGCGGTGACGATTAAGTTCGATACTTACAAAAAGAAAGCTAATCATACCATAAGACAACACCTTCGGAAAATGTCTAATATGATCGAGAACTTAAATCACGGTCATATACTCTCCGACGAGCAACAGATCCAAGCTTTGATTAGGTCACTTCATGATCGGTGGGAATATCTTAAGGTCAATCTAACTCACAACGAGTGCATTAAGACTTTTAGTGATGCACTCGTCATGTTGAGTTAGAAGATGAACGCCTTGGAGCTGCCAAGCCTTCATCCGGTGCTTATTATGCTGAATCCGATTCGAAATAAGCTTCGGGCTTTAAACGTAAGAAAAGCTGGAAGAAAGGGAAAAAGAATAAGCAACCTAAGACCGGGAATCCCGCCAATGCTCCCGCTAACAATCCCGAGGGAAAGAAGAAGAAGAAAAAGCATGCTAAAAAGAAGAAAGATAAGAGTAAAATGCCTTGTTATAATTGTCATCAACTTGGCCACTTTGCTCGTGAATGCCCTGAGCCCAAGAGGGACAAGGTAATTCATATGAATTCTATTTTAAGCATGATAAATGTCTCTAGTACTGTGTTATTGACCGAATCTTATCCTTTGTGGATTATAGACTCGGGGGCAATGAGACCACGTAACAAGGGACGAGAGGAGCATATGTGGATTACCGTCGTGTTCCGAGGGGGACGAGATGGATATATGTGGGTAATAATGCTCGAGTTGAAGTCAAAGGAGTTGGGACTTGCAAACTTGAGTTGGGCAATGGTCGTGCTTTTATCCTACATGATGTCTTATTTGCTCGAGATCACATGGAATCTCGTTTACATGTGATTCTTCTTAATTTAGGATATAATATATTATTTTCGAAAGACATGGTTATAATTAGTAAGGATGATGTTTGTTATGGTAATGGACACTTTGTTGATGGTTTTATATTATTGGACTATAATAGAATTACGTTTAGTTATTATGAAGATCGCTCATGTTTTCTAAATGTTTGTTCCTCTAGTGATGCTTGTGTAGATAATAACATTTGGCATGCTAGATTAGATCATATTGGGCAAGATAGGATGAATCGACTTGTCAAGGAAGGACTCATAAGTTCGTCTTCGAAAGTCGAATTATCCAGATGTGAACATTGTCTTGCTGGTAAAATGACTAAAAAAACCTTTTGGCAAAATTTGTTAGAGCTGATTTTCCAATGCAATTAATCCATTCTGATATATGTGGTCCTGTTAATGTGAGGGCACGACATGGAGCTTCTTATTTCATTACTTTCATAGATGATTATTCACGTTATGGATATGTCTATTTGATATCTCACAAATCAAGCATTAACTTGTTTCAAACGTTACCTAAATGAGGTTAAGAATCAAAAAGAGAGAATGTAAAAGTTTTACGAACCGATAGAGGACGTGAATATCTTTACGATCAATTCAAGGAATTGTGTAATAAAAAAGGAATAACCCGGCAATTAACTGTTCTTTACACTCCTCAACAAAATGGTGTTCTTTGAGAGAAGGAACAGGACATTGTTGGAAATGGTAAGATCCATGATGGCACAAGCTAATTTACTGTCTCTTTTTGGGGGATGCGTTGCTTACGCGGCTTATGTGTTGAATAGAGTGCCTTCAAAGTCAATTACTTCAACTCCATACGAACTCTGGGACGGGTAGGAAACCCGATTTAAGTAACCTTAGATCTTGGGGATCTGCGGCTTTCGTACATGATTCTACGAGTCGGTATGGAAAGTTGGGTCCACGAGGAAAGAAATGTATCTTCATAAGATCGTGATCACTCTAAGGGATACGTGTTTCTTGGAGATCAAGGAGATGGGAGTGTGATGAAATAGAATCACGTAATGTAATTTTTTTAAACCGAATTCCCGATCGAGGGAGTTCGAAATATTGAACCATTTTTTGAGAGGCGACGAAAATCACTCTATATCGAGATCCAAGTGGGAGTGGTTTAATAGATAATGTGGATCTTGATAAGAGTTTTCCCGTTGAAGATCGAGATGGATCTTGGCGAAAACATTTTATCTCGGAGAAGATCTTACAACGCGTCAATCTAGGAAAAGTTCAAGAAAACATATGCCTAAGAGGCATTATGATATTGAAGGACACGTCTTCTTTGTTTCTCCGAGAAAATGGGGAGGTAATCCCGAGTAGATGAGGAGGAGCCTAGAAATATACAAGAGGCTTTATCCTGTCCGGCAAAAGAGAAATGAAAAAAGCAATGGAAGAGGAAATTGAGTCTATGAGATCAAATCAAGTTTGGGAACTTGTTGATCTTCCTAAAGGTCAAAGCAATTGGGAATAAATGGATTCTCAAAATTAAAAGAAAAGGTGATGGATCTGTAGAAAGGTTTAAAGCTCGCTTGGTGGCAAAAGATTATACTCAACGGAGGGTATAGATTATGAAGAAACCTTTTCACCGGTAGTGAGATTTGCCTCAATTCGTCTACTTCTAGCCTTAGTTGCTAGTATGGATTTAGAATTACATCAAATGGACGTTAAAACCGCTTTTCTCAATGGAGAATTAGAAGAAGAAGAAATCTACATGCAACGGCTGTAGGATTCATTCTTCAAGGTCAAGAAGAGAAGGTTTGTAAATTGAAAAGATCAATTTACGGACTTAAGCGATCTTCAAGACGGTGGTATTTGAGATTTCACAAAAGCGATAATCTCATATAACTTTGTTATGATAAACGAAGACCACCGTGTTTATGTTAAACGGTCCATGAAAATTTTTGTGATTCTATCTTTATATGTGGACGATATTTTGTTAGCTGGAAACAACAAAGAGTATCTTGAGACCATTAAAAATGGTTATCTTCGAATTTTGAAATGAAAGATATGGGTGAAGCGAGAATACATACTTGGTGTAAAAATTCATAGAGATCGTTCAAGAAAATTACTTGGTTTGTCTCAAGAGACTTACATAAGAAAACTTCTTGAACGATTCAAAATGGATAAATGCTCACCGGTGGATACTCCTGTTGTTAAAGGCGAATCATTAAGCCGTGATATGTGTCCAAAGACTCCAGAGAATAAAGCTGAAATGTCCAAAGTATCATACGCTAATGCAATTGGAAGTCTAATGTACGCAATGTTGTGTACATGTCCGTGACATTTGTTATGCCGCCGGCTTAGTCACAGGTATCAATCCAATCCGGGTAAAAAGCACTGGATTGCGGTGAAGAGGATTCTAAGATATCTAAAGGGAATCTGTAGATTATTATCTTTGTTACCAAGGAAATAATGTGACACTAAATGGGTATACAGACGCAGATTGGAGTGGTGATTTAGATGAACGTAAATCGACCTCTGGTTATGTCTTCTTGCTCAACAATGGAGCGATCTCATGGTGTAGTAAGAAACAATCTTGCATTGCATTATCCACAATGGAAGGTGAATTTGTGGCATGTGCATCTGCGGTATAAGAATCGATTTGGCTTAGGAGATTTTTAAAACATTTGGGGGTTGTGAACTCTCCGGTGGGAGTTTGTCACAATGCATTGTGATAATCAAGCGTGCAATTGCTTACACAAAAGATCTCAAATATCATGGAAAGACCAAACATATCGATACTAAGTATAATTTTATTAGAGATATTATAGAGAAGAAGAAAGTGACTCTTAGATACATTTCTACGCGATTGATGTTAGCGAGATCCTTTTACCAAAGCTATTCCTAGAGACGTTTTTAAGGACATGTCAAGGGTTTTGGTTTACATAGGATATAATGTAATGCAAATGTGGATATTGTATCTTGTTAATGTTTTTTTGTTATGGAAATAACAATTTATGTATCACAAATATATGGAATTCATATATTAGTATGTCTACAAGTTATGATTGGTTCTCTCATACGAGCAATCACCTTTGACATTAAAGAATGTGCAAAGTTGAGATTATATTATTCAAAATAATCGTAATAGATTTTAACCACGAATCTATTTAACTTGTTTCAAAGCTAAATCATTAGATTTTCCGACCAAAAGTGGGAGGAAATCCAAGTAAAGTGTTGTAGATACGCTTGAATTGTAATTTATACAATGTCTAAAATTTAAAATGACATACGCTTCCACCATGGAAGTTAAGACATTGTAACATGTGTTCATCATACTACATGTGCTAAGATGAACATAAGGATATGAGAAATATAATCCCAAATTTTTCTCATAGTATGAGTCCTTGAGGTTCAAACTAACCTCATAGAAGTACCCTTTTTGGAATTTTTAATTTATTTCTAAGTCTTCACTATAGTGATGCTACTTTAGCATGTTATCAATAGCCATGACAATTCGGTGATACGATGCATGTCTAGGAAAGCATTTATAGTGGGAGTGCTGTAGATATTTTATTCGAAAGGAAGAATATCTTTATTAACACATTCTATTGTGATTCATTGACCGGTCAATCGAGTTGAGAACTTGATTATGAATACATAGTGTTTTGACAAAAGTTGAATATGCTCTAATAAATTACAAGGGAATGTAAGAGATATGTCAACTTGTGTTAATTGAAAGAATTCTCGGTACAACGAGTTTTGATTTTCTTCATGTGAAATCGTTGAGTTGTTATATATCCTTAACAAGTATATAACATTAAAACTCATATTCTCGTGGGTCACACGATTTATTTGTTTGTATAAAGGGTATATCGAATGATGAACAAGAATGAAGCAAATGAGATTAAAGTCTCTAACTTCATGTGTGAGTGGGAGATGAAAGTAATTAAATAATTAAATATTAATATATATATTAATTATATATTTAATGTTTAATTAATCCACCCATAAAGTGGATAACTTAAAGAAGAAGTTAAATAACTTCTCTTTGATACGGCGGTTTTTCCTTCTATCGGTAAAAGGAATTGAAAGCGCAAAGATGTGGTTACACATTCATTTTCTCAAACTACGCAGAAAAAATTCTTGGTGAATTCTTTTTGTAGAACATATACCGGAAAAAGACACTTAGATTGTGGAAAAAATGAAGCAATTCTAGTAATTGCGTTCTTGATCAACGGGATCTCGGTTTATATTTTTTCCGAATATCATTTCATTTGGTAGGTATTCCTATTTAATTATCTCTGAATCCAACAAAGATTACTAGGTAACCGAGTAACACACTATATCGCTCATGTCACACAAAAACCGAATTTTGTCCATCTATAAAATATTAAAAATAAGGTTGAATAGTATTAGATTTTTTTTTTTGACGGTATTAGTATTAGATTCTTATTTCCATGTTCTATTCAATAATCTAACATGGTATATGACAAATATTTCCTGATGCAAAAAGTAGAATGATGGTACAGAATACATTAACACCACAAGTTAAACGTACTATAAATATGTGTGCAGAATACATTATCACCACAGGTAAACGATGTACGATTCTTTTTCATTTCCTTGCGTAATTTTTTTAAATTTCGAACACACATAGACATCGATCCGGATTTTCGCATGTTATATAATGATGTTACATCTCCTATTATATTAATTAGATTTGCGTCACGTGTACATACATCAAAACTTACAAATAAGACAATAGCAACCTAACATAACCATATATCCGGGATAAAATTCATTTTGGTCCCATAACTTTTTGTTTTTTTTTTTATTTCGTCCCAAAAAGTATGATGTACTAATGTAATCCTATTTTTTGTGAATTGTACAATTTATGTCCTAAGAAAGTATGATGTATTAATTTTATCCGAATTTTTCGCGAATTGTACAATTTACGTAAATTGAGATTAAATTGGTATATCATACTTTCTGGGACGAAATCGAAAAAGGTAAAAAGTTATGGGATCAAAATTGGAATTAAATTGGTACAATATCACACTTTCTCCTATTAATTAGGTAATTATGTTAATTTAAGAAAAACAACTTCCTTTTAAACTTCAATCCCAAAATTACGCTAAAATGAAACAAATAAAAAGGGGATTAAAAAAGTGAAAAATTATTTATCTGTTTGAATATTGTTAATACATATGATTTATGCAATTTTTAATTTATTTTTATATTTTTATATGTGTATTATCGAAATTGGCTTATAAAATTTTATTATTTTTTACACAATTTATTATCAGGTATAATATTTAAATTTTTCAAGTTCTATTAAATTTTATAATTTTTTTATCGTTATTTAATACACACATGTCTTATATATATAATATACTATTAATTATGCAAAATTTATATTCAATCCCTTTAAAAAATTACAATATTATATATATACATATATTATAGAGATAATGACGGAGAAGTGCAAGCATCCCCATCTAATTACAAAGGAGTGCACACTTTTTTAGGGGTGTGTGTTTTGGCATAAATACTCTTAATCTATTTTCATGCAATTTGTTAATTTTCTCTCTCATCCCTCACCTCAATATTCGTAACTCTCTCTCTCTCTTTGACTTCTTCTCTTTCTCTCTCCTCCCAAATTTAAAAAAATCTCTCTCTCTCTCTCTCTCTCTCTCTCTCCAAGTAAGTTTTCTTCTCTTCCACATCTCACGCGTCCCATCAAATTCTCTCTCCACTATCCAATTCAAATACCGGTTCCCATCCCCAAATTTCAAAATTCAAAATACTCTCGAAATCGAAATTGAAATTAAAGCGTAAATTCAAAATACTCTCCTCTATCTCGTAAGTCTTCGACAGAGGAGAACCCAAGCGGCCTATCCGGATTTCGCCAAGGATTATCGAAATAGAATGCCTAAGCGTTCTTCGGTGGTGCCTTGTAGGCGTCGGTATTGAATATTATTTCACGTGTGTATATCTTTTCCTTCTTATCACTTGCTATGTATATATTAATTAGCATGATTTTAGGAGGTTGTTGACTTCTAGAGTCTTCTATACTTTGTATATATTTGTTGTATCTTTTGATCAATGGACAGAACAATAAAATTAAAAACCCCAATATACTTTGCTCGCCGCCGAGATTTATCAATCGGAGCCTCGACTGTCGCAGCCGTGGTGTCGAATCGCCGCGACCATCTCCCTTTCTTTCTTCCTCCGAATCCTTACTTTCTTAATTTTCTCTTTCTCTCACTTTGTTCGGTGCTCTCCCATTTCTTGCTTTCTCTCTCTAAAGCGGTTTGAAGAAAGCAATTGAGCGATCTATGGGTGAGCGGTTCTGCGTTTTCACTTTTGGAAAGATTCTGTCTTATTTTATGGATATATTAGAAAGCTAATCACAATTTATTAGAATTAATCTGAAAAGGATTTCAATAGGCAATATTGGGTGGTAAAGAGTTAGAATTAAAAATTGAATGAGTACAATAATTGAAGTTAGTAATTTATGTTTTTCCTTTTACATTTTCTTGATTCGATCAATATAGTTTATCTAATACAATTAGAGGTGGGACATATATATATGAATGACCCAAATGTCATCTCTTTGCGAAAGAGCAAAAAATTCTTTGAAATACAAAATGGACTGGATGAGGTGAAGTTTTGGTAAATAATTTTGCTTTTTTTTGTATTATTTTTGTTTGTTTGTTTTTTCCTTGAAATTGCTTTTCTTTAATAAATTTTTCTGGTATTGTGCAAATATTTTTGGTTATTGTGCAAATATTTTCTCGCCATTGTTCTGTTTTTTTCCTCCATTGTGCAAATATATTTTAAAATTTTATATGCAAAAATGACACTCAATATTGTGAGTTTTGTCATACTTAGCAAATTTTGTGGAAATATAAATACATTTCAAAATTTTATTTGCAAAAATGACACTCATTATTGTGATTTTTGTCATACTTAGCAAATTTTGTGGAAATGTTTTACTTTGAAATAACAAATATTTTCTCGTGTTGTGCACATATTTTCTCACACATTGTGCAAATATTTTTGGTTATTGTGCAAGTATTTTTCTGCCATTGTTCAAATTTTTCAATTATTGTGCAAATATTTTTCTGTCATTGTTCAAATTTTTTTCGTTATTGTGCAAATATTTTTACTGTTATTGTTCAAATTTTTTTATCATTGTGCAAGTGTTATTGTGCAAATATATTTCAAAAATTTGAGTGATAATTTGTTTTGATTGAGATTTTATTATTGTTTAATTTTTTTCTCGTTATTGTGTAAATATTTTTAAAATTGTGCGGGTGTTATTTTTACAATAATCGTGGAGATTTGAAGAAAAACAAGAACTGGAGATTTGAAAAAAAAATAGCAAGAACCGGAGATTTGAAGAAAAAAGTTGTGATTTGAAGAAAAAGAAGAAGAGGAAGAGGAAGAAAATGAAGAATAAGAAGAACAACCGGTGATTTAGATGAGTGATTTTAGGAATTTGAAATTTGAATTATTAGGGATGTTTTTGTTTTTAGTGTAATGGGATTGATGTATTTGAATTTTGAAATTTTAAAATGTAATTTGGAATCTTGAATTTTGAAATAAAGGGCATTGAAGTCTTTTTGACACCTTTTTTGAACCTCTTTGAAAGATTTTACTATTCATACACCTCTATGTAATTAGAGGTTGTAAAGTGCACTCACATGTAATTGACTCTATATTATACTCCCTCCGTCCCGAAACTAGCTTCTTGTTGACTTTTTAACAATTTTTGTGTGATAATTATTTCATAGTAATATGTGTACAAAAGTTGTTTTATATGAATGCGATGCTAGTTCATAAGATGAACTAGCATATCATTCATATAAAACAACTTTTGTACACATATTACTATGAAATAATTCTCACACAAAACCATTAAAAAGTCAATCAGAAGCTAATTCCGGACGGAGGGAGTATTAATTATGAAAAATACGGTAAAAATATATTTGAAAATACAAACCTTTGTTATTATCTTAAAATAATATAGAATTTTACAAGTAAACTCTTGCATTATACGTAAATTGTACGTGGTCAATATAAATTTATACGTAATTAAAGGTAAAATTAATATTATTTTATAAAATATATAAATTACAAATATTATAACTAATAATAAATTTGTATTAAAAAATTAAAATTTTACATGAAAACTCTTGCAAAAATCACATAAAAAACGTAAAAGTTAACTAATTAAATTACACAATTTTTTTAAATAGAATCAATTATTCTTTCCTATTTTTTTGTACAATCTCCTTTTTGATTTTTTTTTAGCATAATTTTGGAATGAAATTTTGAAAGGATATTCTTTTTTTTTTAAATTAACATATTTTTCTAATTAATAGGATATATGATTATGTTATGGTGTTATTCTCTTATTTTTCGTATTGTAGGCGATTACTTTCACATTTTCCTTTTCGTCCGTCCCACAATTACTTTCAAATGCACTCTTAAAATGGAATATTCTCCATAAACTACACTCTTACACTACCATTTAAATTTTAAAAATGTCACTCTCGTTTTATTCCATTTTATTCTCTCTCCTACACTTTATCTCATTCAACCACCTAAAATACCGTTACATTTTATTCTCTTTTCTACACTTCCCTTTCTTAATAATTAGTGTGTCTCCCTCTCTATGAAAGAGATCATGGGACGGAAAGAATATTTTATTTTATTTTATATTATCTCTTTTCAAAATTTACAAGGAATTTATAAAAAAAAATATGGAGGATTTTTTTTTTTTTCGAAACAATATGGAGGATATTTTATTGTGTACCCAAATCCTCACCAAGTATTGTCACCCTCGTAGACCCTTCTAGAGTTTGCCCATTTCTCCTAATATTTGGTTGGAAATCAAGAATTGTGTCCTCTACTTCAATGGCTTCCCCACACTCATCTCTCAACAACAACATCCAAATTTCCCGGCAATTTCTACCACCATTCGACACCACTAAACGAGCCGTAAATGCCTTCTTTCCCAACAAAAGAACTCATCGTCGTTTACGACCAACCAAACATTCAACTGTAAAGTGTACGACTTCCTCGAGCTTAGAAATCACTGAAACATATCGAGAAGAAATGAGCACGGAAGATCCCCGACCACTTAACCAAATGCGGACGAAATCCAGGGAGAAAAAAATTGGGAAAATCGCTTGACCCGATTAATTCCCATCTTCGGAGGGAAATTATTCGGCACGGAGAAATGGCACGGGCGTGCTACGATGCTTTGACTTCGACCCCACTCCAAATACTGCGGCACTGTAAATACGAAGGCGCCCAATTCTTCCAAAGATCGGGCATGGCGGATCGGGGCTACACCGACCCGATTCCTCTATGCCACATCCAACATCAACCTCCCCAACTTCTTCCGTAAGTCCACCATCGCCAGCATCTGGAGCCAAGACGCCAATCGGATGGGCTACGTGGCGGTGGCCACCGACGAGGCGAGATACGCCGCCTCGGCCGGCGCGACATCATAATCGCTTGGCGTGGCACCGTCACGTACCTCGAGTGGCTCCACGACCTCAAGGATATACTCCAACCCGCCCATTTCCGCGATGACCCATCTATCAAGATCGAGTCGGGCTTCTTCGAGCCGTACACTTCCAAGGAGAAGACATGCAATCACTGCTCCTTCTCCGCCCGAACAAGTCTTGGCCGAGCTCCGGCGAATTATTCACCGTTACCGGGGAGAAGCTGAGCATTACTATCACCGGCACAGCCTCGGAGCAGCTCTCGCCACTGCTCTCGCTACGACATAGCGGAGGTGAAGCCGAACGTCATAGATGACGGTCAGAAGTCATAAACGTTATCCCCATAATGCTTTTCATTTTCCGGCCCTCGCGTGGAAACCTCAAGTTCAAGGAAAGGTGTGATGATTTAGGGGTCAAAGCACTGCGAGTTGTGAACATACACGATAAGGTTCCGACCGTGCCCGAAATTATTACCAATGAGAAATTCCGCCATCGAAGTACTTGGAAGATAAGATCTCTTTCCCGTGGAGCTATGCTCATGTTGGTGTTGAATTAGCACTAGACCACACGCGGTCTCCATTTCTCAAGAAAACAAAAGATATTAGGTGTGCGCACAATCTTGAGGCCCATCTCGCACCTACTAGATGGATATCATGGCAAGGATAAAGGCTTCTCCTTGGTGACGGATAGGGATATAGCTCTTATCAACAAGAGTTGCGATTTCTTGAGAGAGGAGTATCTTTGTGCCGCCGTATTGGTGGCAAGACGAGCACAAGGGGATGGTGAGGACGAGCGACGGCCGGTGGGGATTGCCCGACCGGCCACGGATCGAGTCACATCCGGCCGACACGGCCCACCACTTTGAACAAGTGATCAAATATGCTAGATCTAGGTGGGATTTGTTTTAGGTGCATGCCCACTCCACTTCCATACAAATACAATGTCCCTCCACTACCTTTCTGCTAATCCAAATTTCATTTTCATGCATGTAGCTTGGTTAACATGGTCACAACAACGGTTGATGTTCGATCATTTTGGTGTAACTAGTAAAAATTAATAATGGCTTTAATATATATATTTTGTTCCATAGTTACTTTCATACTTTTTTCATCGTTCCTCTCAAAATAATTTTCACATCTAATACCTTCATAAAGTCCACTCTCACAATATCCACAATTTTACATAAAATATCACTACTTTTGAATTCACATATACACAAAATCCATCCGATAATTTCGAAAATTTCAAATACAATTATTTCACTTCCTTTTCCTATTTTGTATGCCATTTTCACATAAAAAGAATAACGGAAAATGTATGTTTAATTATCATTGTGACTTAGCTTACGACTTATGTGTAGCGGCCGGGTATATAGAATAACCGTAAATATATATAATTAGGGGTGGATATTGGTTTTTTATCACTGAAAAATTGTTATAAAATATCCTATATCCTAAAAAATAGTGTGGGAGTTAAAAACTGGATCTTTTCCTTTCATTATGGTGTATTCCCTTCATCAAATCTTTTACATATTATTTCAAAAAAGATTGGGTTTATTGCAACATTTAGTCACTTAAGATTAAGAGCCCATTTGACGAAGTGAAATACCAAAAATAATTAGAGTCACACTATCTGTGCGGCGAGGTTATGAATTTGAACTATCATTTGCTAGATAAAAAAAAGAACAAAGAGTTTGTTTCACTATTTTTTTAAACATCATAAGCTTTAATATCTTATAAATTGTTTTAAGAGCTTTTAAGATGTATTTTTTAAGTTGTTTGACTAATAAAACTTATAAGCTGATAATTTATAAGAAATATTTTAAAATTAATTATTTTTTATTTTTGGGTGGTATAATCCAACTTATTTTTTTGGAGCTTATATGTTATAAAAAAACTTATTTAATTTTAATAACTTATAAGTTGTTTATATAATAATTGGTGAAAGATATTTATATTTGAAGTAAATACAAGAATATATATAGAGTACAAATATCTCAATAGTGTGTTGAGGTCGATATGGGATACAAATAATATACAATTATGAAGATATTACAAATATGCTCAATACGCCCTTAAGATGGAGCACCAACATGAGACCAATCTTGTCCATAAGAAGTTTCAGACGGGTGCGAGGAAAAGGTTTGGTCGGGGCATTAGCAAGTTGATCTGCAGAAATGACATGAGGGAT
Organism: Paraleonurus japonicus; assembly: GCA_030762865.1. Taxonomy (NCBI): domain Eukaryota; kingdom Viridiplantae; phylum Streptophyta; class Magnoliopsida; order Lamiales; family Lamiaceae; genus Paraleonurus; species Paraleonurus japonicus. The sequence continues at coordinate 33,485,263 of CM061053.1, read as the reverse complement.
ACAAAGCGTGGAGTCCTTGACCAAATTTCGAACTAAGTGAAAGTCAATAGCTATGTGTTTCATACGAGAGTGAAACACAGGTTGTAGCAGAGAGATAAGTAGCCCCGATGTTGTCACAATAGATGACAGGGGAGGATGGAAGAGAAACAAAAAGCTCAGAATGAGCGAGCAAACCCAGAGTAGCTTCACAAAGAACAACTACAATTGATCGATATTCTTCTTTTCGGTGGAGGAGCTAGCAAATGTGACCGTTGTTTTACGGAGGACCAAGATATGGGGTTAGTCCCAAGGAAAACAACATAGGCACTCGTGGTTGTATGATCATCTGTCACCAGCCCAATCAAAGATCGTAAAAGCAGTTGAAAGGAAAGGGGGAGCCCTTTCAAGAGTGAGACTAACATCATGAGTACCATTAAGATAACGGAAGAGAAGCTTAATTGCACCCCAGTGAAATTCTGCAGGAGCATGAATAAACCGAGACAGTCTGCTCATAGCAAAGGCAATGTCGTGTCAAGTGAAGGAGAGATAATGAAGACTATTGTTGGTCCCGATTAGTTGAGCGGATCGGATAAAACTTGTATCAGCCTTCTAGGAAAAATCTAGAAGGGGGTTGAATAGATTTTTCAGATTTTTACAAATCTTTCAATATTTATTCAATGCACCAAAGTGACACAGAAATTCAATTTAATCTCAACTTTATTAAGATCAAAAGCAAACCTGATATTTTGGTTTTAACTTTGATTCTCGAAATTAATCTTCAATTGATAAACTGGAAATTGAAATAAAGAAGTAAGTAAATGAAAGCAATAAAGAACAACGAGGTTTATAGTGGTTCGGATTATAACAATCCTACATCCACTCTCCTTCTTCAAACTTTGAAGAAAGGTCTCTTCTATCAACATACTTACTCACTTTCAATCGCATAACTTACAACTTACAAAGATTTTCAAATCTTCAAACTCCTAAACGATCCTGTGAAATCTAACTCTAAAATAATAGAAGTGTATTTGAAGATGTATATGGAAGTGTTCTATAAACACTTAGAAAAATCTATGAAGAAATCCGTGAAAACTATTTTGTGCTTTTTGAAAACTTGTGATTTGAGAGATTATCTTGCTGAATTGATAACTCGTGTGTTCTATATTTTTTAATGAAGTGCCTAGACCTATTTATAAGTCTGAAAAGACAGTTAGTTTGTTAATTAGTTTTAAAAAATCAAAATCGCTCAACAAACTTATTCTTGAAAAGCTTGCTTCTCACTGATTTTACTCTACTCATCCTGCGGTGACTTGGTGAAGACTTGCCTTTCTTATTCTACTCAGCTTGTCTTGACCTCGTCTCGAGCTCTTCATAATTGTCTCCTACAGACGACTAGATTTGAGTTTGTCTCTAGATGACTTGTAACTCCTAGTCTTGACTCACTTGATCAATCCTTGACCTAGTCGATCGGCTTAGTACTAGAACTCGGTCTCATTGTTCTTCATAGTCATCTGCTCATCCTGAGTTGATCTTTTAACTCATCAAAACATTCTTGATCTAACAATTTTCCCCTTTTTGATGAAGTTAAAACCTACAAGAAAGAGACACACTCACGGTGAAGTTAGTTTAGAGTTAATCAAGATTATTAGATAGGTATATCAAAGCACATTTTCACCTTAAACGGATTCTCTCAAATTAAAGCACTTAATTCACAAGAGAGAAAAAAAAATTTAAAGTCTTTTAGACTTTTTCAAAATATTTAGACTTAAAAAAATTAAGTCTTAGGTCTTAGAAAAATTTTTAGACTTACAAGAAATTTTTTAAGAAAAATTTTTAAGTACGAGATGATAAGATTCTCGGATGATTAAGACTTAGAAAAATTTCATTACGAGATGAAGATTTTCTCGAGACAATTAATACTTAGAAAATTTTAAGACTTCTTAAAAAAATTAAAGATAAAAAAAAAAACAAGGTAAATCGGATAAAACATAGTATATTCACATCAGCTTTACAAAGATTACGAGATGGAGATTAATAGAAAAGAAAAATAAGAAAGAGTAAAAGTCCTGTTTCTATCGGACTCCCCATTGGTCTTAAATGCAGGATCATTAGCCAATTGAATACTCTCCTCCTTAGTGCTTGAGGTCTTCTTCTTGTGTAAGTCAGGACTCGGCCTCTGCCTTCTTTATAATTCCACAGAACCCGGTCTAGGTCCAGGTACCATCGAGCTTCTTTGCGGGGATGGCATATTCGAAAGCTAGAGAGATCGGGTTGACGTTGAACTCCACATCTGCTTCTTCCAGTGACCGATGATAGAATTCCACATCCACCTTTTCAATCCACTCATGCCAAGCCAATTACTGGATCTTGTTGAGTTGCTCACAGGCCTTTAAGAATATACCAAGTATATCCACATGCCTTCTAGATTCTTGTCTTTGTATTCAACAACATACTTTCCACAAGCCGACTTAGGAGGAGCAGACGTTGGGTGGAAAGGTCTGAATTTTCCAGCCTTGGTCTTTTACTAGCCATTTCCGCTCATCGGTGCTCCGAGAAGACATTGGCGTCCTTCTTCTTTTTCTGCCTCTTATTTTCCTTCTTGCCATAGAATTTCATCTCTCTTTTTATTCTCTTAATCTGTTCTTCGAGAGATTGGAATAATCGGCCTCCCTCTTTCCTTTCCCTTTAGCGGCTCTGGTAAGAATATCGGTGATCTCGGCTCACCGGCTGCTACTTCCTTGCCTTTTCCCTTGGCTCCTTGATTCAGATTCTTTGAGTGAGCTAAGAGTTTCTCTGTTCTCTCCTCTTCCTCCTTTCTCCTTTTCTCCTCATCTTCCTTGGCGCCTCTTCTAGTTGACTTACCCTCAGTGGAGAGCGGCTAGCTCATCGAGACTTGAGTCTCAAGTCTTCCTTAGCTTCCCGGATCAGGTGTGTTGGCCTTAGTGCCTACATCTTTTCTCGGTCTCCTTGACCACAGTGTGAGGGCTTGTCTCTTTTCTTGTTCAGCTTTTTCCCCTTTTTAACTTCAGCAGCCAAGTCTGTCGGTTTGCATCCAGATTATTGCACTTGGCTCAAGTCTGATTGATCTACAGCCAATTCATTTACCACTATTTGGTTGTACCCTTTCACCTCTTCTTTCAAGGCCCTCACTCATCCTCCATAGCTTTCACTTTGTCGGCCCGACCTGAGTTAGTGACGATTATGATTTTATCGAATAAAGTTACCTCTACTTCTCTCATGCTGGCTAGCATTGTGTCGATTCTTGCTTCAACCATCCTCCTTGTCCTCCTCTTCATTTTTCTTACGAAAGCAGAATTTATCTTTTTCTCCACAAGCGTGAGGATTGAGGAGATGGCGGAGGCTGGGCTTAGCTCACTGTCGTCTTCCTCGGATGAGGAATCGGACGAAGAGGGGGTAGATTCTTTACGAGTAGGTGGGAGAGGGATAGGCTGTGTTTGGATGGTGGAAGAGAGGAATAGGATATAATGGGAACAGGTGAGGTTTGGGTATTGGGAGAGGAATTTGTTCGAGTTGAAGGTGGAGGTGATGATTGAGTTTGTATGGTGGGGGTGGTAATGGGAGATGAGGCTTGTATGAGGGGTGTTGGTGGTTGAGATGAGATGTGTTCGAGTTATGTGGGTGGGGTTTTGTATTTGGTGTTGGGGTTGTAGGTATTGGAGAGGCTCGAGGTACCGGCACTGGGATACCCCTTCATTACTGTTTGGACCACTTTGGGATTTCAGGTGAGTTTGAGGCTCGAAATGCCGGCTGGGGCACTTCTTCATTGCAGTGCGGGTGACAAAGAAGGAGACAAAGATAAGCTTGTACTGCACACTCGGAGTATTGGGAAGAACAACTTCCTTGGTTGGGGAGGAAGGGACCTCCAGTGACCAACCTCATTTGCTATCCGAAGAATAGGAACCTCCTCTGGAAGCAAGGTTGTCGATTCTATCTGCTGCTCGAGCCTCAGATTTGATCGAGCCTTGAGCTTTGAGTTGCTCATCTGGGCCTCCTTACAAGAGGAATTTCAGCTTCCTCTTCCTCCTCTTCTTACGAGGCAATTTTGGCGAGATGCAGCAGACGAGCTCTCCCTTTCTTCTTCTCCATGGCTTTCACCGGCCATCTTTTCTTCCTTCTCTGGGATACCATGGGGCTGTGCGATTGTTTCTTGAGATGGAAGCTCGACTTCCTCTTGAGGTGCGACTTGGTGCTACCTCGATCTCACTGAAGGAGGCGCCTTAGGCGCGACTCTTGGTCTCGAGCTCTGTAGGCTGCTGCCTCCGGCCTCTCGATTTATGGCGACATCCGACTCATCGTTTGAGTCTGGGTTTCCTCAAGCCGTCATCCTTCGTAAGGATCCCCTTTTGCTTGGAGTACTTTTTGTACCCACTCTCCGGTCGGCCTCCTGTTCAGCCCTTCGATCAATACGGTTATTTTATTGAGCGGGCTGACTATCGAGGTAGGTATCCGAGTGCTCTGCAGACGACTTGAAGGTAAGTCGTTTCTTCTCCTCCTTCAGCTTGTAGATCAACATATCCACCCGGTTTACTTCCACTCCATCTAAAATGGCTCGCATCACACACAATCTGGGTTTGGTTAACCCATCATGTGATCTTTGCTCACCCAACACAGCCTTCGTCACCACCGTCATCAATAATCGAACTTCCTTCTCAATGATTCTTTTTCAAATCCCTTGGTTCCTCTATGTGTAACCCTTGCTATCAAATCAAAGGATTCTTCCTAGTTATCCTCTTTGTACGTCAATGGATTGACTCCCTCCATTGACGTGTCAAAAATCTGGCGATGTTTTCTCTTGAGTAGCTCGGCGTTGTCCCATCCACCGATGTATCGAACCCATCACGGGTATCATTTATTCTGGACAAGAACTCGCCCCTAATAAGTCCATTTGTCACTGTTCGGGGATTTCATTGATAAAAATCCTCATAACCTCGATGCTTCCAGCAATCGGAGGATTTCTGTAGACTACGGATCTCGAGTGGTTTGAAATCCACATACATTTCAACTTTTAATCGGTTTTTGTAGAATTCCTCATTCATCTTGAAATGAGAAATGTTTGTGGAGATATATTTGGGTTTGTGGGTTTTGGTGGTTTTGGAAGAAGATGTCATTGGGAATTTTGTGAGTTTGGAAAAGTGTTAGAGAATATGCGGGTTTTCGAAAGTGAAAAAGCGAATATGAGAGGAAGAAGATATATTTATAGGAGGGAAAGTTTGGAAAGATAAACCGCTTTGAAAATTAATCTTAATCTAAGCCGTTTATTTGAAATGATTTCTTGTGTTGAATCAACGGTTAAAAACTTGGATAAAGCGATTGGGATTCAGCGTGTAGTTCACTAATCTTTGAAATGCGTAAAAAGTTACTTTATAGGCATTGATTTGACCGAAGTAGAGTTACTTTATGCAAAGAAGTAAGTAATCCGACGTTAGCCTAAGGTTACCTTTCTTTGCATAAAGGTTTTCTAAAGCGACAAGGTCCTGAAGATAATCGAGTAAATGACCTCATCTGGATTTTAAAAAAACAATCTAGTTTTATCATTTTAGTAGAATTAAAGACTAGTTAAGAAAAATTTAAATAAAGCAGCTCGATTTAATTTTCTAAAGTTAGGTTTTCCAACCAATCAATCCGATAAGAGTTTTATAAGAAAACACATCATATGGAGTTTATTTAGAGGCAAAGGTGTCTGGAAAATAAGCTTGATGATAGATGAGGTGAAACAGTATGATCTGTGACCTATTCCTGCAAAGACATAGACTTGAAGAAAACCATTAGTAACTTGAGGTAGATCGGATAGGGTGCGAGATAGTCATCTGTTTCTCAGAAATCAGTGACTATTGTGCCCTCGTCTGATTTACCTAATGTCAAATAAGTAATTATCATGTCGAGATAAGGTCAATATGACTAATCCTTGATTCTTGATTCCAAAATAGGAAATCAATGATATCACTACCCGATTGTCCTTTGACTCATATCTAGTCGATAATTATTTCTAGACATTAATTTAAAGAAAATAAAGAAATAGAAATAAGGAATACATAAATTAGATGCAAGCAATTTGAATTAAAAATCAGCTAATTGATGCATCAAGTAATCCTAATTCTAAGCATAATTCTTTAAATCTAGACTCTGCTAATGGTTTTGTAAGAATGTCTGCACTTTGTGATTCGGTGGCTATCTTTTCAATTCTAATGTCATTCTTTTCCACATGATCTCTAATGAAATGATGTCTAATGTCTATATGCTTACATCTAGAATGCGAAACGAGAGAGAGCAGATGATGTTTGAATATTATAATCTCTAAGTTGTTGACTAATCCGAGAGAAGTTGAGAGCAACAACTTCCAGTGCCATGTATTCGGCCTCGGTTGTGGAGGTGGCAACGGATGTTTGTTTCTTAGATAACAAAGAAATTAATTTGTTGCCTAAGAATTGACAAGTTCCTGAAGTGGATTTCCTATCAATCTTACATCCCCCAAAGTCGAGTTTGAATAACTGCCCGGCTCAAAGTTGTCATCGGTGATGTACCGTAACCCTACTTGCAAAGTTCCTTTGAGATATTTAAGGATTTTCTTAGCGAGACTCAGGATGAGTTTTCTTGGGATTAGATTGGAATCTTGCACATACCCCAACCGCAAAGGCTATGTGCAGCGTACTTGCGGTGAGATAGAGAAGAGATCCAATCAGTCCACGATACTCCGTTGCATCCGTGGGTATCCCTTGCTCATCCGAATCCATAGAGAAGTGTTGGTCCCGGAGAGTTGAGATGATTAATACCTTGAGTAAGCTTTCTAGAACAAAATCTAGAAAGGGGGTTTGAATAGATTTTGTAGATTTTTCAAATCTTTCAAAACCAATTCAAAGTATCGGATTAAGCACGGATTAAAAATAAATTCTCAACTTCTTATAAGATCAAAAGCAAGGTTGAAGTACTGATTTTAGTTATGATTCTGAATTTAACTCTTGATGTAACACAATTGTAAAATAAACGAGAAAATTAAAGAAAGCAAGAAATAACACCGATTTATAGTGGTTCGGATTTTAAAATCCTACATCCACTCTCCTTCTTCAATTTGAAGAAGGGACTCTGCTTTCGCTTACTTTCTCACTTCCCGACTTACAACTTACAACTTGTACAATTCTTCAAATCTTCAATCTCCTAGACTCTTCTTCTAGAAATCTAACTAATACAACGTGTATCGGATTTTGAAGATTCTTTGGAAAAGTGTTCTAAAAACACTTAGAACTCTTTGAAACTCTCTAGAAACTCTTGTGAAAAGATTGTGAAATCTGAATAGTGACTTGTGTAAATCAAATATGCATAAGTGTTCTATATATCTCAAAAATGAAAAACCTAGACCTATATATAAGTAGAAAAGTCGAGTTAGTTTGTTAGTTAGTTCTAACAAACTTGAAACTACTTAACAAACTTAATCTTGAAAATCGCTTAACACCTCGGCTGATTCTTCCTACTCGTCAAATGACTTGGTGAGGATTTAGCCTTTCTTATTCTACTCGGCTTATCTCGACCTTGCGAGCTCTTCATATTTGTCTCCTGCAGATGACTAGACTTGAGCTTGTCTCCGGATGACTTGTCATTCCTCGTCTCCAGTGACTTGAACTAATCTTGACCTAGTCGATCGGCTTTGTACTAGAACTTAGTCTTCAATCATAGTCTGCTCATCTGGAGCAGTCTTTTAACTCATCAAAACAATCTTGGTCTAACAATTTCCCTTTTTGATGAAGTTAAAACCTACAAGAAAGAGACACACTCACTTGAAGTTAGTTTAGAGTTTATCAAGATCAATAGATAGGTATCAAAGTACATTTTTCACATTACAACAGATTTATTCACATATAAAAATTTTAGATCTTTTAGACTTTAAAAAAACTTAGAAAACCAAATGAGTCTTCAAGACTTAGTTAAAATTTTGAAAACATTTTTAAGTCGAGAGATAAAATTCTCGAGATGACTTTTACTTAAGAAAATTTTAAGTCTTTCTTAAAACAAAAAAATAAAACTTTAAGAAATTAATACACATAAAATGATTCAAACAAAGTATATTCACATTGAATTTACAAAGATTACGGATGAGAAGATAATAGAAAAGTAGAAATAAGGAAAAGAAAAATCCTGTTTCTATTAGTCTTCCCACCGATCTTCATCCAGTATCATCGGCCAATTGAATACCCGACTCCTAAGCCGCTTTATATCCTCCTCTTGAGTGAGTCCAGATTCAGCCTCTGCCTTCTTCAAAATACCCTTTACCCGATCTAGGTCCGAGGATCCATCGATTTCTGGCGGGGATGGCATACTCAAAAGCCGGAGAGATCGGGTTGACGTTGAACTCTACATCGGCTTCTTCTAGCGAGGCGATGATAGAACTCAGCATCTACCTTCTCCATCCACTCATGCCAAGCTAAGTCTGGATCTTCTTTGAGTTGCTCGGGGCCCTTGAGAATATACCAAGTATATCCACATACCCTCCAGATTCTTGTCTTTGTATTCGTGACATATTTCCCACATGCCGGCTTAGGAGGCGGATGTGTTGTGGAATGGCCTGAACTTTCCACCGCCTTGATCTTTGATTAACCATTTGCGCTCGTGAGTGCTCCAAAAGACGTTGGAGTCTTTCTTCTTCCTCTGCTTCTTCTTTTCTTTCTTGCCAAAATATTCCATCTCTCTCTTAATCCTTTTGATCTGCTCTTTGAGAGATTGGAATAATCAGACTTCCCTCTTACCTTTCCCTTTAGCGGCCACAGGGATGATTTCGGTGATCTGGGCTCGGTGGCCTACTTCCTTTCCTTTACCCTTGGCTCCTTGATTCGGATCCTTTAAAGCGAGCCAAGAGCTTCTCGACCTTTCCTCCTCTTCTTTCCTCCTCTTCTCCTCATCCTCCTTCAAAGCTTCCTCCGGTTGACTTACCCTCGGTGGAGAGCAACCAGCTCATCGGATTTGATCCGAGCTTCCTCCTGGCTGCCTCGGATCAGGTGTGTTGGCCTTCATGCCTACTTCTTTTGGTCTCCTCGACCACAGTGTGAGGGCTTGTCTCTTCTCTTCTTGACTTTTTCCCCCTTTTTAACTTCCGGCACCAAGTCGAAAGTTTTGCATCCAGTGTTGCACTTGACCACGAAGTCTCGAGTGGTCTACAGACCAACTCATTTACCACCAGCTTATTGTACCCCATAACCTCCTCCTTCAACGCCCTTAGCTCCTCCTCCATTGATTTCACTTTACCAGCCCGGCCACGAGTTAGTGACACTTATGATTTTATCGGATAATGTTACCTCAACTTCCTTCATCTTTGGCTAGCATAGTGTCGATTCTGACTTTGACCATCCTCCTCGTCTTTCTTTCCATCTTCCTTCGGAATGTAGCATTGACTTTCTTCTCGGCGAGGGATAGAATAGAGGATATGGCTGTGGTGGGGCTCGAGATCGTTGTCTTCATCCTCGATTGAGGAGTCGGACGAGGAATGTATTTGTTACGGTTGAGGAGATGGGAGAGAAGTAGATTGTGTTTGAATAGTTGGAAGAGAGGAGTAAGATATTGTTGGGATTGGAGAGGATTGGACTGTGGGGAGAGGAATTTGTTCGGATGAAGGTGGGGGTGGGATTTCGGTGGTGGTGATGATGGTAGAGGTGGGATTTGAGTTTGGACTGTTGGGATTTGGATTGTAGGCTGTTGGAGAGGCTCTGAGGTACCGGCTGGGATACCCCTTCATCGCTGTTTGGGTGATGGGAGATCGGGGTGAGGCAAAACTCGTAAATGCCAGCCTGAGGCATTTCTTCATTGCCGGGTATGGAAGATAAAGAAGGAGATGTGGAAAGACTTGTACCTGCCTCTGGAATTGGAGAGAGAACAGCCTTCATCGGTTGGGGAGAGAGGAGCCTCCTGTTGACCAACCTCGGCTGCTATCTCGAAGGACCGGAACCTCCTCTGGTAGCGGGGTTGAAAGATCTATCTGTTGTTCGAGCTACCGGACTTGGTGGATCCTTGAGCTCAGGCTGCTCGCCTTGGCCTCCTCACCAAGGGAATTTACGCTTCCTCTTCTTCCTCTTCATCTGAGGCATCCTTGGCGGGAGCAGCGGATGAGCTTTCCCCCTTCTTCTTTTCCGAGGCTTTTACCAGCCTCCTCTTCCTCCTCTGAAACATCCTCGGGACCACAGCTGTTTGGCGAGGTTGGACTTGAGGTGCGACCTCAGTGCTTCTTTGTTCCATGTCCCTCTGTTTCGACCTCCACTGGGGCCACCTCAATTTGTTCAGTGCTGGACCCTGTCCCTCAACAGTGCGGCCCGCCACCTCTCGAGCTCAGGCTGCATCGGACTCATCATCCGAGTCTGGAACTCCACCAAGTCTGTCATCCTTTGTGAGGATGCCCTTCGCACTTTGAATACTTTTTAGTGCCTATTCTCCGATCAGCCTCTCTATTCAGCCCTTCAATTAAAACAGTGATTTTATTGAAGAGACTGATCAGTAGAAGTAGGAACCCGACCCTCTGTATTTGACTTGAAAGTTAGTCGCTTCTTCTCCTCCCGAGCTTGAGCGAAGCAAATCCACCCGATCAACTTGGACCCCATCCAGAATGGCTCGCATTACACACAATCTGGGTTTGGTTAACCCATCATGTGAGCTTTGCTCACCCAAGACTGCCTTCGTCACCACCGTCATCAGCAACCTATATTTTCTTCTCAACGGGTTCTTCTTGAGATCCTGCGAGTTCCCCTGTAACTAACCCTCGCCATCATATCGAAGGATTCTTCCCAACTATCCTCTTTATACGTCAATGGATTTACTCCCTCCATTGACGTGTCGAATATCCTAGCAATGTTTTGCACTGGAATAACTTCAATGTTGTCCCATCCACAGATGTATCAAACCCATCACAGGTATCCTCCATTCTAGCCAAAAACTCTGCTCCTAACAAATCCGCCGTTACATTACTGCGGAGACTTTATTGAAAGGAAACCTCTGAGGCGTGAGGCTTCAAGAAGGCGAAGAATCTCTGCAGATTGGATCATTGGTGGTTTCAAAATCAACATACATTTTCGCTTTCAAGCGGTTTTGAAATATTCCTCATTCATTTTGAAGTGAGAAATATTTGTGGAAATGTATGTGGGTTTATAAGATTTGGTAGTTTTTGAAGAAGATGCCATAGGAAGTTTTTTTTTTTTTTTAATTTGTAAAAGGGTTTGTGAGAATATGCGGGTTTTACGAGAATGGAAAGAAAAAGTTTTAGGGAAGAGGAAGATGTATTTATAGGGGAAGATTGGAAAGAGAAACCGCCATTTTTGAAAATAAGATTTAATCTCAGCCATTTATTCAAAAGTTTTTACTGAGTATTAATCAACGGTTAAAAACAAAGATAAGCGATTAGGATTCAGCGTGAATTGTAATCGCCTTCGGAATGCGTAAATAGTTACTTTATAGATTGATTTGGTGATATAGGTTACTTTATTCAGAGAAGTAAGTATACAGCGTCGGCCTTGTGATATCTTACTTCAATGAAGGTTTCCTAAACGAGATGAGTTTGAAAAAGCAGGTCAGTTTAAAAAAGCAGATAAGTTTTAGAAAGTCATCTGATAGAGTAACCTATCTCGATCTGAAAACCAACAATTTATATGTAACTTTTTAGCATTTTTCAAACCAGGTTTAAACAAAACACATTCAGAATTACTTTTCTAAAACAAATTTTTAAGAAGCAGATCAGACTCGGGTTAAGAATAAAGAAGTTTGAATAAAAGAATGAATCGGTGTTATTTATCACTGTTCTGCAAAGACATAAACTCAAAAGAAACCATCGGGCTTAAGGTAAATCGGATAGAATGTTAATAGTCATCTGCTTTTCTTGAGAAGTTCGGTGACTATTATCACCTTGTATGCGATTTACTCAATGTCGAGATAAGTAATTATCAATTCGGATAAGATCAATATGACAAATCCTTGATTCTTGATTCCTAAAAGGAGATCAATGATATCGCTACGATTGTCCTTTGACACATATCTAGTCGATAATTCTTTCTAGACATTAATTTAAGGAAAAGAAAAAAAAATGAATAAGGAAACAAATGCAAACAATTAGAAACCAGCTAAAGATGCATCAAGTAATCCTAATTCTAAACACATTTCTTTGAACCTAGACTCAGCTAATGGTTTTGTAAGAATGTCGACTTTTTGTGATTCGTGGCAATTTTCTCAATTCTAATGTCATTCTTTTCAACATGATCCCTAATGAAATGATGCCTAATATCTATATGCTTGCATCTAGAATGTAAAACAGGGTTGTAAGTCATTGCTATTGCACTATTACTATCACATTAAATAGGAGCAGTGATGTTTGAATATTGTAGTCTCTAAGTCTGTTGACTAATCCAGAGGAGTTGAGAGCAACAACTTCCGGTGCCATATACTCGGCTTCGATTGTGGAGGTGGCAACAGATGTCTGTTTCTTAGATAACCAAGAAATTAATTTGTTGCCTAAGAATTGACAAGTTCCGTAAGTGGATTTCCTATCAATCTTACATCCTCCAAAGTCTCAATCAATAACTGTTAGCTCAAAGTTGTCATCATTAGGGTACCATAACCCTACTTGCAAGGTTCCTTTGAGATATCTAAGAATTTTCTTAGCAGTCTCCGAGATGAGTTTTCTTGGGATTAGACTGAAATCTTGCACATACCCCAACCGCAAAGGCTATGTCGGCCTACTTGCGGTGAGATAAAGAAGAGATCCAATCAGTCCACGATACTCCGTTGCATCGGTGGGTATCCCTGCTCATCTGAATCCATTGAGAAGTTAGTTGCCATAGGTATTTTGACTTCTCTGCTAGTAATCATTCCAAATTTCTCAATCGAGATCCTTAGCATACTTAGGCGATGTATAAATATACCCTTACTCATCTGTTTAATTTGTAAGCCTAGAAAGTATGTCAATTCTCCCATCATTGACATTTCAAACCTGTTTTTCATGAGAAAGCTAAACTCTTCACATAATTTCGATTAGGTGAACCAAAAATTATGTCATCTACATAAATTTGAACTAGTAAGATGTTGCCATCTACTTCCTTTCTAAACAATGTTCTATCAATCTTACCTTTAGAAAAACCATTTGTTGTCAAGAAATCGAGATAGAGTATCATACCAAGCTCACGGGAGCTTGTTTCGATCCATATAGAGCTTTGTTGAGTTTATAGACCTTGTTATTGATCTTAAACCCAGAGGCTGCTCTACATAGACCTCTTCAAGTAACACACCATTAAGAAAAGCAGACTTAACATCCATTTGAAAAACTTTGAAAGACTTATATGCGTGCAAATGCCAAGAACAATCTTATTGCCTCTAATCAGCTGGAGCATAGGTTTCATCATAGTCTATTCCCTCGGAGTGTGAATAACCTTGTGCAACCAGTCTTGCCTTATTTCGAACAATAATATTGTTCTCATCTGTTTTATTTTTAAACACCCATTTGGTGCCTATAATCTTTACGTGTAAGGGTCTTTCTACTAGATCCCAAACATTTTGTCTTTCAAAGCGATGCGATTCTTCCTGCATGGCTGTTATCCGATTTGGAGTGCTGATAATGCTTCCTCAATAGACTTGGGTTCAAGAAGCGACACATAACAACTGAAAGACTTTCGAGTCTAACATCATTCGTGTCTGCACACTACTAGATGGGTCTCCTATAATCTGATCGGATGGATGATAGCTTCTCATCCTTTTGCCTATATGAGGAGAAGTATCCTCATCTTGAGTCTCGATTGGCAACTCATCTGTCTCAACCTCGGTGACGTTCCCCCTTCATCGGTGACTCGTCTTTGATCGGTGATGTCAAAGGTGTCTGAATCAAGGAGTCTGATCAGAAATTGTCTTCGATTATCAGGATGGGGATTCTTCTTCATCCGATTCTGAGTCAAGAGTAGGTAGATAAATAGTTCTATGTTTAGTTTTGGATAATTCAATTTTATCTAGATTTTCAGAAATTTGATTCACTTTTTCGAGAAAGAATACAACTCATCAAAAACAACATGAGGAGTTTCCTCCACACAAAGGGTTGTCTTGTTAAAAACTCTAAATGCCTTTGAAGTATTAGAATATCCTAAGAATATTCCATCACCGCTTTAGCATCAAAAGTTCTTAACTTAGATTTCCCATTGTTATGAATGAAACACTTACAACCAAAAGCTTTGAAGTATGAGATCCTCGGAATCTTACCCTTCCAAATCTCATAAGGAGTCTTACCCTTATCTTTGACTATTAAACACATTACGAGTATAGCAAATTTGTGTTGATAGCTTACGCCCCGAGAACCTATGAGGGGTATTATACTCAACCAACATGCTCCTGGCCGCTTCCTTCAAAGTTCTATTCCTTCTTTCAACCACTCCATTTTGTTGAGGAGTTCTTGCTGAAGATGTCTCATGAATAATTCCAAACTCATTGAAGAAATTAGATAAACAAGAATTCAAAAATTACTGCCCTTATCACTCCGATTTTAATAATATTAACTCCCTTCTCATTACAGAATTTTATGCAGACAGATCGGGAATCTTGTTTATAGTCTCATTTTTCTTGAAAAGAAATATAACCCAAGTGTATCTAGAGAAGTCATCTACTACAACAAGAGTATATTTCCTTCCCGAAGGTGAGAGGTGTAACAGTCCAAACAAATCCAGATGAAGGAGTTGCAATACTCTTTCGGATGAGGAGAAGTTAATACTCTTAAATGAGTGTCTAGGCTGTTTACCTTTTTGACAAGCATCACATTTAAGATTAGTTGATAAAAGTTTTTCGTAATCCCTTAACAAGGTTTTCTTAGCCAACTTACTAAGGATCTTGAAATTGAGATGACTAAGCCTTTTATGCCATAGCCGGTGACATTTTCTCCACCCTTAGCCATCGGACAAGTATCTTGGGAACAACTATTAAAGTTGGCCACATAGACATTACCACTGTCGAAGCCGATTAATAGTACCTTATACGAGGAATTATCCAAAATATCACATTTATCCCTTGAAAATTTTACAAGAAAACCTTTATCACAAAGGTGAGAAGCAGGATATGATTATGTTTCAAACCTTCAACAAAATATACCTCGGATACTGAATATCCTTGATAATCAAAGTACCTACACCTTTAGTCGACCACAATTATTATCACCAAATACAACTCTTGGACCATCAATACTTTGAAAATTTGATAACGACTTCTTGTTATGGGTCATATGTTGTGAACGACCCTTTGTCAATGTACCATATTGAAGCTAAAATCTCTTCCTTAAGTGATGATCCTGTGAATCCTGTAAAGCAGTTAGTTTTGAGGTACCCTAGTGATCTTGGGTCCTTTTGGGTCAAGAATCACTTTAGGAATCCAAACAAACATCTCATCTGCAGACAATAAGTCGGACTGATTTTCTACCAAATCTGTCTACAATAATATCATTTTTAAATAACAACTTGTTGTATTGATTAGGTAATTATCCTAAACTTAGGAAATGTGGGATAGCATTTGCTCCTTCCATCAAAAGAATTATAATAAGAAAATCTTCTTATTTTGGTTCTTGGATTCCTTCTAGTCTGATAGGGATTCTTGGTGAATTCTTGGTTTTAGATTTGGAAGTGTAGTCTGATCGACTAGTTGGTTTCCATGGACCAATTTTAATATCCTTTGATTGAACAGATGCTCTCACAAATTTCCTAGGTTTTTGAACATCTGATTTATTGTTCCTATCATAACCAAGTCCTGTCTTATCATGAGATTTCGGGAAGTATTAAAAATATGATCTATTACGATTGTGAATTATTAAGGTGACTAATTTTGAAGACAAGCTTCTCATTGTCTTTCTTAATTAATTCATTTTCAGCCTGAGACTACTTCAAATTTATCTTTTAAAGTTTTCAGTTCATTTTCTAACCTTTCGTAATTTGGTTGATGTACTAGCTTGATGCTGATGAAAACATTCCCCCTTGAATGTTTCCTCGAGTCTACGAGTTGTTTATCACCTTCTTGCCTTTATTTAGAATTTGAATCTGATCCTTTAAAATTAAATTCTCTGTCTCCACTGTTTATAAGCGACTAAAGATGTTTTTAAATCTCTCAATAATTCATGTATAACAGTTTGGTCATGATCGGATGCATCTTGACAAGAATCATTATACGAAGATGAATAGTAGATTACCTCATTAGCCATGAGACAGATTTCATCATCGATCCAAAATCGAGATGAGGATGATGAAGATGATGATGATTTCTTTGACTCTTTTTCTTGACCAACAAGGCTCTTTGATCTGCAAATCTCCTGTCTCTTTTCTTCCTCTTCTCTTCCCTTTCTTTAGGAGTCGATTGAGGACAGTCATAGGAAATGTCACTGGCTTGTTGCAAGTATAGCAAATGTCACTCCTATCGATCTGGGACTGGAAATATTTCTTCTAACAAGTGATCTGTATCTTCTTGTTTGGCTCTTGTTTTTGTCATCATCGAAGATTTGTCTACCTTCCTATCTGATCTGGATCTTTGTCTATCTCTACCTGCAAATCTCAATTTATTTCTCTTATACTTCATTCTCAATTTATCATACCTTTTTGTAAGTAAAGCCATCTGCTCTTTCAAGGATAAATCAGCTCCTCTGACCTCTGTTGACACCTTGTCTTCTTTCTTGACAAAGGCAAATGATTTGGATGAGGTGCTTGACTCCATCTCATCTTCCTCATCTTCTATCTGAATATCATACTCTAAAGCTTTAAGATGAGAAAATAAAGTATGGTGAGTAATAGAGGATAAATCTTGAGTTGCTTTAAGGATATTGGATTTTTCCCTCCATCTCTTGGTTAATGATCTCAAAATCTTGTTGTTAATCTCCTTTTCTGAATAATTCTTTCCAAGATCAGCTGCTTTATTAAGAAGATTGGTCAACCTCATATCAAAGTGATCCACGTACTCATTTTCTTTCATCTTGAATGTTTCAAATGTATGCAATCTTTGTAGCTTGTTCTCCTTCACTTGGTCAGAACCTTCACAAACATTAGCTAAGGTTTGCCACATTTCTTTGGCTGTTTTACATCTCTTAACCTTCTCTATCCAATCTTTACTCGTAGTCTCTATGATTTCTGTTCTAGCTACTTGGTCAAGATTGTGGACCTTCCTTTCATCATTAGTCGATTGAACTCTTCTTTTCTTGCCTAGTTCTTGATTCAGTGCCTCTGCTCGATCTTTGGTGCCTCCATGAAAAAACTTTATAGGACCTTCCTCAAGAACCTCTTCCATTCTATCATGAATGGCCTTTAGATGATTTTCCATCCTAAATTTCCAATAATCATACTCTTCAATTGAAAATTCAGGCGATTCTGGACTTATTACTTTTACTGAAGACATGATGAAACAAAGACAAAATACTCCACAAAAGCTTATTAGTAGCACTGTTAGAAATGAAAGAAAATGAAGAAGATCAAGATTATTTGGAATCTTGTTCAAGACCTAAAATCAATATCGGAAACTGACTTAACAACCGCTCTGATACCACTTGTTGGTCCGGAGAGTTGAGATGATTAATACCTTGAGTAAGCTTTCTAGAACAAAATCTAGAAAGGGGGTTTGAATAGATTTTGTAGATTTTTCAAATCTTTCAAAACCAATTCAAAGTATCAGATTAAGCACGGATTAAAAATAAATTCTCAACTTCTTATAAGATCAAAAGCAAGGTTGAAGTCTTGATTTTAGTTATGATTCTGAATTTAACTCTTGATGTAACACAATTGTAAAATAAACAGAAAATTAAAGAAAGCAAGAAATAACACTGAGGATTTATAGTGGTTCGGATTTTAAAATCCTACATCCACTCTCCTTCTTCAATTTGAAGAAGGGACTCTGCTACGCTTACTTTCTCACTTCCGACTTACAACTTACAACTTGTACAATTCTTCAAATCTTCAATCTCCTAGACTCTTCTTCTAGAAATCTAACTAATACAACGTGTATCGGATTTTGAAGATTCTTTGGAAAAGTGTTCTAAAAACACTTAGAACTCTTTGAAACTCTCTAGAAACTCTTGTGAAAAGATTGTGAAATCAATAGTGACTTGTGTAAATCAAATATGCATAAGTGTTCTATATATCTCAAAAATGAAAAACCTAGACCTATATATAAGTCCGAAAAGTCGGTTAGTTTGTTAGTTAGTTCTAACAAACTTGAAACCGCTTAACAAACTTAATCTTGAAAACTGCTTAACACCTCAGGTGATTCTTCCTACTCGTCTGCGGTGACTTGGTGAGGATTTAGCCTTTCTTATTCTACTCGGCTTATCTCGACCTTGTCTGAGCTCTTCATATTTGTCTCACTGAGATGACTAGACTTGAGCTTGTCTCCGGATGACTTGTCATTCCTCGTCTCCAGTGACGTGAACTAATCTTGACCTAGTCTCGATCGGCTTTGTACTAGAACTTAGTCTTCAATCATAGTCTGCTCATCCGGAGCAGTCTTTTAACTCATCAAAACAATCTTGGTCTAACAAGAAGTTAGTTGCCATAGGTATTTTAACTTCTCTACTAGTAGTCATCCCAAATTTCTCAATTAGATCCTTAGCATATTTAGGCGATGTATAAAAATACCCTTACTCATCCGTGTAATCTGTAAGCCTAGAAAATATGTTAATTCACCCATCATTGACATTTCAAACCTGTTTTTCATGAGAATACTAAAATCTTCACATAATTTGATTAGGTGAACCAAAGATTATATCATCTACATAAATTTGAACTAACAAGATGTTACCATCTACTTTCTTTCTAAACAGAGTTCTATCTATCATACCTTTTGAAAATCCATTTGATATCAAGAAATCGAGATAAGATATCATACCAAGCTCTGGGAGCTTGTTTGAGTCCATATAGAGCTTTATTGAGTTTATAGACCTTGTTATTGATCTTAAACCCGGGAGGCTGCTCCACATAGACTTCCTCAAGTAACACACCATTAAGGAAAGTAGACTTAACATCCATTTGAAAGACTTTGAAAGATTTATAAGCGGTAAATGCCAAGAACAACCTTATTGCTTCTAATCGCAAGCTGGAGCATAGGTTTCATCATAGTCTATCCTCGGACTATGAATAACCTTGAGCTACCAATCTTGCCTTATTACGAACAATAATCTTTGTTTTGTTGTTCTCATCTGTTTTGTTTTTGAACACCCATTTGGTGCCTATAATCTTTCTATGTAAGGGTCTTTCCACTAATTCCCAAACATTTTGCCTTTTAAGCGATGCGATTCTTCCTGCATGGCGGTTATCGATTTGGATCGAGATAGAGCTTCCTAAATAGACTTGGGTTCAAGAAGTGACACATAACAGTGAGCAGAGACTTTCGTAGTCCGGCATCATTCGTGTCTGCACACTACTAGATGGGTCTATAATAATCGATCGGATGGATGATAACTTCTCATCCTCTTACCTATATGAGTAGAAGGATCCTCATCTTGAGACTCAGTAGACAACTCCTCCGACTCTACACTGGCCGACGTTCCCCTTCATCACCGTCCCCGCCGATCGGTGATGTCAAGGGTTCTGATTATCAGATGGGGATTCTTCTTCATCTCGAGTCTGAATCAAGACTAGGTAGATAGACAGCTTCTATGTTTAGTCTTGGTTAGTTCAATCTTATCTAGACTATTAGAAATTTGATTCACTTTATCTCGAGAAGGAATACAACTCATCAAAGACCACATGAGGAGTTTCCTCCACACAAAGGGTTGTCTTGTTGAAAACTCTAAATGCCTTGGAAGTGTTGGAATATCCCAAGAATATTCCATCACCGCCTTAGCATCAAAAGTTCTTAACTTAGATTTCCCATTGTTATGGATGAAACATTTACAACCAAAAGCTCTAAAATATGAGATTCTTGGAATCTTACCCTTCCAAATCTCATATGGAGTCTTACCCTTGTCTTTAACAACCAAGCACCTATTCTCGGGTTTAACAAGCTGTATTGATGGCTTCACCGTAACCTGTGAGGGGTTTCATACTCGCTAACATTCTCCTGTTGCTTCTTTCAAGGTTCTATTCCTTCTTTCAACCACTCCATTTTGTTGAGGAGTTCTTGCTGATGAAGTCTCATGAATAATTCCACACTCATTGAAAAAGTTAGATAAACAAGAATTCAAAAATTATGTGCCCTTATCACTTCTTATTTTAATAATATTAATACCCTTTTCATTTTGAATGCATGCAGACAGATCAGGGATCTTGTTGATAGTCTCATTTTTCTTGAAAAGAAATATAACCCAAGTGTATCTAGAAAAATCATCCACTACAACAAGAGTATATTTCCTTCCACCGAAACCGAGAGGAGAAACGAGTCCAAACAGATCAAGATGAAGTAGTTGTAAAACTCTTTCGGATGAAGAGGTGTTAATACTCTTAAATGAGTGTCTAGGTTGTTTACCTTTTTGACAAGCATCACATTTAAGATCGGTAGATAAAAGTTTCTCGTGTAATCCCTTAACAAGGTTCTTTTTAGCCAGCTTACTAAGGGTCTTGAAATTCGGATGACTAAGCCTCTTGTGCCATAGCCACCGAGGTCATCTCCACCCTTAGCTATCGACAAGTATCTTTAGGACAACTATTAAAGTTGGCCACATAGACATTACCATGTCTCAAGCCGATTAAAAGTACCTTATCTCGATGAATTATCTAAGATATCACATTTATCCTTAGAAAATTTGACAAGAAATCCCTTATCACAATGTTGGGAAACAGATAGCAGATTATGTTTCAAACCCTCAACAAAATATACCTCAGATACTTGAATATCCTTGATAATCGTAGTACCTACTCCTTTAGTCCTGCTCACAATTGTTGTCTCCAAATAATACTCTTGGACCATCAATGTTCTCGAAATTTGATAGTAGCCTCTTGTTATAAGTCATGTGTTGTGAACAACCACTATCAATGTACCATATAGAAGCTAAGATCTCTTCCTTGAGTGATGATCCACTGTGAATCCTGAAAAAGCAGTTAGTTATAAGCTACCCTAGTGATCTTGGGTCCTTGAAGGTCAAGCATCACTTTAGGTAACCAGACAAAAATCTCATTTCCAAATAATAAATCGGTACTTGGTCTCTCTACCAAATCTGTCTACAATTGTATCACTTTTAAATGATAACTTGTTGTATTGATTTAGTAATTTTCTGAACTTAGGAAATGTGGGATAACATCTGCTTCTCCCATCAAAAGGATTGTAATAAGAATTTCTTCTTATTTTGGTTCTTGGAGTTCTCTTAGTCGATAAGGAGTCCTCACTGAATTTTTGTTTTCAAGCCGGGAGATGTAGTCCTTATTTGACTAATTGGTTTCCAAGGACCAATTCTAATCTCTTTTGGGTTATCGGATGCTTTTATAAATTTCCTAGGTTTCGAACATCCGATTTACTATTTCGTCATAACCAAGACCTGTTTTGTCATGGGATTTTTAGATGTATTAAAGATGTGATCTATTGCTTTAGATTGTGAATTATTAAGTTGACTAATTTTGAAGATTAGCTTCTCATTGTCTTTCTTAATTAATTCATTTTCAGCACAGATTATTTCAAATTTGTCTTTTAAAGATTTCAATTCACTTTCTAATCTTTCGTAAGCCGGTGATGTACTAGCCTCACTGGGGAAAACATTCCCCTTGAATGTTTCCTCGGTTCTGGGTAGTTCATCACCTGCTTTCCTTTAATTAGAATTTGAATTTGATCCTTTAAAGTCAAATTCTCTGTCTCTAGCTGTTTATAAGCAGCCAGAGATGTCTTTAAGTCTCTCAATAATTCATGAATAACAGGTTTGATCATTATCGATACAGATTTACAGGAATCATTTTGAAGATGAATAATAGACTACCTCTTTAGCCATGAGACAAACTTCATCATCGATCCAAAATCGATGAGGATGATGATGATGATGATGATTTTCTTGATTCCTTTTCTTCACCAAGTAAAGCCCTTTGGTCTCGCAAATCTCCTGTCTCTCTTTTCCTTTTCTCTTCCCGTTCTTTAGGAGTCACTGAGGACAATCATAGCTAAAGTGTCCTGGCTTGTTGCAAGTATAGCAAATGTCACTCCTATCTCGATTTAGGGCTGGAAGGATTTCTTTTAACAGGGGATCTGAATCTCCTTATCTCGGCTCCTATTCTTGTCATCATCTGCTGAGTCATCTTCTTTTCTTCTTCACTTGGATCTAGACCTATCTTTACCTGCAAACCTCAATTTATTACATTTATACTTTTATTCGATATGCTATTAAATTTATACTTCATTCTTAATCTGTCATACCTTTTGGTGAGCAGAGTCATCTGCTCCTTCGTAGATAAGTCGGCTCCTACAGATTCGGTTGACATCTTGTCTTCTTTGCCGACAAATGCAATAGACTTGGATGAGGTGCTTGACTCCATCTCATCTTCCTCATCTTCTATCCGAATGTCATACTCTAAAGCTTTAAGATGAGAAAATAAGGTATGATGAGTAATAGAAGATGAATTTTGAGTTGCTTTAAGGATATTGGACTTTTCTCTCCATCTCTTGGTTAAAGATCTCAATATCTTATTATTGATCTCCTTTTCTCGTATAGCTCTTTCCCGCATCACCGCTTTGTTGAGAACATTTGTCAATCTCACATCTAAGCGATCCACTGTTTAATTTTCTTTTATCTTGAAGGTATCAAAGGCATGTAATACAATGCATCGCAACTTATTCTCTTTTACTTAGTCGGATCCTTCACAAACATTTGCAAGTGTCTGCCACATCTCCTTAGCTGATTTGCATCGTTTGCCTTTTCAATCCAGTCTTTACTCGAGTTTCAATGATTTCACCGGCTACCTGATCTAGGTTGTGGATTTTCCTCTAATCACTTGTCGATTCACGAGCTCTTTTTTCTTGTTACAGATTGGTGATTCGATGCCATTGCTAGTGCCTCCATGATAAAATTTTATGGGTCCTTCTTCAAGAACCTCCTCCATCCTATCATGGATAGCCTTGAGATGATTTTCCATCCCTGAATTTCCAATAGTCATACTCTTCAATTGAAAATTCGGGTAGATTCTGGATTTCTTGCTCTTGCACGAAGACATGATGAGATAGAAAAACAAAACACTCCACAAACTTGTTAGTAGCACGGTAAGTAACAATAAAGAAGATGAAGAAAATCAAGAATATTTCAGAATCTTAGTCAACACCTAAAATTAATATCGGAAACGACTTAACACCGCTCTGATACCACTTATTGATCCCGATTAGTTGAGCGAGATCGGATAAAACTTGTATCGACCTTCGGGAAAAATCTAGAAGGGGGTTGAATAGATTTTTCAGATTTTTACAAATCTTTCAAGATTTATTCAATGCACCAAAGTGACACGGCGGAAATTCAATTTAATCTCAACTTTATTAAGATCAAAAGCAAAGCGATATTTTGGTTTTAACTTTGATTCTCAAATTAATCTTCAATTGATAAAGTGGAAATTGAAATAAACAAGTAAGTAAATGAAAGCAATAAAGAACAATGATTTATAGTGGTTCGGATTATAACAATCCTACATCCACTCTCCTTCTTCAAACTTTGAAGAAGGGTCTCTTCTATCAACTTACTTACTCACTTTCAATCGTGACTTACAACTTACTAAGATCTTCAAATCTTCAAACTCCTAAACGATCTGTGAAATCTAACTCTAAAATAATAGTAGTGTATTTGAAGATGTATATGGAAGTGTTCTATAAACACTTAGAAAAATCTATGAAGAAATCCGTGAAAACTATTTTGTGCTTTTTGAAAACTTGTGATTTGAGAGAATATCTTGCTGAATTGATAACTCGTGTGTTCTATAATTTTTAATGAAGTGTCTAGACCTATTTATAAGTCTGAAAAGGACGGTTAGTTTGTTAATTAGTTTTAACAAACTAAAATCGCCAACAAACTTATTCTTGAAAATCGCTTGCTTCTCGGTGATTTTACTCTACTCATCTGCGGTGACTTGGTGAAGACTTGCCTTTCTTATTCTACTCGGCTTGTCTTGACCTCGTCCGAGCTCTTCATAATTGTCTCCTCTGCACGACTAGATTTGAGCTTGTCTTGAGATGACTTGTAACTCCTAGTCTTGACTCACTTGATCAATCCTTGACCTATCGGCTTAGTACTAGAACTCGGTCTCCGCTGTTCTTCATAGTCATCTGCTCATCCGAGTTGATCTTTTAACTCATCAAAACATTCTTGATCTAACAACTGCATCCAAGAGCACGGACGTTAAGTTGAGGGCTCAACTAGAGGGGAGCCATCATGAAGAGAGAGAGTAGAGCCAATGTCATACCCTTTAGTTATCATTGTTAATACTCTTTGAAATATTGTATTGTTGTAATATAACTATATAAATCATACCTTTCAGCTATCACGACTAATACCCTTTAGTAATATAAGTAATACCCTTCAATTATATTGTTGTTATTCTTTACTAATATAGGATATATTTTTCAATTATCACAACCGATACCCTTTAGTAATATAGGTAAATATCCTTCATTTATTACAATGATACCCTTAATAAATGAATCAAGTTTCACCATTAACCCTTGTTCATAGTAGACTTAATTTGTCATATATAAAAATGAAATTCTATTTTAAAATATATATTTCACTTTATTTTAAATTATAATTCGTAGGATTATATATAAACTCATGGAGCAAAAATATATATGTAATGAGAACTTGTCTCATGTGGACCGTCTCATACAAATTTTTGTCTATATATTATATCTAACATATATACTGCTCTGTCTCCGCCCTAAGTGTCCCAACACTTTTGGGCACAAATATTAAGAAATATTGTATAATAGTAATAATATAGTATAGGTGATGTGATAGATAGAGAGAGATGAAAGTAGTATAATAATAATATAGTATAATAATATCTTATAAGTTGTTTATATAATGATCGGTGAAAGATATTTACATTTGCAGTAAATACAAGAATATATATAGAGTACAAATATCTCAATAGTGTGTTGAGGTTGATGTGGGATACAAATAATATACAATTATGAAGATATTACAAATATGCTCTTCTAATCGGTTGCCCCTTGCTACTATGTCATGATTAAGTGAATCATATCAATGGTTGCTTCAACCAATCTGGGTTTTGCGCAACCAAAAGATCTTCAATCCTCCCTCAAGATGGAGTATGGGAAATGAGACCAATCTTGTCCATAAGAAGCTGCAGACGGATGCGAGGAAGAGGTTTGGTCGGTGCGTCAACAAGTTCATGATCTGCGAAGTGACATGAGGCATACGAGGCGTGGAGTCCTTGACCAAATCCCGAATTAAGTGAAAGTCAATAGCTATATGTTTCATCATAACTGATACCCTTTAATAATATATGTAATACTCTTCAATCATGAATGTTAGATCAAGAAGGTTTTGATGAGTTAAAAGAAACAATTCGGATGAGCAGATGACTATGAAGAACAGTGAGGTCAAGATCCAAAGATCTTGGTGATCAGACTAGTTTTCAAGGGAAAAACAAAGATGAAGTATTTTTTTGATTGAAGAGTTTTAGAAATAAATACAGTACACCGGTTCTGCCAAATAAACTCATCAAAATTATTAGTAGGCTGGGGTAGATCGGATAGGGTGCGAGATAGTCATCTGCTTTTCAAGAAATCAGGTGACTATTGTGCCTAGTATGATTTACCAAATGTCGATAAGAAATCATCATGTCGAGATAAGGTCAATATGACTAATCCTTGATTCTTGATTCCTAAGAAGGAAATCAATGATATCAGCCTACGATTGTCCTTTGACTCATATCTAGTCCGACAATTCTTTCTAGACATTGATTTAAAGAAAAGAAAGAAAAAGAAATAAGGAATATATTTAACAGATGCAAGCAATTTGAATTAAAAATCAGCCAATGATGCATCAAGTAATCCTAATTCTAAGCACAATTCTTTAAATCTAAACTCAGCTAATGGTTTTGTAAGAATGTCTCGCTCTTTGTGATTCGGTGGCTATCTTTTCAATCCTAATGTCATTTTTCTCCACATGATCTCTAATGAAATGATGTCTAATATCTATATGCTTACACCTAGAATGTAGAATATGATTGTAAGTCATGGCTATTGCTCTATTACTATCACATTAAATAGGAACAGATGATGTTTGAATGTTATAATCTCTAAGATGTTGACTAATCCAGAGGAGTTGAGAGCAACAACTTCCAGTGTCATGTATTCACCTCGGTTGTGGAGGTGACAAGCTGATGTCTGCTTCTTAGATAACCAAGAAATTTATTTGTTGCACGAGAATTGACAAGCTCCTGAAGTGGATTTTCTATCAATCTTGCAACCCCCAAAGTCTCGAGTCCTGAAAAACACGCTCAAAGTTGTCATCACCGTGGTACCATAACCCAACTTGCAAAGTTCCTTTGAGATATTTAAGGATTTTCTTAGCGAGACTCCGGATGAGTTTTCTTGGGATTAGATTGGAATCTTGCACATACCCCAACCGCAAAGGCTATGTCCGGCCTACTTGCGGTGAGATAGAGAAGGGATCCAATCACCCACGATACTCCGTTGCATCCGTGGGTATCCCCTACTCATCTGAATCCATAGAGAAGTTAGTTGCCATAGGTATTTTAATAAGTTAGATAAACAAGAATTTAAAAATTCAAAGGTGCCCTTATCACTCATGATTTTAATAATATCAATAGTCTTCTCATTTTGAATGCAATGCGAGCAGATCGGGAATCTTGTTCACGGTCTCATTTTCTTGAAAAGAAATATAACCCAAGTGTATCTAGAAAAATCATCTACCACAACAAGAGTATATTTCCTTCCACGAAGCCGAGAGGTGAAACGAGGTCCAAACAGATCAAGATGAAGTAGTTCCAATACTCTTTCGAGATGATGAGGTGTTAATACTCTTAAATGAGTGTCTAGAGCCGTTTACCTTTTTGACAAGCATCACATTTCGAGATCGAAGTAAACAATTTCTCGGGTAATCCTTTAACAGATTCTTCTTAGCCAATTTACTAAGGGTCTTGAAGTTCGGATGACTAAGCCTCTTGTGCCATAATCGGGTGAGGTCATCTCCACCCTTAGCTATCGACAAGTATCCTTAGGGCAACTACTAAAGTTGACCACATAGACATTACCATGTACGAAGCCGATTAGAAGTACCTTGTCGAGGAACTATCTAAGATATCACATTTATCTTTAGAAAATTTTACAGAAAACTTTTATCACAAAGTTGAGAAAGCAGATAGCAGATTATGTTTTAAACTTTCAACAAAATATACCTCGAGATACACGAATATCCTTGATAATCGAGTACCTACTCCTTTACTCATCCACAATTGTTGTCTCCAAATAATACTCTAGGACCATCAATGTTCGGAAATTTGATAGTAGCTTCTTGATATAAATCATATGTTGTGAACATCCACCGTCTATGTACCATATAGAAGCTAAGATCTCTTCTTTGAGTGATGATCCTGTGAATCCTGAAAAAGCAGTTAGTTATAAGGTACCCTAGTGATCTTGGGTCCTCGAGGGTCAAACATCACTTTAGGTAACCAGACAAATATCTTATTTTCAAGTAATAAATCAGACTTAAGTTCCCTACCAAATCTGTCTACAATTATATCACATGAAGATGACAATTTATTGTAATCGATTTGGTAATCTTTTTGAACTTAGGAAATGTAGGATAGCATCTGCTTCTCCCATCAAAAGGACTATAATAAGAATGTCTTCTTGTCTTAGTTCTTGAAATTCTCTTGGTCCGATAAGGAGTCCTCGGCTGAATTTTTGTTTTCAGACTAGGAGATGCAATCCTTATCTGACTAAGTGGTTTCCAAGGATCAATTCTAATCTCATTTGGGTTTTCGATGCCTTTACAAATTTCCTAGGTTTCGAACATCCGATTTGTTATTCCTATCATAACCAAGACCTCGTTTTGTCATGGGATTTTTGAAAAGTATTAAAGATGTGATCTATATCGAACGAGTAGAGTAAAATCAGGTGAGGATGAGAGCAGTTTCAAAGATTAAGTTTGTTGAGCGGTTTTAAGTTTGTTAGAACCGACTAACAAACTAAGCCTCTTGTCAGGACTTATAAATAGGTCTAGGTTTTCATTTGATATATACAAATAACACACTATCCACGATTTTTAGATTTCTACTTTCACATCAATTCACAAGTTTTCAAAAAGTGTTTTAAAATTTCTAAGTGTTTGAAGAACACTTTACTTCACATCTTCAAAGTTCACTACTCTTCATTAGTTAGATTTCGTAGAAGAATTTAGGAGTTTGAAGATTGGAAGATCTTTGTAAGTTGTAAATCGTAAGTTGGATCGCAAGTAAGTAAGTGGTAGCAGAGACCCTTCTTCAAGTTGAAGAAGGAGAGTGGATGTAGGATTATTCATAATCAGAACCACTATAAATCTTGGTGTTCTTTATTGCTTTCATTTACTTATCTGCTCTTCTTAATTCCAATTTATTAATCAAAGTTTAATTTCAAAATTAAAGTTAGACTAAATATCAGTGTGCTTTTGATCTAAATAAAGTTGAGTTTAAAATTGAATTCCATTTGTGTAACTTTGGTTTTGAATAAGTTTTGAAAGATTTGCAAAATCTGAAAAATCTATTCAACCCCCCTTCTAGATTTTTCCTAGAAGGTGATTCAAGTTTCCTTTAATCTACTCAACTAAGCGGGACCAACAAGTGGTATCGGAGCGGTGTTAAGCTATTCGATATTGATTTTAGGTCTTAACCAAGATTCCGATATTTGTTCGTGATTATCTTCATCTTCTTTATTTTACTAATCGTGCTACTAACAAGATTGTATAAGGTTTTGTTTTCTTATCTCATCATGTCATCTGGTAAGAACAAGAAGTCAAGGAGTCTACCTGAATTTTCAATTGAAGAATATGACTATTGGAAATTCGGGATGGAAAACCATCTCAAAGCAATCCATGATAGGATGGAGGAGGTTCTTGAAGAGGGACCTATTAAATTTTATCATGGAGGCACCAGATAAAGGCACCTTGAATCAATTTGAATCAAGGGTCGACAAGAGAAAAGAGCTCGGGAATCGACAAGTGATGAGAGGAAAATCCACAACCTAGACCGGGTAGTGTTGGTCCCGATTAGTTGAGTTGATTTAAGAAAACTTGAGTTAGCCTTCTAGGATAAAATCTAGAAGGGGTTGAATAGATTTTATAGATTTTTAACAAATCTTTTAAAACTTATTCAAAACTTCAAAGTAACACAATGGAAAACAATTTTAATCTCAACTTTAATAAGATCAAAAGCAAACCGATATTTTAGTTTTAACTTTGATTACTCAAATCAATCTTTGATTTGTTAAGCTGGAATTTGAAAGAAGCAGATAAGTAAACAAAAGCAATAAAGAACACTGTATTTATAGTGGTTCGGATTATAAAAATCCTACATCCACTCTCCTCCTTTAAACTTTGAAGAAGGGACTCTGCTTATCACTTACTTACTTACTTTCAACTTTCGACTTACAATTCGTAAAGATCTTCAAATCTTCAATCTCCTAAATCCTTCTCTAAAATCTAGCTATTACGGTGAATATTGAACTTTGAAGATTACAAGTAAAGTGTTCTATAAACACTTAGAACTTTTGAAAACTCTTTTGAAAAACTTGTGAATTGATTGAGAAAGAAATCGAGTAGTGAATAATGTGTAAATCAAATTTGCATAAGTGATTTGAAAAATAAAAACTAGACCTATTTATAATTTTGAAAAGACAGTTAGTTTGTTAGTCGATTCTAACAAATTGAAAACCGCTCAACAAACTTAATCTTGAAAAGCTGCTTTGCTCCTCGGTGATTTTACTCTACTCGTCTGCCGGTGACTTGGTGAAGATTCGCTTTTCTAATTCAACTCAACTTGTCTTGACCTCATCCGAGCTCTTCATAATCGTCTCACTGCAGATGACTAGACTTGAACTTATCTCCAGATGACTTGCAACTTCTAGTCTCAAGTGACTTGATCGAGTCCTCGACCTGATCGATCGCCTTAGTATCGACTCTAATCTTAGTTGTTCTTCATAGTCGTGCTCTCATCCAGGTTGATCTTTTAACTTATCAAAACCTTCCTTGATCTAACATGTAGCCAGGTGAGATCATAGAAACTCTTAGCAAGGATTTGATTGAAAAAGTCAAAAGATGCAAATCGGCTAAGGAGATGTGGCGAGACACTTGCAAATGTGTGTGAAGGTTCGACCAAGTGAAAGAGAATAAGGCTGCGATCTGTATTACATGCTTTGATACCTTCAAGATGAAGGAGAATAAAACCGTGGATCGGCTAGATGTGAGATTAACAAATCTTCTCAAAAAAGCGGTGATTTAGGAAAGAACTATTCGAGAGAAGGAGATCAATAATAAGATCTGAGATCTTTGACCAAGAGATGGAGAGAAAAGTCTAATATCCTTAAAGCAACCTAAAATTTATCTTCTATTACTCATCATGCCTTATTTTCTCATCTTAAAGCTTTGGAGTATGATATTCGGATAGAAGATGAGGAAGATGAGATGGAGTCAAGTACCTCATCTAAATATGTTGCATTTGTCAACAAAGAAGACAAGATGACAATTGAATGCAGAGGAGCCGATCTATCTCTGAAGGAGCGAGATGGCTTTGCTCACCAAAAGGTATGACAAATTAAGAATGAAATATAAGTGTAATAAATTGAGGTTTGTAGGTAAGGACAGATCCAGATCCAAGTCAAAAGAAAAGAAGATGATTCTACGAGATGATGATAAAAGTAGGAGCCGAGACAAGGAGGTTCGAGATCTCCTGCTAAAAGAAATCCTATAAGCCCTAAATCGGATAGGAGTGATACTTGTTACACTGCAGTAATAAGCCAGACACTTCAAAATATGACTGTCCTCACCGACTCCTAAAGAAAGAGAAGAGAAAAGGAAGAAGAGAGACAGAGATTTGCAGTATCAAAGGGCTCTTCTCGTCAAGAAAAGGAATCAAGAAATTCATCATCCTCATCGATTTTGGATCGACGATGAAATCATCTTATGGCCAAAGAGGTAGATTATTACTCCTCTTGATAATGACTCTTATAAATCTGTTTGAGATAATGATCAAACTTTTATTCAAGGGTTATTTAGAGACTTAAAGATGTCCTTAGCTGCTTATAAACAGCTAGAAACAGAAAATTTGACTTTAAAAGATCAAATTCGTATTCTAGCTAAAGGCAAGCGGTGGTGAACTACTCGAGAATGAGGAAACATTCAAGGGGGAATGTTTACCCTGTGCCGAGGCTAGTACATCACCAAACTTATCCGAAAGATTAGAAAATGAATTGAAATCTTTAAAAGACAAATTTGAGATGATCTATCTTGAGAATGAATTAATTAAGAAAGACAATGAGAAGCTTGTCTTCAAAATAAGTCAACTTAATAATTCACAATCAGCAATAGATCACATCTTTAGTACTTCTCAAAAATCCCATGACAAAACGAGGTCTTGGTTATGATAGAAATAGTAAATCGGATGTTCGAAACCTAGGAAATTTGTGAAGGCATCTGAAACCTTAAAAGAGATTAGAATTGGTCCTTGGAAACCACTTAGTCGAGATAAGGATCGCATCTCCCAGTCCCCGAAAACAAAAATTCAGGTGAGAATTTCATATCAACTAAGAGAGTTCCAAGAACTAAGATAAGAAGAAATTCTTATTATAGTCCTTTTGATGGGAGAAGTAGATGCTATCCCAATTTTCCTAAGTTCAAGAAAATCACTAAATCTGAGATACAACAAATTATCATTTAAAAGTGATATGATGTAGACAAATTTGGTAGGCAGCTCAAGTCTGATTTATTATTAGGTAATAAGATGTTTGTTTGGTTACCCAAAGTGATTTTGACCTTCAAGGACCCAAGATCACTAGGGTACCTTATAACTAACTCATTTCACGAGATTCATAGGGATCATCACTCAAGGACGAGATCCTAGCCTCTATATGGTACATAGACGGTGGTTGTTCACAAAGATATGACTTGTAACAAGAAGCTACTATCAAATTTCCAAAATATTGATGGTCCTAGAGTATTATTTGGAGACAACAATTGTGGAGCCAGACTAAAGGAGCAGGTACTTTGATTATCGGAGATGTTCGAGTATCGAGGTATATTTTGTAGAGGGTTTAAAACATAATCATTATCTGTTTCACAACTTTGTGATAAAGGTTTTCTTGTAAAATTCTCTAAAGATAAATGTTATATCTTAGATAGTTCCTCGAGACAAGGTACTTCTAAGCGGCTTGAGACATGGTAATGTCTATGTGGCAAACTTTAATAGTTGTCCCAAAGATACCGTTTGGTAGCTAAGGGTGGAGATGACCTCGGCTGGTTATGGCACAAGAGGCTTAGTCATCGAACTTCAAAACCCTTAGTAAGTGGCTAGAAAGAATCTTGTTAAGGGATTACCTAAGAAACTATGTTCTCTTGATCGTAAATGTGATGCTTGCAAAAAGGTAAAAGCGGCCAGACAATCTTTTAAAAGTATTAACACCTCATCATCTGAAAGAGTTTTACAACTTTTTCATCTTGATCTGTTTGGACCTGTTTCACCTCTCAGCTTCGGTGGAAGGAAATATACTCTTGTTGTGGTAGATGATTTTTCTAGATACACTTGGGTTATATTTCTTTTCAAGAAAAATCAGACTATAAACAAGATCCCCGATCTGTTTAGGCAGATTTAAAATGAGAAAGGTGTTAATATTATTAAAATAAGGAGTGATAAGGGCACTTAATTTTTAAATTCTTATTTATCTAAAATTTTTAATGAGTGTGGAATTATTCATGAGACATCATCAGCAAGAACTCCACAACAAAATGGAGTAGTTGAAAGAAGGAATAGAACCTTGAAGGAGGCGGCCGGGAGCATGTTAGCCGAGTATGGAACCCCTCACAGTTAAGGTCTG
This sequence comes from Paraleonurus japonicus, assembly GCA_030762865.1. Lineage (NCBI taxonomy): Eukaryota > Viridiplantae > Streptophyta > Magnoliopsida > Lamiales > Lamiaceae > Paraleonurus > Paraleonurus japonicus. The sequence continues at coordinate 33,452,302 of CM061053.1, read as the reverse complement.
AAGCTATCAACTCAACTTGTTATACCCAGCAATGTATGTTTACCAGTTAAAGACAAGGATAAGACTCCATATGAGATTTGGAAGGGTAAGATTCCAAGAATCTCATATTTTCGGCTTTTGGTTGTAAATGTTTCATCCATAACAATGAAAAGTCTAAGTGAGGACCTTTGATGCTAAGGCGGTGATGGAATATTCTTGGGATATTCTAACACTTCCAAGGCATTCAGAGTCTTCAACAAGACAACTCTTTGTGTGGAGGAAACTCCTCATGTTGTTTTTGATGAAATGTTTTCCTTCTCGAGATAAAGAGAATCAAATTTCTAATGATCTAGATAAGATTGAACTAACCAAAACTAAACATAGAACAGTTTATCTACCTAGTCTTGATTCGATTGAAGAAGAAGAATCCCCTTCGATAGTCAAAAGACAACTTCTCTTCAAACTCCATCCGAGGAGACACCCTTGACATCACCGATCGGCGGGGTCGGCAGATGAAGCGGGGAACGTCAACTAAGGTAGAGTCGGATGAGTTGCCTGTTGAGTCTCAAGATGAGGATCTTTCTACTCAAATAGGTAAGAGGATGAGAAGTTATCATCCATCTAACTAGATTGTTGGAGACCCATCAAGTAGTGTTCAGACACGAATGATGTTGGACTACGAAAGTGTATTCACTGTTATGTATCACTTCTCGAACCTAAGTCTATTGAGGAAGCTCTATCATATCCAAATCGGATAACGGCAATGCAGAAGAACTGCATCACTTGAAAGGCGTAATGTTTGGGAATTAGTGGAAAGACCCATACATAGAAAGATTATAGGCACCAAATGGGTGTTTAAAAATAAAATGTATGATAACAACGTTATTGTTCGTAATAAGGCAAGATTGGTAGCTCGATGCAAGGGATAGACTATGATGAAACCTATGCTCCAGCTTGCGATTAGAAGCAATAAGGTCGTTCTTGGCATTTCTTTGCTTATAAATCTTTCAAAGTCTTTCAAATGGATGTTAAGTCTCGCTTTCCTTAATGGTGTGTTACTTGAAGAAGTCTATGTGGAGCAGCTTCCGGGTTTAAGATCAATAACAAGGTCTATAAACTCAATAAGGCCCTATATAGACCGATACAAGCTCCTGTGGCTTGGTATGATACCTTATCTCAATTCTTAATATCAAATGAATTTTCAAAAGGTAAGATAGATAGGACTTTGTTTAGAAAGGAAATAGATGGTAACATCTTGTTGGTTCAAATTTATCTAGATGACATTATTTTTTGTTCACCAAATCTTAAATTATGTGAAGATTTCGGTGTTCTCATGAAAAATAGGTTTGAAATGTCAATGATGGGTGAATTAACATATTTTCTAGGCTTGCGTATTAAGCGAGATGAGTAAGGGTATTTTTATACATCGACTAAATATGCTAAGGACTGATTGAGAAGTTTGGGATGACTACTAGTAGGGAAGTTAAAATACCTATGGCAACTAACTTCTCTATGGATTCGTATGAGCAGGGATACCCACGGATGCAACGGAGTATCGTGACCGATTGGATCTCTTCTCTATCTCACCGCAAGTAGGCCGGACATAGCTTTTGCAAGAGGGGTATGTGCAAGATTCCAGCCTAATCCCAAGAAAATCCATCCGGAGACTCGCTAAGAAAATCCTCAAATATCTCAAAGGAACTTTGCAAGTAAGGTTATGGTACCCGGTGATGACAACTTTGGAGCCGGGCAGATATTCGCACTGATTTTGGAGGTTGTAAGATTGATAGGAAATCCACTTCAGAACTTGTCAATTCTTAGGCAACAAATTAATTTCTTGGTTATCTAAGAAACAGACATCTCATTGCCACCTCCACAATCAAGCCGAATACATGGCGACTGGAAGTTGTTGCTCTCAATTCCTTTGGATTAGTCAAAGACTTAGGGATTATGGCATTCAAACATCATTTGTTCCTATAAACTATTATAGTAATAGTGCAATAGCCATAACATACAATCCTCGTTACGCATTTTAGGTGTAAGCATATAGACATCGACATCATTTCATTAGAGATCATGTGGAAAAGAATGATATTAGAATTGAAAAGATAGCCACCGAATCACAAAGAACAGATATTCTTACAAAACCATTAGTTGAATCCAGATTTAAAGAATTGTGTTTAGAATTAGGATTACTTGATGCATCATTGGCTAATTTTTAATTGCTTGCATCGTTAATTGTTTTCCTTATTTCTTTCTTTTCTTTCTTTAAATAAATGTCTAGAAAGAATTATCGGACTAGATATGAATCAAAGGACAATTAGGTAGTCGATATCATTGATTTCCTTTTAGGAATCAAGAATCAAGGATTAGTCATATTGACCTTATCGACTTGAGGATTACTTATTCGACATTAGGTAAATCAGACGAGGGCACAAATAGTCACCGATCTTATGAAAAGCAGATGACTATCTCGCACCCTATCCGATCTACCTCGCCTACCGATAGTTTTGATGAGTTTGACTGCGAGAATGTGTGCGATTTGATAAATCAGTTTAAAACTCTCTAATCTGAAAATCACCTCACCTTTGTCTACACATTTCTTGAAAAATATTGTTTTCAAAATAATTGTCTCAAGTCTGTTAGTTTTCAAATAATCTTTATGAATTTATGAATTGAAAATGTTGTGTTCAGTTATTCGCATTAAAATTCCGTGTTTTTCAAAATCGACTGGAGGAATTTCTTAAAAAATATAAAACAAGGTCATTTTTGACCAAGTCCGATAAAATCCGATGCAAATAGGAAACCTTTATGCAAAGAAAGGTATATTTTGGCTTACGCCGTATACTAATTACCTCTCGCATAAAGCAAACCTATTAGCCGTCTAATCCGTAGGATAAACGGTTACTTTTACACAAATCAAGACGCGTTAATGCCACGCGCCTGAATTCGAAGCGGCTTTATCGCAGTAACCGTTGATATATCTCACGCGCCTTCGTTAATCAACGGTTAAAAATTGTTTCTGAAATCATGCCACATATCATCTTCCATTTTTCCCTCTCTCTCCTTTAGATTTAAAAACTTACCTTCGTCATTTCAAAATTTACTTTTACAAATTTCAGCATCTTTTCCTGTAAAATCTCTCAAAATTTTCAAGCTGTTCACCATGGCTTCTTCTTCAAAGACTGCCAAGAAACCCACTTATATCGCTTTGAAAACATCTGGTTTTAAAATGAATGAAGAAACATTCAAAAGAAAATTGAAAGCGAAATGTATGTGGATTTCAAACCACTCGGGACGAGAGAATCTGCAGAAATTCTTCAATTATTGGAAGCATCTAGATTAAGGGGATTCGTGTCGATGAAATCACCCCTTAATAAACCGTGGATTTGCTTGGGGCAGAGTTTTTGGCCAATATGAAGGATACCAGAGGGGTTTGATACAACAATCGATGGAACTGCTCTATCCTACTCCAGAGAGAACATTGCAAGAATTTTGAATACTTTAATGGAGGGAGTCAATCCTTTGACATACAAGGAGGACGAGTGGGAAGAATCTTTTGATTTGATGGCAAGGGTTACCTACGGAGGGACCCGAAGAGACTTGAAGAAAAATCTACTAAGAAGGAGGTTTCGCCATCGATGACAAAGTGGTGACAAAGTCGGTATTGGGAGAACAGAGCTCGCATGATGGGTTAACCAAACCCATATTGTGCGTGATGAGGACAATTCTCGATAGAGTGCGTGCAAACCGGGTAGAGTTATTAATTCATAAATCAAGGAAGAGAAAAAGAGGCTTAGTTTTAAATCACCAAGAAGGATGGGTGGTAAGTTCTACACACTGTTCAATAAGATCACCGTGTTGATCGAAGGATTAAATCGAGCAGCAGATCGGGAGTTGGATCGAAGAAGTATTCCAAACAAAAGGGAATACTTACAAAAATGAGAGATCGGGAGGAATGCCTGATACGGATGACGAATCGATGCCGCAAGGGAGCAAAGAACAGAAAGAAAGCAGCAGCAGTAAGAGGCCGTAAGGCAGTGAAACCGGTACTGAGACCGGAAGAGAAATTGCTCAAGCCGAGGATCCACTGTGTGGTCGTAGTAATACCAAGAGGCAAGAATCGAGGCAAGGTCTCCTAGGAGGAGACTAGTCAAAACTTCGAAAAGAAAGCTTCGTAAGAGTCATCTCGCCGCCACTACCAGCCAGCCTACTGACGAGGACTCGATGAGGATAACCAATTTATCCTTCAGAGGAGGACTCGGACGAAGTCTCAAGCTTCCGAATCCTCCAGCACTCGTCCGCAGACAGTGTCTTCAACCTTACTTCCAGAGGAGGTACCAATCCTCTACATTGCGGCGGAGGTCGGACAAACCGAAGTTCCTCCATCTCCGGCCAAGAAAGTTGCACTCTCCCCAATCCAGAGGAAGGTACCAACTCTTCTCTCTCCCTATCTCAATCTCCCTCGGGCAATGAAGAGGGTGTGCCGGCTGGAACCTCGGAGCCTCTAAACAGCCACGGTTGCCCCGGACAACCAGTCCTAATTCCCATAGTCCAAACACAAACCCCGACCGAGACAAATCATAACCCCATCGAAACCACCTCTACTCCCACCATTCTATCCACCATTCCACAACTCGAACAACCAACCTCATCTACCATTCTCATATCTCAAACACAAACATCCACCCTCCACAAACACAAACCTCACCCCTTCCAGAAATTGAGATCCCTTCTTACTCATTTCTAGAGGACATCCGAGATGAGCTCACCAATCCCCTTACCTCAAATATCTCAATCCCAAACCCCCACCTCTTCCTCGTCGAATCCTCATCCGAGGATGAGGACGATGACCTAAGCCCAACATCGATATCTCATCTATTGTTGCTCAAATGGAGAAAAAGATCAAACAAACCTTCTCTAAAAAGATGAAGAGGAAGACGAAGAAGATGGGGAAGGCGATCACGGAGACCATGATCGCCGGCATGAGGGAAGTAGAGGTAAATTTAATTGAAAAAATTACAACTCTTACTAACTCTGTCTTGGTGAGAAAGTGAAGGCTTGGAGGAGGAGGTGCAAGGGAGTGAGGAATCGAGGTCACCGACTACAATGCCATTGTAGTTGACTCATTAGCTCTGGATAAGTCGGACTTCCGTGTTAAGTGCAAGGATCTAGAAACGAAATTGACTACCCCGGCCGATGAAGTCAAAAGGGGAAAAGGGAGGTACAAGAAAGAGAGCGGACCCTCACACTGCCCTAGAAGAGACCGGGAAAGAAGTTGGCACTAAGGCCGGTCTGAGTGAATGCGGCCGAGGAAGATGTTCGGCTCAAATCGATGAGCTAAGCTGCACTTGGTGAGGGTTAGCCAACCTGGAAGAAGCTCTTAAGGAGGATGCGGACGAAGGAAGAAGGAAGAGGAAGAGAAATCGCCCGGTGTTGGCCAAAATAAAATAAACAGAAAAACCAGTGAGGTGAAGGGAAAAGGGAAAGGAAAGATGGTCGAGGAGTCCACTCCAGTCAAAGCACTTAGTCTCAAATCTACCTTGGTGAGAAGAGGAAAAGAGAGCTCCGACTACTCGAATCTTTCGGAAGAGCAGATTCTCGAGAATGAGGCAAGAAAAGGCCTGGTATGGTGAAAGAGAGAGGAAGCGATTAAAGAAGAAGAACAAGGGTGCGGAGATGAGATGGAGCAAGGAGGTCGGGAAGTGGGCGATGAAAGGGGCATATGAAGCTGAGTTCGGACCTTTCCACCGAACACTCTATCCTCCAAAGGTCGTCGCAGGCGGTGGTTCAAAGAATATAAAGAAAAGAATTTAGATGCCGAGATGGATGTACCATTGGTACATCTTGAAAAGGCTCTCGATTCTTCAAAGGGACGAAGACCTTAGGTGGCATGAGTGGATCGAAAAAAGAAGATGCCACCTTTATCACCCATCGATCGACGAAGGTGATAAAATCTTTAATGCCGATTTATGCACTCTAGCTTATGAAAAGGGCGAGACTCCAAGACCAACCCAACGGTTCAATAGACATGAAGCTGGATTAAAGGCATCGTTGCCAAGGCGAAGTGGAATCGGGCACGAAAGGTGAAGAAGAATCAAGGCACTAAGAAGACGAAGTCTTCACCGGGTCGCTGTTCAGCCTATCAATGGGGAATCGATCAAAGGATTTTTCTTGTCTTATCTTCTTTGCTTATCCTTTTTGTAACATGTAAATGTTGTGAATATACTCAATCTTATATGTTTTACTTGTCTTGTTTTTAAAAGCTTTCTTTATTATTTTAAGAAAACTTATATTTTTTTAAGTATTAATCTTCTGAGAAAATTTTCATCTCATACTTCAAATTTTCTAAAAATTTTCTAAGTCTTAAAAATTTTTCTAAGTCTTTAAAAATTTTTTTCTTTAAGTCCTAAGACTTAAATTTTTTAAGTCTAAATATTTTGAAAAAGTCATAAGACTTAAGAATACTTCCTTAAAAGTTTTCTAAGTGTGAATTGAGTGCTTCAACTTGGATGAATCGATTCAAAGTGTGAATGTGTTTTAATATGCCTATCTAATAATCTTGATTAACCTTAACTAACTTCATTTGTGAGTGTGTCTCTTCCTTGTAGGTTTTAACTTCATCAAAAAGGGGAAAATTATTAGATCGGGAAGGTTTTGATGAGTTAAAAGAAGCAATTCGGATGAGCAGATGACTATGAAGAACAAGCGAGGTCAAGGTCCAAGATCTTGGTGATCGAGACTAGGTCGAGGATCGACAAGTCACCAAGACTGTAAAGTTGCAAGTCATCCGAGACAAGCTCAAGTCTAGTCATCTGCAGGAGGCGAGTATGAAGAGCTCGACGAGGTCAAGACTAGCCGAGTAGAATAAGAAAGGCGAGTCTTCACCAAGTCACCGCAGACAGTAGAGTAAAATCAGTGAGGATGAGAGCAGTTTCCAAGATTAAGTTTGTTGAGCGGTTTTTAGTTTGTTAGAACCGACTAACAAACTAAGCTGTCTTGTCAGGACTTATAAATACTTCTAGGTTTTCATTTGATATATACGAGATAACACACTATCTACGATTTTTAGATTTCTACTTTCACATCAATTCACAAGTTTTCAAAAAGTGTTTTAAAAATTTCTAAGTGTTTGAAGAACACTTTACTTCACATCTTCAAAGTTCACTACTCACCGTAATAGTTAGATTTCAGAGAAGAATTTAGGAGTTTGAAGATTGGAAGATCTTTGTAAGTTGTAAACTATAAGTTGGATCGAAAGTAAGTAAGTGGTAAGCAAAGACCCTTCTTCAAGTTGAAGAAGGAGAGTGGATGTAGGATTATTCATAATCCGAACCACTATAAATCTTGGTGTTCTTTATTACTTTCATTTACTTATATGTTCTTCTTAATTCCAGTTTATTAATCAAAGTTTAATTTCGAATTAAAGTTAGACTAAATATCGGTGTGCTTTTGATCTAAACAAAGTTGAGTTTAAAATTGAATTCCATTTGTGTAACTTTTGTGTTTTGAATAAGTTTTGAAAGATTTGTAAAATCTGAAAAATCTATTCAACCCCACCTTCTAGATTTTTCCTAGAAGGTGATTCAAGTTTCCTTTAATCTACTCAACTAAGCGGGACCAACAATGAAAAGCGATCTTGTTTAGTAAATGAATCAAGTTTCACAAACCATTGTTCACATGAGATTTTATCTTTACTTTTATATTTAGTTTTTCATATGTTAACTTTGTAAAAATGTGCATTATCTACTATTAGAATTATGATAATAAAATATGTGACCCGCTTGGAGTCGCCTTGACATGCTTCGCATAAGGGACGCACGGATCCGGATCAATTATCATTCCTAATTATATTATGGAGTAATATTTTTGGGTGGTGACTCTAAGGTACAATTTTTAACCCTCTAATACTATAAGATACAATAATTTTCCAAATTACTACCGGATACAAGATTTTCATGCATTCTACCTATTTTACCCTTACTTTGAAATAGTACGGCTTCAGCCATTACGCTTCCCCATGCAACACATTGGTTTTATTTCACCTTTTTACTTTTTGAGACTCCCTTTTTGCTTTTTGAAGTATTTTTTTACGCACATTATTGTCTCAGTTTATACCCTTTTTGGCTTCTTTTGAACAAACATTCATATTTTTTTTTTTCTCGCACATTATAGATGTCCCCTTTTTGCCTCTTGTTGAACAAACATTCATATTTATTCACTTTTAGTTCTCTGATTTGTAAATGGATTTAAAGAATTTCTTGGACAATAATCAAGGTAGTCTATAAAATTAATTATATATAATATAGGAAATTCGGTGGTTTCAATTTTGCATACTAAAAGCACTATTACAACACTAAATTATTCTTTGCACATGTGCGATGTAATTGCACATGTGCAAAAGAAAATGATCTCGCACATTATTTGTTCCAATGTATACAAAAAGATTTGAAAAGAAAATAAAGAAAAACTCCAAATCCAAATCAAAAAATCGCATCTTCACATGTGCGTAAATCGCACATTATCAATGAACACTAAAAATGAAAATTTGAACACTAAAAATGAACAATATACAACAACACTAAAAAAACTACAAATCAAATTCCCGAGAACAAAATTACTCTGAATCGACATTTTCAAAGCGGTTTCCATCGGCCACACCACCAATAAAATCTTGCTTTACAATTTTGCCTCAAAGATCGAAGCGGTAAACTTACTTTACGGAAAATAATCCATTTCATCATGAGTGCCGATCGGATCCGCGAGTGGAGAAGCTCTTATCCCCATACCCCCCGAGATCCGCGACGCCATACCCCATACCCCGCATCCGCGAGTGGCCATGTGGGGTGCGTAAGCCCGCCCGGTGGCAGTGGGTGCGTCGCCGCCGCCGCCGCATCATTGTTGGAACAACAACAACGGCGCCATCGATCGATACGCTGCCCGCGGCGCCATCGATCTTCGTCTTCGTTGTCGCGGTGTTAAATCGTCGGGTGGCGGCCGTCGCGCATCACATTCCTTAAACGCAACAAATCCCACACCCACAAAAGATAATCGCCTAACGCCGCCGCCTATCCGCCTATATCGGCACCTGTTCTCGCGAAATCGTGAGAAAGGGAGGCGGCCGATGTCACATCACGGCGGTGGAGAGTGGGAGCGGCGATTTTGAAAGAGAAGAGAGGCGTGATGAGAGAGAACGAGAAGACAGCGTGTGAGGAGGCGTGATGAGAGAGAACGAGAAGACGGCATGTGAGGAGAGAGACAAGAAATTGTGTACCTTAGGGATAAAATGGGAAAACTAAAAATATAATTGTAGTGGATAGTATTTACTTTTTGACCTAGTACCTAATAGTAATTAATTTCTAAAGATGGTATCTAATAGTTATAAATCCATATTTTTTAAAGTTTAATAATTTAAAACAATTATCATTAACTCCTCGCTTTTCCTAGTTAGTTCACTATCACTCAAACACTCCAAGAATTTTTCCAAGTCACCTTGTCAACATAAAAAATTAATATTAAACAATATTTCCCTCAATTACCAAAAAAATTATAAATTTATTACTCAAACATTTTAATAATTTATATGATATTTGATAATATAATCTTTTCAAATAATTTATAAGATATTACTACATCCGTCCCAAAAAGTTATGCACACTTTCCTTTTCTGTCCGTCCCAAAAATTATACACACTCCTAAAAAGGAAACATCACACAATATTAATACCTTCACAATTTTATTAAATTTAAAAGCTATTACTCTTATTCTACTTTATTTTATTCTCTCTACTACTTTATCTCATTAAATCACCCAAAATACTCTTACACTTTATTCTCTCTCTTACTCTTTATTCTAATAAAAGTCAATAAAATTAATTTTTCTTAGTTTTCATGTTTCAAAAAGTGTGCATAATTTATTGGGACGGAGGTAATAAAATTTATAAAACATTCAAAATATCCAACAGAATGCTTTATCATGTCATACGGAGGTAATAAAATTTATCTCATGTCATACTCTCTCGTGAAGAATGTGAAAGTAACAACTTCACTTTATCACATGTACGAAAATTGACGCCCATTAGACATATGTCGACGCTTCTCGGTGGACTCTTTCGAAGCCAAAACTGGGACAAACATGTGAAAATTGCGCTTCATGATATGTCAAGACAATAAAGTAACATCGCAGCACGCTTTAAATTAACGTTGTTTTTAACTTTTAATGCTTTATTTATATATGGTCCAAACAATTGTGTGGAGCTCAGAGGATATTTTTGTATCACGAAATCCAATCCAATTTTATCTTCCCTCAATTTGATTAGTTTGTGTGAATACTAGATAGTGGCAAGACAAGACAATCCACTGTCATGTTTAAATCAAAATCAAATGATAGCTTCATAGTTACAAAAATAAGAGTATATATTTTGAATTTTGAGATAACAAATAGAAAGAATTTTACAGGTTATATTTTTAGGTTGAGACTCAATATAAATTTTGAAAGGTCTCAAATTAGAATTTAATTTTTATTTTTTTCAATTATTTAAGATCTAATTTTATTCTTTTTCTCAATTAAAGACTCAATTCATATATCTTTATTTCAATTTTTTTAAAGAAACTCTAAGTATAATAATTTTTTCTTTTATAATAAATTTGTTTAAAATAATATATCAAATTAAAAATATAATTTTATTTGACACTTGTATTATATATACTTAAAAATAAAATTTTGAGCTTTTATATTTTTAATCAACAAGATGAACTTTAGTATTTATAATTGATGTGGTATAAATTTGACTTTTGGGCCCGTTTGGTAACGTGACCCATTAAGTGCGCATAAGAAAGATATGCATGGTTAAGCCCATACCGATATATTTGGGCCCAAATTAATGTCGATGATCCGAAGTCAATTGAGATAATATATGATCTATATTCCAAGAAAGTAGCTAAACCCCAAAAAATGGGGGAGGGTTAGGCTGGCGATAAATGTTGAACCACCAAACAGAGCCGAATTAACGCAGGAGAATATTCTAGAAGTGGTGATTCCATGTGAATGGAAAGCGGGCGTGATGAAAGGACAGAACATGAGATGTACTTTTTTTTTTTTTTGCCGACCAAAAAAAAAAAAGGACGAACATGAGAGAAGCACGATGGATAGTAAGGAGAACTTTATACATCACGCCCTAAATTTTATAAATATAGATTTTTAAAATAAATAATAATTTTAAAATAAAAGGCATGAACAAGAATTTAAACTTGAGAAAAGGACTACAACTTTGTTTGACAAACAACGGAAGACTTTAAAATAAAATTCAATTTAATTAAATTCGAGTGAGTATCAACGACAATAAAAATTAAAACTTCGTTACTAAGAATTTAAATGAATAACTAGATAAAATTAGAAGCGTGTTATTTTAATCGCCGGCAATGCATCCTCCGTTATACCACGTTGACTCTCAATCGAGAAAAGGGGAAAATGAAAGGGTGAGCAAACCATGGCTCGGTGGGGAGATGCTTGTCTAAACTATATACAATAAGTAATTAAATTAATCAATCACTTTAATATTTAGTCAACTAATATCACCTCATTTATAAAGGTCGAAGACCTATCATCACCTCGTTTATAAAGGTCAAGACCTATCGTCACCTCGTTTATGAAGGTCGAGAAGATCTATCGTCACCTCGTTTATAAAGTCAAAAGACCTATCATCATCTCATTTATAAAGTTCATACCTTTCCTTATAAATATCTCACATGAATGATAATAAAATCGCGAGATCGCATTTAATAGAAACAAACATAGTAGGATAGAAATCCCCACTGAAATTAATGGTGTGGATGAATTTGATGCAATTGTCTCAAGCCCTACTCCTCGCGGTTACCGTCGTCTAACAAATATAATTAATTCTACTTAGAAATTAATAGAAATAAATTCTCAAATTAAATTATATTAATTCTATTTGAAATTCTTAAGACTAGTTTAATAAATAAGTACTTAATTTAAATTAATAAAATACCTATATTAATCTTCCGTAGTTCTTGTATATATATCTAAATTAATAGTATTCCTTATAAATTGAGTATTCCTATGAAATGGGTAGAAAACTCCTTTGTTATTATAAAAGGGGACAAATTTCACCGTCCCATACTTATAAACTTAATATTACACTTTCTAATGGTATCATAAAATATTTATACGCCTTTTCTCTCATCTCGATCGAGAGCTTTGTTTTTCTTTTTATTGAGAGCTTATTTCTTGTTTTTGATTTCCGATGGAGGATCTTTTCCAAAACCGATATATCAAAGGATGAGGAGGAAGAGTTAGTTTTCGAAGAAGGTGGAGATGTTTACGATGCCTGCCCTGATCTTGATCTTTATTTGGTTGGGAGGTTTCTCACAGACCGGGCGTACAATTTTAACATTATGCGCGGTAGGATGGCGAGCATCTGGAAGCCGGGCAAGGGTGTGTTGTTTAAAGATATTGGGAATGAACGATTCTTGATTCAATTCTTTCATATCTTGGATCTCAATCGCATCACGGAAGGGGGCCTTGGTTATTTGATAGTCATCCACGATTTTGCATAAACTACAAGTAGGGGATATTCCGTCATCGGTGGAGCTGAATAAGTGACTTTTTGGTTCAAATCCATAACATTCCTCACGGTTACTTTCTTGAAAGAGTGGGTTGTTCCACAGGTAACTATATCGGAACCTTCCTTCTTTATGATGAATCAAATAGGGGGTGGCTTGGAAACCCTACACGAGAATTAGGGTTGAGCTAAATGTTGAAAACCCATTAAGACGGTGGAAGAAAATCAAGCTCAAAATAGCACATCAACTCGGGTTGATTTCAAGTATAAAAGACTCTGCAGATCGACGTACGGTGAACATGGCGAGAAGCCGCTGGTTACGTCAAGAAGCCGATGGTAGTAGTCCCGCAACGGTCGGAGGAGAACTGGAGAATGTATCGAGAAAAATCTCGAGTAAAAGGCGTTGAGAGATATCGGGGTTTCTGATTGGCAAATCCCACAAAATTTCAAACTTCCGAAAATCTTTGATTTGGGTTCGGTCAATCGGTTGAAAGGCAGATTGATAGGGACGATTTTTAAATTTTTAAACCTAGTGAATTCCAAAGTAACCCTTGCTTTGAAGAGGATAGTGACGATTTTGATCTCACGAAACCAAAGAAACGCAAGAGGTCACTCGGTGTGCATGAAGAAGACTTTTTCCATGCGGAAGGTACCGAAGATGTGGCAATTTCGATCATTTTTAACGGCGGTCCGGTCCTGGGGCTGCCGAGAATAATGATCGTGTTAAGCCGAACTGTAAGGGTCTTGGCCAGGCTACTACGGTTCCAACTATTTGCGAGCTTGCTCGCACTCGTAAACCCGACATTATTTTTCTTTACGAAACTTTATCCTTTGGTGTTAGATTAGAAGCTCTTCGTGTTAAGCTCAAATTCAATTCTTATTTTTCGATTGATTGTATTGGACATAGTGGTCGTATTGTTGTTTTGTGGAATGAAAGTTCTCTTTGTAGCGTTTTGAACTATTCTAGAAATCACATTGATCTTATTTACGGTAATGGTGAGGAATGGAGAGTGACAGGTTTTTGAGAATTCCGCAGAGGGGCGTCGCCACATTTCTTGGAATCTGTTATGTCATTTGGTGAGTATCAATTCTTTACCTTGGGTTTGTATTGGCAACTTTAATGATATTCTCTCACCTTAAGATAAGAAGGGTCATGTAGATCACCCACGGTGGCTTTTCCGAGGCTTTAGAGATGCGATTAATGGCTGTAATCTGGTTGATGTTCCTCTATTAGGTTATCAATACACTTGGTTTCATGGTCGGGTACGCCCAATGCGGTTAAAGAGAGTCTCGATAGAGCCATGGCTAACCCAAAGCATGGTTCTCTCTGTACCGAAGCAACGCTTCAATCCCTAATTGCTCCTATCTCGACCATAGTCCTATTTTGCTCTCTACTATTTCTCGGCCTAATAGGGTTCATCGAAACCAATTTACCTTCGACAATAGATGGATTCAGGAGAAAGGTTTCAAAGAGGTGGTCCAAAAATGTTGGATGAGTTTCCATGAGCTGGATATTTGTGACCACTTGCGTGTTACGGCGAAATCCTTGGATTGTGGGGAAACAAAGCCGATTCCGAATTCGCAGTTCGTAAAAAGAACTAGAAAAAGAAATTAAACACCTTCAATCTTGTAACCAGTTCTCTGACTTTGATCATTACCGAGCAGCGAGGACTAAGCTTAGCAAGATCCTGGTCCAGAAGAAACTTATTGGAGACAACGTGCCAAGTTATTTTAGTTAAGACACGGCGATCTCAATACAAATTATTTTCATCAAATGGCCTCTTCTCGTAAGAAAGACAATAGAGTGGTTAAACTTAAGAACAACGATGGAGTTTGGGTAGATGGGCGCGGAGAATTTATGCGGTATGGTGCTTGATTATTTTAGGGACTTATTTGCAACTCCTGTTAACACTAGCAATATTGATCTTTTTCTAGAAGGTGTTAATATCCTTATCTCTCTGAACAAAATAATGATTTGACCAGTGATTAGGGTAAATTATTGCATGATAATCGTGTGCTTATTTATATCAAATTGATATGATTTTCATGTTAATTCACTATTATTTGGCCCGATTGCACTTAATTGTTTGATTTGAGATTTTAATTTTAAATTGCAGGTTTGAGGTCAACTTTGAGTGCAAATTGAGGATATTTGTGATATTCAAATTAAAAGAAAAATTTCATGGGTAGAAAGAGGGTCGAGAGGCGGTCGTAACGCAAAAAGAATGAGGTCAATCGGAGCTCGGGAGAATAAGTTACAAACATTTGATGCGGAATTACCTCAACTCGAGCCGAGTTGATGGCGTGAAAATCTTCCAGATTGCACTTTGTTGCCCAAGAATTGGTTCAACTCGACCGAGTTGGTTTAACTCTAGCCGAGTTGGTTCAACTCTGGCCGAGTTGACCAGCGTCTGCGCGATTTTGACCAATTCATCCGATTTTTGAGGGGCTTATTTGTAATTTTTGTTATTTTAACCTAGCCCCATCCTATAAATACCCCAATTTCAGATGTTAAAATGGGGGATTACATTGAGCAAGAGAGGAGGAGAGAAATTAGAGAGGAAAATTAGGGTTTTAATTCCTACACACACTTTTACACACACATAGTTAGGGTTTTGATTTTTCTTCAATTTTAGGCGATCAACTGATGCTTTCTTTATGATTGGACGCCAATTAGGTGACATTCTTCTTTTAATTTCAGTTTTCTTGATTCAATTTCTTGTTATGACATTCGGATATTCAATTAATTTCATGTATTTGTTTTCTTCAATTATGATCAACTAAATTCCTAGTGCTAGGGTGTTTTGATGCATATGGGTGATTGATCTTGTGAGAAATTCTTATGGGTGATTTTGATTGTTGATTGATTGATTGGATTGATGAGGTTTGATTGATTTGTTTATTTAATTAATTTTTAATTCCATACATAATTGTTTAATTATCGCAAGGAGACTTGGGTATTTAGATAACTCATTTGGGTGAGGGAATTAATTGGGTAATTAGAGTTAATATTGGAGTTAACGCAAGGAGACTTGGTTAATTCCATTAGAAATATATCAATTCCACATTAATTACTTAGATTAGTAGTTGTGTGATTAGTGAAGAGACCATAGGTAAGGTACCTTAGTATCGAAGGGGAGACACGCTAGGGTAACGTGCTCTAGCCCGGGAGGAAAAGGTGACTTAGTCCTCTCAAACTTTCGAGCTTAAACTATAGCAATAATTCCTAGGCTTACCAAGTACAGAATAATTGTTTGATTAAAAGTTTGCTCTTATTAATTGATTGACATGATAAATACTCATTAGAATTCATTGCATGATTGATACCCATTTGTTGATAAGCACACGAGCACGTCTTTATTATTGATTGAATTTCGTTATTAGTAACTTAGTTATTTGATTTAATTAATCGTAGCTTAAATCCTATCCATCCTATTAAATTGCTTGTGCTACAATTGCAATTAAATTAGTAAATTTAGGGATATCTCACACTTGATTTCCGTAGTTCGATAAATTAACTGGGTAACTTACTAGCCACACGATCCCTTTACACTTGAAGGGTGAGTGTTGGCTTTAAGCCTATCAAGTTTTTGGCGCCGTTGCCGGGAGAATCGGTGTTTGAGATAACTTAGATTGAAAATTGAAAGTAGTTGATAGTGCTTTTTATTTTTAATTTATCTTGTTCTTGCTTGCCTTGTGAGAATTTGATACTTGGTTGTTTTCTAGGTGTGTATGAACACAAGATCACGTGGAATAGAACCAATTCTCTTGAACTTGGAGATCGAAGGTACTGCAAGGAGAAACCGAAATCGTCGAAGGGCTCAAGCCCGAGCAAGAGAGAGAGAACTTGAAATGGAGAATAATAATGAAGATGTGGTCGAAAGAGAGAGAATGAAAGAGCAAATCAAAGAGAGCCTCTGTTGGTCCCGAATAGTTGAGTAGATAAGGTAAAACGAGTATCACCTTCTAGAAAAAATCTAGAAGGGGGTTGAATAGATTTTTCAGATTTTTCAAATCTTTCAAAATATATTCAAAGTACCAGATGTACACAATGAATTCAATATTAATCTCAACTTTTAATAAGATAAAAAGCAACACCGATATTCGCATCTTAACTTTAATTCTGAAATTAACCTTTGAACAATAAATTGTAACTTGAACAGAAAGATAAATGAAAGCGATAAAGAACACGAGATTTTATAGTGGTTTGGATTATAACAATCCTACATCCACTCTCCTTCTCCAAACTTTGAAGAAGGGTCTCCACTAGCGCTTACTTACTTACTTTACAATCTTTACAACTTACAACTTACAAGAATCTTTAAATCTTCAAACTTCTAATCAACACCGAGAAATCTAACTCTAAAATAAGAGAGGTGCTTTTGAAGATGTATGAGAAAGTGTTCTATAAACACTCGGAAAACTTTATGAAGAAATCGTGGAAAACTATTTTGTGCTTTTGAGAACTTTGTGATTTTAGAAAATAACTTGCTTAAAAACTTGTGTGTTCTGTGTATTCTATATTCGTAATGAAGTGCCTAGACCTATTTATACGTCTGAAAAGACAGTTAGTTTGTTAGTTAGTTCTAACAAACTAGAAACCGCTTTAACAAACTTAATCTTGAAAACCGCTTGCTCCTCGGCTGATTTTAATCTACCCATCTACAAATGACTTGGTGAAGACTTGCCTTTCTTATTCTACTCACTTGTCTTGACCTCGTCGAGCTCTTCATATTTGTCTCCTGCAGACGACTAAACTCGAGCTTGTCTCCGGATGACTTGTGACTCCTAGTCTTGGTGACTTGAACTATTCATGACCTAGTTTGAACAGCCTTAGTACTTGGAACTTCGGTCTTTACTGCTCGTATTGTCATCCGCTTGCGAATTAATCTTTTAACTCATCAAAACAATCTTGATCTAACAATTTCCCCCTTTTTGATGAAGTTAAAACCTACAATAAAGAGACACACTCACAGTGAAGTTAGTTTAGAGTTAATCAAGATTATTAGATAGGTATATCGAGCACATTCTTCACATTAGAATAGATTCAATTACATTAAAGCACTTGAAACAATTAAGTCTTTTAGACTTTTTTTTAAAATTTAAAAAAAAATTGAGTCTTAGGACTTAGATAAAATTTTTATGAAAAAAATTTCAAGTCGAGAGACAAAAATTCTCAAGAGTTTTATACTTAGAAAAATTTTAAATTTTTCTTAAAAGCGATAAAAATAACTTTAAGAAAATAAGACAGTATTTCACATAAGTCCAAGTATATTCATATCAGCTTTACAGAGAAAATTACAGATGAAGACTAATAGAAAAGAAAAATAAGGAATAGAAAAATCCTGTTTCTATCGGACTCCCATTGGTCTTCGTCTGGGATCATCACCAATTGAATACTCGCCTCCTAAGCCGCCAGATCCTCTTCTTGAGTAAGTCCAGATTCGGCCTCTGCTTTCTTTAGAATCCCACGAACCCAGTCTAGGTCCAGGGTACCATCAGGCTTCTTCAGGAATGGCATACTCGAAGGCTGGAGAGATCGAGTTGACGTTGAATTCTACATCGGCTTCTTCCAGCGGCCGAGCATAGAAGTCTGCGTCTATCTTCTCAATCCATTCGTGCCAAGCCAAATCTGGATCTTGTTGAGTTGCCTGGAGCTTTAAGAATGTACCAATAGTACATCCACATTCCCTCCGAGGTTCTTGTCTTTATACTCAAGAAAGATACTTTCCACAAGCCGGCTTAGGAGGAGCAGAGGCGTGTTATGAAATGGTCTGAATTTCCCGCCGCCTTGATCTCTCGATCATCCATTTTCATTCAAAGATCCCGTAAGACATTGGAGTCTTTCTTCTTTCTCTGCCTCTTCTTCTCTTTCTTGCCATAGAATTCCATCTCTCTTTTAATTCTCTTGATCTGCTCATCCGAGAGATTAGAATAATCGGCTTCCCTCTTTCCTTTTCCCTTAGCGGTAGTTGGTAAAGATATCACCGATCTTGGCTCGCCCGTCAGCTTCTTTTCCTTCCCTTGGCTCCTTCGGATTCAGATTCTTTCAAATGAGCCAAGAGTTTCTCTGTCCTTTCCTCCTCCTCTTTCCTCCTCTTCTCCTCATCCTCTTTCACAGCTTCTTCAAGTTGACTTACCCTCACTGAGTGCAGCCAGCTCATCGTATTTGATTCGAGCTTCCTCCCCTGGCTGCCTCCCGGATCACCGTGTTGGCCTTCATGCCTACATCTTTCCTGGTCTCCTCGACCACAGTGTGAGGGCTTGTCTCTTTTCAGCCTTCAGCTTTTTCCCCTTTTTAACTTCAGGTGCCAAGCTTGTAAGTTTTGCATCCAATGAATTGCACTTGGCCTGAAGTCGGAGTGATCTACCGCCAACTCATTCACTACCAGCTGATTGTATCCTTTAACTTCTTCTTTTAAGGCTTTCGGCTCATCCTCCATTTCTTTCACTTTGCAGCCAAAGACAGAGTTAGTAACACTTAAAATTTTATCGAGATAAAGTTACCTCTACTTCCTTCATGCCGCTACCATCGTGTCTGCTGATTTCGACCATTCTCCTTGTCCTCCGTTTCATCTTCCTTCAAGGTAGAATTTATCTTTTTCTCTACAAGGGTGAGAATGGAGGAGATGGCGAGAGGTGGGGCTAAGGTCACTCTCATCATCCTCGAGACGAGGAATCGGATGAGGAGGGAATGGGTTCTATTTGAATAGGTGGGGAGGAATAGGTGTGTTTGTATAGTTGGCGGTGAGGAGTAGGAGATAATAGGGATCGGTGAGGTTTGGACTATGGGGAGAAGTAATTTGTTCGAGATGAGGGTGGGGGTGGTAATGGGAGATGAGGTTGGTAATATGGGTGTTGGTGGTTGAGGTGAGGTATGTTACGGTTCTGTTGGTGGGATTTGGATTTGGGTGATGGGGAGGTAGGCTATTGGAGAGGCTGCTGGGGTACCGGCTGGGATACCCCTTCATCGCCTATTTGGACAGTGGGATGTCGGCTGAGTTTGAGGCTCGAAGTGCCACTGGGGCATTTCTTCATTGCAGTGCGAGGAGATAAAGTAGGAGACGGGGAAAGGCTTATACCTGCTTGCAGGATTGGGGAGAGAGCAGCTTCCTTGGTTGGGGAGGGGGAACCTCCGGTGACCAACCTCGATTGCTATTTGAAGGACGGGGACCTCCTCTGTAGCAGAGTTGACAGCTCCATCTGCCGCTCAAGCCACCAGATTTGGTTGAGCCCTCACGAGCCTCGAGTCGCTCATCTCGGCCTCCTCACCGGAGGGATTTCAGCTTCCTCTTCTTCTTCTTCTCCTTCTCGAGGCGGCTTTGGCCGAAGCGGCAGATGAGCTTTCCCCTTTCTTCTTCTCCACGGCTTTCACCAACCTCCTCTTCTTCCTCCTCCGAGAAACCCCAGGGACTGCAGCACTGTTTCTATTAATTCTTCTTGAGGAGCGACCTCAGCTGCTACCTCCTCATGTCCCTCTGTTTCGATCTCGGCTGAGGGACCTCGGTGGCTCACCGCAGGTCTCGTGCTTCGCAGCCTCCGCCTCTTGCCTTTGGACCTGGCTGCATCGGACTCATCGTCCGAGTCTGGATTTCCTCCAAGCTTATCATCCTTGGTGAGGATTCCCTTACGCTTGGAGTACTTTTTCGTACCCACTCTCGATCGGCCTCTCTCTGTTCAGCCCTTCCATCAAGGCCACGCTTATCTTATTAAACAAGTGACCACGTAAGTAGGAATCCACCCTTCTGCAGACGACTTAATGATAAGTCATTTCTTCTCCTCCTTGATTTGGTGATTAGCAGCTCCACCCAATTTACCTAAGCCCCATCGAGAATGGCTCGCATCACACACAATCTGGGTTTGATTAACCCGTCATGTGAGCTTTTCTCACCCAACACCGCCTTCGCTACCACCGTCATCAACAATCTATATTTCCTTCGAGAAGGTTCTTTTTCAAATCCTTTCTGGTACCCCTCTGTGAAACCCTCGCCATTAAATCGAAGGATTCCTCCCACTCATCCTCTTTGTACGTCAATGGATTAACTCCCTCCATTGATGTATCAAAGGTTCTCGCAATATTCTCCCTTGAATAGCTCGGTGTCGTACCATCTTGATGTATCAAACCCATCCTGGATATCATTCATCCTGGCTAGAAACTCTGCTCCCAACAAATCTGTTGCATTACTGTTTTGGGTTGATTTCATTGAGAGAAATCCCCTTAGCCTTGATGCCTCCAGAAGATGTAGAATCTCTGCAGATTCTGGATCTTGGGTTGTTTCAAAGTCCACGTACATTTCTCGCTTTTAATTGGTTTTGAAAAATTCCTCATTCATTTTGAAATGAGAAATATTTGTGGAAATGTATTTGGGTTTGTGGGTTTTGGTGGTTTTGGAAGAAGATGCCATTTGAAATTTTGTGGGTTAGTAAAAGTGTTTGAGAATATGTGAGTTTTCTGAAAAATGGAAAAGGGTATGATCGATGAAGATGATGAATTTATAGGAGGGAAAGTTTAGTTTAGAGATAAACCACTTTGAAAATTAATTTTAATCTAAGCCGTTTATTTGAAATGAATTACTTGTCTTTGAATCAATGGTTAAAACTTGGATAAACGATTGGGATTCAGCGTGTAGTTCACTAATATTTGAAATGCGTAAAAAGTAACTTTGTAGACTGTTGATTTGACAGATATAGGTTACTTTATGCAGGAAAGTAAGTATACCTGACGTCGGCTCGGGGTTATCTTACTTTGTATAAGGGTTTTCAAAGCAGATGAGTTTATAAAGTCATCTCGATAAAGTAACGATCGATTTTAAAAAACAACTTAGTTTTAACTATTTAGAAATTTTTAAGAATATTTAAATAAACGGCTCAGATTTAATTTTCTAAAGTTAGGTTTTTCCATCCAATCAATCCAAAAATATTTTTATGAAGTTTATTTGGGAATACAGTGTCGAATAAAAGATTTGAGAACAGGATGAGGTGAAACAGTATGATCTGTGACCTATTCCTGCAAAGACATAAACTTAAGGAAAACCATTAGTAGATTGAGGTAGATCGAGATAGGGTGCATATAGTCATCGGTTTTCAGAGATCGGTGACTATTGTGCCCCTCTTCTCGATTTACCAAATGTCGAATAAGTAATCATCAAGTCGGATATGATCAATATGACTAATCCTTGATTCTTGATTCCTAAAAAGGAGATCAATGATATCACTACACGATTATCCTTTGATTCATATCTAGTCTGATAATTCTTTCTAGACATTGATTTAAAGAAAAGAAATAACGAGAAATAAGGAAAACCATAATCGAAGCAAACAATTTAAAAATCAGCTAAAGATGCATCAAGTAATCCTAATTCTAAGTATAATTCTTTAAACCTAGACTCAGCCAATGGTTTTGTAAGAATGTCGGCTCTTTGTGACTCGGTGGCTATTTTCTCAATCCTAATGTCATTCTTCTCAACATGATCTCTAATGAAATGATGCCTAATATCTATATGCTTACATCTAGAATGCGTAACGAGGATTGTAAGTCATTGCTATTGCCTTTATTACTATCACAAGAAATAGGAACAACTCGATGTTTGAATATTATAGTCTCTAAGTTGTTGACTAATCCAGAGGAGTTGTGAGCAACAACTTCCAACCATGTATTCAAGATCGATTGTGGAGGTGGCAACAGATGTCCTGTCTCTTAGATAACCAAGAAATTAATTTGTTGCCTAAGAATTGACAAGTCACTGAAGTGGATTTCCTATCAATCTTACATCCTCCAAAATCGAATGCAATAACCTCGTCACCAAGGTTGTCATCACCGGGTACCATAACCCTACTTGCAAGGTTCCTTTGAGATATTTAAGAATTTTCTTAGCCGTCTCCAGATGAGTTTTCTTGGGATTAGACTGGAATCTTGCACATACCCCAACCGCAAAGGCTATGTCTGGCCTACTTGCGGTGAGATAGAGAAGAGATCCAATCACCCACGATACTCCGTTGCATCGGTGGGTATACCTGTGATTCGAATCCATAGAGAAGTTAGTTGCCATAGGTATTTTAACTTCTCTGCTAGTAGTCATTCCAAATTTCTCAATCAGATCCTTAGCATATTTAGACCGATGTATAAATATACCCTTACTCATCTGTTTAATCAGTAAGCCTAGAAAGTATGTTAATTCGCCCATCATTGACATTTCAAACCTGTTTTTCATGAGAATGCTAAACTCTTCACATAATTTCAGATTAGGTGAACCAAATATTATGTCATCTACATAAATTTGAACTAATAAGATGTTACCATCTACTTCCTTTCTAAACAAGGTTCTATCAATCTTGCCTTTTGAAAATCCATTTGATGTCAAGAAATCGATAAAGTATCATACCAAGCTCTGGGAGCTTGTTTCAGTCCATATAGAGCTTTGTTGAGTTTATAGACCTTGTTATTGATCTTAAACCCAGGAGGCTGCTCCACATAGACTTCCTCAAGCAACACACCATTAAGGAAGACAGACTTAACATCCATTTGAAAGACTTTGAAAGATTTATATGCAGCAAATGCTAAGAACAACCTTATTGCTTCTAATTGCAACCTGAGCATAAGTTTCATCATAATCTATCCCCTCGGTGTGAGTAACCTTGTGCAACCAATCTTGCCTTATTTCGAACAATAATGTTGTTCTCATCTGCTTTGTTTTTAAACACCCATTTGGTGCCTATAATCTTCTCGTGTAAGGGTCTTTCCACTAATTCCCATACACTTTGCCTTTTAAAGCGATGCGAGTTCCTCCCGCATGGCGCTTATCCAATTTGGAGTCCGATAGAGCTTCCTCAATAGACTTGGGTTCAAGAAGCGACACATAACGGTGAAAAGACTTTCGTAGTCAGCATCATTCGTGTCTGCACACTTGATTGGAGTGAATTGATACATGTTTTTAGGGCTATTTTTAGTGCAAAAGTGAGCTAAAGTATGATTTTTGTGCCTAAATGTGAAAAGTATCACTCTTTTGCCTAAAAGTATTACTTTGAGAGGTTTTGATGTATTTCGCCCGTTTTGCAGGTAAATCGGTGGAATTTTGCCAAACCGAGAGTACCGGTATTCTTAGAATGAAAAGACGAACATACGGGACGAAAACGGGTCGGGCCCGGAGCCCTTCTCGATAAAAATTCCCTGATCTCGAGTTCGAGTCGAGGGTGCCTGGAGACCTCGACTCGAGGTTCATCTGGAGGGAAATAATTTCAAAAAGTTGGCAAGCTCGACTCGAGGGAGGAGCCTCGAGTCGAGGGGGACGAAAATTGCAGCGAGCTCGACTCGAGGGCTAGGCCTCGACTCGAGGCCGGAGAGAATTTTAAAGAAACGTGTTAGCGACTTTAGGCCTCGACTCGAGGGCCTGAACCTCGACTCGAGGAGTGCCCAAAACCGAAAAATTCAGTTTTTAAGCCATGGGAAGCCAAACGAGAGGGGAGTTGATTCTAGAAGTTCAGAGCGGTTTCTAGGAGTTCCTTTGAGCGAATTTTACATTTTGTAGCTTGAATTTACTTGTAATTGCACTAAATTGTTAGAATTTAGATAGATTCCACATTTAGATCATTAGATTAGTAGATTGGTGATTGTAATTGAAGTTTGCAGCTGAGAATTGAGAAGAAGTGAAGTTGAATTGAAGCCTTGTACAAGATTAATCATTCTTATTTTTCCCTATTAAAGCTTAATTGGTGATGTTCTTTCCCTTTGATCTTTTTAATCCATTGCTTGTAGTGATTAGATTTTCAATTGCTTTCTTAGATTTTCTAGCCATGGTTTTTGCTTGTAGCACCATGGGCTAATAGCCTTGTGCTTGGGATAATTGAAATTAGGGATGAAGTGATTGACTTATGCTATGATTGTTGATAATTGTGATCAATTGAATTAGATTGCTTCCTAATTGTGATTCTTAATTGTGCTTCATGAAAAATTGTCTCTTTTGATTAATGGTTGATCACCCTAGCAATAGGCGAGAGTTGAGCTAACGTGATTAGGTGTTCATCGGGTTTCAATTTTGCATGATTGTATGAATTGGGGACTTCTACATTGAGAGATGGGAAGAACTAAGGATACTTACATTAGGCATTGTGATATTAATGGAGTGATTAATTTCATGATGGTTTTATGCTTTCTAATTTGATTGATTTGCATTTGGATACAATCATAGCTTGTTAATCGTGGATTCCTTGATGGAGATTATCCCTTGCACCCTATTCTCTCATTGATTTTAGTATACTTGATCTTGCATTCTAAGTGTTTGATAAATTGTTTGCATAATCTTGCCATTTTAATTTCTTGCAATTTGTAGTGATTTAGTCCAAGAGCTTGTTGCAACTCTAGCCATTTAGAACTCTTATCCTTGAATTTCGTTTGCATACTTTCTCCCTTGGGTTCGATATTTTTGTTGATTGGTCTTAATAACTCTTACCCTATACACTCCAATCAAATGGCGCCGTTGCCGGGGAGTTAGTTTTGCGCCAATAAGTGAGATTCGAGGATTGTTTGAAGTGGCTATTTGTTGTTTTTATTTTTGTTTTTGTTGATTTTATTGGTGAGAAGTTGATACTTGGATTTGTGGCATTGTAGGTGCATGCGAACAAGATCAAGTGGTGTTCCACCCTTGCCACTAAATCCGGAAATTGAGGCTACGTTGAGAAGAAATCGTGTGTGAGGCAGCGAAGGGAAGATATGGAAGGAGAAGATCAACGGAATGAGGAGAGAGGGGGTGGTGAACCACAAGTTGAGGAGTTGAATAGACATGGAGAGGGAAGAGTAGACAATGGAGGTCATGGGAACAATTTTAATGCTCAAGATAACCCTTTATTTCAAGGGATGCCACCACAACACTTTCCTTACCAAAATCCATACCCTTATCCTCCACAAGTCCATCAATACCCATATTATCCACCTTATCCACCATACTTCCCTCAAATGCCTTACATGAATGAGCCACGATACCATGAGCCACCCCACATTCCAAATGCCCAACCACAACCACAACCTATGAATGAACTACCACCTCAAGGGAGGCCATTGAGAGAGTTTTTGAGCCACAACCTAGAGAGCACTACGATGGGATAGCAAGGCCGAGAATAGAAGCCAACAATTTTGAGATAAGTCCCGCTTTGGTGAGGATGCTTATAGAGAGACAATTGAAGGCAAGGACGAAGATGAATGTCCACATCAACATATGGCACAATTCTTAGAGATTTCGGACACTACAAAATACCATGGGGTACCCGAAGATGCAAAGAAGCTTAGGCTTTTCTCCTTCACTCTTACGGGGAGAGCCAAAGCTTGGCTCAATTCTATTCCGCCCGGAACCGCACGTACATGGGAGGACCTTAGCAAAAGATTCTTGATGAAATTCTATCCGCCATCCAAGACGGTGCAAGCAAAGGAAGCTATTTCTCACTTTCGGCAAAAGAATGGAGAGACTATTCCGGAAGCATGGGAGAGGTATGGTATGCTACTCATCAATTGTCCGCAACATGGTTTTTCCGATGAGCAAACCATTATGTATTTCTATACCGGCCTCAATGATTCCGATAGAGCTTTCTTGAATGCTTGTGCCAATGGGTCAATTTGGTCCAAGTCGGTGATAGAAATGAAACAAATTATGGAAAATATTGCTCAAGATTCATTTCAAGCAAGTGTTAGTAGGGGAACCACCATCGGGTGTCTTAAGTGGAGGAAATGGAGAGTATGAAGTCTATGATGATGGCCATGATGGACAAGATTGGAGCTCTTACCGTGTCACAACAAGGGAAATCCTCCACCACATGCTCAAGTTGATAGTTTTCAAAGCTTAATGCCTATGGAAGAAGTGAACTATATGGGGAGGCCTCCATTCCAAGGAGGCTATCAAGGAGGAAACTATCAAGGGAACTATCAAGGAGGAAGGCCTTACCTAATGTCTTACCAAAATAGGCCACAAGGAAGCTATCAACCTCAACCGCAAGCTCCATTTAATGGGAATACATGGAGGAGACACGAAAATTTTTCATATGCCAATCCGAGAGCCACTGCTTCAATTTCCTCCCGGATTTGATCCGGTGCAAAGGCTCCAAACAATGAAGGAAAGGCTACAACGGAGGAAATTTTGGGGATGATAATGAAGAAGTTGGAGGCGAATGATTCAATATTCAAGACCATTGAACACCAAGTGGGACAATTAGCCACAACGGTTGGGAAGCTTTCTTCTACGGTGGATCACATGCAAAACAAGGGGAAGTATCCATCTACCACCGAGCCTAATCCAAAGGAGTTTTGTAGTGCTATTCAACTAAGGAGTGGTGTTAGCTATGAAGGCCCAAAGATGCCTAAAGATGGGGATGTTGAAAAAGAGGTGGTGAAAGAGGAAGAAGTTATTGAAGAAAATGTGGTTGTGGAGAAAGAAGAGGCAAGTGAAGAGCAAGCAAGAAGAGAGTCCAAGAAAAAGAAGAGAAGTCCAAAAAGGTGCATGGGGAGTGCCGATGAAAGCTAAGCGGTTCCCTTTCCTCAAAGACTTGTGAGTAAGAAGCTTGATGAGGAGTTTGGTAAGTTTTAAAGGTTTTTAAAAGCTTGCATGTTGATATTCCACTATTGGATGCCCTTGAACAAATACCCCACTACAAGAAGTTCTTGAAGGAGATTATGGCTAAGAAGAGGAGTTGGGATGAAAAGGGTATGCTCAAGCTAGTAGAGGAGTGCAAGGAGATCTTGGAAAGACACTTACCACAAAAGAGAAAGGATCCGGGGAGCTTTATAATTCCATGTGAGATTGGTGAGAGTGGGAACCTCAAAGGCTTGTGTGATTTGGGAGCTAGTATAAATGTCATGCCTTTGTCCGTGTTTGAGAAGTTGGAGCTAGGAGAGGTGACTCCTACAAATATAAATCTTCAATTGGCGGATCAATCATATGCTCAACCATTTGGGATCATTGAAGATGTATTAGTAGGAGTTGGCAAGTTCATCTTCCCGGTTGATTTTATTGTTCTTGACATGAAGGAAGAACTTGAGGCACCTATCATACTTGGTAGACCTTTCCTTGCAACCGGAAAAGCCATTGTGAATGTTGAAAAGGGAGCTCACGTTGAGCTTTAATGGCGAAGAAGTGACATTTTCTAGAGCTCCAATGGAAGAAGTTGCTCAAAGCAAGATGGAGAAGAAGAAATGTGGCTACATAGAGATCATTGATTTGTGCCCTTCAATTGATAGGGATGATTCTCCACCTTCTACTTCTTCTAAGTCTTTAATTAATGAGCATTTTATTCCTTCTTGTAATATGATTTCTAATAATTCTTGTGTTTCTCTTGATGATTTTAGGAAAGAGAAGGCTCTTCATGTATCTTTGCTTGATCCGGGAGATAGGAAGAAAAAAAAAGGAGTGAAGGAAGTGACCAAACTTGAGCAATGCTCAAGTTTGGGGGTGTTAGAAGAAAGGAAGCCACCACTTGAGAAGAAAGTTGAAAATTTTGTGGTTGGAGATCAAGTGGTATGGAGGAGTCAAATTGGATGAGACTACTAGGAGTAGAAAGACTCAAAGAGGTGTTGAAAGTGAAGGAGATCAAAGAAGAAGGAAAACTCCTAGTGGAAGACGAAATGGGATGTTGTCTATTGACAAAGGAGATTTTGGTTAGGCACAAGGACCCTTCCACCCCAAAAGAAGTGCCTAACATTCTTGTAGAAGAAAGGGAAGTATGAACTCTTAGAGTTCCGTCCGGCAAAGGACGTTAAACCTAGCGCTAGATGGGAGGCAACCCATCCTTTCTTGCTTTTGTGTGTTTGTTTCATTTTGTTGCTTTGAATAATTGGGTCTTTTTGATCCTTGTAGGTTGTGAGATTCGCTTGGAACTTGAGGAGCTCTATGCATGCTTGAAGAAAAAAATGGAGTTTAAAGGCTTATTGGTACAACACTTCCTTTCAAACTTAGACTTGTCTAAGTTTGGGGAGGTGTTTTTCTTCCCTTCTCTAATTCTTTTGTGCTCTTCTATGATTTTGGGGATGGATGAGCTTATTGCTTAATGATGATGATGATATAATTGTGTTTTGGCTACCTTGTATATTTTGAGCTTGATTTGTCTTGAACTTAATAGTGGATTATTTGACATATTTTTTAGTATCATCTTGATATAGTGAGTATGTTTGAGATTATGTACATGAGCATTTGTGCTTGAGTTGTAAGACTAGTTTGAATTTGTTATGATTATTAGTAGATGTGTAGCTTGATGCTAGTTGCTTGATTAATTATGTGAAGATGAATGTGATTGAAAATTCTTGATTCATTGCTCAATTTAAGCCCGTGAGCTTTTGTGCCTTAATAATCGTACATCTTATACGGTTGATATTAATCCTTTGTGAGTGCATCATTCATGATTTGTATGCTAGAACTTGCCACTAGACTTGTGGATATTGATCTTTGTGTGATGTTTTAAAAATGATAAGAGGCCATGTTTGGAATGATAAGTTACTTTGCCAAATACTTTCCTACCAAATACATTTGATTTCCTTAGTGAGCCATGTTGAGCCTATGATCCGTATTCTTTGGCGAGCCAAGTGAAATTGAAACCATTTAGCCTATTTTGATGAGCCTTTATTGTCCTATGTTTAGTTGAGCTTGAATGTTGGCTAATGATGGTGATTTGATTGCTAAGTGTGGGAAGATGATGAGCAAAGTGATGAATGAAGCATAAAAGAAAAGAAAGGTTGTGAAAGATTGAATTGTGAAGAAAAGTGAATGAAATAAAATAATTCAATTTGTGAGCTTTAAAAAGAGAAAGCTCAAGTGAATGGTGGAATGATCATTGAAGTTAAAAAGGAAGAGTGTGCTTTGGATGAGAAGTGAAGAGATGTGTATTGAAATGATTAGCTTACATTCAAGTCTCTACTATTTAGTCACTCTTATCCATAAATATCCCACCTTTCCAAAGAGCTTACATTACAACCTAGAAAAAGACCTCTTTGATTCTTGATTGAGCACAAATGATTTTGATTGAGATTAAGTCTTGTGGCAAGCATATGGTGTACTTATTTGTGAATTGATGATTGAGTGCTTTAAACCTTGATACACTTGAGTGAAGAGTGAAACACTCCATGGAAGGAGCAATGTGTTGAGTATTTGATTGAGCATTTGTTTGAGCATGATTTGTCTTGATGGCTAGTGGAGAGGTGCATTGATACAAGTGATCATTGATGAGTTCGATTGTCTTATTTTTCGTCTATGATGCCATGTGACATAATTGCAATCAATTCACTCCCTTGTTCTTAGTTTCTACGTTGCTCGAGGACGAGCAACAATTCAAGTTTGGGGTATGATTGGAGTGAATTGATACATGTTTTTAGGGCTATTTTTAGTGCAAAAGTGAGCTAAAGTATGATTTTTGTGCCTAAATGTGAAAAGTATCACTCTTTTGCCTAAAAAGTATTACTTTGAGAGGTTTTGATGTATTTCGCCCGTTTTGCAGGTAAATCGGTGGAATTTTGCCAAACCGAGAGTACCGGTATTCTTAGAATGAAAAGACGAACATATGGGACGAAACGGGGTCGGGCCCGAGCCCTTCTCGATAAAAATTCCCCGATCTCGAGTTCGAGTCGAGGGTGCATGCACCTCGACTCGAGGTTCATGCCGGAGGGAAATAATTTCAAAAAGTTGGCAAGCTCGACTCGAGGGAGGAGCCTCGAGTCGAGGGGGACGAAAATTGCAGCGAGCTCGACTCGAGGGCTAGGCCTCGACTCGAGGCTGGAGAGAATTTTAAAGAAACGTGTTAGCGACTTTAGGCCTCGACTCGAGGGCCTGAACCTCGACTCGAGGAGTGCCCAAAACCGAAAAATTCAGTTTTTAAGCCATGGGAAGCCAAAACAGAGGGAGTTGATTCTAGAAGTTCAGAGCGCTTTCTAGGAGTTCCTTTGAGCGAATTTTACATTTTGTAGCTTGAATTTACTTGTAATTGCACTAAATTGTTAGAATTTAGATAGATTCCACATTTATATCATTAGATTAGTAGATTGGTGATTGTAATTGAAGTTTGCAGTGAGAATTGAGAAGAAGTGAAGTTGAATTGAAGCCTTGTACAAGATTAATCATTCTTATTTTTGCCTATTGAAGCTTAATTGGTGATGTTCTTTCCCTTTGATCTTTTAATTCATTGCTTGTAGTGATTAGATTTTCAATTGCTTTCTTAGATTTTCTAGCCATGGTTTTTGCTTGTAGCACCATGGGCTAATAGCCTTGTGCTTGGGATAATTGAAATTAGGGATGAAGTGATTGACTTATGCTATGATTGTTGATAATTGTGATCAATTGAATTAGATTGCTTCCTAATTGTGATTCTTAATTGTGCTTCATGAAAAATTGTCTCTTTTGATTAATGGTTGATCACCCTAGCAATAGGCGAGTTGAGCTAACGTGATTAGGTGTTCATCGGGTTTCAATTTTGCATGATTGTATGAATTGGGGACTTCTACATTGAGAGATGGGAAGAACTAAGGATACTTACATTAGGCATTGTGATATTAATGGAGTGATTAATTTCATGATGGTTTATGCTTTCTAATTTGATTGATTTGCATTTGGATATAATCATAGCTTGTTAATCGTGGATTCCTTGATGGAGATTATCCCTTGCACCCTATTCCCTCATTGATTTTAGTATACTTGATCTTGCATTCTAAGTGTTTGATAAATTGTTTGCATAATCTTGCCATTTAATTTCTTGCAATTTGTAGTGATTTAGTCCAAGAGCTTGTTGCAACTCTAGCCATTTAGAACTCTTATCCTTGAATTTCGTTTGCATACTTTCTCCCTTGGGTTCGATATTTTTGTTGATTGGTCTTAATAACTCTTACCCTATACACTCCAATCAACACTACTAGATGGGTCTCCTATAATCGATCGGATGGATGGTAGCTCTTCATCCTTTTGCCTATGTGAGGAGAAGGATCCTCATCTTGAGTCTCGGTTGGCAACTCCTCGACTCAACATCGGCCGACGTTCCCCCTTCATCACCGACCCCCGATCGGCTTACGTCGAGGGTGTCCGATCGATGGAGTCTCGATCGAGAAGTTGTCTTCTAATTATCGATGAAGATTCTTCTTCATCCGATTCTCAATCAAGACTAGGTAGATAGACGCTTCTATGTTTAATCTTGGACAGTTCAATTTTATCTAGAGTTTCAGAAATTTGATTCACTTTATCTCGAGAAAGAATACAACTCATCAAAAACAACATGAGGGGTTTCCTCCACACAAAGGGTTGTCTTGTTAAAAACTCTAAATGCCTTGGAAGTGTTAGAATATCCCAAGAATATTTCATCATTTGCCTTAGCATCAAAAGTTCTTAACTTAGATTTCCCATTGTTATGGATAAAACACTTACAACCAAAAGCTTTGAAATATGAGATTCTTGGAATCTTACCCTTCCAAATCTCATATGGAGTCTTACCCTTGTCTTTGACAACTAAGCACCTGTGCGGTGTAACAAGTCATCTTGATGGCTTCACCAGAACCCGTGAGGGTATCATACTCGGCTAACATGCTCCCGGCTGCTTCCTTTAAAGTCCTATTCCTTCTTTCAACCATTCCATTTTGTTGAGGGGTTCTTGCTAAAGAGGTCTCATGAATAATTCCACACTCATTGAAAAAGTTAGATAAACAGAATTCAAAAATTCCCGTGCCCTTATCACTCCTTATTTTAATAATATTAACACCCTTTTCATTCTCGAATCATGCTCAGACAGATCGGGAACCTTGCTCATAGTCTCATTTTTCTTGAAAAGAAATATAACCCAAGTGTATCTAGAAAAGTCATCTACTACAACAAGAGTATATTTCCTTCCACGAAACCGAGAGGAGAAACAGTCCAAACAGATCCAGATGAAGTAGTTGTAACACTCTTTCAGATGAAGAGGAGTTAATACTCTTAAATGAGTGTCTAAGCCGTTTACCTTTCTAACAAGCATCACATTTAAGATCGGTGGATAAAAGTTTTTCGGGTAATCCCTTGACAAGGTTCTTTTTAGCCGCTTACTAAGGGTCTTGAAATTCGCATGACTAAGCCTCTTGTGCCATAGCCAGTGAGATCTTCTCCACCCTTAGCTATCGAGACAGTATCTTTGGGAGAACTATTAAAGTTGGCCACATAGACATTACCATGTCTCAAGCCGATTAGCGCACCTTATCTCGAGGAATTATCTAAAATATCACATTTATCCCTTGAAAATTTGACAAGAAAACCTTTATCACAAAGCCGAGAAATGATAATAGATTATGTTTCAAACCTTCAACAAAATATACCTCGTATACCCGAATATCCTTGATAATCGTGAGTACCTACACCTTTAGTCGACCACAATTATTGTCACCAAATAAGACTCTTGGACCATCAATGCTTTGGAAATTTGATAACAACCTCTTGTTATAGGTCATGTGTTGTGAACAACCACTATCAATGTACCATATTGAAGTTAAGATCTCTTCCTTGAGTGATGATCCCTGTGTATCCCGAAAAACAAATCGATTGTAAGGTACCCTAGTGATCTTGGGTCCTTGAAGGTCAAGTATCACTTTAGGTAACCAAATAAACATCTCATTTCCAGACAATAAATCAGACTTGGTCTTTCTACCAAATCTGTCCACAATTGTATTACTTTTGAATGATAACTTGTTGTATTGATTGAGTAATTTTCCTAAACTTAGGAAATGTGGGACAAAGATCTGCTCCTTCCATCAAAAGAATTATAATAAGAATTTCTTCTTATTTTGGTTCTTGGGTTTCTCCTAGTCGATAAGGAGTCCTCACCTGAATTTTTGTTTTCAGTGGGAGATGCGATCCTTATCCGACTAGTTGGTTTCCACGGACCAATTTTAACCTCTTTTGATTGATCGATGCTTTCACAAATTTCCTAGGTTTTTGTACATCCTGATTTATTGTTCCTATCATAACCAAGACCTGTTTTGTCATGGGATTTCCGAGAGGTATTAAAGATATGGTCTATTCTGATTGTGAATTATTAAGTTGACTAATTTTGAAGACAAACTTCTCATTGTCTTTCTTAATTGATTCATTTTCAAAGATGACTACTTCAAATTTGTCTTTTAAAGTTTTCAATTCATTTTCCAACCTTTCGTAAGCCGATCGATGTACTAGCCTCACTGGGAAAACATTTCCCTTGAATGTTTCCTCGCTTCGACCGATTCAACACCTGCTTCCCTTTAATTAGAATTTGAATTTGATCCTTTAAAGCCAAATTCTCTGTCTCTAGCTGTTTATAAGCAGCGAGAGATGTCTTTAAATCTCTCAATAACTCATAGATAACAGCTTTGGTCATGATCGATGCAGATCGATAAGAATCATTATCTCGAAGATGAATAGTAGATTACCTCTTTAGCCATGAGATAGATTTCATCATCTCGATCCAAAATCGATGAGGATGATGATGATGATGATGATTTCTTTGGCTCCTTTTCTTCAGCCAACAAAGCCCTTTGATCTCGCAAACCTCCTGTCTCTCTTCTTCCTCTTTTCTTCCCTTTCCTTAGGAGTCGATTGAGGACAATCATAGTTGAAGTGTCTGGCTTGTTGCATGTGTAACAAGTATCACTCTTGTCCGATCTAGGGCTGGAAGGATTTCTTGACAGGTGATCTGTATCTTCTTGTCCAGCTTCGTTTTTATCATCATCTCGTATACTCATCTTCCTTTCTACGATCTGGATCTTAACTTATCCTTACCGCAAATCTCAATTTATTTCTTTTATACTTCATTCTCAATTTATCATACCTTTTAGTGAGCGTAACCATCTGCTCTTTCAAAGATAGATCAGCTCCTACGGACTCTGTTGAAACCTTGTCTTCTTTATCGACAAAGGCAACAGACTTGGATGAGGTGCTCGACTCCATCTCATCCTCCTCGTCTTCTATTTGAATATCATATTCTAGAGCTTTAAGATGTGAAAACAAAGTATGGTGAGTAATAGAAGATAAATCTTGAGTAGCCTTAAGGATATTGGATTTCTCCCTCCATCTCTTGGTTAATGATCTCGAGAATCTTGTTATTAATCTCCTTCTTTGTGTAGTTCTTTCCAAGGTCATTTGCTTTGTTAAGGAGATTAGTCAACCTTACATTTAAGCGATCCACGAGACTCATTTTCCTTCATTTTGAATGTCTCAAATGCATGCAAGACTCGATGACTTGTTTTCTTTGACTTGTTCGAGATCTTTCACAAACATTGGCTAGAGTCTGCCACATTTCTTTAGCAATTTTGCATCTCTTAACCTTTTCTATCCAATCTTTACTTAGAGTCTCAATGATTTCGATTCGAGCTACTTGATCAAGATTGTGGACCTTTCTTTCATCATTTGTCAACTCGTAACTCTTTTTCTCTGCAGTTGCAGACTCGGTGACTCGGCTCCGATCTTTGGTGCCTCCATGATAAAATTTTATAGGTCCCTCTTCAAGAACCTCTTCCATCCTATCATGAATGGCCTTTAGGTGATTCTCCATCCTAAATTTCCGAATCATAATCTTCAATAGAGAACTCAGAAGATTCCTAGACTTCTTACTTTTTCCCGATGACATGATGAAATAAAGGAACAAGATACTCCACAAAACTTATTAGTAGCATGTTAGTAATGATAAAGAGAATGAAGAAAATCAAGATAGTTTGAATCTTATTTAAGACCTAAAATCAATATCGAGAACGACTTAACAACCGCTCTGATACCACTTGTTGGTCCCGAATAGTTGAGTAGATAAGGTAAAAGCGAGTCTCGGCCTTCTAGAAAAATCTAGAAGGGGGGTTGAATAGATTTTTCAGATTTTTCAAATCTTTCAAAATATATTCAAAGTACCGAGATGTAAGCAATGGAATTCAATATTAATCTCAACTTTTAATAAGATCAAAAGCAACACCGATATTCAGATCTTAACTTTAATTGAAATTAACCTTTGAACAATAAATTGTAACTTGAACGAGAAAGATAAATAAAAGTAGTAAAGAACATCGATTTTATAGTGGTTCGGATTATAACAATCCTACATCCACTCTCCTTCTCCAAACTTTGAAGAAGGGTCTCCACTAGCCGCTTACTTACTTACTTTACAATCTTTACAACTTACAACTTACAAGAATCTTCAAATCTTCAAACTTCTAATCAACACTGAGAAATCTAACTCTAAAATAAGAGAAGTGTTTTTGAAGATGTATGAGAAAGTGTTCTATAAACACTCGAGAAAACTTTATGAAGAAATCGTGGAAAACTATTTTTGTGCTTTTGAGAACTTTGTGATTTTAGAAAATAACTTGCTTAAAAACTTGTGTGTTACTGTGTATTCTATATTCAGTAATGAAGTGCCTAGACCTATTTATAAGTACGAAAAGACAGTTAGTTTGTTAGTTAGTTCTAACAAACTAGAAAGCTGCTTTAACAAACTTAATCTTGAAAACCGCTTGCTCCTCAATGATTTTAATCTACCCATCTGCGGTGACTTGGTGAAGACTTGCCTTTCTTATTCTACTCACTTGTCTTGACCTCG
This sequence comes from Paraleonurus japonicus, assembly GCA_030762865.1. Classification (NCBI taxonomy): domain Eukaryota; kingdom Viridiplantae; phylum Streptophyta; class Magnoliopsida; order Lamiales; family Lamiaceae; genus Paraleonurus; species Paraleonurus japonicus. Next base: position 33,416,211 of record CM061053.1, on the reverse strand, counting down.
TCCCGAGCTCTTCATATTTGTCTCCTGCAGACGACTAAACTCGAGCTTGTCTCCGGATGACTTGTGACTCCTAGTCTTGGTGACTTGAACTATTCATGACCTAGTCTAAACAGCTTAGTCTTGGAACTCGGTCTTTCTTGTTCTATTTGTCATCTGCTTGTCTAAATTAATCTTTTAACTCATCAAAACAATCTTGATCTAACAGCCTCCAAGAGAGAGTCCGGGAAAGATCAATCAGGAGTATTTTGATCCTCCAATCCAAATCTATTATGATGGGATAGCTCGTCCACCATTGACGGCTAACAATTTCAAAATCAAGCCGTCATTGCTGCACATTCTCCAAAGCAAGCAATTCGGTGGAGATCCTAAGGAGGAACCGAATCGTCATATTGCTCAATTCCTTGAGTTGCCGATACGGTGAAGATGAATGGAGTGACGAGGATGCATGGAGAGCTCATCTCTTCACATTTACTTTGAGAGATCGAGCTAAGGATTGGATTGCCTCTTTACCACGAGATAGCTTGGGTTCTTGGGAAGAATTGAGTAAGAAATTTCTCTTGAAATTTTTCCCACCTTCAATGACCCTCCAATGCAAGGCGTTGATTGCTCAATTCCATCAAATGGAGGGGAGAACATGCATGAAGCTTGGGAGAGATTTAGTAGCCTACTCCGGAAGTGTTCTCAACATGGTTTTGTTGATGAGAAAATAGTGAGCTTCTTTTATTATGGACTTGATCCTCCATCTCGGAGAATTCTAGACTCAAGTGCGGGTGGATCACTCTTTGACAAGTCCGGAAGAGAAGTTAAGGAGTTGATTGAGAACATAGCTTGCAATACTGCAAGTTGGCCAACCGAGAGAAGAGGTCACTTTAAGATTGCTCAAGTAGAAGAGAATGAGATGTTGAAGGTGTTGGCGGATGTGGTTCAAAAGTTGGCCACAAAAGTGGATGGGATAGTAGAAGGAGGCATGAGAAGTGGAATGGGGGGTGGAAACAAAGCTCCTCAAATGGTTGATCAAGTGGAAGAAGCAAACTATATGGGAAGACCACCTTTCCAACAAAATTACCAAGGCAACCATTCATTCCCAAATCAATCTCACCATCAAAATTAACCAAACCGTTATCCACATAATGCCTCATCTAATTTCCAAAATCAAGCCTCTTACCCACCTCCCTACCAAGCAAATAATCCTCCCTACAACCCAAATTTCCACAAGCATGAGAATTTCTCCTATGCTAACCAAAAGGCGGCCATTACTCTACCTCAGGGAATTGATCCGGGTGCTCGTGCACCTAACAATGAGGAAAGCCAAGCCTTGAGGATTTACTCACAAGTTTTATGGGTGCTCAAAATCAAAAGATGGAGAATATTGTGAGTTCGTTGTCCAACCAAGTCAAGAATCTTGAGTTTCAAATTGGGCAAGTAGCATCCTCAAGTGGAGGAAATCCAACAGAAAGTTCCTATCAACAACGGAGGTGAACCTGAAAGAGCATTGCAAGGTGATCAAATTGAGGAGTGGAACACAATATAAGGGGCCACCAATGCCGAATGAGGAAGAGGAGAAAGAGAATGGGGGTGAAGAAGTGAAAGAAGGAGGAGAGTTTGAGATGGAGGATGCTCAAGAAACTTTAGAAGAGCAAGATGAGGGTAAGAAAGAGAAAGAAGAGGAACCAAAGCTTCGGAAAGAGTACCAAAGTGGAAAAAGGCAAAAGAGCTAAGGAAAGAGAAGGAGAAGAAGGAGCTTGAGGGGGCCAATGTGGAGTGTGATGGATGGGGTATTCCCAAAACTTATGTCCCTCCACCATACCCACAAAGGTTCATGAAACAAAAGCTTGATGAAAAGTTCTCGAAATTCTTGGAAATTTTCAAGAATGTGACCAACAATGTCCCATTAATGGAGGCCCTTGAGGAGATGCCAACCTATGCCAAGTTTTTGAAAGACTTGATTACAAGAAGAAGGAAGGTTGATGAGAGGGAAACCGTTAGCTTGACTATGGAATGTAGTGCACTACTCCAAAGAAGTTTACCTCAAAGAAGAAAGACCGGGTAGTTTCACTCTCACATGTGAGCTTATCAACAAGGAGAAGAGGAGAGCCTTATGTGATTTAGGGGCAAGCATCAATCTCATGCCTTTATCCATTTTTAATAGACTAGAGCTTGGTGATATGAAGCCCACATCTACGGTATTGTGGAGGATGTATTGGTAAAAATTGACAAGTTCGTTTTTCCGGCCGATTTTGTGGTGCTAGACATGGAAGAGGATGATAAAGTGCCATTGATCCTAGGGAGACCCTTCCTAGCAAACGCAAGGGCGATTGTGGATATGTTTTCGGGAAGATCACATTGAAGATGGACAAAGAGGAGCTCGCATTTGATATTTATGAAGCTATGAAGCATCCTAAGGAGGAAGGAGAGTGCAAGAGCATCGATATAGTGGATGGATGTGTCATTGAGAAACTTGAAGCATCTCTTGACCCTTATTGCTCTAATATTTTTTATAATCCTCTTTATGATACTTGTTATGAGATTGATGATTCTTCTTCTTGCTTTGATGATAGGTGTTTGACGGAGAAGGAAGAGACTCACTTCTTATGGGATAGGAAGGCTCCAATCTTACCACTTTGTGAGCCGGTTCATGGAGTCCCACAAGAGGAAAAGAAAAAGGGCTTAAACCACTTAGGAACATCTCAAGTATGCATACCTTGGAGATGGTAATGAATATCCGGTAATCGTTTCTTCTTCCCTTAGTGATAGTGAATTGAGTGAGTTGTTAGATGTGCTTAGGAAGCATAAGAGTGCTCTAGGTTGGTCCATTAATGACATAAAAAACATTAACCCATCTATCTGCATGCATAGGATTCGTCTTGAGAAGGATAGGAAGCCTATAGTTCAACCCCAACGTAGAGTGAATCCTGTTATTCAAGAGGTTATTAGGATAGAGATTATTAAATTCTTAGATTTTGGTATGATTTTTCCTATATCCGATAGTGAGTGGGTTTTACCATTGCATGTAGTCTCTAAGAAGGGGGTATGACTGTAGTTAAGAGTGATAATGATGAACTTGTAGCTACTAGGCTTGCTAGGATGGAGAGTTTGTGTTGATTATAGGGAGTTGAACAAAGCCACATGTAAAGATCATTTTCCCTTGCCTTTTATGGATCAAATGCTAGATCGTCTTAGTGGGTTCTCACACTATTGTTTCTTGGATGGGTACTCCGGTACAATCAAATAATGATTGCACCCGAGGACCAAGAAAAGACGTCTTTTACATCTTCTTATGTCATTTTTGCATGGAGGAGGATGCCGTTTGGGCTTTGTAATGCCCGGCCACCTTCCAACGTTACATGATGTTCATTTTCCATGGTCTTATTGAAAATATTATGGAGGTGTTTATGGATGATTTTTCGGTTTTGGTAATTCTTTTCATACTTGTTTACATAACCTTGAGATTGTTTTGCAAAGATGTGAGGATACTAATTTGGTTTTAAATTGGGAGAAGTGTCACTTTATGGTTAATGAAGGGATCGTGCTTGGGCATCACATTTCATCGAAGGGCCTACAAGTGGACAAAGCTAAGGTGGTGGCAATTGAAAAGCTTCCACCTCCATCTAGTGAGAAGGGGATTCGATCTTTCCTTGGTCATGCGGGGTTCTACCGCCGCTTTATTAAGGATTTTTCTAAACTCTCTAAACCTATTTCTAAATTGCTTGAAAAGGATGTTCCTTTTAATTTTGATGAAGAGTGTTTGTTGTCTTTCGTGTCACTTAAGGATGCGTTGATCTCCTCACCTATTCTTGTGAGTCCCAATTGGAAGGAGCCTTTTGTGCTAATGTGCAATGCTAGTGACTTTGCGATGGGGGTAGTTTTGGGGCAAATAAGGAGAAGACATTTCGAGCTATCTATTATGCCTCAAAGACATTCAATACCACCCAAGCAAATTACACAACAACCGAAAAGGAGCTCTTAGCCGTAGTCTACGCCGTAGATAAATTTCGTCCCTACTTGATTGGAGGAAAGACCATTGTGTACACGGATCACGCAGCTATACGGTACTTGATGACCAAGAAGGATGCAAAGCCACGTTTTATTCGATGGATTCTATTGTTACAAGAATTTGACATTGAGATTCGAGACAAGAAAGGAAGTGAGAATGTAATAGCCGATCATTTATCAAGGCTCGAGAGAGGGCACGAGTTCATTGAAGAAGATGGGGAGGTTCAAGAAGAGTTCCCGGATGAGAAGCTCTTTGGAGTTGAGGGGTTGCATATTGTTGAGGAGAGCATTGTGAAGAAGACAAGTGGGAGAGTTCCTTGGTTTTGCGGATTATGCCAACTTCTTGGCTTGTGGGAAGCTTCCTAGTGACATGCCATCGTATGTCAAGAAAAAGTTTTTGAGGGATGTAAAAGCTTCATATGGGAAGATCCTCTACTTTTCAAGAGAGGGTTGGATTCTATAATTCGAAGATGTGTTTCCGAAGAAGGCGTGGAAAGAATCTTAGAGCATTGTCATTCTATGCCTAGTGGTGGTCACTTTGGGGGAGCGAAAGCGGGGATGAAGGTTCTTCAATCCGGGTTTTATTGGCCAGCGATTTTCAAGGATAATAGGGCATTTGTTGAAAGATGTGATCGTTGTCAACGAATGGGGTCAATCACAAAGAGAGATGAAATGCCCATGACAATTTTCACGGAAGTGGAGATATTTGATGTATGGAGCATTGATTTTATGGGACCGTTTCCACAATCCTTCGGCTATCTCTATATATTGGTAGGAGTTGACTATGTGTCCAAGTGGATTGAGGCCATCCCAACCAAGAAGAATGATGCCCAAGTTGTGCTTCAATTTTTGAAGAAGAACATCTTCTCACGATTTGGTGTGCCAAGAGCATTGATTAGTGATGGAGGTTCACATTTTGTGAACAAACTCATGGAGAGGTTGCTTGAGAAGTATGGGGTAAAGCACAAAATTTCTACAGCCTATCACCCACAAACCAATGGATTGGTGGAAGTCTCTAATACGCAAATAAAGCAAATACTTGAGAAGACGGTTAAGGTGAATAGGAAGAATTGGGTTATATGTTTAGATGATGCTTTGTGGGCTTATAGGACGGCTTATAAGACTCCTTTGAAGATGTCTCCTTACCAACTAGTTTATGGGAAGTCATGTCACTTGCCGGTTGAGTTAGAGCATCGTGCTTATTGGAGTTATTCGGAAGCTCAACCTTGATGAAGAAGCTATGGGGGAGAAGAGAATTCTCCAACTCCATGAGTTGGATGAATTTCGTTCGAATGCCTATGAGAGCTCTAGGATTTTTAAAGAGAAAACAAAGAAATGGCATGACCAAAAGCTCAAGAAGAAGGAGTTTCAAGAAGGTGATCAAGTTCTACTTTTTAATTTAAGATTGAAACTCTTTCGGGGAAAGTTGAAGTCAAGATGGAGTGGCCCATTTCGAGTTGCTAAGACATTTCCTAGTGGATACCTCGAGTTGGCAAATGAGAAGGATGAAAGGTTTATAGTGAATGGTCATAGAGTGAAGCCCTACTTTGTACCATCTCAAGTTGAGGTGGTGGAGATGCTATTTCTTGAGGAAAGTTGAGCGGCTCAAGCTCCGTCTGGCATAGGACATTAACACTAGCGCTAGATGGGAGGCAATCCATCATTTTTCTTGCTTTCGTTTATTTATTTATTTATTTATTGCTTTCAATAAGTGTGTGTTATTTATTTTTGTGTTTCTTGTAGGAGATCGAGGTGTGCAAGTGAAGTTTGATGATGAGAGAAATTTTGAAGCCTTTATGGTACCACACCTTCTCTAGACTTAGACTTGTCTAAGTTTGGGGGAGGTGTGTCTCGTTTCTTCCTTTCTTTTCATTATGTGCTCATTTGAATTTCATAGTGGGTAGTTGTGTGCAACTTCACCTACCTAACTACTTTTGCCAAACTTTTAATTGCTTTGCAATGAAAAGTTTGGGGTGTGTGTTAGTTAGCAATGTTTGTTGCACCAATTTGCCTCTCATTCGTAATGAGGAAATTGAGTGGAAATTTTCGTGGATATTGAGCTTAAATGTGGATTTCATTCTTATCTTTGAGTCTATTTTATGTGAATTTGATGAGGTGTTATGTTTGGAGGTATGTACGTGGCATATTTATTTTGATTGATGGACATGATAAACTTGTGATGTGTTGATAAGTTGATATGTTGCTTGATTCTAGCATGAGAAGTTGTCTTGTGATGATGAGTGTGATGAAGGATGCTTTCTCTTTGCTAATTTTAAGCCCGTGAGCTTTTGAGCCTTTTAAATCGTGCATGAAAAAAGGGTTTGATTCCTTGTTGAGTGCATCATTTGCGATTATGCATGCTAGAACTTGCCTATAGACTCGTTGAAGTTGAGTTTTGTGTGGATCTATGAAGATGATTTGAGGCCATGTTTGGTTTGATAAGTCACTTAGCCAAATGTTACCCCACCAATGTCATTGATTTCCCTAGTAAGCCAATTTGTGCCTTAAAGCCTTATTCATTGGTAAGCTTGAGAAATTAAGCCATTTTGCCTATCTTTATGAGCATTTGTTCCCATATGTTTAGTAGAGCATGATTATTGGCAAATGAATGGTGAAGTGAAGTTGAAAAGTGTGGTGGTATGAATTGGATAAGTATATGGAGATGAATAAAAAAGAGGAAAAGGAAAAATTGAATAGTGGAAAAATTCAATTTGAGCTTGAATGAAAAAGAAAGTCTCAAAAGGAGTTTAGTGGTTAATGTGATGTGAAAAGGAAGAAAATGAAAGAAGGAGATGTGTTAGTTGAGATGATGTGTAAATTGCATTGCATTATTTGATCAACATTCGTTGCTCTACTAACATTGAGTCACTATTTCCAAATTCACCCACCTCATCCAAAGAGCCTTCATTACAACCTCTTGAAAAGACCTTTTTGATTCATAGTTGATACACCGAAATGTTTATTGAGATTGAGTCTTGTGGCAAGCCTATGGTGTGAATGGTTGTAATTTGATGAATGAGTGTTTAATTGTCCTTATACACTTGAGTGATGAGAGATACACTTCTTGGAAGGAGCATTGAGAAAGTATTTGAATTTGCATCTTATCAAAGCATGACAATTTATGAGTGTTCGTTGAAAGTGGTATTGAAAACTTGTGTTCACTAATGAGTTTGATTATCCAAATTTCATTCTTTTTGCCATGTGACATAGTTGCAATCAATTCACCCTTTATGCTTATTTTATTGGTTCAACTCGACCCGAGTTGGTTTAACTCTAGCCGAGTTGGTTCAACTCTGGCCGAGTTGACCAGCGTCTGCGCGATTTTGACCAATTCATCCGATTTTTGAGGGGCTTATTTGTAATTTTTGTTATTTTAACCTAGCCCCATCCTATAAATACCCCAATTTCAGATGTTAAAAAGGGGGATTACATTGAGCAAGAGAGGAGGAGAGAAATTAGAGAGGAAAATTAGGGTTTTAATTACTACACACACTTTTTCACACACATAGTTAGGGTTTTGATTTTTCTTCAATTTTAGACGATCAACGGATGCTTTCTTTATGATTGGACGCCAATTAGGTGACATTCTTCCTTTAATTTCAGTTTTCTTGATTCAATTTCTTGTTATGACATTCGGATATTCAATTAATTTCATGAATTTCTTATCTTCAATTATGATCAACTAAATTCCTAGTGCTAGGGTGTTTTGATGCATATGGGTGATTGATCTTGCGAGGAATTCTTATGGGTGATTTTGATTGTTGATTGATTGATTGGATTGATGAGGTTTGATTAATTTATTTATTTAATTAATTTCTAATTGCATGCATAGTTGTTTAATTATCGCAAGGAGACTTGGGTATTTAGATAACTCATTTGGGTGAGGGAATTAATTGGGTAATTAGAGTTAATATTGGGTTAACGCAAGGAGACTTGGTTAATTCCATTAGAAATACATCAATTCCACATTAATTACTTAGATTAGTAGTCGGGTGATTAGTGAAGAGACCATAGGTAAGGTGCCTTAGTATCGAAGGGGAGACACGCTAGGGAACCTATTGACTAGTGCTCTAGCCCGGGAGGAAAGGGTGATTTAGTCCTCTCAAACTTTCGAGCTTAAACCGTAGCAATAATTCCTAGGCTTACCAAGTACGGAATAATTGTTTGATTAAAAGTTTGCTCTTATTAATTGATTGACATGATAAATACTCATTAGAATTCATTGCATGATTGATACCCTTTTGTTGATAAGCACCCGAGCACGTCTTTATTATTGATTAAATTTCGTTATTAGTAACTTAGGTATTTGATTTAATTAATCGTAGCTTAAATCCTATCCATCCTATTAAATTACTTGTGCTACAATTGCAATTAAATTAGTAAATTTAGGGATATCTCACACTTGATTTCCGTGGTTCGATAATTTAACCGGGTAACTTACTAGCTACCACGATCCCTTTACGCTTGAAGGGTGAGTGTTGGCTTTTAAGCCGATCAACGATGATAAATCCCTGGACTGATGGGTTTAATCCAACTTTTTCAAAAATGTTGGGCGACCATTGGAAATGAGGTTTACATGGAGTGCATGAGTTGGTTAGAGAAGGGTGAATTTCCGTGGACTTAATCATACTAATGTGGTCCTTATTCCTAAATGTGAGAGTCCACAAACAATGAGAGACCTTCGACCTATCTCTCTTTATAATGTCTATTATAAAGATTCTTGCTAAGATCCTTTGCAATAGATTGAAGGCGGTGCTTCTGATCTCGTTGAAAAGGCGCAATCGGTATTTGTGTTCGGTAGAGCTATCCAAGATAACATTATGGTGGCTTTTGAAACTATTCATATGATGAATAACAAGTGGCGGGGAGGCATGGAGACGTGGCGCTTAAAATTGATATTAGTAAGGCTTACGATATAATTAGTTGGTCCTATCTTTCTTCGATTTTGTCACTCCTAGGGTTTGCTGCGAAATGGATTGAGTGGATTATGTTGTGTGTTAGATCGGTTTCGTACTCTTTCGTCGTTAAAGAGGATATTGTTGGTCCTTTGATTCCGGGATGAGGGTTGAGACAAGGCGACCCCCTTTCCCCTTACTTATTCATTCTTTGTGCCGAGGGCCTTTCTATGGCCATTCACAAGGCTTCATTTCAGGATGCTTCACGGCGGTAGAGTTTGTCGAACGGCTCCAGTGTGTCCAATCTTCTATTTGCTGATGATTGCCTCCTATTTTGTAAGGGGACTCGAGCCGAATATCAAGCCCTTAAGGCCCTTACGGATGATTATGAATTGGCCTCGGACAAGCTATCAACTACTCTAAGTCGGGGTTTTCTTTAGCAAAAATATTAGTGAAGAGGTAAGGAATGCGTTGAAAGATATACTTGGGAGTGCAGAATCTGCTAAACACAAAGGCCGCTATCTTGGCCTTTCTTCGTTGGTAGGCGAGAGAAATGACATATCTTTAGTTATATCAAAGATCGATTGTGGCGGTAGTTGCAAGGTTGGAGAGGTAAAAAACTCTCTCGTGCGGGCAAGGAAACTTTGATCAAAGCGGCCGCCTGTGCTATTCCGACATTCCGCATGAGCACCTTTCTACTTCCTTCTATGTTGCTCGGCGAACCGCAACGTATGTTGAATTCATTTTTGTGGGGCGGTAATGAAGACTCTTCAAAAGGCATTAAGTGGATGAAATGGAAAAAGTTTGTGTTAGAAAAGAAGGCTGGAGGAAGAGGATTCCGTGATTTACATTTATTTAACATCTCGCTCTTAGGCAAGATGGCTTGGAGGTTATTTAATGATTCGAGTGCTATGGTATGCCAAATTTTGAAAGCCAAGTATTTTCCCAATTTCAACTTTCTAGATGCAAAACCAGGAGGGAATCCTAGTTTCATTTGGTCGAGCATCCTTGCAGCCCAAGGATTAGTTCGAAAAGGAGTCCGTTGGAAAATTGGGGACGAGTAATGCTATTCGTGTGTGGGAACACCTTGGCTCAATAATAATGCAAATTTTTATATTTCTACACCGGTTATCGAGGGACTTGAGGACTTCCAGGTCTCGGATTTGTTTATCCCAGAACTCGTCATTGGGATAGCGAACCGATCTTGCATGCCTTTAATTCGAGGGACGCCATTGCCATTTTGAATACCCCTATTTCTCCGGTGGGATTTAATGATAGGCTTGTGTGGCACCATGAAAGGAATGGTCGATATCTTTGTTAAATCCGGTTACAAATTGGCTTCTTCTTTGGTGTATGACGATAGGATGGAGGAAGCGGGTCCTTGGGGTTTGTTGTGGAAAATTGATGTGCCACCGAAGGTTAAAGATTTAATGTGGAGACCTTGCAGGAATGTGTTACCAAACAAAGTCAACCTATTTGGCAAGAAGGTGGTGTCGGATAAATGGTGTATTCTTTGCAATGCCGATCACGAAAGCGGTTTGGCATACATTCTTGATTGCGAGATTCTCTATGGATATTTGGAGATTAGCGAGGTTTGGAGGCTACGATTGAATCCTTAATCCCGTAGGAGTGACTCAATGAAGGACTTAGTGTTTAAACTAATCACAACTCGAGGCCTCAAACCAGGTTAAGAGGGTAGCTGTCATTATGTGGCAAATATGGAAACAAAGGAACATTAAACTTTGGGATGATAAGCTAACTCCTCCTGATCAAGCCTTGTGCTTCGCTGATTTGCTTAGGGAGGAGTGGAACCAGGTTAGAGGTGCCACCCATGAAGGAAAAGAAGTGCTGGTCGTTACTTACTTGGCACAAACCGGCAAGGGATTCTCTCGAAATTAAATGTTGACGCTGCTTTCGTTGACGATACGCTTGAAATGGGTATCGGGATGGTGTTGCGAGATAGTAATGGATAGTTTGTAGCAGGTAGATCTCTCATTATTCTGGGCCTCATGAGTTCGAAGTTGGTGAAGCTATGGGGTTTGCCGAAGCCCTATCCTAGGTCAAGAAATTACATTTCGAGAAAGTCATCGTAGAAGGGGTTTCCAAAATTGTAGTTGATGCCATTATATTAAGTTCGTCTAGTTGCTCTTCATTTGGTGATTATATTAATATTTGTAAGGGTATCCTTAGGGAGTTTCCAGATTTCTCTATTTCTTTTGTTAGGCGAGATGCCAATTCAATGGCACATGCCTTTGCTAAGGTTGCTCGAAGTTATTCGAGTCCTTATTGTTGGGTTGATCCACCACACTTTGTGGTGAGACTTCCCTATTTCCTGCATTTGCAATTAATTCAAGTTTTTTCTTTCAAAAAATAAATTGAGTATTCCTTATAAATAAAAACAGTTTGAATTCATTCCTAAAATTAATTATACAGAACAAATCCCTATATATATATATATATATATATATATATATATATATATATATATATATATATATATATATCCACCTGAATCAACTAGAACTTAATTAAATATATTAAATTCTCATCTAACTTATTAGTTAACAAAAATCCAACGCACACACAAAACTACTCACAAACTCACACTCTCAAATCGCACACCGCGCACAACACCCACATAATTCGACCCCCTTTTCTTTAAAATTAAAGAATCTTTAAATAAATAATTTGGTAAACAAACTGAATAAAGGCTCCAAATGATTTTGCAGTTCATAACTATTTAAAACAAAAATATAAAGAAAGGGGAAAAGTAGTACCGTGAGTCGACGAAGAAGTTGTGCGGCAAGAATTGTAAAAAAAAAAATTAGGGTAAGGTTTTATATAAGTGGTTATTAGGCATGAGTTTGGGCTTGGGCTTAGGATTGAATGAGATAAGGACTAGAATTTAAATATTAAAGCCTTTTAAAATTCTTAATTAAAAGATTTAGAAATTTGATAATAGGGAAGAAAATATATTTTCTAGTGAGAAAAAATAGGCATTTGTATCTCATGGAAAACTCAAGATTTGATTTTAAGTAAAATATTCTTTTTAGAAAATAATGAAATTGAAGATATTATTTATTAAAATTTGCAAGATAAAAAAATATTTAATTTTAATAAAATTCGTTATTTTGAAATTAATAAAGGTAATAGATAATGCTTTGGAAAAATTAGGGTATTACACCATCGGAGGGTGGTACAAGCTGTTCCTTCGGGTATTATATATATACGATCAACATAATCGTAAAAGATACAAATTCACATATACACTTATCACACTTTGAACTTAACTTTGTGTATATTTCCATTATTTCAAGAGTTCTATTCTATAATAATAAGAGGCTCCTTACTTGGTATAATGTTTCTCTATCTAGATTCCACCATTTTCGACTTGAGCGTCGGAGTCCCAATGTCGGGATCTCTCCGGCGTGATTTGCAGGTACCGGAGCTATAAGCGCAAGTTCGGGTGGTGAAACGTAAGGCTGTGTTCGGAGGTGGTTTTATCGAATTTGAGGTATGAGTTTGATTTTTGTTAGCGTGATTATATTACACGCATCAATAAAAATTATGGTGGGAATAAGTCGGTGGCTTTGCCCACACTGGTCACCGGGTTTCTCAGCGTAGTGGGAGACCGGGTTCGATTCCCTTTGGGTATGTTCTTTTGGGATTTAGGTGTGTGGAGTGAGTCATGACTCATGAGTCATGAGATTTGAAATTACGGATGAATAGTAAAAGTGTATGTTTCTTTTGGGATTTGTGTATAGTGGGATTTTACTTTATGTCAAATTATTGTGTAAGAGTGGTTGATATTGTATTATTATATTGTATTTGTGTAAGAGTGATTGATATTTTATTATTTATTGAAAAAAATAATAATAGGTGTATAGGTGTTTATAGGTGTGGATTGAGTGTGGAATTTAAAGTCGGGATTTCAAATCCCTAACTTACATGGGACCGGGGCCGGGAAGTCTTAAGTCCATCCATGTGAATTCCCAAAAGAACATACCCTTTGGGAACGAATTATGGAGTTATAAGGTGGCTTGGAGAAAAATCTAGGAGTGTTTGAGTGCTTAGTGAAGTAACTACTAACAAACTAACATTTACGGAAAAAAAAATTATGATGGGAACAATATAAAAATTTAAGACATAAAACATATAAATATATACCAAAATATAGATAAAAATATACTTAATAAAATATTATTCTTTATAAAAATAAAAATTAGTGGTGTATGATTAGAAATGGGAAAAAAATTGTACCTTGAATTGAGATAAATGAATAAAATTGAATTTTAAATAAAGAAAAAAAAAAATCTCATTTGAGACACTTCAAAATTCAAAGTATAAATTGAGACTCAACCTAAAATTGGACCTTTATATAGTTTCCTTTTTTTAATCGTTTACTATTTTTTTAGATATCACTAATTTTAAAATTGCTAAGAATTCGGAAAGATGAAATGATTTGGAGTAGGCAAAAATGGTACAATAACTTCAAAAGCTGCTTATGAAATTTGTAGGAGCAAGTTTTTAGTTGTGAAATGGGGAGCATGGATTTGGGATGCACACATTCCGCCTACGCGTTCTACACTAGTGATTGGAGTGAATCGATGCATGTTTTTAGGGCCTATTTTAATGCAAAAAGTGAGCTAAAGTGTGACTTTTGTGCCTAAATGTGAAAAGTATCACTCTTTTGCCTAAAAGTATTACTTTGTGAGTTTTTGATGTTTTTCGCCCGTTTTGCAGGTAAATCGGTGGAATTTTGCCAAACCGAGAGTACCGGTATTCTTAGAATGAAAAGACGAACATACGGGACAAAACGGGGTCGGGCCGAAGCCCTTCCGGATAAAAATTTCTGGTCTCGAGCACGAGTCGAGGGAGCTCAAGCCTCGACTCGAGGTTCAAGGCTGGAGGGAAATATTTTCAAAATTGCAGGAAGCTCAACTCGAGGGAGGAGCCTCGAGTCGAGGGATGGGAAATTGACAAGATCCTCGACTCGAGGGCTGAGCCTCGACTCGAGGCGCGATATTTTGAAGAAGCGTGTTAGCGACTCTTAGGCCTCAACTCGAGGGCACGAAGCTCGACTCGAGGAGTGCCCAAAACCGAAAAAATCAGTTTTAAAGACATTTGAAGCCAAAAGCAGAGCATATCTTGATTCTAGCGGTTTAGAGCGGTTTCTCTTTGGGTTCCTTGGGCGAATTTTGTATTTTGTAGCTTGAATTCAATTGTAATTGTCATAGATTGTTAGAATTAGATTAGATTCTACATTTAGTCCACTAGATTAGTAGTTTGATTGATTGTAATTGAAGATTGCAGCTGTGATTTGGGAGAATGAAGTTGGATTGAAGCATTATAGAAGACTAATCATTCCTATTTTTGTCTATTGAAGTTCAATTGGTGATGTTCTTACCCTTTGTTCTCTTTAATTCATTGCTTGTATTGATTAGATTGTTAATTGCTTTCTTAGATTTTATACCCATGGCTTTTGCTTGTAGCACCATGAGCTAATAGCTTTGTGCTTGGGATAATTGAAATTAGGGATGAAGTGATTGCCTCATGCTATGATTGTTGATAATTGTGATCAATTGAATTAGCTTGCTTCCTAATTGTGATTCTTAATTGTGCTTCATGAAAAATTGTCTCTTTTGATTAATGGTTGATCACCCTAGCAATAGGCGAGAGTTGAGCTAACGTGATTAGGTGTTAATCGGGTTTCAATTTTGCATGATTGTATGAATTGGGGACTTCTACATTGAGAGATGGGAAGAACTAAGGATACTCACATTAGGCATTGTGATTTTAATGGAGTGATTAATTTCATGATGGTTTATGCTTTCTAATTTGATTGATTTGCATTTGGATACAATCATAGCTTGTTAATCATGGATTCCTTGATGGAGATTATCCTTGCACCCAATTCCCCATTGATTTAGTATATTTGATCTTGCATTCTAGGTGTTTGATAGATTGTTTGTATAATCTTGCCATTTAATTTCTTGCATTTTGTAGAGATTTTAGTCCAAGAACTTGTTGCAACTTTGGCCATTTAAAACTCTTATCCTTGAATTTCGTTTGCATACTTTCTCCCTTGGGTTCGATATTTTGTTGATTGGTCTTAATAACTCTTACCCTATACACTCCAATCAAATGGCGCCGTTGCTTTGGGGAGTTAGTTTTTGCGCCTATAAGTGAGATTTGAGGATTGTTTGAAGTGGCTATTTGTTGCTTTTGTTTTTGTTTTTGTTGATTTTGTTGGTTAGAAGTTGATAGTTGGATTTGTGGTATTGTAGGTGTATGCTAACAAGATCGAGTGGTGTTCCACCCTTGCCACTAAATCCGGAAATTGAGGCTACTTTGAGAAGAAATCGTGTGAGAAGAAGAAGGGAAGCTATGGAAGGAGAAGATGAAAGGCATGAGGAGAGACTAGTGGGTGATCCTCAAGTAGAGGAGGTACATGGACAAGGAGAAGGAGGAGTAGAAAATGGAGGTAATGGGAACCATTTCCATGCTCAAGTTGGCCCTTTCCCTCAAGGGATGCCACCACAAAATTACCCCTACCAAAATCCATATCCTTATCCTCCTCAAGCTCATCAATATCCCTACTATCCACCTCATCCACAACAATTTCCACCATACTATCCCCATATGCCATATAATCAAGAGCCACGATATCATGAGCCACCTCACATACCAAATGCCCAACCACAACCCGTAAATGAGCCACCACCTCAAGGAAGGCCATTGAGAGAATTCTTTGAACCACAACTTAGAGAGCATTATGATGGGATAGCAAGGCCGAGGATAGATGCTAATAACTTTGAGATAAGTCCCGCTTTGGTGAGAATGCTTAGGGAGAAGCAATTTGAAGGAAGAGATGAAAATGAGTGCCCACATCAACATATGGCACAATTTCTTGAGATTGCCGACACTACAAAATACCATGGGGTACCCGAAGATGCGAAGAAGTTGAGGCTCTTTGCTTTTACATTGAAAGGAAGAGCAAAAGCATGGCTTAATTCATTACCGCCGGGACCGTACGTACATGGGAAGAGTTGTCGAAGAAGTTTTTAATGAAGTTTTACCCACCGTCAAAGACCGTGCAAGCCAAGGAGGCTATTTCTCACTTCCGACAAAAGAATGGGGAGACGATACCGGAGGCGTGGGAGAGGTATGGCATGTTACTTATCAATTGTCCTCAACACTTTTTTTCCGGAGGAGCAAACCATTATGTACTTTTGCAATGGTTTGACGGATGGAGATAGGTTGTTTTTGAATGCTTGTGCTAATGGATCGATTTGGTCTAAAACCGTGGGGAAAATGAATGAAATAATGGAGAACATAGCTCAAGATTCATTCCAAGTGTCGGTTAATAGAGGAGCACACCATAGGGTGTCACAAGTTGATGAAATCGAGAGTATGAAGAGTATGATGATGACTATGATTGACCGATTGGGAGCTCTTACTACTTCACAAAGCCAAGCAAGTGTGAGTCCATCCGTTCCTCATGTTGATGTTGGTCTAAGTCCATTGCCGGTTGAAGAAGTGAGTTATATGGGTAGGCCTCCATTCCAAGGAGGCTATCAAGGAGGAAACTTTCAAGGGAATTATCAAGGAGGAAGGCCTTACCAAATGCCTTACCAAAATAGGCCACAAGGAAGCTATCAACCTCAACCGCAACCTCAATTTAATGGGAATACATGGAGGAGACATGAAAATTTTTCATATGCCAATCCAAGAGCCACCGTTCAATTTCCTCCCGGATTTGATCCGGTGCAAAACTCCAAACAATGAAGGAAAGGCTACCACGGAGGAGATTTTGGGGTTGATTGTGAAGAAATTGGAAGCTAATGACTCAAGGCTTGATGATATAGGAAAGCAAATGGACACTCGTTTCAAGACGATCGAGCATCAAGTAGGGCAACTTGCTACTACGGTTGGGAAGCTCTCGTCTACGGTGGACCATCTACAAAACAAAGGAAAGTATCCTTCCACTACCGAGCCTAACCCTAAAGAGTTTTATAGTGCAATCAAGCTAAGGAGTGGCACTAGCTATGAAAGTTCAAAAATGCCCAAAGAAGGGGAGTTTGAAGAAGAGGTGGTGAAGGAAGAAGAGAGACAAAAAGAGTGGTTGTGGAGGAAAAGAAAAGTGAAGAAGAGGTGAAAGTGAAGGGAAATGCAAAGAAGGAAGAAAAATCGAAGAATGAATGGGGAGTTCGAATGAAGGCTAATCCGGTTCCGTTTCCAAAGACACTAGAGAGGAAGAAACTTGATGAAGAGTTTGGTAAGTTCTTAGAGATTTTCAAGAATTTGCATGTCGATATCCCACTTTTGGAGGCCCTTGAACAAGTTCCACATTATAAGAAATTCTTGAGAGAAATTATGTCCAAAAAAAGGAGTTGGGATGAGAAGGGGATGCTCAAGCTAGTGGAAGAATGCAAAGACATCTTGGAGAGACACTTGCCACAAAAGAAGAAGGATCTCGGAAGCTTCATTATCCCATGTGAGATTGGAGAGAAGGTAAACATTCAAGGCTTGTGTGATCTAGGAGCTAGTATTAATGTGATGCCATTGTCCGTGTTCAAGCAATTGGATTTAGGGGAGGTGATTCCTACGAACATCAATCTTCAATTAGCGGATCAATCATATGCTCAACCATTTGGGATTATTGAAGATGTGTTAGTAGGGGTTGGTAAACTCATATTCCCGGTGGATTTTATTGTATTAGACATGAAGGAGGAACTTGAGGCACCAATCATCCTTGGTCGACCTTTTCTTGCAACGGGCAAGGCTATGATTAATATGGAGAAGCTTAAGTTGAGTTCAAATGGTGATGAAGTTACGTTTACAAGAGTTCATGAGGAAGAGGTTGCTCAAAGCAAGGTAGAGAAGAAAACGTGTGGATACATAGAGATTGTTGATGAATGCCCTTCCATTGAAAGGGAAGTTTCTACACCTATTACTTCTACTCATCCTTTAGTTAATGAGCATTTCCTTCCCTCTTGTAAGATCATTTCTAACAAGTCTTGTGTTTCCCTTTATGATTGTAGGAAGGAGAAATCGATAAAGGACCCTTTGCTTGACCCGGGTGAACAAGAAAAGAGAGAAGGTGAGAAAGAGTTGACCAAACTTGAGTATGGCTCAAGTTTGGGGGTTTTGATTGAGAAAAAAGCACCACTTGAGAAAAGGGAGGAAAAGTTCGAAGTAGGAGATCAAGTGGTGTGGTGTGAATCAAATTGGAGTCGGCTACTTGGTGTTGAAAGACCAAAAGAGGTGCTTACGGTGAAAGAAATCAAAGAAGGAGGAAAGCTATTCCTAGAGGATAAATGGGGGTGTTGCCTTTTTGCAAAGGAACATTTAGTGGAGCACAAGGCCGATCTCTACATTGGAAAAGAAAGGGAAGGGTGAACTCCTTGAGTTCCGTCCGGCAAAGGGCGTTAAACCTAGCGCTAGATGGGAGGCAACCCATCGTTTTATTGCTTTGGTGTGTTTGTTTTGTGTTCGTGTTTTGTCCTTTTTGTGGAATTTTTGCCTTGGATTCTTGGGAATTGCTCATGCTTAGGAGAAGATGTTAGTTGATGGATAAAGTATTGGGATATTGAGCTTAATTGTTTATATCATTTAAGGGTTGCATAATTATATCATTTCCATACTTAATTTTGAATGCATATCTTCATTCAAGTTTGGGGGTGTGTGTCATTTAGGGTAGAAATGCATCCCTTAGTGATGATTATTTGATGACTATTTGTGCCCGTTTGTAGGTATACTCACTATGGAGATTGAAAAATGAGGGAATTGAAAAAGGAATCAAGGAATCGAGAAGGAAAGGAGAGCTTAAAAGTTGGTGAAAATGAGCATAAAGGAAGAGAACCCGGTCTCCTCGATCGAATGAGCGACCGGGCTTAAATCGAGGACCAACACGGTAAATTCTTGCATATTTGGGTTCGTTAGGGCGTGGAGGTCATTTTTAGGAGTTTCGGGGTCGGGTCGGGCCGGGAATCGTCAAAAATTCCCTGGTCTCGACCTTAGGTCGAGCTTGCATAGTCCTCGAGTCGAGGCATTGACACTTAGAAAATATTTTGAAAACGGCACATCCCTCGACTCAAGGGAGGAACCTCGAGTCTAGGCCTTTGAAAAATTGGGGTTCCTCGAGTCAAGGCCTGACCCTCGACTCGAGGCTGGTGTCCGATATAAAAACGCAGGTTCGGTTTTGAAGGCACGACTCGAGGGTTTTCTCCTCTTTCACGATCTTTTCGTCTCTACCCTATTTTCGTCACATTCAAACCATTTTCACCGGTTAATCATCACAATTTCATCACATTATCATATTATTGCATCAAAGAGTGGATTTTGAGGGATTGTTCATCAAATTTGGGGTTTTGTGTGAGTGCGTGGGTGTTCAAGGTTTTCTCATTCCAAGCCGAATTTCCTCTAAAAGGTATGTAATTTCTTCTCTTTTGGCTTTCAATTTCATGATTGGTGTATGATTGATGCTTGGGTGTTGATAAAATTGCATGAGTTTATTTGAATTGGAATTTCATTTGGGCATTTTGTCAAACACTTGGTATGCATGATTGAGGTTGATAAATTAAAGTCATTATGGAGAGTTTTGAGTTAATTGAGGATTGTATGAGCATGTTGAGGATTATATATGTTGTGTTGCTCGTTTATGTGTGAATTTGACTTGAATTGGATTGTTGGGCATGATAGGATTTCCTAGTGCAATTGATGGAAAGTTGGTCAATTTGAGGTTTTGATGATGATAGAAGTGATTGTGGTTAATGCTTAATTGTCTAAATGCTTGCTAGTTGGTTTGTGTTTTGTAGATATAAATTTTGGAGCTTAATTGCATGAATTTTGATGAGCTTAATTTTTGGTGATTATTGTGAAGCCATCTAGTTTAGTATGTATATTTTGAGGATTAGTTGAGCACTTCTATTGACTATATGTGCTTTGATTGACTCATTGACCATTTGTTGAGGATTTATTGCCTAGTCACTAGGAATTTTGTTGAGTTTGGATGTATTTTGTTGACTCGTCCATGGTAGAGTGATATTTTGAGCGTGCATTTTAATTGTGGGATTAATTGGTGCTTTTGGGATTATTTGTGCAGAATCATGTTTAGGGAGTGGATGGTCACAATTTTTCGGATGCTTTGAGATCCGAGAGAGAGAAGAGGCGATACATTTTGCACACCGGATGCCCGCACTGGGAATTCAGTGAGATGATTATAAATGGAGAAAGCATATCATCTTGTATCTTTGAGTTGTACAAGAAGGTGGTCAAAACTCGTCTAGTTGATCATAATTGCATGCTCTCTATGGGGATTGAGGATGATATCCCTCGATTGTTCGAGCAAGTAGGCATGGGAGGCTTTCTAGCTAAGAGGCCTCGGACCCATCTTAGACTCACTCTCGAGTTCTTATGCACGATTAAAGTCCACAAGGCGAGGAGGAACAAGTTTGCAAGGAAGATCACTTTTGAGCTAATGGGGAATGAATATGAATTGACTTTGGAGCGAGATAAATGAGATCCTTGGAGCGCCCTACCGGACCCCGATAGATCACCGCTCAACATTAGAGAGGAGTACAACGCCAAAAAGTTACGGAGGCATATTTCGATTCGGGGCTCCGAGTCAACCCGAGTTTGTGCACAGGAAGTCTAAGAGCACGCACATTCGTAACCCGGTGGTACGATACTTAGAGAAGATCCTCGCGAGTACCATATTCGCGAGATCGGAAGGAGGAGCCGTGGTTTACGAAGAGTTGTATGTTTTGTGGTGCTTCTTACATGGAGTGAGATTTAATGCGGCTGCATACCTCTGCTATTTATTTGAGAGAGCGACGATCACAAAATTTAAGAAGATCAACTTTGGTGGAATGATTACCACGATAGTGAGCATCTTGGGATCCCAACTCATAACCTCGCGGCATTAGATGGTCCGAGATCTTCCCTACGAGACACGATGAGACGCATGAGGACACCGGATCGCATCGGGAGGATGTGGTGTTTTCAGCAGCACCATGGTGGCGATTCCCTCTTCCTAATAAGAGGTTGGCGGCGGTTTTTGGATCCACCGCTTTTGTGACCATTAACTGCGCATGTGGTCACAGCGTCACACCGATGCCATAGATGCCTACACGAGGGAGCATGGGGGCGTGCTTCGAGATGAGGGGATGATGATGATAATGCAGCCAGCGGTCGGGGTCGGTCGATTCTTCGATGATGAGGGAGATGCGGTTAGAGCGAGAGGTTGAGGAGGAGGTTGAGTCCGAGGACGAGGATGACGAGGAGCCGGAGCAAGAAGAGCCGCCTGTCCGAGATAGAGGAGGATTATCAGCCGAGAGATCAATATGTACCGCGGGGACGAGATGAGGAGTAGAGAGTACGAGGCGGGAGTTCATCTCGAGACCGTGGGTTTTGGCGGAGCGAGATGTGGGCGGACAGTCGGAGGATGCACATTGAGAGTCTCGACCGTCGAGATTAGATGTACCGGATGATGGAGGAGTCTCGTAGATTCAATGAAGAGACTAGGAGGATGCAAGAGGAATCAATGAAGACCCAAAACGATATGTATGCCCTCCTACAACAGATGAGCTCGTGGAACTTGAGGCCGAGCTACCCTCCTCCACCACCGCCGTCCGACTACTAGGGCTACCCCCTATCCCTCATTCCCTCTCCTTAGTTTTAAGATGCTTATCTCTTGGTGGATTGTACTCTTTATTTTGGTGATTGTATTCTTGATTGACTTGTTGATGTGATGACTTGATGATTTTGATGTTTTGGATTGATGGATGATTTTGTGGATGCTATGATTTTCTTGATCTTTTTGAGCTTATTGTCTAGTGATGATTGTGATTTGATGATCTTTTGGATTCTTTATTCCTATGATTCCATATTATTTTATCTTGAGCTTAATTGTGGATTCATTG
Organism: Paraleonurus japonicus; assembly: GCA_030762865.1. Classification (NCBI taxonomy): domain Eukaryota; kingdom Viridiplantae; phylum Streptophyta; class Magnoliopsida; order Lamiales; family Lamiaceae; genus Paraleonurus; species Paraleonurus japonicus. Next base: position 33,394,397 of record CM061053.1, on the reverse strand, counting down.
ATATATTTTTAGTGTCATTCATGTGGTAGTGAGTATGCTTGGACTTATGTACATGAGCACTTGAGTTTGATTTGCATGATAATTGGATTTTGATATGATCATGAGTAGATTTGTAGCTTGATGTTAGCATTCTTGATTTATTATGTAAGGATGAATGTGATTGATGATGCTTGATTCATTGCTCAATTTAAGCCCGTGAGCTTTTGTGCCTTAATAATCGTACATCTTATATGGTTGATATGATTTCTTTGTGAGTGCATCATTCATAATTTGTATGCTAGAACTTGCCACTAGACTTGTGGATATTGATCTTTGTGTGATGTCTTGAAAGTGATAAGAGGCCATGTTTGATATGATGAGTCACTTTGCCAAATATTTTTTCCTACCAAATACATTAGATTTCCTTAGTGAGCCATGTTGCGCCTTATGATCCTTATTCTTTGGCAAGCCAAGTGAGATTGAAACCATTTGAGCCTATTTTTATGAGCCTTTCTTGTCCTATATTTAGTTGAGCCTGAATGTTGGCTAATGATGGTGATTTGATTGCTAAGTGTGGGAAGATGATGAGCAAAGTGAATGAAGCATAAAAGAAGCAAGGTTGTGAAAAAATTGAATTGTGAAGAAAAATGCATGATGAAAAGAAAGATTCAATTTGTGAGCTTGAAAAGAGAAAGCTCAAGTGAATAGTAGATTGATCATTGAAGTTCAAAAGGAAGAGTGTTACTTGATGAAGGTGAAGAGATTGTGCATTTGTATTGATTAGCTTACATTCAAATCTCTACTACTTAGTCACTCTTATCCAAAAACATCCCACCTTTCCAAAGAGCTTACATTACAACGTAAGAGAAAGACCTCTTTGATTCTTGATTGATCACAAGTGATTTTGATTGAGATTAAGTCTTGTGGCAAGCATATGGTGTGCAAGTTCATGAATTTGATGATTGAGTGCTTTATACCTCGATACACTTGAGTGAAGAGTGAAACACTCCATGGAAGGAGCAATGTGTTGGGTATTTGATTGAGCATTTGTTTGAGCATGATTCATCTTGATGGCTAGTGGATAGTTGCATTGATACTAGTGTTCATTGATGAGTTCGATTGTCTTTTATTTCGCCTATAGTGCCATGTGACATAATTGCAATCAATTCACTCCTTTGTTCTTAGTTTCTACGTTGCTCGAGGACGAGCAACAATTCAAGTTTGGGGGTATGATTGGATTGATTCGATGCATGTTTTTAGGGCCTATTTTAATGCAAAAAGTGAGCTAAAGTGTGACTTTTGTGCCTAAATGTGAAAAGTATCACTATTTTGCCTAAAAGTATTACTTTGTGAGTTTTTTATGTTTTTCGCCCGTTTTGCGAGGTAAATCGGTGGAATTTTACCAAACCGAGAGTACCGGTATTCTTAGAATGAAAAGACGAACATACGGGACGGCGAGTCGGGCCCGAAGCCCTTCTCGATAAAAATTCCCTGGTCTCGAGCACAGTCGAGGAGCTCAAGCCTCGACTCAAGGTTCAGCTGGAGGAAATATTTTCAAAATTGCAGGAAGCTCGACTCGAGGGATGGGAAATTGACAAGATCCTCGACTCGAGGCAGGCGATATTTTGAAGAAGCGTGTTAGCGACTCTAAGGCCTCGACTCGAGGGCACGAAGCTCGACTCGAGGAGTGCCCAAAACCGAAAAATTCAGTTTTAAAGCCATTTGAAGCCAAAACAGAGCATATCTTGATTCTAGCGGTTTAGAGCGGTTTCTAGGAGGTTCCTTGGGCGAATTTTGCATTTTGTAGCTTGAATTCAATTGTAATTGCCATAGATTGTTAGAATTAGATTAGATTCTACATTTAGTCCACTAGATTAGTAGTTTGATTGATTGTAATTGAAGATTGCAGCTGTGATTTGGGAGAATTGAAGTTGGATTGAAGCATTGTAGAAGACTAATCATTCCTATTTTTGTCTATTAAAGTTCAATTGGTGATGTTCTTACCCTTTGTTCTCTTTAATTCATTGCTTGTATTGATTAGATTGTTAATTGTTTTCTTAGATTTTATACCCATGGCTTTTGCTTGTAGCACCATGGGCTAATAGCTTTGTGCTTGGGATAATTGAAATTAGGGATGAAGTGATTGCCTCATGCTATGATTGTTGATAATTGTGATCAATTGAATTAGCTTGCTTCCTAATTGTGATTCTTAATTGTGCTTCATGAAAAATTGTCTCTTTTGATTAATGGTTGATCACCCTAGTAATAGGCGAGAGTTGAGCTAACGTGATTAGGTGTTAATCGGGTTTCAATTTTGCATGATTGTATGAATTGGGGACTTTACATTGAGAGATGGGAAGAACTAAGGATACTCACATTAGGCATTGTGATTTTAATGGAGTGATTAATTTCATGATGGTTTTATGCTTTCTAATTTGATTGATTTGCATTTGGATACAATCATAGCTTGTTAATCATGGATTTCTTGATGGAGATTATCCCTTGCACCCAATTCCCCATTGATTTAGTATATTTGATCTTGCATTCTAGGTGTTTGATAGATTGTTTGTATAATCTTGCCATTTAATTTCTTGCATTTTGTAGAGATTTTAGTCCAAGAACTTATTGCAACTTTGGCCATTTAGAACTCTTATCCTTGAATTTCGTTTGCATACTTTCTCCCTTGGGTTCGATATTTTGTTGATTGGTCTTAATAACTCTTACCCTATACACTCCAATCAACTAGTGTGGAGACTTGTTTGGGTAAAAATTCCTACGTGGGATGTCCTTTCTACTTATGGGGTCTATGGGCCGTCGGTTTGCGTCTTACGCCGATGCCAATCCAAAACAATTGATCACATCTTTAGTTCCCGTGCGTTTGCTTCACATGTCATAGGGAAATTAGCTGATACTTTTGGGGTTTCATTGGATGGGTCAATCTGCTTTCATGATACTTTCTTGCAGGACATTAATTTCAATTTTAGTCCTCGAACTTTGGCTTTTTGGAAGATGGCTTAGGTGACTTTCTTTTGGTTAATTTGGACCACTCGAAATTTGGCAATTCACGAGGGCATAAAACCACAAGTTGCTGTTTTCACCGCTCACTTATGGATTTTGATAAAGGAAATAAATGGTGAGAATTTGGGATATAATTTCAACTCACAGGAAAGTTGATTTGCATGAATTATTTTGGAGCAAGTTTGCATTCAAAGGGGGCCGCGGTTTTACTACCGATCCGATGGGCACTTTGCCACCACCGGGCTTTGTGAAGATTAATTCCGATGGGAGCAAAGTTAACGGATACATCCAAGGAGGAGCGATTTATCGTAATTGCATGGGGTTTGTCGAAGCCGCTTTCGTAAAGAAAATGAAAAGGGGCATGGCTATGAGGCTGAAATTGATGTGGCTATTGAAGGAGTTACGTTTCTTTGTCATGAGAGGATGGACTAACATTTATCCCGAGTCGATTCTACATATGTCATTTCACTTTTTCCAAACTCGGATGCTAATATTCCATGGGTATTTCGGGCAAGATGGGCTTGGATGAAGGAGCTTCTTCGAATGTTGAACTCGAGTTAATTACATATACCGAGAGGGAATGCGATTCTTGATGCTATCTCTAAATTCCAAGATTATGAGGACTTTATTTGGTGGGATATTATCCCGCATTTTATTTCCGTTCTAGCCGAGAAGGATAGGTACATGGAATTTTTCCGTTTATTTGAGTTTTAGAGCGGCTTCCCTTTTCCTTGTTTAGGGGTTTTTCCCTAAGGAGGGTTTACTCTAACAAGGTTTTTAATGAGGGTCCCGACCTCCTGGGCCGACTTGTGGTCTTATGGTTTTAGGGTTTTTTTCTTTTTTATATGAATTAATTAGACTAAAATTGGACCTTTATATAAAATTCTTTAATAAAAAAATATATAATACATGAGATAATTTCTATAAGATCATCTCACATGAGATTGATTGATCAAATTTGTATACATTTGATGCGTAAAAGTGACACAGGCCCATTTCCCCACACAGGTTCCACGTGGGTAAAGCCTTTCTGTGATGGGAATTCCTAGGTCTTCTCGAACGTACTGCAAAAAGGCGTCGGAGGGTTCTCCGGCGTAGGCACTCCGACGCTCAAGTCGAGGTCACCGGAAAACACTTAAGAAAGTACGTGGGAAGTAGCTAAGTAAGAGTGATAGTTAATCGATACCGTTACCTCCCTCACGAGAGTTTTATTTATACCTACGTTAAGATCATCACGGTTTGAGGGCATTATCCCGCACGTTCCCTCATGATGTCGTGCGTGGATATCTTTTCTCTCAAGAAATCTGATTGTGCCTACGTTTTCCCTCCTGGATGGAGGTTGGACCCGATCGATGAAGGAATATAGGAGATATTCCTTGTCTTGGGCCTTAATTATCTCAACTATTCGTTACTTCTCATGCCTCTCGGTCTTATCGGATAAATAACCGCTATGGGCTTGATCAAATACTCGCATGCTCTTTAAATCTCGCACAGGCCTCGCGGCCCACCTGCAGCTAGGTTTGGGCCTTACGGCCCACCTATAGTGGGGTTTGGGCCTCTCGGCTGCCAGATTAGGTTTAGGCCTCGTGACCTATCGGTGGTTAGGTTTGGGCCTCGTGGCCCATCTTTATACGAGCCTACACCTCGTGGCCCACCTATAGGTAGGTTCGGGGATTCACACCCTTGTTACAATCGATCTGGGCTCAGGCCCGTCTCGAGCTTTCCTCCCTCTTGAGGGCATTCGGTTACGTCATCGGGTCCTATTGGGCTGGGCATATTTGGGCCTGCGTGCAGGGCCTAGCATTTTTATCTGCATCAATATTTAATCACAAGAAAAATCAAATCGAGTTGAATAAGGTACATTTAAATTTGAATTCGTCTTGTGATATGCATTACATGGTCTCACGATTTGTCTAATTTTACATACAAAAATAATACTCCGACCTCCATCTCATTTTAATTAGTGAATATACCTCTTTACTTCGTACAATTTTAATATGTCATCCCATAATAGAATGTTTTTTTTTACTTATTTCTACTCTCACAAAGATACACTTATTTACATCATTTGTCATTTGAACTCTATACTATTTTCTCTCTTCTATTATGACAACAATATTTTTACATTTTATTTCACTCATCTACTTTATAAATAAACAACTAATATTTCTTAAAACTTGTGCTCAACATATTTGTCTAATAAAAATTGGACTGGGAGTAATATTTAGGTTTTATTGGAATATTATACTATATTTAATTTCTCTTACGTATAATTAATTTTATTGTAACACTATGACGAAAAAGGTAATGCTATAGCTCATTAATTTATTTGGTGGTATTATATTTGAAGCGATATGAAATCACATGATAAATTTAAAAGGATTTGAAATGATATTTCTTTGTATTGCAAATACCACTCAAAAGAAAACTAATTCAATAATAGACAATCGGTCCGTGATAATCTTCACACTTTTATTATTCGGACGTCTCAATATAATCTTAATAACCAAATAAGGAAAGTCAACTCAATATTAACACCCTCATAATCACTTTAATTTAAAAATGTCACTTGTTTTACTCTATTTTATTCTCTCCCTAGATTTTATCTCATTCAACCAACCAAAATACTCTTACACTTTATTCTCCCTCCTATACTATTTCAACCAAAAAATAATTTTTCTTAATATGTTGCTTAGCATATTGTGAACATTATCACAAGATAGAGGAGTAACAAATTAAACAACTAAAATTGAGGGATACTTTTCATCGGATTTGATCTTATGCCGCGGTGGGCATCAATTTATATGTCCACCACCAATCATGTGATGCCACATAAGTAATTAATGTGGCATCACATGATAGGTGATTGGCATGGCACATAGCGGTAGACATATAAATTGATGTCCACCTGTGGGCATAAGATCAAATCCGTACTTTTCATATCCCTTATTATCAATAAAAAGGAAAAAAATCTAATGCTAAAAATTCAATTTACCGAGGACCTTACCGAGACGCGGGAGGTGAGATGCCCTCGCGATAAACAAGGAAAACATCAAATTGAATAGAATTCCGATCGTATAATAGGGGCTTAACGTGAGCGGTAGATGTTATCATTAATGAGTAGTATTTGTGTGCATATTGTGCACAATAAAAATTGTGTGCACAAAGTTTGGTTACAATGTAATATTATTTTATATCTTGTATAGTATTAGTTTGATTACAGTATAGTATTATTTCAAGTCTTGTATAGTATTAGTTTGGTTACGTGTAGTATTATTTCGGACATTGTATAATATTAGTTTAGTTAGCAACATTGTATAGTATTAGTTTAATTACAATATAGTATTATATAAAAATATTGTACACACTATTTTTTAGTGTGCGCAATGTGCACACAATTATTTGCCATCATTAATAATGAGGGTTTTAGCGATATAATTTTTACCGACGTTACTTTAAGCGAGGGTTTTGTATTTTTGAATTTTAAAAAAAAATTATATACAATTTAATTATGAAAATATATATTTATATTTAATTGATAATAAATATGTAATATTAACAATATTTGCTTAAAATGCGGGCGAAAAAAATATTATAGTATTAATTTTTATATTAAATATTTTAAATATTTATTTTATTATATTAATTGAATTCAATTATAGTCATTTATACTCTCGCAAAAAATAATTAAATTTGATTAGTTATATTTTTTATAATTATCATTCTCTTAAAAAATTTTACACTTATATAATTGATTGAAAATTTAAATATTACTTATATTTAGAGTGGATGACCAATATCATTTCGTAGACACACTCAATCAATGTTATAATTAAAATATAGATGATATAAAAGTACAGTCATTTAATCATTGGATTAAGAAATTTACTAAGTAGTGGTGAAAATCTTTATATTGTAATCAAATATAATATTACAAATTATGAAGAAAAGAAATTTATGGTGGACCACCCCTGTCCAAGTCATCACGACCCTATTCAAGTCTTTAACTAATATATATAGCTTCCAAATTGCACATGTATTTCTCTTTCAAAAATTGTATGTGTTAATTTTAATTTTATTCAAAATATTTTAATTAAAATAAATACATACACATATGTGTACATATTACTAAAAAGTCATTTTTAGCGACGGGTTTTACCAACAAAATATACTCTCCGTCCCATAAATGCTTTCATATTTGTGTAGAACACAGTTTAAGAAAAGTGGAGTAATTATGAGTGGGTTTTTAAGAGTAATTTTATAAATTTTTATAAATAAAATAATATAATAAGTTGGATTGTGTGTATATGTGGGGCCAAAAGTAAAGACATTTTATGTAATATTAAAGATATTATAAGAAATTTGAAGTTTATAAAGAACTTTCTATTCTTGAGGTGTAAAAATTATTTTGGAACGTAGAAAAGAAAAATATGAAAGTTATTATGAAAGTTATTACGAGGGGGCAAAAGCGGCAGCCTCGGCTCGAGGAGGAGATTTTTCCAAGTTCGTCTATTTAAAGCGAGGAAACGAGAGCATAATGATCGAGACAATTCCATAGAGCGATTACCGGCGGTTTTGGGGAGATTTCTTAGGTCCCAAGCCAATTTCCCTTGTAGGTAGAGTAGATTGTAGATTTAGATTTAGATTTCCATTGTTGTTGCTTAGATTAGCAATAGATTAGCATTAGATCATAGTTGTTTACTCAATTCAAGCTTGTAATTGCATTGGAGAATAAGTGTATTGAAGACTCAAGCATTCCTATTTTTGTTGATTTAATCCAATTGGTGATGTTCTTCCTCTTATCTCTTTTCAATTCCTTAATTGTTGTAATTAGATTGTTGTTTGCTCAATTAGATCTTCTACCCATGGATTTTGCTCTTGGCACCATGGGCTAACTCTCTTGTGCTTGGGTTAATTGAAATTGAGGATGATTTGATTGTCTATGCTTTGATTGTTAATGATTGTTGATCAATTGAGTAGATTGCTTCCTAATTATGATTCTCATTGTGCTTCATGCATTTTTATCTTTTTAGATTAATGTTTGATCACCCTAGCAATAGGCGAGAGTTGAGCTAACATGATCCGAGGATTAATCTAGTTATAATTGTGTATGAATGTATGAATTGGGTGTTTCGGAATTGAGAGATTAGTTGCACTAAGGATACTCACATTAGGCATTGTGTTATTTGTTGGTCCCTGAATGTTGAGTTGATTAAAACCTTGAGTTAGCTTCCTAGAACAAAATCTAGAAAGGGGGGTTTGAATAGATTTTGTAGATTTTCGAATCTCTCAAAATCAATTCCAAGTATCGATTATCACAATGGAATATAATTGAGAACTCAACTTTTAACAAGATCAAAAGCAAAGGTGATATTCGATTTTAGTTAAGATTCTGAACTTTAATCTTGAATTAACAATATTGTAATTAGAAGCAGAAATTAAAGAAAGCAAGAAATAACACTGAGGATTTATAGTGGTTCGGATTTTAATAATCCTACATCCACTCTCCTTCTCCAAACTACGAAGAAGGGTCTTCACTAGCCGCTTACTTACTTACTATACAATCTTTACAAATTACAAATCGATCTTCAACTCTTCAACAATCTAATCAACTATCTCGAAATCTAACTCTAAGAACAAGATGTGTTTTTGAAGATATAAAGTGAAGTGTTCTATAAACACTTAGAAAATATTGGAAATCTCTTTTGAAAAATACTCTGTGAAATCAATAGTGAATAGTGTGAAAAATCAAACTTGCATAAGTGTGTTGAAGAATAAAATCTAGTCCTATTTATAAGTCTGAAAAGACAGGTTAGCTTGTTAGTTAGTTCTAACAAACTTGAAAGCTGCTTAACAAACTTAATCTTGAAAGCTTGCTCTTGACCTCGGTGATTCTTCCTACTCGTCTGCGGTGACTTGGTGAAAACTTCGCCTTTCTTATTCTACTTGGCTTATCTTGACCTCGTCGAGCTCTTCATGTTTGTCTCCTGCAGATGACTAGGTTCGAGCTTGTCTTGAGATGACTAGCATGCTATCGGACCTCGGTGACTAGGTCGGTGTCGACCTCGTCGATCGGCTTATCTTATAAACTTATTCTCTGTTGTTCTTTAGGTTGGCTGATCGATCAGTGCTTCTCTTTTAATTCATCAAAACTTCTTGATTCAACAATTTCCCCCTTTTTGATGAAGTTAAAACCTATAAGGAAGAAACATACTCACAGTGAAGTTAGTACTAGATTTAGTTAAATCAATCAGATAGGTAAAACAAAACACATTTTCACACTTCAACAGATTCATTCACATTCATGGCATTAAAAAAATTTAAGTCTTTTAGACTCTTTTAGAAGTACTTAGAGAATTGAGTTAAAAAAATTTTAAGAAAAAGTTTTTAACAACTGAGATATAAAATTCTCGGATGATTTATACTTAGAAAAATTTTAAACAATTTTTAAAAAAATTTTTAAAGAAACTGATACACATAATTCACATAAGTCCGAATATATTCATTCACAAAATTTTACTGATTTACAAAATAAGAGAACCGATAGAAAATAAAAGATAAGGAAAGAAAAATCTGTTCTATCGATTCCCCATCTACCGCCTCTGGAATGTTCGGCCGGTTGAAAATCCGTGCTCTAAGGTTTGAGATCACTCTCATCCGTGAGCTCGGATTCCCTTTCGCTTTGGCCACGATTACGACCCATTCCGGATCGGGAGAACCGTCTTCTTTCAACTTGGGGGTGACTCGCTCATAGGCTGGTGCGATCGGATCATGATTGAACACATTATGTGCCTCATCGAGCGGCTTCCCATATAGATCGGCGTCCTCCTTCTCCATCCATTCATGCCGGTGATGTCTTCGTTGGCTGCTCCAGATGGTGATGCCTTCAAGATGTACCCGGTAGTACATCCATCCGGCATCCGAGGATTGCTTCTTGTATTCACCGGTGTATTTCCCGATACCATCTTCGGAGGAGGCTGTAGTGCGATGGACGGGGCGGAAGTCCGCTTCATTTGCAGCTTTGGATACCCACTTCCGAGTATCCTGTCCCACTTCGGCTCGGCCTTCCCATTTTCTTCACCTCTTCTTCTCTCTCTTTTCAAACATCTCCTTTTCAAGACTGATTCTTACGATCTGCTTTCGGTGATAAGTTAGAGAAGTCTGGTTCCTTTTCGCTTGCGCTCGGCTGATCTGGGATCGATCATCTGCTCGGCTGATGGAGACTTCTCACTGCTGCCGCTGCTTTCCCTTTACCTTTGCCCTTGGGCTCCGGTTCCCTCGAGACTCTTTCATGCGAGCCAGGCAGCTTCTCTGTCTTCTCTTCTTCCTCCTTCTTTCTCTTCTCCTCATCCTCTCGGATGGCCTCTTCAAACTGGGTTACCCTCGGTTGCAAGGCAGCCAATTCATCGATTTGATTTTGATTTCCACCTTGGCTGCCTCCAACTCAGTGTAATGTCTGCCTTTGTATCGAGCTTGTTAGTTAATGACATGACACCAGTGTGAGGGTTTCCATTACGCTTTCAGCTCCTTCCCCCTTTTTAACTTCATCTTTGAGAGGAAGTGGGCCTCTATTGCTGCACAACGTCTTACGAAATTGTTACGATCGGATGTGAGTGTTGAGACCACGATTTCGTTGTCGGCTGTTTTCTCTTTTAGTGCCTTGACCTCCTCCTCAAGTGCACTCGATGCAGAACCAACAGCAGTCTTTGAGATTTCTTTGATAAATTTACGGTCATGTTGACCTCGGCCAATCTGCATGTTGGCGAGCATGGTATCTGTGTTGCTCGAATCACTTTCCGTGTTTTCTTCTCCATCATCCTCTAAACACAGGATATAATCAGGCTGTGGAGTTTTTCAAAGGCGAGAGGAGATGGCAAGAATTAGTGTCCTCTTCCTCGATTCGAGACGAGGAAGAGGTGGTGGGAAAAGTTGGATCGGGGGAGCTCGTGTGAATATCCCCAAAGATATTTGAGGTATCCACATGAGGAGGTTCAGGCGGGGTGGATGAGGTGGGGGTGTCGATGGTGGAGGTGGGATTTACGGTGGGGGTGAGGATGGTAAAGGTGGGGTTTGTGAAGTGGTAGGTGGGGAGATGAGATTGTTTGGGGTAAGGTGGGTTGGGGTTGAGAAATTGTGGGTAAGGCTGATGGAGATATGGAAATGGGGGTTGGGGCGAATCTTGGTCCGAGAGAGGAAGGACGTATATGAGATGGGGATGGTGGAGGAGATGAGGTTTGGGTTTGGGGGAGAGAAGATGAGGTTGGAATTTGGACTATTTCGGGAGTAGGCTGTTTCGGAGGCTCGAGGTGCCGGCTGGGACATCTCTTCATTGCCGGTGTGGGTTGGAGATGGGGAGGGAGAGAAATGTACGACCACGGAGGCTGGGGAGGGTCCCTTCGAGCTGATTTCTTGGACCTCCTCCACTGGACCACAGCTGCAATTTGCGGCGTGGACACTTCCTCGAGAAAGAAGAGTCGGCCTGATCCGCGAGATGATCCACCCAACTCGAGGTTTTCACCAACCTCCGCCTCCTTGGTGCCTTCTCCTTGACTTCATCGGCCGATCGGCCTCGGTGAGCTCACGGCGAGGCAGCTCTGCCTCCACATCTTCTTCCTCTTCCTCCTCGGCTTCTTCTTGGTGGAGCTCGAGCTCCTACCTCGGCTCCACCCTCATCGAGAATCAGGTGGAGCCCCGAGTGGCTCATCCTTGGTGAGAACCCCTTACGCTTTGTGTAACCTCGGACCCGTCGACCAATTGATCTCGGTGACGACAAGTCCTCCATGATCCACGATCACTTTGTTAAAAAGAGGCGGTGATCGACTTCGCATGCCATTTCCTATTCACAACCTCCGGATGCTTTCTTTACGTCTCGAACTTATCGATATGAGACCCATTGATTGGCACAGTACTCCATCCGAAATTGTTCTAATAGCAGTGCAGTGCAGTCTGGTCACCATCATGAGAGCTTTGTTCTCCAAGTATCACCTTCGTGACAATGGTCATCGGAAGGCGATATCTCCCGAAGCATTTTCTTCTTTAGCTCGATCGTCGGTCCATCATAGAATTCCGGGCAATCATCTCAAATGATTCTACCCATTCATCAGATTTGTAGGTGAGGGGTTCACTCCCTCACTGCTTGTATCAAAATTCAGCCACCTCCGCCGGAGAAAGCAGTCGAGGACCTCTCCGTATACCCCTGGTTCGAAAAACACCATGTTCGTATGTCCCATTGACATAGAACTCTAAACCTCTCATATCCGATGTCTTATTGGAAGGGGATTTCTTGGAACAAAGGTCCTCAATCCAGCCCTCTCCAATAAGGACAATATTTCTGGATTCTCCATCGGTGGTGGTGTCGAAGTCGACATACATCTTAGACTTCACCTTCTTATTGTAGGTTTCATTATGCACATCCACCATTGTTGATGTTATTCCTCTTAAAGAAGTGCTCATATCTTGATTTAGAAAGGATTTGAGAAAATTTGTAGAGAGTTTGAGATTTTCCGAAAGTGAAAAGAATGTTTTTGGAGAAGAAGATGTATTTATAGGGAATAGATTGGAAAGAGAAACCGCCATTTTTAAAAACTTGTATTAATCTGAGCCATTTATTCAAAAGTTTTTCTTGAGTATTTATCAACGGTTAAAAATTAAGATAAGCGATTAGGATTCAGCGTGGATGTTAATCGCCTTTGGAATGCGTAAATAGTTACTTTATGGTATTGATTTGACAAATGTAGGTTACTTTATGCAGAGAAGTAAGTATACGCTGTCGGCCAAGTGATATCTTACTTCAATGAAGGTTTACTAAGCAGATGAGTTTGAGAAACAAATTAGTTTAAAAAGCAGGATGGGTTTGGAAAGTCATCGATAAAGTAACTGTCTGATTTTAAAAACCAACGGCTTAGGTGTAACTTTTTAGCAATTTTAAAATGAGTTTAAACTAAAACAAACTCGGACTTAATTTTCTAAAACTAGGTTCATCATTTTTTTTTAAAAATAGGAGTTTATTTAAGAACAAAAGTAATAGAATAAAGGAGTTTGATTAAGATGAGGTGGAACATTATGATGCTCGTGACATGTTCTGCAAAGACATATACTCAAAAGAAACCATCGAAGCTTAAGGTAAATCGGATAGTATGCAAATAGTCATCTGTTTTCTTCAAGAGATCGGTGACTATTGTGTCCTTATGCGATTTACTCAATGTCGACAAGTAATTATCAATCCAGATAAGGTCAATATGACTAATCCTTGATTCTTGATTCCTAAAAGGAGATCAATGATATCATTACGATTGTCCTTTGACACATATCTAGTCGATAATTCTTTCTAAACATTAATTTAAAGAAAAGAAAAGACCCGAGAAATAAGGAAAGCAGATGCACACAGATTAGAAACCAGCTAAAGATGCATCAAGTAATCCTAATTCTAAGCACGATTCTTTAAATCTAGATTCGGCTAATGGTTTTGTAAGAATGTCGACTCTTTGTGATTCGATGGCAATTTTCTCAATCCTAATGTCATTCTTCTCAATATGATCCCTAATGAAGTGATGCCTAATATCTATATGTTTACATCTAGAATGTAGAAACGAGGATTGTAAGTCATTGCTATTGCACTATTACTATCACGGTAAATAGGAGCAGTGATGTTAGAATATTATAATCTCTAAGCCGTTGATTAATCGAGGAAGGAGTTGAGAACAACAATTTCCAGTGCCATGTATTCGGCTTCGGTTGTAGAGGTGGCAATGATGTCTGCTTCTTAGATAACCAAGAAATTAATTTGTTGCCTAAGAATTGACAAGTTCAGTGGATTTTCTATCAATCTTACACCCTCCAAAGTCTCAATCTGAATAACTGTTAGCTTAAAGTTGTCATCAGTGGGTACCATAACCCTACTTGCAAGGTTCCTTTGAGATATCTAAGAATTTTTTAGCCGTCTCCAAATGAGTCTTCTTGGGATTAGGCGGAATCTTGCACATACCCCAACTGCAAAAGCTATGTCCGGCCTACTTGCGGTGAGATAGAGAAGAGATCCAATCAGTCCACGATACTCCGTGCATCGGTGGGTATCCCCGCTCATCTGAATCCATTGAGAAGTTAGTTGCCATAGGTATTTTAACTTCTCTCTGCTAGTTGTCATTCAAAATTTCTCAATCAGATCCTTAGCATATTTAGGTGATGTATAAATATACCCTTACTCATCTGTTTAATCATAAGCCTAGAAAGTATGTTAATTCACTCATCATTGACATTTCAAACCTGTTTTTCATGAGAATGCTAAACTCTTCACACAATTTCGATTAGGTGAACCAAAGATTATGTCATCTACATAAATTTGAACTAGTAAGATGTTACCATCTACTTCCTTTCTAAACAAAGTTCTATCAATCTTGCCTTTAGAAAAACCATTTGATGTCAAGAAATCGGATAATGTATCATACCAGGCTCTGGGTGCTTGTTTTAGTCCATATAGAGCCTTATTTAGTTTATAGACTTTGTTACTTGTCTTAAAACCAGTGAGGTCATTCTACATAGACTTCTTCAAGTAACACACCATTTAGAAAGGCAGACTTGACATCCATCTGAAAGACTTTGAAAGATTTATATGCAAAGCAAATGCCAAGAACAACCTTATTGCCTCTAATGCGGCAACGGGAGAATAAGTTTCATCATAGTCTATTCCTTGATTTGTGAGTAACCTTGTGCAACCAATCTTGCCTTATTTCGAACAATAATGTTGTTCTCATCTGCTTTATTTTTAAACACCCATTTGGTGCCTATAATCTTTACGTGTAAAGGTCTTTCCACTAGATCCCTTACATTTTGTCTTTCAAAGTGATGCGATTCTTCTGCATGGTCATTATCCGATTTGGATCTCGATAGAGCTTCCTCAATAGACTTAGGTTCGAGAAGCGACACATAACAAGCGAAAAGACTTTCAAAGTCTAGCATCATTCGTAATACGCACATTACTAGATGGGTCTCCTATAATCGATCGGATGGATGATAGCTTCTCATCCTTTTGCCTATGTGAGGAGAAAGATCCTCATCTTGAGTCTCGGTAGGCAACTCCTCCAACTTCAACCTCGGTGACGTTCCCCCTTCATCGGTGACCCCATTGATCGGTGATGTCAAGGGTGTCTGATCTAAAGGAGTCTCGATCGAAGTTGTCTTGATTATCGAGATGGGGATTCTTCTTCATCGATTCTCGAATCAAGACTAGGTAGATAGGCGGTTCTATGTTTAGTCTTGGGACAGTTCAATTTTATCTAGACTTTCAGAAATTTGATTCACTTTATCGGCGGGAATACGAGTTCATCAAAAACAACATGAGGGTTTCCTCCACACAAAGGGTTGTCTTGTTAAAAACTCTAAATGCCTTTGAAGTATTAGAATATCCCAAGAATATTCCATCACCGCTTTAGCATCAAAAGTTCTTACTTAGATTTTCCATTGTTATGGATGAAACACTTACAACCAAAAGCTTTGAAGTATGAGATCCTTGGAATCTTACCCTTCCAAATCTCATATGGAGTCTTACCCTTGTCTTTGACAACTAAACACTGCTGCAGGTATAGCAAGCCGTGTTGATGGCTTGACCCGAACCTATGAGGGTATCATACTCGGCCAACATTCTCCTAGTTGCTTCCTTCAAAGTTCCATTCTTTCTTTCAACTACTCCATTTTGTTGAGGAGTTCTTGCTGAAGATGTCTCATGAATAATTCCACACTCATTTAAAAATTAGATAAACAAGAATTCAAAATTATGTGCCCTTATCACTCCTTATTTTAATAATATTAACACCCTTTTCATTTTGAATCTATACGACAGATCGGGAATCTTGTTCATAGTCTCATTTTTCTTGAAAAGAAATATAACCCAAGTGTATCTAGAAAAGTCATCTACTACAACAAGAGTATATTTCCTTCCACTGGCGAGAGGTGAAACAGTCCCAAAGCAGATCCGGATGAAGTAGTTGCAACACTCTTTCGGATGAAGAGGAGTTAATACTCTTAAATGAGTGTCTAGGTTGTTTACCTTTTTGACAAGCATCACATTTAAGATCGGTGGATAAAAGTTTTCGGGTAATCCCTTGACAAGGTTCTTTTTAACTAGCTTACTAAGAGTTTTGAAATTCGGATGACTAAGCCTCTTGTGCCATAGCTTGGTGATAGCATTGAGACAGTATCTTTGGGACAACTATTAAAGTTAGCCACATAGACATTACCATGTACGAAGCGATTAATGATACCTTATACGAGGAATTATCTAAAATATCACATTTATCCTTTGAGAATTTGACAAGAAAACCTTTATCACAAAGTGAAGCAGGACAATGATTATGTTTCAAACCTTCAATAAAATATACCTCGAGATACCTGAATATCCTTGATAATCGTGAGTACCTACACCTTTAGTCGACCACAATTATTATCACCAAATAAAACTCTTGGACCATCAATGCTTTGAAAATTTGATAACGACTTCTTGTTATGGGTCATGTGTTGTGAACGACCACTATCAATGTACCATATTGAAGCTAAGATCTCTTCCTTGAGTGATGATCCTGTGAATCACTGTAAAGCAGTTAGTTTTGAGGTACCCTAGTGATCTTGGGTCCTTTTGGGTCAAGAATCACTTTAGGTATCCAAATAAACATCTCATCTTCGAGATGATAAATCGGACTCAAGTTTTCTACCAAATCTATCTACAATTATATCATTTTTGAATGATAACTTGTTGTATTCAGATTGAGTAATTTTCCTAAACTTAGGAAATGTAGGATAGCATTTGCTCCTTCCATCAAAAGGATTATAATAAGAATATCTTCTTATTTTGGTTCTTGGATTCCTTCTAGTCGATAGGGAGTTTTCAGTGAATTCTTGGTTTTGGTGGAGATGTAGTCCTTATCTCGACTAGTTGGTTTCCATGGACCAATTTTAACATCCTTTGATTGAGCAGATGCTTTCACAAATTTTCTAGGTTTTTGGACATCGATTTATTGTTCCTATCATAACCAAGACTGTCTTGTCATGAGATTTTGAGAAGTATTAAAAATATGATCTATTGCTGATTGTGAATTATTAAGTTGATCGATTTTGAAGACAAGCTTCTCATTGTCTTTCTTAATTGATTCATTTTCGGCACTACTTCAAATTTGTCTTTTAAAGTTTTCAATTCATTTTCTAACCTTTCGAGTAAAATTTGGTGATGTACTAGCTTCGATCTGAAGAAAACATTCCCCCTTGAATGTTTCCTTAGTTTCTAGCGAGTTCATCACTGCTTGCCTTTAATTAGAATTTGAATGCGATCCTTTAAAATCAAATTCTCTGTCTCTAGCTGTTTATAAGCAGCCAAAGATGTCTTTAAATCTCTCAATAATTCATGGATAACAGTTTGGTCATGATCGATGCACGGTGACAAGAATCATTATCGATGATGAATAGTAGATTACCTCATTAGCCATAAGATGATTTCATCATCGATCCGAAATCGAGATGAGGATGATGAGGATGATGATGATTTCTTTGGCTCTTTTTCTTCAGCCAATAAAGCTCTTTGATACGCAAATCTGCTTTGTCTCTTTTCTTCCTCTTTTCTTCCCTTTCTTTAGGAGTCGATTGAGGACAGTCATAATGAAATGTCCTAACTTGTTGCATGTATAGCAAGTGTCACTTACATGCGATTTGGGGCTGGAAGGATTTCTTCGGCCAGTGATCTCGTATCTTCTTGTGCGGCTCTTGTTTTTGTCATCATCGAAGATTTATCCATCTTCCTATGCGATCGGATCTTTGTCTATCCTTACCTGCAAATCTCAATTTATTTCTCTTATACTTCATTCTCAATTTATCATACCTCTTTGTAAGTAAAGCCATCTGCTCTTTCGGAGATAGATCGGCTCCTACGGACTCTGTTGACACCTTGTCTTCTTTCTTGACAAAGGCACAGACTTAGATGAGGTACTTGACTCCATCTCATCTTCCTCATCTTCTATCTGAATATCGTACTCTAAAGCTTTAAGATGAGAAAATAAGGTATGGTGAGTAATAGAGGATAAATCTTGAGTTGCTTTAAGGATATTAGATTTTTCCCTCCATCTCTTGGTTAATGATCTCAGAATCTTGTTATTAATCTCTTTCTCTGAATAATTCTTTCCAAGATCATTTGCTTTGTTGAGAAGATTGGTCAACCTTACATCTAACCGATCCACAGACTTATTTTCTTTCATTTTGAATGTTTCAAATGCATGTAGAACAGCTATGACTTGTTTTCTTTGACTTGTTCGAGATCCTTCACAAACATTGGCTAGAGTTTGCCACATCTCTTTGCGATTTTGCATCTCTTAACTTTTTCTATCCAATCCTTACTTAGAGTCTCAATGATTTCGGATTCGAGCTACTTGGTCAAGATTTTGGACCTTTCTTTCATCATTTGTCAATTCAACTCTTCTTTTCTTATGCAGTTGCAGATTCAACTCGACTCCGTCTTTGGTGCCTCCATGATAAAACTTTATAGGTCCTTCTTCAAGAACCTCTTCCATCCTATCATGAATGGCCTTTAGATGATTTTCCATCCTAAATTTCCAGTAATCATAATCTTCAATAGAGAATTCGGGAAGATTCCTAGACTTTTTATTTTTCCCTAATGACATGATGAAACAAAGAACAAAATACTCCACAAAAAGCTTATTAGTAGCATTGTTAGTAATGAAAGAAAATGAAGAAAATCAAGATAATTTCAGAATCTTGTTCAAGACCTAAAATCAATATCGAAACTGACTTAACAACTGCTCTGATACCACTTATTGGTCCACTGAATGTTGAGTTGATTAAAACCTTGAGTTAGCTTCCTAGAACAAAATCTAGAAAGGGGGTTTGAATAGATTTTGTAGATTTTCGAATCTCTCAAAATCAATTCAAAGTATTAGATTATCACGGCGGAATATAATTGAGAACTCAACTTTTAACAAGATCAAAAGCAAAGGTGATATTCGATTTTAGTTAAGATTACGAACTTTAATCTTGAATTAACAATATTGTAATTAGAGCAGTAAATTAAAGAAAGCAAGAAATAACACCGGGATTTATAGTGGTTCGGATTTTAATAATCCTACATCCACTCTCCTTCTCCAAACTACGAAGAAGGGTCTTCACTAGTTGCTTACTTACTTCTTGTACAATCTTTACAAATTACAAATCGATCTTCAACTCTTCAACAATCTAATCAACTATCTGAAATCTAACTCTAAGAACAAGATGTGTTTTTGAAGATATAAAGTGAAATGTTCTATAAACACTTAGAAAATATTGGAAATCTCTTTTGAAAAATACTCTGTGAAATCAATAGTGAATAGTGTGAAAAATCAAACTTGCATAAGTGTGTTGAAGAATAAAATCTAGTCCTATTTATAAGTCCGAAAAGACAGTTAGCTTGTTAGTTAGTTCTAACAAACTTGAAGCTGCTTAACAAACTTAATCTTGAAAAGCTGCTCTTGACCTCGGTGATTCTTCCTACTCGTCTGCGGTGACTTGGTGAAAACTTCGCCTTTCTTATTCTACTTGGCTTATCTTGACCTCGTCTGAGCTCTTCATGTTTGTCTCCTGCAGATGACTAGGTTCGAGCTTGTCTTGAGATGACTAGCATGCTATCAGGACCTCGGTGACTAGGTCGGTGTCGACCTCGTCTAATCGGCTTATCTTATAAACTTATTCTCTGCTTTGTTCTTTAGGTTGGTGATCGATCAAATTTGCTTCTCTTTTTAATTCATCAAAACTTCTTGATTCAACATTATTAACGGAGTGATTAATTTCATGATGGTTTTATGCTTTCCATCTTAGTTGATCTACAATTTGATTCAATCATAACTTGTTGATCATTGATTCCTTGATGGATGTTAACCCTAGCACCCAAATTCCCCATTTATTCTTGTATTTGTTCTTGTCTTTCAAGTGTTTGATCATTTGCCTCTTTATTTTGTTTGATTTATTTCTATCATTTTGTTGTGTTTTTGCTTTGAAACCGTGCTTGCAACGATAGTTATCGAGAACTTGTATTTCTAGGGCCTCACGTGCATACTTTTTCTCTTGGGTTCGATATAATTGATTGGTCTTATCTTGCTTACCGGAATCCTACAATCAAAATGGCGCCGTTCGGGAGTTAGTTTTTGCGCCTTAAGTGAGACTTAGAAATTGTTTGAAGTGGCTACTTGTTGCCTTTGTGTTTGTGTTATTTTTGTTATTTTTGTGTGAATTTGATACTTGCTATCTTGTCTAGATGGAAGGATACGACTCATACGCGTGGAATCAAGATTTTTATCAAGAGAGTATGGCTTATCCTCCACATTATGAAGAATTTGAATACAATAATTGGATGAGCTTTGATGTTAATTCTCAATTGCCACAACTTCCATCCGATTATCAAGAGTGGAAATGTGATTAAGTTTCTTCCCCACCTCAAGAGATGTTCCCATACTATGAGTATTATGATCAAACATTCGATCCACGGGTTGGATTCGAATTTCAAGGAGCATCGGAAGGGGAATACTATGATGATGGGAGAAGCTATGAGGATGATTATCAAATGCCACAAGCTTCCTCTCAATTTGAAGAATAGGGACTCCATGATGTGAGAGCTATATTAAAGGAGATGCTTGGAGTGTTGTTGGAAAAATTTGAGGAAGATGAACCGAGATGTGAAGAAATGATTCCCTTGTATGAGAACATTTATGAGACCAAAGCATTGGTTGATTCAATGATAGAGGGGAACATGGAGATCACCGAAGCTCAATTCATGGTTTTAAAAAGTCAACTCAAATATTTTCTACTCCAAGTGAAGAACATAATCATCATGGAGAATCATCAAGAAGAAGGGGAGGAAGAAAATGAAAGTGAATAAGATGTAGTAGAGGGTCTAAGCATGAAGGATGAAGTAGAAGATTTCCTTGTCGAAAGTGAGGAAGAGGAATGTCCATTGATGGACATGAGCAATAATGAACACGAAAATCTAGAAACATCGAATGAAGCCTTGAAGATTGAAATAAGTATTTCTATACCTTCAAACTCTTCAAATTGTACTTTTATTGATATTGATGATTCTAATGATTTAATTTTACCTTTTGTGAACTTTGACTATAGGAAGAAATTGATGAAGCGCTTGGACATCCTTGAAAGAAAGGAATGGAGAAGAAGGATGGAGAGAGAGCAACGGGGACAACCATGGATACTATGCATATCTATGTGTGATTTCCCTATCAATCATGAGTGCCTCCTAGATTTTGAAGCTCAAAGGATGAGATACAATGGCAAGGAGGATCGCTATCCTTGGTCATTCCGATGAAGGAAGTTGGGAATTAACAAATAAGTCCGACAAAGGATAATAAAAATAGCATTAGATGGGAGACAACCCATCCTTTTTATTGCTTTTGTGTGCTTTTTGGTTTGCCTTGTGTTTTTGTTTCATTTTTGGGAGAATTGGCTAGGAACTTAATTGCTCATGCTTAGGAGGTTATGATATCGTGCTTTGGGATTTTGTTGACTAATTGAGCTTATTGTTGATACCGATTGGAGTTGCATATAGTTGTATCGCTCTCATTCCAAACTTTGAATTCATGTTATCATTCAAGTTTGGGGGTGTTGATCGTTTATTGTTGAAATGCATCTCTTAGTGGTAATGATTTGATGATTGTTATGCCCGAATGTAGGTACACTTACTAGATTTGAGTTGGAAAGAGATCGAAATTGCAAGGAAGTTCAAGATCGAAAAGGAGAAAAAACATAAAAGTTGGTGAAAAATGAGCAAAAATGAAGAGACCCGGTCCCCTCGATCGAATGAGCGACCGGGCTTAACTCGAGGATCAAAGCGGTTAGTTTTTGCATATTTGGAGTTCGTTGGGGTCGAATAAGTCATTTTTAGGAGTTTTGGGGATCGGGCTGGATCCGGAAATCCATAAAAATTCCCTAGACTCGACCCCGGGTCGAGGTCAGAGCGATTTTTAAATATCGCAGATATCATATCGAAATCCCGACTCGAGGAAGCCCTAGTTCTTCGACCCCCTGCGCATTTCTTTACACCTTTTCGACCATTTCCACTCGTTTTCACCGATTAATTCCCTTCCACATTACATATTATCCATACATTGCATCAAAATTGCATCTTTGAGGTTTTGAGCATCAACTTTGGGGATTTTGAGAATTGCTTGGGTGTTCGTCATTTCTCATTCCTAGGCCAATTTCATTGAATCAAGGTACGTATTTCTCACCTTTTGGCTCTCTAATTTCGTTTGTGTATCGATTATTGCATGGGTCTTTGTGAATTTTGGCAATTTGCATTTGTTTGGAAATTTCATTTGGGCATTTTTACAAACACCTTATGTGCATTGTATTGTGGGACGAATTTTGAGCCTTTTGGATGGATGATTTGAATTGTTTGATGAATTTGAAGGCATGCTAGGAGTGTTGTGACATGTTGCTTATTGTCTTTGTGAATTTTGGCTTAGGAACGATTATGCATAAGTATTTGGGAATTCCTAGTGAAAGTATGTACGAAAATTGGTCAAGTTTGAGATGATTGATGATAGAAGTGATTTATGCATGATTGCTAATTGTCTAAATACTCAAATAGATGGTTTATTTTTGTTGGACATTTTATTGTGCCTAATTGCATATTTTTGCGAGCATATTGGTTGATGTTGAGTATTGAGGCCATTTTGTTGAGTATGCTATTTTGTGGGGATTTATTGAGCACTTCTATTGATCCTATTTGCCTAATTGAATTTTTACCACTTGTGAGGCTTATTGCTTATTCACTTAGGGATTGATTGTGATTGGAGACGGATTAGTGACTATTGACTCGTTCATGTGCTTAACTGCTATCATATTTTGCTCGTATTACTATTACGTGTTAATTGTTGCTGGAAATTTGGCAGAAAGATGTTTTGAGGGTAGATGGCCATAACTTTTCCGATGAGGTATTCCGGAAGAGAGACCAAGCCATTCGATTTACCCGAGAAGATGCCGGCTCTGTTGGAACCACCGATCGCCGACTCTATGAAATTATCAGATTCGGGATCGCAATCACATAAACGCAGCGGATAGAATTATACTTTTATTCACCGTAATAGGTGAAGACGAACCAGTTCTAAGGTCAAAACTGCGATCGAAGGATGAGCCTCGAACCTCACGATCTTACGCCGTATTCCTATCCCTTTCCCTTGGACGTTGAGTGGTCGACGATCCTCCAAGGAATCGAGTCCGCCTCTCTCTCGATCTCACGTTTTTCACACACGCTGGAGGCTCGATGTTAGGAGTTTATTTATAGGCTACAACAGACCTAAGGAGGAATTAGGGTTGGGCCTCCCGATGGGCCTAAATATCCTGTGTTCGATCCGAACACTTTACTTAAGCCCATCAATTATAACTCACCACTAAAGAGTTATAATTGAATTACCGTCCTAATCCCATAATATAATATGGGCTCCTTTATTATGTGTACGTTTATTTCCCGTGTTTAAGATATCGAATGTCCATAAATTAATTAAATTACGGACAACTTAATTAATTTATATCTAATTCCAAGAGTAGTACCACTCATCTTTATTATTATGTCGGATTAAATCCACTGCGGGGTTTACATAATAATCTTTATGAGCTCCTCAAGGGGACATCATCATCCTAAATAATTAGGATACGGATTCCTTCTATAATCAACAGCACACAATATAAACAATGTTGTCTCCCAATTCACCGAGCCTATTGATTTAATAAATCTCACCCATTGGCAAATCAAAGAAACATACATTGAGCACACGTGCCCATTATTATATAGGGATTAAGAAGACGTACATCCATAACAATGAGGTCTTGTTCTTTTATATAGTCGGTACAAATTGAACAACCTCATATGGTCCTCGCTCAATACATACAAAATGTACTAGTGTAACTTTATAGTCAAGATAGACTAATACCAAATTACACTATAACCGTTCCAATGGTTTGTCCAAATCCATCTTGGTTGTGAGCTATTATTTATAATCTATAAGGAATCGATAGCATAATCTTACGTGTGACACCACACACCATGTTATCTACGGTATAGATTAACAGACAAAATAATGATATATATAACAATCATAAACAATAAGTATTTTGATCATAATGAATCTCATATTAAAAAGACGTTCATACTCAAAAGATGTTCATACAAAAGCTAGGCTTATAGTATACATCCTAACAAAGGCTCGATTAGGAATTCGGTGGGATGATTATAAATGGAGGAAACATATCATTTTGTATGCGGAGATGTATAACAAGGTGGTCAAGTGATTGGAGTGTATAGGGTAAGAGTTATTAAGACCAATCAACAAAATATCGAACCCAAGGGAAAAAGTTTGCACATGAGGTCCTAGAAATACAAGTTATTAGTGACTAGAGTTGCAACAATGGTTTGGACCAAAAACAACAAAAACACTAGCAAAAATACAAAACAACAAGGAGCAAGCAAATGATCGAACACTTAGAATGCGATAACAACAACAATAAATGGTGGGATAGGGATGCTAGGATTAACATCCATCAATGAATCATCAATCAACAAGCTACAATTGAATTAAATTGCAAATCAACTAAGATAGAGAGCATAAACCATCATGAAATTAATCACTCCATTAAAATCACAATGCCTAATGTGAGTATCCTTAGTCTTTCCCATCTCTCAATGTAGAAATCTCCAATTCATACAATCATGCAAAATTGAATCCCGATCAACACCTAATCACGTTAGCTCAACTCTCGCCTATTGCTAGGGTGATCAACCATTAATCTAAAGAAGCAATTTTACACAAAGCACAATGAAGAATCACAATTAGGAAACAAACTAATGTGAGTATCCTTAGTGCAACTAATCTCTCGATTCCGAAGCACCCAATCCACACATTCATACACAATTATCACCCGATTAATACCGGATCACGTTAGCGCAACTCTCGTCTATAGCTAGGGTGATCAAACACTAATCAAAAGAGATAATTATGCATGAAGCACAAATGAGAATCACAATTAGTAAGCAATCTACTCGGTTAATCTCCAATCATCAACAATTATAGCATCATCAATCAATTCATCATCAATTTCAATTAACCCAAGCACAAGAGAGATTTAGCCCATGGTACCACAAACAATACCCATGGGGAGAAGATAGAATTGATCAAACACAAAGCAAATCACAACAATTAAGAAATTAAAGAGACAAAAGAGGAAAAACATCACCAAATGATCTTCAATTAACAAAAAGAGGAATGCTTGAGTCTTCAACACCAATCTCCAAATGAATTACAAGCTTGAATTGAAAGAAATTACAAGGATTAAATCCTAATATAATGCTAATCTACCAACAATCAATTGAAATCTAATCCTAAATCTAAATTCTACACTAATCTAAGATGGAAATTGGCTTGGGGCCTGAGAAATCGCCCCAAAACTGCTACTAAGCGCTAATATGAACTGATTAAGTGTTATGCTCTGCTTTTCCCCTTAAATACCGAAAAATTGGAAAAGCGCCCCTCGAGTCGAGGTCATGCCTCGACTCGAGGTCCTTGCCTTTCTTCACTCCCTCGACTCGAGGGTCATGTCTCGAGTCGAGACTCATGCTTTGTCTCATCCCTCGACTCGAGGGCCATGCCTCGAGTCGAGACTCCTGCTTATATTCGATTTTGGTCGCTTTCGCATAGCCCTCGACTCGAGGCTCTTGCTCCTCAAACCGTGAGCTCGAGTCCAGTGGCACTTTTCTCGCGCGGGGCTTCGACCCCGACCCCGTTTCGTTCCGGATGTCCGTCTCTTCATTCTAAGCCTAATAGTACTCTCGGTTTGGCAAAAATCCACCGAATTACCTGCAAAATGGACTAAAAACATCAAAATCTAACAAATAATACTTTTAGGCAAAAGAGTGATACTTTTCACATTTAAGCACAAAAATCAACACCTTAGCTCACTTTTTGCACTAAAATAGGCCCTAAAAATATGCATCAATTCACTCCAATCATACCCCAAACTTGAATTGTTGCTCGTCCTCGCAACGTAGAAACTAAGAACAAAGGAGTTAATTGATTGCAATTATGTCACATGGCACTATAGACGAAAAATAAGACAATCGAACTCATCAATGAACACTTGTATCAATGCAACTATCCACTAGCAATCAAGATAAATCATGCTCAAACAAATGCTCAATCAAATACTCAACACATTGCTCCTTCCATGGAGTGTTTCACTCTTCACTCAAGTGTATCAAGGTATAAAAAGCACTCAATCATCCAATTCATGAACTTGCACACCATATGTTTGCCACAAGACTTAATCTCAATCAAAATCAATTATGATCAATCAAGAATCAAAGAGGTCTTTCTTCTAGGTTGTAATGTAGGCTCTTTGGAAAGGTGGGATGTTTTGGATAAGAGTGACTAAGTAGTAGAGACTTGAATGTAAGTTAATCAATACAAAACACATCTCTTCACTTTTCATCAAGTACACTCTTCCTTTTGAACTTCAATGATCAATCCACCATTCACTTGAGCTTTCTCTTTTAAGCTCACAAATTGAATTTTTCTTCTTTTCATGCATTTTTCTTCACAATTCAATTTTTCACAACCTTTCTTTTCTTCTTTCAAGCATCATCACTTAGCACATTATCTTCCCACACTTAGCAATCAAATCACCATCATTAGCCAACATTCAAGCTCAACTAAATATAGGACAAGAAAGGCTCATAAAAATAGGCTAAATGGTTTCAATCTCACTTGGCTTGCCAAAGAATAAGGATCATAAGGCTCAACATGGCTTACTAAGGAAATCAAATGTATTTGGTAGGGAAAATATTTGGCAAAGTAACTCATCATTCCAAACATGGCCTCTTATCACTTTCAAGACATCACACAAAGATCAATATCAACAAGTCTAGTGGCAAGTTCTAGCATACAAATCATGAATGATGCACTCTCAAAGGATCAATCAACCGTATAAGATGTACGATTATTAGGCACAAAAGCTCACGAGCTTAACTTGAGCAATGAATCAAGTATCATCAATCACATTCATCCTTACACAATTAATCAAGAAACTAGCTTCAAGCTACAAATCAACTAATGATCATATCAAAATCCAATTAGTCTTGCAAGTCAAGCACAAATGCTCATGTACATAAGTCCAAGCATACTCACTACCACATGAATGATACTCAAAAAATATGTCAATGAATCCACAATTAAGCTCAAAATCACGAAATCTCAAAAACCTAGGAATAAGAAATCCAAAGAAATCATCAAAGAATAATCATCAATAGACCATCAAACTCAATAAGATCAAGATAATAACAACCATCAATAAAATCATCAAAAATCCAAAACCAATCATCACAATCATCAAGTCAAGAGTACAATCACCATCAAAAGTACAAAGGAAAACAAGAATATCAGAATCTAAAGATCAACAAGAGGGAATGAGGAATAGGGGATAGCCCTAGTAATCGGACGGCGGTGGTGGAGGAGGGTAGTGTCCCTGTCCGAAGTTCCACGAGCTCATCTCGCTGGAGGAGTGCATACATGTCATGCCGAGTCTTCGGAGACTCCTCCTGCATCCTCCAAGTCTCTTCATTAACTCTGCGGGACTCCTCAAGCATCCGGTACATCTCATCCTGCCGGGTAAGACTCTCTATATGCATCCTCCGATCATCGCCCACATCTCCTCGGTCAAAACCCACGGTCTCGAGATGAACTCCCCGCCTCGTACTCTCTACTCCTCATCTCGTCCTGCCGGTACATGTTAATCTCTGGCCGATAATCCTCGTCCATCTCGTACTAGCGGCTCCTCTTGCTCCGGCTCCTCATCATCCTCGTCTTCGAGACTCATAATCTCCGATCTCTACCTCTGCTCCCTCTGCAGCTCCATCACCCCGATCATCCTCTGAACCCGACCTGACCCCCATCGTCATCATCAACCTCTCTAAGCACATCCCCATGCTCTCTAGTGTAGGCATCTATCGCCTCGGTATGACGCTGCGACCACATACGCAGATTGATGGTCACAAAGGCACGAGAACCAAAGGCTTGTCAACCTCTTATTACGTAGAGGGAATCGGTCACCATGATGCTGCCGTAGGCACCACGTCCTACCGATGCGGTCAAGTGTCCTCATGCGCCGCATGGTATCAAGAGTAAGGTCGGGGCCCTCCACCGCTCTCCGAGGTTATGCGTCGGGATCCCAAGATGCTCAGCCGATCAATGTAATCATGCCACCAAAATTAATCTTCTTAAACTTCGTGCTAGTGGCTCTCTCAAATAAGTAGCAAAGATAGGCCGCATTAAATCGACTCCATGGAGAAAGCACCAAATAACGTACAACTCTTCGAAACCACGGCTCCTCCTCTCGATCTCGCGAATATGGTACTCGCGAGGATCTTCTCTAAGTATCGGACCACCGGGTTCCGAATGTGTGTGCTCTTAGACTTCCCGGAACAAAATCGGGCTGATTAGGAACCCCGAGAATCTGAAATCCTCCTCCAAAATTTCTTAGCATTATACTCCTTCCGATGTTCAACGGTGATCGGTCGGGGTCTCTAGGTGCTCCAATAATCTCGTTGACCTCGTCGCAGTCAACGAATACTCGTTCCCCATGAGCTCAAATGTAATACTCCTCGGGAATTTGGCCCTCCTGGCCTTATCAACTCTCACCGTGCAAAGGAACTCAAGAGTGAGTCCGATATATGTCCTAGGCCTCTTCGTCAAGAAGCCCCCATCCCGACTTGCTCGAACAGACTAGGGATATCCTCCTCGATCCCCATCGATATCATGCACTCGTGGTCCACCAGTCTAGTCTTGACCACCCGGTTATAGAGCTCGGAATATGAATCAATATGAGTCCTCCATTGATGCTCATCCCACTGAATTCCGAGCTCGGCGGGCATCCTGTGTGCAAGTCGGATGGCAGCTTCTTTCTCGTGAATCTCCGCCTCGAGAGAGGTTATGTCCGGCCCCTCTAGACATTGTTCCTGCAAAACATTCCTAAGAGCAAAAATCAACATCCACAAATACAATACGAGCTCAAAAATATCAAGCATACCATGAACGAGTCAACAAGCAAGAACATCTCAATAATACACAATCCCTAGTGTCTAGTCAACAAATCCTCAACCAATGGTCATTGAGTCAATCATGCAAATACAATCCAATAGAAATGCTAAAATAATCCTCAAACATGTATACTTACTAGAATGGCCCCACAATTAGCAAACAAACAAGCTCAAAAATCATCATGCAATTAAGCTCAATAAAATCCCAAAAATCATAGGCCAATTAGCAAGTAATTAAACAAATATGCATCATTAATTCATACACTTCTATCATAAGAATAACTCAACTCGACCAATTGATTCAAACAATTATACTAGACATTTTGAAAATATGCCACAACCAAATTTCAAGCCAAAATTCCCCAAATAAAGCGAGCAACATATCATATACAACCTAAACATGCTCCTAAAATTATCAATTAATTCCAACATACTCAATAAGGCTCCAAATCATCCACAATAATCATGCATCTCAAGTGTTTGTCAAAATGCCCAAAAGCAATGTTCAAAATTCAAGAATTTAAGCACAAATCATAACACCCATGCAATAATCATAATATAACAACGAAATTAAAGCCAAGATGAGTAGAGATTACGTACCTTGTTTGAAGAATTGGCCAAAACGGACTTGGGCGACACCCAATTATTCTCAACCAAAATCCCCAAATTTTATTCCAAAACCCTCAAGAATCAATCTTTATGCAATGTAAATGATAAAATGATGAAAGGAAGATGATTCAATGGTGGAAACGACGCAAAACTGACGGAAATGGGGCTGGGAATGGAGGAACGGCGCTGCAAGTCTAACCCTCGAGTCGGGGTTTCTTTGAAAGCGATCTGCGGCTTTAAATAAAACACGCGCCTCGAGTCGAGGGTCATGCCTCGACTCGAGGGATCCACAAATTTTCATGCCTCGACTCGAGGTCTCACGCACGACTCGAGGGACTTGAAAATGACCCCTCGACTCGAGGTACCACCCTCGACTAGAGGAAAATGCAAAAAATCTGAAATTTTTGACTAAGTGTAAATCCCTCGACACAGGGGCCATGCACTCTCGACCACGGGTCGAGTCCAGGAATTTTTACGATTCCGGGCCCGACCCGACCCGAAACTCCTAAAAATGACCTTTATTCCCCTAACGAACCCAAATATGCAAGAATTTACCGTGTTGGTCCTCGATTTAAGCCCGGTCGCTCATTCGATCGAGGAGACCGGGTTCTCTTCCTTTTGCTCATTTTCACCAATCTTTTAAGCTCTCCTTCCCTTCTCGATTCCTCGATTCCTTTGCAAATTCGATCCTTTTTCAATCCTCGTAGTGAGTATACCTACACACGGGCAAAACAATTCATCAAAATCATCACTAAGAGATGCATTTCTACCCTAAATGACACACACCCCCAAACTTGACAAAGGAATTCTTCCTTTCATCCTCATTGCTTGGACCCTTTTCTACATCATTTCTTTCACTTTCTTCCTCCCCTTCTTCTTCTTGACTTTCCATGATATTCAAGTTCTTTACTTGGCGTAGGAAATCTTTGAGTTGACTCTTTAAAAACATGAGGTGAACTCCGGTGATCTCCATGTTCCCCTCTATCCATGAATTGACCTTTTCTTTGGTCTCATACATTTCTTCATACAAGGGAAGCATTTGATCACATCTGGAATCATCTTCCTCAAATTTTTCCAACGAAATCCAAGCATACATTGCAATATAGCTCTCATATCATGGAGTCCCTATTCTTCAAATTGAGGAGAAGCTCGTGGCATTGAATACTCATAATTATAACTTCTCTCATAATCACCCTCAAATCCAAGACATGGATTAGATGTTTGATCATAAGGCTCATAATAAGGGAACATCTTTTGAGGTGGGGTAGGAATTTCTTAACATCTCAAATCTTCATAATTGGAAGGAACTTGTTGCCATTGAGAATTATCTTCATAGTTCATCCAATTATTGTAACTCAATCCATCAAAGTGTGGAGAATACACTCTACCATCTTGATAATACTCTTGATTCCACATGTATGAGTTGTATCCTTCCATCTAGACAAGATAGCAAAGTATCAAATTCAAACAAAGATAACAAAACAAACACAAACATAAAGGCAACAAGTAGTCACTTCAAACAATTCCTAAGTCTCACTTAAGGCGCAAAAACTAATTTCCAACGGCGCCATTTTGATTGGAGTGTATAGGATAAGAGATATTAAGACCAATTAACAAAATATCGAACCCAAGGGAAAAAGTATGCACATGAGGTCCTAGAAATACAAGTTATTAGTGACTAGAGTTGCAACAATGGTTTGGAACAAAAACAACAAAAACACTAGCAAAAATACAAAACAACAAGGAGCAAGCAAATGATCGAACACTTAGAATGCGATAACAACAACAATAAATGGTGGGATAGGGATGCTAGGATTAACATCCATCAATGAATCATCAATCAACAAGCTACAATTAAATCAAATTGCAAATCAACTAAGATAGAGAGCATAAACCATCATGAAATTAATCACTCCATTAAAATCACAATGCCTAATGTGAGTATCCTTAGTCTTTCCCATCTCTCAATGTAGAAATCCCCAATTCATACAATCATGCAAAATTGAATCCCGATCAACACCTAATCACGTTAGCTCAACTCTCGCCTATTGCTAGGGTGATCAACCATTAATCTAAAGAAGCAATTTTACACAAAGCACAATGAAGAATCACAATTAGGAAACAAACTAATGTGAGTATCCTTAGTGCAACTAATCTCTCGATTCCGAAGCACCCAATCCACACATTCATACATAATTATCACCCGATTAATACCGGATCACGTTAGCGCAACTCTCGTCTATAGCTAGGGTGATCAAACACTAATCTAAAGAGATAATTATGCATGAAGCAGAAATGAGAATCACAATTAGTAAGCAATCTACTCAATTAATCTCCAATCATCAACAATTATAGCATCATCAATCAATTCATCATCAATTTCAATTAACCCAAGCACAAGAGAGATTTAGCCCATGGTACCACAAACAATACCCATGGGGAGAAGATAGAATTGATCAAACACAAAGCAAATCACAACAATTAAGAAATTAAAGAGACAAAAGAGGAAAACATCACCAAATGATCTTCAATTAACAAAAGAGGAATGCTTGAGTCTTCAACACCAATCTCCAAATGAATTACAAGCTTGAATTGAAAGAAATTACAAGGATCAAATGCTAATCTAATGCTAATCTAATGCTAATCTAATGCTAATCTACCAACAATCAATTGAAATCTACTCCTAAATCTAACTTCTACACTAATCTAAGATGGAAATTGGCTTGGGGCCTGAGAAATCGCCCCAAAACCGCTACTAATCAAGCTAATATGAACTGATTAAGTGTCATGCTCGCTTTTCCCCTTAAATACCGAAAAATTGGAAAAAGCCCCCTCGAGTCGAGGGTCATGCCTCGACTCGAGGTCCTTGCCTTTCTTCACTCCCTCGACTCGAGGGTCATGTCTCAGTCGAGACTAATGCTTTGTCTCATCCCTCGACTCGAGGGCCATGCCTCGAGTCGAGACTCTTGCTTATATTCTGATTTTGGTCCTTTCTGCATAGCCCTCGACTCGAGGCTCTTGCTCCTCGACTGAGCTCGAGTTCAGGGGCACTTTTCTCGCGGGGCTTCGCCCCGACCCGCTTTCGTTCGGATGTCCGTCTCTTCATTCTAAGCCTAATGGTACTCTCGGTTTGGCAAAAATCCACCGAATTACTCCGCAAAATGGACTAAAAACATCAAAATCTCACAAATAATACTTTTTAGGCAAAAGAGTGACACTTTTCACATTTAAGCACAAAAATCAACACCTTAGCTCACTTTTTGCACTAAAATAGGCTCTAAAACCATGCATCAATTCACTCCAATCATCAAGACCCGCCTTGTAGACCACAATCGCATGGTCTCCATGGGCATAGAGGAGGACATTTCCGTTTATTTGAGCAGATCGGCATGTCCAGCTTCTTGACTAAGAGGCCGCGGACTTACTTGGGGCTCACTCTCGAGTTCCTCTACACGGTGAAGTTTGATAAGGCCGAGCGAAGTTTCCCGGCTATTACCTTTGAGTTGATGGGACACGAGTACACCCTCACCGCGAACGAGATTAATGAGATCCTAGGGGCACCAAAAGATCCTGATGGCTTCTTGCTTAATATTTGGCGTGAGTACAATGCCAAAAAGTTTTGGAGGATATCTGATTCGGGAGCGCGCTGAGCAGCCGATTTGTCTTTGGGAAAGTCGAAGAGCACGAGGATCTGGAACCCGGTCATGAGGTATCTTGAGAAGATCCTCTCTAGCACGATATTTGCTATATCTCGAGGGAGGAGTCGTGGTATCTCGAGGAGTTGTATGTGCTTTGGTGTTTCCTCCACGGAGTCTCTGCTTTAATGTCATGCATACACCGTGATACCTATTCGAGCGGGTGACGAGCACGAAGTTCAAAAAGATACATTTTGGAGGGTTGATTACATTGATCGCGAGTACTTGGGCATTCCTACACATAACCTACGAGCACTTCAGGGCCCAGACTTGACTACCGATACCGTGAGGCGTATGAGGACCCTCAACCTCATTGGTAGGACTTGGTGCTTTCAGCGGCACCTCGGTGGCCGATTCCCTCTTCCCAATAAGAGATTGACGACATTGTTCGGGGTTCCAGGATTTGTGACTATCAACCTCCGAATGTGGTCACGAGACATACCGAGGTGATTGACGCCTACACCCGAGAGCACGGAGATGTCCTCTGTGAGGATGATAATGAGGAGGGAGGACGGCAGTGTGATCGGGGTCCGGATTCGAGGACGAGGCTCAAGGTGCGAGATGAAGGAGATGAAGAAGAAGTGGAAGCTGATGAGGAGGAGCAGCCGAGGAGCCACAGAGATGGATGAGGACTTGCCGCCAGAGATCAACTATTACCGGGCGGGATGAGATGCGTAGCCGGGAGTACAAAGCTGGGAGCTCATCAAAAGGTAGTGGACCCTCACCGAGGAGAAGTGGGGCGGCAGTCGGATGATGCAGCTCGAGTGTCTCACTAAACAGGATGAGTGCTACCGCATGATGGAGGAGTCTCGGCGGTTCAATGAAGAGACGAGGAGGATGCAGGAAGAGTCTCTCAAGACTCAACATGATATGTACGCACTCCACCAAAGCAGATGAGCTCGTGGAATTTCGGGTCGGGCCACTACCCTCCTCTACCGCCTCCGTCCGATTATTAGGGCTACTCCCTACTTCCTCATCCCTATCCTTTAGTTCATTTAGCTCTTTTATTTCTCTGGAGGATTTGTATTTGATTTGATGATTTGTGGTTGTTTGGATTGTACTTGATGCTTTGGATTTGATAATGATTTCTATTGATGATTTGTATGGATGATGATTATGATGTGTTTTGGACCTATTGAGCTTATTGTCTTTGGATGATTATGCTATGTTGTTATCTTGGATTCCTTGATATTTTTGGACTGATTTTATCTTGAGCTTAATTGTGGATTTATTGCATATCTTTAAGTATCGTATGATATAGTGAGTGTGCTTGAGATTATGTACATGTGCACTTGTGCTTGATTTGAAAGATATATTGAATTTTGATTTAATCATAAGTTGATATGTGGCTTGAAGCTAGTATGATTGATAATTATGTGATGATGAATGTAATTGAAGATGCTTGATTCATTGCTCAATTTAAGCCCGTGAGCTTTTGTGCCTTAATAATTGTACATTTTATACGGTTGATTTGATTTCTTTGTGAGTGCATCATCCATAGATTTGTATGCTAGAACTTGCCTTTGGACTTGTTGAGATTGATCTTTGTGTGATTTCATGAAAGTGATAAGAGGCCATGTTTGATATGAGAAGTCACTTTGCCAAATAATTCCCCACCAAAAATATTTGATTTCCTTAGTGAGCCATTTTGAGCTTAATATCCTTATTCTTTAGCAAGCCAAGTGAAATTGAAGCCATTTGCCTATTTTGATGAGCCTTACTGTCCCATGTTTAGTAGAGCTTGATTGTTGCCTAATAGATGGTGATTTGCTTGTAAAGTGTGGTGGAAAGATGTTGTGCTAAGTGATGATGCTTGTGGAAAAAGAAAGGTTGTGAAAAAAAAAAAAGATTGAATTATGAAAAAATGTGAACATGAAAAGAAGAAAAATTCAATTTGAGAGCTTGAAAGAAAGAAAGCTCAAGTGAATGGTGGTGTTTGAACATTGAAGTGCAAAAGAAAGAGTTGATTGTCAAAGATTGAAGAGATGTATATTGAATTGCTTAGCTATCATTCAAGTCTCTACTATTTGAGTCACTCTTACCTAAATCATCCCACCTATTCCAAAGAGCTTACATTACAACCTTGAGGAAAGACCTCTTTGATTCTTGATTGAACACGAATGATTGTGATTGAGATTGAGTCCATTGGCAAGCATATGGTGTACATATTTATGAATTTGATGATTGAGTGCATTATACCTTTATACACTTGAGTGATGAGTGAAACACTCCATGGAAGGAGCAATGACTTGAGTGTTTGACGTTGCATTTATTTGATCATGATCTATCTTGATTGCTAGTGGAAAGTTTGCATTGATACTTATGTTCATTGATGAGTTAAATTTTCTTGTATTTATTCTATGGTGCCATGTGACATAATTACAATCAATTCACTCATTTGTGCTTATTTGCTACGTTGATCGAGGACGAGCAAAACTTCAAGTTAGGGGGTATTATGATTGGAGTGAATTGATGCATGTTTTTAGGGGCTATTTTAGTACAAAAAGTGATCAAAAGTGTTAGATTTTGTGCCTAAATGTGTAGAGTATCACTACTTTGCCTAAAAGTATTACTTGTGATATATTTGATATTATTCGTCCTGTTTATAGGTAAATCGGTAAAATTTGGCAAAATCAAGAGTACCGGCATTCTTAGGATGAAGAGAGGCGATCGAGACGGTAAAGCGGGGGTCGGAGGTGGAGCCCGGGTCGAGAAAATTCCTGGACTCGACCTCTGAGTCGAGGTCTAGGGCCTCGACCCAAGGGTGAAGGCAAAACGATGAAAATCAAAATTTTGAGGAAGCCTCGAGTCGAGGGATAGGCAAAAGTGGCAGCCTCGCCTCGACTCGAGGGAGGAGATTTTTCCAAGTTCGTCTATTTAAAGCAGAACCAGAGCATAATGATCGACAATTCCATAGAGCGATTAACGGCGGTTTTGGGGCGATTTCTTAGGCCCCAAACCAATTTCCCCTTGTAGATAGAGTAGATTATAGATTTAGATTTAGATTTCCATTGTTGTTGCTTAGATTAGCAATAGATTAGTATTAGATCATAGTTGTTTACTCAATTCAAGCTTGTAATTGCATTGGAGAAGAAGTGTATTGAAGACTCAAGCATTCCTATTTTTGTTGATTTAATCCAATTGGTGATGTTCTTCCTCTTATCTCTTTTCAATTCCTTAATTGTCGTAATTAGATTGTTGTTTGCTCAATTAGATCTTCTACCCATGGATTTTGCTCTTGGCACCATGGGCTAACTCTCTTGTGCTTGGGTTAATTGAAATTGAGGATGATTTGATTGTCTATGCTTTGATTGTTGATGATTGTTGATCAATTGAGTAGATTGCTTCCAAATTGTGATTCTCATTGTGCTTCATGCATTTTTATCTCTTTAGATTAATGTTTGATCACCCTAGCAATAGGCGAGAGTTGAGCTAACGTGATCTGGGATTAATCTAGTTATAAATGTGTATGAATGTATGAATTGAGTGCTTCGAATCGAGAGATTAGTTGCACTAAGGATACTCACATATTATTAATGGAGTGATTAATTTCATGATGGTTTTATGCTTTTCATCTTAGTTGATCTACAATTTGATTCAATCATAGCTTGTTGATCATTGATTCCTTGATGGATGTTAACCGTAGCACCCAAATTCCCCATTTATTCTTATATTTGTTCTTGCCTTTCAAGTGTTTGATCATTTGCCTCTTTGTTTTGTTTGAGATTGTTAGACCAAGTAGAGTTTTGATGAGTTAAAAGGAACAATCCAGATGAGCGGACAACGTTGATAAACGGCTCGAATCGTAGTTCGATCTTGGTGATCAGAGGTCAAGAGCCGATTAAGTTAGTGGAGATCAAAGTCTACAAGTCATCTCAAGACAAGCTCAAAACTAGTCATCTGCAGGGAGACGATCATAAAAAGCTCGACGAGGTCAAGACAAGTGAGTAGAATAAGAAAGGCAAGTCTTCACCAAGTCACCGCAGAGGAGTAGGAAAAATCAGTGAGGTCAAGAGCGATTTTCAAGATTAAGTTTGTTGAGCGAGTTTCCAGTTTGTTAGAACTAACTAACAAACTAACTGTCTTTTCAGACTTATAAATAGGACTAGATTTTATTTTTCAATACACTTATGCCAATCTGATTTTTCACTATTTACTATTGAATTTACAAAGTATTTTCAAAAGAAGTTTCAAATATTTTCTAAGTGTTTATAGAACACTTCACTTCATATCTTCGGGGACACTTCTTATTCTAGAGTTAGATTTTAGAAGATTGATTAACATTGTTGAAGAGTTGAAGATCAAATTGTAAGTTGTAAAGATTGTAAGTAAGTAAGCGGCTAGTGAAGACCCTTCTTCAAAGTTTGGAGAAGGAGAGTGGATGTAGGATTGTTATAATCCGAACCACTATAAATTTGGTGTTCTTTCTTTGCTTTCTTTTAATTTTTCTGTTCAAGTTACAATTTATTATTTGAGATTAAATTTCGAGACTCTTTTCTAAAATCAATATCATCATTGCTTTTGATCTTGTTAAAAGTTGAGTTAAAAATTGTTTTCATTTGTGTTAATCTGATTCTTTGAATTGTTTTTGAAACGTTTTTTTTAAAAAAAAATAAAAATCTACAAAATCTATTCAAACCCCCTTTCTAGATTTTGTTCTAGAAGAATACCTCAAGGTTTTAATCAACTCAACACTCGGGGACCAACAAGTGGTATCGGAGCGGTGTTAAGATGTTCGATATTGATTTTAGGTCTTGAATAAGATTCTAAATTATCTTGATTTTCTTCATTTTCTTCTTTGCTACTAACAGTACTACTAATTAGTTTGTGGAGTATTTTGTTTCTTTGTTTCATCATGTCATCGGGGAAAAACAAGAAGTCTAGGAATCTTCCTGAATTCTCTATTGAAGATTATGATTACTGGGAAATTTAGGATGGAGAATCACCTAAAACCAATCATGATAGGATGGAAGAGGTTCTTAAAGAGGGACCTATAAAATTTTATCATGGAGGCACCAAGATCGAGTCGAGTCACCGAATCCAGGACCGCATAAGAAAAGAAGAGCTCGAGTTAACAAATGATGAAAAAAGGTCCATAATCTTGATCAAGTAGCTCGAACGAGATCATTGAGACTCTAAGTAAGGATTGGATTGAAAAGGTTAAAAGATGCAAGAGGCCCAAGAAATGTGGGTGACTCTTGCTCGGAATTTGTGAAGGATCTGAGCAGTCAAAGAAAATAAGCTTCAGTCTTTTCTACATGCATTTGACACGTTCAAAATGAAGGATGGTGAAACTACAGATCAATTGGACGTGAGGCCCGACTAATCTTGTGAACAAAGCGGCCGATTTGGGTAAGACTTACACCGAGAAAGAAATTAACAACAAAGTACTCGGATCGTTGAGCAAAAGATAGAGAGAGAAAGCAAATATTCTCAAGGCAACACAGAATTTGTCAGCCATATCACACCACAATATTTTCTCTCATCTTAAAGCACTGGAATATGATATTCACATTGAAGATGAAGAAGATGAGGCAGAGTCATCCACATCTGGAAAATCAGAGCATTTGTTCATCGGGATGAATCAAAAGATCTCAAAAGCATCTCGATTTGTCCGTAAAAGAAGAAATGACTCTTTTCTTTGAAAAGATATGAAAGGCGAAGATGAAGTATAGAAGAAACAAAAGAGATAGATTAGGTCGTAGGAACTATAGATCGACGAGGGATGAAAAGAGCTCGGATAATGATAAAAAGAAGGATCACCAAGAAGTCATAGGTCACCTATCGGATGAGGAGATAGTAGTCCAAAAGCAGACAGAGGAGATATATGCTATACATGCAAAGCAAACCTGGTCACTACAAACTATGATTGTCCTCAACTCACTCCCGAGAGAGAGAAGAAAAGAGGAAGAAAAGAGATAGAAGGTATCTTTGACCAGAGAGCTCTCTTAGCTAAGAAAGAAGAAGCTTGTGAGACATCATCATCCTCATCCTCATCTGATTTTGGGTCGAGATGATAACATCTCGTCGATGGCAAAAGAGGTACATTACTATTCATCATCGAGATAATGACCGTGATACCTTATCGAAAGCCAGTCCTAGTCTTATTGATAAACTTTTGAAAGATTTGGAGACGCTCTATCTCGCTTATAAACAGATAGAGTGAAAATCTTAATTTAAAGGATCAAATTTCGATTTAACTAAAGTCAATCAAACTAAGGAAAGTGAGAAACTAGACTGTATATTCAAGGGGGAATGTCGATCGAGATGATCACCGAGTACCTTTGTCCGATAAGACAGATAAGTTAGAACAGGAATTGAGTTCTTTAAAAATAAAATTTTCAAATATCTATTCCGAGAATGAGAATTATAAAAGGACTAACGAGAGAATTAAATCTCAAGTTAGGACTTATGAATAATTCTCAAACCACAATAGATAAAATTTTTAATTCTTCACAAAAGTCTAGTGATAAAAGCTGGATTAGGCTTTGATAGGAATAAGAAAAATGATCCTATAAAACCTAGAGTATTTGTCAAAGCAACTAAACCTAAGGTAGAAACTTTATTCGGTCCACAGAAACCAAAGGAATTAATTACCTCATCCGATACTTCAAAAGAAAAATCGACGAGGAAAATAACTCCTAAGGCTAAACCTAAGACTAAAGCAAAGATCTATCCTAGGTATAATAGTTTTGATGGAAGAAGCAAGTCATATCCATTCTTACCCAGTTCAAGAAAATTTCAAAGATCAATTAAATCGATTGATCTTGAAAGTCTTATCTTAGTAGATAGATATGGATGCAAGCTTCAATCTATGGTTTTAAGGAACATTGATATTTTTATCCTGGATTCCTAAGAGTCAACTTAACATAAAAGGACCCAAAGTACAAAGGGTACCTAAGCAATAAATTTGTGATCGCAGGAAGATAAGAAGATAGTTAATAGAGGAGACATTCTTGAGGTCATCTCGGTACATTGATAGTGGTTGTTCCAAGCACATGACCTATGAAAAAGACTTCTCTCTAACTATCAAACCATTGATGGACCAAGAGTGATGTTTGGAGACAACTAAAGGTGTAGGAACACTAATGATTGGAGATGTTCAACTTCAAGAAGTTTACTACGTGGAAGGATTTTGTGATAAAGGATTTTGTGTCAAATTTACTCATAATGCATGCTATGTTTCAAATGGTATTAATGAAAATATTCTATTGGCTGGAGTAAGACAAGGTAACATTTATGTTGCCAACTTCAAAAACTGTCCTAAAGATACTTGTCTTGTTGCTAAGAGTTCAGATGACTTAAGTTGGTTGTGGCACGAACGACTTGGTCACTTAAACTTCAAAACTCTTAACAAAATAGCAAGGAAATCTTTAGTTAAAGGACTCCTGATAAAATATTTTCAAAGAATCATGTATGTGTTTCTTGTCAAAAAGGAAAACAGACCAAAGCTTCTTTTAAAACAATAAATAGTCTTTCTTCCGAAAGGATTACGGAACTTCTTCATATGGATCTGTTTGGTCCAAAGAACTTCTCTCGGCTTTAGTGGAAGAAAATATACCTTAGTAATTGTTGATGACTTTTCAAGATTTACTTGGGTTATTTTCTTGGGTTATTTTCTTGTACAAAAAGAATGAGACTATGACCAAGATTCCGTAATTCCTTAAAAGATTCAAAATGAAAAGGGATTAAATATTGTTAAAATTAGAAGTGATAAAGGTACTAAATTTCTAAATAAATTGATTTCTAACTACTTTGCATTGAGAATGGTATAGCTCAGAAACATCTCTGCAAAGAAGGACTCCACAACAAAATGGAGTTGTTGAGAGAAGAAACAGGACCTTGAAAGAGGCAACTAGAACAATGTTATCTCGAATTCAACACTCCTCATAGGTTTTGGGCGAAGTGAATACAAACTGCTCTGTTCAAAATAGAAGTCTCGATTGTCAAGGATAAGTGTAAAACTCCCTATGAAATTTGGAAGGGAAGATCTCCCAAAATTTCATATTTTCATATATTTGGTTGTAAATGTTTCATACACAACAATGGGAAATCTCAATTAAAAACCTTTGATGCCAAGATAACAGATGGGATATTCCTAGGATACTCATCTATATCAAAGGCATATAGAGTTTTTAATAAGACAACCTTGTGTGTAGAAGAAACACCCCATGTGGTATTTGATGAATCTTCTCTTGAGTTTGATAAGACAGAGACATCACAAAGATATCGGATGATCTGGATCGGATGACTATCAAAGGATCAACCATAAAATTCTACACTCAAGAATCAGATTCGGATGAAGAGGAAGAACCAGACAAAGGAAAAGAACCTGAAAGAACTTCCTCAACGGTGATCTACCAACCGATCGCACGACCAACAACATATCGGTGATCGGACGACTAACAACACATCACCGATCGTAGAGTTATCGAAGGTAACATAGAATCATCTCAAATAAATAATTCGAGACAAGACACCATCCACCGTGAAAGATAAAGATAAGAAAGTAATGTCATATCACCCAGTGAAAGCGAGATAATTTGAGATTTAGACTGCGGTGTCCAGACGAGGACCCAACTAAATCAAGATTGTATGTTCGATTGCTATGTGTCATTACTTGAACCTAAATCAATTACGTAAGCTCTAATCGATTCCAATCGGATTAATGCCATGCAAGAAGAACTAAATCGATTTCAAAGACAAGATGTATGGGAGCTTGTTGAAAGACCTCATCATCAAAAAGTCATTGGAACTAAATGGGTCTTCAAAACAAAAAGGGATGAAAACAATATTGTGGTTAGAAATAAGGCCAGACTAGTTGCTCAAGGTTATTCACAATCGAGGGTATTGATTATGATGAGACCTTTGCACCGGTAGCTTCGTCTGGAAGCCATAAGATTGTTTTTAGCCTATGCCGCTTTTAAAAGATTCATAGTTTTTCAAATGGATGTTAAGTCAGCTTTCTTAAATGGAATCCTAGCCGAGGAAGTTTATGTAGAGCAACCCCTGGCTTTGTCAAAGGAGACAAGGTTTATAAACTAAGAAAAGCTCTATATGGACTTAAACAAGCACCAAGAGCTTGGTATGACACCTTGTCTCGATTATTTAATTCAAAATGGTTTTGTTAAAGGTAGAATTGATAGAACTCTCTTTAGAAAAGAATTTGGTTGTGATCTTTTGTTAGTTCAAATTTATGTTGATGATATAATTTTTGGATCAACTAACATATTTTTATGTGAAGAATTTAGTAGTCTTATGAAAAGCGATTTGAAATGTCCATGATGGGAGAAATGACATATTTTCTTGGACTTCAAGTCAAATGCATAAAGAAGGGAATATTCATAAACCAAGCCAAATATACAAAGATCTTATTGAAAAATATGGGATAGGTACCAGCAGAGAAGCTAAGATACCTATGATGACAAATTTTTCAATGGATCCGCACGAGAAGGGAGAAGACACTGATCAAACCGAGTATCGGGGTCTTATTGGTTCTTTACTATATTTAAGCTGCTAGTAGACTGATATTTCATTTGCGGTTGGAGTTTGTGCTCGATTTCAAGCTAATCCTAAGAAAAGCCATCTTGAAGCAAAGAAAGAAAATCCTCAAGTATTTGAAAGGAACAAGAAATGTTGGATTGTGGTATCCAGTGATGACAACTTTGAGTTGTCCTGGATACTCGATTCGGATTTTGGTGGGTGTAAGATAGATAGAAAATCTACATCCGGTACTTGCCAATTTCTTGGTAGTAAGTCGATTTCATGGTTGTCTAAGAAACAAACCTCTATAGTTACTTCCACAATGAAGCCGAGTATATGGCGGTGTGAAGTTGTTGTTCTCACCGATATGGATAAGTCAACAGCTAAGGGATTATAATATTATCACCAAAGATGTACCTATCTTTTGTGATAGTAATAGTGCCATAGCTATTACTCGAACCCGATTCTTCATACAAGGTGC
Source organism: Paraleonurus japonicus (assembly GCA_030762865.1). Classification (NCBI taxonomy): domain Eukaryota; kingdom Viridiplantae; phylum Streptophyta; class Magnoliopsida; order Lamiales; family Lamiaceae; genus Paraleonurus; species Paraleonurus japonicus. The sequence continues at coordinate 33,351,013 of CM061053.1, read as the reverse complement.
AAGCATGTAGATATCGGACACCATTTCATTCGAGATCATGTAGAAAAAGGAGATATCGACTTGAGAAGATCTTGACTGATTTTCAAAGAGCGAAATCTTGACAAAACCATTGGCGGAGACGAGGTTTAAAGAATTATCTCGTAGAATTAGGTTTATTAGGTGCTTCGTTAGTAAATCTCTAATTCTATTTTTTATTTCTTGTCTCTCTCAATTTATTTTATTATGTCTAGAAAGAATTATCGGACTAGATGCAGTCGAAGGACAACCAGTAGTATATCATTGATTTCCTATTTAGGAATCAAGAATCAAGGATTAGTCATATTGGCCGTATCGACATGATAATTGCTTATCGACATATGGTAAATCAGGACTAGGGCACAATAGTCAGCTGATTTTTGAAAAAAAAACAAAAAAAAAAAAAACAGATGACTATCTGCACCCTATCTGATCTACCTCAACTACTAATAGTCTTGATGAGTTTGTTTTGCGGGAGCAGGTATGCAGTTAGTCTCATAAATCTCTTCATTCGTAAAACCTTCATTTTTGTTTTTCCTCAAAATTGTTGTTTTCAAATTAAGCTCTTATGTCCATTGATTTCAAGTAATTTGTATTGTGTAACTAAAGCTGAAAATCTTGTGTTTTGTCTTAAACATTTGGTGTTTACAAAAATCGAGACTAAGAAAAATTCTTTGAAAAATATAAGACGAGGTCATTTTGACCAAGTCGACATTTTACCAAGTCTGAAATAGAATACTGAGTACTAAGTAAGACATTTCATTGCTTACGTCGGGTATACTAATTACTTCGATAAAGTAAGTCTATTAGCCGTCTAATCCGTAGGATAAGCGGTTACTTTTACGCAATTCAAGGCGGCGTGTAGGTTACGCACCTGAATTCAAAAGCGATTTTCTCGCAAAACCGTTGATGTTTTACACGCGCCTTTTCAATCAACGGTTCAAAATCAAAAACCCTAAGATCGTGCCACGTTTCGATTTTCCAACTTTCCTCTCTCTCTCTCTTCCTCGTTTAAAAACTTACCTTCATCGATTTTAAAAATTTTACTTTCACAATACCTGCTATCAAAATTTACTAAAAATTTCTTACTCTAAAAAACTTATCAATGGCATCCTCTTCTTCTCAAACCCCAAAACCTTCTACATATATATCCGCTTCAGGATCTCGATTTCAAAATGCTTTCGATTCGATCAAAAACAAATTGAAGGCTGAAATGTTTGTAGACTTTGAGACTACAAATGACGAGAGAGTCCAGAGAAATTATCGGCTGTTGGAAGCTTCAAGATTACGGGGTTTTGTTCGTTCAAATCTATGCTAAACAAAAGCTGCTGATTTCATCGGAGCAGAGTTCCTCGCACGAAGTGAATTTACGAAAATGGCTTCAAAGCGAGTGTTGAAGGTTTAGAATATTCTAAGGAGAATGTCGCAAGGATTACGGATACCTCCATGGAAGGGGTTAATCCTTTGTTGTATAAGGAAAAGCGATTGGGAAGAATCGTTTGATCTGTTTGCAAGGAGTTACCTACGGGGAGTGAGGAGAGAGTTAAAGAAACATATGTTGAGGAGGAGGTTTAGGCTGCTCATGACAATTGTAACTAAGTCAATCCTAGGAGATCAAAGCTCCCATGATGGAGTGAGAAAGTCGTGATTGTGTTGCATGAGAGCCATTGTTGATGGAGTTCAAGTAGATTGGGTAGATCTGTTATTTAGGAGGATGAAGGAGGAAAAGCTAAGGTCATTATTCAACCCAACTCGATGGAGACCGGACGGTCACCTCGACCGTAAGTTTATTCAATAAGATCATTGTGTTAATAGAAGGGTTGAATAAAAGGTTTGAGACAAGGGAAGGATTAAAGAAGTATTCTAAGCGAAAGGCTTGCTTACTAAGGATGAAAGGATTGGTGGATTGCACGACTCGAGATGATGAGTCGAGAGGATGCTCGAGAGGCGAGGAGCGATTAGCGAGTGCGGTGAGTACGAAGGCCAGCGGTGAACCTCAACCAGCGGCGAAGTTGCCGTACCAGCTGCGAAGCTCAACCAGCCGAGGATCCACTGTTGTAGAAGTAACACCGAGGAGGCAGAACTTCGTAAGGTCACCAACAAGGAGGAGGTCTAGTAGGAGGCTGGTCGAGTGCAGACGAGGTACCGATGGGCCGAGCCATCTACAAGTCGTGACAGATGATGAGGACTCCGATGAAGATAACCAATTTATTCTTCGAAGAGGTCCTCGGGGCGTCTGAATCATCCGCGGCTCTGGTCGCGAGATGGAAGTCTCTACCCTCCTACCGGAAGAAGTACCGGTCTTTGGAAATCGCGGCCGAGGTTGCACCTGGATGTTCCAGCCTCTCCGGCCAAGGAAGGCTGTACTTTCACCCATCCAAGAGGAAGGTACTACCTCATCTCTCTCTCCTCCAAATCCCCACAGCAATGAAGAGGTGTGCCGGTGGCACCTCCGAGCCTCAGAAAGCAACCACGATTGCTCCATATAGTCCAAACCTCATCTGAAATCATTCCCATTACCACTCAATCTGAAATCATCCCCACTACCACCCAACCTGAAACTACTCTCCCTCCAACCATCTCTCCACAAATAGAACCACCCACTACATCCACCCCCACTCCATCCAAACTCAACACTTCACTCCACCGTAAATAGACATCACCTCTTATTCTTTTCTAGAAGACATACGAGATGAGCTCCCGTTCCTCAACCCCAAATTTAGAACTTCCCCTTCTACCTCCTCTTCTTCCGAATCCTCATCCGAGGAGGAGGAAAGTGACTTAAGTCCCACATCAGCCATCACTTCCATAATTGCCCAAATGGAGAGGAAGATGAAGCGAGGCTTTCGAGAAGAAGCTCCGAAGAGAACAAAGAAGATGGTGAAGGCGATCCACGAAGCAATAATCTCGAATATGCGGGAAGTAGAGGTAAATCTTACTTTGAAAAGATTACGTCTATAACCCAATCTGTTCTTCTTTGAAAAGGTGACGGCTATGGAGGAGGAAGTTAAAAGGCTGAAATCGCAAGTCTCTGAATACAACTCGATAGTGGTGGACTCGTTAGCCTTGGACAAGTCGGACTTCGAGGTTAAATGCAATGATCTGGAGACGAAGTGACTACCTTGGCTGATGAAATCAAAAAGGGGAAAAGGAGGTGAAGGAAAGAGAGTTGGCATTCACAGTATGTTAGACGAGACTAAAAGCAAAGTTGAGGCGAAGGCTATGCACGGTGAGTTGGAAGCAGCCAGAGAGGAAGCTCGCATTAAATCGGATGAAATTTGGCTGCACTTGGTGAGGGTCAACCAACTTGAGGAGGTGATGAAGGAAGATGAGGAGAGGAGGAAGAAAGAAGAAGAAGAAAGGACCGCTCATTCTTGTGAAGTTAAAAGAATGCGAGGCGAAAGCGGTGAGGTGAAAGGGAAAGGGAAAGGGAAGATGATTGTAAAATCTGCTCCAGCCAAAGTCTTAAGTCCTAAGCTCACAATTTCGGAGAAAAGGAAGAGGAGCGACTACTCTAACTGCACGAGGAACAGATCAGCGAGGATCATGAGAGAGCGAGCTTTCTATGGAGAAAGAGAAAGAAAGAAGGCTGAAGAAGAAGAGCAAGGGGTGGAGATGAGGTGGAAGCAGAGATGTCGGGAAATGGGAGATGAAGGAGGCGGATGAAGGCGAGTTTAGGCCCTATCACGGGACACTCAATCCACCGAAGGTCGTGGTAGTAAACTCTTCAAAGAATATAAAGAAAAGAATTTGGACACCAGGATGGATGTATCATTGGTACATCCCGAAGGGGTCCGATTGACAGAGCAGACGAGGACACGAAGTGGCATGAGTGGATAGAAAAGGAGGACAAGGATCTATATCGGAGGCTCTTGGTGGTAGCGAGATAAATTCTTCAATGCAGATCTTTGTGCTCCGGCCTATGAGAAAGGAAGGCCCAAGACCAATCCAGGCAGCTCGATTGACATGAACTGGATCAAAGGCATCATTGCCAAAGCCGAGGTTGAGTCCGGGTTGAAAGAGCGAGGAAGAAGCTAAAAAGCTAAGGAAGAGAGTCTTTACCTCGGTCATGGCTATTCCGAAGCCAATCGGTGGGAATCGATAAAGGATCTTTTCTCTTTTCCTTATCTTTTATCTTTTGATCATTGTAAATTTGTAAATATATGAATGAATATATACGAGCGTTTGAGATTTACTTGTCTTATTTTCTTAATGTTTTTTTCTTTAAGAAAAACTTAAAATTTTAAGTATAAGTCATCTGAGAATTTTATCTCTCGAGACTTGAAAAATTTTTCCTAAAAATTTATTTTAGTCTTAGGACTAAATTTTTTAAAAGTCTAAAAGACTTAAATGTTTTTAGTGTTTAAATGTGAATGAATCTGTTGTAATGTGAAGAATGTGCTCGATATACCTTTACGATAAATCTTGATTAACTCTAAAACTAACTTCACCGTGAGTGTGTCTCTTTCTTGTAGGTTTTAACTTCATCAAAAAGGGGAAATTGTTAGACCAAGTAGAGTTTTGATGAGTTAAAAGGAACAATCCAGATGAGCGAGACAACGTTGATAAACGGCTCGAATCGAGTTCGATGCTAAGGTGATCAGGGATCGGGTCAAGAGCTAATTAAGTTAGGCTGGAGATCAAAGTCTACAAGTCATCCGAAGACAAGCTCAAAACTAGTCATCTGCAGGAGACGATCATAAAAAGCTCGGGACGAGGTCAAGACAAGTGAGTAGAATAAGAAAGGCAAGTCTTCACCAAGTCGGCTACGGAGCGAGTAGGAAAAATCAGCTGAGGTCAAGAGCAGTTTTCAAGATTAAGTTTGTTGAGCGGTTTCGGTTTGTTAGAACTAACTAACAAACTAACTGTCTTTCAGACTTATAAATAGGACTAAATTTTATTTTTCAATACACTTATGCCAATCGATTTTCACTATTCACTATTGAATTCACAAAGTATTTTCAAAAGAAGTTTCAAATATTTTCTAAGTGTTTATAGAACACTTCACTTCATATCTTCGAGGACACTTCTTATTCTAGAGTTAGATTTTAGAAGATTGATTAGCATTGTTGAAGAGTTGAAGATCAAATTGTAAGTTGTAAAGATTGTAAGTAAGTAAGCGGCTAGTGAAGACCCTTCTTCAAAGTTTGGAGAAGGAGAGTGGATGTAGGATTGTTATAATCCGAATCACTATAAATTTGGTGTTCTTTTCTTGCTTTCTTTTAATTTTCTCGTTCAAGTTACAATTTATTATTTGAGATTAAATTTGAGACTCTTTTCTAAAATCTGAGATATCATCATTGCTTTTGATCTTGTTAAAAGTTGAGTTAAAAATTGTTTTCATTTGTGTTAATCGATTCTTTGAATTGTTTTGAAAGCGTTTTTTTAAAAAAAAAAATCTACAAAATCTATTCAAACCCCCTTTCTAGATTTTGTTCTAGAAGAATATCTCAAGGTTTTAATCAACTCAACACTCGGGGACCAACAGAGTTTATTTCTATCATTTTGTTGTGTTTTTGCTTTGAAACCGTGCTTGCAACGATAGTCATCGAGAACTTGTATTCTAGGGCCTCACGTGCATACTTTTTCCCTTGGGTTCGATATACTTGATTGGTCTTAATACCGCTTACCAGAATCCTATAATCAATAATGCACTAACGATAGCTTTTACAAGAGGAAGACGAAAATAAACAAAATAAACTAAACGAAAGAAACAACAAAAGCAAAAATTACAAGAGTATTATTTCTTTAACTAGAAGGTATCGAGAATCTTCTTGGACTCGAGCAGACTTTGAAAGCTGGAACTACAACGAACACAAAAACACGAACAATAGGTTAAGTCGAGTCAAGGATATGATCATTTGCCTGCAAAACAAATACGTCGGCTGGTGCTCATGGTTTGACGTAATATTTCCAAAGGTGAAAGCGACTATGTCTCGAAAATAAGTAGCACCACTTGATAACGAGCTCCGACGAACTGAAATATGTGCAAACTGAATCGTATACTATGAAGTATGCAGGCGAACGGATGAAAAAATGCGAAAAATGCTATGTGGGTGCATGTGCTTTTGCGGGGGTGCAAATATTAGGTTCATACAACATGAAATGCCTCACTATTTATAGGCAATCCATCCGAGGAAATCGAAGAGATAGGAGACCTCGAATTTATGGCAATCAATGTCATTTCGTCACGTAAGATTTCCTTAAATATGGTAACAACCCAGTTACATAATGACTTAAAACGCCATGAATCTGGACATCCGTCTGTCCAAATTTATTCTCTAAATTTTGAATTCAAATTTAACTCAAATGAAATTCACGAAATCCACATAAAATTGATTCAACTCGAAATTCAACTTTTTGGGCTAGATTCGGATAGAGCCTACATTTTCGGGCTTCAAAAAAATTATATATCCACCAAGTACACCCAAAGTCCAATTGCTAAGATCCAAGTGCAAGTCCAAGTCCACGGGCTTGGGCTCAGCACGGCCGGAAAAGCGGCACGCGCATGTTGCCCATTTATGTATCCATAGCCCACTTATAATTTGAATTTTTCTAATCACTTCTTACATATATCCACCAAGTACACCCAAAGTCCAATTGCCAAGATCCAAGTCCAAGTCCACGGGAGCAGGCTCGGCTCGCACGGCCGGACGGCGCGCGCGTGTTGCCCATTTATGTATCCATAGTCCACTTATAATTTGAATTCTTCTAATCACTTCTTACATATAAGGAGTGATTTAATTACCACACTATCCGATGTGGGACAATTAACACTTAAGTTAATGTAGCACTCTAACATTTCAATTATATATATATATATATATATATATATATATATATATATCAATTTCTCACTCACCAAAATTCGGTTTAAGAAAATAAATATTCTATCGACTTAGTCTTTTTAATTTTCCGGAAATTAAATCTAAAAATTATTTAATTAAATAACTAAATAAATTTATTAAAATAATTAAAATCTAATTTCTCCAACAATCCCCATATATGAGGGGTATTTTTATTACTTTATGTATCTTTTTTTTTTTCAAAAATTATGATCCGTATTTTCGTTACGTTATGTTTCTTTTTTTTCAAAAATATTATTTTTGCAGATTCATATACTTTAATGTCTTTCATTGTTTCATATTTAAAAATTTTGATCAATATTTTATTTTATATAAAAGTTTACTTTAATATCTTTTCTTTGTTTTTTTATTTTTTTTTACAAATTTATATTTTAATGATTGTGATTTTTTTTTATAAGATTTGTATTTTAAAGTCAATGATATGAATGATGTGAAGAATATTTTTTGAAAGCATGTAAAGAATATTTAGTTTACCTCTTGTTGTCTGACGATTTATTCGCCCCTTGGCCCAATGGCGGCCGGCCCACCGAGCTCAGTAGCGGCCCGGGATTTCGTCCCCTCCGATCGACCCGCCGGGTCGTGGACGGACCGACTTCGGCTATGTCAGGAGAGCTCGGCCCGTCCGGGTGAGCTCGGCACGTCGGGAGATCGGCTCGCCGGGGTCGGGCAAGCAAACTTCGGCCGGGCGGGCCGGACCCTCGAGCCACGCCCGCCGAGGATCTGCCCGCTTTGGCCGAGGCGGGCTTGCCGTCTGGCGAGCCGAACAATCCTTCGAGCGACAAAGTCGCGATTCTGATGCCGGATGGCGGGCGCGGCGAGGACCCCGCCACCCAAGCTCAGCAAGGGCGACGCCTTGTCATCCACGCCACGCCCGAAATGGTATCAAGTACAAGATATCGACTCCATTTAAGGTCAACTTATCCCGAGAAAGGCAAGAATATCCCTCGGCCATCGAAGATCCCCTGCCGGGGACACAGCGAGGATGTGAGTGGCTAGCCGCTGCTCTGCGGCAGGCGAGTACATCTCAATTAATTAGAGATAGTACAACATTTATGTTGATTTGTACTTTATTGTACCTTTGGACTGCCAAAAAGGCAACCAAACCCATGTATAAATAAGACCTATAAGGCACAATAAACGGATCTGAAAAATCCATCTTTAGCACAGGACTAACACTCCCAAAGAAACCTTGTGTTCTTACTTGCTTTCTGCTTTAAATTCCCCATTTATTGCTCATTTATTGCTCATCATTTCTATTGATTGTTCTTGGGTGTTTATCATAATAAATGCTCCAATCAATATTATTTTAACCGATCAAAAGCCACATTAATCACTCACAAATATTTCGGTTAACAACAATTGGCGCTAGAAGGAGGGCGTTCTACCTCCGTTTCCACAAGAAAGTTCTTTGGAAAAATTTTGAAGAACACTCAATATTCTTCAAACCATAATCTCACTTAAATCCCTTATGTTCCTTACCTTTTCCTTCCGTGAGAAGATCCTACTCCATTTGGAAGATGACGAAAGCTGGAAACGCCGTTCCCGGTGGGGAAAATCCCACCCCGTTCTTCTTGGCATGGACACCATGCACGCTCATGAAGGTGAAACGACCTCGGGGTGATTTCACCCCCACCGAGGGGCACGGGAGTCTAGTTCCCATTCCACTTCAGGAGTACCAAACCCCTGAGCAGTTGAGACGGCCATCAAGCTTCTTCAAGCTCGAGGCCGTGAGCTCACCATGGCCAACCCTGGTCCTTCGCTCCCCATAAGAGTAAGGGAAAGAGAAGAAGAAGGCCCAGCGAGCTCGGGACGGACACTGGATCTCCTAGCCGAGGCGATCGGCCCGAGGTCGGAGGCTGTCTTGAGCGACTTGGGTCATCTCGGCAGTGGATTTCGGGTCGAGTCAAACGGAGTCTAGGACGAGGAGCACCCGCACGGCGGCGGCCGAGACCGCCGACACGCCAATAGAGCCCCGCGCACCTAGCGCGCCTCTGGAGCGCGAGGCCGAAGGGTGTCGGCCAAAGATAGGTTCGGTCAGTTCCGCGAGCACTCTGCTCCCGAACCCAGAACCCGACTCTCGAAGCTCTCCTCGTCGCCATGCGAGAGGAAGATCGGCGAGATGGAATCCCATTTTGGGGCCCGCGATGGGCGGCTAAAGCGAAGCGCGAGAATGAGCCTCTCTCTATGGAGGTCGGCGGCGCGATTCGGCCAGATCCTCCCCTCAAATGCCCGTTTATGAGGGAAGACTGACCGGAGACTCACCTCGGTAAATACAACATTTACATGGTCGGCGGGGGCTTCCGATGCGACCAAATGCCGGCAATTTCCGCTAACTTTGGGCGAGCTTGCCCACAAGTGGTATGTCTCTCTCCCCGCCCGCTCGATCAGCACCTTCGGTGGCCCGGGCGAAAAGTTCACCACCTACTTCGCCTCCAAGATTCCCGCAGCCGAGAACCGGCGAGAGCGATGGGAATCAAGCGGGGAAGGAGGAGAGCGATGAGGCCTACCTCGACCGCACTGGACGAGGTCCTCCTCACCGGGGAGCCGGTCGGAGGCGAGCTCCGGCCTACACGCAGCCCTCGGCGGCCTAAGACCGGAGTCCCACATGTTCGGCACATGACCAAAAACTACCCCACTTCCTACGCCGAGTTCCGCCGACGAGCAGGCGAGCTTATCACTCGCCGAAGTTGCTCGCTCAAAGGTCGGGCGAAGTTAAGAAGGAGGGGGCGAGAAGAGGGAAGGTAACCCCCAAGGCAGCCATGGCCGCGAGCCCACCCCGAGCGGAGGAAAGGCCACCGGAGGGCCTACCGGGGAACTTCAAGAGCTTCGAGGACAAACCCCGCATGCATCCGTCCAAGTCGTGGACAAGCTCAAGTACTCCCGGCCTTCGTTTTCAATGCGATCCAGACACTGGACTGGTCCCCAAGCCCAAACCCATAAGGGGGACCCAACCAAGCAAAATCCTAACAAATTCTGCGCCTATCACGACTCGCCGGACGCAACACCAGCCAGTGCCGAGACACTGCTCAAGCGATTGTGGAGGCTGTTCGAGGACGGGCTTCTTGATAAATACGTCAAGAGGCCACCACCACGGCCGGACACGGAAGAGCGAGCTCCTAGGAGACAAAGGGTCGTCTCCCGAGAGGGTCGCGGCGGTCGAAGTCGCGGCCAACTTGGAGTCATCGGCGGCGAGCTTCCGCCGCCGCCGGCGGACGGATCAATATGATCCGGCCGGGGTAGCCTCGGCGGATTGGTCGAGGTGTTCAGCTAGTCAAACAGAAAGAGGAAGGCCGAATCGCGGGCCATTGACCACGTCCACCTAATCAACGCCCCTCCGGAGCCCACCATCTCCAAGACCGCGGTAATCTCATTCTCAAATGCCTGACCGCGAGGGGGTTCTCTCCCAAAGAATGATGCTCTGGTCATCTCGGCCAACATCACGGGAATGACCGTGGACCGGGTCTGGTCGACAACGGCGGCTCTGCAATATCCTCTTCAAGTCCGCCTTGGACCAAATGGGCAACTGGCCAAGTACATCGAGGCCTTACGACCTCCAACTCCAGCGGTTTCGGCGACACCGTCGTTTCGGCATATGGGAAGATCAAGTGTCGGTCGAGCTAGTTGACTTTGCGAATGATAGGGTTAGGATAACTAGGCCTATTGAATTTATAATCGTTGACTGCCGAACATGTATAACGGCTTTTTGGTCGCCCTTTTCTTGAAACCTTTGAGGCGATCGCCTCTTCCTATTTCTCTTGTATCAAATTCCCCACTGCCGAAGGGGAAGTCGGCACCATTAAGGGTGACCGAGAAAATGTCAAAGAAGTGTTTTAACTATTTGTGCCCAGATTTAATTTACGCACTTAGTCTAGATTCTTCTATTTTCACCATGGTAGAACAACAAAGTGCCGAACCCAGCGGGCCGGGAGGAACAAAATGAAGCAACCCCAATGGATTACTCTTCAACACAAGCCGAGCAGGCCGGGGCGAAGCTTACCCGCTCGGCCCCGGCTCCCATGGAGCTCGGCCAGCGAGCGAGCAAGACTTGGAGCCACGCCTCGGTTTCGAACCTATGCCGCTAGATATTGACCCCGGAAACCCCCATGACCCTAACGGTCAGCGTTTAAAACGCACCGCCCGATCGAAGAACTGGAGCGCATTCCGGTGGATCCTACTCGCCCGAGCTTGAAGTCTTCATCGGCTCTAAGATACCCGCCGAAATGCGGGGGATGTCGTGGATTTCCTCAAAAGCAGCGTGGGCGTCTTCGCCGGTCGCACCAGATATGGTCGGCATAGATCCGAAACATGCCTGCCACCATCTAAAGATCGACCCGCTCGTAAGCCCGTCTCGCAGAAAAGGCGGAAATTCGGCCACGAGAAATATGCCGCTCTAGCCGAAGAAGTGAAAAAGCTGCTCGACAACAAGCCGATCGAGCAGGCCGAGGACGAGCCCCAATGGGTAGCGAATGTCGTGCTCGTCAAAAAAATCTAATGGATCCTGGAGGCTATGCATAGACTTCATGGACCTAAATGCGGCGTGCCCGAAAGACCACTTCCCGATAGCACGGCTGGTCACGAAATGATGTCCTTCATGGACGCTGTTACGGCTATCACCTAATTCCGTTGGCCGTGGAGGACATCAAACACACCTCCTTCCCTTGAGAAGAACATTTACTCTCTGGCTTAGGATGCCCTTTTGGTTGAAAAAGCGGGGGCAACCTATCAAAGGCTTGTAAACAAAATGTTCGCCGAGCAAATCGGGAGAACAATGGAGGTTTATATAGACGACATCGTTGTCAAAAGCGTAAAAGGAGGACCATCTCGAGGGATTTGGCGAAACCTTCGCGATCCTCCGAGAATACAACATGAAACTTAATCCAAGGAAGTGCGGTTTCGGGAGTCGGCTCCATTAAATTCCTCGGCCACATCGTGAGCCAAAGAGGAATTGAAGTAAATCCTGTCCCGAGATCAAGGCCATCCTCGACATGGAGGAACCTCGCAATGTCAAGCAAGTCCAGAGACTCACTTGGGTGCACAGCGGCCTTGAATAGGTCGTCTCTCGCCTAGGCGACAAGAGTAAGCCTTTCTTCGCCACCATAAAAAAGGGAAAATTCTCATGGAATAAAGAAAGCCGGGAGGCTTTCCTTAAGTTAAAGGAATATCTCGCCAACCCCAACATCCTCGCCAAGCCGGTGCCGAGGCGAGAAGTCGTTTCTATACTTGGCAGCCTCCGAGTTCGCTCCGAGTGCGGTGCTTGTTAGGGCGGACGGGCGGGACCACCTACCAATATACTTCGTCGGCCGGAGTGCTTCACGACGCCGAGCTCGAGATACACTCCGCTGGAAAAGCTAGCATACGCCCTCATCATGAGTGTCGTGAAACCGAGGGCTTACTTCTTCGATCACCAAGTCGAGGTTCTCATGACCCTTCCACTTCGGCGGAGTCCTGCACGAGCCGAGACACCAGCGGCCGCCTCTTAAAGTGGTCGCTCGAGATCGCCCAGTATGCGGCATCACATACGCGCCGAGGACGGAATCAAGGGGCAGGTGCTCGCCGACTTCGTCGCCGAGCTCACCTTTCCGAACAACCCCTCAACCTTAAGCTTCCCGCCATGGAAGTTGTTCGTAGATGGCTCCTCAACACAATCTTATTCGGGAGCGGGAATCGTTTTGGTCGGACCGGAGGGGCGGTGCTTCACGAACGCCGTCGGATTCGAGTTCCCGGCCACTAACAATGAGGCCGAGTACGAGGCTGCAGTCGGCGGTGCAGAGCTTGCGGCTGCGGTTAGTGTCCAGCGACTCCACATCTTCATGGATTCCCTCACGGTGGTAAACCAGTCAAGGAGAATACGAAGCCGCGGGGAGCAGATGATAAAGTATCAGGAGTTGGTCGCCTCCATGTGCAAAAGGCTCCAGCAAGTCATATATAGAGCAAATTCCAAGGGAACAAAACTCCCGAGGCGGACGCACTTTCCAAGCTCGCCACCTCGGAGGGAGCGGCGGACATGTCCAACATCGTCCTCACGAAGCTCGCCAACTCGGCCATCGGCGGCCGAGCGGTGGCTACTGTCCGGGCCGAGGAGACGAACCGGATGACGCCCATCATCCTCTACCTCAAGATCGGCACTCTCCCGGACGACCGAGTCGGGCTAGGCGGCTCGAGTTACGAGCAGCAAGGTACACCGTAATAGAAGAAGCGCTTTATAAATGAAGTTTCTTTCTACCCCTACTCAAATGGATGGGCGGACGATCCTAGCGGATATCCACGACGAAATGCAGGAAATCACGCTGGGGCAAGCGCTTCGTTTATAAGACGATGAGGCGAGGTACTATTGGCCCACTCTTCGAAAAGACGCAATTGCATACGCCAAGGCGTGTCACAAGTGCCAAGTCATGGCGCCCAACATCAAACTCTCTCCGGAGCACTTGAAGTCTATCTTCAGCCCACAGTCGCTCGCCCAATGGGGATTGATCTAATCGGACCCCTGCCGGTGGCGCCCGGTGTAAATTTGCGTGGTCGCCGTCGACTATTTTACCAAATGGGCGGAGGCCGAACATTGAACAAGATTGATCAGCGGCTATCATCGATTCATATGAAAGAACATCATCTGCAGATTTGGCCTTCCTCGTGCCATAGTTTCGAACAATGGCAAGCGATTCGATGGACTCGAAGTCCTAGAGTTCTGCGAGCGTTGGAAAATCGAGGAGGCTGTTCGCCACTCCATACCACCCCCAAACCAATGGTCAAGTGGAGGCGGTCAACAAAATAATAAAGCACACCCTCAAGGCTAAGCTTGAGGAAAGGAAAGGAAAGTGGGCCGCCCGGCTGCTGCCGGACGTCCTGTGGGCCTACGGGGCGACTACCGAGAATTCGATGGGCGAGACCCCCTTCGCTCTCGCCTTCGGCACCGAGGCCGTCATCCCAGCCGAGGTCGCCGTGCCGAAGCTTCCGTACCTCGCGAGAGCTCGGTGAGAACAACGACAGCAAGGAGGCTCGACCTCGACATGCTAGAAGAACGCCGACTTGACTCGATTCACAAGAACGCGGCCTACAAGCAGCGTTCGTAAAAGTACTACAACTCCAAGGTCAAGGTCGACAATTCTCGGTCGGCGACCTCGTCTTGAAAAAGATCCACGGCCCCAGCCAAGGGGTAATCGGCCCGAATCGGGAGGGTCCGTTCGGGGTGTCCAAGTGGTTACCCAATGGGGCGTCTGAGCTCGAACACCCGGATGGCACTCCGGACCAATACCCTTGGAACGCATGCCACCTCAAGAAATATTTTCGGTGAGCCGTCACTTAGATCCTTTCTTGTAACTTAGAAAGTTCGTGGGATTCTCTGAATTTTTGTAACCCTTGTAAGTTCTTGCAAATTTTCATAATGAATAAAGCGAAGTTCCCGGGAATTGTGTCGAAAATCCTCGCAAGAGGTATCCTTGCGGACCCGCTCGAGGCCGACCGGCTAAGAATGGGTCCCTCTCATACTCGCGCGGGCCGGGCAGTCCGCCGAGGTAGGGACTTCGTCCCCATAAACTCCTCGCAGCTAGTTAGCCATATGGCGAGGTCCGCCCAGCCCATAAGCCGGGAGGCTCCTACTAAACTCCTCGTGACGCGTCCGTTACCGTCCGAGGTCACACGACTTTCCGGGTCAGTGTGCCCCTCAAATCCCTCGCAACGAGCTTTGCCTCCGGCCGAGGTCTCCTAGCTTTCCCGGCTAGTGAGGTCCACAAGCTCCTCGGAGTTAGGACAAAAGTCGCGTGGTTAGGTCCTCGCGACCGCCCAAAGCGCATAGCACGCCACCAGGCGCACCTGTACAGTCGCACGAAGTGCCACCGGGTTCTTCCCGGAGAAAAAGTCTCCCGGCGAGCTAAACGTACTCTCGGCGAGCAACCACTTCGTAACTATTCCTAGTGAGCGGTTCGGTGGTCAAGTCTCCATTCGCCGAGCACCTTCATCGGCTCGCCCCGACCGAACTCGCAGTCGCGGAACCGGTTTGGGCGACGAAGGATCCGGTGGGCCGTCAACCCACCATGACACACTTGGGCGAGCATAGCTCTTCAAGTAAACCCTTACTTGGCCAAATGCCGAGCTCGCCAATGCCGAAACCAAGTCGGAAGGCACAGCCGAGCTCAAGATCTTGGGACAAGTAAGGCCGAGGCCTGACAAAGCCACAAATAGTTTGAAATGCTTGCAAAATTTTTCAAAAACGCGGTGTTAAACCATATTCATGCAGGGGCGAGCCGAGCTCCCAGGCATAACCCTTACCCGACCAAGGTCCGAGCTCGCCCATGCCAAAACCAAAACGGAAAGGCATGGGTCAAGCTCTCGCCTTGGATCAAGTAAGGCCGAGGCCGGTCAGTCGTGAATGACTTGTCATATTTGGGAAATTTCACAAAATTTTCTAAGTACCGAAAGCGATAAATAAAGCCGAGAAATGTGAAAAGAGCAGCCAGATTTCATTAATTACAAAGCGGTGCGGCCAATGGCCGAGTACAAAAGTCCTAAACCCTAAACCCTAAACCAAAAGAAAAACAAGAATTACAACCGCAGCGGGGAGTCCAAGAAATCCCTTGGAATTCAAAGTATCTATTAAAAAGGAAGACCAGCCGCTGGGAACCCAAAAGATCCCTTGGAATTCAAGGTTTCTATTAAACGAGAGAGCAACGCGGTGGCGGGAACGCGAGTTTAAAGTACCGAAGGGGCACAGGCGAATCCGTAGTCGAATACTTTCAAGAGACATATAGATTCGTTATTCACCTGCTCCCCGGTGGGAAGAGAAAACCTGTTAAGCCTCACCGCCCGCGGTTCCCGGGCTCCCCATCTCCCGCTCCGCCGCCTCCGCCGGAAGTCCAGTGTTCTGGTCGGTCGGGTACCGGAGAGGTCCACCCCATGGTCCCTCTCCGATCTTTGATCTCCGGTGTTAGCTCTTCGTGGAGAGTGTGGGCAAGGGCGTACTCACTGAAGTACCTCTTGTAACGCCCGGAATTGAGAAAGTCGACCTTTGAGGTCCTGACGTCCTAAACCCGAGTCATCACTTAGTGAACCATAAAATCGAGCCAAAAATTTCTTTTTAGAAGGCAAAGCTATTCATTTGAGTTGCAGCGGAAGATTTCACAAACACTTATTTAAGACGCGTTTGAACCATATTCATAACTAAATGAAGAGATTAATCGTTTGACAAAAGTCACCCGGTGAGTCTAAGGTTCAACTCTCGGGAAAATCGTAGTGACGAGTCTTTAACAAAAATACGAATTTTCATAAAGATATAAAGCGACCCATTTAGATAAAAGGAGAGTGGAAGCGGGTCGTCTATTGCAGCTCCGGGCCTCAATCTCGTGACCTGAAAAATATTAGTTATAGGGCGTGAGATAAAATCTCGATGGATGACACTGTCTGTTGTTATACAGATTGACAGAAATCCCAAAATAGTTGAATGTTTTATGCTTTATTCTCATCTTTCGTTATTTACTTCCTTGTTATGGCATTGTGTACATTTGTATAAGGTAATCTTCCGTTATAAAATTTTCATCCTTTAACTTCCGTTCGATTAAGAAATTCATCTTTCTTTACAACAGCTTAGTACATAAATATAGCACATATGAGATGGCACATGATAGTTTCCTATCACATCCGATCTCCGTAATGACATTGTGGAATGGCACGTTTACACGTCCAAGACCCGTAATCATCACTACAACATAACTTAGATTATGTAACACCCCAAAATTGTTACCTATTGTGCATAAAGTGTTACTTAAGTAAAAGTGTTACATATGTAGTGTCACCTATGTAAAAGTGTTACCTAATAAGTGTTACCTAATAAGTGTTACCTAATAAGTGTTACCTATGGTGTTACATAAAGTCATTTATGTTGTATTGCATATTGCGGAATGGCACGCTTACACGTCCGAGACCCGTAATCATATGGGAGGGCACATGATAGTTTCCTATCACATCCGGACCCCGTAAACTTTCTTCAATGGGAGGGCACATGATAGTTTCCTATCACATCCGGACCCGTAAACTTTCATCAATGGGAGGGCACATGATAGTTTCCTATCACATCCGGACCCGTAAACTTTCATCAATGGGAGGGCACATGATAGTTTCCTATCACATCCGGACCCGTAAACTTTCATCACATCATATAGAGGGCGGTAAAATAAAGCTCATCATTGGATGATCACACATTTATAAGTTATGAATTCACATGCTTTTGGTGTTTGCATCTTTTAAGAAAATCTGTTTATGTTTGATTCGGGAAAAGCGACAACAGTCCATATAACATTAACTAGCTATACAGATAGTGTCACCCACCTGGAAACTTTTAAGAGAAAGTTTAACTTCTTGATCGCTTAGGCCTCTCGTACAAACCTCCGGTCTCGAGGTTCCGACCGTACTCTACCTAGCACAATCCGTATGTTTAGTTCGACAAACCTTTGTCCATTAGAAACTTAGGTTCTCGATCTTATCGTGTCTCTCTAAGTCTAGGCTTTGGTATTTAGAAGTACTTTTTTCGTTATCCGATCTTATGGATTCAAACATTTTGGTTTAACAAGATTTCTAGTGTCTTTGTCGGTTCAAGGTTCGGGATTTGGGTTAGTTGGTTTTATTCTATTATAAGAAACCAAATACCACATTCATGGAGTATCACATAAATCGTACATCACATAAGGCATGCTTAGTTTTCTAAAAGTTAAGTAGACTATTGCTCCTAATACTCTACCATTGAAGAAAGTGACACGTAACCATGCATAAATAGAATAAGATACTTAGACTCGTTGGAAAATTATGAAATTTAAGTATGTTGTACATTTTTCAGTGTAGAACAAAGTTTATTAAGGGTTCGAGTTCATTCGAGTTACGGAACTATAGCAGATTTTTAAAATAAGGACTCTAAATTTCTGTCTCGGCAAAACAGTGACCTTAAACTTATAAAATCCATAACTCTTTGTAGAAATATCCAGAAATTATGAAATTAAAACATGTGATGCAGTACCCAAGTATGAACAACTTTCATTCAGGGACCCAAGCCATTTGACTTACGGATTCTGTTCAGAAAAATCGTGAACATTCAATCCATCGTTTGGCTCGGTTACTGAACATGTCTTACGAGAAAATTCATAACTTATTGGATACTCGTTTAAAAATCACCAAATTTTAGAATATTGTTATAAACAGGTTTTAGGACATCCATGAATTTTTCCATAATTTATACAATAGTCTAACTGAATAATAAATTCATGCAACACAGAATAACCCTATGCGTCGAACATCGACCAGGTACTCAGAAAACGAATTTTATCTCATAAAGTACTAAACGAAAAGTCATGATTTTTATTATGATTTACAACGCATCAAGGGGAACATCCCAGATTTTTCCTAGAATTTTATAACTATCAGAAAGGGGAGAAA
Organism: Paraleonurus japonicus; assembly: GCA_030762865.1. Taxonomy (NCBI): domain Eukaryota; kingdom Viridiplantae; phylum Streptophyta; class Magnoliopsida; order Lamiales; family Lamiaceae; genus Paraleonurus; species Paraleonurus japonicus. Next base: position 33,332,720 of record CM061053.1, on the reverse strand, counting down.
TAACAGAAATGTGTCACTGCTCCCAGATTATGCACATTTACGTCACACATATTTCCACGATTTTATTCTCCTTACACATTGACCAGAAAATTATGAAATTTAAAAATGTTGTTCTAGACTTCAAATAATACATCTAGGAATTTTTCCATGATTTTTAAACGGGTGGAAAGGGTCCAAATGAATTTTACAAAACGGGTCAGCAGCTAGGGCATATACTTCGGCAGTTTCATACTTCAAGTATAACTTCACCATTTTGACTCCAAACACCATAATTCCAACTCAAGCACTCCATATAAGATTAAAGCATATCAAAACAAGCTCTTAGGGCTTCCTAAACTATTTTTCCTAAGTCTTCTAAGCTAAGAAGGCATAAGACTAAAAGAAATGGCTAGGAGGCTTACTCCTTGGAGAGTTTCTTCCCTTTCTTGAGAGCCCCAAAGCTTTCCTCTTGGTGTGGGAAATGAAGAAGGGGAAGAGGGGTATTTATAGGGGAAAAGAGAGAGGGGAGGGCCGGTCAAGTGAGGTGGGGAAAGGGAGCAAACTAGGTGATTAATAGACATAAGGCTATAAGGCTAGTTTAGGAGCTAAACCTAAGATTTTGGCAAGATTTTTGGTTAATAGGTACTACTCTCACATGCCTTCACATGGCCGGTTGTTTTGGGGGTTTTGGGAGGGAAATAGGGAGAGGTAGCACACTAGGTAGGTCTTTAGAGTGTGGTTATGGGTAAAGAAAGGTACCATTGGCACTATTCCCCTCTAACCTCCCATGGTCGGTTATTTTTGGGCAATTGGGCTGTCAATTGGCAGCCCACTATTTAATACAAGATTGTGTTCTCGACGTTGAATTTTCGGTATTTTTCGGTTCGAGTTTCGCTCGAAAATTTATTAAAACGCGCGATTGGAAAACAAACATTTTTCATTAGGGTTTTCTTGAGTGTTTCTCACCTTTAAAGGACTCATTGATCATTATTAAACAAATCCGAATTACGGATGTGAGTTCGAAAAGTATCGATAGATTTTCGGGTTGAAAACCGTTAAATCGATTGGAGAAAAATTAAGAAAACCATATAGAATTTAAATCAATCAATAAAATAAATCAAACTTAGAAAATCAAATATAAAACTCTAGGTTTTGGTTTTGGGTTATTACACCTCTCCATGGCCCCAGCTGGGGTCGCCCGGCTGCCGCGCGCGGATGAGGTCGGCGGAGGCCATGTAGTACGCGAACTCCCCATCACGGCCGGATCCTGGGTCGGGGGATGACAACCGCCTCCGGGGTCGCATAGGCCGCGGCCAAGAGGTGCTCAGATTGGCGGCCTCTCTTCCCGGCCAGCCTTCTCGCCCACGGCCGAGCGGCCTCCTCGCGGCTCTGGTCTCTTTCCCTCTCGGCACAGGCAGCCGCGGCCCGTTCGGCCTTCAACCTCTCCGCGGCCGACCTCTCCACCGCCGCCTTCTCGGCCTCCGGCCGCTCTCGGACGACCGCCACCGCCTTCTCACCCTCGGCGCGCTGGCGGGTAACCTCCTCCTTCGACGGCCACCTCGACCTCTCGCTCCCGGAGGCCGCCAGCGCCTTCTCGGCTTCGGCCTGGGCTTTCTCAGCCACGGCCCGTGCTGCGGCCCGGTCCCGCTCCCGGCGGACCTCCCGGCCTCCTGGCCACCTCCGGTCCCGCTCAGTCAGTGCACCGCTCCAGCACGGCGGCACTCAAGACCAGGACCCGGGCGAGCAAAGGCGCTCTCAAGTTCCAGAAGAGTCCGCGTCCACCTCGGTCGTCATGGCCGACGGCATCTTCTCCATGGCCCGGATAACGTAGTCCGGGAGCTCGTCGGGGCCGGGTCTCGCCGGGATGTAAGGAAATCCACCACGGGAGGAGGACGTTTGCGGCCACAGGCCAGAACTCGAAAAGAAAATCCTTAGCATTTCCCCAAAGATCCGAAAACCGAAGAGGGTAAGGGAACGCAACTTACTTCTCGTAAAGGGCGGTGGTCTCGCCCCAAGAAGGAATGATCGTCCGGTCCCACTCGGCTCGGCCTGGGCACCGAGCCGATCTCTGCGGCGCCGGAGGGCTCTCCTCGACTCGAGGCCGCTTACCACGACGGCGGGCGGACGGGCCTTCCACGACCTCAACCGAGGTCTCCCTCACTCTGCGCGCCCCGGGGACGCTGGCTGGTCGGTCGGCTCGAGGCTCGGGCTGGGGCATCCACCACCCGGGCTGGACTCGGGACGACCGGTTCGGCGGGGAGAGGGGCAACGTGCTCGGCGGCGGGCTCGGCGGGCCGGCGGGGCAAGGGCACACCTTCGGGGACATGCCGGCCGCTTCCTCATCTGCCGACTTCTCTTGCCCGCTGGGCTTGCTCGCCTTCCTTACGCGGACCTTCGCCCGGCTGAAGAGATCGGGCACCGCCCGACATGATGACGGAGTGGACGGAACGGAGCGGAGGATAGTTGAAACTGTCACATTCGAGACGGTTAGTTCTCGCCGCCGCGGAATCTAACATAAAGCCACCCGGCTTAAAGTCGGAAATTTTACCGGCGTCCCGCGGAGGTGGCGAGGAAAGTCAAGAATCGGGACTCGAACCTCGATTCGTCGTTGTTGACTACCGAGCACTTCCGGTCGGCAAACGGAATGAGGGTCAGCTTGGCGAGTGCGAGCCGGAAATCGGTGTACAGCTCTCCCTCCTTGGGAACGAACAACTCGCAAAGGGGAGGAAAAATTAGATCGGTGAATAATTGTCCAGAGTTCAAACAAGGAAATCGTACTCTTGGGTTTATGCCGAAAGGCGGATGGGACGCCTAGACTAGAATCAAGGTCGACATCTTGGCGATGCCGAGCCCGCCGACAAAAACCACCTCCGGTGCCGGCCTCGGAGCTTGGAGAGGATTCCATTGAAAACGCCCCACCTGCCCGAGCCCGTATGAACAGCTCTCTCTTGGACTCCGGCAGGTGAAAATGAAGTTCACCTCGGCCGGGTCGGCATCCCGCACATCGGAACTTCCCGGCCAGACAAACAGCGTGAGAAGGTTCATCCACCCGTTGGGATGAACTCAAAAGCGCGACATTCCAGCCGCGAACAAAAAGTAGATATTGGGATGGAGAGGAAACCGGAGCCCCGCCTCCATCATGTGATAATTTACGGCAAGCATCCCCGCGGGGCTGGTCGGGCCTCTCATCGTCGGCGGGTACAAAGAAGTGCACGTCGGATGGGACTCGCCACCTCACCCGCCAGAAGCCAAATCAACCTCGGACACCGAGCTCCGCCTCGCCTCGTCATTGGCCGGCCATTACGAGGCTTCCGCCGTTCGGAACATCCGGCGAGTCCGCTCCGGCGAGCGTAAGGATGCTCCGCAGATATGCCTCGATAGTCAAAGGTGGGGGCCGCCCCGCCATTTATCAATGTATTGCTCCCAGCGGAGTAGGCGATGGTGACCTTCACAGAGGTTTGTTTGCTCGCCTCTTGGTTGATCTCTTCGACCTGAACTCTCTCGCCTCCTCCGTGAGCTCGGAAACCGTAGGGCCTCGGGCGGCCGGCGGGGTCCCAGCCGCACTCCCACCCGGCGGTCCTCTCGCCGCCGCTCCCGGAGGAGAAAAGCTCGGTCACCACCTCCGCCGCGGCCCTCTCCAAATCAACATCACCGGGGCATCCCCGCATCCTCACCGATCCTCATATCGATACCTAAATCGGCGAGACCGCGAATGGGGCATCCCCACTGTCCCCAAACTACCTCCACCGGTGGAGGCGGCGCTGACCCTCTGCACGGCCAAAGGTCCGATCCGAGCATCTCGGTCGGACAGCCCGTATCTCCGGGGTGGCGTCGCCATCCTCCCCGGGAAGATTCTCCTCTCACGGTGGCTCCACGTGCACGGCGCCGCCGAACCAATCCCTCGGGAAGAAGCCCTCTCGATCTCACCATATCGATCGGAGAAAATGAAAAGATAAACAGAAAAGAAGAGATTTTTTCAAGAGATAAAGGGAAGTTACCGTTCAAAACGCTATTTGGAAGCTTGGACAATGAAGAAACGGAAGAAATGCACCGAAACCTCTCGAAGAAGCTACGAAGATCACTCACAACGCTCCGAAAATCACACAGGTAAGAAGTTTAAAGTGATGAAGGAGACTCCTATTTATAAAAAGCGGGAAGGACCTCCCCGCAAAATCCCCGTAAACTTTTCGAATTCTCGGGGGCAAAAGCGCGATTATTTTCGCGAAAGGTCATGACTGCTTTTGGCACCATGGGGGCATGCCACGTGTCTCGCGCGTGGTGGTTAGAGGTAGTCACCTCCAACCGCCACGCGCCCGCCAAAAATCGCTTTTTGCAGAGCACGTGGTGTAAATGACCCCTTGTCAAATCCAACCGCCATTTTCTCCAAGTCCAAATCCAAGTCCCATCGGTAAAAACCCGTGGGGTACTCGGCAGGGGAGCTCGGCAAGAAAGGCGAACAACTCTCCAAGAGACCAGCTCGGCCTTCGAACTCCTCGAGACCGAACTCATGGGGCAATTGTTGTACGACGATTTATTCACCCCTTGGCCCAATGGCGACCGGACCGGCCCACCCGAGCTCGGCGCGACCGTAAGATTTCGGCCCTCCAGCGACCGCCGGGTCGTGACGGACCGACTTCGGCTATGTCCGGAGAGCTCGGCCCGTCTGGGTGAGCTCGGCACGTCAGAGATTGGCTCGCCGGGGTCGGGCAAGCAAACTCGGCCGGGCAGCCGACCTCCGGCCACGCCCGCCGAGGATCCCGCCCGCCTGGCCGAGGCGGGCTTGCCTGCCTCGCGAGCCGAACAATCCTTCGAGCGACAAAGTCGCGGTTACAATACCGGATGGCAGCGCGGCGAGGACCCCGCCACCCAAGCTCGGCAAGGGCGACGCCTTGTCATCCACGCCACGCCCGAAATAGTATCAAGTACAAGATATCCGACTCCATTTAAGGTCAACTTATCCCGTAAAGGCAAGAATATCCCTCAGCCATCAAGATCCCCTGCCAGGGGGACACCGGCAGGATGTGAGTGGCTAGCCGCCCGCTCTGCAGCGGGCGGGTACATCTCAATTAATTAGAGATAGTACAACATTTATGTTGATTTGTACTTTATTGTACCTTTGGACTGCCAAAAAGGCAACCAAACCCATGTATAAATAAGACCTATAAGGCATAATAAACGGATCTCAAAATCCATCTTTAGCTGGGACTAACACTCCCAAAGAAACCTTGTGTTCTTACTTGCTTTCCTCGCTTTAAATTCCCCATTTATTGCTCATTTATTGCTCATCATTTCTATTGATTGTTCTTGGGTGTTTATCATAATAAATGCTCCATCAATATTGTTTTAACCGATCAAAAGCCACATTAATCACTCACAAATATTTCGGTTAACAACACCTCTGTTGTTAACCGAAATATTAATGAGTGAATGATGTGGCTTTTGATAGGTTAAAACAATAATGATTGGGGTATTGATGATAATAAATACCCAAGAATAATCAAAGGTAATAATGAGCAATAAATGTGGAAATAAATGCAAGAAAGCAAGTGAAGAACACAAGGATTGTTAGGAGTGTTAGTCTCGAAGCTTAAGAGTGGATGTTTCAGATCCGTTTATCAGGCCTTGTAGGTCTTATTTATACATGGTATAGGTTGTCTTTTAGGCAGCATAAAAGGTACAAAAAGGTACAAAATATAATTGTGTACTCGCCCGCACTGGCAGCGGCCGCCACTCGCTGTCAGTCACCGCCCTCCGGCAGGGATTCTTTGTCGGCCGGGGAATTCCTTTCCTTTTTGGGCAAGGTTGACATTAAATTGGGACTGCTACTCTTTACTTGGTACCTCTTTGGTGGTGGCTTGGTCGGCAAGCCTCGATTTGTCGAGCTTGGTCGGTGGTGACCTCGCCGTGCTCGCCATCTTGTGCCGAACTTGGGAGCTCGCCTTGCTTGGGCTCGCCCGCTCGTTGTATGGCCGAGCTCGCCTCGGCGGGGCGAGCGAGTTCCTCGGCAGCCGAGCCGGGAGGGTCCGACCCACTCGGGCAGAGCTTGCTCGCCATGCCCTGGCGAACCGGTCTCTATGGGCGCCGAACTTATCGGGGTCCGGTCGGGCTTGCTCGCCATGCCCCGGCGGGCTGGTCCTTGGAGGGCCGAGCTCCTTTGGGCTTGGCCGAGCTGGTTGGGCCGGCCCACTTGGTGATGGGCCTTGAGTCGAATAATTTGTCATACAACAACCGCAATTGAGGATTTTGAAGAATTCTTCACTATTTGTTAAAAAGAAAAAAAAATTCCACTATTAATAATGCGTATAATGCAATGAAAAGCTTACTATAAGGAAAATGAATATTCCCCTATGAAACATATATACACGATATATCAATTCATATATTTAGTTTATTTATGACCAATTTCTTATTTTATTTCTTTTTTTTTTTTTTTTACAGATTTGTATTTTGAAAATTATGATTGGTATTTTCGTTGCTTTATGTTTTATTTTTTCGAAGATTATTAATTTTTTTCAATATTTGTTGTCATTTCTTCTATATGTGGTTGATAGGTTTAAATAGTTAAAAATTTCACAAATTATTAACCAAATTTTTTTACAAAAATATAAAATTGAATTCCTATTTTTTATGATGTATTTTAGGAGGAGGTTGAGTGAATTTTGTAATGATATATGAAAATATAATATTTTGTTTAAATCAAATAAATAATAGAATTAAAATTGAATTAATTACATATTGATTAAAAATATATCAAATTGATATTAATTATAATCAAGCTTATCATTAAAGTATTTATTGATAATTTAGCTCTATATATTATGCAACCTATGATACTTTAATATTTATTATTTCAAAAATTTGTTATTATTTTATACCGAAATTATATAGGCAAAATAATTTAAAAATAAAAACTAAACTGTTGATTTCTTAGAAGAGAGTATATTATATTTTTAAGCTAAATTAAACTATTTAAAAATGGTGTATATTTAAAATATATATATATATATATATATATATATATTGAGTCTCTAGAGTCAAAATGAAAAGATAATTGAATTTTTGTGTCTTAGTTCCGATGGGAGACGATGCAATTATACAAATAATATTTGATGCAGTAAAAATAACAGGCCCAACTACACGTAGGACCCAAAGATATTCAGCCCAATAGGGCCCAATGACGTAACCGAATACCCTCAATAGAGGGAGGAAAACTCGAGGTGGGCTTAAGCCCGGACTAATCACGAGAGAGGCCGCAAAGCTCGAACTCGGCTATATGCAGGCCACGAGGCCCAAGCCTGGGTACAGATAGGCCGTGAGGACCAAACCGGCTACAGCAGCCACGAGGTCCAAGTGCAGGTATAGGTAGGGCATGTGAAGCCCAAACCTAACTACAGTGGGCAAGGCCCAATCGAGAATTGAAGCCCATAAGTTGATATTAATCAAGCCCATACGGGCGAATTATCCGATAAGACCGAGGAAACGTGAGCAAGAACGATCAATTGAGAAGATTAAAGCCTAAGTCAAGGAATATTCCCCATATTTTTCATTGGATCGGGTCCAACTTCTCTCCAGTGGAGGGAAATCGTAGGTACAATCGGTTTTCTTGAGAGAGAAGATATCAAAGAACAACATCATTAGAGAACGTGCAGATAATGCCAAGAAACTGTGATAACGGTTATTAATCCTAAATTACGTATAAATAATACACCCGAGAAAGGAAGTAACGGTATCGAATAACTGTCACTCTTACTTAGCTACTTCTTGCGTACTTTCTTGAGTGTTTTCCGGTGATCCGACTCGAGCGTCGGAGTGCCTACGCCGGAGAACCCTCCGGCGTGTTTTTATAGGTACGTTCGGGAAAAGCTAGGGATTACACTACGTAAAGGCTTTACCCACGTGGAATCCAGTCGGTTTTACGCATCAATTGGCGCCATCTCGTGGGAAAGAAGAGGCTGAGACGTGAGTTTCAACTTCTTTTCTATCATTTCAAAGAAAGATATCATGACTAGTGAATGTGCACCCATGAGACCGATTGTACTAGTACCGGCTCGGGGAAGGACAGCCCCTACAAATCCAACTCGGGGAAAAGTCTGCATCCAACCCCGTGCCACCTGTTCCTCGTGCCCAACACCGGAGGAATACGACTTGTACGGTGGTGCGAGACGAAAACTCAACTCCTGGTCGGCGCCACCCCGGGAGTAGTGAGTCGCTAGAGAGAGAGAGGCTAACCTACCAGATTCTTCCACTGCGAATCCGTAAGGAATCCCTATAGCCGGGTCCCAGGAGCAACCAATACTCCATCGAGGGGACACTTCAAAGAATGCCGTAACTAGCTGCCCCCGTCGCTTCTTTCTCGGGAGCAATGGATGATATGATAGCCCGATCCGTGGCAAGAGCAATGATGGAGGGGGAAGGACCCCACCTGCAAGAAGGACAAGAGAAGCAGACCGAGAAACCCGCCTGCTCGTTCTCACTGGGGAGTAGGCAGACGAGCATCAAGTAGAACGAAGAAGAGAGGTGGAATCCGAAACTTGGAGGAGGTCCCGGGAGCAAGAAGTCCAAGAAAGGAGATCGGCCAATTCCCTGCACCAAGGGAGGCTGGTCCGTAAGATGCCGCACAGGGAGAGAGACAGCCCCCTACAACGAGAGTGTAAGATCGAGGATGAGGAAGAGGGTACAGAGATACCCAAATAAGCCATGAAGGACCAAATCATGTCCCCGAGAAAAGATGGATAATATGAAACACCAGATGGAGAACCGGGTTAGTATGCCTAGACCCGTTACAGTTGTCAATTTACCGAGAATATCTTACGGTGATGAATTGCCTAGCAATTATAAACCTCTTCATTATGAATATGATGGTACGATCAACCCTATGACCATTTGGTTAGATTTGAAAGCGGCCCAAAGAAGGTTTAGCCAGTGAGGCCTAATTCCATTGGCTCTTTCGAAAGCTTGAGAGCTATTTTTGTACCACTTGCAAGACGAGGAGACAACCTAGAGCTACATTGACATTGTTCAACATAAAACAAGGAGAAAATGAGAGCTTACGGGCCTTCATGAAGAGATTCAATCAAAGCGGCACTGGAAGTCCCAACCACCACCCCAAAGTCAAGATTAATGCTTTCACCAAAGAACCTCCGAGATGGAGGCCTATTCTCCTCTCTCGCGAAGAAGACGGTTCGAGACATTTGATGAGTTGCCGAGAAGAGCAGAGAAATATGTCACACCGGAAGAAGTGAGAAAGGCAAAGAGAGTAGAGGTCAAACCAGTGGACTCGAGAAAAAAAAAAACGTCAGCCAAGAAAGGCTCAACGATCGAGCCGCAGAAGGCGGCAAATCTGACCTCACTCCAGTTTGACAAATACACCCCCTAAAGCCGAAACTCATGGAATTATTAAAGGTAGCATCCACCACCTAGAAATGAAGTTTCCTTGGACACGATCCAGAGGGTCAATGAGGCCCAAGTCGGATAAGTTTTGTCGCTTCCATAACGAATATGGGCATGACACTAATAATTATTTTCACTTATGTGATGAGATTGAAATGACGATTCAAGCAGTCATCTTAAAGAATTTATTTACAGAGATCGGGCCGGCCTGTGGGGCAAAAGAAAGGAGACTGATGACATAGTCAAGAGAAAGGAAAGATGATTGAAGGGAGGCAGGAGGAGAGACCCTCCCGTAAGAGAGGACTAATCCAAATGATAGTAGGAGGTCCAAATTGAGGGAGACTAATTCCGTGCACGAAAAGCCGGAGAGAGGATCCTAAGGAGAGAGGTAGGAGAAATGTCAAGCGAGATGAATCGAAGGAGGTAGGTCATTCACCCCGGATTCATTTTGGTCCAGAGAATGGAGGCCTCGGGAAGGAAGACCACAGCGATGCTTTAGTCATCACAACAGGATGTGGTTGGGTACACTGTTGCGAGGATCTTCGTAGACACAGTGAGCTCATCAGACATTATTTTCTTGAAATGCTTCAAGAAAATGAATTTGAATGTGGAATTACACCGTGGATACTACGCTATATGGATTTACAGAGGGAGCGGTTCACCCCCTTGGTCGTAACCCTCCAAGTGGAGTCAGGCGAAGCTCCACGGAGGAGGGTAGTAATGGCAAATTTTTTTATTGTTGGTGTACTCTCATCTTATAACATGATCTTTGGTAGGCCAAGATTGAATTTGTTTTAGGTGGTCATATCAACCTATCACATGAAACTCAAGTTTCTAGTGAATGATGAGGTGGGTGAAGTAGCCGGTGACCACTGCAGCCTAGGAAATGCTACGTAGAGGCAAGAAAGATGGCCGATAAAGTGCCGCATCGCAGCCTTGAAAAGAGACAAGGATGTGGATCGTGAATCCAAGAGATGTAAGATCACGGAGGAAGTTGATCCTCCAAAAATGAGAGTCAAGAACAATTGATGATGGTCGAATTGTATCCAGATAAGAAAGGGTACACAACGAGGATTGGGGCCCACTGGAGCCGACTGAGAAAGAGCCGATAACAGCCTTTACAAAGAAATGCAGATGTGTTTGCTTTTTTCTTTCTCTAACATGACAGTATTCCGGAGGAGGTGGCCATTCACCACCTCAACGTGGATCCTAAAGCCAAGCCAAGAAAGAAGAAACCGAGAGTCTTCGGACCGGAAAAGAATGCCATTATGAAGGCAAGCGGAGAAGTTGCCGGAGGCGTGACATGTTAAGTGAATCTAGTTTCCCACCTAGTTATCCAATGTAGTGTTGGTGGCAAAACCAGGGGGAAATGGAGAATGTGCATAGATTTTCGAGATCCGAACAAAGCATGCCCTAAGGATCATTACCTCTTGCCCAGGATTGACTAAATGGTCAATTCTACATCCTGGATTTGAGTTGCTAAGTATGATGGACACCTACCAAGGCTACCATCAAATACAGATTTTCCCTCCAGATATTCTAAAGGTAAGTTTCATTATTGCTAGTGAAACTTTTTGTTATAGTAGAATGCCCTTTGGACTAAAGAATGCAGGAGCAACCTATCGAGAGAATGGTTGACAAGATGTTAAAAACAGCTAGGGAGAAACATGGAGGTTTACGTAGATGACATGGGTAAAAGTGTGAAGGCGAATGGACATGTCGCCGACCCGGAGGAAGCTTTTTCATGCTAAGGTTGAATGGCATGAAGCTGAATCCAGCCAAGTGTTCTTTTGGAGTGAGGTCCGGAAATTCCTCGGATACATGGTGACCCAGTGGGGTATTGAAGTTAACCTTGCCAAGGTGAAAGTTGTGCTTGACATGCAGCCCCCACGAATATCAAGGAGCTGCAGAGACTAAATGGAAGGATTACATCATTAAGCGTATTCACACCCAAATCAGAGAGAGGAGCCACCCCTTCTTTAGGATTCCGAGGAAGGGATCCAGATTCAAGTGCGATGAACGATGCCAAAGAAAGGCGTTTGAGGAGCTTAAACAAAGACTGACCCAATTACCTACGTTGATGAAGCCAAAACCAGGGGAGACACTTTACCTTTACCTCTCTCAGAGGTGGGGTCTCACTTAGCTGGTCCGGTGAGGGAGGAGGGGTCAACTTAGAAACCTGTTTACTATATCGAAACTAATTCAAGGTGTAGAAGAGAGATACTCGGAGATAGAGAAGGCGATCCGACTATAATTGTCACGGCCCAAAGGTTACGACCTTATTTCTTGCCACATAAGGTCATCGTTCGGACTAATTATCTTCCGAAATAGGTAATTGGCAGAGCTTATCTCTTAGGAAGGATGGTCAAGTGGGCCGCCGAAATGGGGGAGTATGACATGGATTTTGAACCACGGAGGACTATCAAAGCACAGGCCTTGTCGACTTTATTCAGAAGGTACACGTGTGCAGCAGAAGGAGAATGGAGAGTATACGTGGACGGCTCTGTATCCATGCAAGGTTACGGAGAGTCGGGATCGTGATCATTGATCCAGATGGCCAGGAAACACAAGTTGCAGTGAGGTTTGAATTCATTACCTTAAACAACGGAGCTGAGTATGAGGCCTTGATTCGAGGAGCAGAGATGGCCACAGAGCCGGGAGCAGGTCGGGTGGTCATATTTTCGAATTCCCACTTGTAACCCAAAGAAAGTTACAGGGGGTACGAAACAAAAGACGAAAATGATAGTCTATCTCTACCGAGTAGCGGAGTCAGCAGTGGAAGATTCAGTTCTTTTGAGGTTAGACAAATACCTCGAGAAGAAAACTCCGCAGCGGATAGCTTTGTCCAAGCCGGCGAGTTCCGCAACACTGCAGGAGGGGGATGATTACCCGGTGACTGCAGGCGAAGCTACAGCTTCCTCTCGCAGGGGTCATCGAGTGAAGATGATTGGAGAACCAGCATTTACCGAGTGTTGCAAAACCCGGAGAGCCGCCAAGATAAAAAGAAAGCTCTTAAATAGAGAATCGATACATGATGATCGGAGATAAGATGTACCGGTGGTCCTTCACGCAGCCTTACTTGAGGTGTTTATCCCCTCAAGAAGGGAGGTACGTTATTAAGGATATCCATGAAGGTTGTTGTGCTTTGACCATGCGAGGCGGCTCGAGCAATAGTTTGGAAAGCCTTGAGGGTTGGATATTTTTGGCCTACCATGATCCAGATGCCAAAGATTGGGTAAAGAAGTGTAAGAAATGTCAAAAGCATGGCTGCCTTATCCACCTCCCCGCAGAGGAGATGGGGCCATGCACTCGCCATGTCCCTTTGCGAAATGGGGATAGACTTGGTGGGCCCATTCCCAATTGCCGTGGGCCAGCGGAAGTTTCTAGTGGTAGCAATGGATGGACTACTTTAGCAAGTGGGTCGAAGCTATACCTCCAAATGAGGATCGAGGAAGGTAATATAATCAAATTTTTATGGCGATATATTTGCTGGGTTTGGCATACCCAAAATCCTAGTATCGAGATAATGGGACCTAGATTATGGGAAATATGGTACGGGAATGGTGTGATAATCAAGATCATTCAGAGGTTCACTTTGGTGGCACACCCTCAAGCCAATGGCCAGTGGAAGTCACCAATAGAACCATTGTAAATGGGATACGTGCCCGGTTGGATAAAGTCGGAGGGAGGTGGGTAGATGAGCTTGAGTCAGCCTTTGTGGGCTTTTTGAACCACCCCAGAGAGCCAACAGAGGAGTCCCCTTTACCTAGTATAGGGCAACATGCAGCCATACCTTCCGAAGTGGGGATGGAGACACATCGTCTAGCCCACTTCCGTGAAGGTAGAAATGAGGAATTGATGATAGAAAACCTGTACATGCTAGAGGAGCGTGAAATGGCCCACCCGAAAGCCGAAAAATACAAGAATCGCATAAAGGCTGCTTATGACCAGGAAAGTCATAAGTCGGAGGTTTGAAGAAGGAGACCTGGTCCTAAGACAAGCCGATGCATTGAAAAATATTGGAAAGCTCGATCCAAAGTGGGAAGGGACATATAAGGTGATTAAGGTCCACAGAGGGGGAGCTTATGAGTTGCAAGACATGGATGGAAATCGATCGCTAAACCTTGGAATGTCTGCCGATTGAAGAAGTTTTACACTTGAAGAAAGTACCCACCTCGCTACAAGTAGGTGGTTCATTTTCTATCTTAGAGTTGCTTTGTTTACGTCATTTGAATTCTTAGTTTGATGTAATTTCGTTCCACCGGTACTCTTTTTCCCTCAGATGCGGGTTTCCCACCGGGTTTTACGGTTGGGAGGTTTTTTAAAGAGGCCGGCCAAGTGAGTTCTTGACATGTATTGAACAATTATGGTTAATGGAATAAATTTGTTTATCAATTAATGAAAGAAATTCTTCATTATTCATGAGTTCGCCAGTTTATTCTTTCGGTGATTACGATTGAGATGATATGATTTTGAACTATTTAATACAATTGAATTACAACACACGGTCGATTGTATGAGAATTGATAACTTTCAAAAAATTAAATCAATGAGTAAAATGCACGAAAGCATTTAATGAGAAAAACAAACATGATGAATATGTGCAAGATACATTGACATCGATCAATATAAAAAGAAGCTAAGAGACAAATAAGAACACTAAGTTAAACCTACGTAAAAGGTTTAACCCACCTAAACCCAGAGAGGGTTACGAGAAAAGAAGCTAAGAGATAGCTTGAAAAACTAAGTTAAACCTATAGAAAAGGTTTAACCCACCTAAACCTAGAGAGGGTTACGAGAAAAGAAGCTAAGAGATAGCTTTGAAACACTAAATTAAACTTGCGTAAAAGGTTTAACCCACCTACGAGAAAAAAAGGTAAGAGATAGCTTGAAACACTAAGTTAAACCTACGTAAAAGGTTTAACCCACCTAAACCCAGAGATGGTTACGAGAAAAGAAGCTAAGAGATAGCTTCAAACACTAAGTTAAACTTACAACAAAGGTTTAACTCACCTATGAGAAAAGAAGCGAAGAGATAGCTTCAAAACACTAAGTTAAACCTATAGAAAAGGTTTAACCCACCTAAACCTAAAGAGGGTTACGAGAAAAGAAGCTAAGAGATAGCTTGAAACACTAAGTTAAACCTCGTAGAAAAGGTTTAACCCACTTACGAGGAAAAAAGTGAAGAGATAGCTTGAAACACTTAGTTAAACTCGTAGAAAAGGTTTAACCTACTCGCGAGAAAAGAAGCTAAGAGGTAGCTTAGAAACACTAAGTTAAACATGTAGAAAAGGTTTAACCCACCTACGAGAAAAGAAGTGAAGAGATAGCTTGAAACACTAAGTTAAACCTACGAGAAAGGTTTAACCCACCTAAACCCAGAGGGGTTTACGAGAAAAGAAGCTAAGAGATAGCTTGAAACATTAAGTTAAACCCGTAAAAGTTTAACCCACCTCTCGAGAAAATAAGCTAAGAGATAGCTTTGAAACACTAACTTAAACTCTACGAGATAAGGTTTAGCCCACCTAAACCCGTAAAAGAGTTACGAGAAAAGAAGGTAAGAGATATCTTCGAAATACCAAGTTAAACCCGCAGATAGTGGTTTAACCTACCTAAACCAGAAAAGGGTTGCGAGAAAAGAAGCTAAGAGATAGCTTCAAAAACTAAATTAAACCCATAGAAAAGGGTTAACTACGAGGAAATAACTACGAAAATACAAGGCCGAGCCCATGAACAAGGGCTTACCAAACCTGAAAGGGTTGTAAGATCCGTTTAAGGTATAGTTTTGACAAAATTTAACCTAAACTCAAGGAAGGGTTTGGCCAACCTAAACCCAGAGAGGGTTACAAGGAGAAAAAGCTAAGAGATAGCTTTGAAATCGACCTATAGAAAGGGTCTTAACTACCCGAACCTAATAAAGGTTTTAGGGAGCAAAACAAGATTAGCCTATACAAAGGTTTAATTAAGCTAAACCTAAATAAAGTTTTCACAACTAGAGTCAAAAGGAAACATTGGAAGTGCGTCGCCTAAAGGGTTTTGATTAAATTCAACACTGTGAGAATTGCACGAACGATTTGAGATATAGCTCGGAGAAAGCCTAAGTTAAACCTACGAGAAGGGTATAAACTTACCTAAAATGAGAAAATGCCTTTTCTCAAGAAACTAAGTTAGGCCTATAAAGAAGTTCAATTCAGCGGAAGCCTAAAAGAGAGGGTTTCATAGTAAAAACTCAAGCCGATCTCGAGGGTTGGAGTATATTCAAGCCTTAGAGAAATCGCATGATAGAAGAATCTAAGACATGGCTCGAGAAAGCCTAGGTTCAACCTCTAAAAGAGGTCTTAACCAGTCCAAACCTGGAAAAGGTTTCTTCGAAAGGAAACTATGTTAAATCTAGAGAAGGGGTAACTTCAAGTTTAGAGAAGCTATTTAGAAAAACCCCTCGACTACAAAGTCAAGGGAGAATCGAGAACTGGGTTCCAGCAGTAACCTAAGGCATAAACCCTTAAAAATGAAAAAGGGGGAATTCTAAGCGAGATAGGTCATCAATCTACGTGAGAGAGCCTATACTTATGCCGCAACTAAGGTATTCTTTGTAGCAAAATCATGCATTCGAACTAACAATACCTTAGAGGCTAACAGCTTTTAAAACATGCGAAGAGATGCAGATAACAAAGCATACATGCACAACTCTAGGCAAGGGAGGACATAAGCTATTTAGCAAGAAAATAACTCCCGACAAGGGAGGATAAATACTAGCTACGACAACAAACTCCCAAAGAAGGGAGAGTAAGCGACATGTATAAAGATCAACTCCCGGCAAGGGAGGAAGATGTACCAATTCATCACAAAAAGCCCCCGACAAGGAGGCAATAGAGTTCAAAATAAAACTCCCAACAGAGGGGAGAATAGAATTCGAGTGCTAAACTAGCACATAGAACAGAAAATAAAATTGTTTCATTACATAAAAAGAGATTGTTTTAAAGAGAGTTACTGGGAATGGTCAGGAGTTCTGGGTTCTTTTTATCTCGGTGGCAAGCAGATCCTCGGCCCCTCTCCATCTCCATAGCCCATTGCATGCAAGCCTCCTCCCGAGAAGTTGGAATCTCGGCGGTAATGGGGCATAAAGGCTGCGCAACAGAGGGCATCCGCAGAGGTCACCTCTATCTTCATCGGATCGTAGACAATCTGTCCAGGACCGGGACCACCGGTCCTCCTTGATAGACCTGGAAGGGTCGCCTTTGAAATGCGAGAGGAGTGGGCATCGCGGCTAGAGGGCTGGTCTTATCAAACTCCCCTGCGAAGAAGGGATCGGCCTCTTCACGGCCGCATCAAAGCCATACTCGTAGAAAAATCTAATGTAGGGGCCCATATCTCCAAGAAAGCTTGGATGATCCGTGATAGAATCTCCTCGTACTAGGCCATAAAGCATGTAAAAAACATTGGTCGGGCTCGTAATAGAAGAGAGTCTTCAAACAAGACTTTGCCCTCCACCGTGGCCTTTGATGAATTTGAAGCTCTTGCAGGCATAGTGAACGGACAGATCGTTGGTCTCTTTCTCGGCGGCCTCACGGGCTGTCCTGGGCTTTTGCTAACTCCCCTTGGAGGGAGGATAGATCAGCTTCTAGCTTCTTCACGCGGAGAGAGGCGAGGGAGGCCTTCTTCTTCTCGGCCAAGAGGGAATCTTCCAAGTCCTTCAATTGGGAGGAAGGAAGAGAATTGGAAGGACCCCAAAGGCCGGAGAGCAAGACACCTAGCTATGACAGATTAGAGTTTGTGATTAGAATTCGAAGAAGAAAATATAATAGACAAAGGAATGTAAGGCAATGTGATATCACTCGAGCAAAATGGCTTGGCACTGATGTCCAAGGCTGGTCGGGAGGAAGGCTTAATAGTCTTTCACAATCTTGGGCACACCACCACCGAAAACCCGCCGGCGCTTTGGCCGAGGAGTAGATATTGTTAGATCAAGAATGTTTTGATGAGTTAAAAGAAGGTTCGGATGATCGACTACTATGAAGAACAAATGAGACCGAGTCCGAGTACTAAGCCGATCGTACTAGGTCATCAATTGAGCAAGTCACCAAGACCGGAAAATTGCAAGTCATCCTGAGACAAGCTCAAATCTAGTCATCTGCAAGAGACGATTATGAAGAGCTCGACGAGGTCAAGACAAGCCGAGTAGAATAAGAAAGGCGAAGTCTTCACCAAGTCACCGCAGACGAGTAGGTCAAAATCACCGAGGAGCAAGCAGCTTTCAAGATTAAGTTTGTTGAGCAGCTTTCGCTTTGTTAGAACCGACTAACAAATTAACTATCTTTTCAGACTTATAAATAGGTCTAGATTTTCATTTTCAAAATAACTTTTCAACGTTGCACATATTACGATTTACGATTACTCTCTATTTTCAGATTTCACAACAAATTCACAAGTTTTCGTAAGAGTTTTTCAAATCAATTCTAAGTGTTTGTAGAACACTTTCCTTGTAATCTTCAAATTCCACTACTCACCGTAATAGTTAGATTCAAGAGAAGAAATTAGGATTTTGAAGATCCGAAGGAATCTGTAAGTCGTAAGTTGTAAGTCGATTGTAAGTAAGTAAGTAGTAAGATGGTCCCTTCTTCAAGTTGGAGAAGGAGAGTGGATGTAGGATTATTCATAATCCGAACCACTATAAATTCTCGTGTTCTTTATTGCTTTACTTACTTTTCTCAATTTCAATTTCACTTTATTAATCAAAGATTAAATCTCAATCAAAGTTAAAACTAAAATATCAGTTTGCTTTTGATCTTGATCAAGTTGAGTTTAAAAAAAAAAGAATTTTTGTGCTACTTGAGTGTTTTTGAATAATTTTTAAAAGGTTTGTAAAAATTAAAAAATCTATTCAATCACCCCTTCTAGATTTTTCCTAGAAGGTTAATTCAAGTTTTCTCTAAGATACTCAAAAGTGGGACCAACGAGATATCCACATCAATCGGGGTAGAGGAGAGACCACTGGCTTTGTCTAGTAGGGTACTTGTGACGGAAAGTATCCTTTGAGGGAGAGAGCTTTGGCACAGAGGCTTTACCTTTGCCGGTCTTGGACTTCTTTAGGGAGGAGCATCAATCTCTGGATTTTCCACAGAGCCTGATCGGGAGAAGAAGGGGGTACGTTCGCGGTATCACCTTGTGGGATAACGGAAGGAGGAGCCGAGTCGAGGAGTCTTTGGAACCCTCCGTAACCTTCGATACCACAACATGTCCGAAAGACAAAGAATGAGATTAATCAATGGTAATCACATTTGTGTTATACGAATAATGTATATTTACCATATTCCTAGTTCAAGAGGAACCCTCACGTAATCAATTTAAAGTGGAAAAGGAGGCGGGGTTGAAGCAAAGCCCGGGTAGGTGAAAATATCCGTGAGTATGTACGTGGGCATTCAAGATTCGAATTACCTAGCGGTTAGTGGAAGAAGAAATATGATTAGGAGGAGTCAAGGAGAAGGGTTCTTATAAACCCATCGTTGATTCTTGAATGGCCAAGGCTTATCGGGAGTTATGAAAACATAGTGATTGCCCCATTCCTTGTTAATGTTGGGAACCTTGCCAAGGAACGAGCATTTTCCTTTCACCCTACCGCTTATATAGTAGGAGCGGCTAACGGTTTTGCAATTATATTGTGAGAAGAATAATTCAATGGATGGTCTCCTTCCATTTCCTTTAAGAAGGATGTAGAAAGAGATCATCATCGAATGGCATTTGGGGCAAATTGATTGAGAGGAATGCCGTAAATATTCAATATCTAGCACAAGAAATTGGGAGGAGGAAGGCTTAGCCCACCTTCGAACTAGGCTTGCCAAAAAGCTAAGGTAGGGGGAGTCGCCAAGTTAGGACATTCCCCAATCAGAAGGGATAAGGCTATATTCCGAGGTGATGTAATCACCGGAAAGAAGATCATGTAGGGCTTTTCTCGAGAGTTTTGAGGGCCCAAAGAAAAGAATCCCAGAATCGAACCCTATCTACCTCCGGAGAGGAAGAAGAAACGGAGGGGAATCCCTAGAGGGGTTGGGGATTGGAGAATGATGAGAACTACGAGATGAGTTACGAGCGTCGAAAACGGTTTTTGAGGAACTAGACCGAGACATTACTAGGACCTTATGAGAGAATAAGATTATGAAAAGGAAGTTTACCTCGGATAGTGAGAAGGAGTCGAGGTAAAGATTGGAGAGTGTGTTCATGGAGGACTTGCAGAGAAGAAATCACGAGAGGAATGAGAATTTAGAAGGGAGAAAGAAGAGGAATAGTAAATGAGGTGATTTGAAATAAAGAGGGAATTGATGGAAGCGTGTATCAATAACCAAAATCAAGAGCAGATGCATGCTCGATACTGGCAAGTGCGGAAACCGAAGAGTCGCTAGACTCCAACAGCTAGCGAGAGGATGTACCCTCGGAAGTCAAAGTCAGCGGGAGGATTTCCAAATCTTCCTTACTCTAGTGAGCTCCGAGATTGCTCACCAGAGTAGGGGAAGTGGTTGATTCGGATAAAAATAACAGGCCCAACTACACGTAGGGCCCAAAGATATTCACCCAATAGAGTCCAATGACGTAACCGAATACCCTCAATAGAGGGAGGAAAACCCGAGGTCGGGCTTAAGCCTGCACTAATCACAGAGAGGCCGCAAAGCCCGAACCTAGCTACAGCGGGACACGAGGCCCAAGCTTGGGTACAGTAGGCCGTGAGGCCCAAACCTAGCTACAGCTGGCCACGAGGCCCAAACTCCGGGGTACAGTAGGCCGTGAGGCCCAAACCTAATCGGGCAGTGGGCCGCAAGGCCCAGACCTAAAATGCGTGTGGGCCGCGAGGCCCACGAGAATTGAAGCCCATAAATTAATATTAATCAAGCCCATACAGTGAATTGTCTGATAAGACCGAGGAAATATGAGCAATAACGATCGCTTGAGAAGATTAAGGCCCAAGTCAAAGAATATTCCCCATTTTCTTCATCGATCGGGTCCAACCTCCGTCCAAGGAGGGAAATCGTAGGCACAATCAGTTTCTTGAGAGAGAAGATATCAACAAACGATATCATGAGAGAACGTGCGGGATAATGCCAAGAAACCATGATAACGGTTATTACTCCTAAAGTACGTATAAATAATACACTCGAGGGAAGTAACGGTATTAAATAACTATCACTCTTACTTAGCTACTTCTCTGCGTACTTTCTTGAGTGTTTTCCGATGATCCGACTTGAGCGTCGGAGTGCCTACGCTGGAGAACCCTCCGGCGTGTTTTTGCAGTACGTTCGGGAAGAGCTAGGGATTGCACTGCGTAAAGACTTTACCCACGTGGAACCTGTGGGGAAACGGGCCCAGTGTCTTTTACGCATCAATGTTGTTTACAAAAAAATTTAAAATTATAATTACAAGTATAATTTTGTTATATGAATAGATAGTGTATTATAAATATTTAAATTCAACTTTTTAGTTTACATATATTTTTTTCCTTTTATTATCCCACGAAATTTGCAGCTCTGATACTAGTACGAAATATTACTATATTGATATCAGGCATAAGACATGCCTAAAATTAGAGTATGGATTACGACAGATCAATCATAAAAAATTAAAATCAGACATATTAGAGGTTCCTTAACCAATTACTATGAGAGTAAACCGATGACATCCTGTTTTTGGAGCTTAGCCAAAGACATGTCTGAAAAACTTTGATTCTCATAACGGTTTCGTGGATAAAGTAATTGAAACAATTCTGTCTTATTTAAAAGTTCAACTTTATAAAAAATATAGATTTAATTTAGAAAAATATAGATTTAATTCATTTATGTTAATTTTTCTAACATTCTCCTTATTCATGAACTGCATGCTCAACTTTCCCTATATGGAGGAGGCCGGCAAACATATAAACAATTTAATATACACAAAATTTATTGTGAAAGAGTTTCATAATATTATAAAATTAATATAATTATATTTATTCATAACATTAATTTAGTAATATTATTATACTTATAAACTAATATTACAAGATAAATGATTATAATATAATAGTATAAGTGAATAAATATAAGGATATCAGTTTCATACTATTAACAAGTTTTATAGAAGAGTTACTATTTAATATGGGGTTTTAATATGGGGCTTTGATAACATGAAAAAAATTATTTCATGTAAAAATTTGAAATAGTAGAGAGGTGTGAATTTAATTCATTTATTTCAATTTCTCTAACAAGAACGATACAATTGAATGCTTTCGCTCCAAGCTTTCCACAAATGTCAAATTGTATCCAACTTGTTACATAACAGGCTGCAATGATTTAAGAAGTGATGCAATTTTGTGACTGAATCGATTCACTTGATCCTATCCAACTCGGTTATAGACAACAATTTTTTTCTCGTTTGGACTATATCACATGAATATATATTTGATCCGTAATGCTTGCATCCTTTTAAAAACTTACTATTTTATCATTTTGGTCACCTCATCTAAAACTTCCTGTTTTCTTAAATGTCAAATAAAATGTTCTCATATCCCCTTTTACTCACTACACTTAAAATATATATATATATATATTTTTAAAAGAATGTAATTATTAAATGAAAAGCTTTTGAAGGGAGGGAGTGAGTATAATTTAGTGTTCTCTCTTATATTTAGTAATAGATACACAGATTCCATCAAATTTGGAGGAGAAATCAAATTCAAATGGAAACTTTATCTGCTGACTTATTGCTCTCATCTAAATTCATATCACAAGAAAATCAGCTACTTTTTCAATTTCATGGATGGATGGTGCAACCTCATTTGGCCCACTGCTGCAATAAAGGCATTTGAAGGAGAGTAATATACTAATATATTATATATTATATCACATCAGTTGTATTATTTTAATTTTCCATTTTATATGTCTTATATTTCCTCTATTCTTTCGAAATCTTTCCATTTTCATTATTTTAGTCGGTCCATAAAACTTCTCGTTAAAGTTCTCCCATACCCCTATTTTTCCACCTTTATTTCTCTCTATCTCTCTACTTGTTTTTTTCATTACATCTAACACTTAAAAAAATTATTACTCCCGTCCAAAAATTTATGCACACTTTCTTTTTCGATCCGTCCAATAAGTTATACACACTCATAAAAAGAAACATCACACAATATTAATATCCGTCCACTCCTAAAAAGAAACATTACACAATATTAATACTCGTACACTCCTAAAAAAGAAACATCACAAAATGTTAATACCCTCACAATATTATTTAAATTTTAAAAATATCACTCTTATTTTACTCTACTTTATTCTTTATTCTACTTTATTTTATTAAATCACTCAAAATACCTTAAACTCTCCAAGAATTTTCATCAAACCACCTTATAATTCCATAATTTATTTCCAAATAGAATCGATCCCGCACTAAAGTGAAGAAGCCCCTGTCCAGATAGGTTATGCTCACATGCTTAGATAATGCAGAATATATAAAGGTCGTAAAGAAAAGTTTGCACGTGAGTAGTGGGGACAATTCTTATATATATATATATATATATATATATTATATATATATATATGCAAAAATAGATTATCCCTGTTATATTCAGAGTAGAGTGAAAAAAAAAAAAAAAAGCAAGGCATAGGTATGAGTACGGTGTGTGTAACTGGAGCGTCGGGCTACGTTGCTTCTTGGCTTGTGAAGTTGTTGCTCCAACGTGGTTACACTGTGAAGGCCTCCGTCCGCAATCCCAGTACACTTCTCTCACTCCCACCATACTGCTATTTACTTATAATAAAATTGATTTTTTTCTCATTTAAAACTTTCAATTTGTAGAAATTAAATCGTCTATATTGTTTCTCAGGACTCTATCTTGATCGTGACCCAAATATTTTAACCTCTAACCTTTAGGGATGAATTTAATATGATCGGAATTATTTTCAGCCAAGTTTGGACTTGAACTAGAGATTATGATATGTCATGAAAAATAATTTCATTTTTCAAAAATCTGAAAAAGATGTGAAATTAATTTGTTTGTATTACTTTTTAATAAAAATCATGACAGAATTGATGGTGTGCAGATGATCCAAAGAAGACAGGGCACCTACTGAAAATGGATGGAGCCAAGGAGAGGCTTCATTTGATGAAAGCAAATCTGCTGGAAGAAGGGTCTTTTGATGCTTTAATCGACGGCTGTGATGGTGTTTTTCACACTGCGTCTCCTTTTCTCACTCCCGCCAATGATCCACAGGTAATTTGTTTGCCATTATATTTTTGTCATTATTATACATTAATAAAAAATATATAATATTGCACTCAAATTTCACCTTCTAATTGAAGTTTGTATAGAAAAATACGAGTTGATATTGTATGAATAAGTTTTACCAGAAAACTAGTTTACAACTAATACTATTTATAACTAATATTTTATAGTAAAACAACTAATACTTTCTAATGAGATAACTAATATTTTCAAAATAAATATTACGGTAAAACTTATTCACATAATACTTTGCTAAGAAATACATCTCACTTTGAATAATTACATGTATTTTGAAGGATAAAAATGTTACATTACCTATATATTTATTGTTATTTAATGATTTTATTTTTGGATCACTAAAGAAAATTTTATTTAAAGAGTTTATAGATATAAGAAATATTCATCTCAAAAGCTGAGTACATCATAGTATCATCAAAGCAACATAAGGTTTATAAACATAAAGACAACCTGGGGTTATCCACTCAGTCACCAAAGCAAATATTTCTACACAAGTTTTCCTTAGTAACACTAAAACAAATATCTCTACACAAGTTTTCCTCAACACACCAACTCCATAGGCTCATTTAAGTTCTTCCATAAATTTAACTTCCGAGTAGACCTCATTTTTAATTTCCAAATAAGCCAAATAATCTCAAGCCATATGCGAAAAGCAATTTTATTTCCCCATTTTTCTCCAAAGATTCCTAAAAGCCATTAAATTTGGAATTATTCCTCTGTGATTATGCATTGGCATTTGGAGCCACTGTAAGCACTTCCTCCAAACAGAGCATGAACTAAGACAATCAAAGAATTTTCTCCTTTTCTCTGCAGAATATGCAATTTGAATCGCTATTTGCATCGAGTATATTACATCTTTGAAGGTTGGTTTTGGTCAGCAAGCGTACAAGTCTCCAAGCATGAGCTGCTACTTTGTGAGTAGGGGTGTAAATGAGTCGAGCCAGCTCACGAACTATTCGTGCTTGACTTGAAAAAGATTGAAATCGACTCGAAATTAATCGAGTCGAATTGAGTTTCGAGCTACTCGAGTAGCTATCGAGTTCGAGCTCACAGATACTCACCGAAAGGCTCGCGAGCCTTATCGAGCTTGTACTATATTTACAATTTTGCCATTTATTTTATTAATTAAATACATTTATATTATTAATATATAAATATGTAAATTAAAAATAATAAAAAAAGGTTATCGAGTCGAGCTCGAGTCGAGCTTAGTTTACCGAGCTTCTTACCGAGTCGAGTTCGAGCTGAAAAATATAGGCTCGACCGAGTTCGAGTCGAGCTCGAGCTTCGAGTATTGCAATCGAGTCAAGTTTCGAGCTCAAGACTACTCGGCTCGACTCGACTCATTTACACCCATATTTGTAAGGCACAACCGTCTTCCATATTGTCTTGAACCCTCGTTGCTTTTCGTCCTCTATAACAGATGACTACCTTTGTGAGAGCAGTAATGAGTACGTTGATTTGTAGTAATCCGGTAAGCGGTATTAAGACCAATCAATAAATACCGAACCCAAGGGAAAAAGTATGCACGTGAGACCCTAGAAATACGAGTTCTCGATGACTATTGTTGCAAAGCGGATTTGGAGATAAAAACTCAACAAAATGCAAGAAATAACCTCAAACAATACAAAGAGACAAATGATCGAACACTTACAAGGCAAGCACAAATACAAACAATAAATGGGGGATAGGTGTGCTGAGGGCTAACATCCATCAAGGAATCAATGATCAACAAGCTATGATTGAATCAAATTGTAGATCAACTAAGTTAGAAAGTATAAACCATCATGAAATTAATCACTCCATTAATAACACAATGTCTAATGCGAGTATCCTTAGTGCAACTAATCTCTCGATTTCAAGCACCCAATCCACACATTCATACACAATTATAACCCGATTAATCTCGGATCACATTAGCTTAACTCGCCTATTGCTAGGGTGATCAAACGTTTATCTAAAGAGATAATTTTGCATGAAGCACAATTGAGAATCACAATTAGGAAGCAATCTAACTCAATTGATCTCCAATCATCAACAATCATGGCATAGTTAATCAAATCATCCTAAATTTCAATTAACCCAAGAACAAGAGAGTTAGCCCATGGTGCCAAGAGCAAAATCCATGGGAAGAGAATCTAGATGAGCAATTAAGAAACAAAACACAACAATTAAGAAATTGTAAAGGCAAGAGAGAAAGAACATCACCAATTTAATTAAATCCACAAAAAGAGGAATGTTTGAGTCTTCAATACAAATCTCCAAATGAAATACAAGCTTGAATTGATGAATCAACAAGATCAAATGCTAATCTAAAGCTAATCTAATCAACTACAATAGAAATCTAAATCTAATTCTACCTTCTACTCTACTTACAATGGAAAATTCGCTTGGGGCCCCAAAACCGCCACTAATCGCTCTACTAATTCTCCTCTTGAAATGCTCGATCCATGCTTTAAATAGGCGAAATCTAAAAATTCAACTCCCTCGAGTCGAGGCTTCCCATTTTTCCAATCCCTCGACTCGAGGCTCACCTCGAGTCGAGGCCGCCTTCTTTTGAATTCTAGCCTTTCTCGCCTTATCGCTCGAGTCGAGGCCTCGCCCTTGACCGCAGGTCGAGACCAGGGCATTTTTTCGGCCGGAACTCCACCTCCGACCCCGTTTTCATCCGTCTCGTTCGTCTCTTCATCCTAGGAATGCCAGGTTTCGGTTTGGCCAAATTCTACCGATTTACCTCGTGAAAGCGGACGAAAAACATCAACAATTCATCAAGTAATACTTTTAGGCAAAATAGTGATATTCTACACATTTATGCACAAAATCTAACACTTTTGATCACTTTTTGCACTAAAATAAGCCTAAAAACATGCATCAATTCACTCCAATCATAATACCCCCAAACTTGAAGTGTTGCTCGTCCTCGAGCAACGTAGGAACTAAGCACAAAAGAGTGAATTGATTGCAATCATGTCACATGGCACCATAGAAGATAGAGAAGACAATCGAACTCATCAATGATCATGAGTATCAATGCAAACTATCCACTAGCAATCAAGATAGATCATGCTCAAATAAATGTTCAATTAAACACTTAACACCTTGCTCCTTCCATGGATTGTTTCACTCTTCTCTCAAGTGTATAAAGATATAAGGCACTCAATCATCAAATTCACAAACTTGCACACCATATGCTTGCCAAAGGACTGAATCTCAATCAAAATCAATTGTGTTCAATCAAGAATCAAAGAGGTCTTTCATCTTGGTTGTAATGTAAGCTCTTTGGAAAGGTGGGATGTATTTGGATAAGAGTGACTAAGTAGCGAGAGACTTGAATGATGGCTAAACAATACAATACTCGTCTCTTCAATCATCATCAAGTAACACTCTTTTTTTGCACTTCAAAGATCAAACACCACCATTCACTTGAGCTTTCTTTCTTTTAAGCTCACAATTTGAATCTTTCTTTTCTCATCTTCACAATTTTCACAATTCAATTTTTTTCACAACTTTTCTTTTCATTATCACTTAGCTCATCATTTTCACCACTCTTCACAATCAAACCACCATCTATAGCCAACAATCAAGCTCTACTAAGCATAGGATAAGAAGGCTTACAAAAATAGGCAATTGGTTTCAATATCACTTGGCTTGCCAAATAATAAGGATAATAAGCTCAACATGGCTCACTAAGGAAATCAAATATTTTTTGTGACGAAAAATTTGGCTAAGTAACTTATCAATTCAAACATGACCTCTTATCATTTTCATGAAATCACACAAGGATCAATCTCAACAAGTCCAAGGGCAAGTTCTAGTATACAAATCTATGAATGATGCACTCTCAAAGAATTCATATCAACCGTATAAAATATACGATTATTAAGGCACAAAAGCTTACGGGCTAAAATTGAACAATGAATCAAACATTATCAATCACATTCATCTTTACATAAATTATCAATCATCCTTGCTTCAAGCTACAAATCAACTCATGATCATATCTAAATTCAATAAGTCTTGCAAATCAAGCACAAGTACACATGTACATAATCCCAAACACACTCACTATATCAAGATGATACTAAAAGATATGCAATAAAATCACAATGAAGCTCAACATCAATCTAGCCCAAAAGTATATAAGTAAGGAATCCAAAAGATCAATATAATACAATCATCAATAGACAAGAAGGCTCAATAAGGTCAAAATCATCATAATCATCATCCAAATCATCATACAATCCAAAACATCATCAAGTCAAATCCATAACATCGAGTACAATCACCAATCAAAGTCAATCCATACAAATCACTAATGAGGAATAACAAGCTAAATAGACAAAGGAGAGGGATGAGGAAGTAGGAGTAGCCCTAATAATCGGACGGCGGCAATGGTGGAGGGTAGTGGCCCGGCCCGAAGTTCCACGAGCTAAACCGCCGGAGGAGTGCATACATGTCCCGCCGAGTCTTAAGAGACTCCTCCCGCATCCTCCGGGACTCCTCCATCATCCGTAGCACTCATCTTGGCGTGTCAGCACTCGAAGCCGCATCCGCCGGCCGGCCCCACATCTCTTCCGTCGAGTCCACCGCCTCTGTGATGGGCTACCACTCGAACTCCCGGCTCCGCATCTCGTCCCGCCAAGATATGTTAATCTCCGGCCTATAGTCCTCATCCATATGTACTGGTTTATCATCCCGAGCTCGCTCCTCCTCCTCATCATCATCATCATCGTCACTTCGCCTCAACTCCCTCGCCTTCACCCTCGGCCTCATCATCGTAACTCCGCCTGCCTGTCCTCCCTCCTCAACGTCATCATCCTAGAGGACATCTCCATGCTCACGGGTGTAGGCGTCAATCGCCTCGTATGTCTCTCGTGACCACATATGGAGGTTGATGGTCACAAAAGCTTGAGCACCGAAGACGAGAGTCAACCTCTTGTTAGGAAGAGGGAATCGACCACCATGGTGCCGCTGAAGCACCAAGTCCTACCAATGCGATCGAGAGTCCTTATGCGCCGCATTGTGTCGATGAGTGAGATCGGGGCCCTCAAGTGCTCTCGCATTATGAGTAGGAATGCCGAGATGCTCGACAATCAATGTGATCATCCCTCCAAAGTGAATCTTCTTAAACTTTGTGCTCGTCACCCGCTCGAACAAATAACAGAGATAGGCGCGGCATTGAACCGACTCCGTGTAAGAAGCACCAAAGTACATATAACTCTTTAGAAACCACGGCCTGCCCTCTCGATCTCACAAATATGGTGCTCGCGAGGATCTTCTCCAAGTATCTCACAATCGGGTTCCGAATCCTAGTGCTCTTCAATTTTCCAGAATAAACGGAGGCCGATCGGGTGCCCCCGAGTCTCAAATCCTCCTCCGAATTTCTTAGCGTCGAACTCTTTCCGAATATTAAGGAGTGATCTATCGGGGTCTGTGGGTGCTCCAATGATCTCATTGACCTCGTCCAAGGTCAATGTGTACTCGTGTCCCATAAGCTCGAAGGTGATGGCCCTGTGGAAATTTGGCCTTTTGGCCTTGTTGAACTTGACGGTGCAGAGGAACTCGAGAGTGAGTCCCAAATATGTCCTCGGCCTCTTCATCAAGAAGCCGCCCATCCCGATCTGCTCGAAGAGACGAGGAATGTCCTCCTTGATGCCCATGGACGTGATACAATCGTGGTTAACAAGGCGTCTTGACCACCTTGTTGTAGATCTCTGCATACAGATGATGTGCTTCCTCCACTTTAAGTCGCCCCATCGAATACCGAGCTCGCGGACATCTTATGAGCAAATCTAATGTCCTCGCTCTCTCTTACGGATCTCCTCATCGGAAAAGTTATGTCCGTCAACTCCCCTAAACATTTTTCCCGCAAAAATTCCCTAAGGCAAACGTTCAATCACCACAAATAGAAATTCGAGCAAAGAATAATATCAATATAGCCATGAACGAGTCAATAATCACCAAAATCTCCAATTACCAAATATCAACAATTCCTAGTGACTAAGCAATAAGCCTCAACAAATGGTCAAGTAGTCAACTAAGCAATTAAGAACAATAGAAGTGCTCAATTAATCCCCAAAATTGCATACTCAACAAGAATGACTTCAACAATGAACAACAACTAATAAGCTCACTAAATTATGCAACTAGGATCTAAAAAGTGTCCAAAAATAATAAGTCAATTATCAAGTATGGGTGAATAATCATCACCAATAATGCACTTCTATCAATAATCAACTCAAACTTGACCAAAGTCCAAACAATTCCCACAACTAGGCATACATCAATTCCAAGCCAAAATTCCACAAATATATGGGCAATTCATCACAATCATTCCTAGGCATGCTTCTAATCTCATCAAACGATGCAAACAATCTCACAATTACTCCAAAATCGTTCATATCCATCATGCATAATAGGTGTTCGAATAAATGCCCAAATGAAACTCAAATTCAATGAAAATCTTGCATAATCAAAAACACCCATGCAATAATCAATACACAAGAACAAAATTGAAGGTCAAAATGTGAGAATTACGTACCTTGTGAAAAAATTACGGCCTAGACATGAAAGATGAAGAACACCCAAGCAATAATCCAAAATCCCCAAATTGGACTCTAAAAAACACTCAAAATATGGCCTTGATGCAATGTGATGATTATGATGTGAAAGAACAATGTGATATCGGTGAAATATGAACAAGGTGGCCGAAAATCGTGATTGGGGTGAAAGGGGATCGGAAAGTGCGTAAAACCTCGAGTCGTGCGATTGAAATCTAAGTTGTATCACGTATTTTAAAAAGCCGCCTCTCGAGTCGAGGCTCACCCTCGACTAGAGGGATCCCGAAAATTAAAGGCCTCGACTCGAGGCTCCTCCCTCGACTCGAGGGATTAGAAAATGTGACCTCCTCGACTGAGGTTCCACCCTCGACTCGAGGGATATGCAATTTTTGAATTTTGACTAAGTGTTGACCCCTCGGACCCGGTTGATGAGCCACTTCGACCCGGGGTCGAGACCAGGAATTTTTACGGATTCTCGGGCCCGACCCGACCCCCAAAACTCCTAAAATCGACCTCTACGACCCCAACGAACCCAAATATGCAAGAATTTACCGCTTTGGTCCCTCGATTTAAGTCCGGTCGCTCATTCGATCGAGGGAACCGGGTCTCTTCCTTTTGCTCATTTTTCACCAACTTTTAAGCTCATCCTCCTTTTCGATCTTGAATTCCCTTGCAATTTCGATCTCTTCTCCAATCAATATAGTGAGTGTACCTACAAATGGGCAAAACAATCATCAAATAATTATCACTAAGAGATGCATTTTAACCAATAAACGATTAACACCCCCAAACTTGAATGAAAGCATGAATTCAAAGTTTGAAATGAGAGTGATACAAATATATGCAACTCCTAATGATATCAACAATAAGCTCAATTCTCCTAATGATATCAACAATAAGCTCATAGCAAGATAGCATAATCTCCTAAGCATGAGCAATTAAGTACCTAGCCGCTTCTCCCAAAAATAAAATAAAAACACTAAGCTACCAAAAAGCACACAAAAGAAACAAAAAGGATGGGTTGCCTCCCATCAAGCGCTATTTTTATTGTCCTATGGCCGGACTTATTCGCTCACTTCCACGTCCTTCATCGAATGGCCAAGGATAGCGATCCTCCTTCCCATTATATCTCAATCTTTGTGCTTCAAATCTAGGAGGTTCACATAATAGATAGGACAACCACATATAGATATGCTTAGTGTCCATGGTTGTCCCCTTTTCTCTCTTGCCATCCTTCTTCTCCCTTTCTTTCTTTCAAGGATGCCCAAGCGCTTATCAATTCTTCCCTATAGTCAAAGTTCACAAGAGGTAAAATTAAATCATTAGAAGCATCAATATCAATAAAAGTATGAATTAAAGAGTTTGAAGGTATAGAAATGCTCATTTCGATCTTCAAGGCTCCATTCGATGCTTCTTGATTTTCTTCCTCTTTATAGCTCATGTCCATCAATGGACATTCCTCTTCATCACTTTTGCCAAGGAAAATTTTCATTTCATCCTCCTTGCTTGGACCATCTACTACATCTTCTTCACTTTTGTTTTCTTCCTCCCCTTCTTCTTCTTGAGTCTCTATGAAGGCTATGTTCTTCACTTGGAGTAGAAAATATTTGAGTTGACTTTTTAACACCATGAATTGAGTTTCGGTGATTTCCATGGTCTCATAGACATTCTCATACAAGGGAAACATTTCGTCACATCTAGTGGTCATCTTCCTCAATTCTTTTAACAACACTCCAAGCATCTCTTGCAAACTAGCTCTCACATCATGGAGTCCCCATTCTTCAAATTGAGAGGAAGCTTGTGGCATTTGACAATCATACTCATAGCTTCTCCCATCATCATAGTAATCCCCTTCGATGCTCCTAGAAATTCATATCCACAACATGGATCGAATTGATCATAATGCTCATAGTATGAGAACATCTCTTGAGGTGGGGGAGAAATTTCATCACATGTCCAATCTTCATAATTGGATGGAACTTGTTGCAATTGAGAATTATCATCAAAGCTCCTTTAATTATTGTATCCACATTCTTCAAAGTATGGAGGATACACCATACTCTCTTGATTAAACTCTTGATTCCACGCATATGAGTCGTATCCTTCCATCTAGACAAAATAGCCAAGTATCAAATTCACACAAAAAGAACAAAACAAACACAAACACAAAGGCAACAAGTAGCCACTTCAAACAATTCCTAAGTCTCACTATAGGCGCAAAACTAATTCCTCGGCAGCGACGCCATTTGATTTGTAGTAATCCGGTAAGCGGTATTAAGACCAATCAACAAATATCGAACCCAAGAGAAAAAGTATGCAAGTGAGGCCCTAGAAATACGAGTTCTCGATGACTATTGTTGCAAAGCGGATTTGGAGATAAAATCTCAACAAAATGCAAGAAATAAGCTCAAACAATACAAAGAGGCAAATGATCGAACACTTACAAGGCAAGCACAAATACAAACAATAAATGGGGGATAGGTGTGCTAGGCTAACATCCATCAAGAAATCAATGATCAACAAGCAATGACTCGAATCAAATTGTAGATCAACTAAGTTAGAAAGCATAAGCCATCATGTAATTAATCACTCCATTAATAACACAATGCCTAATGTGAGTATCCTTAGTGCAACTAATCTCTCGATTCGAGCACCCAATCCACACATTCATACACAATTATAACCCGATTAATCCCGGATCACGTTAGCTCAACTCTACTATTGCTAGGGTGATCAAACATTAATCTAAAGAGATAATTTTGCATGAAGCACAATTGAGAATCACAATTAGGAAACAATCTTACTCAATTGATCTCCAATCATCAACAATCATGGCATAGTCAATCAAATCATCCTAAATTTCAATTCACCCAAGCACAAGAGAGTTAGCCCATGGTGCCAAGGGAAAAATCCATGGGAAGAGAATCTAGATTAGCAATTAAGAACAACAATTAAGAAATTGAAAAGACAAGAGAGGAAGAACATCACCAATTGAATTAAATCCACAAAAAGAGGAATGCTTGAGTCTTCAATACAAATCTCCAAATGAAATACAAGCTTGAATTGATGAATCAACAAGATCAAATGCTAATCTAAAGCTAATCTAATCAACTACAATAGAAATCTAAATCTAATTCTACCTTTGACTCTACCTACAATGGGAAATTGGCTTGGGGCCTAAGAAATCGTCTCAAAACCGCCACTAACCGCTCTACTAATTCTCCTCTTGAAATGCTCTGCTCCATGCTTTAAATAGGCGAAATCTAAAAATTCAACTCCTCAAGTCGAGGCTCGGTCCTCGACTCGAGGCTTCCCATTTTTCCAATCCCTTGACTCGAGGCTCGGCCCTCAAGTCGAGGCCGCCTCCTTTTTGAATTCTAGCCTTTACGCCTTATCCCTCAAGTCGAGGCCTCCGGCCCTCGAGAGGTCGAGACCAGGGCATTTTTCGGCTAACCCTCATTTTCATCCGTCTCGTTCGTCTCTTCATCCTAGGAATGCCGGTACTCTGGGTTTGGCCAAATTCCACCGATTTACCTGTAAAATGGACGAAAAACATCAACAATTCATCAAGTAATACTTTTTAGGCAAAATAGTGATACTCTACACATTTATGCACAAAATCTAACACTTTTGATCACTTTTTGCACTAAAATAAGCCTAAAAACATGCATCAATTCACTCCAATCACACGTTTCCTTGGTGGAGAATTTTCCATGGGGTGAAATTCTCCATCTCTATGAATCTTCTACATTTCACTTTAAGAGTAATCCTGTCAATCACGAGATGTTAACTCATTAAAAGAAGGCAATTCACAATCAAGTAAAGGTCTCCTCCATCTTTAAAACCATAGCCACTCATTTCCCTCTCAATTACCCATCTCACTCACTCTCCCTTTCTTATCTAAATTATCAAGGAAGAACCTCGGAAGTATCCCTTCTCGTGTCCACTCTTCATCCCAAAGACTAGTATTACGCCCATCCCCAATCACCTTTTCTAAAAAATCCCCGAACTAGCCTCCAAATTCCCTAGAGACCCCCAATACATCTTCCACCACAATAACACTTTCCCCAATCTTTCCACCGTAATGAACCCAACTCTTCTCCCAATGCTCACCATATCTCGATCTCGATCACCCCTAGCCCATGACTATCTCCCTCGGATAAAAAGTGTCATCCTCATTTCCCTAGCAAAGATTGAAATATTTAAATCACGAACCCCTAGCCCCTTTGATGTTTAGGTAGACAATTTTTTTCCATTTGATCCATGCAATTTTCCTAGTATTTTCTCCCCCAATTAATAATTCACAATTTCGCTCACAATTTTATTAGGTATATATATAGAAGATGGACAGAAAGTACAACGAAATTCAAGAAAGAACAGAGTTCAACAGAGTTAGAGATATTTTTGTCATCCCATCTCCTTAATCGCTTTTAATTTTTTGCACAATGCTCACCCAAACATCTCGCTCGTCTATAATTAGCACCAACAATGATCCCCAAGTATGAGAGCGGAATGGACCAACATTGCATCCCAAAATATCACCCTTCAATGTGAGTCTTGATTGTTGACATTTACACCGTAGGCTGCATTTTTGAAATTAACTCGAGTCCCGCCCTTTTTATTATCCAAGCATTTTCCACAAAAGCATTTTCCATCATAATTGTATCATCTCGCAAATTGTAAGTGCGATACTTTAACCTTCTCCCACCTCCCTACTTCTATTGCCTTAAAGATGCCTCTTTTCTGTTGCCTTGGTCCTTTTCTTTGCGATTAAGAACAAGGAAGAATGTGGTTCACCTTATGCGAGGCTCCTTTCCACCTGATTCACTGATGGGCTGCGATTCACAAGAACTGCTGCAGTGTGAGTCGAAACACATTCCATAATCCGGCACCTCCATTTGGGGTGAAAATTGAAGCATTCCATCATTAAGATCAAAAACCTCCACCGTATCGTATGTCTTTGCAAACTCCACCTTGATGAACATTCTCTCACTTTGCTCTCTTTGCTTCATCGATCACCTCATTAAGAATGACAATGTTGTTTGTACTCTGTCTCTTCCTATGATAAAAACACTTCGAGTGTAAAAATAACGAAAGCTAGAACCTCGACTCAATCGCTTTGCAAGAGGGGCACAATTATTATTCCCACAAGAATCGCTCTGCCTTCTCTTGATGATGCAACCCACCTTCGAAGATGGTGAGTGATTTCCCACAAGAAATGCCTCTATGCCACACACCTCCACTCAAGCCAAGTAGATGAACGCTACCTCGAGTCAAAATTATCAAATTGCCCCTTATTGGTCGTATGGGTAATCAAACCTACCAATGATCTAGAAGATTCCGAGGAGACCGATGCATCGGAATCACTATCGACTCAACCTCACCGGGCTCGTTGATAGGATGGAAGCTATGAGAACCCGTGATAGAGCGCCAAACAACCTCCAACCTCTCGTGATTACGATGGAAAATTCATTATCGTTTGATTTCAAAACCGCTCTTTTCTATTATCCAAGAAGGAGAATAGGTCTCTAAAAGAACGTACCCAACATTGAATCTGTGTTTCTCTTTCGTGGCTTCCTTGATCACAATAGGCGGTCAACCCTCCTGCAATTTTCATAAACACCTCCTCTCTCCATTAGTGAATCGGAATGCCATGAATAGAAATCCAAGTTTATCTTGGCTTCTTGAAAGATGATCAACACCACGAGTCAATGTTAGCGAACAAGCTTCCCGGACCACTTAAGGTCTTCATTTCGGAGAATTTCGAGACCCCCTTGAGAAAATTCATTACTGAGACCCTAATCCCTTCCATCGGAATAACGTTGGCATTATAATATCCTCCTACATAGAGTTCACATTGGACTTCCTTCCAATCCCGATTTCCTTTAATGATTCCCACACAACATGATTCTCGCCTGGATGAGGTTGTCTCAGAACTTTGGCACTTTTTTTAATTTGGTTGTTAGGGTAAACCGAAACGAATAAAACCCCCACTCCCATTGGTTCCACCCGCTCCTATTCTCTGGACTAATTGAATTCCCGGATGTACTTCAAGAGAAAAAAATTAGCACTTGTTATAAGCATTGGAATGTTTTGGGGCATTAATTTGGACTAGCCGAGGAAGTCTTATATGAGACCATCTCATATATTATACATGATATTTTTCATATTTTTATGATATTTTTTAAATATAAATATTATAAAAACAGATAAAAGTATTACGTCTCTCATGTAAATTTTTGGAACTAGTTTTTCTTTATAGGTATAAACATTAGAATCGAAAACAATACTTAAACTTATGAGCTAGAATTTAAGTTCTATTTTTAAAACTTAAAACATAAATTTAAAATTAAAATTTTGTGACTGCAATTTCAAATTAAATAATACACCACTCATCTCATAATTGACTTTTCATTTTAATTTAATATAAGTTTTAATGAAGGAGTTGTTTATTAGTATTGTATATATAAAGTTGATCTACAAAGTGACATTGTGGTAAATAAAAATGTAAAAAAGAGAATAAAATTATTTTAAGTGGCATTGCGATAAATAAAATATGTAAAAAGAGTGATAGTTATTTTCTTTTAGGACCCGTTTGATTGAAGATATTAAATTTGAAGGGATAGTAAAACATGTGACACATTTAATTTTTATGTGTGATATATTTTACTAGATCGTACAAATCACATGTTTGTTAATAAATATTACAACATAATTTAACATGAATTTTAAAATTTTCAAGTGTTTGTATTAAGAATATAATTCATAGGTTCACATTTTATAATTAAATCCTCATCTAAAATAATATGTTGGAATAAAAAGAGTATTTTTGTCAATTAACTTGGTATATAGTAGGTGATAATTTTACTACTACATGAAGAAAGAGATACAAGATAATACAAATCAACAATAACAATAACAAACTCTTGAGTTACAAACAAACTATATCCCTAATTATCACACCAAACAAATGAGTCCTTACACTATGAACAATCTATGTGGGACAAACACTTTTGATAAGTGGACAATCAATTATGGGACAGGTAAATACAATTAAATGCACGAAAAATTTGAGCTTGTATAAGTAGTTATACATTAATGACTTGTTTGATTGGAGACATTAAATATGGAAGAGATAGTAAAATATGTGATACATTTGATTTTTTATGTGTAATAATATTTCATTAGATCACACAAATCACGTGTTTGTTAAGAAATATTACGACACGATTTAACATGAGTCCTAATATTTTAACCGTTTGTAATGAGAATTAATTAATGTGATAGATTTAAATATGACAAGATAAAAACTTGTATGAAATCATCTCACGAATCTCATTTCGTGAGATGGATCCCTTTTAACCCACTAATTAATATGGAGCCTAGTTAACCAAAACCGTTCCCAACACAACCATCCACTGTTCCACCCTCGCGCCCAACCCACATTACATTAGGTGTACGGGCTTCATGCCCCGGCCCACTATTCATATGCAATTGTTCACCAACTAAAATATTTATTAATTCAAGGAAAATAAACTGTTGATATATGAGTCATTTAAGATTTTGTTTTTTAGAAAAAAAAGAAATCAACTAGATGAAACACACTCAAATGCAAAGTAGAAACGATGTCGATGTCTTATTTAATTAACTAGTTTATTGCCGTGCAATGCACGGGCCTATCGTGGGTATTCACTCGAATATATATATTTTTTTAACTAATTGTGAATTACATGAAAT
The DNA here is from genome assembly GCA_030762865.1 of Paraleonurus japonicus. NCBI lineage: Eukaryota > Viridiplantae > Streptophyta > Magnoliopsida > Lamiales > Lamiaceae > Paraleonurus > Paraleonurus japonicus. The sequence continues at coordinate 33,294,791 of CM061053.1, read as the reverse complement.
GTTAAACTAACCGTTGACGTATGATACAATTATAAAAACAACTTAATATATTTCATGTATAAATTCGTATATAGATTCAATCTATTTCATTTTATAGAAATAACAATTTTCATATAACAATGATCCAAAAAATATGTTTGTCACTCCACTCTTTTTAAAACCAGTTTATTTCTCATAGGAATAAAAATTATCAATTGATTCATCTTTGTTCTTGGGAGCTATCGTTCTTTGTTGCGATTGTTTGTACATATCTTCTTAGTTGTTCTTGCAATTTTCGCAAGTCTATACCATCCTCTCGAATCAGATGCACATTGCCACCAACAATACCACTTAAATAAAATGTTTCTTTGTGCGGATGGTCAAGAGTAGTTTAGATCAACAATGATAAAATTTCTCTTGAATAAAAAAATATTTGGAGCATTCATTTTATTTCTAAGTGAAAGAAATACATTCTCTAAATTATCAATATAATTTCAAACTAACAAAAGAATAGTAATCACTCAATTTAGCATTAAACCTTGGGTCATCTTTCAAAGAGCGTTTGAAGTTCTTTTTTTTTTTTTTTTGATCGGACAAAGGGTGACTCGAACCCATGACCTTTAGGTCATAAGTGGTGGAGCTCTAACCACTTCGTCGCGCTTGAAGTTCTTTTTGAGATGTCTTCTAAGGCTTGACTTCACTCTTCTTTGTCTCCCTTTTATTTTGCAAAGACTCGATTTTTCTTTTCAATTTCCTCATCTCGCTTCTCTATTTCCTATTAGACAAAGTAACACCAATATAAATAATTTTAAATGCAGAAAAACGATCAACTAAACTCCGGAATGACCTTAATAATATTAACTCTTATCCCCAAACACATTAGATGTGCTCTAATCATGCGAACAAAACAATAATAGAGCAACTTATCTCATAAAATGATATGGTTAATTCATCTCAAAGTAAAACATTTACGGTTGTAATATGAACTTGAGGGGAAAGAGAGAAGGCTTCCAAAATATGCCTAAATAACATAAAAGCTGCTTCGAGTTTCGCCTTGTACTTAAAACAATTTTATGTTATTTATGGACGTACCATATATTGGAAAGGGATGATTCTTTTCGTAAAGTTTTTGATAACTCGAGTGATCGACGAAGAGTTATTTTCGGAGTTACAGTGCAAGCCGAGTATGTGTCTATGATGCCAAAGATGAAACTCATAATCCATTTACAATGATTAGTTAAGTCTCTCTAATTATATATTATAAATACTAAATTAGACATTAAATTCATAATTAAACAAATTTGTATTGAGCTTAAATCCAGATTATAACAACACAAACAAGAAATTATTTCCAAAATACCCTATCCAATTTTCGATTCATCTTTTTATTTTTGAGCTTAAATCGATTATAACAACACTAACAAAGAAATTATTTCCAAAATACCCTATCCAATTTTCGATTCATCTTTTTATTTTTAAGTTTAAATTTCAAGTACCAACTACAAGATAAGCTTTATGTCGCTCACAAAGCTCTAATTCATCAGCAAAAGAGCAAATTCACTATTAATCTAAGACAATTCACTACATAACTCAAATGATCATTAGTAACTCTAAAAAAAATAAGCATATAAAAATAGAAACTACTCACATTGTATGCGACTCCAAGTTACTCACTTGGCTTATTAGCTAGAAGCTAGAGCCGTAACGCATTGGAATGGCGGTGAAGAGCGGCGGCGAGGGCTTGCAGTTGGAAGGTAACAATGATAGGGCTCAGATCCGAATGTGGAAATCCGAACCGTAATCAACCTACTATGCGGTTGTTACGATGGATCATTTCCACGATTGCTCCTCGTGCGACAAGCGGCTCTCACCTAACATTCTTCAAATTCATCCTCGACGGACTCCTTTGAATCTGCGATGAACCGCTAGCCTTTTAAGAGACGCACATATAAATAGTGAATAAGTCTCGATTAAAAAATACGGACACAAAATTCTCAATCACAACTAAGAAGGAATACCATCAAATAAACATGTATCACTACAAAGACTAAATTAAACATTCATTCGCTTCAATGGAGCGAACAAAAGAAGAAAGACAATTTTTACGAGCAGGTTGGTGAGCAAACAAAACGTGAGCATTTGGTTCGCTTCATTCCACGAACAAAACGTGATTTCAACATCACAATCTATCCTTCATTTCACATAACGAGAAAATTGAAGCGTATTTCAACCAATAACAATCTACGCCAATTACAAAAATTCAATTGAAATAACAATTATAACGATCCCAAATAAGAAATGATTGAAGACGTAAAATTACAATAATATTTGTCGTCATAATCATTCAAATAATCAATTGAAGCCTGCAAATCTAAATTAAAATTGGATAAATTGAACCTTCATCTACATACGAGAGGTTGCAAGAGAACAAGGAGGAAATGAAAACACAATTTTCAAAATATTAGCAAAAGTTGTTTCCTTTACCCATAAGTAAACATAGTAAACATCAATTATTGTAGAGATATAGAAAACAACCGAGAGCAACCACACATGCGTAATTATATACACATAATGCAACCGAGAAAGATTAGATCAACAATTAAATTCTCCATTCTCAATGGCACCAAAGATCGGAAGAAAAATCGAGATCACATGTCAAAAAAATATATAATTTATAATTAAAAATAAAAATAAAAAAAAGGGGCGGAGGCGGGGACGACAGAGAAAGCAGAAAGTGGAAAAGATTCACCGAGAAGTAGAAGCTTTTGAGTAGTTTCGTTGGGATCCATGGAACATTCCTTAAGCATTGCATAGATCTCATCTTCGCAGTGATTACGCCCAAAACTCCTTTATATTCTCGATCGTCTTCTTAATGCCGCTCGGAATCGAAACCCTACTTGTACCTCCCTTAACCGCACCGCTCATCTTCTTCTCGAAATCCCCCAATACCACTAAATTAAACGTTCATTCGCTTCCATGGAGCGAACAAAAGAAGAGAGACAATTTTATGAACAGGTTGGTGAGCGAACACAACATGAGCGTTTGATTCGCTTCATTTCCACGAACAAAACGTGGTTTCGACATCACAATATATACTTCATTTCACATAACGTAAAATTGAACGTATTTCAACCAATAACAATCTTACGCCAATTACAAAAATTTAATTGAAATAACAATTATAATGAACCCAAATAAGAAATGATTGAAGACGTAAAATTACAATAATATTTGTTGCCATAATCATCCAAATAATCAATTGAAGCCTCAAATCCAAATTAAAATTGGATAAATTGAACCTTCATCTACATACCCGGGAAAAGCCGTTTGCAAGAGAATAAGGGAGTTTCATCTCCTTCTCAAAAGCAATAGCGAACTTCTTCTACGGTGGGGAACGAGAAAGACAATTGTAATATGTAGTTGAGGGTAAAGAGAAAAGTTTAAGGCCATAAATGAAACGTTCCAAATTTCGAGATAGGAAAATGAAGAATTTACGGAAAATGAAAAGGTGGAGGATATTGAAGTTTTTCTTTTTGGACACATGGCGTAAGCAGAGTTGCCACGTGTCAATTTCTTAGAAGGGTGATTCTACTATTAGATATATAGATTATCACTTTTAATTTATCAATTAAAAATCATCAACTTTCATTAATTTATATGTTAAACATATGTTAATTTTAAAATATTATAACTTTTCTGTATAATAATTTTCTAGTTTAAAATTATGAATTCAAAAGGTGTAATACGTAAAATAATATTTTTATAAATAAAAAGTTAGTTCATATATGTTATGGTTTATAGTTAATATAAAAAATATAAATACATAAAATGATATAATTTATACAAAAAGCAATAGTTTTTAAATGAAAAGTGATAATTTTCAAATTAAAAGTTATACTTGTATTGAAATATAAATAAAAAGTGATAATTGATCAAAAATGATAAAGTTTAAGTGATAAGTGATAAATTTCTTGTTCAAAGTTATAATTAAACTTGGTACTTATATTGGAAATATAAATATAAAGTGATAATTTTTTATTAAGAAATGATAATGTTTATGTGAAAAGTGATAGTTTTTTTGTTTAAAATTATAAATAAAGAGTGATATGTATAAAAAGTGATACAGGTACCTGCTCTACTATTGACAATAAACAATTAAGACAAAGACTTGTACGAGATTGACAAAAATTATGATTTTTACCTATAAACTTTCATATATTTCCTTATTTATTAAAATATTAAATACAATTACAAATGATAAACATGTTAATTAAAATATTTATTAAATATGCGTATTTTTGAATATTTTACACAATTTCACAAAGAAAAAAACTATATTTTGGAAAAAAAAATGGGACCATCATTTTGAGACTGGTGAAGTATTACTTAAAAACTTTAACGATGAAACAGGTTTATATAAGAGTTTGACTTTCTTTTTTAATTTGTAACGATATTTTTCTAAAGACATATTTATGACAAAAACTTGTGTTAGACGCACATTTAAATCCATGAGAATATCCACATAACCCATTAATAAAGATTTCCATTAATTCCGCTCATTAGCTCAAAATAAAAAAATGATAAAGTTTTAGTAAAATGTGATAATGTGTTAAAGAAAAGTGTTTTGTCACTATTAAAGAAAATATTCTCACTTTTAATTAAAATCTAATTATCACTATTTTTCAAAGTGATAATATTTAAGTGAAAGTGATATATATTCTATAGATTCTTTCTGTAATATTTAATATGTTGTTAAACTATTCACTTAAACATTATCATTTTTCAATTATTGACCAATCTAATATACAATAGTGACATATTTTATACACAAACCTATAGAAATTTGAAATTCAAAATGATATTTATATTTAATATATAAATAAAAATTAATAATTTTTAATTGATAGGTTAAAAGTACTAATTTCAAGCGATAAAAATATTGTGTCTATTTTACATCATTTTTATTGAAAATAAATAAGACATTGTTTTTATTTTGTATTTAAAGTTTGTTAATTGAGGTTTTTAAATACATAAACGATTCATATTTTACAATTTTTTTTTTTTTGGGAATTAATATATTTTCAGCCTATAGAACAAAAATAAAAACTCTGAATAACTGGTTATAAAAAAATCTAAATGTAATTTGATTTTTTATTTTTAAACAATTATGTATGAGTGGTGGATTTGTGATATTAAGGCCACACAAAACGTGGGCCATGAGGGATGTAATGTTTGATGTGGAGCTGGAATAGGGTGGGACCGATTTTACAATGAAATAAGGAAGGATGATTAATTAGATAGGATCCATATAAATAGTGGATTAAAAATGATATCCTTGTCACGAAATAAGATCCGTGAGACAGTCTCACACAAGACCAACTCATTTTACAATTATACCTCGTCCAAAATATGTGAAAGAGTTTTATTTAAGAAGAAAAGATTATTTTTGTCAATTACTTACTACTTCTAATAATAATAATAATAGCGGATAATCTAATGTCACGTGTAATGAGGTAACAGATCACTCGAAAAGGAAAAAAGCATATTGAGCTTCTTTTTTTTTTAAGTGAATCTTAAATAATACTAGAAATCAATAATAACAAAGGTGTTAATTTTTTTTAAAAAAAAATATATTCCTAATGACACCCCCAAACAAATTGGTCCGACGTGATTTAGAGCTAGGAAAAAGTGTACACTTTAAAAATGTTTTATTTGTGAAACAAGTTAATTAAATTTGGTTGGTTTTGTTGTGCAGGCAGAATTGGTAGAGCCAGCATTGAGAGGAACACTAAATGTAATGGCGTCATGTGCTAAAGTAGCCTCTGTTAAAAGGGTTGTTTTGACATCATCTATAGCTTCTGTTTATTTTAACGGCACACAACTTGCACCCGATGTCATCGTTGATGAGACTTGGTGGTCCGATCCCGACTTCTGCAAACGCACTCAGGTCCTTTTTTTACATTTATTTTTTAATTTACAACCGATATTGTTAATTATTTACTATTATTACTAATCTCAAGTGGCATGTTTCAAGTTATTAGAACTCTACTACCTATGTTGTAATGTGATGGGTTTGAGTCATAAGTTGTCGAATAAAAAAATTATTGCTAATGTGACAAAGATTTTTTTTTAGAAGTTGTCTTGTTTTCCCTCCATCTTAAAATACCTTTCACACTTTTCTTTTATAAGTTTTACGATATTTTTCACACCATTAAAATATAAACTCTTCATAAACTCTACTCTCGATCACAATATTCTGTCATTACTTTTGATTCACACATACACACAATTCAACTAATTTTTTTACTTCATACATAAAAGTTTACAAAATTATCGCTCAATCCATACTCATTCTATCACTTACTTAATTTGTTTAACTAAGATATTATAACATAAGATTATCTATAAAAAAATTATAACTACGCCATTATAAAATTACATAAAAAAACAAAAAATGTGAATTCATTTGAAATATAATTGCCCTATGTAAAACTTAATGCAAACTCTTGTATAAATAAATTTTATAGTATGAACTAGATTCATGCTAGATTCATTTAATAATATCATTACATTCATTCAATAATATTACTACTTTCATATTAATACCATACTCATTTTATACACAAAAATTAAACATGTTGAACTATGTTTGACTAGAGACTGAGTAATCTAAATCTAATTTAATGATAAGTTATGACGTTTTCTATTACATTTTCGTCATATTTACAATGAAAATTGGTGAACCATGCAGCAATGGTACGTGCTATCAAAGACAGTGGCAGAGGATGCTGCTTGGAAGTTTGCAAAAGAGAAGGGCATAGACTTGGTTGCTATAAACCCTTCAATGGTTATTGGTCCTCTATTGCAGCCAACGCTTAACACCAGTTCTGCCCTCATACTCAATTTGCTTAATGGTTGTTACCTTCTCCAATCGATCTTTAATAATTATTCATTTCTATATTTTATATTAAGACTAGCACAAAAAGAAATTTGGGAAATGTGAGGTTAAAAGAATAGCATGCTTCTAGATGAGTGAGATTTCCTCTAATATTTATACCTTTGAGTAAGTCTCTTGTATCAGGTTTACTGCTCAACTCAAGTGCATTTTTAAACAGTCATTCTTATTTTCAATGAACAGTCACAATTATTTTCACCGAACCGATACGGCAAGCTATGGTTTGACAACCGTAATTTTTCGGTGAACATAATTGTAAATCGCTCGAAATCAAGAGAAACTATTTTGAAATGTCTCAGATTTGAATTGCACGGCGTACTGGTGCATACAAGGCTAAGGTTTTATTTTTTATCAAAAAATACTCAATTTCTACTTTTACAAATACTTATCATTTTTATTATTAAATAATTTTCACACTTTCAGTATTATATAATATTTCTTGTAGTAACTAAATTAAATTAAATTTTCTAAAGCATAATTTTTGCAAACATCTCTTGATATGTTATTTACAATTAATAATTAATACCGCCTCCATCGTCCACCAAAAATTGTTCGTTTATCTTATTTTTTCCTCCAAAAATATATTTATTCTCTTTATGGAAACAATTACTTTATTATCGCTTATCACCCTTCAACCATTACTTAATTACTCAAAATATCATTGATTTTACGCTCACAAGCAATCGCTTTATTTTTAAATTGATGCCACAATACCCTAAATCTCATGTCCAACATTTTTATCATTATTTTATAGTGGACGGAGCTAGGGAGTGTGATATCTTTTTATATATATTTAAATTGTAGGTGCAGAAACGTACAAGAATGCTACCTATGGATTTGTAAATGTGAAAGATGTTGCTTTAGCGCATATACTCGCATTTGAGACTCCTTCAGCTAACGGAAGATACATTACGGCTGAAAGCGTTGCTCATCTTTCTGACGTCGTCGAAATACTGCATCACTTGTATCCTGCTCTTCCACTCCCTCAAAAGTAAGTGTTTTTCCTCTCATTTTAACTATATTTAATTATTTGTATTATCTTTTAATTTTACATTATATATAACTCCTATACATCTTTGTGATATATATAGTGTAACAAAATCAATGTTTTGAAGGTAAAACATAACAATAGTTTGAATGAGTAAATTGTCCAAAAGTACAAAGTTTTAAAGAATTTTATCTCACTTAAGAGTTCGAACATATGGAAAAAAATTTATCCGACTTTTCCCCATTTGTGGACTGAAATCTCATTTTACCCTTTGGGTAACATGCTCAACAAGTGAACAATTTAATATGAGTCAAAGACTGTGATACCATAAAAGAATTTCATTTCAAGTACATCTTTGTGATATATAGTGTAACAAAATCAATGTTTTGAAGGTAAAACATAACAATAGTTTGAATGAGTAAATTGTCCAAAAGTACAAAGTTTTAAAGAATTTTATCTCACTTAAGAGTTCGAACATATGGAAAAAAATTTATCCGACTTTTCCTCATTTGTGGACTGAAATCTCAATTTATCCTTTGGATTACATGCTCAATAAATGAACAATTTAATATGAGTCAAAGACTGTGATATCATAAAAATTTCATTTCAAGTAAATGCATTAACTTATAGAGAGAAGTGTAATTAATTCGTTACGTTATTTCTCCGACAATGTAGAAATGACAAAAAAATTACTCCATAATAGGCTAATACTAAAATGAGATTCTTTCTATTTTCGTTTATCACAAATTATAGGTATGTTTTCTTATTAAAAATATTAAATATTCTTCAATTAAAAAAATGATCCTATTTAATAAATTTTAATAAACATTATAATTCAAAATAACGTTTAGTATGTTTTTTTCAATTTGTGTGAAAATCTGTATAGTTTGGATTATAAAATATAAAATATAAGGGGTAGGTCTTTGTGAATTAGGTTGTTTTGCGTCTTTTTGAAGTATCAGTGTTTAAATATGTATCCATAACAATAAAATTTCATATACAAAATATTGACACTTAAAAAAATTCACATAAATTTAAATTTACATATTGTTTTACCAAAAATTAGTGGATATATTAATATGTATCCAGGAATGATTATGATTTTGTCAATTCTTTTCAAAACATATCCCAAAAAGACAAATATTTGTGTGCACAATGTTTTTATCCTACCCAATCCAATACGATCCGCCCCAATTCAATATGACCCGCTCCATAGCACACATACAAAAAAAAAAAAAAAAAAACTACACTCAGAACTAAACTAATACTATATAATGCCCGAAACTTAGTATATTTTGAATGAGAATATGTCTTTTCATTCCCAAAGGGAATTGAACCCTAGTCTCCCACTAAAATGAAGAACATAATGGCAAGATGGACTAAGCCACCTGATTACTTTTATACTAATCATTATAGGTAAATTATTGTTTGATCGAATTTTACCATATAAATTGTTTTTTTAATTGTATGGTATTAGTTGTTTTACTATAAAATATTAGTTTTAAAATGATACATATTAATTGTTTCATTAAAAGTATTAGTTTAAGGGTATTAATTGTAAATTAATTTTACGGTAAAACATGTTTACACAATACCAACTCAAAGATAATATCCTTGATCTATGAAAAATACTCCAAATAAAAAAACGCTAATCTTAATTGGGTCGAAGCGGGTCAAATAAAAATTTTCAAAAAATTCATGCATACAAAAATAAAAATTACTTCTAGATAAGAACAAACATGTGTTTTTGTACGAAAATAGTATATATTTATCCTTACATAAATATATGTATGTCCTTATAGTAGCACATATAAGGTATTGAAAATGTTTTACTATATGAACAAAAATGTGTTTTTATATGGATAAAGATGTGTTACTACATGAACAAAACTAGTACAAATACGAAAAAATCTAGTTCTAAAAGATGAAGTAACACTTTGTTCTTATAGTAACTACAAGGACAAATATTTGTTTATGTAAGGGCTAGTAATACATAGTTAAACCTTTATAATAACATATACCCTCATAACACACCAAAGTGAGTTTTTCAATTACTTTTGCCCTTAGTGCGATATATATATATATATATATATATATATATATATATATATATATATATATTTTTTTTTTTTTTTTTTTTTTGAGAAAACGGGTTTAACCTATTTTTTTGTTTTGCCCTTAGGATCTCGCGAGTTTTGTGTTCCTTCTTTAAATAAGCTATTATTGTACGTAAAATATTTACGTAAGAATTGTTCTAAATTAATTATGAGCAATTTTTGTGAGAGATTGTCTCAGCATAAGACCAATATCACTGTCAATAGAAATGTCATCACTTTAAAGATAAATTATTTCACTTTTCAAAAAATGTGTAAAGTTTTATCATTTTAAGTCAATATTTTGAAATGTCATCACTTTAAAGATAAATTATTTCACTTTTCAAAAAATGTGTAAAGTTTTATCATTTTAAGTCAATATTTTGAAACGTGATAATGATCTCATAGTGAAACACTCACACACAAATTTTTATCATTAAAAAATAATTTATGTTGAATGTCTAAGAATTTAAAACTCAGTAAATTGACTCCATACTAAAATCATATAAAGAATTAATTAATTTCAATTTAACGTGATTGTAGGTGTGCCGATGACGAGCCATTTGAGCCCAAGTATCAAGTCTCGAGAGAGAGAGCTGAAAGCATTGGCGTTGAATTCACTTCTCTCGAACAAAGCCTCAAGGAAACTGTTGACAGCTTGATTGAGAAGAACTTCTTCAAAGCTGTTTGAATGTGCCCCTACCCCCACCCCCACCCCCACCCCCACATTCTAGTTTGTGTGTTGCATGTGATCTTATTAATATGATTTATTTTGTGAATTACTTTCATTTGAAATCCTTCTACCCCAACATTCTAGTTTGTGTGTTGCATGTGTTCTTATTAATATGATTTATTTTGTGAATTATCTTTTCATTTGAAATCCTTCTATTTGTGCACAATATTTATGTGAATCAAATCCATTTATTTAGTTTTCTTTATTTTATCTTGTAAATGTATAGTGTATTATTTTTAAATCCATTGATTATAAATGACTTCATATCCAAATGGAACCATAGTTGATTAGGGAGTATTCTTAGAATGGGCACATATCTCAACTGTCATGAGCTTTTGTGGAAGCTCAATTAAAAATAAATTTGTGCAAACTCAATCTGAAATGAATATTGCTCTATCAATACTGAGATTGAAGTTCTTTTAGAACCTATAGGGAGATATTCGTTAAAATTGTACGAATCATATGGCGTAAAAGTCTTTTTCCATTATATATACAAAGTTATATATACATTGAAACAAGGAGGAGTTAACGAGATTACATTTTTATAAAAAATACAACAACATTAACAAGATAAACTGCAGGAAAATATGCATAGCCGATTGATTTGGATGAAAATCAGGGGTGTGTGATAGGCTCGTATATAAAAATTCAATCTAAAGACTCCATGTCAAGTTGAGATTTCAAGATTTTTAACACTCAAATTGTCACGCAAAAATCGGAAGTGATTCGAACCAAGTGCCTTTTGAGCTATGTTTATTTTGAAATTTAAGTGTAAGAAAGAAGTCATGATTTTAAAATCTATGGATGTGAAATTTCTGATGATTAGTAAAAATACATGTTTGTTTTGAGATTTTTGGTAGAGAGATATTTTATTTTATGTTCAATTAATATTTAATAGTGATTAATATGATATTATTTTTGTGTAACAACGAGTAAGAAAGAGAAATAATGAGAGAAAAATATTGATATAAGTAATGATTGAGTGAGAGAAAAAGAATAAATTGATGGTGAATTATTTTATGTTGGGTTAGACAGTTATTTGAAGAGTATAAAGTGAGTTGTCTTGGAAAGAGTAATAATATATTTATAGTTATTTTAGATTTGGGTTGAGTATGCGATTTTAAAATTGAATTTTAAATATCTAACTCAAAGGAGATGTGAATTAAAAGTATTAAGTGCACGGGTGAATTTCAAAACATACGTAATTGGTGTATATGTCGGCACGCTGAAGATCAGTGGAAATGGGGCAGGCTTGATGTCACTATTTCCAACGAGTTCACACACAAACTCCACATGCTTGGCGCGTTATGAATTATCGGATTCGTGATTATATGGCGAACAACCTAATTATTTTAGTACAAATGTGTGACACCATTTGTAGGGACTTCAAATCTTTTAGGAGCCAATGTAACAATAGAACTTCACTAACAGTGACAACTATGACTTGATATTTTATTTCGGCATTAAATTGGGGAACCATCAAAGCTGATGAAATAGTCTATGCTAGATCGATGAGTAAAAATAAATCCACCCCAACTAATGTCACTCTAGGCCTTCAAGTCTAACTCACCACGAACCAACAAGAGAATTCCTTAACCGAGAGACATCTTAAAATAGTGAAGAATACCTATAGCAGATCCACGTGTGACTTTCGAGGATTACTTAAGAATTGACTCAATTGAATACACAATGTTAGGCTGAGAAACAATGAGATAAAGAAGTCTGCTCACCAATGGGATATCTCCATCCTTTCTAAGTTTCAAGTGTAGATAGTGATCATCACAGACCCAAAAACCAGGTCCTCGAGCGAACGGACGATTGTAAAGGGTCTATCCGTCTCTAACCATGTCATTCCCTGATCATTTAGCTTGTTGAATACTCGCATGCTCGGATTCATATAAACCAAATCTGGCCAGCCTTGGTAGTAGTTTGCCCAGGACCGCCTAGTTCCCGTGGATGGTCAGAGGAGCGAACAAACTCACCGTACAACTATGACACGACCAAAATTTCACAACCAGACACAATGCAAAGTTAAATATAAAACAACATGTAAACTCTTCCACATGAGGTTCACCAACTCTTTCTACATTCACCATAGCTTCCTCTTCCATCATCTCTCCTCTCCTTCTCCCACGGTTCCTTCAAAGTGTGGAGGATAAACCATACTATCTTGATAATAACCTTGATTCCACGCGTATGACTCATATCCATCCATCTACACAAGATAGCAAGTATCAAATTCAAACAAACAAAATGAACAAAACAAAAAACAAAATGCAACAAGTAGCCACTTTCAACCAATCCTAAGTCTTACTTAGACGCATAATCACATTCCCAGCAACGGCGCCATTTTGATTGTAGTATAAACGTGCAAGTGCTTTGACTACCCAACCAAGTTATCGAACCCAAGAGATATGTTATGCAATGAGGCCCTAGAACACAAGTCTTCAATGACTATTGATGCAAGCAAGGATGAGTTCTATCAATCTACCAACAATGATGAAATACCAAAGGCAATCAAGCAAGCAATTAACTAAACTATGAAAAGCTAGGACAATTAACAAACTAAGCAAACTTCCAACTAGGTATGAGTGGGGAATGGGTGCTAGGGATAATCTCCACCATGGAATCAATGATCACAACTATAATTGCATCAAATCACCATTCAATCAAGATAGAATGTATGAACATCATGCAATAATGTCTCCATTCATCACACAATGCCTAAATATGAGTATTCTTAATGCAATGAATCTCTCAATTACAAAATATTTAATTCATACAATCATACACAATTATAACTTGATTAATCCCTGATCACGTTAGCTCAACTCTCGTTCGTTGCTAGGGTGATCAAACACCAATAAAAAGAGATAAAAATGCATGAAGCACAATGAGCATCAATAATTAGGAAACTATCTATCTCAATTGAACAACAATCACCCTCAATTATAGCAAGAGCAATCAAATTATCCTTAATTTCAATTATCCCAAGCACAAGAGAATTAACCCATGCGAAAGAGCAAAATTCATGGGTGAAAAATCAATTAGCATGATCAACATAACAATCAACAAAGCAATTATGAAATAGAAATAGAGATAGGAAGAACATCACCACTTTGGCCAATAGAATAAGAATTGAATGCTTGATTGATCGCTTGAATTTTAGCACTAAGTATTTATGACCAAACAAATTATCAAACCCTAGGGACTAGGAGTACAATGGAGCCTCGAAAACATGCGTTGCAATAGAATTATAGTTGCTAAATGGGGTGCTAACACTTAAATCAACAAAAACCAAACAAGAGCTAACAAATTAAAACAACGAAAGCAATTAAAACTCTAAACGAGTGTAGGTGGTGTGAAACAATCGCTCGGGTGTTTTCTTTATACAATCCTTTGGGTATCTCACAAATCAATCACGAATCAAGGCATGAATCGGGCAAAGCTAAGAGCGATCGTGTAAATTCTAACAAACGAGCACCAAGGACCGTCGAACTCCTAAACACTTTCATAACGGGTACTAATGTCTAGGGTCGTCTCTTCACTACACGCCTAAACATGTAATGTCCACTAAGGGGTGATCTAGCAACCAACTCACCTCTCGGTGCAATCAATTACGATCAAAATCATCACAATCAATAGAAAAGTTCACTTAATCCTCTCCTAAGCATATCCAACTCTCGTTGCAATATACAAATTCAATGAATCAAGCTAATGAAATCAATCAATCATGAGATCAACACAAAGCCCAATAGTAGAAGCATCAAAGCCACAATCACATGCCAATCAAAGTGATCAATTCATGATCAACACCAAATTCATGTATAATTCCAACACCTAAGCAATCAAGGGATTAGCCCATGGCTAATTTGATCAAGAAAATAGAAATGAGAGAGAAGAGATCAATACCCATTGCAAAATTAATGAAAGCAATTAAAAGGAAGAATATCACCTTAATTGAATTGAATAAACTATGAATTGATCCCAACAATAGCTTGATCCTTGCTTGAGAGTAGAGATTACACCAATTAAATCTATGGGTGTTGGTCCCGATTAGTGAGTTGATTAAGAAAACTTGAAGTTAACCTTCTAAGATAAAATCTAGAAGGGGGTTGAATAGATTTTATAGATTTTTCAAATCTTACTCAAAACTTCAAAGTTACACAAATAAAATTCGTTTTGAACTCAACTTCAACAAGATCAAAAGCAAACCGATATTTTGGTTCTAACTTTGATTCTCAAATCTATCTTTGATTTGATAACCTGGAATTTGTAAGAAACAAGTAAGTAAAACAAAGCAATAAAGAACACGATTTATAATGGTTCGGATTATAACAATCCTACATCCACTCTCCTTCTTCAAACTTTGAAGAAGGGTCTCTTCTACCTACTTACTTACTCACTTTACAATCGTACAACTTACAAATTACAACTTGATCTTCAAATCTTCAATTCTCTAAACTATTCTTGAAAAATCTAACTCTAGAGTAATAGAAGAGTGTTTGAAGATGTATAAGAAAAAGTGTTCTATAAACACTTAGAAAAATCTATGAAGAAATCTTTGAAAACAATTTTTGTGCTTTTTTCGAAATCTTGTGAATTTTGAGAATCATTGTTAAAAAGAATAATTCGTGTGATCTCTCTATTTCTAATGAAGTGCCTAGACCTATTTATAAGTCTGAAAAGACAGCTTAGTTTGTTAATTAGTTTTAACAAACTAGAAACTCGCTCAACAAACTTATTCTTGGAAACTGCTCTAGACCTCACCGATTTTATTCTACTGCCTCATGCGGTGACTTGGTGAAGACTCCCCTTTCTTATTCTACTCAGCTTGTCTTGACCTTGTCTCGAGCTCTTCATACTTGTCTCCTGCAGATGACTAGCCTTTAGCCTCGTCTCCGGATGACTTGTGATTTTTCGTCTTTAGTGACTAGTTCGGTCCTCGACCTCGTCGATCGGCTTAGTATAAGGACTTAATCTCACTGTTCTTGGTCAAATCGATCATCTGAATCTTCTTTTAACTCATCAAAACTTCTTGATCTAACAATTTCCCCTTTTTGATGAAGTTAAAACCTACAAGGAAGAAACACACTCACAGGTGAAGTTAGTTCTAGAGTTAGTTAGAATAATCGGATAGGTATATCAGAGCACATTTTCACATTAAAAGCAGATTCATTCAAATTAAAGCACTTAATTCATAACAAAAATTCAAGACCTTTAGACTCTTTAGAAATATTTAGAAAAAAATGAGTCTTAGGACTTAGAAAAATTTTAGAAAATTTTAAGTCCGAGAGATAAATTTCTCAAATGATTTATACTTAGAAAATTTTAAGATTTCTTAAAGCGGAAAAAAACTTTAAGAAATAAGACAAGTATTTCACGTAAGTCCAAGTATATTTATTCACATATTTACAATTTACGAGATAGGTGAACTGATAGAAATAAAAGATAAGGAAAAGAAAATCCCGTCTATCAATTTCCCAATCGGCTTGCTTCTCGGAATGTTCAGCCTAGTTGAAAATCCTCGCTCTGAAATTTGTTTGAGTTCATTCTCATCTCTGTGAGCTCGGATTCTCTTTCAGCTTTGATGATGACCGATTTGACTCCATTCCATGTCCGGAGATCCATCCTCTTTCAGCTTGGGAGAGACTTGGTCATAGCCGGGTGCGACAAGATCGCAGTTGAACACTGATGTGCCTCATTGAGCGATCCTCCATATAAATCGGCATCCTCTTTCTCCATCCACTCGTGCCATTGCCTATCTTCATCACCGCACGGATTGAGATGCCTTCAAGATGTACCCAAAGTACATCCATCTCGGCATCCAGAGCTTTCTTTTTTGTATTCACCGGTGAACTCGACTGCATACACTCATTTTAGGAGTGAGCCGATGAGCGGTGATGGCCTAAGTCTCTGCTTCATCGGCCGCTTTCGATACCCACTTCCGAGTGTCCTCGTGCTCCCACTTCAGCCTCCGCCTTCCCGACTTCTTCTGCCTTTTCTTCTCCTGCTTCTCATACTTCTCCTTCTCAGCATGTATTCTTCTAATCTGCTCACCGAGAGGTTTGAAAAGTCGAGTTTTTTTCTCTTGCGCTCATTTCTGGCCGGGCTGGTCAAGCCACCGGTGGCGAGACTTCTCGGACTTCTTCTTGCCTTTCCTTTACCCTTGCCCTTGGCCTCGGGTTTCTCGGTTTCTTTCATCCTGCCGAAGCTTCTCGGTCTTCTCCTCATCCTCCTTTCTCCTCTTCTCCTCATCCTCACGGATGGCCTCCTCAATCTGGGTCACCCTCGGTTGCAAGGCAGCCGGTTAAATCGATTTGATCTTGATTTTGGCCTTGGCTGCCTCCAACTCAGTGAGTCCGCCTTTGAGTCAAGCTTGTCTGTGAGGGACATGACTCCAGCTGTGAGGGTGTCCATTCTTCCTTGACTCCTTCCCTTTTTGACTTCATCTTGTAGGGTCTGGAGTCATTTTCCAAGGCACAACGAACCACAAGTCCGTCGATCAAGTAAGAGCATTGACCAGACTTCGTTGTCTGCGCCACTTTTGTTTGAGCACCTTCACCTCCTCCTCTAGGTTACTCAGGGTACCAACAGCGGTGCCAAGGTTGGCTGATAGTTTACGAGTGATGTTGACCTAGACAATCTGCATGTTGGCGAGCATTGTGTCGGTGGATCGCTCGAATCACCTTCCTCTTCTTCCTCTCCATCAGCCTTTGAACCTTAGTTATAATAAATTTCGGGTGGGGGTGAAGATGGAGGGGTGGTATTTCGGATGAAGTGGGTGGTGGAGAAGGGGTTGGGTGTGGGATAGTAGGTTGAGGTGGACTGAGAGAGAGAGAGTTGGGGAAGATGGGAGTAAGACTGGTGGAGAGATGGTAGATATGGGGGTGGGGAGTAGGACTGTCCAGTGAGGAAGGACAAAGATATTAGATGGGGAGGGTGGAGGAGATGAGATTTGGGTTTGAGGAAGGGAAGATGAGGTTGTGGCTTGGACTATTATGGGAGTAGGCTGTTTTAGAGGTTCGGAGGTGCCGGCTGGGTCACCTCTTCATCGCGCAGTGGGGTGGAGAGGAGGGAGAGAATTGTACTGTCTCGTGAGTGGGGAAGGGGTCCTCTCGCAGCTTATTTCCTGTACCTCCTCGATTGGACCACCTTTGCTGCTATCTCCAAGGTGAGTGCCTCTTTAGCTTGACGAGGCTAGGCTGATCAACAGCAGAGGTTTCCCCTAGCTCCGAGGTTTTCACCAACCTCCTCCTCCTCTTGGCCTTCTCCTTCAAACTTCATTGGGTGTGAAGCCTCAAATGAGCTCACCGTCATTCTTCTTCTTCTTCTTCTTCTTCTTCTTCTTTCTTCTTCTTCTTCTTCTTCTTCTTCTTCTTCTTCTTTCTTCTTCTTCTTCTTCTTCTTCTTCTTCTTCTTCTTCTTCTTCTTCTTCTTCTTCTTCTTCTTCTTCTTCTTCTTTCACCTCCTCACCGATGGTTCCTAAGCCCCGACCTCATTTGCTTCCTTCATCTCCGAGTCACTGGAGCCCCGAGTGGCTCATCCTTGGTCAGCAGCCCTTTTTCCTTTGTATAGGCTCGACTCCATCAGCCTCAGATTGATCTCGGCTATCAAGATATCCTCCAATATCACCGTCACCTTATTAAACAGATCGGGTGATTGATCTACTTTGCCACTTCCCATTGACTACCTCTAGTCTCTTCCTTTCGGATCTCGAATCTGCTCAAGAATATCCCAGCCTGGTTGGCTTGCACTCCATCAATAATAGCCCTCATGCAAAGACACTGGGTCTCAAATCGACCCATCATGGGAGTTCTGCTCCCTAAAATGACCTTCATCAATATCGCCATTAGCAGACGATATCTCCGTCGAGCATTTTCTTCTTCGATTCAGACCTTCTATCCCTCATTGAAGTTCCTGGCAATCAACTCAACGATTTCACCCAATCGTCTTATTTATATGTGAGGGGTTTACTCCTTCACCGCTTGTGTTGAAAATACGCGCCACCTCTGCCGGAGTTACCGTTAATACCTCACCGTAGACACGGGTTTTGAAAATCCCGTTCTCATAAGTTCCATTGGCATAAAACTCTATGCCTCTCATATCCAAGGTTTTATTGGAGGTGGATTTCTTGGAGCAGAAAGTCCTCAATCCCGACCTCTCCAATAAATCAAGGATTTGTCTCGATTTACCATCGGTGGTGGTATCAAAGTCGACGTACATCTCCGACTTGATCTTCTTGTTGTATGTCTCGTGTGTACTTCCACCATTGTTGATGTTACTTCTAATCGCTTTTGAGTAATGCTCATGAAAGAATTTGGCTAGGAGTTTTTGAAAAATTTCGTAGTATAAGTATGGTTTTTCCGAAAGTGAAAAAGTTTGATTGAAGAAGAAGATGTATTTATAGGAGGGAAAATTGGAAAGAGAAACCGCTTTTAGAAAATCTGATTTAATCTAAGCCGTTTATTTAAAAGTTTTATTGTCTTTGAATCAACGGTTAAAAATCTGGATAAACGATTGGGATTCAGCGCGTGTAGGCTACTTGCCTTTGGAATGCGTAAATAGTTACTTTATAGATCTGTTGATTTGTGAGATGTAGGTTACTTTATGCAGAGAAGTAAGTATACCTGACGTCGACTAGGGTTACCTTACTTCATATAAGGGTTTTCAAAAATGATGGGTTTGTAAAGTCATCGATAAAGTAACTCGTCTGATTTTAAAACAACTTAGTTTTATCTTTTTTTTTTTTTTAGTAAACTTAAAAAAATTTAAATAAACAAAGCTCAAATTTAATTTTCTAAAATTAGGTTTTCCAACCAAACAATCCAATAAGAGTTTTATAAGAAAACACAATATATGGAGATTATTCAGAGGCAAAGGTGTCTGGATAAGAAGGTTTATGAAAGATGAGGTGAAACACTGGATTATCAATATGATCTCATGACCTATTCCTGCAAAGATATAGACTTGAAAAAGACATTAGTAACTTGAGGTAGATTAGATAAGGTGCGAGATAGTCATCTGCTTCTCAGAAATCAGCCGATTATTGCGTCCTAATATGATTTACCGAATGTCGTATAAGTAATTATCATGTCGATAAGGTCAATATGATTAATCCTTGATTCTTGATTCCAAAATAGGAGATCAATGATATCAGCTACCCGATTGTCCTTTGACTCATATCTAGTCCGATAATTCTTTCTAGACATAGTAAACTAAATTGAGAGAGACAAAGAATGAAAAACATAAAATTATAGATTAACTAAAGAAGCATCTAATAGTCCTAATTCTACATATAGTTCTTTAAACCTTGTCTCTGCCGGTGGCTTTGTTAAGATGTCTGCTCTTTGGAAATCGGTAATCTTCTCTAGTCGATGTCACCTTTCTCTACATGATCTCGGATGAAGTGGTGTCTGATATCTACATGCTTGCATCTTGTATGTAGGACTGGGTTTTGGGTAATAGCTATGAAACTATTACTATCACAAAAGATAGGTACATCTTTGGTGATAATATTATAGTCCCTTAGCCATTGACTTATCCAGATCATGAACAACAACTTCCAGTGTCATATACTCGGCTTTTTGTGGAAGTAACTACATGAGGTTTGCTTTTTAGACAACCATGAAATCAGCTTACTTCCAAGAAATTGGCAAGTATCGATGTAGATTTTCTATCTATCTTACACCCACCAAAATCTGAATCGAGTATCCAAAAAGCTCAAAGTTGTCATCACCGGATACCACAATCCAACATTTACGATCCTTTCGTATACTTAAGAATTTTCTTCACGCTTCAAGATGGCTTTTCTTAGGATTAGCTTGAAATCGAGCACTGACTCCAACCGCAAATGAAATATCGTGTCTACCAGCTTAAATATAATAAAGAACCAATTAGACCTCGATACTCGGTTTGATTAGTGTCTTCTCCCTTCTCATCTGGATCCATTGAAAAATTTGTCATCATAGGTATCTTAGCTTCTCGGTGGTACCTATTCCAAATTTATCAATAAGATCTTTTGTATATTTGGCTTGGTTTATGAATATTCCCTTCTTTGTCTATTTGACTTGAAGTCCAAGAAAATAAGTCATCTCTCCCATCATGGACATTTCAAATCTGCTTTTCATAAGATGACTAAATTCTTCACACAAAGACATGTTAGTTGATCCAAAGATTATATCATCAACATAAATCAACTAACAAAAGATCACAACCAAATTCTTTTCTAAAAAGAGTTCTATCAATTCTACCTTTAACAAAACCATTTTGAATCAAATAATCGGACAAGGTGTCATACCATGCTCTTGGTGCTTGTTTAAGTCCATATAGAGCTTTCCTTATTTTATAAACCTTGTCTCCTTTGACAAAACCAGGAGGTTGCTCTACATAAACTTCCTCGCTTAGGATTCCATTAAGAAATGCGACTTAACATCCATTTGAAAAACAATGAATCTTTTAAAAGCGGCATAGGCTAAAAACAATCTTATGGCTTCCAGACGAGCTCGTGCAAAGGTTTCATCATAATCAATCCCCTCGATTGTGAATAACCTTGAGCAACTAGTCCGCTTTATTTCTAACCACAATATTGTTTTCATCCCTTTTGTTTTTAAAGACCCATTTAGTTCCAATGACTTTTTGATAATGAGGCCTTTCAAAAAGCTCCACACATCTTGTCTTTGAAACTGATTTAGTTCTTCTTGCATGGCATTAATCCGATTGGAATCAATTAGAGCTTCGTAATAGATTTAGGTTCAAGTAATGACACATAGCCCGAACATACAATCTTGATTTAGTTGGGTCCTCGTCTGGACACCGCAGTCTAAATCTCCAATTATCTGCTCATTTGGATGATATGACATTACTTTCTTACCTTTGTCTTTTACAAGTGGATGATGTTTTGTCTGAATTATTTAGTTCGGATGAGTCTATGTTACCTTCCGATGACTCTACCCGATCATCCGATGTGTTGGTTATCCGATCAGTGGTAGATCACCGTTGAGGAAGATCTTTCGTGTTCTTTTCCTTTGTCTGATTCTTCCTCTTCATCTCGAGTCGATTCTTGATTATAGAATTTTATGGTTGATCTCTTGATAGTCATTTGATCCGGATCATCGATATCTTTGTGATGTCCCCTGTCTTATCAAACTCAAAAGAAGATTCATCAAATATCACATGGGGTGTTTCTTCTACACACAAGGTTGTCTTATTATAAACTCTATATGCCTTTGATACGGATGAGTATCCCAAGAATATCCCATCTCGCTATCTTGGCATCAAAGGTTTTTAATTGAGATTTTCCATTGTTGTGTATGAAATATTTACAACCAAATATATGAAAGTAAGAAATTTTGGGAGACCTTACCTTCCAAATTTCATAGGGAGTTTTACACTTATTCTTAACAATTAAGCTTCTATTTTGAACATAGCAGTCAGATTAACGGCTTCGCCCAAAACTCGTGAGGAGTATTGTACTCGAGATAACATTGATCTAGCTGCCTCTTTCAAGGTTACTGCTTTCTCCTTTCAACTACTCCATTTTGTTGTGGAGTCCTAGCTTGAGATGTTTCTGAGCTATATCATTCTCAATGCAAAGAGTTTGTAATCGACTTATTTAGGAATTCAGTACCTTTATCACTTCTAATTTTAACAATATTTAATCCTTTTTCATTTTGAATCTTTTTAAGAAATTCTGGAATCTTAATCAAAATCTCATTCTTTTGTACAAGAAAATAACCCAAGTAAATCTTGAAAAATCATCAACAATTACCAAGGTATATTTTCTTCCACTAAAGCCGAGAGGTGTTCTTTGGACCAAACAGATCCATGTGAAGAAGTTCCGAGAATCCTTTACGAAGAAGGACTACTTATTGTTTTAAAAGAAGCTTTAGTCTGTTTTCCTTTTTGACAAGAATCACACACATGATTCTTTGAAAATACTTTATCGTGGAGTCCTTTAACTAAAGATTTCCCTCGCTATTTTGTTAAGAGTTTTGAAGTTTAAGTGACCAAGGCGTTTGTGCCACAACTTAAGTCATCCGAACTCTTAGCAACAAGACAAGTATCTTTATGACAACTTTTGAAATTAGCAACATAAATGTTACCTTGTCCGACTCAGCCAATAGAATATTTTCATTGATACCATCTAATATATAGCATGCATTATGAGTAAATTTGACACAAAACCCCTTATCACAAAATTGTGAAAATGAAAGTAAATTGTGCTTCAATCCTTCCACGTAGTAGACTTCGTGTACTTGAATATCTCCTATCATCGGTGTTCCTACACCTTTGGTAAGTCCATAATTGTTGTCTCCAAACATTACTCTTGGTCCATCTATGGTCCGATAGTTAGAGAGAAGTCGTCTCTCATAGGTCATGTGCTTGGAACAACTCTGTCAATGTACCGGATGACCTCAAGAATGTCTCATCTATCAACTATCTTCTTATCTTCCTGCAATCACAAATTTATTGCTTAGGTACCCTTTGTACTTTGGGTCCTTTCATGTTAAGTTGATTTTTAGGAATCCAGGACAAAGATATCAATGTTCCTTAAAACCATATATTGAAGTTTACACCCATATCTATCTACTAAGATAAGACTTTCAAGATCAATCTTATTTAACCGATCTTTTGAGATTGTCTTAAATCTTGGTAAAAATGGATATGTTTTGCTTCTTCAATCAAAGCCATTATACCTAGGATAGGACTTTGACTAAGTCCTAGGTTTAGCCTTAGGAGTTACTTTCCTCGTCTGCTTTTTCTTTTCGTAATTATCGGATGAGATAATTAATTCCTTAGGTTTCCAAGGACTTAATCTAGTTTCTATCTTTGGTTTAGTTGCTTTAACAAAAACTCTAGGTTTTATTGGATCACTTTTCTTACTCCTATCAAAACCTAATCCAGCTTTTATCACTAGACTTTTGTGAAGTATTGAAGATTTTATCTATTGTGGTTTGGGAGTTATTTAGAAGTCCTAACTTGAGATTTAATTCTCTGTTAGTCTTCTTGTAACTCTCATTCTCGAATAGATATTTGAAAATTTTATTTTCAAAGAACTCAATTCTGTTCTAACTTATCTGTCTTATCGCACAAGGTACTAGTGATCATCTCGGTCGACATTCCCCCTTTGAATGTACAGTCTAATTTTTCACTTTCCTTCGTTTGATTAACCTTAGTTAGATCGGTAATTTGATTCTTTAATTTAAAATATTTTCGGTCTCTATCTGTTTATAAGCGAGATAGAGCGGTCTCCAAATCTTTCAAAAGTTTATCAATAAGACTAGGATCGGGTTTGGATAAGGTATCACAATCATTATCTCGAGGATGAATAGTAATGTACCTCTTTTGCCATTAAACGGATGTCGTCATCGACCCCAAAATCTGATGAGGATGAGGATGATGATGTCTCATGAACTTCTTCTTTCTCGGCCCGGAAGAGCTCTCTCTCGATCGGATACCTTCTATCTCTCTTTTTCCTCTTTTCTTCTCTCTCTCTGGGAGTGAGCCGAGGACAATCATAATCAGTAGTGACCAAGCTTGTTGCATGTATAACAAATATCTCCTCTGTCTGTTTTCACTACTATCTCCTCGTCGATAGGTGATTTATGATTCCTCGTCGATCATTTTTTCTATCATTGTCTGAACTCTTTTCTTCCCTGTCCGATCTATAATTCCTTCGACTGATCGTCTTTCTTGTTTCTTTTGTCACGCATTCTCAATCTTTCATATCTTTTCAATAGAAGAGCCATTTCCTCCTTAATAGACAAATCGATGCCTTGGAGATCTTTTCGAATTCATCTTGATGAACAAACGCTCTGATCTTTCCGGATGTTGAAGATTCTCGCTTCATCTTCTTCATCTTCGATTTGGATGTCATATTCTAATGCCTTGAGATGAGAAAACAAAGTGTGGTGTGAAATTGAAGATAGATTTTGAGTAGCTTTCGAATATTAACTTTCTCTCTCCATCTTTGCTTAATGACCTCAACACTTTATTGTTGATTTCTTTCTCTGTATATGTTTTTTCCAAATCACCGCCTTGTTCAAGATTTGTCACTCTAACATCCAATTGATCAACAAACTCTCCTTCTTTCATCTTGAAAGTGTCAAAACATGTAGAACAGATCGCAGCTTTGTTTTCTTTGACTGATCTCGATCCTTCACAGATTCCAAGAAGAGTTTCCCACATTTCCTCGGGCGCCTTGCATCTTTTCACCTTTTCAATCCAATCCTTACTCAATGTTTCAATGATCTCCGTTCTAGCAACTTGATCCAGTTATGAATCTTTCTTTCATCACTTGTGAGTTACGAGCTTTTCTTTTCTTGCCTCACCCTTTGTTTCAAATTTGATTCAAGTGCCATATCGGTGACTCCATGATAAAATTTAATAGGTCCTTCCTCAAGAACCTCCTCCATCCTATCATGGATAGCCTTGAGATGATTTTCCATCCTGAATTTTCAATAGTCATATTCTTCAATTGAGAAATCGTAGACTCCTTGATTTCTTGCTCTTGCTGAAGACATGATGAGATAGAAAAATAAAACACTCTACAATCTTGTTAGTAGCACAATTAGTAACAATGAAGAAGAAGAAGAAAATCAAAAATATTTGTAATCTTGGTTAAGACCTAAAATCAATATCGAATGTGCCTTAACACTGCTCTCGATACCACTTGTTGGTCCCGATTAGTGAGTTGATTAAGAAAACTTGAGTTAACCTTCTAAGATAAAATCTAGAAGGGGGTTGAATAGATTTTATAGATTTTTCAAATCTTTTTAAATCTTACTCAAAACTTCAAAGTTACAGTGGAAATTCATTTTGAACTCAACTTCAACAAGATCAAAAGCAAACCGATATTTTGGTTATAACTTTGATTCTAAATCTATCTTTGATTTGATAACTGGAATTTGTAAGAAACAAGTAAGTAAAACAAAGCAATAAAGAACACTGTATTTATAGTGGTTCGGATTATAACAATCCTACATCCACTCTCCTTCTTCAAACTTTGAAGAAGGGTCTCTTCTACCTCGCTACGTACTCACTTTACAATCGTACAACTTACAAATTACTACCTGATCTTCAAATCTTCAATCCTCTAAACTATTCTTGAAAAATCTAACTCTAGAGTAATAGAAGAGTGTTTGAAGATGTATAAGAAAAAATGTTCTATAAACACTTTGAAAAATCTATGACAAAATCTTTGAAAACAATTTTTGTGCTTTTTTGAAATCTTGTGAATTGTGAGAATCTATTGTTAAAAAGAATAATTCGTGTGATCTCTCTATTTCTAATGAAGTGCCTAGACCTATTTATAAGTCTGAAAAGACAGGTTAGTTTGTTAATTAGTTTTAACAAACTAGAAAGCTGCTCAACAAACTTATTCTTGGAAACCGCTCTAGACCTCACTGATTTTATTCTACTCGTGCCTCAATGACTTGGTGAAGACTTCGCCTTTCTTATTCTACTCAGCTTGTCTTGACCTTGTCCGAGCTCTTCATACTTGTCTCCTGCAGATGACTATACTTGAGCTCGTCTCCGGATGACTTGTGATTTTCCGAGTCTTGACTAACTAGTTCGGTCCTCGACCTCGTCGATCGGCTTAGTATAAGGACTTAATCTCGGCCTATTCTTCGTGTCGTCGATCATCTCGAATCGCTTCTTTTAACTTCATCAAAATATCTTGATCTAACAATGGGCTAGCTCAATCTATGGAAATTAAAGACAATCTATATAGGTATTTGAAATACAAGAGAAAAGGGAATGGAAATTCTAAGGTTCTAATCCTAGAAAAATTAAATTCTAAGTGTGGAAGAAGTTCCCAAATGTAATGTGCTGCCTTCAATTCGGTAGAAATGATCATTTATAGCGGGGTCTCGAGTGCAAAGGCCTAAATTACAGATGAGTCCTTCGAAATTTTAAAATCTGCAAAATCTGCTCCGAGAAACTCGTCTAGACTCGAGACATGTCCCCGACTCGAGTCGAGATGTGTAATCCCAAAAAGTCGTAGCTGCTCTGCTTGTCTCGACCAAACCCACTGTCTCGACTCGACCCCATGTCTCGACTCGAGACACCACTCGAGACAAGGGTCGAGATGAGCTCGAGATGTGTAAGCCTCGCTCACGTAAATTCCCTATGAAATGACTCAAACCACGCCATTGTCTTGACTCAAACCATCGCTGAGACTGACTCGAGACAAGCTCGAGACAAAGTGCAAACGAACTCCAATTTCGACGATTCCACTTGCGTTTCGATCCTCAACTTCGTGCCTTTCTCGATTTCCACTCGATACTCACTTTTGCTGAGAATATGAGCATAGGATAGGTTCTTCTCCTTGTCAATCAACTTGAACCCGCTCGGTTTTGATGGAAGGTTAACTTGTGCCATATAAATGATCGAAAACCTACAAAACCGACAAAAACCTTCCACAACCGTAAAGCTCACAAATATAAGAATAAGGGTGATAAAGCACGTAAAGTATATAAGAATAAGCAATTTATCCACAGTAAAAACATGCAAAAATTCACCCTAATCATTAATCCTCACAAATGAAACTCTTCTTCAATTGAATTACAACTTCAAATCATTAATCTAGTGGATTAAACTCTAATCTAATCAACAATTAATTGAAAATCTAACTAAAAACTTGAATCTAAGTAGCTAGGAAGTGAAATTGAGCTAGAAACGAAAGAAATTGCCTAAAATTTGAAAAGTAATTGCCTAAAAGCTGCTATGCTCTGTTTTCACGTACATGGTGTTTAAAAGGTGGATTTTGGGGAAATAGGGCGCCTCGAGTCGGGCTGAGAGCTCGACTCAAGCTTGCAATAACAAAACATGACTTTAGCCTCTAATCGAAGATGCCTCGACTCGAGCCATTATGGCTCGAGTCAAGCTTGCTTGCTGTTTGCACAATTCTTGCTTGTTTATTACGAGGCTCGACTCGAGCCAGCCGCTCGACTCAAGCTCGCCAACACTTTGCTAAATTCTGATTTTCCTCATGCACCTCGACTGAGCTCTCCCGGCTCGTTTTGTGAGCCCGACTTGACCTCCAAACCTCCATTTTGCCCCACATATTCATCTCTCGCACCGTATGAATCCCGGTACTCTCGGTTCGGTCTAATTCCTCCGAAAATCCTGAAAATGAGACGAAACACTTCAAAAACTATTAGTTTCCACGCAATAATACTTTCCAAGCAATGAAGTGATACTCTACACCTTAAACCGCAAATACTAACATTTTTCATCACTTCTTGCAATTAATCATCAATTCACTCTCATCAATCACCTCCAAACTTAAGATATTGCTCGTCCTCAAGCAACGAAATAATTAAGCACAAAAGAGTGAATTGATTGCAATTATATATGTCTCATGACATCATAGAAAAATAGGACAATCAAACTTATCAATGAATTCAAGTTTCAATGCAAACGCTCAACTAGCAATCTCAATGCATCATGCTCAAACAAATGCAACACCCAATACTCAAATCATTGCTCCTTCCACGGAGTGTTTCTCTCATCTCTCGAGTGTATCAAGGTAAAATGACACTCAATCATCAATTCACAGACATGCATCCCATAAGCTTGCCATAGGACCCAATCTCCATTATTTTCTTTTGTCTTTCAATTATGAATCAAAGAGGTCTTTCATCAAGGTTGTAATGTAGACTCTTTGAAATTGATGGATGAATTTAGGCAAGAGTAACTCATATTAGTAGAGAACTTGAGATTAACTAAGCAATTCACTACACTTCTCTTCCAATTCTTCATCAATCACACTCTTTTCTTCTTCATGTTTTTCAAAAGTTCATTCACCATCATTCTTTTGAGCTTTCTTTCTCATCTAAGCTCACAAATTAAATTTTTCTTCTTTTCATTCACTTTTTTCTCCTCAATTTAATTTTTTTCATCATTCAACCTTTCTTTCATCTTTTCTCAACAATCAACTTAGCACATCATCTTTCCACCACACTTTTCATACAATGCACCATCTTCTAGCCAACAATCAAGCTCTACTAAACATAGGACAATAAGGCTTATAAAAATAGGCAAAATGATTTCAATTTCACTTGGCTTGCCAAATAATAAGGATACTAGGCTCAACATGGCTTACTAAGGAAATCAAATGTTTTTGGTGGGGAAAAATTTGTCTAAGTGACTTCTCAATTCAAACATGGCTTCTTATCATATTCATGACATCACACAAAGATCAATTTCAATAAGTCCAAGGGCAAGTTCAAGCATATATATCCATGAACGATGCACTCACAAAGAAATTCAACCGTATAAGATGTACGATTCTTAAGGCATAAAAGCTCACGAGCTTAAATTGAGCAATGAATAAAACATTTTCAATCACATTCATCATCACATAACTATCCATCATGCTAGCTTCAAGCCACATATCAACTCATGATCACTTCAAAATTCAATTAATCCTTCAATCAAGCACAAATGCAAATGTACATAATCTCAAGCACATACACTTCATCATCATCTCAACAAATATAACTCAAATATATGCAAGAAATCCATAATTAAAGCTCGAAATTCATCACGGTCTAATCATATAAGAGCACAAAAAGATAGGCAAGGAAAGAAGAACATCTCCTCCAAACTTAGACAAGTCTATGTTTGAAAGAAAAAGTTGTACCATAAAGCCTTCAAAATTCATCTTTCCTTCAAGCATGTATGTAGGGCTCATCAAGTCTCCTAGCAAATCCACTTCCTACAAAGATCACAAGCAACAATTATTCAAAGCAACAAAACAAAATAACAAACTATAACAAGAAAACGAATGAGTTGCCTCCTATATAGCGCTAAGTTTAACGTCATTTGCAGGACGGAACTCAAGGAGTACATACTCCCTTTTCTCATGAATGATAGACACTTCTTTTGGGATAGGAGGGTCCTTATGCCTAACTACGGTCTCCATTATAAACAAGCAACATCCCCACTTGTCTTCCAACAAGAGCTTCCCTCCTTCTTGTACCTCTTTCACCTTCAAAACCTCTTTAAGGCTCTCCACTCCTAGTAGTCTACTCCAATTGGACTCACTCCACACCACTTGATCACCAATCTCAAAGCTATCCTCTTTCTTTCCCTCTTGTGGCATCATCCTCTTCTCCAACACCCCCAAACTTGAGACTTGCTCAAGTTTGGTCAACTTCTTCACTCCTTCCTTCTTTCATCTCCCGGATTAAGCAAGGGTGCATAAAGAGCCTTTTCCTCCCAAAGATTATCAAGAGAAACACAAGGCTTATTAGCAATCAAATTATAAGAAGGAATAAGATGATCATGAATTAAAGAATTAGAAGAGTTAGAGTCATCCCTATCCTTTGAAGGGCACAAGTCAATGATTTCAATAAAGCCACATTTCTTCTTCTCCAAAGCACTTGGACATCTTCCACCAATGAAGCTCTAGAAAATGTAAGCTCTTCCCCATTAAAGCTCAACTTAAGCTCTCTCTTCTCCACATTGATCATAGCTCTCTCGGTTGCTAGGAAAGGTCCACCAAGAATGATAGGTGCCTCAAGCTCTTCCTTCATATTAAGCACTACAAAGTCCACCAGAAGATAAACTTGTCAACTCCCACTAACACATCTTCAATAATCCCATGAGGATAAGCATATGATTGATCCACCAATTGAAAATTTATAGAGGTGGGGGTCACCTCTCCAAGCTCCAACCTTCTAAAAATGGACAAAGACATCACATTTACACTAGCTCCCAAATCACATAGGCCTTGCACTTTCCAATTCTCACCAATTTCACAAGGAATAACAAAGCTCCCGGATCCTTAAGCTTTTGAGGAAGATGTCTTTCAAGAATTTTGTTGCACTCTTCCCCAAACTTGAATGCTCCTTTATCATCCCATCTCTTTTTCTTTGACATGATCTCCTTAAAAATTTCTTGTAATGGGGAATTTGCTTAAGAACATCTAGAAGGGGAATATCAATATGCAAGTTCTTGAACACCTCCATAAACTTACCAAATTCCTCATCAAGCTTCTTCTTCATGAATTTTTGAGGATAGGGAACCGAAATAGGAGTCATTGGCACCCCCATGCATCTTTAGAATTCTCTTCTCTCTTTTTCTCTTCCTTTGCTTTGATCTCTTCATCCTTCTCTTTCTCAACCAAACTCTCTTCAATCACCTCTTCTTTCTCACCTTCTTGGGCTTCCTTTG
Source organism: Paraleonurus japonicus (assembly GCA_030762865.1). NCBI lineage: Eukaryota > Viridiplantae > Streptophyta > Magnoliopsida > Lamiales > Lamiaceae > Paraleonurus > Paraleonurus japonicus. Next base: position 33,263,856 of record CM061053.1, on the reverse strand, counting down.
GCATTTTAGTGGTCTTCATATCTAGCACCACTCCTTAATTGTATTGCACTACAAAACTCTCTTGTATTAGGGTCGGTGGTAGATGGATATTTCCCTTTATTTTGCAAGTGATCCACCGTAGTTGATAACTTTCCAACCATTGTAGCCAATTGCCCCACTTGGTGCTCAATCGCCTTAAATCTAGAATCCATTTGCTGTTGAGAAAATTTGAATATCCAAGATCTATTCGGACGTTATTTAGATACAAATTATCATAAATCTAACAACATGATTTAAAGCAATTAAATCAAAATAAATTCATGCAATTTGAATAACGGTAAAACATACATAGCCCTAAACATGCGGAACTAAGGGATAAGTAATTACCTCTTGATCGGAGGAAAAATGCCTTAGTGACGCCTTTGAGTTCCGTTGAGACAACCCTTGAGAAAAAGGTCAGTTGGTTCAACCCAAACACCTTCCTCGGGTATTCCCTAAGCCCAAGCTTGTGGATCTCGGTGGGAGATCCTACAAGCCTTTTAACTCTCTTGGAAAGAATTAGTATTTCATCACATTACTCTTATTTTTCTCTCAAGAAAAACAACACTCTAGGATTTTTCTCTCTCTCAACCTACAAGTTGATCCGAAAATCCCATGCATAAATAATGCATATTTTTCAAAATCAGCCTTACTAGATACAATGTATCTAATCGATTTTTAATGTCTTGGAGAGGAAGAAAAATCCACAAGATTTGATCTCCTTATATTTCTCCACAAAATATGGAAAGACTAGATCCTTTCTCTCTCTCCACATTAATTTTTGAAAATTTTAGCCAAAAAAATAATTAATTCTTATCTTTTAACCACCTTAGTTAATCGGGCTTTTATTGGGCTACCCAAGGGGCCTTTAGGAGAATTAGGATTATGCCTCCCAATGGGACTATAAACCAATATTGAGCCACAATATTATTCTAGCCCATTAATATTAATTCACTCGACTATAGAATTAATATTGCATTACCCATCCTAACCCATATTACGAAATATGGCTCTCGGTTATTATTTTTATGTTTAAGAACCAATGTCCATTAATTAATTTAAGCTACTCAATGCTCTAATTAATTAACATCTTTTATTCCTTGGGAAAGGACAGCTCAACATTATTATCATACCGAACTTAATCCACCGCCGATTTGATATGATAAACGCTTCCGAGCCCACCAAGGGGACATTATCAACTTGACGTATCAAGACACAATTTTCTCGTATTAATTTAGCAATCATTCATATAATTAATAATGTCGCCAAAATATCTAGAATTGAATCCCAATGATTCTTTCCTCACAATAAATCAAAGCAACATCAATCAATTATACACAATCCTAATTAAGTGACAAAATTAAGAAATAAACAACCACCGAGATCTAATTCTCCTTTCAAGTCACCTAGAAGAATTATCTCGTTGTAGGTCCTATTCAGACAATAAATGCACTAGTGTAATCTCTTGGTCAAGACAAACCAATCCGAGCCTTACATCTCAACTTTAACTAGTGGATTGTTCAATTCCACCTAAGTTGTGAATCTTCTTATACTCATTACAAGTTATTACAAGGAACCGACAATGTGATCTTATGCGATCTTCTACACACCACATTGTCTACAATGTAAAGTATATTGAATGTTTTTGCATAAAAATAAATAACATTCATAATATTTAATGCAAACAGTGATAACCAATTTATTCTCATAAAAATGCAAGAATCAGTTCAATATACAAAGTAGCACTAAAAGCATACTTTTCAAGATATCCCTAACAATCTCCCACTTATACTCAAAGTCCGCTTTTAAGTATACTACAACATGTCCTCCATATTTCTCCCACTTATACTCAAAGCACTGGGCAATGCACTTGACTCTCATTCCTTCCACATGTCTCTCGAATGTATGCCGAGGCAGACTCTTTGTGAAAGGATTAGCTAGGTTGTCCTCCGATGTAATCTTTGCCACCACTATATCTCCTTTCTTAACGATTTCTCGTATAAGATGGTATTTCCTTTCAATGTGCTTGCTCGCCTTGTGGGCTCGTGGTTCCTTTGAATTTGCAATCGCCCCTACCATTATCACAATAGATTGTAATACAAATGCATAAATTCGGAACCACATCCAAGTCCACTAAGAAGTTCTTGAGCCAAACCGCTTCTTCGCCGCTTCACAAGCAGCGACCTACTCGGCTTCCATGGTTGAGTCGGCCGATGCATTTCGCTTCACACTCCTCCATTTCATGGCTCCACCTCCCAAGAAAAACACACTTCCCGAGGTAGATTTTCTCGAGTCTATGTCTCGATTGGAAGTCTCGAGTCCGTGTAACCCACAGGATTAGATTGTCCGATTGATAAACTAACATTCTATCTCGAGTTCTTTTCGATACTTCGTAATGTTTTTAACCGCACCCAATGTTTCTTTCCCGGGTTACTTTGATATCTTGCCACCATGCCTACCACATAGCAAATATCTCGGTCTCGTGCACAACATTGCATACATGAGGCTTCCAACTCGAAGCAAATGGAATCTTCTTCATCTCATCTATCTCTTTTTGTGTTTTAGGACACATGTCTTTTGACAGATGAATTCCATGCCTGAAAGGTATAATACCTTTCTTGGAATCTTGCATGCTGAAACGTGTCAAAACAAAGGTCAATGTATGAAGCTTGAGATAAACATATCATCCTTTTCTCGCGATCTCGAGTAATCTTGATCCCAAGGATATGACCAACTTCTCCTAAGTCCTTCATATCAAACTGTTTTAACAACCATACCCTTATGTCCGACAACACCTTTTATTGTTTCCAATAAGTAGAATGTCATCTACGTACAAGACTAAGAATACCAAAGCAGCTCCGACACACTTCTTATAAACACAACTCTCAAACTCATTTTGATCAAATCCATAAGATTGGATTACTTGATCAAAACATTGATTCCAAGCCCTTGACGCTTGCTTAAGGCCATAGATAGCCTTCTTAAGCTTGCATACAAGATTCTCTTGGCCTTTTTCAATGAAGCCTTCGGGTTGGCGCATATAGATGTCTCCTTCAAGACTTCCATTTAGGAAAGGTGTCTTGACATCCATTTGCCATATTTCGAAGTCTAAGTGTGCAGCTATTGACAAAAGAATACGGATAGACTTAATCATAGCTACAAAGGCGAAAAGGTTTCCTCATGATCGATCCTTCTTTACGAGTATATCCTTTTGCCACAAGCCTAGCTTTGAAGGTTTCTACCTCCCGTCCGATCCTCTTTTCCTCTTGTAAACCCACTTACACCCAACAGATTTTACACCTTTGGGTGGTTCAACAAGCTCCCACACTTTATTGTGATCCATAGATCCCATTTGTGCTTCCATTACAGCTTTGCCAAGAATCTCGCATCCTTGTCTTGGATTGCCTCGTTGTAAGTCCAGGATCGATTCATCCTATCCGGGGACCAAGTTCGAAGACTCTCCCACGAATAGGAATAGCTCGGGTTGTCAAACAACCCTCCCACTACGACGAAGTTCCGGTTGTATTTGTGTATCACTTGGTACATGTACCGTACATTTGGTATAGGAGCTGGCCCTCTCATTTCATTTAAGGTAATTTCACTCTTGGGCTTTCTATTATTCACATAGTCTTCTTCTAAGAATCTTGAATGCGTGCTCACCCCGATCACCGATCCTTAGGGCTATAGAATAATCCCCTTTCGTTCCCTCAAGATATCCTACAAACAACCTTAATTCCGAACGAGGTTCCAACTTATCGCCTTCCTTGTCCAACACATATGCCGACACCCCTGCATTCTCATGTGTCTCGATCGGGTTTTCGCTCGCCACAATCAAGGGTTTTAGGAACTGATTTAGAAGGTACCAAGTTAAGAATATAAGTCGTTGTTTCCAAGGCATATCCCCTGAATGACTTGGGTAAATCCGAATAACTCATCATAGACTGACCATTTCTAAAAGATTTACTTTCTTCGTTCGCAACCCCATTTCTTTGAGGGGTTCCCGGTGCAATTAAGCTGGGATAAAATCCACTACCCCGATAGGTAGTCCAAAACTTCGTTCTTGAGGTATTCACCTCCACGATCAAATCGTAGAAACTTGATACTTTTTTCCCTATGCTTTTCTGCTTCAGCCTTAAACTCTTTGAACTTATCAAAGACCTCGATTTATGTCGCATTAGAAAAATGTATACATATCTAGAGTAATTGTTAGGTAAAGAAAAGTTGTATTTAGTTTTGATGTGTTAAAAATGTAAAATAGGATGACAATTTGAGTATTTTGTATAGACAATGAGGTAAGTGTTTGTAAATAAAGCTAAGTACAAATAAGCTAAGAACAGGAAATCGAGACTTGGTTAAGAAATCGACTAGGACAAAACATCGACAAGGAGATGAGGACCGAGATATCGAGATGGGGACGACACATGGAAGACAGATTAAGACAATACGATAAACAATCACCCGCACAAGGAATGAAGACGAAGACAGGGTAAGGCAAAATGCAGACGAGGAAGTGTTAGAAGAATTTCACACAAGTCTCAAGAAGCGATTTCAACTAACCAAGAGGAAGTTACAAGTTTCGGTTATCTTGTTACAATCGACCAAAAACAGAATTCAAGGAAGTTACAACTACCAAATGAAGTTCTCTATAAATAGGGATAGAAATTAGTTTAGAATTAACTTTTGATACTTTGCATCCACAACTATTCACATATTCTATATACACGAGCCACAAATATTGTACACATACACAAAGCGTTTTATACGTCTTCCAGGTTTAATGTTTGTAGAACACTTTTCACATAACATCTTCAAGCCATATATATTCGAAATTAGGAAGAAATCGTTGTAAGGCGGAGATTCACAATTGTAAGTAAGTAAGCAAGAAGGAAGAAAGTCGGTAAGTGAAGACCCTTCTTCAAGTTGAAGAAGGAGAGTGGATGTAGGATTTTATAATCCAAGCACTATAAATCGGTGTTCTTTATTGCTTTGATTTACTTACTTGTTTCTTTTCAATTTCCAGTTCATCAATCACGATTAATTTCGTGGATTAAAGTTAATACCAAAATATCAGTTTGCTTTTGATCTTGTTATTGTTGAGTATAAAATTGATTTTCACGTGTTACTTTGGTAATTCGAATAAGTTTTAGAAGATTTGTAAAAATCTAAAATCTATTCAACCCCCTTCTAGATTTTTCTTAGAAGGTTGTTTAAGTTTCTTTTAAAATCTCAACTAATCGGGACCAACAAGTGGTATCGGAGCAGCGGTGTTAAGGCACATTACGATATTGATTTTAGGTCTTAACTAAGATCCTGAAATTTGTTCTTGATTATCTGTATTCTTTTTGTTTCACTAACAGTTCTACTAACAAGATCTTGTAAGCATTGTGGTTTTTCTCGTTTCACCATGTCTTCTGTTAAGAGCAAGAAATCCAGGAGTCTGCCCGATTTCTCAATAGAAGAATATGACTATTAGAAGTTTAGAATGGAGAACCATCTCAAAGCAATTCATGATAGAATGGAGGAGGTTCTTGAGGAAGGACCTATCAATTTTTATCATGGTGGCACAAGTGATGGTACTACAAAGTGAAACAAGAGTGAGGCAAGAAAAGAAAAGCTCGGAACTCACAAGTGATGAAAGGAAGAATGAAATTATCGAAACATTGAGTAAGGATTGGATAGAAAAGGTGAAAAGATGCAAGACTGCCAAGGAAATGTAGGAGACTCTTTGGCGGAATCTGTGAAGGTTACGACGAGGTTAAAGAAAACAAATTGCGATCTATTCTACATGTTTTTTTACACTTTCAAGATGAAAGAAGGAGAGTCTATTGATCAACTCGGATGTTAGGTTGACAAATTTATTGAACAAGGCAATGATTTGGGAAAAACATATACGAGAGAAAGAAATCAATAATAAAGTGTTGAGGTCATTGAGCAAAAGATGGAGAGAAAAAGCTACTATTCTCAAAGCTACTCAAAATCTATCCTCAATATCACATCACACTTTGTTTTCCCATCTGAAGGCATTAGAATATGACATCCAAATTGAAGATGAAGAAGATGAAGCGAGAATCTTCAACATCCGGAAAGGTCAGTAGCATTTGTTCATCAAGATGAATCGAGAAGATCTCCAAGGCATCCGATTTGTCTATGAAGGAGGAAATGACTATCTATTGAAAAGATATGAAAGATTGAAGATGAAGTACAAAAGAAACAAGAGAGAGACAGAATAGGTCGAAGGCAATATAGATCGAGACAGAGATGAAAAGAGTTCGTAAAATGATAGAAAGAAGGATCGGACAAGGAGTCATAAGTCACCTATCGACGAGGAGATAGTAGTCCAAAAACAAACAGAGGAGATATATGTTATACATGCAACAAGCCTGGTCACTACTTTATGATCGTCCTCAACTCACCCCCAGAGAGAGAAGAAAAGAGGAAGAAAAGAGATAGAAGGTATGCCGATCGTAGAGCTCTTCTAGCTGAGAAAGAAGAAGTTCATGAGACATCTTCATCCTCATCTGATTTTGGATCGGATGACGACATCTGTCGATGGCAAAAGAGGTACATTACTATTCATCCTCGAGATAATGATTGTGATACCGTATCAGTAAATTGATCCTAGTCTTATTGATAAACTTTTGAAAGATTTGGAGAGCTCTATCTCGCTTATAAACAGATAGAGACTGAAAATTTTAATTTAAAGAATCAAATTGCGATCTAACTAAGGTCAATCAAACTAAGGAAAGTGAGAAACCAGACTGCATACATTCAAGGGGGAATGTCGGCGAGATGATCACTAGTTCCTTGTCGATAAGACAAAAAAGTTAGAACAAGAATTGAGTTCTTTGAAAATAAAATTTTCAAATATCTATTCGAGAATGAGAATTACAAGAAGACTAACAGAGAATTAAATCTCAAGTTAGGACTTCTAAATAACTCCCAAACCACAATAGATAAAATCTTCAATACTTCACAAAAGTCTAGTGATAAAAGCTGGATTAGGTTTTGATAGGAGTAAGAAAAATGATCCAATAAAACCTAGAGTCTTTGTCAAAGCAACTAAACCAAAGATAGAAACTAGATTTAGTCCTCGGAAACCTAAGGAATTAATTATCTCATCCGATAATTCGAAAGAAGAAACAGACGAGGAAAGAAACTCCAAAGGTTAAATCCAAGACTAAATCAAAGTCTTATCCTAGGTATAATGGCTTTGATGGAAGAAGCAAAACATATCCATTCTTACCAAAATTCAAGACAATTTCCAAAGATCGAGTTAAATAAGATTGATCTTGAAAGTCTTATCTTAGTGGATAGATATGGGTGCAAACCGCAATCTATGGTTTTAAGGAACATTGATATCTTTGTCTGGATTCCTAAAATCAACTTAACATGAAATGACCCAAAGTACAAAGGGTACCTAAGCAATAATTTGTATTTGCGGGAAGATAAGAAGATAGTTGATAGAGGAGACATTCTTGAGGTCATCTCGGTATATTGACAGTCGCTCCAAGCACATGACCTATGAAAGACGACTTCTCTCTAACTATCGACTATAGATGGACCAAGAGTAATGTTTGGAGACAACAACTATGGACTTACCAAAGGAGTAGGGACACTAATGATTGGAGATATTCAAGTACATGAAGTTTACTATGTGGAAGGATTGAAGCACAATCTACTATCTATTTCACAATTTTGTGATAAAGGGTTTTGTGTCAAATTTACTCATAATGCATGCTATGTTCTAGATGGTATCAATGAAAATATTCTATTAGCTGGAGTCGACAAGGTAACATTTATGTTGCAAATTTCAAAAGTTGTCCTAAAGATACTTGTCTTGTTGCTAAGATTTCGATGACTTAAGTTGGGTCATGGCACAAACGACTTGGTCACTTAAACTTCAAAACTCTTAACAAAATAGCAAGGAAATCTTTAGTTAAAGGACTCCACGATAAAGTATTTTCAAAGAACCATGTGTGTGATGCTTGTCAAAAAGGAAAACAGACCAAAGCTTCTTTAAAAACAATAAGTAGTCCTTCTTGAGAAAGGATTACGGAACTTCTTCACATGGATCTTTTTGGTCCAAGAACCCTCTCGCTTTAGTGGAAGAAAATATACCTTGGTAATTGTTGATGATTTTTCAAGATTTACTGGATTATTTTCTTGTACAAAAAGAATGAGACTATGATTAAGATTCCAATTTCTTAAGAAGATTCAAAATGAAAAGGGATTAACTATTGTTAAAATTAGAAGTGATAAAGGTACTGAATTCCTTAATAAATTTATTACTAACTTTTGCATTGAGAATGACATAGCTCGGGAAACATCTGCGGCAAGGACTCCACAACAAAATGGAGTGGTTGAAAGGAGAAACAGAACCTTGAAAGAGGCAGCTAGATCAATGTTAGGTGAGTATAATACTCCTCACGAGGTTTTGGGCGGAAGGTATTAATACAACATGTTATGTTCAAAATAGAAGCTTAGTTGTTAAGGATAAGTGTAAAACTCCCTATGAAATTTGGAAGGGACGACCTCCCAAAATTTCATACTTTCATATATTTGGTTGTAAATGTTTCATACACAACAATGGAAAATCACAATTAAAAACCTTTGAGGCCAAGATAGCAGTTGGATATTCTTAGGATACTCATCTATATCAAAGGCATATAGAGTTTTTAATAAGACAACCTTGTGTGTAGAAGAAACACCTCATGTGGTATTTGATGAATTTTCTTTTAAGTTTGATAAGACAGGGGACATCACAAAGATAGCAGATGATCTGGATCGGATGACTATCAATGGATCAACCATAAAATTTTACAATCAAGAATCGAGACTCGAGATGAAGAGGAAGAATCGGACAAAGGAAAAGAACACGAAAGATTTTCCTCACCACGGTGATCTACCAACTAATCGCATTTAACTAGTACATCTAATGATCGGGGATCGAAGGTAACATAGAATCATATTAAATAAATAATTCAGACAAAACTTCATCCACCGAAAAAGATAAACGTAAGAAAATAATGGCATATCACCCAGATGAGCTGATAATCGGAGATTTAGATTACAGTGTCCAGAGGAGGACTCAACTAAATCAAGATTGTATGTTCAGTTGCTATGTGTCATTACTTGAACCTAAATCTATTACGTAAGCTCTAACCGATTCCAATGGATTAATGCCATGCAAGAAGAACTAAATCAATTTCAAAGACAAGATGTGTGGGAGCTTGTTGAAAGGCCTCATCATCAAAAAGTCATTGGAACTAAATGAGTCTTTAAAAACAAAAGGGATGCAAACAATATTGTGGTTAGAAATAAGGCCGGACTAGTTGCTCAAGGTTATTCACAATCGTAGGGTATTGATTATGATGAAACCTTTGCACCGGTAGCTCTTACGGAAGCCATAAGATTGTTTTTAGCCTATCTTTGCTTTTAAAAGATTCATAGTTTTTCAAATGGATGTTAAGACAAAGATTTTTAAATGGAATCCTAGGCGAGGAAGTTTATGTAGAGCAACCTCCTGGTTTTGTCAAAGGAGACAAGGTTTATAAACTAAGGAAAGCTCTATATGGAGTTAAACAAGCACCAAAAGCTTGGTATGACACCTGTCTGATTATTTAATTCAAAATGGTTTTGTTAAAGGTAGAATTGATAGAACTCTTTTTAGAAAAGAGTTTGGTTGTGATCTTTTGTTAGTTCAAATTTATGTTGATGATATAATATTTGGATCAACTAACATATCTTTGTGTGAAGAATTTAGTTCTCTTATGAAAAGCAGATTTGAAATGTCCATGATGGGAGAGATGACTTATTTTCTTGGACTTCAAGTCAAACAGACAAAGAAGGGAATATTCATCAACCAAGCCAAATATACAAAGATCTTATTGATAAATTTGGAATAGGTACCAGCCGAGAAGCTAAGATACCTATGATGACAAATTTTTCAATGGATCCAGAATGAGAAGGGAGAAGACACAAATCAAACTCGAGTATCGAGGTCTAATCGGTTCTTTATTATATTTAATCGCTAGTAGACACGATATTTTATTTGCGGTTGGAGTCATTGCTCGATTTCAAGCTAATCCTAAGAAAAGTCATCTTGAAGCGCAAAGAAAATTCTTAAGTATTTGAAAGGAATCTTAAATGTTGGATTATGGTATCCAAATTGATGACAACTTTGAGTGTCTGGATACTCGGACTCAGATTTTGGTGGGTGTAAAATAGATAGAAAATCTACATCTGGTACTTGCCAATTTATTGGTAGTAAGTTGATTTCATGGTTGTCTAAGAAACAAACCTCTGTAGCTACTTCCACAATGGAAGCCGAGTATATGGCAATGGAAGTTATTGTTCACGGTGATCTGGATAAGTCAACCTAAGGGATTATACATTATCACCAAAGGTGTACCTATCTTTTGTGATAGTAATAGTGCCATAGCTATTACCCCGAGAACCAGTCCTACATACATACAAGATGCAAGCATGTAGATATAAGACACCACTTCATCCGAGACCATGTAGAAAAAGGAGATATCAGACTAGAGAAGATTTTCTTGATTTTCAAAGAGCAGACATCTTGACAAAGCCACTTGCAGAGACAAGGTTTAAAGAACTATATGTAGAATTAGGATTATTAGACGCTTCTTTAGTTAATCTATAATCTTATTTCTTGTTTTCTTAGTCTCTCTCAATTGGTTTATCATGTCTAGAAAAATTATCGGACTAGATATGAGTCAAAGGACAATCGGGTAGGCGATATCATTGATCTCCTATCTTGGAATCAAGAATCAAGGATTAGTCATATTGACTCTATCCTGACTTGATAATTACTTATTCGACATAGGTAAATCAGACAAGGACACAATAGTCAACCGACTTCTATAGAATCGGATGACTATTGCACCTTATCCGACTTACCCTTGATACTAATGATTTGTCTAAGTATCTCGTGATTTCGAAAGAACAAAGTTTAGTACATATCTCTAAACACAAGATAAGGTCTATTCATCCAAGTATTCGGAAGCAGACAGTAATGCTATCAATTCGGACGAGGTGAAAGTCCAGAAGTTTCTCTTAAATACTCTTAATTATGAATATTGGGTTCATATAATTAATATATGAATTTAATATCATAATTCTCTTTAACATTTATTCAAAAATGAAGTTACTCGGTATGTTAAAAATATTTTGTTTTACAAAATAAAAAGGATAAGGGTTCAAATTTATTTTCTAAAACTTGTATATTTTATTTTATCTCTCCAATTAAGCTGAAAAGTATATTCTTAAATAAGTAACTCGTCGGGAGAGAAGTTACTACGAGACCCAGAAATTTTATCAAATTCACTTTTGAAATACGCCGAGTATGCTTCACGCGCTTAAATGGAGGCTATTTCGAAATATGAATCGTCTCAACTTCACGCGCGACATATTAAATAATATTCTCTGCACTTTTCAAAATAAATGTCATAATTGCATTAATGGCAATTCGAAAGTCTACATTTACACTTTTGCGAGGCAATTATTAATCTTATAATTGTTTATTATTATATTTGCCATATAAATAGGAACTCGTGTGCATAATTTCATTTACGCACACATAAAACCCTTCATATTTTCTCAAACTTTTCTTTTCCCTCCTAAAACCTTCTACATTCATCAATGGCGGATTCTAAGAAAACTAAAATCAAGTTCGAATATGATCTTACTTCCATTCGTGATAGAACAAAGTCGAAATGTACGTCGAATGGGACATATCAACCGATCCTGAAACAAGAGAAATTCGAACCTGCTTGAATCACGAGGATTAAAGCGTCTTGCCGCACGATGAAATCATCCACTACTACATTTTTGTTCATAGATAACCAGACATAGATAACGAATATTTTTAAATCCGTTATCTAAGATTTGTAAATCCGTTATCTATTTTGTATCCGTTATCTCTGTTCTTGAAAAAATTGAAATGCGCTCATAGATAACGGATTTTTTATGGGGTTATCTATGCTTCGTTATCTAAGCAATTTAATTTATTTTTAGAATATATTTTTAATCAGAGATAACGGGTAATCTATTTTAAATATATCCGTTATCTGTGTTATGTTATCTATTTATTATAATTTTTTTAAATTAAAATTTAATAATTGTTTTAATTAGAGTTAACGGATATTGTTAATCCGTTATCTTGTTTGGTTATCTGTGTATAACTCCAAATTGGACTTTGAATATTTTTTCAAAATTGAATTTCTGTGCCCTAGCTAGTCGATCGTCTCACCAAATCGCTCCCTCCCCCACCGAATCCGTCGCCCCTCTGCCTATACCGCCGGTCAACCGCCGACCTACTGCCGCCGACCGCCGATATTCTCAAGTGATTGAACGACAGCAATAGTGACGACACTGCTTGACTCATTCACCCTTTTTGCCGCTGCCAAACGCCGCTATAACCGCTGCTCGACTGCCGACCCTCTCAGCTCTGGAACGTCGCCAACCGCCCGCTGCCCTTACCACCAACCCTCTCTAACGCCGCCGCCGTTTCAGTCCAAAATCCGGTTAGTGTCTTCTGCAATTTTGGATTTTTAATTTGTTTTGGTTTTCTTTATTTCCTATGGTTGCCTCTGTTAGTTTTTTTGTTGATTTTTATCTCATCATCTATGCAAAATATACTTTAAAATTTGTATCAAGAAACGGTTTTTTGTTGTCTTCTGCAATCTTGGATTCTGCAATTGGGGGAATTTTTATTTGATTTAATCTACTGTAAAATCTGTAAAATGTTGATTTAGTTAGCTTTTAGGAGAAAGAATTCCTATTTATCAGCCCATCTTTTAGCGTTGAGTTACTATAGAAATTCATGAAAGGAAATCTTGTTTTATTCATTGAAGAAGATGATACAGAGAGGTAGCAGAGGGAAAAGTTCTGCGTATCTTGAAGAAGGAAAACAGTAGTCTAACTAAAAGGAAAGTCACCCTCTATATTGTATGAAGTTATACAACCATTGCGATGCTTCACTTTTGAAGTGAAGGAACTTTGAGATTCTGATTTTGGTTGGGTAGTTTATGTTGTATGCGTTAAATAATGCCATCGTATTTTTGGTCTCTTTGAATTTGAATATTTTCTGGTTTAGAAAAACATTTCCACATTTGAGTTTGAATATCCTTAAGAGTATCAAATTTCTGTGTGTATGATGATTATCATAAGGAAATGCTTAGTTCATCTTTGATGTGAATTAAGAACTAGGGACTATTCTGTATTTAGTGTTTGATTTTTGATTGAAAGGTGCATAGATTGCTATGTTATATTATAGACATGAGTCTCACCCTCTAATGGGCTTCAACTTGATTTCCTTTAATGAATATATAAGAGGGAACTAATTTTATAAATATATACTGAATTTAGTACTTCTAAATTTTTTAGAATAATGTGGATCATTCTATTTTAGACTTTATATAAAAAAGTAAATATAATTAAAAAATAGCATATGATATATATTTGGGCCATATGTATATCATAAATATATACTTTGAGTATTCAAAGAATACAAAATATAGCAGAGCTCGGCACATGAAATTTTAATATTTTCTGGTTTAGAAAAACATTTCCACATTTGAGTTTGAATATCCTTAAGAGTATCAAATTTCTGTGTGTATGATGATTATCATAAGAAAATATGTACCAAGATAGTATCAAATTTTAGTAACTAAACTTTCACTACCTGACTTCAGTTCGTGTAGCTGAAATGGCATCTCCATAGATTCTGGAGCACGTGTCATTTATTTTCTCTAAAAAGCTAATGTAGTAATGCAGCATGACAAATTTATTTAGTTTTTTTTTCTCTTCCTTTCATGATGAACAATTTCTCACTTGACCTTAGTATATACATGTGAATCAACTTGCAAACTAGTCCATGCATTGTTATATCTTGGCTCATGTAAAGTGATTTAGACCCCTCTAGCTATTTTCTAACTCTTTGAATCATTTCATCATGTAGGAGATAATTTCTCTGATGTCCTTCAATCCAAGCTTGGACATTATGAGGATCTACCTGCTTCTAAGATTTCAGAATTAATGAAATTGGGTAATTTAGAGGTAACTATCCTCCATCACCTGTGGAAAAGAAAAAATAAGATTTTTTTATAGTTTTGTAGACCTGACATGCTCTTATGCTTAATGCTTGATCTATGCAGAGCGCCTCTACACACACACTATTCACTATTGTCAAAAGGATTCTGGATGAAAGAATTGAGAGAAAGCAGGATGATGTCCCTCAGGTAGGTAGCAGTTGGAGCACATTATAGATATATGAATATGCAGTTGCCTGTAATAAGTATTTTTTTCCAGCTTAGTCGAGTGACTTTAAACTGCCATTAATCGTTCACTGTTGCATTTTTTTTTTTGTTTTTCATTTAGCGTGTCGCATCTGTGCTGAAACTAGTTGTCCAAGAAATTGAGCAGCAGGTTTCAAAACAATCAGACAATATGAAAAAGGTAAAAAATTATGAGCAATTGAACATCATTTCATTTACCTTAGATGTGGCTTATTTAACGCTGATTGATGCTCCATTACTGCAGCAAAGCAATCTGTACAAGTCTCGTGAAGACAGGTATCACTCAAAAATTAGAGCATTAGAAACACTTGCAACTGGAACTACCGAAGAAAATGAGGTATGATGGTGGTTGCAAGAGTGAAATATGGATGCAATTATGCATAGTTATTTTTGCTTTGTTCGTTGTCTTCACAGCATTATGTTCTACTTTGGGCAGGTAGTGATGAACCAGCTTCAATAGATGAAGGTTAGATAAGTAACTTTGAATAGTTTTGAATTGCAATGTTGACAATTATAATGGAACAAGTCTAGAGGTTGGATCTAAGAATAATTATTCACTTTATCAGTAGATGTATGGCTTCAATTTCACTGTTTACAAATTTTCTGGTATGGCATTAGTGAGTGTGCAAATTTATTACTCTTGTTTATCTATTTGCTCAGTGCCTTCTTTGTAGTTAGTGGATTTTTCCCAGAAGTGAGAATTAATCAACTTAAACATTTATTCAAATGATAGATGTATAATAAAGTTACACTATTGCCATCAACTTAGTCCAGGATTTTGGCATGATTATTTTAAAATCTATTTTTGTTTACCTCTCTTAAGTTTTCTTGTAGCTTGGTTCGTCAATTTTGTTTGAAGATAATTAAACACATAGCCGACATGGTTATCTTTTGAATAATCTGATTTCTAAACATGGAGTAATGTTTTCTATCAGCCCCAGGCCATGTTATCAACTTTTGATAGATTTAAGGGGGCACTTGTTACGAGATCTTCAATGGGAATGGGAATGAAATTAACTTTTCCTCCTATGCCCCCAAGTTTATTGGAGGGAGGAATGTCTCCATGTTGGTTACATCATTGGTGTTGTGCTCCAATTTTGGAAAAATGAGACAAAAGAAGCTTGTTATTGGTGGTGGAGTAGAATGATTGAGGAGAATTGATTGTAGATGGGAAAAAGTTAATCATAATGGGTAATGATTACCTTATTTAGGAGGAAAAATAATGTCATTCACCATCTTTTATTCTTATTAAGCACCACAATTACCTTATATTAATCCTCATTCCCATTGCCATTGAAGAATTTCCAACCAAGCGCCCCCTAAGTATATTTTAAGCTACTATGAAAAGTGAACTGTACTTGAAAATTATCATTATCTTCCCTGATATAATTGACGATTTTGTAACCATGAAATTTGCTGCTACATTTATTCTCATGATGGTTTTCCTATTTACACGTTTTAGGTGTTTAATGTTTTATGTGTGTCAAACTGAGAAGGCTAAAATTGAGGAGAAGACAAAGCGTGAAGAGCAGGATTTAATTAAATTGAGGAAAGAAAAGGACAGTTGCGAGAGTCAAATTTTTCACTAAATGAAGAACTCGCATTAACCAAAAGAAGCTATGAAGAGAATCTCTTCCAGTTGGAAAATAAGGCCGAGGAAACTAAAGATATTCTGCTGAAGAAAATACAAGAACTTGAGCGCCTTCTTACTGATTCAAGGAAGAGAGTAAAAGAGCTTGAGGACTTTTCAGAATAAAAAATTTTGCACTTGAAAAGGAAAGAACAGGGATACAGGCACTTCATAGATTCTAAATTTGGATTCTAAATTTCTCGTATATGTTAATTTTTATTTTATATTTTATTGTGTGAACATCTACTAACTATGATTAAATATTACTTTGTAGGGCATTGAAAATATTTTTTCGGAGGTGAAGACAACCAAACCAAAAAAGAAACCATTATGAAAAATCATCAAGGTGCGAAAGATGTGAATTTTGATATATTTGAGTAGATAATTGAATACGCTATGCATTTTAGTAGATAATTGAATACGCTACGCATTTGAGTAGATAATTGAATTATATATCTAATGTATGTGTACAAATGGTTGGAATGATGAATTTGTTAATTTGTTCGTAAGTTAGGCTCCAAAGCAACCAGATGCGATGCAATGTGGTTTCTATGTACTGCGATACATGAGACAAATAACGAGATTTGATAGACCTTTGGATGTGGCTTCACGAGTCTTTGGTAATGTTATTGTGCTTTGACAAAAATGTATTTTTTCGTAATATAATTTTAAATCTTGCGTGGTTTGTTAGTATTAATATGTATGTCTTATTTTATAGTTCATGGAGAAAACATATACCAAGGCCGAAATTGATGAAGTGCGATCGAAGTGAGCCCATTTTGTTCAATTATATGTTATCGAGTAGTAATTGTTATCGTGTATTTTGTTGAATTATTGTATGAATATTTTTTTATAGGAATTATTGTATGAATATTAACTTTTGATTTGATGATGAAATTCATGCATTCTGCTTTTTTTTCTTTTTATTTAGTAAATTTAATTGTTTTATATTAAATAAAAATATACTCCCTCCTTCCACTAAAAGTATGCTCGTTTGGTTTTGACAGGTTTTAAGAAAATGTAAATAAAGTAGATAAAGTAAGGGTATTTTGGGGTATTGTGTGGTCCATTTATGAGTTAAGTGGTTGTTTATGAATATAAAGTCGACAACATATGAAAAAGTTAAATGACGGTTAAATGGTGAAGCAAAACAAATTGTTGAAAAAACAATGTGAGCATACTTTTGGTGGACAGAGGAGTATAAAATAAAATAGATAACAGAGATATAATAGATAACGGATATATTCTACATTATCTTTGCTAAAATAGATAATGATATATTTATTAATATATAACGGATATATATATAGTTATCTTTTCTAGAATAGATAATGATTTATATATGAACAGATAACAAAAATAATTTGTTATCTTTTTAAGGAAGTAGATAACGGATATAAATAATAATAAATAATGAGATATATTACGTTATCTTTGTAATGAATACATAACGGATATACCTAATAATACATAACATATATCTTTGGTTATCTATTTAAGGAATAGATAACGGACATAAAAATATAGATAATGAGATATCTTTGGATATAACAAGTATAGATAATCGGATATAACAAGTATAGATAACGGATAATATCCGTTATCTATGGCGTCTTTTCGACCCGGGACGCACATAGATAACGGATATTTTTTATTTTTTATCCGTTATCTATGAGCGCCCACATAGATAACCCGCCTAGATAACCATTGATTTTCTACATAGATAACGGATAATATCCGTTATCTATGCCCGAAAATGTAGTAGTGATCGAGAAATCTTACTGTGGACGATACGTGTGCCGAGTTCTTAACCGGTGAAAGCAATGAATCTTGGGTTGGAATCTCAAATCGAGAACAAAAGAGAAGAAGAGAAGAGTGGTTTTATCGATTTAAAATTGGTGCAATTTTCGGTTTGAGCACCACCGGTGATAATCCATTTACATACAAATCATCGGAATACTTGGAAAGTTTCCGAATGATGGCCAGGAGAACTTACCAAAATACGACGGCGAATCAAGAGGCCGATGTTGAAGAGGAAATACAGCTTTTAATGTTGATTTTGACAAAGTGTATTTTGGGGAACAACAGAGCCACAATGGGCTAACCAAGCAAAGGATTTGTTGTGCGAGGGCTATATTAGACAGGATGAGATAAATTGGGCCGATTGGTTTACTCAAGGATAATGGAGGAGAAGAAAAAGTTCATCAAGACCCCGATATCGGATGAGTTGATGAAATGGTCTCGACCAAACTTGCAAGTATAATGGCCAGATTACCATCATACTTGAACACAAGGTGGGGACAGACAACCTCGATCGAGTGTTGGTATAAAGAAGTACACCAGATGTAAGGGGCTTCTAATCAAAGACGAGAAGCTATATGGACCGACGGATTCGGTAGAAGATGGAGATTCCCACCTCCACCTCCGGCTCCAAAGAAAAAGACTTCAAAACCAAGGCGAAGGAGGCTAAGACGGTGTTGGTTGATGAATCCTCGTCTCGAGACGGAGGAAGCAGAGGAGGAAGAGGAGGAGACAGCTTTCCCAAGGGGGAAGTGTCGCACTGAGGTGGGAAGAGTATCTCGGGCGGGACGGAGGCGTGGATGTCTCGTCGAGGAAGAATCGGAAGGAGGAGAAGAGGTCGATCACCATCTTCATCTTCATCCTCATCCGAGGATGGAGTCCCAAAACCCTCCACATCCCAACCTCGCGATGAAGGGGCGAGATGAGACCGCCGCCTCCGAGCCTCTAAAACGGTCCATTCCCAAAAGTCCAACACAAACCCAACCATCATATGATCCATTTTCTTTCCTACCCTCAACCTCATCCGAACCGGATCTAATTCTAAACCTACCCAACCCATCCAGGGTAATGGGTCCAAGCGAAACCTCTCTACGGATTACGGGAAAGAAATTTATACTTAGGCGAGAATCCACTCTCAAAGACGAGCCTGAGTTACTTAAAGAGCTGATAGATGTATATCTATTAAGGAGACTCAGTGAGCTCATTTGAAGAGATAGCTATTCGATAGCGAAGCGAGGGGTAATAACTTAGCTATCTCGGGAGAAAGAAGTCCTCAAGAAGGCAAAGCTCAAGTCATTCCAAGATATCCTAACGAGAAAATACTTTTGTTGACTATATCTTACAAAGGGTATATCTTGGAGATGAGACCCCGAGAAGAGGTAGAAAGCGGTTGAGAAGGGGAGGAAACGAAAAAGGATGAGATGGTGAAAAGGAGATTGAGGAAGAAAGGGTGGAGGAAGGAATAAGCTGGTGGAGTCGCCGATGAGCCAGCCGAGATGGATACGGTGAGGAGGCACAAACAGAGCAGGTTGTGGAGCAAGAAACAGCTGAGGTGGAATCGGATGTGCCGGCTACATCGACACATTTGGCATTCCCCTCCGGCTACTCTACAAACTGAAGGCTGATTTTGAGGAGATAGATTTAACTCTATTCTCTCCCTGCGAAGAGCAGACCTTGCCCACCACATCTGCGTCTCGTATCCGATGTGGAAGCATTGAAAGCGAAGTTGAAAATCTAAATAAAATGCTTGTCTAAATACCTTCCAGATGGTTCCAAGTATCATAACCTCTTCAATAAAGGAAAATATAGAAGGCTGCAGTCCATGAGAAAACCAAGATTGATCTTTACTTCTCCGGAATCGGACATGAAGAGAATATGATGAAGGTAAAGCAAAAGGTGGTTGAGGAAATGAACAATCAAGATGCCTCGGTCAAACAATATGTTAGAGATGCTTATCGCCAAATCAGTGATGATGTTGAAGACCAGGTGAAAGAATCTTGGAAAAGCGAAGGAGGCTTCATTTTCTCAAGTCAAAATGCGCCATGGAAAAAGACAGAGACAAACATTCTCAAATAATTCATGGAGGATGAGTTCAGATTTAACCGAGACAGCCTCATAAGAAGCGCCTAGAACAGTGGATCAAGACAGGCTTGTAAGAGAAGAACTCATAGGACAAATAAATCAAGTAGCCACTATTGCAACACCCGATTTGTCTTGATGTCAAATAGGGGAAGATAGTGAGCTCAAGAAAAGAATTGAGTTACAGGATGATCGGTGATGGCCACAGAATCGAGGATAGATGAGTTGTCTCAAGAATTGTTGAAGGTCAAGAAGAGAAAAGAAGAAGGCGGCGTAAGAGAAAACTTCGAGAGAGCCTTGAGAAGGCTGAAAAGGAGAACAACCGAGTCCACCGAATCGATCTCGAACTCCGAATCGCCAACCGCTGGCGATCCTGCTCTGTCCTATCAATCAAATCCCTCATCATCTAAAGCGGTGGGAAAGCTAAAGCTTCAAGCCAAGTTCGAAAACCCGATGCAAGCAGAAGAGGAAGCTAGAGTGCTAAAGAGGAGGAGGGAGGAAAAGGAGAAGTATAAAAGGAGAGAAGCTAAGAGGAGGAGGGAGCAAGAGAAAGCAACTAGGAAAATTTACGACGGGGAAGGCAGCGAAGTGGGTTCAAAGGTCGAAAAACAAAGAAGGAGAAGAGATCTTTCGCCCATTCCATAGATCGTAGGCCGTGCCCAAGGAAATCCTTCCCATGGACCAACAAGTAAAATGGAGAGCTTATGAAGGGGAATGGATCTTCATGTTCCATATCTGCAAAATAATCACTTGGGGCACGGGCGAGAACATTGCATTTCATGAGTGGCTAGAGGCAAAAGATCCCAACTTCTATCAAGATTTGATCGATCTCGGAGATGCGGAGTTCAATGTGGACATAGTCGCACCACCTTATTCAACCATGTCTGCTCCGCTTTACGCAAGATGAGTCGTCTAGACAGGGAAAAGGTAAAGCAAATGCCGATTCGAGCAGAGACGATGGCCAATCTAGCTGAAGGAGGGGAGACAGTGAGTTTAAAGAACCGTGTCTTTGGTGGATGACCATTCCAAAAGAAGATAGGTGGTATGGACCGAGTCTATTGTTTACTATTTTGATTTTCTTGAGTGTGATCAATATGGAAGATGTGCAAGTTATGTGAATATCTGTTAAATATAACTTTTGAAACTACTTTCACAAAACTTGGTTGTTTAACTAACTTGTGTTCTTTGTTTTACTAACTAATTCTTGGTATAAGTAATCGGCTTATAAATTTTATAACACTAAATCATCTGAAATCTTATAAACTTTTTCTAAGTGTTTACTCCCGATTATCTCGATCTCAATCTTTATTAAAGTATCTTGCTCGATCATCCGAATGTGAAGTCTATTGTTGATTATCGACTATGTGTCTGTATATCTTGTATTATGCTTATCATCAAAATATACTAACATTTTTCTTTTCTTGAGCTGTGTTTTAACATCATCAAAAAGGGGGAAATTGTTAGGTAAAGAAAAGTTGTATTTAGTTTTGATGTGTTAAAAATGTAAAATAGGATGACCAAATGAGTATTTTGTATAGGCAATTTGAGATAAGTGTTTGTAAATAAAGCTAAGTACAAATAAGCTAAGAACAGAAGTCGACTAGGTTAAGAAATCAGACTAGGACAAAACATCGAGACAAGGACAAGAAATCGAGATGAGGACCGAGATATCGAGATGGGGACGACACATGGAAGACGATTAAGACAATACGATAAACAATCACCCGAGATAAGGAATGAAGACGAAGACGGTAAGGCAAAATGCGAGACGAGGAAGTGTTAGAAGAATTTCACACAAGTCTCAAGAAGCGATTTCAACTAACCAAGAGGAAGTTACAAGTTTCGGTTATCTTATTACAATCGACCAAAACAGAATTCAAGGAAGTTACAACTACCAAATGAAGTTCTCTATAAATAGGGATAGAAATTAGTTTAGAATTAACTTTTGATACTTTGCATCCACAACTATTCACATATTCTATATACACGAGCCACAAATATTGTACACATACACAAACGTTTTATACGTCTTCCGGTTTAGTGTTTGTAGAACACTTTTCACATAACATCTTCAAGCCATAGATATTCGTAAATTAGGAAGAAATCGTTGTAAGACTGGAGATTCACAATTGTAAGTAAGTAAGCAAGAAGGAAGAAAGTCGGTAAGTGAAGACCCTTCTTCAAGTTGAAGAAGGAGAGTGGATGTAGGATTTTTATAATCCGAACCACTATAAATCTGGTGTTCTTTATTGCTTTGATTTACTTACTTGTTTCTTTTCAATTTCCGGTTCATTAATCATGATTAATTTCAGATTAAAGTTAATACCAAAATATCGGTTTGCTTTTGATCTTGTTATTGTTGAGTATAAAATTGATTTCCATTGTGTTACTTTGGTAATTCGAATAAGTTTTAAAAGATTTGTAAAAATCTAAAAATCTATTCAACCCCCCTTCTAGATTTTTCTTAGAAGGTTGTTTAAGTTTCTTTTAAAATCTCAACTAATCGGGACCAACAAGAATCATCAATAAAAGTAACGAAATACTCATAGCCACCTCTCGCCCGCATTGACATTGGACCACATACATCGAATGAACGAGTTCTAACACTTCACGGGCTCTATTCCCCTTAGCTCCAAAAGCTCTTTTAGTCATTTTACCCTCTAAACATGATTCGCATGTTGGAAATGGCTCAACATGGAGTGACTCCAATGAGCCGTCATTCACCAACCTTTGAATCCTTTTTAGATTAATATGACCGTCTTAGATGCCATAGAAGTGTTTCGTTCATATTTGAAGAAAGCTTTCTTTTCTTGAAAATGGTCGATGTGTTATAAGATTCATTTTGCATGTGTGCACTATTAATAGTATAGAGATTGTTCACCAATGTTCCACAGTATAACTTCATTACTACGAGTAATAACGACATTCTTACTAAAAGAAACCGAATATCCATCCATAAACAATTTAGAAACTGAAATTAAATTCTTTCTAAAACTTGGAACATAAAGAACATCTCTCAAAACTAAAACTCTATCACTAAAAGATAGGTGCACATCTCCCATTGCAACTGCCACTCTCGTAGTATTGCCCATGGTGATTACGATCTCACTTCCACTAAGTCGTCGGCTTACGAAACCCCCGTGTATTGAAATAAACATGATCGGTGGCTCCCGTATCCACCACCCATGAATGGGAAGAATAAGCCGCTAAACAAGTTTCAATAACTAGTGCGTGAGAATTACCTTGTTTTCCATCTTTCTTAGCCGAGGACAGGCCGTCCTCTAGTGTCCTTTCAGCATCATAGCTTAAAGCATTTTCCTTTGCATGTCTTCTTCTTGATATCTTTCCCTTTTCAACTTTGTCACTGTTTCGACCATTTGCCTTCTTCTTCTTCTTACCACCTTTTGGTCTAGAAGAGGAAGATGGACCGTCGTCACAACAGAGCTCGACTTTCTTTTGTCCCCATTAGCATCTCAGCCGATACCAAAGCTTGCATGAGCCGAGCTAACGTATACCGATTGCGGTAATCGGGTAAGCAATTTTAAGACAACCAAGTATATTGAACCCAAGGGAAAAAGTATGCAATGAGGCCCTAGGAATACAAGTTCTCGATGACTATTGTTGCAAAATCGGTTTTGGCTCTAAAATCACACTACAATTGCAAAATTTAAAATCAAACAACAAGCAAGCAATTTATCAAACACTTAGTATGCTAAAACAAGTAGCTAAAATTCAATGGGGATTGGGGTGCTAGGGATAATATCCATCAAGGAATCAATGATCAACAAGCTATGATTGAATCAAATTGCAAATCAACTAAGATAGAAAGCAAAGAACCATCATGCAATTAAGCTTCCATTAATCACACAATGCCTAATGTGAGTATCCTTAGTGCAACTAATCTCTCAATTAAGAAGCACCCAATTCATATAATCATACACAATTATAACCCGATTAATCCCTAATCACTTTAGCTCAACTCTCGCTTATTGCTAGGGTGATCAAACATTAATCTAAAGGTATAAAAATGCATGAAGCACAATGAGAATCACAATTAGGGAACAAACTATCTCAATTGATCAACAATCATCAACAATCATAGCATAAGACAATCAAATCATCCTCAATTTCAATTATCCCAAGCACAAGAGTATTAGCCCATGGTGCAAAGAGCAAAATCCATGGGTAGAAAATCTAATTGGACAATCAACAATCTAATCACAACAATTAAGGAAATTAAATGAGTAAAGTGGAAGAACATCACCAATTGGATTAGAATGATCAAAAATAAGAATACTTCAATCTTCAATGTATCTTCAAATGTAATCTTCTCTTCCATTGAATTACAACTTGGAAATGAAAAACTAATGGATCAAAAGCTAATCTAGGGTACAAATGATTAAAATCTATCCAAATCTAATAATCTAATCAAACTACATAGAGAATTAAGCTATGAAATGAGAAATTCGCCCTAAAATCATAAAATAACCGCTCTAATGAAGGTTATGGAGATTATCCTCTGTTTTCCGCTCAAATGGGCTTAAAACAAAAATTTTCGAATTTTGGCATCCCTCGACTCGAGGTTGGGGCCCTCAAGTCGAGGCTCCTTAAGTCGCGAATGTGCTTCTTCAATTTATCTCCAGCCTCGAGTCAAGCTCTAGCCCTCGACTCGAGCTTTCCTCCTTTGCCCGATCCTCGACTCGAGGGCTGAGCCTCGAGTCGAGCTTGCTCCAAAATTTCAAATTCCATCTCTTTACCGGCAACATCGGGTCGAGGCCCTTGGCCCTCGACCAGAGGTCGAGTCTAGGGAATTTTCTCGACTGGACTCCGCCTTTGACCCCCATTTTCGCCCGTCTCGATCGTCTCTTCACCCTATGAATGCCGGTACTCTCGGTTTAGCCAAATTCCACCGATTTACCTAAAAATGGGATGAAAAACATAAAAAATCTCACAAGTAATACTTTTTAGGCAAAGTAGTGATACTCTACACATTTAGGAACAAAATCTAACACTTTTGATCACTTTTTGCACTAAAATACCCCCTAAAATCATGCATCAATTCACTACAATCATAATACCCCCAAACTTGAAGTGTTGCTCGTCCTCGAGCAACGTAGCAAATAATCACAAAAGAGTGAATTGATTGCAATTATGTCTCATGACACCATAGAAGAAATATAAGACAATCGAACTCATCAATGAACTCAAGTATCCATGTAAACTCTCAACTAGCAATCAAGATGAATCATGCTCAAACAAATGCAACATCAAACACTAAAAACATTGCTCCTTCCATGGAGTGTTTCTCTCATCACTCAAGTGTATGAAGGTTAAATGCACTCAATCATCAAATTCACAAACATGTACCCCATAAGCTTGACAAAGGACTCAATCTCGGTCACTACCTTTTGCGTTCAATCAAGAATCAAAGAGGTCTTTCATCAAGGTTGTAATGTAAGCTCTTTGGAATGGGTGGATGAATATAGGTAAGAGTGACTCAAATAGTAGAGAACTTGATTGATAGCTAAACACTTCACCGCACATGTCCTCAAATCTTTTCTTCAATCAACTCTCTTTTTCATGCATTTAAAAGTTCAAACACCACCATTCTTTTGAGCTTTCTTTCTCATAAGCTCTCCAATTGAATTTTTCTTTTTTTTCTTTTTCACTTTTTTTTTTCACAATTCACTTTTTCTCATCTCAACCTTTTTTCTCAATCAATTTAGCTCATCATCTTCCACCACACTTTACAAGAAATGCACCATCTATAGCCAATAATCAAGCTCTACTAAACATAGGACAATAAGGCTCATAAAAATAGGCAAATGGCTTCAATTTCACTTGGCTTGCCAAAGAATAAGGATACTAGGCTCAAAATGGCTCACTAAGGAAATCAAATGTTTTTGTAGGGAAAAATTTGGTTAAATGACTTATCATTCCAAACATTGTCTCTTATCACCTTCATGAAATCACACAAAGATAAATCTCAATAAGTCCAAAGGCAAGTTCTAGCATACAAATCTATGAATGATGCACTCACGGTGAAATCATATCAACCGTATAAGATGTACGATTATTAAGGCACAAAAGCTCACGGGCTTAAATCTAGCAATGAATCAAGCATTTTCAATCACATTCATCATCACATAAACATCAATCATGCTAGTGTCAAGACACAAATCAACTCATGATCATATCAAAATTTAATAGGTCTTGCAAATCAAGCACAAGTGCTCATGTACATAATCTCAAGGACACTCACTATATCAATAATGATAACTCAAAGATATACAATAAATCCACAATTAAGCTCAAGGATAAATCAATCCCAAAATAATCAAGGAATCCAAGATATCAATTTAGCATAATCATCCATAAGCAATAATCTCAACAAGATCAAATACCATCAAATCATCCATACACATCATCAATAGAAATCCACAAATCCATCAATAGTCAAGAGAATAAGTACGACCAAAGCAACCGCAATCATCAAATCAATACAAATCACCCATTACCAAGAGAAAAATACTAAAAAAGCTAAATAAACTAGAGGAGAGGGATAGGAAATAGGGAATCTTCCTAATAATCGATCGGAGATGGTGGAGGAGGGTAGTGGCCCGGCCCGAAGTTCCACGAGCTCATATCTGGAGGAGTGAGTACATGTCTTGCTGATTCTTTAAGTACTCTTCCTGCATCCTCCTCGTCTCCTCGTTAAATCGACGTGACTCCTCCATGACTCGGAAACACTCGTCTGTCTCGTGAGGCACTCCAACCGCATCCTCCGACTATCGACCCACATCTCTTCGGTGAGTGTCCACTTTGTCTCTATGACGAGCTGCCGGCTTCGTACTCCCTACTCCGCATCTCATCCCGCCGGTAGTAGTTGATCTCTGGCATCAAGTCCTCGTCCTCATCCATCCTAACTCGCTCCTCGGCTTGCTCCTCTTCTTGACTTCTTCATCTTCGTTCTCTTCCTCTGCAGCCTCTGCCTCGTCCTCCGATCCGGATCCACCCGCTGCCCTTTCTCTCATCATCATCCTCACGGAGGTCCACTCCGTGCTCCCGAGTATAAGCATCAATAGCCTCGGTATGTCTCTGTGACCACATCCAGAGGTTGATAGTCACATGTCCTGCAGCCTCCGAACACGGTGGTCAACCTCTTATTAGGAAGAGGGAATCGACCTCCGCGGTCTTCTTGAAAGCACCAAGTCCTCCCAATGAGGTCTAAAGTCTTCATCCGCCTCATCGTGTCGGTAGTCAAATCAGAGCCCTCCAACACTCTCATGTTGTGCGTCGGGATACCAAAGTGCTCGGCAATCGCTGTAATCAAACCTCCGAATGAATCTTCTTGAATCGGGTGCTCGTCACCCTCTCAAACAAATAGCAAAGATAAGTGACATCATTGAAACAAACCCGGGGAGGAAGCACCATAGAACATAGAGCTCCTCGAGATACAACTTCTCCTCCTCGGATCGGGCAAAAATCTTGCTGGATAAGATCTTCTCCAAATACCGCATCACCGGGTTGCGGATCCACAGTACTCTTAGACTTTCCCGGAATAAAGCTGCGGCTGCTCCGGTGCCTCCGAATCCGAGATCCTTCTCCAAAACTTCTTGGCGTTATACTCGTCTAATGTTCAGCAATGAGCCGTCGATTGGTCGGTGCACCAATAATCTCATTTATCTCGTTCACGATAAGTGTATACTCGCTCCCGATCAACTCAAACGTGATCGCTGTGGGAACTTTGTCTTCCTTGCCTTGTAGAATGTCACGGTGCAAAGGAACTCAAGAGTGAGCCCCAAATAGGTCCGTGGCCTCTTAGCAAGAAGCCGGACATGCCAACCTGCTCAAATAACCGGGATGTCTTCCTCTATCCCCATCGAGACTATACAATCATGGTCTACAAGGCGGGTCTTCACCACCTTGTTGTAGATCTTAAGCGTACAAAATGGAATGCTTTCTCCACTTGTAGTCATCCCATTAAATCCCCAACCGAGCCGGCATCTTATTCGCAAATCTAACGGCTCTCTCTCTCTCTTTATGAACTCCTCATCAGAAAGTTATGTTCATCGGCACCACGAAATATTTTCCTACAAAATTTTCCAAGGCAACAATTAGCTCCAAATAGTAGCAATACGAGCAAAATATGATACCAATTAAGCACATGAACGAGTCAAGCATCACAACTCCAATTACAAACAATTCCTACGTGAATAATGCAACAAGCTCAATCAATTCGGTCAATAGTCACAACTAAAGCAATATATTTAATAGAAGTACTCAATAAATCCCACAAATATGCATACTCAACTAAATGGCCTCGGCATTCAAATACCATCACTTAAGCTCACTAAGATATGCAATTAGGCTCAACGAAATTACCAACAATAATAAAACTATCTAATCGAGTATTTAGAACAATAACAATCCCTAATCATGCACTTCTATCATCAATCATGCAACACTTGACCAAATTTCATTATATGAACTTCACTAGGAATTCCAAAAATCAATTAAGCACAACTCATACCCATGGCCAAAATTCACTAAGGCATAAGCAAAATATCTCAAATACTCCTAAACATGCCTTCTATTTCACAAAGCAATCCAAATTAATCACTCAAAAGGCTCAAATTCATCCATTAATCAAATGCATACAAGGTGCTCGTAAAAATGCCCAAATGAAATTCCAACTTCAAACACACAATTTGGCAAAATTTTAATCCTACCCATGCATTAATCTACTCAAGGACGAAATTAAAGAGCCAAGAGAGTAGGAATTACGTACCTTATTCGATGGAAATAGGCCTTGGAATGAAATGGAAGAAAACCCACACAACACACCAAAATCCCCAAAGTTGTGCTTAAAAATCCTCACCAAACTCAATTCTAATGTTATGGAAGATGACATTGAATGAATGATCTGAGAAGAAATTGATGAATGTACGGTTAAATTGTGCAAAAATGGTCGAAAATGGGACAAAGTAGCACAGGGGGTCGAGGGCTAGGGCACGGGTCGTGGAGATGAAATCGCTGAACCGATACATTTTTAAAAAATGCCAGCCTCGAGTCGTGCTCCGTGACCTCGACTTGAGGCATCTGAAATTTGAAGTCCCTCGACTCGAGGCTCAGCCCTCGAGTCGTCTTTGTACTTAAACTTCCGCCTCGACTCGAGGCTCAGGCCTCGACTCGAGGGATGCATGATTTTTTGAAAATTTTTACTAAGTATGGACCCCTCGACCCGGGGATTGGTCACCTCGACCCGGGGTCGAGTCCAGTGGAATTTTTACGGATTCTCGGACTTGGTCCGACCCTAAAACTCCTAAAAATGACCTATTCAATCCCAACGAACCCAAATATGCAAAACCTAAATGTTTTGGTCCTCGATTTAAGCCCGGTCACTCAAATGTAGTGAGTGTACCTACAATCGAGCATAAGGATCATCAAATCATTAGCATCAAGAGATGTGATTGGAGTGAATTGATGCATGTTTTAGGGGTATTTTAGTGCAAAAAGTGATCAAAAGTGTTAGATTTTGTGCCTAAATGTGTAGAGTATCACTACTTTGCCTAAAAAGTACTAATCGGTGAGATTTTTAATGTTTTTCGTCCCGTTTTTAGGTAAATTAGTGGAATTTGGCCAAACCGAGAGTACCGACATTCATAGGGTGAAGAGACGATCGAGACGGGCGACAACGGGGTCGGAGGTGGAGTCCGTGTCGAGAAAATTCCCTTGGCTCGACCTCCGGTCGAGGTCCAGGGGCTCGACCCGAGGTTGCAGGCCAAGTGATGGAATTCCAATTTTTGAAGGAGCCTCAACTCGAGGGCCGAGCCTCGAGTCGAAGAGCAGTGGCAATGATGGCAAGCTCGACTTGAGGCTCGAGGATCGAAATTTCAAAATTCGTCTTTTTAAAGCCAAAAACATAGCATAATCTCCATAACATCATCCATAGCAGTTACATGGGTTTTTGGGGCGATTTCTCGGGCCCCAAGCCAATTTTTCCTTGTAGGTAGATTATATTGGTAGATCTAGATAGATTTTCATTATTTTTTTCTTATATTAGACATAGATCATTTAGTTTTCTCAATTCAAGCTTGTAATTCCTTTGAAAAGAAGTTACATTGAAGATTCAAGCATTCCTATTATTGATCATTTGATTCAATTGGTGATGTTCTTCCTCTTTTCTCTTTTCAATTTCTTAATTGTTGTGATTAGCCTTTTAATTTTGCTATTAGATTTTCTACTCATGGATTTTGCTCTTTGCACCATGGGCTAATACTCTTGTGCTTGGGATAATTGAAATTGAGGATGATTTGATTGCCTATGCTATGATTGTTGATGATTGTTGATCAATTGAGTTAGATTGCTTCCTAATTGTGATTCTCATTGTGCTTCATGCATTTTTATCTCTTTAGATTAATGTTTGGTCACCCTAGCAAGAGGCGAGAGTTGAGCTAATGTGATCCGGGATTAATCGGGTTATAATTGTGTATGATTGTATGGATTGGGTGCTTCTTAATGGAGAGATTAGTTGCACTAAGGATACTCACATTAGGCATTGTGTGATTAATGGAGAGATTAATTGCGTGATGGTTTTATGCTTTCTATCTTAGTTGATTTGCAATTTGATTCCATCATAGCATGTTGATCATTGATTCCTTGTTGGATATTATCCCTAGCACCCAAATCCCCCATTTATTGTTGTTATTTGTTCTTGTCTTCCAAGTGTTTGATCATTTGTCTTGTTGTGTTGTTTGAGTTTATTTCTAGCCTTTCGTTGTGTTTTTGTTTCCAAACCCGTGTTGTAACAATAGTCATAGAGAACTTGTATTCCTAGGGCCTCACGTGCATACTTTTTTCCTTGGGTTCGATATACTTGGTTGTCTTAAAATCGCTTACCCGATTCCTATAATCAAGATGCACGTAACCAAGAAACGATCAACACCCCCAAACTTGAATGTAAGCATGAATTCAAAGTTTGGCATAAGTGATACAATTATATATATAACTCTCAATGGTATCAACAATAAGCTTAATAATCCAAATAAATCCCATAGCAAAATATCATAACCTTCTAAGCATGATCACTAGTTCCAAGCTAATTCTCCAAAACAAGCAAAGACAAAAACAACAAACACACAAACAACAAAAAGGATGGGTTGCCTCCCATCTAGCGCTAGGTTTAACGTCATTTGCCGGACTTTTTCATTCATTCAAACTCTCTTCATCGGAATGGCCAAGGATATCGGTCCTCCTTGCCATTATATCTCATCCTTTGAGCTTCAAAGTAATGGAGGTTATCATTTTTGGTAGGCCAACCACACATACATATGCACAATGTCCATGGTTGTCCCCCTTGCTCTCCCGCCATTATCCTCCTCCGTTTTTCATTTCTTTCAAGGATGCCCAAGCTCTTCATTAATTCTTTCCTATAATCAAGGTTCACAAGAGGTAAAATAAAATCAATAAAAAAATAAAAATCTCAATTAAAGTACAAATTGAAGAGTTTGAAGGTATAGAAATACTCATTTCATTCTTCAATGCTTCATTCGATGCTTCTAGATTCTCTTGTACATTGTTGTTCATGTCCATCAATGGACATTCCCCTTCATCGCTTGTTACAAGGAAATTATTCATTCCGTCTTTCTTGCTTGGACCCTCTTCTTCATCATCTTCACTTTCATTTTCTTCCTCCCCTTCTTCTTGATGATTCTCCATGATGGTTATGTTCTTCACTTGGAGTAGAAAATATTTGAGTTGACTTTTTAAAACTATGAATTGAGCTTCGGTGATCTCCATGTTCCCCTCTATCATTGAATCAACCATTGCTTTGGTCTCATAAATGTTCTCATACAAGGGAAACATTTCTTCACATCTAGGTTCATTTTCCTCAAATTTTTTCAACAACAATCCAAGCATCTCCTTCAAGATAGCTCTCACATCATGGATTCCCCACTCTTGATAATGAGAGAAAGCTTGTGGCATTTGATAGTCATACTCATAGCTTCTCCCATCCTCATAAAAATCTCCTTCCGATGCTCCTTGATACTCAAATCCACCCCATGGATCGAATGTTTGATCATAATGCTCATAATACACGAACATCTCTTGAGGAGCGGGAGGAACTTCATCACATCTCCACTCTTGATAATCGGAGGGAACTTGTTGCATTAGATAATTATCCTCATAATTCCCCCAATTATCGTAGCCAAATCATTCATAGTGTGGAGGATAAACCATAATCTCTTGATAAAAATCTTAATTCCACGCATATGAGTCATATCCATCCATCTACACAAGATAACAAGTATCAAATTCAAACAAAAAACAACAAAAAAACAAAAATATAAAGCAACAAGTAGCCACTTCAAACAATTTCTAAGTCACACTTAAGGCGCATAAACTAATTCCCGGCAACGGCGCCATTTTGATTGCGGTAACCAGGCAAGCGATTTTAAGACAACCAAGTATATTGAACCCAAGGGAAAAAGTATGCAATGAGGCCCTAGGAATACATGTTCTCGATGACTATTGTTGCAAAATCGGTTTTGGCTCTAAAATCACACTACAATTGCAAAAATTAAAAATCAAACAACAAGAAGGCAATTTATCAAACACTTGGTATGCTAAAACAAGTAGCTAAAATTCAATGGGGATTGGGGTGCTAGGGATAATATCCATCAAGGAATCAATGATCAACAAGCTATGATTGAATCAAATTGCAAATCAACTAAGATAGAAAGCAAATAACCATCATGCAATTAAGCTTTCATTAATCACACAATGTCTAATGTGAGTATCCTTAGTGCAACTAATCTCTCAATTAAGAAGCACCCAATTCATACAATCATACACAATTATAACCCGATTAATCCCTAATCACGTTAGCTCAACTCTCGCCTATTGCTAGGGTGATCAAACATTAATCTAAAGAGATAAAAATGCATGAAGCACAATGAGAATCACAATTAGGGAACAAACTATCTCAATTGATCAACAATCATAGCATAAGGCAATCAAATCATCCTCAATTTCAATTATCTCAAGCACAAGAGTATTAGCCCATCGTGCAAAGAGCAAAATCCATGGGTAGAAAATCTAGTTGGACAATCAACAATCTAATCACAACAATTAAAGAATTTAAATGAGTAAAGTGGAAGAACATCACCAATTGGATTAGAATGATAAAAATAAGAATGCTTCAATCTTCAATGTATCTTCAAATGTGCTCTTCTCTTCAATTGAATTACAACTTGGAAATAAAAACTAATGGATCAAAAGTTAATCTAGGGTACAAATGATTAAAATCTATCCAAATCTAACAATCTAATCAAACTACAAAGAGAATTAAGCTATGGAATGAGAAATTCGCCTAAAAGCTGTAAAATAACTGCTCTAATGAAGGTTATGGAGATTATCCTCTGTTTTCCGCTCAAATGGGCTTAAAACAAAAATTTTCGAATCTCGGCATCCCTCGACTCGAGGTTGGGGCCCTCAAGTCGAGGCTCCTTAAGTCGCAAATGCGCTTCTTCAATTTATCTCCAGCCTCGAGTCAAGCTCCAGCCCTCGACTCGAGCTTTCCTCCTTTGCCCGATCCTCGACTTGAGGGCTGAGCCTCGAGTCGAGCTTGCTCCAAAAATTCAAATTCCATCTCTTTGCCAGCAACCTCGGGTCGAGGCCCCTGGCCCTCGACCGAGAGGTCGAGTCTAGGGAATTTTCTCAACTCGGAACTCCGCCTCTGACCCCCATTTTCGTCCATCTCAATCGTCTCTTCACCTTATGAATGTCGGTACTCTCGGTTTGGCCAAATTCCATTGATTTACCTGAAAACGGGACGAAAAACATCAAAAATCTCACAAGTAATACTTTTTAGGCAAAGTAGTGATACTCTACACATTTAGGCACAAAATCTAACACTTTTGATCACTTTTGCACTAAAATACCCCATAAAATCATGCATCAATTCACTCCAATCATAATACTCTTGATTATTTATCGTATAGTTCAAATTTGGAACTGCTCAAAGCTTTTCGGTAGAGAATGGAGTATGAAATTGATCTGGGTTTCCCCATCGAATTCGGCCGAGAATCTCAAGTTTGTTAAGGAAACCCATCATCCCGAGAACGTGATCCCTTACGGGCATCCCTCAGCCATTTTCAGCGACAACATATCTCGCATGGCCATTTGCCTTGCCATATGATTCTCATGAGCGAAGAGTTCCTTAAGGTTCATCATAATGCTGCAGTGGTTTCCATGTCCTGGTGTTGGTGTTGCAACACATCCGACATTGAAGCCAAGATGGTACACCTAGCCATTTCATCGGATCTCAACCATTGCTTATGATATTCCTTATCTTCCTCACTAGATTCATTCGTATGTTCAGCTATTTTAGGTTCGTCAAGTACATACTTATCGATTGTGCGGTCAAGACTATAAGTAAATTTCTTCTCCAATCTACATAGTTTTCACCCTCCAATTTGTTGTCTTTAAGTATATTAAACGAGTGGGTTAAAAGGAGTCGACATGCCGAACTAAGAATAAAAAATACAATTTGTTTTAATGACATATTAAATTTTGAAAATTTAACAACATATTAACACAAAAATTATCACAAAAATTCGATCACATGTACTAATATAAACATGCATCAGCCAACATCTCAAAATAATTCAAGCAAGTCACGTTGAGTGTGAACGTTTACTCAAATACATTTGAGCGAGGTTACAAACAAAAGCAGCTTTCAAACCTTTAATTCCAAAATTAATAGTTGGCTCCCACTAGACCATATAAAATTGTGACAGAGGACTTCGTTGGTCAGTCAATATATTAATTTTATACCTAAGTAATAACCATAATTTAATACAAATAATTACTTCGTTTTGAGTAAGCCACTCGTTGGGATGGTCATATCGCCACTAATAATTACCCACAATTATCCGAAGAAATTTATCCAAGTGAACTTATCTTTGGCCTATCCGTTAGGGAGAGAGGCGCTTGCCAATGCGTAGCCAAAGACTTCACCGATAAACCAATTATGGAGGCCAAATTAATTAATTTTTCTTGTAATAAAAATAAATTAATTTCAATTAATTCTATTCACAAACAATTTGAAAACTTATCTCAATAAATGAGATTTTCAAAAAACATTGTGATTTTTAATTGCATACTTAGTAATTTTTTTCAGGTTCCCATGCAAAGTTGATATAAAAATAACAACATGCAAAAAAAAATATATAAATTAAACACATAAAATAATCCAATTATCATGGTTTAATTTTTCCATTTCCAAAATGAGAACCCGGGCTCTTGGAAATCTTCATGTAGTTTACTACACTTCTGCGTCTAGGCGTTCGACTCGATATCAAATATCGATCCCATTGTACGTCTCCGATTTTTAATCTATCTCTTTGATCTTCATCTCTTAGATTAGTTACAATTTATTTACAAAAAAAAATTCTAATCTATCTAAGGATTCGCTACAATTTATTTACAAAAATAAAACCTATTATACCCGTGGATTTTCTCACGGGAAAAGCGAATCTGAGTGAATCGGATAAAAACCCACATTCAAAATTAACATGAATTTACAACATACATTAAAACCATGATAATTGGATACCTGCAAAAAGATCTAGCAATTCTATTATTCAATTTCAATTTAATGTAAATAGATTTAAATTCTAATCTAAATAACGAGCCCGAAACCATGGCTCGATACCGATTGTTGGAAAAATTTTAATATCCAGGATCTATTCGGGTGTTATTTATATACAAATTATCATAAATCTAACAACATGATTTAAAGCAATTAAATCAAAATAAATTCATGCAATTTGAATAACGGTAATACATACATAGCCACTAAACATGCGGAACTAAGGGATAAGTAATTACCTCTTAATCGGAGGAAAAAAGCCTTAGTGACGCCTTTGAGTTACATTGAGACAACCCTTGAGAAAAATGGTCGATTAGTTCAACCCAAACACCTTCTCGGGTATTCCCTAAGCCCAAGCTTGTGGATGCAGTGGGAGATCCTACAAGCCTTTTAACTCTCTTGGGAAGAATTAGTATTTCACTGTTACTCTTATTTTTCTCTCAAGAAAAACCAGTACTCTAGAATTTTTTCTCTCTCTCAACCTACAAGTTGATCGAAAAAATCCCATGCATAAATAATGCATATTTATCAAAAAATCAGCCTTACTAGATACAATGTATCTAGCTGATTTTTAATGTCTTGGAGAGGAAGAAAAATCCACAAGATTTGATCTCCTTATCTTTCTCCACAAAATATGGAAAAACTAGATCTCTTCTCTCTCTCCACATTAATTTTAAAAAATTTCAGCCAAAAAAATAATTAGTTCTTATCTTTTAACCACTTTAGTTAATTGGGCTTTTATTGGGCTACCCAAGGGGCCTTTAGGAGAATTAGGATTGAGCCTCCCAATGGGCCTATAAACCAATATTGAGCCACAATATTATTCTAGCCCATTAATATTAATTCACTCCACTATAGAATTAATATTGCACTACTCATCCTAACTCATATTACGAAATATGGCTCTCGGTTATTATTTCTCGCGTTTAAGAACCAATGTCTATTAATTAATTTAAGCTACTGAATGCTCTAATTAATTAATATCTTTTATTCCTTGGGAAAGGACAACTCAACATTATTATCATACCGGAACTTAATCCGTGGCGGATTTGATATGATAAACGTTACGAGCCCACCAAGGGGACATTATCAACTTGACGTATCAAGACACAATTTTCTATATTTATTTAGCAATCTGTCATATAATTAATAATGTTGCCCAAAATATCTAGAATTGAATCCCAATGATTCTTTCCTCACAATAAATCAAAGCAACATCAATAAATTATACACAATCTCAATTAAGTGACATAAATTAAGAAATAAACAACCACCGAGATCTAATTCTCCTTTCAAATCGACCAAGAAGAATTATCTTGTAGGTCCTATTCGGCACAACAAATGCACTAGTGTAATCTCTTGGTCAAGACAAACCAATCCGAGCCTTACACCTCAACTTTAACCGGATTGTTCAATTCCACCTAAGTTGTGAATCTTCTTATACTCATTACAAGTTATTACAAGGAACCGACAATGTGATCTTATGCGATCTTCTACACACCACATTGTCTACAATGTAAAGTATATTGAACGTTTTTGCATAAAAATAAATAACATTCGTAATATTTAATGCAAACAGTGATAACCAATTTATTTTCATAAAAAATGCAAGAATCGAGTTCAATATACAAAGTAGCACTAAAAGTATACTTTTCAAGATATCCCTAACATTTGCTTCCCAATATCATCCAATCTAGAATCATTGGACTCTAACCTTTTCACAATCATCCCAAGTAGCTCCTATGTGGTTGCTTTTCCTTTAAGAACTTGAGGAGGGTGTTAAGGCAACCGTTGATGAGCTAAAAGAAATTAACTTAGGCGATGCTAGTGACCCTCGGCCAACTTATATAAGTGCCCTATTGTCAAGTGATGAGGAAAATGCATATGTTGAACTATTGCAGGAGTTCAAAGATGTGTTTGCATGGTCTTACAAAGAAATGTCTGGTTTAGACCCGAAGGTCGCGGTACACCACCTTTCGGTGAAGGAAGGAGCTCGACCGATCAAACAGACTCAACGTTGATTTCGACCAGATTTAGTACCACCGATTGAAGCTGAAGTGAAAAAGCTTATTCAAGTGGATTTTATCCGAGAAGTGAAGTACCCTACATGGATCTCAAGTATCGTCCTAGTAAGGAAGAAGAATGGTCAAATTCGGGTTTGCGTCGACTTTCGAGATTTAAACGTCGCATACCCTAAGGATGATTTTCCATTACCCATCACCGAACTTATGATCGATGCAACAACGGGTTATGAAACCTTAACCTTCATGGATAGGTCATCGTGGTATAATCAAATTCGCATGTCACAAGAGGATGAAGAGTTGACCGCATTTCGTACTCCAAAGGGAATTTCTTGTTATAAAGTAATGCCATTTGGTCTAAAGAATGCTAGTGCTACATACCAAAGAGCAATGCAAAAGATTTTTGATGACATGCTCCACAAGAACGTAGAATGTTACGTGGATGACTTGGTGGTAAAGTCGAAGAAAAGAAAAGACCATTTGCATGATTTAAGACAGGTCTTCGAACGCCTACGGCGATACCGATTAAAGATGAATCCATTGAAATGTGCCTTCGGGGTTAAATCGGGAAAATTTCTCGGATTCGTCGTTCGCTAGCAAGGGATTGAAATCGAGCAAGCAAACATTGATGCGATTTTGAAGATCCTGGAACCTAGAAACATCAATGAGCTTAAAAGTCTACAAGGAAAGTTGGCCTATCTTAGAAGGTTTATCTCAAACCTAGCCGGACGATGTCAACCATTTAGTCGTCTCATGAAGAAGGGAACACCATTCAAGTGGGATGAATCGTGCGGCAATGCCTTTAAAAGCATCAAGTCTTACTTGATGATGCCACCTGTATTGATTGCTCCAGGTGCATGGATGACCATTGACTCTCTACATTGCTGCTCAAGAAAGTTCGGTAGGAGCTTTACTTGCACAAGTAAATGAAGCGGAAAAGAAAATGCATTATATTACTTGAGCGTAAGAATGACCCCGAATGAGTTAAATTATTCTCCCATCGAGAAGCTGTGTTTGGCTTTGATATTTGTGATTCAAGAGCGAAACATTATTTTCGTGCTCACACTATTCATCTTGTGTGAAAAGCCAATCCGCTAAAGTATGTTATGTCAAAACCGGTTCTCTCGAGACGAGACTTGCAAGGTGATATCTCCAACCTGCAACAGCTTCGAGATCATATATGTCCCTCAAAAGCTCTAAAAGGGCAAATCTTAGCTGATTTTCTAGCCGATCACCTAATGCCTGCCGAGTGGGAGTTATGTGACGATCTCCCTAACGAGGATGTTTTGGTTATTGAAATATCTCCCCCTTGGAAGATGTATTTCGATGGATCCGCTCATAGAGAAAGGGCTGGCGCCGGAGTGGTGTTTGTGACATCAAGTGGAGAAGTTACGCCTTACTCCTTCACTTTGGTGAAAAATGCTCTAACAATGTTGCCGAGTACCAAGCACTCATACTTGGATTAGAGATGGCGGTCGATATAAAGCAGCTACACCTCGGGGTGTATGGAGATTCAAAGTTGATTGTGAATCAATTGCTTGGACTATACGAAGTCAAGAAGCCTGAGCTACTCCCCTATCATAAGTACGCTCAACAACTCATGAGTTATCTAGGAGGTGTGGAAATCGAGCATGTTCCAAGAAAAGATAACAAGCAAGTGACGCCTTGGCGAAACTTGCTTCTACAATTTCTCTGCCGAGAGAAGGATGTTCGTATCCAAATATGTAAAAATTGGGTTGTACCACCTATTCTCGAGGATAACACCGATGAGGGAGAAGAGGGTCATGCGGTTGAAGTGTGGGAAATCGAGAAAGAAGATTGGCGTCAACCATTTGTGGATTATTTAAAATATGACAAGTTGCCAAATGATCCAAGACAAAGGGTAGATATCGAGACATTGTTCCCCTCGATTCATATACTATAAAGGTATACTTTATAGACGATCATTTGATGGGATCTTCTTAAGGTGTTTAGGAGATGAAGAGGCTACTCAAGCAATGGAGGAAGCTCACTCTGGAATTTGCGGTGCCCATCAATCGGGACCTAAGTTACATTTCCGAATAAAGAGAATGGGCTACTACTGGCCGACAATGGTGAAAGATTGCATGGATTATGCTAGGAAGTGTCGAGCATGCCAATTTCACGCAAATCGATACACCACGCCTCTGAACCGTTGCATCCAACCTGCCATTTGCTTGGCCATTCGATGCTTGGGGCTTAGATGTAGTAGGACCCTTAACAAAGTCTTCTGGTGGTCACCAATATATTTTGGCTACAACAGATTACTTTTCTAAGTGGGCGAAGCTATACCATTGAGGGAAGTGAAGAAAGAAAATGTGGCCGATTTCCATTCGTGTCAACATTATTTATAGATATGGAGTTCCTCGCTACATCATCACCGATAATGGAAGATCATTTAGCAATAGCCATATCGATAAGCTTTGTGAGAAGTTTGACTTCAAACAAAGAAAATCGTCTATGTACAATGCAGTTGCTAATGGACTCGCGGAAGCCTTCAACAAAACTTTATGCACTTGTTGAAGAAAGTGGTCTCCAAGTCAAAGCGAGATTGGCACGAGAAGATGAGTGAAGCTCTATGGGCATACCGAACCACTTATAGAACATCCACGCAAGCCACTCCTTATTCCTTGGTATATGGTGTCGAGGCGGTCGTTCCCTTGGAAAAGCAAATTCCATCTTTGAGAATAGCTATATAAAAGGGCTTGAAGAAGAGAATGCACGATCGCGGCTTGAAGAGTTAGAAGCCTTAGATGAGAAGAGGCTGGAAGCACAACAAAGACTTGAATGCTATCAAGCTCGTCTTTCAAGAACGTTTAACAAGAAAGTGAAGACACGTTCTTTCCAAGTTGGAGACTTGGTGCTTGCGATAAGGCGACCTATTGTGGTTACTCACCGAGTCGGGAATAAATTCTTGCCTAAGTGGGACGGTCCACATGTGGTGAAGGAATTTTACACAAATGGTTCATATGAGTTGATATCCGAAGATGGTGTAAACATTGGTCCCATAAATGGGAAGTTCTTGAAATGCTACTACGCGTAAATCAAGAAAACTCCATGATACACGAGCCTAAACTGTTCATCCCTCCCGGTCCACATGAGGTTAAAGCGTGCACGACAACCACCAAAGGTAATTACATGTGGCTAAAATGTTAAGTTACCCCACTAAAGATATTTAGTGGCTAAATATTTAATATCCCTCCTGGCCCGCATGAGGTTAAACTGGTACGGCACCCCAACCCACTAAAGGTATTTAGTGGCTAAATATTTAATACCCTCCTCGCCCGCATGAGGTAAAACTTGTACGGCGCCCAATCCACTAAAGGTATTTAGTGGTTAAATATTAAATACCCCACTTTGATTATAGTGGTTACAAAAAAGTCCCTCACGGCCCGCATGAGGTTAAACGTGCACGGCCCCCTTAAAACCAAACCTCATTTTCTCTTGAACTACGTTATGGTTTGATCCTCTTCAAAGAGGTACATAGGCAACTTAGAAATTCTCTAAGTCCAGTCATAATTCAATTATTTCATTTAAGTTCATATACTTAGTGAGATTATTGAAGTGCAAAAGGCATGATTCAATTATTTCATTTAAGTTCATATACTTAGTGAGATTATTGAAGTGCAAAAGACATAAATCAATTATTTCATTTAAGTTCATATACTTAGTGAGATTATTGAAGTGCAAAAGGCATAAATCAATTATTTCATTTAAGTTCATATACTTAGTGAGATTATTGAAGTGCAAAAGGCATAAATTAATTATTTCATTTAAGTTCATATACTTAGTGGAATATTGAAGTAAAAAGGGGGCAATTTACAAGAAGGGTGGATGAAAAGTGTAGACATGTTTCAATTATTTTATTTAAGTTCATATACTTAATAAAATAATGAAGCGCAAAAGTAATATGAAGGAAAAAATAAATCAATGTTATTGACGAACCATAAAAGTCGGTAACATAAAGAGAAAAACAAACAAAATAAGAAAATAAAAGAAAGGATCTTAAAGGAACTAAGCAATAAGGTCTAAGTCCTTCAACTCTTCCAAAGCGGCTTCCAAACTCAACTTTGACGTCTTCAATATCTCATCCACATTGTCTTCCAAAATCGGAGTATTGTCAATAGCAAGGATGTTATCCTTAGTGGCTTGAGTTCTAACTTTGATGTCTTGAAGAGATTTTTGATGCCGTTGCAATGCTTCGTAAAGGGTCTTCTTCTTTTTCTTCAATTCATCCAATTGATTCTCCACCTTCGTCAATTTGCTTGAGTACTTTCGAGCTTTCGGACTCTTTTCCTTCATCCGCTTTGCAAGCACGAAGAATTTCCGTTGCTTCGCTAACCGCAAAGCAAGAACGTCCTTTGTTACTCCATCAGTAGACTTGAATCTCGTCGCATCATAATCGTCGGCTTTATCAAATAAAGTCGTCAAAGTCTTTTCTATGGCGTAAGAATCAATCTGTCAAACTTTTTCATCTCTTGTATTACAAAAGGCATTTGATCCTTTATGGAAGACAAGGAATCAATTGGGGTGCTCAAGATTACGCTAAGGAAATCTTTCCACAAGGACAATACATACTCTCGCTGGTGATTTTTGATGAACTTCTCCGCGACGAACACCGAAACTGCCGCTTCCTTATTATAATTTCGTAGGTGTGGAGGTATACATGAACCCGTGGCGGTGGAAACCGAGTCCTCCGACTGCGATTCGTCGTCCTCGCTACCAAAAACCTCAAGTATTGCCTATAAAAAAGGGGTAAGTCAACAACGTAAGAAAGAAAACAAATCACAAGAATTAAAAGAAAGGAGATAAAACCTTCTTTGAAAGTGATAAGTCGGCATCTTTCACGGGTTCGACAGGGTTGTCAACTCACTTGGCTCTCTTCCAATGACGGTCTTCTTGCTCACTCCGACTTTCTCGTTGAAGATAAGGAAACACTTTTCCTCTTGCTCGTTTCAAAGAAAGGCACAACAACGGGCACCGCAGAAGGAATCACCAAAGCCGAAGAAACCTCTTGATTGTTAGGTAAATCGGGGTTATTAACAACCATCACTTCCTCATGTGGCGCTTTACTAGGCCTCAACCTAATCAAATCATCAATATGAACTTCCAAGTAAATTCCATGAACCTGATTCCACCATCTTTTATAATCGGATGAAGAAAACTTAGTAACATTCTCGAGCGGCAGATGGAAGATGGGACTTAGAAAAAGTTCCACGCGAAGTGCACCATTTCCAGAGGAATCCATTCTCCAAAGAATCTTCGCGTATATCACCCATCTTTGACGTTCCTGGAACCTCTTGATAAAAGTTAAATTGGCGGCTGAATCGATGGGGACCGTAGGGCTCAACGACGAACTTGTCACCTTGTCGCCAAGAAAGAATGTTAGAACGAAGGGCTACCAAATAACTCCATGTGCCCTACTGTCCTTCGCCATTGTCCACGTACAAAGTTTGCTCATTTTTGGCGTTACAAGTCCACGAAACATTTATCCCCGCTTTGTTAATTCGCCATGAAGCTTCTTCTGGGTCGTAACACCTTGCTCCGCTTTCACCGGAATAGAACACCATCGCGAGTCTACTTAATCCATGACTAGATGGAAAATGAGTTTTGAAGTATTGTGCCACCAGGCATAAACGAAATGAACCGGGAATGTTGCTCGATCCTCGGATGGGTTCGATCGCGTCATGATCCCTGTTCAAACCTCTATAAATGTTAGCTAAAACGAGAACGACAAGACTAACCTCGTGACCCTTGGCCATTAAACATGCCATTTTAAAGACACTTGGCTGATTAAGTTCACTTTGTCATTAGGAAGGACAAATGTGCACAGCCAACAAGCTAAGTGGGCAGCTAAATACGTCTCCTCTTCATGCTTGCGTTCAATATCTAGCCTTTTAAATCTGTGCAATTCGGGCGGAAGTCCATTGCTTGTGCTCTTCCAAAATGCCGGATGGGTTATAAGTTGTCTTGGGACGAAGCTCTTCTTTTTCTCACTACGGGCCGGCGGTGGCTTGTACTTCAACTTCTTGATCGACCAAAATTCCACCCATTGCTCGACGGATACTTTGGCTTTGAATGGTTTTCCACAAAGCAAGTGATAAGGATGAAACAAATGCTTACAACTTTGCGGAAGGCATAAGTCCCGGTCTTGTCAAAAAGCTCTAATTCATCGGGCACTACTTCATAAAAAATAAGACTGTCAAAGGAAGTTTAGTCCAATTATATATGTCTTATAAAAAAAAAAAAAAGACATTTTGCTATGATTAATAAGTAAAATGTTAAGACCTATCAAAGGAAGCCCCGTCCAATTATATATGTCCCACAAAGAAATGGACATTTCACCATAACTAGTAAGCAAAGTGTTGGTAGATGGACACCATGCTTCAAAAAAGGCTTTGATAATTTTTGAATTGCGGTCGTAGGTGAAAAGTGATGCAAAGACGGCGTCGTAAACCCTTATGTTCCTAAGAGTTTTCTTGCACCGACTTAGAACATCCTCGGTCCACTCCCGGTATCCCGGGTATAATAAAATTCGCCCGCAAATTTTATAGGACCGTTCCACCACCTGCTCGATCCATGACAATGTTTCGTTCCAAAGTCGGCAAGTGATCCACCACCACGGGCAGGCTTGTTATGATTGGCCGCCTTT
Source organism: Paraleonurus japonicus (assembly GCA_030762865.1). Taxonomy (NCBI): domain Eukaryota; kingdom Viridiplantae; phylum Streptophyta; class Magnoliopsida; order Lamiales; family Lamiaceae; genus Paraleonurus; species Paraleonurus japonicus. The sequence goes on along the minus strand of CM061053.1, from coordinate 33,219,662 downwards.
AGAGTCCACACCTTAGATGTCTTACTTGGTGAAATTTCACGAGTCCATTCATTCATACGAAATTCATTCGGAGCGTCTTTCACAGGCTCGGCATATTTGCCAATGACGGGTTTCTCAATAGGTAGGTGAGTGCCTTCGTTTAAGGGTTGAGATTCATCATTGAGAATGATTAAGTGGCATTTTCCCTCATATGCACCGGTACTTTTGAAGAAAACCATGGTATCTTTGGAAAAAGGAAAAAATTAATTAATTAATTAATTAATTAATTAATTAAGTTATGAGATATTGATAATTAATAAAATTCTAAATTTTATTTTGTTATCAATAGAATCATTAATTAATTTATTTAATTAAAGGCTTGATTTATATTAGTCCAAATATGAAGGCCCATTTAAATATAAATGGGTTATGGTATATTTAATAAAGATGGACCCATATTAAAGTTAGCCCAATTTAAGTTCACAAATGGATGGGCTAAATATTATTATGGACTACATTAAAAGATAATAAAAGGAGAAGGAAAATCATGAATGGATTGAATATTAGAAAAAAAAAAAAAGAGAGAGAAAAGTACGCGGCGACGAGATAAACACGCAGAGGAAAAATAAAATCCCCAGTCTGCTCCTCCTCACAAATCCACGCCGAAATCCCAAATTTACAGTCTACGCTGTTTCCCTCCCCAAATCCTACGCAGGAGTAACAAAATCCCCAAATTATATGCACTCCTTCTTCAATCGATTCTGCCCCCAAGTTCACGCATAAATTGTCGCCGACATTCTCTCTCTCCCAACTCATGTAGAATACCACTACTAGCGCCGGAGAAGCACCGCCGCGCCCAAGACCGGCGCGACTAGCAGTGCATGCGCCGCCATGAACACCAGCTGCCGGAACAACACCGCCGCGAACAGCGGCCTACACCGCCCTGTCTCGCGGCCGGCCGCCGTCACCGCCTCCTTTCGTAACAGCCGCCGTCGCCGTCACTTCCAACGTGTTTGGCGGGTACATATTTGTTCATACAAACAACCTGTTCGATGAAATACCCATAGGCGTATCATATGGGCGCGAATCAAGCGTTATGGTTGTCGAAATATGAGCGGCAAATGAGCAATAGTGGTAGTTGTTTTAGAGGCGGTGAACATGGCATATGTATTTGTTCATACAAACAACCCATTCGAAGAAATACCCATAGGCGTATCATATGGACACGAATCAAAGCGTTATGGTTGTCGAAATATGAAGCGACAAATAAGCACGGTAGTTGTAATGGCATGATTGGGTGGTGTTCATACAAACAACCTGTTTGAAGAAATGCCCATAGGCGTATCATATGGGCACGAATCAAACATTATGGTTGTCGAAATATGAGCGACAAATGAGCATGGTTGTGTAATTGTAGTGGCGGATGAGCACGGTAGTCGCATACACAAATAAAATCCTACGAAAAAGGGGAAAAAAAGGAAAAAAAAGAGCGTAAAGGCATAATAAATTTTTCTTGTTGAATTCCTTGTTGATGCGTCTCTATAGAAAAAGTGATCTGCAAATATATTAAAGAAGAATGGTAAAATTTTGAGACGAATAAAAATGACGTGAAAAGAAGGGAAAAAAAAAGAAAAAGAGGAAGTGGCGTGAAAAAAGAAGAAAAAGAAAGGAAAGGAAAAAGAAGAAAAGGGAAAAAAAGAAGAAAATGAAAAAAAGGAAAAAAGAAAACGTACTCCGCTTTCTTTCAATTCTCCACGTGTCGTTTATGGTGGAAAAGAGCATGCGCAAGGGTGCTTTATATAGAGATAAATCTGATATTATGAATCTTGGTGATAGATACAATTATATCGAAACTTATTTGATATTATAAAATTCGAAATTTCAAAATTTCAAATTAATACAAATAAGAAAATCTTATTTGATATTATATGTAAAATTTGAAATTTTAAATTTTTTAATTAATACAAGTACTGAAGTTCGATAAGTTTGGGCTTATCTACCCGTGACCCAAGAAATTGGTATAGCTCGAGAAGTTGAAATATTGAAGTGGATCGTTTATACGAGCACGGAAAAAATATATTTCGCAATTCGTCCACATCGAAAACAAGATCACTCATGAACGAAGTGCGAGGGGGCATTTGTAAGCAATCAAAATTTAATTGCCGAATCAAGAAGCGACACGTGGAAATTATATATTAAATATCAATTAAATTTATTATTTATTAGGAATTTAAATACATATAATTTCTAATATAATAAATAATTGATAATTTAATTGGTCTATTAAATTAATTAGGCCCAATCCAAGTATTGAGTCCTAATAAAATAATTTGGGCTTCTAAGTCCATTAAATAAAATCGGGCCTCTAAAGTCTGGTAAATTAAATTGGACCTCTAAAGTCCAATAAGTCATATTGGGTCTCTAAAGCCTAATAAATCATATTTGGGCCTCAAAAGTCTAATAAACCGAATTGGACCTCTAAAGTCCAATAAGTCATATTGGGCCTCTAAAGTCTAATAAATTAAATTGGGCCTCTAAAGTCCAATAAATGAATTTGGGCCTCTAAAGCCTAATAAATGAATTTGGGCCTCTAAAGTCCAATAAATAAATTTGGGCCTCTAAAGTCCGATAAATAAATTTGGGCCTTTAAAGTCCAATGAATTGAGTTGGGCTTTTAAAGCCCTGTAAATCATGTCAGTCTTTAAAGCCCAACAAATCAAATTGAAAAAGAAATATTCCTGTAGATGCCGGGAATATTCCACGGTTCAACAGGCCGAGGCCCGTTAAACCTAGGGTTTCTATCATCTATAAATAGGGTCTCATTTCAGCCATTTCGAGAACACACGAAGCATACGGAGAGCATCGAAACACACTAGATTTCGAGCTTTGCGGATCAAGTCCGGCGATTCAAGGAGTTCTTCGGGTTCTTCATCAAGAACGGCGTTCAATCCGAGATCAAGGTGCTAAACCCCTCCGATTGGCGTTTCTCCCGCAGAATTTTTCAAGTTCTTCGTCAAAGACGGCGTTTGATCCGAGATCAAGGTGCTAAGCCCCTCCGATCGGCATTTTCTTCTCCGAAGTTCATCAACAACGGATTCAACCCCGACAAATTCGAAAGTCAAGGTCAAAGTCAACCACGAAGAGAGAATCGGAGGAGTTTCTAGAGATTGTACCCGAACAATCGCTTGATTTAAATTTAATTAGTTTTGTAATTCCAGTTTTCGTTATTTATTTATTTAAATACGAAAATTTGTGTTCTACAATGGCTTCTTTGGCTTGAACCATCTTGGATGGTAGATAGAACTTCATAAGAAATCTCTTGCTAAGGTCCTCCCAAGTACGTACGGTTCGGGAGGGATAGAATTGAGCCAAGCCTTGGCTCTCCCTTAAGAGTAAAGGCAAAGAGTCTTAGCTTCTTAGTATCCTCGGACACCATGTTGTACTTGGTTGTGTCGAAATCTCTAGAAATTGTGCCATGTGTTGATGGGGACACTCTTCTTCATCTTTTCCTTCAAATTACTTCTCCCTCAACATCCTCAAGAGAGCCGGGCTTATCTCAAAGTTATTAGCCTCGATCCTTGGCCTTGCAATGCCAACATAATACTCACACAATTGAGGTTCAAAGAACTCCCTTAGAGGTCTACCTTGAGGTGGAGGATCTTGCATAGGAGGTTGAGCTTGAGGTATATGTAGTGGCTCTTGATATCTAGGCTCTTGTAGGTATGGCATGTGTGGGTAATATGGTGGAAATTGTTGTGGATGAGGTGGATAATATGGATATTGGTGAGCTTGTGGATGGTATGAGTATGGGTTTTGGTATAAGAATTATAACGCCCGAATTTTATAATAACACATAATAGCCGAGGTGCTACCAAATTGGCTCGTTAACTCAATTAAAGAAGATTATAATTGAATAAACGAGATTTATTACAAAATAATCATTTGAAATACAGCGGAAAACAACACATAATAAATTACATGCAACCATCGCCTCGTATCCTGCTCGAGCTCCTTTGACTGTGGAAAATCATAAGCGTGGGGGATGAGTGCTTGAAAATACACACAGTGAGGGAAATATCAATGATTGCACAGCTTAAATAACATTCGTAAGCGGCATATAATATTTCCATAAAGCTCATGAGAACATGTAATATTTTATCACATAGTACGGGTCATTACTCGACTTGAATATAGTATGGGCAATTACCCGGCTTGGATATAGTAATGGCCATTACCCGGCTTGAACATATATATTACGGGTCATTACCCGACTTGAACATATTACACGGGCCATTACCCGGCTTGAACATAGTGCGTGTTACTACCCGTCTTGATTAATAATGCAATTTAACATAGCAATCATAACATTGAATGTTAAACTCGATTAAGAGTGGAGATTACCTTCACCTTAAAAAGCGAATCGCAACAAATAATGCAATGTAATACCCCTTAGTGATCCTTAACTCCTTGATAATGCACAATCCTAAAAGTCTCAAGTTTCTCCTCATATCCTACAAATAACATATACACTTAATAATCTCCAATTCCAGACGCTACAAGCGTTAGATCAACAAACTAATTACAATTCCATAATCTACGAGTGGATACGAGCATTTTAATATATAATACCACAATTAACGAAAATCGAATACTTACCTAAATGCTCGACGATCTCTCTCTCCCTCACACAAATCTCTTTCTTCCCTTCCTTTCTTCCCCTTCTTTCTTTCTTCTTCTTTTTCTTTCCTTTCTTTCCTTTTTTCCTTTCTTTTTCTTTCCTTCTTCTTTCCTTCTTATCCCCTGAATGCGTGTGGTATATCACCTCCACCGCCTAAATTAAAAGCTTCATAGGTAAGTTTTCAATATATTATTATATTATTTATAAATGTATATATATATATATATATATATATATATATACATATTATACTATGTTTTATACTATAATTAACAAAAATGTTTCTATTTTAATTAAACATATCACATTCTAATATTCTATTTATTAAAATTAATTACGTATATATCTTAATAATTCACCTAGTAATATTGGGATATTATAAGTGAAGGTGATAAATGCGTGTTTTGCGAAATGTTGTCACGAATGTTGGCACATTCGAAGAGCAACACAGACAAATAAATAATCGAAATGTACAAATGAAGTCTTAAACACGTTGCAAGATGGATATCAAAATTTTCGTATAGACTATAAATAAGTCTATCTTGCCAAACGGCGTATTATCACTAGTAATTGTTAAGTGATACAATCGGTGAAAACATAAGCTACACCGTGAATGGATCTATGTATATAGTGACTAGATAATATTCAATCTAACCTATCACTAATACAAATAATGACCCAATGTTGAGTGAAATGTTGGAACATTCACCAACGGAAGTATCGAGTATGAAAGCAGAACAATAAACTCTATAATCTATGCCAATAGACTATGCTAGATTGTGTTTCCCTCAACTTCGAGTTTTAATCTTCATAAGCAGCGTGTATTTATAGAATTCTGGACACTCTTAGTGCTTGAAGATAACTTCCACATCTCCCTTGAAAATAGGTAACTTCTATGTAACTTCCCCATGATCTTTATAACTTCTCTTGCTTGCCTCTTTCAACCGCATGACTTCGGTAATCGCCATAAGTCTTCAATCCTGAAAGAACAAGTCAATGAACAAGACAAAACGTGGGTTAAGGGTTAGTGAAAGTGGAAGGACGAATTCGATGTTGTGACGAGAATGTTGGCACATTACGAGTAACACTCGTCATAACATCAACAATCTCCCCCAATTCGGCCTTTCTCTTTGGAACACACACGATGTTGCAACAAAATGCAGAATGTGTACACAATAGAGGTAAGTAAATTAATATCAAGTAAATGACATCTTTTTACTTAGCCAAGACGAACATAAATAAAAACAATAAACACTTAACATCACAAGGACTTATACTATGAACAAAACATAGACTAAACAAAATCAGAGCTAACATAAAACAATATAAAATTAGAGCAATAAAACAAAGACAAAGTACTAGACTTAACAAAACTTAAATCGTAGCTTAACCATAAAACACATTAATACAAAAATCGAGCTTAAAAACACTTAACCAAAAACAACATAACAAAAAAAAAAATCGTAGCATAGTATCACGAACTTAACTAAATACCAAAATACTATTAAGTTCATCAAAATAGCTAATACGTAATATAAGTTCGAAAAGACAAAAACATAAAAACAGAAAAATAAATTGAGTCTTTACAAAAATAGATAAAGCTTATAAATGAAGGTTTAGGAGAGGATTGGGTCAGTAAAGAATAACAAATGCATCTTCAAGAGTCTGCACTTAACTCCCCTATCTTCAAGCTTCTCTATCTTCGAAAGCTCCCCTTGCTTAATGTCCCCAATCATCCAAATCATCATACGGTACAATGAGATCTTCATCATCCCAATCATACTGCATCTATCTTCTCAGCATCTACGTCCATGTTCGAAATGTTGGGTCCATCATTGTTGTTGCGGATTTGTGGGCACATTCTCCGACGCGTGCAGGTTTTACATTTGGCCTCGCATACCAGAGCTGCACTTGTTCCAGCTCTAGATATATCAAACATCTGGTCCTCCTTCGGTTCCATCACCATCGGCATTTCCATCTTCACTGTTCGGCGGTAACATCGGCAACATCCGCGGTGGAGCATCAACTTGAGCGGCAACATCGTGTCCTACTCCCCCTGTGACGGTAGAAAGTAGTGCTTCCCTGCACCTTTTTGTGCATTTCAAGGTTGCTCAGCCAGACATTTGGCATTCGTGATTGAGTTTTCGATCATAGCAATCTGATCTCGGATGAATTGCGGCTGTAATTGCGGAGTGTTGACAGCGTGTGTGCCAACATTTCTCGGCACATCGGCTGGTTGATCGTAGGAACTTCGTGTTCGTGCATTAGGATCTCTGTAGGCGAGATCAATCACACGTGGTCCAGTCCTCGGTACATGTGAGATCCCTAAACTCGAGCAAACGAACTTATTATCTCCGAATTTTCCCTTTGAAACCAAGAGCTGAAATCATCATAAAAATTAGACTAGGATATGGCGGCGAGTCCTTTACTTGACACCCTTCGAATATGTCATCATATTGTCAAAAATTGTCTTCCCAAGATTAAATCTTTGCAAGTGGCCAATTTTGTACATAAGTACGACTTGTTCGAAGTAAGGGTAGTGGTGTTGGATGATGGCGGATCAATTGTACACAATTAGTTTGTGTAAGACACTATATAGACTTGTCAAAACCGAGGAATTCATTCTATACCTCCAAGCGGTAATCCTTCCTCCGGTGATAACACTAATCACTTCATCAAGATTATCAATAGGAGGATCTTCATCATCTCTAGTTCTAAGAAAAGCTGTTAATCTTAGCGGGAGTAACCTCAATCACCTTTCCCCTAAATTTGACCTTTCCATAATTCTTGGAATCGACCCTAGAAATACTCCCCTTTAAGTTTGCATAAAATTCATATACCCATTTAATCGGATAAGGAGTGGCAAATTGAAGTGCAAACATCAAAGATCTTTCTTCCGGATAACCAACCAAATTCATAGAAATAAAGTCATCCATTTTAATTATCCTTTCTCCAACAATCAGTCTAGTTCTTAAAGTCCTAAACTTATCACTATCCACACCATTATAGATATCATCGAGAATCGGATGAAGTCATATTCGAGAGAGGAATCGGTATGTACCTCATCGAGACTTAGCCTTACTTGCTTCGGATAAAGAAGACTCGTAGTCGGAGGACGATGTGTCCATTGGTGTGCCAACATCCACCGGCACATCCTGCGGATCATTTCGCTTTTTGCTCCTCTTTTCCAAGCGAGCAGCCATTTCAGCCAATGTTTGATTCATTTACGAATCCACGGTACTCCCCCTCGGGTGAGCACCGGAGCAGAGGCTTGACCGCTCGTTTCCTTCTCTGGACTAGCTTCCCTCATCTCTTCTTCGATTTATCTGTAATCAAATACTTGAATCGGTTTTGAAGCAACACCATCATCATGCTTCTGCTTTTCCCTTTTTGTAGTAATCCACCCTTTTGCCCATGGTTCGGTAAGAGCGCCTTTTATGACCGCGTCCCTGGAGCTTGTTGCTTTTTGTCGAACGGTTTCAAAGCGAGCGGTGAGTTCACCGGTGTCGGTCGAGTCGGTCGGCCGGGTCTTCTCTTGGAGCATCTTGCGGTGATTGTGGCGGTGTAAACACTAAGTGTTTGTATCTTGCTGGAAATCAACCTCCACGTCGCCTACCTTGACAACGGGGTAAATCGTGCGCTTAGTAAGGGTTTTGAACGCATAGACGATTTGATCGGAGGTGGCTCCTTCAGCTAGCTCAACCGGGCTATTGGGTAAGTCTCGAGCGGGGGCTTCGCTAGCTTCGCCGCTAACCGGATTTTGTGGCGTTACGCCCAAAATCGGAATTTCGATGGTTGTTCGACGGGAATCTCGGCATGTGTTGGCGATATTGGCACATCCAACGATCCAACCCTAATTGATGTGGGTGATGTTGGGGAGTGCGCCAACACTTGTCGGAGACATTTTACGAGGCCATTGTTGCAAGAAGTCGAAGGTTTCGAGAAGAAGATGAAGTTCTTTGGAGAGTTTGAGTGTTGTGAAGGTGAAGAGCCCTTTCCATCAGCCATGATAATTAATACTCTGCAAACACTATTCAAATTATATTAATTAAATAATCAATTTGAATATTAATAGGCTGAATAATACTAAGTAATATAATCAATAATACCTTTGAACTCTCGTGCTTAAAATTCAAACTTAGATATAATGTATAGAGCACACTTTGAGTATTACAGTCCTTAAATAGGGAATAGAAAGATTGCATAAGTTGTGAACACATCGAAGTTAAAAGATAAGATTTAATCACATCCCTAAAAATTAGGGCATTATCAAATGTTGGAAGTTTATTTCAATGACATGCTAAAAACCTCCTGAAAATAACTGCACAATTAATTAAATTAGACTATATAATATTGCTGGGAACAATTTAAAATAAATAGATCTTCATAAAATAATATTCGGAAATTTTTAAACTCATAGAGGTAAATATTCATATGAGAACCAGAATGTTATTCACCGAATGTCGGCACACACACTTCTCAACACGGTTTTTACATGAAATAAATTCATTTGTGTTGCACTATATTTTACTTTACCCACTTATTCACATTGATCCATTTTTTCCAGAAGAGATCATCGTAGTTGTCGACTCCGTGTCCCATAATTACTCAATGGATTGTGAATATATTGATGCATTCAAGTCACCTTTTGAAAAGAGAACATCGTAGTAGTCAACTCCGTGTCCCATAGTTACTCAATGACATAGCATCTAATTGTGAGTTTATTTAATTGCATTTGAGAGAAGTGTGTCCAGGACAATTTATATTTATCACGAGTTCTAATACTATTTACACAAGAGAGTTAAAAAACACTAAATATTACAATACTTAGAAAAATTTAAATAAATTGTTCTAGTGTTGTTACAAATGTTGGCACATTTGTCACAACACACAGCAAATATAGGTCTAATTAGTGCATAAACCTAGAGATTTTCTAAGAGAAGAAAACCTCTCATTATCAAGGGCTTTAGTAAAAATGTCTGCAACTGCTTTTCAATAGAAATGTATTCCAACTTTACAACTTCTTTTTCTACAAGGTCCCTAATAAAGTGGTGTCCAATACTTATATGCTTAGTTAACGAATGTTGCACAGGTTCTTAGATATATTAATTGCACTTGTATTATCACAATAAACAGTAAGAGTATTGTTTTCCAAACCGTAGTCATCGAACATCTTCTTAAGCCAAAGCAGCTTGAGTACAACAATTCCCGTGGCAATGTATTCCTGATTCAGCCGTAGATAAGGACACACAATTTTGTTTTCGGCTATGCCATGAAACAAGATTGTTACCCATGTAGAAACATCCACCACTTGTACTCTTCCTATCATCACTATCACCGCCCAATCTGCATCACTATAGCCAATCAAAGAACAATTAGTGTCTTTGCTATACCATTGACAAAAGAAAATACCATCCTTGCATTGTTTAATTTGAAGACCTAAAAAGCAATTCAAGTCTCCAACCATCGACATTTCAAAGGTAGTGGTCATTTCATGTACAAATAATTCAAGCATTTTCTCACATGTAGAACCAAACACAATGTCATCAACATATATTTGTGCAATCATAATATCATATCCGTAATGTTTAATAAACAAGGTCCTATCAGCTTCACCTCTATAAAAACCGAATTCAACTAGAAAATCAGTTAATCTACCATACCATGCCCTAGGTGCTTGCTTTAAACCATATAAAGCTTTCTTAAGTTTATAAACATGGTCAGAAAATCATGATTCTCAAACCCCTTAGGTTGTTCTACATATGCTTCTTCCATAAGAATTCCATTTAGAAATGCGGCTTTAACATCCATTTGATGCGCTTTATATCAATGTAGCATGCAATAGCAAGTAACATCTTATGGACTCAATTCTAGCAACATGAGCAAAAGTCTCATCAAAATCAATTCCTTCTACTTGTGTATAGCCTTGAGCTACTAATCTAGCTTTGTTTCTTACAACATTACCGTATTCATCAGTTTTGTTTTTGAAAATCCATTTTGTACCAATTACATTCACATTATCAGACCTAGGCACAAGTATCCAAACATCATTCCTTTCAAATTGATTTAATTCCTCATGCATTGCATTAATCCAGTTTTCATCTTTCATAGCTTCATCAACATTTTTAGGCTCATTGAAAGAATGAAAACATTCAAAGTTCACCTTATTACACATAGATGTCATACAAATCGATCTTACCACATGTCTTGCATCAAAACTCAATTTTCTCCTCGTTTGTACACCTGATTGTGGTTTACCTATGATGCATTGTTGTGGATGATTTTTGAGAATCCTGGAAGATGGTCTTGTAGCGAGGATAAGGCATAGTTCTATTAATTTCTGGATTTTGAGGTGATGTTGCTTGAGATGTGGGCACATTTGTAGCAACATTCTCAATTGATTCGTAAATTCCAGAACTTTGCATCTGCTCAATAAGATCGATTACATCTTCTTCAATGGCATTATCTGCAAGAATTGCATTATCATCAAAAACAACATTCATAGATTCTTGAACAGTATCGATCCTAAGATTATAAATCCTAAAAGCTCTCTTGTTTCTAGCATAACCAAGAAAGAAACCCTTATCACTTTTTGAATCAAATTTATGAAGTTGGTCTCTATCATTCGTAATGTAATAAACACATCCAAAGACATGAAAATATTTCAGATTAGGCTTTTTGTCATTCAAAAATTCATAAGGTGTCTTTGTGGAATTAGGTCTAAGATAAACTCTATTTGAAATATGACAGCGGTATTCAAAGCTTCAGCCCAAAACCTTTTTGAAAGTTTCTTGGATAAAATCATTACTCTAGCCATCTCTTGTAGAGTTCTATTTTTCCTTTCGGCTACACCATTTTGTTGAGGTGTTTTAGGAGAAGAGAATTCTTGTATTATGCCTTTATCTTCACAAAATTTAGTGAATAAACTGTTCTCAAACTCCCTACCATGATCGACCTTATTCTTTTTATCTTAGTGTTATACACATTCTTAAACCTTTTATAAAGAATTTTGAATACATCAAAAGCATCTGATTTCTCTTTAAGAAACTCAATCCATGTAAACCTTGAATAATCATCTACTATGACAAAAGAATATCTCTTTCCACCAATGCTTTCAGTCTCCATTGGTCCCATTAAATCCATATGCAAAAGTTCAAAGCAATGTTTCGTAGTACATTGTGTCAACATTTCATGTGACATTTTGACTTGCTTACCACTTTGACATGATCCACATACATTTGACATGCGTACTTGTAACTTAGGCGGACCTTTAACGGCATCAAATTTTAACAATTTGATTATGTTTCTATAATGAGCATGTCCAAGTTTTTGATGCCAAAGTACACTTTCATCGGTTTGAGCATTAAAACATGCTTGATTTGAATCGATTAAATAGCAATTATCAACCGATCTATTACCAACCATAAGACATTTATCATCACTGTTTAGCACATAGCATGAACTTTTGTCAAACTTCACATGCAAGTCATCATCACATAATTGACTAATACTAATCAAATTTGCAAGTAAACCTTTAACATGTAAGACTTTTGTCAAGTTAGGAAAATCGGGAACATTCAATGTACCTATACCAATAATTTTACCTTTTGAACCTCCTCCATATGTAACATTTCCACCATCATATGCCTTATAATCAGTGAGATAACTTTCCTCACCGGTCATGTGTCTAGAACACCCACTATCAAAATACCATAGTCCCGGAACACATGCTTTTAAAGATGTATAGACAACATTACATACGGTATTTGACATTTCACCCAAGCAGATTTTTGAACGAGGTTTTTACAAGATTTTTGAACAATTTGTTTCGAATGTTGAGCAGTATATGGCAACATTTTCAAAGACATTTTAGAAAACTTTTTATCCTGCCTCATTCTAAAACAGTTTGGTCGTTTGTGACCCTCGGTAAAACAATAATGACAAACATCCTTCTTTTTTAATCATTTTTCAACTTTTCGCTTTCAACGTAAGGTTTTGTAAACACAACAGTTTGTTATTGTTTAAAAGCGAGTGATATTACCATTATAACCCTGACCACTGTCTACTTGTACTTCAAATTGTCGGTGCCTCATCAAGTTTGGCTGAACTTTACAATATCTTTTGAAATTCGGTGTTGTTCCTTTGAGCTGCTCTTTGAGGTTGCATAACTCCAGATCTTTCCTTGTTAGTATGACCTCAAGCTTTATCACCAAATCCTTTTGATATGACTCTTCAATAGTCATGTTCCTTAAGGCTTTCTCGAGTGGATTCCAACTCCTTTTCAAGCTTTAGATAACTGGACTTACAAACTTTGCAAACATTGTTAGAAGTACCGCTTTATCTACACATGAACTTGAGAAACAATTAAATTCTGGAACCTCCAATGTTTCCTCAAATGTTGGCACATTTGACTCAACATCAATCATCCAAGAGATCATCAAGCGTATCATCATATATAATCCTTGCGAAAAAGCATATTCTTCATTCTTATCGAATCATCTTCACAATCGGACTCATCACTTAAGGTAGCATTGAAATTTACCCTTTATCTCAAAAGAGTGTTGGCACATTCATTAGCATAATGACCAAAACCAGAACAAGCATCACATTTAATATTTTTCCTATATTCGGATCATATTTGATCTTGTTACCTCTATCAAATTGCCTAGGTTGATTAACATTCCTATTTTTATCGTGCAATTGACGTGAACTACCAATTTGATCTCTATCTTGATTCTTAATTTGCAAATTATTTCTAAGCCTATTTGCTCTCTTTTTCAAAAATGCATTAAAGCTGCTTAGTTAAGAAAGCAATGTTTTCTGCATTGTCGGCACAATCGTCACCAACATCTTCATCAATCTATTTCAGAACAAACGGTTGTTTATCAACACATGAAGAAGTCTCTCCTTTGAAAACGAGAAATTTTCCTTTCGGATTTCTCACTATCTCTTTGGGAAAAATTCATTTAAATGCGTTTTCAAAATACTAATCAATTCATTTTGAGTTATAGCATCAGTATTCTTGGCTTCCTCAATAGCACATATCTTAGCATCAAAACGTTTAGGAACAGTTCTTAAAATTTTATGTACTAACCTTGTATTGGATATGGCTTCACCAAGTGCTTGAGATTCATTGGAAATCTCGGTGATTCGTTCATTGTAGGAGGATATGGTCTCATCTTCCTTCATCCTTAAATTTTCGAACTTGGTTCCAAGCATCCTCAACTTCGTCCTTCTTACACTCTCGGATCCTTCACAATGTTCTTGTAATCTCTCCCATGCATCTTTTGCAGATACACAATTAGAAATTATTTTGAACATGGATACATCCGCAGAGGTAAATAAGGCATTGAGTGCCTTCGAATTGAAGCTGGCCGTTGTCACCTCATCATTTGTCCATTCTAACTCCTTTTATTTGAGCTTCAGTATTGTCATCAGGAACAATCGGTGGAGTCCATCCAGTCAATATACTCCTCCATGCACGTCATCAATGGACTTGATGTACATACGCATCTTAGGCTTCCAAATTGCATAATTTGTACCATCTAGAACGGGTGGCCTAATTGGAGATGTCATAGGATAATCCATTGCAATAAATCACACCAAACACAGGATCTAAACTCGGGATAACGAGTTTTATTGCTCGTACCAATTGAAGGTGTGCGTACGTGTTTTGCGAAATGTTGTCACGAATGTTGGCACATTCGAAGAGCAACACAGACAAATAAATAATCGAAATGTACAGCGGAAGTCTTAAACACGTTGCAAAATGGATATCAAAATTTTCGTATAGACTATAAATAAGTCTATACCGCCAAACGGCGATTATCACTAGTAATTGTTAAGTGATACAATCGGTGAAAACATAAGCTACACCGTGAATGGATCTATGTATATAGTGACTAGATAATATTCAATCTAACCTATCACTAATATAAATAATGACCCAATGTTGAGTGAAATGTTGGAACATTCACCAACGGAAGTATCGAGTATGAAACGAACAATAAACTCTATAATCTATGCCAATAGACTATGCTAGATTGTGTTTCCTCAACTTCGAAGTTTTAATCTTCATAAGCAGCGTGTATTTATAGAATTCTGGACACTCTTAGTGCTTGAAGATAACTTCCACATCTCCCTTGAAAATAGGTAACTTCTATGTAACTTCCCCATGATCTTTATAACTTCTCTTGCTTGCCTCTTTCAACCGCATGACTTCGGTAACTGCCGTAAGTCTTCAATCCTGAAAGAACAAGTCAATGAACAAGACAAAACGTGGGTTAAGGGTTAGTGAAAGTGGAAGGACGAATTCGATGTTGTGACCAAAATGTTGGCACATTCTCGAGTAACACTCGTCATAACATCAACAATAAGAATTGATGTGGTGGCATCCCTTGAGAGAAAGGGCCAACTTGAGCATTATAAGGTGGATTGTGCCCATTGCCTCCTCTATTTTCTTGTACTCCCCTTCACCATTTCCATGAAGATTAACCTCCTCCACATGAGGTTCACCAACTCTTTCTTCATTCACCATAGCTTCCTCTTCCATCATCTCTTTTCTCCTTCTCCCACGGTTCTTTCGAAGTGTGGAGGATAAACCATACTATCTTGATAATAACCTTGATTCTACGCGTATGAGTCATATACATCCATCTACACAAGATAGCAGGTATCAAGTTCAAACAAATAAAATGAACAAAACAAAAATAAAATGCAACAAGTAGCCACTTTCAACCAATCCTAAGTCTCACTTAGACGCATAATCACATCCCCGCAACGGCGCCATTTTGATTGTAGTATAATCATGCAAATGCTTTGACGATCCAACCAAGTTATCGAACCCAAGAGATATGTTATGCAATGAGGCCCTAGGACACAAGTCTTCAATAACTATTGATGCAAGAAAAGATGAGTTCTATCAATCTACCAACAATGATGAAATACCAAAGGCAATCAAGCAAGCAATTAACTAAACTATGAATTAAGCTAGGACAATTAACAAGCTAAGCAAACTTCCAACTAGGTATGAGTGGGGAATGGGTGCTAAGGATAATCTCCACCAAGGAATCAATGATCACAACTATAATTGCATCAAATCACTATTCAATCAAGATAGAAAGTATGAACATCATACAATAATGTCTCCATTCACCACACAATGCCTAAATGTGAGTATTCTTAATGCAATGAATCTCTCAATTACAAAGCATTTAATTCATACAATCATACACAATTATAACTTTCGATTAATTCCTTATCACGTTAGCTCAACTCTCGTTTGTTGCTAGGTTGATCAAACACCAATTAAAAGAGATAAAAATGTATGAAGCACAATGAGCATCAACAATTAGGAAACTATCTATCTCAATTGAACAACAATCGTCAACAATTATAGCAACAACAATCAAATCATCCTTAATTTCAATTATCTCAAGCACAAGACAATTAGCCCATGGAGAAAAGAGCAAAATCCATGGGTGAAAAATCAATTAGCATGATCAATACAAAGCAATCAACAAAGCAATTATGAAATAGAAATAGAGAGATAGGATGAACATCACCACTTTGGCCAATAGAATAAGAATTGAATGCTTGATCCTCACAAATGAAACTCTTCTTCAATTGAATTACAACTTCAAATCACTAATCTAATGGATTAAACTCTAATCTAATCAACAATTAATTGAAAATCTAACTAAAAACTTGAATCTAAGTAGCTAGGAAGTGAAATTGAGCTAGAAACTAAGAAATCGCCTAAAATTTGAAAAGTAATTACCTAAAACTGCTAATGCTTTGTTTTTCATGTACATGGTGTTTAAAAGGTGAATTTTGGGGAAATAGGGTGCCTCGAATCGAGGGCTAAGAGCTCAACTCGAGCTTGCAACAACAAAACACGACATTAGCCTAGAATCGAAGATACCTCGACACGAGCCACTATGGCTCGAGTCGAGCTTGCTTCGATTGCACGATTCTTGCTTGTTTGTCATGTGGCTCGACTCGAGCTGGCCAACACTTTGCCAAATTCTGATTTTCCTCATGCACCTCGATCCGAGCTCTCCCAGGCACCACGGGAATTTTGTGGGCCCGACTTAACCTCCAAACCCCCATTTTTACCACACCTGTTCGTCTCTTCGTCGTATGAATTCTGGTACTCTCGGTTCGTCCTAATTCCTCCGAAAACCCTGAAAATGAGACGAAATACTTGAAAAACCATTAGTTTCCACAAATAATACCTTTCAAGCAAAGAAGTGGTACTCTACACCTTAAAGCACAAATACTAACACTTTTCATCACTTTTTGCAATTAATTACATCAAAATTCACGCATCAATTCACTCTCATCAAAAGGCACTGTATTGGTAGTTGAGAGAGGGCCACGGTGGCTCGCTTTTCGTGCTCCACCGTGCCACCCTAGGATTTAAGGTTGCCTTCTACAGCCTCCCCTACCGAGAAGGGGATCTCTCATCCCCAGCTTCTCTACGGCCTCAAAGCTTTCAGCTGAGCCTCGTGGTCGAGTGACCCTTTATAAGCAGCACATCCTTGGCCAACTTACTCAACTTCTCTGGGTCTTTTGCCCTTTTTCCTTCATCTCCTTTTCCAGAGGTATCATCACCTCCATTGCTGTCATCGAGGTATCATCACCTCCATTGCTGTCATCCTTTTCCGGTGAACTTACAAATGATCATCTCTTCTTCTCGTCCATTTGTCTTCCCAGTACCCTTAACGGTTTGAAGGATTTCATATAGAAACTGATCCTTCAACTGAATTAGTAGCCTAACCTTGATGAACATGGCTTGAAGTTCGGGGTAGTCTGCTAGTTCGGGATACATTGAAGTTACTCGATATTGGGTAGATTCCTTCAAAGATATCCAAAGCAAGGTATATTCGGGCTCATCCTCGAGTCCTCGGCTTCTCCCCGACTAGTAAGCTCTATCTGCATTTACTCCACATTAGGGTACTTGGGGGAAGGTGGGGCATATTCAGGTATACCTCGGTGATGACCTCCAAGGTAGTAGCTGCTTACGCGACATGAATTGGAGAGTCGGGACTCTCCTCTTTAGTGATTTCCTCGCTTTTCCTCTTGTCTTCGCTCCCGACTTGAGAAGAGCTTGAGGTGGTGGTTTTAGAGACTAATGGACTGCTTTCAGCGATGAAAGCCCCGAGTTGCCTTCTTTCCTCCTTTTCATTTTGTACTTGCTCCAGCTTGCCTCATCTTTTCTGAGGTCTTTATCGATCTCTTCATTTTCTTAGAGGGTTCGGCCTCCATAGCACGAATAGTCTGTGTCTCGGGATTCTTTGGTTCAGCTTCTCAACAATTCTTTCAGCAGCCTTCTTCTTTTTAGGGACAGTTTCTTTCCCTATTGGAACCTCTGTACTCCTACCTTTCTTTCCGACTAGCCGTAGATGATTTTTGACAGTGGGAAAGGCCTTGGGTTCACCCACTTCCTCTCGGTGTAGTCCAAGCTCTCCACTAACACCGAGGCCTTTGTGGAAAATGTCATTACGTGTGAGAAGATTATCATCCCAAAGACTTCTTTTACCCTCTCTCTTCTCCTCAATCGTCTAGGAGATAAAATACTTCTGCCGAGTTGAACTTTTTCTTTTAGCTGCAGAGTCCACAATAACGGCAATTAACCTTACTTTAATCTTGCTAATCTGCTTGATTTGTAGGTTTCCAGCAAGCGGTATCAAGACCAATCAAGAATATCGAACCCAAGGGAAAAAGTATGCATGTGAGGCCCTAGAAATACAAGTTCTCGACGACTATTGTTGCAATCATGGTTTCAATGCAAAAACAAAACAAAATGATAGAAATAAACTCAAACAAAACAAAGAGGTAAATGATCAAACACTTAGAAGGCAAGATTTAATAACAACAATAAATGGGGATTTGAGTGCTAGAGCTAACATCCATCAAGGAATCAATGATCAACAAGCTATGATTGAATCAAATTGCAAATCAATTAAGATAGAAAGCATAAAACCATCATGAAATTAATCACTCTATTAATAACACAATGCCTAATGTGAGTATCATTAGTGCAACTAATCTCTCGATTTCAAGCACCCAATCCATACATTTATACACAAATATAACTCGATTAATCCCGGATCACGTTAGCTCGACTCTCGCCTATTGCTAGGGTGATCACACATTAATCTTAAGAGATAAAAGTGGATGAAGCACAATTGAGAATCACAATTAGGAAGCAATCTAACTCAATTGATCACAATTATCATCAATCAAAGCATAGGCAATCACATCATCCTCAATTTCAATTATCCCAAGCACAAGAGAGTTAGCCCATGGTGCCAAGAGAAAATCCATGGGAAGAAAATCTAATTGCACAAAAACAAATCTAATAACAACAACAAAGGAATTGAAATGACAAGAGAGGAAAAACATCACCACATTGGATTGAATCAACAAAAATAGGAATGCTTGAGTCTTCAATACATTTCTTCTCCAATGCAATTACAAGCTTGAATTGAGTAAACTAGATGATCTATTGCTAATCTAATCAACAACAATTGAAATCTAAATCTAAATCTAACAATCTACTCTACATACAAAGGGAAATTGGCTTGGGGCCTAAGAAATCGCCCCAAAATCGTTGGTAATCGCTCTATGAAATTGTGTGTGAGTTATGCTCTGCTTTTGCCCCTTAAATAAATGAATTTCTGAAAAATCCTCTCCCTCGAGTCGAGCCGAGGCTGCCGCTTGCCCATCCCTCGACTCGAGGCTCAGCCCTAGAGTCGAGGCTTCCTCCAAATTTCGAATTTCATCCTTTTTCCTTCACCCTCGGGTTGAGGCCCTGGACCTCGACCGCAGGTCGAGTCTAGGGAATTTTCGACCCGAGCTCCGCCTCGACCCCGTTTCGTCCGTCTTGATCGTCTCTTCATCCTAAGAATGCCGGTACTCTCGGTTTGGCCAAATTCCACCGATTTACCTATAAAATGGACGAAAAACATCAATTATCTCACAAGTAATACTTTTAGGCAAAAAGTGATACTCTACACATTTAAACACAAAATCTAACACTTTTGTTCACTTTTGCACTAAAACACACCTTAAAAACATGCATCAATTCATTCCAATCATAATACCCCCAAACTTGAAGTGTTGCTCGTCCTCGAGCAATGTAGCAAATAAGCACAAAGGAGTGAATTGATTACAATTATGTCTCATGGCACCATAGAAGAAATAGAACTCAATCGAACTCATCAATGATCATAAGGCTCAATGCGGACTATCCACTAGTAATCATGATAGATCATGCTCAAATAAATGCAACATCAAACACTCAACACATTGCTCCTTCCATGGAGTATTTCACTCTTCTCTCAAGTGTATGAAGGTATAATGCACTCAATCATCATATTCACAAATATGCACACCATAAGCTTGTCAATTGACTCAATCTCAATCAAAATCATTTGTGTTCAATCAAGAATCAAAGGGGTCTTTCATCAAGGTTGTAATGTAAGCTCTTTGGAATAGGTGGGATGTTTTAGGTAAGAGTGACTAAGTAGTAGAGACTTGAATGATAGCTAATCAATACAATACTCATCTCTTCAATCATCATCAAGCATCACTCTTTTTCTTGCACTTCAAAGTTCAAACACCACTATTCACTTGAGCTTTCTCTCTTTTAAGCTCACAAATTGAATTTTTCTCTTTTATGTTCACAACTTTCTTCACAATTCAATTTTTCACAACCTCTCTTTCTTCTTTCAAGCATCATCACTTAGCTCATCATTTTCCACCACACTTCACAATCAAACCACCATCGTTAGCCAACAATCAAGCTCTACTAAACATAGGACAATAAGGCTCATAAAAATAGGCAAATGGTTTCAATTTCACTTGGCTTGCCAAAGAATAAGGATAATAGGCTCAACATGGCTTACAAAGGAAATTAAATGTTTTTGTGGGGAAAAGTTTGGCAAAGTGACTCATCATATCAAACATGACCTCTTATCACTTTCATGAAATTACCCAAAGATGAATCTCAACAAGTCCAAGGGCAAGTTCTAGCATACAAGTTCATGAATGATGCACTCACAGAGAAATCATATCAACCGTATAAGATGTACGATTATAAAGGCACAAAGCTCACGGGCTAAAATTGAGCAATAAATCAAGCATTTTCCATCACATTCATCTTTACACAATTATCAAGCATGCTAGCATCAAGCCACATATCAACTTATGATCAAATCAAAATTCAATAAGTCTTGCAATTCAAGCACAAGTGCACATGTACATAATCTCAAGCACACTCACTATGTCAAGAATAATACTAAAAGATATGCAATAAGTCCACGATGACGCTCAAGACACATTAAGCCCAAAAATATAAAGAATCCATGAGATCAATATAACATAATCATCAAAAGACAATAAGCTCAATAAATCCAAAAGCCTCAAATCATCATCCACATCATCATAAAAATCATCAATTGCTCAAATTCATCCAAATCAAGTCATCAAGTACAATCCAAACAATCATAATCAATCCATACAAATCACTCAAGGAGAAAATAAAAAGCTAAATGAACTAAGGATAGGGATGAGGAAGTAGGGGAGTAGCCCTAATAATCGGACGGCAGCGGTGGAGGAGGGTAGTGGCCCGGCCCAAAATTCCACGAGCTCATCTGCGGAGGAGTGCTTACATGTCATGCTATGTCTTGAGAGACTCTTCCCGCATCTCGACGGACTCCTCCATCATGCGGTAGCACTCATCCTGCCTCGTCGGACACTCGAGCCGCATCCTCCGACTGTCGGCCCACATCTCCTCGCAAGGGTCCACCGCCTGTGAAGAGCTCCCAGCCTCAAACTCTCTGCTACGCATCTCGTCCTGCCGGTAATAGTTTATCTCTCGGCATCAAGTCCTCATCCATCTGTACTCAGCCTCCTATGTTTGCTCCTCCTCTCCAGCCTTCTTAATCATCTCCTTCATCTCGCACTCCTTAGCCTCGTCCTCGGATCCGGACCCCGATCCATGCCTCGTTGTCCTCCCTCCTCATCATCATCATCCCGAGGATATCTCCGTGCTCTCGGGTGTAGGCGTCAATCGTCTCGGTGTGTCTCTGTGACCACATCCGAGATTGATGGTCATAAATCCTGGAGCCCCGAAACCGTAGTCAACCTCTTGTTGGGAAGAGGGAATCGACCACCTAGGCGCCGCCGAAAGCACCAAGTCATACCAATGAGGTCGAGAGTCCTCATACGCCTCATGGTATCGGTAGTAAGATCTCGGGGCCCTCCAAAGTGCTCGCAGTTATGTGTAGGAATGTCGAGGTGCTCGGTAATCAGTGTAATCATCCCTCCAAAGTGTATCTTCTTGAACTTCGTGCTCGTCACCCGCTCGAATAAGTAGCACAGTATGCAAAGATCTCCGACCCGTGCGTAAAATACCATAGCACGTACAACTCCTCGGATACCACGGCTCCTCCCTCTAATCAGCAAATATCGTGCTCGAGAGGATCTTCTCACGATACCTCATGACCGGGTTCCAGATCCTCGTGCTCTTCGACTTCCCGCGAATGAATCGTGGCTGATCGGGTGCTCCCAAGTCTGAATCCTCCGTAATTTCTTGGCATTGTACTCTTTCCGAATGTTGAGTAGAGAGCCATCGGGATCTGTCGGTGCACCTATAATCTCATTGACCTCGTTCACGGTCAAAGTGTACTCGTGTCCCATCAACTCAAAAGTAATGGTCCGGGAAACTTTGCCTTTCTCGGACTTGTCGAACTTCACCGTGCAGAGGAACTCGAGAGTGAGCCCCAAGTAGGTCCTCGGCCTCTTAGTCATGAAGCCGGCCATGCCGATCTCGATCGAATAGTCGTGGGATATCCTCCTCTATGCCCATGGAGACCATGCGGTTGTGGTCCACAAGGCGGGTCTTGACCACCTTGTTGTAGATCTCCGCATATAAGATGATGTGCTTCCGCCACTTATAGTCATCCCATCAATCCCTAGCTCTGCGGGCATCTTGTGTGCGAACCGAATGGCTTCTTCTCTCTTACGGAACTCCTCATCGTAAAAATTGTGGCCATCTACTCCTCTAAACATCTTTCCCGCAAAAATTTCCCAAGGCAACAATCAACAACCAATAATAGCAATACGAGCAAAATGATATCAATTAAGCACATGAACGAATCAAGAGTCACAACTCATATCACAAATCACAAACACCAACAATTCCTAGTGAATAAGCAATAAGCCTCAACAATTGGTCAAATATCCAACTAAGCACATATGATCAATAGAAGTGCTCAATCAATCCCCAAAATGCCTACTTAACTAAATGGCCACAATAATCAACATCAACACATAGGCTCACCAAAATCATGCAATTAAGCTCAATAAAATTATTCAACAAAAATAAGCCATCTAGCAAGTATTTAGACAATTAACAATCACAAATCATGCAATTCTATCATCAATCATCTCAAACTTGACCAATTTCCATACACATTATCACTAGGAATTCTCTCAACAAACATGCAATTTAATTCCCAAGCCAAAAATTTCACTAAGGCATAAGCATACATCACAATCATTCCTAGACATGCTTCTAATTAATCAAACAATCAAAATTAATCATCTAAATCTCAATTTTTCGTCCACAAAATAATGCACATAAAGTGTTTGTAAAAATGTCCCAATGAATTTCATCTTCAAAGCAAAGAATTGGACAAATTAATCCACACCCATACAAGAATCAATTCAAGGACGGAATTAGAGAGTCAAAGGAATAGGAATTACGTACCTTAATCAATAATTCGGCCTAGGAACGAAAATGCAAGACACCCAACCTACTCTTCTTAAAAATGCCCAAATTGATGCTAAAAACCCTCAAAATATTGATTTGATGCAATGATGATGAATGCAATGTGAAAAATCGGTGAATGATCGGAAAATATGAGCAAAATGGTCGGAAATTATGGTGGAGATGGAAAGGGGATCGACAATGGTGGTTAGCGGCCTCGACTCGTGCGATTTGAATCTCGATTTCGTGAATTTTAAACAAAGCTGCTCCGGCCTCGACTCGAGGCTCAGGCCTCGACTCGAGGCTCGTGCCTCGACTCGAGGCATGTAGAAAATCGAGTCCCTCGACTTGAGGCTCCAGCCTTGAGTCGTGCTTGCGGCTTAAACAGACGCCTCGACTCAAGGCTCCACTCTCGACTCAAGGGATATGCAATTTTTCAAAACTCACTAAGTGCTGATACCTCGACTCGAGGTCGGGCTACCTCGACCCGGGTCGAGTCCAGGAATTTTTACGGACTCCGGACCCGGCCCGACCCACGAAACTCCTAAAAATGATCTATTCGACCCCAACGAACCGAAATATGCAAAAATTAACCATTTTGGTCCCTCGATTTAAGCTCGGTCGCTCATTCGATCAAGGGGACCGGGTCTCTTTCTTTTTGCTCACTAAATTTTTACCCATGCAATGCACGGGTCTATTGTAATTTTTTTTTTTTTGTAAAAGAGTAATGAATGTACATACACATATATATAGATATATTTACGCACATTCACAATGTGACACATCTCGGGGTGACCTAATGTATAATAACATTGTGCTTGAATAAGTCATGTATCTTCGTACATCAAAATAATTGAATTGAAAATTTGGCTTATCATAATGACAGCTTAATTTTTTTGTCATTGATAAAAAATTGAATCAATAATTTAATTAAACTCTTTAATTTATTGGTATCATCAATACACATATATACCTTGAATTCTGGAATGCTTGAAAGAGTTTTAATAGCACAATCAAATAATAATTATGCTACACTCATTTCTTAGAGTATTAGATCTGTCTACATTAGGGAAACATACAAAGAATTTTGCGAGAAAATTTTCTCGACTTTTTTGTGGTAGGAAATATATTGGAGATCAACCTTTAGTATCATAACAATCACCAATATATAATTTTAGTAAAAGTATAATAACTAAAGGATGTTGATTATAAAAAAAAAAATTAAAATCCCTTCTTTTTAAATTTTAAAAATGAATTTTTAATACTAATTAGAATAATGTTACCAATTTTAAGCAAAATTTTATTAAAATGACTTATTTGAGTTTTAAAATTGTCTTCCGTAATGGACCTTTAAAATTAATAGGGAAAAAAATTAATTTAGTCACTAATTTTATTTGTGAAGAAAAAAATAGGCCTCTTAAATTTTTTTTTTTTTATGCATATCTAATATCTTTTATTTTTCAACTAAACATATAATTAAGGAAAAGTTTAGTATGAAAATAAATGTTGAATTTCCATGTGAGAAGATTGGATGTATTTTTATCCCTTCATCTTCTTTTTTATTAATTAAAATTATTTTTATATTTCTTTAAAAATATCTCTCCAACTCCATTGTGACACATGTCAAAAATAGAGGAGTGACA
Organism: Paraleonurus japonicus; assembly: GCA_030762865.1. NCBI lineage: Eukaryota > Viridiplantae > Streptophyta > Magnoliopsida > Lamiales > Lamiaceae > Paraleonurus > Paraleonurus japonicus. The sequence goes on along the minus strand of CM061053.1, from coordinate 33,194,581 downwards.
CGTGTCAACTTTTGGAGAAGGGTGATTTTACTATTATATATATATATATATAGATTTTCACCAACTTTTAAGCTTTTCCTCCTTTTCGATCTTGAATTTCCTTGCAATTTCGATCCTTTTTCCAATCAATGTAGTGAGTGTACCTACAATCGGGCATAACAATCATCAAATAATTACCACTAAGAGATGCATTTCATCAATAAACAATCAACACCCCCAAACTTGAATGATATCATGAATTCAAAGTTTGGAATGAGAGTGATACAAATATATGCAACTCCAAATAATATCAACAATAAGCTCAATACTCCAAATATATCCGAAGCATGATACATAACCTCCTAAAATTGAGCAATTAAGTACCTAGCCAATTCTCCAAAACTTAAACAAAAACAAAAACAACAAAAATAGAAAAAGCACACAAACGCAACAAAAAGAAAATGGGTTGCCTCCATCAAGCGCTATTTTTATTGTCCTTTGCCGGACTTATTAGTTCATTTCCAACTTCCTTCATCGGAATGGCCAAGGATATCGGTCCTCCTTGCCATTATATCTCATCATTTGAGCTTCAAATCATGGAGGCACTCATGATTAATAGGCAACCACACATAAATATGCATAGTGTCCATGGCTGTCCCCCTTGCTCTCTCTCCATCCTACTTCTCCATTCCTTTCTTTCAAGGATGCCCAAGCGCTTCATCAATTCCTTCCTATAGTCAAAGTTCACAAGAGGTAAAATTAAATCATTAGAAGCATCAATATCAATAAAAGTACAATTTGAAGAGTTTGAAGGTATAGAAATGCTCATTTCAATCTTCAATGCTTCATTCGATGCTTCTAGATTTTCTTCCTCATCGTTGCTCATGTCCATCAATGGACATTCCTCTTCCTCATTTTTGATAAGGAAATTTTCCACTTCATCCTCCTTGCTTGGACCCTCTACTACATCTTCTTCACTTGCACTTTCTTCCTCCCCTTGGTCTTGATAATTCTCCATGATGGCTATGTTCTTCACTTGGAGTAGAAAATATTTGAGTTGACTTTTTAACACCATGAATTGAGCTTCGCGATCTCCATGTTCCCCTCTATCATTGACTCAACCATTGTTTTGGTCTCAATAATATTTTCATACAAGGGAAGCATTTCTTCACCTCTCGGTTCATCTTCCTCAAATTTTTCTAATAACACTCCAAGCATCTCCTTTAATATAGCTCTCACATCATAGAGTCCCCATTCTTCATAATGAGAGGAAGTTTGTGGCATTTGGTAGTCATACTCATAGCTTCTCCCATCATCATAGTATTCCCCTTCCGATGCTCCTTGAAATTCGAATCCAACCCGTGGATCGAACGTTTGATCATAATGCTCATAGTATGGGAACATCTCTTGAGGTGGGGGAAGAAATTTCATCGCATCTCCAATCTTGATAATTGGATGGAACTTGTTGCAATTGAGAATTATCATCAAAGCTCATCCAATTATTGTATCCAACTTCTTCATAGTGTGGAGGATACACCATCCTCTCTTGATAAAACTCTTGATTCCACGCATATGAGTCGTATCCTTCCATCTAAACAAGATAGCTAAGCATCAAATTCACACAAAAATAATAAAACAAACACAAACACAAAGGCAACAAGTAGCCACTTCAAATAATTCATAAGTCTCACTTAAGGCGCAAAAACTAATTCTCCGGCAACAGCGCCATTTGATTTGTAGGTTTCCGGCAAGCGGTATTAAGATCAATCAAGAATATCGAACCCAAGGGAAAAGGTATGCACGTGAGGCCCTAGAAATACAAGTTCTCGATGACTATTATTGCAATCACGGTTTCAATGCAAAAATACAACAAAATAATAGAAATAAACTCAAACAAAACAAAGAGGTAAATGATCAAACACTTAGAAGGTAAGATTTAACAACAACAATAAATGGGGATTTGAGTCCTAGGGCTAACATCCATCAAGGAATCAATGATCAACAAGCTATGATTGAATCAAATTGCAAATCAATTAAGATAGAAAGCATAAAACCATCATGAAATTAATCACTCCATTAACAACACAATGCCTAATGTGAGTATCCTTAGTGCAACTAATCTCTCGATTCCGAAGCACCTAATCCATACATTCATACACAAATATAACCCGATTAATCCCGGATCACGTTAGCTCAACTCTCCTATTGCTAGGGTGATCAAACAATAATCTAAAGAGATAAAAGTGGATGAAGTACAATTGAGAATCACAATTAGGAAGCAATCTAACTCAATTGATCACAATTATCATCAATCAAAGCATAGACAATCACATCATTCTCAATTTCAATTAACTCAAGCACAAGAGAGTTAGCCCATGGTTCCAAGAGCAAAATCCATGGGAAGAAAATCTAATTGCACAAAAATAAATTTAATAACAACAACAAAGGAATTGAAATGACAAGAGAGAAAAACATCACCAAATTGGATTGAATCAACATAAATAGGAATGCTTGAGTCTTCAATACACTTCTTCTCCAATGCAATTACAAGCTTGGATTGAGTAAACTAGATGATCTATTGCTAATCTAATCAATAACAATTGAAATCTAAATCTAAAGCTAACAATCTACTCTACCTACAAAGGGAAATTGGCTTGGGGCCTAAGAAATCGCCCCAAAACCGTTAGTAATCGCTCTATGGAATTGTGTGTGAGTTATGCTCTGTTTTGCCCCTTAAATAAACGAATTTCTGAAAAATCCTCTCCTCGAGTCCTTGACTTGAGGCTGCCTCTTTTTGCCCATCCCTCGACTCGAGGCTCGGTCCTCGAGTCGAGGCTTCCTCCAAATTTTGAATTTCATCATTTTTCCTTCACCCTCGGGTCGAGGCTTCCTCCAGGAATTTTCTCGACCCGGACTCGCCTCTCGACCTCTGTTTTCGTCCGTCTCGATCGTCTCTTCATCCTAAGAACGCCGGTACTCTCGGTTTGGCCAAATTCCACCGATTTACCTGTAAAACGGATGAAAAACATCAATTATCTCACAAGTAATACTTTTTAGGCAAACAAGTGATACTCTACACATTTAAACATAAAATCTAACACTTTTGATCACTTTTTGCACTAAAATACACCTTAAAAACATGCATCAATTCACTCCAATCACTGCTCTAAGCTTCCATAGTTTCCTGGAAAGCACTTGCAGACTATGTCTATTAGTTCCTCATAGACGGTTTCAACAACTTCTTGTTCATAGTGCATAGAAAAGGGTTGGCTCTTTGAGAAAACCATCAAGATAGTTTTGCTCAGCTCCAATGGCATAGGCTTTAGGATTTTCTCCTCCGTAGGGCAATCCCCAATTTCATGCAACTTATTCCTCAACCGGGTATAGGTTAGCTTCTCTCTAACCTCATGGACAACCGTTTGTCCATCAATCTCCTCCTCTCTATCCTTGGTCGAGTGACCTTGGATGTGATACCTCTTCCTTGTTCTTCCCTCCGTAGGTTGAGAAAGAACTCAACTACTTCGCATCATGACATTCTTTTGGCTCTTTTCCAAGAAAATTAGAGAGTTTTGCCTTTACAAGTATGTTAAGAGCACCTGCATGTGAGTCTTCTCCTCATCCATTATGAGAAGCCTGTTTGAGAAACATACACTCGCTCATACCGTAATCGATTTTTGGTTCCCAGCTCTTCAATGCAGGTGATGGATTTCTTAGCCATGCCCTTTTTAGTTGCCATGGGTAATTTTAAGTGTGATGCTTTCAAGAGAGGAAGGGTTTTTATAGAGAGAGTAAGTTGAGAGGATTAAGGAATTAATGGTCGCATTAAAGAAAACTGATGATGAAAAATGGCTTATATAGGGGGTTGATCACTTTGATTTGAGAGAGAAATGGACGGTGAAGATTAAAGAATAATAAGGATTACCGGCTGATAATTGACGGTTTCTAATTTTGACAATTTCAAACCATATCTTTCTCTTTCTAGCTTTATAGGATAGAGTTATGGTGTAACCGACGGTGCATTAAATGCGTTTGACATGTCGCAAGATAAATCCCGCCTTTTATAAATTTTGCGGCTAAAAAGAAATTATTGTCTTGAAATGGTTGAAAAACATCCATGATTATGTCTAACAAGCATCTCAAATGGATAAATCCTTAAATATCATTAAGTATAAATTGTTCGTGTCTCCCTAAGTTTCTACATATAGGTCCACTTAGTTTTATTCGATTCGGGTGATTTATCCTCAAAATTCAGGTGACCTGAATATACTCAAAGTTACCTCTACCTTCTTCATGGAATTTGGTGACAACTCTTCTTTGTACCAACCTTAGGCTGTATTTTCACCTATTCAAGCTACTTGATCCTCTCCAGGTCCAAGTCCCAATTCTACCGAGAGTTCTTGAAATCTTGCTTCACTAGAGGCTTGGTCGGGATGTTTGCATTTTACTTATCAATGTGGATTTTCATAATGATGATATCTTTCTTTTAAACATGATCTCTAATATCCACATGTTTGCATCTTGTATGGAGAACTGGATTACGAGAGATGGCTATGCATTGTTGTTGTCACAATAGATAGGTATTTCATTTGTGAAAACATTGTAATCTTTGAGTTGTTGTCTTAGCCATAGTATATGAGCAAAACAACTATCACCGCCATGTACTCGGCTTCGGTGGTGCTAGTTGCTACTAAACTTTGTTTCTTAAAAACCCGAAAATAAGCTTGCTTCCAAGGAATTGGCAAGTTCCAGAGTTGATTTCATGTCAATTTCGCAACCACCATAGTCGGATCTCGAATAGCCTAATAAATGGAAGTTATCATCCGAAGGATACCACAACCCTAGATTCACGGTTCCTTTAAGGTATCTTAGGATTCTTTTAGCTGCAATCGTGTGACTTTTCCTTTGGATTGGATTGATATCTTGCACATATTCCTACAACAAAATTGATATTAGGCCTGCTTGTTGTAAGGTACAGCAAGGATCCTATAATACCTCTGTAATCGGTTTGATTTACCGACTTTCCTTCTTCATCTGAATCCATCTTGGAATTTGTGCTCATAGGAATTCTAATTGTTTTACTTTTTGACATCCAAACTTCTTCAGGAGTTCCCGGTATACTTAGCTTTGATTGATGAATTTCCTTCAGGTGATTGTTTGACTTGTAATCCCAAAAACAAATTTATTTCACCCATCATTGACATCTCAAATCTTCCCTTCATCGATTTGAAAATCTCTCACACAATTGCTTGTTTTGGGATCCAAAGATGATATCATCCACATATATATGGACCAGCAGAATATCATCTCCAAGCATGATTCTCAAGAGGGTTATGTCCACTTTGCCTTTTGTGAATCTATGATCTAGCAAGAATTGTGAGAGAGTGTCATACCAAGCTCTAGGTGTCTCTGTTTGTGCTATATAGAGCTTTCCTTAGTCTATACACCTTATTACTTTCTTCAAATCCAGGGGTTGTTCCACATAGACTTCTTCATTCAAGACTCCATTGAGAAAGACACTTTTCACATCCATCCTGATATACTTTAAATCTTTTGTGAGCTGCATAAGTTAAGAATAGTCTGATAGCCTCAAGTCTAGCAACAGTGCAAAGGTTTCATCATAGTCAATTCCTTCACTTAGCAATACCTCTTTGCAACTAATCCGCTTTGCTCCTAATAATAACATCATTTTCATCCTTTTTGTTCTTGAACACCCACTTGGTGCCTATAACATTATGATGCATTGGTATATCTACTAGCTCATAAACTTGATTTCTTGTAAACCGATTCACTCTTCTTGCATAGCTATTATCCAGTTTGAATCTTTTAGTGCTTCTTCAATGGTCTTTGGTTCCTGATGTGATAGAAAACAACAAAACAAAGTACTTTCACCGTGAAACCGTCTAGTCTTGACTCCATCCATTGGATCTCCTAGAATCTGAGTGACAGAGTGATCTGTCATCCAGGTTCTTTTAGAGGATTCCCCCTCGGCTAAAGTTGAGTCACTAGTATTTTGACGTAAATCGAATTCGAGAAAATAAAACAAGAAGGGGGTCCTGAATCTTCCTCTAGGTGGGAGTTATATATAGATAAATTTTAATACAAATATAATTATTTATTATACATATAATTTTTTATCCCCGTAAATCTTGCGGGCTAAATATCGTAGTATATATATATTTCAGCAATCTCAAACTCTATGATAGGAAATTTTTTTTTTTTTTTAACTACGCACATATTTGAAATAACATAAGAACGAGCTGCACGAGTTCTATTAATATTCAAATTCAAAAATTATAATAGCGTGAGAACGAGTTGCACGAGTTCTTTTATTCAAATATTATATATTTTATCAAATACGCTCCTCATTACATATTTGATGATTAGCAACTTTAAATCTCTGCGCATGTACAACAAGATTCTCATGAGATGAGATGTTGATATTTTTCTCATAAGAATTTTATATTAGGTTTCATTTTTAGTTGAGTTTCAATTTAAGTTTTAAATTTTAAAGTGACTTAAATTAAGGTTTTAGTTTTTTTTTTTTCTAAATTTAAGATCTTTTGTTTTCTCAATTCAAGAACCAATCAATTTATCTTTATCTTTTTTTTTTTTTTATAAAATACTCAAAATATAATATTTTTTCAATTCAATTTTTTAAATATAATATGTTAAATTAAAAAAATTTAATATTTATTTGACACTTGCATTAAATTTATTTAAAAATAAAATTTCAAGTATTTAAATTTTTATTTAAGTGATGAACGTGAGTATTTATAATAAATGCGGTGAGAACAATATGAAAGAATTCAAAATATAAAAATATATTCCAGTATATAAATAAGAAAAATTATACATAATAAAAATAATTCTTTATAAACAAGGGTTAGTAACTGTTAGGTACAATATTAGAACCTCCAAGATTATTAGATACAAGTTTTTTTCTAATTGCTTGTAGATACAATATTTTGACTGATTTTTCCAATTTTACCCTTTCTTCTCCTTGAAAAGCTCTTGTCTACTTTTACCTGATGGGAGGTTCTTTCCCTCGCTGCCAAATTTTTGCTTTTGACATATACATATCTCTTTCATTGCTTTGTGTTGTTCATTCACTATTGGTTCAAAAATTAACATTGTTCACAATTTGGATTAACAAATTAGCATTTTCACAACCTGGGTTAAAAAATTGGCATTTTCACAATCTAGAATTCAAAACGCATTCATCTTATTTCTCTCGTTTGTGATTATTTTCGTTTCGTATTTTGTTTTATTCAATTAACATTATTTTACTATTGCACATATGCAACTTTATTGTACATGACGTTGCACATGTGTAGAAAATATTTAAGAAAAACTTTGAAACCAAAAAATTAAACATATACGGTGCAAAAATATATACATATATCAAAAATCAAATCACCGAATAAGAAAAAAATTCCGAGAAACTTACATATACAATCAAAGCTTAAACACAACCGAGAAACTACACGAGTTCGTAAGATATCGAGACTCCTAAATCTCAACAGACTCATTTTGCATATTTCGTGCAATTCAAATTTAGGTATTGAGAGCCTGACTCATTTTAAACTCGTGAAACTCGGTGAGTGGACTTGAGAATATCGGCTAGGTTTGGGATCTTAACGAACTCGGACATATAGACTTATTGGGTCGTGAGTCCACTCAATGAGTTTTGGATTTACCTCGCATCCACTCCGCCACATCGGATGTCACACCGACGCCGCCTTAAACCCACCGACCACCCTCAAATTCACCGAGTCCGGTGTTGTTAATGTAGTCGACACGGCGTAGTTGAAAGGCGGATCGAGCCGCGCTTCAAAGCGGCTGTCGATCGACGGTGGTGTGGTTGTTGTATCGATCGCTTTTCTTTGTGGCGTCGCGATGGTCCCCGTGGTGTGATCGATGGGGATCGCTTCACTTGGTGGGATCAATGTGGCTTTGGCACCGGTGGCTGGGTTGGGCCAAAAACCAAGCGAGCCGAGTGAACGGTGGCTGCGGTGGCTGGTTAGCGCATCCGAGAGGCGCGACGGAGTTGCACGCAGTGGGGGTTTGGTGGCGGGCGGGGAAGGATGGGCGCCGGCGGTGGTTAACTGCAATCTGTGGCGGTGGTTCATGATTTTTAGAGGGAGAGAAAGTGGTTTATAGAGAGAGTGGAATTATTCAAATGAAGAAAAATACCATGACAATTGATATTTAGTGGTGTGAATGTATATTTGGTATTTTCATACAATCTTTTGTATTTAATATAATTTTTTTAAAAGGTAGTATCTAATAGCTATTTCTTTATGACGAAGTGGTATAGCTCAAGTGGTTAGAGTTCAACTACCTATGTCACCCTTTACTTGATAAAAAAATAGTTATTTCTCTATAAATATTGTATCTACTAGTGATAAATCCTATAAACAATTAGCGGTGTAAGATTAGAAATGAAAAAATAAAAAGAAGTTTTGAACATTGAATTAAACATAATAAATTGTTAGAGACTTAGAGTTAGAATCAAAAGTTCGGGTTTTTTTATTTGTATACTGTTTGTTTAGTTAACAAAATTAGTTTTAATTAGCGATTCTAACATAAATAAAATTAGATGCTTTCGAAAGAAAAAAACATAAATAAAATTAGATCTTAAATTGAGAAAAAAAAATTAGACTTTAATTTAATATACTTCAAAATTCAAAATTTAATTTGACACTTACCCTAAAAATTGAGCCAAATATAAAATTCTTCCATATTTTCCCACTTTTGAAAATTGTGAAATTGGGTCTCGTGAGTGAATCTTGACGTAGGAACCATTAAAAATGCTTTAATGAGTTCTCCAAAAACAAAAATGCTTTGATGAAGACCGTTCAAAGAAAAAAAAAAAAAAAAAGAAAACGGAAAATACGTCGGTACATAAAAAGCGTGGATAAGATTAAAATAAAAAAGAAAACAAAATTGTGTATGAATAAGTTTTACGATAAAATTGATTTAAAGAATATTAATTTTTTTACTAAACGATATTAATTATTTTTACTATAAAGTAGTACTATTAGTTTTGAATAATATTAGTTGTTTAATTAAAAGGTATTAGTTGAAAAATATTAATTGTTTAAATTTTATTACAAGATATTCGTTTTAAATAAATTTCACGGTAAGACTAATTTACATAAATCAACTCTAAAAAATTCTTAATTATTCATTTGTATACAAATTAGCCGTTTAATAATTAGTTTTAATTAAACACTTCTATTATTATAGTCGAACAAATTGTGCCCTATTGTCCAAAGTATTAATTAGCCTGTAACTATTTGTTAATTTGTTTGTTCAATCAAATATTTCTTTTTTTTTTTTGACAGGAAATATTTCTATTTTTTTTTTTTTTTGACAGGAAATATTTCTATTTTTAAAATCAAACAAATTAACCCTTTGAAATTAATAGATTATTATCTCAACTATTGACTTTGGCACAAATTAATCCTTGAGTTCTTTTTGTCGAATCAAACACTTTTATTTCTAATTTCAAACAAATGAGTAACACTTGGGTGAACTTTACCCATTTTAGAGTTCACGTGAACTCTATTTTGACCCGATCCATTGACCCGAAATATATAAGTGATATTTTTACGGGAGAGAATGCGTTTCCTCTTGAATCTGCCTCGGTCTCCTCTCGTCTCCTTTCTTTCATTCCGCGATCGGTATCGAATAAAGAGATTTACGTCTCCAATTATGTGATTGTTTCTATTGAAGAGATTTGTGTCTCCAATGATGTGATCCTTTCGTATTGTTCATCTTCGTCATTACTAATCGACTTATAATTACTGCGCAGTGAGAATTTCGTCGTAATAATTCAATTAATTTGCTAAATTATTGCGGGCGTCGCCTCCTTCCTTGAGAATGATGAATAATCTTGAAGAAAATGAGGAATCCAACGCAATATTTGAGTCGTTCAACACAAATACTGAGTCGTTCACAAGAGATTTTGGAGGTAACAATTGATGATATCGAGTAGTGTTACGGTGAAATTAGAGATTAGAAATACATGTAACGTAATGAATGATAGTGATAACCTTTATACGTGATAGTGACAATAGTTATGCATAATAGTGATAGAAGTTGTGCATGGACGGTGATAATAGTTGTGCATGATAGTGATAGTGTATAAAAGTAATAATAGTGATAATCTTTCTACATGACGGTGATAGTTAATTGTGTATGATAGTGATAGTTGTATGATAGCTTTTGTACATGATATTAATAATAGTTGAATATGATAGTGATAGTAGTTGTGCATGATAGTAATAGAAGTTTTGCATGACAAGAATAATAGTTGTGCTTGTGGTGATAGTGTATAAAAGTAATAATAGTTGTAGATAATTGTGATAACCTTTCTACATGACGGTGATAGTAGTTGTACAAGACGGTGATAGTAAATTGTGTATGATATTGATAGTTTTATGATAACTTTTGTACATGATAGTAATAATAGTTGAATATGATAGAGATAGTAGTTATGCATGATTGTGATAAAAGTTGTGCATGACAGGTGATAGAAGTTGTGCATGATAGTGATAGTTGTATGATAACCTTTGTAAATGATAATAATAATAGTTTAATATGATAGTGATAGTAATTATTCATGATAGTGACACTAGTTTTGCATAATAGTGATAATCTTCTACATGATAGTGATAGTCTTTTTAATGAAATATGTTGTTTATACATTTTTATATTATACACTCGTATTAATTTTTTATTTCATTTACGAGAGGAGTTATTAGATATAATACAATTCGAATCCCTTGAAGATCAACTAGAAGAAGGTGAGATTAATGATTGCACTTCAACAAATTGACAGAATATTGAACAAGATGCTTTGGTAGTAAATCAAGGTACAAGAATTCTAAAAATAAATAAAAATATTTATGTTATTTATAAATATTTATCAAGATATTTATGTAAGGTATTTTCTTCAAATGCGAGAATACAACGTTGATCTTGGTGATACAAATGGTTCTCTAGTTGGTATGACCAAAAGGGACAGATTGATGAGATGCATAAATTGAACGTAAGAGGGTAAAAATACACTTTGAGAAAAATAAGAGGAAAAACGTGGATCGACTTGGTTCTACAAAAGGAATTTGGTTCAAAAACTCCAAATCCTCATTTATTTTAGATTTTATCATATTGTAATCAATCGTATTTATATTTCATTTGTTATGCAATAGAACTATTTCATTTGTTAGACTATCATTGTCATGTAAAAGGTTATCATCACAATTATCCACTATTTCTATGATTAGTGTGGAAATTGCATGTTTATTTCAAGCACAAATCTTAGCACAATGGAAGTGGTGATGATGATGTTAGATTGGGGGTGGAGAGTGTAGGGGTGAAAACGGATCGGATACGGACGGATAGTGCTTATACCGTATCCTAAACCATATTTTTTCTCGAATTCGGAGTCGAATACGGAAAAGCCGGATTCGAATACGAATTCGGACTATTCGGTATACGGATACGGGACGGATATCGGATGAATACCAATAAAGGGGAGGTTAAAGTTTACACTAAAAATTAATTTTATTTTGACATAAAGAGCCTCAATTATCTTATAAATTAATAAAAATAAAATACACTAGTATACTTTTCAAAAACAAAATACACTAGTATAACTATATATAAAATCCGTGTAATACATTGAGTTTTGTGTAAATATAAAACCTAAATTGATATATATATATATATATATATATATATATATATATATATATATATATATAATACATCTCCCTCAAAAGAGAAAGAAAAAAAAACACTGTGAAGCTCCTCGGCGACGGATGGTGCGCGGTGGTCGGTGGAGCCGTGGAGGTGGAAGTGGTCGGAAATCGGCGGCGGCACCTAGGTTTAAAATGGAAATATGATTGAGGAGGAAGACCGAAGAGTACGCATCCTCTTTTTTTTTTTTTTTTTTAATATTATTATATTATTATATATATTATTATTTTAATATAAAATATAAAATAAAATATATTAAAAAAATGGATATCCGGATTTGCTATCCGGATAATATCCAATAAAATATGGTAAAACTCGGATACGGTCGGATATTATGTATTCCGTATACGTATCCGTATCCGACCGGATATTTATTTTTTTACCGAATTCGATACCGATCGGATACGGCTCGGATCGGTCGGGAAATATCCGTTTTCACCCCTAGGAGAGTGATGAGCTTATCAATATCATGAAGAAATATTATCACTATCATGTAGCAATCTTGTCACTATCATGCACAACTACAATCATTGTCATATATATATATGTTATCACCGTCTGTAGCAATACTATCACTATCATGGACAACTACGATCATTGTTATGTATATATGTTATCACTATCATGAAGAAATGTTATCACCGTCATGTAGCAATACTATCACTATCATGCACAACTACAATCACTGTCATGTATATATGTTATCACCGTCATTGATACGATTTTAGAAACAAAAATATAACATCAATATCATGTTAAATGTTATCAACTGTCATATATGAATATTATCACTATCATGTAGCAATAATATCAACCGTCATATAGCAAATATTATAATTGTCATCAACTATGTGGACTTGTTTATTTTGACTTGTATAGAAACACAAACACTTTTCTTGAAAATATAGACTACTCAAAAATTTAAAAGTCAAGTATGATTAGAATTAGTTGAATTTACTTTTACGTACACATCACGAATAGAAATTAACATTGTTCAAAAAGACTATGGACAACGTAGACTATATAATGACCTAATTATTTGTTCTCGTTTTCCTTCTCTCAACAACATTTTCTTCTCTTCCAACACCTTCAAGACTTCATCTTTCTTCTCTTTAGCAATACGCTCGATCAAAGTGGTTTGTTCTTATAAAAGTTGTACAACGATGGTTGTCTATGATAAGCATCATTGTAATTTGTAGTAATTGAAGTTATCAACTAACCATTGTAGAATACCGGGGTTAGAACACGCGAAAATGTTGAGGATTAAAAGTTCACCAAAGCTTATACTCCTCACATCATCCTTCGTTTTTCCAAAATTTCTTTACCAAATTACACAAACTTACGGACCTACTTTGGCATATGAAATCACCGCACAAAAAAAAAAAAAAAAACAAAACAAAACAAAACAAAAATAGATAAACAAAAATATATTGGTAATATTAAATTTAATGAAGAAAATTAAAACCATTAATGGAGAAAAATGGTAGGCTTCCCAAAAGTATAAACATATAAGTATATCGGTGACAATATATATAGTTAGTTACTTATATATTTTAGAAACAACTATCACTAATATGTTAAATATTACCACTACCATGCATATATGTTATCACTATCATGAAGAAATGTTATCACCGTCATTTAGAAATGCTATCACTATCATGCACAACTACAATCACTATCATGTATATATGTTATCACTATCATGAAGAAATGTTATCATTGTCATGTAGCAATAACATCATTATCATGGACAACTACAATCATGTCATGTATATATGTTATCACTATCATGCATAAATAAATAATGTGTATCTTTTATCGGTATTTTCTACAATGTTCTTTTTCTACAATCACCGTGAATAGTATCTTTTTCTTGGTTTTTTCCTTCAACAACACCATGATCGTGTTTAACTTTCCTTTCAAGTTTTTCTTTCGTATAGGAGATACATTTGCATCATCCCGATCAAAATCTAGCTAGAGTTTCCGAGTAGTTTGAGGTAATTCTAATTTGTTTGATATTACATTGTTTTAATTTACACAAAAATATTTCAAGTTTGAATCACGATTTAAAAGATCATGACAAAGGCTCAAATATAGCGAGTGCATAAATGACTAAAAAAGAGGGAAAAGCGAACTCACCGACGGCTTGATGACAAGCGGCGATGACATGGCTGTAGTTAGGGCAACGACGGCAGTGCGATTAGAAGGGCAACGATGCGGAGGCAACAACGGCGATATTAGTGGAAAAAGACGCGGTAGAAAGAATGCCGGCGGAATACGAAAGAGTTTGTATTGTATTTTTTAAATATAATTCATTTAGTATAAGCGGGTCGGGTTATGGGTAGAGCAATCCGGGTTCATCCTATGAACCCGAGGTGCATACAAGTTTTTGCCCAAACAAATTAACACATTAACTAATCGGTGAGACGATTATACCCCTAAATTCATGTATGTTCAATCTTATTAATTAATTATATGATTATTTAGTTAAATCTAATTATGTTTAGATTTAATAATTGATATTCTTGTTAAATACTTGATACTTTAAATATTATTTTTTAAAGTTATACGTTAAATATAATACTATATATTTTTATATTAAATTCCAATAATTTAAATAGTAAAAAAATAATTATTATTTATACACCTAAATAATAATATAATACCACCAACATTAAATAAAATATTTAATACTTTAAAATTTTTAATTTATCATAAATTATTTTCATATTAAATTTTATCAATTTAATGATATCAATTTTGTAAGATAAACAAATTTAATCAGAAACGGACTTATTATAAAATTATGACTTTTAAAAAAATTGAATTATCGGAGAGTGACCCTTTTATCTTTCCACTCAATTTATAAAATAATAAAAATTTATATACCATTACCATATGATTCTTGTCCTAGTGCCACTCACCACTAGGAAAAACCACCACGCGACTACACTCTGCACTTGCTCATTCACAAACAGCTGAGGAGGAGGATATGGCGACGAAGAGGGTGTGCGTAACAGGAGCATCGGGCTTCATCGCCTCATGGCTTGTCAAGTTTTTGCTCCACCGTGGTTACACTGTCAATGCCACTGTTCGTGATCCATGTCTGTGTTTCTTCTCTCTCACTTTTACCAGCTAACTTTTCTAGTTTATGATGTGGGATATAAATCGTAATTTCACTCCGTTTGTTGGGGGAATTTATTTGTTTTGTGAAGTTTGATCATCTATTTTTTAGAGAGAGATGGGTTCTTAATCTGGGTATTGCTGTTTAGTGAGTTAATTAATTGAACATATAGATAAGCAAGGAGGTTGATATGATAGACGGATGAAATTTATGTGGAATTAATTAATATACATATAATCGACAGATGATGCAGAGAAAACGCATCACTTGCTGTCGCTTGAGGGAGCGAAAGAGAGACTTAAATTGTTCGGCGCAGATCTATCGGAAGAAGGGTCCTTTGATGATGCAATTGCTGGTTGTGAGGGCGTCTTTCATACTGCTTCCCCCTTTTTCTTTGAAACATCCGATCCCCAGGTTCATTCATACATCCTTCTCTGTTTTCCTGGCAAAATATTGTTTCTAAAGTTTTGCTGTGAATTTTGTTTTCAGAGAGTATTATTTGTTTCGGCGAGTGAAGGTATTAATTATGTATAATATTAGTAGTTGTTTTATGTGTATAAGTTCTTTTAGGGGTGTATTGAATTAGGATTTTAAATGACTTTTTGGCTGGAAAAAGTCCTGCGGATTTTAAAAGATTTTGTAGAATTTTTATGACTTTCAAGATTTTGTAGGGTTCTCCAAGACTTTTTAATACCAAATTTTATTGGATTGTATAGAATTTTGTAGACTTTGTAGAATTTTATAGATTTGTAACATAAAATAAAAGTTCAAGATTTTATTTCAAAAATTTGAATTTAAAAAGAGCCAAAGACCAAAAAAATTTGTGACATTCATCCTCATATTTATAGTTATACTAAACCTCCGAGCATTATATATATTTTTTTAATTACATTTAATTTATAAATTATGAATAGTTTATTGTACATCAACTATCATTAAATATATATTTATCTAAAATTATAGGAATAAGGTACAATTTGAACTCTCAACTGGTGTCTTATGTACAAATTGAAGCCTAAATTTGATTGAATTTGTACAAATTAGAACTTGAATTAATGTCTCATGTACACATTGGACCCCAAATTATTTTTTAACAAATAAAAACTTTTACTTTTAAAATTGAACAAATAAGTCCTTCAATTAATAAAATAATATATGGAGACCCTTTCATTAAATAAATTGATGAATGAAACATCAATAATACTTTTATTTTTATAATGGACTCATAATTTTTTTAATATACAATATAATGTTAAACTATAATAAAAAGGAAGATAACTAATTATATTTGTATAATGAATTGAAAATAAAATTAAAATAAAAAAATCATAATATTAAAATTCGTAAAAATAATAAAAAAATTATTATCTAAAAATATGGGACTATTATGTTTATAATCTTTATATATATATATATATTATTGTTTTAAAACTATAATTAAAGGGACATTCATGTCTCATTTTATTAGTTGAAAAACATATGTATTTAATTTTAAAAGTTAAAATATTTATTTGTTAAAAAAAAGTTCAAATTTCAATTTGTACTCAAAATACTAGTTCAATGTCTAATTTGTACAAAAAATTATTCAGGGTCCAATTTATAACTGAGACACTAGATGAGAGTTCAATTTGTACTCAATATAGTAGATCAATGTCCAATTGCGCTTGGTTTCAATGTTCTTCTCCCAGAAGGATTTGCTTGACCCTGCTGTGAAGGGCACAATCAACGTGCTTAAATCGGTTACAAAAACGCCATCTGTTAAAAGGGTTATCTTGACATCGTCGGAAGCAGCAATTGCTTTCAACAAGATTCCTAAAACAGTTGAGACAATAGTCGATGAGACAATGTGGAGCGACCCAGATCATTGCAGAGAAAATCAGGTCAATATTACTTGTCATGTTGTGTTAAGTCTTGTATGTGTTAATGGCTCGGTGTTTTATATATTGCTTCTTCAACCACTGCAGTTATGGTATTTGCTTTCAAAAACATTGGCAGAGAAAGCTGCTTGGGACTTTGTCAAAGAGAAAGGCATTGACCTTGTCTCCATTAACCCACCTGCTATTAGTGGTACCACCCTCCCACCAAAAATCAATACAAGCTGTTCTTTGATCTTGAACTTGATCAACGGTAACTTCCATGCGGCCTCTCTCTCTCTCTCATTCGTTTTCTATGTGTGTGTTTAGCTTTAGATGCTTAGATGTGAGATTGTAATTGTTTACTAGTCAAATAATTGTGTGAACAGATTTCACCATGAAACTTGTTTTGAGAGTATTTGTTGTCCATAAAAAATTGTTCATTCCCTTTATGGAAACAATCTCTTTTTCTCTCTCCTCTAATTAACATTTAATTACTTAAATTGTCATTTGACTTTACTTATAAGCAATTATTTTATTCATAATTGGAGCCACAATATCTCCGCTATAACCTTATTTTATTTACTTTATTTCTTTTCTCTTAAAATCCATGCCCAAAAATGTGGGCATTTTTTTGGACAACGGGATTATTAGTTTTGAATGATGTTGTTAGTGCTTGTTTCAAACTCTTCAACAGGAATGAGAAAGAGAATGTCTTTTCCCCTATGCCGCATATATGTAGGAAGAAAAATTGTTTTCATGATGATTACATTATTAGTGGTGTGCTTAAATTTGGGAAAAATGACACAAAAGAAAGTTGTTGCTGGTGATGGAGAGGAATGATTGAGAATAACTAATTGTAGTTGGGTAAAGATTAATCAAAATGAGTAATGATTTCCTTATAGAAAGGAAAGTAGTGTCATTAATCATTTTTTATTCTCATTAATCACCATAATTGCCTATGCTTATTCTCATTTCTATTCTCATTAAAGAATTTTCAACCGATCGTCATTTAGTTGTTTCAATAAAGGGTATTAATTATTTTATTAAAATGCATTTATTGTAAACAAAATTGACAATATACCAACTCATGTTTTCTCATCACAGGTACAGAGACATACCCGAATATATCGTTTGGATGGGTGGATGTAAAAGATGTTGCTGAGGCACATATTTTGGCATATGAGAAGCCTGAGGCTAATGGAAGGTATTATGTTGTGGAGAAATGCTATCACCAGTCAAATATTGCCAACATACTGCAGGAGCTCTGCCCTAATCTCAAACTTCCCCAAAAGTAAGTTTCAATTTACATTAAATCCCCATCTGAGGACCCAACTCCAAAACCCCTTTATGAAAACATGATTTGTCTTAATCTTGTATATGAAAACATGATTGTCTTAATCTTGTACAGGTGTGCCGACGATGGGCCATTGGCAGCCGTGTACAAGGCGAGTAATGAAAGAGCAAAACAACTCGGTGTCGTCTTCACTCCTATTAAACAATCCATCAAGGAAACACTTGACAGCTTCAAGGAGAAGGGCTTCTTTAAAGGGACATATTGAATGCCGCCCTCCCTTTGTTCTGTTGGAGTTGTGTTTTCTTCTTTTCTTTGTTATGTATTAGCAGTGTTTCAAATATTTATGTATTTTCACATTTTTCTATGTTTTTCCTGTTCAGATTTGTGTCCACTTAAGTCTCATCTGCATGGTATGATATGGATATAGATGATTTCGTTTACTATTGCTGGATTCTAGAATAAAATTAAGCTTAATTATTACTCCTTCCCCAACTTCTTTTGCACACTTTCCTTAATCGTAAGTCCCAACTCACTTTTCTTGACCGTCTGTCTCAACTCTTTCTCCATACCTTAAAATGGAAATATCACACAATATTAACACCCTCAAAATATCATTTAAATTTAAAATATTTCACTCTTATTATATTCTACTTTATTATCTCTTCTATTAGTCACCTTTACATTTTATTCTCAAATATGCGGAAATAGTCGGGATAGAGGGAGTATTTTTTTAACTAGCAGACTCACGTGTTATACGATATTTTTTTAATATGTGTATTTTTAATATTTTACACAAATAATAAAATTTAAACTATAAATACTTATTGAATTTTATTAAAAATAAAAAATTAAGATTGCGCGCAATGCAGCAATTCATGGGTATGACACTCCAAATTTTATATAAATAATTTTGTTTACTAATGCTGGATTAGGGAATAAAATTGAGTTTAATCATTAGTTTTAACTAGCATATAAATCCACGTGTTATGCGAATATTTTAATATTTACACAAATATTAAAATTTAAACTATAAATACTTATTAATTTTTTAAAAAATAAAAATAAGATTGCAATATGTGATATCCGTATCTCTCATTAGTTATTTACCAATAAAATTTACGCATTTTTATTAACTTATATGAGTGACATGTTATTTATTTATAATTCTTTTCATTTTACTCCTTAAGTTTTAAACATATGATATTTTATGGAATTAGTAGTCATAAACTTCTACCTACATTGTTAAATCTAAAGTAATATAAATAAATTGTCAACTACTCATAAGTCAATATACTTTATACAATTAATTATTTGTATGCTACTTGTAATCTTGGACTACTTTATCTTGTTTAAAAATTGTATTAAATATATGTATTTACCTACTTAGTGGTGAGACAATAATTAAATTTTATTATAAGATTTTATTTAATTCTTTTTGTACTACTCAATTGTTACTACCTCTAGTGTTAACGTGAAAATTAATTATAATGGTGATACTTAAGCTTCTCACTACTCATTAACTAATATATTTCATGCATTGAGTGCATTTTTAATTAATTGTGTGGTACTTGTGATTTTGAATTATTTTATCTTGCATTATTTTATTGTGCTTTTAAATATTGAATTAATTAAATATGTCTTTATATGTTTAGTGGTGAGAAAATTAATTTATAAGTGAATGAGGTTATAATAGTGGTTGAATATTAATGCAATTTATTGATTATTGGTGATAAATTAGATGTTATTATTTTTATAATTTGAGTTTTATTATTTAGGTTTTAAATAAATTAAACGAATCTTTTAATTTAACAATATTATAGCATATTTAAATAAACTTATTATAAGATATGATTATATATATATGACATATGGGTAATATAATTATATATATATAAGTTAGTGCGTGAATGTATACATAAGTATATGTACTATGTTTGGATAAAGAAGAGGAAAATAATAGATAATAACTAGAATAAAAGAAAAGATAAAATGAAAATAAAAAGAAAACTTACCTTTAAAGAAATGAGTAAGGCGGTGGAGGGAGGTGGATATATACCATTGCCTTTCTTTCTTTCCCGGATGCACATATACATACGAGAGAGAGAAAGAGAGAGGGGGTTTGTATCGTGCGAGATTCTCAAGCGGTAAGAATTCAATTTTCATCAATCGATAAATTTTATACCGTTTTGAAGCTCGTGATGAGTAGAGCAAAATCTTATACTCAAATCATTAATAGTTGTTCTTATTTTATAGTGAAAGACGATAAAAAGAGTTTAGAATTTGATTTATCAACGTTTAGCGGACTTGAGGTAAGTAAAAATTTATTTGCACCTACAATGCATAAATATAATATTTATGAAGTATTTATGCTTAATTGATGATATGTGAATATTATGTTAGTTGTGATATTTGATTGATATTTAATGGTTATTGTGAAAGAGCCTTTGAGCTCAATATTTTATGTGGATTAAATATGTGAGTTCGGTGATTATCGTGAAATGAACTCGTGAGTTCGATTATAATTATGAATTGAACTGTGAGTTCCATGATTATTGTGAAATGAACTTATGAATTCTGCAATTTTTATAGAAATGGATAAGGTGATTGAATTGGTGAGTTGTGAGTAGAAATGAATTAGGCGAGTGATTAGAAATGAATTAGGGGATTTCAAAATGAGAACGGAAGGGCGACCTATGAGTTAAGGCGACAGAGAGAATCGACGTATGCTACCTAGAGTGGGCTACCGAGTTCAATTGTTGCGGAATGAACACCGTGAGTTCAATGATCCGCGTGAAAAGAATTTGTGAATTATATGATTATTGCGAGGAAGTGGAAATGGTGTTATGAGAATGTAATTCTATTGTGTGTATATGCTACATTGCATCATGCATATCATGCATTAACATGAAAATATTTTATCAAATGGTGTGTTTGGCCACATTTTGCACCGAGGGCGGCAGGGCGACCTAGGAGTTAAGGCGACTGCAGATCTGGCGTATGCAACCTAGCGTAGGCCACCGTCTCATGTGCTATGGCGTTGTCGCACATATATTGATTTTACAGAGGGGACTTCGAACGGACGGGGATCAGGTTTGGTGATGGACCTCGCTAGGCCGTTAGAGGGTGGGATCCTCAACAGTATGGATCGGCGTGGAGGGATGACTTCTTGGTGGTCATGAGGGGCGCGATGGGGGAGACCCTTGGTGGCCACAAAGGATGGGCCTCACGTCGAGGTCATACATATAGTGGCCACTTAAATATAAACAAAAAAATTGAGCTTAGTGCTCGTGTTCCGGTGCAAAGTCGGGGGCCCTCACGAGTGTTTCATAAATAAATTGATGGTTTTAAAGAGAGTGCATTGTGCATTGGGAGATTTTCGAACTAAACACCGCATCATGCATATTTTTTTACCTTCTTGAGATTTATAAATCTCACATAGTTTATGCATTGTAGGTAACCCGATGATCTCGTGAGGTTGTGATTCTACTTGGACAAGTGTGCGACTCTGCGAGGTTTTGAGTGGGTGTGTATATAGATGACGACCACGATGGGTCAAACCGTGGGCGTGTATTTTGAGTTGTATTTTATAATATTTTTTATATGATATTATGAGTCATTTTTATCATGTTTGGAAGTGTCCATCATCTTTACTGTTAAAGCATTTAAAAAAAAAAAAAAAAAAGGTCGCACGTGCGCACGAGTCATTTCTTATAAAATTATTCGAAACTCATTCTTCTTGTGAAATCAGTGTTTTTAATTGAGTTATCAAAGGTGGTCGTGTCGAGTGGTATCGAGCACGGTTTGGGTCCTGTGGACCTGCCTATGTACACGAACTCTAAACTTGGGGAGCCCACTATGCCGATAAGTTGTTTGTTATGTGAAGCAATGTATATTCTCATTATATGAATCAAATGATGTTTAAATTCTCATGTGTTATTTTTTTGTTAACATAACGATGTTATTGTCGATTAAGTGAATGACACTCTAGTAGATATGAGACACTAGTGTTTGGAGGACTCGTGATTTTAGGTAATAAATGCAATGATGTTGTTTAGTTTACTTTCGAGACGGGATAACATTTAGCTTTAACATTGGAATTTAAAGGTATAGAACCAATGTATGAAACAAAAATGCATAATAAAATGATTACTAATTTTTAGATTATGCAATTTCGAATGTCTTATGGATTATAGAGATATCTTAGAAAGTTATGCTGGACTATTAGAAGAAACTCTACTTTCGTTCATAATACATTTAATATTGACAAGTCACTAAAATATCTTATTTTGCATCTAGAATAGAAAAGAGAAATAATGATCATATGATGAAATTAGAGATTAATAAAGATAGAAAACTATATATATGACTTTGTTCGACTCGAATTGAATAAATAAGAAATATTATAGAATGACTCCAATTATCTTACTTCGCATAATGTTACTTGTGGCTAAGATGCTATTGTTTGATCGTCGCGGCCGAGCCGACGGCAGCGTGTGCTCGTGAGCGTGTGTGGTCGTGCATGTGTATCGGTGCACGTACAAGTGCGGTAGTTGTGGTTTTGAGAGTTAGGTTTCCGTTAGATGAGTTATTTCACATGCATATGTTACGTGATAGGTATAGTTAATTTGCGGTAACACCACTAGTGATACAAAGACTGGTGCTAATGAATTGAATTACCCGATGACCTGAAAAGAAAGAATATGGTTGAATTAAAGCATGTAAATATGAGAATTTTTATTTATATTACTTTACTACATTAAAACAATTGTGATTCGTTTGTGATTATTTAGAATCGATCGCTTTATGTTTATGCTATTCTATGTATTTGCTATCATATTGTGTTATTACCTCATAAATGACCTACGTTGAAAATAATTATATGATTTAAAGTAAAATGTGTTGTTGTCATTTGGTTTAATTTTACATGTGTCATTACATTATTCATTTTTATATATATCGACAAGTATGTAAATGAAGAGGCAACACAAGTCATTACACCACATTTGCTCTTCTAGAATGTATCAAAGAGTTTAGAGTAAGACATATGAGAATAACAACTAAATAAACTCCCGAGATGTAGACATATTCAATCTTGAGATAATTGTCTTACACCATTACAATTAGATGTCATCTTGTGGGGGCATACCTAGAACAATCTCAAAGGATGAGCCAATATAGATGAGCAATTATATATTTAAAGTCTGAAATGAAAATAATGAATGTAGAAATAAGGGTATGATGAATAAATACTAAGAACAAGTTGATCATTATTTCTAAAAGTGCTTAAATACAAATAGGAAATGAACTTTTTAAATGTTTTAGGGCACAATCCACATGGCGAGGCCTTACATGAGCAAAGTTTTGTGTAGGAATAACTCTTTTGGGTTACATTTCTTTTACAAGGGAACTAAACTTCTAACTTATTGCAATAATATATGACATGTTTTCTAGTTATACTCCAACAAAAGCATAAAATATTTATAGGTCACTTGAAATTTTTGTGTCCATGATCTTTGTCCTTCTTGCAATTATTTGTAGTATCTAAAGAACACTATTATACGGTATACGATTTTCTATATCCTGATCTTATTTGTTGTTTCAATATGATATCTTCTTAGCTCACATTATTAGTTACAAAAGTGAATTATGCTTCATTCTGTCATTCATTATATAAAGAAAGAAGATGTATCAAGATTGCTGAAAAATGTGTTTTGATAAAATATTGGAGAAGAGAATATATGTTCTTGACAATGAAATGCGTAGGCACACCAAAAAAAAAAATTGTCATTCGGACAATTAAGATAAAAGGACTATTCCTCTATCGGATAGACAAGAATAAGGTTTTGTATCACGCTAAATTTCGAGGACAAAATTTTTATAAGGAGGGAAGGATGTGATATCCGTATCTCTCATTAGTTATTTACCAATAAAATTTACGCATTTTTATTAACTTATATGAGTGACATGTTATTTATTTATAATTCTTTTCATTTTGCTCCTTAAGTTTTAAACATATGATATTTTATGGAATTAGTAGTCATAAACTTCTACCTAAATTGTTAAATCTAAAGTAATATAAATAAATTGTCAACTACTCATAAGTCAATGTATTTTATACAATTATTTATTTGTGTGCTACATGTAATCTTGGACTACTTTATCTTGTTTAAAATATTGTATTAAATATATGTATTTACCTACTTAGTGGTGAGACAATAATTAAATTTTATTATAAGATTTTATTTAATTTTTTTGTACTACTCAATTGTTACTACCTCTAGTGTTAACGTGAAAATTAATTATAATGGTGATACTTGAACTTCTCACTACTCATTAACTAATATATTTCATGCATTGAATGCATTTTTAATTAATTGTGTGGTACTTGTGATTTTGAATTATTTTATCTTGCATTATTTTATTGTGCTTTTAAATATTGAATTAATTAAATATGTCTTTATATGTTTAGTGGTGAGAAAATTAATTTATAAGTGAATGGGGTTATAATGGTGGTTGAATATTAATGCAATTTATTGATTATTAGTGATAAATTAGATGTTATTATTTTTATAATTTGGGTTTTATTATTTAGGTTTTAATTAAATTAAACGAATCTTTTAATTTAACAATATTATAGCATATTTAAATAAACTTATTATAAGATATGATTATGTATATATGACATATGGGTAGTATAAATATATATATATATATATATATATATATATATATATATATATATATATATAAGTTGGTGCGTGAATGTATACATAAGTATATGTACTATGTTTGGATAAAGAAGAGGAAAATAATAGATAATATCTAGAATAAAAGAAAAGATAAAATGAAAATAAAAAGAAAACTTACCTTTAAAAAAGAAATGAGTAAGGCGGAGGGAGGTGGATATATACCATTGCCTTTCTTTCTTTCCCGGATGCACATATACGTAAGAGAGAGAGGGGGAGGGAGTGAGGGTTTGTATCGTGCGAGATTTTGAAGCATTTTGGTAAGTATTCAATTCACGTCAATCGATAAATTTTATACCGCTTTTGAAGCTCGTGATGAGTAGAGCAAAACCTTATACTCAATTGTTGCGAGAATGAACTCGTGAGTTCAATGATCATCGTGAAAAGAATTTGTGAATTATATGATTATTGCGAAGTGGAAATAGTGTTATGAGAATGTAATTCTATTATGTGTATATGCTACATTGCATCATGCATATCATGCATTAACATGAAAATATTTTATTAAATGGCGTATTTGACCACATTATGCACCGAGGGCGGTAGGGGCGACCTAGGAGTTAAGGCGACCGAGGCGAGATCCTCGACGTATGCTACCTAGCGTAGGCCACCGTCTCATGTGCATGGTGTTGTCGCACATATATTGATTTTACGGAGGGGACTTACGAGACGGACGGGGTCGGAGTTTGGTGATGGATCTCGCTAGGCCGTTGGAGGGTGGGATCCTCAACAATATGGAGTCGGCGTGGAGGGATGACTTCTTGGTGGTCATGAGGGCGCGATGGGGGGACCCTTGGTGGCAACAAGAGGATGGGCCTCACGGCGAGGTCATACATATAGTGGCCACTTAAATATAAACAAAAAAATTGAGCTTAGTGCTCGTGTTCCGGTCTGAAAGTCGGGGGCCACTAACGAGTGTTTCATAAATAAATTGATGATTTTAAAGAGAGTGCATTGTGCATTGGGAGGTTTTCGAACTAACCACCGCATCATGCATAATTTCTGCTTATTGAGATTTATAAATCTCACATAGTTTATGCATTGTAGGTAACTGATGATACGTGAGGTTGTGATTCTACTTTGGACAAGGCTGTGGCAGCTCCTGCGGGGTTTTGAGTGGTTTGTATACATAGATGACGACACTGATGGGTCAAACCGTGGGCGTGTGTTTTGAGTTGTATTTTATAATATTTTGTATATGATATTATGAGTCATTTTTATCATGTTTGGAAGTGTCCATCATCTTTCTGTTAAAGCATTTAAAAAAAAGGTCGCACGTGCGCACGAGTCATTTCTTATAAAATTATTCGAAACTCATTCTTCTTGTGAAATCAGTATTTTTAATTGAGTTGTCAAAATGTGGTCGTGTCACAATATAGTAATTCATGGGTATGACACTCCAAATTTATATAAATGATTTTGTTTACTTAAAGCTGGATTATGGAATAAAACTATGCATACTATTAATTTTACATAAATATTACAATTTCAACTATAATACTTATTAAATTTTATTAAAAAAACTAAAAATTAAGATTGTAAAATAGAAATTCATGTGACACTTCAAATTTATATAAATGACTAGTGATTCTTAATTCCATGCAATGCATAAATTGAATATTATAAAATTGAAATGTGAAATTGTGTAATGAGACAAATCATAATTAAATTTATTTTGTCTACCAACCAATTAATCTTTATTAATATCTTTTACTACTATCTTTCATTAATATATAAAAATTGTATTGTATATATGTGCTTGTATTACAATTATTTAAATAAGCATATAATTTTTAACTATATACTAAATTCACCACAAATACTAAATTATATATGTGTCATTATGTAAGAGTCCCGATTGAAATCGACATGACAAAAGGTTGCAAGAAGTTTATAATGTTTGAATCCGAGGGACAAGTTTTGTTTGCTTCTCTAAAATATACGAGCAATTACCGCTCCATTCTCTTGAGAGTTGCCGCTCTATGAAAGGAAGGAAAGGGTCAGAGGAATCTACCAAGGTAGATGGGAATCATGTGAGGAATAAGCATCGTGAGGGGGTTTGGAACCGAAAAGATGATCATTCACAAATTGATAAATCTGGTTACTAAGGTTCGGAGGAACCTTTGTTGTTTAGGAAGAATGGTTATGAGACGATGCTTGATTTGGAAGAGGAGAACATGGGGATTGATCAACAAAAGCCAAATGATCTCGAAAGAAAACGAAATGAACAATTCACTGAATCATATCCGTGATAGGGGTTGGACTCGCATGGGCGATCCTCCACGAGTTGATATAAGCTGGATTCAAAGCTTCGGAGGAACCTATGCTTTGTTCACGAAAAATGGTTTTGAGGCATTAATCGGCTTGGAAGAGGAGACCGTGGGGATTGATCAACAACAACCGGATGATCTGGATATTAACATGAGGAACAATTCCCGGCACGTCATGCGAATGGGAGTGTCGTACATGGTACGAGGGAGGTATTACCTACCTCTTCCGATCCCTCCAACGCTTCCTTTGAATTTCGGTCCCGAGGTGTTGATGGGGCCTTAGAAAAACCTGGTTCGATCACTACAAAAAAATCATGTTCGGTGAAGTAAAAATATTAGTGACAATTGAATTTGTGTTACTAAAACACACATTTAGTGACAAAAATTCATTATGTTACAAAATGATGTAAGTTGTGATAATTAGTTACAACTTTTTATAATGTCAATATTTTACTAAACAATTGTCACTAAAAACACACATATAGTAACAATAGTTGATTATATTACAAAATACCATAATTTTGTGATTATTAGCGACAACTTTCTATACCACCAATATTTTATTGACTAATTATCACTAAAAAGAACACATATAGTGACAATAATTTATTATGTTGCAAAACACCATATTTCTTTTTTATAATTAGTGACAATTTTGTATACTATTAGTATTTTATTTAATATTTGTCACTAAAAAGACACAAGTTTTGAGAATAATTCATTATATTACGAAATATAATAATCTTGTGATGATTAGTGACAACTTTGTATATTGTCAATGCTGATATTTGTGACGGTGTTACTCGAATGTGTCAACATTCAGTCACAACATCAAATTCGTCCTTCCACTTCCACTAACCCTAACTCCACGAAGTGCTTTGCTCAATGTCTTGATTTTACAAGTTGAAGACTTATAGCGGTTTCTTATAAGTTAGGCGGTTGAAAAACAAGAGTGAGGAGTTGAGAAAAGCATGGGGAAACTACTAGAGGTTACCTACATTTAAGGGAGATGTGGAAGTTATCTTCAAGCGATTTTGGTGTCTAGACTTTTTATAAATACGTGGCTACTATGAAGACAAAACTCGAAGATTGAGAGAGACACAATCTAGCATAGTCTATTGACATAGATTATAGAATTTATTGTTCGTTTCTTATTCATATCAAATTAATTGTTGTGTATTTGATATGTTCTCGTTAGTTGTGTAGCATCTATTCACTGTATCGTAGACCATTTTACGGTGTGGCTTATGCTTTCACCGATTGTTTCACTTAACATTCATTAATGATATTTCTAGAAAGGCGATATAGACTTATTTATAGTCTGTACAAATTTTGATATCCATTTTGCAAGGTATTAAGTCTTCCGCTATGTACGTGTTGTTCTTCGAATGTGCCAACATTCTTGACAAAATTCTGTCAAAACACCCACGCACACCTTGATCAATATTTTTATTGAAATATTTGTCACTAAAAGCACACTTGTAGCAATAATAATTCATTGTGTTACAAAATACTATAATTTTTTTATAATTAGTGAATACTTTGTATAATGTCAAATTTTTTTTTTTTTGGAAATATTTGTCACTAAAAGCACACTTAGAGTGACAATACATCATTGTGTTACAAAATACTATAATTTTTTTATAATTAGTGAAAACTTTGTATAATGTCAATTTTTTTTTTTGTCACTAAAAGCACACTAATAGTGATTATAATTCATTTGTTACAAAATATCATAATTGTTTTATAATTAGTGTCAATTTTGTACACTTTGTCAATATATTATTGAATATTTGTCACTAAAAGCACACATATAATGACAATAATTCATTATATTACGAATATCATAGTGATAATCAGTGACAATTTTGTATGCTGTCAATATTTTTATGAAAATAAAAATTTGACATTAATTAACTTATTTCGTGAAAAAATAATGATTGATAATGGAATTACAATAGTGTCAACATTTGAAATTAAAAAATATCTTTAAATTACCTAATTTTTAATTAATTTGAAAATAATCTGATAATTATTTAAAAAGTTTCAAATTAAAATAAATTATTCAATTGTTAATATTCAAATTTTAATACCACGTCATTTTTAAATATTCAAATTGTAATACTGAACATAAAAAATTAGGGAAAATTTGAAATAGTTGGGATTATTACAAAAATTTATGCTTATGAAAAAGAGCTAACCAACAATTTGTGCTTAAACTTTGTAAAGCAAAATACTTTTTTTTGGACAATACAAGTATATAGTCTCTATTTAACTAACCAACCGAGACCATACATCTTGTACCCAATCCCTCACCATAGAGTTGATCCAATCAGAGAACCAACCTGGTGGACAATTAGCTTTAGCCAACAAATGAGCCGCCCATTCAATTCCCCGGGAATGTGACCAAAATGCCAATTCTTCATACTTGAAATCGCTGCCGAATTCTTCCCAAGACTACTCGGCATGATTTGGCAGCTCTTCTCTCTCCATGATGGCCCGACCTGCATCCTTCATAATCGAAAGGAACAAAGACTTTATTCCTTCCTTACCCTTCATCATATGAATTCCTCTTATCTATTGCACTCCATCTCTGCTTCAAATGGCGATTCCATTACCCCTAACGATCCCCGATGCCGCTGCATAAGAGCATTCCTTTAGCGTCCGTGACAACCATACCATATAAGCACTCTTTTATCCATATCAAAGCTAGCATCAAGGAATACTAGTGTAATATCATCTCCGCTCCTTTATTAGATTCCTCACTCATTAGGAATTCCTGCTCCTTATCTATTTTCTTGCGAACTATTTTAATTCTTCAATCAAACTGATAGCCCATTTAATAGAGGAAATGATATCACTCCATCACCTCTTTTAGCTTTCCTCGAATCATGACCAACTTCACATCTCCTTTTCCATATTCCCCATGCTATAGCCATAATCATTTCTTAGAAGTCACTGGATTAAAATGATATAAATCCTCCAAAAAATCAATGGGGTCTCTATTATTGTCCACTTCATCCGTAGTAGAACCGCCGCATCTCTCCATGCTTTCCTCACTTTAACACATAAGAAGATGGAATGAATGGTAGATGCTTTAGAATACCCACATAAGAAACATGCCGGTGAGATTGGTATATGGTGCCTTTCCAAATTCCTTCCGTTGGCAAAATATCCTCGCAACTTGCCACGTAATATTTTCAACTTTGGAGGTACTTTCACCCCCCATAACTCTTTCCACCACCCATTATTTTTGTCTCGAGCATTCCGGCCTATCCCTTTGTGAAGCTTCATTTTTAATCTTCATCATTAGTCCGTATCCTGAACTCACTGTATATTTACTTCCTTTTTGGGTGGAATTTCCAATACCTCTTGTCGACGCTCTCATCCTTAACAATGCTCGTGACTCAAAATTTCGCTTAGCTTCATACGGCGTAAAGTCTCTCTTAATGTCATCTTCCAACCAATCTCCATCTTCACCGATGTATGCCGCCACTCATTGCTCACGATTTCTGCAAGACGAGGCCGATGCAATGGCCCAATTTGCAAACCAATTTCTACTAGTGGCGTCAATGTCTCTCCCATTCACCACCATCCATCCTGCAACCCTTCTTTCAAAGCAGCCTTCCCCAACATAGCGACCTCCATACAAACGATGGGTTATTTCCTAGTTTAGCCTCCATAATGTCTTCACTTCTATAGTACCTAGCCCCGAATATCTGAGCCACAAGTCAGTCCGCATGTCATCATTCTCCAAACCTCGCTTTGCTACCAAAGCCCGATCAAGTAACAAAGTTTTCTCAAACCCATCCCTCCTTCTTCTTTTCCCATGCATAAGCTATCCCATGATCTCCAAAGTACTCCCTTTTTGTTGTTCAAATCACCCCACCAAAATCTTGCGCATATTGGACTCCATTTCTCTACATAAAGAAAGAGGAATTGAAACATGTCATGGTATACGTTGGTATTGCACAAGCACCGCTTTGATCGTAACCTCTTTTTCCTCCCTTAGAGAAATTCTTATGGTTCCACCCTTCAATTTTCTTCATCATTTTGTCCTTCAAAAACCAAATCAATCCGCTTTATTCCTTAGCGAAAACGATGGTGCACCCAAGTATAGTTCATGGCTTCTACTCTCCCTTAAGTGCCTAAGTGTAATTTTACCCTTTCCCCGATGCATTTTCCTAGTGTTGGGACCGAATGTGAGCGCCGACTTCTCATAATTTACCATTTGCCCCGAAGCCCTTTCGTAGACATCCAGACACTCCTTCGTGACCTATACACGAAGATGTGTCCGCTCTAAAGAACACCAAGCTATCATCTCGCAAAGAATAAATGAGTAACCATCGGTCCCCTCGTTGCCATTTTCACTCCTTTTATAAGCCCCTGTCTATTATATGCCTTGATCATTGCCGATAGCCCCGAGAGCAGAGATAACAAACATATATGGCGATAACGGATCCCCTCGCCTCTTCCTTTTGATCTTCAGAGAGATTATACCATTGAATTTAAAAGCATAAGACACAGATTTTACGCACCTCATTATCAATTCGATCCATTTATCCGAAAATCCCATTCTTGCCATGATTGCTTCTATGAATCTCCATTCCACTCCTGTCGTATGCTTTGCTCATGTCAAGCTTAAGCGCTGCGTATCCCTGCTTGCTTTTAGAATTCCCGAGCTGCTGCATACATTCAAATCCTATCAAAATGTTATCCGACATTAATCTCCCTATAAGGCACTTTGATTTTCATCTATGATCTTGTCCATTACCTCTCTCAACCTGTTTGTTATTGCTTTTGCTGCTATTTTGTAACATACGCTGCATAGATAATTGGTCTAAACTCTTTCATCTTCTCGGGCCTTTAACCTTCGGGATAAGAGTGATCACCGTGTTGTTCCAATCATCCAATGGCATACCTCGTTAAGAACCTGACCTTGTCCACTATATCCTCACTTATGGTCTCCCACATTACATGGTAGAAGCTCGCTGCAAATCCATCGGGTCCCGGTGCTTTGGAAGATTTAAATCAAAAGTTGCTTTTCTAATCTCCTCGTCGTGAAATCCTTATTCGTAAAATTATTAATCTGCTCATCTACCCCGGGTTCCACAAAGCTCAAAATGTATTCTATATCTCTCCACGATGGTTTAGTTGATCTCAATATCTCGCTATAGTATTTCGATGCATTCTCTATTTCTTCATTAGTCTTCCATTCATTTCCCTCTTCATCTATGATTCTCGTTAATTTGGTTTCTACTCCTTCTTAGTATAGTGGATCGATGAAAGAATGCCGTATTCGATCTCCCGCCATTGCTTCTTTGATCTTTGATGCCAATAAAATTCTTCCCAAAGCAACAACTTTTCTAACTCCCTTCCTTGCTGCCTACGCTTCGCCTATCTCTCCATCTTCTTCTTTTTCCCGCAAATTATCAATATCCTTGGTTAATTTCTTAATTTTCCATCTAACATTTCCAACCTCCTTGTTCGCCCATTCTCCAAGCATCTTACCACACTTCAGTAGTCTATTTGGGAGTGTGTCTACCGAGGACGTGATTCTCCAGACTCCATCGCTGCATGAAACCGTCCTCCAATACCCATTTATTCTCGAACGTAAACCGAGTCAAGGGGAATGTTTAGGAATCCATTTAGACACATTCAGCGTAAGTTTAATAGCTCTCTATGATCCGATCCATAAAACCACAATTACGAGCATATGCTTCGGAAAGAGATGCATCCACCGATCATTCGCTACAAACCTCACTGCTTCTCTCTAATATTATTAGTGCCCTTTTCTTCTATTAGACCAAGTAAATTTTGGTCCCAAAGTATCTACCTGTTTCACTCCAATATCCTTGCAACAATTATAAAGACCATAAAAATCCACATTTTTACGCTTAGATCCCCCGCTTTTCAAAGTTATACATAATATCATTAAAGTCCCCCTAAAATCCAAAGCATTCATCATCACAATGTCTTAAACCGTACAACTTACCTAAAAGACTCCGTAAAGCCATCCTTTCCTCATACTTTGAGGGGCATAGCAGCCTGTGAACCTCCAAGAGTAAGTCTCCCAACTAATGTAAACATCAATATGACTCGACGAGTAAGACCGCAAAGAAACATTCATATTATCACACCAAAATAATAACAATCCACCCTTCGATCCCTTAGCATCTACACCAAATACATGATTGAAACATAACTTAGGCAACCATTTCCTAGCAATATTACACGATATTTTAGATTCACATACAAATAACAAAAGGGGTTTTAATTCTTCCACCATCCTGGCCGCAAAGATTAGGAATGCACGCTTATGCCCAAGTCCCCGTGCATTCCACACGATCGCACTCATGGCTCCAGCGGGGCCTGATTTTCACCAGCCTCCGCCTCGCTTCAATTCCTTCAGTATTTTTGCTTCCTTTCGACCAGTAAATCACTGTCCCTTCAACCTGTGCCCTTGAACAATCGAGAACTCCATGCTCTTGAGGTCTCCAAAGACCACCTTTCAAAGGTCGCTTCCCCTATCACTTTTGCTTTCTTCATACCCATCACTCCTCAACAACCCTCTCTCTCTGCCTCTTTTAGCCGCTTTGTGTCCAAAGAGAAATGATTTTGTTTCTTGCCTTTCCCTCGTATTTGCTATTCCCTTCCTCTCCCACAGCCTAGCTCCCTGCCTTTTCCCATCTCCTTTATCAGCTCGATTGAGTACTTAATGCCATTCCTCCTCCCATTGTCCCACGTTCTCGCTTCGTCTGCCCCGCTTCTTATTTGAATGTCACGCATGAAATTACTCTCCTCGTGTCCAATGGAATCATCGAAGAGCTCCAGGATGTCAAAGTTCATCCACTCCTTGTCCGAGTTTAGCTGAAAATAAGTATCCATCTGTGGATTGAAAAAGTTGTCTTTGTTGAAACCATCATTTGCATTGTGCTGAGAAAAGTCTCCGTCCAGCTTTCTTAGTTGCCCCGTCAGAGTGATCACTCC
Source organism: Paraleonurus japonicus (assembly GCA_030762865.1). Classification (NCBI taxonomy): domain Eukaryota; kingdom Viridiplantae; phylum Streptophyta; class Magnoliopsida; order Lamiales; family Lamiaceae; genus Paraleonurus; species Paraleonurus japonicus. Next base: position 33,160,553 of record CM061053.1, on the reverse strand, counting down.
TTGAGCCACACCTCGCACTTCCTCAACGTTACTTATTTCCCTGGCCCTGCCCCCCTCACTACCATCTCTTTCAAGGTCCTCCCCGCTTCTACCTCCCCGCCTGATCGATCATCATCACTTGTGTCGCAAATTCCTCACCTCAGCCTATCTCACTCTCTTTCCTCCTCAGCCCTCGACTCGGCCTTCCTTCCATTTTTTTCCCTTTCGCCTCAAACCCCTCCCAACCTCCTCCACCGTAGCTCTCTAAAACCTCAGCCTTTTTACAGCCCATATTGTTTTTTAATCCCTTCAATCCCCCTCAGCTGCAAAAACAACCGGACAATCCTTATCTATATGATCCAATCTCCCACAAACAAAACAAAAATCGCCCGCTTTCTCATATCTAAAGAGTGCAATAGTAGAGACTCCCCAAAGTTCACCTTTGTTCCCCTCATAAGAGGTTTAGTAACATCTATTAACACCCGATTCTTAAACATCTATTCCAAGACATATTATTCATGGGCTATCAATCTCAAGTACCCTTCCAATTCTATTACCAATAAGTTCGCTAACATACCTCGTCCTTAGTTGTATTTCCAATCCATGAACTTGAATCCAGAAGGGCACCTCTGGCCTTATTTCTTCAATTTCCTCGTTCCCCGAGCTTTCTTCATCGCTATTAAGGAGTGTTAAGTTGCCATGGTTGTTTGGCTAAAACCCTATTGCGATCGAGATTCTCAAAGGCTGCTATGTATATCCTTCCCCTACCGGTGATATTATCGCCGGATTACATGGCTTCCATATTGAGTTGAGTGCGTTTTCCGGATCTTTCAGCCCTATATTTCTCCGCCACAAATCGGAAGATCAACGCTTTCTTCACCGGTGTTATAAGAGATTCATCGACCATAGCTTCTCCAATCTCCGATCCATGGGTACTCCATTCATCCCGATTTCTTTTAAGGCCTCCTGTAGCTTTGATAGCTCCATCGATTATTTACTTCGTAGGGATTGCGATGAGCGAGATAAGGACTTGAGGGTAAGTATTTGTAATTTCCCCTTGACCACTGCATCTCGGATTTGTTAAAAGATTTTGTTGTCTCGCCCAAATCCTGGATATCCTTACCGATCTCTTAAAAACCACCCTTAGATACATCTTGATTCAGTGGTCTAAATCAAAAACCCCAAATGATTACACTGGGTAATCTCACCGAGACAGTGGAATTTGGGAAGCCGGAAGGTCGCCGGATGAAAACTCACACGCAGTAGGTTGTCTAGAGAATTCCTAGCCACAAGCTCTAGAGAGAGAAACTCCCCGTAAAGCAAAATACTTAATCCTTTAGAATAATTAAAATTTCAGTTTTAAAGCCCCTGAGCTTCACCAAACGAGAACATATCAAATCCACCAGATCGAAATCGTGCCTCGCTCCACTGTTGTGCCATCGCCATTGCTGTTTGGTCCATTCCCAATTCCTGTCTTCTCCATCAAGGTGCTATTCCTCGTCTTTGGTTGTTTTAATAGTAATTCTGTCTTCTTTCTTGCATGAATTATTCGTGTGTTTTCTTCTAGTTAGGCTCACAGTTTTTGACACTGATTAACTGATTTCATGTTGAAGTTGGTCGATGGGAGTTGAATTTTTAGTTGTGTTTATTAGTTGTCATTGCCCATTTGCTTGATTATTATTGGTTAATTATTTTTAATTGCTGATTAATTTTGGTTTGCTGTCATTGCTTTATTGAAATATTCACCTTGTTTTGACACTTTATGTTAGTACACGGATGAACATTTTCAGCTATAATCATGTCAGAAGTGTTCATCTTAGTTGCAAAATTATATCCATCACGTGTTTGATGAAATGTCTCAACTAATTAATATGTGTTGACTTTAATTTTTTTGTCAATAAGATGATTTATGCTAATAGTGAATTCCTCTAGGCCGCATAAAGTCCTTCTCATTTCACCTGGGAACAACTTTTAATGGTTTGAAATTAAAGCAGTGTAGCTTAAAATAATGGTTAGCAGTTGTTAAATTGGTACAAGAGTACATATATGTATTATTTGTTAATGCATATAAGTCTTTGTTATTTAAACTCTTCATTTGCTATTTTTATAATTTTACCATAAGATAGTTGTTAAATCTTGTCAATCATAAGTTGTCACAATACTTGCAAAGAGTACATATATGTATTAGTTGACTCATTATTCTATCTGAAAAGAGTAAATATATCCGAACAATAATAATAGGAGTACTTCATTCTTCAAACATGCTCCTTTTATTCTTAATCAAGATGCTAACCTAGTAATACATGGGCACACTTAGACTGAAGTGATCATGCAGCTCCTAGGCCCTAACCACCTACTAGATTTGGGAAATTGACTTAGTTGTTAGAGTTTAAATAAACAATTGCTTAGGAGCAATTGTAGGTATTTTACTAAATAAGTGGTTCACTATTTTAGGATAACTTCATTTACTTACTAAAAGTATTTTAAAATAAATTGCTTTTATATGATACACAACATTTTTAGAGTACGTATTGCAAGAAGGATTGAAGACATTTGAATATTCATGGAGGTAATTTTTTATTCTTCTTCATTCCCCAAAGAAGACACTCTCATCCTGCTCACATAACTAATAACCCATTTGTTTTTCAGTTATTTTGATTTTATTGAGATTTTTCAGAATTATCCTTCTTTTATATCGCTGAAATTGCTATGTAAACAATGAACATGTTACAGAAAAATAATAACAAACCTTTTTTTGGTAAGGAATAATGTCTAATTATACATTTGTAGAATTTGGAATGGACAAAAATTGGATGCTACTTGATGATAGAAGGTTAGCTCAATATAAGAATGAAGTTAATCAATTTTTAGATTTTGCATATTCATCAATTGAATCGTCCAAAAAGATCGGATGTCCTTGTAGAAAATGCAACAATGTTTATTTACGAAGTCGTCTTTGATGTTGAAGGTGATTTGTATGAGAATGGAATACTAAAGAATTTATGTTCCATGGGTATTTCATGGTGAGGAATTTGATTACTCTAATGTTGATGAGTTTGATTTGGATGAAGAAGATGTTAGATCGGTGTTTAGTTTTGATGAGTTAAATTGTCTAGATTAGAACAAGTTTATGTAATTAAGATGACCAGCTAAGATTGTGTAGACCGGTGATAGAGTTAGTAGGTTGATCGGACTAGGTAAAGCTAAAGAAATCAGTGAAGTCGGGAAGAAGAAGGTCATCGAAGACAGGTCTTGAAGGAGTCACCTATTGGAGAGAATAATGAAGAGCTCAAGACGAGGTCAAAACCAGCCGAGTAGAATAAGAAGGGTAAGTCTTCACCAAGTCACAGCAGACGACTAACTCAAGATCAACCGAGGTCAAGACGGTTTTAAAGATAAGTTTGTTAAGCGGTTTTTAGTTTGTTACAACAAACTAACCGTCTTACTGTGCTTATAAATAGGAGTAAGCACGAGTTCTTAGAAGAACTCTTAGCACTATTCATTGTGAAACTCACATTTTGAAGCACTCACAAGATTTCAAAAAGTGTTTTTCATAAGTTTTCTAAGTGTTTAAAGAACACTTATCGTATATCTTCAAACACATTTTGCACTTTGTATTTTTGATTTTCAAGATAGATTGTTAGTTTGAAGATAGGTTGAAGATGAAGATCGTCGTATCATTGTGATTGTAATCACTAGTGAGTAAATAAGTAAGTAATGAGTCGAGGCCCTTCTTCGAGTTGAAAGAGAAGAGTGGATGTAGGATCTTTTGATCGAACCACTATAAATCGTTTGTCATTTACTTTCTGCATTTATTTTACATTGATAATACATTTGTTCAAACAAATTAATTTCGATTACTTTTTGATCCTATTTCAAAGATTGAGTCTAAAGTCAGTTTCCACTGTTCGACTTTGGTTTCTTGAATTGATAATCTGAATTTTGAAAAAATTTAGATAATCTATTTAACTCCCCCATAGATTATCTCTTGAAGGTGAACTTGGTTTTTCTTAAATACTCAATCTCGGGACCAACCGAAGACAAAATTGATGAAGTTGAATTAGGCGAATCTACTAGAAGTGATATTCATGGGAACCAAAATGATTACGTCAACATGCAAAACATGCTTGACGATTCTTTTGCAACATCAACAAATGCTTGGGGAGAAGCAGAGTCTCGAGAGAAATGAGAATTTAGTTCTGGGTGGGAATCCAATAAATTTATGTGATTATTGATAGATCTTTGATAAAAATTATATCCAGGTTGCAAAAGTTTCAGCAAGTTGTCATTTCTTGTTACACTAATGCATATTAAGATTGTCAATAGATGATCATTTTCAACTTTGCTTGAAGTTTTGAAAAAGCACCTCTTGATGGTGAGAACCTCCCTTGATCATTTTATGAGGCAAAAAAAAAAAAAAAAAAGATTCAAGATCTTGAATTGGATTATGATACGATTCATGCTTGTGTGCTTTTAGAAAGGAATATGCAAAAGAAGAAGAGTGTCTAAAATGTTCAACCCTCAATATAAATTCCCGAGAGATTGGTACTAATGGAAATAGTGGGAAAAAACATAAGAAAATTCCACAAACTTTTGGTCCCTCGATTGAGTTGATTTTAGAAGATTGAATGTCCCTCTAATGATAATCTAGAAGGGGAGATGAATAGATTATCTAAACTTTTTCAAATTTAGATTATCCACCAACTTCCAAATCGAGTTATTTAGCGGAAATGAAATTTTATACTAAATCAATAAGGATCTAAAGCGTTCAAATCTTGTTTAATCAAAATGTAAGTAATAGCAAGAATTAAAAACTAAAAGAAAGAACACCAAATTTATAGTGGTTCGGATCGAAAGATCCTACGTTCACTCTCCTCCTTCAACTTGAAGAAGGGTCTTGACTTACTTACCTCCTTTCTTCCTTACTTACTTATAGTGCGAATCTTTAGTCTTACAATGTTTCCTTTCTAACTTCTCGGAATTTAATGGCTTGAAGATATATGTGAGAAGTGTTCTACAAACACTATGAACTATGAACGTGAAGAACGTTCGTGAATGTGATTATAATTTTTGTGAGTGCTAATTGTGCTTAGAGAAAATGCTTGTGAATTATTGAGATTGCAAAAGTTATTCTATTCTAATTTCTAGATCTATTTATAGAGAAGCTGTTGCCGGCGGTTGTAACTCCCTTCTTGATTCTTCTCTTGTTAGTTATAACCCACTAACTAAATCTTATAACTTCTTCTTGGTTAGTTGTAACTAATTCTTGAAATTACTTGATTATTCTAACACTTGAACCCCATCTTTACTCGTCTTCGGACATGGTCCACTTAAATGCATGTCTTGGTCTTCGGTCTTGGTGACCGTCAATGCATTGCCTTTTCAATAGTCTTGACCTCATCGACTCGTTGCGTTCGTCTTCATCTCGGCTTTCTATGTTCATCGACTCCTTGTCTCCATCTGACCTATTGTGTCTATTTTTATCTAACTTTTGTACTTAGTCTATTACAAATCTTTACTACATCACCGCTATACAGGTTTCAATTTGGTCATCCTATTTTTACATTTAACTCATCAAAACTAAATACAATTTTCTTCCTAACAATTTTCCCTTTTTGATGATGTTAAAACATAGCTCAAGAAAAGAAATGTGTTAGTAAACTTTAGAAGATAAGTATTTTACAAGGTAGACAATTAAGTCACTTAGTCGGATAATCGGAGCAATACAATTCACGGTCGGATGATCATAGTCGATAATCGAGGATAAAGACAAATAGTCAAGATTAGTGAATTACAGACAAATTAATGTTATGATTTTTAATCAAGTTTGTTTCAGTTAGTTATAACAAGAATTGGTTGATTAGAAGATTAAGTCGAGCAATTTAGTTTCCAACAATAGTTCCATCGGAAAGTTCAAGAGATATTCACATATATTACAAATATATCATATTTCAAAGCACTCATAGACAATTAGACAAGGATCATGAAAAGAATAGGATCTAGTCATACCATTTGTCTTCTTCGGAATGGCCATCGATCGAGACTCGCCTTTTCGGACTCGATGTCTCCTCCTTCGGCCGAGGTTGGCATGCGGTCTTAGCTTGGATCGGCATTTGCTTCACCTTTTCTCGGTCCAGGATGACCATCTTGTGCAAGAGGAGCAGATATTGTTGAATATGCTGGTGCAACTATGTCCACATTGAACTCTTTGTCGCCAAGGTCAATCGGATATTGATAGAAGTTGGGATCCTTCGCCTCCGACCATTCATGAAATGCAATATTCTCGTCTGCCCGGAAATCTTCTTGCAGACGTGGAAAAGAAAAATCCATTACGCTTCATAAGCTCTCCATCTTGCTTGTTGATCCATGGGAAGAATTTCTTTGGGCATAGCACTGTCCGATGGTATGGGCGAAAGACCTCTTCTCCTTCATTATTCTTTGACTTCGAACCCACTTCCTAATCTTCCTATCATAGGATTTCCCAGTGACTTTCTCCCGTTCCCTTCTCTTCTTAGCATCCCTTCTTTTGGCCTTTCCATATCTTCCCTCTTTCTTTTCTTTATCTTTTCTTCTTCATCAATCTCAACTCGGGTATTCTGTGGTTGGCTTGAAGCCTTTGTCTTCTCGGCTGGTTTGGATGAGGATAAGAGAGATATGATTGTCTTGATGGGAACTGGATCTTGTACGGGTAACTCTTACGCATCGGACTCGTGGGTTCGGTGACTCGACCCCGGTTGTTCCCGATCCTCGTTTTAGTCTCCTTAACACCCAGGACATATCCTCAACATCCTTCTTTCTTGACTCCTCGGCTTTCAGGCTCCTCGAGACAATTCTTCTATTTTCGGGTTTAAGGCCGAATCTTGTCATCTTGAACATCGACCCTTTTCTTGAGCTCACTATCTTTCCCCTTTTTAGCATTAGCAAAATGGGTATTGCGAATAGTGGCTACTTGTTCAATTTGGCCCATCGGTTCATGTCGAACATATCCTGTCTTCGATCCAGCTTTATCAAGCATTTTGCGGTTGGCCTCTACTCCTCGTAGCTCATTCTTCAATCTTGCGAGACAGGAGGCTTTCTCCATGGACATTAATATGTTCAGGATTTGTTGGAAGGATGCTTCTTTTTTAGCCCATGCTACTTTGGCTTGCTCATGCACCAAGGTCTTGATTTGCTCATATACATCCCGAACATATTTCTTGACCCAAGCCTCCCGCTTGCTCTCCTCCTCTGCGATTTTATGCTCAACAACAGCCATTTGTTCTTGAATCGATCCTTGAGAAGTAAAGATCAATGTTCGTTTTATGCTTGATTTCTTTGCATCGATGTTTTCCTTCGTGATTGAAGTGACATAGTGCAGGATAAGTTGGAAAACATCCGAGACAGCGACCTTCAAATTTGTCACTTCTTCCTTTAAAGCATTCACCTCGGATGCGGGACGCGAGATGTTGATGGTGAGTAGTCTCTTACGAGAAGATAGTGTGAGATCTATCTTTTCAACCGGAATTATAACCTCGACTATAGCTGGTGGTGAATGCGCCTAATACATCTTCGAGTTGGCACTCCTAATTCAGCCACACTTGCTTCGCTCCAACGTCACTGCTTCTGCTTGTGCCTCCCTGCAGTATCCATCTCGGCAGGCTCATCGGCGACTCTACCGGTAATTCCCACCTCAGCCTCCTTTTCCTTCTCCGTCAACCTCCTTCTCTGCCATTTCTTTTTCAACCTCCTTCTCTGCCACCTCGTCTTCCTCATCCTTCTCCTTTTTCCCTTTCGGTGATCTGTCCCATCCCCTAGATATACTCTTTGAAGAATATAATCGATGAATCGGTCCTCGAGATAAGATCTCTTCAAAAGATTTCAAGCGGGATTTCTTTAGGACAGTTTTCTCCCGAATGGAGAAATTGTTTCCTCCAGCTTCTCCAATCAAAATTGCCGTCTCTTCAAATGATCCCGATCTAATTCTTCTTAAAAGATATACATCAATCAACTCCTTCATGGATCGGGTTCATCTGCTAAGGTGACTCCTTTTTCAGCAGATATCTCTTTTCAAGGATTCTAAGAGTCATCTCTGTTGGACCAATTTCTCCCGAGGAATTGGGAAGGTTTAAGTACAGGTTAGGTTCGGATGAGGTTGGGGATAGAAAAGAGAATGGGTCGTCTGTGTGTTGGGGTTAGGTTGGACTTATAGGAGTAGACCGTTTTAGAGGCTTTGAGGCGGCGGTCTTGCTGCCTCTTCATCGCCGAGGTTGGGATGTGGAGGGTTACGGATCTGCATCATCGGATGAAGATGATGATGAAGAATGTGTAGCCTCTTCTAACTCCTCTCCGCATGATATATCCATCCTTTCTTCCCGACCGAAGGTTCTTGTGGCCTCTACCGAGACACTTCCCCTTGGGAAGCTGTCTTCTCAACTTCTTCCTCCTCTTCCTCTTCTGTCCCTTCCTCGGATGAGTACTCATCTTCCAATATCGTCTTCACTGTCTTAGATTTTGTTTTCACAGCCTTCCTCCTCGGTGCAAGTGGTGCAGCCGAAATATCCTCACCTCCCTCTGAGTCCGAGGGACCAAAATTTTCTCATCTTTGACAAGCAACCCCTTCTCGTTTTGTGAATTTTTGAATCCGACATCCCGATTGAGGTTGTCTGCACCTAACTTTGTTTCCGGGATGATGGTTATCCAGGTCATCATACTCGTCATGGTGTTCAACGTCCACCTCAACATCGTCTTGGAGATCGGTATCTTTACGAATCTCTTCCTTTCCTCAATCAATCTAGAAAATACCGGTCTAGCCCGGTTGACCTCTACTACGTCCGAGAATAGCCCTAAGACAACAAAGTCTAGGTCTGCATTCGATCCATCATGACTCTGCTGCTCCCAGAATACACTTAGTTAATATCAACATTAATAATCGATTTTTCCTTTTCAACATCGGTCTTTTCAAATTCGTCGTTGTATTACGTACGACCTTCTCTCCATTAACTTGAAACTCTCCACATGTTCATCATTTTTATATATGAAAGGGTTTGTACCCACTGTACTCAACCCAAAAATTTCCCCCAAATCATCCACGTAAACAACTATATTCTTCTTCTTTTCATTGAACGGACTCGAGATTCTAGTGAGTTGGTCCTTGCTTTCGCTCGAGTTAGAAACTCTACGGCTAGATCATCGAGAGTTTTGTTCCTCGAAGGTTTCATTGAACAATATTGCTTTAAACCTCTCGATTCCAAGAGTTGCGGGAATTTCTCGTGATTCGGGATCTGTTGTTGTATCCCAATCCACGTACATTTCGACTTTGTCCTTTCCTTTATATTCGACAAAGTCATACTCAAACTTCATTACGGGTTTCTCTGAATCCGCCATTGTTGAAGGTTTACAGATTTTGGGAGGGAAAAAGAATTTTGAGAGAGAGAGAGAGAGAGAGAGAGAAGAGAGAGAGAAGGTTTTATGTGCGTAAATAATAATAATGCACACGAACTCCTATTTATATGGAAAGAGATTTGATTAAATAATTATAAAACTCATAATTGATTGATAAAGTGAAATTTTAGACATTCGTGCCATCATAAATGCAATTATGACAATTTATTTTGAAAAGTGAGGATAATAAAATAATAGACATATAAATATGTCGCGCGTGAACTATTGACGGCTCATATTTCGTAAACCGCCTCCAATTTGTGCACGTGAACATCACTCAGCGTTTTCAAAGCTTAATTTGATAAAAATTTCGGGTCCGTAGTAACTTCTCCGACAAGAAGTAACTTATTTTTCTTTACTTTTCAGATAATTGGAGAGATAAATTGAAAGTTATATATATTTTAATAAAAATAAAACCTAACCCTTATCTTTTATTTGAAAAACAATTTTAAGGAAAGCAATCGAAAGTGAATTCATTTTTGAATAAATAATACAATTATGATATTAAATTCACATATTGATTATGTGAACTAATATTTATAATTGTATTTTAAAAGAAATCAAAAGTTAGAAAATTCTTCTGATATATTCGTCTTGTCTGGATTGATTATACCATTGTCTGCTTTATGGTTATTCGGATAAGGAGCTCTTATGATGAAAGTGTTAGCCAAAATTGATTTCTCCAGAAAACAAAGATACCGAAGCATCTCATTAGAACCTTTGTGAGTAACTTAGACAAGGTACATATACACATATGTTTTGTTTAAGCAGATGACTATTATGTATTTGTCTCAATTACTTCATGTCGGATAAGTAAGTATCAAGTTAGTCTAAGATCAATAGATTAATCCTTGATTCTTGATTCCTTTAATGGAAATCAATGATATCAGCTCTATGATTATCCATGTGATCCTCCACTCGTCGATACTTCTTTCTAGACATAGTAAAATAATCGAGAGAGACAAAGAATGAAAACATAAGATGAGATTATAGATTAACTAAAGAAGCATCTAATAATCCTAACTCTATGGATAATTCCTTGATCCTTGTCTTTGCTAAAGGTTTTGTCAAGATATCGGCTCTTTGAAAATCGATTAAAATTTTTCTAGTCGATGTCACCTTTCTCAACATGATCTCCTATGAAGTGATGTTGTATGTCAACATGCTTGCACTGGTATGTAAGATCGAGTTTTGGGTAATAGCTATGACACTATTACTATCACAAAAGATTGGTACATCTCTAGTGATAATGTTATAGTCCCTTAGCTATTGACTAATCCAGATGAGCCGTGAACAACAACTCCCACCGCCATATACTCGGCTTCAGTAGTAGAAGTAGCTACATAGGTTTGTTTCTTAGACAACCATGAAATCAGCTTACTTCCTAGAAATTGGCAAGTTCCGTAAGTAGATTTCATATCTATCTTACACCCACCAAAGTCTAAATGCGAGTATCCTCGACAACTCAAAATTATCATCACCTGGATACCACAAATTCTACATTTATTGTACCTTTCAGAAATTTGAGAATCTTCTTGGCTACCTCAAGATAACTCTTCTTTGGCTTTGCTTGAAATCGTGCACGACTCCCACCGCAAAAGATATGTCGTGTCTAGTAGCGTTAGGTATAATAATGAACCTATTAGACCTCGATACTCTGTTTGATCCGTGTCTTTCCCCTTGTCATCTGGATCCATTGAAAAGTTTGTCATCATAGGTATCTTAGCTTCTCGGCCGTACCTATTCCAAATTTTTCAATAAGATCTTTGCATATTTGACTTGATTTATGAATATTCCCTTTTTAGTCTCCTTGACTTGAAGTCCAAGAAAGTATGTCATTTCTCTCATCATGGACATTTCAAATCTGTTCTTCATGAGATGACTAAATTCTTCACATAAAGATATGTTAGTTGACCCAAAAATAATATCTTCAACATAAATCTAACTAATAAAAGATCATTACCAAACTCTTTTTAGAATAAAGTTCTATCAATTTTACCTTTTACAAAACCATTTTGAATTAAATAATCGTACAAAGTATCGGACCATGCTCTAGGTGCTTGTTTAAGTCCATATAGAGCTTTCCTCAATCTATAGACCTTATCTCCTTTGACAAAGCTTGAAGGTTGTTCTACATAAATTTCTTCACTAAGATTCCATTTAGAAAAGCCGACTTAACATCCATTTGAAAAATTATGAATCTTTTAAAAGCGGCATAGGCTAAGAACAATCTTATGGCCTCCAGACGAGCTCTTTGGTGCAAAGGTTTCATCATAATCAATTCCATCCGATTGTGAATAACCTTGAACAACTAGTCCGACTTTGTTTCGACCACAATATTCTTCTCATCTCTTTTGTTTTTAAAGACCCATTTAGTTCCAATGACTTTTTGATGATGAGGCCTTTCAACAAGCTCCCACACATCTTGTCTTTGAAACCGATTTAGTTCTTCTTGCATGACGTTAATCCGGTTGGAATCGATTAGAGCCTCATTAATAGACTTGGGTTCAAGTAATGACACATAACAATTGAACATACAATCTTGATTTAGTTGTGTCCTTGTCTGGACTCCAGATTCTAAATTTTCAATTATTTGTTCAGCCGGATGATAAGACATTACTTTCTTACCTTTGTCTTTTATTATGGATGAAGATTTGTCTTAAGTATCTATTTCAAATGATTCTGTGTTACCTTCGGATGCATCCTCTTGATCATCCGGTATATTGGTTGTCCGTCACCGATCTTGAAGAGCTTTCTGTGTTCTTTTTCTTTATTTGAATATGGTTTTTCTTCTTCATCTCAGATCCGATTCTTGTTCATAGAACCTCACAACCGATCTTTTGATGGTCATCTTGTTCATATCTTCGATATCTTTGTGATGTCATCTAGACTCAAAGGTAGATTCATCAAATACAACATGCGGTGTTTCTTCCACGCACAAGGTGTCTTATTAAAAACTCTGTATGCTTTGGATACGGATGAGTATCCTAAGAATATCACATCCGAAATCTTGGCATCAAAAGTTTTTAAATGAGATTTTCCATTGTTGTGAATGAAATATTTGCAACCAAATATATGAAAATATGAAATTTTGAGAGATCTTCCCTTCCAAATTTCAAAGGGGTTTTACATTTATTTTTAACAATCAAACTTATATTTTGGACAAAACAAGCAGTATTAATGACTTTTGCCCAAACTGTGAGGAGTGTTATACTCGAACAACATTGTCCTAACAGCCTTCTTTCAAAGTTCTGTTTCTCCTTTCAACAACTCCATTTTGCTGTGGTGTCCATGCGGTGACGTCTCATGAGCTATGTCATTCTCGGTCAATAGTTAGTAACAAGTTTATTAAGGAATTCAAGACCTTTATCACTTGATTTTAACAATACTTAGTCCTTTTTCATTTTGAATTCTTTTAAGAAATTCTGGAATCTTTATCATGGTCTCATTCTTCTTGTATAAGGAAATAACCCAAGTAAATCTTGAGAAATCATCTACAATTACCAAGGTATATTTTCTTCCACCTTTGAAGCTTAGAGGTGTAACTGGACCAAAAAGATCCATATGAAGAAGTTCCGTAATCCTTTCTCAAGAAGGACTATTTATTGTTTTAAAAGAAGTTTTGGTCTATTTTCCTTTTTGATAATCATCACAAATATGGTTCTTTGAAAATATTCTATCTGGGAGTCCTTTTACTATAGATTTCCTTACAATTTTGTTAAGAGTTTTGAAGTTTAAGTGACCAAGACGTTTATGCCATAGCCACTTAAGTCATCTAAACTCTTTGCAATAAGACAAGTATCCTTATGACAACTTTTAAAGTTAGCAACATAAATGTTACCTTGTCCGACTCCTGCTAATAGTATATTTTCATTGATACCATCTAACACATAACATGCATTATGAGTGAATTTAACACAAATTCCTTATCGCAAAATCGTGAGATGCAGAAACAAGTTATGCTTTAACCCTTCAACATAATAGACCTCGGCCGACTTGAATATCTCCAATCATCAACGTTCCAACTCATTTGGTTAACCCAAAATTGTTGTCTCCGAACATGACTCTTGGTCCATCTATAGACCGATAGTTAGAAAGTAGACGTTTCTCATAGGTCATATGCTTTGAACAACCGCCGTCAATGTACTGCATTTACCTCAAGAATATCTCGCCCATTCTACTATTCTTCTGTCTTCCCGCAATCACAGATTTAGATTTTAGGTACCCTTTGTATCTTGGGTCCTTTCTAGTTAAGTTGATGCTTTGGAATCCAGATCAATATTCCTTAAAACCATTGATTGAAGTTTGCAACCATATTCTGTCTACTAATATAAGACTCTCAAGATCAATCTTATTTAGCCGATCTCTTGTGATTGTCTTATATTGTGGTAAGAATGGATATGACTTGCTCCTTCCATCAAAACTATTATATCTAGAATAAAACCTTGACTTAGTTTTTGGCTTTGTCTTTGAAACATTTCTCCTCGTTTGTGTTTTCTTTACGTAAATATCAGGTGAGGTGATTTGTTCCTTAGGTTTCCAAGGACCAAATCTAGTCTCTTCCTTAGGTTCGATAGCTTTGACGAAAATTCTTGGTTTTATAGAATCATCCTTTTTATTCCTATCAAAACCCAAATCTGTCTTATCATTAGACTTACGTGAAGTATCTTGAAGATCTTATCTATTGTGGATCGAGTGTTATTAAGAAGTCCTAACTTGAGATTTAACTCTCTGTTAGTTCTTTTATAACTCTCATTCTCTCGAACATATACTTGAAAATTTTATTTTTAAAGTATTCAATTCTTCACTATTCCTAGTTTGAGCAGGATACTAATGATAGTCTTAGTCCGACATTCCCCTTGAATGAACAATTTAATTCTTCACTATTCCTAGTTTGACTGACTTTGGTTAGATTAAGAATTTGATCCTTTAAACTAAAATTTTCAGTCTCTATCTGTTTATATGCGAGATAGAGCGGCTTCCAAATCCTTCGTAAGTTTATTTATAAGACTCGGATCTCGATTCGAGATAGGTTCTCACAATCATTATCCGAAGAAGAGTAATAGTTTACCTCCTTAGCCATCGACATATATCATCGTCTGATCCAAATCCAGATAAAGATGAGGATGATGATGCCTCTTGAACTTCTTCTTTTTCAGCTAGAAGTGCTCTCTGCTCTGCATATCTTCTATCTCGTTTCTTCCTCTTTTCTTCTCTTTCTCTTGGAGTAAGTTGAGGACAATCATAGCTGTAATGACCGGGTTTGTTGCAAGTGTAACAAATATCTCCTCTATTTGTTTTTGGACTATTATCTCCTCTTCTCGACCGGTGACTTGAATCTTCTTGATTGATCCTTTCTTTTGTCATTATCTGAATTCTTCTCTTCTCTGTCGACTTGTAATTTCTCCGACTTGATTAATCCCTTTTGTTCCTTTTGTACTTCATCTTAAGCCTCTCATATCATTTCATTAAGAGTGTCATTTCTTCTTTGATTGATAAATATGATGCCTTGGATACTTTTTCAGACTCCTCTTGATGAAGAAATGCAATCTGTCTTTCCGTAAGTTGATGACTCGGCTTCTTCTTCATCTTCAATTTGAATATCATATTTCGGTGCTTTAAGATGTGAAAATAAGGTATGATGAGAGATTGAGGACACATTACTGAGTTGCTTTGAGAATATTGGCCTTTTCTCTCCATCTTTTACTCAGAGATATGAGAATATTGTTATTGATCTCCTTCTCTGTGTAGGTCTTTCCCAAATCGTAGCCTTGTTGAGAAGATTTGTCAACTGACATCCAGGTTGGTCAACAGCTTTCACCTTCCTTCATCTTGAAAGTATTAAATGCATACAATAATCGATCAGTAACTTATTTTCTTTTACTTGGTCAGATCCTTCACACACATTAGCCAATGTATCCCACATCTCCTTTGCAGCTTTGCATCTTTTAACTTTTTCGATCCAATCTTTACCGAGCGTCTCAATAATCACAGCTTCTTGCTACTTGATCTAGGTTGTGATCTTCCTTTCGTCATTTGTCAAATCAACACTTTTCTTTTCTTACCTAACCCTTGTTTCAAGTTCTGTTCCATCACTTGTACCTCCATGATAGAATTTTATAGGACCTTCCTCTAGAACTTCCTCCATTCGATCATAAATTGCTTTCGATGATTTTTCATTCTAAATTTCCAATAATCATACTCTTCAATGGAAAATTCCGGTAGGATCCTGGTTTTCTTACTCTTGATAGTTGACATAGTGAATCAAGAAACTCAACAAAGACTTATTAGCAATGTTAGTGAATCAAAATAGAGAAAATGATCTAAACACAATTTCGTAAACTTTAAGACCACAATTATATCGAAACAACTTAATACCGCTCCGATACCACTTGTTGGTCCATCGATTGAGTTGATTTTAGAAGATTGAATGTCCCTCTAATGATAATCTAGAAGGGGGTGAATAGATTATTTAAACATTTTCAAATTTAGATTATCCACCAACTTCCAAATCAGAGTTATTCAAATGAAACGAAATTTTATACTCAATCAATAAGGATCTAAAGCGTTACGAAATCTTGTTTAATCAAAATGTAAGTAATAGCAAGTATTAAAAAGCGAAAGAAAGAACACCAAATTTATAGTGGTTCGGATCGAAAGATCCTACTTCCACTCTCCTCCTTCAACTTGAAGAAGGGCTTTGACTTACTTACTTCCTTTCTTCCTTACTTACTTATAGTGCGAATCTTCACCCTTACAATGTTTTCTTTCTAACTTCTAGAATTTAATGGCTTGAAAATATATGTGAGAAGTGTTCTACAAATACTATGAACTATGAACGTGAAGAACGTTCGTGAATGTGATTACAATTTTTGTGAGTGCTAATTGTGCTTAGAGAAAATGCTTGTGAATTATTGAGATTGCAAATGTTATTCTATTCTAATTTTTAGATCTATTTATGGAGAAGCTGTTCTTTGGCGGTTGTAACTTCCTTGCTTGATTCTTCTCTTGTTAGTTATAACCCACTAACTAAATTCTATAATTCCTTCTTGGTTAGTTGTAATCGCTTCTTGAAATTACTTGATTATTCTAACACTTGAACCCCATTTTTATTCGTCTTCGACATGGTCCACTTCGCCTGCGTGTCTTGGTCTTCGGCCTTGGTGACTGCCCATTGCCTTTTCAATAGTCTTGACCTCATCTCGACTCGATTGGAAGTACTAATCCGGTAAGTGGTATGAAGACCAACCGCAAATATCGAACCCAAAGGAGTAAGTATGCAAGCGAGACCACTAAGGATACAAGTTCTAAATGACTAATGTTGCAAGGATGGGTTTAGGACTAAATTCTACAAAAATATGGCAAGAATAAAAATCTAAAACTAATGCAAGCAATTAATCAAACACTTAAAATGCAATATCAAATAAGCTAAATCAAACGGGGAATGGGGTGCAAGGGATAATCTCCATCAAGGAATCCATGATTAACAAGCTATGATTGTATCCAAATGCAAATCAATCAAATTAGAAAGCATAAACCATCATGAAATTAATCACTCCATTAAAATCACAATGCCTAATGTGAGTATTATTAGTCCTTCCAATCTCTCAATGTAGAAGTCCCCAATTCATACAATCATGCAAAATTATAACCCGATTAACACCTAATCACGTTAGCTCGACTCTCGCTTATTGCTAGGGTGATCAACCATTAATCTAAAGAGACAATTTTGCATGAAGCACAATTAAGAATCACAATTAGGAAGCAACTTAATTCAATTGATCACAATCATCAATAATCATAGCATGAGGCAATCACATCATCCCCAATTTCAATTATCCCATGAACAAAGCTATTAGTGATAGGCTTAAAAGCCAACACTCACCCTTCAAGTGTAAAGGAATCGTGTAGCTAGTAAGTTACCCGGTTAAATTATCGATCCACGGAAATCAAGTGTGAGATAGCCCTAAATTTACTAATTTATTTGTAATTGTAGCACAATTCATATACTAGGATGGACCAAGCTACGATTAATAAAATCAAATAACTAAATTACTAACAACTATATGCAATCAATAATAAAGACGTGCACGGGTGCTTACCAACAAATGGATATCAATCATGCAATGAATTCAAATGAGTATTTATCATGTCAATCAATTAATAAGAGCAAACTTTTAATCAAACAATAATTCCGTCGGGTAAGCCTAGGAATTACGCTACGGTTTAAGCTCGAATGTTTGAGAGGAATAAGTCACCCTTTCCTCCCGGGCTAGAGCACGAGTCAATAGGTTCCCCTAGCGTGTCTCCCCTTCGATACTAAGGCACCTTACCTATGGTCTCTTCACTAATCACCCGACTACTAATCTAAGCAATTAATGTGGAGTTGATGTATTTCTAATGGAATTAACCAAGTCTCCTTGCATTAACCCAATATTAACTCTAATTACGCAATTAATTCCCTCACCCAAATGAGTTATCTAAATACCCAAGTCTCCTTGCGATAATTACACTACTATGCATGGAATTAGAAACTAATTAAATAAATAAATCAATCATACCTCATTAATCCAATCAATTAATCAACAATCAAAATCACCCATAAGAATTCCTCACAAAATCAATCACCCATATGCATCAAAACACCATAGCACTAGAAATTTAGTTGATCATAATGAAAGAAAATGAATCCATGAAATTAATTGAATTACCAAATGTCATAACAAGAAATTGAATCAAGAAAACTGAAATTAAAGGAAGAATATCACCTAAATGGCATCCAAGCATAAAAGAAAACAACCAACGATCGTCTAAATTAAGAAAGAAAATCGAAACCCTAGCTATGTGTGTGTGAAAGTGTGTGTTCTTGATCTTCTTCTCCATAAACTGTCCAAGAACCACGAAAATCGTGTATTTCCACGTATATATATGTATATAACCGTCTTGCCACGTGTCACGCTCGGATTGGACAAAAAAACAACAATTTCCAAAAACACGTCCCTCGACCGGGGGCTGACCCTCGACTCGGGGTGTGCGCATCCCTCGGCTCGGGGGCTCACCCTCGACTCGGGGGATCTTCAAAATCCAGTTTTTAGTTTTGGCTTGAGCCTCGACTCGAGGCTTCCCATGCTCGACCTTAGGTCGAGCCCAGAAATTTTCTCGGGCCGTTATGCACCTCCGACCCCGTTTTCGCCCTACACATTCGTCTCGTCGCCATATGAATCCCGGTACTTTCCGTTTCGTCAAATTCCACCGAAAACTCGAAAACGAGACAAAAACCGATCAAAATGCATCGATAATACATTTAAGCATAAGAAGTGATACTCTATACTTTTAAGCTTAAACGGTAATACTTTTCATCATTTTATGCATTTAAATCCCTCAAAACTCATGCAATAATTCACCCTAATCAACTCCCCAAACTTAAAGTGTTGCTCGTCCCGAGCAACAGAACAAATAAGCACAAAGGGTGAATTGATTGCAACTATGTAACATGGCACAAAGAATGAAATTTGGACAATCAAACTCATTAGTGAATATAAGTTTTCAATGTTACTCTCAACAAACACTCAAAAATGTCATGCGTTGATAATATGCAAATACAAATACTTTCTCAATGCTCCTCCCAAGAAGTGTATCTCTCATCACTCAAGTGTATAAGAACAATTAAGCACTCATTCATCAAATCACAACTATACACACCATAGGCTTGCCACAAGACTCAATCTCAATCGATATTTTGTGTATCAATTATGAATCAAAGAGGTCTTTTCAAGAGGTTGTAATGAAGGCTCTTTGGATGAGGTAGGTAAATTTGGAAATAGTGACTCAATGTTAGTAGAGCAATGAATGTTGATCAAATAATGCAATGCAATTTACACATCATCTCAACAAACACATCTACTTTTTTCATTTTCTTCCTTTTCACCGAACATTCACCACCAAACTCCTTTTGAGACTTTCTTTGCATTCAAGCTCAAATTGAATTTTTCTTTTCTTGATTTTTCATTTTTTTTTCATACTTCAATTTTTCATTTTCCTCTTTTTATTCATCTCAACATACTTATCCAATCATACCACCACAATTTTTCAACTTCACTTCACCATTCATTTGTTAACAATCATGCTCTATTCAACATATGGGAACAAAGGCTCATAAGGAAAGGCAAAAATGACTTAATTTCACAAGCTTACCAAAGAATAAGGCTTTAAGGCACAAATTGGCTTACTAGGGAAATCAATGACATTGGTGGAGTAAAATTTGGCTAAGTGGCTTATCAAATCAAACATGGCCTCAAATCATCTTCATAGATCCACACAAAACTCAACTTCAACAAGTCTATAGGCAAGTTCTAGCATGCAAGATTGCAATTGATGCACTAAACAAGGAATCAAACCGTTTTCATGCACGATTTAAAAGGCTCAAAAGCTCACGGGCTTAAAATTAGCAAAGAGAAAGCATCCTTCATCACACTCATCATCACGAGACAACTTCTCATGCTAGAATTAAGCAACAAATCAACTCATCAACACATCACAAGTTTATCATGTCCATCAATAAAAGCAAATATGCCACGTACATATCTCCAAGCACAACACCTCATCAAATTCACATAAAATAGACTAAAAGATAAAAATGAAATCCACATTTAATCTCAATATTCAAAAAAATTTCACACAATTTTCTCATTATGAATGAGAGGCAAATTGGTGCAACAAGCATTGCTAACTAACACTTTCAAACTTTTCATTGCAAAGCAATTAAAAGTTTGGCAAAGGTAGTTAGCTATGTGAAGTTGCACACAACTACCCACTAGGAAATCCAAATGAGCACATAATAAAAAGAAAGGAAGAAACAAGGCATATCTCCCCAAACTTAGACAAGTCTAAGTCTAGAGAAGGTGTGGTACCGTAAGGTCTTCAAACTTGTAGCACACCAAGCCTCACTTGCACACCTCGATCTCCTACAAGAAACACAAAAATAAATCACACACACTTATTGAAAGCAATCAATAAATAACTAAAAAAATAAAGGCAAGAAAAACGATGGGTTGCCTCCCATCTAGCGCTAGTGTTAACGTCCTATGCCGGACGGAGCTTGAGGCGCTCAACTTTCCTCAAGGAATAGCATATTCACTTCACCCACTTCAATGGAGGATGAAGCATGATGATGTTTCCCTCTCTTGTTTCTTCTCTTCTTCTTATCAAACCAATCCTTCTCCTCCTCCACTTTCTTTCCTAGCACACAAAGAGAATTATCATTAGCAACATTACACTTGCTTAAGTCATGGAAATCATTAATAAAATGAGAGATAGAGAGAATCAAATGTATGGAGCTAATTTTTGGTGGATCCTTCATGTTCATGGAGAATGAAATTTCTTCATCATCCACTTTGAGCTTGATCTTCCTCCTTCACATCAATTGTAGCTCCACTAGTAGCGAAAAATGGTCTCCCAAGGATCAAGGGGATATTAGGGTCCTCCTCCATCTCCATCACCACAAAGTCCGCATGGAAGCTAAATTTGTCCACCTTCACCACCACATCTTCTACAACTCCTTTTGGATGAACGAATGATCAATCGGCTAGTTGTAGGGCCATGTGGGTTGGTTTGAGATCACCGAGCTTCACACGTTCATAGATAGATAATGGCATCAAATTAATGCTAGCTCCAAGGTCACAAAGAGCCTTCTTCTTCTCACCATTACCCAACTCACACATCAATGTGAAGCTTCCCGGATCCTTCAATTTTTGAGGTAGACTCTTTTGAATAAGAGCACTACATTCCATAAATAGACTCACCATCTCCACTTCATCATTCTTTCTCTTCTTGGTGATCAACTCTTTGAAGAATTTAGCATAAGTAGGCATTTCCTCAAGAGCATCCATCAAAGGTACATTGACATTCACTTTCTTGAAAATTTCCAAGAACTTGAAAATTTCTCATCAAGCTTTTGTTTCATTAACCTTTGTGGATATGGTTGTGGGACATAAGTCTTGGGTACCCCCATGCATCACATTCAACGTTAGCACCTTCAAGCTCTTTCCTCTCTTTCTCTTTCCTCAACTCTCTTGCCTTCTTCCACTTGGGAATTCTCTTAACTTTCTTCTCTTCTTTCAACTCTTCTTTCTCTTCACCACCAACTACCTTCTCATCTTCAACATCAACTTCCTTCTCAACTTTGTCCTCATCTTCCTCCACCGGCATGCTTGACCCTTCATAATGAGTACCACTCCAAAGTTTAATTGCCATACAATGCTCTTTCGGGTTCACTTTTGTAGTAGAAGGTAGTTTTCCTTTTGATTTCCTCCACTTGAAGAAGCAACTTGACCAATTTGGAACTCTAGGTTCTTGGCTTGATTGGCAAAAGAACTCACAATACTCTCCATCTTCTCCATCTTTTGAATTTGGGCTCCCATGAAACTTGTTAGCAAATCCTCAAGGCTTGGCTTTCGCTCATTGTTAGGTACACGAGCACCGGATCAATTCCCGGAGGCAATGTAAGAGCGGCTTTTCGGTTTGAGTATGATAAATTCTCATGCCTTCTAAAGTTGGGATTATATGGAGGGTTGTTTGAGGGATATAGATGTGACTGAGAGACTTGATTTTGGAAATTTTGTGGAGGATTGTTTGGATATCGATTTTGGTAATTTTGGGGAGGGGCTTGGTTAGGAAATTGGTTACCTTGAAAATTTCCATGAGGATATGATGGTCTTACCATATAGCTTACCTCTTCCACATGATTAGCCATTTGAGGAACTTCGTTTCCACCCCCATTCCGCTTCTCATGCCACCTTCTACTATCCCATCCACTTTTGTGGCCAACTTTTGAACCACATCCACTAGCACCTTCAACGTCTCATTCTCTTCTACTTGAGCAATCTTGAAGTGACCCCTTCTCTCGGTTGGCCAACTTGCGGTGTTGCAAGCTATGTTCTCAATCAACTCTTTAGCTTCTCTTCCGGACTTGTCAAAAAGTGATCCACCCGCACTTGAGTCTAGAATTCTCCGAGATGGTGGATCAAGCCCATAATTGAAGAAACTCACTATTTGCTCATCTACAAAACCATGTTGAGGGCACTTCCGAAGTAAGCTATTAAATCTCTCCCACGCTTCATGCATATTCTCCCCCTCCATTTGATGGAATTGAGCAATCAACGTCTTGCATTGGAGAGTCATGGAAGGTGGGAAGAATTTCAGTAGGAATTTCTTGCTTAACTCTTCCCAAGAACCCAAGCTATCTCGTGGTAGAGAGGTAATCTAATCCTTAGCTCGATCTCTCAAAGTAAATGTAAAGAGACGAGCTCTCCATGCATCCTAAGTCACTCCATTTATCTTCATCAGATCGGCATACTCAAGGAATTGAGCAATATGACGATTCGGGTCCTCCTTGGGATCTCCACCGAATTGCTTGCTTTGGAGAATGTGCAGCAAAGCTGGCTTGATTTCGAAATTGTTAGCCATCAATGGTGGACGAGCTATCCCATCATAGTGGATTTGGACTGAGGCTCAAAATATTCCCTGATTGGCCTTTCCCTCGGATTCTCTCTTTGATTCTCTCTCCGATTTTCTTTTCCATTCTCCCTTCTATCAATCACATCTTCATTATTATTCTCCATTTCCAGTTCTCTCTCTTGCTCGAGCTTGAGCCCTTCGACGATTTCAGTTTCTCCTTGCGGTGCCTTTGATGTCCAAGTTCAAGGGAATTGGTTCAATACCCCTTGATCTTGTGTTCATACACACCTAGAAAATAACCAAGTATCAAATTCTCACAAGGCAAGCAAAAACAAGATAAATGGCACTATCAACTACTTTCAACTTTCAATCTAAGTTATCTCAAACACCGATTTCCCGCAACGGCGCCAAAAACTTGATAGGCTTAAAAGCCAACACTCACCCTTCAAGTGTAAAGGGATCGTGTAGCTAGTAAGTTACCCGGTTAAATTATCGATCCATGGAAATCAAGTGTGAGATAGCCCTAAATTTACTAATTTATTTGTAATTGTAGCACCATTCATATACTAGGATGGATAAGATTTAAGCTACGATTAATAAAATCAAATAACTAAATTACTAACATCTAGATGCAATCAATAATAAAGATGTGCTCGGGTGCTTATCAACAAATGGATATCAATCATGCAATGAATTCAAATGAGTATTTATCATATCAATAAATTAATAAGAGCAAATTTTTAATCAAACAATAATTTCGTCATCGGGTAAGCATAGGAATTACGCTACGGTTTAAGCTCGAAAGTTTGAGAGGAATAAGTCACCCTTTCCTCCCGGGCTAGAACACGAGTCAATAGGTTCCCCTAGCGTGTCTCCCCTTCGATACTAAGGCACCTTACCTATGGTCTCTTCACTAATCACCCGACTACTAATCTAAGCAATTAATGTGGAGTTGATGTATTTCTAATGGAATTAACCAAGTCTCCTTGCATTAACCCAATATTAACTCTAATTACCCAATTAATTCCCTCACCCAAATGAGTTATCTAAATACCCAAGTCTCCTTGCGATAATTACACAACTATGCATGAAATTAGAAACTAATTAAATAAATAAATCAATCAAACCTCATTAATCCAATCAATTAATCAACAATCAAAATCACCCATAAGAATTCCTCACAAAATCAATCACCCATATGCATCAAAACACCATAACACTAGAAATTTAGTTGATCATAATGAAAGAAAATGAATCCATGAAATTAATTGAATAACCAAATGTCATAACTAGAAATTGAATCAAGAAAACTGAAATTAAAGGAAGAATATCACCTAAATGACGTCCAAGCATAAAGAAAACAACCAATGATCGTCTAAATTAAGAAAGAAATCGAAACCCTAGCTATGTGTGTGTGAAAGTGTGTGTTCTTGATCTTCTTCTCCATAAACCGTCCAAGAACCCTAAAAATCGTGTATTTCTGCGTATATATATGTATATAACCGCCTTGCCACGTGTCACGCTCGGATTGGATAAAAACAACTATTTCTCAAAAACACGTCCCTCGACCCGGGGCTGACCCTCGACTTGGGGTGTGCGCATCCCTCAACTCGGGGCTCACCTCGACTCGGGGATTTTCAAAATCCAGTTTTTAGTTTTGGCTTGAGCCTCGACTCGAGGCTTCCCAAGCTCGACCCTAGGTCGAGCTCGTAGAATTTTCTCGGGCCGTTGTGCACCTCTGATTGGAGTGTATAGGGCAAGAGCTTTTAAGACCAATCGCAAAATATCGAACCCAAGAGAGAAAGTATGCAAACGAGGCCCTAAGGATATGAGTTCTAGGTGACTAGAGTTGCAATCACGGTTTTGGACTAAAATCAATACCAAATTAGCAAGAATTTAAAAGACTAAACTATGCAAGCAATATATCAAACACTTAGTATGCAATATCAAACAAGCTAAAATCAATGGGAGAATGGGGTGCAAGGGATAATCTCCATCAAGAAATCCATGATTAACAAGCTATAATTGTATCAAAATGCAAATCAATAGAATTAGAAAGCATAAACCATCATGAAATTAATCACTCAATTAAAATCACAATGCCTAATGTGAGCATTCTTAGTCTTTCCCATTTCTCAATGTAGAAATCCCCAATTCATACAATCATGCAAAATTGCAACCCGATTAACACCTAATCACGTTAGCTCAACTCTCGCCTATTGCTAGGGTGATCAACCATTAATCAAAAGAGATAATTTTCCATGAAGCACAATTAAGAATCACAATTAGGAAGCAATCTAATTCAATTGATCACAATCATCAACAATTATAGCATGAGGCAATCACTTCATCCCTAATTTCAATTATCCCAAGCACAAAGCTATTAGCCCATGGTGCTACAAGCAAAAGCCATGGGTAGAAAATCTAAGAAAGCAATTAAATCACAAATCAACACAAACAATGAATTAATGAGAGAAAAAGGTAAGAACATCACCAATTGATCTTCAATATACAAAAATAGGAATACTTGAGTCTTCTACAATCCTTGAATTATCCTTCTCCACTCTCAATTACAACTTGAATCTTCAATTTCAAATGATCAAAATGCTAATCTATGGATTACAAACTTTAATCTATACTAATTCTAACAATCTAGGGCAATTACAATGAAAATCAAGATACAAACTAAGAAATTCGCCTAAGGAACGACCTGAAACTGCTTCTAAACCGCTAGGATCAAAGTATGCTCTGTTTTGGCTTCAAATGGCTTAAAAACTGAATTTTTCGATTTTTGGGGTCCATCGACTCGAGCTTGAGGCCCTCGAGTCGAGGTCTGAAAGTCGCTAACATGCTTTCTTAATTTTTCACCTGCCTCGAGTCGAGCCCCGACCCTCGACTCGAGGGTCTTGCCTTTTTGATTAGGGTAAAATTGCTTGTGAGTTTGTATTTGTAGGTTTTAGGTGAACTTTGAGGAAAAATTGAGGACTATTAACATTGTCAAATCAAAGGATAACTTGAATGGTTGGAAAGAGGGTCGAGAGAGCTTCGCGTAGCAAAAGAATCACCCAAATCGGAGTTCGTACGCAGAAGATATGAGCGATTGAAGCGGAGGTGGCACACAGGAGAAGTGACTCGACCAGAGCTCAAGTGACTCGGCCGAGTGAAGACAGTGTTGCCCGAGTTGGCCAATTCCAGAAGATTTCTCACTCGGCCATGAACAATATGACTCGGCCGAGTGAGGTAATTTTGCCCGAGTCACTCTGCACCAAAAGAAGACACTCGGCCAAGCCAAGACAAGGCCACTCGGCCGAGTGGAACCCCAGGTGGCCGAGTGGGACCACCTGTGCGATTTTGAGTGAAATTTTGTCATTTTCGAGGCCCTTCTTTGCAAATTGGAGTTTGTAACTTTGCCCTCACTATAAATACTTTCCATTTCAGCTGATTGAGGGGGATTCCACACAACACACAATTAGATAGGAATTAGATAGGGAAATACATATAGTTTCACATAGTTGTAGGTGTTCTTCAATTTTCTTTTAATTTCTTGCAAATTAGTGATAGTTTTTCATTTAATCAAGTGTAGCAACACATTTAAGGTGATACCCACCAAAAATATTGATTTCCCTAGTGAGCCAATTTGAGCCTAAAATCCTTATTTATTTGGCAAGCTTGTGAAATTGAAACCATGTTGTCTATCCTTATGAGCCTTTTTGTCCCTATAATTAGTGGAGCATGAATTGTTGACAAAAGAATGGTGATTGAAAAGAAAAGTGTGGTGGTTTGATTTGCTAAGATTGAGGAGAGAAAAAGAATAAAAAGAGTTGAGAAAAATTGAATTGTGATGTGAAAGTGAAAATATGAGAATGAGAAGAAAGAAAAAAATTCAATTTTGAGCTTGAAAATGCAAGAAAGTCTCAAAAGAGTTTGGTGGTGAATTGTATTTGAATGGAAGAAAAAGGAAAGAAAGAGTGATGATTGTTGAGATTTGAGGAGAAATGTATTGGATTGTATAGTCAACTTTCATTTGCTCTACTAATTCTTGAGTTACTTGTCCTAAAATTCACCTACCATTCTCCAAAGAGCTTACATTACAACCTTTGAAAAAGCCCTCTTTGATTCATGTTTGAAGCATAAAAGAAATAATGGAGATTGAGTCTATTGGCAAGCCTATGGTGTTCATTTTTGTGGATTGATGATTGAGTGCTTATCATGCCTTTATACACTTGAGAGTGAGTGAAACACTCCATGGAAGGAGCATTGAGTTGAGCATTTGAGTTTGCAATTGTCAAAGCATGACATATTTTAGTGCTAGTTGATAGTTTGCATTGACACTTGTTTTCATTGAAGAGGTTTGATAGTCTTATTTCGTTCTTGTGCTCGTTGAACATAATTGCAATCAATTTCACCCTAATGTGCTTTATTGTCTTGTTGTTTGAGGACAAACAACGTCTTAAGATTGGGGGAATTTGATTAGGGTAAAATTGCATATGATTTGAATTCTTAATTATCTTAATTTGATGATGATTTATAGCTTAATTCACAATTAATTGTCAAATTGAATTTAATTGTTTGAGTTGGAGTTGTGAGTTTGTATTTGTAGGTTTTAGGCGAACTTTGAGGAAAACTTGAGGACTGTTAACATTATCAAATCAAAGGAGAACTTAAATGGTTGGAAAGAGGGTCGAGAGAACTTCAAGTAGAAAAAGAATCACCCAAATCGGAGTTCGTACGCAGAAGATATGAGCGATTGAAGCGGAGGTGGCACACGGGAGAAGTGACTCGACCGGAGCTCAAGTGACTCGGCCGAGTGAAGGCGGTGTTGCCCGAGTTGGCCAATTCCAAAGATTTCTCACTCGGCCATGAACAATATGACTCGGCCGAGTGAGGTAATTTTGCCCGAGTCACTCTGCACGGAAGAAGCCACTCGGCCAAGCCAAGATAAGGCCACTCGGCCGAGTGGAACCCCAGTGGCCGAGTGGGACCACCGCTTCGCGATTTTGAGTGAAATTTTGTCATTTTCGAGGCCCTTCTTTGCAAATTGGAGTTTGTAACTTTGCCCTCACTATAAATACTTCCCATTTCAGCTGATTGAGGGGATTCCACACAACACACAATTAGATAGGAATTAGATAGGGAAATACACATAGTTTCACATAGTTGTAGGTGTTCTTCAATTTCCTTTTAATTTCTTGCAAATTAGTGATAGATTTTCCTTTAATCAAGTGTAGCAACACATTTAAGGTGATACCCATCCTTATTCTCTTAATTCTAATGGTTTATTTCTTAATTAGCATGCTTCCTTCTCCTTTTATTTTCTTAATTTTCAGGGCTTTGTTATTTTGATCATGGTTGGCTAAAACTCTTATGTGCTTGGGTGTATTGACCCTTAGATGAGTTGATTTTGGTGATTTTATGATTGGGTGTTCATTTGTTGAGGTGATTACTTGTCTTAATGATGCTTTGCATGATTTAATTGCTTGGGTGAGCTTTGATCTTGTGATTGATTTAATTTTCTCAAGGATACTTGGTTTATTGAATTGATGCATAGGTGTTAGGTTTGCCCTTTGTGATTGAAGTCAATATTTGATTAACTCAAGGATACTTGGTTAATTAATTAGAACCTCATTATGAAACATTGATTACTTGTTGAATTGCTTGTAATTAGTGAGGGGTGAGAGTGTTGTCTCTCACATTCCTACATGCTTGATTGAATATTTTAGAACCTAGGCTTATCAAGTACGGTTTTATTTGAGTTATTTGTTGGTTATCCCTATGATCCCTCTTTGAATGAATACTTGATTGTTTTTGATCTGAAATTGACGAAGTTTTTGGTGATTTACACCCGAGCACCACTCTCTCCACTTGGTATTTAGTTGTTGATTGCTTAGTTTAATTTCTTGGCGAATTTGTTTGGTTTATTTGCCGATTTAAGTTTTTGCAATCCGGTTAGCCACTATAATTCTATCACAACGCTCGTTTTTAGGCTTCGCCGTTCTCCTAGTCCTTTGGGTTCGATATTTTGTTTGGTCGTAAAATACTTATCACTAGAAACTACACTACGATCACTTTTCCCCATCCCTCGACTCGAGGGTCCTCCTCGAGTCGAGACAGTGCTTTTTCAAAAATATCTTCCTACATTGATTACTTGTTGAATTGCTTGTAATTAGTGAGGGGGTGAGAGTGTTGTCTCTCACATTCCTACATGCTTGATTGAATATTTTAGAACCTAGGCTTATCAAGTACGGTTTTATTTGAGTTATTTGTTGGTTATCCCTATGATCCCTCTTTGAATGAATACTTGATTGTTTTTGATCTGAAATTGATGAGTTTTTGGTGATTTACACCCGAGCACCACTCTCTCCACTTGGTATTTAGTTGTTGATTGCTTAGTTTAATTTCTTGGCGAATTTGTTTGGTTTATTTGCTGATTTAAGTTTTTGCAATCCGGTTAGCCACTCTAATTCTATGACAACGCTGCTTTTTTAGGCTTCGCCGTTCTCCTAGTCCTTTGGGTTCGATATTTTGTTTGGTCGTAAAATACT
This sequence comes from Paraleonurus japonicus, assembly GCA_030762865.1. NCBI lineage: Eukaryota > Viridiplantae > Streptophyta > Magnoliopsida > Lamiales > Lamiaceae > Paraleonurus > Paraleonurus japonicus. The sequence goes on along the minus strand of CM061053.1, from coordinate 33,131,157 downwards.
TATCACTAGAAACTACACTACGATCACTTTTCCCCATCCCTCGACTCGAGGGTCCTCCCTCGAGTCGAGACAGCTGCTTTTTCAAAAATATCTTCCCTCCAAAGACTATCCTCGACTCAAGGTCCATGCCACCTCGACCACGGCTCGAGACTAGGGCTCCTTTTTCGAGCGGGGCTCCAGCCCCGACCCTCGCTTTCATTCGATATATTCGTCTCTTCATTCTAAGAACACCGGTACTCTCGGTTTGGCAAAATTCCACCGAATTACCTTCAAAATGGATGAAAAACATAAAAACTCACGAAGTAATACTTTTAGGCAAATAAGTGATACTTTACATATTTATGCACACAAATCAACACTTTGATCACTTTTTGCACTCAAATAAGCCCTAAAAACATGCATCAATTCACTCCAATCATACCCCCAAACTTGAAGTGTTGCTCGTCCTCGAGCAATGTAGAAACTAAGAACAAAGGAGTGAATTGATTGCAATTATGTCACATGGCACTATTGACGAAGTAGAAGACAATCGAACTCATCAATGATCATTTGTATCAATGCAACTATCCACTAGCAATCAAAATGAATCATGCTCAAACAAATGCTCAATCAAACACTTAATACATTGCTCCTTCCATGGAGTGTTTCACTCTTCACTCAAGTGTATCAAGGTATATTGCACTCATTCATCAAATTCTCAAATAAGTACACCATATGCTTGCCAAAAGACTTAATCTCAATCAAAATCATTTGTGATCAATCAAGAATCAAAGAGGTCTTTCTCTAGGTTGTAATGTAGGCTCTTTGGAAAGGTGGGATGTATTTGAATAAGAGTGACTAAGTAGTAAAGACTTGAATGTAAGCTAATCAATACAAAACACATCTCTTCAAACTTTTCATCAACTCTCCTTCAAGCAATTAGAGTTCAATCACCACACTTCTCTTGAGCTTTCTTTTTCACTTAAGCTAACAAATTGAATATCTCTTTCATTCACTTCATACATTTTTCTTCACAATTCAATTTTTCCTCTCAACCCTTTTTCTTCTTTTTTTTTTTTCAAGAATCATCACTTAGCACATCATTTTCCACCACACTTAGCATGCGAATCACCATCATTAGCCAACAATTCAAGCTCTACTAATCATAGGATAATAAGGCTCATAAAAATAGGCAAATGGTTTCAATCTCACTTGGCTTGCCAAAGAATATGGAAAATAAGACTCAACATGGCTCACTAAGGAAATCAAATGTATTTGGTGGGGAAAAATTTGGCAAAGTGACTCATCATTCCAAACATGGCCTCTTATCACTTTCAAGACATCACATAAAGATCAATATCAACAAGTCTAGTGGCAAGTTCTACCATACAAATCCATGAATGATGCACTCACAAAGAAATCATGTCAACCGTATAAAATGTATGATTATTAAGGCACAAAAGCTCACGGGCTTAAATTGAGCAATGAATCAAGCATTATCAATCACATCCATCTTTACACAATCAATCAAGAATGCTAGCTTCAAGCCACAAATCAACTCATGATCAAATCAAAATCCAATATGTCTTGCAAATCAAGCACAAGTGCTCATGTACATAAATCCAAGCATACTCACTACATCAAGAATGATACTCAAAGATATGACAATAAATCCACAATGAAACTCAAAATCAAAGAATAAGGAATCCAAAGGATCATCAAGCTCAATAAGATCAAGAGAATAAAAATCATCATCAAAATTATTAAGTAATCCAAATCATCACATCATCAAGTTCACCAACAAGAAGTGCAAACATCATCAAGAATACAATAATAAACAAACACCTCCCCCAAACTTAGACAAGTCTAAGTTTGAAAGGAAGTGTTTTACCCATAAGCCTTCAATCTTCATCTTCCTTTAAGCATCCTAGAGCTCCTCAAATTCCTAGCAATTCATCTCACCTACAAGGATCACAAAACCCAAATTATTCAAAGCAACACTACAAAACAACAAAAACAACAAAGCAAAAAGAATGGGTTGCCTCCCATCAAGCGCTAGGTTTAACGTCCTTTTGCCGGAAGGAACTCCAAGAGTTCATACTTCCCTTTCTTTGTCAATGTGGAGATCATCCTTGAGCCTCACTAGATGTTCTTTTGCAAAGAGGCAACATCCCCACTTATCCTCTAGGAGTAGCTTCCCTCCTTCTTTGATTTCTTTCACCGTAAGCACTTCCTTGGGCCTTTCGACTCCAAGTAGCCGACTCCAATTTGATTCGCTCCATACCACTTGATCTCCTACTTCAAAGCTTTCTTCCTTTTTCACAAGTGGCGACATCTTCTCCATTAACACCCCCAAACTTGAACCAAGTTCAAGTTTAGTCGAATCTTTCTCACATTCTTCCTTCTCTTTCTCACCGGGGTCCAACAAAGGCTCCATAATAGCTTTCTCTTTTCTAGAATCATCAATAGAAACACAAGACTTGTTAGAAATGATTTTACAAGAGGGAAGAAAATGCTCATTAACTAAAGGATTAGTAGAAGTAATAGGTGTAGAAACTTCCCTTTTAATGGAAGGGCAAACATCAACAATCTCTATGTAACCACACGTCTTCTTCTCCACATTGCTTTGAGCAACCTCTTCCTCATGAACTCTTGTAAACGTCACTTCCTCTCCATTTGAGCTTAACTTAAGCTCTCCTTTCTCCACATTAATCATCGCTTTGCCCGTGGCAAGGAAAGGTCGACCAAGTATGATCGGTGCCTCAAGCTCCTCCTTCATATCTAATACAATGAAGTCCACCGGGAATATGAGCTTGCCAACCCCTACCAACACATCTTCAATGATCCCAAATGGATGAGTGTATGATTGGTCCGCTAGTTGAAGATTAATGTTTGTAGGAGTCACCTCCCCTAGCTCCAATGTCTTGAACACGGACAATGGCATCACATTTATACTAGCTCCGAGGTCACACAAGCCTTGAATGTTCTCATTCTCTCCAATCTCACATAGGATAATGAAGCTTCCGGGATCCTTTCTCTTTTGTGGCAAGTGTCTCTCCAAGATTCCTTGCATTCCTCCACTAGCTTGATCATTTCCTTCTCATCCCAACTCCTCTTCATGGACATAATCTCTCTCAAGAACTTCTTGTAGTGTGGAATTTGTTCAAGGGCCTCCAAAAGTGGAATATCGAAATGCAAATTCTTGAAAATTTCTAGAAACTTACCAAACTCTTCATCAAGTTTCTTCCTCTCTAATCTCTTGGGAAACGGAACCGGATTAGCCTTCATTGGAATTCCCCATTCATTCTTGATCTCTTCCTTCTTCTTTGCATCTCTCTTTGCTTTCACATCTTCACTTATCTTCCTTTCCTCAACCACTCTTTCATGACTCACTTCTTCCTCATTCACCACCTCTTCTTCAAGCTCCCTTCTTTGAGCATTTTCGGGTCTTCATAGCTAGTACCACTCCTTAGCTTGATTGCACTACAAAATTCCTTAGGATTCGGCTCGGTAGTAGATGGATACTTTCCTTTGTTTTGGAGATGGTCCACCGTGGACGAGAGCTTTCTAACCGTAGTAGCAAGTTGCCCTACTTGATGCTCGATCGTCTTTAAACGAGTGTCCATTTGCTTGCCTAGGTCATCAAGCCTTGAGTCATTAGCTTCCAACTTCTTCACTATCAACCCCAAAATCTCTTCCGTGGTAGCCTTTCCTTCATTGTTCGGAGCCTTGGCACCCGGATCAAATCCGGGAGGAAATTGAACGGTGGCTCTAGGATTGGCATATGAAAAATTTTCGTGTCTCCTCCATGTATTCCCATTAAATTGAGGTTGAGGTTGAGATTGGTAGCTTCCCCGTGACCTATTTTGGTAAGGCATTTGGTAGTGCCTTCCTCCTTGATAATTTCCTTGAAAATTTCCTCCTTGATAGCCTCCTTGGAATGGAGACCTACCCATGTAGCTAACTTCTTCCACCGGCATCGGACTACCACTTATATAAACATGAGAAACGGATGGGCTAACACTTGCTTGGCCTTGTGAAGTAGTAAGAGCTCCCAAACGGCCATCATAGTCATCATCATGCTCTTCATAGACTCGATCTCATCAACTTGTGACACCCTATGGTGTGCTCCCGATTCACCGACACTTGAAATGAGTCTTGGGCTATGTTCTCTATTATTTCATTCATTTGCCCAACGGTTTTAGACCAAATCGATCCATTCGCACAAGCATTCAAGAACGACCTATCCCCATTCGTCAAACTATTGCAAAAGTACATAATGGTTTGTTCCTCCGGAAAACCGTGGTTGAGGACTATTGATAAGTAACATGCCATACCTCTCCCATGCCTCGTATGGTCTCCCCATTCTTTTGGCGGAAGTGGGAGATTGCCTCCTTAGCTTGAATGGTCTTGGACGGTGGGTAGAACTTCATTAAAAATCTCTTGGACAAATCTTCCCATGTACGGACGGTCTCGGACGGTAATAAATTAAGTCATGCTTTAGCTCTCCCTTTCAATGTAAAGGCAAAGAGCCTCAACTTCTTCGCATCTTCGGGTACCCCGTTGTACTTCGTAGTGTCGGCAATCTCAAGAAATTGTGCCATATGTTGATGTGGGCACTTATTTTCATCCTTGCCTTCAAATTGCTTCTCCCTAAGCATTCGCACTAGAGCGGGACTTATCTTAAAGTTATTAGCATCTATCCTCGGCCTTGCTATCCCGTCATAGTGCTCTCTAAGTTGTGGCTCAAAAATTCTCTCAAAGGCCTCCCTTAAGGTGGTGGCTCATTCACGGGTTGTGGTTGGGCATTTGGTATGTGAGGCGGCTCATGATATCGTGGCTCTTGGTTGTACGACATATGGGGATAGTATGGTGGAAATTGTTGTGGATGAGGTGGATAGTAGGGATATTGATGAGCTTGTGGAGGGTAAGGATATGGATTTTGGTAGGGATAATTTTGTGGTGGCATCCCTTGAGGGAAAGGGCCAACTTGAGCATGGAAATGGTTCCCATTACCTCCATGTTTTACTCCTTCTCCTTGTCCATGTACCTCCTCAACTTGAGGTTCACCCACTATTCTCTCCTCATTTCTTTGATCTTCTCCTTCCATAACTTCCCTTCTTTTTCTCACACGATTCCTTCTCAAAGTAGCCTCAATCTCCGGATTTAGTGGCAAGGGTGGAATACCACTAGACCTTGTTAGCATGCACCTACAATGCCACAAATCCAAGTATCAAATTCAAACAAAACACAATCAACAAAAACAAAAACAAAAGCAACAAATAACCACTTCAAACAATCCTTAAGTCTCACTTATAGACGCAAAAACTAACTCCCCGACAACGGCGCTATTTGATTGGAGTGTATAGGGCAAGAGCTTTTAAGACCAATCGCAAAATATCTAACCCAAGGGAGAAAGTATGCAAATGAGGCCCTAAGGATATGCGTTCTAGGTGACTAGAGTTGCAATCACGGTTTTGGACTAAAATCAATACCAAATTAGCAAGAATTTAAAAGACTAAACTATGCAAGCAATATATCAAACACTTAGTATGCAATATCAAACAAGCTAAAATCAAAGGGAGAATGGGCTGCAAGGGATAATCTCCATCAAGGAATCCATGATTAACAAGCTATAATTGTATCAAAATGCAAATCAATAGAATTAGAAAGCATAAACCATCATGAAATTAATCACTCCATTAAAATCACAATGCCTAATGTGAGCATTCTTAGTCTTTCCCATTTCTCAACGTAGAAATCCCCAATTCATACAATCATGCAAAATTGCAACCCGATTAACACCTAATCACGTTAGCTCAACTCTTGCCTATTACTAGGGTGATCAACCATTAATCAAAAGAGACAATTTTCCATGAAGCACAATTAAGAATCAAAATTAGGAAGCAATCTAATTCAATTGATCACAAACATCAACAATTATAGCATGAGGCAATCACTTCATCCCTAATTTCAATTATCCCAAGCACAAAGCTATTAGCCCATGGTGCTACAAGCAAAAGCCATGGGTAGAAAATCTAAGAAAGCAATTAAATCACAAATCAATACAAATAATGAATTAAAGAGAGAAAAAGGTAAGAACATCACCAATTGATCTTCAATATACAAAAATAAGAATGCTTCGAGTCTTCTACAATCCTTGAATTATCCTTCTCCACTCTCAATTACAACTTGAATCTTCAATTTCAAATGATCAAAATGCTAATCTATGGATTACAAACTTGAATCTATACTAATTCTAACAATCTAGGGCAATTACAATGGAAATCAAGCTACAAACTAAGAAATTCGCCTAAGGAACCACCTGAAACCGCTTCTAAATCGCTAGGATCAAAGTATGCTCTATTTTGGCTTCAATCGCTTAAAAACTGAATTTTCCGATTTTTGGGGTCCTTTGACTCGAGCTTGAGGCCCTCGAGTCGAGGTCGAGAGTCGCTAACACGCTTTCTTAATTTTTCACCTGCCTCGAGTCAAGGCTCAGCCCTCGACTCGAGGGTCTTGCCTTTTCTCCATCCCTCGAGTCGAGACACTGCTTTTTCAAAATTATCTTACCTCCAAGACTATCCTCGACTCGAGGTCCATGCCACCTCGACCCTAGCTCGAGACCAGGGCTCTTTTCGAGCGGGCTCCGGCCCCGACCCCGCTGGTCCGATATGTTCGTCTCTTCATTCTAAGAACACCGGTACTCTCGGCTTGGCAAAATTCCACCGAATTACCTTCAAAATGGACGAAAAACATCAAAAACTCACCAAGTAATACTTTTAGGCAAATAAGTGATACTCTACACATTTATGCACAAAAATCAACACTTTGATCACTTTTGCACTCAAATAAGCCCTAAAAACATGCATCAATTCACTCCAATCAACCTTCGACCCCTCGCGCCTCTCTATACGTTCGCCTCTGCCGCCATATGAATCCCGGTACTTTCCGCTTTCACAAATTCCTCTCAAAACTCTTAAAATGAGACAAAAACTGAACAAAATGCATTAGTAATACTTTTAAGCATAAGAAGTGATACTCTATACTTTTAAGCTTAAACCGTAATACTTTTCATCATTTTATGCATTTAAATCCTCAAAACTCATGCAATAATTCACCACTAATCAATTAGCCCATGGTGCTAAGTGCAAAAGCCATGGGTGAAAAATCTAGGAAAACAATTAACAAGCTAATCAACACAAACAAGGAATTAAAGAGACAAAAGTAGAAGAACATCACCAATTGGTCTTCAATTAACAAATATAAGAATGCTTCAATCCTCCACAATGCTTGGAATACAATTCTCTACTCTTCAATTACAACTTGGAACTCAAAATCTAATGGATCAAAATGCTAATCTAATGATTACAAGCTTGAATCTAATCAAAATCTATCAATCTAATGCAATTACAAGTAGAATTAAGCTAGGAAATGATAAATTCGCCAGAAACTACCTAGAAACTGCTCTAAACCGATATGGGAAAGTATGCTCTGTTTTCGCTTCAAATGGCTTAAAACTAGATTTTTTCGATTTTGGGGCTCCTCGACTCGAGCTTGGGGCCCTCGAGTCGAGGAGTAAGAGTCGTGTCCACGATTTAGCCATTTTTGCTCCTGCCTCGAGTCGAGGCTCAGCCCTCGACTCGAGGGATCCTCATTTTGCAAATCCCTCGACTCGAGGCTCCTCCCTCGAGTCGAGGCAGCTCCATTTTTCAAATTCTCTTCCCTCCATCATATCCCTCGACTCGAGGCTTTCGACCCTCGACCGGAGGTCGAGTCCAGGAATTTTTTTGGATGGGACTCCGGCCCCGACCCCTATTTTCATCCGTCTTGTTCGCCTCTTCATCCTAGGAATGCCGGTACTCTCGGTTTGGCCAAATTCCACCAATTTACCTGAAAAACGGACGAAAAACATCAAATACTCATCAAGTAATACTTTTTAGGCAAAGAAGTGATACTCTACACATTTATGCACAAAAACTAAGGGGGTGTTTGGTAAAATTGTAAGGAATGGAATGGATATAGGAATGGAATGGGTATGGAATCAAAGTCATTCCACTCAAATAGGTGAACTATGGATGATTCCTTTGTTTTTGAAATCAAAGTCATAGTAGAGTCATTCCAAGCACATACTATGACTTCGATTTCCATTACTCACCTCCTAAAGTAGTCAACCAAGCACCACCTAACACTTTTGCTCACTTTTTGCACTAAAATAGGCCTCAAAATCGTGTATCAATTCACTCCAATCATAATACTCCCAAACATGAAGTGTTGCTCATCCTCGAGCAACGTAGCAACTAAGCACACAGGAGTGAATTGATTGCAATTATGTCACATGGCACCATAGAAGAATAGAAGACAATTGAACTCATCAATGATCATAAGTATCAATGTAACTATCCACTAATAATCATGATAAATCATGCTCAAATAAATGCTCAATCAAACACTTAACACATTGCTCATTCCATGGAGTGTTTCACTCTTCACTCAAGTGTATAAAGGATTATGCACTCAATCATCAAATTCACAAACTTGCACACCATATTCTTGTCAATGGACTTAATCTCAATCAAAATCATTTGTGATCAATCAAGAATCAAAGAGGTCTTTCTTTTAGGTTGTAATGTAGGCTCTTTGGAAAGGTGGGATGTTTTTGGGTAAGAATGACTCAAATAGTAGAGACTTGAAAGTTTGCTAAGCAATTTATTACACATCTCTTCCAATCTTCATCAATCAACACTCTTTCTTTGGCTTCAAGATCAATCTCCACCATTCACTTGAGCTTTCTTTCACTTAAGCTCACAATTGATTTTTTCTTCTTTTCATGTTCACATTTTTCACAATTCAATTTTTTTCACAACCTTTCTTTTCTTCTTCTAAGTATTCATCACTTAGCTCATCATTTTCCACCACACTTAGCAATCAAATCACCATCATTAGCCAACAATCAAGCTTTACTAAATATGGGACAAGAAGGCTCATAAAAATAGGCTAATGGCTTCAATTCACTTGGCTTGCCAATGAATAAGGATATTAGGCTCAAAATGGCTCACTAAGGAAATCAAATGTATTTGGTGAGGAAACATTTAGCAAAGTGACTAATCATAGCAAACATCGCCTCTTATCATTTTCATGAAATCACACAAAGATCAATATCAATAAGTCTAGAGGCAAGTTCTAGCATACAAATCCATGAATGATGCACTCACAAAGAAATCATATCAACCGTATAAGATGTACGATTATAAAGGCACAAAAGCTCACGGGCTAAAATTGAGCAATGAATCAAGCATTATCAATCACATTCATCTTTACACAATTAATCAAGAATGCTAGTATCAAATTACAAATCTACTCATGATCAAATCTAAATTCAACTAATCTTGCAAATCAAGCACAAGTGCACATGTACATAAGTCCAAGCACACTCACTACATCAAGAATGATACTAAAAGATATGCAATAAATCCACAACTAAACTCATGACCACTCTAACTCAAAATAATAGGAATCCAAGAGATCAATAGAATGCAATCATCATAAGACAATAAGCTCAATAAGATCAAAGCATCATAATCATCATCCATAAAATTATCAAATCCAAACATCATCACATCAAATCCATATCACCGAGTATAATCACCAATCAACATCAAATCATACAAATCATTAAGGAGATAAGAAACTAAATAACTAAGGAGAGGGATGAGAAAGTAGGGAGTAGCCCTAATAATCGACGGCGGTGGAGGAGGAGGGTAGTGGCCCGACCCGAAGTTCCGTGAGCTGAACCGCCAAGGAGTGCATACATATCTCGCCGAGTCTTACGAGTCTCCTCCATCATCCGGTAACACTCATCTCGCGAGTCGTGCACTCGAGCCGCATACGCTGGCTATCGGCCCACATCTCCTCCGTTAGAGTCCACCGCCTCGGATGAGCTCCCAGCCTCGTATCGCGACTCCTCATCTCTATCGTGCGCACATATTAAGCTCCGGCCTATAATCCTCATCCATATGTAATGACTCATCCTCCCGAGCCTCGCCTCCTCGTCCTCATCATCATCATCATCTCCATCTCCCGCCTCAGCCTCCTCAAGAAGCACCCTCATCCTCATCATCATCGACCCGGCTGCTCCCTCCTCATCATCGCCGCCCCGAGGTCAACTCCATGCTCACGGGTATAGGCGTCGATCGCCTCTCGGTGACACTATGACCACATATGGAGATTGATGGTCACAAAGTCTCGAGCACCGAACACGCTCGCCAACCTCTTATTCGTAAGAGGGAATCGCCACCGTGGTGCCGCTAGAAGCACCAAATCCTACCGATGTGGTCACGCTGGTCCTCATGCACCGCATGGTGTCTCGTAGTGAGATCGGGGCCCTCCAAAGGTGCTCTAAGGTTATGAGTGGGAATGCCGAGGTGCTCGGCAATCAAAGTGATCATACCCCGAAATGAATCCTCTTGAATTTTGTGCTCGTAACCCGCTCAAAAGGTAGCAGAGGTAGGCAGCGGCATTGAATCGATCCCGTGCAAGAAGCACCAAAGCACGTAAAGCTCCTCTCAAAACCACAGCTCTACCCTCTAATCTCGCGAATATGGTGCTCGCGAGGATCTTCTCCAAGTATCTCACCACCTGGTTCCGAATGTGGGTGCTCTTCGATTTTCACGGATGAAATCGAGGCCGATCCGCACTTCGAATATGATATTCTTCTCCAAAACTTCTTTGCATTGTACTCCTTTCGATGTTGAGGAGTGATCTATCGGGGTCAGGGGTACTCCAATGATCTCGTTGACCTCGCCCACCGTCAATGTATACTCGCATCCCATGAGCTCAAATGTGATACCCCGGGAAATTTGTAAGTCCTGCATTCATCCTCGGCCTCTTCATCAAGAAGCCTCCCATACCGATCTCGCTAAAAAGGCGAGGAATGTCCTCCTTGATCCCCATGGACGCCATGCAATTATGGTCAACAAGGCGGGTCTTGACCACCTTGTGGTATAGCTCGAATACAGGATGATATGCTTTCTCCATCTCAAGTCGCCCCACGGGATACCAAGATCGGTAGGCATCTTATGGGCAAATACGATAGCTTCCTCTCACTTGCGGATCTCCTCATCGGAGAAGTTATGTCCACAACTCCTCTCGAACATTGTTCCTGCAAAATTTCCAAAAAGGCAAACATTAATCACCACAAAAAGAAATATGAGGAAAGAATGATATAACGCATACCATGAACGAGTCAATCATCATCAACATATCCAATCAACACACTTCTAGTGACTAAGCAAAAATTCTCAACAAATGGAAGAAGTCAACTAAGCACTAATCTCAATAGAAATGCACAATAAATCCCAACAAATAGCATACTCAACAAGAATGGCTTATTAGTAAACAACGACTAATATGCTCAATAAAATTCATGCAATTAGGCTCCAAAAACATAACTCGTTGTTCTGCTTTCTCAATTTTGTGATAAGGGTTTTAGTGTAAAATTCACTTGTAATGCATGCTATATTTTAGATGGTCTCAATGAAAATATTCTATTAGCCGGAGTCGACAAGGTAACATTTATGTTGCTAATTTAAAAGTTGTCCTAAAGATACTTGTTTAAGTTGCTAAGAGTTCGAGATGATTTAAGTTGGCTATGACATAAGCGTCTTGGTCACTTAAACTTCAAGACTCTTAACAAATTAGCAAGGAAATCTTTAGTCAAAGGACTTTCAAATAGAGTGTTTTCAAAGAGTCACGTTTGTAATGCTTGTAAAGGAAAGCAGACTAAAGCTTCTTTTAAAACAATAAATAGTCCTTCTTCGTATAGAATTCTCGAACAACTTCATATGGATCTTTTGGTCCAGTCACTCCTCTCGATTTCGGTAGAAGAAATTACACTCTGGTAATTGTAGATTATTTTTCAAGATTTACCTTGGTTATTTTCTTGTACAAGAAAATGAGACAATAACAAAAATTCCAGAGTTTCTCAAAAGAATTCAAAATGAAAAAGGGATAAGTATTATCAAGATAAGAAGTGATAAAGGTACTGAATTCCTTAATTCACTTGTTGCTAACTATTGTATTGAGAATGGTATAGCTCACGAAACCTCACTACAAGGACACCTCAACGGAATGGAGTTATTGAAAGAAGAAACAGAACTCTTAAAGAAGCTGCAGTAACTATGTTATCTCGAATATAACATTCGTTGAGGTGTCCTTGCACCGAGGTTTCGTGAGCTATACCATTCTCAATACAATAGTTAGCAACAAGTGAATTAAGGAATTCAAGACCTTTATCACTTCTTATCTTGATAATACTTATCCCTTTTTCATTTTGAATTCTTTTGAGAAACTCGAATTTTTGTCATTATCTCATTTTTCATGTACAAGAAAATAACCAAGGTAAATCTAGAAAAATAATCTATAATTACTGAGTGTAATTTCTTCTATCAAACCGAGAGGAGTGACTGACCAAAAAGATCCATATGAAGTAGTTCCTGCACTTATCTCAAGAAGGACTATTTATTATTTTAAAAGAAGCTTTAGTCTCGCTTTCCTTTTTGACAAGCATTACAAACGTGACTCTTTGAAAACACTCTATTTGAAAGTCCTTTGACTAAAGATTTTCTTGCTAATTTGTTAAGAGTCTTGAAGTTTAAGTGACCAAGACCCTTATGCCATAGCCAACTTAAATCATCTCGAACTCTTAGCAACTTAAACAAGTATCTTTAGGACAACTTTTAAATTAGCAACATAAATGTTACCTTGTCTCGACTCAGCTAATAGAATATTTTCATTGAGACCATCTAAAACATAGCATGCATTACAAGTGAATTTTTCACTAAAACCCTTATCACAAAATTGAGAAATGCATAACAAAGTTATGTTTTAAACCTTCAACAAAGTAAACCTCATTAACTTGGACATCACCAATCAACAAAGTTCCAACTCCGTTGGTCAGCCCAAAATTGTTGTCTCCAAACATGACTCTTGGTCCATCAATTGATTGATAGTTTGAGAGTAGACGCTTTTCAAAGGTCATGTGTTTTGAACACCCATTGTCAATGTACTGCATTTACCTCGAGTATGTCTCGCCTTTTCCACTAGACCAAGATCTTCCTGCAATCAAAGATTAGATTTTAGGTACCCTTTGTAAGTTGGGTACTTCTTGGTTAAGTTGATATTTAGGAATCCAAATAAACACATCAACGCTCCTTAAAACAAGTGATTGATGTTTGCAACCATATCTATCAACTAGTATAAGACTATCAAGATCAATCTTATTCAAATTCGATCTTTAGAGATTGTCTTATATTTAGGAAATAATGGATATGTCTTGCTTCTTCCATCAAAACTATTATACATAGGATGAGACTTATGATGAGAGTGAATTGATGCATGATTTTAGGTGGTATTTATTTGCAAAAAATGGTGAAAAGTGTTAATTTTTTAGCTTTAAGGTGTAAGGTATCACTTCTTTGCAAATAAAACATCACTTGTATAGAATTGATGGATTTTTTATGTGTTTCGTCTCATTTTCAGGTATTTCGGTGGAATTTGATCAAACCGAGCGCATGGATATTCACATGGGAACAAGACGAATGAGATGAGAGAAAACGGGGTCGGAGGTGAACATTGGGCCGAGAAAATTCCCTGGACTCGACCTTGGGTCGAGCCGTAGGGCCTCGACTCGAGGTTGCGTATATTTGGGAGAATTAGCCGAAAAGGGAAGGCCTCGACTCGAGGGATGCGAATTTTGTAGTTAGCTCGACTCGAGGCTGGGAGCTCGAGTCGTGGTTGGAGGTATTTAAGAAAAGCATGCCCATAATTTCACCAAGCTCGACTCGAGGGCCTCAAGCTCGACTCGAGGGCTTCAATTTTAAGAATTTTCCCATTTAATCCAATTGCACGAAAAACAGAGCATACCATTCTCTACAACAATTATTTTACAGCTTTTAGGCGATTTCTCGCTTCCAAGCCAAATTCTCCTTCTATATTGATTAAATTGATAGTTTTAGATAGATTTCCATTAATTGTTGATTAAATTAGACTTTGATCTATTAGTTTAGTCAATTTAAGTTGTAATTCAAGTGAAGTGAAGTTCCATTTGAAGATTCAAGCATTTAATACATTGATCATTTGGCTAATTGGTGATGTTCTTCCTCTCTATTCAATTCTATTGCTTAATTGTTGTGATTAGCATTTTGATCAAGCAATTATATTTTTCACCCATGGATTTGACACTTTGCTCCATGGGCTAATTCACTTGTGCTTGGGATAATTGAAATTGAGGATGATTTGATTGCTTGGGCTATGATTGTTGATGATTGATGTTCAATTGAGATAGTTAGTGCCCTAATTGTGATGCTAATTGTGCTTCATGCATTTTTATCTCTTTTGATTAGTTTTCGATCACCCTAGCAACAAATGAAAGTTGAGATAACGTGGTTAGAAATTAATCGAGTTATAATTGTGTATGATTGTATGAATTAGGTGCTTCTTAATTGAGAGATTAGTTGCACTAAGAATACTCACCTTAGGCGTTGTGTGATTAATGGAGACTTAATTGCATGATGTTAATGCTTTCTCTCTTAGTTGAATAGCAATTTGATGCAATCATAGTGTGTGATCATTGATTCCTTGATGGAGATTATCCTTAGCACCCTTATCCCAATTGATTTTTGAGAATTTCTAGTTTGCTAATTGTTCTAGCTTATCCCTTGCTTAATTCATAGTGCTGTTGTTGTTTGATTTGAATTCTAGCATTTGAATTGTGTTTTTAGCTCAAAATCGTGTTGCAACAATAGTCATAGAAGACTCACATTTCTAGGGACTCATTGCACAATTTTTCCCTTGGGTTCGATAACTTGGTTGTCTAAATATCACTTGCCAATTTTACCGCAATCAACTTAGTCTTAGTTTTTGGTTTGACCTTGAGAACATTTCTCTTTATCTCGTACTTTCTTTGTAGAAACATCAGATGAGTTAACTTGTTCTTTAGGTTTTCAGGACCAAATCTAGTGTCTTCTTTAGTATTAGTAGCCTTGACAAAACCCTTGGTTTAACAGATCATCTTTCTTGTTTCTATCAAATCTTAACCCTATCTTATCACTAGATTTCCGAGAAGTACTTCAAGATTCTGTCTATTGTTGATTGAGTGTTACTAAGAAGTCCCAACTTGAGATTTAATTCTCTCGTTAGTCTTCTTAAAACTCTCATTTTCAGAATAAACATTTGATAATTTAAGTTTTAAAGAATTCAATTCTTCTTCTAACTCAAAAGTCTTTTCGCACGTGAGTCAGTAATAATCTTAGGTGGCATTCCCCCTTGAATGAGCCATTAGATTTTTCACCACTCCCAGCCTAACTTCCTTTGGTTAGACTTAGAATTTGAACCTTTAAATTTAAATTTTCAATTTCTATCTCGCTTATAAGGCATAAAGCGCTTCTAGATCTTTCAAAAGTTTATTGATAAGACTTTGATCGATTCAGATAGATTCTCACAATCATTATCGGAAGATGAGTAGTAAGTTACCTCTTTTGCCATGAGACATATCTCATCATCCGATCCAAACCTGCATTTAAGATGAAGACGATGATGTTTCATGAACTTTCTCCTTTTTGCTAGAAGAGCTCTCTCGATCTCGCATATCTCCGTCACGCTTTCTTTCTCTTTTCCTCACGTTCTCTAGGAGTTAATTGAGGACAATCATAGCTATAGTGACCAGGTTTATTACAGGTATAACAATTGTCTCCTCTATCGATTTCGGACTACTATCCCCTCGTCTCGACCGCGATCCGAATCTCCTAGTCTAATCCTTTTTCTTCTCACTATCTGATCCCTTATCTTCTCTTTCTGACTTGTAACTCCTTCAACCTAATCTATCTCATTTATTCCTTTTGTACTTCATTTTAAGCCTTTCATATCTTTTTTATCAATAGAGTCATTTCTTCCTTAATCGATAAATCGATGCCTTAGATACCTTATCTCGATTCCTCTTGATGAAGAAAAGCAATATTTTTCCCAGGATGTAGATGATTCAGTCTCATCTTCTTCATCTTCAATCTGAATATCATACTCTAATGTCTTAAGATGTGAAAATAATGTATGATGTGAAATCGACGATACATTCTCGAGTAGCTTTAATATTTGTTTTTTCTCTCCATCTCTTGCTCAAGGCTCTAAGGATCTTGTTGTTGATTTCTTTTTCTATGTAGGACTTTCTTAGGTTGGCTGCTTTGTTGAGTAGATTAGTCATCTTAATATCCATTTGATCAATTGATTCTCCATCTTTCATCTTGAATGTATTAAATGCATGTAGTACACATTGCAACTTATTTTCCTTGACTTTATCTCGAACCTTCACACATATTTGCTAAAGTCTCCCACATTTCTTGGGTTGTTTTGCAGCGTTTTACCTTTTCTATCCAATCTTTACTCAAGGTTTCAATAATCTCAGCTTCTTGCAACTTGATCCAAGTTATGAATCTTCCTTTCATCATTAGTCAAATCAAGACCCTTCTTTTCACGCCTAACCCTAGCTTTAGAAGATTCAACTCCATCACTCATAACTCCATGACAGACTTAATTGGACCTTCCTCCAAAATTTCCTCCATATGATCATGAATAACCTTTAGGTTTTTTTTCCATCCTAAACTTCCAAGAATCATAATCTTCAATTGAAAATTTCGCAAACTACCGGTCTTCTTGCTCTTAATAGTAGACATGATGATCAAGAAAACTCAATAGAAAATTATTAGCAGAGTTAGTTAATCAAAGATGAAGAATAATTGCAAAAACACAATTCAAGAACTATCAAGACCTCAAATATATAAGAAACAGTTTAACACCGCTCTAGTACCACTTGTTGGTGTTGGAACCACCGATCGCCGACTCTATGATATTATCGTATTCGGGATCGCAGTCACATAAGCGCAGCGGATAGAATTGTACCTTTATTCACCGTAATAGGTGAAGACAAACCAGTTCTAAGGTCGAGGCTGCGATCGAAGGATGAGCCTCGAACCTCACGGTCTTACGCCGTATTCCTATCCCTTTCCCTTGGACGCCGAGTGGTCGACGATCCTCCAAGGAATCAGTAATCCGCCTCTCTCGATCTCACGTATTTTTCACACACCCAGAGGCTCTGATTTTAGGGTTTATTTATAGGCTACAACAGAGACCCTAAGGAGGAATTACGGTTGGGCCTCCCGATGGGTCTAAATATCCGGTGTTCAGTCGAACACTTTACTTAAGCCCATCAATTATAACTCACCACTAAAGAGTTATAATTGAATTACCGTCCTAATCCTATATTATAATATGGGCTCCTTTATTATGTGTACGTTTATTTCCCGTGTTTAAGATATCGAATGAACATAAATTAATTAAATTATCGACAACTTAATTAATTTATATCTAATTCCAAGAGTAGTACCACTCATCTTTATTATTATGTCGGATTAAATCCACTGCGGGGTTTACATAATAATCTTTATGAGCTCCTCAAGGGGACATCATCATCCTAAATAATTAGGACACGTATTCCTTCTATAATCAACAACACACCATATAAACAATGCTATCTCCCAATTCACCGAGTCTATTGATTTAATAAATCTCACCCATTGGCAAATCAAAAACATACACCGAGTACATGTGCCCATTATTATATAGGGATTAAGAAGACGTACATCCATAACAATAGAGGTCTTGTTCTTTTATATAGTCGTACAAATTGAACAACCTCATATGGTCCTGCTCAATACATACAAAATGTACTAGTGTAACTTTATAGTCAAGATAGACTAATACCAAATTACACTACAACCGCTCCAATGGTTTGTCCAAATCCATCTTGGTTGTGAGCTATTATTTATAATCTATAAGGAATCGATAGCATGATCTTCTCGTGTGACACCACACACCATGTTATCTATAGTATAGATTAATCTGGACAAAATAATGATATATATAACAATCATAAACAATAAGTATTTTGATCATAATGAATCTCATATTAAAAGGATGTTCATACTCAAAAAGATGTTCATATAAAAGCTAGGCTTATAGTATACATCCTAATAATCTCCCACTTATACTAAAAGACTATGCTTCCATAATTGCCGCCATACATCTCGATTCCCATCCCTTCAACATGCCCATCAAAAGCTTTCGCTGGAAGAGCCTTTGTGAAAGGATCTCGCTAGGTTATCCGCTGATGCAATCTTGGCGACAACAACTTCTCCTCGTTTACGATGTCTCGTATCGTGGTACTTGCGCTCAATGTGTTTGCTTGCTTTGTGGGCTCGTGGTTCCTTCGAGTTTGCCACCGCAACACACCGTTATCACAATAAATTGTGATAGCTTTAGGCAAACTAGGAATCACTTCTAAGTCCATCAAGAAGTTTCGAGCCATACAGCCTTCTTTGGGTCGCCTCGGAGGCCGCCACATACTCAGCTTCCATGGTGGAGTCTCGAAATGCATTTACGCTTTACACTCCTCCATACTATGGCTCCACCTCCCAAGGTAAACACATAACCCGAGGTAGATTTCTTGTTGTCCCTATCCGATCGAAATCGAATGTGGTAACCCTCGTAAAGTAAAGTATTCGCTTGGTAAACCAAAGATATAATTTCTAGTCCTTTTCGTGTACTTTAAAATATGCTTTACCGCAGTCCAATGTCCTTATCCTCCGGGTTACTTTGATATCTGCTAACCATGCCCATGGCAAAACAGATATACGGCCTCGTACATAGCATTGCATACATTAGGCTTCCTACGGCCGAAGCGTAAGGAACCGCCTTCATGTCCTCTATCTCATTTGGTGTCTTAGGACACATCTCCTTAGATAAAGGTACTCCATGTCGAAAAGGTAGAAAACCTTTCTTGGAGTTTTGCATGCTAAAACGAGCCAAGATAGTATCAATGTATGAAGCTTGAGATAAACATAACATTCTTTTCTTGCGATCCCTTATTACTTTGATCCCAAGAATATGTCCAACTTCTCCCAAGTCCTTCATATCAAACCGCTTGACAATTCATACCTTTACGCTCCTGACAACACCTTGACATTGTTGCCCAATGAGCAAGATGTCATCTACGTATAGTACAAGAAATACCACCACATTTCCGTCACTCTTCTTGTATACACATGACTCATCCGGACATTGAAGGAATCCATAAGACTGGATTACCTTATCAAAACGGATGTTCCAAGATCTCGAAGCTTGTTTCAATCCATAAATTGACGGATTAAGCTTACACACAAGATGCTCTTTGCCCTTTACAATGAATCCTTACGGTTGCTTCATATAGATGTTATCTTCAAGACTTCCGTTAAGGAAAGCTGTCTTGACATCCATTTGCCAAACCTCATAATTGATATGAGCGCAATAGACAAAAGAATCTGGATAGACTTAAGCATGGCTACCGGCGAAAAGGTTTCCTCATAATCGATTCCTTCTTTTTGAGTGTACCTTCGCTACAAGCCTTGCTTTGAAAGTTTCTACTTTCCGTCGATCCTCTTTTTCTTTTGTAGACCCACTTCTGACCCAATGACTTTTACACCATTTGGTGGTTCTACTAGCTCCAAGACTTGATTAGAATCCATAGATTCTAATTCAGATTTCATTGCTTTTTTCCAAGATTCTCGCATCTTTATCTTGGAGTGCTTCGTCGTAACTCCAGTGATCCACCCGTGTTCACTGTACTAAGTCCGAAGACTCTCCCAAAAACATGATTCTATCGGGTTGTCTAACAACCCTCCCACTACCACGAGGCACTTGTGGTAATGGTGTATCATTAGTAGCGGATGGTGCTTTGACCCATGTGGTATCTCATCTTGTACTCTTGGTACTAAGGTAGAAGTTTCTCCCCTTATTTTTTCTAAAATAATTTTACTCATGGGCTTGTGGTCCATTACATAGTCCTCTTCTAAAAATCGGGCATTTGTGCTAATAATTACCCTACGATCATTAGGACTATAAAACAAACCACCTTTCGTTCCTCTAGGATAGCCCACAAACAATGAGAACTTCTGCGAGATTTCAACTTATTAGCATCTCCTTTCGGCACATGTCTTTGGACTACCCCAAATCTGAATATGTTTCGGACTAGGCTTACGCCTATTCCACAAGTCTGGGAGTAGAAGATCTTGTCTTAGAAGGAACAAAGTTCAAAATGTACGCTGCCGTTTCAGTGGCATACCCCAAAAGCGAACTCGGTAATTCCGAATAGCTCATAATCGATCTAACCATTTCCAAGAGTGTCCTATTCCTTCGTTCCGCCACACCATTACTCTTGGGGTGTACAGTGCGAGACAATTGGGATTGAATCCCGGCTTCGATAAGTAATTCCTAAACTCTTCTAAGAGGTACTCGCCACCACGATCAGATCGTAGTGTTTTGATATATTTACCATGACGCTTCTCCACATCAGCCTTGTACTCTTTGAATTTATCAAAGCACTCGGACTTGCGGCGCATCAAATAAATATATCCATATCTCGAATAATCATCTATAAAAGAGACAAAATATTCGAAACCACCCCTTGCTTGAGTAGACATAGGACCACATAAATCAGAATGAACCAATTCCAACACTTCTTTGGCTCTATACCCCTTGGCTTTAAAAGGCCTTTTGGTCATTTTTCCTTCCAAGCGGACTCACGAGGTCGGATAGTTTTCCACTTCCAATGAACTCAAAGGTCCATCGGCTATCAACCTTTGAATCCTACTCAAGTTAATGTGACCTAATCTTAGATGCCAAAGATATGTTTGGTTCATTTTTGAAGGTTCTTTTCGCTTACTTGAGTTAGAAGATGTACTATTAATTTCCATTTGTTGCTTTGTGGGAGTTATTGGATTAAGAGTATATAAATTGTCAATCAACGTGCAGGCAGGATAATAGCACTATTTTTCTTGACAACCACTTTGCTATCAAAAGAAGCAGAATATCCATCCAAAAATAACTTAGAAACTGAAATCAAGTTCTTTGTAAAACAAGGTACGTAAAGACAATTTCTCAAAACCAAAGTCTTATTCTTATCAAAAATAAATAAACATCTCCCCCATCGCAATTTGCTACTTTCGTAGCGTCGCCCATGTAGATGGTAATCTCACCCTCACTATGCTACTGGTTTCCTGGAACCCCTGCAAAGAATTGCAGACATGATCGATGGCTCCCGTATCTACGCACCGGTGCCGGTAGATAACACCGCTAAACATGTTTCAATGGTTAGTGAATATGATATACCTTCTTTTTCCTTTTTACGGGACAATCTACCTTTGAATGTCACTGGCCGCTTACACAAAAAGCATTTGCCCTTAGGCTTCTTCATGCCATTTGGTGGACCAATTTTCTTTGGTTCACACTGCTTTCTTTGCCAAACCAACTTGTTTCTTTTTCTTCATCACTTTGCCTTTTGGCTTAGATGTAGAAACATTTTCAACAATATAAGCTTGAGAAGCTTGATTGAAATAACCCATACGCCACTTGGAGTCTGTCGGAAGTTCCGCCATCGAATACAACCTTTTGTTCATGTTGTAGTTCGTGCGAAACTGCTCAAAACTCTTAGGCATCCTCTGAGAATGATATCGACACTGGGTTTCCCCATCGATTTTAGCTCCAAGGACTTCCATCTCTTTCAAATGAGCCATCATCTTGAGGATATGATCCCTTACGGGTGTCCCCTCGATCATGGTGGTCGTCATTAAGTTTCTCATGGCCTCTTGCACGGCAGCCCGACTGCGGTGTCCGAAGAGTTCTTTGAGATTGAGCATCATCTCATAAGCGAGGTCATGGCACGATGCCGATGTTGCAGCACATTTGACATAGAAGCCAAAATGTAACACCGCACCATCTCATCTGCCTTGACCCACTTCTTATAAGCCTCTTTCTCCTCTTCACTAGAGTTTTCATCGGGTTTTCAGACAAACCTCGGTGAGTACAAACTTGTACTCTTCAGATCAAGACAATGTCCAAGTTTCTTTTCCAAATAATATAATTTGGACCAAGAAGTTTGTTTTCTTTAAGAATAACATAAGTGGATTGAAAGCCATGATAAATCCCGAGAAACACGTAAATGCATTATGATCAAAATTAAGAATTTAAATCAATATTGTTTCCCTCAAACAATACAATTAAATTCACCAACACCTCAAAACACCGTGAAGTTTGTATGCCACGATAGTGTGGACGTATACTAATTCAATCATTCGTAAGAGGAGGTTTTACCCATTAATTTTATCATTTTGTCAAACAAAATAAAAATTAATAGTTGGTTTGTCTTTAGCTATACAAATAACAACACTTACTCCAATGGGGAGGATACTATTATATGCATCTAAGTGTATACCATTTCTTAATACCAAGTCAATTACCTAGGTTTGTGCCTCTTCGGATGGAGAAGATAACACGCTCCTAAATAACTTACTTATAATTATCCATAAGGAAGTTTGATCTAGTGATCCGCAAAACAAACACATCCGATATGGAAGAAGGCACTTAAAACTAACGTTCATGTTTGAATGCATCACTTACAAACCAGAAATGGAGGCTTTGGGATTTGTTGAAAATTAACCCCTCTCCCACTTAGTTATTTAACATGAGGGATATTAACATGCATAACATATGAAACACATAAAACATGCTAAACACAATAACACATATGAGAAAGAATAAATATGGAAAACAAAATTCTAACTATTATGGCCTCTTTGATACTCCCATGTTCTTGAATGTTTGTCGTCAAACGGGGTGCGGGCGCGCCTGCCTCACGAGATCGACCACGCCGGTCAGTCGCGGGGGTGCGGGCGTGCCTGTCCAACGATCCTATACATCATCTAGATCGAAATAAAACCTACCTGACAGACGCCGTGTGGTTATAACAATTACAATCATTCACCAACCCAAAACAAAAACCTCGACAGTCCGAGGGTTTAATAAATACATAAACATACATGCCGACCATAATAGTTGGATTTAGGGTTCCCGCAAAAATAATGTAATATTCGCATACCAAAAAAAAAAAAAAACAGATCTACGATTAACAACCAATCCCTAATATAACAGATTTATGATAATCATGCAAACCCTAATATGATGATTTACAAATATCATGCAATCCTATTCAATATCGGATCATGAAGCTCTATTATACCGGATCAAGAAACCCTATTATAACGAGATCAAGAAACCCTATTATAACATATCAAGAAACCCTATTATAACGGCATCAAGAAACCCTATTATAATAGATTTACAATAATCATGAAATCCTAATAAATCAGATTTATGAATAACCGAATCAATTGCATAGAGTCGAGAAAACACGGCTCGATACCAATTGTTGGAACCACCGATCGCCGACTATGATATTATCGGTTCGGGATCGCGATCCATAAACACAGCGGATAGAATTGTACCTTTATTCACCGTAATAGGTGAAGACGAACCAGTTCTAAGGTCAGAGCTGCGATCGAAGGATGAGCCTCGAACCTCACGGTCTTACGCCGTATTCCTATCCCTTTCCCTTGGACGTCGAGTGGTCGACGATCCTCCAAGGAATCAAAATCCGCCTCTCTCGATCTCACGTATTTTCACACACCCAGAGGCTCGATGTTAGGGTTTATTTATAGGCTACAACAGAGACCCTAAGGAGGAATTACGGTTGGGCCTCCTGATGGGTCTAAATATCCGGTGTTCGGTCAGAACACTTTACTTAAGCCCATCAATTATAACTCACCACTAAAGAGTTATAATTGAATTACCGTCCTAATCCTATATTATAATATGGGCTCCTTTATTATGTGTACGTTTATTTCCCGTGTTTAAGATATCGAATGAACATAAATTAATTAAATTATCGACAACTTAATTAATTTATATCTAATTCCAAGAGTAGTACCACTCATCTTTATTATTATGTCGGATTAAATCCACCTGCGGGGTTTACATAATAATCTTTATGAGCTCCTCAAGGGGACATCATCATCCTAAATAATTAGGACACGCATTCCTTCTATAATCAACAACACACCATATAAACAATGCTATCTCCCAATTCACCGAGTCTATTGATTTAATAAATCTCACCCATTGGCAAATCAAAAACATACACCGAGTACATGTGCCCATTATTATATAGGGATTAAGAAGACGTACATCCATAACAATAGAGGTCTTGTTCTTTTATATAGTCGGTACAAATTGAACAACCTCATATGGTCCTCGCTCAATACATACAAAATGTACTAGTGTAACTTTATAGTCAAGATAGACTAATACCAAATTACACTACAACCGTTCCAATGGTTTGTCCAAATCCATCTTGGTTGTGAGCTATTATTTATAATCTATAAGGAACTGATAGCATGATCTTCTCGTGTGACACCACACACCATGTTATCTACAGTATAGATTAATCTGACAAAATAATGATATATATAACAATCATAAACAATAAGTATTTTGATCATAATGAATCTCATATTAAAAGGATGTTCATACTCAAAAGATGTTCATACAAAAGCTAGGCTTATAGTATACATCCTAACAGCTTGGTCCCAAATCGAATAGATTTTCAACCTACTCAATTTTTCCTTTCAAATTAATCCAAGACAATCCAAAATAAATTCAGATTACCTAAGTATCAGATTTGTACAACGGAAATAATTTTTATACTCGATCAGATTGATAACTCTTGAATAAGTGATTTGATTTTGAAATTGAATGTAAACAAAAGTAAATTAAAGAAATACTAAAAGTAAAGAACACACAAATTTATAGTGGTTCGGATTTGTAAAAATCATACGTCCACTCTCATTTCACAAACTTGTGAAAGGGTCTTCACTTACCGACTTACTTTCCTTCTTTCTTGCTTACAGTTTACAACTCGAGACGATATTCATCTTTGAATCTTCTTCTATCTAATAATCTACCTATCGATTTTACGTTTACAATGTAGATTGTGATTTGAAGGTATTACAGAAAGTGTTCTTCAAACACTTAGAAAATATTATCGAAAAACTCTTGAATGCTAGTGAGTGCTTAAAATATTGTGAGTTTTAGAATATGAGTGCAAAAGTCCTCCTAAGGACTGTGCTTAGCCTATTTATAAAGTCAGTAAGATAGTTAGTTTGTTGTAACAAACTTATAATTGCTTAGCAAACTCTTCTTTAAAATTGTCCCGACTTCACCGATCTTGAGTCGTCATCCGACTTTGACTTGGTGAAAGCCTGCCTTTCTTATTCTACTTAGCTGACTTTGACTTCATCTTGAGCTCTTCATTGATCTCTCAATCGGATGACTTCTTCAAGACTGTCTTGAGATGACCTTCAATCTTCTCAACCTCGGTGACTTACTCCGTCTCACCTAGTCCGATCAGCCACTAGTGAAATGTACTACTTCACTTATCTATACAAATTCAATTTGGTCATCCTACTTTGCATGAGCTTATCTAACCTATACATTTTAACTTAATCAAAACTAAAACCTGATCTAACAACCAAGATCTTTTCTAAATAAGGTTCTATCTATCTTGCCTTTGAAAAAATCATTTTGAACAAGGGAATCGGACAAGGTATCATACCAAGCTCTTGGAGCCTGTTTTCAGTCCATATAGAGTCTTTTTCAACCAAGGTATATCTTGTCTCTTTGACAAAACTAGGTGATTGCTCTACATAAACCTCTTTAGACTAGATTTCATTTAAAAAAGATGACTTAACATCCATATGAAAATAAATCTTTTAAAAGCAAGATAAGCTCTTGATGATTAGATTTTTCCACAAGTTCCCAAACATTTTGTCTTTTAAATTGGTTTAGTTACTCTTGCATAACATTAATCCTATTGGAATCGGTCAGAGCTTCGGGTAATCAACTTTGATTCAAGTAAAGACACATAACAACTAAACATATAATTTAGGTTTAGTTGTGTCCTTTCTGGACACGAGAATCTAAATCTTTAATTATACATTCGGTTGGATGGTAATTAAAGACATTTTAATCTCCACTTCTTACACTTATATTTCCTTGTCTAACTTTTGTTGTCTCGTTGTTCATGATTGACGTGCGATATTGGTGTTCCCCTAAAGTGGTTATCTCTTTTCGTTGAACATTATCTTGGAATGAGACTGTCTTATCAAATGACTTTGAAGGAGATTTTGACTCATCAAATGAGATGGGTATATCTTCGTCGTCTCGATTTTGAGTCCGCAAGTAGATTATGTCTTGGGATGACTTTTCTATAGTTAATTTTTGTAGTTGGTTAGAGACTTTATCTCGCATTCTTGGACTTAGAGATGGATGAATCAAAGACCACATGTGGTGTTTCTTCCACACATAAGGTAGTCTTATTAAAAAAATTGAATGCTTTGGATGTAGTGGAATATCCTAAAAATATTTTATTTACCACCTTAGCATAAAAATTTTAACCGAGATTTACCATTATTGTGAATGAAACACTTACAACCAAAAATATGAAAGTAAGAGATACGAGGGATCTACCTCTCCATTATTCATATTGAGTTTTACCTTTTTCTTTGGTTATGAGGCATCTATTTTGTGTATAACAAGCTGTATTGATAGTCTCTGCCCAAAATCTATAAGTGTACCATATTCGCATAATATGGTTCTAGCACTTCCCTTAAAATTCTATTCCTTCTTTCAGCTACACCATTCTATTTGGGTATTTTGGTAGCTAATGTTTCATGTTCTATCTCATTATTATGACGGTAGTTATTAATATAGGCATTTAGGAACTCATTACCTTTCTCACTTCTTATTTTGATAATATTAACACCTTTTCGAGTTACCATTTGCCCGATTAAAAAAAAATTAACACCTTTTTCATTTTGAATTTTCTTAAACAACTTGGGCATCTTTATCATCGTCTCATTTTTCTTGTATAAGAAAATTACCCAAGTGAATCTAGAAAAATTATCTACAATCACTAGTGTATATTTTTTACCACTAAAAGCGAGAGGTGATCGACCAAATAAGTCCATATGCAATTGTTGAAGAACTCTTTCAGATAATAAGTTGTTAATTATTTTGAAAGAAGCTCTGTTGGTCCCGGACGAGATGTGCAAGGAGGTGGAAAGTCTAGAAGGGAGGGGGTTGAATAGACTTTACCACACTCAAAACTTTTTCAACTTTTCGTGAGCCGAGTGTGAGGTTAGAGGACTTTGAGGTCTTCTCGCAGCAAGATACTCGAGTGTGCAATGTGAGATCAACAAACTTCGAAAACTTGAAGTCTTCCGATAGTGCGGAAGCTAATCTCGTGTGTATTTGAAAAACCCTTTTCAATGAAAACCTTGGTGATGAATACTTAGCAAGTTTCAGTGCGAGGTTTATTGAAATGATGATGAATGAGCAGTTATATGTATGTATGCGTAAAGCTCGTAAAGACACGAGAGATTTTTATAGTGGTTCGGATATAACGATCCTACGTCCACTCTCCCCGATCCCACGGGGCCTTACTATCCACCGAAACTGGTCTTGTCTCCTCTAATCTTCTTGAGGATTCGACCACGGGAAGTTTAACAAGTTCCTGCCCTTGGTACAATGAAGATGATCCTCGAGTGTTAACTCTTAGATCAAAAACAATCAACCTTTTCTCGTACGGAGATAATGAAAGGTGATTTACACTTCCTTGACCAAAAATAAATCTCTTAGGAAATTCAACGTGTTAGATTGATTTACTGCTATGAAGAATTAAGCGTGTTTTGCAATGAGTGAAGGAATTGTTCTTGATGTTTTTCGCGCATGTATATTAAAAAATCCTTCACTTCGATTTTATGATTCTAATTTGACTAGTCATTAGGCTAATTTGTCAATCGGGTCTTCAAAGAAATGGTAAGTGATCGTTGGAAGATTTGTTTGACTTTGGATAATTGATTGTCGATACCAATCAATTATGCCGTGATTGATCTTGATTGATAATCAAATCTTCACTTGATTGACTTGAGATATCTTTGAAATATCTTTCGTCTTTTGTTAACCCCGATGAATTTCTTGAAGTCAACTCTAGCAACCTTACACCTTGCTCCAAAGACATCTTAAAACTTGTTGTAGTATGGATTCCAACCTTGCTATCTTCACTTGAACCTTCCTTGACAATACTTCTTTTTGCATAACTCTTATCATCTCTTCTTGATCTTCACGACGCCCTTCTATATGACTTCGAATGAGATCTCTCTTAGATCTTTAAGTCTTCTTATCAGTGACCTTCGGTTCTCAATCAATAAGAAGCTTCGTGTTAAGCCTAGCAAGTTTAACTATACTAAGACACAAACCCTATCTAGATCATCACCGACTAATGATTCACTTGGTCCTATTACACTTAGGTTTTAGGAACATCATCAAAACATACAAATTCAAATCCTAACAAATTCCCCCTTCTTGATGATGTTAAAACCTTTTGAGAACCGCACAAAAACAAAGATAAGCGAAAGAAAGACAAAGAGAGACCTTTAGAAAGATCTCAAACAAAACCGGTGACAACAAGAAGTTGTCTTGGCGCAAAACATTCACTTCTATTTATATATAGAGATCAGTACAAATTACGTAAGTGAAATGCAAAAAGAACAAGAGACAACAAAGAAATGCATAAAAATAAACACCGACATCAACGACTTTTCATCCAAAGAACCTAGCTTCCTAACCAAAGAACCTTCATATCTTCCTCGGTCATACCTTCGATACCACTGTCTAACATTTAGCCACTCATACACTCTATCATAGAGTTCCTTGTTATCTGTTCCAATAGGTGGGCTGACCTCGGCCAAGCAGATTTTGAGCGTCCTGCGAACACTCGGTGGTCAAACTTCCCATCTCTTTGTGACCGGAGTAGGAATCTTTTCAAAATCTCGCTTGAAGGTTTAGGTTGAATTCTCTGAAGCTCTCGAATATCTGCCCAAAGATCACTGTGCTTTTCCTCCATCCAAGCAAAGAATGTTTCATTCACGTGGCCCCGACGCCGATACTTTTACGGACATAGTATGAGCAGATGAAATCTCTCTTTGTTGCTTTCCAGTCCTCAATCCTCTCCGGAGGACAGCAATCATCCACAAATCCATCGGTGTTGTGGGGAGGATAAAGTCTTCCTCGGCCTCTGCTCCAGCGAGCTTCTTTCCTTTCTTACTCTGCTTCTTCCTTGACACAAAGAAGCTTTGCAGCAGCCTTTCTTCGGTATGAACATCTTTTTCATTTCTTGTCCAACACATCCACTTCTTTTCCTTGCTTCCCGAGGAGTTTGATCATCTTGTGACTATCCTTCTCCTCCATCCTTCTAGTTTCTAAGTCAAAGAAAAGCTTCCTCATGCAAAGCCTCCAACTCTTCTTCGAGCTTCCCTTTTCCTTCAACTTTTTCGGACATCTTAACCAACCTTCTCCTTTTCAATGGTTTGGAACTTTGACCTTCATCCATTCTAGCGAGACTCTCGCAACGCTCTTTTCCTACGCTTTTTCTTTCCGTTCAACGAGAAAACTTTCAACAAACCTCCACCTATCTTTCAAATCCTTCAATTCTTTATCCTTAGCCTCATCTCTCACAACCATCTCGATTCTCAACTAGCTTTCCCCCTTTTTAACATCATTCAAAAGAGGGGTCCAGCCGACCTTCCATATCCGTCATCTTGGCAAGAATATCCCGTCTCGTATGCTAAACTTTTCCGTAAACTTCTTGATTCGGATACTCACCGCTATTGGAGAAGCAATCTTCTCATCGATTTTTAGCATATCTTTGAGCAATGTGTGATGTCGGCAGCGATGGCGTAGCCATCTCCGTCAATTTAGCATTCGCCTCTTGTACGAGCAATTTGCTTTCCCATTTCAGATAGAGGATTGGATGGCCGCATTCGATCAATGCCGTCTCGTGAATCGCGTGCTTCCATGGCACTGAGTTTAGTTACTCGATCCTCCATCTTTGTCCGAAATCATCCTCAATCATCTCTCTTTCAGCAAACACCTTCCCGAGAGTAGCTTGACTTTCTCACCTTCGATCTTTACACTTTCAATGTGCTTTCTAACCTCATTTATGTTGTTCAACATCATGCCGAGAAAGAGTTTCGATGATAGTCTCCTGTTGCTCGTAAAACATATTGGTAGTAGTTTGGACGAATTAAAGAGGGGGCCGTCGAATGGCACTCGATGTAGGACTTTGACGACTCAATAGACTCGTGCAAGAGGAGTGTATTTAGCAGCCAATATAGAAAACATTGAAGCATACTGTTGTGTTAACTCAACAAACTTTGAAGAGTAAGAGTTATACAAGTCTTCATGAACAACAACAGCATAAAGTTGGGCAAACGTCTGAGATGTAAAATCGGGAAGAGGAGGAGGGATAGAAGATACACCTTTCCTGATTTCTTGATCATCGTAAAGGGAAGAATGCAACCATCCTCTGCAGGCTCCGGTTCATCTAACAGTCGAGCAACAAGGCAAGCAATCGATGATCGTGGTTAGGTCAAATGCTCCGCTACTCCAGCCTTGGTCTCAGTAGCTCAAACTCCCACGAGAAAACTCATTGTGTCCAATCTCATTTGCAGGAAGAATGAGATCATCTATTGCTCCAAGCCTTGCATTTTTCCATACCGGGATATCTACTAGCAAGCTACGCTCCTCCGGGAAATTCTCGCAACTGGGAAACTTGTCGTCCACCCAAGTAGAAGCCTCGGCCATCAAACATTTCTCAAACGATCCACGTGACCTACCGTGAAGGTCTATCATTTGGTGAATCAATTGGATGCTCCGATCAAATTCTCTCTCGTGATCACCCTCGGCAACCTGGGTGCTAGGCTCCGGCGGCACCCATACCCGCAACCTCATCGCCAACTTCCATCGGTGCGGCGAGCTTCAAGAAGAAGGAATCTCAGAAAGAGAAGGAAACGGAATTGATACCTGTTCCTTCTCACTAGCAGATTCATGAGAGACCATCTCTTCAAAAGATCCGAAATTGGAGAATCATCAACCTCCATTGCATCCACCACCGACGATTCTTTCTTACCAGAGATACCTTAGGAGGCATCTGTGCTCCTGCAGTACGACCGCTCACATAATCTTTCCGAGTTGCCACGGTGAACCTCTTTGCCTTTCTCTGTGGTAATTGAGAGATCGGAATCGATCTTCGCTACAGAAGACTTCAAAGTCTTCTCCCGAACTAGTAGCCTTGGAACTTGCCGGGTTATCCGAATCCTTCACCATCTCATCTTTCCCAATATCAATAGCCACAGGGGCAATCGCCAAAATCGGTAACACATCACCGGGCTCTTCCTCAACTTCAGCCTGATCCTCATCATCATCAATCGGGAGGACCACCGAGCTCCTCATCCTTATTCAAGCATAAACTTTGCCTTAGTGTATGGTTTCGTCCACTTAGGATCCTACGCCGTGTTAGGCATCATCCTCTCCAGCAGACTGTAATCTTATTCGACATAGAAACATACTGCTCCACAGCCCATACCTTAACCTCTGGATGTCCGTCCACTTCAGTCCGAAAGAACCTATTCTTTTCCTTCTGCAGAATCTCAAAGAATTTCTTGACCCAATCACACACTACTCCATTCACAATCGCCTTTAAAGCACAAAGACGCCTCGACTAACCGAGTCCATACTGGCATTCACCAAACATCACCTTCACCATGATGTCAAATAACAATCTATATTTCCGCTTGAGATAAGCTTTCTTCAAGTCCGACACATGATGACGACATGAAGTTTTCGCTAGAGAACGAAAAGCTTCGAGATGATTTTCCGCCATATATGATTCTCGATCAATGCCTTGAAGAGACAAACCCAAGTGTTCATGAATATCCTGCCGTCGATGGTCAAACTTTGACCAAACACTGCCATTTTTATGTTGTTCCGCCCAAATTCACCACGAACTTAAATCGAACAACATAGGCATCAAGAGTCCGCTGCTCAAGAATGAGCCGAACAAGATCAAACAAACCCCTATCGTATAAGAGATTTAGAATCTCCACCGCTTCCCATTGTCCAAAGAGTTCGAAAATCCACCGATAATTCAATGGCTCCAAAACAATCTTCATCTTCGAGTTTAGAAGAAGGAAAACAGAGAGAATGAAGATTGAGGAATAATGAGAGAGAGACAGAGAGAGAGACGAGAAAACAATTTATAAGAGAGAAGAACGAAACCGCTAAATTTTAAATTACAAAATAAAATTTGAACGTTGATTTGCATATTGCACGATCGATCGATTGGTTACGGATTCAACGGTTCGAATTTCGAAAAGTGCGTGTCCTCACTCTCTGGATTTGAAAAAGGTATTTTCCAAAATTAAAAGATTTTCTGTCCGCAGAAATAGGATGTAAAATAATATTTTTAAGGAAAAATTACCCCATAATTTGTGGTTGAAAAGATTTGATTTGACAATACACAGAATTACTTTCCAATGCCGAGGATAAACTCAGAATAAAATATTCGAAAATTAATTTAACCATATAGACTAAGGAATATTTTAGACCAAAATATTTGACAAACAAATAAACAAGGGCAAAACGAAAGAGAGAGAAACATATCTCACACTTGATATTGTAATCAATCGATACCACCGAGTATCGTAGTAGCAAGCTTTAGAACTTTCTCGCAGCAAGTTTTTGAAGTTCTCTTCAAAGAAGCTTTATCTTCTCTTCAAGAAGTTTAATGCTTTCTTCAAATAAGCTTGATATTCTCTTCAAAGCAGGTTTTATACTTTGTAGCCTTTTTCAAAGAATATGTTAACACGATTTTCCCGGATCCAAGAGACCTAATTCTACAGATAGATCTCTAAACCGTGCTTCGCCAATGGTTTCGTCGGAATGTCTCTGCTCGCCGACCGTATGAATCTTTTCCATTCGAATGTTTTTGTAACGACCTCAAATTTTTTTTTTTTTTTTTTTAAAACATTCGAAAATTAAGGTGGTCATCACCAAAACCTCAAATAGTGAAAACTAGTGACAATGAAATAAATTAGTAAGTAGGGTTCACAAAGTTTTTCCCTACAATTAATCGGTCAATTTGAAAGAGACAACAAATGCGTCAAGTTCAAAAACACAATATTTAAAAAAATGATTGCACCGCTGGAGATCGAGGGCTCACATCCATCTTCATTCCTCTTGTGCGTTATTACCTCGAAAGGGAAGGGGGTGAGTGCCGGAAAACACTCCGTGGGTTCACTCAAATACCCACCCAAACATCACACAAAAATATTGTATTAAAGATCAACTACTTGAAATAATGTACACCTTGAACATAACAAATGAGAGACATATTAATCTCAAGCACAACGCTTAAAAATCTCGTAATAACAACTCATATTGCATTCTTCAAGTTTCAACAATCCGTTAACAATCAAGGGACATGCTCAACATCATGTAATGATAATACATAGATAATGTATACATAGTAGGTAATACACATAAGAGCACATCAATCTTGTTGGGGCACGCTTTACCTCGCTCGAGCATCTTGTTCGGGAGCTACCCGAAAGTGATCTTTCGATCAAATCTTGTACGGATTTACCCGTGATCTTAGCATAGCTATTACGGTATTATCCGCATAAAATACACCTTGTATGGTCTCAACCATGTATCATGCATCTTGTAATTTGAACGTGTATATATATGTATATATATACAAGCATTCAAGTACACATAAATCATACATCTTCACAATTGAGCATGCACACATGTCAATATTCTTGTATGCATAAACATATTCCTTATAATGGAACATGCACACATACAAATAAACTTGTATCCATATTCATACATTTTCACATTTAAAAGAGTATGCATATTTTCGAACTCATCACATATTCATAAAGCATGCATCTCACATTTTAGCATGCATATACAAAAATTCACGTAGGACCATTCATACAATAAATCATATGATTTTAGTAGGTAACAAGAAAGTTCAACGAGAGTTACCCCACTTAGTAGTTTCCACGAATTAAGCGGTATTGTTTCCTCCTAGTTCCAAGCCTTCTCCTACTTCACCTTCCTCTAGTCCTATAACAACAAAAATTCTACCTCTTAGTTCTTACTAATAATCTAATCTAAATGATGGTCAATGTGTGTGATTGAAAGATGCATTTTAAGGAGGATAAGTGACTCAAAAGTAAACCTTATAATCAATTAAAAAGAAACATTTTCTTAGGAGTTTAAAGGCTAACACAAATAAAAAAATCTGGATATTTGATTAGTTTGATGAAAACTGTCATTTCTGGAAATTCTTGGCATTTTGCCACTGATTTCGCTTAAAAACGGATAAGAAACGAATATTTTACGTCCATTAGAAATTCTAGTAGCACCGTTGCAACATTATTAAAACTTTGACCAAACATAACTGGAGCTCTATAAGTCCGATTTAAAAAAGAAAACTGTTCTGGAAAGGTCTCGTCACCAGCTTTCTAATGAGACCAGAATCGAAAGATTTTGATACTTGAGTGAAAAGATATAAGCTGTAGAAGTTGGTCCACCTATAAGGGCATCCTTCCAACTTTGACTGAGCATAGCTATAGTTCCAAGACTCCGATTTGAAAAAGGGAAAATTTTCTGGAAAGCTCTTGACAACAGCTTTCTAACAAGACAAGAATCAAAAGATTTCGACATTTGAGCAACAAGATATGAACTATGGAAGTTGGTCCGCCTATAAAGGCATCCCTCCAACTTTGACTGAGCATAGATGGAGATCCAAAACTCCGATCTGAAAACGGAAAATGTTCTGGAAAGCTCTTGAAAACAGCTTTCTAACAAGACAAGAATCAAAAGATTTCTGATATTTTAGCAACAAGATATGAACTATAGAAGTTGGTCCGCCTATAAAGGCATCCCTCCAACTTTGACTGAGCATAGATGGAGATCTAAAACTCCGATCTGAAAACGGGAAAATGTTCTGGAAAGCTCTTGAAAACAGATTTCTAACAAGACAAGAATCAAAAGATTTCGACATTTGAGCAACAAGATATGAACTATGGAAGTTGGTCCGCCTATAAAGGCATCCCTCCAACTTTGACTGAGCATAGATGGAGATCCAAAACTCCGATCTGAAAACGGAAAATGTTTTGGAAAGCTCTTGAAAACAACTTTCTAACAAGACAAGAATCAAAAGATTTCGATATTTTAGCAACAAGATATGAACTATAGAAGTTGGTCCGCCTATAAAGGCATCCCTCCAACTTTGACTGAGCATAGATGGAGATCTAAAACTCCGATCTGAAAACGGGAAAATGTTCTGGAAAGCTCTTGAAAACAGATTTCTAACAAGACAAGAATCAAAAGATTTCGACATTTGAGCAACAAGATATGAACTATGGAAGTTGGTCCGCCTATAAAGGCATCCCTCCAACTTTGACTGAGCATAGATGGAGATCCAAAACTCCGATCTGAAAACAGGAAAAATGTTCTGGAAAGCTCTTGAAAACAGCTTTCTAACAAGACAAGAATCAAAAGATTTCGATATTTTAGCAACAAGATATGAACTATAGAAGTTGGTCCGCCTATAAAGGCATCCCTCCAACTTTGACTGAGCATAGATGGAGATCTAAAACTCCGATCTGAAAACGGGAAAATGTTCTGGAAAGCTCTTGAAAACAGCTTTCATATGGCGCCGGCCGATCGATCATCGGACGTCAGGTCGCCGGCCGGAAACTGGGCAGAAGCTGTAGTGGTGTGTGTGTGTGTGAGGTGTGCAAGGCTTGAGCTTACCTTAGAATGAAGTGACAAAAATGTGGACAAAGGCTGCAACCTCCTATATATACCGCCCTACAAAAACTAGGGTTCCTCTAAATGGGCCTTAAAGGGCCCTTATCTTATCATTTTGGGCTGGGTCACTCTCCTACATACTTAGAGCTTATTTTCCAACTTAAGCCCATAGCATTTGTTATTCTCTTATGAGTTTTACTACATAATAAATAATTCAAAGAGGATAATATTATATATCATGTATTTGCACATCTTATTAATATTTCACATAATTATGTATACATATAATAATAATAATGCTAATAATAATAATAAAATAATTTTAAAAATAAAATTCTTGTGTGTTGTTACAGCTTTTTCTTTTCGACGTGATCTCTAATAAAATGATGACGTATATCCACATGCTTGCATCTTGTGTGAAGTAATCGATTCTCGAGTAATAGCAATGGCACCGTTGCTATCACAAAATATAGGAATTTCTTTAGCGACAATGTGATAGTCTTGTAATTGTTGACTTATCCAAAGTAATTGTGAGCAACAACTCCGTGACCATATATTCGCTTACGTAGTTAGCGTAGCCACCGAAGTTTGCTTCTTAGAAAACCAAGAAACCAGCTTACTTCCAAGAAATTGACATGTGCCCGTGGTTGATTTTCTATCAATTCTACAACCACCATAATCCGAATCGTAATATCCACCGAGTTCCGATTGTCATCGCCAGGTACCAAAGACCTACATTTGTTGTACCCTTGAGATACTTCGAATTTTCTTTGCCGCATCCAAATGACTTTTCTTTGGATTGGCTTGAAATCTAGCGCATACTCCAATCACGAAAGAAATGTCAGTCCGCTGGTTAGATACAAAGAAGGAACCTATTAAACCTCTCGTACATGGTCGATCAATGCTTTCACCATCCTCATCTGGATCCATCTTGTAGTTTGTTACCATTAGAATCTTTGCATCCTTGCTTGTTAACATTCCAAACTTTTCTAGCATATTTTTGGTATACTTTGCTTGGTTTATGAATATTCCTTTAGAAGTTTGCTTGACTTGAAGACCTAAGAAATAATTCATTTCTCCCATCATAGACATTTCAAACTTACTTTGCATCAATTTACTGAATTTTTCGTAAAGCTTCTTGTTTGGAGATCCAAAAATGATGTCATCCACATATATTTGTACTAATAGAATATCTTGTTCTTCTTCAATTTCGAACAAGGTTCTATCTATCTTTCCTTTACTGAATCCATGATCAAGTAAAAATTGCGATAGTGTGTCATACCAAGCTCGAGGAGCTTGCTTTAGTCCATATAGAGCTTTCTTTAGACGGTAGACTTGATTCCCTTGAACAAAACCCGGGGTTGTTCAACGTATACTTCTTCAGCAAGAACTTCATTTAGAAACGCAGACTTTACATCAATTTGATATACTCAATTTCATGTATGTTGCGTATGCAAGGAATAATCTTATAGCTTCCAATCCGCTACAGTGCGAATGTCTCGTCATAGTCAATTACTTCGATCGTGAGTAACCTTGTGCAACAAGCCTTGCTTTATTTCTCGTGACTTCATCTTTCTCATTTTTCTTGTTCTTGAAAATCCACTTCGTGCCAATCACTTTTTGATGTTTTGGTCTATCAACAAGTACCCAAACATCTTGTCGTGTGAATTGATTCTTCATCTTGCATAGCTTTTATCCAGCTTGTGTCCAACGGTGCTTCTTCAATATTCTTAGGTTCTTGTAGAGAAACATAGCAGCTAAATAAACCATCTAGGTTTATTTTCCTTCTTGTCTTTACTCCATCTTGAGGATTCCCTAAGATTAAGTCACTAGGATGATCACCATCCAATTCCTTCTATTAGATACGTGTAATTCTTCCGAAGATATTGTTGGAACATCATCTTGCGTCATTCCCCTTGAGTTGACACATTTACATCTGGTGTTCTCGTGAGTCATCGCAGCCTTAGAAGTTTCTTCAAAGAGACTTTGTCTTGTTTGAGTTCTGACACGTAGACGATTGCCGATCATCTTCTGTAATCCGAGTCTAAAATAGGCACTTGAACCTTGACATATTTTGTCTTATCCTTGAGTTCTAGTTTCCCAAATCCTTTTGCTAGAGACTCTTCTTGTCCTTTGTCCTTAAACTCAACAATAGATTCATTAAAAACCACATGGGGTGTTTCTTCCACAACAAGAGTTTTCCTGTTAAAAACCCGATAGGCTTTGCTTGTCTTGGAATATCCTAAAAATATTTCATCAAAGAACCTTGGCATCAAAGGTTTTTAACTTGGATTTGCCATTGTCATGAATGAAACACTCTACAAAAAACAAGAAAGAAAGAAACACGAGGAATTCTACCTTTCCATAACTCATATGGTGTCTTTCCATGTTCTTTGGTCAACAAGCTTCGATTCTCGAGTGTAGCATGTCGTATTCACGCCTTCTCGCCCAAAACCTCCGAGGAACATCATACTGCTAGCATTGTTCGGGCAGCTTCCTCGAGTGTTCTATTTCTCCTCTCAAAGAACACCATTTTGTTGTGGAGTGCGAGCCGCAGACGTTTCATGTTGAATTCCAGCTTCTTTGCAATACGTCGCTATGTGAGAGTTTAGGAATTCTGTTACTTTGTCACTTCTAATCCTTACAACACTTTCTCTTTTCTCATTTTGTAATCTCTTCAAGAATTCCTAGAACCTTGTGATGGTTTCATTCTTCTTGAACATAAATATCACCCATGTGAATCTTGAATAGTCATCCACCACCACCGAGTATATTTTCTACCACCGAAGCTTAACAGAGATACAGACCAAAAAGATCCATATGGAGTAATTGTAGTACCCTACTTGACGTTGGTACGTAAACTTCCTTGAAAGTGGCTCTAGTTTGCTTTCCTTTTGACATGAGTCACATATCCGATCTTTTGAGAAAACTTCATTTGGCAAGCCTTCTACAAGAGACTTCCTGGCTATCTTGTTTAGCGTTTTGAAATTTATATGACCGAGACTCTTGTGCCATAACCACCGGCCTCTCAAGTACTCTTTGCTACAAGGCATGTATTACTAGAACATTTCAAATTTCGCAACATAAACATTGCCCTTTCTCGTGCCGCTTAAGAGCACTGATCGCTTAAACCACTTAGAACAACACAGAGAACTAGAAAACTTAACAGAGTATCCCTTATCACGTAATTGCGAAACCGAGAGCAAGTTATGTTTTAATCCTTCCACGTAGAAAACTTCCTCAACACGTACATCTCCAATGTATAGAGTCCCAACACCTTTGGTAATCCCAAAGTTATTGTCTCCAAATACCACCCGTGGGCCATTTTGTGACTTTATTGAGCTCAAAAGTTGCTTGTTTCCAGTCATATGCTTCGAACACCCACCGCCGATGTACTGCATAAAGATTTCCAAAGAACCTCTCTTTCATGTCCCACGGCGTCCCGCACGTTTAGTTAAGTTTTAGGTACCCTTTAGATTTGGGTCCTTGAGAGTTAGCACAGCTTTTAGGAATCCATAGGAATAGACTCTTCTTATCATATTCAAGATCTTATCCTTCTTCCATACATATCAACATAGACAATCTCATCCTTTGGTGCCTTCTTGAATGTATGCCTATGGGTGTCGACCGTGTTCCTTCCGTAAGACTTCTCGACCCTTCCGAGGTCTTCTATATGGAGTGATCAGCCCTCGTGCAATGGTTCGAGGGTTTTGATGATAAGGGTACGTTCTACTTGAGCCATCAAAAGATTCATATCTCACAGTACGTAAGACTTAGTAGACCGTTTAGCAAGCTTTGAAGTTTGCTTAGATTGTGTAGTCTTCACCGAGACTGCCTCCACAGAGATGGTTTCGGCCGATGTCTACTTTTTCGACCTTGCCGAGGTTTCTTAAGTTGGGATTCCCCCTTCTTTTGATACCTCATCGCTTGTTTAGGTTGTTGAGTATAACTACTCTTCTTCCCATTCAACCGATTTCTTGGGTCAAGAACCTTTTACCCTTATCAAGTAGGTTTAGGTTTGGAATCCTCTCCTACCGTATCATTACCCTTAACATGTGTACTCTTCTTAAGTACACTTGTTTGAACCTCGTGAGGATTGGGCAATGGTAAAACCAATTCCCTTCTTTACGTTAGGTGTTTGAGACGATTCAACTATTATTTGAACTCGTGAGAAGCTTTGTTCACTTGATCCAACCTCAAACTTAAACGCTCCTCACTCAATTTTATACGCTCATGCCGATGGAAGAGTTCATCGAATTTTGCTTGTAGAATTTTCAATCGATCGCTTTTCTCAAGATTCTCAAAGAAGCAACCTTTCTACCAGCAGACTGCTCAAGATACTTCACTTTAAGAGTGTTTAACTCTTCTCTCGAAGTTATCCGATTAAGATCTCAAGTAGTGTCTCGTATGTCTTGCTAATAGATTCTTGTGTAAATAGATCAATTTTTTTCTTTCAAGCTCACATTCTCCTTTTCCACACAGCTTGTAAGCATTTATAGCAGCTTTGAGATCTTCCATTAACTTATCAACAAAGTTATGATCAAACTCTTCGCAAAAGAAACACGAGAAGCGCATTTAAGAGCAGGAATCGAAAGTACCTCATCTCCTTTTGCCATAAGACACAAATCATTGTCAAGAGAAGTCTCAAGATGATGTTGAATCACTTGAAAGAGTATCCTCCTCTTCACCACTAAAGCACGCTTGTCAAAGAAACTTTCTCGTTCCTCATCAATCTCTTTTCTTCTCTTTCTCTTGGAGTTAAATATGGACAATCATAACTAAAATGTCCCGATTTATGACAATTATAGCAAGCATCACTTCTTGAAGATTTTCTTGAACTAGAATCCCTTTTAGGAGAAAAATCTCTTCTTTTTGGACTATCTTCTCTTCTTCTTCTCGGGGTCTTGAACCTTCGTCTTCTTTGGAGTCTTCTCGATCTCTTGTCTCAAGATTTGTTTCCTGATCTCGAAACCAGCTTTCTTTGTATTCTTCCAATGTCTTCTATATTTCCCAAATTTTGAGTTCATTTTATCAAACTTTCTCGTCAAGAAAGCCATCTGCTCTTTCAGCTTAAATCCTCTCCAATAGGCTCTTTAGATGACTGATTTGAAGTGACCTTGAAAGCAACTTCCTTTCCCGTGGAATTTGAATTTCCTTCATCCTCGCTCTTCTTCTTGTTTCAGATCATATTCATGAGCTTTCAAATGCGAAAATAGCTCATGATGACTAATCTTGCTCGCTTCTTTTGTA
The DNA here is from genome assembly GCA_030762865.1 of Paraleonurus japonicus. Lineage (NCBI taxonomy): Eukaryota > Viridiplantae > Streptophyta > Magnoliopsida > Lamiales > Lamiaceae > Paraleonurus > Paraleonurus japonicus. Next base: position 33,090,225 of record CM061053.1, on the reverse strand, counting down.
TCCTTAATCACCGTAATCTTGACTCTCCATTTGCTAGTTAGAGATCTCAATATTTTGTTGTTGATCTCCTTCTCAAAGGTATGATTTTCCCAAAGAGCTTGCTTTATTGATGATAATTGTCATCTTAAGTCCAATTGATCTATCGTCTCATCAAAGCTTCATCTTGAAGGTGTCAAATGAATGTAGAATGGACTGCAACTTGTTCTCTTTAATCTGCTCCGATCCTTCACACATGAGTGCTAAAGTTTCCCACATTTCTTTAGCAGCCTTACACGCCTTGACTTTCTCTCGTAAGTTCTCTAGTTAATGTCTCTATGATCTCTCGTCCGAGCAACTTGGTCAAGATTAAATAGTTTCCTTTCATCATTTGACATTTCACTCCTTTTCTTTTCAATCTTCTCGCCGAGTAGATGCTTCGCTCCACCGCTCCCGTAACTTACTAGTTCAAAGTAAAACTTTATCGGTCCATCTTCTAGTGTCTCGAGCATCCTATCATGGATTGCACCAAGATGATTTTCCATGCGAAATTTCTAGTAGTCATAGTCTTCAATAGAGAACTCTGGTAACTTTCTTTTCTTGCTCTTAAGGGAACTCATTGTTAGTAATAAAAATAATTATGCAATGAATGCAATGATTTTTATGAAACCGGTTTTTCAAAAGATCTGCTCAGTGACCACAACAGCTTTCCTCAAAGACTATTGGTAACCAAAGCCGGTGGTCGGTTGAACCACCGCTCCGATACCACTTGTTGGTCCCGGACGAGATGTGCAATGAGGTGGAAAGTCTAGAAGGGGGTTGAATAGACTTTACCACACTCAAAACTTTTTCAACTTTTCGTGAGCCGAGTGTGAGGTTAGAAGACTTTGAGGTCTTCTCGCAGCAAGATACTCGGAGTGTGCAATGTGAGATCAAGAAACTTCAAAAACTCGAAGTCTTCCGATAGTGCGGAAGCTAATCTCGTGTGTATTTGAAAAACCCTTTTCAATGAAAACCTTGGTGATGAATACTAAGCAAGTTTCAAGTGCAGGTTTATTGAAATGATGATGAATGAGCAGCTTATATGTATGTATGCAGAAAGCTCAGAAGACACAGAGATTTTTATAGTGGTTCGATATAACGATCCTACGTCCACTCTCCCCGATCCCACAGGGCCTTACTATCCACCGAAACTGGTCTTGTCTCCTCTAATCTCCTTGAGGATTCGACCACAGAAGTTTAACAAGTTCTCGCCCTTGGTACAATGAAGATGATCCTCGAGTGTTAACTCTTAGATAAAAATAATCAACCTTTTCTCGCATGCAGATAATGAAAGGTGATTTACACTTCCTTGACCAAAAATAAATCTCTTAGGAAATTCAACGTGTTAGATTGATTTCTCGTATGAAGAATTAAGCGTGTTTTGCAATGAGTGAAGGAATTGTTCTTGATGTTTTTCGCGCATGTATATTCAAAAATCCTTCACTTCAGCTTTTATGATTACAATTTGACTAGCCGTTAGGCTAATTTGTCAATCAGTCTTCAAAGAAATGGTAAGTGATCGTTGGAAGATTTGTTTGACTTTGGATAATTGATTGTCTCGATACCAATCAATTATGCCGTGATTGATCTTGGTTGATAATCAAATCTTTACTTGATTGACTTCGGATATCTTTGAAATATCTTTCTGCTTTTGTTAACCCCCGATGAATTTCTTGAAGTCAACTCTAGCAACCTTACACCTTGCTCCAAAGACATCTTAAAACTTGTCACAGCATGGATTCCAACCTTGCTATCTTCACTTGAACCTTCCTTGACAATACTTCTTTTGCATAACTCTTATCATCTCTTCTTGATCTTCACGACGCCCTTCTATATGACTTCGAATGAGATCTCTCTTAGATCTTTAAGTCTTCTTATCAAGACCTTCGGTTCTCAATCAATAAGAAGCTTCAGGTTAAGCCTAGCAAGTTTAACTATACTAAGACACAAACCCTATCTAGATCATCACCGACTAATGATTCAGCTGGTCCTATTACACTTAGGTTTTAGGAACATCATCAAAACATACAAATTCAAATCCTAACAAGCTCTCGTTTATTTTCCTTTTTGGCATGCATCACAAACATGATTTTTGGAAAATACTTTGTCCTGGAATACCTTTTTACAAGAGATTTTCTTGCTAAATTGTTAAGAGTCTTAAAGTTCAGATGACCTAGTCGCTTATGTCATAGCCATTCAATATCTTCAGAGCTCTTTGCTACTAGGCAAGTGTTTTTAGGACAACATTTGAAATTTGCAATATAAATGTTTCCTTCTCGATTCCGCATAATAAAATACTTTAATCAACACCATTCAAAACATGACATGCATCACAAGTGAATTTAACACTCTATCGTTTATCATAGAACTAAGATACGTATAATAAATTGTGTTTCGAACCTTCCACATAATATATCTCTTGTACCGTATGTCACCAATTATAAGAGTACCAACTCCCTTGGTCTGTCCAAATTTGTTGTCTCCAAACATCAAACGAGGTCCATTAATTCCTTGAAAGTTTGAGAGAATACGCTTTTCAAAGGTCATGTGCTTTGAACAACCACTAATATACCGTATGAGTTTGAGTACATCTTCTCTATCTTGTAGACCTGTATATTTCTGCGTAAAAATTATCTTTTAGGTACCTTAGTGTTACCGGGTCCGATACGGTCAGTAGACACTTTGGGTATCCATATAAATAGATCTTGATTGTGTAGGATTTTAGATAATTTTTCTATCGTAAATGTCAACAAAAAGAGGTTCATCAGAATTTTAGAACTATATGAAATCAAGGATCTGATTTCCTTTAATGTCATCTTTTTGTACTTGGGCTTGTAGGGATAGGTCCTACTCGATCCATTAAAAGATTCATATCTCACAAGGACTAAAGATTAGGATGAATAAGACAATCGCTTATGTTGAAACAGGTGAGGCGCCCTAGTCCGATTCTTTCCAATGATCCGATCACCATAGGATTACTTATCTCTTCTTGGGTTTACATGGTCCAACAACCTTCGTTGGTTTCATGCTACCTGTAAAGATTGTCAAGATCTCCTCGGCCTTCTTATATTTGTTAGTTTCACCCTTGACTTCTCCCCGCTTTAACAAAGATTTCTGCCTCAATTTCTTTTGTGTCCGATTTATGAACATGTATTACAAGACCAGCTTTTGTCATGTACCTTTTGAGAGGTACTAACAATCGATCTATAATTATTAAATCATTTTCTTGTTCAAATCAACATGTATTACTTCATTTTCTTTGATCAAATCAACATGTATTACTTTATTTTCTTTGATCAAATCATCAAATCTAGTTTTAAAAGAATATAATTATTTTTGAATTCTCACATAATCATCTTATAGTTTGTGAAACAATATTTCTTGTTCATTGTCTCCTTTGCAAGGTTCAACGAATTTTGTTTCACAACTTGCCATACTTTTTTTTTTAGAGATTTCAAGTATTTTATCCTTTAATGTTAGATTTTCAGATTCAACCATTTAATCCTTTAATGTTAGATTTTTAGTTAAGAGAGTCATCTGTTCTTTTAGGCTTAATTCTCGCATCAATTGTCTCCTTATATATTTGAAGGATCTCCTTGTGAGACAAAAGCAACAAATTTGTTAGAAACAAATGTATTTTTATAATCATCCTCTTCATCTTCTTTATGAAGATCAACTTCATGAGCCCTAAGATGAGATAACAAAGTGTGATGACTCAGAGTTGATAAGTCCTTTGTTCTTTGATAATCGTAACTTTGACCCTCCATCTGTTGGTCAAGGATCTAATTTTGTTGTTGATCTCTTTTCCAGTGTAGATCTTTCCAAGTGTGCTAGTCTTATTGAACAGATTGGTAAGTCTCGATGTCTAATTAATCAATGGACTTGTCTGGTTTCATCTTGAATGTGCCAAATGAGTGCAAGATCGCTTGTAGTTTGTTTTCTTTAATCGATCATTTCCCTCACATAAGATGGCAAGTGACTCCCACATTTTTTTGTAGTTTTACAAGTTTTGACTTTCTCCCATTCTTTACTCAAGGTTTTGATGATTTCAAGTCCTAGCAACTTGATCAAGATTTGCAACATTTCTTTCTTCATTAGTCATTTCGATCGCTTCTTCTCAACTCGACCCTTACTTCAAGACTCGCTCAATCACTAATACCACCATGATAGAATTTGATAGGACCATTTTCCAGTTGTTTCATGCATACAATCATGAATAGCTCCCGGGTGATTTTCCATTCGAAATTTTCAAGAATCGTATTCCTCAATGGAGAACTCAGTAGACTCATATCCTTTTGGTTTATCTTGTATGAAGACATGATATACTTCAAGAACAAAAATATCAGTAGCAACAATAATATTAATAATTCTTGAAATGACAACAATTATACCAAGAAATGTGATCTTTTGAATCACCTGTTCGATACAACTTGTTGGTCCCGCATAATCGAGTGTAAACTTCTAGAGGAAATCTAGAAGGGTAGGGGTTGAATAAATTTCCTTCTTTTTCTTCAAAATCCAAATTAATAAATCTTTTGGGGGTTTGGGGTTGTTGTGCCAAATTCTTTTGCTATTGTTGCTGCTCTTTTTTTTTGCTTCTAGTGAAATGGTTCTTTACCCATGCTTTTCGTCCCTTTGTGATTGATCGCTAGTGGTCCAATATAGTCATTCTATCTTTAATCTCAGCAGATGTTTTAGGTTGCTCTCTAGAGACTAATTTCTTAATAACCAATGAGTCCCTTTCATAACTATCTTCGAGTATTTTCCGTGCATCCTAATTTATTTCTCGATTCTAAAATCAAATTATAGTTCTTCCTTGCCATATCATGTCTCCATGGAATTGTACTACGAGTTTGATTTGTTGTTAGTCCCCTGCTTTTGTCCCAAAAAGCTATTTTTGCATTTTTGTCCACCTCCTACATATGTATGCATTTGATATTGTCTCGCACCGAGTTAATATGCAGTGCCTATATTAAATGCCAACATAGTATGCCACATTCCTTAAATTTCTTGCAGCTACACCGCACACAAACCATATTTTTTCAAAGATCACCCTATTGAACATACCTTGTGCGGTAACATCATATATCAAAGTAGTATCCTATCTTCCTATCTCCTGTGAAGTGCATGATAGGATTTTGAGAAATTCTTTTTCAAAAATATTGAAAATGACAAGTGTGTAAACTTCCGAAGCATGCTTCACTATTCCATTAATTTCCAAAGAAGATCCCTCGACTTTTACGTTGGCATTGGAATTCATCATTTCTCTCTCTTGTTCTCCATTCACTTACTGTTATTGAAAATTTTATAAAAATCACAACCCAAAGTGCTCCTTCTTTTGAATTGAATGAGATGGAACTGTTTGTGCTTTCACTTCTTTGTGAAGATAGTATTCAGTAGGAGAAAAGTCTTTGCCCAATGCAAAGGCACCACTTTTCCTTCAAACTCAGTAGAGTCTTTTAAACCAAGCATTATCCTCGCAAGTTGTAGTCTGTGATCATCCCATTCCAACAGCCTCTCGAACTCATCCCTATCTCTAACATCTTTAAATGCGCTATTTCCCTTGAGCTTTGCAAATCTGCTAACAATTCTCGGAGTCGCCACCGGCATAACATATGTCGTGCTTCCGGAAAACTCGTGGTATCACAAATAATGTAATGAAATAGTAATAGTAACAGTATCTATACCTATAAAGTAACATTATATATTTTATATGGTAACACATGTGATAGTTATCGAGTAAGTACTGATTATATTAGTTGCAATGAATTAAAATCATACTTTCTCTATTGCTATTGCAATTGCTAGATCTTGGTCGCTGAATATTGTTACCGGACTTCTCCCGACCATTGATTTCTTGAACATCGTAAAAGCCACTCAAAAGTGTCTGCCTTTTCGTCGGATAAGAATGCTATACAAAACATGGTATTTTTCCAGTTGATTGTTTATCCCAATGAATGGTGCACAAATCGATCATACTTGTTAGTTTTATAAGTGGTGTCAAACACAAGAACATCGCCATATATTCCATAATCTTCCTTCATCATTGAGTCCCTCCAATAAACATTACTCATCCGCCCTCATTATTCATTTGTACCTTGTAAAAGAACTCACTTTCCTCACTTGACTGATTTTGTATTAGTTCCATGAACGCTTTTGCATCACCACCTTCTATGTTGCTTCTCATGTGATGATCAACAAAGTTCATGTGGTCCTTCATTGTATGCCCAACTTGGTCTTCTCCTCCGCACTATAAGCTAGATATCCGAAAGAGTCACTGGTTTTATACCGTATGTCACCATCTCCTTGATAGCATCAGTCTTCCCACCCGTAATTGCCCTTTCGAACAATGTAAATGACTCCATTCTTTTCTTGTTAATGGATGATTGTGATCTGTTATGTGCTTTGCTACCTCATATCTTCCATCTTGATAATTCTTGCTCTCGGTTGTGCCTTGCAATTAGTTCTCGTTTCCCCCATTTTTGTTCTTTGTAGATTTTCGTAGAAGTACATTATTAGTGTTGTTCTTTAAACTGTTGGAAGAACACACGTACAATTTAGATGTTATTGTGTTGCTTCTATTAGAAGAAACAATCCTGTTGACTTACGAACACTAAACCCCAATGAACGGGCGTGTGCACGGTATAGATCATACATTTGATCTATTGTATCTCTTCTAATTCCAATAAGTGAACCAACATATTCATCATTTTGTAAGTTATGTTCACTTTGGTTTGAGTGTTAGAATTATCCAACATCTCTGTTGATTCAACAATAATCATCCCTACAAGGCATCGGTTTAGGGTAACACTGTTTGGGTGTATATAGTAACATATATCATCATTAAACTATATAGTGACACCCGTTAGTGAATATAGTAACACATGTAATTTTTAAAAGTAACACAAAAATATTATTTTCGAAATAGTAACCATGTTCACCCCATGCAAGAACAAACATGTGTGAAATAAGTAACATATTTTTTTTTATTAAGCAATTTAATGTTGTGTTCGTGGTTTTTTGTGATTTTTTGTATAATGTAATCACCCAAATACGCATGTGAGAATTAACACAATTACCTGGTGTTGAAGAACTTGCAATTATCACCGCGATTATCCTGGCAATTTTCAAAATAATCATCCATGGTTTTTTCTTTTTTTGTGTGCGCGTTTACTCGTCTCGATCTTTTGGTTGAACCTTTGATGTTGTTTTCGCCGATCTTTAGTGTCTTAGCGCCTCATCGCCGTTCTTTCTGCGTCATTTTTCTTTGTGCTGCGATTTCTTGGCCTAGCATGCATGATATTCCATTTTTGACCCATTTTGTTGGGTCGCGACACGCGAGTTTATTTTCTTTCCTTTTTAATTGATATTGCATGGTGAAATATTTCACAAGAGACTTGCTCTTTTTATAAATAGTTTTTTGTATTTTTAATTAGTTAGATAAGATTAGTTGGTTACTTTTGAAATTTGAATTTTAGATTAGTTATTTAGTGGAGAGAGATTGAATGAGATTTATTCTCTCTTCATCTTTTTCATAGGAACTATTCCCCGTTCCGCATCAACTTGTACCATTTTGTGGGCACACAAAATAAGAAAATGAAGTAATAAAGTGAATTTTGGGGGTAATTTTGTAAATCTTTATATATAAAGTAAAAATGAATTGGATTGTATGTATGTGTGGGCCCAATAGTAATAGTATTTTGTGTAAAATTATGAATAATGTGAGGGTGGAGTTTATGGCGGATTTTCTATTTTTGGGGTGTGCAAGTTATTATGGGACGTCCAAATAAGAAAATTGTTCAAGTTATTATGGGACATATGAAGTAACTTATTTCTCGCAAACATTAATGAATATTTCTATTTCTAAAGTATTAATCTAGTCATGGATAATTGAAGATTTGGTTCTACATGATGTGAGATCTAATCAATTTTTTATTCTCTTTCACTCTACATTATTCATATATCTCTTGCGTTTGATTACATTATTGGACGAGTTATTTGAATATGTTATTTATTTAATTCGTGATAACAATGAATGACAATTAGAACGTTAAATCCATAGTTGTTTAATTGTTATAATCTATCCGCAAGTAGCATAATTGATTTCAACCAGCTTTTTTATTATTGTTATAGGGAGATATATGATCTAGTCTAAATAAACCTACATGTGTGTTTGTTGGCTAGAATTGAATGTTTCGAATTTTAATGCTGTGTGTAAATTAAATTCTAAGATGGTATATGTTAGGAAAAGGAAAAGTGTATTTAGTTTTGATGTGTTAAAAATGTAAAATAGGATGACCAATTTGAACATTTTGTATAGACAGTGAAGTATTTCTTTATAAATAAAACTAAGTATAAAATATCGACGAGGTCAAGATGTCGACAAGGACGATTTCCAGATAATGAGAGAATATCGATGAGGTCGAGATATCGAAAAGGACGACACAGAGAAGATAGTGATATCCAATACTAAAACACTTAGACAGAAAGAAGATGAGGACGAGGTGAAGTAAACATCGAGACGATGAGGTGTTAGAGAAATATCATACAAATATTCAAGAAGCGCTTTCAACAACTCAAGAGGGAGTTACAGTAATTCGCTTATATTGTTATAACCGATCAAAATCGAATTCAAGGAAGTTACAACTACCAGAGAAGATCTCTATAAATAGGGATAGAAATTATTTTAGAATTAACTTTTGACACTTTGCACTCATCATCATACTTTGTATTCACAAGCAACAGGAATTGTACACATTCACAAACGTTTTATACGTTTTCGCTTAGTGTTTATAGAACACTTTTTCATTAGATCTTCAAGCCATAGATATTCGTAAATTAGGAAGGATTAATTGTAAGGTCAAGATTCATCATTGTAAGTAAGTCACAAGAAGAAGAAAGTAAGTAAGTGAAGGCCCTTCTTCAAGTTTGAGGAAGGAGAGTGGACGTAGGATCGCTTTGATCCGAACCACTATAAATCCTGTGTTGTTTCTTCTTATTGTTTTTACTTGTTTTCATTGATTATTTCTTGATCACAAACTATAATATCCTGATAAAGCTTTAGATCCTATCTAAATTGAGTTAATCAACAATTGTTTCATTGTTAGAACTGTTTTGGAGTTGATAGATTATCTAAGCTCGAAAAAGTTTTTGATAATCTATTCATCCCCCTTCTAGATTATCACTAGAGGGCATCTCATTTTTGTGATTAACTCATTCTAAAGGGACCTAACAAGTGGTATCGGAGCGTTGTTAAGTCATTACGATAGAAGATTTGTGGTCTTGAAATTTCGAGTTCTTGTTGAAATCTGATTTCTTATCATTGAGTCACTAACATTTCGATAAGTCGTCTTTTTAGCATCTTGAATTACAATGTCTTCGTTAAAAGTAAGAAAACCAGAGTTTGCCGATTTTTCTATCGAAGAATATGATTATTGGAAGTTCAAAATGGAGAATCATTTGAAGGCCATTCATGACCGTATGGAAGAGGTTCTTGAGGAAGGTCCAATAAAATTCTATCATGGAGTTGTTAGCACTGAGCAATCTTCTTACAAGAAGTCAACAAGAAAAGAAGAGTCTTGAGTTAACTACCGATGAAAGGAAAATTCACAATTTGGATCAGTAGCAAGGACGTAAATTATAGAGACATTGAGCAAAGACTGGATAGAAAAGGTTAAAAGATGTAAAAGCTGCTAAGGATATGTGGGAGACTCTTGCAAGTGTTTGTGAAGGGTCGAATAGGTTAAAGAAAATAAATCTATGATTGTCTTACATGCATTTGATACATTCAAGATGAAAGATGGAGAAACTGTGGATCAATTGGATGTGAGATTGACTAATCTAGTGAACAAAGTCACGATTTGGGTAAAACCTACACCGAGAAAGAAATTAATAATAAGGTACTCGGATCATTGAGCAAAAGATGGAGGGAAAAAGCAAATATTCTCAAAGCAACACGTAACTCGCTCATCTATATCACATCATACTCTATTTTCTCATCTCGAAAGCATTGGAATATGATATACACATTGAAGATGAAGAAGATGAGGCAGTAGTCATCTACTTCTGGAAAGATCAGAGCATTTCTTCACCAAGAAGATTCTCGACAAGATTTCTAAGGCATCGATTTGTCAAGAAAGGAGGAAATGGCATTATTAATCGACGATATGAGAGACTCAAGATGAAGTATAAAAGGAATAAGAGAGACAGATTTAATCGTCAAAATTATAAATCGATAAGGAAGAGAAGTATTCGTATAATGACAAAAAGAATCCGGTGAAAAGGTACAAGTCACCAATCGACGAGGTGAGAATAGTCCAAAATCGATAGAGGAGATATCTGTTATACCGCAATAAACCTGGTCATTTTAGCTATGATTGTCCTCAACTCACTCCTAGAGAGAGAGAAGAAAAGAGGAAGAAACGGGATAGGAGGTATGCGTATCAACGAGCTCTTTTAGCGAAAGGAGGAAACACATGAGACATCCTCATCCTCATCCTCATCCAGCTTGGATCGTACAATGACATTTGCCTAATGGCTAAGGAGGTAAACTATTACTCATCCTCGACAATGATAATGATAACTTGTCCGAATCGATCCATGTCTTATTAACAAGCTTCTAAAAGATCGAAGACGGCTTTATCTCGCTTATAAACAGATAGAGACCGAAAATTTAAGATTAAAAGATCAAATTCTTAATCAAACAAAGGAACATCGACAGTGACAAGGAAGAATCTGGATTGTACATTCAAGGGGGAATGTCAATCTAAGACTACTACTAGTTCCTCGTCCTGAGAAAACCAATAAGTTGGAAAAAGAATTGAGCACTTTAAAAATTAAATTTTCAGATATCAATATGGAAAATGAGAATTTTAAAAAGACTAACAGAGAATTGAATCTCAAGTTAGGACATCTTAATAATTCTCGCCTACAATTGATAACATCTTCAAGATTTCTCAAGCCTAGTGATAAAATCGATTGGGTTTTGATAGGAACAAGAAAAATGATCCTATCAAACCAAGAGTTTTTATCAAAGCCACTAAGACTATGGAAAAGACAGAACTTAGTCCAAAGAAATCTAAGGAACAAATCACCTCATCCTGATATTTCTAAAGAGAAAACACAGACGAGAGAAATGTTTCCAAAAGAAATCTAAAGACTAAATCAAAGTCATTTCCAAAGTATAATAGTTTTGATGGAAGAAGCAAGTCGTATCCATTCTTTCCAAGATATAAGACAATCACTAGAGATCAATTAAATAAAATTGATCTAGATAGTCTAATATTAGTAGACAGATATGGTTGCAAAATTCAATCATTGGTTACGAAAAACTTGGATGTGTTTATCTGGATACCTAAGTATCAACTTGACGAGAAAGGACCCAATACACAAAGGGTACCTAAGAATTAATTTGTGATTGTAGGGAAATAAGGAGATAGTTGAACGAGAAGATGTTCTTGAAGTCTTCGGTATATAGACAGGTGGATGTTCTAAGCATATGACTTATGAGAAAAGACTTCTTTCTAACTATCGACGATAGATGGACCTCGGGTAATGTTCGGTGACAACAATTTTGGTCTAACCAAAGGAGTTGGAACTCTAATGATTGGAGATGTCCAGGTTAATGAAGTTTATTTTGTGGAAGGATTGAAACATAATCTATTATCTGCTTCACGCTTTGTGACAAAGGATATTGTGTAAAATTCACTCATGATGCATGTTATATTTTGGATGGTTTAAACGAAAATATTTTACTTGTGAGTCGACAAGGTAATATCTATGTTGCAAATTTCAAGAGTTGCCCTAAGGATACTTGTCTTATTGCTAAGAGTTCGGATGATTTAAGTTGGCTATGGCATAAACGTCTTAGTCATTTAAATTTCAAAACTCTTAACAAAATAGCAAGAAAATCTTTAGTCAAAGGACTTCCAGATAAAATATTTTCGAAAAATCATATTTGTGATGCTTGTCAAAAAGGAAAACAGCCAAAACTTCTTTCAAAACAATAAATGGTCACCTTGAGAAAGGATTTTGGAACTTTTACACATGGATCTTTTTGGTCCAGCTTACACCTCTAAGTTTTAGTGGAAGAAAGTATACTTTAGTGATTGTAGATGATTTTTCTAGATTCACTTGGGTTATTTTCTTGTACAAAAAGAATGAGACTGTAACAAAAATTCCAGAATTTCTCAAAAGAATTCAAAATGAAAAAGGACTAAATATTGTCAAGATTAGAAGTGATAAAGGTACTGAGTTTCTAAATACGTTTGTTACTAACTATTGTACCGAGAATGGTATAGCACATGAAACATCATCTGCAAGAACACCCCAAGAAATGGAGTTGTAGAAAGGAGAAACAGTAACCTTGAAGGAAGCTCGCAAGGACGATGTTATCTCGAGTATGACACTCCACATGTGTTTTGGGCGTAAGCCATTAATACCGCATGTTTTGTTCAAAATAGGTGTTTAATTGTGAAAGATAAATGCAAAACTCCTTATGAAATATGGAAGGGTAGAATACCAAAAATTTCATATTTTCATATATTTGGTTGTAAGTGTTTCATCCATAATAATGAAAAATCTAAATTAAGAACTTTTGGTGCTAAGATTGCGTAGGGATATTCTTAGGATACTCATCTCGTATCCAAAGCATATAGAGTTTTTAATAAGATTACATTATGTGTGGAAGAAACACCACATGTTGTTTTTGACGAAATTTCTAAGTCTCGAAAGCACAGATGATGTCACCAAGATAGTCAAGATCTTAACAGATTAAATATCAAGAAATCACCAAGTTCTACTTACTGAGTCGAATCAGATGAGGAGGACACATCGGACATGAATAAAGATAAGGAAGCCGAGAGTTCTTCCATATCATCCGATCGCACGACTACACTACCGTGATGGACTAGAAGATATTCCCGAAGGTAATACAAAATCAATTGATGAAAATATCTCGTATAAGACCTCATACTCAAGAAAAGATAAAGGTAAACGAGTATTGACTTATCATCCAAATGAACAGATAATCGGAAATCTAGATTCTCGAGTCTGCATAAGGACACAGATAAATCAAGATTGTCTGCTTAGTTGTTATGTATCATTGCTCGAACCTAAAACTATTACTCAAGCTCTAACGGACTCCAATTGGATAAATGCAATGCAAGAAGAATTAAATCAATTTCAAAGACAAGATGTATGGGAGCTTGTTGAAAGACCTTATCATCAAAAGTTATTGGAACAAAATGGGTTTTTAAGAACAAAAGAGATGAGAACAACATTGTGGTAAGAAATAAGGCTAGATTGGTTGCACAAGGTTATTCACAATCAGAGGGAATTGATTATGATGAAACCTTTGCACCGCTTGCTCGCCTTGAAGCCATAAGATTGTTCTTAGCTTATGCCGCTTATAAAAGATTTACCGTGTTCCAAATGGATGTGAAATCTGCTTTTCTAAATGGAGTCATTGCCTTTGAGGAAGTTTATGTAGAGCAACCCTCTGGCTTTGTCAACGGAGACAAAGTTTATAAACTAAGGAAAGCTCTATATGGACTTAAACAAGCACCTAGAGCTTGGTATGATACCTTATCCGAATATTTAATTCGTAATGGTTTTGTAAAAGGTAAGATAGATAGAACTTTATTTAGGAAAGAATCGATAAAGGTCTTTTGTTAGTTCAAATATATGTTGATGATATTATTTTTGGATCAACTAATCTAATCTTGTGTGAAGAATTTAGTCATCTTATGAAGAATGATTTGAAATGTCCATGATGGGAGAGATGACATACTTTCTTGGACTTCAAATTAAGCAAACAAAGAAAGGAATTTTCATTAGTCAAGCAAAATACACCAAAGATCTTATTGAAAAATTTGGAATAGGTACCACCGAGAAGCCAAAATACCTATGATGACAAATTTTTCAATGGATCTAGATGAGAAAGGGGAAGACACCGATCGACACATGATAGAGGTTTAATTGGTTCTCTATTATACTTAATCGCTAGTAGACCTGTCATTTCTTTGCAGTGGGTGTATGTGCACGTTTTCAAGCTAAACCTAAAAAGAGTCATCTTGAAGCTGCAAAGAAGATTCTAAAATATTTGAAAGGTACAATCTATGTAGGGTCATGGTATCCAAATGATTTATAACTTTGAGTTGTCGATACTCGATTCAGATTTTGGTGGGTGTAAGATAGATAGGAAATCTACATCCTGGAACTTGCCAATTTCTCGGGAAGTAAGCGATTTCATGGTTGTCTAAGAAACAAACCTCTGTAGCTACTTCTACTATCAAGCCGAGTACATGGCAAATGGGAGTTGTTGTTCACGATAACTGGATCACCAACAGCCTAAGGGACTATAACATTATCACCAAAGATGTACCAATCTTTTGTGATAGTAATAGTGCCATAGCTATTACCCGTAACCCGCCTCTTACATACTGTGCAAACATGTTGACATTCGTCATCATTTCATTCGAGATCATGTGGAAAAAGGCAATATCAGACTTGAGAAAATCCCGACCGATTTTCAAAAAGCGCAATATTGACAAAGCCTCTTGCAGAGACAAGTTTTAAAGAACTTTCAAAGAGAATTAGGATTATTAGATGCTTCTTTAGTCAATTTTCGATCAAAATTCTTGAATTTACCTTGTCTTTCTCTTTTTAGTCTATTATGTTTAGAAAGAATTATCGACAAGATATGAGTCAAAGGACAATCTAGCTGATATCATTGATCTCCCTTCATTGGAATCAAGAATCAAGGATTAGTCATATTGACCATATCCGACTTGGATAATTACTTGTCTAACATAAGTAAATCGAGATAAGGATGTAATAGTCAACTTACTTCTACGTAATCGATGACTATTGAACCTTATCCGACTTACTCTTGTTACTAACAATTTGTCTAAGTGTCTCGTGATTTCAAAAAAACAAAGTTTACATGTCTCGAAATGCAAGACAAGGTCAATTTATCCAAGGGTTTCAAGTAATGCATAAAGTGATGCTATCAATCCGCATAAGGAGAAAAATCAGAAGTTTTCTTAATTACTTTTAATTATGAATATTGGGTTCATATAATTAATATATGAATTTAATATCATAATTCACTCTATCATTCATTAAATTATTGAAGTTACTCGGTGAAATAAAATAGTTTGTTTTACAAAATAAAAGGATAAGGGTTCAAATTTGTTTTCTAAAAACAATAATATTTTATTTTATCTCTCCAATTAACTGAAAAGTATTTTCTCAAATAAGTAACTATGTCAGGAGAAGTTACTACGGACCCGAAATTTTATCAAATTCATTTTTGAAATACACCGAGTATACTTCACGCGCTGTAATGGAGGCGGTTTCGAAATATGAACCGTCTCAACCTCACGCGCGACATATTAAATATTATTCGCACTTTTCAAAATAAATTCCATAATTGCATTAATGGCGCATTCGAAAGGCTATATTTACACTTTTGCAGTGCAATTATTATTCTAATAATTGTTTATTATTATATTTTTCCATATAAATAGACATTCGTGTGCATTATTTTCATTTACGCACACATAAAATTCTTCATATTCTCAAAACTTCTCTTTTCCCTCCTAAAACCTTCAACATTCATCAATGGCGGAATCCAAAAAGAATATAAAGTTCGAGTATGATTTATCTTCCATCAAAGATAAAACAAAGTCTGAAATGTATGTTGATTGAGATACTACCACCGATGTCAAACAAGAGAGATTCTAAACCTACCGGAATCAAGAGGTTTAAAAAGATACCGTACGATGAAACCAACGAAGAACTTGACGGTGGATGATCTCTGCGGCAGAGTTTCGACTAGAGCAAAATCAATAAACCGGATTAGAATCTAGAGTCGAACATTGGGGAAGAAACGAAGGATAGTTTTATCTATTTCGAGATTGGTGCAATTTTCAATTTAAGCACCACCGGCGACAACCCATTTACTTATAAATCATCTCGAATATTTGGAGAGTTTCCGGTTGATGGCCAGGAGGACCTACCAAAATACAACGGCGAATTTGAAAAGGCCAATGTCAAGAGGAAGTATAGACTTTTGATGCCGATCTCGACCAAGTGTATCTTGGGGGAACAACAAAGTCATGATGGACTAACCAAGCCGAGGATATGCGTGTCGAGGGCTATCCTAGACGGGGCCGAGATAAATTGGGCCGATCTGGTTTACTCAAGGATAATGGAGGAAAGAAAGAAGTTCACCAAAACTCCACACGCATTTAGCCGATGAGATGGTCTTTGACCAAGATTGCAGTATGATGGCCAGATCACCATCATACTTGAACACAAGGTGGGTACAGCATAACCTTGACTGGAGTGTTGGAGTTAAAAATACACCAGCATGTAAGGGATTGTTGATAAAAGATGAGAAGCTCTATGGACCAACCGACTCAAGAGGAGATGGAGACGTTCAGCCTCCACCTCCGCCTCCTAAGAAAAAGGCTTCAAAGCCAAGAAGATGGAGACAAAGACCGTATTGGTGGATGAGTCCTCGTCTCACGAGACGGAGGAAGACGAAGAGAGGAGAGGACAGCTTCCCAAGGGGGAAGTGTCCTAGCCGAGGAGGCTGGTGTATCAGTCGACGGAGACAGAAAAGTCTCGCCTCAAGATAAATCGGAAAAAGGAGAAGAAATTAAATCACCTTCATCATCTTCATCCTCATCTCGAGGATGGAGTACCTAAATCCATTTCTTCCCAACTGCAATGAAGAGGCACAAGGCCGCCGCCTCCGAGCCTCTAAAACGGTCTACTCCCATAAGTCCAAAACACACCCAACCCTCATTCGACCCGTTTTCTTTCCTACCCACCACCACTTCGTAACCCGATCTTTATCTAAACATACCCAACCCTTCTCGGGGAAATGGGGCCAACTCGAGACCTCTCTTCGAATTCTTGGGAAGAAGTTTCTTCTAAGACAAGAATCCACTCTCAAGGACGAGCCCGAGCTTTTGAAGGAGCTTATCGATGTCTATCTCGCTAAGAAGACTGTGCTAGGATCATTTGAAGAGACAAACTATTCTGATAGCCGAGGCAGAGGCAACAATCTTGCCATCCGGGAAAAGGAGGTTCTCAAGAAGGCGAAATCGAAGTCATTCCAAGATATACTCACCGAAAACACATTTGTTGATTATATTTTACAAAGAGTATATCTTGGAGATGAAACTCCAGGAGGTGGAAAAAGCAATGAAAAGGGGGAAGTATTGAAGACAGATATAGAAGCTTTTATTGAGGAGGAAAGAGTGGAGGAAGTAGTTGGTGGAGCTGCCGATGAGCCACCGGGATGGATACAAATTGAGGAGGCACAAACAGAGCAGATTGAGGAAAGGCAAATCGTAGCAGAAATTGAAGAAATAGATCTAACTCCATCTCGATGAACAGACCTTGCCCTCCACATCTCGCGTCTCGTATCCGAAGTGGAAGCCCCGAAAGTCAAGTTCAAAATCTAAAGATCGCTTGTCTCAATGCTTTCCAATCTGGTTCCTAATGTCATCACATCTTCAATCAAGGAGAATGTAGAAGTGAGCTTCTAGAAAAACCAAGATTGATCTATACTTCTCCGGATTAAGACATGAGGAACAGATGACGGAAGTCAAAAAGAAAGTTGCCTCAGAGATGAACTCTCAAGATGAGTGGGTTAAACAATATGTTCGCTCCGCTTATACCGAAATAAGAGACTCGTTGAGTATCAAGTGAAAGAAGCACTGAAAGCAAAAGAAGCCTCATTTCATCAAGTGTCAAGATGCATCTTGCTTTGGAAAAAGATAGACAGACAACTATCTTAAAGCGGTTCATAGATGATGAATTCTGCATTTAGCTGAGGTCGGTCAAAAGAAGAGATATGATCAGCTTGATCAAAAGACAGACTCGTTAGAGAAGAACTCATGGGATACATAGATCAAGTAGCCACTATCTCGCAATACTCGATTTGCTGATGTCAAAAGGGGGAAGATAGTGAGCTCAAGAAAAGAGTTGAGTTACAAGATGATCACCTAATGGCGCTAAATACGAGGATAGATGAGCTTTCCAAGAGCCGTTGAAAGCCGAGGAGGAGAAGAAGAAGGCACTGAGGAGAAGTCTCGCAGGGCGTTGAGAAGGTTGAAAAGGAGAACCACACCTGAATCCACCGAGTCCGAGCTCGAACTCGAACTTCCTTCCATGGCTGATCCTCGCTCTCGCCTCGACTATCAAATCTCCCTCATCCTCTTCTAAGTCTCTGGGAAAGCTAAGGCTTCAAGCCAAGTTCAAAAGACCCGGTCCGAGACAGAAGAAGAGGCAAGGGTGCTTAAAAGGAGAAGGGAGGAAAAAGAAAAATATAAGAGAAGAGAAGCCAAGAGGAGGAGGGAGCAAGAAAAGGCACTGGGAAGACGACGACAGAAGACGAGGAAGTGGGTGCAGAAATCAAAGAATACAAGGAGAAGAAGTCTTTCGCCCATTCCATAGAACAGAGCCGTGCCCAAGGAAATCCTTCCCATGGATCAACAAGCTAAATGGAGAACTTATGAAGGGGAATGGATCTTTCTGTTTCATGTCTGCAAGAAGATCTCTTGGGGCATGACGAGAACATTGCATTTCATGAATGGTTGGAGGCGAAAGACCCAAACTTCTATCGATATTTAATCGACCTTGGAGACGCAGAATTTAATGTGGACATAGTCGCACCACCTTATGCAACCATGTCTCGTCCACCGACGCAAGATGGCCAACTAGACAGAGAAAAGGTGAAGCAGATGCCGATCCAAGCCGAGACCGTGGCCGATCTAGTCAAGGTGGGGAGACGTTGAGCCTGAAGAATCGTGTCTTCGATCGATGACAATTCCGTAAGAAGATAGGTGGTACGATTAAGTCTCTTCTTTTTATTCCTCTGAATGTTTGTCAGAAAGATATAAAAATGTGCAAATCTCGTGAATAGTTGTGAAATATATCTTTTTGAACTACTTTCACGAAATTTTGAAGTGTTTAACTAACGTGTTACTCATTAACTAACTCTTGATTTAAGTAATCGCTTTATAAACTTATAACACTAAATCATCTGAAAACTTCAAATGTCTATGTTTTCTTCAAAATATTTGAATTTGACTTTGAGCAACTACATTGCTCGATCATCCGACTATTGAACTATTACTCTAATCATCTGCTTATTGAACTATTGCTTTGATTATCCGATTATGTGACTTATTTGTATATCTTGTTTCACTCTCAATTTTTACTAATGCTTTTTCTTTTCTTGAGCTGAGTTTTAACATCATCAAAAAGGGGGAAATTGTTAGGAAAAGGAAAAGTGTATTTAGTTTTGATGTGTTAAAAATGTAAAATAGGATGACCAAATTTGAACATTTTGTATAGACAAACAAGTATTTCTTTATAAATAAAACTAAGTATAAAATATCGACGAGGTCAAGATGTCGACAAGGACGATTTCCGAGATAATGAGAGAATATCGGATGAGGTCGAGATATCGACAAGGACGACACAGAGAAGATAGTGAGATCCAATACTAAAACACTTAGACGAGAAAGAAGATGAGGACGAGGTGAAGTAAACATCGACGATGAGGTGTTAGAGAAATATCATACAAAGATTCAAGAAGCAGCTTTCAACAACTCAAGAGGGAGTTACGTAATTCAGCTTATATTGTTATAACCGATCAAAATCGAATTCAAGGAAGTTACAACTACTGTGAGAAGATCTCTATACATAGGGATAGAAATTATTTTAGAATTAACTTTTGACACTTTGCACTCATCATCATACTTTGTATTCACAAGCAACAGGAATTGTACACATTCACAAACGTTTTATACGTTTTCGGTTCTTAGTGTTTATAGAACACTTTTTCATTAGATCTTCAATCCATAGATATTCGTAAATTAGGAAGGATTAATTGTAAGGTCAAGATTCATCATTGTAAGTAAGTCACAAGAAGAAGAAAGTAAGTAAGTGAAGGCCCTTCTTCAAGTTTGAGGAAGGAGAGTGGACGTAGGATCGTTTGATCCGAACCACTATAAATCCTGTGTTGTTTCTTCTTATTGTTTTTACTTGTTTTCATTGATTGTTTCTTGATCACAAACTATAATATACGATAAAGCTTTAGATCCTATCTAAATTGAGTTAGTCAACAATTGTTTCCGCTGTTAGAATCTGTTTTTGGAGTTGATAGATTATCTAAGCTCGAAAAAGTTTTTGATAATCTATTCATCCCCCTTCTAGGTTATCACTAGAGGGCATCTCATTTTTGTGATTAACTCATTCTAAAGGGACCCAACAAGATCTATGGTTGTTGGTTAGAGAAACAATTAGAGATGATATCCTAATTATCGAGAAAGTAAGGAAAGATTGATTATTATGTGGTACCAATAACTATAACTCGATGTAAGAGTGAAAGTGCGATTTTTCATCGGTAATCTATTATGTTTGAACCATTTCTATAATTGTCTTTGATCGTATATTTTTAACGCATTGAATCTTTAATCTCTTTCATTGTTATTTATTTTAATTGAATCACCAAAATCAAACCCCCATCTTTAAGTTTGTTTATTGTATTTGTACATTCATGAATAGGAGTGATGAATCTCTATGGATACGACCTTTCTTACCACTACCGCAAATCTATATTTGTTTTAAAGTAGATTTTTATTATTTGGTGGATTAGAGACCCATCAATATGCACTAGTATAAGGATATAAATACTATAATTTTTTCCTAAATTAAAATATTATCTCATATTATGTCACAATCCATTGAAAAAGTCACACATAGATGCACAACTTGATGAGACCCCCGCGTATTACGCTGTATGTTTGTTAAATAAATTTTACAATATAATGTATTATATAAGTAATATTTTTTATCAAATAATAATATATATTTTAAAATAATATTTATTGTATATTTGCAAATAATCGACGTATAAATATTGAAGTTATATATATATATATATATATATATATATATATATATATATATATTGTATATTTACAAATAAAATCATATATGATTATACTCATTTTTTTAATAATACTAATATTTATACATGTATTCATTAGGATGAAATCTATAAATCTATAAATATATAATACACCAATTGGTTCCATGTTGAGAATTGGAGGAAATATTTAGGACCGTTGATCGCAATGTGTAGATTTGATCTTGACTCTACATTGTAATTTAGGAAGTTTTTTTTTATATAAATACAATTGTTATGTAATACAATTAATTAAATGCTATCAATCTTATTATATACTATCATCATATAATAACCGTCACTCTTATTTTTTTATCGGTAAATAACCGTCACTCTTATTAATATTATCAATTAAATTAATGCTATCATCATCACATAATAATACACAAGTAATCACGTATTTTCCCTTATTATCCGGCGTTATATTTTTGTGTCAAATTCGTATATGAAATTATGATTATATTCCTCAAAAGAAGTAGTCCCTCCGTCTGGAATTATCTTCACATGTGAAGATACACGTTTATTAAAAAAATTTAAATTAGTGTAGGAGAGAGAATAAAGTGTAAGGGTATTTTGGGTGGTTGTATGGGATAAAGTGTAGGGAGAGAATAAAGTAAGAGTGACATTTTTAAATTTAAATGGTATTGTGAGGGTGTAGTTTATGTAGAGTATTCCATTTTAGGGGTGTGAAGTTAATTGTGGGACGTCCCGAAAAGGAAAGTTTGAAGTTAATTGCGGGACGAGAGGGAGTAGTATTTAGTAAATAATATTAATCACCGTGCGAAGCACGGTTATGAGCAAAAACTAGTAAAATAAATTAATTGAGTCGGTCCACATTTAATAATTTTACTCAATATATTAATACTATTATATAGGTGGCTAATATACATTGGCACATAATCATTACTAATATACAATATTCTTTATATTTTTTACTTCTAATCATACACATAAATCATTTCTCAATAATGACACAACATCCGAACTCACAAAAACTATACATATTGATACGTAAAAATGTACCTTCGTATTGGGCCGAATTCCCCACGTAGATCCTTACGTGCAAAAGCCCAATTAAATGGTGATAAGTTGACCTTCGTCCACGTAAACAACCTGCAAAAACACGCCGGGGTTCTCCGGTGTAGGCACTCCGACGCCGAAGTCGAAGCCAAGAAAACCCAAGAAAATTCGGTGAGGTGGGTAATTCGAAGTGTCGAATGAGTTACCTTTCCTCCCGTGTTAAGTGATAATATATAGATGATAAATTACATACCATGTACGTCGGTTTCTTCCATGTTTTGGCCATGTTCTCATCGTAGGAGAACATATTTTCTGTTTCTTGTGGAAAGTAGTTACCCACCTCCGGTGCACGAGGGAGATTCGGAATATTCCCTTTCTTGAGGCACAATTATCTCATTCGATTAGGATCTTCCCTATTTGACCAAGTAAAATGATATCTTCATGAGGAGGTGGGCCAAAGTGGGCCAGCCTCTCATTTCGGTTATTTATTCTAAGAGGGCTCAAGCCCACTCAACTCGCCTCCAGGTTAGTTCGTAATAAAAGGATTTAGGCCGTGAGCCTATCCCTCTTTTCTGCATTATCCCTAATCAAGGGACATTGGGGCAAGGGCCTAATAATCAATTTAGCCCATACCCATTAATCAAATGGGCTAGGCTCGTGTGAAGTGGGCAATGCCACAAAATGCCGTATCATCTGCCCTCTCTACTTAGGTGAGTATCTCATAGCTCACCCGAGTAGAAGATAAACTTCAATCTTCCCTCCTCGCTGGAGGTTAGTCATCCCGAAGTTTCGCTCATAAATTCAAATTTAAAAATGGGTCGGGAGTCTAATGACTCCTCATCTTCCGCGCCGAACAGTAAACATCACTTCTTCCTTTTTGGCCCAATCACTCATCGTGTGTTATATCTTCTCATTTATTTTCAATCCTTACTTCTCTTAATCTATTTTACTTTCCAAACTTAAGATTTGGCTGCTTTCCTCTTCCTCTTCCGTCGATTCTTCTCCGATCACTCTCCATAACTATCTCCAGGTAATACCTCGTACTTTATTTCTTCTTTGTTATCTAATATTACATATCCCGAAAAGGATGTCCTAATTGGAGTCCTCAAAACTCCTTCTCTAAACCCTAACTCTTCCCAAAGTACATATTCTTCTATCGCCGGAGGGCGAACCCGCACCCCTCCCTTATCTCAATCTTCCTCCCGAGGATAAGCTCCAATTCTGGAATGATCATTTTGGTCCTTCCCGCCTTGATAAGAAAAATTTACAGATTATTGTGAGCGAGGGATCATCCCCGACTCATATCATATTTCGATACCTAGTAGGAGTGATTGGCCTAACCTTACCACTAGCCCTACCTTGACTTTCTCGGCATGCCCAGATTGAGGCTGGGTTGAGATTTCCTCCCTCAAAATTCTTGTGTCGACTCTCTGATCTTTACTAGGTTCCTTTGAATCGGTTTGTGCCCAATGCTCTTCGTATAACAATCTCATTTTACATCCTCTTAAAAGGAAATGGGGTAAACCCTCTGTGAACTTTTCTTTTCCCAATTCAATTACAAGGCCACGGGGCCTTTCTTTTATGTTTGTGCTCGAGTCAAGAGCCATTGTTCCTTCCTTGGTCGTGCCCCCAATATCAATAAGGACTGGGGTGATCGGTATTTCTTGGTAACTCCTCCCCACCCTTGGTCTTTTTCTTGCCAAGAATGGGTATACCAAAATCCATGTCCCTCTGCTCCTGGTCCCAAAATTCACTCTGCTACTAATCGTCGCGTGATAAGATCACTCGAACTCCCATGTACATGTCCATGGTTATTTCTACCTTCCCGATATCTGCTCCAATTCTCGCCTTTTGTCCCACTTCAAGTTTAGTTCCATAAGAGTCCCGGTCGAGCCGGGAGATGGTAATCATCTGATCTCTATGTTTTTCATATATTTTCATCATACGTATTTCTAATGTTTCGATAATTTCTTCTTTTTCAGAAATGATGTGGCTGTCGAAAGTGTTGGACGAGCCTACGAGCTCCAATGACTCCACCCCGCCCGATTCACGATAAGCAAAGGATGATCCACAACAAGCTTCCCCCTCCTCCCTCTAACGAGGAGAAAGAGGATGACCTGCCCCCGGTGAAAAGGGCAAAGGCAGGGAAAGGCAAAGCTCATACCAGACTTCTCGGCACCTGTAAGAAACTATTCGAAGGAAGTACCCCACCCGTCGCAGCCAAGGCACTCCCTCTGCCCCTATTGATGTGGATTCACATCCTAGTGGCCCTTCGCATCAAGGTTTTTGGAAAATTAGTTTCCCCTCAAGAATGTAGTAAGCTTCTCAATCTCCCTCTAGATCAACAACAACATCAGCCGCTACCACTTTGCTCGGGTATATTTTCGGTGGTTTTCATGCTTTCATGCTTTTAACCAATCTTTCTTGGAAGGAAGCTAAGTAACCTTCCTTATTCTCTTTTCACTTAGTGGTCCTCAAGTTCAAGAATGGAGAAGTCTCTCCTCTCCAAAAAGAAGAAGAACGCCACCCTTTCTCGGGCCTCGTAAAAAGCTAGAGTCGAGATGGCCTCCCGAGGGAGGCCTTGAAGCAAGAGCAACAGCCCGTCGGGAAGCCGAGGATGAAATGAACGACTTGTCCATTCACTATGCATTTGAGGAAGCTAAGGTTCATCGAGAGGGACTGTTAGAAGGGATCAAGATATGCAGGATTCGTTGTTTGAATCCGAGTTAGGTCGAAGCTCCTCCACTTCTTACAGATTTCTATGAGGAAAGCCTATCTACAACATTCTAGCTTCCTTGGAGACATGGCCCCGCATATCCGTTTCTACTACAGGCATGGTTTTGATGCCACGCTTCAGCGGTACCGATCCCAACTTCTCGGGGACCTTCGACAAGGGTGGCCCTCTTAAAAACCTGCCCCCACCTCCAGGATTCACAAGGGATCCCACCAGTCCATCGAGGAGGCACGGTGGTTCCTCTTATGAGTGAAGCCGTATCTCGATCTTCAAGATTGACCTCCACGGAGGTTCTGTGTCCAATGGTTCATCCACCGTGCCCCGTCCCTGGATCATCCTAGCTCCAAAGAGGAAGCCCGTATTGCTCGGGTATTGGAAGGTGACATCTCTACCGCCAGAACAAAGATCCCACCGATTGGAGTGAATTAATGCATGTTTTTAGGGGTTATTTTAGTGCAAAAAGTGGTGCAAAGTGTTAGATTTTGTGCTTAAAAGTGTAGAGTATCACTACTTTGCTTGAAAAGTATCACCTTTGAAGAATTAATGGATTTTTGATGTTTTTCGTCCCATTTTCGGGTAAATCGGTGGAATTTGGCCAAACCGAGAGTACCGGGAGTCATACGGTGAAGAGACGAACACATGGGGTGAAAACGGAGGTCAAGAGCGAAGGTCGGGTCCACAAAATTCCCTGGACTCAACCATTGAGTCGAGCCCGGGTGCCTCGGGTCGAGGTTGGTGCTTAGGAAGGAATGTTGAATTTTTGGGCGTGCTTTAGTGGTATACATATTACAAATGGCGGCATAATTACATAAAATGTATCTAGCCAAAGCGGAAAAGTCGCCCTCCATTCACGAGATGTCCCGGGATCAACCCCCGCTAGTTGTGAAATTTTTGGAATTCTTTTTAAATAAGTCGTTACAGTGATAGAGCTGAATATATACATTAAAAGGCGAGTTATTAACAAGATCGGTGTCTGCCCAAGCGGCAAAGCTTGCGCCAGGCGTGTCATGGCCCCAGTTTCGAACTCTACAAGCATCGGATTTTCCTGAGTTTTTTAAAGAGCAGGCCATGCTTCAGATGATGATATATACAACAAAAAGCGAAATTATTAACAAAGTTGTGCCTAGCCGAGATGGCAAAAGACGCGCCCTGTCCGCCCACAGCCCCGGGTTCAAACCCAGCACACGTAAAAATTTTTTTAAAGACCCCAAGCTCGAGTCGAGGGCCCCAAAATTTAGTTTTTTTCTTTTTAAACCCCTTGGACGAAAAACAGAGGATAAGTTAGTTTAGGGAGGTTTCTTTACAGTTTTTGGGCGATTTTTAAGGCCCCAAGCCAATTTCTCCTTGTAGGTAGATTAGATTCTTAGTTTTAGATTGATTTCAAGCATTTATACATTAGATTAGTAATTTGATCCATTAAATTTTGATTTCCAAGTTGTAATTGAAGAGGTGGAAATTGCAATTGAAGAATTTGTGAAGACTCAAACATTTCTATTTTTGTTAATTGAGACCAATTGGTGGTGTTCTTCTACTTTTCTCTCTTTAATTCCTTGTTTGTATTGATTAGTGATTTAATTGCTTTCCTAGATTTTTCACCCATGGTTTTTGCACTTAGCACCATGGGCTAATAGCTTTGTGCTTGGGAAAATTGAAATTGGGGATGATGTGATTGCCTTATGCTATGATTGTTGATGATTGTGATCAATTAAATTAGATTGCTTCCTAATTGTGATTCTTAATTGTGCTTCATGCAAAATTGTCTCTTTAGATTAATGGTTGATCACCCTAGCAATAGGCGAGAGTTGAGCTAACGTGATTAGGTGTTAATCGGGTTATGATTTTGCATGCTTGTATGGATTGGGGACTTGTACATTGAGAGATTGGAAGGACTAAGGATACTCACATTAGGCATTGTGTTATTAATGGAGTGATTAATTTCATGATGGTTTAATGCTTTCTATCTTAGTTGATTTGCAATTTAATTCAATTGTAGCTTGTTAATCGATGATTCCTTGATGGATGTTAGCCCTAGCACCCCTATCCCACCATTTATTGTTGTTTTTGTTCTCGCATCTTAAGTGTTCGATCATTTGCTTGCTTGTTGTTGATTTGTCATTTTGCAAGTGCTTTGTAGTGTTAGTGCCAAGCCTTGTTGCATCAGTAGTCACTAAGAACTTGTATTTCTAGGGCCTCACGTGCATACTTTTTCCCTTGGGTTCGATATTTGCGATTGGTCTTAATACCACTTACCGGATTACTACTTCCAATCACCCACCCTCATCTCCTGTTTAATCGTATTACTCAAAACTCTATTTAATATATCTCATTATGAATTCTATGGGTATTTACCCAATAACTTTATTTTTTGGCCGGGCCGTGTCACGAGAATCTTTGGCCTCGGGCTATGTCCCGCATGAATATTTTGGCCTCGGGTTGTACCCCAGATGACTTTTATCTTATTTCTTGCTAATCAGCTTGCTAGCTTCTATTTTCGCATGCTTCTCGATGCTCTAAGTATCTAGGAACTACTGATATTTGATATGCATGCCTGATTTTTACTCCTTGTATTTTTAAGAGCTTATAAGAACATGCTATCTATCGTTTGATATCCCATTTTCTCTAAAGGTGAATGCCTTCGTGATCTCGACATAGAAAGGACTAAACTAGGAAGCCGACTTAGCTTTAGTTTTAGCCTTGATAAGGATCTTATTCTTTGTTGCCGATCTCGCTACCTTACTCTAGTCTCGAGGGACCGTATGTAGGTTTTAAAGCGTTCTTAGTGTTACGTACTTAGGAGTAATTAGGCCCTTTTTGGAGCTTCAAAAAGTCCCGGTATATCCATAGTTCAGTTTTCTAGGTGACCCATCTCCCTCTAGCCTATTTAGGCCTTCAGGATTTTAG
This sequence comes from Paraleonurus japonicus, assembly GCA_030762865.1. Taxonomy (NCBI): domain Eukaryota; kingdom Viridiplantae; phylum Streptophyta; class Magnoliopsida; order Lamiales; family Lamiaceae; genus Paraleonurus; species Paraleonurus japonicus. The sequence continues at coordinate 33,062,557 of CM061053.1, read as the reverse complement.
GCTCTTTTTCATGAGTCTAAGCCTCGGTCTTTCGATCTAAGTAGAAAATTTTGAGGTTTCTATCATTTTCTAAGGAAACTCCTTACATTTGTGACCCTTTTTTTGCTAAGGTTAGCAATCTAAGGCCTTGCTAGGCTATCAATAAAATCTGGGTTTCCTTCTTTGTATAAGAACTATTCTCTATAGATCTTATCGAATCCTTCTAAATTTCATGTATTCTTTATTTGGAAAACTTATCTATTTTCCTCGCTTGAGCTTGAACAAGCTCAAAATTGGTTTGAGCTTTTTAAAACCCAAAAAAATCTTCCAAGTAGGTTTATGTAACCTTACATATATCAACCATTTTCGCCTAAAGAAAATTTACGCAATTCATAGATTTTCAATTGATTTGCATAATTCGTCTGGTTAAACCTTTGCAAGTTAATTCCTCTTGAAACTCTATCGAGTTCGAAAAAATACTCGTTAGGCTTGACTTAGGCTTCAAACCTAGACCATCTCGACTTAGTTTTCGAGACCTAAGTCACCGTGTTTCATATCCTCCAAAACCTTAATGGTTTCTCGCATCAAATCTCGAGCCTTGTTAGGCTTTTCATACTATAGTCTTAAGTCCTAATAGAATCTTAGGTCTAAGCTATAGTTAGTCTCCGAAATTCAAACCATAGATGACTTCAAGCCTTAATCGGCCTCGGAAAGTCCAAGCCTTAATCGACTTCAAAATTCAAGCCTTAATCGGCCTCCAAAATTCAAACCTTAATCTGTTAGGATGTATACTATAAGCCTAGTTTTTGTATGAACATCTTTTTGATATGAGATTCATTATGATAAAATTACTTGCTTTTTATGATTGTTACATATATCATTATTTTTGTCCAAATTAGTCTATATTGTAGATAATATGGTGTGTGGTGTCACACGTAACATCATGCTATCTGTTCCTTATAGATTATAAATAATAGCTCACAACCAAGATGGATTTGGACAAACCATTGGAACGGTTGTGGTGTAATTTTGTATTAGTCTATCTTGACTATAAAATTACATTAATACATTTTGTATGTATTGAGTAGGACCATATGAGGTTGTTCAATTTGTACCGACTATATAAAAGAACAAGACCTCTGTTATTATGGATGTACGTCTTCTTAATCCCTATATAATAACGGGCACGTGTACTCGGTGTTTGTTTCTTTAATTTGTCAATGGGTGAGATTTGTTAAATCAATAGGCTCGGTGAATTAGGAGATATCACTGTGTATATGGTGTCTTTGTTGATTATAGAATGAATCTGTGTCCTAATTATTTAGGATGTTGATGTCCCCTTGAGGAGCTCATAAAGATTATCATGTAAACCCCTGCAGGTGGATTTAATCCGACATGATAATAAAGATGTGTTGTACTACTCTTGGAATTAAATATAAATTAATTCAATGTCAAGAACTTATTTAATTTATGGACATTTGATATCTTAAACATGGGGAAATAAACGTACACATAATAAAGGGGCCCATATTGTAATATGGGATTAGGGCGGTAGTTCAATTATAACTCTTTAGTGGACAGAGTTATAATTGATGGACTTAAGTGGAGTGTTCGGATTGAACACGGGACGCCTAGGCCCATCGGGAGGCCCAACCCTAATTCCTCCTTAGGGTCCCTGTTGTAGCTATAAATAAACCCTACTGCACCCTCCTAGATGTGTGAAAAAAACATAGGAAAAGAGGAGGCAGATTCGACTCCCTTGGAAGATGGTCACCCACACGACGTCCAAGGGAAAGGGATAGGAATATGGCGTAAGATCGTGAGATTCATGGTTCATCCTTGATCGCAGATTCGGCCTTAGAAGCTGGATCGTCTTTACCTATTAAGGTGAATAGGTATGATTCCTTTTCCGCTGCGTGTTTCATACATGTGATCCCGAATCGATAATCACATAGAGTCGGTGATCCGGTGGTTACAACATAATCGGCCTCAAAAATTCAAGCCTTAATTGGCCTCAAAATTCAAGCCTTAATTGGCCTCCAAAATTCAAGCCTTAATCAGGCTAAAAATTCAAGCCTTAATTTGCCTCCAAAATTCAAGCCTTAATCGGCCTCCAAAATTCAAGTCTTAATCGGCCTCAAAAAAATTCAGTTAAGCCTTTGTGGGCTTTCTCTTCGTAGTTAACTTCGATTATAAGCCACATTATGGCTCTAAAGCGAAGCCGGCGTAGGCTTCTAAACTCGAGCCGAGTTAGACTTCTAAACTTGAGCCGGGGTAGGCTCGTATTTGAGAACTTCTCACAATTTCAATTTTTGCTCGTGCCATGGTGGGCCTTTTCTTGCAATTTTTGGGTCCTGTTTAGGACTTGCAATTTAACTCAAAGCTTTGATCATCTTTTTCGTAATCAATTTCTCAATTTCATCGTCTTAAGCTTTGCTAAGCTTAAGTCATGCATTTCAATTTTGTAAATCGATGATCCACCGTATATCTCATCTCATAGTTATTTCAAATTCGGATGCATTGATGATAACTTTATCTAAAGTCTTGCCGTAAATATCGAAGCAAGATAGAACTTCATAAAGTAAATTTGCTCATAATCATGCCAATCTAATCAAATTTTCATAATTCGAATCAATTAGAAATGAGTTTCAACTCTCATAAATTAAATAACTTCATAATCAAACCAATAATGCCCCATTGACCATAATCAAGCAACATAGGTTACAAGTAGGTTACAACCAACCTAGCCGACCTCTTAAAAAATCTCCCTATAGTAAAACCCAATGGGAAAAACCTATAGGCGGGGAAAAAAAAGTACCGGTGGGACTACATCACACTAAAGAAAAAATCAACGAAACAACAAACTAACCTATTTCTAGACGGTAGGGCGGTCTAGACATAGAATCTCTTCAAGTGACAAACGCGTTCCATGGCCGAGGGATCAGATTTCCCTCTATATCTTCCAGCATGTAAGCTCCTCCTCTCGGGACTTGGGCCACATTGTAGGGGCCCTCCCAACTCGGGTCTAGTTTACCCAAGCTTTTGAATATATCAGCTTGACGGAGCATAAGGTCTCCCTCTTTAAATTTTCTCGCCTACCAACTTCTTGTCATAGGCTGCCTTGATCCTCCCTTTGTACTTGATTGCTTTCAATTGGGCGATCTCACGTTCCTCCTCCAACATGTCCAGATTTTCACCGAGTAGTCCTTCATTCCTCCCTTCGGGAAGTGGGTAATACGGTGCGTCTGCATCTCTATCTCAGTGGGATGACAGCCGCAGATCCGTATACCAACCGAAAAGGAGATTCTTCGCAGCCTCCACGGGGTTGTCGAGATAGGCCCACAACACTGACTCTAGCCATTGGTTATAGATTTTGTATGTTTTGATGATGTTTCTAAAACCTAAGTGTAATAGGACCAGCTGAACCTATTAGTCGGTTGATGATCTAGATAGGTTAGATTCTTTGTTATGGTAACCTTTCTAGGATCTGGCACGAGAAGACTTGAAGATGGAAGACTTGAAAGCAAAAGACATGATACTAGAAGGTTCGGAGAACAAACAATTAGAAGATTACAAAGGTTGCTATCAAAAAGACTTGGAAGGTTTCTTGTACTTAAAGGAGTTGTCATTGAAAGACTAGAAGACTTGAAACATACTCGGAAGAAGAGATAGAAGCAATTTGTGAGAAGATAAGTAGCCAAGAAGACTTTGGTAAGAAGTTAGCAAGGTTGGAAAGCTTGCTAGAGTGACATAGAAGACTTACTCAATTAAGGTCAATCAATCAATCAAGTATCTTCTAGATCCTTGATGAGAAGATCGAATCTAAAAAAGTAAAACCTATCAAGAGATAATTGATTTAGGGACAAACAATCAATTATCTAAGTCAAACAGATCTTCTCAATGACTACTTACCATATTTAGAAGATATGAGTATAAATTAGCCTAACGGCTAGCTGATTTCAGGAAACTATAAATCAAAATGAAGAGTTTCGAATCTATACGAATCTACACGTGAGAAACTTTGAGAAATCCTATCATTCACCGCAAATACACGTATATTCATTCAAACCACGAATCAAGAACACGATTGAATCAAGAATTTGATTCTAGTTTAAGGAAGCTGTAAACCACCTTCATTATCTCGAGTACGAGAAAAGGCTAATCACTTTATAGATCTAAGAGTTAGAATACACTCAAGAATCACCATTTGTATCAAGGGCAGGAACTTGTAAAACCTCCCCGTGGTCGAAACCTCAAGGTGATACAGTGGAACAAGACCGGAAGATTTGGTGGATAGTAATGTTAGGATGTATACTATAAGCCTAGCTTTTGTATGAACATCTTTCTTGAGTATGAACATCTTTTTTCATATGAGATTCATTATGATCAAAATACTTATTGTTTATGATTGTTATATATATCATTATTATGTTGATTAATCTATACCGTAGATAACATGGTGTGTGGTGTCACACGAGAAGATCATGTTATCGTGCCTTATAGATTGTAAACAATAGCTCACAACCAAAATGGATTTGGACAAATCATTGGAACGGTTGTAGTGTAATTTGGTATTAGTCTATCTTGACTATAAAGTTACACTAGTACATTTTGTATGTATTGAGCAGACCATATGAGGTTGTTCAATTTGTACTGACTATATAAAAGAACAAGACATCTGTTGTTATGGATGTACGTCTTCTTAATCCCTATATAATAATGGGCACGTGTACTCAATGTATGTTTCTTTGATTTACCAATGGGTGAGATTTATTAAATCAATAGGCTCGGTGAATTGAGAGATAGCATTGTTTATATGGTGTCTTTGTTGATTATAGAAGGAATCCGTGTCCTAATTATTTAGGATGATGATGTCCCCTTGAGGAGCTCATAAAGATTATTATGTAAACCCCGCAGTGGATTTAATCCGACATAATAATAAAGATGAGTGGTACTACTCTTGGAATTAGATATAAATTAATTAAGTTGTCGATAATTTAATTAATTTATGGACATTCGATATCTTAAACACGGGAAATAAACGTACACATAATAAAGGAGCCCATATAATAATATGGGATTAGGACGGTAATTCAATTATAACTCTTTAGTGGACTGAGTTATAATTGATGGGCTTAAGTAAAGTGTTCGGACTGAACACAGGATATTTAGGCCCATCGGGAGGCCCAACCCTAATTCCTCCTTAGGGTCCCTGTTGTAGCCTATAAATAAACCCTAACATCGAGTCTCCAGCGTGTGAAAAAAACGTGAGATCGAGAGGAGGCGGATTCTGATTCCTTGGAGGATCGTCGACCACTCGACGTCCAAGGGAAAGGGATAGGAATACGGCGTAAGACCGTGAGGTTCGAGGCTCATCCTTCGATCGCAGCTTCTGACCTTAGAACTGGTTTGTCTTCACCTATTACGGTGAATAAAGGTACAATTCTTTCCGCTGCGTTTGTGTGATTATGATCCCGTCTCGATAGTTTCGTAGAGTCGGCGATCGGTGGTTCCAACAAGTAAGACCCCCGTGGTTCGGGGAGAGTAGACGTAGGATTGTTATATCCGAACCACTATAAAAATCTATGTGTCTTTTATAAGTTTTACTGCATACATATTCATATCTTCTCATTCATCATTGTTTTAATAAATGTGCACTAAACTTACTAAGTATTTATCAAGAAGGTTTTTGTTTAAAAGGTTTTTCAATACACTCACGAGATTAGCTTCCGCATCATCAAAAGACTTCGAGTTTCCAGTCTGCCGATCACACTTAGCACACTCTGAGTACTTATCTGTAGAAGACTTGCAAAGCCTTCTAACCTCATACTCAGCTCAAGAAAAGTTGTAAAAAGTTTTGATTGTGGTAAAGTCTATTCAACCCCACTTTCTAGACTTTCCACCTCCTTGCACATCTCGTCCAGGGACCAACAAGTGGTATCGAGCGGTGGTTAAACCAACCACTAGCTTTGGTTACCAATAGTCTTTGAGGAAAGACTATTGTGGTCACCTGAACAGATCTTTTTGAAAAACCATTTTCATAAAACTCATTGCATTTATTGCATAGTTTTTATTCTACTAACATGAGTTCTCATAAGAGTAGTAAAGCCGAAGCTACCAGAGTTCTCTATAGAAGACTATGACTAATGGAAGTTCCACATGAAGAATCACCTTGGTACGATACATGATAGGATGCTTGAAACTCTTGAAGATGGACCTATCAAGTTCTCTTGGGATCCAGTGAGTTACGGAAGTAGTGAAACTGAAACCTCCGGTCATTAGAAAACCGAAAAGAAAAGAAACGAGTTATCAAATGAGGAAATAAAGCTATTTAATCTCGATCAAGTTACTCATACAGAGATCATAGAAACCACGACTAGAGAGCTTATTGAAAAAGTCAAAACGTGCAAATCTGCTAAGGAAATGTGGGAGACAAGGCGCTTATGTGGGAAATTGCGGTCTATTTTTCATTCATTTGGTACTCTCAAGATGAAGCCAGACAAAATGATTGATCAACTGGACTTAAGGTTGACAAACATAATCTACAAAGCAAGTTCTCTAGGTAAGTCATACACCGAGAAGGAAATAAATAATAAAATTCTAAGATCATTGACTAGCAAGTGGAGAGTGAAGATCACCGTGATCAAGGATACCAAAGATCTCAACGAATAAGTCATCATGAGTTATTTTCTCATCTAAAAGCTCATGAGTACGATTTAAAACAAGAAGAAGATGAGGATGAAGAAAATTCAAACTCTGCAAGTAAAGAGGTTGCCTTCAAAGTTGCTCTTGTTACATTTGCAAAGGAACTAGTAGGAGAAGGCTTGAGTATGAAAGAACAAATGACACTCTTAACCAGGAAGTTTGATAAGATAAACTCAAAGTTTGGAAAATATAGAAGACACTGGAAGAACACTAAAAGGACGGGTTTCAAATCGATACAAAGTCTTCTACTAGCTCGGACGGGAGATCCGATGATTCTAAGGATGAAAGAAGATTCAAAACCCCGAGAGAAGAAGAGAAGGAAGCCCTAGAAGAAGAGATTTTTTGCCTAGACTAGATTCCAGTCCTAGAAGATCTTCGAGAGATGACAATTGCTATACATGTCATAAAAGCTGGACATTTCTACGATTGTCGAGAACTAACTCTTAGAGAGAGAGAGAGAGGAAAAGAGGCAGAAGAGAACAAGAAGTTTCTTGATAAGAGAGCTTTACTAGGCTGGAGAAGAAGACTCTACATTAAGTAATTCAACGTGTTCATCGGACTTCTCTTGAGACAAAGATCTTTGTCTCATGGCTATTGGTGATGAGGTACTTTCGACTCTTGTTCTTCGTCTGCTTCTCGCACTTCTCTAGCGAGAAGAGTTTGACCATAACTTTGTTGATAAGTTGATGGGAGATCTCAAAAGCGCTATAAATGCTTATAAGCGTGTGGAAAAGGAAAACACTAGCTTAAGGGCTGAAATTGATCTACTTACTCAAGAACTACTAGAAAGTTATACGAGACACTAGCAAACCTTGAGCAGATGACCTGCAGAAGAGTTAAATACTCTTCGAAAGAAGTGTCTTGAACAAGATCAGGTGGTAGAAAGGTTACTTGCTGAGAATCTTGAGAAGACGATCGATTGAAAATCCTACAAGCAAAGTTTGATGAATTTTTCCATTAACATGAGCGGATAAAATTGAGTGAGTAATGTTTATGTTTTGATTGGATCAATCGAACAAAGCTTCACATGCTTTGTTCAAACTATAGTTGATTGGTTTTTCCTAACATAAATAAGGGAATTGGTTTTTCCTTTGTCCAATCCTCACGAGTTCAAACAAGTGTACCCGAGAAAAGTACACATGTTAAGGGCAATGTTACGGTAGGAGTGGGTTCCGGACCTAAACCTCTGATAAGGGTAAGAAGGTTGCTTTGCCCAAATCGGTTGAATGGGAAGAAGAGTAGTCATACTCAACAACCCAAACAACTTATGAGGTATCAAAAGAAGGGGGAATCCCAACTTAATAAACCTCCTCGGCAAGGTCGGAAAAGTAGACATCAGCCGAAACCATCTTTGTGGAGACAGTCTCGGTGAAGACTACACAACCTAAGCGAGACTTCAAAGTTTGCTAAATGATCTGCTAAGCCTTATGTGCCTGTAAGATATGAATCTTTTGATGACTCAAGTAGAACGTATTGTTGGTCCCACGGATTGAGTGAATTAATAAAGAACTTTAGACAACCTTCTAGTAAAAATCTAGAAGGGGGTTGAATAGATTTTAAATCCTTTTTCCAAAGACTCATTAATCAAATCAAAGTACCAAAGTTTACATAGCGGAAATCCAATTTTAACTTTCCAATCTTTATGGATCAAAAGTAATGTCGATTAAGAATAAAATTGACCTTGTTGGAAAGTTGATGAATAACAAGATAAGTAAACAAAATAGTAAAGAACACCAAGAGTTATAGTGGTTCGGATCAAACTAATCCTACATCCACTCTCCTTCTTCAACTTGGAGAAGGGTCTCGACTACTTACTAACTTCCTTACTTACAATCTTACAAATACAACTTTCGAAGATCTCTATCTTCAATCCTATCTTCAACCTTCCTATCTTGCTGGAATTTCTTAGAATACGGTGCAATGGTGTTGAAGATATACAAATAAGTGTTCTATAAACACTTTGAACTTATGAATATTGCTTTGAAAAACTTTTGTGAGAATTTAGAAAGGTTGTGAATAATGTGAATGAAGGAGTGCTTAATTATTAAGTTTGAAACTATGCCTAAACCTATAAGCACGAGAAACGGTTAGTTTGTTGTAACAAACTAAAACCGCTTAACAAACTTATTATTGAAAAGCGCCTTGACTCCGGTGATCTTGGTCCTAGTCGCTCAGAATCGACTTGGTGAAGACTTGTCGTTCTTATTCTACTCGGCTGTCTTGACCTCGTCTCGAGCTCTTTATTGTTGTCTCCTGCAGCTTGAGTATCTCAAGCTTGTCTTGAGATGACCTTTGCTTCTTCGACCTCGGTGACTTTTCTAGCTTTACAGTCGGTCCTGTTAGCCTAGTGCTAGAACTCTACCTCACTGTTCTATGTAAATGGCTGATCATCTTACTTTGTGTGAGTTGACTCTAGTCGACCACTTTTAACTCATCAAAACTTCTTCTAATCTAACAATTTCCCCCTTTTTGATGAAGTTAAAAGCTGCAAGAAAGAGATAAATTCACGGTGATGTTAGTCAAGGTTATTTAAGACAATCGGATAAGCATACTTCAACACATTAACATTTAGTTCAGATTTATTCACATAAGAGCACTTAATTTACACTTAGAAAAATTTTGGAAAATTTTTATAAGGAATTTTAAGAGAAGTTTTAAGTCTTAAGACTTTATAGATGATTAATACTTAGAAAAATTTAAAGTCTTAGGACATAGAAAAATTTTTAGAAAATTTTAATACGAGATGAAGGTTTTCTCGAGATGATTAACACTTAGAAAAATTTTTAAGTTTTCTTAGAAAGCGATAAAGAAAGCTTAAAAAAATAAGACAAGTTAAATCGAGATAAGATCAAGTATATTCATAGATGATATACATATTTACAAAGATGGTGCGAGATAAGAAGGAAAAGTAAGAGAATGAAAATCATGTTCTTATCAAACACCCCAATGACTTGCTTCAGAACATCCACCAAGTAAATACTTGTGTTCTCGGCTTCTTGACTCTTCCTCGTCTGCGAGTTTTGACTCGACCGCGGCTTTGGTGATTACGGTCTTCACCCGGTTCAGATCGAGTCCCATCCGCGTTCGGCTTGGGTTTGGCATGCTCATAGGGTGGGGCGATTAGGTCGCGATCGAAGATGTTGCTTGCCTCATCGAGCAGCCTTCCATAGAGCTCTGGGTCCTCTTTTTCCATCCATTCATGCCATCAATATCTTCATCTGCAGCTCCATTGGGGATGCCTTCAAGATATAGCAGTAGTACATCCATCGGCATCCATACTTTTCTTCCGATATTCTTCAAAGTGTATTGACCCGACACCATCTTTAGAGAGGCGAGACGAGCGGTGGACGGGGCGGACGTCTGCTTCATCACCGCTTTGGAGACCCACTTCCTCGTTCCCCTATCCCACTTCATCTCTGCTCCTTTACCCGGAGTTCTTCGTATTTTCTTCTCCCTTTCCCGAACAACTCCTTTTCAGCCTTGATTAAATCGATCTGCTCTTCAGATAAGTTGGAGTAGTCCGGTTCTCTCCTCTTCTTCTCGGCCTTGATTGATTTAGCGATGTCGACCTCGGTGGCTCCTTCTCGATTGCCTTCCCTTTTCCTTTGCTTTTGGCCTCGATTATTTCTCGGATTCTTTGAGTCCTGCCAGCGGCTTCTCTGTCTTCTCTTCCTCTTCCTTCCTCTTCTTCTCCTCATCCTCTCGGATGGCCTCCTCAATTTGAGTCACCCTCGGTGCAAGGCGGCAAGTTCATCTGATTTTTCTTTCAACTCTGCCTTTGCAGCCTCCGGCTCAGTGTTGGCCTTGATTTGCAACTTTTACGTGTTGGCTTTGACATTAGCTGTGAGGGCCTCTAGTCTGGCTTGCCCGGCTCACTCCTTACCCCTTTTTAACTTCATCGGTGAAGGCTCGGAGCTGGTCTTCTAATGAGGCACAACGCACCACGAAGTTTGTCTTGCCACTTTGGTTAATGCATTTACCAGATCGCATTGTCCTCTGCCACTTTGGCCTTTAGTAGCTTCACCTCCTCCTCCAAGATGCCTAGACGACTAGCTAATGTGGAGCCGGTCTTGTCGAGATAGGTTCCTCGAGATGTTGACCTCGGCTATCCGCATATTTGTCAGCATAGTCTCCGTTACTACCCCGACTATCTCGCTTTGTCTTCTTGGCCATCATCTTCTCCACCTTCCGTGTAATTTTCTGCTGAAGGTTACTGGAAGTTAGAGGAGATGGCGGACAAGGGGCTGTCTGAGTCTTCATCGGTTGAGTCGGACGATGTGGGAGAGGAGGGTTTTGGACTTGAGGAGCTCATCCGGATATCCCCAAAAATGTTGTGGGAAATATCTTGTATTTGGACTTGTGGAGCGGGTTGAGGGGAGGACGGGATATCGAGATGGTGGGGGTGGAGGTATTTCAGGGGTGGAGAAGATGGTGGTGGAGAAGGTGTTGGCCGAGATGTGGAGGGTGCGGGGTCGGGTGTTTGAGGGGGAGGAGATGATGTGGTAGGTAAGATGGTGGGAGGAGAGAAGGTGGTTATTGGAGTGGGCGAGTAGATGGGGCCAATGAGTAGGGTTAGGGATTCAGGTGGAGAAGCCGAGGGTGTGGGTTGTATTTAGGGTAGAGGGTAGGTGGGAGACTGGTTTGGACTTCTTCGGAGGTAAGGCTGTAGAGGCTCGGAGGTGCCGGCAGGGCACCTCTTCATCGCTGTGGTGGGCGGATGAGGGGAGGGGAAGAAGACATGTTAGATGTAGTTTCGAAGGAGAGTACCTTTTGAGGCTTATCTGTTCTCTTTGGTGAAGGGGAGGGGTCCTCTCGGAGGCTGCTCTCTTGAATCTCCCGAGCTTGTGCCTCTGCCTTTGCAACTATTTCTAGAGTTTGGGCTTCCTCTGTTAAGCGGTGGGGCTGAGTAGCGAGATGTCGCTCCCTCCTTATCTAAGGCTTTGACCAGCCTCCTCCGTTTAGGTGCCTTCTCCTTCACTTCATAGGCTGTGAAGCCTTGGCCGAGCTCACTTTATTGGCTCCATAGGCTGATCCTCCTCGGCTAAGGGCTCGGCTACCCTCTCCTCGGCCGCTTCCTCATCTCGAGTCTCTTTGGCCGGCGATTATTTTACTTTTGGTGAGGAGCCCTTTCTTCTTTGTGTAGCTTCTCACCTCGTCGACCAGATTGATTTCTCCAGTCGGCACATTCTCAAGCAACACCGTGATTTTGTTAAAGAGACTTGTGATGGACTTGGTTGTCCACTCTGACCATTAATACACTCGACTGCCCTTCTCGGTATTAAATCTAGCCAACAATAAATCAGCCCGATTGACTTGGACTCCATCGAGAATTGCTCTAATGCAGCGGTTAAGACGAGGCACTGGTGAGTCCATCGTGGGAGTTCTGCTCCCCAAGAATAGACTAAGTCGATATCGTCATTAATAGACGATACATCCTCCTAAGCATATTCTTTTCAGTTCTTTTCTTCGATCTTTACATGACGATCGGGAATCATCTTGAATGAATCTACCCGGTCATTGTCTTTGTATGTAAGGGGATTCACACCTTCATCATTTGTCTCGAAGATTTGTGCAACCTCTGCCCTTGTGACTACCAAATCTTCCCCATCAATCTTGGATTTAAACACAACATCCTCATAAACTTCATTGATGTAGAATTCAATCCCGCATATTCGGTGTCTTATTTGTGTCCGATTTCTTCGAACAAAATGTCTTCAATCCCGATCTCTCCGATGAATCGAAGAATTTCTAGTGACTCGCATCCCTTGTGGTTTGAAATCCACAAACATTTCGGACTTTATCTTCTTGTTGAAAGAATCTTTGTTAAAGTCCACCATGGTTGATGTAATTCCAATAAATTAGCAAGTATGGCTCATACAAAGATTTAGAAGGGGTTTTGAGAGTTGGGAATTTTACAGAGGATAAATTGGTTTTCTAAAAGTGAAAGGAGTTAAACGAAGAAGACGATGAATTTATAGTAGGGAAAAATTTGGAGAGAGAAAACACGTGGAGGGTGGTTTTAAATCTTAATCATTTATTTGAAATGATTTCTTGTCTTTGAATCAACGGTTAAAAATGAAATAAACGATTGGGATTCAGCGCGTAAGGATAACTCGACTATGAAATGCGTAAAAGGTAATCAGATAGACTACCGAGATTTGACAAAGAAGTAGGGTTACTTTATGCAAGAGAAGTAAGTATACCCGATTTAAGCCTAGGTTTACCTTTCTTTTGCACAAAGGTTTTCTAAAAGCAGACAAGGTTTTGAATTCGTCGAGAAAAGACCTTGTGCAGGTTTTTCAAAAAGACAGCCTAGCTTCATCCCTTTTTAGCAAAATTTAAGACAAGTAAATCAACACCTTTTATTTTAAATAAAATATCGGACTCAATTTGGGTTTACAAAGAACAACTCATCGAAAAATCTTGAAATAGATGAGCCGTGTGAAAATAATTTTGAAAACACACTTTTTGAAGAAAATAAAGAAGGGGTGAACAAATGAGGAGGTTTATTAGTTTAGAAAATTCAAGCCGATCTAACAATATTGATCTATTACCTATTCCTGCAGTATACAAAAACTCAAGAAACCATTAGTAGACAAAGTAAGTCGGATAGGATGCAATTAGTCATCTGTTTTAAAGAAATCAGTGACTATTGTGTCCTTGTTCGATTTACTTCATGTCGAATAAGCAATTGTCAAGTCGATAAGGTCAATACGACTAATCCTTGATTCTTGATTCCTAAGAAGGAGATCAACGATATCACTCTGTGATTGTCCTTTGACACATATCTAGTCGACAATTCTTTCTAGACAAGATTTAAAGAAAGGAAAAGAAAGAAGGAAATATAAGATACAAACAATAGCAATTAAAAATCAGCTAAGGATGCATCAAGTAATCCTAATTCTAAACACAATTCTTTAAATCTAGATTCAAAGGGTTTTGTAAGAAGGTCCTGCTCTCGAGACTCGATTGCTATCTTTTCTATTCTAATGTTATTCTTTTCAACATGATCTCTAATGAAGTGATGTCGATATCTATATGCTTACACCTAGAATGCAAGACGAGGGTTGTATATCATAGTTATTGCACTATTACTATCACAATAAATAGGAGCAAGATGATGTTAGAATGTTATAATCCTTAAGTTGCTGACTAATCCAGAGGAGTTGAGAGCAACATCTACCACCGTCATGTACTCGGCTTCGATTGTGGAGGTTGCAACAAATGTTTGTTTCTTAGATAACCAATAAATTAATTTGTTGCCTAAAAATTGACAAGTTCCAGAGGTGGATTTCCTATCAATTTCTGACCTCCAAAATCGAGTCCGAATAGTCGATAGCTTGACGTTGTCATCGAGATGGGTACCACAACCCAACCTGCAAAGTCCATTTAAGATATTTAAGGATTTTCTTAGCCGTCTCCGGATAAGTTTTCTTGGGATTAGATTGGAATCTTGCACATACCCCTTACTGCAAAGGCTATGTCGGCCTACTTTCGGTGAGATAGAGAAGGGATCCAATCAATCCACGATTCTCCGTTGCATCTGTGGGTATCCCCGCTCATCCGAATCTATAGAGAAGTTAATTGCCATAGGTATTTTAACTTCCCTACTAGTAGTCATCCCAAATTTATCTATAAGGTCCTTAGCATACTTAGTCGATGTATGAATATGCCCTTACTCGTCTGATTAATCTGCGAGCCTAGAAAGTATGTCAATTCACCCATCATTGACATCTCAAACTATTTTTCATGAGAATACTAAACTCTTCACACAAAAGTCGATTAGGTGAATCAAATATGATATCATCCACATAAATTTAAACCAACAAGATGTTGCCATCTATTTCTTTTCTAAACAAAGTTCTGTCTATCTTACCTTTTGAGAATCCACTTGATATCAAGAAATCGAGATAGAGTATCATACCAAGCCACAGGGTGCTTGCTTCATCCATATACAACCTTATTGAGTTTATAGACCTTATTATTATTCCTAAATCCAGGAGGCTGTTCTACATAGACCTCTTCAAGTAACACACCATTTATAAAGGCAAACTTGACATCCATCTCGAAAGAATTTGAATGATTTATAAGCAACAAATGTCAAAAACAACCTTATTGCTTCTAATCGCAACCGGAGCATAGGTTTCATCATAGTCTATCCCCTCGACTGTGAATAACCTTGAGCTACCAATCTTGCCTTATTACGAACAATAATGTTGTTTTCATCGATTTTATTCTTAAACACTCATTTGGTGCCTATAATCTTTCTATGTAAGTCTGTCCATCGGTTCCCAAACATTTTGCCTTTCAAAGCGATGCGATTCTTCTGCATGGCTGTTATCCAGCTTTAGATCTCCGATAGAGCCTCCTCAATAGACTTAGGCTCGAGAAGTGACACATAGCAGCTAAACAAACTTTGGGAATCTAACATTGTTCGTGTTTGAACACTACTGGATGGATCCCCAATGATTTGGTCACTGGATGATAACTTCTCATCCTCTTGTCTACTTGTGTTGAAGTACCCTCATTTGTAGGCTCATTAGACAACTCAACCGATTCTACAGCAGACGTTCCCCTTCATCTACCGACCGACCGGTCGATGATGTCAAGGGTGTCTCCTCGAGATGGAACCTGAAGAGGGGTTGCCTTCGATTCTCGGATGGGGATTCTTCATCATCCGAATCAATCAAAACTAGGTAGATAGACTGTTCTATGTTTAGTTTTAGTTAGTTCAATTTTATCTAGATCATCGTAATTTGATTCACTTTATCTAAAAAGTATTAAATTCATCAAATACCACATAAGAAGTTTCCTCCACACAAAGAGTTGTCTTGTTGAAGACTCGAAAGCTTTGGAAGTGTTGGAATATCCCAAGAATATCCCATCACCGCCTTAGCATCAAAAGTCCTCACTTAGACTTCTCATTGTTATGGATGAAACATTTACAACCAAAAGCACGAAAGTATGAGATTCTTGGAACCTTACCTTTCCAAATCTCATAAGGTGTCTTACCCTTACTCTTGGTAAGCATCATTGCAGGTGTAGTAAGCGGTGTTGATAGCCTCGGCCCGCATCCTATGAGGTGTTCCATACTCGGCCTAGCATGCTCTGGCCGCTTCTTTGAGAGTTCTATTTCTTCTCTCCACAACTCCATTCTCGTTGTCGTGTTCTGGCCGAAGAAGTCCCATGAACTATACCATTCTCATTCGTATAGTTAGATAAACAAGAATTCAAGAATTCGGTTCCTTTATCACTCCTAATTTTAATAATATTAACACCCTTCTCATTTTGAATTTATCTGAATAGATCGGGGATCTTGTTCACTGTCTCATTCTTTTTGAAAAGAAATATTACCCAAGTATATCTAGAAAAATCATCAACAACAACAAGAGTATATTTCCTTCCACTAAAGCCGAGTGGTGTAACAGTCCAAACAAATCAAGATGAAGGAGTTGTAAAACTCTTTCAGATGAGGATGTGTTAATACTTTTAAAAGAGTGTCCGGTTGTTTACCTTTTTGACAAGCATCACATTTCGTATCGGTTGAACAAGAACTTCTCAGCAAATTCCTTTGACAAGATTCTTTTTAGCTAGCTTACTAAGGGTTTTGAAGTTCGGATGACTAAGCCTTTTATGCCATAGCCTGTTGAGAGCATCTCCACCTTTAGCTACAAGACATGTATCTTTGGGACAATTGTTAAAGTTAGCCACATAGACATTACCATGTCTCAAGCCGATTAAGAGTACCTTGTCCGAGGAGCCATCTAAGATATCACACTTATCTTTAGAAAATTTAACAAGAAAGCCTTTATCACAGAGTTGAGAAAGCAGACAACAAGTTATGCTTTAAACCTTCTTCAAAATAAACCTCGAATACTGGACACCCCTTATAATTAATGTACCAACTCCCTTAGTCTGCTCCACAATTATTATCTCCAAACAAGACTCTGGGACTTTTAATATTCTCGAAAATTTGATAGTAGCTTCTTGTTACAAGTCATGTGCTGTGAACACCACCGTTTATGTATCGATTGAAGCTAGAATCTCCTCCTTGAGTGATAGTCCCTGTGATTCTGCAAGACAGTTAGGTATGAGGTACCCTAGTGATCTTGGGTCCTTTAAGGTCAATAATCACTTTGGGTATCCAGACAAACATCTCATTCTTTAATAATAAATCGATTAGATTTATCTACCAAATCTGTCTACAAATACATCATATTTGAATGAGAATTTATTGTAGTCGATTTAGTGACTTTCTTAAACTTTGGAAAAATGGGATAGCATCTCGCTTCTCCCATAAAAAGAACTGTAATAAGAATTTCTTCTAATCTTAGTTCTTGGAACCCTCTTGGTCGGATCTGGATTCCTTGTCGAATTTTATTTTTCGATTAGGAGATGCAGTCCTCATCCGACTTTGTGGTTTCCAAGGGCCAATTTTAACTTCTTTTGATGTTTCAAAGACCTTCACAAATTTCCTTGGTTTTTGAAATTCGATTTATTATTTCTATCATAGCCATGTGATGTTTTATCATAGCCAAGTACTAAAAATATGGTCTATAATCGATTGTGAGTTATTAAGGTCGCTCAATTTGAAGACAAGCTTGGCCTTCTTAATTGACTCATTTTCAGTACAAACTATTTCAAATTTATCTTTCAAAGATTTTAATTCATTTTCCGGCCTTTCAAACAGACTAGGTGATGTACTAGCCTCGGCTGGGGTAAAGATTCCCCCTTGAATGTTTCCTCAAACTCGCAGTAGTTCACAACTTGTTTGCCTATAACTAGAGTCCGAATTTGATCTTTCAAAGTTAAATTTTCAGTCTCTAATTGTTTATAAGCACTTAGAGACATCTTTAGATCTTTCAAAAGTCCTTTAATAACAGCTTTTGGTCATTATGCAGAGACAAATTTGTAAGAATCATTATCAGATGAGGAGTAGTAATCTACCTCTTTGACCATCGCACAGACTTCATCGTCTGATCCAAAGTCGATGAAGATGATGATGATGATGAGGATGATGACTTTCTTGATTCTTTCTCTTCAGCAAGAAGAGCTCTCTGATCTGCAAAACGCCTATCTCTCTTCTTCATTTTCTCCTCTCTTTCTTTGGGAGTCACTAGGGACAGCCATAGCTGAAGTGACTCGCTTATTACAGTGTAACAAGTATGTCCCCTGTCGATTTAGAATCGTTAGGATTCTTTCTTGCAGGTGATTTGTATCTTCTTGTCTGAATCTTTCTTTTGTCATCATCTGTTGATTCATCATCTTTCCTTCTTAATCTGGATCTAGATTTGTCCTTCTCTGCAAATCTCAATTTATTACGCTTATATTTCATTCTTAATCGATCATACCTTTTTGTTAACAAAGCCATCTGTTCCTTCAAGGATAGATCAGCTCCTTTAGGCTCAGCTACTGTCTTGTCTTCTTTGTTGACAAAGACAACGATCTTAGATGAGGTGCTTGAGTCCAGCAACAGTCTTAGATGAGGTGCTTGACTCCATCTCATCTTCCTCATCTTCAATCAATATCATATTCTAAAGCTTTAAGATTAGAAAATAAGGTATGATATGAGATTGAGGATAAATTTTGAGTTGCTTTGAGGATATTGGTCTTTTCTCTCCGTCTTTTACTCAAAGATCTGAGTAAGTGTTTCCCAGCATTTCCTTCGCTTTGCATCTCTTTACCTTCTCAATCCAATCTTTACTCAAAGTCTCAATAATTTCAGTCCTCGCTACTTGATCCAGTTATGAATCTTTCTCTCATCATTAGTCAGCTCTGCACTTTTCTTCTCTTGTCTTACCCTCGTCTCCGCAACTCCGGTCCCATCACTAGTTCCTCCATGATAGAACTTAATTGGACCTTCTTCAAGAACATCTTCCATCCAATCATGGATTGCCTTGAGATGGTTTTCCATCCTAAACTTCTAATAATCATATTCCTCAATTGAGAACTCAAGGCAGACTCTGGTTTTCTTGCTCTTAATAGACGACATAATGAATCAAAGAACTCAACAAGAACTTGTTAGCAAGGTTAGTAGATTGAAAATAAAGAAGATAAACAAGAAACAATTCCGTAAACATTTCAAGACCACAAATATCGAAACACTTAACAACTGCTCCGATACCACTTGTTGGTCCCACGGATTGAGTTGTTTCAATAAAGAACTTTAGACAACCTTCTAGTAAAAATCTAGAAGGGGGTTGAATAGATTTTTAAATCCTTTTTCCAAAGACTCGTTAATCAAATCAAAGTACCAAAGTTTACACAATGGAAAACAAATTTTAACTCAATCTTTATGGATCAAAAGCAATCGATTAAGAAAGCGAAATTGACCTTATTGGAAAGTTGATGAATAAGAACACCAAGAGTTATAGTGGTTCGGATCAAACCGATCCTACATCCACTCTCCTTCTTCAACTTGAAGAAGGGTCTCGACTACTTACTAACTTCCTTACTTACAATCTTACAAATACAACTTTACGAAGATCTCTATCTTCAATCTTCCTATCCTTTTGGAATTTCTTAGAATATAGTGTAATGGTGTTGAAGATATACAAATAAGTGTTCTATAAACACTTTGAACTTATGAATATTGCTTTAAAAAACTTTTGTGAGAATTTAGAAAGGTTGTGAATAATGTGAATGAAGGAGTGCTGAATTATTCAGTTTGAAAGCGTGCCTAAACCTATTTATAAGCACTGGAAATGGTTAGTTTGTTGTAACAAACTAGAAACCGCTTAACAAACTTATTCTTGAAAACCGCCTTGACTCCAGGTGATCTTGGTCCTAGTCGTGCAGGTGACTTAGTGAAGACTTGCCTTTCTTATTCTACTCAGCTTATCTTGACCTCGTGCGAGCTCTTTATTGTTGTCTCCTGCAGCTTGAGTATCTCAAGCTCGTCTTCGCATGACCTTTGCTTCTTCGACCTCGGTGACTTTTCTAGCTTTACAGTGCAGTCGCCCTAGTGCTAGAACTCTACCTTAGGCTGTTCTATGTAAATGGCTGGTCATCTTACTTTGTATGAGTTGACTCTAGTCGACCACTTTTAACTCATCAAAACTTCTTCGATCTAACACGTATCCTTATCATCGTAACCCAAGAACCATTGCACTACAGGTGACCACTTCATCCGTGAGGACCTCGGTATGGTCACAAGTCTTCTGGAAGAAACACAGTGATACCCATAGACATACATCAATGAAGGCAAAGAAAAGATGAAACTTTCTATGATGATATGTATGGAAGAAGGATAAGATCTTAAATATGATAAGAAGGATCTATTCCTGTGGATTCCTAAAAGATGTTCTAACCCTCAAGGACCAAACTCTAAAGGGTACCTAAAACTTAACTAAATTATAGTGGGTGTTCAAGCACATGACTGGAGATAAGCAACTCTTCACTCGATGCGCATACAAGATGGTCCACGGGTAGTGTTTGGTGACAATAACTTTAGTATTACCAGAGGAGTTGAAACTTTACATATTGGTGATGTACATGTTGAAGAAGTTCTCTATGTAGAAGGTTTAAAGCACAACCTACAATCAGTATCCCGGTTTTGCGATAAAAGGATATTCGATTAAGTTTTCTAGCTCTTCTTATGTTGTTTCTTCCGGTCTAGATGATCAAATGCTTTTGACGGCTCGTGAAAGGGCAATGCTTATGTTGCGGGATTTGAGAATTGTCCTAGCAACACTAGTCTCGTAGCAAAGAGCACTCAAGAAGCTAGCTGGTTATGACACAAGAGACCGAGTAATCAACATTTCAAGATGCTGAATAAAATAGCTAGAAAGTCTCTTATAGAAGGTTTGCCGAATGAAGTGTTCTCAAAAGATCAAACCTCGTGATTCATGCCAAAAAGGAAAGCTAACTAGAGCATCGCTCAAAGAAGTGACATCTCTAACTTCAAGTAAAGCATTATAGTTACTTCACATGGATTTGTTCGGACATGTTATACCCATGAGTTTCATTGTGAGAAAATACACATTAGTGGTAGTAGATGTTATTTTAATATTAATAATATAGTACTATCATTTAATATATTATTAATAATATTAAAATATTATCATTTATAATATTATTTTAAAATTAATAATACATCATTTTATCATTTATAATATACTTATAATATTATCATTTATAATATTATTATTTAAATAATATAATATTATTATCATTTAATATAATATGGATTTATTACTAGTAGGTACAATATTCTTATAGAAATTACTAATAGATACAACTCAAAAAAATAATACAACTAGATACAATACCCCCATGAAAAATACCCTTATTACCCTTTTACTTTACACTGCAGAAAGACGGTCATTTCAATGTAATCCCGCATCACTCTCCCCAATTCAACTTCGAAACTCTCATCTCTCTCTCATAACTCTATCTCTTTCTCTCCCATTTTTAACCCGCGACCACGCACGAGATCCGCCACAACACCACCACGCCCACCGCAATACCACGACAATAGAGTCACCGTCCACCGCACCATCGTGACCACACGGATGATAGAGATATCGCGACCATAGACGATAGAGCCATCGTGACACCATGCCCACCATCGTACCATAAGGACAGAGCCGTCATCCAGCGCACCACCGCGACCATTGACCCCAGAGCCACCACTAAATGGCAAAGCTGTGGAAATCGCCCCGGGCGATGGCGGCGCTGAAAAAAATTAGGGTTTCAGCACGGAGGAGAGACGAGCACCACCGGCAATTATCCATAGGGTTTTGGCGGTGATAAAGCTGATGGACGACCTTTGGACCGGAGCCGAGAAGAAGAATACGACCCAAGCGATGATGCATTCGGCTCCGGTGGTCGAAAACCGCTACATGGGCGACGACATGGTTGCACGCCTTGCTTTGGTGCACCGCGGAGCCCCACCAATTCCCATCGATCTCTCTCTCCCTCGCCCGAACACATATGAAGGAAATTAGATGTGTGTGAGTTTTGCCGAGATGTCACCGTTTGCTTTTTTATTTTGGATTTCTTAGATTCTTGTTTTTTAAATTTTTTTCTGAATGTTGTTTGAAACAATAATGTGCATATTTTTTTTTCACATGTGCAACAATAATTTGTTTCCAATGTATCGTCTTCACGTATTGTGTATTAATTTTTAGATCGATTCTTTGATTTCTTGAATCTTATTTTTGTTGTTTTGGAAGTTATTTGTATACAGTTGGAACAAATAAAATGAATGCGGTTTGAATTCCTAGAAGAAATGGCAAAAAAAAAAAAGATAAACGAAGCTCCGTATTTTATTTTGTAGCAAATATCGTAGAAAATAGTTAGTGAGTGGATGATGGAGAAGATGGAGTTTCAGGATTTTTTTGTGTGGGAAAATACTTCATTTGTTGTGAAATGATGTTGATGGAAGTTGGTTTATGGGGAAACTCAAAAAGGAAGACGAATTGATCGAAAAGGAAACCCAAAAGGACTACTTAAGATTCACATGGGGAGAAAGTGTTGTAAGAATTAGAAGCGATAAAGGAACAGAGTTTCTAAGCACACATATAGCAAACTACTACAAGGAACATGGGATTCAACATGAAACGTCTGCGGCTGATACTCCACAATAAAATGGAGTTGCAGTAAAGACGTAATAGAACACTTAAAGAAGCCCGTAACAATGCTAGCAGAATTCAATGTTCCACAGAGATTTTGGGCAAAAGCCATCAATACAACTTGCTATACTCAAAATCGAAGCTTGCTAAATAAAGATCATGGAAAGACACCCTATGAACTATGGAAAGGTAGACTCCCTCGTGTTTCTTTCTTTCGTATTTTTGGGTGTAGGTGTTTCATTCACGACAACGGGAAATCCAAATTAAAAACCTTTGATGCCAAGGTTGCTGATGGAATATTCTTAGGATATTCCGGACAAGCAAATCTTATCATGTTTTTAGTAGAAAAACTCTTGTGGTGGAAAACACCTCACGTGGTATTTAACGAATCTTCATGAGTCTAAGGCGGGACATGAGGAATATTTAGTAGAAGGGTTGAAGAACCTAGAAGTGAAAGATAAGACAAAATATGTTAAAGTTCATCTACCATTCTGGATTCTCGATTCCGAAGATGATAAGCAGTAGTTCAAAGCCTCTGGGAAAGATAAAGTCATCCCTGCTACTATCGAAGAAATATCTCGCAAAAGAGTCTATTGAAGAAAGCGTCATTACCTGGTGAAACATCTCCTAAAACTACGATTATTGAACTAAATAATCAAGGGGGAACATCGAAGACAGTTCACATAAAGATACTCTAGAAGGGTCGTGTACTTCCAAAGGAACACAAAGAAGAAAGCTGGATGGTGATCATTCCAGAGATTTAATTATAGGAAATTCTCTAGATGGAGTAAGGACTAGGAGAAAGATGGACTTGGATGGACTGTTTAGCTGCTATGTTTCGCTTCAAGAGCCGAAAATCGTAGAAGAACCTCCTTCGGATACAAAGCTGGATAGAAGCGATGCGGGAAGAGTTGAATCGGTTTGCTAGACAGATGTTTGGGTATTAGTAGATAGCCTAAGACATCAAAAGGTTATTGGAACAAAATGGGTCTTCAAGAACAAGAAAATGAAAAAGACAAAGTGACTAGAAGTAAAGCAAGGTTAGACCCGCAAGGTTACTCGCTTGATCGGAAGGTATTTACTACGATGAAACCTTCACACCGTAGCAAGACTAGAAGATATTCGATTATTTCTAGCATATGCAGCATATATGAAGTTTAAGGTTTATCAAATGGACGTCAAATCGGCATTCCCGAACGGAGTTCTAGCAGAAGAAGTTTATGTTGAACAACCACCACGATTTGTTCAAGGAAACAAGGTATATCGTCTAAAGAAAGCATTATATGGACTGAAGCAAGCTCCAAGATCGTGGTATGATAGACTATCACAATTCCTTCTTGATCATGGGTTCAGTAAAGGCGGAATAGACGAGAACACTTTTCGTAATTGAAGAAGATCAAGGCATCTTGCTAGTCCAAATCTATGTGGACAACATAATCTTTGGTTCTCGTAACAATAAGATTTGTGAAAAATTTTAGTAAGTTGATGCAAAGCAAGTTTGAAATGTCTATGATGGGAGAGATGAATTACTTTCTTGGTTTACAAGTGAAGAAAACTTCTAAGGGAATTTTTATCAATCAAGCAAAGTATAAAAAGAACATGCTAGAAAAGTTTGGAATGTTATCCAGCAAGGATGCTAAAATTCCAATGATGTCAAATTACAAGATGGATCCGGATGAAAGTGGTGAGAATGTTGATCGATCGCGCACGAGGTCCTGATAGGTTTCTTGCTATACCTAACAGCTAGTAGACCGGATATATCCTTTCTTTGTGGGTGTATGCGCAAGGTTCCAAGCAAATCCAAAGAAAAGTCACATGGAAGCAGCAAAGAAGATTTTGAAATATCTTAAGGGAACAACAAACATAGGTTTATGGTACCCTGGTGATGACAATCTGGAATTAAGTGGTTACTCGATTCGACTATGGTGGTCAGTAGAATTGATAGAAAATCAACCTGTTGGTACATGTCGGTTTCTAGGTAGTAAGCCAATCTCGTAGTTTTCAAAGAAGCAAACTTCGATTGCTACCTCGACCACGTAATGAGTACATGGCTCTTTGGAAGCTGCTGCTCACAATTACTTTGGATAAGTCAATAATTAAAAGACTATCACATAGAAGCTAAGGAAATTCCAATCTTTCATGATGCACCAGTGCAATAGCTATTACTCAAAACCCGGTACTTCACACTAGATGTAAACACGTGGATATCGTACACCATTTTATTCGAGATCATGTTGAGAGAAAGAATATTTGAATGGAGAAGATTCATACTGATCGTCAGAGAGCAGACATTCTTACCAAGCCATTGGCGGAAGCAAGGTTCAGAGAGTTGTCTGTTGAATTTGGATTATTCGATCCTCGAGAAAGCTTATCGAGAAGAAACGTTGAAGATTTCTAGAAGAATCCTTTACTCGCTTTTCCTTTACAAGTTTTCTTTCTATATATTTTCCTTGCATTAATCCTTTCTGCATAGTAGAAAGCTTATGAAGAAAGGTTGAAGTCTTCTATTAAAGATAAACTCAATATTTGAGAGGTTTCAAATCTTGCTTAGAAGGGTTGCTAAGTCTCGCTTAGCAAGGTTACCAACCTTGTCGCTACAAAGTATTTCGACACATATACATGGTATCACCGACTACAAAGACAAATTTAACAAATAAGTTTTTCTTTCTTTATCTCTATTTTAATTTGAAAAGGTATTGACTTAAAATATTCCCTGTTAGTTTCTTGATAAATTTTTTGGAATATTTTATTTCTTAAAACTTATCCTCAAAGATACGGAATTAATCCTTTCAATGTCAAATCAAATCTTAATTACAACGAAAATAAAGGGTTGACAATTTTTCTAAATACTTTATTCCTATTTTCGTGGATCCGAAAATCACAAATTTTGGAAAATTTCCTTTTCGGGTCCATATGCCGAGGTCACACACTTATCAAAATTCAAACCTGTTGCACCCATAACCATTTGATCCGATCGTGCAATATGTCAATCAATGGTTACTTTTTATTTCGCAAATTTTAAATTAGCGGTTTCTTTCTTCATTACATATATATACTTCTTCATCCTCGCCATTCTTCACTTTATCAAATATCTTACCTCCGAAAAAATCTTTCTTAAGTTATTTACGCATTTTCTATTCTCTCTTGCAAATGGCACCAAAACTTTCATCTTCTTCAAGAAATCTGCGCAGGCCGAAGCAGGTTATGGATGCTTTGGCTTTATCGGAGAAAATACAGAGTGATCTTTTGGTGGATTTCTACTCTAACACCCAGAAGAGGCGGTGGAGATCCTGACTCTGCTTTCGGACATGGGTGCTGCTCGATATTGCTCGCACATTCAACCGAACGAAGGACTCTTGATGCCTATGCAGTCAGGTTTCGATTAGGGCAAAGTTTTGTGGGGATGGTCTTTCGACTAAGGTGAATGGTCAAGACCGACTATCACAAGGATGGATATTCAAAACCACTTAGGGCTTTCTCTTCGTGGCATTGGCCTGAAACATACATGTGGAAGAACCACCTTGTAGCTTTTCATTCTCTAGCGAAGGCGTCGTGTCGTCAATTTGTCACTAAGTCAAGAAGGGTTATCTCAAGCGTAAATACAGATCGTTGTTTGACATCATGGTGAAGGTGATGTTTGGAGAATGTCGAGCATGTATTCGCTAAGTCGAGGCGATTGTGTGCTCTGAAGGCCATAGTTGGCGGTGTTGCATATGACCGGGTAACGAAGTTTCTGGATATTCTTAAGAAGGAGAAGAATAGGCTCTTTTTGTCGATGGTGAGAATCATGCTAGGGTGAATATCTCGAGCAAAGTGGAGCAATACGTCTCCATGTCAAATAAAATTACCGTTCTCTTTGGAACAAATGCTTCCTTGAGTGGAATGGGATTCGACGTGGACAAAATCCTATACCAAGGCTAAATTCATGTTAAATAAGAATGAAGAATTATCTGGACCGCCGGATTCCGATGATGAGGATGATGTAGAGTTGGCATTGGTTGAGGGGGAACCTCGCGATGCTGTTCCAGCTTAGGGAGCTGCTAATATGGAGGTTGAATCGGATGAGTCATATGCCGAGGATGAATCGATGAAGATGTGGAAATGGAGAAAGTTGATGAGAAGTCTCGCTGATACAGAGTCCGAGGAGGAGTCTCCTAAACCTGCAAGTAAGAAAAGGGGAGCAGTTCAAAGCCTCGCTAAATTTGTGAAGTAGGTCTTGGACTTTGACTCTTCCGACAACGAGGATCAAGTACCAATTTCTCGAGTTGCTAAAGAAGAAGGCTAGGAAACCTTCACTGTTGTGCCGTGCAAGGTTCGGTTATTAGCCGGACCGGGGAGCAAGGTTGCCAAGACGGGTTGTTTCTCGGACAAGGGGTCCTCCGCCGATGATGCGCTGGAGATTGAGGATCGTCAAAGGAGGCAGAAGACATCATCTCACCGTAGTCTACCGGTGAGAAGAAGAAGGTGATGGAACCACCTATCGCAGACTCTATGAAATTATCACATTCGGAATCAAAGTCACATAAACGCAACGGATAGGATTGTACCTTTATTCACCGTAATAGGTGAAGACGAACCAGCTTCTAAGGTCGAATCTGCGATCGAAGGATGAGCCTCGTACCTCACGGTCTTCTCGCCGTATTCCTATCCTTTTCCCTTGGACGCCGAGTGGTCGACGATCCTCCAAGAAATCAAAATCCGCCTCTCTCGATCTCACAGGACCCTAAGGAGGAATTAGGGTTGGGTCTCCTGATGGGCCTAAATATCCCGTGTTCAATCCGAACACTCAACTTAAGCCCATCAATTATAACTCGGTCCACTAAAGAGTTATAATTGAATTATCGCCCTAATCCCATATTATAATATGGGCTCCTTTATTATGTGTACATTTATTTCCCGTGTTTAAGATATCGAATGTCCATAAATTAATTAAATTACCGACAACTTAATTAATTTATATCTAATTTCAAGAGTAGTACCACTCATCTTTATTATTATGTCGGATTAAATCCACCTCAGGGTTTACATAATAATCCTTATGAGCTCCTCAAGGGGACATCATCATCCTACATAATTAGGACACAGATTCCTTCTATAATCAACAAGACACCATATATACAGTGCTATCTCCCAATTCACCGAGCCTATAGATTTAATAAATCTCACCCATTGGCAAATTAAAGAAACAAACACCGAGTACACGTGCCTATTATTATATAGGGATTAAGAGGACGTACATTCATAATAACAGAGGTCTTGTTCTTTTATATAGTCAAGACAAATTGAACAACCTCATATGGTCCTGCTCAATACATACAAAATGTACTAGTGTAATTTTATAGTCAAAATAGACTAATACCAAATTACACTACAAACCGCTCCAATGGTTTGTCCAAATCCATCTTGGTTGTGAGCTATTATTTATAATCTATAAGGAACTGATAGCATGATCTTCTCGTGTGACACCACACACCATATTATCTACGGTATAGATTAATCTGACAAAACAATGATATATGTAACAATTATAAAAGCAAGTATTTTGATCATAAAAATCTCATATCAAAAATATGTTCATACAAAAAGCTAGGCTTATAGTATACATCCTAACAATCTCCCACTTATACTAAAAGACTATGCTTCCATAATCGCCGCCATACATCTCGATTCCCATCCCTTCAACATGCCCATCAAAAGCTTTCATTTGGAAGAGCCTTTGTGAAAGGATCTCGCTAGGTTATCCGCTGATGCAATTTTGGCGACAACAACTTCTCCTCGTTTTACGATGTCTCGTATCGGGTGGTACTTGCGCTCAATGTGTTTGCTTGCTTTGTGGGCTCGTGGCTCCTTCGAGTTTGCCATCGCACCACTCAAGTATCACAATAAATTGTGATAGCTTTAGGCAAACTAGGAATCACTTCTAAGTCCATCAAGAAGTTTCTGAGCCATACACCTTCTTTGGCCGCCTCGAGAGGCTGCCACACACTCAGCCTTCCATGGTGGAGTCCGAAACACATTTTTGTTTAACACTCCTCCATACTATGGCTCCACCTCCCAAGGTAAACACATAACCCGAGGTAGATTTACTGTTGTCCCTATCCGATTGGAAATCGAACTCCGTGTAACCCTCAGAAGTAAATTATCTGCTTGGTAAACCGTAATATAATATCTAGTCCTTTTCGTGTACTTTAAAATATGCTTTACCGCAGTCCAATGTCCTTGTCCGGTTACTTTGATATCTGCTAACGATGCCCACGACAAAATAGATATCTCGGCCTCGTACATAGCATTGCATACGGTAGGCTTCCTACGGCCGAAGCGTAAGGAACCGCCTTCATGTCCTCTATCTCCTTTGGTGTCTTAGGACACATCTCCTTAGATAAAGGTACTCCATGTCGAAAAGGTAGAAAACCTTTCTTGGAGTTTTGCATGCTAAAACGAGCTAAGATAGTATCAATGTATGAAGCTTGAGATAAGCATAACATTCTTTTCTTGCGATCCCTTATTACTTGGATCCCAAGAATATGTCCAACTTCTCCCAAGTCCTTCATATCAAATCGCTTGGACAGCCATACCTTTACGTCGACAACAACTTGACATTGTTGCCAATGAGCAAGATGTCATCTACGTATAGTACAAGAAATACCACCACGTTTCCGTCACTCTTCTTGTATACACATGACTCATCCGACATTAAATGAATACATAAGACTAGATTACCTCATGAAAACGGATGTTCCAAGATCTCAAAGCTTGTTTCAATCCATAAATGGACCGATTAAGCTTACACACAAGATGCTCTTTGCCCTTTGCAATGAATCCTTCGATGCTTCATATAGATGTTTTCTTCAAGACTTCCGTTAAGGAAAGCTGTCTTGACATCCATTTGGCAAACCTCATAATTCATATGAGCAGCAATAGACAAAAGAATCGGATAGACTTAAGCATGGCTACCGGCGAAAAGGTTTCCTCATAATCGATTCCTTCTTTTTGAGTGTAGCCCTTCGCTACAAGCCTTGCTTTGAAAGTTTCTACTTTCCCGTCTCGATCCTCTTTTTCTTTTGTAGACCCACTTGCAGCCAATGGCTTTTACACCATTTGGTGGTTCTACTAGCTCCCAGACTTGATTAGAATCCATAGATTCTAATTCGTATTTCATTGCTTTTTCCCAAGATTCTCGCATCTTTATCTTGGAGTGCTTCGTCGTAGCTCCAGGATCCGATTCATGTTCACTAGCTACTAAGTCCGAAGACTCTCCCAAAAACATGAATCTATCAAAGTTGTCTAACAACCCTTCCACTACGACGAGGCACTTGTGGTAATAGTGTATCATTAGTAGCAGATGGTGCACTCCATGTGGTATCTCATCTTGTACTCTTGGTACTAAGGTAGAAGTTTCTCCCTTATTTCTTGTAAAATAATTTTACTCATGGGCTTGTGGTCCATTACATAGTCCTCTTCTAAAATTCGGGCATTTGTGCTAAGAATTACCCTATGATCTTTAGGACTATAAAACAAACCACCTTTCGTTCCTCTAGGATAGCCCACAAACAGCCGAACTTCGTACGAGATTCCAACTTATCAAGATCTCCTTTCAGACATGTGCTGACTACCCCAAATTCGAATATGTTTGGACTAGGCTTACGCCCATTCCACAATTCTCGTGGGAGTAGAAGATATTGTCTTAGAAGGAACCAAGTTCGTAATGTACGCTGCCGTCTCCGTGGCATACCCCCAAAACGAACTCGGTAATTCTCGAATAGCTCATCATCGATCTAACCATTTCAAAGAGAGTCCTATTCCTTCCTTTCGCCACACCATTCTGTTGGGGTGTACTAGGTGCAGACAATTGGGATTGAATCCCAGCTTCGACAAGTAATTCCTAAACTCTCCTAAGAGGTACTCGTCACCACGATCAGATCGTAGTGTTTTGATATATTTACCATGACGCTTCTCCACATCAGCCTTGTACTCTTTGAATTTATCAAAGCACTCGGACTTGCGGTGCATCAAATAAATATATCCATATCTCGAATAATCATCTATAAAAGAGACAAAATATTCAAAACCACCCCTTGCTTGAGTAGACATAGGACCACATAAATCAGAATGAACCAATTCCAACACTTCTTTGGCTCTATACCCCTTGGCTTTAAAAGGCCTTTTGGTCATTTTTCCTTCCAAGCAGGACTCGCAGGTCGGATAGTTTTCCACTTCCAATGAACTCAAAGGTCCATCGGCTATCAACCTTTGAATCCTACTCAAGTTAATGTGACCTAATCTTAGATGCCAAAGATATGTTTGGTTCATTTTTAAGGTTTTTTTCGCTTACTTGAGTTAGAAGATGTACTATTAATTTTCATTTGTTGCTTTGTAGGAGTTATTGGATTAAGAGTATATAAATTGCCAATCAACGTACTGCAACGTATAATAGCACTATTTTTCTTGACAACCACTTTGCTATCAAAAGAAACAGAATATTCATCCAAAAAATAATTTAGAAATTGAAATAAGGTTCTTTCTAAAACAAGGTACGTAAAGACAATTTCTCAAAACCAAAGTCTTATTCCTATCAAAAGATAAATAAACATCTCCCATCGCAATACTGCTACTTTCGTAGCGTCGCCCATGTAGATGGTAATCTCACCTCACTAAGCCGCCCTCGGTTTCCTGGAACCCCGCAAAGAATTACGGACATGATCGGTGGCTCCCGTATCTACACACCAAAGCCGGTAGATAACATCGCTAAACATGTTTCAATAGTTAGTGAATAAGATATACCTTCTTTTTCCTTTTTACGGGGCAATCTACCTTCCAATGTCCCTGGCCGCTTGCACAAAAGCATTTTCCCTTAGGCTTCTTCACGCCATTTGGTGGACCAATTTTCTTTGGTTCACCGCTTTCGCCAAACCAGCTTGTTTCTTTTTCTTCATCACTTTGCCTTTTGGTTTAGATGTAGAAATATTTTCAGCAATATAAGCTTGAGAAGCTTGACGAAATAACCCTTCCGCCGCTTGAAGTTCTCGTCAAGTTCCGCGATCGAATACAACCTTTTGTTCATGTTGCGGTTCAGCAATCGCTCAAAACTCTTAGGCAAAGACTGAGACCGATATCGACTGGGTTTCCCCATCGATTTCAGCTCCAAGGACTTCCATGTCATTCAAATGAGCTATCATCTTGAGGACATGATCCCTTACG
Organism: Paraleonurus japonicus; assembly: GCA_030762865.1. Taxonomy (NCBI): domain Eukaryota; kingdom Viridiplantae; phylum Streptophyta; class Magnoliopsida; order Lamiales; family Lamiaceae; genus Paraleonurus; species Paraleonurus japonicus. The sequence continues at coordinate 33,031,100 of CM061053.1, read as the reverse complement.
AGTGTCCCCTCGGTCATGGTGGTCGCCATTAAGTTTCTCATGGCCTCTTGTCCGGCAGCCCGACTCCGGTGTCCGAAGAGTTCTTTGAGATTGAGCATCATCTCATTAGCAGAGGTCATGGCCTCGATGCCGATGTTGCAGCACATTTGACATAGAAGCCAAAATGTAACACCTCGCCATCTCATCCGCCTTGACCCACTTCTTATAAGCCTCTTTCTCCTCTTCACTAGAGTTTTCATCGGGTTTTTCAGACAAACCTCGGTGAGTACAAACTTGTACTCTTCAAATCAAGATAATGTCCAAGTTTCTTTTCCAATCAATATAATTTGGACCAAGTAAGTTTGTTTTCTTTAAGAATAACAACAAGTGGATTGAAAGCCATGATAAATCCCGAGAAACACGTAAATGCATTATGATCAAAATTAAGAATTTAAATCAATAATATTTCCCTTAAACAATACAATTAAATTCTCCAACACCTCAAAACACCGTGAAGTTTGTATGCCACGATAGTGTGGACGTATACTAATTCAAACATTTGTAAGAGGAGGTTTTACCCATTAATTTCATCATTTTGTCAAACAAAATAAAAATTAATAGTTGGTTTGTCTTTAGCCATACAAATAACAGCACTTACTCCGATGGGGAGGATACTATTATATGCATCTAAGTGTATATCATTTCTTAATACCAAGTCAATTACCTAGGTTTGTCCCTCTTCGATGGAGAAGATAACACGCTCCTAAATAACTTTCTTATAATTATCCATAAGGAAGTTTGATCTAGTGATCCGCAAACAAACACATCCGATATGGAAGAAGGCACTTAAAACCAACGCTCATGTTTGAATGCATCACTTACAAACCAGAAATGGAGGCTATGGGATTTGTTGAAAATTAACCCCTCTCCCACTTAGTTATTTTACACGAGGGATATTAACATGCATAACATATGAAACACATAAAGCATGCTAAACACAATAACACATATAAGAAAGAATAAATATAGAAAACAAAATTCCAACTATTATGGCCTCTTTGATACTCCCATGTTCTTGAATGTTCGCCGTCAAACGGGTGCGAGGCGCCGCCGCCAAACGGGATCGGCCTCGCCCGAAAAAAAATCCATCGATTCTTCACTATCGATCTGGTTCGCCATCGATCATCCTAATCTGTTCCTATTACATTTTTATCCAACGATCCTATACATCATCTAGATCGAAATAAAACCTACACGACAGACCGCCGTGGTTATAACTATTACAATCATTCACCAACCCAAAATAAAAACCTCGACAGTCCGAGGGTTTAATACATACATAAACATACATACCGACCATAATAGTTGGATTTAGGGTTCCTGCAAAAATATCGAATAATCGCGTACTCCAAAAAAAAATAGATCTACGATTAACATCCAATCCCTAATATAACAGATTTATGACAATCATGCAAACCTTAATATAACAGATTTACAAATATCATGCAATCCTATTCAATATCGGTATCAAGAAACCCTATTATAACAGATCAAGAAACCCTATTATAACAGATCAAGAAACTCTATTATAATAGATCAAGAAACCCTATTATAATAGATCAAGAAACCCTATTATAATAGATCAAGAAACCCTATTATAACAGATCAAGAAACCCTATTATAATAGATTTACAATAATCATGCAATCCTAATAAATCAAATCTATGAATAACCGAATCAATTGCATAGAGTCGAAAAACACGGCTCGATACCAATTGTTGGAACCACTGATCGCCGACTCTATGAAATTATCGATTCTAATCACACACATAAATGCAGCGGATAGGATTGTACTTTTATTCAGCATAATAGGTGAAGATGAACCAGTTCTAAGGTCGAAGCTGCGATCGAAGGATGAGCCTCGTACCTCACGCCTTACGCCGTATTCCTATCCCTTTCCCTTGGACGCCGAGTAGTCGATGATCCTCCAAGGAATCAGAATCTGCCTCTCTCTAATCTCACGTATTTTTCACACGTCTAGAGGCTCGATGTAGGGTTTATTTATAGGCTACAACAGTGGACCCTAAGGAGGAATTAGGGTTGGGCCTCCCGATGGGCCTAAATGTCCTCGTGTTCAACCCGAACACTCAACTTAAGCCCATCAATTATAACTCGGTCCACTAAAGAGTTATAATTGAATTATCGCCCTAATCCCATATTATACTATGGGCTCCTTTATTATGTGTACGTTTATTTCCCGTGTTTAAGATATCGAATGTCCATAAATTAATTAAATTACTCGACAACTTAATTAATTTATATCTAATTCCAAGGGTAGTACCACTCATCTTTATTATTATGTCGGATTAAATCCACTGCAGGTTTACATAATAATCTTTATGAGCTCCTCAAGGGGGCATCATCATCCTAAATAATTAGGACACGTATTCCTTCTATAATCAACAACACACCATATATACGGTGCTATCTCCCAATTCACCGAGCCTATTGATTTAATAAATCTCACCCATTGGCAAATTAAAGAAACAAACACCGAGTACACGTGCCTCGTTAATATATAGGGATTGAGAAGACGTACATCCATAATAACAGAGGTCTTATTCTTTTATATAGTCGGTACAAATTGAACAACCTCATATGGTCCTCGCTCAATACATACAAATGTACTAGTGTAATTTTATAGTCAAGATAGACTAATACCAAATTACACTACAACCGTTCCAATGGTTTGTCCAAATCCATCTTGGTTGTGAGCTATTATTTATAATCTATAAGGAACTGATAGCATGGTCTTCTGTGTGACACCACACACCATATTATCTACGGTATAGATTAATCTGGACAAAACAATGATATATGTAACAATCATAAAAAGCAAGTATTTTGATCATAAAAAGCTCATATCAAAAAGATGTTCATACAAAAAGCTAGGCTTATAGTATACATCCTAATAGAAGGTATCTCTTCCCTCCTCTCCTTTTTTCATGATGCTCCTTCTACTCTTCAGGAGGAATTATCTTCTAAGGAAACTCGCGATGAAACCGCGGGGTTGGGTGCCGTGGCCGGAGCCTATCACCCCGGTTGCCGAGGTGAATCCTAGCACAAAATTTTACCACCAAACCCTTCTCCAAGAGTTCGTGGTCCGTTTGAGGAATGTTTAGTGGTAGAAGCTACATCTTGGGTGGATAGCAAATATCCAAGGTTGCTAGACCATGAGGCGTAAAGGAAGTTGTTGATCGACATCATTATGTGGAGAGATGCTCGTTTGGGGACCGCAGATGACTTAATTTTGCTAATAGAGGAGATGGAACGAAATGTCTTCTTTGATTGGGAATATGAGCTAGGAGTAAAGCCGGAGTGGCAAAAGCTTTTGATCTGTCTTTGGATCATAGAGTCGATTGCTTGGTAGCAAGTTTGCCGGGTGAGCCAAAACCTACCGTGGCTAGGAAAGTTGTTAATTCTCCTCCCTCTTCTTTGCCTGATTTTCCTTGTGTTCGCTTACCAAATTTTATGCATGTCATTGTGCATGAAAATTTGTATAAGTCTTATGCCTTTGATAAATTTGCTTTGAGTTGAAGAATCAATATGCCACTATGTTTGTTATTCTTGATGCAAAGTATGCTCCATTGGCCTCGAGTATTGAATCTTCCAAGGCGTACATTGATGCCGCCATCCGGATGGCCCCCGAGCCGATTCGAAGGACGGGCCTGAAATGTTCTCTCGATCAACAACAACATCATTGACACACTCGGTGGCATAATGTTAAACAATGTGATCGAGGTCGAAAACAAAGTTGAGGCCATGAAGGACTTACAGGAGAAAGGTGAGGAAAGGTGGAAGCAGATGGCTATTGAATAGGACACTCGGATGCGGATGGCCGAGGCCAAGGAAAAAAGGTTGATGGAGATGCGAGATGCAGCAAATGCAAGGCATGCAAAGAGCTTTACGGGACGACATTGATCGAAATGACTTCATTCGCTTGTCATTGCAGTGAGATGAGTAAACAGCTTCTCTGCTGTCATGCAAGAGAACAAAAACATGTCGGAGGCCACCTCTGCAACCGCCGCAGAAGTTGCTATTGCTGCCAAACATTGGCTTGATGTTGAGGACAAGATTGCTAAACCAATACACTCGAAATGGCTGAATCGAACAGGTTTGTGGAGAAGTTTAACTAATATCACAAAGACATCTTTGGTCGCACTCGGGCATTAGATGCCAAGTGGACACCTCTTTTGATGGATGTTAAAAAGGGGAAAGATGAGCTGAGAATCGAAGTCAAAGGAAGGGAGTCGGAGCTGGCTAGGGTACAAGAAAGGTTGAGAGCAATTGAGGATTTTCTACCGGAAAGGAGGGAAAAGACGGATTTGAAGAAAGCCCTCGGGGAATCAGCGGCACTTAGGGATTCGGTAGGTGTTGTTGCTCTGTTCCAACCGATGTTGTTGCTGAAGGAGAACTGTCTCAACCAAGCAAGCGAAGGAGGCTGGTGACACTTACGTAAAAAGAAAAGGCTGCCGCAGATGAGATTGAGGCATTACATCGGGAAGCGTATTTGGCTGATCTTGAGGCCGGAAGGATGATCAAGATGTAACTCGACAAGGTCTCAAATTCCTTGCACAAGAAAGCCGAGGTGATGAACCTGGAGAAGGTACAAGAAAAAGGTGTTTGTCTTGAGAAAGTTTGTTTCAAAACCTTCTCGGATCAAAGAAAATGTCTCGTTGGGAAAAGGAAGAAGAAGTCTCCGGAGCAGAGGTGACCTTGATTTCATCCTCCCTTATAATACGTAAGGATTCGTGGATGATTTTTGTCCAATGGAAAGGATGGATGAATGGAGGGCCGCCAAGAGGAATTTCATTTGCTCATTTTATGTTTGCCGGACCATTGGCATTGGAGCAACCGCAGATGAAATCTTCTTTTCTGGATGGAAGAAAGGCATGGAAGTCTCTCGCGTATGTTTTCAAAGCTTCGGTGGAGTTCAACTTGAATCTTCATGCTCCCGAGTTTGAGAAGATTCCTACTCCTTGACCGCTGATGGAAATCTGGATCACCGAGCATCCGAAGGACCATCAAGATATGTCTTTCTCGAGGTCGGACCGGCGACAAGATGAGTGCTTTAGAGACATGAAGGAGACCCGGTGATTTAATGAAGAGACTCGGAGGATGCAAGAAGAGTACCGAAGAACCAGCAGGACATGTACTATCTCCTCCAAAGACATGAGCTCGTGGAACTTGGGCCCGGACCACTACCCTCCTCCTCCGCCTCCGACTAATGATTAGGGCGATTCACCCTATTTCTTATCGCTCTCCTCTAGTCCTATTTAGCTCTCTTGTTATTTTCTCGTGGTGTTTGATTTGTCTTGAATTGATTGTGATATGATTTGGATTTGATGAGCTTTATGTTTATGGATATGATGATTATGCTAAATTGGTGTCTTGGATTCCTTGTATATTATTGGATTAATTTGTATTGAGCTTAATTGTGGATTTATTGCATATATTCATTTTGATTAGCTGTGTAATCGGGCAAGCGATATTAAGACAACAAAGTTAATCGAACCCAAGGGAAAAGTATGGCCGTGTGTCCCTAGAAATACAAGTTCTAGATGACTATTTTTGCGGTCACGATTTTGGCTACAAAAATAAAATACAAATGCCGTAATTAAAATCAAACAACACTACAAGCAATTTAATAAACAAGTGGTAGGCTAGAACAACTATAAAAATCAATTGGGGATAGGGGTGCTAGGGATAATCTCCATCAAGGAATCAATGATCAACAAGCTATGATTGAATCAAATTGCTAATCAACTAAGATAGAAAACACAAAACCATCAGTAATCAAGTCTCCATTAATCACACAATGCATAATGTGAGTATCCTTAGTGCTACTAATTACTCAATTAAGAAGCACCCAATTCATACAATCATACACAATTATAACCCGATTAACCCCTAATCACGTTAGCTCAACTCTCGCCTATTGCTAGGGTGATCAAACATTAATCTAAAGAGAAAAAAATGCATGAAGCACAATTTGAATCACAATTAGGGTACAAACTATCTCTATTGATCAAAATCATCAAGAATCGTAGCACAAGGTAATCAAATCATCCTTAATTTCAATTATCTCAAGCACAAGAGTATTAGCCCATGGAGCAAAGTGCAAAATCCATGGGTGAAAAATCTAATTGCACAATCACAAATCTAATCACAACAATTAAGGAATTTAAATGAGTAAAGAGGAAGAACATCACCAATTGGATTAAAATGAACACTAATAGGAACGCTTGAATCTTCAAAAGTATCTCCAAACGTATCTCTTCTCCACTTGAATTACAACTTGAAATGAAAAACTAATGGATCAAAAGCTAATCTAAGGTACAATTAATGAAAACCTATCTAAATCTATCAATCTAATCAATCTACAATGAGAATTAAGCTATGGAACTGAAAAATCACCCCAAAACCGCTAATAATCATGCATGGGAAGGTTATGCTCGGTTTCCGCTCAAATGGCTTTAAAAGCCAAAATTTTGAATTTCGCACCCTCGACTCGAGGTTGGGGCCCCGGAGTCGAGGCTCCTTAAATCCTTTTAGTGCTTTTCCAAAAACTCCAGCCTCGACTCGAGGTCTGCAGCCCTCGAGTCGAGCTTCCTTTAAAATTTGTAATTTCATGTCCTTGCCGGCACCCTCGGGTCCAGCTCACTGGGCTTCGACCAGAGGTCGAGTCCAGGGAATTTTTCGACCCGACTTCCGCCTTTGAACCCCATTTTTGCCCATCTCATTCGTCTCTTCGCCGTATGAATGCTGGTACTTTCGGTTTGGTCAAATTCCATCGATTTACCAAAACAGGACGAAAAACATCAAAAATCCATCAAGTAATACTTTTCAAGCAAAGTAGTGATACTCTACACATTTAGGCACAAATTCTAATACTTTTCACCACATTTTGCACTAAAATACTCCCTCAAATCTTGCATCAATTCACTCCAATCATAATACCCCCAAACTTAAAGTGTTGCTCGTCCTCGAGCAACATAGCAACTAAGCACAAAAGAGTGAATTGATTGCAATTATGTCTTATGTCTTATGTAAACACTCAACTAGTAATCAAGATGAATCATGCTCAAACAAATGCGACATCAAATACTCAAATCATTGCTCCTTGGAGTGTTTCTCTCATCTCTCTGAAGTGTATCAAGGTAAAATGCACTCAATCATCAAATTCAAAACATGCACTCCATAAGCTTGTCAAAGGACTCAATCTCAATCATGTTCTTTTGTGTTCAATCTAGAATCAAAGAGGTCTTTCATCAAGGTTGTAATGTAGGCTGTTTGGAATGGGTAGGTGACTTTAGGTAAGAGTGACTAACATTAGTAGAGAACTTGAATGATAGCTAAACACTTCACTACACTTCCCTTCTAACTCTTCTTCATGCTTTTCAATGTTCAATTACCCTTCTTCTTTTGAGCTTTCTTTCACATCTAAGTTCACAATTGAATTTTTCTTCTTTTCACTTCCATAATTTTTCACAATTCAATTCACATCTCAACCTTTTTTCTTTTTCTCAATCATGAACTTAGCTCATCATCTTTCCACCACACATTACATGCAATGCACCATCTTCTAGCCAACAATCAAGTTCTACTAAACATAGGACAATAATGCTCATAAAAATAGGCAAATGGCTTCAATTTCACTTAGCTTGTCAAAAATACGGATATTAAGCTCAAAATGGCTCACTAAGGAAATCAAATATTTTTGGTGGGAAAAAAATTGGCTAAGTGACTTATCATATCAAACATGGCCTCTTATCATATTCATGACATCCCACAAAGATCAATCTCAACAAGTCTAAAGGCAAGTTCTAGCATACAAATCTATGAATGATACGCTCACAAAGAAATTAATTCAGCCGTATAAGATGTACGATTCTTTAGGAACAAAAGCTCACGGGCTTAAACTTGAGCAATGTATCAAGCATTTTCAATCACATTCATCATCACATAATCATCAGTCATACTAGCTTCAAGCCACATATCAACTCATGATCAAATCAAAATTCAATATATCTTGCAAATCAAGCACAAGTGCACATGTACATAATCTCAAACACACTCACTTTATCAACAATTATCACTCAAAAATTTGCATGAAATCCACAATTAAAGCTAAAAATGAATTACACCCTAAATCATATACAAGAGCACAAAAAATAGGTAAGGAAAGAAGAACACCTCCCCCAAACTTAGACAAGTCTAAGTTTGAAAGGAAGTGTTGTACCAATAAGAATTCAAAATCCATCTTTTCCTTCAAGCATGTAGGGCTCATCAAGCTTCCTAGCACTTCCCACTTCATCTAGCAAGTGTACCTACAATTGAGCACAAAACCATTACATCCTTACCAAGACAAGTTGCAAGTTAACCAATAAAATTAATAATCACCCCCAAATTTAAATTTTAGCATGAAATTCAAAGTTTGACAAAAAAGTGATTAAATGATATGCAACTCCCAATGGTATCAAATAAGCTCAATAATCCAAATAATTCCATAGCAAAACATGACATTCCCCAAAGCATGATCAATGAAAATCCAAGCCAATTCTCCAATAAAACAAAAGCACATAAACACACAAAAACAACAAAAAGATGAGTTGCCTCCCATCAAGCGCTATTTTTCATGTCCTATGCCAGACTTATTCATTCATTTCAAACTCTTTTCATCGGAATGACCAAGGATATCGGTCCTCTTTGCCACAATACTTCAATCTTTGAGCTTTAAAATCATGGAGGTTCTCATCATTGGTAGGCCAACCACACATATATATGCACATTGTCAATGGTTGTCCCCCTTGCTCTCTCACCATCATCGTTCTCCATTCCTTTTTTCCAAGGATGCCCAAGCACTTCATTACTTCTTTCCTATAATTAAATTTCACAAGAGGTAAAATAAAATCAATAGAAGCATCAATCTAAATTAATTTACAAATTGAAGAGTTAGAAGGTTTAGAAATGCTCATTTCTTTCTTCAATGCCTCCTTCGATGCTTCTAGATTTTCTTGCTCATTGTTGCTCATGTCCATCAATGGACATTCCTCTTTATCACCTTCAATAAGGAAATTATTCATTTCATCCTTCTTGCTTGGACCCTCTTCTTCATCATCTCCCCTTTAATTTTCTTCCTCCTTTTCATCTTGATGATTCTCCATGATGGCTATGTTCTTTACTTGGAATAGAAAATATTTGAGTTGACTTCTCAAGACTTTGAATTGAGCTTCGGTGATCTCCATGTTCCCATCTATCATTGCATCAACTATTGTCTTGGTCTCATAGATGTTCTCATACAAGGGGAACATTTCTTCACATCTAGGGTCATTTTCCTCAAATCTCTTCAACATCACTCCAAGCATCTCCTTCAAGATAGCTCTCACATCATGGATTCCCCATTCTTCATAATGAGAAGAAGCTTGTGGCATTTGATAATCATACTCATAGCTTCTCCCATCATTGTAAGAATCTCCTTCCGACGCTCCTTGAAACTCAAATCCACCACGTGGATCGAATGTTAGATCATAATGCTCATAATATGGGAACATCTCTTGAGGAGCGGGAGGAACTTCATCACATCTCAACTCTTGATATTCGAAGGGAACTTGTTGCATTAGATAATTATCCTCAAAGTTCCTCCAATTATCGTAGCCAAATCCTTCATAGTGTGGAGGATAAACCATACTATCTTGATAATAATCTTAATTCCATGCGTATGAGTCATATCAATCCATCTACACAAGATAACAAGTATCAAATTCAAACAAAAACCAACAAAATAAACAAAAACACAAAGCAACAAGTATCCACGTCCAACAAATTCCTAAGTCTCACTTTAGGCACAAAAACTAATCACCGGCAACGATGCCATTTTGATTGCGGTAATCGGGCAAGCGGTATTAAGACAACCAAGTTTATCGAACCCAAGGAAAAAGTATGGCCGTGTGTCCCTAGAAATGCAAGTTCTCGATGACTATTGTTGCGATCAAGGTTTTGGCTCCAAAAACAAAATACAAATGCTAGAATTAAAATCAAACAACACTACAAGCAATTTATCAAACAAGTGGTAGGCTAGAACAACTATAAAAAAATCAATTGGGGATAGGGGTGATAGGGATAATCTCCATCAAGGAATCAATGATCAATAAGCTATGATTGAATCAAATTGCTAATCAACTAAGATAGAAAACATAAAACCATCATGTAATCAAGTCTCCATTAATCACACAATGCCTAATGTGACTATCGTAAGTGCAACTAATCTCTCAATTAAGAAGCGCCCAATTCATACAATCATACACAATTATAACCCGATTAACCCCTAATCACTTTAACTCAACTCTTGCCTATTGTTAGGGTGATCAAACATTAATCTAAAGAGATAAAAATGCATGAAGCACAATTTGAATCACAATTAGGGTACAAACTATCTCAATTGATCAAAATCATCAACAATCATAGCACAAGACAATCAAATCATCCTTAATTTCAATTATCCAAAGCACAAGAGTATTAGCCCATGGAGCAAAGTGCAAAATCCATGGGTGAAAAATCTAATTGCACAATCACAAATCTATTCACAACAATTAAGGAATTTAAATGAGTAAAGAAGAAGAACATCACCAATTGGATTAAAATAAACATTAATAGGAACGCTTGAATCTTCAAAAGTATCTCCAAATTTAATCTCTTTTCCACTAGAATTACAACTTGAAATGAAAAACTAATGGATCAAGAGCTAATCTAAGGTACAATTAATGAAAATCTATCTAAATCTATCAATCTACAATGAGAATTAAGCTATGGAACTGGAAAATCGCCCTAAAAACCGCTAATAATCTGCTATAGGGAAGGTTATGCTCTGTTTTCCGCCTCAAATGGCTTTAAAAGCCAAAATTTTGAATTTCGCACCCTCGACTCAAGGTTGGGGCCCTCGAGTCGAGGCTCCTTAAATCTGTTAGTGCTTTTCCAAAAAAACTCCAGCCTCGACTCGAGCTTCAGCCCCTCGAGTCGAGCTTGCTGCTGCCACTGACCCTCGACTCCAGCCCTCGAGTCGAGCTTCCTTTAAAATTTGCAATTTCATGTCCTTGCCGGCACCCTCGGGTCGAGCTCCTGGACCTCGACCGGAGGTCGAGTCCAGGAATTTTCTCGACCCGACTTCCGCCTCCAACCCTAGTTTTTGCCCATCTCGTTCGTCTCTTCACCGTATGAATGCCGGTACTTTCAGTTTGGTTAAATTCCACCGATTTACCTGAAAACAAGACGAAAAAATCAAAATCCATCAAGTAATACTTTTCAAGCAAAGTAGTGATACTTTACACATTTAGGCACAAATTCTAACACTTTTCACCATATTTTGCACTAAAATACCCCCTCAAATCATGCATCAGTTCACTCCAATCATAATACCCCCAAACTTAAGGTGTTGCTCGTCCTCGAACAACATAGCAATTAAGCACAAAAGAGTGAATTGATTGCAATTATGTCTAATGGCACCATAGAAGAAAAATAAGACAATCAAACTAATCAATGAACTCAAGTATCAATGTAAACTCTCAACTAGTAATCAAGATGAATCATGCTCAAATAAATGCGACATCAAATACTCAAATCATTGCTCCTTCCATGGAGTGTTTCTCACATCTCTCTAGTGTATCAAGGTAAAATTCTCTCAATCATCAAATTTACAAACATGCATACCATAAGCTTGTCAAAGGACACAATCTCAATCATGTTCTTTTGTGTTCAATCTAGAATCAAAGAGGTCTTTCATCAAGATTGTAATGTAGGAACTTTGGAATGGGTAGGTGATTTTAGGTAAGAGTGACTAACATTAGTAGAGAACTTGAATGATAGCTAAACACTTCACTACACTTCCCTTCTAACACTTTATCAATCCACACTCTTCTTCATGCTTTTCAATGTTCAATCACCCTCCTTCTTTTGAGCTTTCTTTCACATTTAAGTTCACAATTGAATTTTTCTTTTTTCATTTCCACAATTTTTTCACAATTCAATTCACATCTCAACCTTTTTTCTTTTTCTCAATCATGAACTTAGCTCATCATCTTTCCACCATACTTTACATGCAATGCACCATCTTCTAGCCAACAATCAAGCTCTACTAAACATAGGACAATAAGGCTCATAAAAATAGGCAAATGGCTTCAATTTCACTTGGCTTGCCAAAGAATAAGGATATTAAGCTCAAAATGGCTCACTAAGGAAATCAAATGTTTTTGTGGGAAAAAGTTTGACTAAGTGACTTATCATATCAAACATGGCCTCTTATCATATTCATGACATCCCAGAAAGATCAATCCATGAATGATGCACTCACAAAGAAATTAATTCAACCGTATAAGATGTACGATTCTTATGGCACAAAAGCTCACGGGCTTAAACTTGAGCAATGAATCAAGCAATTTCAATCACATTCATCATCACATAATCATCAATCATACTAGCTTCAAGCCACATATCAACTCATGATCAAATCAAAATTCAATATATCTTGCAAATCAAGCACAAGTGCACATGTACATAATCTCAAACACACTCACTTCATCAACAATTATCACTCAAAATTTGCATGAAATCCACAATTAAAGCTCAAAAATGAATTACACCCCAAAATCATATACAAGAGCACAAAAGATAGGCAAGGAAAGAAGAACACCTCCCCCAAACTTAGACACGTCTAAGTTTGAAAGGAAGTGTTGTACCAATAAGCCTTCAAAATCCATATTTTCCTTCAAGCATGTAGGGCTCATCAAGCTTCCTAGCACTTCCCACTTCATCTAGCAAGTGTACCTACAATTGAGCACAAAACCATTACATCCTTACTGATTGAAGTGAATTGATGCATGTTTTTAGGGGCTATTTTAGTGCAAAAAGTGATCCAAAGTGTTAGTTTTTGTGCCTAAATGTGTAAAGTATCACTATTTTACCTAAAAAGTATTATTTGTCGGATTATTAATGTGTTTCGTCCATTTTACGGGTAAATCGGTGGATTTTGACCAAACCGAGAGTACCAGTATGCTTAGAATGAAGGGACAAACAAAATGGACGAAAACAGGAGTCGGAGGTGGAGTCCCGGCCAGAAAAATGCCCTGGTCTCAACCTCTGGTCGAGGACCGTAGGCCTCGATTTGAGGGATGTGAAGAAAGGACCAAAATCGAGAAAAAGGCGTAAGCCTCGACTCGAGGGGTGACCCTCTAATCGAGGGAGAGGAAATTGCAGGGGCCTCGGCCTCGACTCGAGGGGGAGGTTTTTCTAAAAATTCGTTATTTAAAGGCTGAAGCAGAGCATACAAAATACACAATTCATTAGAGCGGTTAGTAGCAGTTTTGCGGCGATTTCTTAGGCCCCAAGCCAATTTCCCACTTTAGGTAGAGTAGAAGGTAGATTTAGATTTAGATTTCAATTGTTGTTGATTAGATTAGCTCTAGATTAGCTTTTGATCATTGTTATTCCATCAATTCAAGCTTGGATTTCATTTGGAGATTTGTATTGAGCACTCAAGCATTCCTATTTTTTTATTGAAGTTAATTGGTGATGTTTTCCCTCTCTTCTCTTTTCAATTTCTTAATTGTTGTGATTTGTTTTGTGTTTTTCAATTCTATCTTCTTCCCATGGATTTTGCCCTTGGCACCATGGGCTAACTCTCTTGTGCTTCGGTTAATTGAAATTGATGATGATTTGATTGACTATGCTATGATTGTTGATGATTGGAGATCAATTGAGTAGATTGTTTACTAATTGTGATTCAAATTGTGCCTCATGCATTTTTATCTCTTTAGATTAGTGTTTGATCACCCTAGCTATAGGCGAGAGCTGCGCTAACTTGATCCGGATTAATCGGGTTATAATTATGTATGAATGTATGGATTGGGTGCTTCGGAATCGAGAGATTAGTTGCACTAAGGATACTCACGTTAGTTTGTTTCCTAATTTTGATTCTTAATTGTGCTTCGTGTAAAATTGTCTCTTTAGATTAATGGTTGATCACCCTAGCAATAGGCGAGTTGAGCTAACGTGATTAGGTGTTAATCGGGTTACAATTTTGCATGATTGTATGAATTGGGGACTTCTACATTGAGAGATGGGAAAGCCTAAGAATTCTCACATTAGGCATTGTGATTTTAATGGAATTATTAATTTCATGATGGTTTTATGCTTTCTATCTTAGTTGATTTGAAATTTGATACGATTATAGCTTGTTGATCATTGATTCCTTGATTGATGTTAGCCCTAGCACCCTATTTCCTCCATTTATTGTTGATTTTGTTCTCGCATCTTAAGTGTTCGATCATTTGCCTCTTAGTGTAATTTGAGTTTATCTCTTGCTTGTTGTTGTGTTTTTATTTCCAAACCCGCTTGCATCAATAGTCATCGAGAACTCGTATTTCTAGGGCCTCACGTGCATACTTTATCCCTTGGGTTCGATATTTGCGATTAGTCTTAATACTACTTACCCTGTTGCTACTCCAATCACTTACCAAGACAAGTTGCAAGTTAACCAATAAAATCAATAATCATCCCAAACTTAAATTTTAGCATGAAATTCAAAGTTTGACAAAAAAGTGATTAAATGATATGCAACTCCCAATGGTATCAAATAAGCTCAATAATCCAAATAATTCCATAGCAAAACATGACAATCCCGAAGCATGATCAATGAAATTCCAAACCAATTCTCCAATAAAACAAAAGCAAAAACAAAAGCACACAAACACACAAAAATAACGAAAAGGATGAGTTGCCTCCCATCAAGCGCTATTTTTCATGTCCTATGTCGAATTATTCATTTATTTCAAACTCTTTTCATCGGAATGGCCAAGGATATCGGTCCTTCTTGCCACAATACTTCAATCTTTGAGCTTTAAAATCATGGAGGTTCTCATCATTGGTAGGCCAACCACACATATATATGCACATTGTCAATGGTTGTCCCCCTCACCATCATCCTTCTCCATTCCTTTTTTCCAAGGATGCCCAAGCACTTCATTACTTATTTCCAATAATCAAAGTTCACAAGACGTAAAATAAAATCAATAAAAGCATCAATCTCAATTAATTTACAAATTGAAGAGTTAGAAGGTTTAGAAATGCTCATTTCGTTCTTCAATGCCTCCTTCGATGCTTCTAGATTTTCTTGTTCATTGTTGCTCATGTCCATCAATGGACATTCGTATTTATCACCTTCAATAAGAAAATTATTCATTTCATCCTTCTTGTTTGGACCCTCTTCTTCATCGTCTTCACTTTCATTTTCTTCCTCCCCTTCTTCTTGATGATTCTCCATGATGGCTATGTTCTTTACTTGGAATAGAAAATATTTGAGTTGACTTCTTAAGACATTGAATTGCGCTTGGCGATCTCCATGTTCCCATCTATCATTGCATCAACTCTTGTCTTGGTCTCATAGATGTTCTCATACAAGGGGAACATTTCTTCACATCTAGGGTCATTTACCTTAAATCTCTTCAACAACACTCCAAGCATCTCCTTCAAGATAGCTCTCACATCATGAATTCCCCATTCTTCATAATGAGAAGAAGCTTGTGGCATTTGATAATCATACTCATAGCTTCTCGCATCATCGTAAGAATCTCCTTCCGACGCTCCTTGAAACTCAAATCTGCCCCGTCGATCAAATGGTAGATCATAATGCTCAAAATACGGGAACATCTCTTGAGGAGTGGGAGGAACTTCATCACATCTCCACTCTTGATATTCGGAGGAACTTTTTGCATTAGATAATTATCCTCAAAGTTCCTCCAATTATCGTAGCCAAATCCTTCATAGTGTGGAGGGATAAACCATACTATCTTGATAATAATCTTGATTCCATGCGTATGAGTCATATCCAACCATCTACACAAGATAACAAGTATCAAATTCAAACAAAAATAACAAAACAAATAAAAACACAAAGTAACAAGTATTCACATCCAATAAATTCCTAAGGCTCACTTTAGGCGCAAAAACTAATCCCGACAATGGCGCCATTTTGATTGAGGTAATCGGGCAAGCGATATTAAGACTACCAAGTTTATCGAACCTAAGGGAAAAGTATGGCCGTGAGTCCCTAGAAATGCAAGTTCTCGATGACTATTGTTGCGATCACGGTTTTGGCTCCAAAAACAAAATACAAATGCTAGAATTAAAGTCAAACAACACTACAAGCAATTTATCAAATAAGTGGTAGGCTAGAACAAATATCAAAAAATCAATTGGGGATAGGGGTGCTAGGGATAATCTCCATCAAGGAATCAAAGATCAACAAGCCATGATTGAATCAAATTCCTAATCAACTAAGAGAGAAAGCATAAAACCGTCATGTAATCAAGTCTCCATTAGTCACACAATGCCGAATGTGAGTATCCTTAGCGCAACTAATCTCTCAATTAAGAAGCACCCAATTCATACAATCATACACAATTATAACCCAATTAACCCCTAATCACGTTAGCTCAACTCTCGCCTATTGCTAGGGTGATCAAACATTAATCTAAAGAGATAAAAATGCATGAAGCACAATTTGAATCACAATTACGGTACAAACTATCTCAATTGATCAAAATCTTCAACAATCATAGCACAAGGCAATCAAATCATCCTCAATTTCAATTATCCCAAGCACAAGAGTATTATCCCATGGAGCAAAGTGCAAATTCCATGGGTGAAAAATCTAATTGCACAATCACAAATCAAATCACAACAATTAAGAAATTTAAATGAGTAAAGAGGAAGAACATCACCAATTGGAATTAAATGAACACTAATAGGAATGCTTGAATCTTCAAAAGTATCTCCAAATGTAATCTCTTCTCTACTTGAATTACAACTTGAAATGAAAAACTAATGGATCAAAAGCTAATCTAAGGTACAATTAGTGAAAATCTATCTAAATCTATCAATCTAATCAATCTACAATGAGAATTAAGCTATGGGAACTGGAAAATCACCCTAAAAACCGCTAATAAGCTGCTATGGGGAAGGTTATGCTCTGTTTTCCGCTCAAATGGCTTTAAAAGCCAAAATTTCAAATTTCTGCACCCTCGACTCGAGGTTGGGGCCCTCGAGTCGAGGCTCCTTAAATCGTGTTAGCGCTTTTCCAAAAACTCCAGCCTCGACTCGAGCTTCAGCCCCTCGAGTCGAGCTTGCCGCTTTGCCTGATCCTCGACTCGAGGTTCCAACCCTCGAGTCGAGCTTCCTTTAAAATTTGCAATTTCATGTCCTTGCCGGGACCCTCGGGTCGAGCTCCCTAGGCCTCGACCAGAGGTCGAGTCTAGGAATTTTCTCGACCCGACTTTTGCCTCCGACCTCCATTTTCGCCCGTCTTGTTCGTCTCTTCCCGTATGAATGCGATTACTCTCGGTTTGGTCAAATTCCACCGATTTACGAAAATGGGATGAAAAACATCAAAAATCCATCCAAGAATACTTTTCAAGCAAAGTAGTGATACTCTACACATTTAGGAACAAATTCTAACACTTTTCACCACATTTTGCACTAAAATACCCCTCAAATCATGAATCAATTTACTCCAATCAGAGTTCAACTTGAATCTTCATGCTCCCGAGTTTGAGAAGATTCCTACTCCATTGATCGCTTATGGAAATCTGGATCACCGAGCATCCGTAGGACCATCAAGATATGTCTTGCTTTGAGGTCGGACCTCCTTTTGGAGCTGATAATCGAGGATTCTTTGTGAGTATATGACTGGCTTTTTGTGCTAGAGGGTTACCGGAGATATGACTAAGGGAGAAAGTTGCTTTGATGAAGAAGGGTTGTTGAAGCGATTCTTGATGTAGGAAGGTTACTTTTGTTTGTCTCTTTTTATTCTTATTGTTTTTGTTTTTATTCATCTAGTCTATAGGCACTCTATGTAATATATACTATCATGCTTATATCTATGAAAGTGCTTATTTTTGTCTTAGACAACCTCTCGTTATCTAATGTTCTCTGTGGGATCTTAGTTTAAGGTCTCTGTTTCTTTTCTCGTTGTTTTCTTGCTTTCGGTTCTCAAAGTTTTTAACATCATCAAAAAGGGGAATTTGTTGGTTATTGATTTTGTATCATTTGATGATGTTTCTAAAACCTAAGTGTAATAGGACCAGGTGAACTGTTAGTCACCTAATGATCTAGCTATGTTAGATTCTTTGTTAAGGTAACCTTTCTAGGATCTCGCACGAGAAGACTTGAAGACGGAAGGCGAGAAGACTTGATATTAGAAGGTTCGAGAACATACAACTTGAAGATTACAAAGGTTGCTCTCAAGAAGACCTGGAAGGTTTCTTGTACTTAAAGAAGTTGTAATGGCCCGAAAGACTAGAAGACTTGAAACATACTCGGAAGAAGAGATGGAAGCAATGCTGTGAGAAGATAAGTAGCCAAGAAGACTTTGGTAAGAAGTTAGCAAGGTTGGAAAGCTTGCTAGAGCCGACATAGAATACTTACTCGATTTAGGTCAATCAATCAATCAAGTATCTTCTAGATCCTTGATGAGAAGATCGAATCTACGTAAGTCAAACCTATTAAGAGATAATTGATTTAGGGACAAACAATCAATTATCTAAGTCAAACAAATCTTTTCAATGGCTACTTACCATCTTTAGAAGATCTCGAGTATCAATTAGCCTAACGACTAGTTGATTTCAGGAAACTATAAATCGAGAATGAAGGGTTTTGAGAATCGATATGTATCTACGCACGAGAAATTTTGAGAAATCCTATCATTCACTGCAAATACACGCATATTCATTCCAATCACGGATCAAGCACACGATTGAATCTAAAGAATTTGATTCTCGGTTTAAGGAAGCGTAAATCACCTTCATTATCTCGAGTACGAGAGAAGGCTGGTCACTTTATAGATTTAAGAGTTAGAATAAACTTAATGATCACCATTTGTATAAAGGGCGGGAACTTGTAAAACCTCCCGTGGTCGAAACCTCAAGGTGATAGAGGGAACAAGACCGAAAGTTTTGGTGGATAGTAAGACCCCTGTGGTTCGGGGGAGAGAGGATGTAGGATCGTTACATCCGAACCATTATAAAAATCTCTGTGTCTTTTATAAGTTTTCTACATACATATTCATATTTGCTCATTCATCATCGTTTTAATAAACATGCACTAAACTTGCTAAGTATTTATCAAGAGGTTTTCTGTTTAAAAGGTTTTTCAATACACTCACGAGATTAGCTTCCGCATCATCAAAAGACTTAGAGTTTCCGAAGTCTGCCGATCACACATAGCACACTCTGAGTACCTATCTCATAGAAGACTTGCAAAGTCTTCTAACCTCACACTCAGCTCACGAAAAGTTGTAAAAAGTTTTTGAGTGTGGTAAAGTCTATTCAACCCCCTTCTAGACTTTTCACCTCCTCTCACATCTCGTCCGGGATCAACACTAGCTCATCAACCCATGCTCCCCCAACTCGATCCATCCTAGCACGGATACCATTACCAAATGTCCTGTTTGTTACTTCCACCTGCCCATTTGCTTGTGGGTGGGCTACGGATGCAAACTTCTGGACAATTTTCAGATTGTCACAGCAAGCTTTGACTAAAGCTCCAGTGAACTTAGTTCCATTATCGGAACACCAGTATTTTGGGGATTCCAAACTTGCAACAAATATTTTTCCACAAAAATTTGATAATGTTAATTTCATCAATCCAAGCTAGGGGTACCGCCTCTACCCACTTGCTAAAATAGTCCACGCCCACAAGAAGGAACTTTCTTTGCCCCGTAACTATCGGAAATGGTTCCACCATCCATTCCCCACTTGGTAAAAGGACAAGGGGAATACATCGCCCCATCTCCTCTGCAGGTCGGTGGATTAGGGGTCCATGCTTCTGGCACTTCTCGCATCGTTTAATAAACTCCTTGGCATCTCTGCTCATGGTAGGCCGAAGTAACTTTGCCCTTAAAGTCTTTCGGACGATTGCCCTAAAACTTGCATGGTCAGCCCAACATCTTTCATGAATATCTTTGATATCATACCTTCCTTCAGCGAGGGATAAGTACCTCAAGTATGGTTGGGTGAAAGCCCTCTTATACATCGATCCCCGATCATCACGAATCGGGATCTCCATCTCAAGATCTTTCTCCTATCTGGGCACGAGCTAGGATCCTACAACGCTTTAAAAATGGCAGTCCTCAAGTCATCAATTGCTCCCATAACTCCAACTAAGGGGGCTATCAACTCCCTTCTCGTGGTTACGATGAAAACTTTCCCACCGCTCTCCGGTGAGGCGGAACATGCCAATTTGGAAAGACTATCTCGCCTTACCATTCTCCTCCCGGGTATGTCGTATCACTTCAAAGGAGTCAAATTTATCTCGTAATGCATTTATCTGCTGCTGCAAGTAGGTAATCATTGTTTCATCTTTTACCTCGTATTCTCCCTTGATTTCTTTGCACGATGAGGCGGGAATCCGAGTGTATAATTACTCTTTGTGCCCCCAACTCTCGCTATCTCTGCCCCACGATCGGGGCTTCATATTCTGCTCCATTATTTGAGGTAAGAAATTCAAACCTCACAAATAACCGGATCTCATGTCCTGCTGGGTCCATTATCACAATCCCGACTCCACATCCTTGTATGGTCACCGACCCATCTACAAAGATCTTCCATTCTTCTTCATCTTGTACACTCGAGTTCCTTCTTGGATGAAATTCAACAAGGCTTGAGCCTTGATAGACTTCCTAGGTTCGAACTCCACATCATACTCTCCTAGCTCGATGGCCCACTTGACCATCCTACCTAAAAGGTCGAGTCCTACCAATTAAGCTGTTTCAAAAGATAATTAGTTTGAACTATAACCCTATGTGAAAGAAAATAGGGTTGTATCCTCCCGGCCGTGACCATGATAGTCGAGTCACTTTCTCAATCTTGGAGTATCTCTCCTCGGCTTTTTGGATGAGCTTGCTCACATAATATATCGATTTACGGATGATACCCTCCTCCCTCACTAGTACCGAGCTAAGTGAAACCCTACCTACGGAGGGATACATGTAAAGAGTTTCCCAGTGCGGCTTGGTTAAGGTGGGTAGCTGAGCAAGGTATTGCTTGATTGCTTCAAAGCTTGCCGACAATGATTGTCCCAACCGAACTCTGTCCCTCTCCTTAGTATCTTGAAGAAAGGGTGTATCTTCTCTGCAGACCTTGCAATGAATCGGCTCAATGCAACAATCTTCCCGTTTAATCTCTGCAACTCTTTGATATTGGTGGGAGGTTGTATGTCCAACATTGCCTTAACCTTAGCGGGGTTTACTTATGCCTCGCTAGGTCACCATTTATCCCAAAAACTTCCCAGCTCGAACTTCGAGCGAGCATTTGGCCGGATTCAACTTCATTCCATTCTGTCTTATCTCCATGAAGGCTTCTTCTAAGTCAGCTACGTGCTCGGCAGCTTTTATGCTTTTAACAAGCATATCATCTACATAAACTTCCATGTTTCTTCCCAATTTGGTTTTAACATCTTATCAACCATCCGTTGATAAGTAGCTCCTGCATTCATTAATCCAAATGGCATTCTAATATAACGAGAATGTGCCACAAGAAATAATAAAACTAACTTTCAAGATATCATCAAGAAATAATTGTATACGATGGTATCCTTGGAGGCATCCATCATGCTTAACAATTCAAAACACTGAGGTAGAATCCATCATCTCCGATCAATTCGGGAAAGAGGGTAGTGGTCCTTAGGACAAGCCTTGTTCAAGTCTCGACAGTCTATGCACATCCGCCACTTCCCTCTAGGTTTAGCTACAAGGACTGCATTGGACAACCAAAGAGGGAATTGTATCGTCTTTACGTGTCCTGCTTCCAACAACTTACGCACTTCCGCCTTAGTGATTGCATCTTTTTCGAGGTCCAAACACGCGGAGCTTACATTTAATGGGTTTGGCCTTCGGATCTATGTTGAGGTGGTGTATCGCCACTTGGTGGGATACCTGTCATATCATTAGAGGAAAAAGCAAATATGTCTGCATTTCTTCTTAAGGCTGCTATCAACTATTCCTCTAGCTAAGGTTCCGGTTGAGCTCCGATCCACAGTGATAAAACACTGTTTTCTCTGGGAACAACTCCACCATCATTAGTTCCCCATCTGCCTTGATCTTAGTGGTGTCGGCTTTTACCGCCACTTTACACCTCTTGGCTTCGGGGTCTCCCTCCTTAGCTCTACCCAGTTACGGTGAAACTCCTTATCGATTATCTTATTTGCTTCAACATAGTACCTCCTCGATTGAAGGTGGTCTCTCACCATCTCCCCCACATCATCATGTCTTTGGGAACTTCAATTTCATATGAAAAGTAGAGATAACTACTTGAAATAGGTTTAGTATACGTCTACCAAAAATCATATTATACGATGAAGGTATATCTACAACTAGGAAATTAGCCATTATTACCCTCCTCGCTGGAGCTTCGTCAAGCCCCACTTTGAGGGATACTGTCCCCAGGGGTGAATAGCTCCCACGTAAATCCATATAAAGTTGTGTCCACCGATTTCTGTACATTCAGGTTCATCTTCTTGAAATAATCAAGGAAAATGATGTCCGCCGAGCTCCCCGTATCTACGAATAACCTCGCTACAGGTATACCTGCGCGGCATTAGTGGTGATAACCAAGGCATCGCTGTGAGCATCTTCGATCTGTCCACCATCCTCTGGACCAAAATGAGTGCGGGGAGTGGTTTCGGCGTGGCCCACCTCCCTCACTTGACTTTCTACGGGATACTGCTTCCCTTCTCAAAGCCCTCTCTCGCCTTACGAGGCTCGGAATGAATCCCCTTGGTGGGCATCCTACAATCATTTAGATCAACCCTCTTTTCTGCGAGGGTCGGTCCTCACGATTTTCCTCAGTGCCTTTCCTTTATCCTCTGTCTTGGTGTCAACATCCTTTCTCTTACGCCCTCTAGAGCTAGTCCGATCTCGATAAACAAATTCTTTCAAGTGACCGCTTGGATCAATCGTTCAATTTCATCACATAAATTAAAACGAGAATTAGTGTCATGCCCATATTCATTATGAAATCTACAGTAACTTATATGATTTTGGCTTGAAAGGGCCCTTGTTTCGGGACCACGGAAATTTCATCTCTAGATGATCGGGTACACTACGTCTAATACCTCTCTTGTTTCTAGCTTCAAGGGGGTATATTTTTCAAACTTTACTCACGGAGGTAGCTCTGCCCGGCTTGAGTGAGTCGGGACTTGCGGTGGCTTCACCCTTCCCGACTACCTCTTTCCTCTTCTCGGATCCACGAGGCTTTGACCTCTCCTAGCTTTGCTTTCCGAACCTCCTCCGGTGTTAATACTTTTTAGCTCTATGGAGCAGCTTATCAAACGTCTTAAGCTGGTTTTTAGCCGAGGAGGAAAACAGATCTCCATCTCGGAGGTTACTAGTAAAGGCATTGATTTTGACCTCTTGGGTGGCGGTCGGAACTTCTAAGGCTTTGTCGATTGAATATTTTCATGCATGCTATTAAGCTTTCATTTTCTCCCTGTCTCATGTTGAAAAGTGTGAGGGTTGTCCCGGGCTGCCTCCTAGCACTAGCGAATCGGGTGTTGGAACAACTCGCATTTGAACTCCTCGAGGGATCGATGGAATTAGGCTCCAGTGACTAAGCCATTGCTAAGCCGCCTTCGACAAGGTGGTTAGGAAAACTCTGCTCTTCACACCCTCCCCATATCGATGTAGGAGGGTAGAATTTTCAAATCTCACAAGATGATCATAGGGGTCGGTTGTACCATGATTGGAGTAGTAATATTGGTAAGTGGTATTAAGACCAATCGCAAATATCGAACCCAAGGGAAAAAGTTTGCATGTGAGGCCCTAGAAATACAAGTTCTTAGTGACTATTGATGCAACAAGGGTTGGCACTAACACTACAAAACACTTGCAAAAATACATATCACAACAAGCAAGCAAATGATCGAACACTTAGAAGACAAGAACAAACAACAAAATAAATGGGGAATTGGGGTGCTAGGGTTAACATCCATCAAGGAATCAATGATCAACAAGCTACAATTGAATCAAATTGCAAATCAACTAAGATAGAAAGCATAAACCATCATGAAATTAATTTCTCCATTAATAATACAATGCCTAACGTGAGTATTCTTAGTCTTTCCCATCTCTCAATGTAGAAGCACCCAATCCACACATTCATACACATTTATAACCCGATTAATCCCGGATCACGTTAGCCCAACTCTCGCCTATTGCTAGGGTGATCAAACATTAATCTAAAGAGATAATTATGCATGAAGCACAATTAAGAATCACAATTAGGAAGCAATCTACTCAATTGATCTCCAATCATCAACAATCATAGCATAGTCAATCAAATCATCCTCAATTTCAATTAACCCAAGCACAAGAGAGTTAGCCCATGGTGCCACAAGCAATATCCATGGGAAGAAGATAGAATTGAACAAACACAAAACAAATCACAACAATTAAGAAATCGAAAAGAGAAGAGAGGAAGAACATCACCAATTGAATTAAATCCACAAAAAGAGGAATGCTTGAGTCTTCAATACAAATCTCCAAATGAAATACAAGCTTGAATTGATGAATCAACAAGGATCAAATGCTAAACTAGAGCTAATCTAATCAACATCAATTGAAATCTAAATCTAATTCTACCATCTACACTACCTACGGTGGAAAATTGGCTTGGGGCCTAAGAAATCACCCCAAAACCGCTACCAACTGCTCTATCTAATCTTCTCTATGTTATGCTCTGCTCCAGCCCTTTAAATAATGAATTTCTGTAAAAAACTTCCCCCTCGAGTCAAGGCTCACCCCTCGACTCGAGGCTACATTTTGCCTCTCCCTCGACTCGAGGCTCGGCCCTCGAGTCGAGGCTTCCTGTTTGCACATCCCTCGACTCGAGGCTCGGCCCTCGAGTCGAGGCAACCTCCTTTTTCTAATTTTCATCCTTTTTATCTTATCCCTCGAGTCGAGGCCTCGGCCCTCGACCGGAGGTCGAGACCAGTGGCATTTTCCGACCGGGACTCCGCCTCCGACCCCTATTTTCGCTGTCTCGTCCGTGCCTTCATTCTAAGCATGCCGGTACTCTCGGTTTTGCAAAATTCTACCGATTTACCTGTAAAATGGACGAAAAACATCAAATACTCATCAAGTAATACTTTTTAGGCAAAGAAGTGATACTCTACACATTTATGCACAAAAACTAACACTTTTGATCACTTTTTGTACTCAAATAAGCCTCAAAATCATGCATCAATTCACTCCAATCATACCATAATATTCATAATTTAATGGCTTTAAATTAGTGGGTAGTTCATCTTGTAGAATGCTATCGGAAAATTGACACTCCAATAATAGGTCAAGTTATCTTGACCCGATTATTCATTTGTTGTTTCATGATGTCCATTTGTTTTTCAAGGACAGTATTTGATCACTCATACCAACAGGCGAGTGTCACCCGTTCCTTCTTCCATATCTTCCATCTTACTCTCACGTAGAGGGGAGCGGCTCCCCTCTTTCCTCCCAGCTCCTTCTTAACCGGCAACCTTGGCCGGGTATTGCGGAGTCCTCTCTCACGAACTCTTCCTGCTCTCTGATTCCCCTCTAAAGTCCTGGGATTCATCAGCTTGTCTTCTTTCGTCCTGTTGCTCTTCATATTTGCTCCCTCCTAGCCGGGATTAGACACGGGCTGTACCGGCTCCTTCTCCTCCCAACTTCGAGGTGGGGATGTTAACCCCAGCCATTGCACTCTCTGACTCTAGCAACTATCTCATCATGTTGCTCTCGAGTCGTGAAATAGTTGCGTTTGGTACTGGTGTGACTTGGGGTGAGCTTTGTCGGTTGGGTGGTGTATTATCCCGCTCCTTCGGTTGATGGAATTCCATCGGGAGTTACGCAGCGGATGGTGGTGCGCCCGGCCATCCTTGCTTGAGCCGGGACCGAGGTTCCCGAGAATGGTGATGAGTAGTGTCTCCTCCTCTTCCCATTGGAGCTGCATGAGCTGCCGCCCTTCCGTCGGGTACAAGGGATGACATCCTGGAGCCGTAACAGTCTCTCTAGGGATCGGGGCCGGGATGCGAGACCTCCCTTGGCCGGGAACCAAAGTAATGAGTGGCATAGGTGTTTGTTCACCTCCCATGATTCTTTCAATAATTTTATTGTTAATCTCTTTTTCTATATAAGTTTTACCATGATCGGTTGCTCTATTGATCAGTTAGTCATTCTCATGTCTAATTTATCAATAGACTCACCTTGCTTCATTTTAAAGGTATCAAAAGAATGGATAACAGCACGAAGCTTATTCTCCTTTACGATCTATGCCTTCACACATATTGGCTAAGGTTGACCACATCTGCTTGTTTGTCTTGCACTTTTTGATCATCAATTACCCCTCTCGACTTAGAGTAACTTGAGAATTTGTTTCTTGCAACTTGATCTAGATTATATACCTTCCTTTCATCATTTGTTAATTCGTAAACCTTCTTCTCAACACGATCTCTGGTTTTACGAGCTACTAGCACCATCACTAACACCTCCATGATAGAATTTTATTGGACCATCGAGAGCACATCTTCCATTCAAGGTTGAATGAACTTGAGATGATTCTCCATGCGGAATTTTCGCAATCATAATCCTCGATCTCAAAATCGGGAAGATTCTTCACCTTCCTTTCGGTACTTGGAGACATGGTTAGTGATAAACAAGAATAACAACAACAATATATCAAGAATAGATCTATAAACAAAAACAAGATGATCAAAAGATTTACCAAATGAAATATCAAGAACAGTTTAGACAATCTTTAAAGGTAACATGAAACCAACAAAGGTTGTTGGACCATGGAAAGCCAAGAAATAGATGAGTAATCCTAAGAATGATTAGATCATTGGAAAGAATCGAGACTAGGATGCCTCATCTGTTTCAATATAAGCGATTATCCGATTCATCCCAATCTTCAGTTCATGTGGGATATGAATCTTTTAATGGATCGAGTAGGACCTATCCCTACAAGCCCAAGTTTAAAAAGATGACCTTAAAACAAATCAGATCCTTGACCCCATCAGATTCTAAAATTCTTGATGAACCTCTTTTTGTTGACATTTATGGTAGAAAGATTATCTAAAAAATCTTGCATAATCAAGATATGTTTTTATGGATACCCAAAGTGTCTCTTGGCCATAAAGGACCCACTAACACTAGTGTACCTAAAAGATATTTTTCTTGTAAGAACACACAAGTCTATAAGAAAGAGAAGATGTACTTGAAGTCATCTGGTATATTGATAGTGGTTGTTCAAAGCACATGTCCTTTGAAAAACGTCTTCTCTCAAACTTTTAAGGAATTAATGGACCTCATGTGATGTTTGGAGACATCAAATTTAGACAGACCAAAGGAGTTGGTACTCTTATCATATGTGACATTCATGTACACGAGGTATATTATGTGGAAGGTTTGAAACCCAATTTATTGTATGCATCTCAATTACGTGATAAAAGATATAGTGTTAAATTCACTTGTGATGCATGCCATGTTTTGAATGGTGTTGATGAAAGTAGTTTTTATGCGGAATCGAGACAAGGAAATATTTATATTGCGAATTTCAAATGTTGTCCTAAAAACACTTGTCTAGTAGCTAAGTATTCTGAAGATATTGGATGACTTTGGCATAAACGGTTAAGGCGTCTGAACTTTAAGACTCTTAACAAACTAGTAAGAAATTTTCTTGTAAAAAGTCTTCCAGAAAAATATTTTCTAAAAATCATGTGTGTGATGCTTATCAAAAGAAAAATAAACGAGAGCTTCTTTCTAGACTATTAACAACTTTACATTTGAAAGTGTTCTTCAACTCTTGCATGTAACCTTATTTGGTCGATATCACCTCTCGGTTTTAGTGGAAGAAAATATACACTAGTGATTGTAGATGATTTTTGTAGATTCACATGGGTAATTTTCTCATACAAGAAAATGAGATGATGATAAAGATGCCCGAGTTGTTTAAGCAAATTCAAAATGAAAAAGGTGTTAATATTGTCAAGATAAGAAGTGACAAAGGTATTGAGTTTCTAAATGTCCATATTGCTAATTATTATCTTGAGAAATGACATAGAACATGAAACATCAGCTGCTATAACACCTCAACGAATGGTGTAGCCGAAAGAAGAAATAGGACTTTAAAAGAAGCTGCTAGAACTATGCTATTTAAGTATGATACTCCTCATAGATTTTGGGTGAGGCTATTAATACAGACTTGTTACACACATAATAGATGCCTTCTAACCAAAGGAAAATGTAAAACTCCATTTGAATTATAGAAAGGTAGATCCCCTCGTATCTCTTTCTTCCATATATTTTCTTGTAAGTGTTTCATACATAACAATGGTAAATTTCAATTAAAAACTTTTGATGCTAAAGTAGCGAGATGAAATATTTTTAGGATATTTCACTACATCCAAAGCATTTAAAGTTTTTAATAAGACCTTGTGTGTGGAAGAAACACCTCATGTGCTTTTTATGAATCTATTTCCGAGTCCAAGAAAGCGGACAATATCTCAAATGAGGCGAGATAATCTACAAATATTAACCATAGAGAAGTCATCCCAAGTCGAGAATCTACTTGCCGGACTCAAAATCGATGACAAAGATATACCCAACTCTTTCAAAATCATCGATCAGACGGTTTCATTCCAAGATAATGTTCAACCAATTGAGTTAGCTACTCTAGGGGAACACTAATATCAAATGACTGTCATGAACAACCAGACAATGATATTTCGGACAATGATAAGACACGAGTAAGGAGTAGATATAAAAACATTTTTAATTACCATCCAGCTGAACAAATAATTGGAGATTTAGACTCTGGTGTCTAGACAAGGACACGGCTAAATCTAGATTGTATGTTTAGTTGTTATGTGTCCTTACTTGAACCAAAGTTGATTCTTGATGCTCTAACTAATTCCAATTGGATTAATACTATGCAAGAAGAATAGAATCAGTTTGAAAGATAAGATGTTTGGGAACTTGTGGAGAGACCCCATCATCAAAAAGTAATTGGTACAAAATAGGTTTTCAAAAATAAAAGAGATGAGAACAATATTGTAGTACACAATAAGGCCAGATGGTAGCATAAGGTTACTCATAGTAGATTGGAGTGAATTGATGCATGATTTGATGGGGTATTTTTGTGCAAAAGTGGTCAAAAGTGTTAGTTTTTTAGCTTAAATGTGTAAAGTATCACTCTTTGTCATGAAAAGTATCACGTGATGAATTTTTAATGTTTTTCGTCCCGTTTTTAGGTAAATCGGTGGAATTTGACCAAACCGAGAGTATCGACATTCATATGGTGAAAAGGCGAACGAGACGGGCGAAAATGGGGGTCGGAGGCGGAAGTCGGATCGAGAAAATTCCTGGACTCGACCTCTGGTCGAGGCCCGAGGCTCGACCCGAGGATGCGAGGCCAAGCAAGAGAATTTACAAATTTGAAGAAGCCTCGACTCGAGGGCACGAAGCTCGAGTTGAGGGTCGGGACTTTATGGCAAGCTCAACTCGAGGGCTGAAGCTTGAGTCGAGGCGGGGTGTTTTTAAGAGAGTCGCATCCACGATTTTAGGAAGCTTGACTCGAGGGCCCCAACCTCGAGTCGAGGGTGCCGATTTTGAAAAATTGCCTTTTTAATCCATTTGAGTGAAAAACAGAGGATAAACTTCCATAGAGCAATTACTTACAGTTTTTAGGGCGATTTTCAAGTTTCTTAGATTAATTCTCCTTGTAGGTTGATTAGATCGTTAGATTTAGATAGATTTTCATTAATTATTGGTTAGATTGTACTTTGATCCATTAGTTTTCTTCATTCAAGTTGTAATTCAAGTGAAGAGGAGTTTACATTGAAGATACAATTGAAGATACAAGCATTCAATAGATTGATCATTTTGGCTAAATTGGTGATGTTCTTCCTCTTTACTCATTTCAATTCCTTAATTGTTGTGATTAGCCATTTGATTATGCAATTAGATTTTGTACCCATGGATTTTGCACTTTGCTCCATGGGCTAATCCTTTGTGCATGGGATAATTGAAATTGAAAATGATTTGATTGTCTTGTGCTATGATTGTTGATGATTGTTGATCAATTAAGATAGTTAGTTCCCTAATTGTGATTCTAATTGTGTTTCATGCATTTTTATCTCTTTAGATTAATGTTTGATCACCCTAGCAATAGGCGAGAGTTGAGCTCACGTGATTAGGGATTAATCGGGTTATAATTGTGTATGATTATATGAATTGGGTGCTTCTTAATTGAGAGATTAGTTGCACTAAGGATTTAGGCATTGTGTGATTAATTGTGATATCTGAACCTCTCATTAGTTATTTACTAATAAAATTTACTTATTTTTAACTTATATGAGTGGCACGTTATTTGTATATAATTCTTTTTATTTTACTCATTAATTTTTAAATATATGATATTTTATTGAATTAGTAGTCATAAACATCTACTAAATTGTTAAATCTAAAGTAATATAAATAAATTAAATGTCAACTACACATAAGTCAATATACTTCATATAATTATTTATTTGTGTGCTACTTGTAATCTCGTAATATTTTATCTTGTTTTAAATATTGTATTAAATATATATTTTTACCTACTTAGTGGTGAGACAATAATTAACTTTATTATAAGATTGTATTTAATTCCTTTTGTACTTCAATTGTTACTACCTCTAGTGTTAACGTGCAAATTAATTATACTATTGATACTCGAGCTACTCACTACTCATTAATCAATTTATTTCATGCATTGAGTGCATTTTAATTAATTATGTGCTACTTGTGATTTTAAATTATTTTATCTTGCATTATTTTATTGTGCTTTTAAATAGTGGATTAATTTCATATGCATTTATATGTATAGTCTTTGAGAAAATTTATTTATAAGTGATTGAGATTTTAATAGTGTTTGAGTACAAATGCAAATTATTTGATTATTGGTAGTATAATTAAATGTAAATAATTATGTATTATTAGTGAAAGTAATTAAATAATTAAATATTAATATATATTAATTATATATTTAATGTTTAATTAATCCACACATGAAGTGGATAATTACAAGGAGGAAGTTAGATAACTTCTCCTCTTTATTGATAATGCGGTTAATTTTCTTTTGCACGAGAAAAGGAATTGGAAACCGCAGATTATAGACGTTTCTTTTCCCATGAAAGAATTTTCTCTGAGATCATCCCACAAAGTGTAACCAAAAAATACCTAGACACCTAAATTGTGAAAACACATAAGCAATTCTTTGTAATTGCGTTCTTGATCAACGAGATCACAGTTCACGAAATTACGAGAATATCATTTCATTTGGTAGGTATTCTTAATTAATATACGGAATCCAATAGTGGTATCGAGCAAGTTGGATTCCTATTCCTGTCACTAAATATGATGGCATGTGTTTAAAATTTAATGGCATTTATTTAAAATTTGATGGCATGTATTTAAATATGATAGCATGTGTTTAAATATGATGGCATGAGTTTAAATATGATGGCATGTATTTTTATGATGGAATGTATTTTTTATGAAAACTTGATATATTCTCTGTTTACATAAGTGACGTTATAGTATTGAATGAGAATATTTTGTTTTTATGAAATCATGTTTTATTCCATGCTATGTCATTGTAATGCTTATGTAAATCATGTGATCTCTTGTGGAATAATTTGCTTCATCATGTTCTATGCATGAATGTTTAAGAGTGCATGTTTTAAGCATTTGAAATGATTTTTTTTTTTTTGTAAGAAAGTTTTTTTAAAAAAATCGAATTTTGGTATGTTATGAATCTTCATATTATGCTTACACTAAGTTGTAGAGCATTGAATGAGGATTCCGTAGACATAAAGTTTGAATTTTTGGCCTTGAAAGCGAATTTGTTATGATTTTTCAAATTTTTTTTCGAAATGGGCCAATTTTGCAAAATTTCGAAACTTCAGGACTATTTTACGAGAATTCGATTTTTACAAAGGACTTTTTGCAATTTTTTCGAAAATCATTTCAAACTCCTTTTGGCCGAGTCTTTGGCCGGGTCAAACCATCCAAACCGGTTGACTCGGGTCGACCCGGTCAATCAACCGACTTGAAGCTGTTTTGGCGGACCGACTCGGCCCGAACCGGACTGACTCGAAATGAATCGGGCCTGACCGGACTGAGCCGCAACGGTGCAGTGGCGAGCAGTGGCGGTCAACAGCGGGCAGTGGCGGTCAACAGCGGTGGTGGCGCGCGGTCGGCGCGCGTGGCGCCAGCGTGCGGCGGCGATCAACGCAGCGGTCACGCGCGCGGCGATCAGCAGCGCGTGGGGTCCACGCGCGGCGGTGGTCAACGGCGCGTGAAACTCACACGCGAGGGCAGTTTCGGGCGCGTGGCGGCGCGTGGGACCTTCCGGAGGCGCGTGTAGGCGCGTGGAGCTCAAACTTGGCTCCCTACCGGCGCGTGCGGGCACGTGAATACGTTTTCCGGCGAGTGGGAACTTTTCAAACCTCGTTTTATGTGTTAAATGTCTTTTCGGATATATAATGACTGTTTTAAAGTATATGGACATGTTTTTCGAATCTTTTTTTTTCTCAAGCATGTTTTGATAATATGCCTTATATTCATTATAATAGTGAATGATTGTTTTTTTCTCTCTTCAAATTATTGTTTGGACTATATTGAAACATAATTGTTTCATGCACTACCTCGTATATGATAGTGGGAGCTATGGTTACATTTGCATCAATAGTGATTTAACTTATTCCACTTGAAATTGTGATTTCATGTGTTAAAAAGTTTATTTAAATTCATTATGATGAAGTTTAACTGATTTAGTCCTTGTTGGTAATTTATGGTTCGTAAATATGGGAGTCATTAGAGTTATTAGTACGAAAGACATCCAAACCAAGGATGATGTACTTAAAGAATTCATGACTTGTAAGATGAAGCCATATCACGGCATAAGAGACCATGAACTTCATATGAATGAGTTATATGTCCAATTACAATTTCTTACGTGCAAAGAAAATTGCCAATGTTTTTAGCCGATGAAATTAAAAGTCCGGATGCATGGGCGAGGACTCTTGACCACTGATTTACGGAAAGTTTTTGGGACAAGCTGTCTTCGGCAAACGTGGTTTTCTCGGAGGAAATTCTAGGGCATCGACACTATGAGAATAATGGATAAAGAATCTGAAGAGATCGATAAAAACAAGCTATTAAAATGGTGTGCTCAAGGATGGGAGGTCTGAGATGTTACGATATTCTTAGATTGAATGGTAGATCTAAGAGTAGGATTAAGAACCCTCTTATAGATCCTTTAGCACAAGTTGCTTTCAATGTAGGCACTAAAAAGGTTGACAAACATCGAGAGAATGTCCTAGTTAGGCGTTTAAATGGTCGTTATTTTGTAGGAATATTGATACATTTTCTTACATGATTATTTGAAAATGTTTGTATTCAACTTGATGTGGTTTTATGAGTTTTTATTTGTTGCTTAACTCATGTATTTTTTTATGTTATTAAGTATAAAATCTTTTATTGAGATATTTGACTTTGATTGATGATTGATAGCTTTAAGTTATTTTTGAAATCAAGTCTTGTATCAATTTATTAGATGTTTATGACTTAACATAAAAAGTTAATTAAACATGTGATAATATTATTAACATATTGAGTTACTTCTCTATGAAAAGACAATGGCATCCAAATCAATTATTCTTTGAGTTGAACAAGGGTGAAAAACTCAATGGGGACAATTATGATACTTGGCGTCACAAGATATGGTATGTCTTGGACGAACAAGATGCTTTGGACGCTATAAACCATGTGATGGCTGATCCTGGAATTGGGATAGGAACTCAAGGGAGGAGGGACCAAGAAGCTTATCCGGCATGGAAAAGAAAAATTCCACGCTTGTGGGATTTTAGTGAGCTCGGTGATTGATGATATGATTCACGAGTGTGAACAACATCCTCTACGCCCATGATATCTGCAGGTATAGGCTGCGGAAAAGTATGGTGGCACATCGATTACTCGATTAAGGCAGGTGACGATTAAGTTCGATACTTATAAAAGAAAACCTGATCATACCATAAGACAACACCTTCGGAAATGTCTAATATGATCGAGAGAACTTAAGTCATCGGTCACATACTCTCGGCGAGCAGCAGATTCAAGCTTTGATTAGGTCACTTCCTGATCGGTGGGAACATCTTAAGGTCAATCTAACTCACAACGAGAGCATTAAGACTTTTAGTGATGCAGCTCATCATGTTGAGTTAGAAAATGAACGCCTTGGAGCTGCCAAGCCTTCATCCGGTGCTTATTTTCTTTGAATCCGATTCGAAACAAGCTTCGGGCTTTAAACGTAAGAAGAAGCTGGAAGAAAGGGAAAAAGAATAAGCAACCTAAAACCGGGAATCACGCCAATGCTCCTGCTAACAATCACTGACGGAAAGAAGAAGAAGAAAAACATGCTAAAAAGAAGAAAAATAAGAGTAAAATGCCTTGTTATAATTGTCATCAACTTGGCCACTTTGCTCGTGAATGCCCTGAGCCCAAGAGGGACAAGGTAATTCATATGAATTCTATTTTGAGCATGATTTATGTCTCTAGAACTATGTTATTGACCGAATCTTATCCTTTGTGGATTATAGACTCAGGGGCAACGAGACCACGTAACAAGGGACGAGAGGAGCATATGTGGATTATCGTCGTGTTCCGAGGGGGACGAGATGGATATATGTGGGTAATAATGCTCGAGTTGAAGTCAAAGGAGTTGGGACTTGCAAACTTGAGTTGGGCAATGGTCGTGCTTTTATCCTACATGATGTCTTATTTGCTCCGAGATCACACGGAATCTTGTTTTACATGTGATTCTTCTTAATTTAGAATTTAATATATTATTTTCAAAAGACATGGTTATTATTAGCAAGGATGATGTTTGTTATGGTACTGGACACTTTGTTGATGGTTTTATGATTTTGGATTGTAATAGAACTACGTTTAGTTATTATGAAGATCGTTCATGTTTTCTAAATGTTTGTTCCTCTAATGATGCTTGTGTAGACAATAACATTTGGCATGCTAGATTAGGTCATATTGGGCAAGATAGGATGAATCGACTTGTCAAGGAAGGACTCTTAAGTTCATCTTCGAAAGTCGAGTTATCAAGATGTGAACATTGTCTTGCTTTGGTAAAATGACTAAAAAACCTTTTGGCAAAGCTATTAGAGCTGATTTTCCATTGCAATTAATCCATTCGATATATGTGGTCCTGTTAATGTGAGGGCACGACATGGAGCTTCTTATTTCATTACTTTCATAGATGATTATTCACGTTAAGGATATGTCTATTTGATATCTCACAAATTTGAAGCATTAGCTTGTTTCAAACGTTACCTAAATGAGGTTGAGAATCAAAAAGAGAGAAGCGTAAAAGTTTCTGAACCGATAGAGGGCGTGAATATCTTTACGATCAATTCAAGGAATTGTGTAATGAAAAAGGAATAATCCGGCAATTAAGCTTGTTCCTCACACTCCTCAACAAAATGGTGTTGCTGAGAGAAGGAACAGGACATTGTTGGAAATGGTTAGATCCATGATGGCACAAGCTAATTTACTGTCTCCTTTTGGGGGATGCTTTGCTTACTGTGGCTTATGTGTTAAATAGAGTGCCTTCAAAGTCAATTGCTTCAACTCCATACGAACTGCGGGCGGGTAGGAAACCCGATTTAAGTAACCTTAGATCTTGGGGATCTGCGGCTTTCGTACATGATTCTACGAGTCGAGTATGGAAAGTTGGGTCCAAGAGGAAAGAAATGTATCTTCATAAGATACCGTGATCACTCTAAAGGATACGTGTTTATCGGAGATCAAGGAGATGGGAGTGTGGTGAAATAGAATCACGTAATGCAATTTTTAAGGAAACCGAATTCCCTGATCGAGGGGGTTCGAAACATTGAACCAATTTTTGAGGCGACGAAAATCACTCTACATCAGATCCAAGTGGGAGTGGTTTAATAAATAATGTGGATCCTGATAAGAGTTTTCTGTTGAAGATCGGATGGATCTTGGCGAGAACATTATATCGGAGAAGATCTTACAACGCGTCAATCTAGGAAAAGTTCAAGAAAACATATGCCTAAGAGGCATTATGACATAGAAGGGCACGTCTTCTTTGTGTCTCGAGAAAATGGGGAAGAAATCCCAGTAGATGAGGAGGAGCCTAGAAATATACAAGAGGCTTTATCCTGTCCGGCAAAGGATAAATGGAAAAAAGCAATGGAAGAGGAAATGGAGTCTATGAGATCAAATCAAGTTTGGGAACTTGTTGATCTTCCTAAAGGACGAAAAGCAATTGGGAATAAATGGATTCTCAAAATTAAAAGAAAGGTGATGGATCGGTAGAAAGGTTTAAAGCTCGCTTGGTGGCAAAAGGTTATACTCAACAAGAGGGTATAGATTATGAAGAAACCTTTTCACCAAGAGTGAGATTTGCCTCAATTCGTCTACTTCTAGCCCTAGTTGGTAGTATGGATTTAGAATTACATCAAATGGACGTTAAAACTGCTTTTCTCAATGGAGAATTAGAAGAAGAAATCTACATGCAACAACCTGTAGGTTTCATTCTTCAAGGTCAAGAAGAGAAGGTTTGTAAATTGAAAAGATCAATTTATGGACT
Source organism: Paraleonurus japonicus (assembly GCA_030762865.1). Taxonomy (NCBI): domain Eukaryota; kingdom Viridiplantae; phylum Streptophyta; class Magnoliopsida; order Lamiales; family Lamiaceae; genus Paraleonurus; species Paraleonurus japonicus. The sequence continues at coordinate 32,994,318 of CM061053.1, read as the reverse complement.
TAAGCGATCTTCAAGACGATGGTATTTGAGATTTCACAAAATGATAATCTCATATAACTTTGTTATGATAAACGAAGACCACCGTGTGTATGTTAAACGGTCCATGAAAAATTTTGTGATTCTATCTTTATATGTGGACGATATTTTGTTAGCTGGAAACAACAAAGAGTATCTTGAGACCATTAAAAAATGGTTATCTTCGAACTTTGAAATGAAAGATATGGGTGAAGCGAGAATACATACTTGGTGTAAAAATTCATAGAGATCGTTCAAGAAAATTACTTGGTTTGTCTCAAGAGACTTACATAAGAAAACTTCTAGAACGATTCAAAATGGATAAATGCTCACATGTGGATACTCCTGTTGTTAAAGGCGAATCATTAAGCCGTGATATGTGTCCAAAGACTCCAGAGGATAAAGCTGAAATGTCCAAAGTACCATACGCTAATGCAATTGGAAGTCTAATGTACGCAATGTTATGTACACGTCCGGACATATGTTATGTCGTTGGCTTGGTCAGCAGGTATCAATCCAATCCGGGTAAAAAGCACTGGATTGCGGTGAAGAGAATCCTAAGATATCTAAAGGGAACTGCAGATTATTATCTTTGTTACCAAGGAGATAATGTGACACTAAATGGGTATACAGACGCAGATTGGAGTGGTGATTTAGATGAACGTAAATCGACCTCTGGTTATGTCTTTTTGCTCAACAATGGAGCGATCTCATGGTGTAGCAAGAAACAATCTTGCATTGCATTGTCCACAATGGAAGCTGAATTTGTGGCATGTGCATCTGCGGTACAAGAATCGATTTGGTGAGGAGATTTTGGGAGTTGTGAATTCTCTAGTGGGAGCTGTCACAATGCATTGTGATAATCAAGCGGCAATTGCTTACACAAAAGATCCCAAATATCATGGAAAGACCAAGCACATCGATACTAAGTATAATTTTATTAGAGATATTATAGAGAAGAAGAAAGTGACTCTTAAATACATTTCTACACGATTGGTGTTGGCGAGATCCTTTTACCAAAGCCATTCCTAGAGATGTTTTTAAGGACATGTTAAGGCTTTTGGTTTACATAGGATATAATGTAATGCGATGTGGATATTGTATTTTGTTAATGTTTTTGTTGTTATAGAAATAACATTTTATATATCACAAATATATGGAATTCATATATTAGTATGTCTACAAGTTATGATTGGTTCTCTCATACGAGCAATCACCTTTGACATTAGAAAATGTGCAAAGTTGAGATTATATTATTCAAAATAATCGTAATAGATTTTAACCACGAATCTATTTAACTTGTTTTAAAGCTAAATCAACAGATTTCCCGACCAATAGTGGGAGGAAATCTTAGTTAAGTGTTATAGATACGCTTGAACTGTGATTTATACAATGTCTAAAATTTAAAATGACATACGCTTCCACCTTGGAAGTTAAGACATTGTAACATGTGTTCGTCATACTACATGTGCTAAGATGACCATAAGGATATGAGAAATATAATCCCAAAATTTTTCTCATAGTATGAGTCCTTGAGGTTCTAAATAACCTCATAGAAGTACCCTTTTGGACTTTCTAGTTTATTTCTAAGTCTTCACTATAGTGATTCTACTTTAGCATGTTATCAATAGCCATGACAATTCAGTGATATGATGCATGTCTAGGAAAGCAACTATAGTGGGAGTCTGTAGATATTTTATTCGAAAGGAAGAATATCTTTATTAACACATTTTATTGTGATTCATTGACGATCAATCGAGTTGAGAACTTGATTATGAATACATAGTGTTTTGACAAAAGTTGAATATGCTCTAGTAAATTACAAAGGGATTGTAAGAGATATGTCAACTTGTGTTAATTGAAAGAATTTTGGGGTACAACGAGTTTTGATTTTCTTCATGTGAAATCGGTTGAGTTGTTATATATCCTTAACAAGTATATAACATTAAAACTCATAATCTCGAGGGTCACACGATTTATTTGTCCGTATAAAAGGTATATCGAATGGTGAACTGGAATGAAGCAAATGGGATTAAGTCTCTAACTTCATGTGTGAGTGGGAGATGAAAGTAATTAAATAATTAAATATTAATATATATTAATTCTATATTTAATGTTTAATTAATCCACACATGAAGTGGATAATTACAAGGAGGAAGTTAGATAACTTCTCCTCTTTATTGATAATGCGGTTAATTTTCTTTTGCACGAGAAAGGAATTGGAAACCGCAGATTATAGTCGTTTCTTTTCCCATGAAAGAATTTTCTCGAGATCATGCCACAAAGTGTAACCAAAAAAATACCTAGACACCTAAATTGTGAAAACACGAAGCAATTCTTTGTAATTGCGTTCTTGATCAACGGGATCACGGTTCACGAATTATGAATATCATTTCATTGGTAGGTATTCTTAATTAATATACGGAATCCAACAATTAGTATTAATTAAGATATAGAAAATATAAATAAATAGTGTGTATATGTAGATATATATACATAAGAATATATATTAGATAAGATAAAGGAAAAAATAAATAAATAATACAAACTTACCCGATAAGCTAAAGGCGGTGGGAGGTGAATAGGTGATAAACTCATATTCCCTAACAAATTAGAAAGGCCAGCTTATTCATTTGCGTGAAGAAAGGCCAGCATATTCAGGAAGCCATATTCACGCCGAAGAGAGAGAGAGGGAGAGAGACGATCGTATCGTGCGAGATTCTCCTAAGTATTTTCGTAAGTATTCGACATTCGTCAATTGAGAAATTTTATACCATTATGAAGCTCGCGATGAGTAGAACAAAATCCTACTCTCTAATCATTAATATGTGTTCTTATTTGATAGTGAAAGATGATAAAAAGAGTTTAAGAGTTTGATTTATATCGACGTTTTGCAGTACTTGAGGTAAGTAGAAATTCATTTGCACCTACGGTGCATAAATATAATATTTTGTGAAGTATTAATGCTTAATTGATGGTAGGTGAATATTACGTTAATTGTAATATCTGATTGATATTCAATGATTATTGTGAAAGAGCCAATGAGCTCAATATTATATGTGGATTAAATATGTGATTTCACCGATTATCGTGAAATGAACACAGTGAGTTCGATTATAATTATGAATTGAACTGTGAGTTCCATGATTATTGTGAAATGAACTTATGAGTTCTGCAATTTTTATAGAAATGGATAGGGTGATTGAATTGGTGAGTTGTGAGTAGAAATGAATTAAGCGGGTGATTAGAAATGAATTAGGTGATTACAAAAGATAGTATTTATATCGGCCACATGGTGGTTTTTGTATTGAGCGTACGCCGACATATATTAGTAAATTTGAGACTCCAAGTAAATGAGTAGAAATGAATTAGGCAAGTAGAAATGAATTAGGTGGGTGATTAGAAATGAATTAGGCGAGAGCAATTAGAAATGAATTAGGTACGCGATTAGAAATGAATTAGGTGAGAGCGATTAGAAATGAATTAGGTACGTGATTAGAAATGAATTAAGGGATTTCAAAGTGAGAACGGAAGGGCGACCTAGGAGTTAAGGCGACCGGAGGGAATCGGCGTATGCTACCTAGAGTGGGCCACCGAATTCAATTGTTGCAAAATGAACTCGTGAGTTTAATGATTATCGTGAAATAAATTTGTGAATTTATATGATTATTACAGAAATGGAAATGGTGTTATGAGCATGTGATTCTATTGTGTATATGATGCATTTGCATCATGCATATCATGCATTAACATGAAATTATATTTGAAGCATTTGACCATTGGTTATACATCGAGAGCGGAAGGGGCGACCTAGGAGTTAAGGCGACCGGGGAGGAGAACTGACGTATGCTACCTAGAGTAGGCCACCGTCTTGTATAATAATGTGTGAGAACGGAAGGGGCGACCTAGGAGTTAAGTCGACCGAGAGAGAATCTAGCGTATGCTACCTAGAGTGGGCCACCTTTGTCGGCGGAAGGGGCGACCTAAGAGTTAAGGCGACCGAGAGGAAAAGCGGCGTATGCTACCTAGAGTGGGCCACCGTTAGCGGAAGGCGACCTAGGAGTTAAGGCGACCAGGAGAACCTGGCGTATGCTACCTAGAAGTAGGCCACCGTCGTGTATGATGATGTGTGACAACGAAGGCGACCTAGGAGTTCGGGCGACGAGAGGAAAAGCGGCGTATGCTACCTAGTGTGGGCCACCGTCGGCGGAAGGGGCGACCTAGGAGTTAAGGCGATCGGGAGAACCTGACGTATGCTACCTAGAGTGGGCCACCGTCTCATATGATATGTTTATATTGAGCTCATGTCGGTGCATAGTAGTGAGTCGGGGGCCCTATCGAGTGTTTCATAAATAAATTGATGATTTTAAATAGAGTGCTTTGTGCATTGGGAGGTTTTCGAACTAAACATCGCATCATGCATAATTTCTACTTACAGAGATTTATAAATCTCACATAGTTTATGCATTGTAGGTAATCGATGATTTGTGACGTTGTGGTTCCTCTTTGGACAAGTTGTGCGGCTAATGCGGAGTTTTGAGTGGTGTGTACATAGATGATGACTGTTGGGTCAAACCGTGAGCATGTATTTTGAGTTGTATCTTATAAAGATTTGTATATGAAATTATGAGTCCTTTTGTCACGTTTGGAAGTGTTCATTGTCTTTCATAAAGCAATTGAAAAAAGTCGCATGTGCGCATGAGTCATTTCTTGTAAAATTACTCACAACTCACGTTTCTTGTTAAATTAGTGTTTATAGTTGGGTTGTCAAAAAGTGGTCGTGTCATTAATGGAGACTTAATTGCATGATGGTTTTATGCTTTATATCTTAGTTGATTAACAATTTGATTCAATCATAGCTTGTTGATCATTGATTCTTTGATGGATATTATCCCTAGCACCCTTATCCTCAATTGATTTTGATACTTGTTCTAGCATACCACTTGTTTGATTAATTGCTTGTTGTGTTGTTTGATTTTAATTCTAGCATTTGTATTGTGTTTTTGGTTCAAAATCGTGATTGCAACAATAGTCATTGAGAACTTGCATTCCTAGGGACTCATGGCCATACTTTTTCCTTGGGTTAGATAAACTTGGTTGTCTTAATATTGCTTACCCGATTACACGCAATCAAAATGGCGCCGTTGCCGGGAAATAATTTTTGCGCCTTAAGTGAGACTTAGGAATTTGTTTGAAGTGGCTACTTGTTGTTTTTGTATTTTTGTTTTGTTCTTTGTTTTTGTTGGATTTTGATACTTGGATTGGTGGTTTGTAGGTGCATGATTACAAGGTCTAGTGGAATTCCACCTTAGCCACTTAATCCGAGAAATTGAAGCTGCAATTCGTAGAAATCGTGGGAGAAGGAGAAGAGGGATGATGGAAGGTGAAGAGTTGATGAATGAAGAGAGAGTTGGTGAACCTCATGTTGAGGAGGTTAATGGCAATGGAGAAGGGAGAGTGCAAGAGAATGGAGGAGGTAATGGGCACAATTTGCCTTACAATGCTCAAGTTGGCCCTTTCCCTCAAGGGATGCCACCACATCAATTTTCCTACCAAAATTTATACCCCTATTCTCCACAAGCTCACTAATATCCATATTATCCACCTTATCCACAACAATTCCCACCATATTATCCTCATATGCCATATCCCCATGAGCCAAGATATCAAGAGCCACCTCATATTCCACAAGCCCAACCACAACCGATGCAAGAGCCTCCACCTCAAGGTAGGCCATTAAGGGAGTTCTTTGAGCCTCAACTTCGTGAGCATTGGTATTGCAAGGCTGAGGATTGAAGCAAATAATTTTGAGATAAGTCCCGCGCTTGTGAGAATGTTAAGAGAGAAGCAATTTTAAGGGAAAGATGAAGAAGAGTGCCCTCATCAACATATGGCACAATTTTTACAGATTTTCGACACCACAAAGTACAATGGAGTGTCCGAGGATGCGAAAAAGCTAAGGCTATTTGCCTTTACTCTTAAGGGGAGAGCCAAAGCTTAGCTCAATTCTATCCCTCCCGGAAGCGTTCGTGCGTGAGAGGACCTTAGCAAGAGATTCTTGATGAAATTCTATCCGCCATCTAAGATGGTGCAAGCCAAGGAAGTTATTTCTTACTTTCGTCAAAAGAATGGAGAGATTATTCCGGAAGCATGGGAGAGATATGAGATGTTGCTCATTAATTGTCCACAACATGGCTTTTCGGAGGAGCAAACTATCATGTATTTTTGTAATGGCTTGACGAATAGTGATAGATAGTTTCTTAATGCATGTGTTAATGGTTCGATTTGGTCAAAGACGGTGTGGCAAATGAATGAGATTATGGAGAATATTGCCCAAGATTCTTTCCAAGTGTCGGTGAATCGAGGAGCTCATCATAGAGTGTCTCATGTGGAGGAGATTGAGTCTATGAAGAAGATGATAATGACTATGATGGACCGTTTGGGAGCCCTTACTACTTCTCAAGCTCAACAAAGTGTGAGTTCATCTATTCCTCAAGTTGATTTGTGTCCAAGTCCTATGCCTATTGAAGAAGTGAATTATATGGGAAGGCCTCCATACCAAGGAGGCTATCAAAGCAATTATCAAGACAATTTCCAAGGTGCAAGGCCCTATCAAGTGCCTTATCAAAATAGGCCTCAAGGTAATTTTCAACCTCAACCTCAACCTCAAGCTCCATTTAATGCCAACAATTGAAGGAGACACAAAAATTTCTCATATGCTAATCCTAGAGCCGGCGTTCAATTTCCTTCCTGGATTTGATCCGGGTGCCAAAGCTCCTAACAATGATGGGAAAGCAACTACGGAGGAGCTACTTGGGATGATTTTGAAGAGGTTAGAGGCTAATGATTCAAGATTGGATGATATTGGGAAGCAAATGGACACAAGGTTCAAGATTTTTGAGCACCAAGTGGAGCAATTGGCCACAATGGTTGGAAAGCTTTCATCTACGGTGGATCATTTGCAAAATAAGGAAGTATCTATCTACCACCAAGCCTAATCCAAAGGAGTTTTGTAGTGCTATTCAATTAAGGAGTGGTGTTAGATATGAAGGCCCAAAAATGTCCAAGGAAGTTGAAGTTGAGAAAGAGGTGGAGAAAGAAGAGGTGATTAAAGAAAGAGTGGTTGTTGAGAAAGAGAGAAGTGAAGAGATCAAAGCAAAGGAAGAACCAAAGGAAGAAGAAAAATCCAAAGATGCATGGAGAGTTCCCATGAAATTCACTCCATTTCTCTATCCTCAAAGATTTGGGAGGAAGAAGCTTGATGAGGAGTTTGGTAAGTTTTGGAGGTTTTTAAAAGCTTGCATATTGATATTCCACTTCTAGATGTCCTTGAACAAATTCCCCATTACAAGAAATCTTTTAGAGAAATCATGTCAAAGAAGAGGAGATGGGATGAGAAGGGAGTGATCAAATTGGTAGAAGAATGCAAGGAGATTCTTGAGAGACAGCTACCTCAAAAGCTTAAGGATCCGAGGAGTTTTATTATTCCTTGCGAAATTGGTGAGAATGAGAAAGTTCAAGGCTTATGTGATTTGGGAGCTAGTATCAATGTTATGCCTTTATCCATATTCAAGAAGTTGGAGTTAGGAGAGGTGACTCCTATCAATATTAATCTTCAATTGGCGGATCAATCTTATTCTCATCCTTTTGGGATTGTTGAAGATGTATTAGTGGGAGTTGACAAGTTTATCTTCCCGGGAATTTTATCATGCTTGATATGAAGGAAGAGCTTGAAGCACCTATCATTCTTGGTAGACCTTTCCTTGCTACCGGAAAAGCTATGATTAATGTTGAAAAGGAGAGCTCAAATTGAGCTTTAATGGAGAAGAGGTGACATTTTCAAGAGCACCATTGGAGGAAGATGCTCCAAGTACTTCGGAGAAGAAGACGTGTGGATACATTGAGATCATTGATTTATGCCCTTCAATTGATAGGGATGATTCTACACTTTCTACTTCTTCTAATTCTTTGATTCATGAGCATTTTATTCCTTCTTGTAAAGTGATTGCTAATAAGTCTTGTGTTTCTCTTGATGATCTTAGGAAGGAAAAAGCACTCGTTGAACCTTTGCTTGATCCGGGAGATAGGAAGATTGAAGAAGGAGTGAATGAGTTGACCAAGCTTGAGCAATACTCAAGTTTGGGGGTGTTAGAAGAGAGAAAGATACCACTTGAGGAGAAAGAAGCAATTTTCGTAGTTGGAGATCAAGTGGTGTGGAGCGAATCAAATTGGAGTCGATTGTTAGGAGTTGAAAAGCTCAAGGAGGTTTTGATGGTGAAAGAGATCAAAGAAGGAGGAAAGCTCCTATTGGAAGACAAATGGGGATGTTGCCTTTTTGCAAAGGAAAATCTAGTAAGGCACAAGGATGATCCTCAAGTCTTAATTGAAAGGGAAGTATGAACTCCTTGAGTTCAGTCCGTCAAAGGGACGTTAAAAATAGCGTTAGATGAGAGGCAACCCATCCTTTTTGTTATTTTTTGTGTTTGTGTGCTCTTTGTTTTCCTTTTGTTTTTTGTTTTTGTTTTTTTTTTGGGAGAATTGGCTTGAAATTTATTGATGATGCTTAGGAGATTGTGATATATATTGTTATGGAATGATTGAGCTTATTTGATACCATTGGGAGTTTCATATCATTTAATCACTCTTTTGCCAAACTTTGAATTTCATGCTAAAATTTAAGTTTGGGGGTGATTATTGATATTATTGGTTAACTTGCAACTTGTCTTGGTAAGGATGTAATGGTTTTGTGCTCAATTGTAGGTACACTTGTTAGATGAATTGGAAAGCGATTGGAATTGCAAGGAAATGCAAGATCAAGAAGGAAAGTGCATAAAAGCATGATGAGCCCTACATGTTTAATGGAAATGAGCAGTTTAAAGGCTTTATGGTACAACACTTCCTTTCAAACTTAGACTTGTCTAAGTTTGGGAGAGGTGTTCTTCTTTCCTTGCCTATCATTTATGCTCTAATATGATTTTGGGGTGTGATTACTTTTTAGGCTTAATTGTGGATTTCTTATATATTATTTAGTTATCGTTGTTGATGAAGTGAATGTGCTTGAGATTATGTACATGTCCACTTGTGCTTGATTTGCAAGATATATTGAATTCTTATTTGATCATGAGTTGATATGTGACTTGAAGCTAGGATGATTAATGATTATGTGATGATGAATGTGATTGAAAATACTTGATTCATTGCTCAATTTAAGCCCGTGAGCTTTTGTGCCTTAATCACGTTAGCTCAACTCTCGCCTATTGCTAGGGTGATCAACCATTAATCAAAAGAGACAATTTTTCATGAAGCACAATTAAGAATCACAATTAGGGAGCAAGCTAATTCAATTGATCACAATTATCGACAATCATAGCATAAGGCAATCACTTCATCCCTAATTTCAATTATCCCAAGCACAAAGCTATTAGCCCATGGTGCTACAAGCAAAAGCCATGGGTAGAAAATCTAAGAAAGCAATTAACAATCTAATCAATACAAGCAATGAATTAAAGAGAACAAAGGGTAAGAACATCACCAATTGAACTTCAATAGACAAAAATAGGAATGATTAATCTTCTACAATGCTTCAATTCCACTTCAATACTCCCAAAGCACAGCTGAATTCTCCAATTACAATCAATCAAAATACTAATCTAGTGGACTAAATGTAGAATCTAATCTAATTCTAACAATCTATGGCAATTACAATGGAAATCAAGCTACAAAATGCAAAATTCGCCTAAGGAACCTCCTAGAAACTGCTCTAAACCGCTAGAATCAAGTTATGCTCTGTTTTGGCTTCAAATGGCTTAAAAACTGAATTTTTCGGTTTTGGGCACTCCTCGAGTCGAGCTTCAGGCCCTCGAGTTGAGGCCTAAGAATCGCTAACACGTTTCTTCAAAATATCACCTGCCTCGAGTCGAGGCTCAGCCCTCAGTCGAGGATCTTGCAAATTTCCCATCCCTCGACTCGAGGCTCCTCCCTCGAGTCGAGCTTCCCGCAATTTTGAAAATATTTCCCTCCGGCTGAACCTCGAGTCGAGGTCTCAGGCACCCTCGACTCCGTGCTCAAGACCAGGGAATTTTTATCGAAAAAGGCTTCGGGCCCGACCCCCATTTTCGTCCCGTATGTTCATCTCTTCATTCTAAGAATAACGATACTCTCGGTTTGGCAAAATTCCACCGATTTACCTGCAAAACGGACGAAAAACCTCAAAATCTCACAAAGTAATACTTTTTAGGCAAAAGAGTGATACTTTTCACATTTATGCACAAAAATCACACTTTAGCTCACTTTTTGCACTAAAATAAGCCTTAAAAACATGTATCAATTCACTCCAATCGGTGTCTTTGTAGATTTTAGAAGGAATCCGTGTCCAAATTATTTAGGATGATGATGTCCCCTTGAGGAGCTCATAAAGATTATCATGTAAACCCCGCAGGTGGATTTAATCCGACATGATAATAAAGATGAGTGGTACTACTCTTGGAATTAGATATAAATTAATTAAGTTGTCAAGAACTTATTTAATTTTATGGACATTCGATATCTTAAACACGGGGAAATAAATGTACACATAATAAAAGAGCCCATATTGTTATATGGGATTAGGACACTAGTTCAATTATAACTCTTTAGTGGACCGAGTTATAATTGATGGGCTTAAGTGGAGCATTCGGAGTGAACATAGAACGCTTAGGCCCATCAGAGGCCCAACCCTAATTCCTCCTTAGGGTCCCTATTGTAGCCTATAAATAAACCCTACGTCAGAGCCTCATAGACGTGTGAAAAAAATATAAGAAAAGAGGAGGCAGATTTTGACTCCCTTGGAAGATCGTTGCCCACACGACGTCCAAGGGAAAGGGATAGGATTACGGCGAGAAGATCGTGAGGTTCGTGGTTCATCCTTGATCGGCGGTTCGACCTTAGAATTGGTTCATCTTCACCTATTAAGGTGAATAGGTATGATTCCTTTTCCGCTGCGTGTTTCATACATGTGATCTTGAATCATTAATCACATAGAGTCGGTGATCCGGTGGTTCCAACAATTGGTATCGGAGCCGCGTTTTACGATTCTATGCGATTGACTCGGTTAATAATTTTGCAATGTGATCCTAGATATGATATAATAGGGTTTGTCGATTTCATGATACTGATATAATAGGGTTTGCAAGATTTTATGATGTTTCAAGTAGAACCCTAAATCCAACTATTATGGTCTTTATATATGTTTATGTATGGATTAAACCCTCGGACTGTCGAGGTTGTTTTTTTGGGTTGGTGCATGATTGTAATAGTAAATAACACGGCGGTCCTGTCGTGTAGGTTTTTGTTTTTCGATCTAGATGATGTATAGGATCGATGGATAAAACTATAATAGGATCAAATTAGGGGATTCGATTGGTGAACAAGATCGATGGATGAACCAGATTCCGGATCGATTAGCGTACATGTCGATCCGCATATGACGGCGAACATTCAAGAACAACTGGATTATCAAAGAGGCCATAATAGTTGGAATTTATGTTTTCCATATTTATTCCTTTTTTATATGTGTGTTGTTTTATATGCATGCTTTTATATGTCTCATATGTTATGCATGCTTTTATGTGTCTCATATGTTATGCATGCTTTTACATGTCTCATATGTTATGCATGTTAAAATCCCTAATGATAAATAACTAAGTGGGAGAGCGATTAACTTCAATAAATCTCATAGCCTCCATTTCTGGTTTGTAAGTGATGCATTCAAACATAAACGTTGGCTCTAAGTGCTTTCTTCCATATCGGATGTGTTTGTTTTGCGGATCACTAGATCAAACTCCCTTATGGATAATTATAAGAAAATTATTTAGGAGTGTGTTATCTTCTCCATCTGAAGAGGCACAAACCTAGATAATTGACTTGGTATTAGGAAATGGTATACACTTAGGTGCATGTGATAGTATCCTCCTCATCGGAGTAAGTGCGTTATTTGTATGGCTAAAGATAAACCAACTATTAATTTTATTTTATTTGACAAAATAATGAAATTAATGGGTAAAACCTCCTCTTACAAATGTTTGAATTAGTATACGCCCACACTATCGTGGCATGCAAAATTCACAGTGTTTTGAGGTGTTGGTGAATTTAATTGTATTGTTTGAGGGAAACAATATTGATTTAAATTCTTATGTTTTGATCTGTGTATTTACGTGTTTCTCAGATATTATCTATGGCTTTCAATCATCTTGTTGTTATACTTAAAGAAAACAAACTTACTGGTCCAAATTATATTGATTGGAAAAGGAACTGGACATTGTCTTGATCGAAGAGTACAAGTTTGTACTCACCGAGGTCTGTCCGAAAAGCCCGATGAAAACTCTAGTGAAGAAGAGAAAGAGACTTATAAGAAGTGGATCAAGACAGATTAGATGGTGCGGTGTTACATTTTGGCTTCTATGTCAAATGTGCTGCAACATCAAGCATCGTGCCATGACCTCTGCTTATGAGATGATGCTCAATCTCAAAGAACTCTTCGGACACGCAGTCGGGCCGCGACAAGAGCCCATGAGAAAATTAATGACGACCACCATGGTTGAGGGAACACACGTAAGGGATCATATCCTTAAGATGATGGCTCATTTGAATGAGATGGAAATCCTAGGAGCTAAAATCGATGGGGAAACCTAGGTCGATATTGTTCTCCAGTGCCTAAGAGTTTTGAGCGATTCCGACCGAACTACAACATGAACGTTGTATTCGTTGGCGGAACTTCGACGTAACTCCAAGCGGCGTAAGGGATACTTCGTCAAACTTCTCAAGCTTATATTGCTGAAAATGTTTCTACTTCCAAGCTAAAAGGCAAAGTGATGAAGAAAAAGAAACAAGCTGGTTTGGCAAAGAAAGCGGGTGAACTAAAGAAAATTGGTCCACAAAATGGCGTGAAGAAGCCAAAGGGCAAGTGCTTTTTATGCAAGCAGCAGACATTGGAAGGTAGATTGTCCCCATAAAAAAGGAAAACAAAGAAGGTATATCTTATTCACAAACTATTGAAACATGTTTAGCGGTGTTATCTACCGGTACTGGTGTGTAAATACGGGAGCCACCGATCATGTCCTGCAATTCTTTGAAGGGGTTCCAGAAACCAAAGCGGCATAGTGAGGGTGAGATTACAATCTACATGGGCGACGCTACGAAAGTAGCAAATTATAAATGGGAGATGTTTATTTATCTTTTGATAGGAATAAGACTTTGGTTTTGAGGAATTGTCTTTACGTACCATGTTTTAGAAAGAACTTGATTTCAGTTTCTATGTTATTTTTGGATGGATATTGTTTCTTTTGATAGCAAAGTGGTTGTCAAGAAAAATAGTGTTATTATACTGCTCGCACGTTAATTGGCGGTTTATATACTCTTAATCCAATAACTACTACGAAGCAACAAATGAAAATTAATAGTACATCTTCTAACTCAAATAAGAGAAAAGAACCGTAAAAAATAAACCAAACATATCTTTAGCATCTAAGATTAGGTCACATTAATTTGAGTAGGATTCAAAGGTTGATAGCTGATGGACCTTTGAGTTCATTGGAAGTGGAAAACTATCCGACTGCGAGTCCCGCTTGGAAGGAAAAATGACCAAAAGGCCTTTTAAAGCCAAGGGGTATAGAGCCAAAGAAGTGTTGGAATTGGTTCATTCTGATTTATGTGGCCCTATGTCCACTCAAGCAAGAGGTGGTTTCGAATATTTTATCTCTTTTATAGATGATTATTCGAGATATGGATATATTTATTTGATGCGCCGTAAGTCCGAGTGCTTTGATAAATTCAAAGAGTACAAGGCTGATGTGGAGAAGCGTCATGGTAAATATATCAAAACACTACGGTCTGATCGTGGTGGCGAGTACCTCTTAGGAGAGTTTAGGAATTACTTATCGGAAGCTGGTATTCAATCCCAATTTTACTGCACATGGTACACCCCAACGAGAATGGTGTGGCGGAACGAAGGAATATGACTCTCTTGGAAATGGTAGATCGATGATGAGCTATTCGGAATTACCGAATTCATTTTGGGGGTATGCCACTGAAACGGCAGCGTACATTACGAACTTGGTACCTTCTAAGACAAGATATCTTCTACTCCCTGAGAATTGTGGAATGGGCGTAAGCCTAGTTTGAAACACATTCGGATTTGGGGTAGTCCGGCACATGTCTTTGAAGGGAGATGTTGATAAGTTGGAATCTCGTACGGAAGTTCGGTGTTTGTGGGCTATCCTAGAGGAACGAAAGGTGGTTTGTTTTATAGTCCTAAAGATCGTAGGGTAATTGTTAGCACAAATGCCCAATTTTTAGAAGAGGACTATGTAATGGACCACGAGCCCATGAGTAAAATTGTTTTAGAAGAAATGAGGGGGAAAGTTACGCCTTAGTACCAACAAGATAAGATGAGATACCACAGGGGTCAGCACCATCTGTTACTAATGATACACTATTACCACAAGTGCCTCGTCGTAGTGGGAGGGTTGTTAGACAACCCGATAGATTCATGGTTTTGGGAGAGTCTTGAGACTTAGTACATGGTGAACATGAATCGATCCTTGGAGCTATGACGAAGCACTCCAAGATAAAGATGCGAGAATCTTGCCAAAAAGCCATGAAATCGAATTAGAATCTATGTATTCTAATCAAGTCTGGGAGCTAGTAGAACCACCAAATGGTGTAAAAGCCATTGGTTGTAAATGGGTCTACAAAAGAAAAAGAGGATCGACGGGAAAGTGGAAACTTTTAAAGCAAGGCTTGTTGCGAAGGGGTACATTCAAAAAGAAGGAATCGATTATGAGGAAACCTTTTTGCCGATAGTCATGCTTAAGTCTATCCGGATTATTTTGTTTATTGTGCTCATATGAATTATGAGGTTTGGCAAATGGATGTCAAGACAGCTTTCCTTAATGGTAGTCTTGAAGAAAACATATATATGAAGCAACCGAAGGATTCGTTGCAAAGCGCAAAGAACATCTTGTGTGTAAGCTTAATCGGTCCATTTATGGACCGAAACAAGCTTCGAGATCTTGGAACATCCGTTTTGATGAGATAATCCAGCTTTTATGGATTCATTCAATGTACGGATGAGTCATGTGTATACAAGAAGAGTGGAAATGTGGTGGTGTTTCTTATACTATATGTAGATGACATCTTGCTCATTGGCAACAATGTCAAGGTGTTGTCGGGCGTAAAGGTATGGCTGTCCGAGCATTTTGATATGAAGGACTTGGGAGAAGTTGAACATATTCTTGGGATCAAAGTCATAAGGGATCGCAGAAAAGAATGTTATGCTTATCTCAAGCTTCATACATTGATACTATCCTAGCTCGTTTTAGCATGCAAAACTCCACGAAAGGTTTTCTACCTTCTCGACATGGAGTACCTTTATCTAAGGAGATGTGTCCTAAGATACCAAAGGAGATAGAGGATATGTAGGCGGTTCCTTATGCTTCGGCCGTAGGAAGCCTAATGTATGCAATGCTATGTACGAGTTCATATTTGTTTTGTCGTGGGCATGGTTAGCAGATATCAAAGTAACCCAGACGAGGACATTGGGTGTGGTAAAGCATATTTTAAAGTACTGAAAAGGACTAGAAATTATATGCTTTGGTTTACCAAGCAAATAATTACTTCACGAGGGTTACACGGATTCTCGATTTCCAATCGGATAGGGACAACAATAAATTTACCTCGGGTTATGTGTTTACCTTGGGAGGTGGAGCCATAGTATGGAGGTGTGTTATGCGAAATGTGTTTCGAGACTCCACCATGGAAGCCGAGTATGTGGCAGCCTCCGAGGCGATCAAAGAAGCTGTATGGCTCGAAACTTCATGATGGACTTAGAAGTGATTCTTAGTTTGCCTAAAGCTATCACAATTTATTATGATAACAGTGGTGCAAAGTGGCAAACTCGAAGGAACCATGAGCCCATAAAGCAAGCAAACACATTGAGCGCAAGTACCACCCGATACGAGACATCGTAAAATGAGGAGAAGTTGTTGTCACAAAGATTGCATCAGCGGATAGCCTAGCGAGATCCTTTCACAAAGGCTCTTCCAGTAGCTTTTGATGGGCATGTTGAAGGGATAGGAATCGGATGTATGACAACAATTATGGAAGCATAGTCTTTTAGTATAAGTAGGAGATTGTTAGGATGTATACTATAAGCCTAGCTTTTGTATGAACATCTTTTTGATATGAGATTCGTTATGACCAAAATACTTGCTTTTTATGATTGTTACATATATCATTGTTTTTGCCCATATTAGTCTATCTTGTAGATAATATGGTGTGTAGTGTCACACGAGAAGATCATGCTATCGAGTTCCTTATATATTATAAATAATAGCTCACAACCAAGATGGATTTGGACAAACCATTAGAACGGTTGTGGTGTAATTTGGTATTAGTCTATCTTGACTATAAAATTACACTAGTACATTTTGTATGTATTGAGCGAGGACCATATGGGGTTGTTCAATTTGTACCGACTATATAAAAGAACAAGACCTCTGTTATTATGGATGTACGTCTTCTTAATCCCTATATAATAATGGGCACGTGTACTCGGTGTTTGTTTCTTTAATTTGCCAATGGGTGAGATTTGTTAAATCAATAATTTCGGTGAATTAGGAGATAGCACTGTTTATATGGTGTCTTTGTTGATTATAGAATGAATCGAGTGTCCTAATTATCTAGGATGATGATGTCCCCTTGAGGAGCTCATAAAGATTATCATGTAAACTCTGCGGTGGATTTAATCCGACATGATAATAAAGATGAGTGGTACTATTCTTGGAATTAGATATAAATTAATTAAGTTGTCGATAACTTATTTAATTTATGGACATTCGATATTTTAAACACGGGAAATAAACGTACACATAATAAAGGAGCCCATATTGTAATATGGGATTAGGGGTAGTTCAATTATAACTCTTTAGTGGACCGAGTTATAATTGATGGGCTTAAGTGGAGCGTTCAAGTGAACACGAACGCTTAGGCCCATCAGGAGGCCCAACCCAAATTCCTCCTTAGGGTCCCTGTTTAAACCTTACGTCGAGCCTCATAGACGTGTGAAAAAACATAAGAAAAGAGGAGGCAGATTCGACTCCCTTGGAAGACCGTCGCCCACACGACGTCCAAGGGAAAGGGATAGGAATACGGCGGAAGATCGTGAGGCTCGTTGTTCATCCTTGATCGGTAGTTCGACCTTAGAACTAGTTCGTCTTCACCTATTAAGGTGAATAGGTATGATTCCTTTTCAGTGCGTGTTTCATACATGTGATCCTGAATCGATAATCTCATAGAGTCGGTGATCCGGTGGTTCCAACACTTCAACCACCGAACTTGAATACATGCATTTGGAAGATGTTGTTTTCACTGATTTAAATAAGTCGGTGATGGACTATAACATTATTACTAGAGAAGTTCCTATCTTCGTGATAGTAATAGTGCTATAGCCATCGCACAAAATCCAAGTACTCCATACTAGATGCAAACATGTGGATATCAGATATTATTTCATACGTGATCATGTTAAAAAGAAGAATATCGGCTGTAAAAGATTCATACATATACTCAAAGAGCGACATCTTGACCAAGCCCTTAGCTAAATCAAGATTTAAAGAATTATCTGTTGAAATGGGTGTACTTGATGCTTCTTTACATTCTTTTGAATAAAATCAAACAAGATTTCTATGTTTCACTATTCTATTCATCTAATTTTCACTATATCTAATACTAACATTGCTTTGAATTGAGACAAGGACATAACATCTCAAAAATAAAGACACGAGACGGTGTTTTGTTCTTCCTTTCAATTATTATACTAAAATGTACAAATTTCATTTACTCGAGACAACTAGAAAAAGCAGATGACTAAGGGTAAGATCGGGTAATATTTTATTCCGCATTCTCAAATTTATGATTAAATTATTTCACATAATCAATATGTGAAAATATATCATAAATCTCTTTTTAATAATGGGTAAATTTCTTTTCTTTTAAAAATTAATCGAGATGAACACATTTCTTACAACTCATATGACTCATACGAGGCCCTTATAAGTTAAATACAACATTTTTGGGTGTATTTATCAAAAGTTTCATTATGAAAATGTTACCGTAGCGGATCCAAAATTACTCTCTAAAATAATTTTGAAACCGTTAAGTGGTACCCACGAGCCCGAATTAGAAAGGGTCAGCGTTGAATCGTAAAAAATTCACGTGCGACATACAAATTAATGGCTAAGATTAAAAGTTCATTTTTCTCAAACGTAGCCATGATTATTAACCTACTAATAGGTTTACTTACCTATGTATTATATTTCCGTTATTTTATCCGTCTAATAATTACAATATCTCTCTCATATATATACACTCTTTTACCATTGTTTACAACATTATTACTTTCATACTCAAAAATATTTCTCAAAGAAACCACTATTTACTACCTTTTCTTTCAAAGCTTTCATAACAATGGCGTAATCACCAAAAGTTACCTACTTCTACGACATCAAGAACCTTCAAGAAAAATAAAATTAGAAATGTATGTTGATTAGGAAATGTCTACCGATCCAAAATTGAGGGATACGTGTTGGAACCACACGATCACCGACTCTATGTGATTATCTCCGATTCGAGATCACATGCATGAATATGCAGCGGAAATAAAATCATACCTATTCACCTTAATAGGTGAAGTCGAACCGATTCTAAGGTTAGAACTACGGATCAAGGATGAGCCACGAACCTCACGATCTTCCTCGCCGTATTCCTATCCCTTTCCTTGGACGTCGAGTGGTCGACGATCTTCCAAGGAATCGAATCTGCCTCTCTCTCGATCTTACGTTTTTCTCACACGTCTAGGAGGCTCGATGTAGGGTTTATTTATAGGCTACAACAGGGGCCATAAGGAGAAATTAGGGTTGGGCCTCTTGATGGGCCTAAACGTCCCGTGTTCAATCGTAACACTCCACTTAAGCCCATCAATTATAACTCGGTCCACTAAAGAGTTATAATTGAATTACCGTCCTAATCCCATATTACAATATGGGCTCCTTTATTATGTGTACGTTTATTTCCCGTGTTTAAGATATCGAATGTCCATAAATTAAATAAGTTACTTACTACTTAATTAATTTACATCTAATTTCAAGAGTAGTACCACTCATCTTTATTATCATGTCGGATTAAATCCACTGCGGGGTTTACATGATAATCTTTATAAGCTCCTCAAGGGGACATCATCATCCTAAATAATTAGGACACAAATTCCTTCTATAATCAACAGACACCATATAAACAAGTGTTATCTCCCAATTCACCGAGCCTATTGATTTAATAAATCTCACCCATTGGCAAATTAAAGAAACATACACCTGAGTACATGTGCCCGTTATTATATAGGGATTAAGAAGTAAGTATACCCGACGTAAGCCTAGGTTTACCTTTCTTTGCAAAAAAGGTTTTCTAAAATAGACAAGGTTTCAAATCGTCGAGAAAAGACCTCGTTTGGGTTTTTCAAAAGACAGCCTAAATTTATCCCTTTTTAGCAAAATTTAAGACAAGTTAATCAACACTTTTATTTTAACAAAATATCGGACTCAATTTGGGTTTTCAAAGAACAATTCATTTGAAAAGTTTTGAAATAGATGAGTCATGAGAATAATTTTGAATATTTTGAAAACACATTTTTACGAGAAAACAAAGAAGGGGTGAGCAGATGAGGAGGTTTTTATCAATTTAGCGAGTTCAAGCCGATCTAACAATGTTACTCTATTACCTGTTCCTGAGATACACAAACTTCACGAAACCATTAGTAGCCGGGGTAAGTCGGATATGATGCGAGATAGTCATCTGTTCTTAAAGAAATCAGTGACTATTGTGTCCATGTCGATTTACTCGATGTCGATAAGGTCAATATGACTAATCCTTGATTCTTGATTCCTAAGAAGGAGATAAATGATAGCAGCTACCTAATTGTCCTTTAACACATATCTAGTCCGATAATTCTTTCTAGATATGATTTAAACAAAGGAAAGAAAGAAGGAAAACAGATATAAGATACAAATAATAGCGATTAAAAATCAGTTAAGGATGCATCGAGATAATCCTAATTCTAAACACAATTCCTTAAATCTAGACTCACTAAGGGTTTTGTAAGTTGATCTACTCTCTGAGATTCGGTGGCTATCTTTTCTATTCTAATGTCATTCTTTTCAACATGATCTCTAATGAAGTGATGTCGATTTCTATATGCTTACACCTAGAATGCAAGACGGGGTTGTAAGTCATAGCTATTGCACTATTACTATCACGGTAAATAGGAGCAGATGATGTTTGAATGTTATAATCCCTAAGTCAGCGACTAATCTAGAGGAGCAGAGAGCAACAACTACCACCGCCATGTATTCAAACATTGTGGAGGTTGCAATGATGTCCTGCTTCTTAGATAACCAAGAAATTAATTTGTTGCCTAAAAATTGACAAGTTCCGAAGTGGATTTTCTATCAATCTTACAACCTCCAAAGTCTCGAGTCTGAATAGCACGATAGCTCGAAGTTGTCATCGAGATGGGTACCACAACCCAACCCTGCAAAGTCCCTTTAAGATATTTAAGGATTTTCTTAGCCGTCTCCGGATGAGTTTTCTTGGGATTAGATTGGAATCTTGCACGTACCCCAACCGCAAAGGCTATGTCCTGCCTACTTGCGGTGAGATAGAGAAGGGATCCAATCACCCACGATACTCCATTGCATCCGTGGGTATCCCCGCTCATCTGAATCCATAGAGAAGTTAGTTGCCATAGGTATTTTAACTTCCCTACTAGTAGTCATCCCAAATTTCTCTATAAGGTCCTTAGCATACTTAGTCGATGTATGAATATGCCCTTACTCGTCTGCCTTAATCTGCAAGCCTAGAAAATATGTCAATTCTCCCATCATTGACATCTCAAACCTGTTTTTCATGAGAACACCGAATTCTTCACACAGGTCGATTAGGTGAACCAAATATGATATCATCCACATAAATTTGAACCAACAAGATGTTGTCATCTATTTCTTTTCCAAACAAAGTCCGATCTATCTTACCTTTTGAGAATCCACTTAAAATCAAGAATTCGAGATAGAGTGTTGTACCAAGCCACAGGTGCTTGTTTCGGTTCATATAGGGCCTTATTGAGTTTATAGACCTTGTTATCGATCTTAAACCCAAGACGCTGTTCTACATAGACTTCCTCAATTAACACACCATTTAGGAATGTAGACTTGACATCCATCTGAAAGACTTTAAAAGATTTATAAGCAAGAAATGCCAAAACAGCCTTATTGCTTCTAATCGGCAACCGGAGCATAGGTTTCATCATAGTCTATCCCCTCACACCGTGAGTAACCTTGAGCTACCAATCTTGCCTTATTACGAACAATAATGTTGTTTTCATCAATTTTATTTTTGAACACCCATTTTGTGCCTATAATCTTTCTATGTAAGGGCCTGTCCACCAGCTTCCCAAACATTTTGCTTTTCAAATTGATGCGCTTCTTCCCGCATGGTCATTATCCAGTTTGGATCGAGATAGAGCCTCCTCAATAGACTTAGGCTCGAGAAGTGATACATAGCAGCTCAACAAACTTTGGGAATCTGCCATTGTTCGTGTCCAGTACACTACCGGGATGGGTCCCCAAATGGTCAGGGCTTGGATGATAACTGCTCGTCCTCTTGCCTATTTGAGTAGAAGTATCCTCATCTTGAGACTCGGCAGCAACTCATCCGACTCTGCCCGAGCGGATGTTCCCCTTCGTCTACCGACCCGTCTCGATCGTATTATGTCAAGGGGGTCTCCTTAGATGGGGCCTCGAAGAGGGGTTGTCTTCGATTCTCATATGGGAATTCTTCATCATCTCGAATCAATCAAAACTAGGCAGATAGATTGTTCTGTGTTTAGTTTTAGTTAGTTCAATTTTATCTAGTTCATCTGTAATTTGATTCACTTTATCCGAGAAAGTATGCAATTCATCAAATATCACATGAGGAGTTTCCTCCACACAAAGAGTTGTCTTGTTGAAGACTCGAAAGCATTGGAAGTGTTTGAATATCCGAAAATATTCCATCACCGCCTTAGCAAAGAAATGTCCTCAGCTTAGACTTCCCATTATTATGGATGAAGCATTTACAACCAAAAGCACGAAAGTATGAGATTCTTGGAACCTTACCCTTCCAAATCTCATAAGGTGTCTTACCTTTACTCTTGACTTTTAAGCATTTGTTACGAGTGTAGCAAGTGTGTTGATAGCCTCACCGTAACCTATGAGGTGTTCCATACTCAGCCTAGCATGCTCCCGGCCGCTTCTTTGAGAGTTCTATTTCTTCTCTCAACAACTCCATTCTCATTGTGGTGTCCTAGTGAAGAGGTCTCATGAACTATACCATTCTCACTCAGATAGTTAGATAAACAAAAATTCAAGAATTCAATTCCCTTATCACTCCTTATTTTAATAATATTAACACATTTTTCATTTTGAATTTGTCTCGAATGCATCGTGGATCTTGTTCACTGTCTCATTCTTTTTGAAATGAAATATTACCCAAGTGTATCTAGAAAAATCATCAACAACAACAAGAGTATATTTCCTTCCACTAAAGCTAAGTGGTGTAACAGTCCAAACAGATCAAGATGAAGGAGTTGTAAAACTCTTTCGAGATGAGGATGTGTTAATACTTTTAAAAGAGTGTCTGGGTTGTTTACCTTTTTGACAAGCACCACATTTCAGATCAGTTGAACATAATTTCTCGGGTAGTCCTTTGACAAGATTCTTTTTAGCTAGCTTACTAAGGGTTTTGAAGTTCAGATGACTAAGCCTTTTGTGCCATAGCTAGTGAGATCATCTCCACCTTTAGCTACAAGACATGTATCTTTGGGGCAAATTGTTAAAGTTAGCCACGTAGACATTACCATGTCTCAAGCCGATTAAAAGTACCTTGTCTCGAGGAACTATCTAAGATATCACACTTATCTTTAGAAAATTTTACAAGAAAGTCTTTATCACAAAGTTGAGAAACAGATAACAAGTTATGCTTTAAACCTTCTACAAAATAAACCTCGTATACTGGACATCCCTTATAATCAAAGTACCAACTCCCTTAGTCTCCCACAATTATTGTCTCCAAATAGAACTCTGGGACCATCAATATTTTGAAACTTTGATAGTAGCTTCTTGTTACAAGTCATGTGCTTTGTGAACAACCACCGTCTATGTTCCCAATTGAAGCTAGAATCTCCTCCTTAAGTGACAATCCTTATGATTCCTACAAGACAGATTAGGTATGAGGTACCCTAGTGATCTTGGGTCCTTGAAGGTCAATAATCACTTTGAGTATCCAGACAAACATCTCATTCTTCAATAATAAATCGATTGGATATGTCTACCAAATCTGTCTACAAACACATCACATTTGCATGAGAGTTTATTGTAGTCGTATTTAGTGACTTTTTTAAACTTTGGAAAAATGGGATAGCATCTGCTTCTCCCATCAAAAGAACTATAATAAGAATTTCTTCTAATCTTAGTTCTTGGAACCCTCTTGGTCGAATCTGGACTTCTCAACCGAATTTTATTTTTCGCATTAGGTGATGCGATCCTCATCTTACTTTTTGGTTTCCAAGGACCAATTTTTATTTCTTTTGAGGTCTTAGCAGCTTGCACAAATTTCCTTGGTTTTGAACTACCGATTTATTATTTCTATCATAACCAAGTCCTGTCTTATCATGGGATTTTTGGGTAGTACTAAAGATGTGATCTATAAGCTGATTGTGAGTTATTAAGTTGGTTCAATTTGAAGACAAGCTTCTCATTGTCCTTCTTAATTTACTCATTTTCAGTACAAACCATTTCAAATTTATCTTTCAAAGATTTTAGTTCATTTTCTAGTCTTTCAGTGCAGACTAGCTAATGTACTAGCCTCACTTAGGGGTAAACATTCCCCCTTGAATGTTTTCTCGGACTCGAGAATAGTTCACAACTTGTTTGTGTTTAACAATAGTCTGAATCGATCTTTCAAAGTTAAATTTTCAGTCTCTAATTGTTTATAAGCACTTAGAGACATCTTTAGATCATTCAAATGTCCTTTGATAACAGTTTGGTCATTGTGCGAGACAGATTTGTAAGAATCATTATCGGATGAGGAGTAATAATCTACCTCTTTGGCCATCGAGACAAACTTCATCGTCCGATCTAAAATCAGTTGAAGATGATGATGATGATGATGATGATGATGACTTTCTTGACTCTTTCTCCTCAGCAAGAAGAGCTCTCGATCTCGCATAACGCCTATCTCTCTTCTTCCTTTTCTCCTCTCTTTCCTTAGGAGCAGATGGGGACAATCATAGGTTGAAATGACACGGCTTGTTACAGGTGTAACTAGTGTCTCCCCTGTTTGTTTAGGACTCGATAGGATTCTTTCTTGCAGTCATTTGTATCTTCTTGTTTGATTCTTTTTCTTGTCATCATTTGTTGAGTCATCCTCTTTCCTTCTTGATCTGGATCTGGATCTGTCCTTTTCGCAAATCTCAATTTATTACACACAAACACAAAGGCAACAAGTAGCCACTTCAAAAAATTCTTAAGTCTTACTTAAGGCGCAAAAACTAATTCCCGGCAACGGCACCATTTTGATTATGGGAATTTGGGCAAGCGAGTTTACGACAACCAAGTATATCGAACCCAGGAATAAAGTATGCACGTGAGGCCCTAGAAATACAAGTTCTCGGTGACTATTATTGCAAAGTGGGTTTCAAATAAAAACACAACGAAATGCTAGAAACAAACTCAAACAACACAACAAGGCAAATGATCAAACACTTTGAAGGTAAGGACAAATAACAACAATAAATGGGGGATTTGGGTGCTAGGGATAATATCCATCAAGGAATCAATGATCAATAAGCTATGATTGAATCAAATTGCAAATCAACTAAGATAGAAAGCATAAAACCATCATACAATTAATCTCTTCATTAATCACACAATGCCTAATGCGAGTATCCTTAGTGCAACTAATCTCTCAATTAAGAAGCACCCAATCCATACGATCATACACAATTATAACCCGATTAATCCGGGATCATGTTAGCTCAACTCTCGCCTATTGCTAGGGAGATCAGACATTAATCTAAAGAGATAAAAATGCATGAAGCACAATTAGAATCACAATTAGGAAGTAATCTAACTCAATTGATCAACAATCATAACATATGCAATCAAATCATCCTCAATTTCAATTATCTCAAGCACAAGAGTATTAGCCCATGGTGCAAAGAGCAAAATCCATGGGAAGAAAATCTAATTGTGCAAACAACAATCTAATAACAACAATAAAGGAATTGAAATGACAAGAGAGGAAAAACATCACCAATTGGATCGAATCAACAAAAATAAGAATGCTTGAATCTTCAAATGACTTCTTCTCCAAAGGAATTACAAGCTTGAATTGAGAAAACAACTAGATCTAAGCCTAATCTAAGCAACAACTAATCAAAATCTATCTAAATCTACTCTACCTACAAGGAGATATTGGCTTAGGGCCTAATAAATCTCCCCAAAAGCTGGTAATTGCTCTATGGAAGGTTATGGAGATTATGCTCTGTTTTTGGCTTTAAAAAGGCGAATTTTGAAATTTCTGATCCCTCGATTCGAGGCTCGGCCCTCAAGTCGAGCTTGCCGCCTTTTCCTGCTCCTCGACTCAAGGCTCGGCCCTCGAGTCGAGACTCCTTAAAAATTGGACTTTCATGATCTTGCTCGAAACCTCGGGTCGAGGTCCACGGCCCTCGACCGGAGGTCGAGTCCAGGAACTTTCTCGACCCAAACTCCGCCTCGGACCCCTATTTTCGCCCATCTCGATCGTGTCTTCATCCTATGAATGTCGGTATTTTCGGTTTGGCCAAATTCCACCGATTTACCTGTAAGCGGGACGAAAAACATCAAAAATCCATCAAGTAATACTTTTTAGGCAAAGTAGTGATACTCTACACATTTAGGCACAAAATCTAACACTTTTGATCACTTTTGCACTAAAATAGCCCCTAAAAACATGCATCAATTCACTCCAATCATTCACATGACCTCTAAATCGGCCACAACCAGAAACAATCTTTATTTCCTTGGCTATCTACCCCTACCATAACCCAATTTGATTTAAATCTTCATCTCCCAAATCCCAACAAAGTCATGGGTGAGACGGACAGCATGCTCTGAACTCTTATGAAGAGATGGCTATTAAAAAGAAAACCTTTCTGGCGATGTACCCGAAAAGATGAAGAAAATGGTCGAGATCTGGTTGCTAAGGAGGCTTAGAACCAGATACTTTCAAGAGACCGCAATTATGATAGGGGAGGCTGGAGGATATAATCTCTCCATCTGGGAGAAGATTGTATTGAGGACTGCAAAGTGAATTCAATTGAGGATATTTTCATCAAGAGCGATTCCTCACATACATTGAGAATAGAGTGCATATTGGATCTCTAGTAGATAAATCAACTCAGCGGGAGCGGCAAGCGAGAAGGAAAAACAGCTCGGGACGAGCAAAGAGTGGAGGTGAAATCGGCTAAAGAGAAACTTAATACGAAACTTCATCTCCTCCCACGGCAGCTTGAAGAGACAGTATCTACACAATAATCATCCGACGAGCACAGAGTCATCTACATTTCATCGGCTCAGTAGGATACCTCAAGTGGTAGACGAGGTCCTGAATATGAATAATGGTTGTGTTTACGCTATCAAAGCCACAGGGTGATTATGTCTTCTATCAAGACAAACTTGGAATCGGCATTTGAAGAAAAAAACAAAATCAACAAGTTTTTCCAAAATCGTAGTGATAAAGGGCTGGCAAATGAAGTTGCAGAGATGATTGGGGTATCTAAGGCGGATCTAACCGAGAAAAGTAGAAGAGTTCGTGCATGAATCAAAAATACTTTCGCAGCTCGGATGGAAAGTAAGTTAAATCAGATCCCGATTGAGAAAGAAGTAGCAATGATTTTGAAAGACAAGAAATTCTTATCGAGGATAGGACTAATCAGTGGAAGAGATGAATAGAAGCATTCGATTGCTAAGCCAAGAGTTGCGAGACAAGCAAGAACTTCGTGGAGAAAGTGTTTAAAGTTTCTTTCAAATAAAGTCGATTCAATCGAGACACGAGCGGCTTTCCCAGTTGATAATGTTGCCATCATCTGCAACACTCACTTTGCTGATGTTAAAAAGGGAAAGTGGGCTCAAGAAAAGAGTCGTGAACATGACGATTAGATCTTGCCACCGAAGCTAAGAATAGACGACATCTCTCAAGAACCGCTTGACTAGAGGAGATAAAGAAAGCGGTGAAGAAAAATCTCTGAGAGTCTTTGAAAAGATTAAGGAGGGGAAAAAAGTCTGAATCTGCGAAGCATCCTTGCCCCGATCTGAACCGACCCTAACCGAGAAAACTTATGTGCGGACAACTCGAGACTAATTGTTTAACCCCCTTCCTCAAAATCAATCGATTATCTCGACATCACCGAGCAAACAAGTTCGTAATACTCAGTGAGGTCGAAGAGGAAGATAAATAAGAAAAAGAAGAGGGAAGAATTGACTAAGTACAAAAGAAGACATGAGCTGGAAAAGCCGTGGGAAAGGATATGATAGGAAGACAAGGAAATGGATTCAAAGATCTAGAAATTCCCAAGGAGAAGAAGTACTCGTGCTATTCCACGGGCGAAGACCTTCCTAAGGAGATCCTCTTATTGAATGAACAAGAAAAATGGAGACAATATGAAGTGAACTAGATTTTCTTGTATCATGTCTGCGAAAAGGAATCCTTGGGAATAGATGAGAACATCGCCTTACATGAGTGGCTCGAAGAAGAAGACCACGAGTACTACCTGTTGGGATATGAAATGAATATTAAAGATGTTTTGATTAGATCCCAAAATCCTGGATTCATATTGTAATATTATGTTCAAGCTAGTAAGTCATGCTAGGCAATTTATTTGTTAGGAAGTTGTTATCTTTCAGAAAGAAACTTATAAGATAGATATTCAGTTGAGGAAACCTAACTGAATGAAGATCACTGAAGATTCCTAATTCAATCAAAGATGAAGATTCGAGAAGACTCGCTTTGAAGAAAACATCACCGAATCAGTCACTTGTACTCTAAGCTATCTGGTGACACCGATTCGAGTGAGTAAGTCTCATTCACCCGAGTTCGACTAAAGCGTAATAAATGAACCTTGAGCATTAAAGACTCAGACATTTATGTCTATTTGGTATGCTTGAAGTTGGGAACCAAGTGTTTGCAACAAAAGTAATGTCGTGGTATTAAAGTTTAATCATCAACCGATAAGCCATTCAGGCTATCTTTATTAAAGAGTTGTATAGACACTCACCTACCAGTCCAGGCTACAAATTTCTAGCTAAAGGTAATCAACCAAACACTCATACCTTCAAGCATTCAAAGAATCACTCGAAAACAATACAAATTTCCAAAGTGTTTCAAAATAGAGTTTGAGTGAATCTCTGTATATTGTGAGCTTAACATACTAATCCCACAAAACTTAGAGAGATAATCCATCCTTAGTGCTTGTTATCATTGTAAGGATTATCTCACCGTTGGATCAGGAAGTAGTTTTGTTGAGTTATAATTTATAGGATAAATAGCTCTTGTAAAAGTAAGATGACCGGTTGACAATGTATAGAGCAGTGAAGTAGTGAAGTTCATAAGTTAGAATTTTAGACTAGGTGAACTAGACTAGTAAGGCTGAGGTTCTACATTCAAGACATCGAAGACAATCTTGAAGAAGTCATTTGATAAAGAGAGGATAATGAAGAGCTCGAGACAATGTGGAAATCAGGTGAGTAGAATAAGAAAGAAGGATTTCAACCAAGTCATCAGACGACTAACTCAAGAAGGTCGGTGAGGTCAAGTTAGTTTTCAAGAAAGTTTGTTAAGCGGTTACGGTTTGTTCTAACAAACTAACCGTCTTATATTCTTATAAATAGGCCTAAACACAGTCCTTAGAAGGACTTTTGCATTTTCTCGAGATTCACACTTTCAAAAGCACTCATAGCACGATACACTTTGATTTTAGATAATTTTTCTAAATGTTTATAGAACACTTCATTGTAATTCTTTCTTCACAATATTTACGCACCGTAATTCTATTTTAGAGATAAGCTTAGAAGAAAGATAGAAGATTTGAAGAGTTGATCTTTATCATTGTAATCAGTAATCAACGAAGGAAGTGAGTAAGTAAGGAAGCTAGTAGAGATCCTTCTTCAAGTTGGAGAAGGAGAGTGGACGTAGGATTTTTCAATCCGAACCACTATAAATCTTGTGTTCTTTACTTTCGGTTCTTTATTTTCAGCCAATTACTTTGATTAATTCAACATTATCAAGAAGCTTTTAGATCTATTATAAAAGGATTGAGTATAATAAGTTCTGCTGGGTACTCGCAGTAATTTGGAAGATTAGTTTGGATAGCTAGTCTAAATTTCATGAGAAATTTGGATAATCTATTCAACCCCCTTCTAGATTATTTCTAGGAGTCTAACTCAATCACGGGACCAACAAGTGGTATTAGAGCGGTGTTAAAGTTGTTCTTGATACATCTTTTGGTCGTAACTTTGATCATTCAATTTCTAGATCTAGATCTGTTCTTGGTAAAATTTTGCTTTATATAGTGTTGTCTATTACTAATCATGTCACTCGGTGACACGACCACTTTTGACAACCTAACTAGGAACACTAATTTTACAAGAAAAATGAGTTGTGAATAATTTTACATGAAATGGCTCGTGCGCACGTGAGACTTTTTTACAAATGCTTTAATAGAAAGACGATGAACATTTCTTAACATGACAAAAAGGACTCATAACATCATATACAAAACTTTATGAAATACAACTCAAAATACACACCCACGGTTTGACCCAACATGTTGTCATCTATGTACATAGCCACTCAAAACCCGCGGGAGTGCACGGCTTGTCAGTAGAACCACAACATCACGAATCATTAGATTACCTATAATGCATAAACTATGTAAGATTTATAAATCTCAGTAAGTAAAAATTATACATGATGTGATGTTTAGTCGAAAACCTCTGAATGCACAAAGCACTCTCTTTAAAATCATCAATGTATTCATAAAAACATCGTTAGGGCCCCGACTCACTACTATGCACCGGGACACGAACACTAAGCTCAATACAAATATTTTCAAGTGGCCACTATATGTGTGACCTCGACGTGAGGCC
Organism: Paraleonurus japonicus; assembly: GCA_030762865.1. NCBI lineage: Eukaryota > Viridiplantae > Streptophyta > Magnoliopsida > Lamiales > Lamiaceae > Paraleonurus > Paraleonurus japonicus. The sequence continues at coordinate 32,963,998 of CM061053.1, read as the reverse complement.
CATCCTCTTGTGGCCGCTAAGGGTCCCCCATATCGCGCCCTCATGACCACGAAGAAGTTATCCCTCCACGCCGACCCATACCGCCGAGAATCTCACCCTCTAACGGCCTAGCGAGGTCTATCACCAACCTGACCCCTGTTTGTTCAATAGATTCCTCTGTAAATATGCACACAACATAGCGTATGAGACAGTGACTAACTCTAGGTAGCATACGCTGGGATCTGCTGGTCGCCTTAACTCCTAGGTCGCCCCCCGACCTTGGTGCATAATCGTGGTTAAACACACCATTTGATAAAAAAATTTCATATTAATGATGATGCAATGTAGCATATACACACAGTAGAATTACATGTTTAAACACCATTTCCATTTACGGAATAATCATATAATTTACAAATTCAAAGTATTTTGATCATTCATATTAAAAAGATGTTCATACAAAAAGCTAGGCTTATAGTATACATCCTAACACAAATGAGTAGAAATGAATTAGGTGGGTGATCGTAAATAAATTAGGCGAGAGCGATTAGAAATGAATTAGGTATGTGATTAGAAATTAATTAGGGGATTTCAAAGTGAGAACGGAAGAGGTGACCTAAGAGTTAAGGCGACCGAGGAGAACCTGGCCAATGCTACCTAGAGTAGGCCACCTGTCGTGTATGATGATGTTTTAGAGCGGAAGGAGCGACCTAGGAGTTAAGACAACCAGAGAGAATCGGTGTATGCTACCTAGAGTGGGATATCGAGTTCAATTGTTGCAGAATGAACCTGTGAGTTCAAATGTTATCGTGAAATTATAACTCTTTAGTGGATCGAGTTATAATTGATGGACTTAAGTGGAGTGTTCCGAGTGAACACAGAACGCTTAGGCCCATCGGGAGGCCCAACCCTAATTCCACCTTAGGGTCCCTGTTGTAGCCTATAAATAAACCATACTTGAGCCTCCCATACGCGTGAAAAAAATGTGAGAAAAGAGGAGGCGGATTCGACTCCCTTGAAAAATCGTCGCCCACACGACGTCCAAGGAAAATGGATTGGAATACGGCGAAGATCATGAGGTTCGTGGTTCATCCTTGATCGGCAATTCTAACCTTAGAAGCTGGTTCGTCTTCACCTATTAAGGTGAATAGGTATGATTTCTTTTCCACTGCGTGTTTCATCTGTGATACCGAATCGATAATCGTATAGAGTCGGTTATCCGGTGGTTCCAACAATTTATTGGGGTCCCACACTTACCGATGTATTTCGGCGTACGCTCAATACGTAAGCCACCACATGGCTGATATAAATACTCTCTTTTGAAATAACCTAATTCATTTCTAATCACTCACAATTCATTTCTACTCGCAACACACCAATTCAATCACCATATTCATTTCTATCATAATCACAAAACTTAAAAGTTCAGTTCACAATAATCATGGAACTCACAAATTCTTTTCACTATAACATTTGAACTCGTATATATAATCGACATCAAATACCTGAGCTCACGAGGCTCTTTCACAATAACTATTGAATATCAATCAAGTATCACGATTAACGTAATATTCACATATCACCAATTAAACATAAATAATTCACAAAATACTATGTTTATGCATTGTAGGTGCAAATGAATTTCTACTTACCTCAAGTCCGCAAACCATTGATAAATCAAACCCTAAACCCTTTTTATTGCCTTTCACTATCAAATAAGAACAATTATTAATGATTTGAGGATAGGGTATTGTTCTACTCATCACGAGTGTTGGTCCTTAGATTGAGTTGATTTTAGGAGATTGAATGTCCCTCTAGCGATAATTTAGAGGGGGATTAATAGATTATCTAAACTTTTTCAAACATAGATTATCCACCAACTTCCAAATCAAAGTTATTTAGCGGAAGCGAATTTTATACTCAATCAATAAGGATCTAAAGCGTTCGAAATCTTGTTTGATCGAAATGTAAGTAATAGCAAGAATTAAAAAGCGAAAGAAAGAATACCAAATTTATAGTGGTTCGGATCGAAAGATCCTACGTCCACTCTTCTCCTTCAACTTGAAGAAGGGCCTTGACTTACTGACTTCCTTTCTTCCTTACATACTTACAGTGCGAATCTTCAGCCTTACAATGATTCCTTTCTAACTTCTGGAATTTATTGGCTTGAAGATGTATGTGAAAAGTGTTCTATAAACACTATAAAACTATGAACGTGAAGATCGTTCGTGAATGTGAGTACAACTTTCGTGAGTGCTAATTGTGCTTAGAGAATGCTTGAGAATTATTGAGATTGTAAAAATTATTCTAATCTAATTTCTAGATCTCTTTATAGAGAACTATTTCGACGGTTGTAACCTCTTTGTTGATTCTTCTCTTTTTAGTTATAACCAACTAAACTGAATTTTGTAACTTCTTCTTGGTTAGTTGCAAGCTGTTCTTGACCTTCTTAGTTTTTCTAACACTTGTTCACCAACTTCTTTACTCATCTTGAGACATGGTCTTCCTCGTCTGTGTCTTGCTTTTCAGTTCTTGGTGTTTGTTTATTGTTCTCGATCCTCGACCTCGTCTTTCTCTTATCTTCGTGTTTGTCATCATCGACCTCTTGTACTTGTCTTCGTCCGATCTTCTTATACTTATCTAATTTCTTGTACTTAGTCTATTACAAGTCTTTACTACATCAACTGACTATATAATATTTCATTGGTCATCCTATTTTACATTTAACTCATCAAACGTAAATACAATTTTCTTCCTAACAATTTCCCCTTTTTGATGATGTTAAAACATAGCTCAAGAAAAGAAATGTGTTAGTAATCTTTAGAAGATAAGTATTTCACAAGGTAGACAATTAAGTCACGTAGTCGGATAATCGAGTAATACAATTCACGTTCGGATGATCGTAGTCGGATAATCAAGACAAAGACAGATAGTCAAGATTAGTGAATTATAGACGAATGAGTGTTATACAATTTTTAATTATGTTTATTTCAGCCAGTTATAATAGGAGTTAGTTGATTAGAAGATTAAGTTAACATATATTTCATGTATACCATTTTCGCACATTTTCAATCATTCAGACAGGGGATCATAAAAAGATAGTCATCCTGTTAGAGACAGTAATAAAGAGCTCAAGACGAGGTCAAGACCAGCTGAGTAGAATAAGAAAGGCAAGTCTTCACCAAGTCGGCGCGGACTACTTGACCAAGATCACCAAGTCGAGGCGGTTTTCAAGAATAAGTTTGTTAAGCGGTTTTTAGTTTGTTACAACAAACTAACCGTTTCTCGACTTATAAATAAGTTTAGGCACGATTACAAACACAATTAATTGCAGCACTCTCATTCACATTGCTCACAAGTTCTCTAAAATCACATAAAAGTTTTCAAAGTATTATTCAAAAGTTCTAAGTGTTTATAGAACACTTAGTTGTATATCTTCAACATACTTCGCACCGCAATCTACGAGTTTCAAAGATATGCAGATTGAAGATAGGATCGAAGATAGGAATCTTCACGAGTTTGTAATTGTAACTTTGTAAGTGAGTAAGATAGTAAGTAGTCGAGGCCCTTCTTCAAGTTGAAGAAGGAGAGTGGATGTAGGATATGTTTGATCCGAACCACTATAATTCTTGGTGTTCTTTCGCTTATTTTGCTTATCTTATTTTTCATAAAACACTCAAAACAAACTCAATTTCAGAATCTTATTGCATAGCTTTGATACTTTGAGCGAGATAATCTTGTCTCTAAAAAGGATTTGAAAATCTATTCAACCCTCCCCCTCTAGATTTTCACTAGAAGGTTGTCTAAGCTCTTTAATAGTTAACTAAATACGTGGGGCGACTATGTCTGCATTGAATTCTTCATGGGCAAGGTTGATCGGATATTGATAGAATGTTGGGTCCTTCTCTTCCAGCCATTCATGAAAGGCGATGTTTTCGCCTAAGCCCCACTTTATTTTCTTGCAGATGTGGAAGGAAATGTTAGGATGTATATTATAAGCCTAGCTTTTGTATGAACATCTTTTTGAGTATGAACGTCTTTTAATATGAGATTCATTAGGATCAAAATACTTATTGTTTATGATTGTTATATATATCATCATTTTGTCCGGTTAATCTATACCGTAGATAACATGGTGTGTGGTGTCACACGTAAGATTATGCTATCAGTTCCTTATAGATTATAAATAATAGCTCACAACCAAGATGGATTTGGACAAACCATTGGAACGGTTGTAGTGTAATTTGGTATTAGTCTATCTTGACTATAAAGTTACACTAGTACATTTTGTATATATTGAGCAGACCATATGAGGTTGTTCAATTTGTACCGACTACATAAAAGAACAAGACCTCTGTTGTTATGGATGTACGTCTTCTTAATCCCTATATAATAATGGGCACGTGTACTCAATGTATGTTTCTTTGATTTGCCAATGGGTGAGATTTATTATAGGCTCGGTGAATTGGGAGACAACATTGTTTATATGGTGTCTTTGTTGATTATAGAAGGAATCCGTGTCCTAATTATTTAGGATGATGATGTCCCCTTGAGGAGCTCATAAAGATTATTATGTAAACCCCTGCAGGTGGATTTAATCCGACATAATAATAAAGATAAGTGGTACTACTCTTGGAATTAGATATAAATTAATTAAGTTGTCGGAATTTAATTAATTTATGGACATTCGATATCTTAAACACGGGAAATAAACGTACACATAATAAAGGAGCTCATATTATAATATGGGATTAGGACGGTAATTCAATTATAACTCTTTAGTGGACTGAGTTATAATTGATGGGCTTAAGTAAAGTGTTCGGGATGAACACGGGATATTTAGGCCCATCGGTGAGGCCCAACTCTAATTCCTCCTTAGGGTCCTGTTGTAGCCTATAAATAAACTCCTAACATCGAGCCTCCAGCGTGTGAAAAACGTGAGATCGAGAGAGGCGGATTCTGATTCCTTGGAGGATCGTCGACCACTCGACGTCCAAGGGAAAGGGATAGGAATACGGCGTAAGACCGTGAGGTTCAAGGCTCATCCTTCGATCGCAGATTCGACCTTAGAACTGGTTTGTCTTCACCTATTACGGTGAATAAAGGTACAATTCTATCCGTTGCATTTATGTGATTACGATCCCGAATCGATAATTTCGTAGAGTCGGCGATCGGTGGTTCCAACAGAAAAGATCCACTCGGCTTCATAGGACCTCCATCTTTCCCGATCTCCCATCAATAAGACTTCCTTGGGCACCACGATGCTTCTATGGTATGGCACAGAAGACTTCAACTCCGCCCTTATTTGTTCCCTTCGAACCCATTTCATTTGCTTTCTATCATAGAACCTCCCTGCAGCCTTCTCTTGTTCCCTCCTCTTATACTTGGCCACCTCCTCCCTTTTCCTCTTTCTTATTTTTTCTTCTTGATCACCTCATTTGGAGTTTTACGTTGGCTTTGATGCCTTAGCTTTTCCAAATTGATTTACTAGAGGAAGAGGGTTGGATGGTTTGAATGGGAGCAGGATCATGGATTGGGAGTTCTTCTCGCTTCATATTCGGTAACAGGTTCGAGATGTCTTTGATCCTTGTCCCCGTCTCGCCTCCTCAACACCCTTTGAGACTTTGCTTCAAAGCATCCTTCTTTCTGCTCTCCTCGGCTTTCAGCAGCCTCTTGAGATAATTCCTCAAGCTTCGATTTAGAGTTAAGATCTTGTCATCTTGTGTATCAACTCTTTTCTTGAGCTCACTACCTTCCCCCTTTTTAGCATCAGCAAATCGGGTGTTGCGAGATGGTGGCTACTTGCTCTATTTGTCCCATGAGTTCATGTCTGATGAGCCCTGTCTTCTGTTCCATATTTTCGAACATTTTGAGCCGAGCGAGCTTCTATCCCTCTTAACTCATTCTTCATCCTTGCGGACATTGATGCTTTCTCCATTGCCATTGATAAGTTCGGGACTTGTTGGAATGATGCTTCTCGTTACGCCCATGCCTTCTTGGCTTGTTCATGCACCATATTATTTATCTCTTTGTAAGTGTCCTGAACGTATTTCTTAACCTGAGGCCTCCGCTTGCTTTCCTCCTCTGCAATTTTATGCTCAACAATCGCCACTTGTTCTTCGAATCGATCCTTGAGAAGTAAAGATTAATGTTTGTTTTTAGTTTAACTACTTGCGTCGATATTTTCCTTTGTGATTGCGGTGACATAGTGCAGGATAAGTTGGAAAGCATTCAGACATGCAGCCTTCATTTTCATCACTTCCTCTTTCAGAGCATTCACCTCGGATGCGAGACGCAGGCGAGGATGGTTGTGCAACTTCGATGGAGAAGATAGAGTTAAGCCTATCTCCTCTATTGGAATTTTAGCTTCAACGGCTGGTGGTGAATCGCCGGTGCATCTTCTCGGTTGGCACTTCCGATTCCACCCGAGCTTGTATTTGCTCGGCATCCCTCTGCTCCTGCTTGTGCCTCCCCTCACTGTATCCATCTTAGCGAGGCTCATCGGCAGCTCCACCAATGGCTTTCTCAGCCTCTATCTCCTCTCCTCCTCTTACCTCGCTTCCATTTCCGCAACCTTCACTACCAACTCTTTCTCAACTTCATCTCCCTTTCCCACCGCCTCTTGACTTCAACCTCCTTCTCAGCCTCCTTCTCTTTTGTCTCTTACGGTTGTTCGGTCGCATCTCGTAGATATACTCTTTCAAGAATATAGTCGACAAAACGATTTTCAGATAGGATCTCCAGAAAGATTTGAGGCCAGCCTTCTTTAGGACTTTCTTCTCCCGGATAGACAAGTTATTTCCACCGGCCTCTCCTATGAGGATTGTTGTTTCCTTAAAGGATCCTGTCCTGATTCTCCGTAACAACCAGACATCTACAAGTTCTCCTAACAGATCGGGTTCATCTGCTAGAGCTGATTCTTTCCATAGAAGGAATTTCTTTCCAAGGGATCGAAGGTTGAGTTCGGTTGCTCCCATTTCTCCGGTGGGGTTGGGAAGATTAAGATATAAGTTGGGTTCGATTGGTTTGTGGACAGAAGGACAAAGGGTCATCTGTTTGTTGAGGTTGGGTTGGGCTTATGGGAGTAGACCATTTTAGAGGCTCGAGACAGCGGTCTTGTCTGCCTCTTCATCGCCAGGTTGGGATGTAGAGGGTTGAGGTTCGGCATCATCCGATGAAGATGATGATGAAGAATGTGCAGCCTCTTCGAGTCCTCTCCGAATGATATTTCCATCATTTCTTCTGACCGGAGGTTCTTGTGACCTCGGTGAGATACTTCCCCCTTGGGAAGCTGTCTTCTCAATTCCTTCCTCCTCGTCCTCTTTAGTCTCCTCCTCGAGATGAGGACTCATCTTCCAACACCGTCTCCACCCTTTTTGTAACGCCCGGAATTCGTAAAGTCGACCTTTGAGGTCCCGACGTCCTAAACCCGAGTCATCACTTAGTGAACCATAAAATCGAGCCAAAAATTCTTTTTAGAAGGCAAAGCTATTCATTTGAGTTGCAGCGGAAGATTTCACAAACACTTATTTAAGACGTTTGAACCATATTCATAACTAAATGAAGAGATTAATCGTTTGACAAAAGTCACCCGGTGAGTCTAAGGTTCAACTCTCGGGAAAATCGTAGTGACGAGTCTTTAACAAAAATACAAATTTTCATAAAGATATAAAGCGACCCATTTAGATAAAAGGAGAGTGGAAGCGGTCGTCTATTGCAGCTCCCGCCTCAATCTCGTGACTCGAAAATATTAGTTATAGGGCGTGAGATAAAATCTCGATGGATGACACATGTACGTTTGTTATACAGTTGACAGAAATCCCAAAATAGTTGAATGTTTTATCCTTTATTCTCATCTTTCGTTATTTACTTCCTTGTTATGGCGTTGTGTTCATTTGTATTAGGTAATCTTCCGTTATAAAATTTTCATCCTTTAACTTCCGTCTGATTAAGAGATTCATCTTTCTTTACAATGCTTAGTACATAAATATAGCACATATGAGATGGCACATGATAGTTTCCTATCACATCCGATCTCCGTAATCACATTGTGGAATGACACGTTTACACGTCCGAGACCCGTAATCATCACTACAACATAACTTAGATTATGTAACACCCCTAAATTGTTACCTATGGCGCATAAAGTGTTACTTAATAAGTGTTACCTAGTAAGTGTTACCTAATAAGTGTTACCTAATAAGTGTTACCTAATAAGTGTTACCTAATAAGTGTTACAACATGGTGTTACATAAAGTCATTTATGTTGTATTGCATATTGCGGGATGGCACGCTTACACGTCCGAGACCCGTAATCATATGGGAGGGCACATGATAGTTTCCTATCACATCCGGACCCCGTAATCTTTCATCAATGGGAGGGCACATGATAGTTTCCTATCACATCCGGACCCCGTAAACTTTCATCAATGGGAGGGCACATGATAGTTTCCTATCACATCCGGACCCCGTAAACTTTCATCAATGGGAGGGCACATGATAGTTTCCTATCACATCCGGACCCCGTAAACTTTCATCAATGGGAGGGCACATGATAGTTTCCTATCACATCCGGACCCCGTAAACTTTTATCACATCATATAGGGCTTGCCCTCTTTTCATAAAATAATAAATAAAAGTAAAATATAGCTCATCATTTAACGATCACACATTTAAGTTATACATTCACACGCTTTTGGTATTTGCATCTTTCGAGGAATCTGTTTATATTTGATTCAGAAAATTGACAACGATCCATATAACATTAACTAGCTATACAGATAGAGTCACCCACCTGGAAACTTTTAAGAGAAAGTTTAACTTCTTGTGATTGATTAGGCCTCTCGTACGAAATCTCGGTCTCGGTTCCGACCGTACTCTACCTAGCACAATCCGTATGTTTAGTTCGACAAACCTTTTGTCCATTAGAAACTTAGGTTCTCGATCTTATTGTGTCTCTCTAAGTCTAGACTTTGGTATTTAGAGGTACTTGTTTCGTTAACCGATCTTATAGATTCAAACCTTTTGGTTTAACGGTATTTCTAGTGTACTTGTCGGTTCAAGGTTCGGGATTTGGGTTAGTTGGTTTTATTCTATTATAAGAAACCAAATACCACATTCATGGAGTATCACATAAATCGTACATCACATAAGGCATGCTTAGTTTTCTAAAAGTTAAGTAGACTATTGCTCCTAATACTCTACCATTGAAGAAAGTGACACGTAAACATGCATAAATAGAACAAGATACTTAGACCCGTTGGAAAATTATGAAATTTAAGTATGTTGTACATCTTTCAGTGTAGAACAAAGTTTATTAAGGGTTCGAGTTCATTCGAGTTACGGAACTATAGCAGATTTTAAAATAAGGACTCTAAATTTCTGTCTCGGCAAAACAGTGACCTTAAACTTATAAAATCCATAACTCTTTGTAGACGTTTCCGGAAATTATGAAATTAAAACATGTGATGCATTACTCAAATATGAACAACTTTCATTCAGGGACCCAAGCTATTTGACGTACGGATTCTTCCCAGAAAATTTGTGAACATTCAATCCATTGTTTGGCTTGGTTACTGGACATGTCTTACGAGAAAATTCATAACTTATTGGATACTAGTTTAAAAATCACCAAATTTTAGAATATTGTTATAAACATATTGTAGGACATCCATGAAATTTTCCATAATTTATTACTTAAGCAAAACTGGAAAATAAATTCGTGCAACACAGAATAGCCCTATGCGTCGAACATCGACCAGGTACTCAGAAACGAATTTTATCTAATAAAGTACTAAACGAAAAATTATGATTTTTGACTATGATTTACAACACATCAAGGGAAACATCCCAGATTTTTCCTTGAATTTTATAACTATCAGAAAGGGGAGAAATAACAGAAACGAGTCGCTGCTCCCAGATTATGCACATTTACGTCACACATATTTCCACGATTTTATTCTCCTTACACATTGACCAGAAAATTATGAAATTTAAACATGTTGTTCTAGAATTCAAATAATACATCTAGGAATTTTTTCCATGATTTTTAAACGGGTGGAAAGGGTCCAAATGAATTTTACAAAACGGGTCAGCAGCTAGGGCATATACTTCGGCAGTTTCATACTTCAAGTATAACTTCACCATTTTGACTCCAAACACCATAATTCCAACTCAAGCACTCCATATAGGATCATATTATGTAAGAAGGGGTTCTTAGGAGTTCCTATCATGCTTCTACTAATTGTTTAAAGCTCTTAAAACAAAACATAAGCTTAGAGGCTAACCTTTGTAGTTTCCTCCTAAGGACTTCTTGCTTGCTACTTGTTCTTTCCTTCTTTGTTGGTGTAGGAAATGAAGAAGGGAAAGAGGGGTATTTATAGGGAAAAAGAGAGGGGAGGGGGCCGGTCAAGTGAGGTGGGGAAAGGGAGCAAACTAGGTGATTAATAGACATAAGGCTATAAGGCTAGTTTAGGAGCTAAACCTAAGATTTTGGCAAGATTTTTGGGTTAATAGGTACTACTCTCACATGCCTTCACATGGCCGGTTGTTTTGGGGGTTTTGGGGAGGGAAATAGGGAGAGGTAGCTCACTAGGTAGGTCTTTAGAGTGTGGTTATGGGTAAAGAAAGGTACCATTGGCACTATTCCCTCTAACCTCCCACATGGCCGGTTATTTTTGGCATTTGGGCTGTTATTTGGCAGCCCACTATTCAATACAATATTGTGATCTCGACGTTGAATTTTCGGTATTTTTCGGTTCGAGTTTCGCTCAAAATTTATTAAAAGCAGCGATTGGAAAAAAACAAACATTTTTCATTAGGGTTTTCTTGAGTGTTCCTCACCTTTAAAGGACTCATTGATATTTATTAAACAAATCCGGATTACGGATGTGAGTTCGAAAAGTATCGATAGATTTTCGGGTTGAAAAACCGTTCACGATTGGAGAAAAATTAAGAAAACCACATAGAATTTAAATCAATCAATAAAATAAATCAAACTTAGAAAATCAAATATAGAACTCTAGGTTTTGGTTTTGGGTTATTACATCCTACACCCCTTAAGAGAAATTTCGTCCCGAAATTTACTTACCTATTTTGAAGACGTCGCGGGTTCTTAGCTAAGTACTCATCCTCTCTCTCTCTCTCTCTCTCTCTCTCTCTCTCTCTCTCTCTCTTAGGAGCTCCATCCTTTCCGTGTTTGCTTCACCGTACTAGTACTATTGGCAAATTCTTAACTCCTCGAGACGTGAACCTTCCCTTCTAAGATTGTTGCACACATTTCCTCGTAAATCAACCCTTAAATTTATCTCTAAACTTCCAAAGAACTCGACTGTGTCTTAGGTTGCTTAAGTACTTTCTCTACTAAACCCTGGATGTTCATTGCATTCCCAAATGGAACATTTACGTCCAACGTTTCGTTTAAACTTTTCAATCTGAGGTTTTCCTTAATCCTTAGATATGAGTGTGAGGCTCCAACATCAAGTAATATATGAGCACGTAAACCAAGTGCTAGCAACGTACTTGTCGGTTATTCGTTGGGAGTCGGATCCTCCATGTCATTTTCTACCGTTATGGCATTTATTTCAGTGCGTCTCCTTTGTCCTTGAACGGGAACGCCTCCCCTTGGCGGTCCAGTAAACGGTAGTCACCACTTGGAGGCCACTGGTAGATGATAGTTATTCACAAACGGTGACGACCACACGATCCCATCTCTCTAGGGGTGGCCCTTTGGTTAGTTGAGGGCACTCGGAGACTCTGTGTCCCGGTTGGCGGCATCTGTAACATGTGTTGGTCCCTTTAAGGCATGGTCCTACATGCGATTTTTCACAACTAGGGCAGGGTAGTGGGGGTCTTGGCCCATGTTGAGTAACTAGGTTGTTTTCTTTTGTGGTCGGCTCGAGTTCTTAAAATTTGGAAACCAATTTTTGTTCGCAGACAAACAGGTGGGGTTTGCCTAAACTCCAGATCCTAGACCGATGGACACAATGAGTGCACGGTCGAAGACTTCACCATAGCTTGAGAGCTTTAATCCAGCTACGACACCTCCAATCTCTGGTCTTAGGCCTCTCTCAAATCTCCTTGCTTTCCTTTCGTCCATTTCCACTAGGTGTGGAGCATAACGGGATAATTTATTAAATTGTTTTTCATACTCGATCACCGAAAGGGTTCCTTGTTTAAGATTTACAAACTCTACCTCCTTACGATCTCGGAGAGCACAGGGAAAATATCTCCTCATAACAGCTTGTTTGAAATCTCCCCAAGTAAAAGCTCCTCTTTCACCGGTAGTCATAATACGCTCATGAGCTTCCCACCACCGAGCGGCATCCTCAGCCAATTGAAATTGGGCACACGAAACTTTTTGTGCTTGATCAATGTCATATGGCGGAAAATTCTTTCCAACTCAAATCCACTCCTCCGTCTCCATAGGTCCTTCATTACCCTTGATCGGGGTGGTCGCGGTTGTCGAAATTGCTCGGCAGTCGAGTTGACATGGGGGTGTTGGGGTGGTGCATGGGTAGGCGGTGGCGGCGGTGTTTGTTGCTGCATGAAAGTTTGTAGGGAATTGAAGAATTCTCGTGCTATCTCGGCTCCCGATGCGGCAGGTGGAGCTTGGCGCCCTACGTAACCCTCGACGGTTCTTGATTAGCACGGGTTTTCCTTCTAGGCGGCATCCTAGGGCGGGGTCTAAAGGAAATAAAATATTTTACATTATATACGTATGATTAAATTCAAAACAAGAGAATCTAATATTTAACAACACGGTATTAAGTCAATCATGCATGGGAGCACGCGGTAAACGGAACATCTTGTCCGGACAGCACGGTTGTTGAGCTCGACGATACATGTTAGAGAGGTAATAACACATATTGTAAATATTAAGATAAAAATATAACGGTCACAAAACTACGTGAGACTAACATACATATATAATTGACATGAGAAAGACGAGTTCTCAAAGTTTGAATGGAGAGTCAAAGAGGCTCCAACGAAAATTTAAAGATGCGAGGCTTTAAAACAAAATAATTTAACTAAAATAGACATTACATATATATGGCAAAGTCAACTACACGAGTGATACGAGGCTGCTATAAAAAGATTTGGCTTGCTAAACGAAAGGGGTTACGGAGGTCTAAGGCCAAAAACAGGAAGAAGAAAATAGTAGTAGTGTATAAAGGGCAAAAACGAAAGTGCTCGCACAAAATCAAATATATAAGTAAATACACAAGTAGTCAAGTAGATTTCACACACATGCGCACAAAATCTATTAAGGCATGCATAATTCATTTTCTTGGAAATATATTTTCTTTGTTGTTTATTCTCATGTTTTCTTTCATGTTTGTTTTCGGTTCTAACTTGTAACGGTTTTGTTATTCAACGAATAAGACATTACGCACCTTGAGGCTTGTTTCCGGTTTGCTTGCAATAGACAACCTCCCACAAGTAACATTTAGTCGTGGCTTTTATAAAATTTGTTTGTTTTCTAAGTGAAATTTTAAAATAAAAGGAAAAATAAATCATTTGGTCCGAAGTTTTGAACATAAGCTCGATACCACCTGTAACGCCCGGAATTCGTAAAGTCGACCTTTGAGGTCCTGACGTCCTAAACCCGAGTCATCACTTAGTGAACCATAAAATCGAGCCAAAAAAATTATTTTTAGAAGGCAAAGCTATTCATTTGAGTTGCAGCGGAAGATTTCACAAACACTTATTTAAGACGCGTTTGAACCATATTCATAACTAAATGAAGAGATTAATCGTTTGACAAAAGTCACCCGGTGAGTCTAAGGTTCAACTCTCGGGAAAATCGTAGTGACGAGTCTTTAACAAAAATACAAATTTTCATAAAGATATAAAGCGACCCATTTAGATAAAAGGAGAGTGGAAGCGGGTCGTCTATTGCAGCTCCCGGCCTCAATCTCGTGACACTGAAAATATTAGTTATAGGGCGTGAGATAAAATCTCGATGGATGACACATGTCTGTTGTTATACTGATTGTGAGGAAATCCCAAAATAGTTGAATGTTTTATCCTTTATTCTCATCTTTCGTTATTTACTTCCTTGTTATGGCGTTGTGTTCATTTGTATTAGGTAATCTTCCGTTATAAAATTTTCATCCTTTAACTTCCGTCTGATTAAGAGATTCATCTTTCTTTACAACAGCTTAGTACATAAATATAGCACATATGAGATGGCACATGATAGTTTCCTATCACATCCGATCTCCGTAATCACATTGTGGAATGGCACGTTTACACGTCCGAGACCCGTAATCATCACTACAACATAACTTAGATTATGTAACTCCCTAAATTGTTACCTATGGTGCATAAAGTGTTACTTAATAAGTGTTACCTAGTAAGTGTTACCTAATAAGTGTTACCTAATAAGTGTTACCTAATAAGTGTTACAACATGGTGTTACATAAAGTCATTTATGTTGTATTGCATATTGCGGGATGGCACGCTTACACGTCCGAGACCCGTAATCATATGGGAGGGCACATGATAGTTTCCTATCACATCCGGACCCGTAATCTTTCATCAATGGGAGGGCACATGATAGTTTCCTATCACATCCGGACCCCGTAAACTTTCATCAATGGGAGGGCACATGATAGTTTCCTATCACATCCGGACCCCGTAAACTTTCATCAATGAGAGGGCACATGATAGTTTCCTATCACATCCGGACCCCGTAAACTTTCATCAATGGGAGGGCACATGATAGTTTCCTATCACATCCGGACCCCGTAAACTTTCATCACATCATATAGGGCTTGCCCTCTTTTCATAAAATAATATATAAAAGTAAAATATAGCTCATCATTTAACGATCACACATTTAAGTTATACATTCACACGCTTTTGGTATTTGCATCTTTCGAGGAATCTGTTTATATTTGATTCGGGAAAAGCGACAACGATCCATATAACATTAACTAGCTATACGGATAGAGTTACCCACCTAGAAACTTTTAAGAGAAAGTTTAACTTCTTGTGATTGATTAGGCCTCTCGTGCGAAATCTCGAGTCTCGGTTCCGACCGTACTCTACCTAGCACAATCCGTATGTTTAGTTCGACAAACCTTTTGTCCATTAGAAACTTAGGTTCTCGATCTTATTGTGTCTCTCTAAGTCTAGACTTTGGTATTTAGAGGTACTTGTTTCGTTAACCGATCTTATGGATTCAAACCTTTTGGTTTAACGGTATTTCTAGTGTCTTTGTCGGTTCAAGGTTCGGGATTTGGGTTAGTTGGTTTTATTCTATTATAAGAAACCAAATACCACATTCATGGAGTATCACATAAATCGTACATCACATAAGGCATGCTTAGTTTTCTAAAAGTTAAGTAGACTATTGCTCCTAATACTCTACCATTGAAGAAAGTGACACGTAAACATGCATAAATAGAACAAGATACTTAGACCCGTTGGAAAATTATGAAATTTAAGTATGTTGTACATCTTTCAGTGTAGAACAAAGTTTATTAAGGGTTCGAGTTCATTCGAGTTACGGAACTATAGCAGATTTTAAAATAAGGACTCTAAATTTCTGTCTCGGCAAAACAGTTGACCTTAAACTTATAAAATCCATAACTCTTTGTAGAAGTATCCGGAAATTATGAAATTAAAACATGTGATGCATTACTCAAATATGAACAACTTTCATTCAGGGACCCAAGCTATTTGACGTCACGGATTCCGCCCAGAAAATTTGTGAACATTCAATCCATCGTTTGGCTTGGTTCTTGGAAATTCATAACTTATTGGATACTCGTTTAAAAATCACCAAATTTTAGAATATTGTTATAAACAGGTTGTAGGACATCCATGAATTTTTCCATAATTTATTACTTAAGCAAAACTGGAAAATAAATTCGTGCAACACAGAATAGCCCTATGCGTCGAACATTGACCAGGTACTCAGAAACGAATTTTATCTAATAAAGTACTAAACGAAAAATTATGATTTTTGACTATGATTTACAACACATCAAGGGGAACATCCCAGATTTTTCCTAGAATTTTATAACTATCAGAAAGGGGAGAAATAACAGAAACGAGTCGCTGCTCCCAGATTATGCACATTTACGTCACACATATTTCCACGATTTTATTCTCCTTACACATTGACCAGAAAATTATGAAATTTAAACATGTTGTTCTAGACTTCAAATAATTCATCTAGGAATTTTTTCCATGATTTTTAAACGGGTGGAAAGGGTCCAAATGAATTTTACAAAACGGGTCAGCAGCTAGGGCATATACTTCGGCAGTTTCATACTTCAAGTATAACTTCACCATTTTGACTCCAAACACCATAATTCCAACTCAAGCACTCCATATAGGATCATATTATGTAAGAAGGGGTTCTTAGGAGTTCCTATCATGCTTCTACTAATTGTTTAAAGCTCTTAAAACAAAACATAAGCTTAGAGGCTAACCTTTGTAGTTTCCTCCTAAGGACTTCTTGCTTGCTACTTGTTCTTTCCTTCTTTGTTGGTGTAGGAAATGAAGAAGGGAAAGAGGGGTATTTATAGGGGAAAAGAGAGGGGAGGGGGCCGGTCAAGTGCGGTGGGGAAAGGGAGCAAACTAGGTGATTAATAGACATAAGGCTATAAGGCTAGTTTAGGAGCTAAACCTAAGATTTTGGCAAGATTTTTGGGTTAATAGGTACTACTCTCACATGCCTTCACATGGCCGGTTGTTTTGGGGGTTTTGGGGAGGGAAATAGGGAAAGGTAGCACACTAGGTAGGTCTTTAGAGTGTGGTTATGGGTAAAGAAAGGTACCATTGGCACTATTCCCCCTCTAACCTCCCACATGGCCGGTTATTTTTGGCATTTGGGCTGTTATTTGGCAGCCCACTATTCAATACAGATTGTGATCTCGACGTTGAATTTTCGGTATTTTTCGGTTCGAGTTTCGGCTCAGAAAATTTATTAAAACGCAGCGATTGGAAAACAAACATTTTTCATTAGGGTTTTCTTGAGTGTTCCTCACCTTTAAAGGACTCATTGATATTTATTAAACAAATCCGGATTACGGATGTGAGTTCGAAAAGTATCGATAGATTTTCGGGTTAAAAACCGTTCGAGTTGGAGAAAAATTAAGAAAACCACATAGAATTTAAATCAATCAATAAAATAAATCAAACTTAGAAAATCAAATATAGAACTCTAGGTTTTGGTTTTGGGTTATTACACTTTTTGACTTGGCTTTTACAACCTTCTTCCTTGGTGCGGGTGGTGCACTGGAATGTCCTCGTCTCCCTCTGAATCTAAGGGACCAAAAACCTTCTCATCCTTAACGAGCAATCCCTTCTCATACGTGAACTTTTTGAATCCAACATCCCGATTCGGGTTGTCTCGCTTCCTAATTTTTTTCTCCAGGATAATGGTTATCCTGGTCATCATACTTGTCATGGTGTTCAACGTCCACCTCGGCATTGTCTTAGAGATTGGTATCTTTATAAATCTCTTCCTCTCCTCAACCAATCTAGAAAATAATAGCCTAGCCCAGTTGACCTCAACTCCGTCCAAAATAGCCCTAAGACAACAGAGTCTTGAGTCTGGTCAATCCATCATGGCTCTGCTTTGCTCCCCAAAATACACTTAGTTAAAATCAGCATCAATAAGCGATATTTACTTTTCAACATCGGTCTTTTCAAATTCGTAGTTGTATTCTCGTACGACCTTCTCGCCATTAACTTGAAACTCTCCACATAATCGTCACTTTTGTATGTGAAAGGGTTTGTACCTTCTATACTCAACCCAAAATCTCCCCCAAATCATCCACAGATACCACTACCTTCTTCTTCTTTCCATTTGAGCGAACTCTGGATTCAAGTGAGTTGGTCCTCGTTTTTGCTCGAGTTAGAAACTCCACGGCTAGATCATCGAGAGTTTTGTTTCTTGAAGGTTTCATCGAGCGAAGCTGCTTCAAACTTCTCGATTCTAAGAGTTGCGAGAATCTCTCGTGATTCGGGATATGTAGTTGTATCCCAATCTACGTACATCTCTGATTTTGTCCTTTCTCGATGTTCTTCAAGTCATACTCAAATTTCATCTTAGGTTTCTTTGAATCCGCCATTGATGAAGGTTTACGGTTTGGGGTGGAAAAGAAATTTTGATAGTAAGAGAAATATGAACAGGTTTTATGTGCGTAAGTAATAATAATGCACACGAACTCCTATTTATATGGAAAGAGATTTGATTAAAATATTATAAAACTCATAATTGGTGATAAAGTGTAATTTTATATTTTTGTGCCATCATAAATATAATTATGACAATTAATTTTGAAAAGTGTAGAGAATAGAATAATAGACTTATTAAATATGTCGCGCGTGAAGCTGTTGACGGTTCATATTTGAAGTATAATAGGAAAGGCAAGAAGCTTGTTGTGTCAAAGAGGAAGTATAATAGGAAAGGTAAGAAACTCTGCTGGAGCAGAGGCTGAATAAGATTATATTCTTCCCCACAACAATGATGGTTATGTTGATGATTGTTGTCCTCCCGAGAGGATTGAGGAATGGAAAGCAAGAAAGAGAGATTTCATTTGCTCGTACTATGTATGCAAAAGTAACGGCATTGAGGCCACAAAGCAAATGAAACAGTCCTTGCTTGGATGGAAGAAAGGCACAGTGATCTTTGGGAAGAGATTCTGAAAGCTTCGTTGAGTTCAACCTAAACCTTCATGCGCCTGAGAATTTGAAAAGATCCCTACTCCACCACAAAGCAGATGGAAAGTTTGATCACCGAGTGTTTGCAAGACACTCAAAATCTGCTTGGCCGAGGTCAACCCACCCATTGGAATAGATAACGAGAGAACTCTATGATAGAGTGTACGAGTGGTTGAATGTTCCAACAGGTATCGAAGGTATGACTGAGGAAATCTTGAAGGTTCTTGGTTGGGTAGTCTGTGAAGTCGGTTTTAATCTCTTACGGGCATATCTTTGTTCTCTTCTTTTGCTCTTTTTGATTTCACTTATGTAATTTGTAATGATCTTTCGATATCAATAGAAGTGAATGTTTTGCTCTAAAACAACTTCTCGTTGTCAAATGTTTTCTTTTTGAGATCTATTTAAAGGTCTCTTCTTATCTTCTTTTCGCATTTTCTTAGTTTGCGTGCGTTCTCAAGAAGGTTTTAACATCATCAAAAAGGGGGAATTTGTTAGGACTAGAATATGTATGTTTTGATGATGTTCCTAAAACCTAAGTGTAATAGGACCAGTGAGCACATTAGTCACCGATGATCAAGATATGGTTGATGTCTTAGTATAGTTAATCCTACTAGGTTTAACCTAAAGATCCATATTGGTTGAGAATCAAGGCTTGATCGAAGACTTGAAGATCAAAAAGGATTGCATTCAAGAAAATCTAGAAGGGTTTCGTGAAGATCAAGAAGAGATAATAAGTTATCTGCAAAAGGAAGTTGTCAAGAAAGGTTAAAGTGAAGTCGGCAAGGTTGGAATCCTTGCTACGGCAAGCTTGTGAAAGCTGCTGAAGCAAGATGTGTAAGGTTGCTAGAGTTGACATTGAGAGATTTATCGTGATTGATGAAAGTCGGAAGAATAAATCGTAGATACTCATAATCAATCTAGAGAAGATTGGATTCTCAATCAGTATCAATCAAGAGATAATTAATTGATATCGCACAATAAATTATCTAAGGACAACAAATCATCCAACGGTCACTTACCATTTCTTGAAGACCTGATTGACAAATTAGCCTAACACCTAGTCAAATTCAGGATCATATAAATTGAAGTGAAGGATTTTAATTGAAGATACGCGCGAGAAACATTAAGAAATCCATTCACTCATTGCAAGAATACGCATAATTATTCATACCAGTAAATCGATCCAATACGCTGATATTTAGAGAGATCTATTTTTGGTCAAGGAATTGTAAATCACCTTCCAGTTTCTGTAAGAGAGAAGGTTGATTATTAAATTGATCTTAGGATCACACTATTTAACAAGGGCGTAAACTTGTAAATCTTCCCGTGGTCAAATCCTCGGGAGATTGGAGGAGACAAGACCAGTTTGGTGGATAGTAAGGCCCTGTAAAATGAGGGAGAGTGGACGTAGGATTGTTATATCCGAACCACTATAAAAATCTCTCGTGTCTTTACAAGCTTTACTGCATTCATACTTATATCTGCTCATTCATCATTGTTTTAATAAACCCGCACCGAAATTGCTAAGTATCTTTCAAGAAGGTTTTTTTCATTAAAAGGGTTTTTCAAATACACATGAGATTAGCTTCCGCACCATCGAGAAGACTTCGAGTTCCCGAAGTCCGCCGATCTCACATAGCACACTCGAGTACCTTCTTTGTAGAAGACTTCAAAGTCTTCTAATCTTACACTCAAATTTCACGAAAAGTTGTAAAAAGTTTTGAGTGAGAGAAAGTCTATTCACCCTTCCCCTTCTAGACTTTCTACCTCCCTGCATATCTCGTCCGGGACCAACAAGTGGTATCGAGTTGTGGTTTAATCGACCACCGGCTTTGGTTACCAATCGTCTTTGAGGAAAGATCACAGATCACTGAACAGATCATTTTGAAAAATTATTTTCATAAAATTCATTGCATATCTGTTTTATTTACTAATAATGAGTTCTCATAAGAGCAAGAAAGCTTGAAAGCTACCAGAGTTCTCTATTGAAGACTATGACTACTGGAAATTCCGCATGGAAAATCATCTCGGTGCAATTCATGATAGGATGCTTGAAACTCTTGAAGATGGTCCAATAAAATTCTATTGGGAACCGGTAAGTTACTGGAAGCGGTGGAGCGAAACATCTACTCGGCGGAAGGAGTGGAGCAGAAACATCTACTCGGCGTAAGGTTGAAAAGAAAAGGAGTGACTTGTCAAATGATGAAAGGAAACTATTTAATCTTAACCAAGTTGCTCGGCGAGATCATAGAAACTCGACGGAGAACTTATAGAGAAAGTCAAGACATGTAAGACGCCAAACAAATGTGGGAAACCACCGCACTTATGTGTGAAGGATCGAGCAAATTAAAGAAAATAAGTTGCAGTCTATTCTACATTCGTTTGACACATTCAAGATGAAGCCCGATGAGACAATAGATCAGTTGGATCTAAGGTGACAAATATAATCAACAAGGCAAGTTCTTTGGGTAAATCTTACACTAAGAAGGAGATCAACAACAAAATATTGAGGTCTCTAACTAGCAAATGGAGAGTTAAGATTACGGTGTTCAAAGATACAAAAGAACTTAGCAAAATAAGTCATCATGAGCTATTCTCACACATGAATGCTCATGAATATGATCTGAAATAAGAAGAAGATGAGGATGAAGGAAATTCAAATTCCATGGAAAAAGAAGTTGCTTTCAAAGTCACTCTGAATCACTCGCCTAAAGAACCTGTTGGAGAGGATTTGAGCTTGAAAGAACAAATGACACTGCTGACTAGAAAGTTTGATAAAATGAATTCAAAATTTGGGAAATACGTAAAACGTTAGAAGAACACAAAAAGCTGGTTTTAGATCCGAAAACAAATCTTCATGGAGTTCATATAAGAGATCGAGAAGATTCCAAAGATAGTAGAAGATTTAAAACTCCAGAGAAGAAGAAGAGAAGAAAGTCCAAGAAGAAGAGACTTCTCTCCTAAAAGGGACTCTAGCCCAAGAAGATCTTCAAGAAGTGATGCTTGCTATACTGTCATAAAGCTGGACACTTCAAATATGACTCCTGCATTAACCCCTAGAGTAAGAGAAGAAAAGAGATTAATGAGAAACCGGAAGTTTCTTGACAAGCGTGCTCTAGTGGCTGAAGAGGAAGATACTCTCTCAAGTGATTCAACATCATCTTGATTTCTCTTCGTATAATGATTTGTTTCTTATGGCCAACGAAGATGAGGTATTTTCGATTCTTGTTCTTCATCTCGCTTCTCGTGTCTCTCTAGCGAGAAGAGTTTGACCATAACTTTGTTGATAAGTTAATGGGAGATCTCGAAAGCTGTTATAAACGCTTACAACCGTGTGGAAAAGGAAAATGTTAGCTTAAAGGAAAAAATTGATCTACTTACACAAGAATCTATTAGCAAGTCATCCTGAACATTAGCAGACTTTAGTCGATAGCTTGAAGAGTTAAACACTCTTAAACCGAAGTATACTTGAACAGGGTTAATTAGTAGAAAGGTTACTTGCCGAGAATCTTGAGAAGACCGATCGATTGAAAATCCTACAAGCAAAGTTTGATGAGCTTTTCCATCAGCATGAGCGTATAAAAACAAGTGAAGAACGTTTAATTTTGAGGTTGGATCAACCGAACAAAGCTTCTCATGTTGTTCGAACAATAGTTGATTCGTCTCAAATGCCTAACGTAAAGAAGGGACTTGGTTTTACTATTGCCCAATCCTCAGGGGTTCAAACAAGTGTACCTAAGAAGAGTACACATGTTAAGGGTAATGTTTTGGTAGGAGAGGGTATCATACCTAAACCTACCGATAAGGGTAAAAAGGTTGTCGACCCAACAAATCAGTTGAATGGGAAGAAGAGTAGTTATACTCAACAACCTAAACAACTCGACGAGGTATCAAAAGAAGGGGGAATCCCAACTTAAGAAACCTCGTAAAGGTCGAAAAGTAGACATCATCCGAAACCATTTACGTGGAGACAGTCTCGGTGAAGACTACACAACCTAAGCAAACTTCAAAGCTTGCTAAACGGTCTACTAAGTCTTCTATGCCTGTGAGATATGAATCTTTTGATGGCTCAAGTAGAACTTATCCTTATCATCAAAACCCTCGAACCATTGCACAACGACCGATCACTCCATCTAGAGGACCTTAGAAGGGTCGAAGTCTTCTCGGAAGGAAAACAGTGACACCCATAGACATACATTCAAGAAGGCACCAAAACATGAAGTTGTCTATGTTGATATGTATGGGAGAAGGATAAGATCTTCTCGGATTTGATAAGAAGAATCTATTCCTATGGATTCCTAAAGAATGTGCTAACTCTCAAGGACCCAAATCTAAAGGGTACCTAAAGCTCAACTAATCGTGCAGACGCCGTGGGGCATGGAAAAGGAGTTGCCGGAACTACCTTTATGCAGTACATCAACGGTGGGTGTTCAAGCATATGACTGGAGACAAGCAACTCTTGAGCTCAATAAAATCACAAAATGGCCCACGGGTAGTATTCGGAGACAATAACTTTGGTATTACCAAAGGTGTTGGATCTCTATACATTGAGATGTACGTGTTGATGAAGTCTTCTATGTGGAAGGATTAAAGCATAACTTGCTCTCGGTTTCACAATTTTGCAACAAGGGATACTCAGTTAAGTTTTCTAGTTCTTTGTGCGTTGTTTTAAGTCGTTTAAACGATTAGGTGCTCTTAACTCGGCCCGAGAAAGGGCAATGTTTATGTTGCGAGAATTTGAAGTGTTCAAGCAATACATGCCTTGTAGCAAAATGTACTTGAAGCTAGCTGGTTATGGCACAAGAGATTGAGTCATATAAATTTCAAAACACTAAACAAGATTGCGAGAAAGTCTCTTGTAGAGGGTTTGCCAAATGAGATTTTCTCAAAAGATCAGATTTGTGATTCATGTCAAAAAGGAAAGCAAACTAAAGCTTCATTCAAGGAAATTCTTGTACCAACATCAAGTAGGGTTCTACAATTACTTCATATGGACTTATTTGGACCTCGTATCTCCTTTGAGCTTCGGTGGCGAGAAAATACACTCTAGTGGTGGTAGATGACTACTCAAGATTCACATGGGTAATATTCATGTTCAAAAAGAACGAAACCATCACAAAATTGCCGAATTACTAAAGAGATTACAAAATGAGAAGGAGAAAACGTCGTAAAGATCAAGTGATAAAGGAACAGAATTTCTAAACTCTCACATAGCAACTTATAGTAAAGAAGCTGGGATTTAGCATGAAACGTCTGCAGCTCGCACTCCACAAAGAAATGGCGTAGGCCGAAAGGAGAAATAGGACACTCAAGGAAGTCAGCCGAACAATGCTAGCAGACTATAATGTTCCTCGAGGTTTTGGGCGTAAGCTATCAATACAGCCTACTATACTCGTAATCGAAGCTTGTTGACCAAAGACCATGGAAAGACACCTTACGATTTATGGGTAGGTAGAATTCCTCGTGTTTCTTTCTTTCATGTTTTTGTTGTAGGTGTTTCATTCATGACAATGGCAAGTCCAAGTTAAAAACCTTTAATGCCAAGGTTGCCGATGGAATATTCTTAGGATATTCTAGCACAAGCAAGGCTTATCGAGTTTTTAATAGGAAAACCCTTGTTATGGAAGAAACACCCCATGTGGTTTTTAATGAATCTACCGCCGAGTCAAAGGACAAAGGACAAGAAGAATCACCGGCGTAAGGATTTGGGAAACTAGAATTCAAGGATAAGAGAAAATATGTCAAGGTTCATCTACCCATTTTAGACTCGGATTCTCAAGATGATCGGTAAACTTCAAAGTCAACGAGAAAAAGAAAAGGTTGTTCTAGAAAGGAGTGAAGACTCAAGCAAAACAAAATCAAGAAACCCCAAAGATTCTTGATGTCGCACCCAAAACACCAGATGTGAATTTATCAAATCAAAGGAAAACGACACTAGATGATGTTCCAACGATACCTCCGTAAGAGTTAAACGCTTCTAAGAGAAGGAATTGGATGACAGATCATTCCAGCTTATTTAATCTTAGGTAACCCTCAAGATGGAGTCAAAACAAGAAGAAAAATAAACCTAGACGGTTTTATTCGGTTACTATGTTTATTTGCAAGAACCTAAGAATATAGAAGAAGCTTTGATGGACACAACCTGGATAGAAGTTATGCAAGATGAACCGAATCAATTCACATGACAAGATGTTTGGGTACTCGTTGTGAGACCAAAACATCAAAAGGTGATTGGAACTAAGTGGATTTTCAAGAACAAGAAGAATGAGAAAGATGAAGTCACTAGAAATAAAGCAAGGCTCGTCGCGCAAGGTTACTCACAATCGAAGGAATTGACTATGACGAGACGTTTGCGCCAAGAGCGACTAGAAGTTATAAGATTATTTCTTGCATATGCAACATATATGAAATTCAAAGTGTATCAAATGGACATAAATTCTGCGTTTCTAAATGGCGTTCTTCTTGAAGAAGTATACGTTGAACAACCCCCGTGTTTTGTACAAGGAAATCAAGTTTACCGCTTAAAGAAAGCACTATATGGACTAAAGCAAGCTCCCGAAGCTTGGTATGACACACTATCGCAGCTTTCTACTTGATCATGGATTCAGTAAAGGAAAGATAGATCGAACCTCATTCGAAATTGAAGAAGATCAAGAAATTCTACCGGTGCAGATTTATGTGGACGACATAATCTTCTCGATCTCCAAATAAGAAAATTTGTGAAAAATTTAGTGAATTGATGCAACGTAAGTTTGAGATGTCTATGATGGGAGAGATGAATTATTTCTTAGGTCTTCAAGTCAAGCAAACCTCTAAAGGAATATTCATAAATCAAGCTAAGTATACCAAAAATATGCTAGAAAAGTTTGGTATGTTAACAAGCAAGGATGCAAAAATCCCTATGGTAACAAACTACAAGATGGATCCAGATGAGGATGGTGAAAGTATTGATCAGACCATTGATTGGAGTAGTTTTTGGGTAAGTGTTATTAAGACCAATCAACAAAATATCGAACCCAAGGGAAAAAGTATGCACATGAGGCCCTAGAAATACGAAGTTCTTAGTGACTAGAGTTGCAACAATGGTTTTGGAATAAAAACAACAAAACACTTGCAAAAATACAAAATAACAACAAGCGAACAAATGATCGAACACTTAGGATGCGATAACATAAACAACAATAAATGGTGGGATAGAGGTGCTAGGATTAACATCCATCAATGAATCATCAATCAACAAGCTAAAATTGAATCAAATTGCAAATCAACTAAGATAGAAAGCATAAATCATCATGTGAGTATTCTTAGTCCTTCCCATTTCTCAATGTAGAAGTCCCCAAATTCATACAATCATGCAAAATTGAAACTCGATCAACACCGAATCACGTTAGCTCAACTCTCGCCTATTGCTAGGGTGATCAACCATTAATCAAAAGAGACAATTTCACATGAAGCACAATGAAAATCACAATTAGGAAACAACTAATGTGAGTATCCTTAGTGCAACTAATCTCTCGATTCCGAAGCACCCAATCCACACATTCATACACAATTATAACCCGATTAATCCCGGATCACGTTAGCGCAACTCGTTTATAGCTAGGGTGATCAAACACTAATCTAAAGAGATAATATGCATGAAGCACAATTGAGAATCACAATTAGTAAGCAATATACTCAATTGATCTCCAATCATCAACAATCATAGCATCATCAATCAATTCATCATCAATTTCAATTAACCCAAGCACAAGAGAGTTAGCCCATGGTGAAATCCATGGGAAGAAGATAGAATTGAACAAACAATAAGCAATTCACAACAATTAAGAAATTAAAGAGACAAAAGAGGAAAAACATCACCAATTGATCTTCAATCAACAAAAATAGGAATGCTTGAGTCTTCAACACCAATCTCCAAATGAATTACAAGGTTGAATTGAATGAACACAAGGATCTAAAGCTAATCTATTGCTAATCTACCAACGTCAATTGAAATCTAAGTCTAATTCTACCTTCTACTCTACCTAAAATGGAAATTGGCTTAGGGCATGAGAAATCGCCCCAAAACCGCTACTAATCTGCTATTATTCAAAGGTGTTCCCCAAATGCTCTGCCTCGGCCTTTAAATAGGCGAATTTACGAAAAACTTCCCCTCGGAGTCGAGGGTCAGCCTCGACTCGAGGCTCATGCAAAATTCTCCTCCCTCGACTCGAGGGTCATGCGTCGAGTCGAGGCTACTGCCTTTTTCCAAATTTAGTCCTTTTACGCATAGCCCTCGACTCGAGGCTCATGGTCCTCGACCGCAGCTCGAGTCCAGTGGCACTTTTCTCGCGCGGGGCTTCGGCCCGACCCCCGTTTTCATCCCGTATGATCGTCTCTTCATTCTAAGCCTAATGGTACTCTCAGAGTGGCAAAATTCTACCGAATTACCCGCAAAATGGACGAAAAACATCAAAATCTCACAAATAGTAGTTTTTAAGCAAAAGAGTGATACTTTTCACATTTAGGCACAAAAACTAACACTTTAGCTCACTTTTTGCACTAAAATAGGCCCTAAAAACATGCATCAATTCACTCCAATCATACCCCCAAACTTGAATTGTTGCTCGTCCTCGAGCAACGTAGAAACTAAGAACAAAGGAGTGAATTGATTGCAATTATGTCACACGGCACTATAGATAAAATAAAAGACAATCAAACTCATCAATGAACATAAGTATCAATGTAACTATCCACTAGCAAACGAGATGAATCATGCTCAAATAAATGCTCAATCAAACACTTAACACATTGCTCCTTCCATGGAGTGTTTCACTCTTCACTCAAGTGTATAAAGGTATAAAGCACTCAATCATCGAATTCACAAATAAGTACACCATATGCTTGCCAAAAGACTTAATCTCAATCCAAATCACTTGTGATCAATCAAGAATCAAAGAGGTCTTTCTTCTAGGTTGTAATGTAGGCTCTTTGGAAAGGTGGGATAAATTTGGATAAGAGTGACTAAGTAGTAGAGACTTGAATGTAAGCTAATCAATACAAATGCACAATCTCTTCTCTTTTCATCAAGCACACTCTTCTTTTTTGAACTTCAATAATCAATCCACCATTCACTTGAGCTTTATCTTTTTAAGCTCACAAATTGAAATTTTCTTTTCTTTTCATGTTCACTTTTTTTTTCTTCACAATTCAATTTTTCACAACCTTACTCTTCTTTTATCCTTCATTCATCACTTAGCTCATCATCTTCCCACTCTTAGCAATCAAATCACCATCATTAGCCAATATTCAAGCTCAACTAAATATAGGACAAGAAAGGCTCATAAAAATAGGCTAAAATGGGTTCAATTTCACTTGGCTTGCCAAAGAATAAGGATCATAAGGCTCAACATGGCTTACTAAGGAAATCAAATGTATTTGGTGGGAAATTTTTGGCAAAGTGACTAAACATATCAAACATGGCCTCTTATCACTTTCAAGTCATCACACAAAGATCAATATCAACAAGTCTAGTGGCAAGTTCTAGCATACAAATCATGAATGATGCACTCACAAAGAAATTGTATCAACCGTATAAGATGTACGATTATTAAGGCACAAAAGCTCACGGGCTTCAATTGAGCAATGAATTAAATCACATTCATCTTTGCATC
This sequence comes from Paraleonurus japonicus, assembly GCA_030762865.1. Classification (NCBI taxonomy): domain Eukaryota; kingdom Viridiplantae; phylum Streptophyta; class Magnoliopsida; order Lamiales; family Lamiaceae; genus Paraleonurus; species Paraleonurus japonicus. Next base: position 32,935,682 of record CM061053.1, on the reverse strand, counting down.
ATAAATCAAGAATGTTAGCTTCAAGTTATATATCAACTCATGATCAAGTCAAAATCAATAAGTCTTGCAAATCAACACAAGTGCTCATGTACATAAATCCAAGCATACTCACTACATCAATAATGATACTCAAAGATATATCAATAAATCCACAATTAAGCTCAAATCAAAGAATAAGGAATCAAAAGAATAATGAATCCAAAGAAATCATCAAGGCATAATCATCACTAGACAATAGGCTCAAATATAATCAAGAGAATCATAGCATCAATAAATTCATCAAACCATCAAAATCCAAGTCATCACATCATCAAGATAAGCAAGAGTACAATCACCACCAAGAGTACAAATCATCAAGAAGATAGGAATCTAAAAACTAAGGAGAGGGAATGAGGAATAGGGGATAACCCCTAATAGTCGGACGGCGGCGGTGGAGGAGGATAGCTCGGCCCGAAGTTCCACGAGCTCATCTCGTAGGAGGGCATACATGTCATTTTGAGTCTTCGTGAGACTCTTCCCGCATCCTCCTAGTCTCTTCATTGAATCTGCGAGAATCCTCAATCATACGGTACATCTCATCCCGCGAGTCGGGCTCTCAATATGCATCCTCGACTATCCGCCCACATCTGCTCGGTCAATACCCACGGCCTCCGAGACGAACTCCCCGCCTCATACTCTCTACTCCTCATCTCGTCCGCCCGGTACATGTTGATCTCCGGTGGTAATCCTCATCCATCTGTACTCGGCGGCTCCTCCCGCTCTGGCTCCTCCTTATCCTCGTCCTCCTCATCGTCATCTCCTATCTCCACCTCTGCTCCCTCTGCAGCCTCCCTCACCCTGATCATCATCCGATCCCGACCGCCTGGCCCCCATCATCATCATCATCGTCATCTCGGAGAACGTCCCCATGCTCTCTCGTATAGGCATCTATCGCCTCGGTGCGGCACCGTGACCACATCCGAAGATTGATGGTCACAAAGGCCTGAGCACCGAAAAGCTGTTAGGAAAAGAAATTTGTATTTAGTTTTGATGTGTTAAAAGTGTAAAATAGGATGACCAGTGGGCATCTTGTATAGACAATGGAGTATTTCTTTGTAAATAAAACTAAGTATAGAAGATCGACAAGGTCAAGATATCGACGAGGAAGATTTCCAGATGTAAGAGAATATCGCACAAGGTCAAGATATCGACGAGGACAAAGACAGATTGTTGAAGAGCAAGACAAAGCGTCTAGACAGAAAAAGAAGATGGAGACGAGTGAAGTAAACATCGAGATGAAGAGGTGTTAGAAAAATATTATGCAAAGTTAAAGAAGCAGTTTCAACAACTCGGGAAGGAGTTACGTAATTGATTATATTGTTATAATCGATCAAAGAAGTTACAACCGCCAAGAGGAGGTCTCTATAAATAGGAATAGAAATCAATTTATAATTAACTTTGACACTTTGCACTCTTCATTATACTTTGTATACGCAAGCAACAAAGAATCATACACATTCAAGAACGTGTTATACGTTTTCGATTCTTAGTGTTTATAGAACACTTTTTCATTAGATCTTCAAGCCATAGATATTCGGAAGTTAGGAAGAATCGTTGTAAGGTGAAGATTCATCATTGTAAGTAAGATAGCAAGAAAGAAGAAAGAAAGTAAGTGAAGGCCCTTCTTCAAGTTCGAAGAAGGAGAGTGGACGTAGGATCGTTTGATCCGAACCACTATAAATCTGGTGTTATTTCTTCTTACCGCTATTACTTGTTTTTATTAATTGTTTCTTGATTACAAATTTGTTATCCTGACAAAGCTTTAGATCCTATTAGAATTGAGTATAAACAAGAATTTGTTTCATGTAAATCTGTTTTGGAGTTGATAGATCATCTAAACTTGTAAAAGTTTTTGATAATCTATTCATCCCCCTTCTAGATTATCACTAGAGGGTATCTTGTTTTTGCGTTTAAACTCGTTCTAAAGGGACCCAATAAGTGGTATCGGAGCAGTGTTAAGGCATTACGATAGAGATTTGTGGTCTTGAAATATCCCAGTTTTTATTGAAATCGATTTCTATCACCGAGTCACTAACATTTCGATAAGTTGTTTTTTAGCATCTTGAATTACAATGTCTTCACAAAAGTAAGAAATCCAGAGTTTACCGATTTTTCTATTGAAGAATATGATTACTTGGAAGTTCAGAATGGAGAATCATTTAAAGGCCATTCATGACCGTATGGAAGAGGTTCTTGAGGAAGGTCCGATAAAATTCTACCATGGAGTTGTTAGTACTGGAGCTGAATCTTCTACTACAAGAAGTCAACAAGAAAAGAAAAGTGCTGATTTGACAAACGATGAAAGGAAGATTCACAATTTGGATCGGGTAGCAAGGACAGAAATTATAGAGACATTGAGCAAAGACTGGATAGAAAAGGTAAAGAGATGTAAAAGCGCTAAGGATATGTGGAAGACTCTTGCAAATGTTTGTGAAGGGTCGAGCAGTTAAAGAAAACAAGTTGCAATCAGTTTTACATGCATTTGATACATTCAAGATGAAAGATGGAGAAAGCGTGGATCAATTGGATGTAAGATTGACCAATTTGGTGAACAAAGTCACGATTTGGGTAAAACCTATTCGAGAAAGAAATTAATAATAAGGTACTCGAGATCATTAAGCAAAGATGGAGAGAAAAAGCAAATATCCTCAAAGCTACACGTAACATGTCATCTATTTCACATCATACTCTATTTTCTCATCCGAAAGCCTTGGAATATGATATACAAATTGAAGATGAAGAAGATGAGGCAGTAGTCATCTACTTCTCGGAAAGATCTGTGGCATTTCTTCATCAAGAAGATTGACAAGATTTCTAAAGCATCGATTTGTCAAGAAAAGAGGAAATGACTTTATTGATCGACGATATGAGAGACTCAAGATGAAGTATAAAAGGAATAAGAGAGATAGGTTTAATCGTCAAAATTATAAATCGAGACAAGGAAGAGAAGTATTCAGACAATGACAAAAAGAAGGATCCAATGAAAAGATTCAAATCACCAATCGACGAGGTGAAAATAGTCCAAAGTCGTAAAGAGGAGATATCTCGTTATACCCGCAATAAACCCTGGTCATTTTAGCTATGATTGTCCTCAACTCACTCCTAGAGAGAGAGAAGAAAAGAGGAAGAAACGGATAGGAGGTATGCAGATCAACGAGCTCTTTTGGCCGAAAAGGATGAAACACATGAGACATCATCATCCTCATCCTCATCTAGTTTCTGTCGACAATGACATTTGCCTAATGGCTAAGGAGGTAAACTACTACTCATCCTCGCACAATGATAATGATAACTTGTCTCGAATCGATTCATGTCTTATTAACAAACTTCTAAAAGATCTAAAGACAGCTTTATCTCGCTTATAAACAGATAGAGACTGAAAATTTAAGTTTAAAGGATCAAATTCTTAGTCTAACAGAGAAACATCGACAGGGGACAAGGAAGAATCTAGATTGTACATTCAAGGGGGAATGTCAATCAAAGACTTCTACTAGTTCCTCATCCGAGAAAATCAATGAGTTGGAAAAAGAATTGAGTTCTTTAAAAGCTAAATTTTCAAATATCAATATGGAGAATGAGAATTTTAAAAGGACTAACAGAGATTTAAATCTCAAGTTAGGACATCTTAATAACTCTCGGTCTACAATTGATAACATCTTTAGTACTTCTCGAAGCCTAGTGATAAGATCGATTGGGTTTTGATAGGAACACGAAAAATGATCCTATCAAACCAAGAGTTTTTGTCAAAGCCACTAAGACTATGGAAAAGACAGAACTTAGTCCAAAGAAATCAAAGGAGCAAATCACCCCATCCGATATTTCAAAAGAGAAAGTACAGATGAGGAGAAATGTTTCAAAAAGAAATCTAAAGACTAAATCAAAGTCATTTCCAAAGTATAATGGTTTTGATGGAAGAAGCAAGTCGTATCCATTCTTTCCAAGATATAAGACAATCACTAGAGATCAATTAAATAAAATTGATCTAGATAGTCTAATATTAGTGGATAGATTTGGTTGCAAAATTCAATCATTGGTTCAAAAACTTGGATGTTTTTATTTGGATACCTAAGTATCAACTTGACGAAAAAGGACCCAATACACAAAGGGTACCTAAGAATTAATTTGTGATTGCAGTAAGAATAAGGAGATAGTTGAACAAGAAGATGTTCTTGAAGTCATTTGGTATATAGACAGTGGATGTTCTAAGCATATGACTTATGAGAAAAGACTTCTTTCTAACTATCGACAATAGATGGACCTCGAGTAATGTTTGGTGACAACAATTTTGGTCTAACCAAAGGAGTTGGAACTTTGATGATTGGAGATATCCAGGTTAATGAAGTATATTTTGTGGAAGGTTTGAAACATAATTTATCTGTCTGTATCACAATTTTGTGACAAAGGATATTGTGTAAAATTCACTCATGAGGCATGTTTTATTTTGGATGGATTAAATGAAAATATTTTACTTACTGAGTCGAGACAAGGTAATATATATATTGCAAATTTCAAGAGTTGCTCTAAGGATACTTGTCTTATTGCTAAGAGTTCGAGAAGATTTAAGTTGGCTATGGCATAAACGTCTTAGTCATTTAAATTTCAAAACTCTTAACAAAATAGCAAGAAAATCTTTAGTCAAAGGACTTCCAGATAAAATATTTTCGAAAAATCATGTTTGTGATGCTTGTCAAAAAGGAAAACAGACCAAAACTTCTTTCAAAACAATAAATGGTCCTTTTTCAAAGGATTCTCGAACTTTTGCACATGGATCTTTTGGTCCAATTACACCTCTAAGTTTTAGTGGAAGAAAGTATACTTTAGTGATTGTAGATGATTTTTCTAGATTCACTTGGGTTATTTTCTTGTACAAAAAGAATGAAATCAGAATAAAAATTCCGAATTCCTCAAAAGAATTCAAAATGAAAAAGGACTAAATATTGTCAAGATTAGAAGTGATAAAGGTCGAAGTTTCAATTCGTTTGTTACTAACTATTGTACCGAGAATGGTATAGCACATGAAACATCGTCTAAGAACACCCCAAAGAAATGGAGTGGTAGAAAGGAGAAACAGAACCTTGAAAGAAGCTGCAAGGACTATGTTATCTCGAGTATGACACTCCACACAGTTTTGGGCGAAGCAATTAATACCGCATGTTTTGTTCAAAATAGGTGTTTAATTGTGAAAGATAAATGCAAAACTCCTTATGAAATATGGAAAGGCAGAATACCAAAAATTTCATACTTTCATATATTTGGTTGTAAGTGTTTTATTCATAATAATGGAAAATCAAAGTTAAGAACCTTTGATGCTAAGATTGCAGAAGGGATATTCTTAGGATACTCATCCGTATCTAAAGCATATAGAGTTTTTAACAAGATTACATTATGTGTGGAAGAAACACCACATGTTGTTTTTGATGAAATTTCTAAGTCCTGAAAGTACATGATGTCACCAAGATAGTCAAGATCTTAACATTAAACATCAAGAAATCACCAAGTTCTATTTACCGCAGAGTCGAATCAGATGAGGAAGACACACGAGACGAAATAAAGATAAGGAAGCCGAGAGTTCTTCCATGTCATCCGATCGCACGACTACACTACCGAGATGGACTAGAAGATATTCCTGAAGTGGGTGTATGTGCACGTTTTCAAGCTAAGCCTAAGAAGAGTCATCTTGAAGCCGCAAAGAAGATTCTAAAATATTTGAAAGGTACAATCTATGTAGGACTGTGGTATTCAAATGACGATAACTTTGAGTTGTCGTGGATACTCGCATTCAGATTTTGGTGGGTGTAAGATAGATAGGAAATCTACATCCGGAACTTGCCAATTTCTCGGGAAGTAAGCCGATTTCATGGTTGTCTAAGAAACAAACCTCTCGTAGCTACTTCTACTATCAAGCCGAGTACATGGCGGTGGAAGTTGTTGTTCCACAGCTTATCTGGATCGATCAACAGCTAAGGGACTATAACATTATCACCAAAGATGTACCAATCTTTTGTGATAGTAATAGTGCCATAGCTATTACCCAACCCAGTCTTACATACTGTATGCAAACATGTTGACATTCGTCATCATTTTATTCGAGATCATGTGGAGAAAGGCAATATCGTACTAGAAAAATTCTTACCGATTTTCAAAAAGCGGTACATATTGACAAAGCCTCTTGCGAGAAACAAGGTTTAAGGAACTTTCAGTCGAATTAGGATTATTAGATGGTTCCTTAATCATCTCTTGATCAAATCTTCTTGAATTAACCTTGTTTTCCTTATCTTAGTATAGTATGTCTAGAAAGAATTATCGCACAAGATTGTGTCAAAGGACAATCGTGTAGCTGATATCATTGATCTCCTTTTATAGGAATCAAGAATCAAGGATTAGTCATATTGACCATATCCGACTTGATAATTACTTATTCCGACATAAGTAAATCGAGATAAGGATGTAATAGTCAACTTTCTTCTTCTGAGAATCGATGACTATTGAACCTTATCCGACTTACTCGTTACTAACAAATTTTCTAAGTGTCTCGTGATTTCAAGAAGAACAAAGTTGACAAGATTCGAAATACAAGTCAAGGTCAATTTGTTCAAAGGATACAAGGAACAGACGAATACTATCAAATCGCATAAGGAGAAAAATCAGAAGTTTTCTTACATACTTTTAATTATGAATATTGGGTTCATATAATTAATATATGAATTTAATATCATAATTCACTCTATCATTCATTAAAAATGAAGTTACTCAAAGAAATAAAAATATTTTGTTTTACAAAATTAAAAGAATGAGGGTTTAAATTTTGTTTTCTAAAAATAATAATATTTTATTATATCTCTCCAATTAATCGAAAAGTAATTTCTTAAATTAGTAATCGTGTCGGGGAGAAGTTACTATGGACCCGAAATCTTATCAAATTCAATTTTGAAATACACCGAGTATACTTCACGCGCCGTAAGTGGAGGCGGTTTCGAAATATGAACCGTCTCAACCTCACGCGCGACATATTAAATATTATTCGTACACTTTTCAAAATAAATGCCATAATTGCATTAATGGCGATTCGAAAGGCTATATTTACACTTTTACAGCAATTATTATTCTAATAATTGTTTATTATTATATTTTCCATATAAATAGACATTCGTGTGCATTATTTGCATTTATGCACACAACTATTCCTTCTTCTCTTAAAACTTCTTTTCCCTCCTAAAATCTTCAAACACTCATCAATGGCGGACACGAAAGAGCAGAATCAAATATGAATATGATCTCACATCTATCGAGAACGTACAAAATCCGAAATGTACGTGGAATGGGACATTTCCACCGATCCAGAAACCAGAGAAATTCTTCAACTTCTACAAAACAGAGGTTTGAAGAAATATTGCTCAATGAAACCATCAAAACCCAAAACCCTTGATGATCTTGCCGCCGAATTCTTAACCACAAAGAAAATCAACAGATAATCGACTAGAAACTCGAATTCGGACTCTTGAAAAGTCTAGAAAAATTCATGTTTCAATTTCGATATCGGCGAGATTTTGGCTTAACCACCACCGGAGGCAACCCATTTTTGTACAAGGTCAAGAGTATTTGGAGAGTTACAAAATGATGGCAAGGAAATCCTTAAGAATAACACCGCAAACCTGAAGAAGGGAATGTTACAGAGAAAATACAGACTTCGATGCTCATTTTAACCAAGTGCATATTGGGAGAACAAAGCAGAGTCACGATGGATTGACTAAGCCAAGGATATGTCATGTCGAGGGCCATCATAGATGGAGCTGATATTAATTGGGCTCGAGACAGGTACTCTCGTCGATGGAGGAAAGAAAGAAGTTCGTCAAAACAGAGGTGTCGCCAGAGCCGATAAGATGGTCGCCGACCAAGATAACAAGTATGATGGCAAGAATCACCATCATACTTGAACACAAGATTGGGACGAACAAGCTTGGATCGCGTGACGGGGTGAAAAAGTTCACAAAATGTAGGGTTTGCTTGTCAAGGATGAGAAACCTTTCGGTCCAACAGACTCGAAGGAGACACCCCACCTCCAATACAGACAAAGAAGGCTTCTAAGGCCAAAGGAAAGAAGAAAGTAGAAAGCTGTGCTAGCCGATGAATCCTCATCCGAGGAGGAGGATATTGCACTGAGGAAGAGGAAGAAAGGACAGCTTCCCAAGGGGGAAGTGTCGCTGAAAAGACCGAGACAGAAACGGTGGAAGTCTCATCCCGAGATGAACCAGTAACAAGCAGAACAAACCCAACCCTCTACATCATCTTCTTCCTCATCCAAGGCAAGACTCCCCCACATCATCCCAACTTGGCGATGATGAAGGCATAAGGCCGCCGCTTCCGAGCCTCTAAAACGACTCCACTCCCATAAGTCCAACACCCACCCAAACCTCATATGATCCATTCTCCTTCCTACCCACAACCTCATCTCGAACCAAATCTTTTCTTAAACTTACCAAATCCATCCGGAGATATGGGACCCACCGAGACCTCACTCCGAATTCTTGGGAAAAGTTTCTTCTCGCACAAGAGTCTACTCTCAAAGATGAGCCTGAGCCGTTGAAAGAGCTTATCGATGTCTATCTGTTAAGAAGACTCGTGCTTGGATCTTTTGAGGAGACAGCTATTCCGATAGCCGAGGCAGAGGAAACAATTTAGCCATCCTGGGAAAAGGAGGTGCTCAAGAAAGCAAAACTAAAGTCATTCCAAGATATACTCACCGAAAATAATTTTGTTGATTACATCCCGCAACGAGTATATCTTGGAGATGAGATTCCCGAGGAGGTGAAAACAATGAGAAGGAGGAAGAGCAGAGGAAAGAAGAAGTTGGTATGGAGGAGGAAAGGGTGGAGGAAGTGATAGGTGGAGTCACTGATGAGCCACCGGGATGGATACAAATGAGGAGGCACAAACAGAGCAGACCGTTGAGGTGCAAACGGAACCTCAAGTTGAAGAAATAAATCTTTCTCGGTAAACAGACCTTGCCCTCCACATCTCGTGTTCCGTATCCGGTGGACGCATTGAAAGCCGAAATTCAAAACCTAAAGACTCGCCCGTCTAAATGCTTTCCAACTAGTTCCAAATGTCATCTCATCATCAATCAAGGAGAATGTAGAAGCTGCAATTCACGAGAAGACCAAGATTGATCTACACTTCTCCGGATTAAGACATGAGGAACAGATGGCTAGTTAAGACGACAGCTGCTAAGGAGATGAACTCTCGTGATGAATGGGTAAAACAAGACGCTCGTTTCGCCTATATTGAAATCAAAGATTCAGGTTGAGGAGCAAGTAAAAGAAGCATGGAAAGCCAAGGAGGCATCATTTCATCAAGTCCTTAAAATGCAGCTTGCTCTGGAGAAAGATAGGCAGACGACGAGCATTAAGCGGCTCATGGATGATGAGTTTAGACGAGCCGAGGTCGGACAAAAGAAGAGATATGACCAGCTTGATCATAAGACGGGGCATGTACGAGAGGAGCTTGTAAGTCAAATTGAACAAGTAGCCACTATCTCGCAATACCCGATTTGCCGATGCTAAAAAGGGGGAAGATAGTGTGCTCAAGAAAAGAGTAGACGAGCAAGAAGATAAGATCATGGCTTTGAGCATGAAAATTGAAGAATTATCTCAAGAATTGCTAAAAGCAGAAGAGAAGAAATCGAGGAGAAGACAGAGAAAGTCGTAAGGAAGACAAGATCTCGAACCCACAAAAGAAGCCCTCGTGCAAGAACTCGCTCAAATTACATCTCCTTCGGATCATCTAGAAATGTACCAAGTTCCAAAGAAATCACAAGCCGAGATAGATGCGTAAGAAAAGATCGAAAAAGAAAAAGAGATGAGAAGGAGAAGTATAAGAGAAGGGAGGCTAAGAGGAGAAGAGAGCAGGAGAAGGCAAAGCAGGAAAATATTATGATCGATCTCTTAGAAGATGGGTTCGTAAGATAACATGATGAGCAAGGGAAGAAGTCCTTAGGCCATATCATAGAAGCGAAGTAGTTCCCAAAGAAGTGTTATTAATGGCAGATCGTGCAAGGTGGAGGCCATTCGAAGTGGACTGGATTTTCCAGTTTCATGCCTCCGCAAAGTGATCAAGTGGGGACTCGATGAAGACGAAGCTTTCCATAATCGGGCCGGAAGAGAAGGACCCCGTGATGTATCAATATCTTGTCAACCTTGCAAATGAAGAATTCAACTCGTATGTAGTCGCACTAGCCTTATTCTCGATGGAACCTCCTCTAACAGTGATGGTCATCCTGGACCTTGAGAAGATTAAGCACCGATAATCAAAGCGAAGCCACAATGATCTTGCAGAGGGAGGTGAAACTATTTCACTTAAGAAGCGGGTCTTTGATCGCTCAATGTTCCGTAAGAAAATAGGTGGTATGACTAGTCTTCTACTTCTCTCATCTTATCTGCTTCTTTGTGACTTGCATGATTACCGATGTGAACCGTGAATAAATTTGTTTTTGAACTACTCTCAATTCTTGTTGTTTCTCTTAAAAACTAATCTGATTAACCTCTTGATTTCTCAAATATATTGTTTCATTTTCTAACTCTTAAATATCCGATTATGTAATTAAATTGTTCTCGATTATCCGATTCATGATTTTCTCGATCATCTTAATAGCACTAATTGTTCTAGTTATCTCGATTATGTGATTTAATTGCTTATTTTACATTTTTAAGATTACTAACATTTCTTTTCTTGAGCCGAAGTTTTAACATCATCAAAAAGGGGGAAATTGTTAGGAAAAGAAATTTGTATTTAGTTTTGATGTGTTAAAAGTGTAAAATAGGATGACCACCGGGCATCTTGTATAGACATCTGGAGTATTTCTTTGTAAATAAAACTAAGTATAGAAGATCGACAAGGTCAAGATATCGACGAGGAAGATTTCCAGATGTAAGAGAATATCGACAAGGTCAAGATATCGACGAGGACAAAGACAGATTGTTGAAGAGCAAGACAAACGTCTAGACGAGAAAAAGAAGATGGAGACGAGTGAAGTAAACATCGATGAAGAGGTGTTAGAAAAATATTATGCAAAGATAAAGAAGCAGTTTCAACAACTCAGAAGGAGTTACGTAATTCAGATTATATTGTTATAACTCGATCAAAGAAGTTACAATCGCCAAGAGGAGGTCTCTATAAATAGGAATAGAAATCAATTTAGAATTAACTTTGACACTTTGCACTCTTCATTATACTTTGTATACGCAAGCAACAAAGAATCATACACATTCAAGAACGTGTTATACGTTTTTCAGTTCTTAGTGTTTATAGAACACTTTTTCATTAGATCTTCAAGCCATAGATATTCGTGGTTAGGAAGATTCGTTGTAAGGTCAAGATTCATCATTGTAAGTAAGATAGCAAGAAAGAAGAAAGAAAGTAAGTGAAGGCCCTTCTTCAAGTTCGAAGAAGGAGAGTGGACGTAGGATCGTTTGATCCGAACCACTATAAATCCGTGTTATTTCTTCTTACCGCTTATTACTTGTTTTTATTAATTGTTTCTTGATTACAAATTTGTTATCCGACAAAGCTTTAGATCCTATTAGAATTGAGTATAAACAAGAATTTGTTTCATTGTAAATCTGTTTTTGGAGTTGATAGATCATCTAAACTTGTAAAAGTTTTTGATAATCTATTCATCCCCCTTCTAGATTATCACTAGAGGGTATCTTGTTTTTGCGTTTAAACTCGCTCTAAAGGGACCCAACAAAACCGTAGTCAACCACTTATTAGGAAGAGGGAATCGACCACCATGGTGTCGCCTGAGACACCACGCCCTACCGATGCGGTCAAGCATCCTCATACGCCGCATGGTATCAAGGGTAAGATCGGGACCCTCCACCGCGCTAAGGTTGTGCGTGGGGATACCGAGATGCTCGGCTATCAAAGTAATCATGCCTCCAAAGTTAACCTTCTTGAACTTCGTGCTCGTGGCTCTCTCAAATAGATAACAGAGGTACGCGGCAAAGATTGAATCTAACTCCATGCAAAAAGCACCAAATGACGTACAACTCCTCGGAAACCCACGGCTCCTCCTCCGATCTCGCGAATATAGTGCTCGCGAGGATCTTCTCCAAGTATCGGACTACCGGTCCGAATGTGCGTGCTCTTTGACTTCCCTAACAAAATCAGCCGATTCGAGCCCCGTAATCAAATCCTTCTCCAAAATTTTTAGCATTGTACTCTTTCCTTATGTTCAACAGCTGATCGGTTAGGTGCTCCAATAATCTCATTGACCTCGCCCAAAGTCAACGAATACTCGTGTCCCATGAGCTCAAAAGTAATACTCCTCGGGAATTTGGCCGCCCCGGCCTTATCAACTTTGACTGCAAAGGAACTCCAAGGTAAGTCCAATATATGTCCTAGGCCTCATCGCCAAGAAGCCCCCTATCCCAACTTGCTCAAACAAAAAGGAATATCCTCCTCGATCCCCATGGATATCATGCAATCGTGATCAACGAGTCGGGTCTTAACCACTCGTTATAGAGCTCGGAGTAGAGATCAATATTGTCCGCCATTGAAGATCATCCCACCGTATTCTCGAGCTCTGGGCATCCCGTGGTGCAAATCGGATGGCATCTTCTCTCTCGCGGATCTCCGCCTCGAGAGGTTGTTTCCGGCTGCCCTCTAAACATTGTTCCCGCAAAACATTCCCAAGAGCAAAAATCAATTTCCAAGAATACAATACGAGCTCAAATGGTATCATCTAACCATGAACGAGTCAATCAAGCAAATAATATCTCCAATAAACCATAACCCCTAGTGTCTAGTCACTAATCCTCAACAAGGGTCAATGAGTCAATCAAGCAAATACAATCCAATAGAAGTGCTCAAAAATCTGCAAACATGTATATACTTACTAGAAAGGCCCCACAATTAATTTACACCAAATAAGCTCATCAAAAATCATGCAAATTAGCTCGACTAAATTCAAAAAAATCAAGTGCCATCTAGCAAGTATTCGACAATTAAGCATCAATCAATTCATACACTTCTATCATAACAATAACTCAATCTTGACCAAATGATCCCAACAATTACACTAGGAATTTCCAATCATGCCAAAATCCAATTCAAAGCCAAAATTAATCCTAAGTCAAAATATCACAAACATGTAGGCAACTCATCTCAATTATTCTTAGGCATCCTTCTAAACATAATCAAACAACCCAAATGATCTCAACAAGACTCCAAATTCATCACAATAATAATGCTCATAAGGTGCTCGAATAAATGCCCAAATGAAATTCAAATTCAATAATAATTCTTGCAAAATCCAAACACCCATTCAATCAATCAACCAAAATAACGAATTTAAGAGTCAAGAGAGTGGAAATTACGTACCTTGTTCGATAAATTATGCCTAGAAAGATGCAATTGGAATCCCATACTCTTTTCGCACAAAAGCCCCAAATTGGTTTTACAAACACTCAAAATCAATCTTGATGCAATGGTTGATGAGTGATTATGAAAATAGGATGAAATGAACGGTGGAAATGAGCAATAGGCCGGAAATAAGGTGGGAGGATGAAAACTGGAACTGCCACGCTCAAACCCTCGAGTCGGGGTTCTATTTCGAACCTGCGTATTTATAAAGACACCATCCTCGAGTCGAGGGTCAGGCCTCGATTCGAGGGATCTGAAATTTTTAAAGCCTCGACTCGAGGTCTCACGCACGACTCGAGGTATGCAATAAAATGACCCCTCAACTCGAGGTACCACCCTCGACTCGATGATCATGCAAAACCGGAATTTTGGCTAAGTGTGACTCCTTCGACCCGAGGCTGTGCAATCTCGACCACAGGTCGAGTCCAGTGGAACTTTTACGATTCCCGGCCCGACCCGACCCTCGAAACTCCTGAAAATGACCTCTATGCCCCTAACCAACCCAAATATGCAAGAAATTAACGTTTTGGTCCCTCGATTTAAGCCCGGTCGCTCATTCGATCGAGGAGACCGGGTTCTCTTCCTTTTTGCTCATTTCACCAACTTTTAAGCTCTCCTTTCCTTCTCGATTCCTTGATTCCTTTGCAATTTCGATCCTTTTTCAATCCAAGTAGTGAGTATACCTACACACGGCAAAACAATTCATCAAATAATCGTCACTAAGAGATGCATTTCTATTCTAAATGTCTCACACCCGCAAACTTGAATGAAGACATGCATTCAAGTTTGGCTCAAAATACATGCAACTCATAATGATATCAACAATTAAGCTCAACACTATCATCTATTCCCAAAGCTAAGAGCATAATTTCCTAGAACTAGCAATTAAGTAGCAAGCCAAATCTCCCAAAAATCAAACAAAAACACTAATCTACCAAAAGAACACAAGAAAAGAAATAAAAAGGATGGGTTGCCTCCCATCAAGCGCTATTTTTATTGTCCTTTGCCGGACTTATTTGTTCACATCCAACATCCTTCATCGGAATGGCCAAGGGTAGCGATCCTCCTTCCCGTTGTATCTCGATCTTTGTACTTCAAGGTCTAGGAGGTTCACCGAATAGATAGGACAACCACCTATAAATATGCAAAGTGTCCATGGTTGTCCCCTTTCTCTCTTGCCATCCTTCTCAATTCTTCCTTCCTTTCAAGGATGCCCAAGCGTTTCTTCAACTCTTCCCTATAGTCAAAATTCACAAGAGGCAAAATTAAATCATTAGAAGCATCAATTTCAATTAAATCACAAATTGAAGAGTTAGAGGGTATAGAAATGCTCATTTCAATCTTCAATGCCTCCTTAGGTGCTTCTAGATTTTCTTTCTCATTATAGCTCATGTCCATTAATGGACACTCCTCTTCCTCATTGTTTGACAAGGAAATTCTTCCTTTCATCCTCATTGCTTGGACCCTTTTCTACATCTTCTTCTCTTGTATTTTCTTCCTCCCCTTCTTCTTCTTGACGCTCCATGATGGTCATGTTTTTTACTTGGCGTAGGAAATCTTTGAGTTGACTTTTGATAAACATGAAATGCACTCCGGTGATCTCCATATTCCCCGCTATCCATGAATTGACCTTTTCTTTGGTCTCATACATTTCTTCATACAAGGGAAGCATTTGATCACATCTAGCATCATCTTCCTCAAATTTTTCCAACAAAAATTCAAGCATCTCTTGCAATATGGCTCTCATATCATGGAGTCCCCATTCTTCAAATTGAGGGGAAGATTGTGGCAATGAATGATCAAACTCATGGCTTCTCCTATCATCATAGTAATCACCTCCCGATGCTCCTTGCAATTCGTATCCACAACATGGATCGAATGTTTGATCATAAGGCTCATAGTATGGTAACATCTCTTGAGGTTGGGGAGAAATTTCTTCATATCTCCAATCTTCATAATTGGATGGAACTTTTTGCAATTGAGAATTATCTTCATAGTTCCTCCAATCGTTGTAGCTCAATCCATCAAAGTGTGGAGAATACACTCTACCATCTTAATAATACTCTTGATTCCACATGTATGAGTTGTATCCTTCCATCTAGACAAGATATCAAAGTATCAAATTCAAACAAAAATAACAAAACAAACACAAACACAAAGGCAACAGGTAGTCACTTCAAACAATCCCTAGGTCTCACTTAAGGCGCAAAAACTAATTCCCGGCAACGGCGCCATTTGATTGGAGTAGTTTTTCGGGTAAGTGTTATTAAGACCAATCAATAAAATATCGAACCCAAGGGAAAAAGTATGCACATGAGGCCCTAGAAATACGAAGTTCTTAGTGACTAGAGTTGCAACAATGGTTTGGAATAAAAACAATAAAACACTTGCAAAAATACAAAATAACAACAAGCGAACAAATGATCGAACACTTAGGATGCGATAACAAAAACTACAATAAATGGTGGGATAGAGGTGCTAGGATTAACATGTTGGAACCACCGATCGCCGACTCTATGAAATTATCAGTTCGGGATCGCAGTCACATAAACGCAGCGGATAGAATTATACCTTTATTCACCGTAATAGGTGAAGACGAACCAGTTCTAAGGTCAGAATTGCGATCGAAGGATGAGCCTCGAACCTCACGGTCTTCTCGCCGTATTCCTATCCCTTTCCCTTGGACGCCGAGTGGTCGATGATCCTCCAAGGAATCGAATCCGCCTCTCTCGATCTCACATTTTTTCACACGCTCGGAGGCTCGATGTTAGGGTTTATTTATAGGCTACAACAGGACCCTAAGGAGGAATTAGGGTTGGGCCTCCCGATGGGCCTAAATATCCTGTGTTCAGTCCGAACACTTTACTTAAGCCCATCAATTATAACTCACCACTAAAGAGTTATAATTGAATTATCATTCTAATCCCATATTATAATATGGGCTCCTTTATTATGTGTATATTTATTTCCCCATGTTTAAGATATCGAATGTCCATAAATTAATTAAATTACTGACAACTTAATTAATTTATATCTAATTCCAAGAGTAGTACCACTCATCTTTATTATTATATCGGATTAAATCCACTGCGGGGTTTACATAATAATCTTTATGAGCTCCTCCAGGGGACATCATCATCCTAAATAATTAGGACACGATTCCTTCTATAATCAATAGCACACCATATAAACAATGCCGTCTCCCAATTCACCGAACCTATTGATTTAATAAATCTCACCCATTGGCAAATCAAAGAAACATACATTGAGTACACGTGCCCATTATTATATAGGGATTAAGAAGACGTACATCCATAACAACAGAGGTCTTGTTCTTTTATATAGTCGGTACAAATTGAACAACCTCATATGGTCCTACTCAATACATACAAAATGTACTAGTGTAACTTTATAGTCAAGATAGACTAATACCAAATTACACTACAAACCGTTCCAATGGTTTGTCCAAATCCATCTTGGTTGTGAGCTATTATTTATAATCTATAAGGAACTGATAGCATAATCTTCTCGTGTGACACCACACACCATGTTATCTACGGTATAGATTAACCGGACAAAATAATGATATATATAAGAATCATAAACAATAAGTATTTTGATCATACTGAATCTTATATTAAAAAGATGTTCATACTCAAAAAGATGTTCATACAAAAGCTAGGCTTATAGTATACATCCTAACATAACATCCATCAATGAATCATCAATCAACAAGCTACAATTGAATCAAATTGCAAATCAACTAAGATAGAAAGCATAAATCATCATGTGAGTATTCTTAGTCCTTCCCATTTCTCAATGTAGAAGTCCCCAAATTCATACAATCATGCAAAATTGAAACTCGATCAACGCCTAATCATGTTAGCTCAACTCTCGCCTATTGCTAGGGTGATCAACCATTAATCAAAAGACACAATTTCACATGAAGCGTAATGAAAATCACAATTAGGAAACAACTAATGTGAGTATCCTTAGTGCAACTAATCTCTCGATTCCGAAGCACCCAATCCACGCATTCATACACAATTATAACCCGATTAATCCCGAATCACGTTAGCGCAACTCTCGTCTATAGCTAGGGTGATCAAACACTAATCTAAAGAGATAATTATGCATGAAGCACAATTGAGAATCACAATTAGTAAGCAATCTACTCAATTGATCTCCAATCATCAACAATCATAGCATCATCAATCAATTCATCATCAATTTCAATTAACCCGAGCACAAGAGAGTTAGCCCATGGTGAAATCCATGGGAAGAAGATAGAATTGAACAAACAATAAGCAATTCACAACAATTAAGAAATTAAAGAGACAAAAGAGGAAAAACATCACCAATTGATCTTCAATCAACAAAAATAGGAATGCTTGAGTCTTCAACACCAATCTCCAAATGAATTACAAGGTTGAATTGAATGAACACAAGGATCTAAAGCTAATCTATGGCTAATCTACCAACATCAATTGAAATCTAAGTCTAATTCTACCTTCTACTCTACCTAAAATGGAAATTGGCTTGGGGTATGAGAAATCGCCCCAAAACCGCTACTAACTGCTATTATTCAAAGATGTTCCCCAAATGCTCTGCCTCGGCCTTTAAATAGGCGAATTTCTGAAAAACATCCCCCTCGAGTCGAGGGTCAGGCCTCGACTCGAGGCTAATGCAAAATTCTCCTCCCTCGACTCGAGGGTCATGCCTCGAGTCGAGGCCGCTGCCTTTTCCCAATTTAGTCCTTTTACGCATAGCCCTCGACTAGAGGCTCATGGTCCTCGACCGCAGCTCGAGTCCAGGGGCACTTTTTCAGCGCGGGGCTTCGGCCCGACCCCATTTTCGTCCCGTATGATCGTCTCTTCATTCTAAGCCTAATGGTCCTCTCGGAGTGGCAAAATTCCACCGAATTACCTGCAAAATGGAAGAAATACATCAAAATCTCACAAATAGTAGTTTTTAAGCAAAAGAGTGATACTTTTCACATTTAGGCACAAAAACTAACACTTTGCTCACTTTTTGCACTAAAATAGGCCCTAAAAACATGCATCAATTCACTCCAATCAACCATGTATAGAGGGTTAATAGGTTCCTTGCCGTACCTAACAACAAGCTGCACTGATATTTCTTTGGCGCTTGGAGTATGCGCTAGATTTCAAGCTAATCCAAAGAAAAGTCATTTGGATGCAGCAAAGAAGATTTTTAGTATCTTATGGGTACAACAAACTTTGGTCTCGGTACCTACCGATGATAACCTCGGAACTCGGTGGATATTCCGATTCAGATTATGGAGGTCAGTAGAATTGATAGAAAATCGACCACGGGTGCGTGTCAATTTCTTGGAAGTAAGTCGGTTTCTTAGAAGCAAACTTCGCTGGCAACTTCAACCACGTACAGCGAGTATATGGCTGCCGGGAGTTATTGCTCACAATTACTATGGATAAGTCAACAATTGCAAGACTATCACATTGTTACTAAAGAGATTCCTATCTTTTGTGATAGTAACAGTGCTATAGCCGTTACTCGTAATCCTGTACTTCACACAAGATGCAAGCATGTGGATATACGTCATCATTTTATTCGAGATCACGTGGAAAAGAAAAATATTAGAATGGAAAAAATTCATACTGATCGACAGAGAGCAGACATTCTCACAAAACCTTTGGCGAAGCAAGGTTTAGAGATCTATCGGTGGAATTAGGCTTCTGGATCCAGAAAGTTATGTTAAAACTTTCTTTGGAGAAGGTTACTAAGGATTTTGTAAAGCCTAAGAAACCTTTCAACTCTACCGAAAAGGGTACTAAGTGTAAAGCTTGCTAAAGAAAACCTTCAACCTTGCTAAAGAAGGGTTTCAAACCCCGTCTACAGCTTCTCGGTGGTATCGATTGATTACAATATCAACTCGACGATATGTTCTCTACTCTCTCTCTCTCTCTCTCTCTCTCTCTCTCTCTCTCTCTCTCTCTCAATTTCTTCATCTATTCTTTTGAAAATATTTTGATATAAAATATTCCCTGCTTTATGTAGTTAAAATAATTTTTGAATATTTTATTTCCTCTTTTATCCTCGCATTTGGAATTAATTTTGTTAAGCTGTCAAATCATATTTTTACTACCACAAATTTTGGCGCGATCTTTCCTTTAAAATATTATTTTCTAACCTATTACTCACAGAGCCGAAAATCTTTTCATTTGTTGGAAAATCCCTTTTTCGCGTCCAATGCCGAGGTCACACACTTTTCGGAATTCGAACCGTTTAATCCATAACCGCTCGATCTGATCATGCAATATGCCAATCAACGTTCAAATCTTATTTTGTAATTTAAAAATTAGCGGTTTCCTCCCTCTTTCTTATAAATTGATTTTCTCTCTCATTTCTTTCCCTTTCCTCTCATCTCTGTTCTTAGTTTCTCTGCATCTTTATCGATTTCTGTTTTAATCTTAATGGCTCCTAAACAATCTTCATCTTCGAAGAAGGTCATGGAAACACAAGACTCGGATCCCTTGGCCCTATCGGAGAAAGTGCGGAGTGAATTATCGGTGGATTTTCGATCAACGAGACAGCAAGAGGCAGTGGAAATTCTTAATCTCCTATACGATCGGGGTTTGTACTAGTATTGTTCGGCTCAATCTTCTGAACGACGAACTCTTGATGCCTACATCGTTCGATTTTGGTTCGCTACCGAGTTTGGAAGGTATGGCATCAAACCAATTGTGTTCGGTCAAAGTCTAACCATCAAACGGCAAGATATTCATCAACACTTGGGCTTATCTCTTCAAGGCATTGACCCGAGAATCGTATATGTCGGAAAACCATCTCAACGCTTTTCGTTCTCTAGCGAAAATCTCGTGTCGTCATCACGTGTCGATTTGAAGAAAGCATATCTCAAGTAGAAATATAGATTGTTGTTTGATATCATGGTGAAGGTTATTTTTGGTGAAAGACAGTATGGACTCGGTGAGTCAAAGACGTATATACGTGCTTTGAAGGCTATTGTTAATGGGGTGGAGTGTGATTAGGTTAGTAAGTTTTGGAGATTTTTCAGGAGAAAAATCGGTTCTTTCAGACCGAGGTTGACGGACATCCCGGTGTTAAGGTTTGGGCTGTGGAACAGTATGTTTCTATGTCCAATAAGATCACGATCTTGTTGGAGAAGATTCTCGCCGAATACAGTGTGGGACCCGAAGTGGACAAAATCCTACACTAAGGCAAAGTTCATGCTAAATAAGGATGAGGAGCTTAGTGGTCCTCCCGATTCGATGATGAAGAAGATCCGGCTGAAATTGAGGGGAACTCTGCTGTTGTGGTACCAATCGGAGAGGTTGCTCCTATAACAGATGTGGCTGATGTAGATGTGATTGAGGATGATGATGGGAAGGATGAGGTTATGAAGGATTCAAAAACTCTCCTAAGAGTGTTAGTTAAAAGCACCAGCAAGCTCCAAGGTTGCTAGCTCGGAGGAGAAGACTTTGAAGTCTTCGGGAAGCGAGGATCGTATTCCGATTTCTCAACCGCCGCAAAGGAAGGCCAAAAAGGTAACTGTGGTATCTCGGAAAGGTTCGGTGAGCGGTCGCACCAGAGGAGCACGATTGCCTCCTAAGGTGACTTCGGGTAAGAAGGATTCATCTCAGAGATGATGCCATGGAGATTGAAGATTCTCCATTAACAGAGGATGAAGAGATGATTTCTCCGAGTCTACGGTTGAGAAGGAACAGTGCAGATTCCTTTTCCCTCTCTCTCGAGATTCCTTCTAGCCCTCCAAAGTCTGCTGCACCAAATGAAGTCGGCGATGATGTCGCGGGCATGGGTGCCGCGTCGGAGCCTATCACCCTGTGTTGCCGAGGGTGAACACGATGGGGATGCGGTTACAACGGTCCGATGGAGTCTATGCAAATGGTGAATCTTGATGGGAGAATTCGCGGACCGTTTGAGAAATGTTTGATGTCCGAGGCTTCTACTTGGGTTGACAAAGAAGTTTCCTAAATTACGTGATTTTTGGAGGAACGTAGTCTCTTGATAGATATTCTGGTTTGGAAGAATGCAAGGATTGGGACTATTGATGATCTTATTCTTCTCGCAAATGAGATTGGTCATAATGAGTTCTCACTCTGGGAATTTGAGTTACAATCCAAAGTTGGAGTGGCCGGGGCATTTGACTTGTCAATGGATCATCGATTGCCTGCCTAGTTGCTCGATTGCTTTGGATGAACCGGAGCTCGCAGTAAGATGGTTCAGACCTCTCTTCACCATGTCTCGAAGATGTCGGGAAAGGTGTCTCTACTATTCCCTCTTCCCTTTCACGATTTTACATCTATACGTCCGCCAAATTTCATGCCCGTTGTTGTTCATGAGGATCTGTATAATTCTTATTCTCGCAAAGTTTCTTTGAGTTAACACAACCAGATATCGCCATGTTTTCTGTATTGGCTGCTAAGTATACTCCACTTGTTGAATCTATTGAGTCCTCCAAGTCCTACATCGAAGCTACTATTCGATGGCCCTCACTTTGATCCGTCAAACCGCCGCTAACATGTTTTACGAGCGGCGAGGAGACTATTATCGAAACTCTCTCGGCATGATGCTTAATAACATAAATGAGGTTAGGAAGCATATTGAGAGTGTGAAGGCCGAAGGAGAGAAAGCTGAAGCTAGCCTCAAAAAGGTGTTTGTTGAAAGGGAGTTGGTCGAGGACAAATTTCGGACAAAAATGGAAGATCACTTAACGAAACTCGGTAGCATGGATGCGCAGCTACGAGAAGGGATTGATCATAATGCAGCCATCCACTCTTCCCTGCTGGAGATGGGAAAACAACTTGCTATCGTGCAAGAGGCGAATGCCCAATCGATCGACATCAAGCTAAAGAATCGTTGCCGCCATTTAAGCACATGTTGGCTATTGACGAGAAGGGATATTCTTGCCAAGATGTTGGAGATGGAAGCTCGCTGGACCCCTCTTTTGAATGATGTTAAAAGGGGAAAGGGACAGTTGAGAACCGACATGGTTGCAAGATATGAGGCGAAGGATAAGGAGTTGAAGGAGGTGAAAGAAAGGCTTGAGGTCATGAGAATTTTTTTCTTTGGAGCGGAAAGAAAAGGCAGATTTGAAGCGGGCTCTCCGGAGTCATCTGGACATGTTTCTAGAATGGGCGAAGGCCAAAGTTCCCAACCTATGAAAAGGAGAAGGTTGGTTAAGCTGTCTGAAAAGGTTGAGAAAGGGAAGTTTGTCAAGAAGAGTTAGAAGCTTTTCATGAGGAAGCTTTTCTTTTGATCTAGAAACAAGAAGAATGGAAGAAAAAGATGGTCATAAGCTATTCAGACTTCTTGGAAAACAAGCAAAAGATGTGGATGTCCTGGACAACAAGAAGAAGAAGTTATTCATACCAAAGAAGGTCAAGTTGCAAAGCTCGCCGTGTCAAAGAGGAAGTATAATAGGAAAGGTAAGAAGCTCACTGGAGCAAAGGTGAAGAAGATTTTATTCTTCCCCACAACACCGATGGTTATGTTGATGATCGTTGTCCTCCCGAGAGGATCGAGGAATGGAAAACGGCAAAGAGAGATTTCATTTGCTCGTACTATGTATGCAAAAGTATCGGCATTGGGGCCACAGAAATGAAACATTCCTTGCTTGGTTGGAAGAAAGGCACACCGATCTTTGGGCGTAGATTCTCAAAGTTTCGCTGAGTTCAACCTAAACCTTCATGCGCCTGAATTTGAAAAAATCCCTACTCCACCACAGCAGATGGAAAGTTTGATCACCGAGTGTTCGCAGACACTCAAAATTTGCTTAGATAAGGTCAGCCCACCCATTGGAACAGATAACATAGAACTCTATGATAGAGTGTACGAGTGGCTGAATGTTCCAACAGGTATCGAAGGTATGACTGAGGAAGTACTGAAGGTTGCTGGTTGGGAAGTCAATGAAGTCGGTTTTAATCTCTTCTGGGCATATCTTTGTTCTCTTCTTTTGCTCTTTTTGATTTCACTTCGTAATTTGTAATGATCTTTCGGTATCAATAGAAGTGAATGTTTTGCTCTAAGACAACTTCTCGTTGTCAAATGTTTTCTTTATGAGATCTATTTAAAGGTCTCTTCTTATCTTCTTTTCGCATTTTCTTAGTTTGCGTGAAGTTCTCAAGAAGGTTTTAATATCATCGAAAAGGGGGAATTTTTGGACTAGAATATGTATATTTTGATGATGTTCCTAAAACCTAAGTGTAATAGGACCAGCTGAGCCTCGTTAGTCGCTTGATGATCAAAATAGGATTGATGTCTTAGTATAGTTAATACTGCTAGGTTTAACCTAAAGATCCATATTGGTTGAGAATCAAGGTCACTGATCGAAGACTTGAAGATCAAGAAGGATTGCATTCAAAAAAATCTAGAAGGGTTTCGTGAAGATCAAGAAGAGATAATAAGTTATCTCGCAAAAAGGAAGTTGTCAAGAAAGGTTAAAGTGAAGTCAAGAAGGTTGGAATCCTTGCTACAAAGAAACTTGTGAAATCACCAAGCAAGATGTGTAAGGTTGCTAGAGTTGACGTTGAGAGATTTATCGAGATTGATGAAAGTCGGAAGAATAAATCAGTGATACTCATAATCAATCAAGAGAAGATTGGATTCTCAATCAAATCAATCAAGAGATAATTGATTGATATCGCACAATCAATTATCCAAGGTCAACAAATCATCCAACGGTCACTTACCATTTCTTGAAGACTGATTGACAAATAAGTTTCCTAACGGCTAGCCAAATTCGTGGATCATATAAATTGAAGTGAAGGATTTTAATTGAAGATACGCGCAAGAAACATCAAGAAATCCATTCACTCATTGGAAGAATATGTATAATTATTCATACCGTAAATCGATCCAATACGCCGATATTTAGAGAGATCTATTTTTGTCAAGGAATTGTAAATCACCTTCCAGCCTCTGTAAGGGAGAAGGTTGATTATTAAATTGATCTTAGGATCACACTTTGTAACAAGGAGAGGAACTTGTAAAACTTCCCGTGGTCAAATCCTCGGGAGATTGGAGGAGACAAGACCAGTTTGGTGGATAGTAAGGCCCCCTGTAAAATCGGGGAGAGTGGACGTAGGATTGTTATATCCGAACCACTATAAAAATCTCTCGTGTCTTTACAAGCTTTCTGCATTAATACTTATATCTGCTCATTCATCATTATTTTAATAAACCTCGCATCAAATTGCTAAGTATCTTTCAAGAAGGTTTTCATTAAAAGGGTTTTTCAAATACACACGAGATTAGCTTCCGCACCATCAAGACTTCGAGTTCCCGAAGTCTGCCGATCTCACATAGCACACTCGAGTACCTTGCTGTAGAAGACTTCAAAGTCTTCTAATCTTACACTCACTCACGAAAAGTTGTAAAAAGTTTTGAGTGAGAGAAAGTCTATTCACCCCCTTCTAGACTTTCTACCTCCCCGCATATATCGTCCGGGACCAACAATTAACTTATTTTTCTTTACTTTTCAGATAATTAGAGAAATAAATTGAAACGTACCAATATTTTATTAGAAAACAAAATCGAACCCTTATCTTTTATTTTGAAAAATAATTTTAAAAGAAGCAACTAAGTGAATTCATTTTTGAATAACTAATGCAATTATAATATTAAATTCTCATTCGATTATGTGAACTAATATTCATAATTTCATATTTTAATAAGCAATCACAAATTAGAAAATACTTCCTGATATTTTCACCTTGTCCTGATTGATTTGTAACGTTATCTGCCTTATGATTATTCGTATAAGGAGCGCTTCACTTTGTCTTATGATGAAAGTGTTAGCCGATTTGACTTTTCCCGAAAACAAAGATATCAAACATCCCATTGGTAACCTTTTTGAGTAACTCAGACAAGATACATATACTCATTTGTCTTGTTTTAACCGACGACTATTACGTATTTGTCCGAATTACTTCATGTCGTAAGTAAGTATCAAGTTAGTCTAAGACCAACAAATTAATCCTTGATTCTTGATTCCTTTTGAATAAATCAATGATATCAGCTCTATGATTATCCATGTAATCCTCTACTTGTCGATACTTCTTTCTATACATAGTAAAATAATCGAGAGAGACAAAGAATAAGAAACATAAGATGAAATTATAGATTAATCAAGAATCATCTAATAATCATAACTCTATGGATAATTCCTTGAACCTTGTCTCTACTAAAGGTTTTGTCAAAATATCGCTCTTTGGAAATCACCAAAATCTTTTCTAGTCTAATGTCACCTTTCTCAACATGATCTCATATGAAGTGATGTCGTATGTCAACATGCTTGCACAGTATGTAAAATCGGGTTCGGGTAATAGCTATTGCACTATTACTATCACAAAAGATTAGTACATCTCTAGTGATAATGGTATAGTCCCTTAGCCGTTGATTCATCCGTGAACAACAACTTCCACCGCCATATACTCACTTTCAAAGAAGAGAAATAGCTACAGAGGTTTGTTTCTTAGACAACCATGAAATCACCTTACTTCCCGTAAATTGGCAAGTTCCGGATGTAGATTTCCTATCTATCTTACACCCACCAAAGTCTGAATCGAGTATCCCGACAACTCGAAATTATCATCACTGGATACCACAGTCCTACATTTATCGCACCTTTTAGAAATTTGAGAATCTTCTTGGCTGCCTCATGATGACTCTTCTTTGGCTTTGTTTGAAACCGTGCATGCACTCCCACCGCAAAGATATGTCGTCTACTAGCGCTAAGTATAATAACGAACCTATTAGACCTCAATACTCTGCTTGATCCGTGTCTTCCCCTTGTCTTCGGATCCATTGAAAAGTTTGTCATCATAGGTATCTTGACTTCTCGGCTGGTAACTATTCCAAATTTTTCAATAAGATCCCTTGCATATTTGGCTTGACTTATGAATATTCCCTTTTAGTCTCTGTTTGACTTGAAGTCCAAGAAAGTATGTCATTTCTCCCATCATGGACATTTCAAATCTGCTCTTCATGAGATGACTAAATTCTTCACATAAAGACATATTAGTTGATCCAAAAATGATATCATCAACATAAATCTGAACTAATAAAAGATCACAAATAATCTAAACAAAGTTCTATCAATTTTACCTTTCACAAAACCATTCTCAATTAAATAATAAGACAAGGTATCATATCATGCTCTAGGTGTTTGTTTAAGTCCATGTAGAGCTTTCCTCAATATATAGACCTTGTCTCCTTTGACAAAGCCTAGAGACTGTTCTACATAAACTTCTTCACCTAAGATTCCATTAAGAAATGTTGATTTAACATCCACTTGAAAAATTATGAATCTTTTAAAAGCAACATAAGCTAAGAACAATCTTATGGCTTCCAGACGAGCTATTGGTGCAAAGGTTTCATCATAATCAATCCCTCCCGATTATGAATAACCTTAAGCAACTAGTCCGCTTTGTTTCACCACAATATTGTTCTCATCTATTTTGTTTTTAAAGACCTATTTAGTTCCAATGACTTTTTGATGATGAGGCCTTTCAACAAGCTCCCACACATCTTGCCTTTGAAACCGATTCGCTTCTTCTTGCATGGCGTTAATCCAGCTTGGAATCGCTTAGAGATTCAGTAATTGACTTATGTTCAAGTAAAGACACATAACAACCGAACATACAATCTTGATTTAGCCGTGTCCTTGTCCTGACTCCTTAATCTAAATTGCCAATTATTTGTTCAACTAGATGATAAGACATTACCTTTTACCTTTGTCTTTTACTATGGATGAAGATTTGTCTCAAGTATCTATTTCAAATGATTTTGTGTTACCTTCAGATGCATCCTCTTGACCATCCGGTATGTTGATTGTCCGATCGGTCGATCTTGAAGAACTTTCGCTTTCTTTTTCTTTCTTTGAATTTGGATCTTCTTCTTCGCTTGTATCTCGATTCTTGTTCATAGAACTTCACAACCGATCTTTTGATGGTCATCTTGTTCAGATCTTCTAATATCTTTGTAACGTTATCCGTATTACTAGACTCAAAGGTAGATTACCAAATACAACATGTGATGTTTCTTCCACCCATAAGGTTGTCTTATTAAAAACTCTGTATGCTTTAGATACAGATGAGTATCCTAAGAATATCCCATCTCGCAATCTTGGCATCAAAAGTTTTTAAATGAGATTTTCCATGAATGAAACATTTGCAACCAAATATATTAAAGTATGAAATTTTGGGAGATCTTCCCTTCCAAATTTCATAAGGGGTTTTTAATTTATTTTTATAATCGCACTTCTATTTTGGATTAAACAAGCGTGATTAATGGCTTCGCCCAAAATCATGAGGAGTGTTATACTCGGACAACATTGTCCTAGCAGCCTTCTTTCGTGGTTCTGTTTCTCGTTTCAACAACTCCATTTTGTTGTGGTGTCCTCGCAGTGATGTCTCCCGAGCTATGTCATTATCGCATAATAGTTAGTAACAAGTTTATTAAGGAATTCGGTACCTTTATCACTTCGATTTTAATAATACTTAGTCCTTTCTCATTTTGAATTCTTTTTAGAAATTCTGGAATCTATGTTATAGTCTCATTCTTCTTGTATAAGAAAATAACCTGTAAATCTTGAGAAATCATCTACAATTACCAAGGTATATTTCCTTCCACCGAAGCTCGAGGTGTAACTGACCAAAAAGATCCATATGAAAAAGTTCCTAATCCTTTCTCAAGAAGGACTACTTATTGTTTTAAAAGAAGTTTTGGTCTGTTTTTCCTTTTGACAAGCATCACAAACATGGTTCTTTGAAAATATTCTATCTCGGGGAGTCCTTTAACTAAGGATTTCCTTGCAATTTTGTTGAGAGTTTTGAAGTTTAAGTGACCAAGACATCTATGCCATAGCCAAATTTCAAGTCATCTCGAACTCTTTGCGACAAGACAAGTATCCTTAGGACAACTTTTAAAGTTAGCAACATAAATGTTACCTTGTCCGACTCCCCGCTAATAGTATATTATCATTGATACCATCTAACACATAACATGCATTATGAGTGAATTTAACACTAAATCCCTTATCACAAAATCAGTGAGATGACAACAAGTTATGCTTCAACCCTTCAACATAATAGACCTCGCCGACTTGAATATCTCCAATCATCAACGCTCCAACTCCTTTGGTTAACCAAAAATTGTTATCTCCGAACATGACTCTTGGTCCATCTATAGATCGATAGTTAGAAAGTTGTTGGTCCCACTAAGTTGAGTAGATTAAAGGAAACTTGAATCAACCTTCTAGGAAAAATCTAGAAGGAGGGGTTGAATAGATTTTTCAGATTTTACAAATCTTTCAAAATTATTCAAAACACCAAAGTTACACAACGGAATTTAATTTTAAACTCAACTTTATTTAGATCAAAAGCACACCGATATTTAGTTCTAACTTTAATTCGAAATTAATCTTTGATTGATAGACTCAAATTGAGAAGAATGTATAAGTAAATGAAAGTAATAAAGAACACCAAGATTTATAGTGGTTCGGATTATGAATAATCCTACATCCACTCTCCTTCTTCAACTTGAAGAAGGGTCTCTGCTACCACTTACTTACTTTCGATCCAACTTACAGTTTACAATTTACAAAGATCTTCCAATCTTCAAAACTCCTAAATTCTTCTCCGAAATCTAACTATTACGGTGAGTAGTGAACTTTGAAGATGTGAAATAAAGTGTTCTTCAAACACTTAGAACTTTTTGAAAACTCTTTTTGAGAACTTGTGAATTGATGTGAAAGTAGAAATCGAATATCCGAATATGATAAATAATGTGTGATTCGTGTGTAGAAAATGAAAACCTAGACCTATTTATAAGTCTCGGAAAGACAATTAGTTTGTTATTCGGTTCTAACAAACTAAAACCGCTCAACAAACTTAATCTTGGAAACCGCTCTTATCCTCACTGCTTTTTTTTTACTCTACTTCTACACGACTTGGTGAAGACGCTCTACTCGGCTGATCTTGACCTCGTCTCGAGCTCTTCATACTTGTCTCCCGCAGATAACTAGATTTGAGCTTGTCTCCGCATGACTTGCAACTTTACAGGTCTTGGTGACTTGTCCACTCCTCGACCTAGTCCGATCGGCTTAGTATCGACCTTGACCTCACTGCTCTTCATAGTCATCCGATCACCTGAATTGTTTCTTTTTAACTCATCAAAACCTTCTTGATCTAACAAAAGTAGACGTTTCTCATAGGTCATATGCTTTGAACAACCACCTGTCAATGTACTGCACGACCTCAAGAACATCTCGCCCTTTCTACTATTCTTCTATCTTCCCGCAATCACAGATTTAGATTTTAGGTACCCTTTGTAACTTGGGTCCTTCCATGTTAAGTTGATGCTTTGGAATCCAGATAAACATATCTATATTCCTTAAAACCATTGATCAAGTTTGCAACCATATCTGCGTCTACTAGCATAAGACTCTCAAGATCAATCTTATTCAAATGGATCTCTTGTGATTGTCTTATATCGTGGTAAGAATGGATATGACTTGCTTCTTCTATAAAAACTATTATACTTAGTATAAGACTTTGACCTAGTCTTTGTTTTTCCTTTGAAACATTTCTCCTCGTCTGTGTTTTCTTTACGTAAATATCAGTGAGGTGATTTGTTCCTTAGGTTTCCAAAGACCAAATCCTATCTATTCCTCGGGTTCGGTAGCTTTGACGAAAACTCTTGGTTTTATAGGATCATACTTCTTATTCCTATCAAAACCCAAACCTTTCTTATAATTAGACTTCGTGAAGTGCTCAAGATCTTATCTATTGTGGATCGAGTGTTATTAAGAAGTCCTAACTTGAGATTTAAATCTCTGCTTCGTTCTTTTATAATTCTCATTCTCTGAATGTATACTTGAGAATTTTATTTTTAAAGTATTTAATTCTTTTTTCAACTCATCAGTCTTCTCGGATGAAGTACTAGTGATAGTCTCGACCGACATTCCCCATGAATGAATAGTCAAATTCTTCACTATACCTAGTTTGACTGACTTTGGTTAGATTAAGAATTTGATCCTTTAAACTAAATTTTTCAGTCTCTATCTGCTTATATGCGAGATAAAGCAGTCTCCAAATCCTTAAGAAGTTTATTTATAAGAATCGATCTCGATTCGAGATAGGTTCTCACAATCATTATCTCAAGAAGAGTAATAGTTTACCTCCTTAGCCATCGTACATATGTCATCATCCGATCCAAATCCAGATGAAGATGAGGTTGATGATGTCTCTTGAGCTTCTTCCTTTTCAGCTAGAAGTGCTCTTTGGTCCGCATATCTTCTATCTCGTGTCTTCCTATTTTCTTCTCTTTCTCTTGGAGTAAGTTGAGGACAATTATAACTATAATGACCAGGTTTGTTACAAGTATAGCAAATATCTCCTCTATCTATTTTTGGACTATTATCTCCTCTCCCGATTGGTGACCTGAACCTTCTTGATTGATCCTTCTTTTGTCATTATCTCGAATTTTTCTCTTCTCTCGTATGACTTGTAGTTTCGCTGACTTGATCTATCTATTTTATTCCTTTTGTACTTCATCTTAAGCCTTTCATATCATTTCATTAAGAGAGTCATTTCTTCTTTGATTGATAAATCGATGCCTTAGATACTTTTTCTAACTCCTCTTGATGAAGAAATGTAACTGTCTCTCCAGAGGTTGATGACTCACTTCATCTTCTTCATCTTCAATTTGAATATCATATTCCAGTTGCTTTAAGATGTGAGAATAAGGTATGATGAGAGATTGAGGACAAATTTTGAGTTGCTTTGAGAATATTGACCTTTTCTCTCCATCTTTTACTCAAAGATCTCGAGAATCTTGTTATTGATCTCCTTCTCTATGTAAGTTTTTCCCAAATCTGCGGCCTTGTTGAGAAGATTTGTCAATCTGACATCTAGTTGATCAACAGCCTCGCCTTCCTTCATCTTGAAAGTATCAAATGCATGCAACACCGATTGTAACTTTTTTCCTTAACTTGATCTCGACCCTTCACACACATTAGCCAACGTTTCCCACATTTTCTTTGCGGTTTTACATCTTTTAACTTTTTCGATCCAATCTTTACCGAGCGTCTCGATTATCTCAGATTCATGCTACTTGATCTAGGTTGTGAATCTTCCTTTCATCATTTGTCAAATCAAGACCTTTCTTTTCTCGCCTAACCCTTATTTCAAGTTCCTGCCCATCACTTATACCTCCATGATAGAATTTTATAAGACCTTCTTCTAGAACTTCCTACATTTGATTATGAATTGCTTTTAGATGATTTTTCATTCTAAATTTTCGTAATCGTACTCTTCAATGGAGAATTCTCAGTAGGCTCCCGATTTTCTTACTCTTGGTGGTTGACATAATGAATCAAGAAACTCAACAAAGACTTATTAGCAAAGTTATTGAATCAAAAATAGAGAAAATGATCTAAACACAATTTCAGAAACTTCAAGACCACAAATATATCGTAAATGACTTAAAACCGCTCCGATACCACTTGTTGGTCCCTAGATTGAGTTGATTTTAGGAGATTGAATGTCCCTATAACGATAATTTAGAAGGGGAGGGATGAATAGATTATATAAACTTTTTCAAACTTAGATTATCCACCAACTTCCAAATCAAAGTTATCCAAATGGAAACAAATTTTATACTCAATCAATAAAGATCTAAAGCGTTCTTCTCTTATTAGTTAGAACCAACTAATCAATCTTGTAACTTCTTCTTGTTTAGTCTCAACTGTTCTTGAACCTTCTTAGTTTTTCTAACACTTATTCACCAACTTCTTTACTCATCTTCGTACATGGTGTTCCTCGTTTGTGTCTTGCTTTTTCTCGTTCTTGGTGTTTGTCTATTGTTCTCTCGATCCCGACCTCGTCTTCCTCTTATCTTCGTGTTTGTCCTCATCGACCTCTTGTACTTGTCGCCGTCCCGATCTTCTTATACTTATCTAATTTTTGTACTTAGTCTATTACAAGTCTTTACTACATCACCGGTTATACAATATTTCATTTGGTCATCCTATTTTACATTTAACTCATCAAGACTAAATACAATTTTCTTCTTAACTTATTAAAATTCTTCTAATCTTGCACGATACATCTCCCTCTCTCTCTTCTCTCCCGTGTGTGTATATGGCCGCTTAACTAATTGAAGTTGGTGAATATATGCCGCTTCCACCGCCTCTTAATTCCTTCCAAGGTAAATTTTCTTAATTCCTTAATTATCTTCCATTTTTTTCTCGTTTTTATTACTATTATTATTATTAACTATTAACTATATATTTATGCTACTCACGGTATATATTATATATATATATATATATATATATTTTAATAAAAATAATTAGTATTATAATTATAATTAATACCACTAATAATCATATAAATTGTATCAAGACTCAAACACCATGAAAATCTCAATCACTTATAAATTAATTTTCTCACTACTAAATATATAAAGGCATATTTAATTAATTCAATATCTCAAAGTACAATAAAATAATGCAAGATAAAATAATTCAAAATCACAAGTAGCACATAAATAATTAAAAATGCACTCAATGCATGAAATATATTGACCAATGAGTAGTGAGAAACTTGGGTATCACAATTATAATTAATTTTCACGTTAACACTAGAGGTAGTAACAATTGAGTAGTACAAAAAGAAGTAAATATAATCTCATAATAAAGTTAATTATTGTCTCACCACCAAGTAGGTAAAAATATATATTTAATACAATATTTAAAATAAGATAAAATAGTACGAGATTACAAGTAGCACACAAATAAATAATTGTATGAAGTATATTGACTTATGAGTAGTTGACACTTAATTTATTTATATTACTTTAGATTTAACAATTTAGGTAGAAATTTATGACTACTAATTCAATAAAATATAATATATTTAAAACTTAAGGAGTAAAATGGAAAGAATTATAAATAAATAACATGTCACTCATATAAGTTAATAAAAATGAGTAAATTTTATTGGTAAATAACTAATGAGAGATTCGGATATCACACCTAGTGTTGATAGGAAGGTGAAGAACCTTCCAGATTTTGAGATAGAAGATTATGATTATTGGAAATTTAGAATGGAAAATCATCTCAAATCGATTCATACTCGTATGGAAAACGTTCTTTCAAAAGGTCCTATCAAATTCTACCATGGAGGAGTGAGTGATAGAGCAAGCGACTTAGAATCCCGTGTTTGAGTGGAGAAGAAAGTATCGAACTGTCTAATGATGAAAAAATGTACAATCTGGACCGTAGCAAGAAATGAGATTATCGTAACACTCAGCCGCGAATGGTACGAGAAAATCAAGAAATGTAAGAGGGCTAAGCAAATGTGGGACACCACTTAGTGATATGTGCGAAGGCACATACCAAGTGAAAGAGAACAAGCTGCAACCTATTCTCCATTTATTTGATACTTTTAAAATGAATCGGGGTGAATCTATTGATCAACCGAACATGAGAATAACCAATTTGATCAATATAGCCACGAGATCTTGGTAAAACTTACATTGAAAAAGAAATTATTAATAAAATTCTTTGATCTCTCGACTAAGTGTTGGAGAGAAAAGGATAATCTTATTAAAGCTACCAAAAATTTATTGTTGGTCCCTAGATTGAGTATTTAGTGAAAAGAAGTGAACCTTCCGCACATAATCTAGAAGGGGGTTGAATAGATTATTTAAATCTTTTTCCAAAATTTAGATTATCAACTCAAATTATAAAAAGATAAACGTGGAAACAATTTTAAACTCAATCTTTGAAATAGGATCTAAAAGCGATCTAAATAAATTTGAATAACAGTTATCAATGTAAATAAAGGCCGAAAGTAGATGACACAGATTTATAGTGGTTCGTATCAAATGATCCTACATCCACTCTCCTTCTTCAACTTGAAGAAGGGCCTCGACTCACTTACTTACTTACTTACTCACCGATGATTACAAATACAATGGTTGACGATCTTCGTCTTTAATCTATCTTCAAACTAACAATCTATCTAGAAAATTCAAAAATACGGTGCGAGAATGTATTTAAAGATATACAGAGAAGTGTTCTTTTAAACACTTAGAAAATTATGAAATCCTTTTTAAAACTTGTGAGTGCTTATAAAAATGTGAATATCACGGTTATGAGTGCTAAGTGTCCCTCTAAGAACTGTGCTTACTCTTATTTATAAGTCTCAGAAGACGGTTAGTTTGTTGTAACAAACTTAAAAACCGCTTTGCAAACTTATCTTTAAAACCGTCTTGACCTAAGCTTATCTCGAGTTAGTCGTCTGCTGTGACTTGGTGAAAACCTGTCTTTCTTATTCTAATCGGCTAGTCTTGACCTCGTCTTGAGCTCTTCATTATTCTCTCAAACAGATGACTTCTTCAAGACTATCTTGAGATGACCTCCTATTTTTTCCCGATCTCACTGACTTCATTTGCTTCACCTAGTCTGATCAGCCTAGTACTAAACTTACTACATTAGCTAGTCTATACAATTTCAGCTGGTCATCTTATTTACATGAGCTTGTTCTAGTCTATACACTTTAACTCATCAAAACTAAACCTGGTTTAACAATTTTTCCCTTTTGATGCGCTTAAAACTAAAAGAAAGAAGCAAACTCACAAACTGTGTTAGTCAAGGTTATTCAAGATAATCGGATAAACATTTTAAGCACATAAGAACCTTTTACACATATGAGATCACATAAGAGCACCAATTCATACTTAAGAAAAATATTCACACTTAGACAATTTCCATACTTAGACAATTTTCACGAAACACTTAAGAAAATTTTTCAAGTTAAAAGTTTTTATCGATTATCAACACTTAGAAAAATTTCTTAAATTTTTTTTTAAGTTTTGAGACTTAGAATTTTTAAACTTCCGAGAGTAAATAAAGCATAAATCATAAAACATTAGATAAATTCAAAACATCTAATATATTTATCGAGATAGAGATTACAATTTACTGATTGGAGCACTTAGATAATCAAAAAATAGAAAAAGATTAAGCTCTGTTAGATCAAGTAGAGTTTTGATGAGTTAAAAGGATCAATCCAGATGAGCAGACAATGTTGATAAACAAATGATCGATCGAGTTCGGTGCTAAGTCGATCGATCGGGATAAGAGCCGATTAAGTTAGTGGAGATCAAAGTTTACAAGTCATCTGGAGACAAGCTCAAATCTAGCCATCTGCAGGAGACGATCATGAAGAGCTCGAGACGAGGTCAAGACAAGCCGAGTAGAATAAGAAAGGCTAGTCTTCACCAAGTCACCGCAGCACGAGTAGGTAAAATCACCGAGGTCAAGAGCAGTTTTCAAGAATAAGTTTGTTGAGCAGTTTCGGTTTGTTAGAACCGACTAACAAACTAACCGTCTTTTCAGACTTATAAATAGGACTAGATCTTATTTTTCAAGATATTGATGCAAATCTGATTTTTCACACTATTCATTATTGATTTCACAAAGTATTTTCAAAAGTGGTTTCAAAAATTTTCTAAGTGTTTATAGAACACTTCACTTCACATCTTCAAAACACTTCTTATTCTAAAGTTAGATTTTTAGAAGTTTGGTTAGCATTGTTGAAGAGTTGAAGATCAAGTTGTAAGTTGTAAAGATTGTAAGTAAGTAAGCAGCTAGTGAAGACCCTTCTTCAAAGTTTGGAGAAGGAGAGTGGATGTAGGATTGTTATAATCCGAACCACTATAAATCCTGGTGTTATTTAGTGCTTTCTTTTATTTTCTGTTCAAGTTACAATTTTGTTAATTCAAGATTAAATTGCTAATCTTATCTAAAATCTGAATATCATCATTGCTTTTGATCTTGTTAAAAGTTGAGTTTAAATTGTTTTCCTGTGCTTAATCGATACTTTGAATTATCTTTGAAAAGATTTAAAAAAAAAAACCACAAAATCTATTCAAACCCCCTTTCTAGATTTTGTTCTAGAAGGATTATCTCAAGGTTTTAATCAACTCAACATTCGGGACCAACAAGTGGTATCGGAGCGGTGTTAAGATGTTCGATATTTATTTTAGGTCTTGAATAAGATTCTGAAATTATCTTGATTTTCTTCATTTTCTTCTTTACTACTAACAATGCTACTAATTAGTTTGTGGAGTATTTTGTTCCTTTGTTTCATCATGTCATCGGAAAAAACAAAAGTCTAGGAATCTTCCGAATTCTCTATTGAAGATTATGATTACTGGAAATTTAGGATGGAGAATCACCTAAAAGTCATTCATGATAGGATGGAAGAGGTTCTTGAAGAGGGACCTATAAAATTTTATCATGGAGGCACCCGACTTGGAGCCGAGTGAATCCGAGGACCAGACGGGGAAAAAAAGAGTTCTGAGTTAACAAATGATGAAAGAAAGGTCCATAATCTTGATCAAGTAGCTCGAACTGAGATCATCGAGACTCTAAGTAAGGATTGGATTGAAAAGGTTAAAAGATGCAAGACTCACAAAGAAATGTGGGAGACTCTTGCGGAATTTGTGAAGGATCTCGAACAGTCAAAGAAAATAAGCTTCATCTGTTCTACATACTTTTGACACGTTCAAAATGAAGGATGGTGAAACTATAGATCAATTGGACGTGAGGTGACTAATCTTGTGAACAAAGCAGCCGATTTGGGTAAAACTTACACCGAGAAAGAAATTAACAACAAGGTACTCAGATCTTTGAGTAAAAGATGGAGAGAGAAAGCAAATATTCTCAAGGCAACACAGAATTTGTCAGCAATTTCACATCACACTCTTTTCTCTCATCTTAAAGCACCGGAATATGACATTCACATTGAAGATGAAGAAGATGAGGCAGAAGTCATCTACATCTGGAAAAACAGTAGCATTTGTTCATCAAGATGAATATGAAAAGATCTTTAAAGCATCTGATTTGTCCATAAAAGAGGAAATGACTCTTTTATTGAAAAGGTATGAAAGATCAAGATGAAGTACAAAAGAAACAAAAGAGCGATTAGGTCGTAGGAACTATAGGTCGGACAGGGATGAAAAGAATTCGAGATAATGATAAAAAGAAGGATCACCAAGAAGTCATAAGTCACCTATCGACGAGGAGATAGTAGTCCAAAACAGACAGAGGAGATATATGCTATACATGCAGCAAACCCGGTCACTACAAATATGATTGTCCTCAACTCACTCCCAGAGAGAGAGAAGAAAAGAGGAAGAAAAGAGATAGAAGGTATGCCGACTCAGAGAGCTCTCCTAGCCGAGAAAGAAGAAGCTCGTGAGACATCATCATCCTCATCCTCATCTGATTTTGGGTCGATGATGACATATGTCTAATGGCTAAAGAGGTACATTATTATTCATCATCGAGATAATGACTGTGACACCTTATCTCAGAATCGATCCCTACTTATTGATAAACTTTTGAAAGATTTGGAGACTGCTCTATCTCGCTTATAAACAGATAGAGACTGAAAATCTTAATTTAAAGGATCAAATTTCTGATATAACTAAGGTCAATCGGAAAGGAAAGTGAGAAACCAGACCGTACATTCAAGGGGGAATGTCGATCGAGATGATCACCATACACTTGTCGATAAGGCAGATAAGTTAGAACAGAATTGAGTTCTTTAAAAGTAAAATTTTCAAAAATCTATTCTGAGAGTGAGAATTATAGGAGGACTAACAGAGAATTAAATCTCAAGTTAGGACTTATGAATAATTCTCAAACCACAATAGATAAAATTTTCAATTCTTCACAAAAGTCTAGTGATAAAAGCTGGATTAGGTTTTGATAGGAGTAAAAGAATGATCTAATAAAACCTAGAGTTTTTGTTAAAGCAACTAAACCTAAGGTAGAAACTTTATTCAGTCCTGGAAACCAAAAGAATTAATTACCTCATCCGATACTTCAAAAGAAAAATCGGACGAGGAAAGTAACTCCTAAGGCTAAACCTAAGACTAAATCAAAGATCTATCCTAGGTATAATAGCTTTGATGGAAGAAGCAAATCTTATCCATTCTTACCAAGATTCAAGACAATTCCAAAAGATCAATTGAATCGATTGATCTTGAAAGTCTTATCTTAGTAGATAGATATGGATGCAAGCTTCAATCTATGGTTTTAAGGAACATTGATATTTTTATCTGGATTCCTAAGAGTCAACTTAACATGAAAGGACCCAAAGTACAAAGGGTACCTAAGCAATAAATTTGTGATTGCAGGAAGATAAGAAGATAGTTGATAGAGGAGACATTCTTGAGGTCATCCGGTACATAGATAGTGGCTGTTCCAAGCACATGACCTATGAAAGAAGACTTCTCTCTAACTATCAAACCATTGATGGACCTAGAGTGATGTTTGGTGATAACAACTATGGACTTACTAAAGGTGTAGGAACACTAATGATTGGAGATGTTCAAGTTCAAGAAGTTTACTACGTGGAAGGATTGAAGCACAACCTACTATCTGTTTCACAATTTTGTGATAAAGGGTTTTGTGTTAAATTTACTCATAATGCATGCTATGTATTAGATGGTTTAAATGAAAATATTCTATTGGCTGGAGTAAGACAAGGTAACATTTATGTTGCCAACTTCAAAAGTCTGTCCTAAGGATACTTGTCTTGTTGCTAAGAGTTCGGTATGACTTAAGTTGTGGTACGCATTTACGACTTGGTCACTTAAACTTCAAAACTCTTAACAAAATAGCAAGGAAATCTTTAGTTAAAGGACTCCCGATAAAATATTTTCAAGAACCATATATGTGTTTCTTGTCAAAAAGGAAAACATACCAAAACTTCTTTTAAAACAATAAGTAGTCCTTCTTCGTAAAGGATTCTGAACTTCTTCATATGGATCTGTTTGGTCCAAGAACTCCTCTCAGCTTTAGTGGAAGAAAATATACCTTTGTAATTGTTGATGACTTTTCAAGATTTACTTGGGTTATTTTCTTGTATAAAAAGAATGAGACTATGACTAAGATTCCAATTTCTTAAAAAGATTCAAAATGAAAAGGGATTAAATATTGTTAAAATTAGAAGTGATAAAGGTACTCAATTTCTAAATAAATTGATTTCTAACTATTGCATTGAGAATGGCATAGCTCAGAAACATCTCAAAGAAGGACTCCACAACAAAATGGAGTTGTTGAGAGAAGAAACAGGACCTTGAAAGAGGCAAATAGAACAATGTTATCTCGAATTCAACACTCCTCATAGGTTTTGGGTCAAGCAGTTGAATACAAATGCTATGTTCAAAATAGAAGTCTAATTGTCAAGGATAAGTGTAAAACTCCCTATGAAATTTGGAAGGGAAGATCTCCCAAAATTTCATATTTTCATATATTTGGTTGTAAATGTTTCATACACAATAATGAGAAATCTCAATTAAAAACCTTTGATGCCAAGATAGCAGATGGGATATTCTTAGGATACTCATCTATATCAAAGGCATATAGAGTTTTTAATAAGACAACCTTGTGTGTAGAAGAAACACCCCATGTGGTATTTGATGAATCTTCTTTTGAGTTTGATAAGACAGGGACATCACAAAGATATCAAATGATCTGAATCAGATGACTATCAAAGGATCAACCATAAAATTCTACAATCAAGAATCGATTCAGATGAAGAGAAAGAATCGTACAAAGGAAAGGAAACTGAAAGAACTTCCTCAACAATTGATCTACCAACCGATCGATGACCAACGACACACCAATGATCGGGCGACCAACAACACATCACCGATCGGGTAGAATTATCGAGAAGGTAACATAGAATCATCTGAAATAAATAATTCAGACAAGACACCATCTACCGTAAAAGATAAAGGTAAGAAAGTAATGTCATATCACCCACCGAGCAGATAATTGGAGATTTAGACTGCGGTGTCCAGGACGAGGACCCAACTAAATCAAGATTGTATGTTCGGTTGTTATGTGTCATTACTTGAACCTAAATCAATTACGTAAGCTCTAATCGATTCCAACCGGATTAATGCCATGCAAGAAGAACTAAATCAGTTTCAAAGACAAGATGTGTGGGAGCTTGTTGAAAGACCTCATCATCAAAAAGTCATTGGAACTAAATGGGTCTTTAAAAACAAGAGGGATGAAAATAATATTGTGGTTAGAAATAAGGCCGACTAGTTGCTCAAGGTTATTCACAATCGGAGGGTATTGATTATGATGAGACCTTTGCACCGAGCTCGTCCCGAAGCCATAAGATTGTTTTTAGCCTATGCTTTTAAAAGATTCATAGTTTTTCAAATGAATGTTAAGTCGGCATTCTTAAATGGAATCTTAGCCGAGGAAGTTTATGTAGAGCAACCCCTGGCTTTGTCAAAGGAGACAAGGTTTACAAACTAAGGAAAGCTCTATATGGACTTAAACAAGCACCAAGAGCTTGGTATGACACCTTGTCGATTATTTAATTCAAAATGGTTTTGTTAAAGGAAGAATTGATAGAACTCTCTTTAGAAAAGAGTTTGGTTATGATCTTTTGTTAGTTCAAATTTATGTTGATGATATAATTTTTGGATCAACTAACATATCTTTATGTGAAGAAGTACCGGCCGAGAAGCTAAGATACCTATGATGACAAATTTTTCAATGGATCCAGACGAGAAGGGAGAAGACATTGATCAAACCGAGTATCGAGGTCTTATTGGTTCTTTATTATATTTAATCGCTAGTAGACCTGATATTTCATTTGCGGTTGAAGTCTGTGCTCGATTTCAAACTAATCCTAAGAAAAGCCATCTTGAAGCAAAGAAAGAAAATCCTCAAGTATTTGAAAGGAGTAAATGTTGGATTGTGGTATCCAAATGACAACTTTGAGCCGTCTGGATACTCGCATTCAGATTTTGGTGGGTGTAAGATAGATAGAAAATCTACATCCGGTACTTGCCAATTTCTTGGAAGTAAGCCGATTTCATGGTTGTCTAAGAAACAAACCTCTCGTAGCCACTTCCACAATCAAGCCGAGTATATGGCACTGGAAGTTGTTGTTCTCACCGATCTGGATAAGTCAACATGCTAAGGGACTATAATATTATCACCAAAGATGTACCTATCTTTTGTGATAGTAATAGTGCCATAGCTATTACTCGTAACCCACCTTCATACAAGGTGCAAGCATGTAGATATCGACACCACTTCATCCGAGACCATGTAGAAAAAGGAGATATCGAGACTTGAGAAGATCTTGACCGACTTTCAAAGAGCAGACATCTTGACAAAACCACTAGCAGAGACGAGGTTTAAAGAATTATCTCGTAGAATTAGGTTTATTAGATGCTTCGTTAGTAAATCTCTAATTCTGTTTTTAATTCTTATCTCTCTCAATTTAGTTTATTATGTCTAGAAAGAATTATCGACTAGATCTCGAGTCAAAGGACAATCAGTAGTGATATCATTGATTTCCTCTTTAGGAATCAAGAATCAAGGATTAGTCATATTGACCTTATCTCGACATGATAATTGCTTATCGACATATGGTAAATCGTATCGGGGCACAATAGTCACCTGATTTTCTCAAAAGCAGAGATGACTATCTCGCACCCTATCCGATCTACCTAAGCTACTAATAGTTTTGATGAGTTTCTTTGCGAGAACAGGTATACCAGATTAGTCTCATAAATCACTTCATTCGTAAAACCTTCATCTTTGTTTTTCCTCAAAATTGTTGTTTTCAAATTAAGTTTTTAAGTCTGTGGATCTCAAGTAATTTGTATTGTGTAACTAAACTGGAAATACCGTATTAAGCCTTAAACATTTGTTGTTTTCAAAAATCGACTAGGAGAAAATTTTTGAAAAATATAAGACAAGGTCATTTTGACCAAGTCTCGACATTTTACCAAGTTCGAAATAGAATACCGAGTACTAAGTAAGACATTTCATTGCTTACGTCAGTATACTAATTACTTCGACAAAGTAAGTCTATTAGTCGCCTAATCCGTAGGTTAAACAGCTACTTTTACACAATTCAAGACGCGTGTAAGTTACGCACCTGAATTCAAAACGATTTTCTCGCAAAATCGTCGGTGTTTTACACGCGCTTTTTCAATCAACGGTTCAAAATCAAAACTGCGAGATCGTGCCACGTTTCGATTTCCCAACTTTCCCTCTCTCTCTCCCTTGTTTAAAAACTTACCTTCATCAGCTTTAAAAATTTTACTTTCACAATTCCTCGCTATCAAAATTTACCAAAAAAAAAAATTTCTTACTCTCAAAACTTATCAATGGCATCCTCTTCTTCTCAAACACCAAAACCTCCTACATATATATCCGCTTCAGATCTCGATTTTAAAATGCTTTCTCGATTCACCAAAAATAAATTGAAGGCTGAAATGTTTGTAGATTTTGAGACTACAAATGACAGAGAGTCCAGAGAAATTATCGATTGTTGGAAGCCTCAAGATTACGGGGTTTTTGTTCGTTCAAATCTACGCCGAACAAAACCGCTGATTTCATCGGAGCAGAGTTCCTCGCAAGAAGTGAGTTTACGTAAAACGGCTTCAAAACGACCGTCGAAGGTACTCAATTGGAGTATTCGAAGGAGAACGTTGCAAGGATTCTGGATACTTCAATGGAAGGGGTTAATCCTTTGTTGTATAAGGAAAACGATTGGGAAGAATCGCTTGATCTATTTGCAAGGGTTACCTACGGGAGTGAGGAGAGAATTGAAGAAACATATGTTGAGGAGAAGGTTTAGGCTGCTCATGATGATTGTAACTAAGTCAATCCTAGGAGATCAAAGCTCCCATGATGGAGTGACGAAGTCGCGATTGTGTTGCATGAGAGCCATATATTGGGTATACCTGTTGTTTAGGAGGATGAAGGAGGAGAAGCTAAGATTGTTATTCAACCCAACCGATGGAGATTGGACTGTCACCTTGGCGTAAGTCTATTCAATAAAATCACCGTGTTAATGGAAGGTTGAATAAAAGGTTTGAGACGAGGGAAGGATTAAAGAAATACTCTAAACAAAAAGGTTTGCTAACTAAGGATGAAAAGATTGGAGGGTTGCGGACTCGGATGATGAGTCGAGGATGCTCGAGGCAGAGGAGCGATTAGCGAGTGCGGTGGTACGAGGCCAGCGAACCTCAACCGGCCAGAAGTTGCCGTACCAGTCAAGCTAAACCAAATGAGGATCCAACTGTTGTAGAAGTAACAGTGAGGAGGCAGCAACTTCTCGTAAGCTCCCCAACAAGGAGGAGGTCAAGGAGGAGTCTCGGTCGTGGCCGCAGATAGGGTACTAGTAGCCGAGCCATCTACCGGCCCGGCCAGGACAGAGATGAGGACTCCGATGAAGATAACCAATTTATTCTTCGGAGGAGGTCCTCCAGACATCCGAATCATCGCGGCTCTGGTCGCGGATGGAAGTCTCTACCCTCCTACTGTAAGAAGTGCCGGTGCTTGAAATCGCAGCCGAGGTTGCACGGTGGATGTCCCGGCCTCTCCAGCCCAAGGAAGTTGTACTTTCACCCATCCAAGAGGAAGGTACTACTTCATCTCTCTCTCCCTCAAAATCTCCACTGCAATGAAGAGGTGTGCCCGGTTGGCACCTCCGAGCCTCGAAACAGCCACGGTTGTCCCATATAGTCCAAACCTCATCTCGAAACCATTCCCATCACCACTCAATCTGAAATCACCCCCAC
The DNA here is from genome assembly GCA_030762865.1 of Paraleonurus japonicus. Classification (NCBI taxonomy): domain Eukaryota; kingdom Viridiplantae; phylum Streptophyta; class Magnoliopsida; order Lamiales; family Lamiaceae; genus Paraleonurus; species Paraleonurus japonicus. The sequence continues at coordinate 32,891,546 of CM061053.1, read as the reverse complement.
TACCTCCCAACCTGAAACTACTCTCACCCCAACCATCTCTCCACAAATAGAGCCACCCACTACATCCACCCCACCCCATCCGAAACTCAACACTTCACACCACGTAAATAGACATCACCTCTTATCCTTTTTAGAAGACATACAGATGAGCTCCCCGTTCCTCAACCCCAAATTTGAACTTCACACTCCTACCTCTTCTTCTTCCGAATCCTCATCCGAGGAGGAGGAAAGTGACTTAAGCCCCACATCAACTATCACTTCCATAATTGCCCAAATGGAGAGGAAGATGAAGCGAGGCCTTCGAGAAGAAGCTCCAGAGGAGGACAAAGAAGATGGTGAAGGCGGTCATAGAAGCTATGATCACGAACATGTGGGAAGTAGAGGTAAATCTTCTTGAAAAGATTACATCTATAACTCAATCTGTTCTTCTTTGAGAAGGTGACAGCTATGGAGGATGAAGTTAAAGGGCTGAAATCGCAAGTATCTGAATACAACTCCATAGTGGTGGACTCATTGGCCTTGGACAAGTCACTTCAGGCTAAATGCAATGATCTGGACACGAAGCCGACTACCTTGGCCGATGAAGTCAAAAAGGGGAAAAGGAGGTGAAGGAAAGAGAGTTGGCACTCACACTGTGTTAGATGAGACTAAAAGCAAGGTCGACACAAAGGCTAGCACACTGAGTTGGAGGCAGCAGAGAGGAAGCTCGCATTAAATCGAGATGAGTGGCTGCACTTGGTGAGGGTCAGCCAACTTGAGGAGGCGATGAAGGAAGATGAGGAGAGGAGGAAGAAAGAAGAAGAAGAAAGGACTACTCGAGATCTTGTGACAAAATTAAAAGAATGCGAGACGAAAGCGGTGAGGTGAAAGGAAAGGGAAAGGGAAGATGATTGAAGAATCTGCTCCAGCCAAAGTTCTAAGTTTTAAGCTCACAATTTCGAGAAAAGGAAGAGGGAGCTCGACTACTCTAACTCGCCCGAGGAACAGATCGCAGGATCATGAGAGAGCGAGGCTTTCTATGGAGAAAGAGAAAGAAAGAAGGCCGAAAAAGAAGAGCAAGGGACTGGAGATGAGGTGGAAGCAGGACGTATGAAAATGGGAGATGGATGTATCATTGGTACATCCTGAAGAGTCTGATTCAGCAGAGCCGGACGAGGACACTGAAGTGGCATGAGTGGATAGAGAAGGAGGACAAAGATCTATATCGGAGGCTGCTGGTGGAAGCAAACAAGTTCTTCAATGCAGATCTTTGTGCTATGGCCTATGAGAAAGGAAGGCCCAAGAACAATCCAGACGGCTCGATTGACATGAAGCTGGATCAAAGGCATCATAGCCAAAGCCGAGGTTGAGTCTGGATTGAAAGATGAAGAAGAGCTGAAAAAGCTAAGGAAGAGAGTCTTTACAGTTGGCCATTCTGAAGCCAATCGGTGGGGAATCGATAAAGGATCTTTTCTCTTTTCCTTATCTTTTTATCTTTTGATCATTGTAAATTTGTAAATATATGAATGAATATATCTGAACGTTTGTGATTTACTTGTCTTATTTTCTTAAAGTTATCTTTCTTGCTTTAAGAAAAAACTTAAAAAATTTTCTAAGTATAAGTCATCTCGAGAATTTTATCTCTCGGACTTGAAAACTTTTTCCTAAAAATTTTCTAAGTCTTAGGACTCAATTTTTTTAAGTATTTTTTAAAAGAGTCTAAAAGACTTAAATTTTTTTAAGTGCTTTAAATATGAATGAATCTATTGTAATGTGAAGAATGTGCTCGATATATCTATCTAATAAATCTTGACTAAGCGTAAACTAACCCATTTGTGAGTGTGTCTCTTTCTTGTAGGTTTTAACTTCATCAAAAGGGGGAAATTGTTAGATCAAGTAGAGTTTTGATGAGTTAAAAGGATCAATCCAGATGAGCGAGACAATGTTGATAAACGGCTCGGATCGAGTTCGGTGCTAAGGCGATCGGGCCAGGACAAGAGCTGATTAAGTTATTTGGAGATCAAAGTTTACAAGTCATAAAGAGCTCGGGACGAGGTCAAGACAAGCTGAGTAGAATAAGAAAGGCTAGTCTTCACCAAATCAGAGACGAGTAGGTAAAATCAGGTGAGGTCAAGAGTAGTTTTCAAGAATAAGTTTGTTGAGCGGTTTCAGTTTGTTAGAACCGACTAACAAACTAACTTGTCTTTTGAGACTTATAAATAGGACTAGATCTTATTTTTCAAGATATTGATGCAAATCTGATTTTTCACACTATTCATTATTAATTTCACAAATTATTTTCAAAAGAGGTTTCAAAAATTTTCTAAGTGTTTATAGAACACTTCACTTCACATCTTCAAAAACATGTCTTATTCTAGAGTTAGATTTTTAGAAGTTTGGTTAGCATTGTTGAAGAGTTGAAGATCAAGTTGTAAGTTGTAAAGATTGTAAGTAAGTAAGCGGTAGTGAAGACCCTTCTTCAAAGTTTGGAGAAGGAGAGTGGATGTAGGATTGTTATAATCCGAACCACTATAAATCCTGGTGTTATTTCTTTGCTTTCTTTTATTTTCTCGTTTAAGTTACAATTTTGTTAATTCAAGATTAAATTGCGAGAATCTTATCTAAAATCTGAATATCATCATTGCTTTTGATCTTGTTAAAAGTTGAGTTTAAATTGTTTTCCGCTGTGCTTAATCGATACTTTGAATTGTCTTTGAAAAGATTTAAAAAAATCCACAAAATCTATTCAAACCCCCTTTCTAGATTTTGTTCTAGAAGGATTATCTCAAGGTTTTAATCAACTCAACATTCTCGGGACCAACAAGCTCTTATCTAAATTCCCCATTGGTAAGATTCGGGCACCACCGGCCCGTCAAAAACTCTCCTCCTAAGCCGCTTCAAGTCCTCCTCCCGAGTGAATCCAAACTTGGTCTCCGCCCTTTGTATGATTCCCTTGACCCGAGTCTAGGTCAAGAGTCCCGTCATCTTTCTTGGCTGGAACCGCAAACTCGAAAGGCTGGAGCGATCAAGTTGACATTGAACTCCACATCAACTTCAATGAGCAGCCGACGATAGAAGTCTTCATGTACCTTCTCTATCCATTCATGCCATGCTAGGTCTAGATCCTGTTGAGTGGCTCCTGGAGCTTTGAGAATGTACCAGTACATCCACATTGCGTCCAAGTTCTTGTCTTTGTACTCCTTTGCGTATTGACCACAAGCCATCTTAGGAGGAGGCGAGGTGGTGTGGTATGGCCTGAAGTTCTCATCTCCTTGGCCTTTCACCAGCCATTTCCTTTCGATTCTGCTCAGGTGACGTTTGAAACTTTCTCCGGCTTCTTCCGCCTCTTCTTCTCTTTCTTTCCGTAGAACTCTTTTTCTCTTCGGATTCTCTTGATCTATTCTTCGGAAAGATTCGAGAAGTCAACTTCTCTCTTACCTTGGCCCTTGGTAGCAGCCTTCATGCTAATATTAGTTGATCTGGGCTCATCACCGCTACATTCTTTCCCTTACCCTCAATTTGTTCAGATTCCTTGAGTCCAGTCAAGAGTCTTTCGGACCTTTCCTCCTCCTCCTTTTTTCTTCTCTGCTCATCTTCTCTCATTGCTTCCTCTATCGACTCACTCTCGGTGGAGAGCAGCCAATTCATCGAGACTTAATTCGCACGTCCTCCTTGGCTGCCTCCGGATCATTGCGCTAGCCTTAGTCTTGAGCTCTTTCCTCGTCTCCTCAATCTGCAGCTATGAGGGCTTGTCTTCTTTCTTCCTCCTCTTTTTCCCCCTTTTTGACTTCATCGGACAAGTCCTTCGGCTTCGTATTAAGGTCGGAGCATTTTACTCTGAAGTCGAGACTTGTCAGGCAGCTCATCTACCACCATGGCGTTATACTCTTTCACACGATCTTTCAACCCTTGCACCTCCTCCTCCACTGCCTTCACTTTCTCGGCCAAGACAGAGTTAGTCAAGGAAGTAATTTTATCTGTTAAATTTACCTCGACTTCCCTCATACTTGCTATCATTGTCTCCATCACGGCTTCGACCATCCTCTTCATCTTTTTCTTCATCTTGTTCGAGAAAGCGAGACTTCATCTTCTTTTCAATCTTAGTAAAGATCAAAGAGAAGGCGAATCTTTGGGAATCGAGTTACTATCATCATCCTCGAGATGAGGACTCGAGACGAGGAGGGGTTTGTGGTTCTTTTGAGGGTGGTGGAGGGGAAGGGGAGCGGATACTGAATGATTTGGAGAAAGGAGTAGGAAGGTGTTGGGAGAGGTGTTGATTGGACTTGGGGGAGTGGGGTGGTTTGAGTTTGTGGGAGGGAGTAGATTGGGTTTGAGGAAGTGGTATGGGAGATGATGATGGTAGAGTAGGTGAGGTTTGAGCAGTGAAGATGGAGTTTATTGGATGAGGGATGATGTGGGCTGATCTGTAGATGAGATGCGTGGTGTGGTTTGGTCGGTGGGGTGGAGGTTGGGATCTGTATGGTTGGGGTTGGTGTTTGGACCGATGTGGGCAACTATGGTCATTGCGGAGGCTCAGGGTGCCGGTAGGGCACACCTCTTCATTGCCAAAGGGATAGGGAAGAGAGAGAGAGTGATGAGTTGGTACCTTCTTCCCTAATAGGGGATAGTGCAGCTTCCTAGCCGGAGATGGAGGCACCTCGACTTGGCTGACCTCTCTTGCTATATGAAGGATGGGCACCTCCTCGCGGCAATGTTGTCTCACTCAGCTGTTACTCCACCTCCTCTGCTGTTAAGACCCCTCATCGGACGATCCAGATGATCTGGATCTCCGCCTCTTGGATGCCCTTGATTTCCTCCTCAACCTCCTCTGAAGAGGAACCTCAACTTGTTCCTCCTCTTGAGCCGCTTCCGAGGGAACCTCCTTAACTTCGGCTGGGAGCGGCCTCGGAGCTCAACTGGTCTCCTCACTTCCTCTTCGCACTGCGCTGCCCTCGATCACGAGCTTCATCCGACTCATCGTGCCCGAGTCGGGCATTCCCCAATCTTCTCATTCTTAGACAAAATTCCCTTTTGCCTCGAGAATTTCTTTTCTCCACACGCTCCAATCTACCACATTATTCATACCTTCGATTAATACGGTAATTTTATTGAATAAACTTACGATTGGTAAGAGTATTCCATTCCCGGTGATAGGATCAAATGTCAATCTCGTCTTTTCCTCCTACAGCCTTTTAATTAGTAAATCCACCTAGTTGATTTGAACTCCGTCAATGATTGCTCGCATACAACACAATCTGGGTTTAGACAACCCATCGTGTGAACTCTGTCACCTAGAATCGATTTCGTCACAATCGTCATCAAAAGATGAAATTTCCTTCTCAAAAATTCTTCTTCAAGTCCCTTCTCATTCCCTGTTTGTCACCCGAGCCACCAAATCAAAAGACTCCTCCCGGACATCCTCTTTGTAACTCGGAGAATTCACTCCTTCCATTGATGTGTTGAATATTACGCAATGGTTTCTCTAATATAAGATAGTTGGGTGCCATCTACCTCTGTATCGAAACCATCATCGGTAATCTTCAAATTTACAAGAAACTCGGCTCCTAATAAATCCAGAGTTTTGTTCTCATTGCGATCTCGAGAACAAAACCCTTTGAGCTGTGACCCTTCGAGTAGTCGGAGAATTTCAGCGAAGTCCCTATCCCTTGTCGTCTCGAAGTCGACGTACATTTCTGCCTTGATTTATTCTTGAAAATGTCATTGCTCATCTTGAAATTGGACTTTGATGAGGATATAAAGGTGGGTTTTGAGAGTTTAGAGGTTTTTGAAGAAGAAGCCATTTTTTCGTAAATTTTGCGGTAGAAACTTGAGAGAATTTGCGAGAAATTAGGGCTAAGGTTTTTGTAAAAGTGAATTTGAATCGAGAGAAGGTATGTTTTTAAATGAAAGAGAGAAAGAGGGAAATCCGGAGAAAATGGCTACGTGGCATGATCGATTTAATCTTGATCGTTGACTTGTATGTGGCGTGTGGAGTATATCAACGGCTATATATGATAGTCGCTTCACCTCCAGCTCGTGGCATTAACTCGGCTTTGGAATTGTAAAAAGTAACCGGCCAAGCTATGGATTAGATGGCTAATAGGGGTTACTTTATGCAGAGATAGTAAAAATATCCGACGTGGCGAAATATATCTTTCTTTGCATAAAGGTTTCCCTATTTCGAGACTAGGTTTTATCTCGACTTGGTAAAAAATGACCTTGTCTAAAATTTTGAATATTTCTCCACGTCTGATTATTTTGAAAAACAAAGAATTTTAAGGTGAGTTAATTTCATGCCTTTATTTTAAATAAACTAAGTCCTATATTCAAATATAAATAGTATATAAGAACATTAAACTCATTTGGAGTTTTCCAAAAAGACAACTCATCCAAATTTTTTGAAATAAATGATCTGTAAAAATGATTTTTTAAAAACTCGAAAAAAAAACAAGGAAAGGTTTTGCTCGAGATAAGGAGATCTTTCAGATTAGAAAGTTTTTGGTGATCTAACAATGTTATTTATAACCTGTCGTGCAAATACAAAACCTTGAGAAACCATTAGTAGCTAGAGTAGGTCGGACAAGTTACATAAGCTCATCTCGATTCTTAACAAAATCAGTTGATTATTGATTGTCGTAATTCGGGTAAGCAATATTAAGACAATCAAGTTTATCGAACCCGAGGGAAAAGTATGGCCATGAGTCCCTAGAAATGCAAGTTCTCAATGACTATTGTTGCAATCACGGTTTTGGCTCCAAAAATACAATACAAATGCTAGAATTAAAATCAACAACACAACAAGAAATTAATCAAACAAGTGGTAGGCTAGAACAAATATCAAAAATCAATTGGGGATAGGGGTGCAAGGGATAATATCCATCAAAGAATCAATGATCAACAAGCTATGATTGAATTAAATTGCCAATCAACTAAGATACAAAGAATAGAACCATCATGTAATTATGTCTCCATTAATCACACAATGCCTAATGTGAGTATCCTTAGTGCAACTAATCTCTCAATTAAGAAGCACCCAATTCATACAATCATACACAATTATAACACAATTAATCTCTAATCACGTTAGCTCAACTCTCGCCTATTGCTAAGGTGATCAAACATTAATCTAAAGAGATAAAATGTCTGAAGCACAATTAGAATCACAATTAGGGCACTAACTATCTCAATTGATCAACAATCATCAACAATCATAGCACAAGGCAATCAAATCATCCTCAATTTCAATTATCCCAAGCACAAGTGGATTAGCCCATGGAGCAAAGTGCAAAATCCATGGGTACAAAATCTAATTGCATAATCACAAAGCTAATCACAATAATTAAGGAATTGAAATGAGTAGAGAGGAAGAACATCACCAATTGAATCAAAATGGTTAACATATTGAATGCTTGAATCTTCAAATGTATCTTCAAATGTAAACTCCTCTTCACTTGAATTACAACTTGAAATGAGAATACTAATGGATCAAAGTACAATCTAACCAACAATTAATGGAAATCTAACTAAATCTAGCAATCTAATCAACCTACAAGGAGAATTAAGCTAAGAAACTCAGAAATCGCCCTAAAAGCGTAAATAACTACTATGGGGAAGGTTATGCTCTGTTTTCCTCTCAAATGGATTAAAAAGGCATATTTTAGAAAATGCACCCTCGACTCGAGGGCCTCGAGTCAAGCTTCCTTAAATCGTGCCCACGCTTCTCTTAAAAATACCCGGCCTTAACTTGAGCTTCAGCCCCTCGAGTTGAGCTTACCAAAAACGACCCTCGACTCGAGCTTCCAGCCCTCGAGTCGAGGCTTCTCTAATTTTTGAAAATCTCTTACTTGGCTGCACCCTTGGGTCGAGCATCCTGGACCTCAACCGGAGGTTGAGTCCAGAGAATTTTCTCGACCCGACTTCTGCCTCCGACCCCATTTTTGCCCGTCTCATTCGTCTCTTCGCCGTATGAATGTCGGTACTCTCGGTTTGGTCAAATTCCACCGATTTACTCAAAACGGACGAAAAACATCAAAATCTACACAAGTGATACTTTTCATACCAAAGAGTGATACTCTACACTTTTAAGACCAAAAACTAACACTTTTGACCACTTTTTACACAAAAATACCCCATCAAATCATGCATCAATTCACTCTCATCAATTATGTTCTTGTCGATTTACTTAATGTCGATAAGAAATTACCAAGTTAAATAAGGTCAATATGACTAATCCTTGATTCTTGATTCCTTTGAAAGAAAATCAATGATATCAGCTCTGTGATTGTCCTTTGACACATACCAAGTCGATAATTCTTTCTAGACATGATTTAAAGAAAAGAAAGATAAAGAATGTACAAGATACATGCAATAGAAGTCATAAATCAGCTAAGGATGCTTTAAGTAATCCTAATTCTAAACATAATTCTTTAAATCTAGACTCCGCTAAAGGTTTAGTCAAAATGTAAGCTCTTTGTAAATCAGTCAAAATCTTTTCTAGTCTCGATGTCACCTTTCTCAGCATGATCTCGTATAAAGTGATGTCGAAGGTCTACATGCTTGCACCAAGTATGTAAGGCTGGGTTCTGGTAATAGGCCGTGACACCATTACTATCACAAAAGATTGGTACATCTTTAGTGATAATATTATAGTCCCTTAGTGTTAGGATATATACTATAAGCCTAGCTTTTTGTATGAACATCTTTTTGAAATGAGATTCTTTATGATCAAAATACTTGCTTTTTATGATTACATATATCATTGTTTTTGTCAGTTAATCTATCTTGTAGATAACATGGTGTGTGGTGTCACACGTAAGATCATGCAATCAGGTCCTTATAGATTATAAATAAGAGCTCACAACCAAGATGAATTTGGACAAACCATTAAAACGGTTGTGGTGTAATTTGGTATTAGTCTATCTTGACTATAAAATTGCACTAGTACATTTTGTATGTATTGAGCAGACCATATGAGGTTGTTCAATTTGTACCGACTATATAAAAGAACAAGACCTCTCATATTGTGGATGTATGTCTTCTTAATCCCCATATAATAACGGGCACGTGTACTCGGTGTATGTTTCTTTGATTTACCAATGAGTGAGATTTATTAAATCAATAGGCTCGGTGAATTGGGAGATAACACTTGTTTATATGGTGTATTGTTGATTATAGAAGGAATCCGTGTCCTAATTATTTAGGATGATGATGTCCCCTTGAAGAGCATATAAAGATTATCATGTAAACCCCGCGGTGGATTTAATCCGACATGATAATAAAGATGAGTGGTACTACTTTTGGAATTATATGTAAATTAATTAAGTTGCCAGAACTTATTTAATTTATGGACATTCGATATCTTAAACACGGAAAAATAAACGTACACATAACAAAGGAGCCCATATTATAATATGTGATTAGGACGGTAATTCAATTATAACTCTTTAGTGGGTGAGTTATAATAGATGGGCTTAAGTAGAGTGTTCGGATAGAACCACGGGACATTTAGGCCCATCGGGAGGCCCAACCCTAATTCCTCCTTAGGGTCCCTGTTGTAGCCTATAAATAAACCCTACATCGAGCCTCTAGACGGGTGAAAAAACGTGAGATCGAGAGAGGCGGATTCTGATTCCTTGGAGGATCATCGACCACTCGGCGTCCAAGTGAAAGGGATAGGGATACGGCGGAAGATCGTGAGGTTCGTGGCTCATCCTTGATCCGCAATTTTGACCTTAGAATTGGTTCGATTTCACCGATTAAGGTGAATAGGTATGTTTTATTTTTCCATTGTGTTTTATGCATGTGATCCCGAATTAGATAATCACATAGAGTCGGTGATCCGGTGGTTCCAACACTTAGCTATTGATTAATCTAGATAAGTTGTGAACAACAACTTCCATATGTCATATACTCGGCTTCGGTAGTGGAAGTAGCTACGAGAGGTTTGTTTCTTAGATAACCATGAAATCGGCTTACTTCCTAGAAATTGGCAAGTTCCAGAGGTAGATTTCCAATCTATCTTGCACCCACGAAAGTCTGAATCTAAGTATCCCGACAACTCCAAATTATCATCAGTGGATGCACAGTCCTACATTTATTGTTCCTTTCAAAAATTTTAGAATCTTCTTGGCTGCCTCAAGATGACTCTTCTTTGCCTTTGCTTGAAACCATGCGCGGACACCCACCGCAAAAGATATGTCGGAGTCTACTAGCGGTTAGATACAATAATGAACCTATTAGATCTCGATACTACTGTTTGATCCGTGTCTTCCCCCTTATCGTGCATCCATGGAGAAGTTTGTCATCATAGGTATTTTGGCTTCTCGGCTGGTATCTATTCCAAACTTTTCAATTAGATCCTTTATATATTTGGCTTGGCTTATGAAGATCCCCTTCTTAGTCGATTGACATGAAGTTCAAGAAAGTATGTCATTTCTCCCATCATGGATATTTCAAATGCTTTTCATGAGATGACTAAATTCTTCACATAAAGATATGTTAGTTGATCCAAAAATTATATCATCAACATAAATTTGTACTAATAAAAGATCACTACCAAATTCTTTTCTAAATAAAGTTTTATCAATCTTACCTTTCGCAACACCATTTTGAATTAGATAGTCGGACAAAGTATCATACCAAGCTATTGGTGCTTGTTTTAGTCCATATAGAGCTTTCCTCAATCTGTAGACTTTGTCTCCTTTGACAAAGCACTGGGTCTTTGCTCTACATAAACCTCTTGACTAAGATTCCATTTAGAAATACTGATTTTACATCCATTTGAAAAGCGTGAATCTTTTAAAAGCGACAGGCTAAGAACAATCTTATGGCCTCCAGATTTAGCTACTGGTGCAAAGGTTTCATCATAATTAATCCCTTTGGATTGTGAATAACCTTAAATAACTAGTCCGACTTTATTTCTAACCACGGTATTGTTCTCATCTCTTTTGTTTTTAAAGACCCATTTAGTTCCAATGACTTTTTGATGATGAGGCCTTTCAACAAGCTCCCACACATCTTGTCTTTGAAACTCGATTGAGTTCTTCTTGCATAGTATTAATCCAATTGGAATCAGTTAGAGCTTCAATAATTGACTTAGGTTCAAGTAATGAAACATAACAACCGAACATACAATCTTGAGTTAGTTGTGTCCTTGTCTGGACTCAGGACTCCAAATCTCCAATTTCACTGGATGATAAGTCATTACCTTTTTACCTTTATCTTTTACCATGGATGAAGATTTATGCAAATATCCTTTTCAAATAATTTTGTGTTACCTTGAATACTTCTTCATGATTATACGGTATGGTAGTTGTCCGATCGGTGACTTTGAAGAACTTTCAGTTTGTTTTCCTTTATTTGAGTCCGATTCTTCTCCCTCGTCTAAGATCGATTACGGTTCATAGAACTTCACTGGGTGATCTTTTGATAGTCATCTTGTCTAGATCATCGATATCTTTGTAACGTTATCTACATCTCTAGACTCAAAGGTAGATTCATCAAATACAACATATGGTATTTCTTACACACACAAGGTTGTCTTATTAAAAACTCTATAAGCTTTAGACACGCATTAGTATCCAAAGAATATCTCATCGGCAATCTTAGCATCAAAAGTTTTTAAATGAGATTTTCCATTGTTGAGAATGAAACACTTACAACCAAAAATATGAAAATATGAAATTTTGGGTGATCTACCCTTCCATATTTCTTAAGTAGTTTTACACTTATTTTTAACAATCAAACATCTATTTTGGATAAAACAAGCGGTATTAATGACTTCTACCCAAAACCTGTGTGGAGTGTTATATTCGGACAACATAGTCCTTGCAGCCTTCTTTCAAAGTTACTGTTTCTCCTTTCAAAAACTCTATTTTGTTGGGGTGTCTTTGCACTGATGTCTCGTGAGCTATACCATTCTCAAGTACAATAGTTAGTAACAAGTGTATTAAGGAATTCAAGACTGTATCACTTGATTTTAACAATACTTAGTCCCTTTTCATTTTGAATTCTTTTAAGAAATTGGAATTTTTGTCATTGTCTCATTCTTCTTGTACAAGAAAATAACCCGGTGAATCTTGAGAAATCATCTACAATTACCAAGGTATATTTTCTTCCACCGAAGCCGAGGGGTGTGACTGCCCAAAGAGATCCATATGAAGAAGTTCCGAATCCTTTACGAAGAAGGACTATTTATTGTTTTAAAAGATGTTTTGGTCTGTTTTCCTTTTTGACAAGTATCACGAGATAGGGTTCTTTGAAAATACTCTATCTAGGAGTCCTTTGACTAAGGATTTCCTTGCAATTTTGTTAAGAGTTTTGAAGTTTAGGTGAGCAAGACGTTTATGCCATAGTCGGCTTAAGTCATCCGAACTCTTTGTGACAAGACAAGTATCCTTAGGACAACTTTTGAAGTTAGCAACATAAATGTTACCTTGTTTGACTCCAGGTGATAGTATATTTTCATTGATACCATCTAAAACATAACATGCGTTATAGGTGAATTTGACACTAAAACCCTTATCACAAAACTATGAGACAAATAGCAAATTATGCTTCAACCCTTCGACATAATAAACCTCACCGACTTGAATGTCACCAATCATCTAGGTTTCAACTCCTTTGGTTAACCCAAAATTGTTGTCTCCAAGCATGACTCTCGGTCCATCTATAGTTTGATAGTTAGAAAGTAGATGCTTTTCATAGGTCATATGTTAGATCGGAAGAGATTTTGATGAGTTAAAAATGATCAAATCGGATGATCGGATGACGTCTAAGAACAGCAGGGAAAGGCCCGATACAAAGCCGATCGGACTAGGAAGAATTGGACAAGTCACCAAGTCTGAAAAGTTAGAGGTCATCTGGAGACAAGCTCGGGACAAGTCATCTACAGGAGACAATTATGAAGAGCTCGGACGAGGTCAAGACAGCCGAGTAGAATAAGATAGACAAGTCTTCACCAAGTCACCGCAGATGAGTTGTGAAAGATCACCAAGATGAGTGCGGTTTTCATGATTAAGTTTGTTAAGCGGTTTTGGTTTGTTACAACTAACTAACAAACTAACTTTCTTATCGAGACTTATAAATAGGTCTAGGTTTTACTTTATTTAAGATAACAACACTCTATCACAACACATCGATCACAATACTCCGATTTTGATTACGCTCTTTCACTTCGATTCATAAAGTTTTTCAAAGAAAGTTTTCAAAGTTCTAAGTGTTTATAGAACACTTTCTTGTACATCTTCAAAGCTCATCTTTCCTTTGTAAAAGTTAGATTTTAGAGAAGAGTCTAGGAGTTTGAAGATTTGAAGTTCTTTGTAAGTTGTAAAGCGTAAGTTGAATAGTGAGTAAGTAAGTGGTAAGAAGAGACCCTTCTTCAAGTTGAAGAAGGAGTGTGGATGTAGGATTAGTTAGATCCAAACCACTATAAATCGTCTTGTTCTTTATTGCTTTCATTTACTTATCTGTTCTTATTCAATTTCAACTTTTAGTCAAAGTTCAATTTAATTAAAATTAGACAAATTATCAGTTTGCTTTTGATCCAGATTAAAGTTGAGTTTAAAAATCGAATTCATTTGTGTTATCTTTGGTATCTTGAATTAATTTTCTATGTTTTGTAAAAACTTGAAAAATCTATTCAACCCCCTTATAGATTTTTCCTAGAAGGTTGGTTCAAGTTTTCTTTTGTATACTCAACTAAGTGGGACCAACATCATATGTTTTGAATAAACATCCAATATACCGCCCGGCCTCAAGAATGTCCGCCCTTTCTACTATTCTTGTGCCTTCCTGCAATCACAGATTTAAATTTTAGGTACCCTTTGTAAATTGGGTCCTTCTTGGTTAAGTTGATGCTTTGGGATTCAGATAAATACATCTATATTTCTTAAAACCAATGATTGAAGCTTTCATCCATATCTGTCTACAAATATAAGACTATCAAGATCAATCTTGTTCAGGTGATTTTTAATTGTCTTACATCGTGGTAAGAATGGATATGATTTGCTCCTTCCATCAAAACTATTATACCTCAGATGAGATTTTGACCTAGTCTTTGGTTTTACCTTAGGAATATTTCTCCTTGTCTGTATTTTCTTTGTAGAAATATCGAGATGAGGTGATTGGTTCTTTAGGTTTCCAAGGACTAAATCTTGTCCCTTCCTTAGGTTTAGTAGCTTTGACAAAAACCCTTGGTTTTACATGATCATCCTTCTTATTTCTATCAAAACCCAATCATGTCTTATCACTAGACTTTTGAGAAGTCTTGAAGATTTTATCTATTGTAGATTGAGTGTTACTAAGAAGTCATAACTTGAGATTTAGCTCTCTGTTAGTCCTCTTAAAACTCTCATTCTCTGAATAGACTCTTGGAGAATTTAATTTTTAAAGCATTCAATTCTTTTTCTAACACATCAGTCTTTTCGGATGAGGAATTAGTGATTGTCTTAGGCTAACATTCCCCCTTGAATGAACAGTCTGATTTATCACTAATCCTAGTCTAACTTTCCTTGGTTAGAATAAGAATTTGATCCTTTAAACTTAAATTTTCAATCTCTATCTGTTTATAAGCGAGATAGAGCAGTCTCCAAATCCTTCAAAAGTTTATTAATAAGACTTGGATCTGATTCGGATAGGTTTTCACAGTCATTATCAAAAGACGAGTAATAGTTTACGTCTTTAGCCATTAGACATATATCGTAAATGTCGATCCGAATCCAGCACGAGGATGAGGATGATGATGTCTCATGAACTTCTTCTTTCTCGGCTAGAAGAGCTCTCTGGTCTGCATACCTCCCGTCACGCTTCTTCCTCTTTTCTTCACGTTCTCTTGGGGTATGTTGAGGACAATCGTGACTATAATGGTCAGGTTTATTGCAAGTATAGCAAATATCTCCTCTATCTAATTTTGGACTTTTTTCTCCTCTCCTTACTGGTGATCTAAACCTTCTTGGCTGATCCTTTTTCTTCTCATTATTTGAACTCTTTTCTTCTCTGTCTCGGCTTGTAGTTTCATCGACTTGATCTATCCCTTTTATTCCTCTTATATTTCATCTTAAGCCTTTCATACCTTTTCATCAATAGAGTCATTTTTTCCTTGATTGATAAGTTTGATGTCTTGGATACTTTTGAGACTCTTCTTGTTGAAGGAATGCAATCTGTTTTTCCGAGAAATAGACGATTCGACTTCGTCTTCTTCATCTTCAATTTGAATATTATATTCCAATGCCTTAAGATGTGAAAATAATGTATGATGAGAAATTGAAGATAAGTTTTGTGTTGCTTTAAGAATATTGGCCTTCTCTCTCCACCTCTTACTCAAGGATGTGAGAATTTTATTATTGATCTTCTTTCTGCGTAGGACTTTCCCAAGTCTGCGGCCTTGTTGAGAATATTTGTCAACCTAACATCCAATTGATCAATAGTTTCGTCTTCCTTCATTTTGAAAATATCAAATGTGTGCAATACAAATTGTAGCTTGTTTTCCTTAACTTGATCCGACCCTTCACACATATTAGCCAAAGTTTCCCACATTTCTTTTGCGGTTTGCACCTTATAACCTTTTCGATCCAGTCTTTACTAAGTGTCTCTATTATCTCGGTTCTTGCTACACGATCCAAGTTGTGAATCTTTCTTTCATCGTTTGTCGGAATCACCTCATTTCTTTTCTCGTCGACTCTTGTTTCGAAGATCCAACACCATCACTTATAATTCCATGATAAAATTGTATGGGGCCTTCTTCTAAACCTTCTTCCATTAGATCATGAATAGCTTTTAGATGATTTTCCATCCTAAACTTCCGGTACTCATAATCTTAATGGAAAATTATGGTAGACTCCTAGTCTTTTTACTTTTGATCGCAGACATGGTGAACAAGAAACTCAGCGAAACTTATAAGTAATGTTAGTGAATCGAAGATAAAGAAAAAGATCTCAACACAATTTTAGAAACTTCAAGACCACAAAAATATTAGAAACGACTTAACATCGCTCTCGATACCACTTGTTGGTCCCTAGATTGAGTATTTAGTGAAAACAAGTGAACCTTCCAGAGATAATCTAGAAGGGGGGGTTGAATAGATTATCTAAATCTTTTTCCAAAATTTAGATTATCAACTCAACTTATCAAAGATGAACAACGGATACGATCTGAAATAAATTTGAACAATGATTATCAACGAAATAAATGTTGAAAGTAGATGACACAGATTTATAGTGGTTCGAGATCAAATGATCCTACATCCACCCTCCTTCTTCAACTTGAAGAAGGGCCTCGACTCACTTACTTACTTACTTACTCACTAATGATTACAAATACAATGGTTGACGATCTTCATCTTTAATCTATCTTCAAACTAACAATCTATCTAGAAATTACGAAAAATACGGTGCGAGAATGTGTTTGAAGATATACGAGAGAAGTGTTCTTTTAAACACTTAGAAAATTATGAAATCCTTTTTAAAACTTGTGAGTGCTTATAAAAATGTGAATATCGAGTTATGAGTGCTAAGAGTCCCTCTAAGAACTGTGCTTACTCTTATTTATAAGCCGTAAGACGGTTAGTTTGTTGTAACAAACTTAAAACCGCTTAACAAAGTTATCTTTAAAACCGTCTTGACCTAAGGTGATCTCGAGTTAGTTGTCTGCTGGTGACTTGGTGAAAACCTGCCTTTCTTATTCTACTTAGCTGGTCTAGACCTCGTTTTGAGCTCTTCATTATTCTCTCCAACAAATGACTTCTTCAAGACTGTCTTGAGATGACCTTCTTCTTGTTCTGGTCTCGGTGACTTCATTTGCTTCACCTAGTCTGATCGACCTAGTACTAAGCTTAGTACATCAACCGATCTATACAATTTTAGTTGGTCATCTTATTTACATGAGCTTGTTCTAGTCTATACACTTTAATTAATCAAAACTAAACACGATCTAACATTTATCTACAATGAATCATTATACTCTATTCTCACACTTGAAGGGGTATGAGTTTGACATACAGTCGAAGATGAAGAGGACGAAGCCGAGTCCAATACCTCCACAAAAATAGTAGCATTTGTCAACAAAGAAGAAAAACCTATTGTAGAGTCAAAGGGAGGCGGTGTTAGTATGTATACTATAAGCCTAGCTTTTGTATGAACATCTTTTGAGTATGAACATCTTTTTAATATAAGATTCATTATGATCAAAATACTTATTGTTTATGATTGTTATATATATCATTATTTTGTCCGGGTTAATCTATCTTAGATAACATGGTGTGTGGTGTCACACGAGAAGATTATGCTATCAGTTCCTTATAGATTATAAATAATAGCTCACAACCAAGATGGATTTGGACAAACCATTGGAGCGGTTGTAGTGTAATTTGGTATTAGTCTATCTTGACTATAAAGTTACACTAGTACATTTTGTATGTATTGAGCGAGGACCATATGAGGTTGTTCAATTTGTATTGAGTATATAAAAGAACAAAACCTCTGTTGTTATGGATGTACGTCTTCTTAATCCCTATATAATAATGGGCACGTGTACTCAATGTATGTTTCTTTGATTTGCCAATGGGTGAGATTTATTAAATCAATAGGCTCGGTGAATTGGGAGACAACATTGTTTATATGGTGTGATGTTGATTATAGAAGGAATCCGTGTCCTAATTATTTAGGATGATGATGTCCCCTTGAGGAGCTCATAAAGATTATTATGTAAACCCCGAAGGTGGATTTAATCCGACGTAATAATAAAGATGAGTGGTACTACTCTTGGAATTAGATATAAATTAATTAAGTTGTCAAGAATTTAATTAATTTATGGACATTCGATATCTTAAACACGGGAAATAAACGTACACATAATAAAGGAGCCCATATTATAATATGGGATTAGGGCGGTAATTCAATTATAACTCTTTAGTGGTGAGTTATAATTGATGGGCTTAAGTAAAGTGTTCGAGTGAACACGGGATATTTAGGCCCATCGGGAGGCCCAACCCTAATTCCTCCTTAGGGTCCTCCTGTTGTAGCCTATAAATAAACCCTAACATCGAGCCTCCGAGGCGTGGTGAAAAACGTAAGATCGATAGAGGCGGATTCTGATTCCTTGGAGGATCGTCGACCGCTCGGCGTCCAAAGGAAAGGGATAGGAATACGGCGAGGAAGACCGTGAGGTTCGAGGTTCATCCTTCGATCGTAGTTCCGACCTTAGAACTGGTTCGTCTTCACCTATTACAGTGAATAAAGGTATAAATCTATCCGCTGCGTTTATGTGACCGCAATCCCGAATCGATAATTTCATAGAGTCGGCGATCGGTGGTTCCAACAAGCGGATCACTCTTTGAAAGAAGCGAGATGACTTTGTTAACAAAGAGGTATGATCGACTTAAGATGAAATATTGTTGGTCCCACTTAGTTGAGTATATTAAAGAAAACTTGAATTAGCCTTCTAGGGAAAATGTAGAAGGGGGTTGAATAGATTTTCCAAGTTTTTACAAATCTTAGAAAATTAATTCAAGATACCAAAGTTAACACGGCGAGAATTTGTTTTTAAACTCAACTTTTAATCGGATCAAAAGCAAACTGATAATTTGTCTAACTTTAATTCTGAAATTGAACTTTGATTAGAAGTTGAAATAAGAGCAGATAAGTAAAGAAAAACAATAAAGAACTAGATGATTTATAGTGGTTCGGATCCAGTGATCCTACATCCACTCTCCTTCTTCAACTTGAAGAAGGGTCTCTTCTTACTACTTACTTACTCACTATTCAACTTACGGTTTACAACTTACACAAATCTTCAACTCTTCAAACTCCTAGACTCTCTTCTGAAATCTAACTTTACGGTGATTGATGAGCTTTGAAGATGTACAAGAAAGTGTTCTATAAACATTTAGAACTCTTTGAAAACTTTCTTTGAAAAAGCGTTCTTTGAAAAACTTTGTGAAGTGAGAGTGTAAATCGAGTATCGTGATCAATGTGTTGTGTTGATGTATAGAATAAAGTGAAAACCTAGACCTATTTATAAGCTGAAAAGACAGTTACTTTGTTAGTTAGTTGTAACAAAATAAAATCGCTTAACAAACTTAATCTTGAAAATCGCTCTCATCTTCACTGTTCTTCAACTACTAAATGCTCTGGTGACTTGGTGAAGACTTGTTAGACCAAGATTGTTTTGATGAGTTAAAAGACTGCTCCGGATGAGCAGACTATGATGTAGAATCAAGACTAAGTTCTAGTACGAATCGATCAGGACTAGGTCAAGATTAGTTCAAGTCATCTGGAGACGAGGAATGACAAATCATCCGGAGACAAGTTCAAGTCTAGTCATCTGCAGGAGACAAATATGAAGAGCTCGACGAGGTCAAGATAAGCCGAGTAGAATAAGAAAGGCTAATCTTCACCAAGTCACCGCAGACGAATAGGAAGAATCAGTCGAGGTTTTAGCGGTTTTCAAGATTAAGTTTGTTAAGCGGTTTCAAGTTTGTTAGAACTAACTAACAAACTAACCGACTTTTCGTACTTATATATAGGTCTAGGTTTTTCATTTTTAATATATAGATAACACTTATGCATATTTGATTGACACAATTCATTATTCGATTTCACAATCTTTTCATAAGAATTTCTAGAGAGTTTCAAAAGTTCTAAGTGTTTTAGAACACTTTTTCTGTAATCTTCAAAATTCAATATATACTGTAACAGATTAGATTTTTAGAAGAAGAGTCTAGGAGATTGAAGATTTGAAGAATTGTACAAGTTGTAAGTTGTAAATTTGGAAGTGAGAAAGTAAGCGGTAAGTAGAGTCCCTTCTTCAAATTGAGGAAGGAGAGTGGATGTAGGATTATTAAAATCCGAACCACTATAAATTCTCGTGTTATTTCTTGCTTTCTTTATTTTCTGTTTGATTTATAATTTGTGTTTCATCAAGGGTTAAATTCAGAATCTTAACTAAAATCAAGTATATCAACCTTGCTTTTGATCTTATAAGAAGTTGAGAATTTAATCTTAATCATTGTGCTTAATCGATACTTTGTATTGATTTTTGAGATTTGAAAAATCTACAAAATCTATTCAAACCCCCTTTCTAGATTTTGTTCTAGGAAGCATTCTCAAGGTTTTAATCAACTCAACTTTCCGGGACCAACAAGTGGTATCGGAGCGGTGTTAAGTCGCTACGATATTGATTTTAGGTCTTGAACAAGATTCTAAATAATCTTGATTTTCTTCATTTTCTTTCATCTCTAACAGTGCTACTAATAAGCTTTTTGTGGAGTATTTTGTCTTTGTTTCATCATGTCTTCAGTAAAAGTAATAAGTCCAGAATGCCTGAATTTTCAATTCAAGAGTATGATTATTGGAAATTTAGGATGGAAAATCATCTCGAAGGCCATTCATGATAGAATGGAAGAGGTTCTTGAGGAAGGTCCTATAAAGTTTTTCCATGGAGGTACCAAGACCGGAGCAGAGGCAGCTGAATCAAGAACTAGGCAAGAGAAGAAGAGTTACGAATTGACTAATGATGAAAGGAAGGTCCACAATCTTGACCAAGTAGCTAGAACAGAAATCATAGAGACTACGAGTAAAGACTGGATAGAGAAGGTTAAGAGATGTAAAACAGCCCAAAGAAATGTGGCAAACCTTAGCTAATGTTTGTGAAGGATCTGACCAAGTGAAGGAGAACAAGCTACGATCGGTATTGCATACATTTGAAACATTCAAGATGAAAGAAAATGAGTACGTAGATCGGTTTGATATGAGGTTGACCAATCTTCTCAACAAAGCGGTGACCTTGGAAAGAATTATTCGAGAGAAGGAGATTAACAACAAGATTTTGAGATCATTAACCAAGAGATGGAGGGAAAAATCCAATATCCTTAAAAAAGCAACTCAAGATTTATCCTCTATTACTCACCATACTTTATTTTCTCATCTTAAAGCTTTAGAGTATGATATTCGGATAGAAGATGAGGAAGATGAGATGGAGTCAAGCACCTCATCCAAATCTGTTGCCTTTGTCGATTAAAGAAGACAAGGTGTCAACAGAGTCATAGGAGGCCGATCTATCTTTGAAAGAAGCAGATGACTTTACTTACAAAAGGTATGATAAATTGAGAATGAAGTATAAGAGAAATAAATTGAGATTTGCGGGAAGAGATAGACAAAGATCCAGATCGGATAGGAAGGTAGATAAATCTTGATGATGACAAAAACAAGAGCCGACAAGAAGATACAGATCACCTGTTAGAAGAAATACTTCGATCCCGGATCGAGATAGGAGTGACATTTGCTATACTTGCAACAAGCCGGGACATTTCAGGCTATGACTGTCCTCAACTTACTCCTAAAGAAAGGGAAGAAAAGAGGAAGAAAAGAGACGAGGAGATTTGCGAGATCAAAGAGCTTTATTGGCTGAAGAAAAAGAGCCAAAGAAATCATCATCATCTTCATCATCCTCATCCGATTTCGGATCGAGATGATGAGATCTGTCTCATGGCTAATGAGGTAATCTACTATTCATCTTGAGATAATGATTCTTGTCGATCTGCATCAGATCATGACCAAACTATTATTCATGAGTTATTGAGAGATTTAAAGACATCTTTAGCTGCTTATAAGCAGTGGAGACAGAGAGAATTTATTTTTAAAGGATCAGATTCAAATTCTAAATAAAGGCAAGCGGTGATGAAGCAGCTTTGAGGCGAGGAAACATTCAAGGGGGAATGTTTTCATCAGTGAAGCTTGATACATCATCGACTTACGAAAAGATTAGAAAATGAACTGAAGACTTTAAAAGATAAATTTGAAGTAATCTGTCTTTGAAAATGAATTAATTAAGAAAAGACAATGAGAAGCTTGTCTTCAAAATTAGTCAGCTTAATAATTCACAATCGATAATAGATCATATTTTTAATACTTCTCAGAAATCTCATGATAAGGCAGGACTTGGTTATGATAGGAACAATAAATCGGATGTTCAAAACCTAGGAAATTTGTGAAAGCATCTGTTCAATCAAAGGATATTAAAATTGGTCCATGGAAACCAACCCGATCAGATAAGGACTATAGCTTCGATCACAAACCAAGAATTGGTGAAGAATTCCTATCAGACTAGAAGGAATCCAAGAACCAAAATAAGAAGATTTTCTTATTATAATTCTTTTGATGGAAGGAGCAAAAGTTATCCTATATTTCCTAAGTTTAGGAAAATTACTCAATCTGAATACAACAAGTTGTCATTTAAAAATGATATTATTGTGGCAGTTTGGTAGAAAATGCGAGTCGAATTATTTTTGCGAGATGAGATGTTTGTTTGGATTCCTAAAGTGATTCTTGACCCCAAAAGGACCCAAGATCACTAGGGTACCTCAAAACTAATCTGCTTTCACGAGGATTCACGGGGATCATCACTCAAGGAAGAGATCTTAGCTTCAATATGGTACATTGACGGTGGTTGTTCACAACATATGACCCATAACAAGAAGTCGTTATCAAATTTTCAAAGCATTGATGGTCCAAGAGTTGTATTTGGTGATAATAATTGTGGTCGGACTAAAGGTGTAGGTACATTGATCTATGAAGGATATCCAGTGTATACGAGGTATATTTTTGTTGAAGGTTTGAAACATAATCGTTATCTGTTTCTCGGCTTTGTGATAAAGGTTTTCTTGTAAAATTTTCAAGGGATAAATGTGATATTTTGGATAATTCCTCGGATAAGGTACTATTAAGCGGCTTGAGACAGGGTAATGTCTATGTGGCCAACATTAATAGTTGTTCCCAAGATACTTGTCTCGATGGCTAAGGGTGGAGAAAATGTCGGTGGCTATGGCATAAAAGGCTTAGCCATCTGAATTTCAAGACCCTTAGTAAGGTAGCTAAGAAGAACCTTGTAAAGGGATTACGGAAAACTTTTATCAAGCTGATCTTAAATGTGATGCTTGTCAAAAGGTAAATGCGGCTAGACACTCATTTAAGAGTATTAACTCCTCCTCATCGAAAGAGTGTTGCAACTTCTTCATCTGGATTTGTTTGGACTGTTACTCCTCTCGGTTTGGTGGAAGGAAATATACTCTTGTTGTAGTAGATGACTTTTCTAGATACACTTGGGTCATATTTCTTTTCAAGAAAAATGAGACTATGAACAAGATTCTGATGCATTCGAGACAAATTCGAGAATGAGAAGGGAGTTAATATTATTAAAATCGGGAGTGATGAGGGTACAAAATTTTTGAATTCTTGTTTATCTAACTTCTTCAATGAGTATGGAATTATTCATGAGACATCTTCAGCAAGAACTCCTCAACAAAATGGAGTGGTTGAAAGAAGGAATAGAACTTTGAAGGAAGCGGCCCGGGAGCATGTTGGTGAGTATAATACCCCTCATAGGTTAAAATTTGAAGCTATCAACACGCTTGCTATACCCGAGCAGTGCTTAGTTGTCAAAGATAAGGGTAAGACTCCTTATGAGATTTGGAAGGGTAAGATTCCAAGGATCTCATACTTCAAAGCTTTTGGTTGTAAGTGTTTCATTCATAATAATGGGAAATCTAAGTTAAGAACTTTTGATGCTTCAAAGCGGTGATGGAATATTCTTGGGATATTCTAATACTTCAAAGGCATTTAGATTTTTAACAAGACAACCCTTTGTGTGGAGGAAACTCCTCATGTTGTTTTTGATGAGTTGTATTCCTTCTCGAGATAAAGTGAATCAAATTTCAAAATCTAGATAAAATTGAATTATCCAAGAATAAACATAGAACTGTTTATCTACCTACTCTTGATTGAGAATCGGATGAAGAAGAATCCCCATCGATAATCGAGAAGACAACTTGATCGAGACTCCTTCGAATCGGACACCTTTGACATCAAGCCCGATCAGCACAAGTCGGTTGATGAAGGGGGAATGTCGGTGAGGTTGAGTCGAGATGAGTTGCCAATCGAGACTCAAGATGAGGATCCTTCTCCTCATATAGGCAAAAGGATGAGAAGCTATCATCCATCTGATCAGATTATAGGAGACCCATCTAGTAGTGTGCGAGACCACGAATGATGTTAGACTCACGAAAGTCTTTTCGAGTTGTTATGTGTCGCTTCTTGAATCCAAGTCTATTGAGGAAGCATTATCGAGACCCAAATGGATAATGACCATGCAGAAGAAGCTGCATCGATTTGAAAGACAAAATGTATGGGATCTAGTGGAAAGACCCTTACACGTAAAGATTATAGGCACCAAATGGGTGTTTAAAAATAAAGCAGATGAGAACAATATTATTGTTAGAAATAAGGCAAGGCTGGTTGCACAAGGTTATTCACGGTCTGAGGGAATAGACTATGATGAAACTTATGCTCAGTTGCAGATTAGAGGCAATAAGATTGTTCTTGGCATTTCTTTGCATATAAGTCTTTCAAAGTCTTTCAAATGGATGTTAAGTCTGCTTTTCTTAATGGTGTGTTACTTGAGGAGGTCTATGTAGAGCGGCCTCCTGGGTTTAAGACCAATAACAAAGTCTATAAACTCGATAAAGCTCTATATGGACTGAAACAAGCTCCCGAGCTTGGTATGATACTCTATCTGATTTCTTAACATCAAATGGTTTTTCCAAAGGAAAGATTGATAGAACTTTGTTTAGAAAGGAAGTAGATGGCAACATCTTACTAGTTCAAATTTATGTAGATGACATAATTTTTGGTTCACCTAATCTGAAATTATGTGAAGAGTTTAGCATTCTCATGAAGAACGAGGTTTGAAATGTCAATGATGGGAGAATTGACATACTTTCTAGGCTTACAAATTAAACGAGATGAGTAAGGGTATATTTATACATCGATCTAAGTATGCTAAGGATCGATTGAGAAATTTGGAATGATTACTAGCAGCAGAAGTCAAAATACCTATGGCAACTAACTTCTCAATGGATTCGGATGAGGGGGGATACCCACCGATGCAACGGAGTATCGTGGACTGATTGGATCTCTTCTTTATCTCACCGCAAGTAGGCCGGACATAGCCTTTGCGGTTGGGGTATGTGCAAGATTCCAGTCTAATCCCAAGAAAACTCATCTGGAGACTGCTAAGAAAATTCTTAGATATCTCAAAGGAACCTTACAAGTAGGGTTATGGTACCCAGGTGATGACAACTTTGAGCTAACAGGTTATTCAGATTCAGACTTTGGAGGATGTAAGATTGATAGGAAATCCACTTCTGGAACCTGTCAATTCTTAGGCAACAAATTAATTTCTTGGTTATCTAAGAAGCAGACATCTGTTGCCACCTCCACAACTGAAGCCGAGTACATGGCAGCTGGAAGTTGTTGCTCTCAACTCCTCTGGATTAGTCAACAGCTTAGAGACTACAATATTCAAACATCAGCTGTTCCTATTTACTGTGATAGTAATAGTGCAATAGCAATGACTTACAATCCTGTTTTACATTCTAGATGCAAGCATATAGATATTAGGCATCATTTCATTAGGGATCATGTTGAAAAGAATGACATTAGAATTGAGAAAATTGCCACCGAATCACAAAAAGGTGACATTCTTACAAAACCATTAGCTGAGTCTAAGTTTAAAGAAATGTGTTTAGAATTAGGATTACTTGATGCATCTTTAGCTGATTTCTAATTGTGTGCATTTGTTTTCTTATTTCTTTTCCTTTCTTTAAAATTAATGTCTAGAAAGAATTATCGGACTAGATATGTGTCAAAGGGCAATCAGGTAGCTGATATCATTGATCTCCTTTTAGGAATCAAGAATCAAGGATTAGTCATATTGACCTTATCTCGAATTGATAATTACTTGTCTGACATTGAGTAAATCAGAACAAGGACATAATAGTCAGGTGAACTCCTGAAGAAAACAGATGACTATTTACATCCTATCTCGATTTATCTTAAGCTTCTGATGGTTTCTTTTGAGGTTATGTTTTTGCAGGAACAGGTCACGGATAATACTGGTTCATTTTTTTATTCAAAGATCCTTTATTCTTAAACCTCGAGTCTGTTTTGTTTCTTAAAAATATGTTTTAGAAAAGTAAATCCGAGTTTGTTTTGTTTGACCTGGTTGGGAAAATTGCTAAAAAGTTACATTTAAACCGTTGGTTTTCAGGATCGCACATGTTACTCTATCAGATGACTTTCTAAAACTTATCTGCTTTTAAGCCGATCTGCTTTTCAAACTCATCTGTTTAGGAAACCTTGATTGAAGTAAGATATCACATGGCCGACGTCGGGTATACTTACTTCTCTAAATAAAGTAACCTATATAGGTCAAATCAACAGTCTATAAAGTAACTATTTACGCATTCCAAAGGCGATTGCAATTCACGCGCTGAATCCTAATCGTTTATCTTAGTTTTTAACCGTTGATTAATACTCGGTAAAAACTTTTTGAATAAATGGCCGAGATTAATTCATATTTTCAAAAATGGCGGTTTCTCTTTCCAATCTTCCCCCTATAAATACATCTTCTTCTTCCCTAAAACTTTTCTTTCCATTCTCAGAAAACCTGCATAGTTTGTCAAACCCTTTACAAATTCACAAAAACTTCCAATGGCATCTTCGTCAAAAACTACCAAAACTTATAAACCCACATACATTTCCACAAATATTTCTCATTTCAAAATGAATGAGGAATATTTTAAAAACCGTTTGAAAGCGGAAATGTATGTTGATTTGAAACCACAAATGACCCAGAATCTGCAGAAATTCTTCGCCTCCTCGAAGCTTCACGTCTCCGAGGATTTCTATCACTAAAGTCTCCTCAAAACAGAACAGCGGATTTACTGGGTGCAGAGTTTTTGGCGAGAATGGAGGACACTCAGACGGTTTTGATACTTCTATCGACGGAACTACACCGAGTTATTCTCGAGAGAATATTGCGAGGATCTTTGATACGTCAATAGAGGGAGTTAATCCATTGACGTACAAAGAAGATGAGTGGGAAGAATCCTTCGATATGATGGCGAGGGTCACTTACAGGGGGACTCGCAGGATTTAAAGAAGAATCTGCTGAGAAGGTGGTTTCGGTTGTTGATGACCGGTTGGGTTACGAAAGGCGGTGCTGGGTGAGCAGAGCTCACATGATGGGTTAACCAAACCCAGATTGTGCGTGATGCGAGCCATCTTGGATGGAGTGCAAGTGAATTGGGTGGATTTGCTTTTGTTCAAGCTCGGGGAGGAGAAGAAGCGATTGACTTTCAAGTCAAATGCAGAGGGCTGGGTTCCTACTTCTACAGTCAGTCTCTTCAATAAAATCACTGTTTTGATTGAAGGGCTGAATAGGGAGGCTGACTGGAGAATAGGTACTAAAAGTATTCAAGCGAAGGGCATCCTCACAAAGGATGACAGTGGGAGGAATTCCAGACTCGGATGATGAGTCTGATGCGGCCGGCTCGAGAGGCTGGCGACTGCAGCTGTTGAGGGTCAGTGGTCCAGCAAGCTGAACAAGTTGAGGTGGCCCCATGGAGGTCGAAACAGAGGGACATGAAGCAGCAGCAGCTGAGGTCGCACCTCAAGTTCAACTCTGCTGAAACAGCTGCCGTGGTCCCGAGGATGTTTCAGAGGAGGAAGAGGAGGTTGGTAAAAGCCTCGAGAAAAGAAGAAGGGGGAAAGCTCATCTGCTGCTCCTGCCAAGGTTGCCTCGGATGAAGAGGAAGAAGAGGAAGCGAAATTCCCTTGGTGAGGAGGCCAAGACGAGCAGCCCAGAAGTTCTGAAGGATCCACCAAGTCTGGTAGCTCCGAACAGCAGATTGATCCATCAACCCTGCTACGAGAGGAGGTCCCAGTCCTTCGGATAGCAGGTGAGGTTGGTCACCGAGGCTCCTCTCTCCCCAACCGATGAAGTCTGTTCTTTCCCCAATTCCAGAGGCAGGTACAAGTCTTTCCACATCTCCTTCCTTATCTCCCATACCCGGCGGTGAAGAAATGCCTCAGGCTGGCATTTCGAGCCTTTGCCTCACCAAATCCCACCAGTCCAAACAGCGATGAAGGGGTATCCCAGGCCGGTACCTCGAGCCTCTCCAACAGCCTACAGTCCAAATCCCTAAACTCCAACTCCCAACTGTCCAAACTCAAATCCCACCTCTACCATCATCACCACCACCTGAAATCCCACCCCCACCTTCATCTGAACAAATACCTTCTCCCATAGTCCAAACCTCACCAATCCCAATAATATCCTACTCTTCTCTTCCTGCTATTCAAACATAAGATATTCCTCTCCCGTCTACTCAACCAGAACCAACACCTTCCTCGTCTGACTCCTCAACTGAGGATGATGACACTGATTTAAGCCCAACCACTGCCATCTCCTCCATCCTGCCCTTGTCGAAAAGAAAATCAATGCTACATTCAAGAAAGATGGAAAGGAAGACAAGGAGGATGGTCAAAGCTGTAACGGACACGATGCTAGCCAAACATGAGAGAAGTTGAGGTAACTTTATCTCGATAAAATTGTAAATGTCACTAACTCTGTGCTTTGGCTGGTAAAGTGAAATCAATGGAGGAGGAGCCGAGGGCGTTGAAGGAGGAGGTTATGGGTTACAATCAGCCGGGTGGTGAATGAGTTGGTCAGAGACCACTCGGACTTCGGGAGTCAAGTGCAACGCTCTGGATGCAAAACTTTCAGACTTGGGCTGCTTTGAAGTTAAAAAAGGAAAAAGGCGACGAGAGAAAAGACGAGCCCTCACAGGTGTGGTCGAGGAGACCAGAAAGACGTGGGCATGAAGGCCAACACAGTGACACGGAGGCAGCCAAGGAGGAAGCTCGGATTAAATCGATGAGTGGCTGCTCTCCAGTGAGGGTGAGTCAACTGGAGGAAGCTTTGAAGGAGGATGAGGAGAAGAGAAGGAAAGAAGAGGAGGAAAGGTCGAGAAACTCTTGGCTCGAGTTAAAAGAATCAATCAAGGAGCCAAGGGTAAAGGAAAGGAAGTAGCGATCATTGAGCCCGGATCACCAAATCATTCCTAGGGCTGCCGCTAAAGGAAAAGGTAAGAGAGAAGCCGACTATTCCAATCTATCGGATGAGCAGATCAAAAGAATAAAGAGAGAGTTAGAATTTTACGGTAAGAAGGAAAAGAAGAAGCAGAAGAAGAAGAAAGACTCCAATGTCTTACTGGAGTCTTCTCTGAGCGTAAATGGCTAATCGAGATCGGAAGCGGTGGGAACTTCAGACCATTTCATACCACGTCTGCTCCTCCTAAGCCGGCCGCTTTGGAAAATATGGAGATGAATATAGAAAGAAGAATCGAGGGTATGTGGATATACTGTATATTCTCAAAGGCCCCGGAGCAACTCGGAAGACCAGGACTTGGCTTGGCACGAATGGATGGAAAAGGTAGATGGAGATTTCTATGCTAGGCTGCTAGAAGAAGGCGATGCAGAATTCAACGTCAACCCGATCTCTCCACCTTTCGAGTATGCCATTCCCTGCAAAGAAATCGAGATGGATCCCTAGACCTAGGCTGGGTCAAGGGAATTTTGAAGAAAGCAGAGGCCGAGTCTGACTTGTACAAGGAGATGACCTTAAGCGGCTTAGGAGGCGCGTATTCAATTGGTGATGATTCCAGATGAAGACCGGTGGGAAGACCGATAGAAACAGGATTTTCTTTTCCTTATTTCTACTTTTCTATTATCTTCTCATCTGTAATCTTTGTAAATCCAATATGAATATACTTTGTTTGATTCATTTTATTTGTATTAATTTCTTAAAGTTTTTTTTTTTTTGGAAAAGCTTAAAATTTTCTTAAGTATAAATCATCCGAGAATTTTATCTCTCGGACTTAAAATTTTAAAATTTTAATCTAAGTCTTGAAGACTCATTTGGTTTTCTAAGTTTTTTTAAGGGAGTCTAAAAGATCTAAAACTTTTATATGTGAATAAATCTGTTGTAATGTGAAGAATGTGCTTTGATATACCTATCTATTGATCTTGATAAACTCTAAACTAACTTCAATGTGAGTGTGTCTATTCTTGTAGGTTTTAACTTCATCAAAAAGGGGAAATTGTTAGACCAAGATTGTTTTGATGAGTTAAAAGACTGCTCCAGATGAGCAGACTATGATGTAGAACCGAAGACTAAGTTCTAGTACGAAGCCGATCGGACTAGGTCAAGATTAGTTCAAGTCATCCTCGAGACGAGGAATGACAAATCATCGGAGACAAGTTCAAGTCTAGTCATCTGCGGGAGACAAATATGAAGAGCTCGAGGCGAGGTCAAGATAAGCCGAGTAGAATAAGAAAGGCTAATCTTCACCAAGTCATTGCAGACGAATAGGAAGAATCAATCGAGGTTTTAAGCGATTTTCAAGATTAAGTTTGTTAAGCGGTTTCAAGTTTGTTAGAACTAACTAACAAACTAACCGACTTTTCGAGACTTATATATAGGTCTAGGTTTTCATTTTTAATATATAGATAACACTTATGCATATTTGATTGACACAATTCACTATTCAGTATTTCACAATCTTTTCATAAGAATTTCTAGAGAGTTTCAAAAGTTCTAAGTGTTTTAGAACACTTTTTCTCGTAATCTTCAAAATTCAATATATACTTTATGTGATTAGATTTTTAGAAGAAGAGTCTAGGAGATTGAAGATTTGAAGAATTGTACAAGTTGTAAGTTGTAAGTCGGAAGTGAGAAAGTAAGCGGTAAGTAGAGTCCCTTCTTCAAATTGAGGAAGGAGAGTGGATGTAGGATTATTAAAATCCGAACCACTATAAATCCCAGTGTTATTTCTTGCTTTCTTTATTTTCTCGTTTGATTTATAATTTGTGTTTCATCAAGGGTTAAATTCAGAATCTTAACTAAAATCAAGATATCAACCTTGCTTTTGATCTTATAAGAAGTTGAGAATTTAATCTTAATCCGTTGTGCTTAATCGATACTTTGGATTGATTTTTGAGATTTGAAAAATCTACAAAATCTATTCAAACCCCCTTTCTAGATTTTGTTCTAGGAAGCATTTTCAAGGTTTTAATCAACTCAACTTTCCGACCAACAAGACTTGCCTTTCTTATTCTACTCACTTGTCTTGACCATGTCCGAGCTCTTCATAATCGTCTCCTGCAGATGACTTGACTTGAGTTTGTCTCCGGATGACTTCCAACTTTCCGGACTTGGTGACTTGTCCAGATTCTCCCTAGTCTCGATCGGCTTAGTAGTGGAACGACCTCACTGTTCTTCAAGTCGTCGATCATCCGAGTTGATCCTTTTAACTCATTAAAACTTCTTCCGATCTAACAATTTCCCCATTTTTATGATGTTAAAACTATAAGAAAGAGACACACTCACAGCTATTGTTAGTCAAAGTTAATCAAGATAATCGAGATAGGCATATCGTAACACATTCACACTTTAATGCAGATTTATTCAAGTTAGAGCACTTAATTCACACTTAGAAAAATTTTAAGAAAGAATTCCTAAGTCTTAAGACTTTTCAAAAGAATTTAGGCTTAAAAAAATTTAAGTCTTAGGACCTAGAAAATTTTTAAGAGTTAGAAATTATTTTTGAAAATTTTAAATCGAGATGAGAATTTTCTCGGATAATTAACACTTAGAAAAAAAATTTAAGTTTTCTTAAAAAACAGTAAAGAAAGCTAAAAATAAGACAAGTAAATCGGATAAGATTCAGCTTATCTCATTCGGTATAGAGCACATTTACATTTTTACATATGGATCGAGATAAGAAGATAAAAGATAAAGAAATTCAAAGCTTATCTAATCTGTCCATCTATCTTTCTCGAGAAGTTGCATCCAATCGAATATCCTTGTCCTTAGCTCGGGGATTTCCTTTGAATCGATCAACTTCATCTGATATATTCCATAGTTGATAGTCGACCTGATCCACTCCTTGTCAACCGAGCCATCATCGGTAACCTTGATTGGGATTGTTGAGTAGGCCGGAGCTATCAAATCCACATTATACTATTCGTCTCCTTCATTAATCAATTTTTGGTACAAATCTGGATTTTCCTTCTCCATCCAATCATGCCATGCTATCGTTTCATCTTCAAATGATACTCCAACTCCTCTCGCAAATGTACCAAGAATGTCCACTTCGCCTCATATTTCATATAATCTCCCGGCCCATGAGGGGTGAGCAATCATCCTTGGAGGAGCATCAGTTCTTTCTTGTGGCCTTACCAATGCCTTGTCTCGCTTCTCCAAGGGGACCTCCAGCTGCTACGATAACCCACCTTTTCGAGAGCGATCAAACACTCTGCCCGGCCTCTTTCGCAGACTTGGTCTTCCTCTTCGCCTCCCTGCGACCATAGTAGCCTTTTTTCAACTTTTATCCGTCTATCTTTTTCTTCCTCAATCCTAATCTGCTCGGCTGATTTTTCAAGTGGTCTTTTGCCCACAGCCTTGGTCATCAAAATTTGCCCTGACAGAGATGAGATCCGCTCAAGCTCCTTTTCCTTGCCTTTCTCGGCTTCCGGCTCCTTCCCCTTACTCTTCTCGGCTTCACCTTGGTCTTAGCCTCTTCTTTTCTTTCCCGATCTTAACCATAAATTTCTCAGATTTGAGCTCAGCTTCTCTCTTCCTAGCCTGCTCGTCTGCGCTGATTGCCTCTTCTATCTCGCTCAATACTGATTTTCAGGCGGCGAGCTCATCCGTCTCGGCTGATTGCTGTGAGCTTAATCGATTGAGTTCAGCTTTGATGATCTTCCAAATCTTCCCCCTTTTTAACATCATCAAGTAGCATAGTAAGTTGCTCCTTGACAACGGTAAAATAGGTGGAAGGCGTGGTCTGATTGCTCAGATTTCATCGGCTAAGATCGATTGTCTGCTTACACTTGACTCTTCACTCACCAACCTCCTTCCTTACCTCATCAACTTCTTCTTTGTGACAGATGTTTTACAAAATCTGAAAGTTTGGATAAGAAATTTACCTCGCATGCTTTAAGCATTTCTTCCATGGTGATATCTTGACCGAGTCCACATTATCACTGTCTTGGTTGAAAGCATCTGAGTGAACTTATCTTCCATCCGCTTCTCCACCGCTTGAGAATAGAGGAGAAGGTGGATCCTGGGCTCTTGGGAGGAGCGGCAGATGAGGTCTCTGGCGCATCAAGATGACCTCGGATGCGATTGAGGAGCTGCTCTTTAGATAAGATGGAAGATACGAAATTTATTCCAGCAGACTCTAACATGGCTTTCTCCCGGGAGACTAGGTTCTCCCGGTTGACCTCTTCGACAAATAAGCTTAATTCCTCCAAGTCACTGTCCTTAGTGGTGAACCAGCCATACCTCCACCAATTCCTTCATTACTTTAGAATTATACGAAGTTCAGAATGAGTTCTACAAGTCTCCTCTGGGATTCTCGATCTTAGGGAAATTTCAAGCTTCCCATGGATCCATCAGGCTTGGGAGTGTGAATTGGACTTATTTGGGGAGAGGGAGTGGGATATTTAGTGGAAAGGAAATCTAAGAAGTCAAAGGTTTGAGAAGAAGATTGAGGAAGAGTTTCAGAAGTGTTTGTTGGGGAGGTGGGGATTGTTGAGAAGATGTGGTAGGAGGTGGAGTGGTAGTTGGTTGAGATGAGGTGAGTTGTGTTTGGACAATTATAGGTGTAGGATGTTCAAGAGGCTCGGAGGTGCTACCTGGGTCACCTCTTCATCGCCTAGGTGAGATGGGATTTTATCGAGGAGGAGATGTTAGAAGATGTACCTTCA
This sequence comes from Paraleonurus japonicus, assembly GCA_030762865.1. Taxonomy (NCBI): domain Eukaryota; kingdom Viridiplantae; phylum Streptophyta; class Magnoliopsida; order Lamiales; family Lamiaceae; genus Paraleonurus; species Paraleonurus japonicus. The sequence goes on along the minus strand of CM061053.1, from coordinate 32,857,902 downwards.
AAGACTTGTTTCTCGTGAGATACAATCCTTTCGAGCTGGGATCCTCTCGCACATCTGCCTCGGCCTCTGCTGCCGCTACTATCTTCGGCGTAATAGCCTCTCTCCGATAATAAGCTTGAGGGAGCAGCAGATGATTCTCCTCATGACTTCTCATTCGAGGCTTTTACCGCCTTCTCCTGGTTGTCCTTTGAAGAGGGACTTGTGTCTGGTCTCCTCTATCACCACGACCTCTTGTTCCTCAGACCAGCCTCCTCACCGCTTGTTCCTTAGCCGCAAGTACTTCGTGTATTTCAGCCGCTGTACCTCGACTTCGTGTACCTCAACTTCTTGTACCACAGCTACCGGCCTCTCGAGCCATCAAGCCGCACTGCCTGATTCCTCTGCTCACGAGCTTCGTCGGCCTCGTCATCCGAATCGTGTAATCCACCAATTTTCTCATTCTTCGTTAATGCCCCTTCTCGCTTCGAGTACTTTTTCTACCCTTCTTTGGACTCCATTCTCTTATTCAATCCTTCAATGAGCACCGTGATCTTGTTAAAAAGACTCACGGTGGACCGAGCATCAATCACCCTCATCTGGATTATACACCATCCTCTGCTTTTCCTCCTTAAACCGTCTAAACAACAAATCTACCCAATCAACCCTTACACCATCCAAAATCGCCCTCATGCAACACAATCGGGATTTCGATACACCATCATGAGATCTCTGATCTCCTAAGATGGATTTTGTAACAATAGTCATTAACAACCGATATTTTCTTCGAAGAAGATTTTTCTTGAGATCCTTTCGTGTTCCTCTCGTAAGTTACTCTCGCAAGCATATCAAATGAATGTTCCCATTCATCCTCCTTATAGACTAAGGGATTCACTCCTTCTGCAGATGTATCGAATATCCTGGCCACCATTTCTTTGGTATATGATAATTACGTCCCTTCAACAATGTGTCGAACCCATTATCGGTGAAATTACCGTTGGTGAGAAATTCTGCTCCAATTAGATCCATTGTTTTGTTCTCTGCAGATTTCAAAGAACAAAATCCTCGTAGTCTTGAAGCTTCTAATAGCCTTAGAATCTCCCTGGATTTTCTCGTCCCGTGTAGTCTCGAAATCAACATACATCTCTGCTTTTAATTTGTTCTTGACAGCCTCTGGATTCATTTTGAAATCGAGACTTGGAAGCATTATATAAGTGGGGCGTTCGAGTTTAGAAGAAGTAGAAGCCATTTGAGTACTTTAGAAAGATAGAAAATATTTGCACTAATTTTCAAGAAGGGGAATTGTGAAAGTGAATTTTGAAATGGGAGAGGTAAGTTTTTAAACCACGAAGAGAAAGAGGGAAAACTTAGGAAGTTGATACGTGGCAAAATCTTAGGAAATATTTTTGGCCGTTGATTAATAAAGGCGCGTGAAAAATATCAACCACTCAACGATAAAACCGCTTCGCATTCAGGCGTGTGGCATTAAAGCATCTTGAATTGTGTAAAAGTAACCGTTTATCCTACGGATTAGACGGCTAATAGGTTTACTTTATGCAGAGGTAATTAGTATACCGACGTAATCCAAAAGATACCTTTCTTTGCAAAAAGGTTTCCTATTTCAGATCGGGTTTTATCGGACTTGGTCCAAAGTGACCTTGTCTTAAATTTTTAAAGAAATTCCTCCGAGTCGATTTTGAAAAACACAAATATTTTAATGCCAAAACACTTTCAGATTAGAAATTCATCTTAGAAAAATTTAAAACTTAACAAGCTTGAGAGAGTTATTTTGAAAACATTTTTGAATAAACAGAGGGGAGGTGATTATCGATTAGGATTTTTAAACCGATCTATCAATGTTGATATATACCGTCTCTGCAAATAGACTCATCAAAACTATCAAGAGCCGAGGTAGGTCGGATAGGAAGCGAGATAGTCATCTGCTTTTTCAAGAAATTAGCTGACTATTGTGTCCTTGTTCTGATTTACCTAATGTCGATAAGTAATCATCAAGTCGATAAGGTCAATATGACTAATCCTTGATTCTTGATTCCTAAAAAGGAAATCAATGATATCAAAGAACCCGATTGTCCTTTGACTCATATCTTAGTCTCTGATAATTCTTTCTAGACATTTATTTAAAGAAAAGAAAGAAAGAAGGAAAACAAATAATGTATGCAAGTAATGGTAATGGTAATTAAAAATCTGACAATGATGCATCAAGTAATCCTAATTCTAAACATAATTCTTTAAATCTAGATTCAGCCAATGGTTTTGTAAGAATATCTCGCTCTCTGTGATTCTCGTGGCTATCTTTTCTATTCTAATATCATTCTTTTCTACATGATCTCTTATGAAATGATGTCTTATGTATATATGCTTACATCTAGAATGTAGAATAGGATTGTATGTCATGGCTATTGCGCTATTACTATCACAAGTAAATAGGAACAGATGATGTTTGAATATTATAGTCCCTAAGTCTGCCGACTAATCCAGAGGAGTTGAGAGCAACAACTCCCATCTGCCATGTATTCACCTCGGTTGCGGAGGTGGCAACAGATGTCTGTTTCTTAGATAACCAAGAAATTACCTAAGAACCGACATGTTCCTGAAGTGGATTTCCTATCAATCTTACATCCTCCAAAATCTCGAGTCCGAATATCCTGCCACCAAAGTTGTCATCACCGGGTACCATAACCCAACTTGCAAAGTCCTTTTGAGATATTTGAGGATTTTCTTAGCAGTCTCAGATGAGTTTTATTGGGATTAGATTGAAATCTTGCACATACCCTAACTGCAAAGGCTATGCCTCGGCCTACTTGGAGTGAGATAGAGAAGGGATCCAATCACCCACGATACTCCGTTGCATCTGTGGGTATCCCCTGCTCATCTGAATCCATAGAGAAGTTAGTTGCCATTGGTATTTTAACTTCCCTACTAGTAGTCATCCCAAATTTCTCTATAAGGTCCTTAGCATATTTAGTCCGATGTATAAATATACCCTTACTCATCTCGCTTAATCTGCAGCCTAGAAAATATGTTAATTCACCCATCATTGACATTTCAAACCTATTTTTCATGAGAACACTGAATTCTTCACACAAAGTCGATTAGGTGAACCAAAAATAATGTCATCTACATAAATTTGAACCAACAAGATGTTACCATCTATTTCCTTTCTAAACAAAGTCCTATCTATCTTACCTTTAGAAAAACCATTTGAAATCGAAATTCGGATAAGGTATCATACCAAGCCCTAGGTGCTTGTTTCAATCCATATAGGGCCTTATTGAGTTTATAGAACTTGTTGTTGATCTTAAACCCAGAGGCTGCTCCACATAGACTTCCTCAAGTAACACACCATTTAGGAATGCAGACTTGACATCCATCTCGAAAGACTTTGAAAGATTTATAAGCAGAAATGCTAAAAACAATCTTATTGCCTCTAATCTGGCAACTTGAGCATAGGTTTCATCATAGTCTATCCCTTCAGATCGTGAGTAACCTTGAGCTACCAATCTTGCCTTATTACGAATAATAACATTATTTACATCTGTTTTATTTTTAAACACCCATTTGGTGCCTATAATCTTTCTATGTAAGGGTCTTTCCACTAATTCCCAAACATTTTGTCTTTCAAATTGATGCGCTTCTTCCTGCATGGTCATTATCCGATTAGGATCGATAAAGTCTCCTCAATAGACTTAGGCTCGAGAAGTGATACATAACAATGAGCAGACTTTGAGAATCCAACATTATTCGTGTCTTCACACTACTAGGTGGGTCCCCAATAATCTAATTAATTGGATTATAGCTTCTCGTCCTTTTGCCTATTTGAGTGGAAGGATCCTCATCTTGAGAATCAGCAGGCAACACATCGACTCTGCTCGAGCAGACGTTCCCCCTTCATCTGCGGACCCTGCCGATCGGTGATGTCAAGGGTGTCTCCTCGAGATGGAGTCTCGGAGAGGTTGCCTTCTGATTTTCGAGATGGAGATTCTTCATCATCTGAATCGAATCAAGACTAGGTAGATAGACTGTTCTATGTTTAGTTTTGGTTAGTTTAATCTTATCTAGATCATTACTAATCGATTCACTTTATCTCGAGAAAGAATACATTTCATCAAAAACCACATGAGGAGTTTCTTCCACACAAAGAGTTGTCTTGTTGAACACTCGAATGCTTTGGAAGTGTTGGAATATCCAATATTCCATCAGCTACCTTAGCATCAAAGGTCCTCGGCTTAGACTTTCCATTGTTATGGATGAAGCATTTACAACCAAAAGCCCTAAAATATGAGATTCTTGGAATCTTACCCTTCCAGATCTCATATGGAGTTTTACCCTTGTCTTTAATCGGCAAGCACTGCAGGTATAACAAGCCGTATTCCCCGAACTGTGAGGGTTCCATATTCGGATAACATGCTTCGGCTGCTTCTTTCAATGTTCTATTCCTTCTTTCAACTACTCCATTTTGTTGTGGTGTTCTTGCTGATGATGTCTCATGAATAATTCCACACTCATTTAAAAGTTAGATAAACAAGAATTTAAAAATTCAGTGCCCTTATCACTTCTTATTTTAACAATATTAACACATTTCTCATTTTGAATGCATGCAGGCAGATCGGGGATCTTGATCACAGTCTCATTTTTCTTGAAAAGAAATATTACCCAAGTGTATCTAGAAAAATCATCAACTACAACAAGAGTATATTTCCTTCCACGAAAGCCGAGAGGTGAAAGCAGTCCAAACAGATCAAGATGAAGGAGTTGTAAAACTCTTTCAGATGAGGATGTGTTAATACTTTTAAATGAGTGCCTAGGCTGTTTACCTTTTTGACATGCATTACATTTCGTATCGGTAGAACATAATTTCTCAGGTAACCCTTTAACAAGATTCTTTCTAGCTAGCTTACTTAGGGTCTTGAAGTTCGGATGACTAAGCCTCTTGTGCCATAGCCACCGAGGTCATCTCCACCCTTAGCTACCGAGATAAGTATCTTTGGGGCAACTATTAAAGTTAGCCACATAGACATTACCATGTCTGAAACCGATTAGACGTACCTTGTCTCGAGGAGCTATCTAAGATATCACACTTGTCCTTAGAAAATTTTACAAGAAAACCTTTGTCACAGAGTTGAGAAACAAATAATGCATTATGTTTTAAACCTTCTACAAAATATACCTCAGATACGAACATCCCGATAATCAAGGTACCTACTCCCTTAGTCTGTCCACAATTGTTGTCTCCAAAAAGTACTCTAGGACCATCAATATTTTGGAAGTTTGGTAGTAGCTTCTTGTTACAAGTCATATCTTGTGAAATGTACCACTGTCTATGTACCATATTTAAGCTAGAATTTCTTCCTTGAGTGATAGTCCCCTGTGAATCCTGTAAAGCAGATCGGGTATGAGGTACCCTTGTGATCTTGGGTCCTTGAAGGTCAAAAATCACTTTGGATAACCAAACAAACATCTCATTATCAAACAATAAATCAGATTTGATCTATCTACCAAATCTGTCTACAATCATATCACATTTAAATGATAATTTGTTGTATTCAGATTTAGTGATTTTCTTGAACTTAGGAAAAGTAGGATAGCATCTACATCTCCCATCAAAAGTACTATAATAAAAATGTCTTCTTATCTTAGCTCTTGGAACTCTCTTAGTCCTGATATGGAGTCCTCAATTTGAATTTTTGTTTTCGTGATCGGGAGATGCGATCCTTATCCGACTAAGTGGTTTCTAAGGACCTATTTTAATCTCTTTTGAGGATTCAGATGCCTTCACAAGTTTCCTAGGTTTTTGAACCTCTGATTTATTATTTTTATCATAATCAAGACCTGTCTTATCATGGGATTTTTGTGAAGTACTAAAGATGTGATCTATTATCGATCGTGAGTTATTAAGTGACTTATTTTGAAGACAAGCTTCTCATTGTCTTTCTTAATTAACTCATTCTCAGTACATATCATCTCAAATTTTTCTTTTAAAGATTTTAATTCATTTTCTAATCTTTCGGACAAGCTAGCTGATGTAGTAGCCTCGGCTGGGTAAACATTCCCCCTTGAATGTTTCCTCAGTTGCAGTAGTTCATAACCCGCTTGCCTTTAGCTAGAATCTGAATTTGATCTTTTAAACTCAAATTTTCTGTCTCTAATTGTTTATAAGCAGTCAAAGACATCTTTAGATCTTTCAATAATCCTTGAATAACAGTTTGATCATTATAGAGACAGATTTATATGAATCATTATCAAGAAGAATAATAGACTACCTCTTTGGCTATAAGACAAATTTCATCGTCGATCCAAAATCGGATGAGGATGATGAAGATGATGATGATTTTCTTGATTCTTTTTCTTCAGCCGTAAGTGCCCTTTGATCTGCAAATCTCCTATCTCTCTTCTTTCTTTTCTCTTCTCGTTCCTTAGGAGTCGGTGAGGACAATCATAGCTAAAATGTCCCGGCTTGTTACAGTGTAACAAGTATCACTCCTATCTGACTTAGGACTAGTAGGATTTCTTTTGTAGGTGATCTGAACCTCCTTATCTGGCTCGTACTCTTATCATCATCGGTTGAATCATCTTCCCTTCTTCTTGACTTTGATTTGGATCTATCCTTTCCTGCAAACCTTAACTTATTACGCTTATATTTCATTCTTAATTTGTCATACCTTTTGGTGAGCAAAGCCATCTGCTCTTTAAGAGATAAATCAGCTCCTCGATTCAACCGCTGTCTTGTCTTCCTTGTTGACAAAAGCAACAGACTTGGATGAGGTGCTTGACTCCATCTCATCTTCCTCATCTTCTATCTGGATATCATACTCCAAGGCTTTAAGATGAGAAAATAAAGTATGATGAGTAATAGATGATAAATTTTGGGTTGCTTTAAGGATATTAGACTTTTCTCTCCATCTCTTGGTCAAAGATCTTAGTATCTTATTATTGATCTCCTTCTCTGAATAATTCTTTCCTAAAACAAATGCTTTGTTGAGAAGATTTGTTAGTCTCACATCAAGCTGATCTACTATTTCATTCTCCTTCATCTTGAATGTATCAAAAGCATGTAACACAGTTGCGGCTTATTCACTTTCACTTGGTCGTAACCTTCACACACATTTGCAAGTGTCTCGCCATATCTCCTTAGTTGATTTACACCGTTAACTTTTTCAATCCAATCTTTACTAAGAGTTTCTATGATTTCGATCCTGGCTACATGATCTAAATTGTGGATTTTCCTCTCATCACTTGTCACTCTGAACTTTTCTTCTCCCTGTCGACTGCTGGTTTGGCGGCCCAGTGCCATCATCTGGTTCCTCCATGATAAAATTTAATGGGTCCCTCTTCAAGAACCTCCTCCATTCTATCATGGATTGCTTTGAGATGGTTTTCCATCCTAAATTTCCAATAGTCATATTCTTTAATTGAAAAATCAGTGTAGGCTTCTTGATTTCTTGCTCTTACCGTGATGACATGATGAGATGAGAAAACAAAAACTTATACAATCTAGTTAGTAGCAGAGTTAGTGAAATAAAGAAGATGAAGATAATCAAGAGACAATTTCAGTAATCTTGTTTAAGACCTAAAATCAATATCGGAAACTGACTTAACACCTTTGCCGATACCACTTGTTGGTCCCACTTAATTGAGTATATTAAAGAAAACTTGAATCACCTTCTAGGGAAAATCTAGAAGGGGGCGTTGAATAGATTTTCCAAGTTTTTACAAATCTTAGAAAATTAATTCAAGATACCAAAGTTAACACAAATGAATTTATTTTTAAACTCAACTTTTAATCGGATCAAAAGCAAACCGATAATTTGTGTAACTTTAATTCTCGAAATTGAACTTTGATTAGAAGTTGAAATAAGAACAGATAAGTAAAGAAAAGCAATAAAGAAGGAAGAAGATTTATAGTGGTTCGGATTCAACCTCGATCATACATCCACTCTCCTTCTTCAACTTGAAGAAGGGTCTCTTCTTACCACTTACTTACTCACTATTCAACTTACGATTTACAACTTACATAAATCTTCAACTCTTCAAACTCCTAGACTCTCTTCCTAAATCTAACTTTACGGTGATTGATGAGCTTTGAAGATGTACGGTAATGTGTTCTATAAACAAATAGAACTCTTTGAAAACTTTCTTTGAAAAACTTTGTGAAGTGAGAGTGTAAATCGAGTATCGTGATCAATGTGTTGTGTTAATGTCTTGTGTTGATGTATATAATTAAGTGCAAACCTAGACCTATTTATAAGCCTAAAAGACAGTTAGTTTGTTAGTTAGTTGTAACAAACTAAAAGCCGCTTAACAAACTTAATCTTGAAAAGCTTGCTCTCATCTTCACTGTTCTTCAACTACTCGTCTCAGTAGCTGACTTGGTGAAGACTTATCTTTTATATTCTACTCAGCTTGTCTTGACTTCTGCCTCGAGCTCTTTATAATCGTCTCCTGCAGATGACTTGACTTGAGCTTGTCTCCAAATGACTTCGACTTTCCGGACTTCAACCGACTTGTCTAGTTCTCCCTAGTCGATCGGCTTAATCTTTGGAACTCGACCTCACTGTTCTTGAAGTCATCCGATCATCCGAGTTGATCCTTTTTAACTCATCAAAACTTCTTTCTCGATCTAACAAATACAGACGTAATAAGTCTAGATTTGTAGGGAAGGACAGGTAGAGTTTGAGATCTCGAAGGAAAGATGATGTGGACACAACAGACGATGACAAAAGAAAAGGTCATACTAGGAGATACATGTCTCTTATGAAGAAGAGTTATGGTAGCCCCGAGATCTGAACGAGGTGATACTTGTTACACGTATAACAAGCCGAGGCACTATAGCTATGATTGTCGCGGTGACTCCTAAGGAAAGGGAGGAGAAAAGGAGAAAGAGGGACAGATGCTTCGCTAATCAAAGAGCTCTTTTGGCTAAAGAGAAAGAAACAAGAAAGTCATCATTGACTTCCTCATCATCGATTTCGGATCGACGATGAAATCTATCTAATGGTAAAGGAGGTAAGCTATTACTCATTTTCTCGAGAATGAATCTTATAAGTCCTGTCTCGCTTAATGACCAAACTATTATCAAAAGTCTTTTGAAGGATTTCAAAATATCTCTAAATGCTTACAAGCAATTGGAGTCTGAAAATTTAACTTTAAGGGAATAAGTTCAATCTCTAATTAAAGGAAAACGAGGTTGTGAACTATCCACAACCGAGGATACATTCAAGGGGGAATGTATACCCCGAGGTTGAGGCTAGTACATCTTTTAGACATCCTGAATGATTAGAGGAAGAACTGAAATCTTTGAAAGACAAATTCTCGGAGGTGCAGATGAGAGTGAGCCTATTAAGAAAACTAATGAGAAACTTGTCTTCAAATTAAGTCGGATTAATAACTCACAACCTGCAATAGATTATATTTTCAAACCTCACAAAAGGCTCATGATAAGACGAGGACTTGGTTTTGATAGGAATAACAATTCAGAACACAGAAACCAATGAAATTCATCAAAGCAGAGAATCCACAAAGAAATTAAAATTGGACCTTGGAAGCCTTTACAACATTATGTCTACCTCATCCGATCTTGTAAAAAGAATCGAGATAAGAAAGCCTAATCAAGAAGAAGAAGAAGATTCCAAAATCCAATTTAAGAATGAATTTAGATACGAGTTCTTTGATGGAAGAAGCAGATGTTATCCTTTGTTTCAAAAGTTTAAGAAGTTGACCAATTCTGAATATAACAAATTAACATATAAAAATGAAATTTATGTTGATAGATTTGGAAGACAACTTGATTCGATCTACCGCTTAATCATGATATGTTTTTCGGATAGCCAAAGTGATTATTGACCGAAAAGGACCCAAGATCACTAGGGTACCTCATACTTAAAATTATTCGGTAGGAACATCGGGGACCATCCTCCAAAGAAGAAATTCTTGCAATAATCTGGTATATAGATAGTGGGTCATTCTCAACGCATGACTTGTGAGAAGAGGTGCTTTCAAATTTTCGTAGTATTGATGGTCCTATGGTGCTCTTTCGTGACAACAAGCTGGGGCCGGACCCGGAGGTGTTGGAACCTTAATTATTGGAGAAGTTCGGGTTTCGTAGGTATATTTCGTAGAAGGTTTGAAGCACAATTTATTATATGTATCTCAATAATGTGACGGAGGGTTCGGTGTTAGATTTTCTAAAGATAAGTGTGATATATCATATGGTCTTTCGTATAAGGTTTTGCTAATCGGCTTCGTACATGGTAATGTTTATGTGGCCAACTTTAATAGTTGCCCTAAAGATACCTATCTAGTGGCTAAGGGTGGAGATGACCTCGGTGGCTACGGCACAAAAGGCTCGATCATCTAAACTTCAAGACCCTTATCAAGATTGTCGGGAAAAATCTTGTCAAAGGATTCTGATAAATTACTTTCTAATGATCTAAAATGTGATCCATGCCAAAAAGGAAAACAACCTAGAAATTCTTTTAAGAGTATTAATACAATCTCATCTGAAAGAGTGTTAGAGCTTCTTCATTTGGATTTGTTTGGACTGTTTAACCACTCGAGTTTTAGTGGAAGAAAATATACTCTAGTAGTTGTGGATGATTTTTCCGGATAAACTTAGGTAATATTTCTTTTCAAGAAAAATAACACAAGAAACAAGATTCCGTAATTATTCAAACAAATTCAAAATGTGAAAGGTGTTAATATCAATAAGATTAGAAGTGACAAAGGTACTGAGTTTATCAATTCTTGTCTAACTAACTATCTTGTTGAGAATGGTATTATTCATGAGACATCATCACAAAAACACCACAACAAAATGGTGTTGTGGAGAAAAGAAGCAGAACACCGAAAGAGGCAACTAGAAGCATGTTAGGTGAGTGGAACTTCACGAGAGGTTACTGGTGAGACAATTAATACAGCTTACTACACCCAAAATAGGTGTCTGCATGTGAAAGATAAGGGTAAGACTCCTTATGAGTTGTGGAAAGGTAAGATTCCTAGAATTTCTTATTTCCATGCTTTTGGTTGTAAGTGTTTCATCCATAACAATGGTAGATCTAAATTAAAGACATTTGATGCTAAAGTGGCTAATGGAATATTCTTAGGATATTCCAACACATCTAAAGTATACATAGTCTTTAATAAGAGTACACTTTGTGTGGAGGAAACACCTCATGTAGTGTTTGATAAAATTCACACTATGTCGGATAAGGTAAATCGGATAATGAGATGATCTAGATAGACTTCAATTGAATAATTCTAAACAAAGTAAAACTTATCTTCATAACTTTGATATAGACTCGAGATGTGGAAGAACTCTCATCTAATGCTCGAGAAAGAAACTCCTCTACCTGTTCCATCTGAGGAGACACCTTTAACATCATCCCGATTAGACAAGGTCAGGTAGGTGAAGGGGGAATGTCTACTCAGCCGAACAAGAAGAGTTACATTACGAACCGGATGATGAGACAACTTCAACTCGAGATAGGCAAGAGGATGAGAAGTTATCATCCATCTGAGTAGATCATTGGAGATCCTTCCGGTGGTGTCCGAGGCGAGGACCATGTTGAATCCCCGAGCATGTTTAGTTGTTATGTATCACTTCTCGAACCTAAGTCTATTAATGAGGCTTTATCCGACCCAAGTGGGTAATTGCCATGCAGGAAGAGTTACAAATTTGAAAGGCAAAAAGGTTTGGGAGCTAGTGGATAGACCCATTCATAGAAAAATTATAGGCACTAAATGGGTGTTTATAAATAAAACAGATGAAAATAATATTATTGTTCGAATTAAGGCTAGATTTGTAGCACAAGGTTATTCACATCAAGGGATAGACTATGATGAGACTTATGCTCCAGCTTGTCGATTAGAGGCAATAAGGTTGTTTTTAACACTTGTTGCCTATAAGGGTTTCAAAGTATTTCAAATGGATGTTAAGTCTGCTTTCTTGAATGACATTTTGCTTGAGGATGTTTATGTAGAGCGACCACACGGGTGTTGAACTAATAATAAAGTTTATAGACTCAACAAAGCTCTATTGGACTTAAACAAGCATCACGAGCTTGGTATGATACATTGTATGAGTTCTTAGTCTCTAGTGGTTTCACAAGAGGAAAGATAGATAGAACTTTATTTAGAAAGGAAGTAGATGAATACATCTTGCTTGTTCAAATCTATGTGGATGACATTATTTTTGGTTCACCTAATCGATGTTATGTGAACAATTTAGTGATCTCATGAAGAATAAGTTTGAAATGTCTATGATGGGAGAATTGACATACTTTCTAGGATTGCATGTAAAATAGACGAGTAGAGGGCCAAATATGCAAATGACTGATAGATAAGTTTGGGATGAATACTAGTAGAGAAGTTAAGATACCTATGACAACTAACTTTTCTATGGATTCGGATGAGAACGGGATTCTCATAGATGCAACCGAGTACCGTGGTGTGATTGGTTCTTTACTATATCTCACCGGAAGTAGACAAGAAATATCTTTTGCGGTTGGGGTATGTGCAATGTTCCAATCTAATCCTAAGAAGTCTTATCTGAGACAGTAAGAAAATCCTAAAATATCTAAAAGAAACTTTAAATGTTGGGTTATGGTATCCGTCGATGATAACTTTGAGCTTTATGGATATTCGGACTCTTGCCAAAGAACTTAGAGATTACAATATTCTCACATCATCCTGCTCCCATTTTCGTGATAGTAATAGTGCAATTGTTATGACTCATAATCTGTGTTGCATACTAGGTGTAAATATGTTGATGTTAGACATCACTTCATCGAGATCATGTAGAAAAGAATAATATTAGACTATAAAAGATCTCTCTTGAACTTCGAGAGAGCAGACATATTGATTAAACCATTAGCTGAATCTAGATTTAAAGAATTGTCAGTAGAGTTAGGATTACTTGATGCATCTTTGGTTAATCTGTGATTTACTTATGCTTATATTATGTTTCTCTCTCTTGATTTCTTTATCATATCAAGAAAGAAATATTAGACTTGAGAAGTGTCATATGGACAATCATAGAGCTGATATCATTAATCTCCTTCTTAAGGAATCAAGAATCAAGGATTAGTCAATTGGTCTTATCTAACTTGATATTTTCTTATCTAACATCAAGTAAATCGCACAAGGACATGCTAGTCATCTGATTTCTACAAAGTCGAGATGAGTATATGAATCTTGTCATACTTACTTAAAGGTTACTAATGGTTTCTCAAGTGTTGTTGTCTGTAGGAATTGTCACAGTACATTGTTAGATCAAGAAATATATTGTCTTGAACCTTTACATCCTGAATACCTACCTATCTATCTAAACAAAACCAAATTCATGTTTTTTAAAAAATGTGTTTTTCAAAAATACTCTTACAACTTATAAATTTCAAAATATTTCAGATAAGTTGTTCTTTGAAAAATTTCAGCTGAGTTTAATGTCTTTATGTACCAATTATATGAAGATATGAAATTCGGTTTATTTATTAATGGCTAAATTAACTCGTAGTCAAAAATAGTTTTGTTTTTTTAAAAAATCAGACTAGGAAAGATTTTCAAATTCCTAAGACAAGGTCATTTTAGACTAAGTCATATAAAATCTAGTCTAATAAAACCTTTATGCAAAGCAAGTGGTAAGTATGCCTAAATGCAGGTATACTTACTATGCATAAAGTGACCCCTAAAACCGCTAATTCATAGTTTGGGCAGTTACTTTTACGTATTTCAAAAGCGAGTTAATGCCACGCGCTGAATACTGAACATCTAATTTTTATTAGTCGTTGATCGAAAAGGCGACATTTAAACTTATGGCCCGCATTCAAAATACCCTTACACGTGGCCAATTCCTCCGAATTTCCCTCCCAATAAGGTTTCACCATCGTCATTTTTACCAAATCACTTTTGCTAAAACCCTATTTTCACTCTCTGTAAAATTTTATCTCTTAAAAATTTCTATCCCTTTGAAAAATGGCCTCTGGAGTGACCGCTACTATGATCGAGTTTAATCGTAAAGCCTACTCAAAGAAAATCAAGTTAAAAATGTTCGTGGATTTTGAGACAACTCAAGATAAGGAATCTTTGGAGATTCTTCGTCTTCTTAAGGGATCAAATCTAAAGACTTTTTGTTCTAAGAAGTCCGTTAACAACAAAACGCTTGATAAGAGGGCATTGGAGTTCTACGGGAATGGAAGATGTTTGGTCAAGAGTAGTTTTGATGAGTTAAAATATATAGGTAAGATAAGATCATGTAAAGTAGGATGACCAGCTGAATTTGTAATAGATCACCAAGTAGTGCATTTCACAAGTAAGTTGTTCGGACTAGGTAAGATGGCTTAAGTCACCGAGGTCGACAAGCATGAATGTCATTTGAAGACAGTCTTGAAGAAGTCATCTAATTGAGAGGAGAATAAAGTGCTCAAGACAAGGTCAAGGCCAGCTGAGTAGAATAAGAAAGACAGGCTTTCACCAAGTCAAAGTCGACGGCAGACTCAAGATCACCGAGGTTAGGGCGCTTTAAAGAAAAGTTTGTTAAGCGATTTTAAATTTGTTACGACAAACTAACCGTCCTACAACTTTATAAATAACACTAAGCACAGTCCTTAGAAGGACTTTTGCACTCACCGATTGGAGTGTATAGGGTAAGAGTTATTAAGACCAATCAACAAAAATATCGAACCCAAGGGAGAAAGTATGCAAACGAAATTCAAGGACAAGAGTTCTAAATGGCTAAAGTTGCAACAAGTTTTTGGACTAAATCACTACAAAATGCAAGAAATTAAATGACAAGATTATGCAATCAATTTATCAAACACTTAGAATGCAAGATCAAATATACTAAAATCGATGGGGGAATTGGGTGCAAGGGATAATCTCCATCAAGGAATCCATGATTAACAAGCTATGATTGTATCCAAATGCAAATCAATCAAATTAGAAAGCATAAACCATCATGAAATTAATCACTCCATTAATATCACAATGCCTAATGTGAGTATCCTTAGTTCTTCCCATCTCTCAATGTAGAAGTCCCCAATTCATACAATCATGCAAAATTGAAACCCGATTAACACCTAATCACGTTAGCTCAACTCTCGCCTATTGTTAGGGTGATCAACCATTAATCAAAAGAGACAATTTTTCATGAAGTACAATTAAGAATCACAATTAGGGAGCAATCTAATTCAATTGATCACAATTATCAACAATCATAGCATGAGGCAATCACTTCATCCCTAATTTCAATTATCCCAAGCACAAAGCTATTAGCCAATGGTGCTACAAGCAAAAGCCATGGGTAGAAAATCTAAGAAAGCAATTAACAATCTAATTACTACAAACAATGAATTTAAAAGAACAAAGGGTAAGAACATCACAAATTAAGCTTCAATAGGCAAAAATAAGAATGATTAATCTTCTACAATCCTTCAATCCAACTTCAATTCTTCCCAATTCACACTGCAAACTTCAATTACAATCAATCAATCTACTAATCTAGTGGATTAAATGTAGAATCTATCCTATTTCTAACAATCTATTGCAATTACAAGTGAATTCAAGCTACAAAATGTAAAATTCGCCCAAAGAAACTCCTAGAAACTGCTCTAAACCGCTAGAATGAATCTCCCTCTCTGTTTTGGCTTCCAAAGGCTTAAAAATTGAATTTTTCGATTTTGGGCACTCCTCGAGTCGAGCTTCAGGCCCTCGAGTCGAGGCCTAAGAGTCGCTAACATGTTTCTTTAAAATCTCTCCCGCCTCGAGTCGAGGCTCGGCCCTCGAGTCGAGGATCTCGCAATTTTCGCATCCCTCGACTCGAGGCTCCTCCCTCGAGTCCAGCTCGCTGTCTTTTTGAAATTGTTTCCCTCCAGCATGAACCTCGAGTCGAGGTCATGCACCTCGACTTCAGCCCGAGACCAGGGAATTTTTATCGAGAAGGGCTCCGGGCCGGGCCGATTCGTCCGTATGTTTGTCTTTTCATTCTAAAAATACCAGTACTCTCGGTTTGGCGAAATTCCACCGATTTACCTGCAAAATGGGCGAAATTCATCAAAAACTCACAAAGTAATACTTTTTAGGCAAAAGAGTGATACTTTTCACATTTAGGCACAAAAATGTCACTTTAGCTCACTTTTTGCACTAAAATTGGCCCTAAAAACATGTATCAATTCACTCCAATCACACCCCCAAACTTGAATTGTTGCTCGTCCTAGAGCAACGTAGAAACTAAGAACAAAGGAGTGAATTGATTGCAATTATGTCACATGGCACCATAGACGAAATATAAGACAATCGAACTCATCAATGAACACTTGTATCAATGCAACTATCCACTAGCCATCAAGATGAATCATGCTCAAACAAACGCTCAATCAAATACTCAACACATTGCTCCTTCCATGGAGTGTTTCACTCTTCACTCAAGTGTATCAAGGTTTAAAGCACTCAATCATCAAATTCATGAACTTGCACACCATATGCTTGCCAAAAGACTTAATATCAATCAAAATCAATTGTGATCAATCAAGAATCAAAGAGGTCTTTCTCTAGGTTGTAATGTAAGCTCTTTGGAAAGGTGGGATGTTTTTGGATAAGAGTGACTTAGTAGTAGAGACTTGAATGTAAGCTAATCAATACAAATGCACAATCTCTTCATTTTTCATCAAGCACACTCTTTCTTTTGAACTTCAATGATCAATCCCCATTCACTTGAGCTTTCTTTTTTAAGCTCACAAATTGAATTTTTCTTTTCACTTCATTGTCACTTTTTTCACAATTCAATTTTTTTCACAACCTTTCTTCTTCTTTCAAGCATTATCACTTAGCACATTATTTTCCCACACTTAGCAATCAAATCACCATCATTAGCCAACATTCAAGCTCAACTAAATATAGGACAAGAAAGGCTCATAAAAATAGGCTAAATGGCTTCAATCTCACTCGGCTTGCCAAAGAATAAGGATCATAAGGCTCAACATGGCTCACTAAGGAAATCACATGTATTTGGTAGGGAAAAATATTTGGCAAAGTAACTCATAATTCCAAACATGGCCTCTTATCACTTTCAAGACATCACACAAAGATCAATATCAACAAGTCTAGTGGCAAGTTCTAGCATACAAATCATGAATGATGCACTCACAAAGGATTATGTATCAACCGTGATAAAATGTACGATCATTAAGGCACAAAAACTCAAGGGCTTAAATTGAGCAATGAATTAAGCATCATCAATCACATTCATCTTTACATAATAAATCAAGAAAGCTAGCTTCAAGCTACAAATCTACTCATGATCAAATCAAAATCCAATTAGTCTAGCAAACAAAACTCAAGTGCTCATGTACATATAAGTCCAAGCATACTCACTACTACATGAATGATACTAAAAATATATCAATGAATCCACAATTAAGCTCAAGATAAAGAATATGGAATCATGGGAATAAAGAAATCCAAAGAAATCATCAAGTCACAATCATCAAGAGACAATAAGCTCAAATAGATCAAGGAAATCATAGCATCAATAAAATCATCCACAATCCAAAACATCAAATTTATCAAATCATCAAGCAAACACCTCCCCCAAACTTAGACAAGTCTAAGTTTGAAAGGAAGTGTTTTACCCATAAGCCTTCAATCTTCCTCTTCATTTAAGCCTCCTAGAGCTCCTCGATTCCTAGCAATTCATCACACCTACAAAGATCACAAAAAAAAACATTAAACAAAGCACACATAAGACAAAAAAACACAAAAATAAAGAATGGGTTGCCTCCCATCTAGCGCTAGGTTTAATGTCCTTTGCCGGACGGAACTCTCATAGTTCACACTTCCCTTTCACTACCTAAGTAGGGCACATCCTTGAGATCAAGAGCATCCAAAACCTCTTTTTGTGAGTGAACATGATAAAGTTTCAACCGATGCCCATTCACTATAAACCTTTCATCATTGTCGTTCATAACCTCAAAGTATCCATTCGGAAAAACCTTCACAACACAAAAAGGTCCACTCCATCTTGATTTGAGTTTACCGGGAAAAGCTTCAACCTTGAGTTGAATAGTAGCACTTGATCTCCCTCTTTAAACTCCTTCCTTCTAAGCCTTGCATCATGCCACTTCTTGGTCTTTTCCTTAAAAATCTTTGAACTCTCATAAGCTCTCATCCTAAACTCATCCAACTCATGTAATTGTAGAGCCCTCTTCTCTCCCACAAGCTCTTCATCAAAATTCAACTTTTTAGAGCCCAAAACGCTTTATACTCCAACTCCACCGGAAGATGACAAGCCTTTCCATACACTAATTGATAGGGAGACATGTCAAGAGGTGTCTTAAAGGCGGTTCGATACGCCCATAATGCGTCATCAAGCTTTGTTGCCCAATCCTTTCTACTTGTCCTCACCGTCTTCTCCAAGATACCTTTAATCAAGCGGTTAGACACCTCGGCTAAGCCATTCGTTTGAGGGTGGTAAGGAGTAGCAACCTTGTGTTTAACATCATACCTTAACAAAAGCTTCTCCATGGCCTTGTTAACAAAATGGCTACCACCGTCACTTATCAAAATCCTTGGAACCCCAAACCGTGTAAAGATCCTCTTCAAGAAGGCTATCAACACTTTGGAATCATTGCTTTTGGTTGGAATGGCTTCTATCTATTTAGAAACATAGTCAACCCCTACGAGGATATATTGATACCCCTCCGACGGTGGAAATGGCCCCATAAAGTCAACTCCCCATACATAAAAATTTCCACTTCTAAGATGTTGCTCAATGGCATCTCATCCCTCTTGTTAAGGTTCCCTATCCGTTGGCACTTGTCACATTCCTTGATAAATCTCTCGCAATCCTTGAAGATGGTTGGCCAATAGAATCCCGCCAATAAAATCTTCCTCACGGTCTTGGAAGTGCTATAATGGCCTCCACACGGTAAAGAGTGGCAATGTTTCATGATTTCCTCCTTCCTTTCTTGTCACACACCTACGAAGTACTCCGTCCACCCCCACCTTGAAGAGGTATGGATCGTCCCATACGAAATGTTTGACCCGGTTGTAAAAACTTCCTTTCAAAGGGATTCATCTCCGGTGGCAATTCTCCACTTGCTAAGAAATTAGCATAATCGGCAAACCATGGAACATCTCCTTCCTTTACCACACTCATGACTTCTTCAATACTTAGCAATCCCTCATCGGGAAAGGTCTCTTCAACTTCCTTGACATCCCTTTCCATCTCTTCTCCTCCTTCAAGTCTAGAAAGGTGATCCGCTATGACATTTTCACTACCTTTCTTATCCACTATCTCCATGTCAAATTCTTGCAACAATAATATCCAACGAATCAACCTAGGCTTAGCATCCTTTTTCGACATGAGATACCGAATTGCGGCATGGTCGGTGTACACAATCACTTCATCCCTAATTTCAATTATCCCAAGCACAAAGCTATTAGCCCATGGTGCTACAAGCAAAAGCCATGGGTAGAAAATCTAAGAAAGCAATTAACAATCTTAATTACTACAAGCAATGAATTTAAAAGAACAAAGGGTAAGAACATCACCAATTAAGCTTCAATAGGCAAAAATAAGAATGATTAATTTTCTACAATGCTTCAATCCAACTTCAATTCTTCCCAATTCACAGCTGAAAACTTCAATTACAATCAATCAATCTACTAATCTAGTGGATTAAATGTAGAATCTATCCTATTTCTAATAATCTATTGCAATTACAAGTGAATTCAAGCTACAAAATGTAAAATTCGCCCAAAGAAACTCCTAGAAACAGCTCTAACTCGCTAGAATGAATCTCTCCTCTGTTTTGGCTTCCAATGGCTTAAAAACTGATTTTTTCGGTTTTGGGCACTCCTCGAGTCGAGCTTCGGGCCCTCGAGTCTAGGCCTAAGAGTCGCTAACACGTTTCTTTAAAATCTCTCCCGCCTCGAGTCGAGGCTCAGCCCTCGAGTCGAGGATCCTGCAATTTTCTCATCCCTCGACTCGAGGCTCCTCCCTCGAGTCGAGCTCGCTGTCTTTTTGAAATTGTTTCCCTCCGGCATGAACCTCGAGTCGAGGTCTCAGGCACCCTCGACTTCAGCCCGAGACCAGGGAATTTTTATCGAGAAGGGCTCAGGGCCCGACCCCATTTTTGTCCCGTATGTTCGTCTTTTCATTCTAAGAATACGGTACTCTCGGTTTGACAAAATTCCACCGATTTACCTGCAAACGGGCGAAATTCATCAAAAACTCACAAAGTAATACTTTTAGGCAAAAGAGTGATACTTTTCACATTTAGGCACAAAAATCTCACTTTAGCTCACTTTTTGCACTAAAATTGGCCCTAAAAACATGTATCAATTCACTCCAATCACTCACTACTAAGAACACATTCTCGAGAGAGCACTCACCGATTTTAGATCGAAATTCTTGTGATATTTTTCTAAGTGTTTGAAGAACACTCTCTCTTGTAATTTCTACACGTTACGCACTATACTCTTAGATTGATAGGTACATTGTTAGATAGAAGAAGATTTAAAGACGAAGATCGTTGATTGCGGTAAATTTAGGTAACTCATATTAAGACAACCAAGTTTATCGAACCCAAGGGAAAAGTATGTCCATGAGTCCCTAGAAATACGAGTTTTCAACGACTATTATTGCAAATACGATTTTGAGCTAGAAACACTACACAAATGCTAGAATTAAAATCAAACAACAACAACAAGCTATGAATTAAACAAGAGATAGCTAGAACAATTACCAAGCTAGAAATTCTCAAAAATCAATGGGGATAGGGGTGCAAGGGATAATATCCATCAAGGAATCAATGATCACAAGCTATGATTGTATCAAATTGCTATTCAACTAAGATAGAAAGCATAAAACCATCATGTAATCAAGTCTCCATTAATCACACAATAACTAATGTGAGTATTCTTAGTGCATCTAATCTCTCAATTAAGAACCACCCAATTCATACAATCATACACAATTATAACCCAATTAATCACTAATCATATAAGCTCAACTCTCGCATGTTGCTAGGGTGATCAAACACTAATCTAAAGAGATAAAAAATACATGAAGCACAATTAGAATCACAATTAGGGCACTAACTATCTCAATTGATCAACAATCATCAACAATCAAAGCACAAGCAATCAATTCATCCTCAATTTCAATTATCCCAAGCACAAGTGAATTAGCAAATGGAGCAAATTGTAAAATTCATGGGTGAAAAATCTAATTGCATAATCAAAATGCTAATCACAACAATTAAGAAATAGAAATGAGTAGAGAGGAAGAACATCACCAATTGAACCAAATGATCAATAGATTGAATGCTTAAATCTTCAAATGTATCTTCACTTCACTTGAATTACAACTTGAATTGAGAAAACTAATGGATCAAAGTCTAGTATAATCAACCTAGAAGGAGAATTTGGCTTGGAATCAGCAGAAATCGCCCAAAAACTATAAGTAACTGCTATGGTCAATGTTATTCTTTGTTCTTCGCTGAAATGGATTAAAAAGGGGTTTTTCGTAGAAAATCGGCACCCTCGACTCGAGCTTAAGGCCGGAGTCGAGCTTCCTTAAATTGTGCCCATGCTTTTCTTAAAAAGCAGATGCCTTGACTCGAGCTCCCAGCCCTCGAGTCGAGCTTGCTCGGCGAGTCTTCACCCTCGACTCGAGCTTCAGCCCCTTGAGTCGAGGCTCTTCTTTTTGGTAATATCATCGAAAAGGCGGCACCCTCGGGTCGAGGCTCCTGGACCTCGACCAAAAGTCGAGTCCAGGAATTTTCTCAACCCATCTTCCGCCTCCAACCCTCATTTTTGCCCGTCTCATTCGTCTCTTTGCCTTATGAATGCTGGTACTCTCGGTTTGGTCAAATTCCACCGATTTACCGAAAACGGGACGAAAAACATCAAAAATCCATTAATTCTCGTACAAGTGATACTTTTCAGCCAAAGAGTGATACTCTACACCTTTAAGCTTAAAAACTAACACTTTTCACCACTTTTTGCACAAAAATACCACATCAAATCATGCATCAATTCACTCTCATCAATCAACTCGAGTTGTAAACCGTAAGCAAGAAAGAAGGAAAATAAGTTAGCAAGTGAAGACCCTTTCATAAAGTTTGTGAAAGGAGAGTGGATGTAGGATTTTTACAAATCCAAACCACTATAAATTCGTATGTTCTTTACTTTTAAGTATTTCTTTAATATGCCTTTTTGTTTACATTCAATATCGAAAATCAAAACTCGCATTCAAGAGTTATCAATCGATGAAGTATAAAAATTACTTCCGCTGTACAAATTTGATACTTAGAGAATCTGAATTAATTTGGATTGTTTGGATTTAATTTGAAAGGAAAAATTGAGTTGGTTAAAAATCTATTCAATCCCCCTTTCTAGATTTTCTGTTTGTATATCACTTGATCGATCGGGACCAATAAGTGGTATCGGAGCGATGTTAAAGCTGTTTCTGATATATTTGAGGTCTTGATAGTTCTTGAATTGTGTTTTTATGTTTATTCTTCATCTTTGATTAACTAACTCTGCTAATAAGTTTCTATTGAGTTTTCTTGATCATCATGTCTACTGTTAAGAGCAAGAAGAGCGGGAGTTTGCCGGAATTTTTAATTGAAGATTATGATTACTAGAAGTTAAGGATGGAAAATCATCTAAAGGCTATTCATGATCATATGGAGGAAATTCTATCATGGAGTGGTGAGTGATGCAATTTAATCTTCTCAAGCTAGGGTTAGGCGTGAAAAAAGGGTGTTGATCTACGACTAATGATGAAAGGAAGATTTATAACTTGAATCAAGTTGCAAGAACTAAGATTATAGAAACCTTGAGTAAAGATTGGATAGAAAAGGTAAAACGTTGCAAAACAAAAATGTGGGAGATATTGGCGAATATGTGTGAAGGTTTAGATCAAGTCAAAGAAAATATGTTGCAATCAGTACTACATGCATTTGGTACATTCATGATAAAAGATGGAGAATCAATTGATCGATGGTTATTAGGATGACTAATCTTCTCAACAGAGTTTCCGACCTAGGAAAGTCCTACACCGAAAAGAAATCAATAACAAGATCCTTAGAGCCTTGAGCAAGAGATGGAGAGAAAAAACAAACATTCTCAAAGCTACACGAGAATTTGTCATCAATTTCACATCATACATTATTTTCACATCTTAAGGCATTAGAGTATGACATTCAGATTGAAGATGAAGAAGATGAGGTGAATCATCTACATCTGGGAAAATCGTTGCTTTTCTTCATCAAGAGGAATCAGATTAGGTATCCAAGGCATCCTGATTTATCAGTTAAAGAAGAAATGGCTTTATTGATAAAGAGATACAAAAGGCTTAAAATGAAGTACAAAAGGAATAAACGAGACATATCGTGTCGAAGGTCCTACAGTCGAAAGAGAAGATAAGGGATCGAAAGTGAGAAGAAAAAAGGATCGGACTAGGAGATTCAGATCGCCCGTCGGACGAGGGGATAGTAGTCTGAAATCGGATAAAGGAGATAATTGTTACACCTACAATAAACCTGATCACTATAGCTATGATTGTCCTCAACTAACTCCTAGAGAACGTGAGGAAAAGAGAAAGAAACGTGACAGAGATATGCAGATCGTAGAGCTCTTCTAGCGTAAAAGGAGGAAGTTCAAGAAACGTCATCGTCCTCATCCTCATCCGGGTTTGGATCAGATGATGAGATGTGTCTCATGGCTAGAGAGGTAACTTACTTCTCATCTTCGACAATGATTGTGAGAATTTATCTCAATCGATCAAAGTCTTATCAATAAACTTTTGAAAGATCTCGAGACTGCTTTGTCTCGCTTACAAGTAGATAGAGATTGAAAATTTAAATTTAAAGGATCAAATTCTAAGTCTAACTAAAGGAAGTCGACTAGGAATGGTGAGAAATCAAACGGCTCATTCAAGGGGGAATGCCACCTAAGATTATCACTAATTCCTCGTCTGAAAAGACTATTGAGTTAGAAAAAGAATTGAATTCTTTAAAATTTAAATTAACAAATGTTAGATCAAGGAAGGTTTTGATGAGTTAAAAGATCAACCCAGATGAAAGGCATAACTATGAAGAACATGCTAAGATCGGAGGCTAATACTAAGCCGATCAAACAAGGTAAAGGATCGGTCAAGTCACTGAGACTAGAAGTTGCAAGTCATCCGGAGATAAGCTCAAGTCTAGTCATCTGCAGGAGACAATTATGAAGAGCTCGGGACGAGGTCAAGACAAGCTGAGTAGAATAAGAAAAACAAGTCTTCACCAAGCCACCGCAGACGAGTTGGATAAAATCACCGAGAAGCAAGCAGCTTTCAAGATTAAAGTTGTTAAAGCGGTTTTCGGATGTTAGAACCGACTAACAAACTAACTGTCTTTTCAGACTTATAAATAGGTCTAGTTCTTATTTTGTTATATACTTATGCAAATTTGATTTACACATTCTTCACTACTCAGATTTCGATCACAACCAATTCACAAGTGTTTCAAAAGAGTTTTCAAAAGTTCTAAGTGTTTATAGAACACTTTACTTGTAATCTTCAAAGTCCAATATTCACCGTAATAGTTAGATCTTAGAGAAGGATGTAGGAGATTGAAGATTTGAAGATCTATACGAATTGTAAGTCGTAAGTTGTAAGTAAGAAAGCAAGTGGTAAGCGAGTCCCTTCTTCAAGTCGAAGAAGGAGAGTGGATGTAGGATTGTTCATAATCCGAACCACTATAAATGCAGTGTTCTTTATTGCTTTTGTTCAAAAAGTTCTAAGTGTTTATAGAACGCTTTACTTGTAATCTTCAAAGTCCAATATTCACCGTAATAGTTATGTTGGTCCCGGACGAGATGTGCAAGGAGGTGGAAAGTCTAGAAGGGGGTTGAATAGACTTTACCACACTCAAAACTTTTTACAACTTTTCGTGAGCTGAGTGTGAGGTTAGAAGACTTTGAAGTCTTCTCGCAGCAAGGTACTCAGAGTGTGCTAAATGAGATCGCCAGACTTCGAAACTCAAGTCTTCCGATGGTGCGGAAGCTAATCTCGTGTGTGTATTTGAAAAACCCTTTGAATGAAAACCTTCTTGAAAGATACTTAGCAAGATTAATGCAGGTTTATAAAAACGATGAATGAATGAGCAGCTATAAGTGTGAATGCGTAAAATCAGAAAGACACAGAGATTTTTATAGTGGTTCGGATATAACGATCCTACGTCCACTCTCCCCGATTCCACAGGGGCCTTACTATCCACCAAACTCGGTCTTGTCTCCTCTAATCTCCTTGAGGATTCGACCACGGGAAGTTTAACAAGTTCCCGCCTTGGTACAAACGATTCGATCTTTGAGTGTTAACTCTTAGATCTAAAAACAATCAACCTTTTCTCGTACCGAGATAATGAAAGGTGATTTACACTTCCTTGACCAAAAATAAATCTCTTAGAAAATTCAACGTGTTCGATCAATTTCTCGTATGAAGAGTTAAGCGTGTATTGCTATGAGTGAAGGCGTTGTTCTTGATGTTTCTCGCGCGTGTATCTATTTTAAAAATCCTTCACTCCAGCTTTTATAATTCAATTTGACTAGCCGTTAGGCTATTTTGTCAATCGTGTCTTCAAAGAAATGGTAAGTGATCGTTGGAAGATTTGTTTGACTTTGGATAATTGATTTTCGATACCAATCAATTATCCCGTGATTGATCTTGATTGATAATCAAATCTTCACTTGGTGACTTCGAGTATCTTAGAGTTATCTTTCGACTTTTGTTATCCCCGATGAATTTCTTGAAGTCAACTCTAGCAACTTTCAACCTTGCTCCAAAGACATCTAAAGCTTGCCGTAGCATGGATCCCAACCTTGCTATCTTCACTTGAACCTTTCTTGACAATACTTCTTTTTGCGTAACTCTTATCATCTCTTCTTGATCTTCATGACGCCCTTCTAAATGACTTCGAACGAAATCTCTCTTAGATCTTTAAGTCTTCTTATCGTGACCTTTAGTTCTCAACCCATCTCGATACAAAAGGTTAAGCCTAGCAAGTTTAACTGTACTAAGACATAAACCCTATCTACATCATCACCGACTAACGAGGTTCACTGGTCCTATTACACATACGTTTTAAGAACATCATCAAAACATACAAATTCAAAACCTAACAAATTCCCCTTTTGATGATGTTAAAACCTTCTTGAGAACTGCTCACAAACAGAAAAGCGAAAGAAAGACAAAAAGATCTTAAAAAGATCTCAATCAAAACCAGTGACAACGAGAAGTTGTCTTGGCGCAAAACATTCACTTCTATTCATATATATATCGATCAAGACAAATTACGTATGAAAAGCAAAAAGAACAAGAGATAACAAGGAAATGCATAAAAAGATAAGTATCGACATCGCCAGCCTTCTCGGCCTAGCTTTCCAACCAAAGAACCTTCATGTCTTCCTCACCATACCTTCGAAACCCCGTTGGAACGTTTAGCCACTCATACACTCTATCATAGAGTTCTCTGTTATTTGTTCCAATAGGTGGGTTGACCTCAGCCAAGCAGATTTTGGGCGTCTGCGAACACTCACCGGTCAAACTTCCCATCTGCGTGGATTGGAGTAGGAATCTTTTCAAATTCGCGCTTGAAGGTTCAAAGTTGAATTCCACAAGCTCTCGGAATATCTCGCCCAAAGATTACTGTGCTTTTCCTCCATCCAAGCAAAGAATGTTTCATTCTGTGGCCCCAACGCCAATACTTTTGCGAGACATAGTATGAGCAGATGAAATCCCTCTTTGCTGCTTTCAGTCCTCAATTCTCTCTCGGAGGACAAGAATCATCCACAAATCCATCGAATTGTGGGGGAGGATAAAGTCTTCCTCACCTCTGCCTCCAAAGAGCTTCTTTCCTTTCTTACTCGCTTCTTCCTTGACACAAAGAGGTTTTGCTTTTACAAGAGCCTTTCTTCGGTATAAACCGCTTTTTCTGTTTACTCTCCAACACATCCACTTCTTTCCCTTGCTTCCCTAGTAGCTTGATCATCTTGTGACTATCCTTCTCTTCCATCCTTCTAGTTTCTAAGTCGGCAAGAAAGGCTTCCTCATGCAAAGCCTCCAACTCTTCTTCAAAGCAGACTTTCCTTGAACTTTTCAGACATCTTAACCAACCTTCTCCTTTTCGGTGGTTGGGAACTTTGACCTTCATCTTCATCCATTCCAAGAGACTCTCGCAATGCCCTTTTCAACTCTGCTTTTTCTTTCCGCTCCAACAGAAAACTTTCAACAGCCTCCACCCTATCTTTCAAATCCTTCAATTCTTTATCCTTAGCCTCATCTCTCACAACCATCTCGGTTCTCAAGCGGCTTTCCCCCTTTTAACATCATTCAAAAGAGGGTCCAAATGACCTTCCATTTCCGTCATCTTGGCAAGAATATCCCGTCGTAGGCGAAACTTTTCCGTGAACTTCTTGATTCGGCATACTCACCGCTATTGGAGAAGCAATCTTCTCATCGATTTTGAGCATATGTTGAACAGCGGCGATGTCGGCGCGATAGCAGTAGCCGTCTCCGTCAATCTAGCATTTGCCTCTTGGGCCGATCGCAATTTGCTTTCCCATGTCCGGCATAGATGATTGGATAGCCGCATTACGATCAATTCCTTCTTTTAATCGTGCTTCCATGGTACTGCGAGTCTCGTTAATCGATCCTCCATTTTTATCCGAAATCTGTCCTCAACCGCCTCTCTTTCAAAGAACACCTTCCTGAGAGTAGCTTCGGCTTTCTCACCTTCAGCCTTTACACTTTCAACATGCTTTCTCACCTCATTTATGTTGTTCAACATCATGCCGAGAAAGAGTTTCGATGATAGTCTCCTGTTGCTCGAGAAAACATATCGGCGGTTTGACGGATCAAAGAGGGGGCCGTCGAATGGCGGCCTCGATGTAGGACTTGGATGACTCAATAGACTCAGCAAGAGGAGTGTATTTAGCAGCCAATACAGAAAACATTGAAGCATACTGTTGTGTTAACTCGGCAAACTTTGAGGAGTAAGAGTTATACGAGATCCTCATGAACAATAACAGCATAAAGTTGGGCAAGCGAACGGATGTAAAATCGGGAAGAGGAGGAGGGAAAGTAGAAACACCTTTCTTGATCTCTTCAGAATCTGTAAAAAGAAGAGGCTGAACTACCTTCAAGGCTCTGGATTCATCCATCGGTCAAGCAACTAGGCATGCAATTTGATGATCTCGTGGTTAGGTCAAAAGCTTTGGCAACTCCAGCCTTGTTTTGTAGTTCGAATTCCCATAGAGAGAACTCATTATGACCAATCTCATTTACCAAGAATAAGATCATCTATTGCTCCAGCCTTGCATTTCTCCATACTAGGATGTCTATCGGCAAGCTACGCTCCTCGACATATCCTGTAATCTAGGAAACTTGCTTTGTCCACCCAAGTAGAAACCTCGGTAATCAAACACTTCTCAAATGGACCACGAATTCTATCGGCCAAGGTTAACCATCTCGCATTGGGACATCTCCAACCACACCTCCACCGTGATCACCCTCGGCAACCTGGGTGGTAGGCTCGGCGGCACCCATGCCCGCAACATCATCACCAATTTCCATCGGTGCGGCAAGCTTTGAAGAAGAAGGAATCTCGGAAAGAGAAGGAAAGCGGAATTGGTACTGTTCCTCCTCACCGGCGGATTCATGAGAGACCATCTCTTGACATCCGAAATCGGAGAATCATCAACCTCCATTGCATCCAGAGATACCTTAGGAGGCATCTGTGCTCCTCTGTACATTTGCTCACAATCTTTCCGGGTTGCCACGGTGAACCTCTTTGCCTTTCTCTGTGGTAATTGAGAAATCGGAATTTGATCTTGTTGCGGAAGACTTCCGAGTCTTCTCTCTGTACTAGCAACCTTGGAACTTGCTGGTGCACGATCACTAATACTCTTGGAAGAATTTTCCAATTCTTTTACAGTCTCATCCTTCCCACCAATATCCGTCATCGGGCAATTCCTCGATGGGTGACACATCCGCGAGTTCCCCCTCAATCTCGGCTGGTCTTCTTCATCATCGAATCGGGAGGACCATTGAGCTCCTCATCCTTATTCGCATAAACTTTGCCTTTGTATATGGTTTCGTCCACTTTGGGTCCCACGCCGTGTTGGGCATCACCCTTTCCAGCAACACTTTGTGATCTTGTTCGACATGGAAACGTATTGTTCCACAGCCCATACCTTAACTTGGATGTCCAACCACCTCTGTCCGAAAGAACCTGTTCTTTTCCTTCGCGAGAATCTCAAAGAATTTCTTGACCCAATCACACTCGACTCCATCCACAATCGCCTTTAAAGCACACAAACGCCTCGACTTACCGAGTCCATACTGCGGCGTTCACCAAACATCACTTTCACCATGATGTCAAACAACAGTCTATACTTCCTTTTGAGATATGCTTTCTTCAAATCCGACACATGATGCCGACATGAAGTTTTCGCTAGAGAACGAAAGGCTTCGAGATGATTTTCGACATATAAGATTAAGGTCAATACCTTGCGGTGATAACCCTAAATGTTGATGAACATCCTCTCGTCCGATGGTCGACTGCTGGCCATACACTGTCGTTTTGATCCTCGTTCTTACCAAATTCACCACGAACCGAACCGTACCACATAAGCATCAAGAGTTCGTCGTTCGGAAGAATGAGCCGAGCGATGCGATATAAACCCCGATCGGATAGGAGAATTCTGATATTTTTGCAGAACCCTAAATCCAACTATTATGGTCGGCATGCATGTTTATGTATGTATTAAACCCTCGGACACTGTCGAGGTTTTTCTTTTAGGTTGGTGAATGATTGTAATAGTTATAACCACGGCGGTGCATCGTGTAGGTTTTATTTCGATCTAGATGATGTATAGGATCGTTGGATAAAAGCGTAATATGAACAAATTAGGATGGTCGATGGAGGAACCAGTTCGATAGCAAAGAATCGATGGATTTTTTTTTCAAACCTCAGATTCGCATGGCGCCGCCCCACACCTCGCTTGACAGGCACCGCCTCGCACCCCGCGACTCCGACCGGGAAGGTCGATCCCGCGACCTGAGCGGCCAGTGTCAATCCCGTTTGGCGGGCGCGCCCGCACCCGTTTGATGGCGAACATTCAAGAACATGGGAGCATGAAAGAGGCCATAATAGTTGGAATTTTGTTTTCCATATTTATTCTTTCTCATATGTGTTATTGTGTTTAGCATGCTTTATGTGTTTCATATGTTGTGCATGTTAATATCCCTCATGTTAAATAACTAAGTGGGAGAGGGGTTATTTTTCAACAAATCCCATAGCCTCCATTTCTGGTTTGTAAGTGATGCATTCAAACATGAACGTTAGTTTTAAGTGCATTCTTCCATATCGGATGTGTTTGTTTGCGGATCACTAGATCAAACTTCCTTATGGATAATTATAAGTAAGTTATTTAGGAGCGTGTTATCTTCTCCATCGAAGAGGCACAAACCTAGGTAATTGACTTGGTATTAAGAAATGGTATACACTTAGATGCATATAACGGTATCCTCCCCATCGGAGTAAGTGCTGTTATTTGTATGGCTAAAGACAAACCAACTATTAATTTTTATTTTGTTTGACAAAGTGATGAAATTAATGGGTAAAACCTCCTCCCGCAAATGATTGAATTAGTATACGTCCACACTATCGTGGCATACAAACTTCACGGTGTTTTGAGGTGTTGGTGAATTTAATTGTATTGTTTGAGGGAAACAATATTGATTTAAATTTTTAATTTTGATCATAATGCATTTACGTGTTTCTCATGATTTATCATGGCTTTCAATCCACTTGCTTTGTTATTCTTAAAGAAAACAAACTTACTTGGTCCTAATTATATTGATTGGAAAAGAAACTTGGACATTGTCTTGATCTTTGAAGAGTACAAGCTTTTACTCACCGAGGTTTGTCTGAAAAACCCGATGAAAACTCTAGTGAAGAGGAGAAAGAGGCTTATAAGAAGTGGGTCAAGGCGGATGAGATGGCGCGGTGTTGGATTTATTCAATGTCCGGATGAGTCATGTGTATACAAGAAGAGTGACGGAAACGTGGTGGTATTTCTTGTACTATACGTAGATGACATCTTGCTCATTGGCAACAATGTTAAGGTGTTGTCGAGACGTAAAGGTATGGTTGTCCAAGCGAGTTTGATATGAAGGACTTGGGAGAAGTTGGACATATTCTTGGGATCAAAGTTATAAGGGATCGCAAGAAAAGAATGTTATGCTTATCTCAAGCTTCATACATTGATACTATCTTGGCTCGTCTTAGCATGCAAAACTCCAAGAAAGGTTTTCTACCTTTTCGACATGGAGTACCTTTATCTAAAGAGATGTGTCCTAAGACACCAAAGGAGATAGAGGACATGAAGGCGATTCCTTATGCTTCGTTTGTAGGAAGCCTAATGTATGCAATGCTATGTACGAGGCCGAGATATCTGTTTTGCCGTGGGCATGGTTAGCAGATATCAAAGTAACCCAGACAAGGACATTGGATTGCGGTAAAGCATATTTTAGGCCCATCGGGAGGCCCAACCCTAATTCCTCCTTAGGGTCCCTGTTGTAGCCTATAAATAAACCCTAACATCAGAGCCTCCAGCGTGTGAAAAAATGTGAGATCGTAGAGAGGCGGATTCTGATTCCTTGGAGGATCGTCGACCACTCGGCGTCCAAGGGAAATGGATAGGAATACGGCGAGAAGACCGTGAGGTTCGAGGCTCATCCTTCGATTGCGGTTCGACCTTAGAACTGGTTCGTCTTCACCTATTACGGTGAATAAAGGTATTATGTGACTGCGATCCCGAATCTGATAATTTCATAGAGTCGGCGATCGGTGGTTCCAACACTCGCATTGGCATACGAAAAATTTTCGTGTATCCTCCATGTATTCCCATTAAATTGTGCTTGCGGTTGAGTTTGATAGCTTCCTTGTGGCCTATTTTGGTAAGGCATTTGGTAAGACCTTCCTCCTTGATAATTCCCTTGAAAGTTTCCTTCTTGATAGCCTCCTTGGAATGGAGGCCTACCCATATAACTCACGTCTTCAACCGGCAATGAACTTGGACCAACATCAACATGAGGAAGCGGATGGACTCACACTTGCTTGGCTTTGTGAAGTAGTAAGAGCTCACGATCGGTCCATCATAGTCATCATCATACTCTTCATACTCTCGATTTCATCAACTTGTGACACCCTATGGTGTGCTCCCGATTAACCGACACTTGGAATGAATCTTGAGCTATGTTCTCCATTATTTCATTCATTTGCCCCACGGTTTTAGACTAAATCGATCCATTAGCACAAGCATTCAAAAATGACCTATCTCCATCCGTCAAACCATTGCAAAAGTACATAATGGTTTGCTCCTCCGGAAAACCGTGTTGAGGACAATTGATAAGTAACATGCCATACCTCTCCCACGCCTCTGGTATCGTCTACCCATTCTTTTGTCGGAAGTGAGAAATAACCTCCTTAGCTTGCACGGTCTTTGACGGTGGGTAAAACTTCATCAAAAATTTCTTCGACAACTCCTCCCATGTACGTACGGTCCCGGGCGGTAATGAATTAAGCCATGCTTTTGCTCTTCCTTTCAATGTAAAGGCAAAGAGCCTCAACTTCTTCGCATCTTCGGGTACTCCATGGTATTTTGTAGTGTCGACAATCTCAAGAAATTGTGTCATATGTTGATGTGGGCACTCATTTTCATCTCTTCCTTCAAATTGCTTCTCCCTAAGCATTCTCACAAAAGCGGGACTTATCTCAAAGTTATTAGCATCTATCCTCGGCCTTGCTATCCCATCATAATGCTCTCTAAGTTGTGGTTCAAAGAATTCTCTCAACGGCCTTCCTTGAGGTGGTTGCTCATTTACGGGTTGTGGTTGGGCATTTGGTATGTGAGGTGGCTCATGATATCGTGGCTCTTGATTATATGGCATATGGGGATAGTATGGTGGAAATTGTTGTGGATGAGGTGGATAGTAGGGATATTGATGAGCTTGAGGAGGATAAGGATATGGATTTTGGTAGGGGTAATTTTGTGGTGGCATCCCTTGAGGGAAAGGGCCAACTTGAGCATGGAAATGATTCCCATTACCTCCATGTTCTACTCCTCCTTCTCCTTGTCCATGTACCTCTTCTACTTGAGGATCACCCACTAGTCTCTCCTCATGCCTTTGATCTTCACCTTCCATAGCTTCCCTTCTTCTTCTCACACGATTTCTTCTCAACGTAGCCTCAATTCCCGGATTTATTGGCAAGGGTGGAACACCACTTGATCTTGTTAGCATACACCTACAATGCCACAAATCCAAGTATCAAATTCTGTCCAACAAAATCAACAAAAACAAAAACAAAAACAAAAGCAACAAATAGCCACTTCAAACAATCCTCAAATCTCACTTATAGGCGCAAAAACTAATTCCCGGCAACGGCGCCATTTGATTGGAGTGTATAGGGTAAGAGTTATTAAGACCAATCAACAAAATATTGAACCCAAGGGAGAAAGTATGCAAACGAAATTCAAGGATAAGAGTTCTAAATGGCTAAGATTGCAACAAGTTTTTGGACTAAATCTTACAAAATGCAAGAAATTAAATGGCAAGATTATGCAAACAATCTATCAAACACCTAGAATGCAAGATCAAATATACTAAAATCAATGGGGGAATTGGGTGCAAGGGATAATCTCCATCAAGGAATCCATGATTAACAAGCTATGATTGTATCCAAATGCAAATCAATCAAATTAGAAAGCATAAACCATCATGAAATTAATCACTCCATTAATATCACAATGCCTAATGTGAGTATCCTTAGTTCTTCCCATCTCTCAATGTAGAAGTCCACAATGCATACAATCATGCAAGCTCAACTCTCGCCTATTGCTAGGGTGATCAACCATTAATCAAAAGAGACAATTTTTCATGAAGCACAATTAAGAATCACAATTAGGAAGCAAGCTAATTCAATTGATCACAATTATCAACAATCATAGCATGAGACAATCACTTCATCCCTAATTTCAATTATCCCAAGCACAAAGCTATTAGCCCATGGTGCTACAAGCAAAAGCCATGGGTAGAAAATCTAAGAATGCAATTAACAATCTAATCACTGCAAGCAATGAATTAAAGAGAACAAAGGGTAAGAACATCACCAATTGAACTTCAATAGACAAAAATAAGAATGATTAATCTTCTACAATGCTTCAATCCAACTTCAATTCTCCCAAATCACAGCTGCAATCTTCAATTACAATCAATCAAACTACTAATCTAGTGGACTAAATGTAGAATCTAATCTAATTCTAACAATCTATGGCAATTACAATTGAATTCAAGCTACAAAATGCAAAATTCGCCCAAAGAACCTCCTAGAAACTACTCTAAACCGCTAGAATCAAGATATGCTCTGTTTTTGCTTCACATGGCTTTAAAACTGAATTTTTCGGTTTTGGGCACTCCTCGAGTCGAGCTTCGAGGCCCTCGAGTCGAGGCCTGAGAGTCGTTAACATGCTTCTTCAAAATATCGCCAGCCTCGAGTCGAGGCTCAGCCCTCGAGTCGAGGATCTTGCAAATTTCCCATCCCTCGACTCGAGGCTCCTCCCTCGAGTCGAGCTCGCTGAATTTTTGAAAATCTTTCCCTCCGGCATGAACCTCGAGTCGAAGTTTGTGCACCCTCGACTGTGCTCGAGACCGGAGAATTTTTATCGAGAAGGGCTTGGGCCCGACCCCGTTTTCGTCTCGTATGTTCGTCTTTTCATTCTAAGAATACCGGTACTCTCGGTTTGGCAAAATTCCACCGATTTAGCTGCAAAGCGGGCGAAAAACATCAAAAACTCACAAAGTAATACTTTTTAGGCAATAGAGTGATACTTTTCACATTTATGCACCAAAATCACACTTTAGCTCACTTTTTGCACTAAAATTGGCCCTAAAAACATGTATCAATTCACTCCAGTCCACTGACCCAACCGCATCTGCTCCTCCTCCAACCGCTGGGACCACCCACTTCTTATGGGATCTGCCAAAAATCCTGCCCGGCTTCCTTGGCTGACTTGATCTTCCTCCGCTTCCCTTCGGCCATAGTAGACCTTTTACGCCTTAATCCGTCTGTCCCTTTCGCCTCAATCCTAAGTTTGCTCATTTGATTTTTCAAGAGGTCTTTTCCCAGTGACTTTGGACATCGGAGCTCTGTCGGCAGTGTTAGATCAAGTAAAGTTTTGATGAGTTAAAAGATCAATTCGGATGAGCAGACAATTGATAAGAAAAGCGAGATCGGAGTGTTCATACTAAGTGATCAGTAGGGTCAAGGACTGGTTAAGTCACCTGGAGGTCGGAAGCTACAAGTCATCTCGGAGACAAGCTCAAGTCTAGTCATCTGCGGGAGACAATTATGAAGAGCTCGAGACGAGGTCAAGACAAGCTGAGTAGAATAAGAAAAGCGAGTCTTCACCAAGTCATTGCAGACGGATAGAAGAAATCACCGAGGTCAAGAGCAGTTTTCAAGATTAAGTTTGTTGAGCGGTTTTCGATTTGTTAGAACTAACTAACAAACTAAGCTGTCTTTCAGACTTATAAGTAGGTCTAGATTTTATTTTCCAATACATTCATGCAAATTTGATTTTTCATACTACTCGCTATTCAGATTTCAATCTCAATTCACAAGTGTTTTTCAAAAGAGTTTTCAAAAGTTTTAAGTGTTTATAGAACACTTCTCTTGTAATCTTTAAAAATCCATTATTCACTTGTAAATCTTAGATTCATCGGAAGGAGTTAGGAGTACTTTGAAGAATTGAAGAAAAGTTGTAAGTTGTAAGTTGTAAGTCGTGAAGTAAGAAAGTAGTGAGCAGTCCCTTCTTCAAGTTGGAGAAGGAGAGTGGATGTAGGATTGTTATAATCCAAACCACTATAAAATCTGGTGTTCTTTCTTTGCTTTTATTTACTTATCTGTTCAATTTCCAATTTATTGTTCAAAGATTAATTTCGAATCAAAGTTAAAATCGAATATCGGTTTGCTTTTGATCTTATTAAAGTTGAGTCTAATCTTAAAATTCCATTGTGTACATCGATACTTTGAATATATTTTGAAAGATTTGAAAAATTTACAAAATCTATTCAACCCCCTTCTAGATTTTGTCCTAGAAGGTTAACTCAAAGTTTCTTAATCAACTCAACAAATCGGGACCAACAAGTGGTATCGGAGCGGTGTTAAGTTGTTACGATATAGATTTTAGGTCTTAACTAAGATTCTGAAATTTTCTTGATTTTCTTCATCTCCTTTATTGTTACTAATTGTGCTACTAATAAGTTTTTGTGGAGTATTTTGTTTCTTTATCTCATCATGTCTTCAGGAAAAAGCAAGAAATCCAGAATCTACCCGAATTTTCTATTGAAGATTATGATTATTGGAAATTCGGGATGGAGAATCATCTTAAGGCCATCCATGATAGGATGGGGGAGGTTCTTGAAGAAGGGCCTATAAAATTTTATCATGGAGGCACTAGCACTGGCGCTGAATCGAATCCAACTGCAGACAAGAGAAAAAGAGTTACTGAATTAACAAATGATGAAAGAATGATCCACAATCTAGATCAAGTACCTCGAAATCATTGAGACTTTAAGTAAAGACTGGATTGAGAAGGTTAAGAGATGCAAAACAGCCAAAGAAATGTGGCACTCGCAAATGTTTGTGAGGGATCGAGATCAAGTAAAAGAGAATAAGTTGCGATCGATCTTACACGCCTTTGATACATTCAAAATGAAGGAAAATGAATACATTGATCGATTAGATGTAAGGTTGTGAATCTCCTCAACAAAGCAAATTGACCTTGGAAAGAACTATACAGAGAAGGAGATTAATAACAAGATATCTGAGATCATTAACCAAGAGATGGAGAGAAAAATCCAATATCCTTAAAGCAACTAAAAAATTATCTTCTATTACTCACCATACCTTGTTCTCTCATCTTAAAGCTCTAGAGTATGACATTCAAATAGAAGATGAGGAGGATGAGATGGAGTTGAGCACCTCATCCAAGTCTGTTGCCTTTGTCGGCAAAGAAGATAAGATGTCAATCGAGTGCAGAGGAGGTGACCTATCTCTCGAAGGAGCAGATGGCTCTACTCACCAAAAGGTATGCAGATTAAGAATGAAGTATAAACGAAATAAATTGAGATTTGCAGGTAAGGATAGATCAAGATCCAAATCAAGAAGAAAGGAAGATGAGTCTGAGATGATGACAAAAGTAGGAGCCGGCAGAAGATTCGAGATCACTGTCAAAAGAAATCCTTCTAGCCCTAAATCAAACAGAGTGACACTTGATACACATGCAACAAGTTAGGACACTTCAGCAATGATTGTCCTCAATTGACTCTCAAAGAAAGGGAAGAAAAAGGAAAAAGAGAGACAGGAGATTTGCAGATCAAAGGGCTCTCTTAGCCGAGGAGAAGGAGTCAAGAAAATCATCATCATCATCATCCTCATCGATTTTGGATCGAGATGATGAAATATGTCTCATTGCTAAAGAGGTAGTCTATTATTCATCTTGATAATGATTCTGTCGATCTGCATCTGATTATGATCAAAGCTGTTATTCATGAATTATTGAGAGATTTAAAGACATCTCTGGCTGCTTATAAACAGCTAGAGGCAGAGAATTTGGCTTTAAAGGATCAAATTCTAATTCTAATTAAAGGAAGCAGGTGATGAACTATCCGGACCGAGGAAACATTCAAGGGGAATGTTTTCCCAGACTCGAGGCTAGTACATCGGCCGGCTTACACGAAAGATTAGAAAGTGAATTGAAAACTTTAAAAGACAAATTTGAATTAATCATCGAAAATGAATTAATTAAGAAAGACAATGAGAAGCTAGTCTTCAAAATTAGTCAACTTAATAATTCACAATCAGCAATAGATCACATCTTTAATACATCTAAAAATCCCATGACAAAACATGTCTTGGTTATGATAGAAATAGTAAATCGGATGTACAAAAACCTAGGAAATTTGTTAAATCATCCGATCAATCAAAAGAGGTTAAAATTGGTCCTTGGAAGCCAATTAGTCAAGTAAGGACTGCATCTCCCGGTTTGAAAACAAAAATTCTGATGAGGACTCCTTATCGGACAAAGAGAAATCCAAGAACCAAAATAAGAAGAAATTCTTATTATAATCCTTTTGATGGGAGAAGCGAGATGTTATCCCACATTTCCTAAGTTCAGGAAAATTACTAAATCTGAATACAACAAGTTGTCATTTAAAAATAATATAATTGTAGATAGAGAAACCAAGTTTGATTTATTATTTGGAGATGAGATCTTTATCCTGGTTACCTAAAGTGATGATTGACCTTCATGTTAGGATGTATACTATAAGCCTAGCTTTTGTATGAACATCTTTCTTGAGTATGAACATCTTTTTTCATATGAGAATCATTATGATCAAAATACTTATTGTTTATGATTGTTATATATATCATTATTATGTTCAGATTAATCTATACTTGTAGATAACATGGTGTGTGGTGTCACACGAGAAGATCATGTTATCGTGCCTTATAGATTGTAAACAATAGCTCACAACCAAAATGGATTTGGACAAATCATTGGAACGGTTGTAGTGTAATTTGGTATTAGTCTATCTTGACTATAAAGTTACACTAGTACATTTTGTATGTATTGAGTGGACCATATGA
This sequence comes from Paraleonurus japonicus, assembly GCA_030762865.1. Lineage (NCBI taxonomy): Eukaryota > Viridiplantae > Streptophyta > Magnoliopsida > Lamiales > Lamiaceae > Paraleonurus > Paraleonurus japonicus. The sequence goes on along the minus strand of CM061053.1, from coordinate 32,819,149 downwards.
GGTTGTTCAATTTGTATTGACTATATAAAAGAACAAGACCTCTGTTGTTATGGATGTACGTCTTCTTAATCCCTATATAATAATGGGCACGTGTACTCAATGTATGTTTCTTTGATTTACCAATGGGTGAGATTTATTAAATCAATAGGCTCGGTGAATTGGGAGATAGCATTGTTTATATGGTGTCTTTGTTGATTATAGAAGGAATCAGGTCCTAATTATTTAGGATGATGATGTCCCCTTGAGGAGCTCATAAAGATTATTATGTAAACCCTGAGGTGGATTTAATCCGACATAATAATAAAGATGAGTGGTACTACTCTTGGAATTAGATATAAATTAATTAAGTTGTCGATAATTTAATTAATTTATGGACATTCGATATCTTAAACACGGGAAATAAACGTACACATAATAAAGGAGTCCATATAATAATATGGGATTAGGACGGTAATTCAATTATAACTCTTTAGTGGACTGAGTTATAATTGATGGGCTTAAGTAAAGTGTTCGGACTGAACACGAGGATATTTAGGCCCATCGGTAGGCCCAACCCTAATTCCTCCTTAGGGTCCACTGTTGTAGCCTATAAATAAACCCTAACATCGTAGTCTCCAGCGTGTGAAAAACGTGAGATCGAGAGGGAGGCGGATTCTGATTCCTTGGAGGATCGTCGACCACTCGACGTCCAAGGGAAAGGGATAGGAATACGGCGTAAGACCGTGAGGTTTGAGGCTCATCCTTCGATCGCAGATTCGACCTTAGAACTGGTTTGTCTTCACCTATTACGGTGAATAAAGGTACAATTCTTTCCGCTGCGTTTGTGTGATTATGATCCGAGTCGATAGTTTCGTAGAGTCGGCGATCGGTGGTTCCAACACTTCAAAGACCCAAGATCACTAGGGTACCTTATAACTAATCTGCTTTTTGGGATTCTCGTGTCGATCTCGTATTACGGCGCTGCCCCGCACCCCCGTTCTGACGGCGAACATTCAAGCACATGGGAGCATGAAAGAGGCCATAATAGTTGGAATTTTATTTTTCATGTTTATTCTTTCTCATATGTGTTATTGTGTTTAGCATGCTTTATGTGTTTCATATTTCGTGCATATTAATATCCCTCATGTTAAATAACTAAGTGGGAGAGGGGTTATTTTTCAACAAATCCCATAGCCTCCATTTTCGGTTTGTAAGTGATGCATTCAAACATGAACGTTGGTTTTAAGTGCCTTCTTCCATATCGGATGTGTTTGTTTTGCGGACCACTAGATCAAACTTCCTTATGGATAATTATAAGTAAGTTATTTAGGAGCGTGTTATCTTCTCCATCTCGAAGAGGCACAAACCTAGGTAATTGACTTGGTATTAAGAAATTGTATACACTTAGATGCATATAACAAGTATCCTCCCCATCGGAGTAAGTGCTGTTATTTGTATGGCTAAAGACAAACCAACTATTAATTTTTATTTTGTTTGACAAAATGATGAAATTAATGGTTAAAACCTCCTCTTGCAAATGGTGAATTAGTATACGTTCACACTATCGTGGCATACAAACTTCACGGTGTTTTGACGTGTTGGTGAATTTAATTGTATTGTTTGAGGGAAACAATATTGATTTAAATTCTTAATTTTGATCATAATGAATTTACGTGTTTCTCGGGATTTATCATGGCTTTCAATCCACTTGCTGTTATTCTTAAAGAAAACAAACTTAATGTCCTAATTACATTGATTGGAAAAGAAACTTGGACGTTGTCTTGATTTTGAAGAGTACAAGTTTGTACTCACTGAGGTTTGTCCTGAAAAACCCGATGAAAACTCTAGTGAAGAGGAGAAAGAGGCTTATAAGAAGTGGGTCAAGGCGGATGAGATGGCGTGGTGTTACATTTTGGCTTCTATGTCAAATGTGCCGCAACATCGGCATCGAGGCCATGACCTCTGCTTATGAGATGATGCTCAATCTCAAAGAACTCTTCGGACACGAGTCGGGCTGCCGAGGCAAGAAGCCATGAGAAACTTAATGACGACCACCATGACCGAGGGGACACCCGTAAGGGATCATATCCTCAAGATGATGGCTCATTTGAATGAGATGGAAGTCCTTGGAGCTGAAATCGATGGGGAAACCCAGGTCGATATCGTTCTCCGAGACACGCCTAAGAGTTTTGAGCAGTTTACTTTGAACTACAACATGAACAAAAGGTTGTATTCGATGGCGGAACTTCCGGCGAACTCCAAGCGGCGAAGGGTTATTTCGTCAAGCTTCTCAAGCTTATATTGCCGAAAATGTTTCTACATCTAAGCCAAAAGGCAAAGTGATGAAGAGAAAAGAAACAAGCTGGTTTGGCAAAGAAAGCGGGTGAACCAAAGAAAATTGGTCCACCAAATGGCGTGAAGAAGCCTTAGGGAAAATGTTTTTGTGCAAGCGGCGGGACATTGGAAGGTAGATTGCCCCGTAAAAAGGAAAAAGAAGGTATATCTTATTCACTAACTATTGAAACATGTTTAGCGGTGTTATCTACCGGCACCTGGTGTGTAGATACGGGAGCCACCGATCATGTTTGCAATTCTTTGCGGGGTTCCAGAAACCAGGCGGCTTAGTGAGGGTGAGATTACCATCTACATGGGCGACGCTACGAGAGTAGCAAATTGCAAAGTGGGAGATGTTTATTTATTTTTTAATAAGAATAAGACTTTGGTTTTGAGAAATTGTCTTTACGTACCTTGTTTTAGAAAGAACTTGATTTCGGTTTCTAAGTTATTTTTGGATGGATATTCGTTTCTTTTGATAGCAAAGTGGTTGTCAAGAAAAATAGTGCTATTATACATTGCAGTACGTTGATTGGCAATTTATATACTCTTAATCCAATAACTCCCACAAAGCAACAAATGGAAATTAATAGTACATCTTCTAACTCAAATAAGCGAAAAGAACCTTCAAAAATGAACCAAACATATCTTTGGCATCTAAGATTAGGTCACATTAACTTGAGTAGGATTCAAAGGTTGATAGCCGATGGACCTTTGAGTTCGTTGGAAGTAGAAAACTATCCGACATGCGAGTCCTGCTTGGAAGGAAAAATGACCAAAAGGCCTTTTAAAGCCAAGGGGTATAGAGCCAAAGAAGTGTTGGAATTGGTTCATTACGATTTATGTGGTCCTATGTCTACTCAAGCAAGGAGTGGTTTCGAATATTTTGTCTCTTTTATAGATGATTATTCGAGATATGGATATATTTATTTGATGCGCCGCAAGTCTGAGTGCTTTGATAAATTCAAAGAGTACAAGGCTGATGTGGAGAAGCGTCATGGTAAATATATCAAAACACTACGATCTGATCGTGGTGGCGAGTACCTCTTAGGAGAGTTTAGGAATTACTTATCGGAAAGTCGGGATTCAATCCCAATTATGCACTGGTACACCCCAATAGAATGGTGTGGCGGAGCAGAAGGAATAGGACACTCTTGGAAATGGTTAGATCGATGATGAGCTATTCGGAATTGCCGAGTTCGTTTTGGGGGTATGCCCGAAACGGCAGCGTACATTTTGAACTTGGTTCCTTCTAAGACAGTATCTTCTACTCCCACGGGAATTGTGGAATGGGCGTAAGCCTAGTCTCAAACATATTCGGATATGGGGTAGTCCGGCACATGTCTTTGAAAGGAGATCTTGATAAGTTGGAATCTCGTACGAAGTTCGGCTGTTTGTGGGCTATCCTAGAGGAACGAAAGGTGGTTTATTTTATAGTCCTAAAGATCGAGAGGGTAATTGTTAGCACAAATGCCCGATTTTTAGAAGAGGATTATGTAATGGACCACAAGCCCATGAGTAAAATTATTTTAGAAGAAATAAGGGGAGAAACTTCTACCTTAGTACCAAGAGTACAAGATGAGATACCACATGTGTCGGCACCATCTGCTACTAATGATACACTATTACCACAAGTGCCTCGTCGTAGTGGGAGGGTTGTTAGACAACCCGATAGATTCATGTTTTTGGGAGAGTCTTCGGAATTAGTACACAGTGAACACGAATCGGATCCACGGAGCTATGACGAAGCACTCCAAGATAAAGATGCGTAATCTTGGGAAAAAGCAATGAAATCAATTAGAATCTATGGATTCTAATCAAGTCTGGGAGCTAGTAGAACCACCAAATGGTGTAAAAGCCATTGGGCTGTAAGTGGGTCTACAAAGAAAAAGAGGATCGAGACGGGAAAGTAGAAACTTTCAAAGCAAGGCTTGTAGCGAAGGGGTACACTCAAAAAGAAGGAATCGATTATGAGGAAACCTTTTCGCCGGTAGCCATGCTTAAGTCTATCCGGATTCTTTTGTCTATTGCTGCCCATATGAATTATGAGGTTTGGCAAATGGATGTTAAGACAGCTTTCCTTAATGGAAGTCTTGAAGAAAACATCTATATGAAGCAACCGAGAAGGATTCATCGCAAAGGGCAAAGAGCATCTTGTGTGTAAGCTTAATCGGTCCATTTATGGGTTGAAACAAGCTTCGAGATCTTGGAACATCCGTTTTGATGAGGTAATCCAGTCTTATGGATTTATTCAATGTCCGGATGAGTCATGTGTATACAAGAAGAGTGGACGGAAACGTGGTGGTATTTCTTGTACTATACGTAGATGACATCTTGCTCATTGGCAACAATGTCAAGGTGTTGTCGACGTAAAGGTATGGTTGTCCAAGCGATTTGATATGAAGTACTTGGGACAAGTTGGACATATTCTTGGGATCAAAGTTATAAGGGATCGCAAGAAAAGAATGTTATGCTTATCTCAAGCTTCATACATTGATACTATCTTGGCTCGTTTTAGCATGCAAAACTCTAAGAAAGGTTTTCTACCTTTTCGACATGGAGTACCTTTATCTAAAGAGATGTGTCCTAAGACACCAAAGGAGATAGAGGACATGAAGGCGATTCCTTATGCTTGGTAGGAAGCCTAATGTATGCAATGCTATGTACGAGGCCGAGATATCCTTTTGCCGTAGGCATGGTTAGCTGATATCAAAGTAACCCGAGACAAGGACATTGGACTGCGGTAAAGCATATTTTAAAGTACACGAAAAGGACTAGAAATTATATCTTTGGTTTACCAAGCGAATACTTTACTTCCTGAGGGTTACACAGACTGATTTCCAGTCGGATAGGTACAACAAGTAAATCTACCTCGGGTTATGTGTTTACCTTGGGAGGTGGAGCCATAGTATGGAGGAGTGTAAAGCGAAATGCGTTTCGGACTCCACCATGGAAGCTGAGTATGTAGCAGCCTGCGAGGCGGCCAAAGAAGGCTGTATGGCTCGAAACTTCTTGATGGACTTAGAAGTGATTCCTAGTTTGCACAAGCTATCACAATTTATTGTGATAACAATGGTGCGATGGCAAACTCGAAGGAACCACGAGCCCACAAAGCAAGCAAACACATTGAGCGCAAGTACCACCTGATACGAGACATCGTAAAGCGAGGAGAAGTTGTTGTCGCCAAGATTGCATCAGCGGATAACCTAGCGAGATCCTTTCACAAAGGCTCTTCCAGCGAAAGCTTTTGATGGGCATGTTGAAGGGATGGGAATCGGATGTATGGCGGCAATTATGGAAGCATAGTCTTTTAGTATAAGTGGGAGATTGTTAGGATGTATACTATAAGCCTAGCTTTTGTATGAACATCTTTCTTGAGTATGAACATCTTTTTTCATATGAGATTCATTATGATCAAAATACTTATTGTTTATGATTGTTATATATATCATTATTATGTTCGATTAATCTATACGTAGATAACATGGTGTGTGGTGTCACACGAGAAGATCATGTTATCGAGTGTCTTATAGATTGTAAACAATAGCTCACAACCAAAATGGATTTGGACAAATCATTGGAGCGGTTGTAGTGTAATTTGGTATTAGTCTATCTTGACTATAAAGTTACACTAGTACATTTTGTATGTATTGAGCGAGGACCATATGAGGTTGTTCAATTTGTACCGACTATATAAAAGAACAAGACCTCTCTTGTTATGGATGTACGTCTTCTTAATCCCTATATAATAATGGGCACGTGTACTCAATGTATGTTTCTTTGATTTACCAATGGGTGAGATTTATTAAATCAATAGGCTCGGTGAATTGGGAGATAGCATTGTTTATATGGTGTCTTTGTTGATTATAGAAGGAATCCGTGTCCTAATTATTTAGGATGATGATGTCCCCTTGAGGAGCTCATAAAGATTATTATGTAAACCCTGCAGGTGGATTTAATCCGACATAATAATAAAGATGAGTGGTACTACTCTTGGAATTAGATATAAATTAATTAAGTTGTCGATAATTTAATTAATTTATGGACATTCGATATCTTAAACACGGGAAATAAACGTACACATAATAAAGGAGCCCATATAATAATATGGGATTAGGGCGGTAATTCAATTATAACTCTTTAGTGGGTGAGTTATAATTGATGGGCTTAAGTAAAGTGTTCGGGTCGAACACAGATATTTAGGCCCATCGGGAGGCCCAACCCTAATTCCTCCTTAGGGTCCACTGTTGTAGCCTATAAATAAACCCTAACATCGAGTCTCCAGCGTGTGAAAAAAAACGTGAGATCGAGAGGAGGCGGATTCGATTCCTTGGAGGATCGTCGACCACTCGGCGTCCAAGGAAAGGGATAGGAATACGGCAGAAGACCGTGAGGTTCGAGGCTCATCCTTCGATCGCAGATTCGACCTTAGAACTGGTTTGTCTTCACCTATTACGGTGAATAAAGGTACAATTCTTTCCGCTGCGTTTGTGTGATTATGATCCCGAGTCCGATAGTTTCGTAGAGTCGGCGATCGGTGGTTCCAACACTTCAAGGACCCAAGATCACTAGGGTACCTTATAACTAATCTGTTTCGGGATTCTCGGGGATCATCACTCAAGGAAGAGATTTTAGCTTCTATATGGTACATTGATAGTGGTTGTTCACAACACATGACCCATAACAAGAGGCTACTATCAAATTTTCAAAGCATTGATGGTCCAAGAGTATTATTTGGAGACAATAATTGTGGTGAGACTAAAGGATTATGTACTGATTATCAAGGATATTCGGGTATACGAGGTATATTTTGTTGAAGGTTTGAAACATAATCGCTATCTGTTTCCCGACTTTGTGATAAAGGTTTTCTTGTTAAATTTTCTAAGGGTAAATGTGATATCTTAGATAATTCCTCGAGATAAGGTACTTTTAATCGGCTTGACATGGTAATGTCTATGTGGCCAACTTTAATAGTTTTCCTAAAGATACTTGTCGATAGCTAAGGGTGGAGATGATATCAAATTTTGGCTATGGCAAAAGAGGCTTAGTCATCTGAATTTCAAGACCCTTAGTAAGATGGCTAAACAAGATCCCCGATCTGTTGCATGCATTCGAGAATGAAAAGGGTGTTAATATTATTAAAATAAGAAGTGATAAAGGCACATGAATTTTTGAATTCTTGTTTATCTAACTTTTTCAATGAGTGTGGAATTATCATGAGACATCTTCAGCAAGAACTCCTCAACAAAATGGAGTGGTTGAAAGAAGGAATAGAACTTTGAAGGAAGCGGCCGGGAGCACGTTAGCTGAGTATGAAACCCCTCACAGGTTACGGTGAAGCCATCAACACAAACTTGCTATACCCGAGAATATGTGCTTAGTTGTTAAAGATAAGGGTAAGACTCCTTATGAGATTTGGAAGGGTAAGATTCCAAGAATCTCATATTTCAGAGCTTTTGGTTGTAAGTGTTTTATCCATAACAATGGGAAATCTAAGTTAAGAACTTTTGATGCTAAGGCGGTGATGGAATATTCTTGGGATATTCCAACACTTCCAAGGCATTTAGAGTTTTTAACAAGACAACCTTTGTGTGGAGGAAACCCCTCATGTTGTTTTTGATGAGTTGTATTCCTTCTCTGATAAAGTGAATCAAATTTCTGAAAGTCTAGATAAAATTGAACTGACTCAAGACTAAACATAGAACCTGTCTATCTACCTAGTCTTGATTGAGAATCGATGAAGAAGAATCCCCATCCGATAATCGGAAGACAACTTCGATCGAGACTCCATCGTAAAAGACACCCTTGACATCACCGATCGGTGGGGTCAGGTGATGAAGGGGGAACATCACCGAGATAGAGTCGGAGGAGTTGCCTCTTGAGACTCCGAGATAAGGATCCTTCTCCTCACATAGGCAAAAGGATGAGAAGCTACCATCCATCGATCAGATTATAGGAGACCCATCTAGTAGTGTGCGGAGACACGAATGATGCTTTGGACTCGAAAGTCTGCTTAGGTTATGTGTCGCTTCTTGAACTCAAGTCTATTGAGGAAGCTCTATCTGATCCAAACTTGATAAGCGCCATGCGGGGAGGAACGCATCAGTTTGAAAGACAAAATGTGTGGGAATTAGTGGAAAGACCCTTACACGAGAAAGATTATAAGCATTAAATGGGTGTTTAAAAACAAAGCAGATGAGAACAACATTTATTGTTCGAAATAAGGCAAGATTTGATGCTCAAGGTTACTCACGGTGCGAGGGAATAGACTATGATGAAACATATGCTCCGATTGCGCATTAGAAGCAATAAGGTTGTCTTTGGCATTTGCTGCAAGTCTTTCAAATGGATGTTAAGTCTGCCTTCCTTATGGTGTGTTGCTTGAGGAAGTCTATGTGGAGAGCGGCCTCACAGGTTTAAGATCAATAACAAGGTCTATAAACTCAATAAAGCTCTATATGGATTGAAACAAGCTCCCGAGCTTGGTATGATACCTTATCCGATTTCTTGACATCAAATGGTTTTTCAAAAGGTAAGATTGATAGGACTTTGTTTAGAAAGGAAATAGATGGTAATATCTTATTAGTTCAAATTTATGTAGATGACATAATCTTCGGTTCACCTAATGCGAAATTATGCGAAGAGTTTAGCATTCTCATGAAAAACGAGGTTTGAAATGTCAATGATGGGTGAATTAACATATTTTCTAGGCTTACAGATTAAACGAGATGAGTAAGGGTATATTTATACATCAGTCTAAATATGCTAAGGATCTGATTGAGAAATTTGGGATGACTACTAGTAGAGAAGTTAAAATACCTATGGCAACTAATTTCTCTATGGATTCGGATGAGCAAGGGATACCCACGTATGCAACGGAGTATCGTGGGTGATTGGATCTCTTCTCTATCTCACTTGCAAGTAGGCCGAGATATAGCCTTTGCGGTTGGGGTATGTGCAAGATTCCATCTAATCCCAAGAAAACTCATCTCGTAGACAAGCTAAGAAAATCCTTAAATATCTCAAAGGAACCTTGCAAGTAGGGTTATGGTACCCGGTGATGACAACTTTGGTGACAGTTATTCGATTCGAGACTTTGGAGGATGTAAGATTGATAGGAAATCCACTTCAGAACTTGTCAATTCTTAGGCAACAAATTAATTTCTTGGTTATCTAAGAAACAGACATCTGTTGCCACCTCCACAATTGAAGTGAATACATGGCACCTGGAAGTTGTTGCTCTCAACTCCTCTGGATTAGTCAATGGCTTAGAGACTATAATATTCAAACATCACTGTTCCTATTTCTTGTGATAGTAATAGTGCAATAGCAATGACTTACAATCACATTCTGCATTCTAGATGTAAGCATATAGATATTAGGCATCATTTCATTAGAGATCATGTGGAGAAAAATGACATTAGAATTGAGAAGATAGCCACCGAATCACAAAGAGCGAGACATTCTTACAAAACCATTAGTGAGTCTAGGTTTAAAGAATTATGCTTAGAATTAGGATTACTTGATGCATCTTTATCTGATTTTTAAATTGCTTGCATTTGATAAAAGTATTCCTTATTTAGGTTATTTCTTTTCTTTAAATTAATGTCTAGAAAGAATTATCGGACTAGATATGAGTCAAAGGACAATCGGGTAGTGATATCATTGATTTCCTTTTAGGAATCAAGAATCAAGGATTAGTCATATTGACCTTATCGACATGATAATTACTTATTCGACATTCGGGAAATCGAGACTAGGGCACAATAGTCACCGATTTCTAGAAAACGGATGACTATCTCGCACCCTATCCGATCTACCCTAGCTACTAATAGTTTTGATGAGTTTGCTTGCGAGGAACAGGTATACCAGATTTGTCTCTTAATCTCTTCAATCGTAAAACCCTCACCTTTGTCCCTCCTCAAAATCTTTCATTTTCAAAATAAATTTCATAAGTCTCGCTTATTTCAAATTAACTACATACTAGTGACTAAACTGAAAATCCTTTGTTAAGTTTTGTTTAAAATGTTGTGTTTTTCAAAATCGGACTAGGAGAAAGTTTTGAAAAATACAAGACAAAGTCCTTTTGACCAATTCTCGGCATTTACCAAGTATGAAATAGAATACCCGATTGCAAAGAAAGGCATCTCATTGCTTACGTCGGTATACTAATTACTTCGATAAAGCAAGTGTATTAACCGTCTAATCCGTAGGTTAAACGGTTACTTTTACGCAATTCAAGACGCGTAGAGGCCACGCGCCTGAATTGAAGCGATTTTCTCGCTAAACCATCGATGTTTTACACGTGCCTTTTAAATCAACGATTTAAAATTAAATCTCTGAGATCATGCCACATATCGTCTTCCCAACTTTCCCTCTCTCTCCTCTTCGTTTAAAAACTTGCCTTCTTCTTCGTTTCTAAAATTTTTACTTTCACATTCCCTTGTTCAAATTTCTTGAAAATTTTTCAACCTCTCAAAAAAATTTTCAATGGCATCCTCTTCTTCTCAAACACCAAAACCGCCTACTTTTATAACCTCCGCCAAATCGATTTCAAAATGAATTCAGAGATTGTAAAGAATAAGCTTAAGGCGAGAAATGTTTGTGGATTTCGACACAACCAATGATAGAGAATCCAGGAGATCATTGGATTACTTTGGAAGCCTCAAGACTAAGAGGATTACATTCACTCAAATCACCACGTAACAAAACGGCGGATTTTATTGGGGCGAGTTTCTTGCCAAAAGCGTATTTGAGAGAATGGTTTCCAAACCAATGTTGAAGGTACTCAACTTGAATATTCGAAGGAGAATATTGCAAGGATTCTAGATACCTCTATGGAAGGAGTTAATCCTCCGACGTATAAGGAGGATGAGTGGGAGGAGTCATTTGATCTTTTTGCAAGGATTACCTACGAGAGGGGTAAGAAGAGATTTGAAGAAGCATATGCTAAGGAGGAAGTACAGCTTCTCATGACAATCGTGACCAAATCTATCCTAGGAGATCAAAGCTCCCATGATGGAGTGACAAAGTCACGTTTGTGCTGTATGAGGGCCATTTTTGATGGAGTGCAAGTAGACTGGGTTGATTTGTTATTCGGGAGGTCAAGGAGGAGAAGCCGAGGCCGCTGTTTAACCTAGATGGAGGAGATCGACAGCTTCTTCAAGCTGTGAGCTTGTTCAACAAGATCACACGGCATTGATGGAAGGTTTGAACAAAAGGTTTGAGACGAGAGAAGGGCTGAAAAATATTCTAAGCAGTAAAGGCCTATTGACAAAGAATGAAAGGATAGGTGGTGTGCCCGACTCGGATGATGAGTCGATGATGCTAGAAAGGCAAAGAGAGCAAGAAAGCAGTGCGATGGCTCGGAGGCAAGCTGCTGAACCCCAACTTCCAGCAACCGAGGTTGCGAGGCCAGCAACGTAAGCTCAACCAGCCGAGGATCCACTGTTGTGGAAGTGACAGTGAGGAGGCAGCAACTTGGTGAGGTCCCCAAGGAGGAGGAGGTCAAGGAGGAGGCTTGTCAAAGCCTCGGAGAAGATACCATCTGGCTGAGCCGTCAGAAGGCTGCTACCAGCCACCATCGACGAGGACTCGATGAAGACAACCAATTCATTCTTCGAGAGAAGGTCCTCCAGACATCCGAATCCTCGGGCGGCTCAGTGCGTCGAGACGGAAGCCTCTACCTTACTTCCGAAGAGGTTCCGGTGTTGGAGATTGCAGGTGAGGTTGCAAAGCTGGATGTTCCATCTTCTCTAGCCAAGGAAGCTGCACTTTCTCCCATTCGGGAGGAAGGTACCAATTCATCTCTCTCTCTTACACAATCTCCACACTGCAATGAAGAGGTGTGCCGGCTGGCACCTCCGAGCCTCTACAACAGCCACGGTTGCCCCAAATAGTCCAAATCCAACCTGAAACAACCTCCACCCAACCTGAAACCATCCCCACCTCCACCCAACCCTGAAACCACCCCCACCCCCACCATCACCCCACAAATTGAACAACCTACCTCATCCACCCTAACCCCACCTCGAAACTCAACATTTCACTTCTCCAACACAAACCACACCTCCACCGAGAGATAGACATCACTTCCTATTCATTCCTGGAGGATATCTAGATGAGCTCACCAGTCCCTCCCCCAAATTTATGAACCCCACACTCCCACTTCTTCCTCATTCGAATCCTCTTCGAGGATGAGGACAATGACTTGAGCCCCACCTCAGCCATCACTTCAATAATAGCTCAAATGGAGAAAAAGATGAAACAGGCTTTTGAGAAAAAGCTGCAAAAGAGAACAAAGAAGATGGTGAAGGCGGTCACTCGTGCAATGATTTCTAACATGAGGGAAGTAGAGGTAAATCTAACTCAAAAGATTACTTCTATTACTAACTCTGTTCTTGCCGAGAAGGTGAAAGCCTTGGAGGAGGAAGTACAAGGGCTGAAAAATACCGTTTAACCTACAGTTAGGCAGGCTAATAGACTTGCTTTATCGAAGTAATTAATATACCTTACGTAAGCAATGAGATGCCTTTCTTTGCAATCAGTATTCTATTTCATACTTGGTAAATGCCGACTTGGTCAAAAGGACCTTGTCTTGTATTTTTCAAAACTTTCTCCTAGTCGATTTTGAAAAACACAACATTTTAAACAAAACTTAACAAAGGATTTTCAGTTTAGTCACTAGTAAAGATTAATTTGAAATAAGCAGACTTATCAAATTTATTTTGAAAATGAAAGATTTTGAGGAGGGACAAAGGTGAGGGTTTTCTGATTGAGCAGATTAAGAGACAAATGCAGTATACCTGTTCTGCAAGCAAACTCATCAAAACTATTAGTAGCTGGGGTAGATCGAGATAGGGTGCAGATAGTCATCTGTTTTCTAGAAATCAGGTGACTATTGTGCCCTACCGATTTCCCGAATGTCGATAAGTAATTATCATGTCGATAAGGTCAATATGACTAATCCTTGATTCTTGATTCCTTAAAGGAAATCAATGGTATCAACACTGATTGTCCTTTGACTCATATCTAGTCGATAATTCTTTCTAGATATTAATTTAAAGAAAAGAAATAACTTAAATAAGGAATATTTTTATCAAATGCAAGCAATTTAAAAATCGATAAAGATGCATCAAGTAATCCTAATTCTAAGCATAATTCTTTAAACCTAGACTCAGCTAATGGTTTTGTAAGAATGTCTGCTCTTTGTGATTCAAATGGCTATCTTCTCAATTCTAATGTCATTTTTCTCCACATGATCTCTAATGAAATGATGCCTAATATCTATATGCTTACATCTAGAATGCGTAAAGATTGTAAGTCATTGCTATTGCACTATTACTATCACAAGAAATAGGAACAATTGATGTTTGAATATTATAGTCTCTAAGCCGTTGACTAATCCAGAGGAGTTGAGAGCAACAACTTCCACCGCCATGTATTCACTTCGGTTGTGGAGGTGGCAATGTATGTCCTGCTTTAGATAACCAAGAAATTAATTTGTTGCCTAAGAATTGACAAGTTCCCGAAGTGGATTTCCTATCAAACTTACATCCTCCAAAATCAATCAATAACCCGTCACCAAAGTTGTCATCACCGGGTACCATAACCCTACTTGAGAGGTTCCTTTGAGATATTTAAGGATTTTCTTAGCCGTCTCAGATGAGTTTTCTTGGGATTTGATTGAAATCTTGCACATACCCCAACCGCAAAGGCTATGTCCGGCCTACTTGCAAAGTGAGATAGAAAAGAGATTCAATCAGTCCACGATACTCCGCTGCATCTGTGGGTATCCCCGCTCATTCAATCCATAGAGAAGTTAGTTGCCATAGGTATTTTAACTTCTCTACTAGTAGTCATCCCAAATTTCTCAATCAGTATCCTTAGCATATTTAGATCGATGTATAAAAATACCCTTACTTATCTGCTTAATCAGAAGCCTAGAAAATATGTTAATTCACCCATCATTGACATTTCAAACCTGTTTTTCATGAGAATGATAAACTCTTCACATAATTTTAGATTAGGTGAACCGAAGATTATGTCATCTACATAAATTTGAACTAATAAGATGTTACCATCTACTTCCTTTCTAAACAAAGTCCTATCAATCTTACCTTTTGAAAAACCATTTGATGTCAAGAAATCGATAAGGTATCATACCAAGATCTCGGGAGCTTGTTTCAATCCATATAGAGCTTTATTAAGTTTATAGACCTTGTTATTGAACTTAAACCCAGGAGGCTACTCCACATAGACTTCCTCAAGCAACACACCATTAAGGAAGGCAGACTTAACATCCATTTGAAAGACTTTGAAAGATTTATATGCAAGAAATGCCAAAAACAACCTTATTGCTTCTAATCGCAATCGGAGCATAGGTTTCATCATAGTTTATTCCCTCGACCGTGAGTAACCTTGAGTAACCAATCTTGCCTTATTTCGAACAATAATGTAGTTCTCATCTGCTTTGTTTTTAAACACCCATTTAGTGCCTATAATCTTTCTCGTGTAAGGGTCTTTCCACTAATTCCCACACATTTTGTCTTTCAAATCGATGCAGCTTCCTCCCGCATGGCGCTTATCCAGCCTTGGATCGTATAGAGCTTCCTCAATAGACTTGGGTTCAAGAAGCGACACATAATCGCTAGACAGACTTTCGCAGTCCAGCATCATTCGTGTCTGCACACTACTAGATGGCTCTCCTATAATCTGATCAGATGGATGGTAGCTTCTCATCCTTTTGCCTATGTGAGGAGAAGGATCCTCATCTGGAGTCTCGATGGCGGCAACTCCTCCGACTCTATCTCACCGACGTTCCTTCATCAACTGACCCCGCCGATCAGCTTGATGTCAAGGGTGTCTCTGTTACGATGGAGTCTCGATCAAGTTGTCTTCTAATTATCGATGGGGATTCTTCTTCATCTGATTTTGAATCAAGACTAGGTAGATAGACTTCTATGTTTAGTCTTGGCCGTTCAATTTTATCTAGACTTTCGTAAATTTGATTCACTTTATCTCGAGAAGGAATACAACTCATCAAAAACAACATGAGGGGTTTCCTCCACACAAAGGGTTGTCTTGTTAAAAACCGTAAATGCCTTTGAAGTGTTGGAATATCCCAAGAATATTCTATCATTGCCTTAGCATCAAAAGTTCTTAACTTAGATTTCCCATTGTTATGGATAAAACACTTACAACCAAAAGTTTCAAATATGAGATTCTTGGAATCTTACACTTCCAAATCTCATATGGAGTCTTACCCTTGTCTTTAACAACCAAGCACTGTTCTGGGTATAACAAGCCGTGTTGATGGCTTCACTGTAACCTCGTGAGGGGTTTCATACTCACTAACATGCTCCCCGGCCGCTTCCTTCAAAGTTCTATTCCTTCTTTCAACCACTCCATTTTGTTGAGGAGTTCTTGCTGAAGATGTCTCATGAATAATTCCACACTCATTGAAAAAGTTAGATAAACAAGAATTCAAAAATTATGTGCCGTTATCACTTCTTATTTTAATAATATTAACACTTTTCATTCTCGAATCTGTCTCAATGCATCGTGATCTTGTTTATAATCTCAATTTTCTTGAAGAGAAATATAACCCAAGTGTATCTAGAAAAATAATCTACTACAACAAGAGTATATTTCCTTCCACCGAAACCGAGAGGAGAAACAGTCCAAACAGATCCAGATGAGTAGTTGTAAAACTCTTTCGAGATGAAGAGATTTTAATACTCTTAAATGAGTGTCTAGGTTGTTTACCTTTTTGACAAGCATCACATTTAAGATCAGTAGATAAAAGTTTCTCAGTAATCCCTTAACAAGGTTCTTTTTAGCCACTTACTAAGGGTCTTGAAATCTCATGACTAAGCCTCTTGTGCCATAGCCACTGATATCATCTCCATCCTTAGCTATCGTACAAGTATCTTTAGGACAACTATTAAAGTTGGCCACATAGACATTACCATGTCCGGCCGCTTAAAAGTACCTTATCCGAGGAATTATCTAAGATATCACATTTATCCTTAGAAAATTTGACAAGAAAACCTTTATCACAAAGTCGGGAAACAGATAGCGATTATATTTCAAACCTTCAACAAAATATACCTTAGATACCCGAATATCCTTAATAATCGTAGTACCTACTCCTTTAGTCCGACCACAATTATTGCCTCCAAATAATACTCTTGGACCATCAATGCTTTGAAAATTTGATAGTAGCCTCTTGTTATGGGTCATGTGTTGTGAACAACCACTATCAATGTACCATATAGAAGCTAAAATCTCTTCCTTGAGTGATGATCCCCGAGAATCCCGAAAACAGATTAGTTATAAGGTACCCTAGTGATCTTGGGTCCTTGAAGGTCAATCATCACTTTAGGTAACCAGATAAAGATCTCATCTCCAAATAATAAATCAGACTTGGTCTCCTTACCAAATATGTCTACAATTGTATCATTTTTAAATGACAACTTGTTGTATTCAGACTTAGTAATTTTCCCGAACTTAGGAAATGTGGGATAACATCTGCTTCTCCCATCAAAAGGATTATAATAAGAATTTCTTCTTATTTTGGTTCTTGGATTTCTCTTAGTCCGATAAGGAGTCATCACCTGAATTTTGATTTTTCAATCGGGAGATGCAAGTCCTTACTTGACTAATTGGTTTCCAAGGACCAATTTTAACCTCTTTTGATTGATCGATGCTTTAACAAATTTCTTAGGTTTTTGTACATCCGATTTACTATTTCTATCATAACCAAGACCTGTTTTATCATGGAATTTTTTAGATGTATTAAAGATGTGATCTATTGCTGATTGTGAATTATTAAGTTGACTAATTTTGAAGACTAGTTTCTCATTGTCTTTCTTAATTAATTCATTTTCAAGATGATTAATTCAAATTTGTCTTTTAAAGTTTTCAATTCACTTTCTAATCTTTCGTAAGTGGCCGATGTACTAGCCTCACCTGGGGAAAACATTCCCCTTGAATATTTCCTCGCTTCGGATAGTTCATCATCTCGCTTCCTTTAATTAGAATTTGAATTTGATCCTTTAAAGCCAAATTCTCTGCCTCTAGCTGTTTATAAGCAGCTAGAGATGTCTTTAAATCTCTCAATAATTCATGAATAACAATTTGATCATAATCGATGCATCGACAGAATCATTATCGAAGATGAATAATAGACTACCTCTTTAGCCATGAGACAGATTTCATCATCTCGATCCAAAATCAGATGAGGATGATGATGATGATGATGATTTTCTTGACTCCTTATCCTCAGCCTAAGAGAGCCCTTTGATCTGCGAATCTTCTCGTCTCTCTTTTCCTTTATTCTTCCCTTTCTTTGGGAGTCAGTTGAGGACAATCATAGCCAAGTGTCCCGGCTTGTTGCATGTGTAGCAAGTGTCACTCCCGTCTCGATTTAGGGCTAAAAGGATTTCTTTTGACAGTGATCTCGAATCATCTCGCCTCGCTCTCGCTTTTGTCATCATCTCGTAGACTCATCTTCTTTTCTTCTTGATTTGGATCTTGATCTATCCTTACCCGCAAATCTCAATTTATTTCGTTTATACTTCATTCTTAATCATTATACCTTTTGGTGAGCAGAGCCATCTCGCTCCTTCAGAGATAGGTCGACTACAATCAAGTGACAAACTACAATGTTATAGTGGTGGATTCATTACTTTAGACAAGTCGACTTCAGGTGAAATGCAAAGATCTCGGAGACGAAGCCGACTACCTTAGCCGATGAAGTGAAAAAGGGGGAAGAGGAGGTGAAAGAAAGAGAGCAGGCCCTCACACTGCTGTGAATGAGACGAGGAAAGAGGTTGATACAAAAGCCAAGACACTCGAGCCGGAGGCAGCCAGGAGGAAGCTCGTATAAAATCCGATGAGCCGGCCGCACTTCACCGAGGGTCAGCCAACTAGAGGAAGCCTTGAGTGAGGATGAGTCGAGGAGGAAGAAGGAAGAAGAAGACAAGTCTGCCGACTACTTGCAAAAATCAAAGAGTCTCGAAAAGCAAAGAATTGAGGTGAAAGGAAAGGGGAAGGGGAAGCCGGTCGAAGAGTCTCGCTCCGACTAAAGTGCTAAGTCCCAAGCCCACCTTATCTCGAGAAAAGAAAGAGGGAGCCCGACTACTCGAATCTGTCTCGAGGAACAGATCAGCAGGATCATGAGAGAGTAGGCATTCTATGGTGAAAGGGAGAGGAAGAAGTCAAGAAGAAAAACAAAGGGCTTGAGATGAGGTGGAGTAGGGATGTAAGAAAATGGGAAATGAAAGGGGCAGATGAAGCCGACTTTAGGCCTTATCATCGGACACTCAACCCGCCAAAGGTCGTCGCTGCAAACTCTTCAAAGAGTACAAGGAAAAGAATCGGACGCTGATGGATGTATCACCGTACATCTTGAAGGGGTCTCGATTCACAGCTCAAGACGAGGACCCGAGGTGGCACGAGTGGATTGAAAAGGAAGACAAAGATCTTTATCGTAGGCTGCTGGTCGAAGCGGATAAGTTTTTCAACGCTCGATCTTTGTGCCCCGGCCTATGAGACAGTGCAGACTCCAAGACCAACCCAGATGGATCGATTGACATGAACTGGATTAAAGGCATCATTGCCAAAGTCAAGTAGAGTCTGGGTTGAAAGATGAAGAAGAGCTCAAAGCTAAGGAAGAGGGTCTTCACCGGTTGGCCATTCCCGAAGCTAATCGGTGGGGAGTCTCGATCATAGGATCATTTTCTTTTCCTTATCTTTTTATCTTTTGATCTTTTTGTATCATGTAAATCTTATGTGAATATACATATGTTTGACTTATGGGTTTTACTTGTCTTATTTTCTTAAAGTTTTTTTTTGTCTTGCTTTAAGAAAATTTAAAAATTTTCTAAGAATAAATCATCTCGAGAAATTTATCATCTCGTACTTAAAATTTTCAAAATTTTTCTAAGTCTAAAATTTTTCTAAGTTCTAAGACTTAAATTTTTTTCGTTTGAAGAAGTCTTAATACTTAAGAATTTTTATCTCAAATTTTTCTAAGTATGGATTAAAGTGCTCTAACTTGAAATAAATCAATTTAAAGTGTGAATGTGTTATGCCTATCTCGACTCTCTTGAATAACTTTGACTAACATCACCGTGAGTGTGTCTCTTTCTTGTAGGTTTTAACTTCATCAAAAAGGGGAAATTGTTAGATCAAGTAAAGCTTTGATGAGTTAAAAGATCAATCCAGATGAAAGCAGATAATTGATAAGAAAACTCGAGATCGTGTGTTCATACTAAGCCGATCGACCGGGTCAAGGACCGGTTAAGTCACCGGAGGTTAGAAGCTACAAGTCATCCGAGACAAGCTCAAGTCTAGTCATCTGCAGGAGACAATTATGAAGAGCTCGACGAGGTCAAGACAAGCCGAGTAGAATAAGAAAAGCGAGTCTTCACCAAGTCAACAAGCAGACGGATAGAAGAAATCACCGAGGTCAAGAGCAGCTTTTCAAGATTAAGTTTGTTGAGCAGCTTTTCAAGATTAAGTTTGTTGAGCAATTTTCAGTTTGTTAGAACTCGACTAACAAACTAACTGTCTTTTCGCACTTATAAGTAGGTCTAGATTTTATTTTCCAATACATTCATGCAAATTTGATTTTTCATACTATTCACTATTTAGATTTCAATCTCAATTCACAAGTGTTTTTCAAAAGAGTTTTCAAAAGTTTTAAGTGTTTATAGAACACTTCTCTTGTAATCTTTAAAAATCCATTATTCACTATAAATCTTAGATTCATCAAGGAGTTAGGAGTACTTTGAAGAATTGAAGAAAAGTTGTAAGTTGTAAGTTGTAAGTGAAGTAAGAAAGTAGTGAGCAGTCCCTTCTTCAAGTTGGAGAAGGAGAGTGGATGTAGGATTGTTATAATCCGAACCACTATAAAATCGTGTTCTTTACTTCTTTTATTTACTTATCTTTTCAATTTCCAATTTATTGTTCAAAGATTAATTTCGTAATCAAAGTTAAAATCTGAATATCGCTTGCTTTTGATCTTATTAAAGTTGAGTCTAATCTTAAAATTCTCGTTGTGTACATCCGGTACTTTGAATATATTTTGAAAGATTTGAAAAATTTACAAAATCTATTCAACCCCCTTCTAGATTTTGTCCTAGAAGGTTAACTCAAAGTTTCTTAATCAACTCAACAAATCAGACCAACAACAAGCGACAAGACTCTCTCCGGCTCCTTCTCCTTCCCCTTCCCCTTCTCGGCTATCATCGCCTCTTTGCCCTTGCCTGTTCGGCCTCGGCTTTGGCTTTGGCCTCCTCCATTCTCTCCCCGATCTTGGCCATAAACCATTCAGATTTCAGCTTAGCCTCCTTCTTCCCGGCCTCGCTCATCTACCCTTATCGCCTCCTCAATCTGCTCGATTCTTATCTTTAAGGCGTTGAGCTCGTCTGATTGGCCGGGCCGATAGCTTGATCTGATTGAGCTCGGCTTTGATAATCTCCACATCTTCCCCTTTTAACATCATCAAGTAGCATAGCGAGCTGCTCCATGATAACGGTAAAATAGGTGGAAGCCGAGGTTTGATTTCGTATGATCTCATCACCAAGATTTGATTATCGGCTTGAACTTGGCTTTTCAGCTCTCCAACCTCCTTCTTCACCTCAACCATCTCTTCTTTTACGTAAAATTTAACAAAATCGGAAATAGAGGACAAGAGGTTTACCTCGATGCTTTTAGCATTTCTTCCATAGTCACACCGATGTAATCCACGATGTCCGTAGTTTTTGTTGTAAGCATCTCGAGTAAACTTTTCTTCCACTCTCTTTTCCAAATGGTTTAGAATGGAGGAGAAGGTGGATCCTGGGCTGCTTGGAGGAGCAATAGGAGAAACTTCCGACAGCCCGAGACGACCTCGCAGATGGTTGAGGAGCTGCTCTTCCGATACGATGGATGAAATGGAACCGATCCCAGCAGACTCAAAGACGGTTTTCTCCCAGAGATGAGGTTTTCCCAGCCAACCTCTTCAAGAAATGACTCATCTCCTCTAGGTCTCCAGCCCTCACTGATGGACCAACCAAACTTCAATAGATTCCTTCATTACTTCAGGTTGAATCAAGTTTAGGAATAAGCTCGCCAACCTTCTTTGGGCATCTGATCGAAGGGACAGCTCAAAGCTTCCCATAGATCCGTCGGGTTTGGGGGTGTGTATTGGGCTAATTTATGGGGAGGGAGGGAGTGGGATATTTGGTGGAAAGGAAGTCGAGGAAATCAAATGGTTGAGTGGAGGTGGGAGGAATTTCTGGGATTGAGGATGAGGTGGGAGGTAGAGTGGTTTGTGTTTGGACTATGTCGGGAGTAGGTCATTCAAGAGGCTCGGAAGTACCAGCTGGGATACTTCTTCATCGCCCAGGTGGGATGGTGATTTCTCGGATGAGGATATATATGTTAGAGGATGTACTGCTGAGACTCGGCAGCCAGATATCGTCTGTTTCCTGAGCTTGGCTCCTCCAAGACATCCGCTTCACCGGCTGCCGCTATCTCCGCAGTAGTAGCTTCCTCTTGTAATAAGCTTGAAGGAGTTGAAGATGACTCTACTGCAGTCGATATATCTGCAGCCTTTCACCAGCCTCCTTCGGGTCTCTCTGGAGTGGAACATCGTGTCTGGCTTCTTCAAGTAGGATGACCTCTCGCTCCACTCCACCGCTTCCTCGCTTGGTTGCTCCTCGTACACCAACCTCAGCTGCTGGTGCCTCAGCCTCGGGTACCTCGACGCTTGTCTTGGGACCACTGCAGCCGCCTCACTCCTTTGTGCCCGTGCCTCATCTCGATTCATCATCCGAATCTGCAACCCACCCGCTTTTCATTCATCGTCCGCAGCCCTTTTTGTTTTGAATATTTTTCTTGCCCTCTCTTGTCTGCACTCTCTTGTTTAGCCCTTCCATCAAGATCATGATCTTATTGAATGCACTCACATGACCGAGCAACCCAATCTCCATCATCTGGATTATACACCAACCTAGCCTTTTCCTCCTTCAACCTCCTAAATAGCAACTCCACCCGCCTACCCCGACTCCATCATGAATAGCTCGCATGCAACACACCTGGATTTTGTCACACCGTCATGCGAACTCGATCTCCCAAGATGGACGTGGTCACTATTGTCATCAACAACCTGTACTTCCTCCTCGAAGATGCTTTTTGAGATCTCTCCTTGTCCCTCTATAAGTAACCCTCGCAAAAATATCAAATGATTGTTCCCATTCTTCTTCCTTGTAAATCAATGGATTTACCCCATCCGCCTTGGTATCAAGAATTCGGGCCACATTCTCCCTTGTAAATTCTAACAAAGTACCTTCCACATTTGTATCTGAATCCATTCTCGCAAATGCACTATTCACCGTAAATTCTGCCCCAATGAAATCCATGGTTTTGTTTTCTGCAGATTTCATCGAACAAAATCCATGCAACCTCGATGCTTCCAAAGTAATCCTAGAATCTCGCTGATTCTCTATCTCGAGTTGTTTCAAAACCAACATACATCTCTGCTTTGAGTTTGTGTTTGACCGCCTCGTTGTTCATTTTGAATTCAATTGGATACGGTTATATAAGTGGGGGTCTTGGAGTTTGAGAAGAAGTAGAAGCCATTTGAGTAATTTTTGTGAGAATGGAAAATTTTGCGATAATTTTTGGATAAGGAAAATGTGAAAGTGAAGTTTTGAAACGACGAAGGTAAGTTTTTAAACCCAAGAGAGAGAGGGAAAGTTGGGAAGATGATACGTGGCATGTTCTCGTAAATTTAATTTTAACCGTTGATTAATGAAAGCGCGTGTAAAATATCAACGGTTTAGCGAGAAAACCGCTTCAATTCAGGCGCGTGGCATAAACGCGTCTTGAATTGTGTAAAAGTAACCAATTATCCTACAGATTAGACGGCTAATAGGTTTGCTTTATACAGAGGTAATTAGTATACCCGACGTAAGCTAAAAGATGTCTTTATTTGCAAATAGGTTTCCTATTTCGCCAGTGGTCTATATCGACTTGGTCAAAAGGTGACCTTGTCTTATATTTTGAAAAATTCCTTCGAATCTGATTTTGAAAAACACAAAATTTTTAATGCAAAACTTAACACAAAGATTTCTAATTTAATCAATTTTAAAGATTATTTGGAAATAAGGACTTAAGAAAGTTATTTTAAGAACAATGGGTTTTCAAGGGAAAAACAAAGGTGAGGTATTTTTCGATTGAAGAGTTTTAGAAATAAAGCCGGTACACTGCTCCTCGCAAGCAAACTCATCAAAACTATTAGATCGGATAGGGTGCGAGATAGTCATCTGTTTTCTAGAAATCGTGTGACTATTGTGCCCTAGTCTGATTTACCGAATGTCGGATAAGAAATCATCATGTCGATAAGGTCAATATGACTAATCCTTGATTCTTGATTCCTAAGAAGGAAATCAATGATATCAGCTACCTGATTGTCCTTTGACTCATATCTAGTCTGACAATTCTTTCTAGACATTGATTTAAAGAAAGGAAAGAAAAGAAATAAGGAATACATTTAATGTATGCAAGCAATTTGAATTAAAAATCAGTCAATGATGCATCAAGTAATTCTAATTCTAAGCACAATTCTTTAAATCTAGATTCAGCTAAAGGTTTTGTAAGAATATCCGCTCTTTGTGATTCAGTGGCTATCTTCTCAATCCTAATGTCATTTTTCTCCACATGATCTCTAATGAAATGATGTCTAATGTCTGTATGCTTACACCTAGAATGCAGAGCAGGATTGTAAGTCATGGCAATTGCACTATTACTATTACAGTAAATAGGAACAGATGATGTTTGAATGTTATATTCTCTAAGCCGTTGACTAATCCAGAGGAGTAGAGAGCAACAACTTCTAGCTACCATGTATTCAAATTTCGCTGTGGAGGTGGCAACGTATGTCTGTTTCTTAGATAACCAAGAAATTAATTTGTTGCCTATGAATTGACAAGTTCTGAAGTGGATTTCCTATCAATCTTGCAACCCCCAAAGTCCGAGTCCTAAAATCTGCAAGCTCAAAGTTGTCATCACCGGGTACCATAACCCAACTTGCAAAGTTCCTTTGAGATATTTAAGGATTTTCTTAGCAGACTCCAGATGCGTTTTTGGGATTAGATTGGAATCTTGCACATACCCCAACCGCAAAGGCTATGTCCGGCCTACTCGCGGTGAGATAGAGAAGGGATCCAATCACCACGATACTCCGTTGCATCCGTGGGTATCCTCGCTCATCCGAATCCAAAGAGAAGTTAGTTGCCATAGGTATTTTATCTTCTCTACTAGTAGTCATCCCAAATTTCTCAATTAGGTCCTTAGCATATTTAGACTGATGTATAAAAATACCCTTACTCATCCGGTTAATCTGTAAGCCTAGAAAATATGTTAATTCGCCCATCATTGACATTTCAAACCTATTTTTCATGAGAATACTAAAATCTTCACATAATTTCAGATTAGGTGAACCAAAAATTATGTCATCTACATAAATCGAACTAACAAGATGTTACCATCTACTTCCTTTCTAAACAGAGTCCTATCTATCTTACCTTTTGAAAATCCATTTGATATCAAGAAATCGAGATAAGGTATCATAACGAGGCTCGGGAGCTTGTTTCAGTCCATATAGAGCTTTGTTGAGTTTATAGACCTTGTTATTGATCTTAAACCCAGGAGGCTGCTCCACATAGACTTCCTCAAGTAACACACCATTAAGGAAAACAGACTTAACATCCATTTGAAAGACTTTGAAAGATTTATATGGAGCAAATGCCAAGAACAGCCTTATTGCTTCTAATCGCAACTGGAGCATAGGTTTCATCATAATCTATCCCTTCATTGTGAGTAACCTTGTGCTACCAATCTAGCCTTATTACGAACAATAATGTTGTTCTCATCTGCTTTATTTTTAAACACCCACTTAGTGCCTATAATCTTTTTATGTAAGGGTCTTTCCACTAATTCCCAAACATTTTGCCTTTCAAACTGATACAGCTTCTTCCCGCATGGTCAAGTTATCTAATTTGGATCTCGATAGAGCTTTCTCAATAGACTTAGGTTCGAGAAGTGATACATAACAGTGAATAGACTCTCGAGTTCAGCATCATTCGTGTCTACACACTACTCGATGGGTCTCCAATAATCTGATCGATGGATGATAACTTCTCATCCTCTTGCCTATTTGAGTAGAAGAGTCTTCATCTTGAGACTTAGCAGCAACTCATCCGACTCTACCCGAGCCGACGTTCCCCTTCATCTGCCGACCCCCGCCGATCGGCCGATGTCAAGGGTGTCTCCTCGAGATGGGGTCTCGATTAGAAGTTGTCTTTTGATTATCGATGGGGATTCTTCTTCATCTCGAATCTGAATCAAGACTAGGTAGATAGATTGTCCCGTGTTTAGTTTTGATTAGTTCAATCTTATCTAGACCATTAGACATTTGATTGACTTTATCCGAGAAGGAATACAATTCATCAAAGACCACATGAGGAGTTTCCTCCACACAAAGAGTTGTCTTGTTGAAAACTTTATATGCCTTGGAAGTGTTGGAATATCCCAAGAATATTCCATCACCGCCTTAGCATCAAAAGTTCTCACTTAGACTTCCCATTGTTATGGATGAAACATTTACAACCAAAAGCTCTAAAATATGAGATTTTGGAATCTTACCCTTCCAAATCTCATATGGAGTCTTACCCTTATCTTTAACAACCAAGCACCTGTTTACAGGTATAACAAGTTGTATTGATGGCTTCAGCCGTAACCTCGTGATGGGTTTCATACTCGGCTAACATGCTCCCGGCTGCCTCCTTCAAGGTTCTATTCCTTCTATCAACCACTCCATTTTGTTGAGGAGTTCTTGCTGATGATGTCTCATGAATAATTCCACACTCATTGAAAAAGTTAGATAAACAAGAATTTAAAAATACGGTGCCCTTTATCACTCCCGATTTTAATAATATTAATGATTTAATTTGTCTCGAATGATCAAGAATCTTGTTCACGGTCTCATTTTTCTTGAAAAGAAATATAACCCAAGTGTATCTAGAAAAATCATCTACCACAACAAGAGTATATTTCCTTCCACCGAAACCGAGAGGTGAAACAGTCCAAACAAATCAAGATGAAGTAGTTGTAATACTCTTTCGAGATGATGAGGGGTTAATACTCTTAAATGAGTGTCTAGGTTGTTTACCTTTTTACAAGCATCACATTTCAGATCGAAGTAAAAAGTTTCTCGAGGTAATCCCTTAACAAGATTCTTCTTAGCCAGAACTTACTAAGGGTGTTGAAGTTCGATGACTAAGCCTCTTGTGCCATAGCCACCGAGGTCATCTCCACCCTTAGCTATCGACAAGTATCTTTAGGGCAACTATTAAAGTTGGCCACATAGACATTACCAAGTCTCGAAGCCGCTAGAAGTACATTGTCCGAGGAACTATCTAAGATATCACATTTATCTTTAGAAAATTTTACCGTAAAGCCTTTATCACAAAGTTGGGAAACAGATAATGATTATGTTTTAAACCTTCAACAAAATATACCTCATACCTGAATATCCTTGATAATCAGAGTACCTACTCCTTTAGTTTGTCCACAATTGTTGTCTCCAAATAACACTCTAGGACCATCAATGTTCTGGAAATTTGATAGTAGCTTCTTGTTGTAGGTCATATGTTGTGAACAACCACCGTCTATGTACCATATAGAAACTAAGATCTCTTCCTTGAGTGATGATCCCTGTGAATCCCGAAAAGCAGATTAGTTGTAAGGTACCCTAGTGATCTTGGGTCCTCGAGGGTTAAACATCACTTTAGGTAACCAGACAAATATCTCATTTCCAAGTAATAAATTAGACTTAAGTTGCCTACCAAATCATGTCTACAATTATATCACATGAAGATGACAATTTATTGTAATCGATTTAGTAATCTTCTTGAACTTAGGAAAAGTAGGATAGCATCTGCTTCTCCCATCAAAAGAATTATAATAAGAATTTCTTCTTGTCTTAGTTCTTGAAATTCTCTTAGTGTGATAAGGAGTCCTCGGCTGAATTTTTGTTTTCAGATGAGAGATGCGATCCTTATCCGACTAAGTGGTTTCCAAGGACCAATTCTAATCTCTTTTGGGTTTTCAGATGCCTTTACAAATTTCCTAGGTTTGAACATCCGATTTATTATTCCTATCATAACCAAGGCCTATTTTATCATGGGATTTTTGAGAAGTATTAAAGATGTGATCTATTGCTGATTGTGAATTATTAATTTGACTTATTTTGAAGACAAGCTTCTCATTGTCTTTCTTAATTAATTCATTTTCAGCACGTATCATCTCAAATTTGTCTTTTAAAGATTTCAATTCATTCTCTAGTCTTTCCGACAGTCAGTGATGTACTAGCCTCACTGGGTTAATGTTGGTCCCGATTAGTTAAGTAGATTAGGTGAAAAGTGTATCAGTCTTCTAGCAAAAATCTAGAAGGGGGTTGAATAGATTTTGAGATTTTTCAAATCTATCAAATATTTATTCAAAGTATCAAAGTACACAATGGAAATTTAAGATTAAACTCAACTTTTAATAAGATCAAAAGCAACACCGATATTCGAGATCTTAACTTTAATTCGAAATTAAACTTTGAACAACAAATTGTAACTTGAACAGAAATATAAATGAAAGCAGAAAGAACACTGTATTTTATAGTGGTTCGGATTATAACAATCCTACATCCACTCTCCTTCTCCAAACTTTGAAGAAGGGTCTCCACTAGCCGCTTACTCACTTACTTTACAATCTTTACAACTTACAACTTGATCTTCAATTCTTCAAGAATGCTAATCAAACTTCTAAAATCTAACTCTAAGAATAAGAAGTGTTTTTGAAGATGTGAAGTGAAGTGTTCTACAAACACTTAGAAAATATTTGAAAACTCTTTTGAAAATACTTTGTGAATTGAATAGTGAATAGTGTGAAAAATCAGATTTGCATAAGTGTATTGAAAAATAAAATCTAGACCTATTTATAAGTCTCAAAAGACAAGTTAGTTTGTTAGTCGGTTCTAACAAACCGGAAACTCGCTCAACAAACTTAATCTTGAAAATCGCTCTTGACCTCACCGATTTTTCCTACTCGTCTGCCGACTTGGTGAAGACTCGTCTTTCTTATTCTACTCAGCTTGTCTTGACCTCGCCTCGAGCTCTTCATGATCGTCTCCTGCAGATGACTAGATTTGAGCTTGTCTCCGGATAACTTGCAACTTTAGATCTCAAGTCGACTTCATTAGTCTTTGACTTAGTCCGATCACCTTAGTACCGAACTCGATCTCGAGTTGTTCATCAACGTTGTCCGCTTATCTGGATTGATCTTTTAACTCATCAAAACTCTACTTGGTCTAACAATTTCCCCTTTTTGATGAAGTTAAAACCTACAAGAAAGAGATACACTCACTGAAGTTAGTTTAGAGTTAATCAAGATTTATTGGTACATCGTAACACATTTGCACTTTAATCGATTCACAAAGCACTTACAAAACTTTTAAATCTTAGTACTTGGAAAATTTTTAGACTTAGAAAAATTTGAGAATTTTAAGTCCTGAGAAGATAAATTTCTCAGATGATTTAGAAAAATTTTAAGTTTTTCTTAAAGTAAAAAAACTTAAGAAAATAAGACAAGTAATTCACAAAAGTTCAGATATATTCATTCATAGATTTACACATTTACAAAAATCAAAAGATAAAAAGATAAGGAAAAGAAAATGATCCTTTATCGTATTCCCCTACCGATTGGCTTCGTGAATGGCCAACCGGGTAAAGACTCTCTTCCTCGCCTTCTTGAGCTCCTCTTCGTCTTTCAACCCAGACTCCACCTCGGCTTTGGCAATGATGCCTTTGATCCAGCTTCATATCGATTGAGCCGTCTGGATTGGTCTTGGGCCTCCCCTTCTCATAGGCCGGAGCACAAAGATCTCGCATTGAAAAACTTGTCTGCTTCCACCAGCAGCCTTTGGTATAGATCTTTGTCCTCCTTCTCTATCCACTCATGCCATCTAAGGTCCTCGTCCGACGCTGCTGAATCGGGACTCCCTTCAGATGTACCAATGATACATCCATCTCAGCGTCCAAATTCTAATCTTTGTATTCCTTAAAGAGTTTACCAAATGACGACCTTGGGTGGATTGAGTGTCCTGTGATAGGGCCTGAAATGCGCCTCATCCGCCTCCTTCATCTCCCATTTCCTTACATCTCTGCTCCATCTCATCTCCAGTCCCTTGCTCTTTTTCTTGATTTCTTCCTCTCCCTTTCTCCATATAAAGCTCGCTCTCTCATGATCCTGCTGATCTGTTCTTCGAGCAGGTTAGAGTAGTCAGGCTCCCTCTTCCTTTTCTCGGAAGCCGTGAGCTTAGGACTTAGAACTTTTGGCCGGAGTAGACTCCTCGATCAGCTTCTCCTTCCCCTTCCCTTTCACCTCACCGCTTTTGTCTCGATTCTTTTATTTTTGCCAAGAATGGCAGTCCTCTCTTCTTCTTCTTTCCTCCTCCTCTCCTCATCTTCCTTCAACGCTTCCTCAAGTTGGCTGACCCTCACCAAGTGCAGCCACTCATCGAATTTAATGCGAGCTTCCTCCTGGCCGCCTCCAACTCACCGTGGCCGCTTTTGTGTCGACCTTGCTTCTTGTCTCATCCAACATAGCTGAGTGCCAACTCTCTTTCCTTAACCTCTTTTTCCCTCTTTTTGACTTCATCACTAAGGCAGTCCTTCATCTCCAGATCGTTGCATTTAGCCCTCAAGTCCGACTTGTCCAAAGCCAATGAGTCCACCACTATGGAGTTGTATTCGAGATACTTGAGTTTTCATCCCTATTACTTCCTCCCATAGTTGTCACCTTATCAAAGCAAGAACAGATTTAGTTATAGAAGTAATCTTTTCAGTTAGATTTACCACTATTTCCCGCATGTTTGTAATCATCGCCTCGATGCCTTCACCATTTTCTTTATCCACCTCTGCAACTTCTTTTCAAATGCTTGCTTCATCTTCCTCTCCATTTGAGCAATAATAGAAGTGATAGCAGAGGTGGGGCTCAAGTCACTTTCCTCATCCTCGGATGAGGATTCGGATAAAGAAGAAGTGGGAGTGTGGAGTTACGAAATTTGAGGGTGAGGAACAGGTGAGCTCATTTGGATGTCTTCTAAGAAGGGATATGAGGTGATGTCTATTTCGGGTGGAGGTGTGAAGTGTTGAGTTTCAGATGGGGTGGGGGTGGATGTAGTGGGTGGCTCAATTTGTGGAGAGATGGTGGGGGTGAGGTTAGTTTCGGGTTGGGTGGAAGTGGGGATGGTTTCAGCTGGAGTTGAGGTTGATTCGGGTTGGATTTGGACTATGGGAGTTGGACTGATTGTTTGGGGCAACTGTGGCTGTTTCAGGCTCGGAGGTGCCAGCCGGGCACACCTCTTCATTGCGGTGATGATTTAGAGGGAGAGAGAGATGAAGTAGTACCTTCCTCTTGAATGGGAGAGAGTACAGCTTCATTGGCCGGGAGAGGATGGGACATCCAGTGCAACCTCGGCTGCAATTTCCAGCCACAGAACTTCTTCTCGGTAGGAGGGTAGTGGCTTCCATCTCGGCGACCGTAGCCGCGTAAGACTCGGACGCCCTGGAGGACCTCCTCGAAGAATAAACTGGTTATCTTCATCGTAGTCCTCATCTGTCTATTGGCTGGTAGTTGGCTCGGCTCTGGTGCCCTATCTGCGGCTCGACCAGCCTCCTCCTCGACCTCCTCCGCGT
This sequence comes from Paraleonurus japonicus, assembly GCA_030762865.1. Classification (NCBI taxonomy): domain Eukaryota; kingdom Viridiplantae; phylum Streptophyta; class Magnoliopsida; order Lamiales; family Lamiaceae; genus Paraleonurus; species Paraleonurus japonicus. Next base: position 32,788,031 of record CM061053.1, on the reverse strand, counting down.
CGGGGACCTCACGAGATTGCTGCCTCCTCGGGTATTACTTCTACAACAGCTGGATCCTCGGCTATTTGAGCTTCGCAGCTGGCTCGGCCACCCTAGCCGCTGGAGGTTGGGGTTCGGCCATCGGCCTCAGTACTCAAGGGCCGCTAGCCGCTCCCTCTCGCCTCTCGAGCATCATCCGACTCATCATCCGAGTCGGGCAGCCCTCCAATCCTTTCATCCTTCGTCACAAGCCTTTTTGCTTTGAATATTTCTTTAAACCTTCCCTCGTCTCAAACCTCTTATTCAGCCCTTCCATCAACACCGTGATTTTATTAAATAAACTCACGGTTGAGGTGACTGTCCAATCTCCATCGGTTGGGTTAAACAATAATCTCAGCTTTTTCCTCCTTCAACCTCCTAAACAACAAGTCTACCCAATCCACCTGAATTCCATCAAAAATAGCTCTCATACAACACAACCGTGACTTCGTCACTCCATCATGGGAGCTTTGATCTCCTAGGATTGACTTGGTTACGATTGTCATGAGCACCTATATCTTCTCCTCAACATATGCTTTTTCAAATCTCTCCTAACTCCCCGTATGTAATCCTAGCAAACAAGTCAAATGATTCTTCCCAATCATTTTCCTTATACATGAGAGGATTCACTCCTTCCATAGAAGTATCCGTAATCCTTGCCACATTTTCCTTCGAGTACCTCGGTTGAGTACCTTTGACAATCGCTTTGAAACCATTCTCTGTAAACTTCGCTTTGTGCAAGGAATTCTGCTCCAATGAAATCAGCGGTTTTGTTCTCATGGAGATTTAAACGAACAAAATCCTCGTAATCTTGAGGCTTCAAACAATCGATAATCTCTCTGGATTCTCTGTCATTTGTAGTCTCAAAATCTACAAACATTTCAGCTTTAAGTTTATTTTTGACTGAATCAAAGCATTTTTAAATCGAATTTGAAGTGGATATATATGTAGGAGGTTTTGGTGTTTGAGAAGAAGAGGATGCCATTGTTAAGTTTTTGAGAGTAAGAAAATTTCATGTAAATTTCGAGAACAGAGAATTGTGAAAGTAAAATTTTAAAATCTGAAGAAGGTAAGTTTTTAAACGAGGGGAGAGAGAGGGAAAGTTGGGAAATCGTAACGTGGCACGATCTCGCAGTTTTTATTTTGAACCGTTGATTGAAAAAGCGCGTGTAAAACATCGACGGTTTTGTGAGAAAATCGCATCGAATTCAGCGCGTAGCCTTCACGCGTCTTGAATTGCGTAAAAGTAACCGCTTAACCTACGGATTAGACGGCTAATAGACTTACTTTATCGAAGTAATTAGTATACCCGACATAAGCAATGAGATGTCTTACTTAGTACTCAGTATTCTATTTCGAACTTGGTCAAAATGACCTTGTCTTATATTTTTCAAAACCTCTCTCCTAGTCTCGATTTTTGAAAAACCCAAACGTTTAAGGCTTAACACGGTATTTTCGGTTTAGTTACAAAGTACAGATTACTTGAAAAACACAGACTTAAGAATTTTATTTGAAAACAAAGATTTTGAGGAAAAACAAAGATGAAAGTTTTCTGAATGAAGAGATTTATGAGACTAATCTGGTATAATTCCTGCAAAACAAACTCATCAAAACTATTAGTAGGTGGGGTAGATCGGATAGGGTGCAGGTAGTCATCTGCTTTCTAGAAATCGGATGACTATTGTGCCCTAGTCCGATTTACCAAATGTCGAATAAGTAATCATCAAGTCGATAAGGTCAATATGACTAATCCTTGATTCTTGATTCCTAAGAAGGAGATCAATGATATCGCTACTGATTGTCCTTTGACAAATATCTAGTCCGATAATTCTTTCTAGACATTAATTTAAAGAAAAGAAATGACCAAGTAAGGAATACTCATATCAAATGCAAAACATCTTAGAAAGCAGCTAAGGATGCATCAAGTAATCCTAATTCTAAGCATAATTCTTTAAACCTAGACTCAGCTAATGGTTTTGTAAGAATGTCGACTCTTTGTGATTAAGTGGCTATTTTCTCAATTCTAATGTCATTTTTCTCAACATGATCTCTAATGAAATGATGCCTAATATATATATGCTTACATCTAGAATGTAGAACAGATAGTAAGTCATTGCTATTACACTATTACTATCACGGTAAATAGGAACAAGCGATGTTTGAATATTATAATCTCTAAGTTGTTGACTAATCCAGAGGAGTTGTGAGCAACAACTTCCAGCCGCCATGTATTCGGCTTCGGTTGTGGAGGTGGCAATAGATGTTTGTTTCTCGGATAACCAAGAAATTAATTTGTTGCCTAAGAATTGACAAGTTCCTGAAGTGGATTTCCTATCAATCTTACATCCTCCAAAATCTGAATCAATAACTGTCATTTCAAGGTTGTCATCACCGGGTACCATAACCCTACTTGCAAGGTTCCTTTGAGATATTTTAGAATTTTCTTAGTAGTATCCAGATGAGTTTTCTTGGGATTAGATCGAATCTTGCACATACCCCAACCGCAAAGGCTATGTCCGCCTACTTGCAGTGAGATAGAGAAGAGATCCAATCACCCACGATACTCCGTTGCATTTGTGGGTATCCCTGCTCATCTGAATCCATAGAGAAGTTAGTTGCCATAGGTATTTTAACTTCTCTGCTAGTAGTCATTCCAAATTTCTCAATCGGATCCTTAGCATATTTAGACTGATGTATAAATATACCCTTACTCATCTGTTTAATCTGTAAGCCTAGAAAGTATGTTAATTCGCCCATCATTGACATTTCAAACCTGTTTTTCATGAGAATGCTAAACTCTTCACATAGTTTCGATTAGGTGAACCAAAGATTATGTCATCTACATAAATTTAAACTAGTAAGATGTTTCCATGTACTTCCTTTCTAAACAAAGTTCTATCAATCTTGCCTTTTGAAAATCCATTTGATGTCAAGAAATCGATAAGGTATCATACCAAGCTCGGGGAGCTTGTTTCAATCCATATAGAGCTTTGTTGAGTTTATAGACCTTGTTATTGATATTAAACCCAGGAGGCTGCTCCACATAGACTTCCTCAAGCAACACACCATTAAGGAAGGCAGACTTAACATACATTTGAAAGACTTTGAAAGATTTATATGCAAAGAATGCTAAGAACAACCTTATTGCCTCTAATCTAGCAATCGGAGCATAGGTTTCATCATAGTCTATCCCCTCGATTGTGAGTAACCTTGTGCAACCAATCTTGCCTTATTTCAAACAATAATGTTGTTCTCATCTGTTTTGTTTTTAAACACCCATTTGGTGCCTATAATCTTTCTCGTAAGGGTCTTTCAACTAGTTCCCATACACTTTGCCTTTCAAATCGATGCAGCTTCCTCCCGCATGGCGCTTATCCATTTGGAGTCGATAGAGCTTCCTCAATAGACTTGGGTTCAAGAAGCGACACATAACAGTGAAAAGACTTTCGAGTCCATCATTCGTGTGCACACTACTAGATGGGTCTCCTATAATCTGATCGGATGGATGGTAGCTCCTCATCCTTTTGCCTATGTGAGGAGAAGGATCCTCATCTTGAGTCTCGGTAGGCAACTCCTCGACTCGGCCTCACCGACGTTCCCCCTTCATCACCGACCCCGCCGATCGGTGATGTCAAGGGTGTCTCGATCGATGGAGTCTCGATCGTAACTTGTCTTCGATTATCGGATGGGGATTCTTCTTCGTCTGCTTCTGAATCAAGACTAGGTAGATAGACAGTTCTATGTTTAGTCTTAGACAGTTCAATTTTATCTAGACTTTCAGAAATTTGATTCACTTTATCTCGAGAAAGAATACAACTCATCAAAAACAACATGAGGGGTTTCCTCCACACAAAGGGTTGTCTTGTTAAAAACTCTAAATGCCTTGTGGGGTTTCATACTCAGCTAACATGCTCTGGTTGCTTCCTTCAAAGTTCTATTCCTTCTTTCAACCACTCCATTTTGTTGAGGAGTTCTTGCCGAAGATGTCTCATGAATAATTCCACACTCATTGAAAAAGTTAGATAAACAAGAATTCAAAAATTATGTGCCCTTATCACTCCTTATTTTAATAATATTAACACCCTTTTCATTCTCAACTGTCTCAACAGATCGGGGATCTTGTTCATAGTCTCATTTTTCTTGAAAAGAAATATAACCCAAGTGTATCTAGAAAAGTCATCTACTACACATTTAGCTCACTTTTTGCACTAAAATTGGCCCTAAAAACATGTATCAATTCACTCCAATCACAGTCCTTACTTGACTAGTTGATTTCCAAGGACCAATTTTAACTTCTTTTGATTGATCGATGCTTTCACAAATTTCCTAGGTTTTGTACATCCGATTTATTATTCCTATCATAACCAAGACCTGTTTTGTCATGGGATTTGAGAGGTATTAAAGATATGGTCTATTGCCGATCAGAATTATTAAGTTGACTAATTTTGAAGACAAGCTTCTCATTGTCTTTTAATTGATTCATTTTCGGCATAGACTACTTCAAATTTGTCTTTTAAAGTTTTCAATTCATTTTCTAACCTTTCGTAAGTTGGTGATGTACTAGCCTCACTGGGAAAATATTCCCCTTGAATGTTTCCTCGCTCAACAGCTTCATCACCTGCTTGTCTTTAATTAGAATTTGAATTTGATCCTTTAAAGCCAGATTCTCTGCCTCTAGCTGTTTATAAGCAGCCAGAGATGTCTTTAAATCTCTCAATAACTCATGGATAACAGTTTGGTCATGATCGAGATCTTGTTGACATGATTCATTATCGGAGGATGAATAGTAGATTACCTCTTTAGCCATGAGACAGATTTCATCATCTCGATCCAAAATCGTATGAAGATGACGATGATGATGATGATGATGATGATTTCTTTGGCTCCTTTTCTTCAGCCAACAAAGCCCTTTGATCTGCAAACCTCCTGTCTCTCTTCTTCCTCTTTTCTTCCCTTTCCTTAGGAGTCGATTAAGGACAATCATAGCTGAAGTGTCCCGGCTTGTTGCATGTGTAACAAGTATCACTCTGTCGATCTATTGGAAGGATTTCTTGACAGTGATTTGTATCTTCTTGTCGGCTCCCGCTTTTATCATCATCTCGTAGACTCATCTTTCTTTCTTTCTCGATCTGGATCTTGATTTATCCTTTCCCGCAAATCTCAATTTATTTCTTTTATACTTCATTCTCAATTTATCATACCTTTTAGTGAGCGTAACCATCTGCTCCTTCTATGATAGGTCACCTCCTATAGACTCTGTTGACACCTTGTCTTCTTTATCGACAAAGGCAACGAGACTTGGATGAGGTGCTCAACTCCATTTCATCCTCCTCGTCTTCTATTTGAATATCATATTCTAGAGCTTTAAGATGAGAAAACAAAGTATGGTGAGTAATAGAAGATAAATCTTGAGTAGCCTTAAGGATATTGGATTTCTCCTTCCATCTTTTGGTTAATGATCTTAGAATCTTGTTATTAATCTCCTTTTCGTATAATTCTTTCCAAGGTCAGCCGCTTTGTTGAGAAGATTGGTCAACCTTACATCTAACTCGATCGCACTTGTTTTCTTTGACTTGTTCGGATCCTTCACAAACATTGGCTAGAGTCCGCCACATTTCTTTAGCGCTTTGCATCTCTTAACCTTCTCTATCCAATATTTACTTAGAGTCTCAATGATTTCATTTCGAGCTACTTGATCAAGATTGTGGACCTTTCTTTCATCATTTGTTAACTCGTAACTCTTTTTCTCTGTCTGCAGTTCTGGACTCGGTGACTTCGGCTCAGTCTTTGGTGCCTCTATGATAAAATTTTATAGGTCCCTCTTCAAGAACCTCTTCCATCCTATCATGAATGGCCTTTAGGTGATTCTCCATCCTAAATTTCCAGTAATCATAATCTTCAATAGAGAACTCGGGAAGATTCCTAGACTTCTTACTTTTTCACGATGACATGATGAAATAAAGAAACAAAATACTCCACAAAACTTATTAGTAGCACGCTTAGTAGCAAAATAAGAGAATGAAGAAGTTAGTAGCAAAATAAGAGAATGAAGAAAATCGAGATAATTTCGTAATCTTATTTAAGACCTAAAATCAATATCGTAATGACTTAACACCGCTCCGATACCACTTGTTGGTCCCGATTAGTTGAGTAGATTAGGTGAAAAGTGTATCGGCCTTCTCTAGCAAAAATCTAGAAGGGGGTTGAATAGATTTTTGAGATTTTTCAAATCTATCAAAAATTTATTCAAAGTATCAAAGTACACAATGAAATTTAAGATTAAACTCAACTTTTAATAAGATCAAAAGCAACACCGATATTCAGATCTTAACTTTAATTACGAAATTAAACTTTGAACAACAAATTGTAACTTGAATGAAATATAAATGAAAGCAAGAAAGAACACCAGATTTTATAGTGGTTCGGATTATAACAATCCTACATCCACTCTACTTCTCCAAACTTTGAAGAAGGGTCTCCACTAGCCGCTTACTCACTTACTTTACAATCTTTACAACTTACAACTTGATCTTCAATTCTTCAAGAATGCTAATCAAACTTCTAAAATCTAACTCTAAGAATAAGAAGTATTTTTGAAGATGTGAAGTGAAGTGTTCTACAAACACTTAGAAAATATTTGAAAACTCTTTTGAAAATACTTTGTGAATTGAATAGTGAATAGTGTGAAAAATCAGATTTGCATAAGTGTATTGAAAAATAAAATCTAGACCTATTTATAAGTCTAAAAGACAGCTTAGTTTGTTAGTCGGTTCTAACAAATCGGAAACTGCTCAACAAACTTAATCTTGAAAACTGCTCTTGACCTCACTGATTTTTCCTACTCGTCTCAGAAATGACTTGGTGAAGAGTCACCTTTCTTATTCTACTCAACTTGTCTTGACCTCGTCTGAGCTCTTCATGATCGTCTCCCTGCAGATGACTAGATTTGAGCTTGTCTCCAGATGACTTGCAACTTTAGATCTCAAGTGACTTCATTAGTCTTTGACTTAGTCTCGATCACTTAGTACCGAACTCGATCCGAGCCGTTCATCAACGTTGTCTCGCTTATCTCGGATTGATCTTTTAACTCATCAAAACTCTACTTGGTCTAACAGCTTAAACATTCCCCCTTGAATGTTTTCTCGCATTCTCGAGTAGTTCACCACCGCTTGTCTTTGGCTAGAATCTGAATTTGATCTTTTAAAGTCAAATTTTCTGTCTCTAGTTGTTTATAAGCAGCCAAGGACATCTTTAAATCTTTCAATAATCCTTGAATAACAGCTTGATCATTATCTCAAATGCAGTTTATAGGAATCATTATCGGAAGAAGAATAATAGACTACCTCTTTAGTCATGAGACAAACTTCATCGTCCGATCCAAAATCGATGAGGATGATGATGATGATGATTTTCTTGATTCCTTTTCTTCAGCCGAAGAGCCCTTTGATCTGCAAATCTCCTGTCTCTCTTTTTATTTTTCTCTTCCCTTTCCTTAGGAGTCACCGAGGACAATCATAGCCAAGTGTCTGGCTTGTTGCAAGTGTAACAAGTGTCACTCCTTTCGATTTAGGGCTAGTAGGATTTCTTTTCACAGGGATCTGAATCTCCTTGTCTGGCTCCTATTCTTGTCATCATCTGTAGAGTCATCTTCCTTTCTTCTTGTCTTGGATCTAGATCTGTCCTTACCGCAAAACCTCAATTTGTTACGCTTATATTTCATTCTTAATATGTCATACCTTTTGGTGAACAACGCCATCTGCTCCTTCGAGATAGATTTGGATGAGGTGCTTGACTCCATCTCATCTTCCTCATCTTCTATCTGAATGTCATACTCTAAAGCTTTAAGATGAGAAAATAAGGTATGATGAGTAATAGAAGATAAATTTTGAGTTGCTTTAAGTATATTAGACTTTTCTCTCCATCTCTTGGTTAAAGATCTCAGTATCTTATTATAGATCTCCTTTCTCGTATAGCTCTTTCCTAGATCATTTGCTTTGTTGAGAAGATTTGTCAATCTTACATCTAGCTGATCCACTGTTTTCATTTTCCTTCATCTTGAAGGTATCAAAGGCATGTAATACAGATTGCGGCTTATTCTCTTTTACTTGGTCGATCCTTCACAAACATTTGCAAGTGTCTGCCACATCTCCTTAGCCGATTTGCATCTTTTGACCTTTTCAATCCAGTCTTTACTCGTAGTTTCAATGAATGCAGTCCTAGCTACCTGATCTAGGTTGTGGATTTTCCTCTCATCACTTGTCGATTCTGAGCTCTTTTTCTCTTGTCTCGACTGGATTCAGCTGATTCGTGCCATTGTTGGTGCTTCCATGATAAAATTTAATAGGTCCTTCTTCAAGAACCTCCTCCATCCCATCATGGATAGCCTTGAGATGATTTTCCATTCAATTTCCAAAAGTCATATTCTTCAATTGAAAATTCAGGTAGACTCCTGGATTTCTTGTTCTTGCCTCAAGACATGATGAGATAGAAAAACAAAACACTCCACAATCTTGTTAGTAGCACAGTTAGTAACAATAAAAGAAGATGAAGAAAATCAAGAACAAATTTCGTAATCTTAGTTAAGACCTAAAATCAATATCGTAATGCCTTAACACCGCTCCGATACCACTTGTTGGTCCCAATTAATTGAGTTGATTAAGGAAACTTAAGTTAGCCTTCTAGGAAAAATCTAGAAGGGGGTTGAATAGATTTTTCAGATTTTTCAAATCTTTCAAAATATATTCAAATCACTAAAGTGACACAATGAAATTCAACTTAAAACTCAACTTTAATAAGATCAAAAGCACACCGATATTTAGTCTAACTTTAATTCTGAAATTAATTTTTAATTGATAAACTGGAAATTAAGAGAAATAGGCAAGTAAACAAAAGCAATAAAGAACACCGGATTTATAGTGGTTCGAATTATGAATAATCCTACATCCACTCTCCTCCTTCAATTTGAAGAAGGGACTCTGCTTACCACTTACTTACTTACTTTCAACTTACGGCTTACAATTCGTAAAGATCTTCAAATCTTCAATCTCCTAAATCCTTCTCTAAAATCTAACTATTACGGTGAATATTGGATTTTGAAAATTACAAGTAAAGTGTTCTATAAACACTTAGAACTTTTGAAAACTCTTTTGAAAAACTTGTGAATTGATTGTGATTGAAATCGAGTAGTGAATAATGTGTAAATCAAATTTGCATAAGTGACTTGAAAAATAAAAACTAGACCTATTTATAAGTCTGAAAAGACAGTTAGTTTGTTAGTCGGTTCTAACAAACCGAAAACTACTCAACAAACTTAATCTTGAAAACCGCTTGCTCCTCGGTGATTTTAACCTACTCGTCTGCGGTGACTTGGTGAAGACTCGCCTTTCTTATTCTACGCAGCTCATCTTGACCTCGTCCTGAGCTCTTCATAATTGTCTCCTGCAGATGACTAGACTTGAGCTTGTCTCCGGATGACTTGCAACTCCTAGTCTTGGTGACTTGATCGATCCTCGACACAGTCCGATCAACTTAACACCGTATTCGATCTTAGCTGTTCTTCATAGTCGTCTGCTCATCCGGGGTTGATCTTTTAACTCATCAAAACCTTCCTTGATCTAACAACCACCTTACTAGACAATCAAGAAGAAGCTTCTAAAGGTAACACAAAACCATTTGAAAAGGATATTTCGACAAGTCTTCATCCTTGGTAAAAGACAAAGGTAAAAGGATAATGAGTCATCATCCAAATTTGAACAAATAATTGGAGATTTAGATTCTGGAGTCCAGACTAGGACACAACTAAATCTAGATTGTATGTTCAGTTGCTATGTTTCATTACTTGAACCTAAGTCGCCATCAAGCTCTAATCGATTCTAATTGGATTAATGCTATGCAAGAAGAACTCAATCAGTTTCAAAGACAAGAATTGTGGGAGCTTGTTGAAAGGCCTCATCATCAAAACGTAATTGGAACTAAATGGTTCTTTAAAATCAAAAGAGATGAGAACAATATTGTGGTTAAAAATAAAACCAGACTAGAAGCTTAGGTTTACTCGCAATCAAAAGAGATTGATTACGATGAAACTGTTGCACTGTAGCCTCGCCCGAGGCCATAAGATAGTTCTTACACTATGCCGCTTATAAAAGATTCACAGCTTTTCAAATGGATGTAAAATCAGCATTTCTAAATGAAATCTTGGTTGAAGAGATTTATGTAGAGCAACCTCCGTGCTTTGTCAAAGAAGATAAGGTCTATAGAATGAGGAAAACTCTATATGGACTTAAACGAGCCCCAAGAGCCTCGGTATGACACCTTGTCCGATTATTAGATTCAAAACGATTTTGTAAAGGGTAAAATAAATAGAACTTTATTTTGAAAGGAATTTGATAATGATTTTTTATTAGTACAAATATATGTTGATGATATTATTTTTGGATCTACTAATCTATCTTTGTGTGAAGAATTTAGTCATCTTATGAAAAGCGATTTGAAATGTCCATGATGGGAGAGATGACATACTTCCTTGGATTACAAGTCGCACAACTAAGAAAGGGATTTTCATCAATCAAGAAAAATATGTAAAGGAACTTATAGAAAAGTTTGGAATAGGTACCACTGAGAAGCTAAGATACCTATGATGACAAACTTCTCCATGGATTCGTATGATAAGGGGGAAGACACTATTCGTATAAAATATAGGGAATTAATAGGTTCTTTATTATGCTTAATCGCAGTAGACCCGATATTCTTTTGCGGTAGGTGTATGTGCACGTTTCCAAGCTAAACCAAAGAAGAGTCATCTTGAAGCAGCCAAGAAGATTCTCACATTCTTGAAAGGTACAATAAATGTGGGACCGTGGTACCCGGTGATGATAATTTCGAGTTATCGATACTCAAATTCAGATTTTGGTGGGTGTAAGATAGATAGAAAATCTACTTACGGAACTTGCCAATTTCTCGGGAAGTAAGCTAATTTCATGGTTGTCTATGAAACAAACCTCTGTAGCTATTTCCACTATTGAAGCCGAGTATATGGCAATCGGAAGTTATTGTTCACACTGATCCGGGACCACCAACAACTAATGGATTATAATATTATCACCAAAGATGTACCAATCTTTTGTGATAATAATAGTATCATAGCTATTACCCGTAATCCATCTTACACACTCGTTGCAAGCATGTTGATATACGACATCATTTTATTCGTTATCATGTAGAGAAAGGTGATATCAGATTAGAGAAGATATTAACTAATTTTCAAAGAGCTCGATATACTTACAAAACCATTAGCCGAGACTAGGTTTGAAGAATTGTGTTTAGAGTTAGGATTACTTAATGCATCTTTAATTGATTTATGATTTTCTACTGGTTGTATCTTGTATTTACCTTCTATCTCTCTTTCTTTATCATATCTAGAAAGAAATATCAGACTTGATAAGTGTCAAAGGGTAATCACAGAGTGATATCATTGATCTCCTTTCTAAGGAATCAAGAATCAAGGATTAGTCATATTGACCTTATCTCGACTTGATATTTTCTTATGTAAATCGCATAAGGACACAATAATCACCGATTTTCTTAAAATCGATGAGTATGTGCATCTTGTCTCACTTACTCTAGATACTAATGGTTTCACAAGTTTGTGTATCTGCAGGAATAAGTTTAATCAACATTATTAGATCAGTCTTAATTTTCCTCATCTGAATAAAATTAAAATCCTTGTTCTCAAAAGTGTTTTCAAAATACTATCACAACTCATCAATTTCAAAATTTTCATATGAGTTGTTTTTTGAAAAACCCCACTGAGTTGAATATATTTATGTACCAGCTTATATAAAGATATGAGACTTAGCTTATTCTTAAACAATGGCTCAAATTAACTCGTACTTAAAATGTTTTTGTTTGCAAAATAATCAGACTAGGAGGAGTTTTCAAAATCTAAGATGAGGTCATTTTTGGACTAAGTCTCGATAAAATCCAGTCTAATTTGGGGAAATCTTTATGCAAAAAGAAAGGTATATTTTGGCTTACATCATGTATACTTACTACTCGCATAAAGTGCCCCCTAAAACCGTCTAATCGATCAATGGGTGGTTACTTTTACGCATTTCAAAATTGAGTTAATGCCACGCGTTGCATACCAAATGTCTAAATTTCATTAGCCGTTGATTTGAAAAAGTGCGACATTTAAAATAAAGGGTCCAGATTCAAAGTACCTTTACACATGGACCATTACTCCATTTTTCCCTCCTTTAAACTTTTATCTTCTTCATTTTTACAAATTACTTCGCAAAACCCTTATTTACACTCTGAAATTTTTACTCTTAAAAATCCTATCCCTTCTTAAATGACCGTAAAACCCACAAAAGTTATAGCAACGATGATCGATTTAACAAAGAAGCATATTCAAAGAAGATAAAGTCTCGAGATGTATGTGGATTTCGACACCACCCAAGACAGGAGAGTCAATCGAGATTTTGATATTGCTTGAAAGGTCAAGATTGAAAGTGTTCTCGCTCGAAGAAATCTCGCAACAATAAAACTCTAGACATGAGAGGTATAGAGTTTTATGTTAATGGAAAGTATGAGAATGATGTTTTCACGACTCACTATGAATGGGGAAAAGATCTCTGCTTTCAAAATCGGTGATTGCGAGAGTCTTTGAAACAAATGAAGAAGGCGTGGATCCGTTTACCTACAAGAAGGATGATTCGGTTGAATCCTTTGAACCGATGGCACGACCTTCATGTAAGGATAGTCGCAAAGAGTCAAGAAGAACTTGCTTGAGAAGAAAATATCGCCTTCTAATGAAGATTCTTACGAAATCCATTCTTGGTGAGAAGAACTCACATGATGGATTATCAAAGCCAAGACTCTGCTGCTTGAGAGCGATAATAGATGGGGTTCAAATCAATCGCGTAAGTCCTCATCTCCAAGATCAAGGAGGAAAATAAGAGGTTGGTCTGTAATAACGGAGAATGGACAGCCAACACTATAACCAGCTTGTTCAACAAGGTTACAATTCTTCTTGAAGATTTGCTACCCGTGCAATCAAGCTCGACAGATGGGGTGACGAGCTACACTAAGCAAAAGGGGCTTTTAACGAAAAATGAGCATATTGGTGGCCCTCCGCACTCGGATGATGAATCGATGAGGTAAGGCAAAGCTAGAGAAGATGAACCAAAGAATGAGGCACTCAACCTCTTATACCAAAGAGCTTCACCGAGGCTTTACAGCCCGTGAAGTCAAGGCCAAAGAAAATATTCCCAAGCGAAGACGCCTTGTCAAAGCCGCAGAAAGAAGGTAGCTGGGAATCTTCTCGCAGCCTCCTCTCGCCTGCTACTGCAGGAGACAAACACTATGGAGATAATAGCCGCAACAACCGAGGAAGCCGAGGTATTGGTGGAACCAAGCTCGAAAGAGGAGGTGCCTAAGCCGAGCGGATCAAGCTTCCGAAAGGGAAGAAGGTACATATTCCAACTTATCTCTGTCTTCTTTTGATAAGTCTGCTCACCCTAGCGATGAAGAGGTAGCCATGGCCGACACCTCAGCAGCCTCTAATTCAGCCACCCTCCCAAGAAGTCCAAACAGAAACCCCTCCTCCACATGAAATAACCCCCACTCTTCCAACCCCTTCCTCATCTACACAAATTCCCTCGAATCAACACCAATTCACATTCCCACTCCCATTACAACTCCTATTATAGTCCAAACCCCACCAACCCACACCTATACAATCATCTCGCTCTCATAGAACCATCTCGCCTCCTCATCTCAACCTCCCACAACATCCCCTATCCAACCTCGCACCCTTCCAATAATTCCACCCATACAAATTCCTCAAACCTCATACTCTCTCCTAGAAGACATCCAGTAAATTCCCCTTCACCCCAAACCCCTCTCGAACCATCATCCTCCTTGTCCGAATCCTCTCAAAAGGATGAAGACAAAGGATACCATCCTCACTCTTCTCATCTGCGTTTAAAAACTTACAAAGAAAGATGGAAGCCTCGATTTGAGAAGTCGCTAGAGAAGAGGACAAAGAAGATTGTGAAGGCCGCCACGCACACAATGATCACCAACATTAAAATAGTCGAGGTAAATATTATTCGAAATATTTCTAATATCTCTAACACCTCATTGGCCGGAAGGGTGAGTCTCCTAGAGAAGGATGTACAGGAGTCAAGGAGAATATTGCTAAGGACAATGATGTAGTCCCGCATGAAATTGCATTGGATAAATCGGACTACGAGTCCGATGTAATTCTCTGGAAGCTCGAGTAAGAGAGTTAGTAGATGAATTTAAAAAGGGGAAATAGCCGGGAAAGAAATGAACGAAGCCCTTACAAATGATGTTTAGGCCACCAAGAAAGAAATGTCTCTCAAGGCAAACACAGTGAGTTGGAAGCGGTCAAGGCAGACTTGAAGATCAAATCGACGAGCTTGTTGTGCTCCACTAGGGTAAATAAAATTGAGTATGCTCTTAGGGAAGATGGGGAAAGGAGGAAGAAGGAGGAGCAAGAGAAATCTAAGAGGTTGTTGGCTAAATTGAAAGAATTTGAAAAGGAAAAGTCTCGAGACCAAAGGGAAGGGTAAGGGAAAGATAGCCGAGGAGCCACTATCTGCCAAGAAGTCCTGTGTCTCAAAGCAAAGGCAAAGGAAAAAGGGAGCTCGATTACTCGAACTTGTCTCAAGATCAAGTAAAAAGGATCCAAAGAGAAAAAGCCATGTATGGGGAAAAGGAGAGAAGGAAGATGAGGAAGCAAAATAAGGACCTAAACTTCATGTGGAGCAAGGACATCGATGTAACACCTCTAAAATTCTCAACTTAGTTATTTTAAGATTTTAAAATTTAATATTATTATAAATATATATATATATATATATATATATATATATATATATATATATATATATATATATATATATTGTATAAATAAGTATCAATACACCTAGTTACCAAGATTTTCTCAACAAAGAAATTTCTCTCTTATTTTTTAAAAATGGCGATTTTTTTCTTCCTTTTCTTTCAAAAATTTAAATTTTTAATTAAAAATCTTATCTTTTAAGTGTGAGATTTTGTTGATCCAAATTCCCTTTCTATCTCAACAAAAATATCTTTCTCACTTCTACATAATTGGAATACACGGTTATATCAAATCTTTAATCACAAGAAAATATATTTTCTTCTATGTTTTAAATCTTAAATATTTTGAAATAAGGATTTAAAAGTTATTTTTTTAATATTTAAATTCTAGTACTTATTTCACTAAAACCTAAGCCCAAGCCCATGTCTAAAAATTCTATTTATACGAGATCTTATTCTACAAAATTTTATACTCACAAATATTTCTTCAAAATTTTCATCTACACTGTCTATTTTTTTTTAATAATTTACTTGAGACGGGATTAATGAGATTCATCTATAGGATTGCATTGCATAAATTTATTAATTCAAGGTGAGGTTTCTTACTTATGTATTTATTTTGTCACCTTTAAATGTTCATGTGAATTTAATTATTACTTACCGCATCGCACGTTATGATTTTCGTTAACGCATGTTATGGCTTTTCTAGTCATTCATTAACGCATGTTTACTTGCGAAAAACCGTGCATCGTTGGTTTAGCCAATGCATCGTTGGTATAGCCAGCATCCTTGGTTTAGTCAAGGAACAAGTATTGAGTATGAATGTTATGTAAGTTAATGGTTTTATTTATGTGTGATATTTAATCATGACAGAGGGACCTCACCGAGCTAGTAGTTTTGCTCACCCAATCTCATTAATATTTTTTTCACAAGCATTATTTCATGTTTAGAATTAATTCTTTTTATTTAAAGTTCAAACTAAAAATTTTAGGATTTTAAGTATATATTTTAAACAAAGTCACATCTTATGATTCATTCTTGAAATTATTAGTGTTTTTACAAATTACTTCCGCTGCAAGTTTTTATAAAATTAATTACTTCTACTAAACATATCTTCAAATGTTCTTATCTTTTTATGAAAATTTAAATTTTCGAATAATTATAAGATTAAGTTCTTTTTCAAAAGCCTTTCAAAAATTGGGATGTGACATAAGGAAATGGGTCATGAAGACCAAGGATGATGAATAATTTAGGCCCTATCACATGTCGGGCTTGCTCCCGAAGATCACCACCGGATAATATACAGGGAATACAAAGAGAAGAATCGGATGCAAGATGGCTATACTATTGGTACATTCTCAAGGCTCCAGTGCTTCTACTCGTGGATAAAGACTTAGGATGGCACTAATGGATAGAGAAGGAAGATGCGCACCTTTACCATGGCGATCGATGAGGCGGACAAGCGGTTTAATGCCGATCTCGCTGCTCTTGCATTTGAGTTAGCTCATCCGAAGAAGAACGCAGATGGTTCCATCAACCTTAGCCGGGTAAAAGAGATCATGAATAAAGCCGAGAGGGAGTCAGACTCGGTGATGAAGATGAACTTAAGCACTCAGAAAAGAGTCTTCGATTGGTTGGTGGTTCCCAAGGCATCGATGTGGAGTCTAGATAAGATTTTATTTTTCTTTCCTATCTTTTATATCTTATCTGCTCATCTTGTAAAATGTAAACTGTTTGATCTATGTGAATGAGATATTCTAACTTATCTCGAATCACTTTGTCTAATAATTTTTTTAGTTCAAAGTATTTTAAAGTCATAAAGTCTCAGAAGAAAAACTTAAGAATTTTTTCTAAGTGTTGATCATCCGATAAAATTTTGTGTCTCAGAATATTTTCTTAAAATTCTTCCAAGTATAAAATTTTTTTACTTAAAGTGTGAGTAATTGCTCTTATGTGAACTTATCTCGATTGAGAAGTTGCATATGTGCTTAATGTGTTAATCTGTTATCTTGAATAACCTTGACTAACACCAGCTATGAGTTCATTTCTTTCTTGTAGTTTTAACTTCATCAAAACGGGGAAATTGTTAGATCTCGAGTAGTTTTGATGAGTTAAAATGTATAGGTTAGATAAGCTCATGTAAAGTATGATGATCACCTGAATTTGTAATAGATTAGCTCAAGTAGTACATTTCACTAGTAAGTTGTTCGTACTAGGTAAGATGGGTTAAGTCACCGAGGTCGAGAAGCTCGAAGGTCATCTCAAGACAGTCTTGAAGAAGTCATCGATTGAGAGGAGAATAAAGAGCTCAAGACAAGGTCAAGGCCAGCCGAGTAGAATAAAAAAGGAAGGCTTTCACCAAGTCAAAATCGATTTACGTACTCAAGATCACCGAGGTCGTGGCGCTTTTAAAAAAAAATTTGTTAAGCGGTTATAAGTTTGTTACAACAAACTAACCTGCCTTACTGACTTTATAAATAGGACTAAGCACAAGTCCTTAGAAGAACTTTTGCACTCACTACTATGAACACATTCTCAGAGAGCACTCACTTGTTTTAGATCGAAATTCTTGTGATATTTTTCTATGTGTTTGAAGAACACTCTCTCTTGTAATTTCTTCACGTTCTACATTGTACTCTTAGATTGATAGGTACATTGTTAGATAGAAAAAGATTCAAAGATGAAGATCATCTCAAAGTTGTAAATCGTAAGCAAGAAAGAAGGAAGCAAGTGAACACTCTTTCACAAAGTTTGTGAAAGGAGTGTGGACGTAGGATTTTTATAAATTCGAACCATTATAAATTTGTGTGTTCTTTACTTTTCAATATTTCTTTAATTTGCCTTTCTGTTTACATTAAATATTGAAAATCAAAACTCATATTCAAGAGTTATCAATCGATCAAGTATAAAAATTACTTCCTCTGCATTTAATTTGATACTTAGAGAATCAATTAATTTGGATTGTCTGAATTTAATTTGAAAGGAAAAATTGAGTAGGTTGAAAATCTATTCAATCCCCCTCTTTTTAGATTTTCTGTTTGTATATCACTTGATCGACCGGGACCAATGTAAGCTTCACGGATTATATTTACACCACAACCGTGGATAGAGTTAAGAGGACTTTTTCAAAAGCAGGTCATATTGCCGAGTATTCGAGATAAATTATGAAGGGGTAGATCCTTTCACTTACAAGGAGGAAGATTGGATCGAATCTTTTGAGATGATGGCTCGACCTTCTTGTAAAGATAGGAGGAAGGAATTGAAGAAAAATCTTTTGCGGAGAAAGTATAGGTTGCTGATGACAATTCTCACCAAGTCAATCCCGGGTGAACAAAATTCACATGATGGGTTGTCAAAACCCGTGCTATGATGTTTTAGAGCTATTATTGATGGGGTTAAAGTCGATTGGGCGTAGATTTTGTTGACAAGGATTCGGGAGGAGAAGGGTAGATTGGTATTTGTGAATGGGGAATGGACGGTTGATATAGTAACTAGCCTTTTCAATAAAGTTATTGTATTACTCGAATCAAATGGGTTCAATAAATTCGTCCGATGGAGTAAGGGGTTACATGAAGCGTAAAGGGCTTCGAGTCGAGATGAGCATATCGGCGGACCTCCGATTCAAACGACGAACTTGATGATGTAAGGGAGTTTAGACAGAGGTTGGAGGCAGCTGAGGCTCAACCATCTCGCACCCGCATCTAGCTCACCGAGGCGGCACCGCCAAGGAAGCTCAAGGCTAAAGCCAAGGCTCCCAAAAGCTGCTGAAGAATCTTCTCGCTGCTCCTCTCTTCTCTTAGAAAAATCAGCAACCTTGGAGATAGCAAAATGGCGACAAAGGAAGTCAAGCTTTGGAAGATCCTACGCGGTAGGGGGAACCTCAACCGAGCGAACCATTTCGTAAAAGAAAAAGGAACTTTCTCATCTCTTTCTTTATCATCCCGATTTGATAAATCTGCTCACTCGCGATTATGAGGTAGCCATGGCTGATACCTCGAGCCTCTAATTCAGCCACTTTCCCAAGTAGTCCAAAATCCCCCAAACCCGAATTAGTCCAATCCCCTACCGAACCTATCCAACTCACATAAGAACCTACACCTTCGAACCCACACCTCAGCCAATATCTCAACCAGATGACTACTTAGACTACTTCACCATAGAATACCCCATACCTTCCCCACGTATAACCCCGGTTCATACCTCTATGCCCGATGGCTCAATCGGGCGGTTTGAGTCATCATTACGGGCGGATGGGAGGAGAAGGTTGATTGAAATAGTTCCCGAACTTCAGTTGAACCACGAAGTGATGAAGGAATCCATTGAGTTGTGGCTTCGCATCATATAAGGGCCGGAGATTCGAGGATCTCAGCCTTTTCATTCAAGAAGTTGGCTGGGAAAACCTGGTGCGCCGCGAAAGGGAGGTCTTGGAGTCTCGCTAGCATATCGTCTGCTTTCCATCATCCCGTCTGAGAAGCGCCTTCTTGACCAAATTAGACGCCTTCTTGGCCAATCCTCACCACCACCGATATTCGCCCTAGCAGTCCCGGCTCGGCCTTTTCCGCCTCCTTGAGCCGGTGGGAATCAAAGATGAAGGATAAGTTTGCTCGATGCCGCAGCCCAAAATAGTGACATTGTGGATTCTCGTGAGCATCACGATGGAGGATATGCTAAAAGCATCTCGAGGTAAACATTGTAAATAATCTCTCAAATTCCTTTAATTTATCTCGTAAATGAGAAAGTAGCCGAGGTGAAGGAAGAGAAAGAGAGGCTTCGTTCGAAAGTTGTTTTAATGTCACCGGGAGCAACTCAATACACTTCTCGATGATGTTAAAAAGGGGGAAGATATGGTCGATCGGATCGGAGTTAGACCAAGTAAAAGCTCACCAACAACCAAACAGATGAGCTTGTTGCCTTAAAGATCGAAATAGAAGAAGCGATCAAGGTAGATGAGCAAGCCAGAAGAGAGAGGCTGAGATCAAATCTAAGAAATACATGGCAAAGATCGTAGAAAGAAAAGAAGAGGCGGAGAGGACTAGAGCAGAAGAGCAGCCTAAAGTAGCCGAATCACCAAATCCCTAGTCGGGCCTCTTCTCAATCTATTCTTTCAAAGGCACGGAAAATGCCCAATGGAGAAATCAGCCAAGCAATTGAAGATCATTGAAGATATAGAGAATCAATGCCGAGAAGATCCTCTATGGTCGAAGAGAGGCGAAGAGAAAGATTAAGGAAGCTAAGGAAGCAGGCCGGGTATTCAACCGACAAACAAAGAAATGGGAGATACCTATTTCCTCACCTTCCACCGACAGAGGCAGATAAGGATATATTCAGACCATTAAACCGATCTCGAGGCTACTCGAAGGATGATTCTAAATCCAGATCGGGCCGAGGAGTACAAAAAGATGGATGAGAAGTGGACATTCTATTGGTACATTTGCAAAGGAGCTAGGGCCACCTTATCCAATAAAATCGTAGCCCGGCACGATTGGATTGAAAATAAGAATCCGAGCCTCGTATCAAAAGTTGATTGAAGAAGTTGATGTGTGGTTTAATGCGGATTTGATCGCCCTTGCCTATACCTCTATTCCGATCATAATAATGTATCTATGGCTAGATTGATAAAGAATGGATAAGGCAGATCGTCTTGAGAATGAAAGCTATCATGAACCACCTGATCCAAATTAAATAAAAAAGCTCGGGATCGTGTGTTTAACTAGTTCCAATTGCCCGAGAAAGATAGATGGGTCGAATAGATAAGTAGATCTTTTCTCTTCCCTCATCTCTTATACGAAATGCCATGTAAATGTAATTTTTGCTATGAATGGATGATATGTTTATTTGAACTTATCTCGATTTATTGAGTTTTATCTAATTTTTACTAAGTTCATTATTTTTCATTCAAAAGACTTTAAGGTTTTAAAGAAATTTTTCTAAGTAATCCATAATCCGATAAAATTTCATGCCTTAGAATATTTTCTTAAAAAGACTTAGGGCCCGCTTGGTTGGAGGTATTAGAATTACGTAATAGGAATGACTCATTAATCATTCTCATTGATGAATTTTTGAAAGAAAGTTGAGCACAAAAAATTTGAGCGAGAAAAAAGTTGAGCGGAGAAAAAAATGAATAATTGTTAAATGATTGATTATAAGAGGGAGATTATGTAATCAAAATAAATTAGTTTTTATTTTATTTTTAAATCAATTCCAAATTATAAATATTAACCAAGCATCTTTAATGGGAATGAATCACTAGTCATTCTCATTACCTAATTCTAATTCCCCCAACTAAGTGGCCCCTAGAGTATAAATTTTTATTAAGTATATGTAGTTGCTCTTGTGTGAACTCATCTGTTGATAAGATGATTAGGATGAATTATTGCATGATAATCGTGTGCTTATTTGTCTCAAATTAATATGATTTTCATGTTAATTCACTATTATTTGGTCCAATTGCACTTAATTGTTTGATTTGATATTATGAGTTTAAATTGTAGGTTTGAGGTCAACTTTGAGTGCAAATTGAGGATATTTATTTTATTCAATTCGACCGAGCAATTGCATGGTATGAAAGAGGGACGAGAGAGCTTCACAACGCAAAAGGAATTGGCTCAATCGGAAGATATGCTCAAACGAATTTGAAGGTGGCAATCCGAGAAGCCACTCGGCCGAAGTCACATACCACTCGGCCGAGTGGACTAGCAACGGCAAGAAACCGACTTGGGCAGTCATATTCTCACTTGACCGAGTCGCATACCACTCGGCCGAGTGGACCTGCAACAGCGTGATTTTCACTCGGGCATCACACAAAGTGACTCGCCGAGTCACTTACATACTTGACGGAATTTTCGAGTTTTTAACCTTAAATTGAACACTTTTTAGGGGCTTAATTGCAAAAATTAATTCCTAAACCTAGTTGCCCATATATATATCCCTCATTTCAGATTGTAAACATAATTCTCCATACTCCAAACAAACTCTCCATACTCCCAACACACAATACACACTTTTCACACACACATAGCTAGGGTTTTAATTTCTTTTCCAATTTAGACGATCAACGGATGATTTCTTTATGTTTGGACGCCAATTAGGTGATATTCTTCCTTTAATTTCAGTTTCATCGGTTCAATTTCTTGTTATGACTTTCGTTTATTCAATTAATTTCATGAATTCAATTTCTTCAATTATGCTAGGCTAAATTCATAGTGCTAGGGTGTTTTGATACTTATGGGAGATTGATTTGTAACGAATTCTTATGTGTTATTTTAATTGTTGATTAATTAATTAGATTAATGAGGATTGATTGATCTATTGTTTAATTAATTTCTAATTCCATGCATAGTTATTTAATTACCGCAAGGAGACTTAGGTATTTAGATAACTCATTTTGGGTGAGGGAATTAATTAGGAAATTAGAGTTAATATTGGTTTAATGCAAGGAGACTTGATTAATACCATTAGAAATATATTAATTCCACATTAATTACTTAGATTAGTAGTCGAGTGATTAGTGAAGAGACCATAGGTAAGGTGCCTTAGTATCGAAGGGAGTCACGCTAGGGTAACCTATTGACTCATGTTCCCGCCCGGGAGGAAAGGGTGACTTAGTCCTTTCAATCTTTCGTGTGTTTAATGTAGCATAGTTCCTAGGCTTACCGAGCACGGATTATTGCTTGAGATAAAGATTGCTCTTATTAATTGATTGACATGATAAATACTCATTTGAATTCGTATGCGTGATTGATCCCCATTAGTTGATAAGCACCGAGCACGCCTTTATTATTGATTAAATTTCGTAGTTAGTAATTTAGTTATTGATTTAATTAAACGTAGTTTAAATCCTATCCATCCTATTAAATTGCTTGTGCTACAATTGCAACTAAATTAGTAAATTTAGGGATATTTCACACTTGATTTCCGTGGTTCGATAATTTAACCGGGTAACTTACTAGCTACACGATCTCTTTACACTTGAAGGGTGAGTGTTGGCTTTTAAGCCTATCAAGTTTTTGGCGCCGTTGCCGGGAATTGGTGTTTGAGATAACTTAGATTGAAAGTTGAAAGTAGTTGATAGTGTCTTTTATTTTTGTTTTATCTTGTTCTTGCTAGTCTTGAGAGGATTTTGATACTTGTGTGTTTTCTAGGTGTGCATGAACACAAGATCCGGTGGTGTTGAACAAATACCTATTGACTTGGAGATCGAAGCAACCGCTAGAAGGAGAAACCGAGAGAGAAATCGTCTAAGGGCTCAAGCCCGAGCAAGAGAAAGGGAACTTGAAATGGAGAATAATAACGAAGATGTGGTCGATAGGAGGGAGAATCGAAGAGAAAACCAAAGAGAGAATCAAAGAGAGAATCCAATTGAAAGACCAATCCGGGAGTATTTCGAGCCTCCCGTCCAAATCCACTATGATGGGATAGCTCGTCCACTATCGACGGCTAACAATTTCGAAATCAAGCCGGCATTGCTGCACATTCTCCAAAGTAAGCAATTCGGTGGAGATCCCAAGGAGGACCCGAATTGTCATATTGCTCAATTCCTTGAGTATGCTGATACGGTGAAGATGAATGGAGTGACCGAGGATGCATGAAGAGCTCGTCTCTTCACATTTACTTTGAGAGATCGAGCTAAGGATTGGATTGCCTCTCTACCACGAGATAGCTTGGGTTCTTGGGAAAAGTTGAGTAAGAAATTTCTCTTAAAATTTTTCCCACCATCAATGACTCTCCAATGTAAGACGTTGATTGCTCAATTCCATCAAATGGAGGGGGAGAACATGCATGAAGCTTGGGAGAGGTTTAATAGCTTACTCCGAAGTGCCCTCAACATGGTTTTCTAGATGAGCAAATTGTAAGCTTCTTTTATTATGGACTTGATCCGCCATCTCGGAGAATTCTTGACTCAAGTGCGGGTGGATCACTCTTTGACAAGTCCGAAGAGAAGCTAAGGAGTTGATTGAGAACATAGCTTGCAACACCGCAAGTTGGCCAACCGAGAGAAGGGGTCACTTCAAGATTGCTAAAGTAGAAGAGAATAAAACGTTGAAGGTGCTAGCCGATGTCGTTCAAAAGTTGGCTACAAAGGTGGATGGTATCGTAGAAAGTAGCGTGAGAAGTGGAATGGGGGTGGAAATGAAGCTCACCAAGTTCCTAATCATGTGGAAGAGGTAAGTTATATGGGAAGACCATCATATCCTCATGGAAATTTTCAAGGTAATCAATTCCCTAACCAAGCCCTCCACAAAATTACTAAAGCCGATATCCCAACAATCCTCCACAAAATTTCCAAAATCATGCCTCTCAACCACATCCATATCCCTCAAACAACCCTCCATATAATCCAAACTTTCGAAAGCATAATATAATAATTTTTTATACCGTTATATTAATTTATATAAGTGCAATAATTATAGTATTATTTAACGAATGTAATTTCATAATTTGAACAAATTCCAAGGATGTATAGCAGAGACAATTTTTCTAACACATGTATTAGCAAAATTTTAAGGATCTCCATTATGAAAGAACACCCCAAAAAAAAACACTCTCATTACATAATTTTATACATGTAGTCAGTTTCACTCGATCAACAGATCTAGTTAGCATTAATTCAATGGCTTCTCCTTTTTCATCCGACAAATTTTCCACAAGCAATCTATGCAAACTCCTCTTGCTTTTAGGCCTACTTACATATTTGATCTTCATTCATTCTTTCCCCATTAATCAGCTTCAAATTCTCACCTCCCCCACCAACATTAGAAATAAACTCAACTCCGAACAATCTTAACCACCTCATTTTCGGGCTTCTCGGCTCCGAAAGCGCGTGGCATCAACGACGAGCCTACATTGAGTCATGGTGGAGACCGAACGCAACACGGGGTTACTGTACCTAGACAAACCCCCACGGTAGAGCTTCTCCCCTGGTCTCGCCGTGTCACCGCCGTACCGAAGTTTCCGACGATCTCAAAACTTCTTGCAAGAAACCCAAGGTCGTGCCCCCGTCATGATTCGAATGGTTCATGGGATTATGGAGGTGATATTAGGATATTGCATATTATTTATTTGTATTCATATCGTGTTATATAGAAATGTGAAGTTTAGAGGAAGTATTTTGTGAGACCGACTCATTAGAGGTGGCAATTTCGGACACGATACGATAACACTATTACACTAAAACGCATACCTAAAATTGTGGGTTAGTGTTTGGGCATATCATCTTCGTGTCCTTATCGTGTCGACACGATAAGGACACAAAAATTTTGTATCGTGTTCGTGTTCGTGTCGTGTCAACCCGTTAAGCAAGATAAAATTAACAGATTATGCATTAACCCATTAGCAACCTCGTTAACTGCTAGTGAATCACTAATATGTACATGATAGTAACATGTTAATGACACGCATACGATGACAACAATACAATATGATACAAATTTTAAAATTTTTAATTAAGCATTTTAAAATCTAAAATTTTAAATATTATTGTGTCCTTATCGTGTCATTATCGTGTCTAAAATTTTAAAATTTTAGATTATATTTTTTTGTTTTACGATTATCGTGTCATGTCGCGTTGACACGAAAATTTTCATGTCGTCGACACGTATCCTTATCGGATCGTGTTCGTGTTTCACCTTATCGTGTCGTGCTGTTATTGTGTCGAATCCAATTTCAACTGATTTGCCACTGATTTGTAGGTTTCCGACAAGCGGCATTAAGACCAATCAAGAATATCGAACCCAAGGGAAAAAATATGCACGTGAGGCCCTAGGAATACAAGTTATCGGTGACTATTGTTGCAAAGCGGGTTTGGAAATAAAAGCACAACAATATGCAAGAAATAAACTCAAACAAAACAAAGAGGCAAATGATCGAACACTTGAAAGGCAAGAACAAATACAAACAATAAATGGGGGATTTGGGTGCTTGGGGTAATATCCATCAAGGAATCAATGATCAACAAGCTATGATTGAATCAAATTACAAATCAACTAAGATGGAAAGCATAAACCATCATGAAATTAATCTCTCCATAAATAACACAATGTCTAATGTGAGTATCCTTAGTGCAACTAATCTCTCGATTCTCAAGCACCCAATCCATACAATCATACACAATTATAACCCGATTAATCCCGGATCACGTTAGCTCAACTCGCCTATTGCTAGGTTGACCAAACATTAATCTAAAGAGATAAAAATGCATGAAGCACAATTGAGAATCACAATTAGGAAGCAATCTACTCAATTGATCAACAATTATCAACAATCAAAGCATAGGCAATCAAATCATCCTCAATTTTAATTAACCCAAGTACAAGAGAGTTAGCCCATGGTGCCAAGAGCAAAATCCATGATAGTAATGCTTGAGTCTTTAATACACTTCTTCCAATGCGAATACAAGCATAGATTGAGAAATCTAGATGATCTAATGCTAATCTAAGCAACAACAATGGAAATCTAAATCTAAACCTACCATCTACTCTACCTACAAGGAGAAATTGGCTTGGGGCCTAAGAAATCGCCCCAAAACCGCCGGTAACCGCTGTATGGAATTGTGTATTAGATATGCTCTGTTTCCCCTTTAAATAGACGCATTTTCTCGAAAAATCCTCTCCCTCGAGTCGAGGCTCGGAGGTTGCCGCTTTTTGCCCATCCCTCGACTCGAGGCTCGGCCTCGAGTCGAGGCCGCTTCTAAATTTCGATTTTCATCCAATAGTCTTCACCCTCGGGTCGAGGCCCCTGACCTAGACCAGAGGTCAAGTCCAGGAATTTTCTCGACTGGGCTCCACCCTCGACCCCCGTTTTCGTCCGTCTCGATCGTCTCTTCATCCTAAGAATACCGGTACTCTCGGTTAGGCCAAATTCCACCAATTTACCTGTAAAACGGACGAAAAACATCAAAAACTCATCAAGTAATACTTTTTAGGCAAAATAGTGATACTCTACACATTTAGGCACAAAATCTAACACTTTTGATCACTTTTTGCACTAAAATATACCCTAAAAACATGCATCAATTCACTCCAATCATAATACCCCCAAACTTGAAGTGTTGCTCGTCATCAAGCAACGTAGCAAATAAGCACAAAGGAGTGAATTGATTGCAATTATGTCACATGGCACCATAGAAGAAATAAAAGACAATCGAACTCATCAATGAACATAAGCATCAATGCAGACTATCCACTAGCAATCAAGATAGATCATGATCAAACAAATGTTCAATCAAACACTCAAAACATTGCTCCTTCCATGGAGTGTTTCACTCATCACTCAAGTGTATAAAGGTTAAACGCACTCAATCATCAAATTCACAAATATGCACACCATAAGCTTGCCAATGGACTCAATCTCAATCAAAATCATTTATGTTCAATCAAGAATCAAAGAGGTCTTTCGTCAAGGTTGTAATGTAGGCTCTTTGGAATGGGTGGATGTTTTTAGGAAAGAGTGACTAAATAGTAGAGACTTGAATGATAGCTAATCAATACAATACTCATCTCTTTAATAATCATCAAGCATCACTCTTTCTTGCACTTCAATGTTCAAACACCACCATTCACTTGAGCTTTCTTTCACTTAAGCTCTCAAATTGAATCTTTCTTTTTCATGTTCACAACTTTCTTCACAATTCAATTTTTTTCACAACCTTTCTTTTCTCAAGCATCATCACTTAGCTCATCATCCTTCCACCACACTTTACAATAAAATCACCATCTATAGCCAACAATGAAGCTCTACTAAACATAGGACAATAAGGCTCATAAAAATAAGGCTAACGGCTTCAATTTAACTTGGCTCGCCAAAGAATAAGGAAATAAGGCTCAACATGGCTCACTAAGGAAATCAAATGTATATGGTGGGGAGAGTTTTGGTTAAGTGACTTATCAAATCAAACATGGCCTCTTATCACTTTCATGATATCACACAAAGATCAATATCAACAAGTCCAAGGGCAAGATCTAGCATACAAATTCATGAATTATGCACTCACAAAGAAATCATATCAACCGTATAAGATGTACGATTATAAGGGCACAAAAGCTCACGGGCTTAAATTGAGCAATGAATCAAACATTTTCAATCACATTCATCATCACATAATCAATCAAGCATGCTAGCTTCAAGCCACATATCAACTCATGATCATATCAAAATTCAATTAATCTTGAAATTTAAGCACAAGTGCACATGTACATAATCTCAAGCACACTCACTATGTCGAGAATGATACTAAAAGATATGCAATAAGTCCACAATTAAAGCTCATGATCAAAACTAGCCCAAAAATATATAAGGAATCCAAGAGATCAATAGAACATAATCATCAAAAGACAATAAGCTCAATAAGATCAAAAACCATCAAAATCATCATCCATACAAATCATCAATAGACATCATCATCAAATCAAATCCATCCACATTAAGTCATCAAGTACAATCCAAACAAGAATAATCAATCCCTACAAATCACTTAAGAGGAATAAAGAGCTAAATAAACTAGAGGATAGGGATGAAGAAGTAGGGGAGTAGCCCTAATAATCGGACGGCGGTGGTGGAGGAGGGTAGTTGCCCGGCCCGAAATTCCACGAGCTCATCTGTGGAGGAGTGCGTACATGTCATGTTGAGTCTTAAGAGACTCTTCCCGCATCCGACGGACTCCTCCATCATGTGGTAGCACTCATCCCGCCTCGTCGAGGCACTCGAGCCGCTTCCTCCGACTGTCAGCCCACATCTCCTCGCAAGGGTCCACCGCCTCTCGTGAAGAGCTCCCGGCCTCAAACTCTCTACTACGCATCTCATCCCGCCAGCAATAGTTAATCTCTGCAACAAGTCCTCGTCCATCTCGTACCGGCTCCCGAGCCTCGCTCCTCTTCTTCAACTTCCTCATCATCTCATTCATCTCGCACCCTCGCCTTCGTCCTCGAGATCCGGACCCCGATCCTACCTCGTTGTTCTCCCTCCTCATCATCATCCCGAGGACATCTCCGAAGTTCTCGTGTGTAGGCGTCAATCGCCTCCGTATGCCTCTCGCGACCACATCCGGAGGTTGATGGTCACAAATCCTGGATCCCCGAATACCGTAGTCAACCTCTTGTTGGGAAGAGGGAATCGGCCACCTAGGTGCCGCCGAAAGCACCACGTCCTACCAATGAGGTCGAGAGTCCTCATACGCCTCATGGTATCCGTCTGCCAAATCGGGCCCCTCGAGTGCTCGCAGTTATGTTTAGGAATGCCGAGGTGCTCGCGATCAATGTAATCGTCCCTCCAAAGTGTATCTTCTTGAACTTCGTACTCGTCACCCTCTCAAATAAGTAGCACAGATATGCGGCAGATTAAATCCGACCCCGTGCGTAAAACACCGCAGCACGTACAACTCCTCGGATACCACGGCACCTCCCTCCGATCTAGCAAATATAGTGCTCGAGAGGATCTTCTATAGATACCTCATGACCGGGTTCCGATCCTCGTGTTCTTCGACTTCCCGGAATGAATCCGTGGCCGATCGGGTGCTCCCAGTCCGAAATCCTCCTCCAAAATTTCTTGGCATTGTACTCTTTCCGGATGTTAAGTAGAGAGCCATTGGGATCTGTAGGTGCACCTATAATCTCATTGACCTCATTCACGGTCAATGTGTACTCGTGTCCCATCAACTCAAAAGTAATGGCCCGGGAAACTTTGCCTTTCTCGGCCTTGTCCAACTTCACTATATAGTGGAACTCGAGAGTGAGCCCCAAATAAGTCCTTGGCCTCTTAGCTAAGAAGCCTGTCATGCCGATCTGCTCAAATAATCGGGAATGTCCTCCTCGATGCCCATGGAAGCCATACGGTTGTGGTCGACAAGGCGGGTCTTGACCACCTTGTTGTAGATCTCCTCATATAGAATGATGTGCTTCCGCCACTTATAGTCATCCCACTGAATCCCTAGCTCTGCGGGCATCTTGTGTGTGAACCGAATGGCTTCTTCTCTCTTGAAATTCCTCATCGTAAAAATTGTGTCCATCAACTCCTCTAAACATCTTTCCCGCAAAAATTTCCCAAGGCAACAATCAACAACCAATAATAGCGATACAAGCAAAGTATATCAATCAAGCACATGAACGAGTCAATAGTCACTAATCAATCTTCAATCACAAACAATTCCTAGTGAATAAGCAATAAACCTCAACAATTGGTCAAAAATTCAACTAAATACATAGGATCAATAGAAGTGCACAATAAATCCCAACAAAATAGCATACTCAACAAGAAATGCCTTGACAATGAACAACACAAGTAGGCTCACCAAAATTATGCCAATATGCTCCATAAAATATCCAACAATAACAAGCCATCTCATCAAGTAATTAATCCAATTATGCACTCTATCATACACTTCTATCATCAATTATTAATACGTGACCAATTTCCATTCACACTTTCACTAGGAATTCCCACAAATATGCAAAAATCATTCTCAAACCAAAATTTCACAAAGGCATAAGCAATATCATCTCAAACAATCCTAGACATGCTTCCAATTCATCAAACAATTCAAATCATCCATCCAAAAGGCTCAAAATTCGTCCAACATACAATGCACATAAGGTGTTTGTAAAAATATCCAAATGAAACTCCCAAACAAATGCAAATTTGGCAAGAATTCAAACTTCCCATGCAAATATCCACCATAAGAATGAAATTAAAAACCAAAGGAGTAGGAATTACGTACCTTGTGTGATAATTTCCGCCTAAGAACGAAAATTGATTAACACCCAAGCAATTCAAAAAAACCCCAAAATCTCTTACAAACCCTCCAAAATATGAAATTGATGCAAGGTATGATGAATTTGATGTGAAAGATCGGTGTTTGATCGGAAAATGAGCGCAAGGTAGTCGGAATTTTGGTGGAGACAAAAGGAGATCGGAAATGGGGGTAGCGGCCTCGAGTCGTAGCTGCGTGAACAGAAAGCTGCGATATTTAAAAACGGCGCCAGCCTCGACTCGAGGAATCCCAAAATTTCAAGTCCCTCGACTCGAGGGCTGACCCTCGAATTGTGCCTGCAGGTTCAAAAAGGCACCTCGACTCGAGGCTCGAGGCCTCGACTCGAGGGATGTGCGATTTTTGAAATTTAGCTAACTATGAACCCCTCGACCGGGGATGGGTTACCTCGACCCGGTCGAGTCCAGGGAATTTTTACGGATTTCCAGGCACTCGGCCCAACCCCGAAACTCCTAAAAATGACCTATTCGAACCCAAATATGCAAAAACTAACCGTTTTGGTCCCTCAATTTAAGCCCGGTCGCTCATTCGATCGAGGAGACCGGGGTCTCTTCCTTTTTGCTCATTTTTCACCAACTTTTAAGTTTTTCCTCCTTTTTGATCTTGAATTCCTTGCAATTTCGATCTCTTTCCCAATCAATGTAATGAGTGTACCTACAATCGGGCATAACAATCATCAATTCATTACCATTAAGAGATGCATTTCAACAATAACGATCAACACCCCCAAACTTGAATGATAACATGAATTCAAAGTTTGGAATGAGAGTGATATAAATATATGCAACTCCAAATGATATCAACAATAAGCTCAATACTCCAAATAAATTCCGAAGCAAGATAACACATCCTCCTAAGCATGAGCAATTAAGTACCTAGTCAATTCTCCAAAAACGAAACAAAAACACAAGCAAACAAAAGCACACAAAAGCAATAAAAAGGATGGTTTGCCTCTCATCTAGCGCTATTTTTATTGTCCTTGCCGGACTTATTCGTTCACTTCCAACTTTCTTCATCGGAATGGCCAAGGATATCGGTCCTCCTTTCCATTGTATCTCATCCTTTGAGCTTCAAAGTTTAGGAGGTTCATATAATTGGTAGGGCAACCATATATAGATATGCATAGTGTCCATGGTTGTCCCCCTTGCTCTCTCTCCATCCTTCTTCTCCGTTCCTTTCTTTCAAGGATGCCCAAGCGCTTCATCAATTCCTTCCTATAGTCAAAGTTGACAAGAGGTAACATTAAATCATTGGAAGCATCAATATCAATAAGAGTACAATTTGAAGAGTTTGAAGGTATAGAAATGCTCATTTCAATCTTCAAAGCTTCATTCGATGCTTCTAGATTTTCTTTCTCATTATTGCTCATGTCCATCAATGGACATTCCTCTTCCTCACTTTTGATAAGGAAATTTTCCACTTCATCCTTCTTGCTTGGACCCTCTACTACATCTTCTTCACTTTCATTTTCTTCCTCCCCTTCTTCTTCGTGATTCTCCATGATGGTTATGTTCTTCACTTGGAGTAGAAAATATTTGAGTTGACTTTTTAAAACCATGAAATTGAGCTTCGTGATCTCCATATTTCCCTCTATCATTGAATCAACCATTGCTTTGGTCTCATAAATATTTTCATACAAGGGAAGCACTTCTTCACATCTCGGTTCATCTTCCTCAAATTTTTCCAACAACACTCCAAGCATCTCCTTCAAAATTGCTCTCACATCATGGAGTCCCCATTCTTCAAATTGAGAGAAAGCTTGTGGCATTTGGTAGTCATACTCATAGCTTCTCCCAACATCATAGTAATCCCCTTCCGATGCTCCTTGAAATTCAAATCCACAACATGGATCGAATGTTTGATCATAATGCTCATAGTATGGGAACATCTCTTGAGGTGGGGGTGGAATTTCATCACATCTCCAATCTTGATAATTGGATTGAACTTGTTGCTATTGAGAATTATCATCAAAGCTCATCCAATATCCAAATTCTTCATAGTGTGGAGGATACACCATACTCTCTTGATAGAAATTTTAATTCCATGCGTATGAGTCATATCCATCCATCTACACAAGATAATCAAGTATCAAATTCACACAAAAATAACAAAACAAACACAAACACAAAGGCAACAAGTAGCCATTTCAAACAATTCATAAGTCTCACTATAGGCGCAAAAACTAATTCCCCGTGTAACGGCGTCATTTGATTTTCAGATTTTCGGCAAGCGGTATTAAGACCAATCAAGAATATCGAACCCAAGAAAAAAAAGTATGCATGTGAGGCCCTAGGAATATAAGTTATTGGTGACTATTGTTGCAAAGCGGGTTTGGAAATAAAAGCACAACAAAATGCAAGAAATAAACTCAAACAAAACAAAGAGGCAAATGATCGAACACTTGAAAGGCAAGAACAAATACAAACAATAAATGGGGATTTGGGTGCTTGGGGTAATATCCATCAAGGAATCAATGATCAACAACGTATGATTGAATCAAATTGCAAATCAACTAAAATGGAAAGCATAAACCATCATGAAATTAATCTCTCCATTAATAACATAATGCCTAATGTGAGTATCCTTAGTGCAACTAATCTCTCAATTCCGAAGCACCCAATCCATACAATCATACACAATTATAACCCGGTTAATCCCGGATCACGTTAGCTCAACTCTCGCCTATTGCTAGGGTGACCAAACATTAATCTAAAGAGATAAAAATGCATGAAGCACAATTAAGAATCACAATTAGGAAGCAATCTACTCAATTTATCAACAATCAAAGCATAGGCAATTAAATCATCCTCAATTTCAATTAACACAAGCACAAGAGAGTTAGCCCATGGTGCCAAGAGCAAAATCCATGGGAAGAAAATCTAATTGATCAAACAACAATCTAATAGCAACAATAAAGGAATTGAAAAGACGAGAGGAAAAACATCACCAATTGGATTGAATCAACAAAAATAGGAATGCTTGAGTCTTCAATACACTTCTTCCAATGCGAATACAAGCTTGAATTGAGAAATCTAGATGATCTAATGCTAATCTAAGCAACAACAATGAAAATATAAATCTAAATCTACCATCTACACTACCTACAACGAGAAATTGGCTTGGGGCCTAAGAAATCGCCCCAAAACCGCTGTAATCGTTCTATGGAATTGTGTATAAGATATGCCTCTGTTTCCCCCTTTAAATAGACGCATTTTCTGAAAAATCCTCTCCCTCGATTCGAGGCTCGGAGGTTGCCGCTTTTGCCTATCCCTCGACTCGAGGCTCAGCCCTCGAGTCGAGGTTGCTTCTAAATTTTGATTTTCATCCAATAGTCTTCACCCTCGGGTGAGGCCCCTGGACCTCGACCGAGAGGTCAAGTCCAGGGAATTTTCTAGACCTGGGCTCCGCCTCGACCCACGTTTTCGTCCGTCTCGATCGTCTCTTCATCCTAAGAATGTCGGTACTCTCGGTTTGGCCAAATTCCACCGATTTACCTGTAAAATGGACGAAAAACATCAAAAACTCATCAAGTAATACTTTTTAGACAAACTAGTGATACTCTACACATTTAGGCACAAAATCTAACACTTTTGATATACTTTAAAAACATGCATCAATTCACTCCAATCAGCCACCCCTACGTCTCATACATACATGAAATGTGTTATTTTTATATATTTATATGATAGTTTTTAAATATGAGTATCATAAAAATAGATAAAAATATCATGTTTTATGTATGAGACCATCTCACACAAGTTTTTGCGTTAAATCTATTTTACTTGTATTTTTTACCACTCCAAATAAATTATCTTTTTCATTCAATTGTCTCTGATGATGAGAGAAGTGGAGCACGATAATCTTAGGTGGGTGGTGATGGGAGATAATGATTCAGTGTTTTATGTGGATAACATGGTGGATGTTCTTTCGAAATATGATCATAGAAAGTACTATTACTTTGGAGGGCAATCGGAGTTCATCATGTCCAATTTTTGTACTCGTTTAATCAAGGGTTTGGGGGCGGGATTTATGTTGAGTTACCCCCTTGCAAAAGCCCTAGCAAATAATATGGAGAATTGTCTTAGGATATATGCCCACATGACTTCGTTGATCACATTACGATGCTTTGCATTGCTAATCTTGGAGTCAACGTTTCTCCGCTATAGGAACTTCACCGGGTAATAATTACACCAAATCTATATAATTTTATTTTTTTAAAGATAAAATATTCTAAAATTTTGAAACGAGTGCATAGTTTAATATGGTCAAATTTTTTTTTTTTTTTGCATTCGAACCCAAAATTTGGGCGTGAGCCAAAAGCTCGACACCACTGAAAGAATTTTATCTCCTCTAAAAATCCAAACTTATAGAGATTTATAAAATTAATTCATTTATATTAATTATTCTAACCATTAGTATCGATTTCCAATCAATTTGCAATATGCATAATTTTTTTATTTGATTGTAACTTATACTATATAAAATTATCGATTGTAACACATTATATATTTAAGGTTACAATCGGTCAAATTCATAAAGTATAAGTCGCAATTGGTCAAATTTATAGAATATAGGTTGCAAGCGAGATAAAAAATATCATACAAGTTTGAAAGTGTGCGTGTAGTGTAAAACGAGAATGATGTTGTCTTGAATGTTATGGCATACACTACAACATCTAAATAACATAATGTGAAACACAAGGAAGACTAACACTACAATGCAAAGGAGTAAATTTTTCATAGACTTGTTAATTAAAGTCTATGATGCTGTCAATGAAACGTTTCACTAATTCGAGAGTGAATACAAAAGTTTGTGTAAAGAGTTTCCAAGATAGAACCTTTACAACGGAAAATAAAGACTTCAATATCACATATTAACTCTTAAACGGCTAAGTGTAGTATTACAAAATACTACACCGTCAAAAGTAAATCAAAGTATCAAAGACATCTACGCTAATGACACTTCAATAAACCTATGTTGGTAAACGAGGTAACATGCATAAGTACCAACGTAAAGGGGGAATAACGGCCCTATCTCTTGGATGCACTAACGCACTCAACAATTGATATTTGGATATTCCTTGCCATTGCTTTGAAGTCCTCGGTCTTCTATTTATAGATGTCCTCGGTTTTAACCATAGATCCTTGTAGATGGATCTAGAAAGACTCCAAAATAACTTCCCCTTAATTCTCTCACATAACCGTCCATGTAGCTAGTTGATTTCGTGGTTAACTCCTGCAACCGCATGATCTAGGTCCTTCTAAATCTCTTTGGAATTAGTCTTGAATTCTGGATCCTTGTGGAAGATTAAAATCCGTCCTCAATGTTGCACTTGATGTTACAACATCCGCGGCAACATTTGACTCGATCTTCATTCCAGATCCTTGTAGAATGTTCTAGATCTTCAACCCGCAATGTCACAACATCTACTACAACATTGAGCAGGTTAGAGAATAAAAGTTAGTTATATGAAGAAAGAAAGGGTCAAATTCGATGTAGCGGAATATGTGATAACATCACATGCGACATCAACAATCTCCCCAATTTGACCTTTCTGCTACAACACACACGATGTATACATATCAAAATATATATAAGTCGGTAATGTATGTATGACAGAGAATCTCATCGTAGCATACACTCGGCCAAGCTATAACTGTCGTAGCAAAAACTAGTCAAACTAGTAAAACCAATAAGTAACTCAAGGTTCACTTACTCAAAACATAATAAACCATTAAGGTGTAAACAAAACAACAAAACAGATTAGTATCAACATCTAATCAAAATATCGATTACAGAGCAGAGCATTAACTAGATCATGAAAATTAGTATCGAGCAATGCTTCAAAAATAACCTAGTATCGTAGTCGAACCTAAGTAAACAAAACGATGTCGAGCTATAAAGCGATTAATGAGCATTAGATACAAAATAAGAGTCTACTTAAGCAAATGTATCAAATGATTTACAAGGGAACTATCACGAATCTCCCCCTGTGAAAGCGACTCATCATCATCGTGTCATCGATGCGGTAAATCACCATAAAGTTCAAAGAACTTCTTCATCTTCCTCGGCAAGTTCTCTTGTTGCAAGGTTTGCGGTAACATCTGCAGCAACATCGACATCGAGGTCCAGTGCATTACCTTCTCCACCAGATTTGCACCATCTCCACTGGATTTGCATCGGCAATGGGAATTTCCTCGATTACAACACCACGAGCACGAGCAGCGGTACTCCCCCGTGGTAGCGTAAAGTAATCGCAACCAATAATCCTTCAAAAGCTGAAGTTCATTGATTGATTCTGCCAAAGCGTCCAATTGCTGCGAATAAAATTTTCATTAAAGTTCATAAAACCAGCAAGATAGTTAGGATTTTGTAGAGCGGCATGTGGAGCGGCATCTAGTACGGCTTCGAGGAGCAGGATTATGAACAGGATCGGGAAACGACATTATGAGCGGCATCGGGAGCAACATTCTCTTGACATCAAGATCTGGTATAGGCAAATCAATAACCCTGTTTCCACTCGGTAAAGCAGGTGAGATATTCATCAAAGTAACCCTCCCCTCAACAACTCATTTCGGCTAGGTTGAAAACCATGACTCTTCAAGTAGCCATAAATCAAATTTGGATAAGGAAGGTTCCCTTTTTGAAATATTCCCGAGAAACTTCATCAAATGATGGAAAATTACCGATCCCAAATTAAATCTCCTCATTACACCAATTCTAAACATCGGCATAGCCTAGTCCTTAGTCACTTTGGTCGAATTTGTAGAAGGAATCAAATTATACACAATCAACTTATGAATAACTGAATATAGAGATGTCAAGTGAGCGGCAAGCATATGTCTTTGCCACCTAACTATTCTACCACCGATCAAAGTTTGAATTACCTCATCCATAGGAGGTACATCCTCTTCATCCATGTGATCAATATGGAGGAAGGAATTGATCGGCTCAGTGTGAATGGAACATCTCTCGCCCTAAAGTTCTGAGACCGTACCGGTGAGAGTTTCTTCTTCCATGCCTTTTCGGACTTGCATAGAACTCATAAACCCAATTAGTCACAAAAGAATCAGCAAAAGTAACAAAGATGCATCAAACTTCTTTCTTCTAAGTATCTAACCAACCCCTTAGACTCAAACTCGGCAACATCAATCTTTCTTTCTATCAACAGTTTCCTATTACTCAACTTGGTAACTTTTTGATCAAAAGTTTCACTATCCGAATCATAACTAGAATCCTCAAGTTCACTAGCATTCTCATCACCAATAGGAAGTTCGAGAATCGGTACCTTTCTCGGAATGATCGATTCTTCGCTTGATTTCTCCTCGAGTCATCACCTGCTTTGTCATCTGGATTAGGTGTTGTTGCACTTGTTCCAACATCGGGTACATCATTGTCCTGTTTCTTCTTTGATCGCCTTTCTTGCTTCATTTTCAGCTCAATCGGTGGTACATTCTCGTCGGAATCACCATCATCGATTATCAATAGCACTGTTCACCACTTTGCTTGTCGAATTTTGAGAATCCGAGTCGGAGAATACCTTAATTGGTTCATTTGCAACTGAACCCATAGTAGGCTTCTTTTTCCTTGATGATTGAATAATCAACCCTAGTAAAGACACGTCCCGATCTCCTCCTTAGTTGTGGAACAGCGGATGGAGGGCTTCTCTTCCTTTTTCCCTTTGCGGCCTTAACTTGATGGCGGCAAGTTCCATCGGTTACGAGTCCTCGACATTGAAGAGTCGGTGTGATCGAAGCGTTTTCCTCCTCGGCAAGTGGACTCTTCCCTTTGCCGGTTTCAACCGTGGGTGCTTCCTCCATTGTTGTGTCCCTGCTTGCATATTACGTAGCAATTGCGGTAACATCGACTTCTACGGTGAATGATTGAGGGTTTTCGAGGCAGCGGTAGGTGTAGGAGTAGGGTTAGTTTGAGTGGCGAGGTATTGAGACACATCAACCGTAATAGAGCCGATTGTGAGCTCGGGAACGTTGGGTGCCCCTTTCGGGTTTTGAGCAAGGTTTTGAGCGATAGTTTCGATCTGTGCGCTCGATGCTTCGGTGGGTATGTGAATGTTCGGAGGAAAAGCATCGATCGGCGGCATAGGAGGTGATGTGGTAGTGGATGATTCAGCAACGGTTGCGGCATTAGGGTTTGAAGCCATTTCGGAGATTGAGGTTTGATTGTGAGTTTGGTGAGGTTTCGTTTGAGGGAGAAGTTTGAATGTGTGAGTCTTTTGGGTTTCTGCCATTTCCACTTAAATAGAGTATTAAAATATTCAATTTAAGTTGACAAATGAAGAAAATAGCTGAACACTTATGCAATATTTCGAAAATAATGAACAATGATCACTTCTATGCTTTAGTATATGGAGCAACATAATTTCGAGACTTATATAGAGAAAATAGAGTAGCGATTATTTGTATGGACCCACAAAGAAAAATGCGGAATTAATTAGAACCTAGGTGGTTTAAAACATTAAATCCATGATCTCCTAAAATTTAGGGAATGAAATCATGGGAAAAAAACTTCCGGAAAAATCAAATTAATTAGTCCAATTAATTAAAACTACACGGCATTATCTAAATAAGGTAGTAGTGGGTTTAGTGTATGACCTAGTCAAATTAAGAACTTAAACATAATTAATTAATTACACAAATTAAAATAAATTCGAAACTAACCCGATGTTGTACTCAAAATTGGAACACACACTTCAACACCGGTTTTCCTTAGAAAAATTTTCCAATGTTGCAAATAAATCATTTTCAGTTTTCTAGCACTTTTAATCACACATTGATCCATCTTTTCAAAAGAGTGCATCGTAGTCGCGAACTCCGTGCCCCATAGTTACTCAATGGATTTGTGAGCATATTGATGTAACACTAATCACCTTTTGAAAAGAAGACATCGTAATAGCGAACTCCGTGCTCCATAGTTACTCGGTGAATTAGTACATCTTGAGTGCTTTTTCTTTCTAATTTTCTTTTCAATTGCATTTGAGAAGTGTGAGACCTCTTTATATCTATACAACATCAATTATGATTCAAATTCATTTTTCGGAGGAATTAATTAATCAAGAAAAGTTCAAAAATTAACCAAATTATACACTTTGTACCGTGATGTTGTCACATATGTTACAACATTTGTAACAACATCTATCTAACTTTATTTAGATAGTGCACATACCAAGAGATTTCCTCAAAAATGAGAATCTCTCATGGTCAAGAGCTATAGTGAAAATATCGGCAAATTGATTTTCGGTTGGTACATACTCTAACTTAACAATATTTTTCTCTACTAAATCCCTTATAAAATGATGTCTTATACTAATGTGCTTAGTGAGTGAATGTTGTACATGATTTTCGAAATATTAATGGCACTAGTGTTATCACAATACAGTTAAACTATCACTTTTAATACCATAATCATGAAACATCTTACTCAACCGAGAGAAGTTGTGTACGGCAACTTCTGCCGCGAAGTATTCGGACTCTGCGGTGGATTGTGATACACGGTTACGCTTTCTCTTGTGCCATGAAATCGGGTTGTTTCCCATGTAGAAACAGCCACCACTCGTACTCTTTTCTGTCATCTATGTCTCGGCCCAATCAACATCACTATATCCCACAAGTGTGCTATTTGTGTCCTTGGTATACCAAACACCTAGATCACTTGTACACCGCAACATATCTTATGATTCTCTTAACCGCATTCGGGTGTGATTCCTTTGGACATGCTTGGTACTGGCACAAACACAAACACTATACATGATATCTGGTCTGCTAGAGGTTAAGTAAAGAAGACTACCTATCATGGATCTATACATTGTTGGATCAATTTCTTGTCCGGCATTGTCTTTACACAATTTACGTGTAGATCCCATAGGTGTTTTCATTACCTTAGAATTTTCCAAACCAAACCTTTTCACCAAGTTTTTAGCATATTTGCTTTGTGAGAAGAAAATACCATCTTTTTCTTGCTTGATTTAAAGACCTAAAAAGTAATTTAGATCCCCAACCATACTCATTTCAAATGTTGCGGATCATTGCTTCAACAAAACTGTTTAGCATTTTATCACAAGTTGAACCAAAGACTATATCATCAACATATATTTGAGCAATTAGTAAATCTTCTCCATTACATTTGATGAATAAGGTATTATCGGCAATTCCTCTAATAAAACCAAATTGCAAAAGAAAGTCGGTAAGTCTACCATACCATGCTCTAGGAGCTTGTTTTAGACCATACAATGCTTTCTTTAGCTTATAAATATGATTAGGATATTGTGGATTTTCAAATCCCTTAGGTTGTTCAACATATGCCTCTTCTAACAAAATGCCATTTAAAAATGCAGCTTTAACATCCATTTGGTGAAGTTTAATATCAATAAAACATGCAATTGCTAGTAATAATCTAATAGATTCTATCCTAGCAATAGGTGCAAATGTTTCATCAAAATCAATACCTTCAACTTGTGTATACCCTTGTGCAACTAACCTAGCTTTGTTTCTAACAATGTTTCTAAAAATCCACTTAGTTCCAATGACATTGACATCATCGAGGCCTTGGAACTAGTGTCCAAACATCGTTCTTTTCAAAGCGATTAAGTTCCTCATGCACAGCCATTAATCCAATTTTCATCTTTTAATGCTTGATAACATTTTTAGGTTCAATTTCGTAATAGTAGCACTCTGCATTAACAACATTACAAAGAGAAGACATACATATTGATCTTACCAAATCTCGCATGCTCTTTTGAACTTACTTTCCTTCTGGTTTGCACACCAACTAAAGCATCACCAATGATCTATCCCAATGATCTGTCTTTGTGGATGATTTTTGGTTATACGACTAGATGGATTCAGCTTTGGTGTATCTTGATTGTTCCAAGATGAATCTGCTGAAATTTCGAGGATGTTGCACCGGATGTTGTAACATTCGGTGACACATTCTCGATTTCACTGATTATCTTGAACTTGATAACATCGAACACATCTTCATCATCATTGTCATCTGTAAGCTTTTTATCATCATCAAACACAACATTATTAACATTCTTGAGCGAGTGTTAGTTCTAAGGTTAAAGATTCTATAGGCTTTACTATTTCTAGAATAACCTAAGAAAAAACCTTTATCACTTTTTGAATCAAACTTGAGAAGTTGATCCCTATCATTAAGAATATAACACACACAACCAAACACATGAAAATATTTCACATTTGGTTTTCTATTGTTCGAGAATCTCATATGAAGTTTGATCGGAACTGATCTCGAGAAAAACTCTATTAGAAATATGACATGCTTTGTATTCAATGCTTCATCCCAAAATCTCTTAGCAAGATTTTTAGATGTAAGCATGACTCTAGCCATTTCTTGTAAAGTTCTATTTTTCCTTTCAGTCTCATTTTGTTGTGGAGTTTTAGGTGAAGAAAACTCATGCAATATACCTTTTATTTCACAAAAATCAGAAAACATACTATTTTCAAATTCCCTACCATGATCGAGATCTAATTCGCTAACTTTCAAGTTGAAAACAGTTTTAAATCTTTTGTAAAGAATTTTAAAAGCATTAAAAGCTTGATTTTTCTCTCAAAAATTCAATCCATGTATCACGAGAGTAATCATCAACCATAACAAGTGAGTATTTCTTACCACCAATGCTTTCGATTTCCATTGGACCCATCGGATCCATATGCGGTAAAATTCAATCCATGTATACCGAGAGTAATCATCAACCATAACAAGTGAGTATTTCTTACCACCAATGCTTTCGATTTCCATTGGACCCATCAGATCCATATGCGGTAATTCAAAACAATGATGTGTCGAACAATGTGACAATATTTTGTGCGACATTCTTACCTACTTACCTTTTTGGCATGGACCACATACGGCGGTATTGTCAAACTTGATTTAAGCAATCCTAGCACGGCTCTGTTTTAACCGGTTTCCTTATGTTCCTATAATTTGTATGTCCTAATCTTTGATGCCATAAGACATTTTCATCATGCTTTGACAAATTACACACGTTATTGTTCCCGATTAAATAGCAATTATTTGTTGACCTATTACCGGTCATCAAACATTCATTATTTTTGTCAAGAACATAACATGAGTTTTTGTCAAATTTTACATACAAATCATCATCACATAATTGACTTATACTAATCAAATTAGCAAGTAGGCCATCAACATGTAAAACATTTTTAGTTTAGGAAAACCTTCAACATTTAAAGTTCATTTTCCAATGATTTTTCCTTTAGTACCACCACCATATGTTACGGTTCCACCATTAAAAGACTCATATTCGGATAAGAAGTTGATTTGACCAGTCATATGTCTAGAACAACCACTATCAAAGTACCATAAACCTGGAACACATGCTTTCGAGAGAAGAGTAAACCATGTTACGATGACAACTTTATCCTTCTTTCTAGAGATTTGTCTTTACCACATGTTGCTTAGAATGTGACAACATTTTAGACAACATTTTAGCATCTTTCGAGATCTTTCGAGTCTTTTTAAACAATAAGGACGAATATGACCTATTTCATCACAATAATGACACACATACTTCTTTTCTATTTGTTTCTTCTTGTTAGTCTTTGTTTGAGCCTCAACTTTTACCTCGGCATCGATTTTAGCTTTCACAAATTTCACGGGATTCTCAAACATAGAAGAAGTTTCGTTTTTATATCCCAAACCAAATTTATTAGGTGACCAACTACTAGAGCATCATTTATATCGAAGAACTTTTGGTATATTTCTTAAAACTCAAAGAAGTTCCTTTCGGTTCCTCTTTTAGCTTAGAAATTTCCGGGTCCCTTACAGTAAGTATGATTTCTAGTTTAGTCACTGTTTCTTTCAAATCATCATTCTCTTTAGTTAAAGACTCTAGAGATTGAGCTTGTTCAAGACATTTGTCTAACAAATTTTTATAGTCGATTCATCAATTCTTGTTTCTTGAAGTGTTATCGGTTTCATCAACACACCCAACAAAAGCTGTTCAAATCTGGAGAAATTTGATCTGATGTTGCTTCGAATGTTGTAACATCGATGCAACATCCGAGTCGAGTCATCTAGATCATCATCCAGAGTCATCATAATCAATTTTAGCATAAAAGCGAGTTCCTCATCTTTTGAATCATCATTTTCATCATTTGAGTCATCACTTAAGGTAGCATTAAAATTCGGTTTTCTCCTAAGTCTGGTATTTGCACACTCATTTGCATAGTGTCCAAATCCGATTGCATGCATCACACTTAACTGATTTTACGAATTGAGGATCATACCTTGGTTTACTACCTCTTTCGGTTGCCTTGATTGACTCGATCTCTCCTTCTTTCGGGGTAGGTGTTGTGTTGATTTGGATCTTTGGTTGGATGTTCCCCTTGGATCTGCTCATCGTTTTCCTCGGGTAGGAGTTAAACTTCTTTGTCGGCGGGCGATGTTGTCGGGAGTTGTTACAACATAAGTCCGTCACATCCTCATCAAATCAATCTCGGTAACATAAGATTAATGTACATCACTTGAAGATGCTTCTCCTTTGTAAACAACAACCTTTTTGCCATCATTCTCCTCTGGTTGGATGAAGTTGATCTCATAGGTCTTAAGAATGCTTATTAGCTCATTATGACTCAACGTATCTCGTGTCCTTCGCTTCTTCTATAGCACAAATTTTTGCGTCAAATCTTTTAGGAACGAGAACGTAAAATCTTATGCA
This sequence comes from Paraleonurus japonicus, assembly GCA_030762865.1. Lineage (NCBI taxonomy): Eukaryota > Viridiplantae > Streptophyta > Magnoliopsida > Lamiales > Lamiaceae > Paraleonurus > Paraleonurus japonicus. The sequence continues at coordinate 32,743,668 of CM061053.1, read as the reverse complement.
CTAACCCGGTATTAGAAATTGGATCTCCAAGCGGTTGAGCTTCATTGGCAATCTCCGTGACACGTTCATTGTAAGATGAAATAGTTTCATCTTCCTTCATTCTCGAGTTTTCGAACTTCGTGCCTAGCATTCGTATTTTGGTTCTGAACACTATCGGACCCCTCACAATGCTCTTGTAAAGCGATCCCAAGCCTCTTTTGCCGACACGATTAGATATGATTTTGAACATAGTCATATCAATCGAGACAAAAATTGCATTTAAGGCTTTAGAATTGTAACTAGCAATTGTGCTTTCATCATTTGTCGATCCGGTTCACGTTTGACTTGAGTTTCTCCTTCATTATCGGTGAGTTCTCAAATTTGTCCATCCCAAAGAACACTCCTCCAAGCACGTTCATCTATGGATTTGATATGCATCCGCATCCTTGGCTTCCAATAGGCATAGTTTGTCCCATCAAGAAACGGGAGGCCTAACAGGTGAGAGAGTGGATACTCCATTGCAAGACACACTAAAACACGGGATCTAAACTTAGTACCGTCAAGTTTTAGGCTCTGGTACCAAGCGAAAGTGTGCGTGTAGTGTAAAAACGAGAATGATGTTGTACGAGAATGTTATGGCATACACTACAACATCTAAATAACAGAATGTGAAACACAGCGGAAGACTAACACTACAATGCAAACGAGTAAATTTTTCATAGACTTGTTAATTAAAGTCTATGATGCTGTCGGCAAAAGCGTTTCACTAATTCGAGAGTGAATACAAAAGTTTGTGTAAAGAGTTTCCAAGATAGAACCTTTACAACGGAAAATAAAGACTCAATATCACCTATTGACTCTTAAACGGCTAAGTGTAGTATTATAAAATATTACACCGTCAAAAGTAAATCAAAGTATCAAAGACATCTACGCTAATGACACTTCAATAAACCTATGTTGGTAAACGAGGTAACATGCACAAGTACCAACGTAAAGGGGGAATAACGGCCCTATCTCTTGGATGCACTAACGCACTCAACAATTGATATTTGGATATTCCTTGCCATTCTTTGAAGTCCTCGGTCTTCTATTTATAGATGTCCTCGGCTTCAACCATAGATCCTTATAGATGGATCTAGAAAGACTCCAAAATAACTTCCCTTAATTCTCTCACATAACCGTCCATGTAGCTAGTTGATTTCGTGGTTAACTCCTCGCAACCGCATGATCTAGGTCCTTCTAAATCTCTCTGGAATTAGTCTTGAATTACGGATCCTTGTGGAAGATTACGGAATCCGTCCTCAATGTTGCACTTGATGTTACAACATCCGCGGCAACATTTGACTCGATCTTCATTCCAGATCCTTGTAGAATGTTTTAGATCTTCAACTGCAATGTCACAACATCTACTACAACATTGAACAGCTTAGAGAATAAAAGTTAGTTATAAGAAGAAAGAAAGGGTCAAATTACGATGTAGCGAAATATGTGATAACATCACATGCGGCATCAACAAAGTTCAAAATACAAATTTTAAATTGATAAAGATAACAAACATATATAGGATTAATATAAATTTGCAACTTAAATTATGGTATTTTATTAGCTTGTGACATGTACAATTCTTTGTATTCAATTGCGCGCATTTTATATTGTACGAAATTAATCAATTGCAAAATATAGTATAGATTGCAATCACATAATTTCGTATAAAATAATAAAATATGTTGCAATCAAATAAAAAAATTATGTTTATTTCAAATTAACAAAAGTATCATATATAATACAGATTGAAATTGATGTTAATTATTCTTTTAAACATGCATGACAACAAGTTTCTTTTTTCTGGGTTAGTTATTTATTACAACTTGCGCGTAAGAATTAAACAAATAATGCAATAAAATGATGGCACATTCAAACGTGCACATAACGGTATTGGATTGGGAAAAAATGAAGACTTCTTTCAACTCATATTTTTTTTTTTTTACAGAAATCTTTCAACTCATTAAATATAAAAAAATACAAAAATTCTTTTAGCTATGTTTTTCTGAACAAGTACCTCTTCTATTTAGATGTCAAAAATTCCTAAACTATCAACGTTTATTTAGATAGATTCCAACCTATTTTTATATGAAACACTTTAAATATATCAAAATTTAATTTTACGAGCTCCATCGTAAATAAAATTGATAAAAAGAAATTGTTCACCTTAATGATCCCGCCATTTATCAATTTTGTTAATATTAATTTTATAATAAAAATTAATTAATTTTAGGTGAGGAAAACTCTTGAAAAATATTTTACAGTAGAATTATAGTTAAAAATAAAAATTTCTAAATTTGTGGATAATATTTATGGAAGGAGTAAAAAACTCGCGGATCCTAAACGAGGTCAAATGAATTTTTTAAAAACTCGTAGGAAGGCAAAAATAAATTCTCGCTCTCGGTGTGTTATTATAAGAGTAAGTATGTGTTCTTGTAATGATAAATACGTGTTACTAGTTCTTAAATAACTAAAATGTTTGTCCATGTGTTACCATAAGGATAAATATTTTCTCGTAAGGACTAGTATGGGTTTTTATTTTGTTATTCATCTCTTTAAATATTAAGATTTCCTTTTTTTTTTTCTTTTTTTTTTTTTTTTGCGCTTAACGTATTTTGTTCGTGTAGTAACATGTTTGCGTTCATATAGTAACACATCTATTACCTTACATGTGATACTATAAAGACGAATATTTATTTCTATAAAGACAAATATGTATTACTTGTTTTTCTGATAATACAAATTTACCCTTATGATAACACATGTTTGGTATGTATTACATGTTCTTACAATAGTACATATGTGCCTTTACAATAACATATTTGATCTTATAATAACACAACATGAGAGTGAATTTTTATTTTTGTTGTTGGGCTAGTTTTTAAATAAATATGTATTACTCTTTCTAACAGTATGTCATATTTGTCCTATCACATGTTTCTCCATACGGTAACACTTTCTTGTTCATATATTAACACATTTTTCAATACCTTATATGTGTTACTATAAATTTTATAATGTCAAATATGTATTACTTGTTTTTAAAGTAACACATATTTGCTCGTACAATAACATACATTTGACCTTACAATAACACAACATGTGAGTTAATCTTTTTTTCCTTTGGACAATTTTTGGATGAATATGTATTATATTTTTTTATTGCTCAAATGATGACTCGAACCATTAACTTACAATATTGGTTGTAGGGATTTAATCACTTGAACTTATAACACTTCGTCATAAATATATATTACTTGTTCTTACGGTAACACATATTTTTCCTTAAAATAACACATGTTTGACCCTATTGTAACACACACACGGAAGTGAGATTTTATTTTTGCATTTGCGCGAGTTTTCTTTTTTTGGAGAAAATCCATTTGACTCAATCCGACCCTTTCGAATAAGCGAATTTCTTTATATGAGTAATTTTACGAATCCTAGATTCATAAAATATTTTGTATGAGTTTTTATCAATATATATACCTGAATATTAAGAAAATTAACTTATATATATATACCTCCGTCTCATAATAACTTGCACAATTTCCTTATTTGGACGTCACAAAATAACTTACACACCCCAAAAATAGAAACCCCACCATAAGCTCCACCCTCACATTATTCACAATATTACATAAATATCATTGCTTTTGACCTCACACATACACACAATTCAACTCATTTCTTACTTTATATATAAAGACTTACAAAATTACCCTCAAAACTCAACTCATTACTCTATTTTTTAAATTTGTGTGCCCACAAAATGTGGTACGTATTTATGGGATGGAGGGAGTAATACTTAATGAGACCAATAAGATAAATACAAAGATTCCATTAATTCTCATTTCCAGTAAGCTAGCAAAATAAATTTTCAACATTTAGAAAATAAAAACTAAAACAAACAATAAGAATCTATCAAACCTAAATTTGTGGTTTAAAAATATGCTGATACAACCCACACACATTATAAAATAACCATCCTATAAAAAAGCAATCAAATTAAGTCTTCTCATACTTCCCCTTGCAAACTGTGTAATAATCCCCTAATTAATTAATGTTTAGATTAAATTACTCCATGTGCATAGATTTATATATACCGCATATATTTAAAAATTATTAATTTATTTACTTGGAGATATTCGTGGCTTCTTGTCACTTAATTCAAATTTGTCTCATGTCTCACATTATACAACCTGTCAATCATTAATCATTACTTTAATTTGTCTCATGCAGATTGATTTGCGTGGAGACATCTCTGGATTATTGTCTTCTCATCCGAAGTCCCCACTACTGTCTCTCCACCACCTCGACGCGGTAGAACTATTATTTCCCAACATGGACCGTTTTGAATGTAATTTCATAATTTGAACAAATTCCAAGGATGTATAGCAGTAGACAATTTTTCTAACACGTGCATTAGCAAAATTTTAAGGATCTCCATTATGAAAGCACACCCCAAAAAAACTCTCTCATTACATAATTTTATACATGTAGTCAGTTTCACTCGAGCAGCATCTAGCTAGCATTAATTCAATGGCTTCTCCCTTTTCATCGACAAATTTTCCACAAACAATCTATGCAAACTCCTCTTACTTTTAGGTCTACTTACATATTTGATCTTCATTCATTCTTTCCCCATTAATCGGTTCAAATTCTCATCTCCTCCACCAACATCGAAACAAACTCAACTCCGACCAATGTTAACCACCTCGTTTTCGGGATTCTTGGCTCCGAAAGCGCGCGTGGCATCAACGGCGAGCCTACATCGAGTCATGGTGGAGACCGAACGCAACACGGGGGTTCTTGTACCTAGGCAAACCTCCACGGCGGAGCTCCTCCCTGATCTGCTGCGTCACCGCCGTCGAAGTTTCCGACAATCTCAAAACTTCTTGCAAGAAACCCAAGCTCGTGCCCCGTCATGATTCGAATGGTTCATGGGATTATGGAGGTGATATTAGGATATTGCATATTATTTATTTATATCCATATCGCGTTATATAGAAATGTGAAGTTTAGAGGAAGTATTGTGTGAGACCGTCGGTCTCATACATACGTGAAACGTGTTATTTTTATATATTTATATGATAGTTTTCAAATATGAGTATTATAAAAATAGATAAAAATATCATGTTTTATGTATGAGAACATCTCACACAAGTTTTTGCGTTAAATCTATTTTACTTGTATTTTTACCACTCCAAATAAATTATCTTTTTCATTCAATTATCTACGGATGATGAGAGAAGTGGAGCACGATAATCTTAGGTGGTTGGTGATGGGAGATGATGATTCAGTGTTTTTGTGGATAATATGGTGGATGTTCTTTCGAAATATGATCATAGGAAATCTTGTTACTTTGGAGGGCGATCGGAGTTCATCATGTCCAATTTTTGGTACTCGTTTAATCAAGGGTTTGGGGCGGGATTTATGTTGAGTTACCCCTTGCAAAAGCCCTAGCAAATGATATGGAGAATTGTCTTAGGAGATATGCCCACATGACTTCTGGCGATCACATTACAATGCTTTGCATTCTTTGATTTTCGAGTCAACGTTTCTCCGCTAAAGGGACTTCACCGAGTAATAATTACACCTAATCTATATAATTTTTGTTTTTTTAAAGATGAAATATTCTAAAATTTCAAAACGAGTGCATAGTTTAATATGAATTTTTTTTTTTTTTTTTTTTTTTTTTTTTTTTTGCATTCGATCCCGGAATTTGGGCGTGAGCCAAAAGCTCCGACACCACTGAAAGAATTTTATCTCCTCTAAAAATCCAAACTTATAGAGATTTGTAAAATTAATTCATTTATATTAATTTTTCTAACCGTTAGTATCGATTTCCAATCAATTTGCAATATGCATAATTCTTTTTATTTGATTGTAACTTATACTATATAAAATTATCCGATTGTAACACATTACATATTTAAGGTTATAATCGGTCAAATTCATAAAGTACAAGTCGCAATTGGTCAAATTTATAGAATATAGGTTGCAAGCGGATAAAAATATCATACAAGTTCAAAATACAAATTTTAAATTGACAAAGATAACAAACATATATAGGATTAATATAAATTTGCAACTTAAATTATGGTATTTTATTAACTTGTGACATGTACAATTCTTTGTATTTAATTGCGCGCGTTTTATATTGTACAAAATTAATCAATTGCAAAATATAGTATAGATTGCAATCACATAATTTCGTATAAAATAATAAAATATGTTGCAATCAAATAAAAAAATTATGTTTATTTCAAATTAACAAAAGTATCATATATATTACAGATTGAAATTGATGTTAATTAATCTTTTAAACATGCATGACAACAAGTTTCTTTTTTCTGGGTTAGTTATTTATTACAACTTGCACGTAAGAATTAAACAAATAATGCAATAAAATGATGGCACATTCAAACGTGCACGTAACGGTATTGGATTGGGAAAAAATGAAGACACCACATCATCTTTCAACTCATTTTTTTTTTTACAACAATCTTTTAACTCATTAAATATAAAAAAACACAAAAATTCTTTTAGCTATGTTTTTCTCAACAAGTACCTCTTCTATTTAGATGTCAAAAATTCCTATATTATCAACGTTTATTTAGATAGATTCAAAACTATTTTTATATGAAACACTTTAAATATATCAAAATTTAATTTTACGAGCTCCTTCGTAAATAAAATTGATAAAAAGAAATTGTTCACCTTAATGATCCCGCCATTTATCAATTTTGTTAATATTAATTTAATAATAAAAATTAATTAATTTTAGGTGAGGGAAACTCTTGAAAAATATTTTACGGTAGAATTATAGTTAAAAATAAAAAGTTCTAAATTTGTGGATCATATTTATGGAAGGAGTAAAAAACTTCGCGGATCCTAAACGAGGTCAAATGAATTTTTTTAAAAACACCTACGAAGGCAAAAATAAATTCTCGCTCTCGAGGTTGTGTTATTATAAGAGTAAGTATGTGTATTCTTTAACGATAAATACATGTTACTAGTTCTTAAATAAGTAAAATATTTGTCTATGTGTTACCATAAGGATAAATATTTTTGTAAGGACTAGTATGAGTTTTTATTTTGTTATTAATCTCTTTAAATATCAAGATTTACTTTTTTTTTTTTCCGCTTAACTGATTAGTGTGAAAATTGCTTGAAATTCATGCAATTTATTTGCTTAATTTAATAGGATCTTTTGCAAGTGTCAAAGCAAAAGTTTGGGCATGGTTGGTGTCTAAGGAGAAAAAGGCAAGGTCGGTTTCGTTTTGATTGGGAGTCGAATCCTTTTGTTTGGGTATAGTTAGTCCGTAAACAATTATTGTTACTTCACGGATGTAAGGGTTGGAGTACCCCTTGTACTCTAAGTTATATTCAATATAACATTTTTTCGCTGATCAAAAAAAAATTTAATAGGATTTTTGCATTATTTACATTAAATTGACTAATTGCACTTGAAATGAGAAGGGTATTATTTTGCTATTTTTGTAGGAAAATTGAGCATTATTGGGAGCAAAACACATTCCTATTATTTTGTGAGGTCAATTGATGAAAAATTAAAGAGTCGAGAAAAATACGAGAAGAATTAATTGGGGCAGAAAGGATAGAAAAAAAAAAAAAAAAAAGGAAATTTAGGCCCAACATTTAGGGCCTATTTGTCGCAGCATGTATTAGAAGCAAGCATGGACCCACTCATTGAAAAGTAAAGACTATTCATGTTCAGCAGACTTTTAAAAAGCGTGGGATGCCCTTAGCGTTTTTTTTTTTTTAAAAATGAATAGGTGATAAAAAGGGGCAGCAAACCATTTTCGAAGAGAGGGGAGAAAGCGGCGCACATAGCAGGGAAGGAGGATAGATCAGCGTAAAATGGAGAAATAGGGCATATTAGCGTGGATAGCACAGCAGCGAAGGAAGGGAGATTACACAGCAGTGTAGAGTTTATTCCTAGGAGGATTAGTGAGTTTTAGAATATTTTAGGGTTTCTTTTCCATTTTTTTCTATATAAATACACATATAGTTGAGGATTTCTTCATAGTTATTTTTATTTTTCTGCAAAGTAGAAGATAGATTTCATACTATTGATTAATTTCATTTTAATTATGTTTTCCCTAATTTTTATGTTCATGGTTTTATTGTTTAAATTCATGAGTGACTAAATTCTTTTTGTGTTTGGGTGTGATGATCCTTGGGTGAATTAATTTTGATAATCATGTGATTGGGTATTTCATTTATTGAGGTGATTAATTATTCTATTGTGATTTGCATGATTTAATTATTAGATTAGGTTTTGATCCTTTGTTAATTGATTTAATTTGCTCAAAGAGATTTGGTTTATTAAATTGATGCTTAGGTGTTAGACTTGGTTGGGTAATTGAAGTAAATATTGGATTAACGCAAGGAGACTTGGTTAATTTTCATTAGAACTTACATTAGAATACGTTAATTGCTTGATTTTATTTCTTGTGATTAAGTTAGGAGACTTAGGGTGTCGTCTCTAAACTATCTTACGTGTTTATTTGATGTATTAAACCTAGGCTTATCCGATACGGTTGATGCATGATTCTTGGCTAGATAGCTCCTATTATCCCTCATTATTTGAAACCCCGATCATGTGTGATTCATAATTAAGGATTCCTTGGTAATTTGCACCCGAACACATTTTTCTCGTATTTGATATTTCTTGGTAATTTGCTAGTTGATTATTCTTAGTGTTTAATTTAGATTTAATTTTACATACCCGAGCCCGGCTCTATAATACCATGCCAACTCTTAGCTTTAGGGATCCTTGCTCAACTTAGTTCCTTTGGGTTCGATAACTTGATTGAGTCTTAAAAATACTTACTCGAAAAAAGTGCAATCAAAATGGTGCCGTTCTTGGGAACTAATTAGAGTGTTAATAGGGACTTAGAGTTTGTTGAGTGGTGTTAGTAGTGTCATTTTATTTGCTTTATTTTTATTTTTGTTTTGGTTAATTATTTTGTGGGAATTTGATACTCGTTTCTTTCGTTGGTGCATGAACACAAGGTCTCGTGGTATTCAACCCGAACCTATCAACCTTGAAATAGAGGCAACAGTAAGAAGGAATCGAGGTCGAAATTATAGGGAAGCAAGAGAGAGAAGAGAAATGGAGGCTAGGAATGAACTGGAAAATGAAGGGGAGTTGGTGATCCTCCGATGCAAGAAGAAAATGGACCTCCAAATCTGAATGGAAATGAAAATGGGGGCAACAATGTGGTGGAGAACCAAGGGGGTAATCGAAACCAACCACAAAATGCTCAAGTTGGCCCTTTCCCTCAAGGGTATCCACCGAACCAATTCCCATATCCACAACAACCATATCCCTATCCTCAACAAGGGCCACAATTCCCACAAGTCCCATACTATCCACCCCCACAATACTTCCCACAATATCCCCAAATGCCTTATCCTCAAGAACCACCTCGGCAACCACAAGCTCAAAATCAACTTTGTTCCGAGCCTCAACCCCAAGGCCGGCCAATTCGTGAGTTCTTTGAGTCGCACCCGCGAGAGTTCTATGATGGGATTGCTAGACCTTGAATTGAGGCTAATAATTTTGAGATTAGCCCGGCCTTGGTAAGGATGCTTAGAGAAAAGCAATTCGAGGGGAAGGATGAAAATGAAGATCCTCATGGTCACATAGCCCAATTCTTAGAGATCTCCGATACCATCAAATACAATGGTGTTTCGGAGGATGCGAAGAAGCTTCGTCTCTTTCCATTAACTCTGAATGGGAGAGTGAAGGCTTGGCTAAATTCACTTCCATCGGGGACCGTGAGAACATGGGAGGATTTAAGCGGGGAGGTTCTTGATGAAATTTTACCCTCCATCCAAGACCTTACAAGCCAAAGAAGCAATCTCACAATTTCGACAAAAGAATGGCGAGTCGATTCTTTGCTGCGTGGGAGAGATTCGGGAACTTGTTGATAGCATGTCCTCAACATGGGTTTCTGAAGAGCAAACGATCATGTACTTCTATACGAGGACTCAATGATTACGATCGAGCTTTTCTAAATGCTTGTGCAAATGGGTCTATTTGGTCCAAGTCCGTGATCGAGATGAATCAAATTATGGAGAATATTGCTCAAGATTCATTTCAAGCTCAATTAAGTCGGGAAATTATCATAGGGTGTCTCAAGTCGAAGAAATTGAATCGATGAAAGCTATGATGATGACCATGATGGATAGATTTGGAGCTCTAACATCTCAACAAGGTGGGAATTTTCAACCCCTTGTCCAAGGTGATATGGGTCAAGGTCCAAATCCAATGGAGGAAGTAAATTACATGGGAAGGCCACGGTACCAAGGAAATCAATTCCAAGGAGGATATCAAGGGAATTACCAAGGTGGGAGGCCGTATCAAGCACCTTTTCAAAATCGACCTCAAGGAAACTCCTTTGCACAACCTCAAGCACCATTCATGCCTCAACAAGGAGGTCAAGCTCCGAACAACAATTGGAGGAGGCATGAAAACTTCTCCTATTCCAATCCTAGAGCTGCAGCTTCAATTCCCTCCCGGTTTTGATCCGGGTGCACGAGCTCCAAATAATGAAGGAAAGCCTAATTTGGAAGACATCTTGGCGAAATTCATGGGATGCACTCAAGAGAAGTTTGAGAAGATGGAAAGTGCGGTGACTTCCATAACTAGCCAAATGAAGAATTTGGAGTTTCAGATAGGCCAAGTAGCTTCATCAAGTGGAAGCAATCTCAAGGGTAAATTTTCATCAACCACGGAAATTAATCCTAGGGAGAATTGTAAAGCTATTGAGTTGAGGAGTGGTACGAGGTATGAAGGACCTCAAATGCCTATCATCGAGAAAGAAGAAGATAGGGAAAGTGATGAGGAAGGGCTAGAAGTGATTGAGGAAGATGGAGGAAAGAAGATGGGGGTGAAAGTGAGAAAAGAGGTGGAGAAAAAGGGAAAGAAGTTGTGGTAGAAGAGATAGTGGAGGAGAGGAAGAAGCCTAAGTGGAAGAAAGCCAAAGAGGCAAGGGAAGAAAGAGTAGAAGTTGAGAGAGACTCATGGGGAGTGCCTAAAAGCGTGGAGCCTGTTCCTTTTCCTCAACGTTTTATGAAGAAGAAGATGGACGAGAAGTTTACCAAGTTCCTTGAAGTGTTCAAGAAGCTCTACATCAATATCCCATTTTCGGAAGCTCTGGAGCAAATGCCTAACTATGCAAAGTTTCTCAAGGATTTGATTGCCAAGAGGAGAAGGATAGAGGAGCGGAAGCAGTGAGATTGACGATGGAGTGTAGTGCATTGCTAAAAGGAATTTGCCACGAAATTGAAGGATCCGGAAGTTTCACAATCTTGTGTGATCTGGGAAATGGAGTGGTGAAAAATGCTTTATGTGATCTTGGTGCAAGCATTAACTTAATGCCTATGTCCATGTTCAAGAGTCTTGACCAAGGGGAATTGTGTTCCACATCCGTCACACTTCAACTAGCCGATGGGTCCACAACAATTCCTAAAGGGGTAGTGGAGGACATAATGGTGAAAGTGGAGAAATTTGTTTTTCCAAAGCTGATTTCATAGTGCTTGAGATGGAGGAAGACAAAGAAGTTCCACTCATTCTTGGGAGACCCTTTCTAGCAATCGCACGTCTTTGTTATTGATGTGAATCAAGGGAAACTCACTTTGAAGCTAAATGATGAGGAACTCCAATTCTCAATCCAAGACTCAATGAGGCACCCTATGGAGAATGAAGAGTGTCATTCGGTTGATGTGATTGATTTGTGTCTTCAAGAAGTTTGGGAAGAATCCTCTCTCTTTTCTTGATAATGATAATGTGATGCCTTCTTTACCTCTTGAGCATATTTGTTATAAAAAGCCTAATGATTTTTGTGTTGATTGTTTTGATGATAGGAATGCCTTGAGACTTGAAAAGGTAAATGAAGTGAGTTTCGAAGGAGAAAGCTCAATTGTGGAAAGAAGAGGAGGATGACAAGCAAAAGGAGGAAAAGCCTAAGGAGAGCCTCAAGAAGTTGCGGATAATCTTCAATATGCCTATCTTGACAAGGAAATGAGGTATCATGTTATTGTCTCTTCTAAGTTGAGTCATAGTGAGTTGGAAAAGTTGTTGCTTGTCTTGTCTAGGAATAAGAATGCCTTAGAATGGTCAATTGATGATTTGAAAGGAATTAATCCCTCCATATGCATGCATAGAATTAGGATAGAAGATGGTAGCAAAGCCATTGTACAACCCCAAAGACGTGTGAATCCTATCATACAAGAGGTCATTAGGAAGGAAGTGATTAAATTTCTTGATTCGGGAATGATCTATGGTATTAGTGATAGTCCTTGGGTGTCTCCATTGCATGTTGTTACTAAGAAGGGGGTATGACGGTTATCACAACCGATCAAAATGAGGTGATTGCTACAAGGGTAGCCACCGGGTGGCGTGTTTGTGTTGACTATAGGGAATTAAATAAAGCCACATGTAAGGATCACTTTCCCCTTCCCTTCATGGATCAAATGCTAGATAGGTTGTGTGGGCATAAGTTCTATTGTTTCTTGGACGGGTATTCGGGGTATAATCAGATTATGATTGCCCCGAAGACCAAGAAAAACGACTTTTACTTGCATTTATGGTACATATGCATGGAGACGTATGCCGTTTGGGTTGTGCAATGCACCGCCACGTTTCAAAGATGTATGATGGCAATTTTTCATGACTTGATTGAGCATGTGATGGAGGTATTCATGGATGATTTTTACGTATTTGGTAGTTCTTTTGATCATTGTTTGGATAACCTGGAATTAGTGCTAAAGAGGTGCCAAGAGACTAATCTTGTCTTGAATTGGGAAAAATGTCATTTCATGGTTCAAGAAGGAATAGTCCTTGGTCATCATATTTCATCTAGTGGTTTGCGGGTAGATCGAGCTAAAGTGGTGGCTATTGAGAAGCTTCCTCCACCGACGAATGAGAAGGGAATTCGTTCATTTTTGGGCATGCGGGGTTCTACAGTAAGATTTATTAAAGACTTCTCCAAAATAGCTAAACCCTTAACTCACTTACTTGAAAATGATACTCCTTTTGTGTTTGATGATGCTTGTCTTTATTCTTTCGGGAAGCTTAAGGAGGCTTTGGTGAGTGCACCGATATTGATCACCCCGATTGGACTTTGCCATTTGTTTTGATGTGTGATGCAAGCGACTATGCTATGGGGGTTGCACTAGGCGATTGAGGAACAAAAGGTTTCATGCCATCTACTATGCCTCGAAGACTTTCAATCCGGCCCAAATCAATTATACAACCATCGAGAAGGAATTCCTAGCGGTAGTGTATGCTTTTGATAAGTTTCGACCCTACCTAGTAGGTGCGAAAACTTTGTTTACACCGACCACTCTGCACCCGCTTTCTCATGACCAAGAAAAACGCAAAGCCAAGATTGATGAGATGGATCCTTTTACTCCAGGAGTTTGATATAGAGATATGTGACAAAAAGGGGAGTGAAAGCGTGATAGCGGACCATCTATCTCGTCTTGAGAAGGGAAAAGAAGTCTTAGATGAGGATGGAGATGTGCAAGAATCAAGTTTCGGACGAGAGACTTTTTGTGGTGGAAGAAGTGGATGAAGTGGAGTTGGGGGTCATGAGAAGAAAGTGCAAGTAGAGGTACCATGGTATGCTGATTTTGTCAACTATTTAGCAAGTGGTGCATTGCCGATGAGCTGCCTAAATATGCTAGGAAGAAATTTACGAAGGATGCGAGAAGCTATATTTGGGAAGATCCGATTCTCTTGAAGAGAGGTGTTGATTCGGTCATAAGGAGATGTGTCCCAAGGGAGGAAGTTGAGGCTATTTTAGAACATTGTCATTCAATGCCTTGTGGTGGACACTTTGGTGGAGCTAAAAGCGGGAATGAAAGTTTTGCAATCGGGATTCTATTGGCCTACTATCTTCAAGGATAGTCATGAGTTTGTAAGGAGGAGTGATAGATGCCAACGAGTGGGCTCGATATCAAAAAGAGATGAAATGCCTCTGTCTATTTTCATAGAAGTGGAGTTGTTTGACGTTTGGGGGTTAGATTTTATGGGCCCATTTCCACCTTCCTTCGGATTTCTCTATATCTTGGTTGGAGTAGACTATGTGTCTAAATGGGTGGAAGCTATTGCCACAAAAATCAATGATGTTAAGGTGGTGTTGCAATTCCTAAAGAAGACCATCTTTTCACGATTTGGAGTTCCTAGAGCATTGATTAGTGATGGAGGTTCACATTTTGTGATTAAGCTTATGGGAAAATTGCTCGAGAAGTATGGTGTTAAGCATAAGATTGTCACCGCATATCATCCATGAGACTAATGGTTTTGGCGAGGTCTCAAATCGACAAATCAAGCAAATTCTTGAGAAATGGTGAAAACCAATAGGAAGGATTGGGCTTTGCATTTGGATGATGCTCTTTGGGCATATCGAACCGCTTTCAAGACCCCACTTGAGATATCTCCTTATCAATTGGTTTTGGCAAGCCGTGTCATCTTCCCGTCGAGTTAGAGCATCGAGCATATTGGGCCATTAGGAGGTTAAACTTTGATGAAGGTTTAGTGGGTGAGAAGAGGATGCTTCAATTGCATGAGTTGGATGAGTTTCGAGAGAGAGCTTATGAAAGCTCAAGAATCTTTAAGGAGCAAAGCGAAGAGATGGCATGATAAGATGGTGAGGTTGAAAGAGTTTCATGAAGGTCAAAAGGTGTTATTATTCAACTCAAGACTCAAGCTATTCCGGGAAAGTTGAAATCACGATGGAGTGGACCTTTTGAGGTCGTGAAGATATTCCCTAGTGGCTTCTTGGAATTGAAGGATGAGAAGGATGATCACTTCTTGGCTAATGGACATAGGAGTCAAGCCTTATTTTTGTCCAACTCAAGTGAGGATGGTGGAGACTTTGTTCTTGGAGGAAAGTTGAGCAACTCACGCTCCGTCCGGCAATGGACGTTAAAAATAGCGCTAGATGGGAGGCAACCCATCATTTACTTGCTTTCTTTTATTTTATTTTCTTTTATTTTTGTATTTATTTATTGCTTTCAATAAGTGTGTTGTGTGTTGCTTTTCAGGATTGGTGAGGTATACAAGCTTGAAGAAGAGAGGGTACTCGAAGACCGTTAGGTACAACACCTTCTCTAGACTTGGACTTGTCTAAGTTTGGGGGAGGTGTGCCTCTTTTGTGTTTTTCATTTCTTAGTAGTAGGTAGTTGTGTGCAACTCAACTAGCTAACTATCTTACCAAACTTTTAATTGCTTAGCAATGAAAAAGTTTGGGGGTCTGTTAGTTTAGCGATTTTCGTTGCACCAACTTGCCTCTCATTAGCATGAGAAAATTTTTGTGAGGTTGGAGCTTATTTGTGGATTAATTGCTTATATTTGAGTTTATCTTTATTGAGAGTAGTTGTGGAGAGCGTTGGTATGTGAAAGGTGATAAGTGGTTAATTGTGCGTAAATTATGTGCGAATATTGGTTGTTTAATTATTAATTTCTAGCACAATTCATAGTAATTCCGCTTATTACGTTTTTACGTAAATCGATTTACTTTGAGGTGTTATTTTTATATTAATTATAGGTAAATTGATCGACGTTGGGAATCGGGGCACGTGTCGGCCGATGGAAGAGAGAATCAGCAATATAAATGCGCAAATTAAAAGAGGATTTGAGGAATTCCTTATGGGGAAAAGAAAAGTCAAAGGTGAAGGGGGACGAACGTGGACAGGGAGAAAAAGGGGAAAGAATGTAAAGAGGGAAAAAGAAGAAAAGAACGAACGGAGAGTTGGAGAGGAGCAGAATTGGAAGAGGAGAACGGAGATTTTTGTTTACATTTTCTTGGTGAAAACAAGTTGTAAGATTTTTATTATTTTCGTTGTTCGTTAATCATGTCTAGTAGCTAAACCTTTATTTTCTAGTCCGAGGATGCTAAACTTTGAACGGTTCGAATTTCGTGCAAATTAGTATAAACGTTGTTATTCAATTCTTGTCTTGATTTTATTATTGTTTGATTCTATGCTTTGCATGTTTTAAATAATAGATAATTTAGGATTGATCACCCTAATTGTTTACTATTTATCTCTAGCTAATTCGCAATTTTGTAATTCGTAATTGTGCAAATTTGTGATATGGTAGCGAAGAATAATAATATTTAAGTTGTATGATTCGAGCGTTTCGATTTCATAGCTTAATTTTTCCTATCGTTTTAGAGGCGAATGCATTCTAGGAATTGAATCCCGAATACATGTTTTAGGATTATTCTGGGATAGATTAATCAAGGGTCGTACTTTTGGTTAATTAAACTTAAGAAACGATTCAAACTAGTTTGGTCGTACCACCGGTTTAGGGAAAAGATTCGAGAAAGAATTTGAATAGACGAGGATATTAATTTGAGTTAGGAAAACCGTTCGGAGGGAAGCTATCCGAGGGCTAGATTGTTTCTTATATTGTTTAAACACATTTGTGTGACTTGTTTATTTAATTTAATCATTGAATATTTGTTTGAGTAAATAGTGTAGTCGAAAATCAATCCCCCTATTTTGTTACTTGTTTTATTTCGCACAAATTATTTCAATATAATTACTCGATTCCTCGTGGGATCGACCCTTACTTGCCCTACTACATTAGTAGGTTGGTTCGGGTAATTAATTTATTTTTGGGTGCCGGCGACCCCTAATTGGAATTGAAGGCACTTCCAGAGCACTTGAAATATGTTTATCTAGGTCCTAATGATACTCTCCCAGTCATAATTTCACAAAGTTGAAGGACGATCAAGAGTCTAAGTTGGTGATGATATTGAAGGAATATCAAGGAGCCATAGGATGGACGGTTGCGAGACCTTAAGGGAATTAACCCTTCCATTTGCATGCACCGAATTCATCTTGAGGAAGATGCCCGGCCTTCTCGTGAACCTCGGCGCCGATTGAACCCCCCTATGATGGAAGTAGTCAAGAAGGAGGTTTTGAAACTTCGCAGGTTGGGATAATTTTTCCCATTTCGGATAGCAAGTGGATTAGCCCTACACAAGTTGTGCCAAAGAAATCGGGGTGACTGTGGTAAAGAATGATGCAGGTGAACTTATTCCAACTCGTATCCAAACGGGTTGGAGGGTATGCATAGACTATCGCAAGCTAAACTCTATGACTAGAAAGGATCATTTTCCTTTACCATTTATTGATCAAATGATAGAGAGATTAGCTGGTCATTCTTATTCTTGTTTTCTTGATGGTTTTTCTGGTTATTTTCAGATTGCTATTGCCCGGAGGATCAAGAGAAGACAACATTCACGTGTCCCTTTGGTATTTTCTCTTATCGAAGGATGCCCTTTGGTTTGTGTAATGCCCTGCTACTTTTCAAAGGTGTATGGTGAGCATTTTTCCGAGTATGTTGGGAATATAATTGAGGTTTTTATGGATGATTTTAGTGTGTATGGTGATACATTTGAAATTTGTCTTGAAAATCTTGGTTTAATTCTCAAAGCGTTGTATTGAAACAAATTTGGTTTTAAAGCGGGAAAAATGCCATTTCATGGTAGATAAGGGAATAGTGTTGGGGCATGTTGTTTCGAAAAAGGAATTGAAGTTGATAAATCTAAAGTTGAGCTTATGGTTGCTTTACCTTATCCTACTACTGCGGGAGGTTCGTTCCTTTCTTGGCCATGCGGTATTTATAGGAGGTTCATTCGGGATTTCTCCAAGATAGCATCACCACTTTGTCATCTTTTGCAAAAAGATGTGGAATTCAAGTTTGATGAGGCGTGTAGAGAAGCATTTGATAAGTGAAAAATTTGCTTACGACTCGCCCATCATCCAACCACCTAATTGGAGCATCCCTTTTGAAATTATGTGTGATGCCGGTGATTATCTTTGTTGAAATTTTGTACTTGGATAAAGAATTAATAAGAAGTCCCATGTGATATATTATGCTTCACGCACCTTGGATCGTGCTCAAGCCAATTATTCTACTACCGAAAAGAACTTCTTTGTAGTTTTTGCATTAGAGAAATTTCGATCATATTTGCTTGGTACTAAAGTAATTGTTTTCTCGATCATGCGGCGTTGAAATTTTTGATGAAGAAGAAAGAGGCAAAATCGAGACCGATTCGGTGGATATTACTACTTCAAGAATTTGATCTCGAAGTAAGGGATAGGAAAGGGTCGAGAACCTTGTGGCGGACCATTTGAGCAGATTAGAGTGGCTCAAGAAACTGAATCTTTGCTGGAAAAATTTCCGGATGAGCACTGCTTTCGTAATTGAAAACGAGAATCATTGCACTAACATTGACCCCATCAAGTGTCGATGATCGCCTCCATGGTTCGCCGATTTGGTGAATTATCTCGTTGCTAAAGTCTACCCGGGTGATATGCGTAAGGCCCACCGTGATAAGTTACGTAGTGATGCCAAATACTACGTTTGGGATGAGCTATATTTGTGGAAATATTGTGCGATCGAGTAATACGAAGGTGCGTGCGACTCACGAATTTCAATCTATTCTTAAATTTTGCCACAATTATGCATGTGGGGACATTTTGGATCTAAACGCACTGCACATAGGGTTCTTGAATGTGGTTTTTATTGGCCAACTTTATTTCGAGATGCATATAATTTACGCAAAACATGTGATAATTGTCAACGAGTAGGAAATATTTCTCGTAGGAATGAAATGCCTCAAAATCCAATTTTTGTTTGTGAAATTTTTGATGTATGGGGCATGGACTTTATGGGGCCGTTTCCTTTATCGTTTGGTAATTCTTATATTTTATTGCTTGTTGATTATGTCTCGAAATGGGTGGAAGCAAAGGCCACTCGAACTAATGACTCTAAGGTGGTTGCAGAGTTTTCTACGTTCTAATATTTTTCTAGGTTTGGGATACCGAGAGCAATAATTAGTGATAAGGGGACGCACTTTTGTAATCGAAATATTGACGCATTATTGCGTAAATATTCGGTTTTACATAGGGCGTCCACCGCATATCACCCACAAACAAACGGGCAAGCGGAGGTTTCCAACCGTGAGATTAAGATCAATTTAGAAAAGACCGTGAAGCCGAACCGCAAGGATTGGAGTTTGAGGCTAGACGATGCATTATGGGCATACCGCACGGCCTACAAGACTCCTATAGGGATGTCTCCATATAGGCTCGTGTATGGTAAGCCTTGTCACCTGCCGGTTGAACTTGAACACAAGGCCTATTGGGCGGTGAAGAAATGCAATATGAGTCTTGATGAGGCGGGTCTTGGTAGAAAGCTCGCAATTGCGGGAAATAGAGGAGTTGAGAAATGAGGCTTACGAGAATTCGGTAATTTACAAGATGAAAACCAAAGCATTCCATGATGCTCGGATTTCACGAAAGAATTTCATTGTTGGGCAAAAAGTGCTACTCTATCATTCGAAATTGAAATTATTTCCCGGTAAGTTACGTTCTCGTTGGATTGGGCCATTTGTGATTACTAAAATTTTTCTCATGGTGCGGTGGAAATTCAAAGCTTACGAGCGAGAAAAATTTTCAAAGTAAACGGGCATCGATTGAAAGAATATTTGGAGGGATTTCAAGGAGAGCACGTTGAATACGTGGATTTGGATTTTCCACGTTTTTGATGAGTTGGTGAATTAATTAAGTCGAGCCAACGACAATAAAAAAGGCGCTTGTTGGGAGGCAACCCATTATTTTATTTTCTTTTATTTTATTTTATTTTATTTTGTTTTATTTTTATTTTGCACGCTGCTTTTTTTTATTTAATTAGTGCTTACTTGTGTTCTTTCGTTCTCTCGAGTAAACCTATTGAGGAATAGTTGAATGAAACCTCGCCGCAAATTATTGTGGATGGGCCGTGAGAACATTTGAGGAGACTTGGGCCTGCAAAGCTTTCAAAAAAATTGAAGCCCATTACGTTTTGAGGCCCATTTGTCAATTTAAAAAAAAAAAAGGGGCTGGGTTAAACCCTTTTCTCCTCCAAAAGAAATCCCGCGGCCCCCGATTCGAACCCCTCCCTCTGCCGTCTTCTCGAGCCGCTGTGCCACTGCCGTCGATCCAACCGCTCAACGCCGCGCATTCCGCAGCCGCTCCCGCTGTGCGACTCGCGGCCGCCTCGGCCGGCGACCTCCATTTTCGAGCCTCGGCGCGCGCAGCGCTGCCCGGCCAGCCAGCGCCACCGTTCAGCCCCGTCCAGCAAGCGGCGTGTTTCGCCGCCGGCCTCCCCTGCCGTCGTGTCGCCGATGTCCACGCTGCTCGCGCGCCGAGCATTCCCACCGCCGTTGAGTGCCGTTGTGGGCTGCCTTCACTGCAGCCTTCCTAATTTTTCCACCGCCATAATTTCAGAACTTCCTCATGGTGAATCTTCGGACACGACGGGCAGAAAAGGGTCTTCCTCGCAGCTCCGTGATTATAAGCATTGATGAAGATGAACCGATTAACGACCCATCTCCTATGGAGGACCAGAACCCGAGGAGAGTGAGCAGCCACCACCACCGAGTGCGGACGTCAATGGTGTTTTCCCAATGCCCACTCTATCGGGATGGCTAATCCTGTTCGGGTAACTCACTATCGTAAAATTTGCACTCGTAAAATTCGAGCTACTACGTATTTGGATATGCCATTGTTGCGTTCTCTAGGGTTGTTAGATGATGTGATGAAATTATTAAGCTTGTTGGATGCTTGAGTTATTTGGTTTCTGTAATTGGCCTACTTATGATGATTTAACCTATGAATTTACGAGTTCTTTTGAAAGGTTTGATAGTGGGGTTCGATTTCGTTTGGGTGGGAAACATTTGAGTGGACTATTGGTAGGTTGATGGAAGCTTTGGAGTGCCGGATGTCACTATTCAGGTCCCACCCTTTCATCCTAAATTCTTTTGGGATGATACCACGGATGGCGGTGAATGAGTATCACCCAAGTTCTAAGGCCGCCATCCGAAACCCAAATTTTCGATACATTCAAAGGCTGCTTGCAGGAACCGTGTTTGGGAGGGAGACTAACAAGAATGTGGTAGAGTTTAAGGAGATGTTCGTGATGTATTCCATGTACCATCGCACTGCTGTGCCATGGAGTGATTACGTTCTAGAGCATTTCGAGACCACATGCGGAGAGACGGTGGGATAGCGATTGGAGGCCTCATCACCGTATTGCGGTTAGTGCGAGCATTTCCCTTGAGGGAAAGTCCCGTTGCCTGCTCGAGACTTTGGGATATGAGTTATTGCAGCAAATGGGGGTGCTCGAGAATGATCATGGCACGTATTGGTGGACTATTTCACAAAGAACACCGATCGCCGCCTAATCCAGACTACACCAGCATTGAAAATATGTTGAATGTTCGGATGATGCACCGTTCTTGGCCCACGAGCCCAGCTCCGGCTTCAATGCCTATTCATGGTTTTGGATTTGGCGATCTTGAATTACTGATGGCGTCTGGGACAGACTTGACACTAGACAGGAGGCACAAGGATATCGGATAGCGAAATTTTACGGATGCTCAGGGAGCGACAATGACCTCCCACCGATTAGCACCCGGTAACCCCGCTCCACTTATTATGTTATTCTTTATGGTGCAAGAAATTTGATTGTACATTTTTGCTAGGGACTAGCATCTGTTTAAGTGTGGGGGGTTTGTATAAATTTGTCATTCTTTGTTTCGTTTATTTTGTTATTTCTTGTGTTTAGTTGTTGTATAGTGTTATTGCTTTGTTTAGTTACGGTGGTGATATATTGTTGTGGAGTTCGAGCATGATAGTTGAAGCACTTAGCGGTTGATGTAGCTGCTGATTTTTTACATTAAATATGCTTTGAAAACGTGAATTGCATGTCTTGATTGGTGATTGCACTTGAATTCATGTGTTAGTCATAGAATTGAGTCGATTGTTAGTTGCTTGGCTTTGATATTACAACTTGATGATTTGTTCTTGATAGTTGTTTTGGTCTCATGACAAGTGAAGTTTGGGTTGGTGCCTAAAGTTGAAAATAATAAATGTGTGGTTGGAGGAAAAAATAAATAAAAGGAGTTCTAGTTGAAGAATTGTAAAAAAAATAACGAGGGGCCGATACGGTGCATGCTCTTGGGGGCTCAAGTGTGAAAAAAATGAAAGAAAAAAAAAGAACACGAAAAGAGCTAAAACCCGAGAGTAGAGCGGAGCCGCGAGCCCTCGTTTGAAAATCGAAAAAATAAAAAAAAAAGAAAAAAAAGAAATAAAGGAGTTAGGCACCACTCGAATTTGCACTTTGAAGAAAGATTGAAACAATTTATTTGAGAACAAGTTGTTAGGGAGTTTTGGAGAAGACTTGAGTAGCTAGGAGTAGATGAGATTTTATGATTGATCGTGAGTATGAGTTGTAATTATTTTGATAGGCACGTGAAACATGAGTTTGGCTCGGAAATTCGGTGGCTAGGGAAATAGAAGAGTGTCTTAACTATTTTTGCTTGAGACCGTGTGTGTGGTAGTTGCTTGAGGACAAGCAAAGTTCTAAGTGTGGGGGATTTGATAAGTGGAATATTGTGTGTATTTTGTGTGGTTAACATAATTATTTTATTATTAATTAAGTGCCACTATTTTATTATTTCCACTTATTTTATCTATGTCGCCTTTTCTTGTGATATTTCGTTTCTTTATTAAATACGGAGTAAATAGGCAATTTTGGGAGCACGGGATAGAAAATCGAGAAGTAGAGAATCGAAACCGCGCGCTCGAGAATGGAAAGAGGATGATTGAGAGAGAAGATGGATTGTTTCCTTGTGGAAAAAGTCAAAGCAAGGGGGACGAACACGGGACAGAAAGAGAGGGAGAGAGAAAGAGAAGGAAAAAAGGACGCGGCAGGAGAATTGAAAAAGGTGACGGGGAATTCGGGAGAGAAAGGAAGAGAACATTTTTTAATCTTTTACTTTTAGTTTTGATTGGAACAATTATTTGTGATCGTGCATACTATGGCCTCGCGTAGGCTAAACTATTTTCTAATCCGAGGAAACCCGAACTCGAGATGCTTCATCGTTTCTAATAGTAACGTATTTCTGTCCTAATTCGTTTTTCTCGTTGTTTGTTTATATGCTAAGCATAGTTCGAATTATTATTTATGTGAGTCGATCATCTTGCATGCCTAATATTCGTTCGTAGCTAAATTACATGCTATAATCCGTAATTGTTATTTGCGTGTAATTGTGGTAGCGAATAGAGTTTGTAGCTCTAAGGACAACGAGTTCTAGATTGTATGATTCGAACATTTTGTTTTCATAGTCTAGTTCACCCTATTGGTTTGGCTCGTTAATGCGTTGCATGAATTGAATCCTAGATACATATTTTGGGGTTATTCGTGGGACGGAGTTAATTAGGGTCGTACTCGTTAATTAACTAAACCTAAGAACCAATTCGGGCTAGTTTGGTCGTACCACTAGCTTAGGGCGAGATTCGAGATAAGGCAAGTATTAGTTGCTATTACGAAGAAGTATTTCAGGAGGTTATCCTTGGGTTAGATTGTTTCTATCATTGTTGTCAAATTCATTGCGTTACATTAGTTTTACTTTTTGCTTAAGTTACGTATTAGTGAGATATCCGATATTCCCCCTATTGTGTTACCGTTTTGTTTCGCACAAATAATTCAATTCAATTACTCGGTTCCTTGTGGGATCGACCCTTACTTGCCCTACTATATTAGTAGGTTGGTTCGAGTAATAAATTTATTTTTGGGTGCCGCGACAAAGACACCAAATTTTAGGCGCCGTTGCGGGGAACTGTTGGTAATTTTGTTGAATTGTTTTTGTGTCTTTAATTTATGTTGAAAAAATTCTGGAAAAAGTTTTAAAAAAGTTTTTTCGCTGGAAATTTCATTTTTGGACTTGCTTGCGTATTTCATTTCCTTAAGTTGAACAACGACTCCTTGGTGTCTTGGTTTGTTTTCGAAAAATTTGTGAAAAATTAAGAGGCTGGTTCTTTATGTTACGGAACTTAATTTTGTTTCTTTGCTTGTTTGCTAACACCGACCCCCTCAAAGGTCTGCATTCGTAATTTTTATTGCGGTGAATGATCACTCGTTCGGATCAAGTACATCACTCGAGTTTGATCCGAAGTAGAAAGAAGAGCCGAGACGGCTTAGGAGAGAGGCGGTTGCGGAGGCGAATTGATTTTGCATCAACAGGGGATACAAGCTGATGGCGAAGGGGGTGAATCCGGTGAAGAAGTAGAATCTGCATTTACGTTCACTAACATGGCTGCGAGGAGCGAAGAGAGGGCGATGAATGAGTTGGCAAATCCGCCACAAACCATCAACCTCTTTGCATTACTATTCCCGCTCTTGCTACTAATGTTAATTTTGAACTTAAATGCTGGGTTAATTCATTTATTGCCTTCTTTTAATGGTCTTGCGGTGAAAACCCACATGCATTTACGAAAGAGTTCCACGTTGTATGTTCAAGCATGAAGCCAACGGGAGTTTCGGCGGAGCATGTCAAGTTGAGTGCATTCCCGTTTGCACTAAAAAGCACCGCACGAGGCCGGTTATATTTCTTGCCACCTAGATCGATTACTTCATGGAATGAGATGGAGAGGCTATTTCTCCAACATTATTTTCCGGCCACCCGAGTGGCGATCTTGAGGAAGGAGATTTCAGTGCTAGAGCGAGGGGCCGGAGACACTGTATGAGTATTGGGAGCGTTTCAAGCGTCTCATAGCCGTGCCCACGATCAAATCGATGATCAATTGCTCATCCAATATTTCTACGAAGGTCTCACTCTCACCGATAGAAACATGCTCGATGCAGCCGGTGGAAGAGCTTTGATGAGTAAAACACCGGCAATTGCCACGAGAACTAATTTCTAGCATGGCGGCAAATACCCAGCAATTTGGAGTACGTGATGCTATGAGCGAGACTCCATGGAGCAGCCTAAGAATGATGCCTTAGAAAAAATTGCAAGCATGATGGAGATGATGATGAAGACTAAAACCTCGAGAAGTCCGCCCATGCAAAGTTTGCCATACTACAGAGCATTCTACCTAAGATTGTCGAGTCCTGAGTGATGAGTTAGAGCAAGCTAATGCGGTTGGTTATGAGAATTCTCAAGGCCGAAGGTATGACCCATTTTCCAACACTTACAACCACAGGTGGAGAGATCATCCCAACCTTCGTTATGGAAACCAACAAAATAATCCACCAGGAGACAATTTCAGACCCCCATTTCAGGAGCGAAAATTCCAATTATTTAGAGGGAATGATAGAGGTGGTGAGAGCTCTGGGCAACACATGGGTGAGAAGGATTCGGGATCTTCTTTGGAGGATATGATGAAGGCGTTAACGTCCAACACCATGAAGTTTCAGCAAGACACTCAAGTGGTGATAAAGTCTCTAGAGTCGTGGCAAAGAAATTTAGAAATCGGTCAAAGGAATTTGGAAGCCCAAATGAGCCAAATTGCCACCGCCGTTAGCTTGATTACAAGCACAAAATAGTGGCAAGCTACCTTCTCAACCTGAAACTAATCCTAAAAATGTGAGTGCCATCACCTTGCGTAGTGGTAAGCAATTGGAGGAAATTTCACCACCAACACATCGGGAAAAAGGTGAGGAGCGAGAATAGGGAGGATGAGGAGGAGCAGCCCATGGTACCGAAGGAGAAAGTGGAGGAAGAGGAAGGCTGTCCCAAAAATGCTGGGCGCAGACGCACTAACACCGACCCCATCGGTGTCGGTGGACCAGAAATGAAGATTCGTAAAATCTCATAATTCGATTCCTGTTGATACTAATATTTTACCTTTCCCTTCCGGGATGCAAAAAGCTGTAAAAGGTATCAAGGATCAAGAGACACTTGAAGTGTTTCGAAAGGTTGAGCTCGGCATACCTTTGTTGGAGGTGTGAAGCAAATCCCTAGGTACGCCAAGTTTTTGAAGGAGGCGTATGCGAATAAGAGGAGGTTGGCTAATGATGAGAAGATTATTATGGGAGAGACCGTTTACTGCTGTTTTTCAAAAGAAGTTGCCACCCAAAAGGAAGGATCCCGGCATGTTCGTAATTCCTTGCATGATAGGTGACCAAAAATCGAGCGAGGCCATGCTTGATCTTGGGGCCTCTATTAATGTCATGCCTTGAGTACATTTACGAGCGGTTGGGTATTGGACCATTGAAGACAAGCTGGAGTGGTAATTCGGTTGGGTGATCAAGCCATTCATACCCAGTGGGGTCGTTGAAGATGTCCTTGTACGGGTAAATCATTTAATTTTTCCTGCTGATTTCTATGTTCTAAACATGGAGGGTAACCGGAGATTCCACACCTATTTTGTTAGGGAGGCCATTTTTGAATACCTCTCAAACAAAAATAGATGTACGTGAGGGCACCCTCACGATTGAATTTGATGGAGAAATCATCCGATTTAATATATTTGAAGCTATGAAATATCCTAAAGAATCGACTCTCTTTGTTGCATGAGTATTATTGAGCGGTTGTGCAGGATATATTTGAGCTCGATTGCGAGGATTAAATTGGAGGACAAATTTCAGCGAACAGTTCAAGAGGTTAAGGATGCATGCCACGAAATGGAGAATAGGTATCAACTTTCTTTGTTAAATTACCAGATTCTTACCCAAAAATTCTTCCATCTTCTTTGCGAGGCCCAGGTGGAATTGAAGGCACTTCGAGCACTTGAAATACGTTTATCTAGGTCCTAATGATACTCTCCCAGTCATAATTTCATCAAAGTTGAAGGGCGATCAAGAGTCTAAGTTGGTGATGATATTGAAGGAATATCAAGGAGCCATAGGATGGACGGTTGCGAGACCTTAAGGGAATTAGCCCTTCCATTTGCATGCACCGAATTCATCTTGAGGAAGATGCCCGGCCTTCTCGTGAACCTCGGCGCCGATTGAATCCCCTATGATGGAGGTAGTCAAGAAGGAGGTTTTGAAACTTCGCAGTTGGGATAATTTTTCCCATTTCGGATAGCAAGTGGATTAGCCCTACACAAGTTGTGCCAAAGAAATCGGGGGTTGTGGTAAAGAATGATGCGGGTGAACTTATTCCAACTCGTATCCAAACGGGTTGGAGGGTATGCATAGACTATCGCAAGCTAAACTCTATGACTAGAAAGGATCATTTTCCTTTACCATTTATTGATCAAATGATAGAGAGATTAGCTGGTCATTCTTATTCTTGTTTTCTTGATGGTTTTTACGGTTATTTTCAGATTGCTATTGCCCGTGAGGATCAAGAGAAGACAACATTCACGTGTCCCTTTGGTATTTTCTCTTATCGAAGGATGCCCTTTGGTTTGTGTAATGCCCCTGCTACTTTTCAAAGGTGTATGGTGAGCATTTTTTCCGAGTATGTTGGGAATATAATTGAGGTTTTTATGGATGATTTTAGTGTGTATGGTGATACATTTGAAATTTGTCTTGAAAATCTTGGTTTAATTCTCAAACGTTGTATTGAAACAAATTTGGTTTTAAAGCTGGGAAAAATGTCATTTCATGGTAGATAAGGGAATAGTGTTGGGGCATGTTGTTTCAAAAGGAATTGAAGTTGATAAATCTAAAGTTGAGCTTATGGTTGCTTTACCTTATCCTACTACGTGCGGGAGGTTCGTTCCTTTCTTGGCCATGCGAGTTTTTACGGGAGGTTCATTCGGGATTTCTCCAAGATAGCATCACCACTTTGTCATCTTTTGCAAAAAGATGTGGAATTCAAGTTTGATGAGGCGTGTAGAGAAGCATTTGATAAGTGAAAATTTTGCTTACGACTCGCCCATCATCCAACCACCTAATTGGAGCATCCCTTTTGAAATTATGTGTGATGCCGGTGATTATGCTTTGTTGGGGCTGTACTTGGACAAAGAATTAATAAGAAGTCCCATGTTATATATTATGCTTCACGCACTTTGGATCAGGCTCAAGCCAATTATTCTACTCTGAAAAGAACTTCTGGCTGTCGTTTTTGCATTAGAGAAATTTCGATCATATTTGCTTGGTACTAAAGTAATTGTTTTCTCCGATCATGCGGCGTTGAAATTCTTGATGAAGAAGAAAGAGGCGAAACCGAGACTCGATTCGGTGGATATTACTACTTCAAGAATTTGATCTCGAAGTAAGGGATAGGAAAGGGTCGAGAGAACCTTGTGGCGGACCATTTGAGCAGATTAGAGAGGCTCAAGAGATCGAATCTTTGCTGGAAAAATTTCCGGATGAGCAGTGCTCGTAGTTGCAAACCGAGAATCCGCTGTACTAACACTCGACCCCATCGGTGTCGATCTGATCGCCTCCATGGTTCGCCGATTTGGTGAATTATCTCGTTGCTAAAGTCTACCCAAGTGATATGCGTAAGGCCCACTGTGATAAGTTACGTAGTGATGCCAAATACTACGTTTGGGATGAGCCATATTTGTGGAAATATTGTGCCGATCGGGTAATACGAAGGTGCGTGCGACTCACGAATTTCATTCTATTCTTAAATTTTGCCACAATTATGCATGTGGGGGACATTTTGGATCTAAACGCACAGCACATAAGGTTCTTGAATGTGGTTTTTATTGGCCAACTTTATTTCGAGATGCATATAATTTACGCAAAACATGTGATAATTGTCAACGAGTAGGAAATATTTCTCGTAGGAATGAAATGCCTCAAAATCCAATTTTTGTTTGTGAAATTTTTGATGTATGGGGCATGGACTTTATGGGGCCGTTTCCTTTATCGTTTGGTAATTCTTATATTTTATTGCTTGTTGATTATGTCTCGAAATGGGTGGAAGCAAAGGCCACTCGAACTAATGACTCTAAAGTGGTTGCAGGTTTTCTACGCTCTAATATTTTTTCCAGTTCGGAATCCCGAGAGCAATCATTAGTGATAAAGGGACTCACTTTTGTAATCGAACTATTGACGCATTATTGCGTAAATATTCGGTTATACATAGGACGTCCACCGCATATCACCCACAAACAAACGGGCAAGCGGAGGTTTCCAACCGTGAGATTAAGATCATATTAGAAAAGACTGTGAAGCCGAACCGCAAGGATTGGAGTTTGAGGTGGACGATGCATTATGGGCATACCGCACGGCCTACAAGACTCCCATAGGGATGTCTCCATATAGGCTCGTGTATGGTAAGCCTTGTCACTTGCCGGTTGAACTTGAACACAAGGCCTATTGGGCGGTGAAGGAATGCAATATGAGTCTCGACGAGGCGGGTGTTGGTAGAAAGCTGCAATTGCAGGAAATAGAGGAGTTGAGAAATGAGGCTTACGAGAATTCGGTAATTTACAAGATGAAAACCAAAGCATTCCATGATGCTCGGATTTCACGGAAGAATTTCATTGTTGGGCAAAAAGTGCTACTCTATCATTCGAATTGAAATTATTTCCCGTGGAAATTCAAAGCTTACTTAACGAGGAAAATATTCAAAGTAAACGGGCATCACGAAAGATTATTTGGAGGGATTTCGAGAGCAAATTGAATACGTGGATTTGGATTTTCCACGTTTTTGATGAGTTCGTGAATTAATTAAGTCGAGCCAACGACAATAAAAAAGGCGCTTGTTGGGAGGCAACCCATTATTTTATTTTCTTTTATTTTTCTTTTATTTTATTTTGTTTTATTTTTATTTTGCACGCTGCTTTTATTTAATTAGTGCTTGCTTGTGATTTTTTTTTCGTTCTCTCGGGTAAACCTTTGGAGGAATGTTTGAATAAAGCATCTTGCCATTTATTTTGGATGGCCCGTGAGCACATTTGAGGAGATTTGGGCCTGCAAAGTTTTTTTTTAAAAAAATTTTGAAGCCCAATATATTTTGGGGCCCATGCGTCAATTTCAATACAAGGGGCTGGGTCAAACCCTTTTTCTTCTCCATTTCCCGCGGCTCTACCCCTATTTGGCAGCCCCCTCTCGCCGGTCGGCCTGCTCATCGTCGATTACGGCCTTACCTGTTTAGCAGCTCTCTCCGTGCCGACGAGCCGTCGCCTAGCGCAAAGATCTTGCCGCATTCCCGCAGCCACTCACGTACGAGACGGCGAGCCGACTATTAGCGCCACCGACCCAGCGGCGGCGACCTCCATTTTCGCCGCCGTCGCACGCTCCTCACAAAATCAGCGCCGCCCGACTTCCTTGCAGCCACACCGCCAGTTTTCACGCCACCCCGGTACTCTAGCATCGCCGCCGTGCAGCGTCACCAGCGCCGCCCGAACCACGATCCATAGCGGCGACCGCCGAGCCATTTCACCACTGTTGTGGGCTGCCATCAGCTGCTTCCTTTTCTGGCGGAATTTGAGAAATTCCTCATGGTGAATCTTCGACCACGACGGGCCTGAAAGGGTCTTCCTCGCAGGCTCCGTGATTATAAGCATTGATGAAGATGAACCAGCTTAACGACCCATTTCCTATGGAGGACCAGCAACCCGAGGAGAGTGAGCAGCCACCACCACCGAGCACGGACGTCAATGGTGTTTTCCCAATGCCCACTCTATCGGGATGGCTAATCCTATTCAGGTAAATCGCTATCGTAAAATTTGCACTCGTAAAATTCGAGCTACTACGTATTTGGATATGCCATTGTTGCGTTCTCTAGGGTTGTTAGATGATGTGATGAAATTATTAACTGTCAAGCCATGCGTTATTTGGTTACCGGTAATTGGCCTACTTATGATGATTTAACCTATGAATTTCGAAGTTCTTTTGAAAGATTTGATAGTGGTGTTCGGTTTCGGTTGGGTGGAGAAACATTTGAGTGGACTGTTGGAAGGTTGATGGAAGCTTTGGGTTTGCTTAGGATGTCACTATTCGAGTTCCACCTTTCCATCCCAAATTCTTTTGGGATGATATTACTGATGGCGATTGAGTATCAACCAGCGAGTGCTAAGACCAGTGCAATTCGGAACCCCAATTTTCGATACATTCAAAGGCCGCCATGCGGAACCGTGTGTTTGGGAGGGAGACTAACAAGAATGTGGTAGAGTTTAAGGAGATGTTCGTGATGTATTCCATGTACCATCGCACTGCGCCGCCATGGAGTGATTACGTTCTAGAGCATTTCGAGACCACATGCAGGAGAGACGGTGGGATAGCGATTGGAGGCCTCATCACCGTATTGCGGTTAGTGCCGGCATTTCCCTTGAGGGGAAAGTTCTCGTTGCCCCTGCTCGACTTTGGGATATGAGTTATTGCAGCAAATGGGGGTGCTCGAGAATGATCATGGCACGTATTGGTGGACTATTTCACAAAGAACACCGATCGCCGTTGCCTAATCCAGACTACACCAGATTGAAAATATGCCGAATGTTCAGATGATGCACCGTTCTTGGCCCACGAGTCCAGCTCCGGCTTCTATGCCTGCTCGTGGTTTTGGATTTGGCGATCTTGAATTACAATGACGTCCCGGACAGACTTGACACTAGACAGAGGCACAAGGATATCGATAGCGTAAATTTTACGGATGCTCCGGGAGCGACAACCTCCCACCGATTAGCACCCGGTAACCCCGCTCCACTTATTATGTTATTCTTTATGGTGCAAGGAATTTGATTGTACATTTTTGCTAGGGACTAGCATCTGTTTAAGTGTGGGGGTTGTATAGTCACATTCTTTGCTTTCGTTTATTTTGTTATTTCTTGTGTTTAGTTGTTGTATAGTGTTATTGTTTAGTTCGGTGGTGATATATTGTTGTGGAGTTCGAGCATGGTAGTTGAAGCACTTAGCCGTTGATGTAGCTGCTGATTTTTTCCGTTAAATATGCCGAAAACGTGAATTGCATGTCTTGATTGGTGATTGCACTTGAATTCATGTGTTAGTCATAGAATTGAGTCGATTGTTAGTTGCTTGGCTTTGATATTACAACTTGATGATTTGTTCTTGATAGTTGTTTTGGTCTCATGACAAGTGAAGTTTGGGTTGGTGCCTAAAGTTGAAAATAATAAATGTGTGGTTGGAGGAAAAAATAAATAAATAAAGGAGTTCTAGTTGAAGAATTGTGAAAAAAATAACGAGGGGCCGATACGGCCGCATGCTCTTGGGGGCTCAAGTGTGAAAAAAAAATGAAAGAAAAAAAAAGAACACGAAAAGAGCTAAAACCCGAGAGTAGAGCGGAGCCGCGAGCCCTCGTTTGAAAATCGAAAAAAATAAAAAAAAAAAAGAAAAAAAAAGAAATAAAGGAGTTAGGCACCACTCGAATTTGCACTTTGAAGAAAGATTGAAACAATTTATTTGAGAACAAGTTGTTAGGGAGTTTTGGAGAAGACTTGAGTAGCTAGGAGTAGATGAGATTTTATGATTGATCGTGAGTATGAGTTGTAATTATTTTGATAGGCACGTGAAACATGAGTTTGGCTCGGAAATTCGGTGGCTAGGGAAATAGAAGAGTGTCTTAACTATTTTTGCTTGAGCCCGTGTGTGTGGTAGTTGCTTGAGGACAAGCAAAAGCTTAAGTGTGGGGGATTTGATAAGTGGTTAATTGTGCGTAAATTATGTGCGAATATTGGTTGTTTAATTATTAATTTCTAGCACAATTCATAGTAATTCCGCTTATTACGTTTCTGTCACGCTTACTTTGAGGTGTTATTTTTATATTAATTATAGGTAAATTGATCGATGTTGGGAATCGGGGCACGTGTCGTGCCGATGGAAGAGAGAATCGGCAACATAAATGCGCAAATTAAAAGAGGATTTGAGGAATTCCTTATGGGGAAAAGAAAAGTCAAAGGTGAAGGGGGACGAACTCGGACAGGAGAAAAAGGGGAAAGAATGTAAAGAGGGAAAAGAAGAAAAGAACGAACGGAGAGTTGGAGAGGAGCGAGACTGGAAGAGGAGAACGGAGATTTTTGTTTACATTTTCTTGGTGAAAACAAGTTGTAAGATTTTTATTATTTTCGTTGTTCGTTAATCATGTCTAGTAGCTAAACCTTTATTTTCTAGTCCGAGGATGCTAAACTTTGAATGGTTCGAATTTCGTGCAAATTAGTATAAACGTTGTTATTCAATTCTTGTCTTGATTTTATTATTGTTTGATTCTATGCTTTGCATGTTTTAAATAATAGATAATTTAGGATTGATCACCCTAATTGTTTACTATTTATCTCTAGCTAATTCGCAATTTTGTAATTCGTAATTGTGCAAATTTGTGATATGGTAGCGAAGAATAATAATATTTAAGTTGTATGATTCGAACGTTTCGATTTCATAGCTTAATTTTTCCTATCGTTTTAGTGGCGAATGCATTCTAGGAATTGAATCCCGAATACATGTTTTAGGATTATTCCTGGGATAGATTAATCAAGGGTCGTACTTTTGGTTAATTAAACTTAAGAAACGATTCGAACTAGTTTGGTCGTACCACCGGTTTAGGGAAAAGATTCGAGAAAGAATTTGAATAGACGAGGATATTAATTTGAGTTAGGAAAACCGTCGGAGGGAAGCTATCCGAGGGCTAGATTGTTTCTTATATTGTTTAAACACATTTGTGTGACTTGTTTATTTAATTTAATCATTGAATATTTGTTTGAGTAAATAGTGTAGTCGAAAATCAATCCCCCTATTTTGTTACTGTTTTATTTCGCACAAATTATTTCAATATAATTACTCGATTCCTCGTGGGATCGACCCTTACTTGCCCTACTACATTAGTAGGTTGGTTCGAGTAATTAATTTAGTTTTGGGTGCGGCGACAAAGACACCAAAAGGGTATATGATTGAGATTATGTTCATGAGCATGTGTACTTGATTGGTGGACATATTGGACTTTTGATTTGATAATGAGTTGATTTGTGGCTTGAAGCTAGCATGATGAATTGTTGTGTGATGATGGATGTGAGTGATAATGCTTGATTCCTTGCTCATTTTTAAGCCGTGAGCTTTTGTGCCTTTTAAATCGTACATTTTATACGGTTTGATTCCTTGTTGAGTGCATCGTTCATGAATTTGCATGCTAGAACTTGCCTAGAGACTTGACAGGAATTGAGTTTTGTGTGGATTTTGTGAAGATGATAAGAGGCCTTGTTTGTTTTGAAAGTCAATTAGCCAAATTTGACCCCCACCAAAAATATTGATTTCCCTAGTGAGCCAATTTGAGCCTAAAATCCATATTTTTTTTTTTGGCAAGCTTGTGAAATTGAAGCCATTTTGTCTATCCTTATGAGCCTTTTTGTCCTAATGATTAGTAGAGCTTTGATTGTTGACAAAAAAAAAAATGGTGATTGAAAAGAAAAGTGTGGTGGTTTAATTTGCTAAGATTGAGAAGAGAAAAAGAAAGGTTGAAAAGAAAAAAATTGAATTGTGGAAAAGATGAGAAAAATGATTGAAAAATTCAATTGAGTGCTTGAAAATGCAAGAAAATTCTCAAAGGAGTTTGGTGGTGAAGTATATTTGAGAAAAAATGAAAAAGAAAAGAAAGAGTGATGATTGTTGAGATTTGAGTTGAATTGTATTGTATTGCTTGATCAACTTTCATTTGCTTTACTAATTGTTGAGTCACTTTTCCTAAAATTCACCCACCTTGTCCAAAGAGCTTACATTACAACCTTGAGAAAGCCCTCTTTGATTCATGTTTGATGCACAAAAAGATATGATTGAGACTCGAGTCTTTTGGCAAGCATATGGTGTGCATTTTTGTGGATTGATGATTGAGTGCATACATGTCCTTATACACCGTAGTGATGAGTGAAACACTCCATGGAAGGAACATTGAGTTGAGCATTTGAATAAGCATTTGTCAAAGCATGACATCTTTGATTGCTAGTGGAAAGTTGACATTGATTCTTATTTTCATTGAAGAGGTTTGATTGTTTTATTTCGTTCTTGTGCTTATTGAACATAATTGCAATTGATTCTCCCTAACGTGTTTATTTGTCTTGTTGCTCGGGACGAGCAACACCTTAAGTTTGGGGGTATTTGATTAGTGTGAAAATTGCTTGAAATTCATGCAATTTATTTGCTTAATTTAATAGGATTTTTGCATTATTTACATTAAATTGACTAATTGCACTTGAAAGGAGAAGGATATTGTTTTGTTATTTTTGTATGAAAATTGAGCATTATTGGGAGCAAAACACATTCCTATTATTTTGTGAGGTCAATTGATGGAAAATTAAAGAGTCGAGAAAAATACGAGAAGAATTAATTGGGGGCGAAAGGATAGAAAAAAAAAAAAGGAAATTTAGGCCCAACATTTAGGGCCTATTTGTCGCAGCATGTATTAGAAGCAAGCATGGACCCACTCATTGAAAAGTAAAGACTATTCATGTTCAGCAGACTTTTAAAAAGCGTGGGATGCCCTTAGCGTTTTTTTTTTTAAAAATGAATAGGTGATAAAAAGGGGCAGCAAACCATTTTCGAAGAGAGAGGGGAGAAAGCGGCGCACATAGCAGGGAAGGAGGATAGATCAGCGTAAAATGGAGAAATAGGGCATATTAGCGTGGATAGCACAGCAGCGAAGGAAGGGAGATTACACAGCAGTGTAGAGTTTATTCCTAGGAGGATTAGTGAGTTTTTAGAATATTTTAGGGTTTCTTTTCCATTTTTTTTCTATATAAATACACATATAGTTGAGGATTTCTTCATAGTTATTTTTATTTTTCTGCAAAGTAGAAGATAGATTTCATACTATTGATTAATTTCATTTTAATTATGTTTTCCTAATTTTTATGTTCATGGTTTTATTGTTTAAATTCATGAGTGACTAAATTCTTTTTGTGTTTGGGTGTGATGATTGATTGGAGTGTATAGGTAAGAGTTATTAAGGCCAATCAACAAAATATCGAACCCAAGGAAAGAAGTATGCACATGAGGTCCTAGAAATACAAGTTCTTAGTGACTAGAGTTGCAACAATGGTTTGGTACAAAAACAACAAAACACAACAGAATACAATAAAACAAAGAGCAAGCAATAGATCGAACACTTAGAATGCGAGAACAAAACAACAATAAATGGTGGGATAGGGGTGCTAGGATTAACATCCATCAATGAATCATCAATTAACAAGCTACAATTGAATCAAATTGCAAATCAATTCAAGATAAAGCATAAACCATCATGAAATTAATCACTTCATTAAAAATCCATGATGCCTAATGTGAGTATCCTTAGTCTTTCCCATCTCTCAATGTAGAAATCCCAATTCATACAATCATCACAAAATTGAAACTCGATTAACACCTAATCACGTTAGCTCGACTCTCGCCTATTGCTAGGGTGATCAACCATTAATCAAAAGCAACAATTTTACACAAAGCACAATTAAGAATCACAATTAGGAAACAAACTAATGTGAGTATCCTTAGTGCAACTAATCTCTCTCGATTAGAAGCACCCAATCCACACATTCATACACAATTATCACCCGATTAATCTAGGATCACGTTAGCGCAACTCTCGTCTATAGGCTAGGGTGATCGAACACTAATCCTAAAGAGATAATTATGCATGAAGCCAAATGAGAATCACAATTAGTAAGCAATCTACTCAATTAATCTCCAATCATCAACAATTATAGCATCATCAATCAATTCATCATAAATTTCAATTAACCCAAGCACAAGAGAGATTTAGCCCATGGTACCTGCACAAACAATACCAATGGGAAGAAGATAGAATTGAACAAACATAAAGCAAATCACAACACTTAAGAAATTAAAAAGAAAAAGAGGAAAAACATCACCAAATGATCTTCAATTAACCAAAGCAGGAATGCTTGAGTCTTCAACACAGTCTCGATTGAATTACAAGCTTGAATTGAATGAATTACAAGGATCAAATGCTAATCTATGTCTAATCTACCAACAATCAATGGAAATCTAATCCTAAATCTAACTTCTACTCTAATCTAAGAAAGGAATTGGGCTTAGGGCTTGAGAAATCGCCCCAAAACCGCTACTAGCGCTACTATCTAGTGTCTCTGGATTGCTCGCTTCAAGTCCTTAAATACCGAATTTATGAAAAACTTCCCCTCGAGTCGAAGTCGGGGCCTCGACTCGAGGTCCCCGCGTTTCTTCACTCCCTCGACTCGAGGGTCGTGTCTCAGTCGAGGCTTACGCCTTTGTCTCATCCCTCGACTCGAGGGTCATGTCTCGAGTCGAGGCTCACTGCTTTCCTTCGATTTTGGTCCTTTCTGCATCCCTCGACTCGAGGCTCTTGTCCCTCGACCATAGCTCGAGTCCCGAGCATTTCTCACACGGGGCTTCGGCCCAGGCCATATTCGTCCCGGATGTCCGTCTCTTCATTATAAGCCTAATGGTACTCTCGGTTTGGCAAAAATCCACGAATTACCTGCAAAATGGACGTAAAACATCAAAATCTCACAAATAATACTTTTTAGGCAAAGAGTGATACTTTTCACATTTAGGCACAAAACTAACACTTTAGCTCACTTTTTGCACTAAAAATAGCCCTAAAAACATGTATCAATTCACTCCGATCATACCCCCAAACTTGGAATTGTTGCTCGTCCTCTGACGGCATTAGAAACTAAGAACAAAGGAGTGAATTGATTTGCAATTATGTCACATGGCACCATAGACGAAAAATAAGACAATCGAACTCATCAATGATCTCAAGTATCAATGCAACTATCCACTAGCAAACAAGATGAATCATGCTCGAACAAATGCCCGATCAAATACTCGACACATTGCTCCTTCCATGGAGTGTTTCCTCTTCACTCAAATGCTTATCAAGGTTTAAAGCACTCAATCATCAATTCACAAATAAATTACACCATATGCTTGCTTACAAGACTTAATCTCAATCAAAATCATTTGTGATCAATCAAGAATCAAAGAGGTCTTTCTTCTAGGTTGTAATGTAGGCTCTTTGGAAAGGTGGGATATTTATGGATAAGAGTGACTAAGTAGTAGAGACTTGAATGTAAGTTAATCAATACAAATGCACAAATCTCTTCACTTTTCATCAAGCACACTCTTTCTATTGAACTTCAATGATCAATCCACCATTCACTTGAGCTTCTCTTTTAAAGCTCACAAATTGAATCTTTCTTTTCATGCATTTTCTTTACAATTTCAATCTTTCACAACCTTTCTTTCTTCTATCTCTTAACACATCATCACTTAGCTCATCATCTTCCCACAATTAGCAATCAAATCACCATCGTGCCAACATTCAAGCTCAACTAAACATAGGACAATAAAGGCTCATCAAAATAGGCTAAATGGTTTCAAATTCACTTGGCTCGCCAAAGAATAAGAATAATAGGCTCAAAATGGCTCACTAAGGAAATCAAATGTATTTGGTGGGGAAAATATTTTGGCAAAGTGACTTAACATATCAAACATGGCCTCTTATCATTTTCAAGACATCATACAAAGATCAAGCATCAACAAGTCTAGTGGCAAGTTCTAGCATACAAATCTATGAATGATGCACTCCCAGAAGGAATCAAATCAGCAGTATAAGATGTACGATTATGAAGGCACAAAACTCACGGGCTTAACTTGAGCAATGAATCAAGAATTTTCAATCACATTTATCTTCACATAATTAATCAAGCAAGCTAGCTTCAAGACACAAATCAACTAGTGATCAAATCAAAATCCAATTAATCTTGCAAATCAAACACAAGTGCACATGTACATAATCTCAAGCACACTCACTACCACATGAATGATACTAAAAAATATGACACTAAATCCACAATAAAGCTCAAAATCAATCAATCCAAGAAGATATGCAAGAAATACAAGTCACAATTATAGCCTCATCATCAATAAGCAATAAGCTCAATAAACCCCATAATCATAGAATAACACTGAAAGATAGAGCGAATTAAGAAAAAACACCTCCTGACTTAGACAAGTCTAAGTTTGAAAGGAAATGTTGTACCAATAAGCCTTTAAACTCCATCTTCCTTCAAACATGTAGGAGCTCGTCATGCTTTATGCGCTTTCCTTCTTGATCTTGCATTTCCTTGCAATTTCAATCACTCCCCCAAACAAATGTAGTGCGTGTACCTACAATTGGCGCATAAGACACATCAAATAATTACCACTAAGAGATGCAAGAAACAAATAACGACCAACACCCCAAACTTGAATGATAGCATGAATTGAGGTTTAGAATGAGTGATAAAAATATGCAACTCTAAATGATATTAACAATCAAACTCAAAACTATATGAATCCCAAAGTATAGAGCACACTCCCCAGCATGAGCAATTAAGTAGCTAGCCAAATCTCCCAAAATAAAACAAAAACACTAAACTACCAAAAGAACACAAGAAAGAAATAAAAAGGATGGGTTGCCTCCCATCAAGCGCTATTTTATTGTCCTATCATGGGACTTATTCTTTCACTTCCATCTTCCTTCATCGAAATGGCCAAGGATAGCGATCCTCGCTTGCCATTGTGTATCTCAACCTTGAGCTTCGAAATTTTGGAGGTTCATATGTAGGATAGACCCATCATCCACATCCTTGCACTTTGATGATGGTTGTCCTCCTTGCTTTCTCACCAACATCCTTCTCCCTTTCTTTTCTCCAAGGATGCCCAAGCACTTCTTTAATTCTTTCCTATAATCAAAGTTCTCAAGAGGTAAAATCAAATCATTAGAAGCATCAATTTCAATTAAATCACAAATTGAAGAGTTAGAAGGTATAGAAATGTTCATTTCAATCTTCAATTCCTTATTTGGTGCTTCTAGATTTGTTTGTTCATTATTGCTCATGTCCATCAATGGACATTCCTCTTCATCACTCTTGATAAGAAATCTTCCTTTTTCATCCTCATCGCTTGGACCCTCTACCACATCTTCTTGATTGTATTTTCTTCCTCCCCTTCTTGATTCTCCATGATGGTCATGTTCTTTACTTAGGCGTAGGAAATTTTTGACTTGACACTTTATAAACATGAAGTGGACTTCTGTGATCTCCATAGTCCCCTCGATCCATGAATTGACCATTGCTTTGGTCTCGTAGATTTCCTCATACAAGGGAAGCATTTCATCACACCTAGTGTCATTTTCCTCAATTCTTTCCAACAATACTCCAAGCATCTCTTGCGAGTTAGCTCTCACACCATGGAGTCTCCATTCTTCAAATTTAGAGAAGCTTGTGGCATTGATAGTCATTCTCATAGCTCCTCCTATCATCATAATAATCTTCCTCTTCCGATACCCTTGAAATTCGAATCCACAATATTGATTTGCATGCTTGATCATAAGGCTCATAGTATGGGAACATCTCTTGAGGTGGGGAGAAATTTCTTCACTTATCCAATCTTCCATAATTGGATGGAACTTGTTGCCATTGAGGAATTATCTTCATAGTTCCTCCAATCATTGTAGCTCAATTCTTCAAAATGTGGAGAATACACCCTACTATCTTGATAATATTCTTGATTCCACAAGTATGAGTTGTATCCTTCCATCTAAGACAAGATAAGCAAGTATCAAATTCAACAAAAAATAACAAAACAAACACAAAGGCGACAAATAGTCACTTCAAACAATTCCTAAGTCTCACTTAAGGCGCAAAAACTAATTCCCGGCAACGGCGCCATTTGATTGGAGTGTATAGGGTAAGAGTTATTAAGACCAATCAACAAAATATCGAACCCAAGGAAAAAGTATGCACATGAGGTCCACAGAAATACAAGTTCTTAGTGACTAGAGTTGCAACAAATGGTTTGAGTACAAAAACAACAAAACACAAGCAAGAATACAATAAAACAAAGAGCAAGCAATAGATCGAACACTTAGAATGCGAGAACAAAAACAATAAATGGTGGGATAGGGGTCTATGGATTAACATCCATCAATGAATCATCGATTAACAAGCTACAATTGAATCAAATTGCAAATCAATTAAGATAGAAAGCATAAACCATCATGAAATTAATCACTTCATTAAAATCACAATGCCTAATGTGAGTATCCTTAGTCTTTCCCATCTCTCAATGTAGAAATCCCCAATTCATACAATCATGCAAAATTGAAACTCGATTAACACCTAATCACGTTAGCTCAACTCTCGCCTATTGCTTCAAGGTGATCAACCATTAATCAAAAGCAACAATTTTACACAAAGCACAATTAAGAATCACAATTAGGAAACAAACTAATGTGAGTATCCTTAGTGCAACTAATCTCTCGATTCAAGCACCCAATTCCACACATTCATACACAATTATCACCCGTTAATCTAGGATCACGTTAAGCGCAACTCAAATCGCCTATAGCTAGGGTGATCGAATACACTTAATCTAAAGAGATAATTATGCATGAAGCACAAATGAGAATCACAATTAGTAAGCAATCTACTCAATTAATCTCCAATCATCAACAATTATAGCATCATCAATCGATTCATCATAAATTTGATTAACCCGAGAGAGATTTAGCCCATGGTACCACAAACAATACCAATGGGAAGAAGATAGGGAATTGAACAAACATAAAAAAGCAAATCACAACACTTAAGAAATTAAAGAGGACAAAAGAGGAAAAACATCACCAAATGATCTTGATTAACCAAAATAGGAATGCTTGAGTCTTCAACCAATCTCGATTGAATTACAAGCTTGGAATTGAATGAATTACAAGGATCAATGCTAATCTATGTCTAATCTACCAACAAATCAATGGAAATCTAATCCTAAATCTAACTTCTACTCTAATCACAAGAAAGGGAATTGGCTTGGGGCTTGAGAAATCGCCCCAAAACCGCTACTAACTGCTCTTATCTAGTACGTCTGCGGATTGCTGCGCTTCAAGTCCTTAAATACCGAGATTTATGAAAAACTTCCCCCTCGGAGTCGAGGGTCAGGCCTCGACTCGAGGTCCCTGCGTTTCTTCACTCCTCGACTCGAGGGTCGTGTCTCGAGTCGAGGCTTCTGCGCTGTCTCATCCCCGACTGAGGGTCATGTCTCAGTCGAGGCTCTGCCTTTCCTTGATTTTGGTCCTTTCGCACATCCCCCGACTCGAGGCTCTTGTCCCTCGACCATGGCTCGAGTCCAGGGCATTTTTCTCACCGGGGCTTCGCCCACTTCTGTTTCGTCCGGATGTCCGTCTCTTCATTATAAGCCTAATGGTACTCTCGGTTTGGCAAAAATCCACCGAATTACCTGCAAAATGGACGTAAAACATCAAAAAATCTCACAAATAATACTTTTTAGGCAAAAGAGTGATACTTTTCACATTTAGGCACAAAAACTAACACTTTAGCTCACTTTTTTGCACTAAAAATAGCCCTAAAAACATGTATCAATTCACTCCAATCAATGATCCTTGGGTGAATTAATTTTGATAATCATGTGATTGGGTATTTCATTTATTGAGGTGATTAATTATTCTATTGTGATTTGCATGATTTAATTATTAGATTAGGTTTTGATCCTTTGTTAATTGATTTAATTTGCTCAAAGAGATTTAGTTTATTAAATTGATGCTTAGGTGTTAGACTTGGTTGGGTAATTGAAGTAAATATTGGAATAACGCAAGGAGACTTGGTTAATTTTCATTAGAACTTACATTAGAATACGTTAATTGCTTGATTTTATTTCTTGTGATTAAGTGAGGAGACTTAGGGTGTCGTCTCTATACTATCTAACGTGTTTATTTGATGTATTAAACCTAGGCTTATCCAAGACGGTTGATGCATGATTCTTGGCTAGATAGCTCCTATTATCCCTCATTATTTGAAACCCCGATCATGTGTGATTCATAATTAAGGATTCCTTGGTAATTTGCACCCGAACACATTTTCTCGTATTTGATATTTCTTGGTAATTTGCTAGTTGATTATTCTTAGTGTTTAATTTAGATTTAATTTTACATACCTGAGCCCGGCTCTATAATACCATGCCAACTCTTAGCTTTAGGGATCCTTGCTCAACTTAGTTCCTTTGGGTTCGATAACTTGATTGAGTCTTAAAAATACTTACTCGAAAAAGCTGCAATCATTAATGATTTTGTTCGTGTAGTAACATGTTTGCGTTCATATAATAACACATTTTTACCTTACATGTGTCACTAAAAAGACGAATATTTATTTCTATAAGGACAAATATGTATTACTTGTTCTTACAAGAACACATATTTACCCTTATGATAACACATGTTTGGTCTTACAATAACAAATCTGGGAGTAAAATTTTATTTACGCTTTTGTGTGAATTTTTTGGACAAATATGTATTACTTGTTTTTACAATAGTACATATTTGCCTTTACAATAAAATGTTTGACCTTATAATAACACAACATGAGAGTGAATTTTTATTTTCTTTGTTGGGCTAGTTTTTAAATAAATATGTGTTACTATTTCTTACAAGTAAGTCATATTTGTCCTATCACATGTTTCTCCATACAAAGAACACTATTGTGTTCATATATTAACACATTTTTCAATATCTTATATGTGTTACTATAAATTTTATATTGACAAATATGTATTACTTGTTTTTAAAGTAACACATATTTGCTCGTCATTTATAACATATATTTGATCTTACAATAACACAACATGTGAGTTAATTTTTTCTTTTCCTTTGGACAATTTTTGGATGAATATGTATTATATTTTTTTATTGCTCAAATGATAACTCGAACCCATTAACTTACAATATTGGTTGTAGGGATCTAATCACTAGAACTTATAACACTTCGTCATAAATATATATTACTTGTTCTTACAGAATACATATTTTTCCTTAAAATAACACATGCTTGACCTTATAGTAACACACCTTAAAGTGAGATTTTATTTTTGCATTTGCGCGAGGTTTTTTTTTTTTTTTGGAAAAAATCCATTTGACTCAATCCGACCCTTTCAATTAGCGAATTTCTTTATATGGGGGTAATTTTACAAATTCTAGATTCATAAAATATTTTGTATGAGTTTTTATCAATATATATACCTGAATATTAATAAAATTAACTTATATATTTATCCCTCCGTCCCATAATAACTTACACAATTTCCTTATTTGGACGTCACAAAATAACTTACACACCCCAAAAATAGAAACCCCACCATAAACTCCACCCTCACATTATTCACAATATTACATAAAATGTCATTGCTTTTGACCACACATACACACAATTCAACTCATTTCTTACTTTATACATAAAGACTTGCAAAATTATCCCTCAAAACTCAACTCATTACTCTATTTTCTTAATTTGTGAGCCCACAAAATGTGGCACGTATTTATGGGACGGAGGGAGTAATACTTAATTAGACCAACACCACAGAAAAAAATGGTTTTAGAGAGGGATTTAG
Organism: Paraleonurus japonicus; assembly: GCA_030762865.1. NCBI lineage: Eukaryota > Viridiplantae > Streptophyta > Magnoliopsida > Lamiales > Lamiaceae > Paraleonurus > Paraleonurus japonicus. The sequence goes on along the minus strand of CM061053.1, from coordinate 32,699,471 downwards.
TGAGCGGGTTACCGAGGGGGAGGGGTTTGGCGAGGGTTTTACCGAGGGAAGGTTGCCCTCGGCAAAAACCTTGTCGGTAACTATTCCTCGGCTCGGCCCTCACTAATTACCGAGGAGACTGCCCTCGCTAATTGCCGAGGGATATGGCGAGGGCTTTGGCGAGGGGGAAGTTGGCGAGGCTGGCCCTCGCCTCGCCTCGCGAAATTTAAAGTCGATAAAATAAAAAATGCGGCCGGGGTAACGAACCCGCGCCGGCCGCTGGTGAGGCTGGTGGCAGCGATTTTAATTTCGCGTGAGGCGGGTTCGATCCCGCGACCTCCGAGTCAATAAGAGGAGAGTCTCAGTGCGCTTTACCGTTTGGGCAAAGCTAATCATTCGATATGTTTTTGCTTTTAATTATATTAATATCATATTATGTTCAATATTTTATATATTTAATTTATAAATGTTATTCAATTAAATTTGTTTATTATAACATATATTCAATTAAATTGTTATCACATATAAATAATTATTTTATAATTATATATATTAAATTGCATCATATATATATAATTCACTATGTACATATTATTATTATTATTATTATTATTATTATTATTATTATTATTATTATTATTATTATTATTATTATTATTATATATATATATTATCATGTTTATAATTATTATTATTATCACATATATTTAATTAAATTGTATACTATATTTTAGTATTAATAATTATTTTATAAATTATTAATATTGTATATATTCAATTAAATTGCATCATTTTTTTAAAAATAAATTAAATTGCATCATCATATATATAATTCACTACATACATATTATCATTTATTATTGTTATTATTATTATTATTACGTATATATTATCATGTTTATAATTATTATTATTATCACATATATTCAATTAAATTGTATACTATATTTTAGTATATTAATAATTATTTTATAAATTATTAATAATTATAAAATAATTATTAATATTGTATATATTCAATTAAATTGCATCATTTTTTCAATTAATAATTATTTTAGTATATTAATAATTATTTTATAATTATTATAGTTATCACTAAACATATATATTCAATTACATTGTATACTATATTTTAGTATATATATTATTATTTTATAATTATTAATATTGTATATATATTCAATTAAATTGCATCCTATAAATAATTCATCACTATATACATATTATATTATTTATTATTGTTATTATTATTATTACATATATATATTATCATGTGTAAATATGTACTCTTAAACAATTAAAATTAACACTTTAAATAATTAAAATTCATCATCTTAATCAATTAAAATTCACACTCGTAAACATTTAAAATTCATAAATTCTTAATTAACATTCAAAAAAATTGTGATAGTTTTAAAACACGAATTGTTCATTCACCGCCGCCTAGAACCCTGGACCCACGGGATGACTGATCGGAACCACCCGACCACTGGGTCACCACTGTGCAAGGAACCCCGCAACCCCGCATCATCTCCTAGATTTGCCGTTGCATGTCCGCCTGAAACTCCGCACGCATCTCCGTGCGCAACTCCGCTCGCAAAGCTGCGTCTCTACGCTCCATCTCCTCCCGAGTCCTCTCACGCTCCTCTTTGCAGCGGCCGTCGATATCGGCTTGGGTGTAGCCACTAGGAGGAGGAGCACTCGATGAGCAGTGAGCCGGAGGGGATGCGTCTGGACTTACCGGTGACCAAGACCCCGAACCCTCCCGTGTTGTTTTCCAACGGTATTGACATAGATTTGGGATAAGTCGGGTTGGGGTTCGTAACTCGACCCCTCGGAGGGCATCCGGGAGGCCACCTCTTGTACTTCATGCTGCATTTAATATTTCGACAATTAAAATTTTAGATTACAAAAATAGACATATATATAATATTTTATTATAAATTATTACATAATATAAAATGAAAATACTTACAAGTGTGTCACTAATAGCCCCGTAGGTGTACTCCCCGTCATCATACCGGTGGTAATGCCGCACTATATCCCACTCCGTGGGGGCCGTCCATGCCTCCTCTCCCCGTATTTATTTAATTAGAACCACGTGTTTAATTAAAACATTGAACTAGCATTACAAAAATACTTACAAAGTCATATGCATACTCGGTGATCCACGGGATCCGCCCCTATGACGGAGATGTCGGTACCACTAGCCTCCGAGCTCCGAGATCAATTAAATGCGACACTTTGCTCGCTTTTTGCTCTCACGTCTTCTCTATCCCAGATGCGGCAGTCCATTGAACACGGCGTCATCCCATCCAGGTCTCTGGTGCTTGGTGACCCACAACGTTCTCACGTGGTTCAACATATCGGTGTATCTATTTATCGCCCTACGAAGGAACAACTGATACACCTCTGTTGAGTTCGTAACGGTATGGTCCCACCTAGTTTGTCTCTGCCAAACAAAATATTATTGTACTTAATAAGCGTTAAAGTTTATAAATTAATCAAAATTAAATAGCGAATAACAAAATATAATGTACCAAATGTCTCCCAAGACGATCACAAATTTCTCTCGTGAGATATCATCCTAAAGTGAATGCACCGGCTCCATATGTCGAGACATAATCTCCCGAATAGTCCTGGATATCGCATTCGATGGCATCAACCTGCAAAAAGGGAATAAACACGCAAAATTAATAGACATATAAATATGACATAGTTTATTATTCACAAGTATTTAACTTACGTGCCACTGGTAGATCCAAATATCCAGGACCCCCTCCCCCCTCCCCGCTGGAGCTGGAGCCGGATGATGGTCCTCATAGGCCTCGGGGCCGACAACCTCGTCCTCATCCTCCTGAAGGAAGGGTACCGGTCGGTACCACGACATCTCGACCCTTAGACCCCGACGGTCCGCTCGACCCGGCTCCTCTGCACCCGGCTCGTCCCCTCGATCCAGACGGTCCGCTCATTTGTAATAATAATTAAATAAAACCACATTATTACACGGTTCAATAATAAATAATTCATCATATATATAACATGCAAATGAAACACACATAATTATTACATTATTCAATAGTAAATAATTATTACATTATACATTCAATATTCATCCGAGTCTTCATCCTCCTCCTCGTCCTCCCCCTCCTCCTCCTCCTCCTCCTCCTCCTCCTCATCATCATCATCATCATCATCATCATCATCATCATCTTCTTCTTCTTCTTCTTCTTCTTCTTCTTCTTCTTCTTCTTCTTCTTCTTCTTCTTCTTCTTCTTCTTCTTCATTATTTTCAATATCAATTAATGCACCGTTGACATCTCACAATATGATTGGATCATCATCCGTTTGCACACCATTAATTTGGGACTCAAGGTCATCTTGAAAGGGGGAAGCTCTTGTTCATTCGTTGGCACAATTTCGACCAAGGATCTCGGTTTGATTTTGCAAACGGCCAACCATTCATTTCTATGCTTTCCGGTACCTGCAATAGTAAACTTGAGTGGCTTGACTTGCTAACACAAAAGGATCGTAGCGGCCGTATTTTCCCCTTTGATTAACGTCCACAAGTTTGTAATGAGGATGCACTCTTGTTCCATTTGGCACGAGATGGATCAGACCACTCACACTTGAACAGAACAACATTTTTCTCAATACGTCCGGTACTCCAATTGCACTACTTCCTCAAGGATCCCGTAGAAACACTACAACATAAATGACTTTATGTAACACCACGTTGTAACACTTTAAGTTTATGTAACACATTAAGGTAATACTTTTGTAATTTATATATTATGTAACATTTTATGTAACACTTTTTATAACGTAACACTTACATGTAACACTTTTAAATAAGTAACACTTATTAGGTAACACTTTTACATAGGTAACACTACATATGTAACACTTTTACATAAGTAACACTTCTAGGTAACACTTTTAGGTAGCACTTTAACATAAGTAACATCTTTTAGGTAACACATTTACATACGTAACATATATTATGGTAACACGTATTTACCATTTAAATTTATTAGTTACATAATAAAAATATATATGGTTTATTATACCCTCAAAAAAATATTTTTTTATTTAAAATTATAATATATAATGCAAGTAATATAATTTATGATTTTTTTCTTTCAAATAAGTACATAGAAAATTATTTGGTACATTGGGAATCAATGCTAATTATAAATGACTAGATGTGAACAAATATTCTATTTGGAAACAAAAATTAAAAAAAAAAGTAATAAAATAAAATGGAACGATTTAAATAAAAAATACATACAAAATATTTAAAATGGTATAGAATAGCCTAGATGGTCAATGTTGCAATTTCAATCCCGTAGGTACAAGGTTCAAACCTTAGAAATTACATACTTTTTCTTTTTTTTATGTGATATTTTATAAGTGTTACCTAAAGTTATATGTAACATTTTATAGGTGTTACATATATAATGTAACACTTTTTTAAAGCGATACATAAATTATAAAAATGTTACCTTAGACTTTAGGCTACACGAGCAACTGCAACACCATTAAAAGTGTTACCTATTTTGAATAAGTAACACTTTATGGACATTAAGTAACAATTTTTGGGTGTTACATAATCTAAGTTATGTTGTAGTGAAATCATTCTCATCTGCATCATAATTTTTACCCTTGATACTCCACAATTTGAAGTAGATTTTGATGAGCCATAAGTTCGTGTGTGAAATTTGTAACCATTCACGTAATATCCAGTGGTATGTGGTGACACAACTCGAAGGTGCGCCGTAAAGATCACGTATCCACCGATTTTGAATACTCCTCTGTCCCCGGATCGGTTTTCACGATTGACTTTTTCAACGGTTTTATGTGACAATTATTTCATAGTAATATGTGTACAAAAGTTATTTTATATTAATGGTAAGCTAGTTGATCTTATAAACTAGCATACCATTCATATAAAACAACTTTTGCACACATATTACTATGAAATAATTGTCACACAAAAATCGTTGAAAAAGTCAATCGTGGAAAACCGATCTGGGACTGAGGTAGTATTATTTATCCTTACAAGTTGTTCAAACCACGATGCAAACTCCTCTTGTAGTCTTTCATCTTGTTCAGCCCTCGAGAGTCCCGGTTGGAATTGTTGCGGTTGCTCGAAAAACATACTACAAAAGGGGATTTGATTATTTAATATACGGATTGACGTTGTAATTAACAAAAATTGAACGTTATAAACTTACTCGATATACGGTTGTAACTCGGGATAATTCAGTAATACGTACGTATGAGCCGTGTTTTTCTCCTCATCTATAATCCATCTTTTGTTTATCTTTCCAAGATGTCGACTGGGAGGTATAAATATGGACAAAGTACCTTTCGCTACTTGGGGTACCTCGCCACGACCATCGTAATTACGAGGTACATTGTGCCGCCTCGTCTCGAACATGATCGCGAAATAGAGGGAACAAAATATTGAGGCCTCTTTCGTTAAATACGTATTTGCAATCGATACTTCAACATGCGCCTTGTTCCCAACACTTAGCTTTAAATTGTAAAGATACCTAATTAATTGAATCAAGTGTTATATATATGTATAATATAACCATTTTAGGTAATAAAATAATTTAGAGTTATAAATTACCTCTCAAATGGATACATCCATCTATACTTTGCACAGGACCAGCTATCCTTGCTTCGTATGCAAGGTGCACAGCAGATGCTCCATCGAATTGAAGAAGGCTGGCGGAAAGATACGTTCCAACTTACACAATATAATCGGAATATCTCTGCTTCCAATCGAGCCATGTTCTCAATCGTAATGGATGCGTAAGTTAACTCCCTAAAGAACAAACTAAGTTCGGTGATTGCTTTCCACACATTCAGTGCAGAGTTTCATGAAAAGCAATCGGGAGTAGTCTCTGCATAAACACATGACAATCATGACTCTTCATCCCAAATATCTTCAATTTGCTCCAGTCTACACATCGAGACAAAGTTAGACACATAGTCATCGGAAACTTCAACTCGAGTTACCCATCCGCACGTATCATCCTTTTGACTCTTATCAAGTGAATAACAAGCTTTGGGATACTTTCCTGTGCGTTGACATTTCTCTAGAGAGGGACGGCGACAATATTCATTAAGTTCATCCCTAGACTTATTTGTGTCTTTTGTTTTCCCTTCCACATTCATCACCTGTAGAACAAATTATCAAACACATTTTTTTCAATGTGCATCACATCCAAATTATGCCGGATCAAGAGGGTACTCCAATATGGCAAATCCCAAAAAATACTTTTCTTCCTCCACCACCATCTAATCTTTTGTTGTGGGCCTCGGCACCCTCTTCACCACTTTCCGGTACTCCCAACCAGTCAATTTTTGTAGAAGCATTTCACCTGTTCGGATGGGTGGTGGGTCATCTGTAACTCTTGTATTCCTCATGAATGCAGTCTTGTTCCTGCGATACGGATGTCCCCTGGGTAAGAACTTACGATGGTTATCAAACCACGGTACATTTACGACCGTGTTTTAAAGTGAAGGCATCGGAGTACTCAGCACAATATGGACAAGCGATCCTTCCGGTGCTCCATCCAGACGGCATTGAGTAAGGCTGGAAAGTCGCTAATGGTCCAGATTAATGCAGCCCGCATCATAAAATTCTACTTTCTAGCAACATCATACGTTTCCACCCCATTTCCCCACAAAGATGTTCAAATCATGAATTAGTGGTCAGTAAAAATACATCTAAATTATCCTTTGGATTTTTAGGACCAGGCACCAAAACCGTCAAAAACATGAATTGTTCTTTCATACACAACCATGGGGGCAGATTATGCGGTGTCACTATCACTGGCCATGACGAATACTATTTTTCCAATCGCCCAAACGGCTGAAAACCATCGGTGCTCAAACCCACCTCACATTCCGTATTTCAGCGGGATATTAATAGTCAGTGTTTCCAAGCCAATGAATTTGCGGGGTGACGCATAACACCAGCCTCATCATTATATGCAACTAGCATGCCATATCATATCCTTAGCGGTAGTCTTGGGTAGATACGAGTCTTTGCAATCGAGGAATGATAGGAAAATAGAACATCTCTTTGAAATGGATCTGTTTCTTTTTCCATCGACCATCCACACCACGTCTAGCGAGGTTTGAATCGTAACCGACCACAAACCTTACACGATTCAAGTTCCCCGTCTCGCACCCCAATATATTATACAATTATTTGCACAACAATCAATCCTCTCTACTGGAAGACCCATCCCACCCATCAACTATTTAGTATCGTAAAATTTCTTGGGCACCAGATTTTACGGAGGGCAAATCTCACTATTCAACTCAACCATTTGATTGTAATCCCTTTCAGACAGTCTATTCTCAATTTTAATGTTTAAAAGACGGCATTGAATGACAATCGAGAATGAGACTCGCAACCGGATACAGATCTCCGATCCACGAACGAAGCATGTCAAAAAAATGTGCGGCATGCCGATTAGGAGGTTCCTCCCTAAGGGGCTCTTCTTCCACATTTTGGAAACTAATGTTAGGACCGGAAGTTAAGTCCATCATCATATTGTGGTACGAGCTAGATATCTGCGGTGTCGTCAACTCTATATGAAGTCGACGCTGGGTGATCATAGTGTGGCATAGAATTCTAATTTTGCTCACCGTGCAAAATCCAATTGTAATAATTAGACATAAACCCATGTCTAAACAAATGTGATTTCACGTCAATGGGTTCTCTAAAACTCTGGTTCCTACATTTGAATTTCGAGCAAGGACACCTAATCTTTTCCCCACTCATCCATTCCGGTTACTAGTAGGGAATTCTATAAACGATTCAAGTCCACTAACAAATTCGGGAGATATCATGCCATTAATCGTTCTTGGACCATACATCCAACTACGGCTTGAATAATTCATAGCAATATATACATTTTGATTAATGAAGATTCAAAATTTAATTAAATCATAATTAATTCTTCCAGTTAATATATTTTTTCCTAATATTAATATATATATTTTCTAAAAATTTCTACAGAGTTTTGTCTTATTTTATCGTATTCCCGCTTAATATATCAAGTTCCTAGTGCATCCATTTCCGACTTAATTAAAATTAATCAAGTCGGAACGCACATTCTACAAAACAATACCAAACAATTCATCAACCCTCAACTCCAACATCAACTTGAATCGAACATCGATTCGATTTTCAAAATTAATATTATAAATGAACTATCATACAAAATTTGATCGAACATCGATCACCATATATATAAATTATTATTATATCATGCATGCAAAATAATTTAAAATCAAATAATTATTATAATTAAATTAAAACCGTATTTAAATAATAATCAATTACAAAAAGAATACTTACGGTGATAGTGGTGGCTATGAAATTATACTCCCGGCTCGAATCTTTTTCAATAAACGTACACACCTACAAATATATAAATTATAGCAATTAAATTAAAATTATAATAATATTAATAATCAAAATTATATTATTGCATAATTAATAATTAATTAACACTAAATAATTATATAATAATCTTATACTATTAATTTTCCTAAATAATTACTAATAATCAAAATACACCTAACAATTACAAAAATTAACACTAAATAATTAATAAATCAACAACTATAACAAAATTATATAATTGCATAATTACTAATTACTTAACTCTAAATAATTATATATAATTCATGTACTAATAATTTTTCTAAATACTTAAATATACATAACAATTATACAAATTAACACTAAATAATTAATAAATCATCAACTATAACAACAAAATTATATAATTGCATAATTACTAATTAATTAATATTTTCCTAAATAAATAAAATACACATAACAATTATACAAATTAACTCTAAATAATTAATAAATCACCAACTATAACAACAAAATTACACAAATACATGCATATTATGTATAATAACAACAAAATTAACAACAAAATTACACAAATACATGCATATAAAAAAATACAAAATTTATAAAATAACAAAAAAATTAACCGATTAAATCATAAAAACTCACCGTATAAATGTTCCTAGGAACGAGTACAATAAAGCCCAACTAGTGGGTGGTGTAATTTTGGGCGACGGCGGCGATCGGAGGCACTGCGGCGGCGGGAGCACTGGGGAGGCGGGGAGGGTTTACGTGAGGGGAAAAGAGGCTGCTGGGTGTATTTAAATCGTGGTTGGCGAGGGGCCTAGCGAGGGTGGCTGGCCCTCGCACTGGTGTGCGGTGGCCTCGTTAACATGTGTGGCCTTCACGAGGCCGACCTCGTTAGTTGCCGAGGTTAGTCCGCCTCGTCGAGCCGTCGCTATTTTACGAGGGGCCACATGCCCTCGCTAAAGCCGTCGCTAATTCCGCCTCGGCAATTAACGAGGGTTTTCTTCCTCGTTAATTGCCCTCGCCAAATAGTGTTTTTTTGTAGTGCAATAAGATAAATACAAAAATTCCATTAATTCTCATTTCCAGTAGGCTAGCAAAATAAATTTTCAACATTTAGAAAATAAAAACTAAAACAAACAATAAGAATCTATCAAACCTAAATTTGTGGTTTAAAAATATGTTGATACAACCCACACACATTATAAAATAACCATCCTATAAAAAAGGAATCAAATTAAGTCTTCTCATACTTCCCCTTGCAAACTGTGTAATAATCCCCCTAATTAATTAATGTTTAGATTAAATTACTCCATGTGCATAGATTTATATATACTGCATATAATTAAAAATTATTAATTTATTTACTTGGAGATATTCGTGGCTTCTTATCACTTAATTAAAATTTGTCTCATGTCTCACATTATACAACCTGTCAATCATTAATCATTACTTTAATTTGTCTCATGCAGATTGATTTGCGTGGAGACATCTCTGGATTTTTGTCTTCTCATCCGAAGTCCCCACTACTGTCTCTCCACCACCTCGACGCGATAGAACCATTATTTCCCAACATGGACCGTTTTGAATCCACGCGCCACCTCATGAAGGCGGCGGCGGCAGACCCATCTCGGCTGCTGCAGCAAACCATTTGCCACGATCATGAAAAAAACTGGTCTTTTTCGGTTTCATGGGGCTACTCCCTACACATATACGAGAGAATCATGCCATGAAGCCACCTCGAAAAACCCATTGAAACCTTCAGCCAAGAAGCTCCCTCCAATGATTCTTGTGAAGCACCTCATGTTTTCTTCTTTCATAAAGTAAAGAAGGCTTCGACCGGGATTTTTACGACGTACACTCGCGCAGCGGCTCGTGGGTTGCCGCCATGTGACAACTATAAGGCCGATTTCGTATCCAAGATTCGAGTCTTCTCTCCGAAGACGAAGCGGGAAGAGGTAATTGCTAGCCCCTATATATGGTATTCAATACATAATTAAATAAAAATTTACGGGTCATGAAAACTATGTGGGTCAAATTGGTTAATAATCATACATACATTATTTACATATTTACTTTAATGATATTATGTGTTTGCTTGTATAATATTATTTAAATATAAACCAAAAATTAAGAACCCTATGACAAAATGAAATTTAATTTTTGGGCTGACAAAATTAAAGTCAATACCTTTAAAAATGACGAATTGAGGTCAATTCAATTTTAAACAACCCAAATTTTGTCAATTAGTCTGTTTTGGGCTGAAATTTGGGTTGATTAATCTATTAATATGCACTTTTAAAAGTTAAAGTCCTAAAATATTAGTCCGAAAAATTATGGTCCTTATTTTATCCGTTCAAAAAATTACGATCCTCATTTTTTAATCCCTAAGTTACACTAAAAAAAAAAAAAAGTTGCCCTACATTAAATAGACTACACAGTAGTTGCATGTAGAATTTTTTTTTTGATCAGGAGTAGTTGCATGTAGAATATCGCATGCCATACATACTGTAATATATATTATCTAATGTAATATACTATATGAGCAAACTGTTGGAGAAATTAGGTTTAATTATTTTAATCAATTTATTTTATTATTTAATTAAAATAATTTGATGTTTAATTTTCGGGAAATTAAACGAAATTATAGTGAGAGTATAATTAATTTCTTAAAACCGAATTTCGGTGAGTGAGAAATTGATATACATGTTGAGATGCTAAGGTATTACACCTAAATAATAAATGTGTCACATTAAAGTTAATTGTAATTGTCCCACATCGGTTAATGTGGGAGTTAATGCACTCCTTATAAGTAAGAAGTGATTAAAAGAATTCAAACTATAAGTGGGCTATGCATACTTAAATGGGCCACACGCGCGCGCGCCGCCCGCCACCCCCGTCCGGCCGTGCGAGCCGAGACCGTGTCCGTGGATCTTGGCAATTGGACTTTGGATGTACTTGGCTTGGTGGTGGTGTATGTATAATTTTTGGAGCCCAAAAATTCGGGGCCCTATCCGAGTCCGAAAGTCGAAATGAATGCGGAATGGCGGATGTCCAGATTCGTAGCATTTCAATAGTCACATGTAACATTGGTCAGCACAAAACGGAATCGACCTGATTGATTGGGATTGATTGCATTAAATCCGGGTGCATCGGCTCTTCAATATCTCGGTGTTCTCGCCTATAAATAGGAGACATCTGCATGTGCATGGACACACCGCATTCGCACCCCTTGCATCGGCATATACACCTACGTCAAATTTTTGCAAATTTCACGTCCAGCTTTTGCATACATACTAGTTTTCAGTCCAGTTTCACGTTCTTGATTCGTTGGAGCTCTTTTTCAAGTGGTGCTACTTGAATACGAGACGAAATTCGTTTTACCTTTGGGAACATTACGTCGGACCGTGAGCACTAGCCGGACGTATTTATTTTGTGGGCAAAGGATCTTTTCCTGGACTCGACTTACCAGCTATTCGTGGTTAAAAGGTTCGATGTTGCGGTCGCTTGAAGCTTGTTCGTGGTTCAAGAAGAAACTAATACTTTTAGTAGGAAAAAGTATTACTTTTGTAATCTTCTTCATTTCTTGTTTTTTCTTGTTTTTTCTTCTAGTTATTTCCGTCCCGAATATTGTAAAAGCCATTGTTGGTGCACTTATAAACCAACAATCGCAAAAAAATATCCGGATTGTTACGATGGCTTCCGATGGAAATAACAACAACGGTGGAAACGATAACCAAAATCCACCGGGTTATCACCGAAGTTGGTGAACCATCGAACCCTTCCCTATGATTCCAACTTCCATTGTACCTCCCTTTATGACTCATGACTCCAAACCATTTATGGTTAATGGAGAAAACCCGAGAAGTTCTCGGAAGTGATTTTAAGAGGTGGCAAGCAAAAGATGCTGTTTTACCTCACTACGCCGCACCTAGCGCAGTTCCTCCGGGAGAACCCGCCCGTGGTCGATGAAAATGACACGGATCCTGCTAGGCATATAGCCTTTGATCGGTGGGGCCATGGAGATTTCTGTGCCGCAACTACGTCCTTGGAGGACTAGTTGACGCGTTGTATAACGTGTATTGCTCGGTTAAATCTGCGAAAGAGCTTTGGAGTTCTTTAGAACGCAAGTATAAAACCGAGGATGCCGGAACTAAAAAGTTCGTAGTTGCAAAATTTTTGGACTTTATGATGGTAGACGGAAAATCTGTCGTCGAACAAGTTCAAAAATTTCAACTAATTTTGCATGACATACTCTCGGAGGGTATGGTCTTACCGAGGCTTTCCAAGTAGCTACGGTGATTGAGAAACTACCCCCTAGTTAGAGGGAATTCAAAAGTTATCTCAAACACAAGCGAAAAGAAATGTCACTTGAAGAGTTAATCGTCAAACTCCGAATTGAAGAAGATAATTGGAAAATGGACATTAAATCTAAACAAGTGAATATAGAAGCAAAGGCAAATTTGATGGAACGGGGTGAACCATCAAAGAAAAGAAAAAGGCCTAATGATGATAAGAAACCGGTTACGAGAAAATCAAACTTCGGTGGCGATTGCTACAATCGGTGGTAAACCCAACCATATGGCACGAGATTGCAAAGCCCTGAAAAGATAAAAAGAAAGAAAAGATAAGGGCAAAGCACAATCAAGTGCAAATATGGTTGAAAATGAGGCCATCGATATGGACATGTCTGCCGTCGTCTTTGAGGCAAACATGGTGGATAACCCCAAAGAGTGGTTTGTGGATACCAGAGCCACTTGCCACGTCTGTTTCCGAGAAGAATGCTTTCTCTACCTATGCTCCTGATGGGAGAAAACTTCACATGGGTAACCAGGCTACGTCTGAAGTGGCTGGAGTTGGAATTGTTGTGCTCAAACCGACTTCCGGTAAAGAGCTTACGCCGAAGGATGTGCCGCATGTCCCGGACATCTGCAAGAACCTGATATTGGGCTCTAGACTTATTAGTCATCAGTTTAGACTAGTGTTTGAATCCGATAAAGTTGTATTGAGCAAATGTGGACAGTTCCTAGGTCGAGGTTATCTCGAGAATGGGTATTCAAAATGAATGTAATGGTTATAAGCCGTAAAGGCAAGAAAGTTATTAATGAAAACGCATCTACTTCCGTTTATATTATTGAGTGTTCCACTTTATGGCATTTAAGATTAGGACATGTAAATCTAAAAGCTATAAAACATTTGGTAAATCTTGATTTACTCAATATTGCTAATATTGATGCGCCTAAAAGATGCAAAATATGCGTTGAAGCTAAAATGGTTAAGTTACCATTTATATCGGTGGAAAAGAACACTGCACCTCTAGACTTAATTCACACGAGCGTGTGTGATTTAAAGTTTGTGCAAACTAGAGGTGGGAAAAAGTATTTCATTACTTTTATTGATGATTGCACGAGGTTTTGCTACGTTTATCTTTTGCGAAGCAAGGATGAGGCTTTCAAGCCTTTAAGCTTTACAAGAGTGAAGTAGAAAATCGGTTGAGTAATCGAATTAAAGCAATTCGAAGAGACAAAGGTGGAGAATATGTGGCACCGTTTGAACGGTTTTGTGCGAGAATCATACATAATTCATCAAACTACGCACCATATTCACCTCAATCAAATGGTGTTGCGGAACGAAAGAACCGAACACTAAAAGAGATGATGAACGCAATGTTAATTAGCTCTGGTCTACCACAAAATATGTGGGGTGAGGCTATTCTGTCACCCAACCACATTTTGAACAAAGTTCCACACAAGACTAAGGATAAGACTCCTTATGAGATGTGGAAAGGAAGGAAACCTTCATACAAATACCTAAAAGTGTGGGGGTGTCTGGCTAAAGTTGAAGTGTCGGATCCTAAGTAATTAAGAATTGGTCCTAAAACGGTCGATTGCATTTTTGTTGGATATGCTTACAATAGTAGTGCATATCGGTTTCGATTCACAGATCGTAAGTATCGATATGACAAGACACTATGATTGAATCAAGGAATGCAATTTTCTTTGAAAATATCTTCCCTTGTAGAGACAAGGTAAATGTGGGTCCTAGTAAGAGACCACTTGAAGATAGTGTAGATGAAACCTGTTGGTCCTTCCGCTCGTGAGAGTGAAGAACCTGTGACGCAAAGAAGAGAGCTAAAGTTGCCAAGACTTATGGTCCCGACTTCATCACTTATGTGTTGCAAGATGAACCACAGCCTATCAAAGACGCTCTATCAAGACCGGATGCACCTCTCGGCAAGAAGCTATTAATAGCGAAATTGACTTTATTCTGCAAAATCACACGTGGGAATTGATTGATCTTCCCAAAGGTTGCAAGACCTTAGGATGCAAATGGATCCTTAAAAGAAAATATAAAGCAGATGGGTCGGTTGACAAATATAAAGCCCGCTTGGTAGCGATGGGCTTTAGACAAAAGAAAGGGGTATGATTTCTTCGACACATACTCACCGTAACGAGGATAACCTCCATTCGTGTGCTTATCGCGATTGCTGCTCTGCACAATCTTGAGATTCACCAAATGGATGTTAAGACTGCGTTTTTGAATGGTGAACTAGAAGAATAAATCTACATGGATCAACGAAGGGTTTGTAGCACCGGATTACGAGAAAAAGGTGTGCAAACTTGTTCGGTTATTGTATGGTCTTAAACAGCTCCTAAGTAATGGCATGTGAAGTTCGACAAAACAATGATGTCAAATGGATTTCGCATTAATGAGTGCGATAAATGCGTGTATGTGAAAGACACGCCTAAAGGGTTTGTAATTTTATGTCTATACGTAGACGACATGCTAATCATGAGTAATGTCATGATGTAATCGTAGATACGAAACGCATGTTGAGTCGAAATTTTGACATGAAAGACATGGGTTAGCCGATGTAATTCTCGGGAATTAAGATCGTGAGGACTTCAAATGGCATTACTTTGACTCAGTCTCACTATGTCGAGAAAGTCCTTAAGAAGTTTAATGCGTTTGAAGATCCACCGCAAAACGCCCATGGAATTAAATGTGCACTTGAAGAAAAATCGAGGTGATCCAGTGGCTCGGTTGGAATATGCAAGGATCATAGGGAGTGTGATATACATTACGAATTGTACACGCCCGATATTGCTTGCTCGGTGAACAAGTTGAGTAGGTTCACGAGTAATCCAAACGAAGAGCATTGGAGGGCACTCGGAAGGGTTTTGAGGTACTTGAAACACACCCTTCATTTTGGGCTTAACTACACAAGGTTTCCGGTACTTGAAGGGTACAGCGATGCCAACCGGATTTCAAACACAAATGAGTCGTTCTCAACTAGTAGGTATGTATTCACTATTGGAGGCGCAGCGGTGTCATGGAAATCTACGAAACAGACGTGTATAGCCCGTTCCACAAAGGAATCGAATTTATAGCTTTGGATAAAGTGGAGAAAAAGCTGAATGACTTCGGAATTTCTTTGAAGATATTCCTTGTTGGAACAAACCGGTACCGTCGATAATGGTACATTGTGATTGTCAGGCTGCTATTGGTAGAGCTCGAGCAATATGTACAACGGAAAGTCACGACATATTCGCTGCCGACATAATTCCGTTAGACATCCGATCTCAAGTGGTGTAATGTCAATTGATTATGTGAAATCAAAGGACAATTTAGCAGATCCGCTCACGAAAGTAATAAACCGAGATCAAATGTACAAGTTGCTAGAAGGAATGGGTCTAAAATCCACAAAATAAAACGGAAATAGTGGTAACCCAACCAAGTTGACTGGAGATCCCAAGATCTTAGTTCAATGGAAAAACTAAGTTGGGGATGTTGGTTGAGCACACTTGATGACACGAGATCATTCTGGAAAGCACACTATCAAGTGTTAGTACCCGTAAAGTTGTGGTAATAGGATAAGTCTCGACTTTTAATGACTCGACATCTCGAGGAGGTAGGGTATAACGGATACCTATAAGAGGAGGTCACCTATATAAATGAGAAGTGAGGGCCGCTTCAAGGTAACGCTTATGAATCCAAAGGGTTGTCCATGGCCAAAACGGACACAAACGTAAGAACGGTACGTGGAGACCTTATTGTGTTAGCACTATTGACTAGGTATACACTAAGGAAGACTAGTTCAAGGCATTGTGTCCACTAAGCAGCCGGTATGCTCGATGGTGTTTAGCTATGGAAGGTTCAAAGCCACAAGCTACTCGTCTGATGCAATAATGGTTCTCGGGAACTGATCGTGGGTCTCGCATATTATAGGCGGAATTTCCACTCATGTGGGGATTGTTGGAGAAATTAGGTTTAATTATTTTAATCAATTTATTTGATTATTTAATTAAAATAATTTGATGTTTAATTTTCGGAAAATTAAACGAAATTATAGTGAAAGTATAATTAATTTCTTAAAACCGAATTTCGGTGAGTGAGAAATTGGTATACATGTTGAGATGCTAAGGTATTACATTTAAGTAATAAATGTGTCACATTAAACTTAATTGTAATTGTCCCACATCGGTTAATGTGGGAGTTAATGCACTCCTTATAAGTAAGAAGTGATTAAAAGAATTCAAACTATAAGTGGGCTATGCATACTTAAATGGGCCACACGCGCGCGCGCGCGCCCGCCCGCCCGTGCCGAGCCGAGCCGAGACCGAGACCGAGCCCGTGGCCGTGGACTTGGATCTTGGCAATTGGACTTTGGGTATACTTGGCTTGGTGGTGGTGTATGTATAATTTTTGGAGCCCAAAATTGGGCCCTATCCGAGTCCGGCCCATGAAGTTGAAGTGATCTGAATTTGGGTTTCATGTGAATTTCAGTCAAATTTCATGTGAATCTGAATTTGAATTTGAATTCAAAAGTCAAATGAATCGGGACAGACGGATGTCCAGATTCGTGGCATTTCAATAGTCACATGTAACAACCGGGTTGTTACCAAAACGAATCGACTGATTGATTGGGATTGATTGCATTAAATCCCGGTGCATTGGCTCTTCAATATCTCAGTGTGTTCTTCCTATAAATAGGAGATATCTGCATGTGCATGGACACCGCATTCGCACCCCCGCATCAGATATACACCCACATCGAATTTTTGCAAATTTCACGTCCAGCTTTTGCATACATACTAGTTTTCAGTCCAGTTTCACGTTCTTCAGTTCGTTGGAGCTCCTTTTCAAGTGGTGCTACTTGAATACGAGACGAAAGTCGTTTTACCTTTGGGAACATTACGTCGGACCGTGAGCACTAGCCGGGGCGTATTTGTTTTGCGGGCAAATGATCTTTTCCTTGACTCGACTTACCAGCTATTCATGGTTAAAAGGTTCGTTGTTGTGGTCGTTTGAAGCTTGTTCGTGGTTCAAGAAGAAACTAATATTTTTAGTAGGAAAAAGTATTACTTTTTGTAATCTTCTTCATTTCTTGTTTTTTCTTGTTTTTTCTTCTAGTTATTTCCATCCCAAATATTGTAAAAGTCATCGTTGGTGCACTTATAAACCAACACAAACGCATATCGTCAAGATAAATATATATATTGTCTATGTGGCTCGTCCAACCCGATATTGACCCGCATCATTTTTTATTTTTATATTTATGAGATATTATACGGTAAAATCCCCTATATACTAATAGGGAGTTTGTTTTTGCTTAGGTGTCAATTTATGGTGAGTTTTGCTTGTGTGTCATGTTTTTGTGTTTTCACCGTCACGTGTCATTTTGTTGTGAGATGTAGATTTATGGTGAGTATTGCTTATGTGTCAATTTTCTTTAAATTTAAAAAAAAATCTTTACAAGAGTTTGAACCCACCACCCCTCTTAAAATTATTATAATGCTTGCCAACTAAACTAATTTATGCATATTTATACATTATTATAAAAGTGTACTACTTCTATTAGATATTTTGCTTTGAGATAGTTAAATATTTTTGAAATATTAATTGTGAGTATTTCGAACAAGTGTATCAAATTATATATTAATATGAAGTTTAAAATATTTAAGCATATATATTTTGCGTAGTTTAGATGGTGTGTCATTAATCGGGAAAATAATTTATGTGTTTAATTAATAGTCAAGAATATAAAGAATTTTGTATATTAATAATGATTATGAGTCATGAATATATAATTAGTCATTTATAAAATAATATTAACATATTGAGTAAAATTATCAAAAAATGACCGACTCAATTAATTTACTTTATTTCATCCTAATAAATATATTTATAAATATTAACATTATTAAAAAACTGAATATAATCATATATGATATTTATTTACGATATATATTAGTCTAATACACACACACACACACATATATATATATATATATATATATATATATATATATATCGATTATATAAGATTCTTTTTAATTACAATTAATTATCTTTTTAATTAACTGTAAAATAAATTTGAAACAAAATTTATAGTAAATTTTCATATAATTATAATAATTCTAATACTTAGAATGAATTATTATACAATTAATATTACCACATTATATTGTAAAATTTATTTAACGAACATACGCGTAATACGCGGGTCTCATCTAGTATGGTATATATATAAGTTTTCAGGAATTATTATTCAAGTCAAATTAAAAACAATCATTTTATTTACAGATGGGAAGATGTGAATGTTGTGACATTAGTATCAAAGGCGCCAAGACGAAGCTTAAATTTAGGGAATGCTTGATTAATGAGATAATTGCTTAACCCATGGAACCGATGTTGGTATTGAATTGTCTTTATCGCCAGCTTACAGCATATTAGGTTTTATTAGCTTTTAATTGTGAAAAGTTAGTTATAATTCGCAAATGGTATGATTTAATTAATTCTAAAATTATTTATTTTATTCATGATTGAAAATAAAAACATGCACATATGCATTTTATCTCCATTTGTTTTGTCGTGAAATCTAAGGGAAACTCTTGTACGAGAGGGTTTTATAAATAAGACGGTGTTCTGTATTTCGGTCATACGTAGAATCTTGAAATCACATAAACTTATGGCTCATATAATATGAGTAGTAAATTAAATTAGTCTCTTATATATTAAATTGTTTTATACACATTTAAAAAAATAAAAAATTTTGACCTACCCGAAAAGTGGACGAACCCATCAAACCACAAAACAAATTCCCTCATCTGATCTAGGAATATGCCAAGGAGATTTGTTATGTCGTAGAATTAATATACATGAATTGTTTTCACACCACTCTATAAGTTCAAATTTTTAAGTGGTATAAGATTTTTCATGGATTCGTAGTCCAAAGGCTCACGCCGCATCCTGGTCTCGGTTTGATTCATGCGGAAACAACTTTATTCATATTAAATAATCCACCCGTTGGGTTTCCCCAAAGGGAAAGGTTGTTAATTCGGCTCACGAGTGAAGGGAAGTATTTGTGAATTAATATAAATAAATTAAAGCTGACACCTCTCTCAAGCTCGACTTTTAGATAAGAAAAAATCATGGTATCAGAATTTGGCTCCCGCCTAAATCCCGAGTTCGATTCCTGCAGTAAAGCAACTTCACCCGTATTAAATTGCCCACTCGTGGACGTCCTCCCCAAATGAGGGAATTGAGAATCTAGCCCACGAGTGACGGAGAATGTTAGAGAATTAATATAACTTAACCGATTTCACACCTCTATATAAATTTGCACTTTTAGATGAGATGAAATTCTTTCTAATTTTAATTTTCTCGTTGATAGGCTTATGCGAAACGAGATTGTACGTTGTATCACGAAAGGGTGTAGAAAAGCCCACCGTAGATTATTTCACGAAATTGGTAGAGGCAAAGCCCTTAGGTTACTACTATATTCATTCCGTATCAATTTTCACACCGATCCGAGAACATAAATTATAAAAAAGATTTTTGTATTATTAAAGTGATAAAGTATGAACATTTAAGAACTTTCTATTTTTTTGTAGTGGATGTGAGTTAGTTGCGCAAAAAAAAAAAAAAATAATGATATATAGGTTAATTAAATAAGTGTATATTATGAGGATAATGGTTGTAAGTATATAATTTTTTCGATGTGAAATTTAATGCGGAATTTTTTTAAAAAAATATGAAAATTAATTTGAAGCGTAATAAGTATTTAACAGTAAAAGGTATGACGACTACTTTTTTCTTATAATCTTCTATCTTTTATATTACTAATATGGAGTTTAATTGGATGATGTGTTATCTAGTGGTTAATTTAGATGAAGTGTCAAATCCTCATAAAGTTCATATATGTGTGATATTTTATTGTATTTGATGATGCATCATTTTTCTATTGATTTTTATTTATTATGTAGCATCCATGTGATATTTTTAACGTGTAAAGTTTATTTATTTATTTATTTATTTTGAAATAATGAACCTTTCACTTCTTGCATAACTCTTATGTTATTTACCAACTAAGTTAATTTTATAAATTTGCAAATATTTTGAATATTTGTTTTACTAAAATTTATTTGTATTAATCTTTATTTCATATTAAATATTTTATCGAGAATTCTCTCTAGGAGAGTTGCTCCCTTCCTAGTGAATCTTTAGGACTTTCGTTCTCCTTTTTTTTTTCTTTTTTTCTTTTTTTTTTATCGGGTAAATGTTGACTTGAACCCATGACCTTTAGGACATAGGTAGTGGAGCTCTAACCACTTGAGCAATATCACTTTCGCTCTCCTTTTGCTTCTTTTTCTTGTGGTTCCCCTTGTGCCAACCGCCCCCACCCCAACCTTTTCCGGAAGCAAACTTTTGTTGACTTTCAAATATTTTTTCCCCGCTCCCCCTGTTTCCTCCTCTTTTATTCTTTGTTCTCTTCTTTTGTTGGCTCCCGCCGTTGTTTCGATGGCTTTGCCGGTGGATACTTGTTTCGTTGTTCTTTATTTTCTCGTTATGTGTGGTGTGATTTTGTCTGATTTTCTGTTTGTCTCCTTCGCCCCCTTCTCATTTTCGTATCGAAATTGTGTGGATCTTCTCGATGTCAACGGTAAATAGAAAACCAGGGGGAAGAGAGGAAGACGATATTGTTATCCTTATTGAGGAGGAAAATACAAAAGTGAATGAGATAGAATCGCTTTGCTTAATAGGGAGAGTTTTAACTAATAAACCCTTCAATGCATTTGGGTTCTGGAAGCTATGAAACGTGTAATGAACTCGATAAAATGATTTACAAAGGAAATAGGACCAAATCTTTTCTCTTTTCGGTTTCGCTCTCATATGGACATCAAAGAGGTACTCGAGACGGAACCCGTGCATTTTGAGAGAAGCCTTTTGCTCCTTAAAAATTGGAAAATGGGAACAACCTTCGAAAATCAAACTCAACTCTACCGGTATGTGGGTTAGGCTTTACGACTTGCCTTTATCTGCTAGATCTGAAAATAACATCAAGTCTATGGTTTGACAGTGGGAGAAGTTCTCGAAATTGACCGTCGTCCATGGAGGGTCTCAATCGCAGCATTCGGGTGAGGATCCGCGTTGATGTTCTAAAATCGATAAAGTAAGGTATACGTGTAGCAAGAAGAGCAGACAAACCAGTTTGCATACTATTTTGATACGAAAAACTACTATCCTTATGCTATCTCTATGAGGGGACTCGAGACACATGAAAAGAAAATGTGTGCTAGTTGAAACAGATAATGACCTTCTTTCCCGCCCTGTATGACTGAGTAGGCTTAAAAGCCAACACTCACCCTTCAAGTGTAAAGGGATCGTGGTAGCTAGTAAGTTACCCGGTTAAATTATCGATCCACGGAAATCAAGTGTGAGATAGCCCTAAATTTACTAATTTATTCGTAATTTTAGCACAAATCATATAATAGGATGGATAAGGTTTAAGCTACGATTAATAAAATCAAATAACTAAATTACTAGCAACTAGATGCAATCAATAATAAAGACGTGCTGGTGCTTATCAACAAATGGGTATCAATCATGCAATGAATTCTAATGAGTATTTGTCATGTCAATCAATTAATAAGAGCAAACTTTTAATCAAACAATAATTTCCGTACTTGGTAAGCCTAGGAATTACGCTACGGTTTAAGCTCGAAAGTTTGAGAGGACTAAGTCACCCTTTCCTCCCGGGGCTAGAGCACGAGTCAATAGGTTCCCCTAGCGTGTCTCCCCTTTGATACTAAGACACCTTACCTATAGTCTCTTCACTAATCACCCGACTACTAATCTAAGCAATTAATGTGGAATTGATGTATTTCTAATGGAATTAACCAAGTCTCCTTGCATTAACCCAATATTAACTCTAATTACCCAATTAATTCCCTCACCCAAATGAGTTATCTAAATACCCAAGTCTCCTTGCGATAATTAAACAACTATGCATGAAATTGGAAATTAATTAAATAAATAAATCAATCAAACCTCATCAATCCAATCAATTAATCAACAATCAAAATCACCCATACGAATTCCTCACAAGATCAATCACCCATATGCATCAAAACACCCTAGCACTAGGAATTTAGTTGATCATAATTGAAGAAAAGAAATCCATGAAATTAATTGAATATCCGAATGTCATAACAAGAAATTGAATCAAGAAAATTGAAATTAAAGGAAGAATGTCACCTAATTGGCGTCCAATCATAAAGAAAGCATCCGTTGATCGTCTAAAATTGAAGAAGAAATCAAAACCCTAACTATGTGTGTGTGAAACAGTGTGTAAAAGTGTGTGTAGGAATTAAAACCCTAATTTTCCTCTCTAATTTCTCTCCTTCTCACTTGCTCAATGTAATCCCCCTTTTTAACATCTGAAATTGGGGTATTTATAGGATGGGGCTAGGTTAAAATAACGAAAATTACAAATAAACCCCTAAAAAATCGGATGAATTGGTAAAAGTCGCTAGAGACGCAGTCAACTCGGCCAGAGTTGAACCAACTCTGGTCGAGTTGAAGCTCTTCTTGGGCAACAATGCAACTGGAATATTTTACGCCATCAACTCGGCTCGAGTTGAGGTAATTCCAGCCCAAATGTTTGTAACTTATTCTCCCGAGCTCCGATTGACTTCATTCTTTTTGCATTACGACCGCCTCTCAATCCTCTTTCTACCCATGAAATTTCTCCTTTAATTTGAATATCACAAATGTCCTCAATTTGCACTCAAAGTTGACCTCAAACCTGCAATTTAAAATTAAAATCTCAAATCAAACAATTAAGTGCAATTGGACCAAATAATAGTGAATTAACATGAAAATCATATCAATTTGAGATAAATAAGCACACGATTATCATGCAATAATTCACCCTAATCAACTCCCCCAAACTTAAGGTGTTGCTCGTCAGAGCAACGAAATAAATAAGCACAAAGGGTGAATTGATTGCAACTATGTCACATGGCAAAAAGAATGAAATTTGGACAATCAAACTCATTAGTGAACACAAGTTTTCAATGCCACTTTCAACGAACACTCATAAATTATCATACTTTGATAAGGTGCAAATTCAAATACTTTCTCAATGCTCCTTCCAAGAAGTGTATCTCTCATCACTCAAGTGTATAAGGACAATTAAGCACTCATTCATCAAATTACAACCATTCACACCATATGCTTGCCACAAGACTCAATCTCAATCAACATTTCGTATCAACTATGAATAAAAAAGGTCTTTTCAAGAGGTTGTAATGAAGGCTTTTTGGATGAGGTGGGTGAATTTGGAAATAGTGACTCAATGTTAGTAGAGCAATGAATGTTGATCAAATAATGCAAATGCAATTTACACATCATCTCAACAAACACATCTCCTTCTTTCATTTTCTTCCTTTTCACATCACATTCACCACTAAACTCCTTTTGAGACTTTCTTTTCATTCAAGCTCAAATTGAATTTTTCTCATCATATATTTTTTTCATTTTTTTCCACTATTCAATTTTTCCTTTTCCTCTTTTTAGTCATCTCCATATACTTATCCAATTGATACCACCACACTTTTTAACTTCACTTCACCATTCATTTACCAACAATCATGCTCTACTAAACATATGGGAACAAAGGCTCATAAAGATAGGCAAAATGGCTTAATTTCTCAAGCTTACCAAAGAATAAGGCTTTAAGGCACAAATTGGCTTATTAGTGGAAATCAATGACATTGGTGGGGGTAACATTTGGCTAAGTGACTTATCAAACCAAACATGGCCTCAAATCATCTTCATAGATCCACACAAAACTCAATTTCAACGAGTCTATAGGCAAGTTCTAGCATGCATAATCGCAAATAATTCACTCAACAAGGAATCAAACCATTTTTTCATGCACGATTTAAAAAGCTCAAAAGCTCACGGGCTTAAAATTAACAAAGAGAAAGCATCCTTCATCACACTCATCATCACAAGACAACTTCTCATGCTAGAATCAAGCAACAAATCAACTCATCAACACATCACAAGTTTATCATGTCCATCAATCAAATCAAATATGCCACGTACATACCTCCAAGCATAACACCTCATCAAATTCACATAAAATAATCTTAAAGATAAGAGTGAAATCCACACTTAAGCTCAAAATTCACAAAAATTTCACACAATTTCCTCATTACGAATGAGAGGCAAATTGGAGCAACAAACATTGCTAACTAACACACACCCCCAAACTTTTCATTGCAAAACAATTAAAAGTTTGGCAAAAGTAGTTAGCTAGGTGAAGTTGCACACAACTACCCACTATGAAATTCAAATGAGCACAAAGGAAGAAACGAGGCACACCTCCCTCAAACTTAGACAAGTCTAAGTCTAGAGAAGGTGTGGTAATCGTAAAGGCTTCAAAATTTCTCTCATCATCAAACTTCATTTGCACACCTCGATCTCCTACAAGAAACACAAAAATAAATAACACACACTTATTGAAAGC
This sequence comes from Paraleonurus japonicus, assembly GCA_030762865.1. NCBI lineage: Eukaryota > Viridiplantae > Streptophyta > Magnoliopsida > Lamiales > Lamiaceae > Paraleonurus > Paraleonurus japonicus. The sequence continues at coordinate 32,674,248 of CM061053.1, read as the reverse complement.
AATAAATAAATAAATAAATAAACGAAAGCAAGAAAAAGATGGGTTGCCTCCCATCTAGCGCTAGTGTTAACGTCCTATGCCGGACGGAGCTTGAGTCGCTCAACTTTCCTCAATCCCTTTCATATTCACTCCACCCACTTCCATGAAGGATGAAGCATGATGATGTTTCCCTCTCTTGTTTCGTCTCTTCTTCTTGTCAAACCAATCCTTCTCCTCTTCCTTTCCTAGCACACAAAAAGAGATATCATTAACATCATCAAATATATTTGAATAATGAGAATCATCAATGAAATGAGAAATAGAGAGTATAGAATGTATGGAGCTAGGTTTTGGAGAATCCTTCATGTCCATGGAGAATGAGATTTCTTCATCATCCACTTTGAGCTTGATCTTCCCCTCCTTCACATCAATAATAGCTCCACTAGTAGCCAAGAATGGTCTCCCAAGGATCAAAGGAATATTGGGTCCCTCTTCCATCTCCATCACCACGAAATCCGCATGGAAGCTAAATTTGTCCACCTTCACCACCACATCTTCTACAACTCCTTTTGGATGAACGAACGATCTATCGGCTAGTTGTAGGGCCATGTGGGTCGGTTTGAGATCACCGAGCTTCAAACGGTCATAGATAGATAATGACATCAAATTAATGCTAGCTCCAAGGTCACACAGGCCTTCTTCTTCTCACCATTACCCAACTCACAAGTCAACGTGAAGCTTCCCTGATCCTTCAACTTTGAGGTAGGCTCTTTTGAATAAGAGCACTACATTTCATAGATAGACTCACCATCTCCACTTCATCAATCTTTCTCTTCTTGGTGATCAACTCTTTGAAGAATTTGGCATAAGTAGGCATCTCCTCAAGAGCATCCATCAAAGGTACATTGACATTCACGTTCTTGAAGATTTCCAAGAATTTTGAGAATTTCTCATCGAGCTTTTGCTTCATGAACCTTTGAGGATATGGTGGTGGGACATAAGTCTTGGGTACCCCCATGCATCGCATTTAACGTTGGCACCTTCTAGCTCTTTCCTCTCTTTCTCTTTCCTCAACTTTTTGCCTTCTTCCACTTGGGAACTCTCTCTACTTTCTTCTCTTCTTTCAATTCTTCCTTCTCTTCCACACTTTTTCTTCCTTCATCTTCCTTTTCACCACTAATCTCTTTCTCCACTTTGTCCTCATCTTCCTCCACCGGCATAATTGGCCCTTCATATTGAGTACCACTTCAGAGTTTAATTGCCATGCAATGCTCCCTAGGGTTAACTTTCGTAGTAGAAGGAAGTTTTCCTTTTGGTTTCCACCACTTGAAGAAGCAACTTGTCCAATTTGAAACTCTAAGTTCTTCACTTGGGTGGCCAAAGAACTCACAACGCTCTCCATCTTCTCCATCTTTTGATTTTGGGCTCCCATGAAACTTGTTAGCAAATCCTTAAGGCTTGGCTTTCCCTCATTGTTGGGAGCACGTGCACCCGGATCAATTCCCGAAGGCAATGTAATGGCGGCTCTTGGGTTTGCGTAGGAGAAGTTCTCATGCTTTCAAAGTTGGGATTATATGGAAGGTTGTTTGAAGGATATGGATGTGGTTGAGAGGCTTGATTTTGGAAATTAGATGGAGCATTATGTGGATAACGGCTTCGGTAATTTTGTGGAGGGACTTGGTTAGGGAATTGGTTACCTTGAAAATTTCCTTGAGGATATGATGGTCTTCCCATATAGCTTACCTCTTCCATTATTCAATTGAGAAGTGGTACCAAGTATGATGGACCTTTAATGCCAAAATATGGAGAGCATGAGAGTGGTGATTCTAATGAGAAATAACAGGTTGGTGAAGAAGAGGAAAATGAGGAAGAAGAGGTGAAACGAGTTTGACAAAATGAATGAAGATGAGGAGAAAAAGGGAATGAAGAAGGAGATGGAAGAAGTTGTTGGTCCTGCATTTAGATATGCAAGGAGGTGTAAAGTCTAGAAGGGGGTTGAATAGAATTTACCACACTCAAAACTTTTTGTAACTTTTCGTGTGTTGAGTGTGAGGTTAGCAAACTTTACAAGTCTGCTACAAATAAGTACTTAGAGTGTGCTAGGTGTGATCAGCAGACTTTCGTAAAGCTTGAAATCTTCGATAATGCGGAAGCTAATCTCGTATGAATTTGAAAAACCTTTTTAATGAAAACCTTCTTGAAAGTATTTAACAAGTTTTAATGCAGTTTATTAAAATAATGACGTATGAGCAGCTTTTGAATATATATGCAGTAAAGCTTGTGAAGACACAGAGATTTTTATAGTAGTTCATATATAACGATCCTACGTCCACTCTCCCCGATCCACAGGGTCTTACTATCCACCAAATCTTCGTGTCTTGTTTCCTTTATCACCTTGAGGATTTGACCACGTGAGGTTTTACAAGTTCCCGCCCTTATGATGATCCTTGAGTTTATTTTAACTTTTAGATCTATGAACCGATCAACCTTCTCTCGTATTCGAGATATTGGAAGATGATTTACAATTTCTTAACCAATCGATTCTTAGCATTCAACGTGAGTTTTGATTCATGGTTAATTTGAATGAGTTTGCGTGTATTTGCAGAAATGATAGGATTTCTTGAGATTTCTCGCGCGTAGATCTCAGACGATTCGAAACCCTTCATTTTGATTTATAGATTCCTAAAATCAACTAACCGCTGATTGATTGATAATCAAGTCTTCATGAAAATGGTAAGTAGCCGTTAAGAAGATCTGCTTGACTTAGCTAATTGATTGTTTGATTCCAATCAATAATCTCTTGATAGATTAACTCTTGTAGATTCGATCTTCTAATCAGTGGATCTGATTGATACTTGTCTTCTAGATTGATATGATTATTGATCTCGCATGCATTAAGTCTTCTATCTATATTATAGCAGGCTTCCCAACCTTCCTATCTTCTCATCCAAGTCTTCTTGACTACTTGACCTTTATAAGTTGCATCTATCTCTGCTTTTGAGTAAGTTACAAGTCTTCTAGTCTTTCATGGACAACTTCTTTGAGTACAAGAAACCTTCCAGGTCTTCTTGATAACAACCTTGTAGTCTTCTAGTTGTCTGCTCTCCGATCAAGTCTTCTGTCTTCAAGTCTTCGCCTTCGCCTCGATGCTTCTTTAAGTCTTCTAGGCATCTTAGTAAGGTTACCTTAACAAAGATTCTAACCTATCTAGATCATCACCGACTAACAGTTCAATGGTCCTATTACACTTAGGTTTTGGAAACATCATCAAAACATACAAAATCAAGAACCAACAAATTCTCCCTTTTTGATGATGTTAAAACCTTTGAGAACCTGGAAGCAAACAAACACAAGAAGAAACACAAAGACCTTAAACACATGATTCCACTAAGAACATTACACAACGAGAGGTTGTCTTGATCGGTAAATAAGCACTTCTATTAATATCTCATGAGAGTACATATTACAAGAAGTGCCTATTGACTAGATAGAACAGAACTTAAACAGATTAAATAACAAAAGATAGACAAAACCAACTTCCTTTCACAATAGCCTGCTCGCAACAACCCTTCTTAAGCAACGCTTCTCCATCAAGACCTTCCCCTTAGTCGTATCTTCTCAGAACCTTCTCGCACCGAGAGCGGTCATAGACTCTGCCATACAATCCCCGGTTATCCGATCCAACCTGAGGTCCGACCTCGCAAGATAAATCTTAATGGTCCTCCGAATGCTTAATTGGTCCAGCATTTCCACCAGTGTCACCGGTTTAGGAATCTTCTCAAACTCGTGGCGTGAAGATTTAGGTTGAACTCCACCGAAGCTTTCAAAATATCTCGCCCAAAGACTTCCGTGTCTTTCCTCCATCCGCGCAAAGAAGGTCTCATCCGCAGCTTACTCCGATGCCAATAGTCTCGCACACATAAAATGAATAGATGAAATCCCTCTTAGCTGCTTTCCACTCATCCATTCTTTGCATTGGACAACGGCTCGTCCACAAACCCTTTCGTATTGTGGGGAGGATGAAGTCAAGATCAGCCTCTCGCTCCAAAGAGACTTCTTCTTCCTTTTTCCAAGAGACTTCTTCTTTGATCCGTAAGGTTTGGAAGCCAACCTTCTTGCAACAAATACTTTCTTTCTTGAACCTTCTCCGTGTTCAACACCTCGACTTTTATGTGCAAGGAATTTGAGACCTTGCACGGGTTACATCCTCCGTCATTCTCCGGCCTCAAGATCACCCAAATACGCTTCCCGATGTAAAGCTTCAATCTCTTCTCGCAATGTCTTTCTTTTTCAAAGAATTATCACCAACCTCATTCGCTTGCTAGGTTGGGACGATTCTCCAACAACAACATCGACGGAACAAAGAGCAACAATATCTACCGTGTCCCTAAGAACCGCCGATTCCCTAAGAGCTTTCTTTAGGTCTGTTTTTTCCCTTCGTTCTAGCGAGAAAATCCTCTATCATCTTCAACCTTTCTTGAACTCCAGCCAGCTTCCGACTCCTTCCCTTTAAAATCAGTTCTCAACTCTTCTTTCCCCTTTTAACATCCATCAAAAAGGTGTCCACTGCATCCAAAGTCTCGAGTGCGTCCGAAAATATCCTTTCGATAAGCGTCAAATTTCTTAACAAACTTGTTCAGCTCATTAGCTCAGAGTTATCGGCTTAGCAATCATGTCCTCAACATCAAGCCAATGTTTTGTCAGCAGCAGCAACCTCGCGGCGGTGGCGTAAGGCTTCCGATATGTTCTTGTTCTCCTTCATAACGCAGAGAACCGCTTACCCATCTCTTGCAATGACAAGAATAAATTCATTCTCCGATCAATACCATCACTCAAAGCTTGATGCATGCCTTGCATCTAATGCAATTGCATATTTATCGACGCTCGCCTTGGCTTCACCTCCTACAACCGAGATTCCCGTTCAAAGAACAACCTATCTCCACTTTTCCTCACTTTTCTCCTTGAGATCCCTCATAGCCTCAACCTGTATTTTGACCTCATTCACATTGTTCAAAGCATCATACCACTAAGCGTGTCAATAATGTTTTGTTGTTGATCGTAAAACATCTCAAGAAACTGCCCTCCGAATCCGCTCTAGAGCCATCTCGAATTGCGGCATCAATGTATGCTTTGGACGATTCAATGCTCGAGGCCAAAGGGCATACTTGGCATCAAGAACGAGAAAACATTGTAGCGCATCGATCCTTAACTCGATAAATTTAGCAAGATACGACTTATACAAATTGTTGGTCCCTTGATTGAGTGGTTTTAAGAGATAATCTAGAGGGGGTTGAATAAATTATCTAAATTTTTTAAATTCAGATTATCAATCAACTTGCAAACCCACAAATCAAAGTGTTCAATGAAACGATTTTATACTCAATCTATATAGGATCTAAAGTGATCTTAAATATTGTTTGATCAAATTGTAAGTAATAACAAAAATTGAAAATTGAAAGAAAGAACACCAAAATTATAGTGGTTCGGATCGAAAGATCCTATGTCCACTCCTCCTTCAACTTAAAGAAGGGCCTCGACTCACTTACTTTCTTCCTTCCTTACTTTTAGATTACGTTGACTACCTTCAGCCTTACAGGTTTTCTTCTTGAATTCGAAACTTTGGCTTGATGATATGAATGATACACTATGGAAAACTATGAATGTCAAGTGCGTTCTTGTGCGTATGTGAAACTGTTTGAGTGCTTTGAATGTGTTACAAACTCGCTTGTGATTCTAAGAAGTGCAAAAATTATTCTATTCTAATTACTAGATCTATTTATAGGAATCGTTGTTGGTAGTTGTAACTTCCTTGCCGATTCTTCTCTTGTTAGTTATAACCAACTAATCTGAATCTTGTAACTTCTTCTTGGTTAGTTGTAAGCGGTTCTTGAAATCGCTTGATTTTCTAACACTTGTTCACCGTCTTCTTTACTCATCTTCGACGTGGTCCACCTCATCTTTGTCTTAGTTTTCGCCTTGGTGTTGTCGTTTGTTACCTTGTCATTGGTCTTGACCTCGTCGACTTTCTTGCCCTTGTCTTCATCAAGCTCTTCGTACTTGTCTTCGTCGACTTCTTGTACTTCTCTTCATCCGACTTCTTGTACTTAGTCTATTACATATTTTTACTACATCACCGCTATACAAAAGTTTCAGCCGGGTCATCCTATTTTACATTTAACTTCATCAAAACTAAATACATTTTTCTTCCTAATAATTTCCCCCTTTTTGATGATGTTAAAGCATAGCTTAGGAAAAGAAAAGTGTTAGTAATCTTCGTAAAAGAAATATTCCACAAAGTAGATAGTTATGTCACTTAGTCGGATAGTCGGAGTAAGACAGCTTAAGTCACAATCGTATAATCACAATGTCAAATAGTTAAGTCATGGACAGATACTCAAGATTAGTGAATCATAGACGGATTAGTGTTATACAATTTTAATCAAGTTTATTTTAATTAGTTATGTTCAAGAATTAGTTAATTAGAAGATTAAGTCGACAAGTGAGTTTTAATCAACAGCTTCATCAATAGATCAAAAGATATTCACATATATCTCAGTATAGCTCACATTTTAGCACTTATACGTATAATCGCACAAGGATCATATGAAGATGAGATTTAGTCATACCACCTCTCTTTTTCTAGTATACTTAGCCACCGAAGACCCTCTTCTTTAGGGACACCGTCTCTCCTCCTTCTCGCAAGGTCACCGTAGCTTTGGCTTTAATCAATAGCTACTTCACCTTTTCATGATCTAGATGACCATATTTTGTTGTGGGAGGAGACATCGGTGAATAATGGTGCGACTATATCAACATTGAATTCATCATTGGCAATATTGATCGATCTTCGATAGAATGTTGGATCTTTTTCTTCCAACCACTCATGAAAAACAATGTTCTCATCTAAGCCCCATTTAATTCTCTTGCAGGACGTGGAAAGCAAAAATCCATTCAGCTTCGTAAGACCTCCATCTCTCCCGATCTCCCATCAAGCAAGACTTCTTTGGGCACCACATCACTTCGTGGTATGGCCTAAGACCTCAACACCCTTCCTCATCTATCCCCTTTGAACCCATCTTCTCTCTGTTTTTGATCATAGAATTTTCCACCCGCTTTCTCTGTTCCTTCTCCTTTTCGCATCTCTTCTCTTATGCCTCTCCATGTCTTCTCCCTTCCTCTTCTTTATTTTCTCTTTCTCCTCAATCTCACTGGGTTTTCTATGGTTGGCTTGAGGCTTTAGTCTTCCCAACCGGCATGGATGAAGATGAGGTAGATCTGATCGTCTGAATAGGAATAAGGTCTTGCACCGGTAATTCCTCTGCTTTGGGTTCAGTGGGTTCAGCCATCTCTCGACCCTCGTCTCGAGTCTTCTCAACACTCTCTCGTGTCTTCACCTCAAGATCTTTCTTCTGCTCTCCTCGGCTTTCAAAGCAACTCTTAGGACCGCTCCTCAAGCTTCGCATTCGTAGCTATGATCTTGTCATCTTAAGTGTCTATTCTTTTCTTGAGCCGATGATTGTAGGAATTCGGGCAAGCGATTTTACGACAACAAAGTATATCAAACCCAAGGGAAAAAGTATGCACGTGAGGCCCTAGATATACAAGTTATCGATGACTATTGTTGCAAAGCGGTTTTGGCTCTAAAACTACAACACAAATGCAAGAATTAAAATTCAAACAACTAGCAAGCAATTAATCAAACACCTTATATGCTAGAACAAGTAGGTAAAATCAATGGAGGATTGGGGTGCTAAGGATAATATCCATCAAGGAATCAATGATCAACAAGCTATGATTGAATCAAATTACTAATCAACTAAGATAGAAAGCATAAAACCATCATGCAATTAATCACTCCATTAATCACACAATGCCTAATGTGAGTATCCTTAGTGCAACTAATCTCTCGATTAAGAACCACCCAATTCATACAATCATACACAATTATAACCCGATCAATCCCGAATCACTTTAGCTCAACTCTCGCCTATTGCTAGGGTGATCAAACATTAATCTAATGAGATAAAAATGCATGAAGCACAATGAGAATCACAATTAGGAAGCAATCTAACTCAATTGATCAACAATCATCAACAATTATAGCATAAGACAATCAAATCATCCTCAATTTCAATTATCCCAAGCACAAGAGTATTAGCCCATGGTGCAAAGTGCAAAATCCATGGGTAGAAAATCTAATTGGACAATTAAGAAACTAATCACAACAAACAATGAATTAAAAGGAGTAAAGTGGAAGAACATCACCAATTGGATTAAATGATCAAAAATAAGAATGCTTCAATCTTCAATGTATCTTCAAACGTGCTCTTCTCTTCAAATGAATTACAACTTGGAATTGAAAATCTAATAGATTAAAATGCTAATCTAAGGTACAAATGATCAAATCCTATCTAAATCTATGAATCTAATTCAATTACAATGAGAATTAAGCTATGGAATGAGAAATTCGCCCAAAACTGTAAAATAACTACTCTAATCAAGGCTATGGAGATTATGCTCGTTTTCCGCCTCAAATGGGCTTTAAAACAAAAATTTTGATTTCGGGCATCACTCGACTTGAGGTTGGGGCCCTCAAGTCGAGGCTTGTGATGTCGCATTCACGCTTTCTCAATTTATATCCAGCCTCGAGTCGAGGCTCAGCCTCGACTCGAGCTTGCTCCTTTGCCGTGATCCTCGACTCGAGGACCGAGCCTCGAGTCGAGCCTGCTTCAAAAATTTGAATTTCACATCTTCGCCGGCAACCTCGGCCGAGGCCTCGGACCTCGACCAGAGGTCGAATCCAGAAATTTTCTCGACCCGGACTTTACCTCTAACTCCCGCGCCCGTCTCGATCGCCTCTTTACCCTATGAATGCCGGTACTCTTGGTTTGGCCAAATTCCACCGATTTACCTGAAAATGGGATAAAAACATCAAATATCTCACAAGTAATTTTTTAGGCAAAGTAGTGATACTCTACACATTTAGGCACAAAATCTAACACTTTTGATCACTTTTGCACTAAAATACCCCTAAAAATATGCATCAATTCACTTCAATCATATTACCCCCAAACTTGAATTGTTGCTCGTCCTCGAGCAACATAGCAAATAAGCACAAAAGAGTGAATTGATTGCAATTATGTCTCATGGCACCATAGAAGAAATATAAGACAATCGAACTCATCAATGTACTCAAGTATCCATGTAAACTCTCAACTAGCAATCATGATGAATCATGCTCAAACAAATGCAAAATCAAATACTCAAAACATTGCTCCATCCATGGAGTGTTTCACTCATCACTCAAGTGTATCAAGGTTAAATGCACTCAATCATCAAATTCACAAACATGCACACCATAAGCTTGCCAAAGGACTCAATCTCAATCACAATCATTTGTGTTCAATCAAGAATCAAAGAGGTCTTTCATCAAGGTTGTAATGTAAGCTCCTTGGAATAGGTAGTGTTGGTCCCGATTAGTTGAGTAGATTAGGTATAACAAGTATCACCTTCTAGGAAAAATCTAGAAGGGGTTGAATAGATTTTTCAGATTTTCAAATCTTTCAAAATATATTCAAAGTACCAAAGTGACACAATGAATTCAAGATTAATCTCAACTTTTAATAAGATCAAAAGCAACACCGATATTCAGATCTTAACTTCAATTCTGAAATTAAACTTTGAACAACAAATTGTAACTTGAATGTAAAGATAAATGAAAGCAAGAAAGAACACTGCATTTTATAGTGGTTCGGATTATAACAACTTACATCCACTCTCCTTCTCCAAACTTTGAAGAAGGGTCTCCACTAGCCGCTTACTTACTTACTTTACAATCTTTACAACTTACAACTTGATCTTCAACTCTTCAAAATGCTAACCAAACTTCTAAAATCTAATTCTAAGAAGAAGTGTATTTGAAGATGTGAAGTGAAGTAATCTATAAACACTTGAAATGTTTTTGAAAACTCTTTTGAAAATACTTTGTGAACTCGAATAGTGAATAGTATGAAAAATCAGATTTGCATTAGTGTATTAAAAAATAAAATCTAGACCTATTTATAAGTCTGAAAAGACAGCTTAGTTTGTTAGTCGGTTCTAACAAATCGAAATCGCCAACAAACTTAATCTTGAAAACCGCTCTTGACCTCACTGATTTTCCTACTTGCCTGCAATGACTTGGTGAAGACTCGCCTTTCTTATTCTACTCAGCTTTTCTTGACCTCGTCTCGAGCTCTTCATGATCGTCTCCCGCAGATGACTAGACTCAAGCTTGTCTCTAGATGACTTGCAACCTTTGATCTTCACCACTTAATCAGCCCTTGACCTAGTCTCGATCACCTTAGTACCGAACTCGATCTCGAGCCGCTCATCAACGTTGTCCGCCATCTGATTGCTTCTTTAACTCATCAAAACTCTACTTGACCTAACAATTTCCCCCTTTTTGATGATGTTAAAACTATAAAAGAAACATACTCACACTGATGTTAGTCAAAGTTTATTCAAGATAGTCGATAAGTATATCATAACACATTCACACTATCAATTCGTATCAAGCACTTTAATTCACACTCGTAAAGTTTTGAAGTAAAAATTCTTAAGTCTTAAGTCTTAATACTTTTTCAAAAGATTTAAAAAAATTAAGTCTTAGGACTTTAAGAAAAAAAAATTGTACTTAAGAAAAATTTTGAAAATATTAAGTCTCGAGATGATAAATTTTCTCGGATGGTTCATACTTAGAAAAATTTTAAAGTTTCTTAAAGTAATAATGAAAAACTTTTAAAACAAACAAGTAAATCGGATAAGAACCAGTCATCTCATTCATATACAACTCATTTACAAATTTACATATGGACCAGATAAGAAGATAAAAGATAAGAAGATTTAGGCTTATCTAATCTGGCCCATCTATCCTTCTCTCGAAGCCGCATCCAATCGAATATCCGCGTCCTCACTGCAATCACCTTTGGATCACCAACTTCATTTGATTAATCCCATAGTTGATAGTTGACCTGATCCACTCCTTGTCAATTGAGCCATCATCATTCAGCTTTATCGGAATGGATGAGTAGTCTGAGCAACCAAATCCACGTTGTACCACTCATCTCCTTCATCAAGAAGTTTCGTACAAACTTGGATTTTCCTTCTCCATGCAAATCATGCCAAGCAATTGTCTCATTGTCGATGATGCTCCAACTCCTTTGCAGATATACCGAAGAAGGTCCACTTAGCCTCGTACTTCATGTACTCACTGCCCATGATGGATGTGCAATCATTTTCGGGAGCATCTGCTCTTTCTGCAGTCTCGATCCAGTTGCCTCTGCTCCTCCTCCACTGGATGGGACTACCCACTTCTTCCGGAATCTATCAAATATTCTCGCCAGCCTCCTTCGCCGATTTAATCTTCCTTCGTTGGAACCACCGATCGCCGACTCTACGAAATTATCATATTCGGGATCGTAATCACATAAACGCAGCGGATAGAATTGTACCTTTATTCACCGTAATAGGTGAAGATAAACCAGTTCTAAGGTCGAATCTGCGATCGAAGGATGAGCCTCGAACCTCACGGTCTTCTCGCCATATTCCTATCCCTTTCCCTTAGACGCCGAGTGGTCGACGATCCTCCAAGGAATCGACCGCCTCTCTCGATCTCACGTTTTTTCACACGCCTGGAGGCTCGATGTTAGGTTTATTTATAGGCTACAACAGGGACTCCTAAGGAGGAATTAGGGTTGGGCCTCCCGATGGGCCTAAATATCCCGTGTTCACCCGAACACTTTACTTAAGCCCATCAATTATAACTCAGTCCACTAAAGAGTTATAATTGAATTACCGCCCTAATCCCATATTATAATATGGGCTCCTTTATTATGTGTACGTTTATTTCCCCGTGTTTAAGATATCGAATGTCCATAAATTAATTAAATTACCGACAACTTAATTAATTTATATCTAATTCCAAGAGTAGTACCACTCATCTTTATTATTATGTCGGATTAAATCCACCTGCAGTGGTTTACATAATAATCTTTATGAGCTCCTCAAGGGGACATCATCATCCTAAATAATTAGGTCACGGATTCCTTCTATAATCAACAAAGACACCATATAAACAATGTTGTCTCCCAATTCACCGAGCCTATTGATTTAATAAATCTCACCCATTGGCAAATCAAAGAAACATACATTGAGTACACGTGCCCATTATTATATAGGGATTAAGAAGACGTACATCCATAACAATGAGGTCTTGTTCTTTTATATAGTCAAGACAAATTGAACAACCTCATATGGTCCTCGCTCAATACATACAAAATGTACTAGTGTAACTTTATAGTCAAGATAGACTAATACCAAATTACACTACAAACCGCTCCAATGGTTTGTCCAAATCCATCTTGGTTGTGAGCTATTATTTATAATCTATAAGGAACTGATAGCATAATCTTCTCGTGGTGACACCACACACCATGTTATCTACAAGATAGATTAACCCGACAAAATAATGATATATATAACAATCATAAACAATAAGTATTTTGATCATAATGAATCTCATATTAAAAAGATGTTCATACTCAAAAAGATGTTCATACAAAAGCTAGGCTTATAGTATACATCCTAACAATCTCCCACTTATACTAAAAGACTATGCTTCCATAATTGCCGCCATACATCCGATTCCCATCCCTTCAACATGCCCATCAAAAGCTTTACTGGAAGAGCCTTTGTGAAAGGATCTCGCTAGGTTATCCGCTGATGCAATCTTGGCGACAACAACTTCTCCTCGCTTTACGATATCTCGTATCGTGGTACTTGCGCTCAATGTGTTTGCTTGCTTTGTGGGCTCGTGGTTCCTTCGAGTTTGCCATCGCACCATCAAGTATCACAATAAATTGTGATAGATTTAGGCAAACTAGGAATCACTTCTAAGTCCATCAAGAAGTTTCTGAGCCATACAGCCTTCTTTGGCCGCCTCGAGGCCGCTACATACTCGGCTTCCATGGTGGGAGTCCGAAACGCATTTCGCTTTACACTCCTCCATACTATGGCTCCACCTCCCAAGGTAAACACATAACCCGAGGTAGATTTACCGTTGTCCCTAGCCGACTGAAATCGTAGTCTCAGGTAACCCTCAGAAGTAAAGTATTCTGCTTGGTAAACCAAAGATATAATTTCTAGTCCTTTTCGTACTTTAAAATATGCTTTACCGCAGTCCAATGTCCTTGTCTCCGGGTTACTTTGATATATGCTAACCATGCCCATGGCAAAACAGATATCCGGCCTCGTACATAGCATTGCATACATTAGGCTTCCTACACCAAGCATAAGGAATCGCCTTCATGTCCTCTATCTCCTTTGGTGTCTTAGGACACATCTCTTTAGATAAAGGTACTCCATGTCGAAAAGGTAGAAAACCTTTCTTCGAGTTTTGCATGCTAAAACGAGCCAAGATAGTATCAATGTATGAAGCTTCGAGATAAGCATAACATTCTTTTCTTGCGATCCCTTATAACTTTGATCCCAAGAATATGTCCAACTTCTCCCAAGTCCTTCATATCAAACCGCTTGACAACCATACCTTTACGCCTCGACAACACCTTGACATTGTTGCCAATGAGCAAGATGTCATCTACGTATAGTACAAGAAATACCACCACGTTTCCGCTACTCTTCTTGTGTACACATGACTCATCCGGACATTGAATAAATCCGTAAGACTCGATTACCTCATCAAAACGGATGTTCCAAGATCTCGAAGCTTGTTTCAACCCATATATGGACCGATTAAGCTTAGACACAAGAGGCTCTTGCCCTTTGCAATGAATCCTTCTCGTTGCTTCATATAGATGTTTTCTTCAAGACTTCCATTAAGGAAAGCTGTCTTGACATCCATTTGCCAAACCTCATAATTCATAATGAGCAAAGAATAGACAAAAGAATCTGGATAGACTTAAGCATGGCTACCGCGAAAAGGTTTCCTCATAATCGATTCCTTCTTTTGAGTGTACCTTCGCTACAAGCCTTGCTTTGAAAGTTTCTACTATCCCGTCTCGATCCTCTTTTTCTTTTGTAGACCCACTTACACCAATGACTTTTACACCATTTGGTGGTTCTACTAGCTCCCGTGACTTGATTAGAATCCATAGATTCTAATTCGTATTTCATTGCTTTTTCCCAAGATTCTCGCATCTTTATCTTAGAGTGCTTCGTCAGAGCTCCGTGGATCCGATTCGTGTTCACTGTACTAAGTCCGAAGACTCTCCCAAAAACATGAATCTATCAAAGTTGTCTAACAACCCTCCCACTACGACGAGGCACTTGTGGTAATAGTGTATCATTAGTAGCAGATGGTGCCGACCCATGTGGTATCTCATCTTGTACTTTGGTACTAAGGTAGAAGTTTCTCCCCTTATTTCTTCTAAAATAATTTTATTCATGGGCTTGTGGTCCATTACATAGTCCTCTTCCAAAATCGGGCATTTGTGCTAACAATTACCCTCCGATCTTTAGGACTATAAAACAAACCACCTTCGTTCCTCTAGGATAGCCCACAAACACCGAACTTCTATACGAGATTCCAACTTATCAAGATCTCCTTTCAAAGACATGTGCCGGACTACCCCAAATCCGAATATGTTTCAGACTAGGCTTACGCCCATTCCACAATTCTCGTGGAGTAGAAGATACTGTCTTAGAAGGAACCAAGTTCAAAATGTACGCTGCTGTTTCCTGTGGCATACCCCAAAACGAACTCGGCAATTCCGAATAGCTCATCATCGATCTAACCATTTCCAAGAGTGTCCTATTCCTTCGCTCCGCCACACCATTCTCGTTGGGGTATACCAGTGCATAATTGGGATTGAATCCCAACTTCGATAAGTAATTCCTAAACTCTCCTAAGAGGTACTCGCCACCACGATCGTATCATAGTGTTTTGATATATTTACCATGACGCTTCTCCACATCAGCCTTATACTCTTTAAATTTATCAAAGCACTCGGACTTTGCGGCGCATCAAATAAATATATCCATATCTCGAATAATCATCTATAAAAGAGACAAAATATTCAAACCACCCCTTGCTTGAGTAGACATAGGACCACATAAATCGAATGAACCAATTCCAACACTTCTTTGGCTCTATACCCCTTGGCTTTAAAAGGCCTTTTTGGTCATTTTTCCTTCCAAGGTGACTCGCAGGTCGGATAGTTTTCCACTTCTAATGAACTCAAAGGTCCATCGGCTATCAACCTTTGAATCCTACTCAAGTTAATGTGACCTAATCTTAGATGCCAAAGATATATTTGGTTCTTTTTTAAGGTTCTTTTCGCTTATTTGGGTTAGAAGATGTACTATTAATTTTCATTTGTTACTTTGTGGGAGTTATTGGATTAAGAGTATATAAATTCCCAATCAACGTACTGTAATGCAGATAATAGCACTATTTTTCTTGACAACCACTTTGCTATCAAAAGAAAATGTAATATCCATCCAAAAAATAACTTAGAAACTCAAATCAAGTTCTTTCTAAAACAAGGTACGTAAAGACAATTTCTCAAAACCAAAGCCTTATTCTTATCAAAAATAAATAAACATCTCCCATCGCAACAATACCTGCTACTTTCGTAGAAGGCCGCCCATGTAGATGGTAATCTCACCCTCACTAAGCCGCCTGGTTTCGGAACCCCCGCAAAGAATTGCAGACATGATCAAATGGCTCCCGTATCTACACACCAAAGCCGGTAGATAACACCGCTAAACATGTTTCAATAGTTAGTGAATAAGATATACCTTCTTTTTTCCTTTTTACGGGGCAATCTACCTTCCAACGCCCCGGCTGCTTGCACAAAAAGCATTTGCCCTTAGGCTTCTTCACGCCATTTGGTGGACCAATTTTCTTTCGTTCACCCGCTTTCTTTGCCAAACCAGCTTGTTTCTTTTTCTTCATCACTTTGCCTTTTGGCTTAGATGTAGAAACATTTTCAACAATATAAGCTTGAGAAGCTTGACGAAATAACCCTTCTCCTCGCTTGGAGTTCGCTTAAGTTCCGCCATCGAATACAACCTTTTGTTCATGTTGTAGTTCAGCAAATCGCCAAAACTCTTAGGCAGCTGTCTGAGAACGATATCGACTGGGTTTCCCCATCGATTTCAGCTCCAAGGACTTCCATCTCATTCAAATTAGCCATCATCTTGAGGATATGATCCCTTACGGGTGTCCCCTCGCCATGGTGGTCGCCATTAAGTTTCTCATGGCCTCTTGCCCGGCAGCCCGACTCGTGTCCGAAGAGTTCTTTGAGATTGAGCATCATCTCATAAGCAGAGGTCATGGCCTCGATGCCGATGTTGCAGCACATTTGACATAGAAGCCAAAATGTAACACCACGCCATCTCATCTCCTTGACCCACTTCTTATAAGCCTCTTTCTCCTCTTCACTAGAGTTTTCATCGGGTTTTTCAGACATACCTCGGTGAGTACAAACTTGTACTCTTCAAAGATCAAGACAATGTCCAAGTTTCTTTTCCAATCAATATAATTAGGACCAAGAAGTTTGTTTTCTTTAAGAATAACAACAAGTGGATTGAAAGCCATGATAAATCCCGAGAAACACGTAAATGCATTATGATCAAAATTAAGAATTTAAATCAATATTGTTTCCCTCAAACAATACAATTAAATTCACCAACACCTCAAAACACCGTGAAGTTTGTATGCCACGATAGTGTGGACGTATACTAATTCAATCATTTGCAAGAGGAGGTTTTACCCATTAATTTCATCATTTTGTCAAACAAAATAAAAATTAATAGTTGGTTTGTCTTTAGCCATACAAATAATAAGCACTTACTCCGATGGGGAGGATATTATATGCATCTAAGTGTATACCATTTCTTAATACCAAGTCAATTACCTAGGTTTGTGCCTCTTCGTATGGAGAAGATAACACGCTCCTAAATAACTTACTTATAATTATCCATAAGGAAGTTTGATCTAGTGATCCGCAAATAAACACATCCGATATGGAAGAAGGCACTTAAAACCAACGCTCATATTTGAATGCATCACTTACAAACCGTAAATAGAGGCTATGGGATTTGTTGAAAAATAACCCCTCTCCCACATAGTTATTTAACATGAGGGATATTAATATGCACAATATATGAAACACATAAAGCATGTTAAACACAATAACACATATGAGAAAGAATAAATATGGAAAATAAAGTTACAACTATTATGGCCTCTTTCATGCTCCCATGTTATTGAATGTTCGCCGTCAAAACGGGGTGCGGGGCAGCGCCATGCAATACGGGTTCCTCCATCGACCATCCCGATCTGCCTTATTACGCTTTATCCAATGATCCTATACATCATCTAGATCGAAATAAAACCTACACGATGCATCGCCGTGGTAATAACTATTACAATCATTCACCAACCCAAAACAAAAACCTCGACAGTCCGAGGGTTTAATACATACATAAACATACATGCCGACCATAATAGTTGGATTAGGGTTCCTGCAAAAATATCGAATATTCGCATACCCAAAAAATCTACGATTAACATCGAATCCCTAATATAACAGATTTATGATAATCATGCAAACCCTAATATGACAGATTTACAAATATCATGCAATCCTATTCAATATCGTATCATGAACCTCTATAATAATGTATCAAGAAAACCCTATTATAATCGATCAAGAAACCCTATTATAACAGATCAAGAAACCATATTATAATAGATTTACAATAATCATGCAATCCTAATAAATCAGATCTATGAATAACCGAATCAATTGCATAGAGTCGAAAATACGGCTTTGATACCAATTGTTGGAACCACCGATCGCCGACTCTACGAAATTATCGATTCGGGATCGTAATCACATAAACGCAGCGGATAGAATTGTACCTTTATTCACCATAATAGGTGAAGACAAACCAGTTCTAAGGTCGAATCGCGATCGAAGGATGAGCCTCGAACCTCACGGTCTTCTCGCGGTATTCCTATCCCTTTCCTCGACGCCGAGTGGTCGACGATCCTCCAAGGAATCAGTAATCCGCCTCTCGATCTCACGCTTTTTCACACGCTGGAGGCTCGATGTTAGGGTTTATTTATAGGCTACAACAAGGACCCTAAGGAGGAATTAGAGTTGGGCCTCCCGATGGGCCTAAATATCCTCGTGTTCAGTCCGAACACTTTACTTAAGCCCATCAATTATAACTCAATCCACTAAAGAGTTATAATTGAATTACCGCCCTAATCCCATATTATAATATGGGCTCCTTTATTTTGTGTACGTTTATTTCCCGTGTTTAAGATATCGAATGTCCATAAATTAATTAAATTACGACAACTTAATTAATTTATATCTAATTCCAAGAGTAGTACCACTCATCTTTATTATTATGTCGGATTAAATCCACCTGCAGGGTTTACATAATAATCTTTATGAGCTCCTCAAGGGGACATCATCATCCTAAATAATTAGGACACTGATTCCTTCTATAATCAACAACACACCATATAAACAATGTTGTCTCCCAATTCACCGAGCCTATTGATTTAATAAATCTCACCCATTGGCAAATCAAAGAAACATACATTGAGTACACGTGCCCATTATTATATAGGGATTAAGAAGACGTACATCCATAACAACAGAGGTCTTGTTCTTTTATATAGTCACAAATTGAACAACCTCATATGGTCCTCGCTCAATACATACAAAATGTATTAGTGTAACTTTATAGTCAAGATAGACTAATACCAAATTACACTACAACCGTCCAATGGTTTGTCCAAATCCATCTTGGTTGTGAGCTATTATTTATAATCTATAAGGAATTGATAGCATAATCTTCTCGTGTGACACCACACACCATGTTATCTACAAGATAGATTAAACTGACAAAATAATGATATGTATAACAATCATAAACAATAAGTATTTTGATCATAATGAATCTCATATTAAAAAGATGTTCACACTAAAAAAGATGTTCATACAAAAGCTAGGCTTATAGTATACATCCTAACACCTTCGGCCGTAGTAGACCTTCTCTCGCCTTGATTCGCTTGGTCCCTTTCGCCTCTATCCTAAGCCGCTTGGCTGATTTCTCAAGTGGCCTCTTTCCAAAGAGCTTTGGACATCGTGCTCGCCCGATAGGCGACACGACCTTCTCCATCTCCTTCTCTTTCTCTTTCTCCACCACCATCGGCTCTTTCCCTTTCCCTTTCTCACCTCGCCTTTGGCTCGCCTCCTTCTTTCTCTCTCTAATCTTAGCCATGAACCTTTCAGACTTCACCAACTTCTTTCTTTTTGGCCACTCATCTCGCCCGATTGCCTCCTCAATCTCGCTCAATTCTAATCTTAAGGGCGGTGAGCTCATCTCGATTGGCCGCCGAAAGTTTGATCTGGTTGAGCTCGGCCTTCACGATCTTCCACATCTTCCCCCTTTTAACATCATCAAGTAGCATATCAAACCTGCTCCTTGATAACGGTAAAATAGGTGGAAGCCGAGGATTGATTGAGTAGGATCTCATCGGCCGTAAGCCGATTGTCGATTGGGTTTGGATCTTCACTCTCCAACCTCCTTCTTCACTTCAGCCAACTCTTCTTTGACAGTCATTTTTAACAGAATTGGAAATAGAAGATAAGAGATTTACCTCGATGCTTTTAGCGTGTCCTCCATTGTTACACCGACAGAGTCGACAATGTCTGCAGTCTTCATCATAAGCATCTCGAGTGAATTTATCTTCTACCCTCTTCTCCACTGATTTAGTATCAAAGAGAAGGTAGATCCTGGGCCTTTGGGAGGGGCGGCGGGTGAGATTTCGTGCAAGCCAAGGCGGCTTCTCAGAAATTCGTGAGCCGCTCCTCCGACAGGATGATTGAGATAGATGAGATTCCTGCAGACTCAGATGACCTTCTCCCGTGAGATGAAGTTGTCCCACCTACTTCATCGGTGAATGTGCTCATTTCCTCTAGGTCTCCAAATCCGCAAATGATGGACCAGCCAGATCTCAATGGATTCCTTCATTACTTCGTGGTTAAACTCGAAGTTTGGGAATCACTCGGCTAGCCTCCTTCTCGCGTCGATCGTAGGGAAAGCTCAAGCTTCCTACAGAGCCATCAGTGTCCGGGAGTGTGTATTGGACTGATTTGGGGTGAGGGAGTGGGATATTTAGTGGAGAGGAAGTCGAGGAAATCAAAAGGTTGAGTAGAGGAGGGAGGGATATCAGGTGTGGGAGATGAGGTAGGAGGTGAAGTGGTTTGAATTTGGATTATATCGGGAGTAGGTCAAGCTTGCAGGCTCAAGTACCAGCCTAGGATACTTCTTCATCGCCAAGGTGGGTGGGGGATTTATCTCGACGAAGAGATGTTGGATGAAGTACTGGAGAGGCTTGCCTCTCGGCGAAGCGGTTCGCTCCGAGCCGGGATCCTCCAAAGACTTCGGTCTCTGCCTCACTGCTGCTATTTGTAGTGTTGCAGCCTTCTTCTCGTAGCAGATTAGAGGGAGTTGTAGAGGATTCTCCAACTACATCGGCAGCCTTGACCAGCCTCCTCCTGGTCCTCCTTTGGAGTGGAACATCGAGGTTGAGCTACCTCTGGTTCCACTCCATTTGCTTCTTCAAATTTGGCTTTCTTGGTGCCTCTACCTCTGCTGCCGGTATCTCGGCCTCGGGTACCTCAACTTCGGTATCTCACCGGCTGCCTCTACACCCCACTGGCCGCAGCCTCGGTTCTCTCGGTCCCTTGCCTCATCCGATTCATCGTCCAATCGGCAAGCCACCCAATCTCTCATTTTTGTTAGCAGCCCTTCGCTAGAGAATTTTTTTCGCCTTCTCTTGTCTGGACCCTCTTGTTCACCCCATCCGTCAAGATCTTGTGATCTTGTTGAACAGACTCACATGATCGAGGAACCCACCACCAATAGTAGGGTTGAACACCAACCTTGTCTTCTCCTCCTTCAACCTCCCGAACAACAATTCAACCCAATCAACCCTTACTCCGTCATAGATAGCCGCATACAACACAATCTGGACTTTGTCACACCGTCATGTGAACTCGATCACCCGTAATTGACTTAGTTACTATTGTCATCAACAACCTATACCTCCTTCTTAACATATGCTTTTTCAGTCTCTCCTCGCTCCCCTATACGTAACCCTCGCAAACAAATCAAAAGATTGTTCCCATTCCTCCTCCTTATAAACCAATGGATTTACTCCTTCACCTTTGTATCCAAAATCCGAGCCACATTCTCCTTTGTATATTCCAACCGAGTACCCTCTACCGTAGTACGAACCCATTATCGTAAAAACTCACCGCTTGCCAAAAACTCTGTACTCAATGAAATCCATCGTCACTGCTTTCGCCGATTTCAATGAGCAATAACCTCTCAATCTTGATGCTTCCAATAGACCTAGAATCTCATTGGATTCCCCTGTCTTGGGTAGTTTCAAAGTCGACATACATTTCGGCTTTGAGTTTGTTTCTAACATTGTATTCATTTTGAAATTTGAAACAGGATGCGCTTATATATGTGGGAGGTTTAGGGGGTTGGGAAGAAGAAGAAGCCATTTGAATAAGTTTTGTAAGAAGCGTATTTTTACGAGGAAGATTTTGATAAGTGAAATGTGAAAGTGAAAAATTTTTAATGAAGAAGGTAAGATTTTAAACTCAGAGAGAGAGAGGGAAAGTTGGGAAAATGAAACGTGGCACGATCTTAGAGTTTTTATTTTAAACCGTTGATTTAAAAGGCGCGTGTAAAACATTGACGGTTTAGCGAGAAAATCGCCTTCGAATTCGGGCGTGTGATCTCTACGCGTCTTGAATTGTGTAAAAAGTAACCATTTATCCTACAGTTAGACGGCTAATGGACTTACTTTATCGAAGTAATTAGTATACCCGACGTAAGCAATGAGGTGCCTTACTTAGTACTCGGGTATTCTATTTCGTACTTGGTAAAAATCAGCACTTGGTCAAACCGACCTTGTCTTATATTTTTCAAAACCTCTCTCCTAGTCTCGATTTTTCAAAAACACAAATGTTTAAGGCTTAACACATTATTTTCGGTTTAGTTACAAAGTACGTATCACTAGAAATATACAGCTTAAGAACTTTATTTGAAACCGTAGATTTTGAGGATAAACAAAGATGAAGGTTTTCTGATTGAAGAGTTTTATGAGACTAATCTGCATACCTGCTCCTGCAAACAAACTCATCAAAACTATTAGTAGTGGGGTAGATCATACAGGTGCATGTAGTCATCTGCTTTCTAGAAATCAGTGACTATTGTGCCCTAGTCCGATTTACCCAATGTCGATAAGTAATCATCAAGTCGATAAGGTGAATATGACTAATCCTTGATTCTTGATTCCTAAAAGGAGATCAATGATATCAACTACCCGATTGTCCTTTGACTCATATCAAGTCGATAATTCTTTCTAGACATTAATTTAAAGAAAAGAAATGACCGTAAAAGAAATACTTTTATCAAATTCAAACACTTTAGAAACCAGCTAAGGATGCATCAAGTAATCCTAATTTTAAGCATAATTCTTTAAATCTAGACTCAATAACGGTTTAGTAAGAATGTCACTCTTTGTGACTCGGTGGCAATTTTCTCAATCCTAATGTCATTCTTCTCCACATGATCTCTCGATGAAATGATGCCTAATATCTATATGCTTACATCTAGAATGCGAGCAGGATTGTAAGTCATTGCTATTGCACTATTACTATCACAAAGTAAATAGGAACAATTGATGTTTGAATATTATAATCTCTAAGCTATTGACTAATCCAGAGGAGTTGTGAGCAACAACTTCCAAATGCCATGTATTTAGCTTCGGTTGTGGAGGTGGCAACATATGTCTGTTTCTTAGTTAACCAAGAAATTAGTTTGTTGCCTAAAATTGACAAGTTCCTGAAGTGGACTTCCTATCAATTTTACATCCTCCAAAGTCCGAATCAATAACCTGTCACCAAGGTTGTCATCGCCCCAACTGGAATCTTGCACATACCCCAACCGCAAAGGCTATGTCTCGGCCTACTAGCAGTGAGATAGAGAAGAGATCCAATCGCCCACGATACTCCGTTGCATCGGTGGGTATCCCCGCTCATCCGAATCCATAGAGAAGTTAGCCGCCATAGGTATTTTAACCTCTCGCTAGTAGTCATTCCAAATTTCTCAATCAGATCCTTAGCATATTTAGATCGATGTATAAATATACCCTTACTCATCTGTTTAATCTGTAAGCCTAGAAAGTATGTTAATTCACCCATCATTGACATTTCAAACCTGTTTTTCATGAGAATGCTAAACTCTTCACATAATTTCAGATTAGGTGAACCAAAGATTATGTCATCTACATAAATTTGAACTAATAAGATGTTACCATCTACTTCCTTTCTAAACAAAGTTCTATCAATCTTACCTTTTGAAAATCCATTTGATGTCAAGAAATCAGACAAGGTATCATACCAAGCTCGGGAGCTTGTTTCAGTCCATATAGAGCTTTGTTGAGTTTATAGACCTTGTTATTGATCTTAAACCCAGGAGGCTGCTCCACATAGACCTCCTCAAGCAACACACCATTAAGGAAGGCAGACTTAACATCCATTTGAAAGACTTTGAAAGATTTATATACAAGAAATGCCAAGAACAACTTTATTTCCTCTAATCGCAACTGGAGCATAGGTTTCATCATAGTCTATCCCCTCGACTGTGAGTAACCTTGTGCAACCAATCTTGCCTTATTTCGAACAATAATGTTGTTCTCATCTGCTTTGTTTTTAAACACCCATTTGGTGCCTATAATCTTTCTACGTAAGGGTCTTTCCACTAGTTCCCATACACTTTGTTAGACCAAGTAGAGTTTTGATGAGTTAAAAGATCAATCCAGATAAGGCAGACAACAATTGATGAACAAATTTCGATCGTAGTTCGGTACTAAGGCGATCGGACTAAGTCAAAGACTAATGAAGTCACTGGAGATCTAAAGTTGCGAGTCATCTCAAGACAAGCTCAAATTTAGTCATCTGCAGGAGACGATCATGAAGAGCTCGAGACGAGGTCAAGACAAGCCGAGTAGGATAAGAAAGGCGAGTCTTCACCAAGTCACCGCAGACAGTAGGAAAAATCAGCCGAGGTTAAGAGCAGCTTTCCAAGATTAAGTTTGTTAAGTTAGCTTTTAGTTTGTTAGAGCTGTCTAACAAACTAACTGCCTTTTCTTCGAGACTTATAAATAGGTCTAGATTTTATTTTTCAATACACTTATGCAAATCTGATTTTTCACATTATTCACTATTCAGTTCACAAAGTATTTTAAAAAAGTTTTCAAATATTTTCTAAGTGTTTGTAGAACACTTCACTTCACATCTTCAAAAACACTTCTTATTCTTAGAATTAGATTTTAGAAGTTTGATTAGCATTCTTGAAGAATTGAAGATCAAGTTGTAAGTTGTAAAGATTGTAAAGTAAGTAAGTAAGTAGCTAGTGGAGACCCTTCTTCAAAGTTTGGAGAAGGAGAGTGGATGTAGGATTGTTATAATCCGAACCACTATAAAATCTGGTGTTCTTTACTTGCTTTCATTTATATTTCTGTTCAAGTTACAATTTGTTGTTCAAAGTTTAATTTCGAATTAACGTTAAGATCTCGAGTATCAATGTTGCTTTTGATCTTATTAGACTGGAATCTTGCACATACCCCAACCGCAAAGGCTATGTCCGGCCTACTAGCGGTGAGATAGAGAAGAGATCCAATCACCCACGATACTCCGTTGCATCAGGTGGGTATCCCCGCTCATCTCGAATCCATAGAGAAGTTAGTTGCCATAGGTATTTTAACCTCTCTCGCTAGTAGTCATTCCAAATTTCTCAATCAGATCCTTAGCATATTTAGACTGATGTATAAATATACCCTTACTCATCTGTTTAACTGTAAGCCTAGAAAGTATGTTAATTCACCCATCATTGACATTTCAAACCTGTTTTTCATGAGAATGCTAAACTCTTCACATAATTTCAGATTAGGTGAACCAAAGATTATGTCATCTACATAAATTTGAACTAATAAGATGTTACCATCTACTTCCTTTCTAAACAAAGTTCTATCAATCTTACCTTTTGAAAATCCATTTGATGTCAAGAAATCAGCACAAGGTATCATACCAAGCTCGGGAGCTTGTTTCAGTCCATATAGAGCTTTGTTGAGTTTATAGACCTTGTTATTGATCTTAAACCCAGGAGGCTGCTCCACATAGACCTCCTCAAGCAACACACCATTAAGGAAGGTGATACACTCCTTTTAGAGTATAAGTTTTCCATCACGTGAACTTTACTACCTCACTATAGAGTCATCAATCTCAATTTAATTTTGAGAATTCATTAATTCTCAATTACTTAGTGTCTTGACGATAAGTCTACAAGTTTCCAAACTTCGTTTGACCTCAACGATTCAAGTTTGTCTTACATTGCTTTCTTTCATTAGTCTTTTGTCACCGAGATGGAACCTCTCGAACGTTTGTAGGTTCTTTCCAACTCACTAAAGACTTATCATATTTTTACGGATATCATAATGTCATTCAAGCATATATTCTCTAGACAATTACTCTCATCAAGATCCATCTGATCTTAAAAGGGTAAAAATCTATCAAAACATTTTATCAAGAAATCACTTCCACTTGGATCTCGATAGAGAGTGATTACTCCAATCCCAAAAAAATATGATTTAGATTTTATGTGATTCTATCTCAAGTATACTTCAACCTATTTGATCAACGATTAACACGTATCCCTTTAGATTTAACAACATACCTAATGAAGGTACAATTAATCACATGGACTCCAACTTTCATAATGACTCGAAGAATCATGTATGTGAGCTGCCGATCCTTATATCTAAGGATACCGATTAGGTATTTCACCTATCTGGTAGATCAAAATGTGATTGAAGTAATGAACTATGAATAGTCATTACAAAACAACCATCAACAACTAATAACTACCCATCTCTTCTCAAAAGAGATGGTAAAATTAGCCTATGTTTACATGGATCTCCTCACATCCAACAATGTTCAAATCTCTAGTTAGTACCACCATTATGTAATGGTGTACAATATTTTAATAAATGTTGGATTTTGTCTTTCTCATTACGCAGTCCATTGAACTGCTTGAATCTCTTACGCGCTCTAAAGGTTCTTAAGACCTTTTAAAGTCATGTCGTTTAATTCACATACAATGTTAGGAAACATCTAAAACCATCATAAGTCATAGACATGTGTGAAATTAAACAGACACCCTTTAAAGCATGAAAAATCCATTAACGTAAGTATTGAAAAACAAGAAGTTCCGTGTTAGTTGTTTGACATTCATATAATCACATTTATCAAAATAAAATAATTGCAATGAAGAGTCAATTTAACAGTTTTATTAATGGTTTTCAAGTCACTTATTAGCAAGATTATGTTCACATTTGATAACTCGACTTTTAAAAATTGAACTTCAAAGTTCTTCTTTCACAAGTCGATCATCCAATCTTGCATAACATGACTTAAAATTAGTATGCCAAATGTCATTATTTACACAAATATTACTAGTGGAACATACTTATAATAAATATGAACTAACTTCATAAAAATTAATAGTAGTTCTCTTTACAATCCAAAACCACATAAAACATCTAAAGGAAGTCAAATACCATAATACATATTGTAAATATTAATTTCAACCAGGTCTTATGAAAATAGTAAATCAAATCTCAATCGTAGAAGAATATTGATAGAAGTGAGATCCTAAGTAATCTCGGAGCAATCAGAGACTATGTAGTATTAAACATTGACCATTGTCAATCTCAAGTTTACAAGTCCCTAGACCTCAACTCGAGCTTAAACCCTACATAATAGCATCTCGTCTCAATGCTCATTCGTCTTTAGTCAATGATCTTGTCATTTATGAGTCTCTAATCCATTGGGATAAGACTCAATTAAGAATACATTACTAAAGATTACTATGCTCAAAACAAAAATTGGAATGAACTACTTAGTCCTTCTTGGACTTAGGACATTCGTGAGTAAAATGACCACACTTGTTACATCCGAAGCATGTCATTTCACTCTTATCCATTTTCAATCTAGCATATTTCCTCTTCTTATTCTTCTTATCATCGAATTGACTCCAAGATTCACCACATTGTATCCAGTTTGAGGCTGTTCGCCCTTTTCACTTTCACTCCCGATTTCGTTTTACGTTTTGAGCTTGAAGCTTTTATAGAACTGGATTCAACAATAGGAACACTTGATGAAGACTCAAAGAACTCCTAGTCCATCATCTTTTAACTCAACAACGGTAGTTATATGAGTGAAAACCTTAACACTTTTGTCAAGAGTCAAGTCGACTGCTAAGTGCTCCTACTTGCCGAGAAGTGACTGGATAAGATCCCGAGATTGATGTACTTCGGAAAGTGAAGTGCTACCATACTTTCCTTTCGGATATTCCCGTATATCACAAAGCGGTAAGACAATGTGCATACTCGCAGATCATGTCTGTAATAACCCAAAACCAATTATAGGATTTTATATTTAATTTCCTAAGTTTAGGGATCATTTTATTTTATTCCAATTTCGTATGTGGTTTTCTAAATTTTTCTCCAACTCGATTTAACGGTTTTTCAACCCAAAATCTACCGATTCTTTTCGAACTCACATCCGTAATCCGGATTTGTTTAATAATGATTAATTACCAATAGTCCTTTAAAGGTGAGAAACACTCATGAAAACCCTAAGAAAAATGTTTGTTCACCCATCGCGCTTTAATAAATTTTCGGAGCCGAACCTCAGACCAAAAAAATACCGAAAACTCAACAACGAAGTCACACCACTGTATTAGAAATTAGACTACCAAATGGCAGCCCAAATCTTCCAAATTTTCGTGCACATGGGAGCTTTAAATAAGAGAATATTGATGGTACATGAAATCCCTAGCCAAAATCCTAAACTTAAGACCTAGGACTAGTTTTCTTTAGCCTTATGCCTATTACCACCTAGTTACCCCCTTTTTCCCACCCCTCTTGACCGGCCATTTCTCCTCCTTCTCCTCTATAAATAGAGTGGCTCCCCTCTTCATTTCCCACACAACCAAAAAGCTTGGGGCTCTCAAGAGGAAGAAGAAAATCTCCAAGGGTAAGTCCCTAAGCCCTCTCTTTAGCCTCATGTTTTCTCCTTAGCTTAGAAATTTAGGAAAAATATGATATGAGTCCCTAAGAACCCCTTTTCACATGATATGATCTTATATGGAGTGTTTGAGTTGGAATTATGGTGTTTGGAGTCAAAATGGTGAAGTTATACTTGAAACATGAAACTGTCGAAATCAAGCCCTACCCACTGACCCGTTTTTGTAAAATCTATTCGGACCCTTTCCACCCGTTTAAAAATCATGAAATAATTCCTAGATGTAGTATTTGAAGTCTAGAACAACATGTGTAAATTTCATAATTTTCTGATCACTGTGTAGGGAGAATAAAATCGTGAAAAATGATGTGTCGGAAGTAATCCGAAACTGGGAGCAGTGACTCACTTCTTTTATTTATCCCCTTTCTGATAGTTATAAAATTCTAGGACAATTCTGGGATGTTCCTCTTGATGTGTTGTAAATCATAGTCAAAAATCATAATTTTTCGTTTAGTACTTTATTAGATAAAATTCGTTTTCTGAGTACCTGGTCGATGTTCGACGCATAGGGCTATTCTGTGTTGCACGAATTTATTTTCCAGTTTTTCTTAAGTAATAAATTATGGAAAAATTCATGGATGTCCTACAACATGTTTATAACTAGATTCTTAAATTGGGTGATTTTTAAACAAGTATCCAATAAGTTACGAATTTTCTCGTAAGACAGGTCCAGTAACCAAGCCAAACGATGGATTGAATGTTCACGAATTTTCTGGGCAGAATCCGTAAGTCAAATGGCTTGGGTCCCTGAATGAAAGTTTTTCATACTTGAGTGATGCATCACATGTGTTAATTTCATAATTTTTGGATGTTCCTTCAGAGAGTTAGGGATTTTATAAGTTAAGGTCACTGTTTTTGCCGAAACAGAAATTTAGAACACTTATTACAAAATCTGCTATAATTCCGTAACTCAAATGAACTTGGACCCTTAATAAACTTTGTTCTACACTGAAAGATGTACAACATATTCAAATTTCATAATTTTCCAACGAGTCTAAGTATTTTATTTCATTTATGCATGTATAGGTATCGTTTCTTCTTTTGTCTAGTACTTGACAAATTAAATGGCCAAAACTTTTAATGAAATGCATGTTTGAATATCAAATGTTATATGTGATACTTTATGAATGCATATACTTGAGTGTCTTACGTGTTTTCTTGAAAATGAACGGAACCGAAAGTCCCAAATTCGAACCCCCAAACCGTAGTACACCAACAAAGCCGATTGGACATAGGATTAAACCCATAGAAGCTTTTGATAAAATAAAGTACCTCTTCTTCATGAAAGCCTAGTTTTTAGAAGGCACAATAAGATCAAGAACCTAAGTTTTCGGTGGACAAAGATCTCGAACTAAACATACGGATTGTGCTAGGTAGAGTACGGTCGGAACCGAGAGACCGAGATTTTTGTACGAGAGGATTAAGCAATCAAGAAGTTAAACTTTCTCTTAAAAGTTCTCCAGGTGGGTGACACTATCTCGTATAGCTAGTTAATGTTATATAGATCAATTGTTAGTTTCTGAATCAAACATAAACAGCTTCTTCCGAAAGACGCAAACAACTCAAAAGCATGAAAATGCACAACTCCTAACTATAAGAAAATGCGAGAACAAGCTTCTTTTACTTTGATTATTTGTTTTTATATGTTACATACGAGAGTTATTATCTCTATTGATCAATAGATCTGCAGAGGGCGAAGCCCTATATAAACGGGAGGAATAAGGATGGTAAAGGGTGTGGAGAGTGTGCGAAATGCCACTATAGCCACCCCACGGGAGCAATAAGGATGGTGAAGAGAGTGGAGAGTGTGCGAAATGCCACTATAGCCACCTCACGGGAGCAATAAGGATGGTAAAGAGTGTGGAGAGTGTGCGAAATGCCACTATAGCCACCTCATTCGGCTGGAGAATTACGGGTCTCGGACGTGTAAACGTGCCATTCCACAATGTGATTACGGGATCGGACGCACTAGCGTGCCATCTCAAATGTGCTATATATATATACTAAGCGTCACAAAGAAAGATGAATCTCTTAATCGAATAAAGTTAAAGGATGAAAATCTTATAATCAAGATTACCTCGCATAAAATGGGCTAAATGCCGCAACGCATAACTAAAGATAAGAGAAGAGTAAAAGATTCAATTATATTCGGGATTTCTGTCAATGCGTAACAAAGATACAAAGTTACCCATCGAGATTCCTATCTCACTCTCCCAAACTTAATATTTTCAAAGTTGCGAGAATGAGGCCCGGGAGGCTGCAGTAGGACGACCGCTTCCCACTCTCTCTTAATTAATTAATAAATCGTCTTAGTAACTTTCAACCTTTTGTAACGAATACTTTAATAATTTTTTTAGCTATTATCTCCCCTTGGGAGTTGTACTCGCCCGGATGGTTTTGATCAAAGTAGATATTGATCTTTTATTTTAAAAGAGTTCCTCTTAACTAAGTAAAACGTTTCAAATTTTTCCGCCGCAACTTAATTGGTTGTTATTCAAAAGAAATTTTCTGGCTCAATTTTTATATTTCACTAAGTGACGACTCGGGTTTAGGACGTCAGACCCGAGGGTCAACTTTCTGAATTCCGGGCGTTACAATGTCATCAACGGTGAACTCATCAATATGTCACGAGCTATGATGTTTTTCATCTTCCAACTCTCATGAGCCTTTTCAATGCGAAGTTTTCATCTTAATCCCGAGATCCACATTAGCATGATTGATAGTATCTAACACACCATGTTCTCTAAGAACATTCAGAATATCATGACGCCATGTGTCATAATTATCGCTATTGAGATTTTCTATTTGGTTTAACTCCGCGATAATAGTTTTCAAAGCCATTGTCTGGTTTTAATAGAAGTGATTCAAGAATTAATATTCATTTATGTATCAATTCATTCTATGTTAAGCTAATCGACATCTGAATAATTCGATATGAAATTCAATATCGAAAATTGACTTAAAGCCATTAATCATCAATCTCATGAAGTATCCTCCTTAAAATGTATTCGGTTCCAAAACATGAACAAAAAATAAGTTCTAACATTTAATGATCAAAGTAAATAGCTAAAACTCCCACTCAACAACATGAAACCACATGCTTAAAACATTCAATCAATATTAATGCAATAAAGCATAATCATGTCATAAAAATAACCAAGATAGTTACGGTAATCTCGAAGACTATTTCAAGTCTTAAATACCAACTATTAAGGTCATTTAAAAAATAATCTTGATTCAGCGGTACTCTTAGGTAAACTCCTTAAAATTTTGGATAATCTATGATGTAATGTATACGCTCACGGAGTACTTCATTAGTACTCATTAAGAGAAATTATGATAAAAGGATCTACATGGTGATTCTTCATTCGAACGTTATTCGACTTTTCAAGTTAAAACCGTCGGATCGTCGAATCATTCATTTGTGTAAACATGTTGCTCATTCAACTTGTCTACTATATACCCAATACCCAATTATCACTCATTTCTTTCATAGTACACAATATTCATAAGATTCCAATTCTAATTAAATTTTGAATGTATTTTAAAAACTCCAAAAAAACTACATAAAGTTTTCTTGGAAGTGTCTTAGCTCAAATCTCAACTCTTATTAAGTCTCGAGCTATAAAATTGAAATTAACTTATGATATATGTTGGTCCCACTTAGTTGAGTATCTTAGGGAAAACTTGAATTAACCTTCTAGGAAAAATCTAGAAGGGGGTTGAATAGATTTTTAGATTTTTAACAAATCTTTTAAAACTTATTCAAAACTTCAAAGTAACACAGCGGAATTTAATTTTAAACTCAACTTGATCAAGATCAAAAGCAACCCGATACTTTAATTTTAACTTTGATTACTGAAATTCTTCTTTGATTAATAAACTGAAATTGAAAATAACAGAAAAGTAAAGTAAAGCAATAAAGAACACCATATTTTATAGGATTATGAATAATCCTACATCCACTCTCCTTCTCCAACTTGAAGAAGAGACCAGCTTACTACTTACTTACTTACAATCGACTTACGACTTACGACTTACAAATTTCTCCAAATCTTCAAAACTCCTAACTTCTTCTCTTGAATCTAACTATTACGGTGAGTAGTGGATTTTGAAGATCACAGGTAAAGTGTTCTAGAAACACTTAGAACTTTTGAAAAGTCCTTTGAAAACTTGTGACTTGATTGTGATAGAAATCATGTAGTGAATAATGTGTAAATCGAATTTGCATCGTATATAAAAAAATAAGAACTAGACCTATTTATAAGTCCGGAAAACAGCTTAGTTTGTTAGTCGGTTCTAACAAACCAAAAGCTGCTTCAACAAACTTAATCTTGAAAACCGCTTTGCTCCTCGGTGATTTTACTCTACTCGTCTGCAGGTGACTTGGTGAAGACTCGCCTTTCTTATTCTACTCAGCTTGTCTTGACCTCGTTCGAGCTCTTCATAATTGTCTCCTGCAGATGACTAGACTCTAACTTGTCTCCCGATGACTTGCGGCTTCTAGTCTTCAAATGACTACCTCATCCGATCGGCTTAGTACTTGAACTCGGTCTCACTGTTCTTCATAGTCGCCTCGATTATCCGAACCGACTTTTTAACTCATCAAAACATTCTTGATCCAACAATTTCCCCCTTTTGATGAAGTTAAAACCTACAAGAAAGAGACATACTCACAAATTGAAGTTAGTTTAGCGTTAATCAAGATTATCGAGATAGGTATATCGAGCACATTTTCACCTTAAATGATTCATCCAAATTAAAGCACTTAATTCACAAAAAATTTTTTTAAGTCTGTTAGACTCTTTCAAAATATTTAGACTTAAAGAAATTAAGTCTTAGGACTTGGAAAATTTTGGACTTAGGAAATTTTTTGAAAATTTTAAGTCTAAGATGATAAATTCTCGGATGACTAATACTTAAAAAACTTTTAAAAGATAAAGCAAGCAAATCATATAAGTCAAAATATATTTATTCACATCAAATTTATATGATACAAAAAGGATCGAGAGAATTAAAAAGATAAGGAAAGAAAATAGTCCTTTGATCGGACTCCCGTGATAAGCTTCTCGGAATGGCCAGCCGGTGAAGACTCGTCTCCTTAGCTCCTTCAATTCTTCTTCACCTTTCAGTCCGACTCTTGATTGGAGTAATTTTTCGGTAAGTGTTATTAAGACCAATCAACAAAATATCGAACCCAAGGGAAAAAGTATGCACATGAGGCCCCGTAAATACGAGTTCTTAGTGACTAGAGTTGTAACAATGGTTTGGAACAAAAACAACAAAACACTTGCAAAATACAAACAAAAACAAGCAAACAAATGATCGAGCACTTAGAATGCGAGAACAATAACAACAATAAATGGTGGAATAGAGGTGCTAGGATTAACATCCATCAATGAATCATCAATCAACAAGCTACAATTGAATCAAATTGCAAATCAACTAAGATAGAAATCATAAACCATCATGAAATTAATCACTCCATTAAAATCACAATGCCTAATGTGAGTATCCTTAGTCTTTCCCATCTCTCAATGTAGAAATACCCAATTCATACAATCATGCAAAATTGAAACTCGATCAACACCTAATCACGTTAGCTCAACTCTCGCTTATTGCTAGAGTGATCAACCATTAATCAAAAGAAACAATTTCACACAAAGCACAATTAAGAATCACAATTAGGAAACAAACTAATGTGAGTATCCTTAGTGCAACTAATCTCTCGATTCCGAAGCATCCAATCCACACATTCATACACAATTATCACCCGATTAATCCCGGATCACGTTAGCGCAACTCTCGTCTATAGCTAGGGTGATCAAATACTAATCTTAAGAGATAATTATGCATGAAGCACAATTGTGAATCACAATTAGTAAGCAATCTACTCAATTGATCTCCAATCATCAACAATCATAGCATCATCAATCAAATCATCATCAATTTCAATTAACCCAAGCACAAGAGATTTAGCCCATGGTGAAATCCATGGGAAGAAGATAAAATTGCACAAACAAAACACAAATCACAACAATTACAAAATTAAAGAGACAAGAGAGGAAAAACATCACCAATTGATCTTCAATCAACAAAAATAGG
The DNA here is from genome assembly GCA_030762865.1 of Paraleonurus japonicus. Classification (NCBI taxonomy): domain Eukaryota; kingdom Viridiplantae; phylum Streptophyta; class Magnoliopsida; order Lamiales; family Lamiaceae; genus Paraleonurus; species Paraleonurus japonicus. The sequence continues at coordinate 32,639,908 of CM061053.1, read as the reverse complement.
AATGCTTGAGTCTTCAACACCAATCTCCAAATGAATTACAAGCTTGAATTGAATGAATTACAATGATCTAAAGCTAATCTATGGCTAATCTAGCAACAATCAATGGAAATCTAATCCTAAATCTAACTTCTACTCTAACTAAGGAAGAAATTGGCTTGGGGCCTAGAAATCGCCCCAAAACCGTTCTTAACAGCTAATATGAAATGTGTCTAAGTTGTCCCCCAAATGCTCGCTTCACCTTTAAATAGGCGAATTTCGAAAACCGCCCCCTCGAGTCGAGGGTCGAGGCCTCGACTCGAGGCTTCTACTTTGTCCCATCCCTCGACTCGAGGGTCATGCCTCGAGTTGAGGATCATGCCTTTTTCCCAATTTAGTCCTTTTCGCACATCCCTCGACTCGAGGCTCATGGTCCTCGATCGAGCTCGAGTCTGTGACACTTTTCTCGCGCGGGGCTTTGGCCCCGACTTCGTCCGATATGTCCGTCTCTTCATTCTAAGTCCAATGGTACTCTCGGATTGGCAAAATTCCACCGAATTACCTGCAAAATGGACGAAAAAAATCAAAATCTCACAAATAGTACTTTTCTAGCAAAAGAGTGATACTTTTCACATTTATGCACAAAAATCACACTTTAGCTCACTTTTGCACTAAAATAGGCCCTAAAAACATGCATCAATTCACTCCAATCATACCCCCAAACTTGAATTGTTGCTCATCCTCGAGCAACGTAGAAACTAAGAACAAAGGAGTGAATTGATTGCAATTATGTCACATGGCACCATAGACGAAATAAAAGACAATCGAACTCATCAATGAACATAAGTATCAATGCAACTATCCACTAGCAATCATGATAGATCATGCTCAAATAAATGCTCAATCAAATACTTTAACACATTGCTCCTTCCATGGAGTGTTTCACTCTTCACTCACGTGTATAAAGGTATGATGCACTCAATCATCAAATTCACAAACTTGCACACCATATGCTTGCCAAAAGACTTAATCTCCATCAAAATCAATTGTGATCAATCAAGAATCAAAGAGGTCTTTCTCTAGGTTGTAATGTAGGTTCTTTGGAAAGGTGGGATGTTTTTGGATAAGAGTGACTAAGTAGTAGAGACTTGAATGTAAGCTAATAAATACAAACACATCTCTTCTCTTATCATCAAGCACACTCTTCCTTTTGAACTTCAATGATCAATCCACCATTCACTTGAGCTTTCTCTTTTTAAGCTCACAAATTGAATCTTTCTTTCACTTCATGTTTTTCTTCACAATTCAATTTTTTTCTTCTTTACAACCTTTCTTCTTTTCATCACTTAGCACATTATCTTCCCACACTTAGCAATCAAATCACCATCATTAGCCAACAATCAAGCTCTACTAAATATAGGACAATAAAAGCTCATAAAAATAGGCTAATGGTTTCAATTTCACTTGGCTTGCCAAAGAATAAGGATCATAAGGCTCAACATGGCTTACTAAGGAAATCAAATGTATTTGGTGGGGAAAATTTGACAAAGTGACTCATCATTCCAAACATGGCCTCTTATCACTTTCAAGACATCACACAAAGATCAATATCAACAAGTCTAGTGGCAAGTTCTAGCATACAAATCATGAATGATGCACTCACAAAGAAATATGTATCAACCGTATAAGATGTACGATTATTAAAGCACAAAAGCTCACGGGCTTAAATTGAGCAATGAATAAAGCATTATCAATCACATTCATCTTCACACAATTAATCAAGCAAGCTAGCTTCAAGCTACACATCAACTCATGATCAAATCAAAATCCAATTAGTCTTGCAAATCAAACACAAGTGCTCATGTACATAAATCTCAAGCACACTCACTATATCAAGATGATACTCAAAGATATGCAATAAATCCACAATTAAGCTCATGTTGAATCAAGAAGTTTTGATGAGTTAAAAAGCGGCTCGGTGATCGGCCAACCTGAAGAACAATAGAGAATAAGTTTATAAGATAAGCCGATCGACGAGGTCGGACACCGACCTAGTCGGTGAGGTCCGATAGCATGCTAGTCATCGAAGACAAGCTCAAACCTAGTCATCTGCGGGGAGACAAATATGAAGAGCTCGAGACGAGGTCAAGATAAGCCGAGTAGAATAAGAAAGGTGACTTTTCACCAAGTCACTTTCAGACGAGTAGGAAGAATCACCGAGGTCAAAAGCAGTTTTCTAGATTAAGTTTGTTAAGCGGTTTCAAGTTTGTTAGAACTAACTAACAAACTAACTGTCTTTCCGGACTTATAAATAGGACTAGATTTTATTTTTCAAGATACTTATGCAAATTTAATTTTTCACACTAATCACTACTCTGATTTCAATCACAATCTTTTCACAAGTATTTCAAGAGAGGTTTCAAAAAGTTCTAAGTGTTTTTAGAACACTTTTCTTGTAATCTTCAAAATCCATTGTTCACCGTAATAGTTAGATTTTAGAAAAGGATTTAGGAGATTGAAGACTTGAAGATTTGTACAAGTTGTAAGCTCAGTAAGTTGAAAGTGAGAAAGTAAGTAGTAAGCAGAGTCCCTTCTTTAGATTGGAGAAGGAGAGTGGATGTAGGATTATTAAAATCCGAACCACTATAAATCCTGGTGTTATTTCTTGCTTTCTTTAATTTTTGTTCAAATTACAATATTGTTAATTCAAGATTAAAGTTCTAATCTTAACTAAAATCAATATCAACCTTGCTTTTGATCTTGTTAAAAGTTGAGTTATCAATTATTTTCCTGTGTTTAATCTGATATTTTAAATTAATTTTGAAAGATTTGAAAAATCTACAAAATCTATTCAAACCCCCTTTCTAGATTTTGTTCTAGGAAGCTAACTCAAGGTTTTAATCAACTCAACATTCCGGGACCAATAAGTGGTATCGGAGCGGTGTTAAGGCATTACGATATTGATTTTAGGTCTTGAACAAGATTCTGAAATTATCTTGATTTTCTTCATTTTCTTCCATTATTAACAGTGCTACTAATAAGCTTTTTGTGGAGTATTTTGTTCTTTGTTTCATCATGTCATCGGGGAAAAATAAAAAGTCTAGGAATCTTCCTGAATTCTCTATTGAAGATTATGATTACTGGAAATTTAGGATGGAAAATCATCTGAAGGCCATTCATGATAGGATGGAAGAGGTCCTTGAAGAAGGTCCTATAAAGTTTTATCATGGAGGCACCCGATCGAAGTGAGTCGGTGAATCGAGAACTGCATAAGAAAAGAAGAGTTACGAATTGACAAATGATGAAAGAAAGGTCCACAATCTTGACCAAGTAGCTCGAACTGAAATTATTGAGACTCTAAGTAAGGATTGGATAGAAAAAGTTAAAAGATGCAAAAGCGCCAAAGAGATGTGGCAAACTCTAGCCAATGTTTGTGAAGGATCCTGATCAAGTCAAAGAAAACAAGCTGCAGTGAGTCTTGCATACATTTGAAACATTCAAAATGAAAGAAAATGAGTCTGTGGATCAGTTTGATGTAAGGTTGACCAATCTTCTCAACAAAGCGGTGACCTTGGAAAGAATTATTCAGAGAAAGAGATTAATAACAAGATTCCGAGATCATTAACCAAGAGATGGAGGGAAAAATCCAATATCCTTAAAGCAACTCAAGATTTATCCTCTATTACTCACCATACCTTATTTTCTCATCTTAAAGCTTTAGAGTACGATATCCAGATAGAAGATGAGGAAGATGAGATGGAGTCAAGTACCTCATCCAAGTCTGTTGCCTTTGTCGATAAAGAAGACAAGGTGTCAACAGAGTCTGTAGGAGCCGATCTATCTCCGAAAGAGCGAGATGGCTTTACTTACAAAAAGGTATGATAAATTGAGAATGAAGTATAAGAGAAATAAATTGAGATTTGCAGTAAGGATAAACAAAGATCCAGATCTGATAGGAAGGTGGATAAATCTTGAGATGATGACAAAAACAAGAGCCGAGACAAGAAGATACGAGATCACCTGTCGGAAGAAATCCTTCCGATCCCGAGATCGACAGAGTGACACTTGCTATACATGCAACAAGCCGGGACATTTCAGCTATGACTGTCCTCAATCGACTCCTAAAGAAAGGGAAGAAAAGAGGAAGAAAAGAGACAGGAGATTTGCAGATCAAAGAGCTTTATTGGCTGAAGAAAAAGAGCCAAAGAAATCATCGTAATCCTCATCATCCTCATCCGATTTCGGATCGATTGATGAGATCTGTCTCATGGCTAATGAGGTAATCTACTATTCATCGTCGAGATAATGATTCTTGTCGATCTGCATCCGATCATAACCAAACTTTTATCCATGAGTTATTGAGAGATTTAAAGACATCTTTGGCTGCTTATAAACAGCTAGAGAAAGAGAATTTGATTTTAAAGGATCAAATTCAAATTCTAATTAAAGGCAAGCAGTGATGAATTGCTCGAAAACCGAGGAAACATTCAAGGGGAATGTTTTCTTGGTGCAAGCTAGTACATCACCACCTTACTGAAAAGGTTAGAAAATGAATTGAAAACTTTAAAAGACAAATTTGAAGTAGTCTGCTGAAAATGAATTAATTAAGAAAGACAATGAGAAGCTTGTCTTCAAAATTAGTCAACTTAATAATTCACAATCGATAATAGATCATATTTTTAATATTTCTCAAAATCTCATGACAAGACAGTCTTGGTTATGATAGGAACAATAAATCGATGTTCAAAACCTAGAAAATTTGTGAAAGCATCTGTTCAATCAAAGGATATTAAAATTGGTCCATGGAAACCAACTAGTCGAGATAAGGACTACATCTTCCAACTGAAATCAAGAATTCAATTTGAAAACTCCTTATCGTACTAGAAGGAATTCAAGAACCAAAATAAGAAGATATTCTTATTATAATCCTTTTGATGGAAGGAGCAAATGCTATCCTACATTTCCTAAGTTTAGGAAAATTACTCAATCAATACAACAAGTTATCATTCAAAAATGATATAATTGTAGACAGACTTGGTAGAAAATCGAGTCGATTTATTGTCAAGATGAGATGTTTATCTGGATACCTAAAGTGATTCTTGACCCAAAAGGACCCAAGATCATTAGGGTACCTCAAAACTAACTCATTTCACAGATTCACGGGGATCATCACTCAAGGAAGAGATCTTAGCTTCAATATGGTACATTGATAGTATTTGCTCACAACATATGACCCATAACAAGAAGTCGTTATCAAATTTTCAAAGCATTGATGGTCCAAGAGTTTTATTTGGTGATAATAATTGTGGTCAAACTAAAGGTGTAGGAACTCGATTATCAAGGATATTCGTATCTATATTTTGTTGAAGGTTTGAAACATAATCTGCTATCTGTTTCTCGGCTTTGTGATAAAGGTTTTCTTGTCAAATTCTCAAAGGATAAATGTGATATTTTAGATAATTCCTCAGATAAGGTACTATTAATCGGCTTGAGACATGGTAATGTCTATGTGGCTAACTTTAATAGTTGTCCCAAAGATACCTGTCTGATAGCTAAGGGTGGAGAAGATATCACTGCTATGGCACAAGAGGCTTAGTCATCTGAATTTCAAAACTCTTAGTAAGCTAGCTAAAAAGAACCTTGTCAAGGGATTACCTGAAAAACTTTTATCCACCGATCTTAAGTGTGATGCTTGTCAAAAAGGTAAATGTGCCTAGACACTCATTTAAGAGTATTAACTCCTCTTCATCTCAAAGAGTGTTACAACTCCTTCATCTGGATCTGTTTGGACTGTTTCACCTCTCGGTTTCGGTGGAAGGAAATATACACTTGTTGTAGTAGATGACTTTTCTAGATACACTTGGGTTATATTTCTTTTCAAGAAAAATGAGACTATGAACAAGATTCCTGATCTGTTCAGCGAGATTCAGAATGAAAAAGGTGTTAATATTATTAAAATAAGGAGTGATAAGGGCACAAAATTTTTGAATTCTTTTTATCTAATTTTTTCAATGAGTGTGGAATTATTCATGAGACATCTTCAGCAAGAACTCCTCAACGAAATGGAGTAGTTGAAAGAAGGAATAGAACTTTGAAGGAAGCGGCCGAGTATGTTGGTGAGTATGATACCCCTCATAGGTTACGGGGTCAAGCCATCAACACAACTTGCTATACCCGAGAGCAGTGCTTAGTTGTCAAAGACAAGGGTAAGACTCCTTATGAGATTTGGAAGGGTAAGATTCCAAGGATCTCATACTTCAAGGCTTTTGGTTGTAAGTGTTTCATCCATAACAATGGGAAATCTAAGTTAAGGACTTTTGATGCTAAAGCGGTGATGGAATATTCTTGGGATATTCTAATACTTCCAAGGCATTTAGAGTTTTTAACAAGACAACCCTTTGTGTGGAAGAAACCCCTCATGTTGTTTTTGATGAACCGTATTCCTGCTCGATAAAGTGAATCAAATTTCAAAGTCTAAATAAAATTGAACTGTCCAAGATTAAACATAGAATTGTCTATCTACCTAGTCTTGATTCAGAATCGGATGAAGAAGAATCCCCATCTAATAATCAAGACAACTTCGATCGGACTCCATCGTAATGGACACCCTTGACATCGGTGATCGGCGGGGGTCACCATGAAGGGGGAACGTCGGTGAGGTTGAGTCGGAGGAGTTGCCTACTAAGACTCAAGATGAGGATCCTTCTCCTCACATAGGCAAAAGGATGAGAAGCTATCATCCATCCTGATCAGATTATAGGAGACCCATCTAGTAGTGTGCGGAGACACGAATGATGCTAGACTCAAAGTCTTTTCGGTTGTATGTGTCGCTTCTTGAACCCAAGTCTATTGAGGAAGCCCTATCGGACCCAAATGGATACTGACCATGCAGAAGAAGCTGCATCGATTTGAAAGACAAAATGTATGGGATCTAGTGGAAAGACCACTTACGAGTAAAGATTATAGGCACCAAATGGGTGTTTAAAAACAAAATGCAGATGAGAACAACATTATTGTTCGAAATAAGGCAAGATCTGGTTGCACAAGGTTACTCATGATGCGAGGGAATAGACTATGATGAAACCTATGCTCCGATTGCTGATTAGAGGCAATTAGATTGTTCTTGGCATTTGCTTTGCATATAAATCTTTCAAAGTCTTTCAAATGGATGTTAAGTCTGCCTTTCTTAATGGTGTGTTACTTGAGGAGGTCTATGTAGAGCAACCTCCTGGGTTTAAGATCAATAACAAGGTCTATAAACTCAACAAAGCTCTATATGGACTAAAACAAGCTCCCGCAGCCTCGGTATGATACATTTTCGATTTCTTGACATCAAATGGTTTTTCTAAAGGCAAGATTGATAAAACTTTGTTTAGAAAGGAAGTAGATGGCAACATCTTACTAGTTCAAATTTATGTAGATGACATAATCTTTGGTTCACCTAATCAAATTATGTGAAGAGTTTAGCATTCTCATGAAAAACAGTTTGAAATGTCAATGATGGGAGAATTAACATACTTTCTAGGCTTACAGTTAAACAGATGAGTAAGGGTGTATTTATACATCATCTAAGTATGCTAAGGATCTGATTGAGAAATTTGGAATGACAACTAGCAGAGAAGTTAAAATACCTATGGCAACTAACTTCTCTATGGATTCGAGATGAGCAGGGATACCCACCGATGCAACGGAGTATCGTGGACTGATTAGATCTCTTCTCTATCTCACCGCAAGTAGACCAGACATAGCCTTTGCGGTTGGGGTATGTGCAAGATTTCAGTCTAATCCCAAGAAAACTCATCTGAGACGGCTAAGAAAATTCTTAGATATCTCAAAGGAACCTTGCAAGTAGGGTTATGGTACCCGGTGATGACAACTTTGGTGACGGGTTATTGATTCAGACTTTGGAGGATGTAAGATTGATAGAAAATCCACTTCGGAACTTGTCAATTCTTAGGCAACAAATTAATTTCTTGGTTATCTAAGAAATGCAGACATCATTGCCACCTCCACAATGAAAGTGAATACATGGCATTTGGAAGTTGTTGTTCTCAACTCCTCTGGATTAGTCAACGGCTTAGAGATTATAATATTCAAACATCACTGTTCTATTTCTTGTGATAGTAATAGTGCAATAACAATGACTTACAATCCTGTTCTACATTCTAGATGTAAGCATATAAATATTAGGCATCATTACATTAGGGATCATATTGAGAAGAATGACATTAGGATTGAGAAAATTGCCACGAATCACAAAGAGTCGACATTCTTACAAAACCATTAGCTGAGTCTAGGTTTAAAGAAATGTGCTTAGAATTAGGATTACTTGATGCATCTTTAGCTGGTTTCTAATTTGTGTGCATTTGTTTCCTTATTTCGATCTTTTCTTTTCTTTAAATTAATGTCTAGAAAGAATTATCGGACTAGATATGTGTCAAAGGACAATCGGGTAGCTGATATCATTGATCTCCTTTTAGGAATCAAGAATCAAGGATTAGTCATATTGACCTTATCCGAATTGATAATTACTTATCCGACATTGTGTTAGACCAAGAAAAGTTTTGATGAGTTAAAAGAGAAGTCCAGATGAGCATACAACATTGTTAAACAGCTCGAATCGAGAATGTGTTCCTAAGCCGATCGACCGGGTCAAGAGCCGATTAAGATTAGGCTGGAGATCAAAGTCTACAAGTCATCGAAGACAAGCTCCAAACTAGTCATCTGCAGGAGACGATCGTAAGAGCTCGGGACGAGGTAAAGACAAGCTGAGTAGAATAAGAAAGGCAAGTCTTCACCAAGTCACCGGCAGACGAGTAGGAAGAATCACCGAGGTCTCAAGCAGCTTTCAAGATTAAGTTTGTTAAGCGTTTCAAGTTTGTTAGAACTAACTAACAAACTAACTGTCTTCTCGGACTTATATATAGGTCTAGGTTTTTCATTTTTATAGAACACGGATGCATATTTGATTTACACTATTCACTACTTAGATTTCACAATCTTTTCACAAGTATTTCTAGAGAGGTTTCAAAAAGTTCTAAGTGTTTTTAGAACACTTTTCCTGTAATCTTCAAAATCCAATACACACCGTAATGTGATTAGATTTCTAGAAGAAGAGTTTAGGAGATTGAAGATTTGAAGAATTGTACAAGTTGTAAGTTGTAAGTCGGAAGTGAGAAAGTAAGCGATAGAGAGTCCCTTCTTCAAATTGAAGAAGGAGAGTGGATGTAGGATTCTTAAAATCCAAACCACTATAAATCCTGTGTTATTTCTTGCTCTCTTTATTTTCTGCTTGATTTACAATTTGTGTAACATCAAGAGTTAAATTCAGAATCTTAACTAAAATCAGAATATCAACCTTGCTTTTGATCTTATAAGAAGTTGAGAATTTAATCATTATCCGCTGGCTTAATTTGATATTTTGAATTGGTTTTGCAAGATTTAAAAATCTACAAAATCTATTCAAACCCCCCTTTCTAGATTTTGTTCTAGAAAGCTTACTCAAGGTATTAATCAACTCAACTCTCGGGACCAACAAGTGGTATCGGAGCGGTGTTAAGTCATTCCGATATTGATTTTAGGTCTTGAACAAGATTCTGGAATTATCTTGATTTTCTTCATTTTCTTTCATTTATAACAGTGCTACTAATAAGCTTTTGTGGAGTATTTTGTCTTTGTTTCATCATGTCAACAGTAAAAGTAATAAGTCTAGGAATCACTGAATTCTCAATTGAAGAGTATGATTATTGGAAATTTAGGATGGAAAATCATCTAAAAGCCATTCATGATAGAATGGAAGAGGTTCTTGAGGAAGGCCCTATAAAGTTTTTCCATGGAGGCACCAAAGACTGAGCAGAGGCAAATTAATCAAGAACTAGGCAAGAGAAGAAGAGTTACGAATTGACTAATGATGAAAGGAAGGTCCACAATCTTGACCAAGTAGCTAGAACAGAAATCATAGAGACTACGAGTAAAGATTGGATAGAGAAGGTTAAGAGATGTAAAACAGCCAAAGAAATGTGGCAAACTTTAGCTAATGTTTGTGAAGGATCGACCAAGTCAAGGAGAACAAGCTACGGTCAATTGCATACATTTGAAACATTCAAGATGAAAGAAAATGAGTCTGTGGATCGGTTTGATATGAGGTTGACCAATCTTCTCAACAAAGCAAATTTGACCTTGGAAAGAATTATTCAGAGAAGGAGATTAATAACAAGATTACGAGATCATTAACCAAGAGATGGAGGGAAAAATCCAATATCCTTAAAGCAACGCAAGATTTATCCTCTATTACTCACCATACTTTATTTTCTCATCTTAAAGCTTTAGAGTATGATATCCGGTTAGAAGATGAGGAAGATGAGATGGAGTCAAGCACCTCATCCAAATCTGTTGCCTTTGTCGAGTAAAGAAGACAAGGTGCCAATAGAGTCTGTAGGAGCTGATCTATCTTTGAAAGAGCAGATGGCTTTACTTACAAAAAGGTATGATAAATTGAGAATGAAGTATAAGAGAAATAAATTGAGATTTGCAGTAGAGATAGACAAAGATCCGGATCGAGATAGGAAGGTAGATAAATCTTTAGATGATGACAAAAACAAGAGCCGAGACAAGAAGATACAGATCACTGTCGGAAGAAATACTTCCAGTCCCAGATCGAGATATGAGTGACATTTGTTATACATGCAATAAGCCGGGACATTTCAGCTATGACTGTCCTCAATCGACTCCTAAAGAAAGGGAAGAAAAGAGGAAGAAAAGAGACGAGGAGATTTGCGGATCAAAGAGCTTTGTTGGCTGAAGAAAAAGAGCCAAAGAAATCATCATCATCTTCATCATCCTCATCTGATTTTGGATCGAGATGATGAGATCTGTCTCATGGCTAATGAGGTAATCTACTATTCATCTTGAGATAATGATTCTTGTCGACTTCCGCATCCGATCATGACCAAACTATTATTCATGAGTTATTGAGAGATTTAAAGACATCTTTAGCTGCTTATAAATAGGCGGAGACAGAGAATTTATTTTTAAAGGATCAGATTCAAATTCTAAATAAAGGCAAGCAGGTGATGAACACTCGTAGACCGAGGAAACATTCAAGGGGGAATGTTTTAACTGATCAAGCAAGACATCACCTACCTTACCTCAAAGATTGGAAAATGAATCAAGACTTTAAAAGATAAATTTGAAGTAGTCTGTATTGAAAATGAATTAATTAAGAAAGACAATGAGAAGCTTGTCTTCAAAATTAGTCGACTTAATAATTCACAATCGATAATAGATCATATTTTTAATACTTCCCAGAAATCTCATGATAAGACAGACTTGGTTATGATAGGAACAATAAATCGGATGTTCAAAACCTAGGAAATTTGTGAAAGCATCTGTTCAATCAAAGGATATTAAAATTGTTGGTCCGGAGAGTTGAGTTGATTAAAAACCTTGAGTAAGCATTCTAGAACAAAATCTAGAAAGGGGGTTTGAATAGATTTTGTTGATTTTTCAAATCTTTCAAAACCAATTCAAAGTGTCGATTAAGCATGGATAATGATTAAAATCTCAACTTCTTATAAGATCAAAAGCAAGGTTGATATACTTGATTTTAGTTAAGATTCTGAATATAACTCTTGATGAAACACAAATTGTAAACCAAACGAGAAAAAATAAAGAAAGCAAGAAATAACACCGTGGATTTATAGTGGTTCGGATTTTAAAATCCTACATCCACTCTCCTTCTTCAATTTGAAGAAGGGACTCTGCTCTTGCTTACTTTCTCACTTCCGGCTTACAACTTACAACTTGTACAACTCTTCAAATCTTCAATCTCCTAGACTCTTCTTCTAGAAATCTAACTGATTACGGTGTGTATTGGGTTTTGAAGATTACGGGAAAAGTGTTCTAAAAATACTTAGAATTCTTTGAAAACCTCTCTAGAAATTCTTGTGAAAAGATTGTGAAATCGAGTAGTGAATTGTGTAAATCTAATATGCATAAGTGTTATCTTTTGAAAAATGAAAAACCTAGACCTATATATAAGTCTGAAAAGTCGGTTAGTTTGTTAGTTAGTTCTAACAAACTTGAAACCGCTTAACAAACTTAATCTTGAAAACTGCTAAGACCTCGGTGATTCTTCCTACTCGTCTGCAGTGACTTGGTGAAGATTAGCTTTTCTTATTCTACTCAGCTTATCTTGACCTCGTCCGAGCTCTTAATATTTGTCTCCTGCAGATGACTAGACTTGAGCTTGTCTCCGGATGACTTGTCATTCCTCGTCTCCGGTGACTTGAACTAATCTTAACCTAGTCGATCGGCTTTGTACTTAGAACTTAGTCTTGATTCTTTATCATAGTCTGCTCATCTGGAGCAGTCTTTTAACTTATCAAAACAATCTTGATCTAACAATTTCCCCCTTTTTGATGAAGTTAAAACCTTCAAGAATAGACACACTCACGGTGAAGTTAGTTCAGAGTTTATCAAGATCAATAGATAGGTATATCAAAGCACATCCTTCACATTACAATGTATTTATTCACATATAAAGACTTTAGATCTTTTAGACTCCCTAAAAACTTAGAAAACCAAATGAGTCTTCAAGACTTAGTTAAAAATTTGAAAACATTTTTAAGTCTCGAGAGATAAAATTCTCGAGATGACTTATACTTAAGAAAATTTTAAGCTTTTCCTTAAAATAAAAAAACTTTAAGAAATTAATGCAAATAAAATGAATCAAACAAAATATATTCACATTGGATTTACAAAGATTACAGATGAGAAGATAATAGAAAAGTAGAAATAAGGAAAAGAAAAATCCTGTTTCTATCGGTCTTTCCTTGGTCTTCATCTGGAATCATCGCCCAATTGAACACCCGCCTCCTAAAGCCGCTTTAGATCCTCCTCTTGAGTGAGTCCAGATTCAGCCTCCGCCTTCTTCAAAATACCCTTGACCCAGTCTAGGTCCGAGGATCCATCGATTTCTGGCGGGGATGGCATACTCAAAAGCCGGAGAGATCGGATTGACGTTGAACTCAACATCGGCTTCTTCCAGTGACGATGATAGAACTCCGCATCAACCTTCTCCATCCACTCATGCCAAGCTAAGTCCTGGATCTTGCTTTGAGAAGCTCCGGGGCCCTTGAGAATATACCGAAGTATATCCACATACCCTCAGATTTTTGTCTTTGTACTCACCGCATATTTCCCACAAGCCGGCTTAGGAGGAGCAGATGTGTTGTGAAATGGCCTGAACTTCCCCCGCCTTGATCTTTGATTAACCATTTGCGCTCGCGTGCTCCGAGAAGACGTTGGAGTCTTTCTTCTTCCTCTGCTTCTTCTTTTCTTTCTTGCCAAAATATTCCATCTCTCTCTTAATCCTTTTGATCTGCTCTTACGAGAGATTGGAATAATCGGCTTCCCTCTTTCCTTTTCCTTTAGCAAGCCACAGTAATGAGTTGGTGATCCTGGGCTCAACTGCTACTTCTTTACCCTTCCCCTTGGCTCCTCCAGATTCGGATTCTTTTAACCGAGCCAAGAGCTTCTCGACCTTTCCTCCTCATCTTTCCTTCTCTTCTCCTCATCTTCTTTTAAAGCTTCCTCCGGTTGACTCACCCTCGGTGGAGAGCAGCCAACTCATCGAGATTTGATCCGAGCTTCCTCCCCGGCTGCCTCAGATCAGTGTGTTGGCCTTCATGCCTACTTCTTTCCTGGTCTCCTCGACCACAGCGTGAGGACTTGTCTTTTCTCCGACTCAGCTTTTTCCCCCTTTTTAACTGCGGCAGCCAAGTCTGAAAGTTTTGCATCCAGAGCGTTGCACTTGACCACGAAGTCGAGTGGTCTACTGACCCAACTCATTCACCACCAGCTGATTGTACCCCATAACCTCCTCCTTCAACGCCCTCGGCTCCTCCTCCATTGATTTCACTTTACCAGCCGGCACGAGTTAGTGACATCTATAATTTTATCGAGACAATGTTACCTCAACTTCCTTCATGCTTTGGCTAGCATAGTGTCGATTCTGACTTTGACCATCCGCCTCGTCTTTCTTTCCATTTTCCTTCGGAATGTAGCATTGACTTTCTTCTCGGCGAGGGATAGAATAGAGGATATGGCTGTGGTGGGGCTCGGATCGATGTCTTCATCCTCGGTTGAGGAGTCGAGACGAGGAAAGTATTTGTTCCGGTTGAGGAGATGGGAGAGGAATAGATTGTGTTTGAATAGTTGGAAGAGAGGAGTAAGATATTATTGGGATTGGAGAGGTCTGGATCTGTAGGGAGAGGTATTTGTTCGAGATGGGGTTGGGAGAGATGTTTGAAGTTGGGTAGAAGGAATGGATAAAAGGGATGGGGTAGATTCTGTAAGTGGGGTTTGGATTTGGACTATAGGGGAGGTAGCTGTTGAAGAGGCTGCAGGATACCGGCACAGGATATCCCTTCATTGCCAATTTGGATTTGTGGGGCTTCGGTGAGGCACGAGGCTCGAAATGCCACTGAGGCATTTCTTCACCGCCAAGTATGGGAGATAAGGTAGGAGATGGAGAAAGACTAGTACCTGCCTGCGGAATAGGGAAAGAGCAGTTCATCGGTTGGGGAGAGAGGAACCTCCAGGTGACCAACCTCGGCCGCTATACGAAGGAAGGACCTCCTCTGGTAGCGAGAATTGATAGTTCCATCTCGCTGTTCGGAGCTACGCATTTGGTGGATCCTTGAGCTCACGGGCTGCTCGTCTTGGCTTCCTCACCAAGGGGATTTCTGCTTCCTCTTCTTCCTCTTCATCGAGGCAACCTTGGCGGGAGCGGCAGATGAGCTTTCCCCCTTCTTCTTTTACGAAGTTTTCACCAACCTCCTCTTCCTCCTTTGAAAGATCCTCGGGACCACGGCACTGTTTCAGCGGAGTTGGACTTGAGGTGCGACCTCAGCCGCTGCGCTTCATGTCCCTCTGTTTCGACCTCCACTGGGGCCACCTCTACTTGTTCAATTTCTGACCACGACCCTCAGCAGTGCGGCCGCCCGACCTCGAGCTCGGCGCATCGGACTCATCATCCGAGTCCTGGAATTCCTCCCACTGTCATCCTTTGTGAGGATTCCCTTCGCTTTGAGTACTTTTTGGTACCTATTCTCCGGTCGACCTCCTATTCAGCCCTTCAATCAAAACAATAATTTTATTGAAGAGACCGATGAGTAGAAGTAGGAACCCGACCCTCTAGATGACTTGAAAGTCAATCGCTTCTTCTCCTCCCGAGCTTGTATAAAAGCAAATCTACCCAATTCACTTGCACTCCATCCAAGATGGCTCGCATCACGCACAACTGGGTTTGGTTAACCCATCATGTGAGCTCTGCTCACCCGATCGCCTTAGTAACCACGGTCATCGGCAATCGAAACCTCCTTCTCAACGAGTTCTTCTTTAAATCCTGCGAGTTCCCCTGTAAGTGACCCTTGCCATCATATCGAAGGATTCTTCCCACTCATCTTCTTTGTACGTCAATGGATTAACTCCCTCCATTGACGTATCAAAATCCTCGGCAATATTCTCTCGAGAATAACTCGTTGTCGCTCCGCCGATAGAAGTATCAAAACCGTCCCGAGTGTCCTCCATTCTCGCAAAAAACTCTGCACCCAAGAAATCTGCGATTCTGTTTAGAGGAGACTTCGTGATAGAAATCCTCTCGAGTCGTGAAGCTTCGAGAAGACGAAGAATTTCGCAGATTCTCGGTCATTTGTGGTTTCGAAATCGACATACATTTCTCGCTTTCAAACGGTTTTGAAGTATTCCTCATTCATTTTGAAGTGAGAAATATTTGTGGAAATGTATGTGGGTTTATAAGTTTTGGTAGTTTTTGAAGAAGATGCCATTGGAAATTTTTGTGAATTTGTAAAGAGTTTGACAAAATATGCGGTTTTCTCGAGAATGGAAAGAAAAAGATTTAGGGAAGAAGAAGATGTATTTATAGGGGGAAGATTGGAAAGAGAAACCACCATTTTTGAAAATATGAATTAATCTCAGCCATTTATTCAAAAAGTTTTTACCGAGTATTAATCAACGGTTAAAAACTAAGATAAACGATTAGGATTCAGCGCGTGAATTGTAATCGCCTTCGAATGCGTAAATAGTTACTTTATAGACTGTTGATTTGACCGATATAGGTTACTTTATTCAGAGAAGTAAGTATACCCGACGTCACCACGTGATATCTTACTTCTCTCAAGGTTTCCTAAACAGATGGGTTTGAAAAACATATCGGCTTAAAATGTAGATATTTTTAGAAAGTCATCCGATAGAGTAACCTCGTCTCGATCCTCGAAAACCAACAGCTTTAGATGTAACTTTAAACAAAACAAAATAGACTCAATTACTTTTCTAAAACATATTTTTAAGAAACAAAAGCAGACTCAAAGTTAAAAATAAAGAAGTTTGAATAGAAGAATGAAACAATGTTATTTATCACCTGTTCCTCGCAAAGACATAAACTCAAAAGAAACCATCGAAAGCTTAAGGTAAATCGATAGGATGTTAATAGTCATCTGCTTTCTTGAAGTTCAACCGACTATTATCTCCTTGTCTGATTTACTCAATGTCGACAAGTAATTATCAATTCGTATAAGGTTAATATGACTAATCCTTGATTCTTGATTCCTAAAAGGAGATCAATGATATCGCCTACCTGATTGCCCTTTGACACATATCTAGTCCGATAATTCTTTCTAGACATTAATTTTAAAGAAAGGAAAAGAAATAAGGAAACAAATGCACACAATTAGAAATCAGCTAAAGATGCATCAAGTAATCCTAATTCTAAACACATTTCTTTGAACCTAGACTCACTAATGGTTTTGTAAGAATGTCACCTTTTGTGATTCAAATGGCAATTTTCTCAATTCTAATGTCATTCTTTTCAACATGATCTCTAATGAAATGATGCCTAATATCTATATGCTTGCATCTAGAATGTAAAACAGGGTTGTAAGTCATTGCTATTGCACTATTACTATCACAAGAAATAGGAACTGATGTTTGAATATTATAGTCTCTAAGTCATTGACTAATCGAAAGCAACAACTTCCAATGCCATGTATTCACTTCGATTGTGGAGGTGGCAACAGATGTCCTGTTTCTTAGATAACCAAGAAATTAATTTGTTGCCTAAGAATTGACAAGTTCCAGTGGATTTCCTATCAATCTTACATCCTCCAAAGTCTGAATCAATAACTGTTAGCTCAAAGTTGTCATCACCGGGTACCATAACCCTACTTGCAAGGTTCCTTTGAGATATCTAAGAATTTTCTTAGCGCTCTCGGATGAGTTTTCTTGGGATTAGATCGAATCTTGCACATACCCCAACCGCAAAGGCTATGTCTCGGCCTACTTGCGGTGAGATAGAGAAGAGATCCAATCACCCACGATACTCCGTTGCATCGCAGGGTATCCCCGGTCATCTGAATCCATTGAGAAGTTAGTTGTCATAGGTATTTTGACTTCTCTGCTAGTAGTCATTCCAAATTTCTCAATCGGATCCTTAGCATACTTAGATCGATGTATAAATATACCCTTACTCATCTGCTTAATTTGTAAGCCTAGAAAGTATGTCAATTCTCCCATCATTGACATTTCAAACTCGTTCTTCATGAGAATGCTAAACTCTTCACATAATTTCGATTAGGTGAACCAAAAATTATGTCATCTACATAAATTTGAACTAGTAAGATGTTGCCATCTACTTCCTTTCTAAACAAAGTTCTATCAATCTTACCTTTAGAAAAACCATTTGATGTCAAGAAATCATAGAGTATCATACCAAGCTCTAGGAGCTTGTTTCAGTCCATATAGAGCTTTGTTGAGTTTATAGACCTTGTTATTGATCTTAAACCCGGGAGGCTGCTCTACATAGACCTCTTCAAGTAACACACCATTAAGAAAAGCAGACTTAACATCCATTTGAAAAACTTTGAAAGACTTATATGCAAAGCAAATGCCAAGAACAATCTTATTGCCTCTAATCCGCAATCGGAGCATAGGTTTCATCATAGTCTATTCCCTCGCATCGTGAATAACCTTGTGCAACCAGCCTTGTTGCCTTATTACGAACAATAATATTGTTCTCATCTGCTTTATTTTTAAACACCCATTTGGTGCCTATAATCTTTCTCGTGTAAGGGTCTTTCCACTAGATCCCATACATTTTGTCTTTCAAATCGATGCAGCTTCTTCCCGCATAGTCATTATCGATTTGGAGTCCGATAATGCTTCCTCAATAGTCTTGGGTTCGAAGCGACACATAACAATCGAAAAGACTTTCGTAGTCTAACATCATTCGTGTCCGCACACTACTAGATGGGTCTCCTATAATCGATCGGATGGATGATAGCTTCTCATCCTTTTGCCTAAATGAGGAGAAGTATCCTCATCTTGAGTCTCGATCGGCAACTCATCCGACTCAACCTCGGTGACGTTCCCCTTCATCACCGACTCGTCTGATCACCGATGTCAAAGGCGTCCTGATTCGAAGGAGTCTCGATCGTAGTTGTCTTCTCGATTATCGATGGGGATTCTTCTTCATCCGATTCTCAATCAAGAGTAGGTAGATAAACGAGTTCTATGTTTAGTCTTGGATAATTCCATTTTATCTTGATTTTCGAAATTTGATTCACTTTATCCGAGAAGGAATACAACTCATCAAAAACAACATGAGGAGTTTCCTCCACACAAAGGGTTGTCTTGTTAAAAACTCTAAATGCCTTTGAAGTATTAGAATATCCTAAGAATATTCCATCACCGCTTTAGCATCAAAAGTTCTTAACTTAGATTTCCCATTGTTATGAATGAAACACTTACAACCAAAAGCTTTGAAATATGAGATCCTTGGAATCTTACCCTTCCAAATCTCATAAGGAGTCTTACCCTTATCTTTGACAACTAAGCACTGCTCGGTATAGCAAGTGTGTTGATAGCTTGACCCAGAACCTATGAGGGGTATTATACTCACTAACATGCTCTGGCCGCTTCCTTCAAAGTTCTATTCCTTCTTTCAACCACTCCATTTTGTTGAGGAGTTCTTGCTGAAGATGTCTCATGAATAATTCCAAACTCATTGAAGAAATTAGATAAACAAGAATTCAAAAATTTTGTACCCTTATCACTCCCGATTTTAATATTATTAACTCCCTTCTCATTCTCAATTTATGCAACAGATCGGGAATCTTGTTCATAGTCTCATTTTTCTTGAAAAGAAATATGACCCAAGTGTATCTAGAAAAGTCATCTACTACAACAAGAGTATATTTCCTTCCACCGAAACCGAGAGGAGTAACAGTCCAAACAAATCCAGATGAAGAAGTTGCAACACTCTTTCGGATGAGGAGGAGTTAATACTCTTAAATGAGTGTCTAGGTTGTTTACCTTTTTGACAAGCATCACATTTAAGATCAGTTGATAAAAGTTTTTCAGTAATCCCTTAACAAGGTTCTTCTTAGCCAGCTTACTAAGGGTCTTGAAATTCATGACTAAGCCTTTTATGCCATAGCCACCGATATCTTCTCCACCCTTAGCCATCGTACAAGTATCTTGGGAACAACTATTAAAGTTGGCCACATAGACATTACCATGTCTCAAGCCGATTAATAGTACCTTATCTCGAGGAATTATCCAAAATATCACATTTATCTCTTGAGAATTTTACAAGAAAACCTTTATCACAAAGCCGAGAAATGTATAATGATTATGTTTCAAACCTTCAACAAAATATACCTCGAGATACCTGAATATCCTTGATAATCAAAGTACCTACACCTTTAGTCCGACCACAATTATTATCACCAAATACAACTCTTGGACCATCAATGCTTTGAAAATTTGATAACGACTTCTTGTTATGGGTCATATGTTGTGAATAAACACCTGTCAATGTACCATATTGAAGCTAAGATCTCTTCCTTAAGTGATGATCCCTGTGAATCCTGTGAAACAGATTAGTTTTGAGGTACCCTAGTGATCTTGGGTCCTTTTGGGTCAAGAATCACTTTAGGAATCCAAACAAACATCTCATCTGCAGACAATAAGTCGACTCAGATTTTCTACCAAATCTGTCTACAATAATATCATTTTTAAATAACAATTTGTTGTATCCAGATTGGGTAATTTTCCTAAACTTAGGAAATGTAGGATAGCATTTGCTCCTTCCATCAAAAGAATTATAATAAGAAAATCTTCTTATTTTGGTTCTTGGATTCCTTCTAGTCCGATAGGAATTCTTCGGCTGAATTTTTGGTTTCAGATCGAAGTTGTAGTCCTTATCTGACTAGTTGGTTTCCATGGACCAATTTTAATATCCTTTGATTGAATGTGATGCTTTCACAAATTTCCTAGGTTTTGAACATCTGATTTATTGTTCCTATCATAACCGAGTCCTGTCTTATCATGAGATTTCTCGGGAAGTATTAAAAATATGATCTATTATCGATTGTGAATTATTAAGTCGACTAATTTTGAAGACAAGCTTCTCATTGTCTTTCTTAATTAATTCATTTTCAAGACAGACTACTTCAAATTTATCTTTTAAAGTCTTCACCATTTTCTAATCTTTCGTAAGTCTGCTGATGTATCAAGCTACTCGATGAAAACATTCCCCTTGAATGTTTTCGCCTCAAAGCCGCTCACCACCGCTTGCCTTTATTTAGAATTTGAATCGATCCTTTAAAAATAAATTCTCTGTCTCCACTGTTTATAAGCAGCTAAAGATGTCTTTAAATCTCTCAATAACTCATGAATAATAGTTTGGTCATGATCGATGCAGATCGACAAGAATCATTATCTCAAGATGAATAGTAGATTACCTCATTAGCCATGAGACGGATCTCATCATCCGATCCGAAATCGGAATGAGGATGATGAAGATGATGATGATTTCTTCGGCTCTTTTTCTTCAGCCAACAAAGCTCTTTGATCTCGCAAATCTCCTATCTCTTTTCTTCCTCTTTTCTTCCCTTTCTTTAGGAGTCGATTGAGGACAGTCATAGCTGAAATGTCCTGGCTTGTTGCAAGTATAGCAAATGTCACTCCTATCTCGATCTCGGGACTGGAAGTATTTCTTCTAACAGTGATCTCGTATCTTCTTGTCCAGCTCTTGTTTTTGTCATCATCTCAAGATTTATCTATCTTCCTATCTCGATCTGGATCTTTGTCTATCTCTTCCCGCAAATCTCAATTTATTTCTCTTATACTTCATTCTCAATTTATCATACCTTTTTGTAAGTAAAGCCATCTCGCTCTTTCAAAGATAGATCAGCTCCCTACGAGACTCTGTTGACACCTTGTCTTCTTTACCGACAAAGGCAACAGACTTGGATGAGGTGCTTGACTCCATCTCATCTTCCTCATCTTCTATCTGGATATCATACTCTAAAGCTTTAAGATGAGAAAATAAAGTATGGTGAGTAATAGAGGATAAATCTTGAGTTGCTTTAAGGATATTGGATTTTTCCCTCCATCTCTTGGTTAATGATCTCAAAATCTTGTTGTTAATCTCCTTCTCTGAATAATTCTTTCCAAGGTCACCGCTTTGTTGAGAAGATTTGTCAACCTCATATCAAACTGATCCACGTACTCATTTTCTTTCATCTTGAATGTTTCAAATGTATGCAATCGACCGTAGCTTGTTCTCCTTCACTTGGTCGTAACCTTCACAAACATTAGCTAAGGTTTGCCACATTTCTTTGGCTGTTTTACATCTCTTAACCTTCTCTATCCAATCTTTACTCGAGTCTCTATGATTTCTGTTCTAGCTACTTGGTCAAGATTGTGGACCTTCCTTTCATCATTAGTCAATTCGTAACTCTTCTTCTCTTGCCTAGTTCTTGATTCACCGCCCTCTGCTCCAAGTCTGGTGCCTCCATGGAAAAACTTTATAGGACCTTCCTCAAGAACCTCTTCCATTCTATGATGAATGGCTTTTAGATGATTTTCCATCCTAAATTTCCAATAATCATACTCTTCAATTGAAAATTCAGCATTCCTAGACTTATTGCTTTTACCTCGATGACATGATGAAACAAAGACAAAATACTCCACAAAAGCTTATTAGTAGCACTGTTAGAAATGAAAGAAAATGAAGAAAATCAAGATTATTCCGAATCTTGTTCAAGACCTAAAATCAATATCGTAATGCCTTAACACCGCTCCGATACCACTTGTTGGTCCCTGAGAGTTGAGTTGATTAAAAACCTTGAGTAAGCATTCTAGAACAAAATCTAGAAAGGGGGTTTGAATAGATTTTGTTGATTTTTCAAATCTTTCAAAACCAATTCAAAGTGTCGATTAAGCACGGATAATGATTAAAATCTCAACTTCTTATAAGATCAAAAGCAAGGTTGATATAGATTTTAGTTAAGATTCTGAATATAACTCTTGATGAAACACAAATTGTAAACCAAACAGAAAAAATAAAGAAAGCAAGAAATAACACGTGGATTTATAGTGGTTCGGATTTTAAAATCCTACATCCACTCTCCTTCTTCAATTTGAAGAAGGGACTCACTCGCTTACTTTCTCACTTCCAGCCTTACAACTTACAACTTGTACAACTCTTCAAATCTTCAATCTCCTAGACTCTTCTTCTAGAAATCTAACTGCATAAAGTGTGTATTGGGTTTTGAAGATTACAGGAAAAGTGTTCTAAAAATACTTAGAATTCTTTGAAAACCTCTCTAGAAATTCTTGTGAAAAGATTGTGAAATCGAGTAGTGAATTGTGTAAATCTAATATGCATAAGTGTTATCTTTTTGAAAAATGAAAAACCTAGACCTATATATAAGTCTGAAAAGTCGCTTAGTTTGTTAGTTAGTTCTAACAAACTTGAAACCGCTTAACAAACTTAATCTTGAAAACCGCTTAAGACCTCGGCCGATTCTTCCTACTCGTCTGCATAAATGACTTGGTGAAGATTAGCTTTTCTTATTCTACTCAGCTTATCTTGACCTCGTCGAGCTCTTAATATTTGTCTCCTGAGATGACTAGACTTGAGCTTGTCTCCGGATGACTTGTCATTCCTCGTCTCCAGTGACTTGAACTAATCTTAACCTAGTCCGATCACTTTGTACTTAGAACATAGTCTTGATTCTTTATCATAGTCTGCTCATCTGGAGCAGTCTTTTAACTTATCAAAACAATCTTGATCTAACAAAAATTGGTCCGTGAAACCAACTAGTCGATAAGGACTACGGTTTCGATCACGAAACCAAGTATTCAAATGAAAAATCCCTATCAGACTAGAAGGAATTCAAGAACCAAAATAAGAAGGTTTTCTTATTATAATTCTTTTGATGGAAGGAGCAAATGTTATCCTACATTTCCTAAGTTTAGGAAAATTACCCAATCTGAATACAACAAGTTGTCATTTAAAAATGATATTATTGTAGACAGATTTGGTAGAAAATCCGAGTCCGACTTATTGTCTGCAGATGAGATGTTTATTTGGATTCCTAAAGTGATTCTTGACCCAAAAGGACCCAAGATCACTAGGGTACCTCAAAACTAACTGCTTTTACAGGATTCACAGGATCATCACTTAAGGAAGAGATCTTAGCTTCAATATGGTACATTGAGAGTGGTACATTCACAACATATGACCCATAACAAGAAGTCATATCAAATTTTCAAAGCATTGATGGTCCAAGAGTTTTATTTGGTGATAATAATTGTGGTCGGACTAAAGGTGTAGGTACTTTGATTATCAAGGATATTCGGAGTATCTCGAGGTATATTTTGTTGAAGGTTTGAAACATAATTTGTTATCTCTGTTTCTCGACTTTGTGATAAAGGTTTTCTTGTAAAATTTTCAAGGGATAAATGTGATATTTTGGATAATTCCTCGGTATAAGGTATTATTAATCGGCTTCAGACATGGTAATGTCTATGTGGCCAACTTTAATAGTTGTCCCCAAGATACTTGTCCGATGGCTAAGGGTGGAGAAGATATCACTGCTATGGCATAAAAGGCTTAGGCATCTGAATTTCAAGACCCTTAGTAAGGTGGCTAAGAAGAACCTTGTCAAGGGATTACCTGAAAACTTTTATCAACTGATCTTAAATGTGATGCTTGTCAAAAAGGTAAACAGCCTAGACACTCATTTAAGAGTATTAACTCCTCCTCATCCGAAAGAGTGTTACAACTCCTTCATCCGGATCTGTTTGGACTGTTATACCTCTCGGCTTCGGTGGAAGGAAATATACTCTTGTTGTAGTAGATGACTTTTCTAGATACACTTGGGTTATATTTCTTTTCAAGAAAAATGAGACTATGAACAAGATTCTGATCTGCCTGCATAAATTCTGAATGAGAAGGGAGTTAATATTATTAAAATTAGGAGTGATAAGGGTACAAAATTTTTGAATTCTTGTTTATCTAATTTCTTCAATGAGTATGGAATTATTCATGAGACATCTTCAGCAAGAACTCCTCAACAAAATGGAGTGGTTGAAAGAAGGAATAGAACTTTGAAGGAAGCAGCCGGGAGCATGTTGGTGAGTATAATACCCTCATAGGTTCTGGCGAAGCTATCAACACACTTGCTATACCTGCAGCAGGTGCTTAGTTGTCAAAGACAAGGGTAAGACTCCTTATGAGATTTGGAAGGGTAAGATTCCAAGGATCTCATACTTCAAAGCTTTTGGTTGTAAGTGTTTCATTCATAACAATGGGAAATCCAAGTTAAGAACTTTTGATGCTAAAGCGGTGATGGAATATTCTTGGGATATTCTAATACTTCAAAGGCATTTAGAGTTTTTAACAAGACAACCCTTTGTGTGGAGGAAACTCCTCATGTTGTTTTTATGAGTTGTATTCCTTCTCGAGATAAAGTGAATCGAATTTCTGAAAATCTAGATAAAATTAAATTATCCAAGACTAAACATAGAACCGTTTATCTACCTACTCTTGATTCGAATCGATGAAGAAGAATCCCCATCCGATAATCGAGAAGACAACTTGATCGACTCCTTCGAGATCGTACACCTTTGACATCACCGATCAAAGACGAGTCACCGATGAAGGGGAACGTCGGTGAGGTTGAGTCGGATGAGTTGCCAATGAGACTCAAGATGAGGATCCTTCTCCTCATACAGCAAAAGGATGAGAAGCTATCATCCATCCGATCGATTATAGGAGACCCATCTAGTAGTGTGCGGAGACACGAATGATGCTAGACTCGAAAGTCTTTTCGGTTGTTATGTGTCACTTCTTGAACCCAAGTCTATTGAGGAAGCATTATCGGACCCAAATCAATAACGGCCATGCAGAAGAATCGCATCGAGTTTGAAAGACAAAATGTATGGGATCTAGTGGAAAGACCCTTACACGTAAAGATTATAGGCACCAAATGGGTGTTTAAAAATAAAGCAGATGAGAACAATATTATTGTTCGAAATAAGGCAAGACTGGTTGCACAAGGTTATTCACGGTCGAGGGAATAGACTATGATGAAACCTATGCTCCAGCTTGCTGATTAGAGGCAATAAGATTGTTCTTAGCATTTCTTTGCATATAAGTCTTTCAAAGTTTTTCAAATGGATGTTAAGTCTGCTTTTCTTAATGGTGTGTTACTTGAAGAGGTCTATGTAGAGCAGCCTCCTGGGTTTAAGATCAATAACAAGGTCTATAAACTCAACAAAGCTCTATATGGATCAAACAAGCTCCCGAGCCTCGGTATGATACTCTATCTCGATTTCTTGACATCAAATGGTTTCTCTAAAGGTAAGATTGATAGAACTTTGTTTAGAAAGGAAGTAGATGGCAACATCTTACTAGTTCAAATTTATGTAGATGACATAATTTTTGGTTCACCTAATCTGAAATTATGTGAAGAATTTAGCATTCTCATGAAAAACGAGGTTTGAAATGTCAATGATGGGAGAATTGACATACTTTCTAGGCTTACAAATTAAACAGATGAGTAAGGGTATATTTATACATCACCTAAGTATGCTAAGGATCTGATTGAGAAATTTGGAATGACTACTAGCAGAGAAGTTAAAATACCTATGGCAACTAACTTCTCAATGGATTCAGATGAGCATGGGATATCCACCGATGCAACGGAGTATCGTGTAATCGATCGGATCTCTTCTCTATCTCACCGCAAGTAGACCGGACATAGCCTTTGCGGTTGGGGTATGTGCAAGATTCCAGTCTAATCCCAAGAAAACTCATCTGGAGACTGCTAAGAAAATTCTTAGATATCTCAAAGGAACCTTGCAAGTAGGGTTATGGTACCCGGTGATGACAACTTTGGTGACGAGTTATTGATTCAGACTTTGGAGGATGTAAGATTGATAGAAAATCCACTTCGGAACATGTCAATTCTTGGGCAACAAATTAATTTCTTGGTTATCTAAGAAACAGACATCTGTTGCCACCTCCACAATCGAAGCCGAATACATGGCACTGGAAGTTGTTGCTCTCAACTCCTCTGGATTAGTCAACGGCTTAGAGACTATAATATTCAAACATCACTGTTCCTATTTACCGTGATAGTAATAGTGCAACAAAGAATGACTTACAACCTCGTTTTACATTCTAGATGCAAGCATATAGATATTAGGCATCATTTCATTAGGGATCATGTTGAAAAGAATGACATTAGAATTGAGAAAATTGCCACCGAATCACAAAAGTGACATTCTTACAAAACCATTAGCCGAGTCTAGGTTCAAAGAAATGTGTTTAGAATTAGGATTACTTGATGCATCTTTAGCTGGTTTCTAATTTGTGTGCATTTGTTTCCTTATTTCTTTTCCTTTCTTTAAATCAATGTCTAGAAAGAATTATCGACTAGATATGTGTCAAAGGGTAATCAGTAGTGATATCATTGATCTCCTTCTAGGAATCAAGAATCAAGGATTAGTCATATTGACCTTATCTCGACATGATAATTGCTTATCTAACATATGGTAAATCAGACTAGGGCACAATAGTTAGCTGATTTTCTGAAAAGCAGATGACTATCTACACCCTATCCGATTTACCTCACTACTAATAAGTTTTGATGAGCTTGTCTGCAGGAATAAGGATATCGACTAGATTCATAAATCTCCTCATTCAAAGAACCTTCATCCTTGTTTTTCTCAAAATTGTTGTTTTAAATAAAATTCTTAAGCATGTATTTCAAATAATGCTTTTGTAACAAAGCTGAAAATACTTTGTTGTAACAGACTAGGAAAGAGTTTTGGAAAAATTTCGGATAAGATTTTCTTGACCTAGTCGACTTTTACCTCATCCGAAATAGAATAACTGAATTCTAAGTAAAACATCTCATTGCTTACGTCAGTATATTAATTACTTCGATAAAGTAAGTCTATTAGCCGTCTAATCCGTAGGATAAACGGTTACTTTTACGCAATTCAAGATGCGTGTAAATCACGCGCTGAATTCAAATCGATTTTCTTGCAAAACCGTTGATGTTTTTCACGCACCTTTTAATCGACGGTTTAAAAACCAGAACCCCGAGATCGTACTACGTTTCGATTTTCTAAACTTTCCCTCTCTCTCCCCCTTCGTTTAAAAACTTACCTTCAACAGCTTTTAATTTTTTTACTTTCACAATTACCTGCTATCAAAGTTTTCAAAATTTTTACTCTCAAAAATTTATCAATGGCTTCTTCTTCTTCCCAAACCCCAAAACCACCTTCGTATATATCCGCTTCAGGATCCGATTTTAAAATGCTTACCGATTCTCACAAAAACAAATTAAAAGCTGAGATGTATGTAGACTTCGAGACTACAAATGACAGAGAATCCAGAGAAATTCTCGAGACTTTTAGAAGCTTCAAGATTACGGGGTTTTTGTTCATTTAAATCTCCATCGAACAAAACTGTTGATTTCATAGGAGCAGAATTCTGCACGGTGTGAATTCACGAGAGGATGGCTTCAAAACGACGGTTGAAGGTACCGGCTAGAATACTCAAAAGAAAACGTTGCAAGGACTTTTGATACTTCGATGGAAGGGGTCAATACCTTGGTGTATAAGGAGAACGATCGGGAAGAATCGTTTGATATATTTGCGAGGGTTACATACAGAGGTGTTAGGAGAGAATTGAAGAAACACATGTTGAGGAGAAGGTTCAGCCGCTCATGACAATCGTCACTAAGTCAATCCTAGGAGATCAAAGCTCCCATGATGGAGTGACAAAGTCACGATGGCTGTATGAGAGCCATTGTTGATGGAGTACATGTGGATTGGGTAGATGTATTGTTTAGGAGACCGAAAGAGGAAAAGCTGAGGTTATTGTTTAACCCAACCAATGGAGACTGGATAAACACTTCAATGTGAGTCTTTTTAATAAGATCACAGTGTTGATGGAAGGACTGAATAAAAGATTCGAAACAAGGGAGGGTTTAAAGAAATATTCAAAGCAGAAAGGGCTGCGACAAAAGATGAATGGATTGGAGGATTGCCTCGACTGATGATGAGTCCGATGATGCATGAGAGGCAAAGGGAGCAATGGGCACCGCAGGAGTACAGAGGCCGAAAGAAGTGCCCCAACCCCCACCGGGTGGCTGAACCAAATGCGAAGCTCAACTAGCCGAGGATCCAGCTGTTGTAGAAGTAACAAATGAGGAGGCAACAACTTCTATAAGGTCTCCAACAAGACGGAGGTCTAGGAGGAGGCTAGTCGTGGCCGCAGACAGGGCCCCGTGAGGCTGAACTCGCCACAAGTCAGCAGACAGATGAGGACTCCGATGAGGATAATCAATTCATTCTTCGAGGAGGTCCTCCAGACGTCATCGAATCTTCCGCAGCTCTAGTCGCCGACGAGTCTCCACTCTCCTACCGTAAGAGATACCGGTGGTAGAAATCGCAATGAGGTGGAGCAGCCGGATGTCCCAGGCTTCTCCACCAAGGAAGTTGTGCTTTCACCCATCCAGAGGAAGGTACTACTTCATCTCTCTCTCCCTCAAAATCCCCACTGGCAATGAAGAGGTGTGCCCGGCACCTCCGAGCCTCTAAAACAGCCACAGCTTGCCCCAAACAGCAAACATCATCCGAAACCACTCCCACCACCACCACCCAAATTGAAACCCCCACTTCAACTCAACCTCGAAGTTACTATTCTCCCAACCATCTCTCCACAAATAGAACCAATCACTACAACCACCCCCACCCCATCCGAAACCCAACACTTTACTCCCGTAAATCGACGTCACTTCTTACTCTTTTCTTGAAGACATTCAGATGAGTTCCCCAATTCCTCAACCTCAAATTTCTGAACTTCCCCCTCTACTTCTTCTTCTTCCGAATCCTCATCCGAGGAAGAGGAAAGCACCCTAAGTCCCACATCAGCTATCTCTTCCATAGTTACTCAAATGGAGAGGAAAATGAAGCAGACGTTTGAGAAAAAGCTCCAGAGGAGGACAAAGAAGATGGTGAAAGCCGTCACGAAGCAATGATCACAAATATGCGAGAAGTAGAGGTAACTCTTACTGAAAAGATTACTTCTATAACTCAACTGCTCTTGCCGAAAAGGTAACAGCTATGGAGGAGGAGGTCAAAGGATTGAAATCGAAGTCTCCGAGTACAACTCCATTGTGGTAGATTCGTTGGCCTTGGACAAGTCGGACTTCGTGGCTAAATGCGGTGAATCGGAGACGAAGCCGACTACCTTGGCCGATGAAGTAAAAAGGGGGAAAAGGAGGTGAAGGAGGTAAAGGAAAGAGAGTTGGCACTCACAAATGTGTTAGATGATACAAAAAGCAAAGTTGAGACAAAGGCTAGCACACTGAGTTGGAGACACCAGAGAGGAAGCTCGCATCAAATCGATGAGCCGCCGCACTTCACCGAGGGTCACCAACTCGAGGAGGCGTTGAAGGAAGATGAAGAGAGGAGGAAGAGAGAAGAAGAAGAAAGGACTGCTCACCGCCGACAAAGCCGAAAGAATTCGAGACTAAAGCAATGAGGTAAAAGGGAAGGGGAAAGGAAAGATGATTGCAGAATCTGCTCCTGTCAAAGTCTTGAGTCCTAAGCTCACCATCTCCGAGAAAAGGAAAAGGGAGCTCGATTACTCTAACTCGCCCGAGGAACAGATCAGCGGGGATCATGAGGGAACAAAGGCTTTCTATGGAGAAAGAGAAAGGAAGAAGCTGAAAAGAAGAGCAAAGGACTGGAGATGAGGTGGAGCAAAGATGTCGGGAAATGGGAGATGAAGGAGGCGGATGAGTCTCGAATTTAGGCCATATCACAGGACACTTAATCCACCTAAGGTCGTAGCCGCGTACTCCTCAAAGAGTATAAAGAAAAGAATTTGGAAGCCAGATGGATGTATCATTGGTACATCCTGAAGGGATCTCGATTCACTGAGCCGATGAAGATCTAAAGTGGCATGAGTGGATAGAAAAGGAGGATAAGGATTTCTATCGAGACCGCCGGTAGAAGCCGATAAATTCTTCAATGCCGATCTATGTGCTCCAGCCTATGAAAAAGGAAGACCCAAGACCAATCTGCACGGCTCGATCGACATGAACTGGATCAAAGGCATCATTGCCAAAGCCGAGGTTGAGTCCGATTAAAAGACGAGGAGGAGTTGAAAAAGCTAAGGAAGAGAGTCTTTACTCGGTTGGATATTCCCGAATCCAATCGATGGGGGAGTCCGATAAAGGATCTTTTCTCTTTTCCTTATTATCTTCTTATTTTTGATCCTTGTAAATGTGTAAATATTTGAATGAATATATTTGATCGTTTGTGATTTATTTGTCTTTGTTTTTTTAGTAAAAGTCATCTAAAATTTTATCTCTCGAACTTGAAATTTTGAAAAGTTTTTTTAAGTCTTAAGACTCAGCTTTTTTAAAAATACTTATAAAAGAGTCTAAAAGACTTTATTTTTTTCTATAGTTGTGAAATGAATCCTTTGAATTGTGAATTATGTGCTCTAAAATACCTATTTGATAATCTTGATTAACTATAAACTAACTTCAGCTGTGAGTGAGTCTCTTTCTTGTAGGTTTTAACTTCATCAAAAAGGGGGAAATTGTTAGACCAAGAAAAGTTTTGATGAGTTAAAAAGAGAAGTCCAGATGAGCATACAACATTGTTAAACAGCTCGAGATCGGAATGTGTTCCTAAGCCGATCGATCGGGTCAAGAGTCGATTAAGATTAGCTGGAGATCAAAGTCTACAAGTCATCTCAAGACAAGCTCCAAACTAGTCATCTGCAGTGAGACGATCATGAAGAGCTCGGGACGAGGTAAAGACAAGCTGAGTAGAATAAGAAAGGCAAGTCTTCACCAAGTCACCGCAGACGAGTAGGAAGAATCACCGAGGTCTCAAGCAGTTTTCAAGATTAAGTTTGTTAAGCAGCTTTCAAGTTTGTTAGAACTAACTAACAAACTAACCTGCCTTCTCGGACTTATATATAGGTCTAGGTTTTTCATTTTTATAGAACACGGATGCATATTTGATTTACACTATTCACTACTTAGATTTCACAATCTTTTCACAAGTATTTCTAGAGAGGTTTCAAAAGTTCTAAGTGTTTTTAGAACACTTTTCCTGTAATCTTCAAAATCCAATACACACCGTAATGCTTAGATTTCTAGAAGAAGAGTTTAGGAGATTGAAGATTTGAAGAATTGTACAAGTTGTAAGTTGTAAGTCGGAAGTGAGAAAGTAAGCGATGGCAGAGTCCCTTCTTCAAATTGAAGAAGGAGAGTGGATGTAGGATTCTTAAAATCCGAACCACTATAAATCCTGGTGTTATTTCTTGCTCTCTTTATTTTCTCGTTTGATTTACAATTTGTGTAACATCAAGAGTTAAATTTAATCTTAACTAAAATCGCAATATCAACCTTGCTTTTGATCTTATAAGAAGTTGAGAATTTAATCATTATCCATTGGGCTTAATTTGATATTTTGAATTGGTTTTGCAAGATTTAAAAATTTACAAAATCTATTCAAACCCCCCTTTCTAGATTTTGTTCTAGAAAGCTTACTCAAGGTATTAATCAACTCAACTCTCCGGGACCAACACATTGAGTAAATCGGACAAGGACACAATAGTCAGTTGATCTCCGAAGAAAACAGATGACTATTTGCATTCTATCCGGTTTACCTTAAGCTTCGATGGTTTCTTTTGAGTATATGTCTTTGCAGAACAGTCACGTATCATACTGTTTCATTTCTTCTTAATCAAATTCCTTATTCTCGTTATTTTTGTTCCTAAATAAACTGCATTTTTCAAAACGGATGAACAACCTAGTTTTAGAAAAATTAAGTCTCGAGTCTGTTTAGTTTAACTCGTTTTAAAACCGCTAAAAAGTTACATCTAAGCCTGCTGGTTTTCGAGAATCGAGACATGTTACTTTATCAGATGACTTTCCAAACCTATCTCGTTATTTTTTAACTAATGCTTTTTCAAACTCATCTCGATTTACAAACCCTTAGCCGAAGTAAGGTAACCCTAGGCCGACGTCAGTATACTTACTTCTCTGCATAAAGTAACCTACATCTCACAAATCAACAGTTTATAAAGTAACTATTTACGCATTCCAAAGGCGATTAACATCCACGCGCTGAAACTAATCGCTTATCTTAGTTTTTAACCGTTGATTAATACTCGGTAAAAACTTTTTGAATAAATGGCTAAGATTAATTCAAGTTTTCAAAAATGGCGGTTTCTCTTTCCAATCTATTCCCCTATAAATACATCTTCTTCTCCAAAATCATTCTTTTCACTTTCAAAAATCTCAAAACTCTCTCGCAAATTTTCTCAAACTCTTTCTAAATCGGTATATGAGCACTTCGTGAGAGGAATAACATCAACAATGGTGGATGTGCATAATGAAACCTACACTAAGAAGGTGAAGTCTGAGATGTATGTCGACTTCGACCCTACCACCGATGGAGAATCCAGGAAATTTTGTCCTTATTGGAGAGGGCTGGATTGAGGACTTTTTGCTCCAAGAAATCCCCTTCCAATAAGACACTGGATATGAGAGGTTTAGAGTTCTATGTCAATGGGACATACGAACATGGGGTTTTCCGAACCGGGGTATATGGAGAGGTCTTGATCGTTTCTCCGACGGAGGTGGCGAGAATTTTGATACAAGCGGTGAGGGAGTGAACCCCTCACCTACAAATCTGATGAATGGGTAGAATCATTTGAGATGATTGCCGGAATTCTATGAAGGATCGCCGATCGGAGTTAAAGAAGAAGATGCTCCGACGACGATATCGCCTTCTCGATGACCATTGTCACGAAGGTGATACTTGGAGAACAGAGCTCTCACGATGGGCTGACCGGACCCGCACTGCGTTATGAGAACGATTTTGGATGGAGTACAGGCCAACCGTGCTGGTGCATTCTATGGATAAGCTGAGACGGAAAGAAAGCGTCTGGAGGTGGTGAATGGGAAATGGCAGGCGAAGTCGATCACCGATCTTTTTAACAAAGTGACTGTGATCATGGAGGACTTGCTGTCGGCCGAGATCAATTGGTCGACGGGGTCCGAGCTTACACAAAGCGAAAGGGATTCTCGACCAAGGATGAGCCACTAGGGGCTCCAGTGGTCCCGATGACGGTGGAGCCGAGGTAGGAGTTCGTGCTCCGGTGAAGAAGAAGCCGAGGAGGAAGAGGAAGAAGATGTGGAGGCAGAGCTGCTGTTGTGAGCTCAGTGAGGCTGAACAGCCGATGAAGGCTGAAGGAGAAGGCACCAAGGAGGCGGAGGTTGGTGAAAACCTCGAGTTGGGTGGATCATCTCGCGGATCAGCCGACTCTTCTTCTGAGGAAGTGTCCACGCTGCAAATTGCAGCTCGGGTGGTCCAACTGGAGGAGGTCCAGAAATCGATTCGAAGGGACCCCCTCCCCGGTAGTGGTCGTGTACATTTCACCCTCCCCATCTCCAACCCAAACCGGCAAAGAAGAGGTGTCCCAGGCTGGCACCTCGAGCCTCTCAAACAGCCTACTCCCGAAATTGTCCAAATTCCAACCTCATCTTCTCTCCCCCAAACTCAAACCTCATCTCCTCCACCATCCCCATCTCATATCTTGTCCTTCCTCTCTGGACCAAGATCGCCCCAACCCCCATCTCCATATCTCCACCGGCCTTACCCACAACTTCTCAACCCCAACTCACTTTGCCCCAAACACTCCCATCTCCTCCACCTACCACTTCACAAATCCCACCTTTACCATCATCACCCCCACCGTAAATCCCACCCCCACCATCGACACCCCCACCTCATCTACCCCAGCCGAACCTCCTCATGTGGATACCTCAAATATCTTTGGGGATATTCCCATGAGCTCCCCTAGTCCAACTTCTCCCACCACCTCTTCCTCGTGAATCGAGAGGGAGAGGACATACCAATTCTTGCCATCTCCTCGCTTTGAACAACTCCACAAAGAAAATCATTTCCCAAGTTCAGAGGATGATGGAGAAGAAAACACGAAAGGTGATTCGAGCAATCCACGAGATACCATGCTCGCCAACATGCAGATTCCGAGGTCAACATGACCAGAAATTTATCAGCCAATCTCAAAGACTTTGTTGGATCCCCTTGAGTGCGCTTGAGGAGGAGGTCAAGGCACTAAAAGAGAAACAGCCGACAACGAAATCGTGGTCTCAACACTCACATCTGATCGAGCGATTTCGATTTACGGCGTTGTGCAGCAATAGAGGCCCGGCTTGATCTCTCAAAGATGAAGTTAAAAAGGGGAAGGAGGCGAGCGAGAATGGAAACCCTCACAATGGTGTCATGTCATTAATCGACAAGCTTGATACAAAGCGGAGACACGGTGAGTTGGAGGCAGCCAAGGTGGAAATTAAAATCAAATCGGATGAATTGGCTGCCTTGCAACCGAGGGTAACCCAGTTGAAGAGGCCATCCGAGAGGATGAGGAGAAGAGAAAGAAGGAGGAAAAAGAGAAGACAGAGAAGCTGCTGGCTCGCATGAAAGAGTCTCGAGGAACCGGAGCCCAAGGGCAAAGGTACAGGAAAGCAGCAGCAGCAGCCTAAGAAGTCTCCATCAGCCGAGCAGATGATCAGCCCAGAATCAGCCGAGCGCAAGAGAAAGGAACCAGACTTCTCCAACTTATCAGCCGAGCAGATCGAAGAATCGGTCTTTGAGAAGGAGATGTTTGAAAAGAGAGAGAAGAAGAGGCTGAAGAAAATGGGGAAGGCTGAGTGAAGTGGGACAAGGATACTCGGAAGTGGGTATCCAAAGCTGCAAATGAAGCGGACTTCCGCCCTGTCCATCGCACTACTGCTCCTCCGAAGATGGTATCAGGAAATACACCAGCGAATACAAAAAGCAAGCCCTGGATGCCAAATGGATGTATTACGGGTACATCTTGAAGGCATCACCATCTGGAGCAAACAACGAAGACATCGGTTGGCATGAATGGATGGAGAAGGAGGACGCCGATCTTTATGGGAAGCTGCTCGATGAGGCACATAATGTGTTCAAGCTGCGATCGATCGCACCAGCCTATGAGCAGTCACCCCCAAGCTGAAAGAAGACGGTTCTCCTGATGCGGAATGGGTCGTAGCAGATTGTAGCCAAAGCGAGAAAGGGAATCCGAGCTCACGGATGAGAGTGATCTCAAACAGCTTAGAGCAAGGATTTTCACGCTAAACATTCCGTAGGCTGACCGATGGGGAATCGATAGAACAGGATTTTTCTTTCCTTATCTTTTATATTCTATCAGTTCTCTTATTTTGTAATCAGAAATTTTTGTGAATGAATATATTCGGACTTATGTGAGTTATGTGTATTAGTTTCTTTAAAAAAATTTTAAAATTTGTTTAAAATTTTTCTAAGTATAAATCATCCGAGAATTTCATATCTCGAGTGTTAAAAATTTTTCTTAATTTTTTTAATTCTCGAAGTACTTCTAAAAGAGTCTAAAAGACTTATTTTTATGCCTTGAATGTGAATGAATCTGTTGAAGTGTGAAAATGTGCTTTGACTTACCTATCCGATTGATTTAACTAAATCTAGTACTAAATTCAGTTGTGAGTATGTTTCTTTATTATAGGTTTTAACTTCATCAAAAGGGGGAAATTGTTGAATCAAGAAGTTTTGATGAGTTAAAAAGCAGCTCATCGATCAGCCAACTGAAGAACAACGAGAATAAGTTTATAAGATAAGGCGATCGAGACGAGGTCGACACCGACCTAGTCGGTGAGGTCCGATAGCATGCTAGTCATCCGAAGACAAGCTCAAACCTAGTCATCTGCGGGAGACAAATATGAAGAGCTCGAGACGAGGTCAAGATAAGCCGAGTAGAATAAGAAAGGCGACTTTTCACCAAGTCACCGCAGACGAGTAGGAAGAATCACCGAGGTCAAAAGCAGTTTTCTAGATTAAGTTTGTTAAAGCGGTTTCAAGTTTGTTAGAACTAACTAACAAACTAACTGTCTTTCCGGACTTATAAATAGGACTAGATTTTATTTTTCAAGATACTTATGCAAATTTAATTTTTCACACTAATCACTACTCGATTTCAATCACAATCTTTTCACAAGTATTTCAAGAGAGGTTTCAAAAAGTTCTAAGTGTTTTTAGAACACTTTTCTTGTAATCTTCAAAATCCATTGTTCACCGTAATAGTTAGATTTTAGAAAAGGATTTAGGAGATTGAAGACTTGAAGATTTGTACAAGTTGTAAGTTGTAAGTTGAAAGTGAGAAAGTAAGTAGTAAGCAGAGTCCCTTCTTCAGATTGGAGAAGGAGAGTGGATGTAGGATTATTAAAATCCGAACCACTATAAATCCTAGTGTTATTTCTTGCTTTCTTTAATTTCTCGTTCAAATTACAATATTGTTAATTCAAGATTAAAGTTCGAATCTTAACTAAAATCAATATCAACCTTGCTTTTGATCTTGTTAAAAGTTGAGTTATCAATTATTTTCCGCGTGTTTAATCGATATTTTAAATTGATTTTGAAAGATTTGAAAAATCTACAAAATCTATTCAAACCCCCTTTCTAGATTTTGTTCTAGGAAGCTAACTCAAGGTTTTAATCAACTCAACATTCCGGGACCAACAACTCAAAATCAAAATTAGCTCAAAATATACAAGGAAACCAAGACACAATTATAGCATCATCCTTGATCCAGATTCGACCTTAGAATGGTTTGATTTCACCGATTAAGGTGAATAGGTATGTTTTATTTTTCCGCCTGCGTTTTATGCATGTGATCCTAAATTAGATAATCAATTAGAGTCGGCGATCCGGTGGTTCCAATGAAGGAGTCTTTCGGATGAGGTTGTGTTAATACTTTTAAAAGAGTATCTGGGCTGTTCACCTTTCGACAAGCATCACATTTAAGATCGAGTTGAACAGAATTTCTCGTGTAGTCCTTTGACAAGATTCTTTTTAGCTAGCTTACTAAGGGTTTTGAGGTTCGGATGACTACGCTTTTTATGTCATAGCCAGCTAAGATCATCTCCACCTTTAGCTACAAGACATGTATCTTTGGGGCAACTGTTAAAGTTAGCCACATAGACATTACCATGTCGAAGCCGATTAAGAGTACCTTGTCTCGAGGAACTATCTAAGATATCATACTTATCTTTAGAAAATTTTACAAGAAAGCCCTTATCACAGAGTTGAGAAACAGACAACAAGTTATGCTTTAAACTTTCTACAAAATAAACCTCGCCATTACTGGACATCCCTTATAATTAATGTACAAACTCCCTTAGTCTGTCCACAATTATTATCTCCAAATAAGACTCTGGGACCATCAATATTCTGAATATTTGATAGTAGCTTCTTGTTACAAGTCATGTGATGTGAACAGCCATTGTCTATGTACCAGTTGAAGCTAGAATCTCCTCCTTAAGTGATAGTCCACTGTGATTCCTGCAAGGACAGATTAGGTATGAAGTACCCTAGTGATCTTGGGTCCTTTATGGTCAATAATCACTTTGGGTATCCAGACAAACATCTCATTCTTCAATAATAAATCAGATTGGATTTGTCTACCAAATCTATCTACAAACACATCACATTTGAATGAGAATTTGTTGTAGTCGTATTTAGTGACTTTCTTAAACTTTGGAAAATTGGGATAGCATCTGCTTCTCCCATCAAAAGAGCTATAATAAGAATTAATCTAATCTTGGTTCTTGGAAGCCTCTTTGTCGATTCGAACTCCTCAACTGAATTTTATTTTTCGAGATCGGGAGATGCGGTCTTCATCCGACTCTGTGGTTTCCAAGGCCCAATCTTAACTTCTTTTGATGTTTCAAAGCATTTTCACAAATTTCCTAGGTTTTTGAACTACTGATTTATTATTTCTATCATAGTCGAGTCCTGTTTTGTCATGGAATTTTTGAGAAGTACTAAAGATGTGGTCTATGACCGATTATGAGTTACTAAGTTGGCTCATTTTGAAGACAAGCTTCTCATTGGCCTTCTTAATTGACTCATTTTCATTACAAACCATTTCAAATTTATCTTTCAAAAATTTTAATTCATTCTCTAATCTTTCAGGCAGACTAAGCGATGTACTAGGCTCGGCTGGGGTAAACATTCCCCCTTTAATGTTTTCTTAGACTCTAATAGTTTACAACTTTTTTGCTTTTAACTAGAGTTTGAATTTGATCTTTCAAAGTTAAATTTTCAGTCTCTAATTGTTTATAAGAACCTAGAGACATCTTTAGATCTTTCAAAAGTCCTTTGATAACAGTTTGGTCATTATGCAGAGACAGTTTGTAAGAATCATTATCGGATGAGGAGTAGTAATCTACCTCTTTGGCCATCAGCAGACTTCATCATCTAATCCAAAATCGATGAGGATGATGATGATGATGACTTTCTTGACTCTTTCTCTTCAGAAGAAGAGCTCTCTCGATCTGCAAAACGCCTATCTCTCTTATTCCTTTTCTCCTCTCTTTCCTTAGGAGTCACTGGGACAGTCATAAGCGAGTGACTGGCTTGTTACAAGTGTAACAAGTATCTCCCCTGTCTGATTTAAGGCGAAAAGGATTCTTTCTAGCAGAAGATTTGTATCATCTTGTCTCGATTCTTTCTCTTGTCATCATCATCTGTTGATTCATCATCTTTCCTTCTTGATCTGGATCTGGATCTGTCCTTCTCTCGCAAATCTCAATTTATTACGCTTATATTTCATCCTTAATCGATCATACCTTTTTGTTAGCAAAGTCATCTGTTCCTTTAAGGATAGATCAGCTCCTTTAGGCTCAGCTATAGTCTTGTCTTCTTTGTTGACAAAGGCGACAGTCTTAGATGAGGTACTAAACTCCATCTCATCTTCCCCATCTTCAATCAATATCATATTCTAAAGCTTTAAGATGAGAAAATAAGGTATGATGTGAGATCGAGGATAAATTATGAGTTGCTTCGAGGATATTGGCCTTTTCTCTCCATCTTTTACTCAAAGATCTGAGTATCTTGTTATTAATATCCTTTTATGTATAATTCTTTCCCAAATATGCAGCTTTGTTGAGAAGATTTGTCAATCGACATCCCAACTAGTCCACAGTTTCATTCTCTTTCATCTTGAATGTGTCAAAAGCGTGTAATACAGATCGTAGCTTATTCTCCTTTACTTGATCGGATCCTTCGCATACACTAGCAAGTGTTTCCCACATTTCCTTCGCCGTTTTGCATCTCTTTACCTTCTCAATCCAATCTTTACTCAATGTCTCAATTATTTCAGTCCTCGCTACTTGGTCCAGATTATGAATCTTTCTCTCATCATTAGTCACTCTGCACTTTTCTTCTCTTGTCTTACCCTCGCTTTCAGCTTCCAGTCCCATCACTAGTTCCTCCATGATAGAACTTAATTGGACCTTCTTCAAGAACATCTTCCATCCGATCATGGATTGCCTTGAGATGGTTCTCCATCCTAAACTTCCAATAATCCTATTCCTCAATTAAAAACTCGGGTAGACTCCTAGTTTTCTTGTTCTTAACAGACGACATAATGAATCAAAGAACTCAACAAGAACTTGTTAGCAAGGTTAGTGGATTGAAAATAATGAAGTTAAACAAGAAACAATTCCAGAAACTTTTCAAGACCACAAATATCGAAACACTTAACACCGCTCCGATACCACTTGTTGGTCCCACGGATTGAGTGAATTAATAAAGAACTTTAGACAACCTTCTAGTGAAAATCTAGAAGGGGGTTGAATAGATTTTCAAATCTTTCTTCCAAAGACTCGTTAATCAATTCAAAGTACCAAAGTTTACACAGCGGAAAACAAATTTTAACTCAATCTTTATGGATCAAAAGTAATCGATTAAGAATCGAAATTGAGTTTGTTTGAAAATTAATTGAGAACAAGATAAGTAAAGTAAAACAATAAGGAACAACAAGACTTATAGTGGTTCGGATCAAACTAATCCTACATCCACTCTCCTTCTTCAACTTGAAGAAGGGTCTTGACAACTTACTAACTTTCTTACTTACAATCTTACAAATACAACTTTCGAAGATCTTCTATCTTCAATCCTATCTTTCTGGAAATTCTTAGAATACGGTGCAATGGTGTTGAAGATATACAAACAAGTGTTCTACAAACACTTTGAACCTTTTTAATATTGCTTTGAAAAACTTTTTGTGAGACTTTTGAAAACTTGTGAGTAATGTGAATAAAAGTGCTGAATTGTTTTTGAAGTTGTGCCTAAGTATATTTATAAGCCCGAGAAATGCTTAGTTAGTTGTAACAAACTAACAACCGCTTAACAAACTTAATCTTGAAAAGCTGTCTTGTCCTCATCTGAACTCGGTCTAGTCGTCTGCGGTGACTTGGTGAAGACTCGTCTTTCTTATTCTACTCACTTGTCTTGACCTTGTCTTGAGTTCTTCGTTATTGTCTCCTACAGATGACTATCTCAAGCTTGTCTTCAGATGAACTTTTCTTCTTTGACCATAGCCGACGTTTCTAGTCTCACCTAGTCTGATCAACCTAGTGCTAGAGCTCTACTTGACTATCCAACACAATTAGCTGGTCGCCTTACTTTGTATGAGTTGACACCTGGTCTGATCTCTTTTTAACTCATCAAAACTTCTTCCGATCTAACAATAGGTATGATTTTCTTTCGTGCGTTTACATGCATGTGATCCCGAATCGAGATAATCACATAGAGTCGGTGATCTGGTGGTTCCAACAATAATATCCATCAAGGAATCAATGATCAACAAGCTATGATTGAATCAAATTGCTAATCAACTAAGATAGAAAGCATAAAATCATCATGCAATTAATCACTCCATTAATCACACAATGCCTAATGTGAGTATCCTTAGTGCAATTAATCTCTCAATTAAGAAGCACCTAATTCATACAATCATACACAATTATAACCCGATTAATCCCGGATCACGTTAGCTAAACTCTCCTATTGCTAAGGTGGTCAAACATTAATCTAAAGAGATAAAAATGCATGAAGCACAATGAGAATCACAATTAGGAAGCAATCTAACTCAATTGATCAACAATCATCAACAATCATAGCATAAGGCAATCAAATCATCCTCAATTTCAATTATCCAAAGCACAAGAGTATTAGACCATGGTGCAATGTGCAAAACTCATGGGTAGAAAATCTAATTGGACAATTAAGAAACTAATCACAACAAATAATGAATTAAAAGGAGTAAAGTGGAAGAACATCACCAATTGGATTAAATGATCAAAAATAAGAATGCTTCAATCTTCAATGTATCTTCAAATGTGCTCTTCTCTTCAAATGAATTACAACTTGAAATTGAAAATGTAATGGATCAAAAATGCTAATCTAAGGTACAAATGATCAAATCCTATCTAAATCTATGAATCTAATCCAATTACAATGAAAATTAAGCTATGGAATGAGAAATTTGCCCAAAAAGCGTAAAATAACCGCTCTAATCAAGGCTATGGAGATTATGCTCTGTTTTCCGCTCAAATGGGCTTTAAAACAAAAATTTTGATTTTGGGCATCCTCGACTCGAGGTTGGGGCCCTCGAGTCGAGGCTTGTGATGTCGCAATCACGCTTTCTTGATTTATCTCTAGCCTCGAGTCGAGGCTCAGCCCTCGACTCGAGCTTGCTCCTTTTGCCTTGATCCTCGACTCGAGGACTGAGCCTCGAGTCGAGCCTCGCTTCAAAATTTTGAATCTCACATCTTCGCCGGCAACCTCGGGTTGAGGCCCTCGGACCTCGACCGGAGGTCCAGTCGAGGAATTTTCCCTACCCGAACTCCGCCTCGACCCCGTTTTCGCCCGTCTCGATCATCTCTTCACCCTATGAATGCCGGTACTCTCGGTTTGGCTAAATTCCACCGATTTACCTGAAAATGGGACGAATAATATCAAATATCTCACAAGTAATACTTTTAGGCAAAGTAGTGATACTCTACACATTTAAGCACAAAATCTAACACTTTTGATCACTTTTTGCACTAAAATACCCCCTAAAAATATGCATCAATTCACTCCAATCAGCTGACCACCTTCCCCCTTTTAGCATCGGGAAATCGGGTGTTACGAGATGGTGGCTACTTGCTCAATCTGGTCCCATAAGCTCATGTCGACGAGTCCTGTCTTCCGATCTAGCTTGTTAAACATCTTGAGTTGAGCAACCTCTATTCCTCTTAACTCATTCTTCGTTCTTTCGTATAGGGATGCCTTCTCCATGGCCATCGATATGTTCAGACTTACTGAAATGATGCTTCTCTTTCCGCCCGTGCCACCTTGGCTTGATCATGCACCATGTGGGAACCACCGGATCACCGACTCTATGTGATTATCAAATTCGGGATCACATGTATGATAACGCAGTGGAAATAGAATCATACCTACTCACCTTAATAGGTGAAGACGAACCAGTTCTAAGGTCGAACTGCCGATCAAGGATAAAACCACGAACCACACGATCTTCGCCGTATTCCTATCCCTTTCCCTTGGACGTCGTGTGGCGACGATCTTCCAGGAGTCGAATCTGCCTCCTCTTTTCTTACATTTTTTTCACTCGTATGGGAGGCTCTGAAGTAGGGTTTATTTATAGGCTACAACGGGGACCCTAAGGAGGAATTAGGGTTGGGCCTCCCGATGGGCCTAAACGTCCCGTGTTCGGTCCGAACACTCTACTTAAACCCGTCAATTATAACTCGGTCCACTAAAGAGTTATAATTGAACTACTAACCTAATCCCATATTACAATATGGGCTCCTTTATTATGTGTACGTTTATTTCCACGTGTTTAAGATATCGAATGTTCATAAATTAAATAAGTTCTTGACAACTTAATTAATTTACATCTAATTCCAAGAGTAGTACCACTCATCTTTATTATCATTTGATTAAATCCACTGCGGGGTTTACATGATAATCTTTATGAGCTCCTCAAGGGGACATCATCATCTTAAATAATTACGACACGGATTCCTTCTATAATCAACAACACACCATATAAATAGTGCAATCTCCCAATTCACCAAGCCTATTGATTTAATAAATCTCACCCATTGGCAAATTAAAGAAACATACACCGAGTACACGTGCCCGTTACTATATAGGGATTGAGAAGACGTACATCCATAATAACAGATGTCTTGTTCTTTTATATAGTCAAGTACAAATTGAACAACCTCATATGGTCCTGCTCAATACATACAAAATGTACTAGTGTAACTTTATAGTCAAGATAGACTAATACCAAATTACACCACAAACCGTTCCAATGGTTTGTCCGAATCCATCTTGGTTGTGAGCAATTATTCATAATCTATAAGGAACTGATAGCACCATCTTCTCGTGTGACACCACACACCATATTATCTATATTATAGACTAATGGACAAAAATAATGATGGATGTAACAGTCATAAAAAACAAGTATTTTGATCATAATGAATCTCATACCAAAAGATGTTCATACAAAAAGTTAGGCTTATAGTATACATCCTAACACACCATATCCTTGATTTCATTGTATGCGTATCGAACATATTGTTTGACCCAAGCTTCTTGCTTGTTCTCTTCTTCTGCAATTTGTCGATTGACAGCCGCCATTTGTTCCTCGAATATTATCATTGAAAAATAAAGATCGATGTTTTTCTTGATCTTGATTGTTGTATCGATATTCTCCTTCGTGGTTGAAGTGACGTAGTCTTGGATTTGTTGAAATGTATTTAGGCACGCAGCCTTCGGACTTGCCACTTCTTCTCTCAATGCAGCCACCTCGGATGCGACGCGGATGAGGATGGCTGAGCGATCTCTTCGATGGAGAAGATAGAGTTAAGTCTACCTCCTCGACTAGAATTATAGCTTCGACCGCAGCTAGTGGTGAATCTCGCCCAATGCATTTTTGGGTTGGCACTTCGGACTCCACCACAGTGGAATTTGCTCATCCACCTCCCCGCTCTCGCTTATGCCTCCCCTGCTATATCCATCTCGGCGGGCTCGTCGCTGATTCCACCGGATAGTCTGGTCTCCACCTCAACTTCCCTTTCCTTCTCTCGTCTCTATCTCCACGGCTTCCTCTACAACTTCTTTTTCAACCTCGGCTCCTTTCTCCGCCTCCTTCTCGGCCTCTCAAT
Organism: Paraleonurus japonicus; assembly: GCA_030762865.1. Taxonomy (NCBI): domain Eukaryota; kingdom Viridiplantae; phylum Streptophyta; class Magnoliopsida; order Lamiales; family Lamiaceae; genus Paraleonurus; species Paraleonurus japonicus. Next base: position 32,595,395 of record CM061053.1, on the reverse strand, counting down.
CTCCTTCTCGGCCTCTTTCTCTTTTTCACCCTCCTTCTCCTTGGCCCCTTACGGTTGATCATCCTCATCTCCTAGATATACTCTTTGAAGAATGTAATCTATGTATCGGTCTGAGATAAGATTTCGTCGAAGGATTTTAAGTGAGCTTTCTTGAGGACTGTCTTCTCCCCGAGATAGAGAGGTTATTTCCTCCGCTTCTCCAATTAAGATTGTCGTCTCCTCAAATGATCCTAACCTAATCCTCCTCAATAGATACACATCCACTAGCTTCTTGAGGTTAGGTTCTTCGGATAAAGCCGACTCCTTCTTCGGTAGATATCTCTTCCTAAGAACCCGAAGAGACATCTCTGTGGGACCTATTTCTCCTAAGGGGTTGGGTAGATGTAGGTATAGATTTGGCTCGAGATGAAGTTGAGGCTAGGAAGGAGAAAGGATCATGTGATGTCTGTTGGGGTTGGGTTGGACTTATGGGAGTAGGTCATTTTGGAGGCTCGAGGCGGCGACCTTGTCCGCCTCTTCATCGCTAGGTTGGGATGAGGATGGTTCGAGGTTTGTTGCATCATCGGATGAAGATGATGATGAGGAATGTGCAGCCTTCTTCCGAGTCCTCCCCTTAGGATATCTTGACTCTTTCCTTCGTCCCGAGGTTTCGGAGCCTCACCTCGAGACACTTTCCCCTTGGGAAGTCAGTTCTCTCTGCTCTCTCATCCTCTTCCTCATCAGTTTCCTCCTCGGATGAGGGTTCATCTTGCAACACTGTCTCCACCTTCTTGGACTTAGCTTTTGCGGCTTTCTTCTTAGGTGCGGTGGTGGAGCAGTAGATATCCTCATCTCCCTCTCGAGTTTGAGGGATCAAAGAGCTTCTCATCCTTGGTGAGCAGACCTTACGCTTGGTGAACTTCTTGACCCCAACCTCCCGGTTGAGGTTCTCCGTTCCTAACTTCTTCTTCGGGATCATGGTTATCCTGGTCATCATGCTGGTTATTATGTTCGGCGACCACTTCAACCTCGTCTCGTGAGATCTGTATCTTCACAAATCTCCTTCTCTCTTCCACCAATCTTGAAAATAGAAGTCTGGCCCGATTAATTTATACTCTATCAACAATAGCCCTCGAACAACATAGCCTTGGCTTAAATCAAACCGTCATGGCTCATTGCTCACCCAAAAGGCACTTGGTTAAAATCAGCATCAAGAAATGGTATTTCCGCTTTCAGCATCGGTCTTTTCAAATTCGCGGTTGTATTCGATGGGATTTCCTTGCCATTAACCTAAAACTTTCCAAATACTCATCGTTTTTGTAAGTGAATGGGTTTTCACCTACAACGCTTAAACCGAAGATTTCACCGAGATCTTCAACAAGAACCACCACCTTCTCCTTCTTTCCATTAGTACGAATTCGTGACTCAAAGGCATTTGTCTTCATTTTTGCTCTTGTCAAAAATTCTACCGCCAAATCATCAAGAGTTTTGTTCTTCGAAGGCTTCATCGTGCAATCTTGTTTGAGACCTCTCAACTCAAGTAGTTGCAGAATTTCTCGAGACTCTAGATCGGTGGTAGTATCCCAATCAACATACATTTCGACTTCATTTTGTCTCTGATTTTCTTGAGGATCATACTCGAATTTTACTATAGGTTTCTTAGAATCTCGCCATTTCGAGGGTTTAAAGGTTTTGAGAGGGAAAAGAAATTTTGAGAAAGAGAGTAATATGAATAGGTTTTATGTGCGTAAGTAATAAAATGCACACGAACTCCTATTTATATTGAAAGAGATTTGAATAAAATATTGTAAAATCTCATTATTAATCGATAAAGTGAAATCTGGATTTTCTTTCCATCATAAATGCAATTATAATAATTTATTCCAAAAAGTGTAAAGAATAAAATAATAGACATATTTAATATATCGCGTGTAAGCTGTTGGACGGTTCGTATTTGAGAAACTGCCTCCAATTCGAGCGCGTGAACAACACTCAAGCATTTTCTTAATTTAATTTGATAAAATTTCGGGTCCGTAGTAACTTCTCGACAAGAAGTAACTTATTTTCCTTTTACTTTTCAGATAATTAGAGAGATAAAACTGTTAAGTATATTTTTTATTAGAAAAACAAAATAGAAACTCTTATCCTTTTTGAAAAATAATTTTAAAAGAATCAACCGAGTGAATTTATTTTTGAATAATTAAAATAATTATGATATTAATTTCACATATTGATTATGTGAACTAATATACATAATTTTACAAATATTTAAAAGAGTACAAGGGTTAGAAAATACTCCTGTTATATTTCACCTAGTCTCGGGTTGATTTATAACACTGCATGCCTTATTATCATCGAGATAAGGTGTACTTCGTCTCATTACGTAATGGTTGTGTCGGCTAGTTTTTGAAATTTCCGAGAACAAAGATAATGAAACAGACTATTAGTAACCTTTGTGAGTAACTCGGACAAGGTACATATACTAAATGCTTTACTTTAACAGATGACTATTATGTATTTATGCTGAATTACCTCATGTCGCACAAGTAAGTATCAAGTTAGTTTAAGATCAATAGATTAATCTTTGATTCTTGATTCCTTTAAAAGAAATCAATGATATCAGCTCTATGATTATCCATGTGATCCTATGCAAGTTTGATACTTCTTTCTAAACATAGTAAAATAAGCGAGAGAGACAAAGAATGAGAAACATAAGATAAGATTATAGATTAACTAAGGAAGTATCTAATAATCCAAATTCTATAGACAATTCCTTGAACCTTGTCTCTGCTAAAGGTTTTGTCAAAATGTCAGCTCTTTAAAAATTAGTCAAAATCTTTTCTATTCGATGTCACCTTTCTCAACATGATCTCGTATAAAGTGATGACGAATGTCAACATGCTTACACCTAGTATGTAAGACTGGTTACGGTTAATAGCTATGACACTATTACTATCACAAAAGATTGGTACATTTCTAGTGATAATATTTGTTGGTCCCACTTAGTTGAGTAGATTAACGGAAACTTGAATCGGCCTTCTAGGAAAAATCTAGAAGGGGGTTGAATAGATTTTTGATTTTACAAATCTTTCAAAACTTATTCAAAAACACCAAAGTTACACAATGGAAAATATTTTTAAACTCAACTTTATTTGGATCAAAAGCACACCGATAACTTGTCTAACTTTAATTCTCAAATTGATCTTTGAATATAAAGTGAAATTGATCTTTTACAGATCTAAGGATTTTATTATTGATTTCTTTTTCGTGTAAATCTTTCCAAGATCGGTGGCTCTATTGATCAGATTGGTCATTCGCATATCCAGTGATCAATAGTTTCACCCTCTTTCATTTTAAAGACATAAAAAGATGGAGAACGGCTTGAAGCTTGTTCTCCTTCACCCGATCTGTGCCTTCGAACATGTTGGCTAGGGTGTCCCATATTTTTTTGGCCGTTTTACACTTCATAATCTCGTTTCTTGCCACACGATCCATGTTGTACACTTTCTTCTCACTGTTGGTTAATTCAGATACTTTCTTCATTATTTGAGTCCGTGTGTTGGATCAAGAATGTTTTGATGAGTTAAAAAGTCGGTTTAGATGATCGACGACTATGAAGAACAAGCGAGACCGAGTCTAAGTACTAAGGTGATCGGACTAGGTCATCAATCGAGCAAGTCGGTGAAGGCTGAAAGTTACAAGTCATCGAAGATCAGCTCAAATCTAGTCATCTGCAGGAGACGATTATGAAGAGCTCGAGGACGAGGTCAAGACAAACTGAGTAGAATAAGAAAGGCGAGTCTTCACCAAGTCAGCTATAGACGAGTAGAGTAAAATCAGGCGAGGAGCGAAGCGATTTTCAAGATTAAGTTTGTTGAGCGGTTTTAGTTTGTTAGAACTGACTAACAAACTAACCTGTCTTTCCGAGACTTATAAATAGGTCTAAGCACTTCGTCAAAATACATCGATCATACGAGCTATCAATTCAGCTTTTTATTCTCACAAATTCACAATTTTTTCAAAAGAGTTTTTCAAATCAATTCTAAGTGTTATAGAACACTTTACTGTGATCTTCAAAATCCACTACTCACCGTAATAGTTAGATTCAAGAGAAGAAGTTAGGAGTTTTGAAGATTTGGAGAAATTTGTAAGTGTAAGTTGTAAGTCGATTGTAAGTAAGTAAGTAGTAAGCTGGTCCCTTCTTCAACTTGGAGAAGGAGAGTGGATGTAGGATTATTCATAATCGAACCACTATAAAATCTAGTGTTCTTTATTGCTTTACTTTACTTTTCTCACAATTTCAATTTCCAGTTTATTAATCAAAGACTAAATTCAGAATCAAAGTTAAAACTAAAATATCGGGTTGCTTTTGATCTTGATCAAGTTGAGTTTAAAATTGAATTCCATTTGTGCTACTTGGTTTTGAGTAAGTTTTAAAGGATTTGCAAAAATCTAAAAATCTATTCAACCCCCTTCTAGATTTTTCCTAGAAGGTTAATTCAAGTTTTACCTAAGATACTCAACTAAGTGGGACCAACAAACTTAATCTTGAAAACTGCTCTTGTCCTCGGCTGATTTTACTCTACTCGTCTGCGGTGACTTGGTGAAGACTTGTCTTTGTTATTCTACTCGGCTTATCTCGACCTCGCCTCGAGCTCTTTATACTCGTCTCCGCAGATGACTAGATTTGAGTTCGTCTCTAGATGACTTGCAACTTTACGGTCTTCGGTGACTTGTCTAGTCCTCGACCTAGTCTCGATCGGCTTAGTATCGGAACTTGACCTTAGCTGTTCTTCATAGTCATCTGCTCATCTCGAACCGCTTCTTTTAACTCATCAAAACCTTCTCTTGATCTAACAATATTATAGTCCCTTAGTTGTTGACTTATTCGGATGAGCCGTGAACAACAACTCCCACCGCCATATACTCGGCTTGCAGTGGAAGTAGCTACGAGAGATTTGTTTCTTAGACAACCATGAAATCACTTACTTCCCGTAAATTGGCAAGTTCCGTGAGGTAGATTTCCTATCTATCTTACACTCCACTAAAGTCTGAATGCGAGTATCCCGACAATTTGAAATTATCGTCACCGGATACCACGATCCGACATTTATTGTACCTTTTAGAAACTTAAGAATCTTCTTGGTTGCCTCAAGATAACTCTTCTTTGGCTTTGCTTATAACCGCAGCATGCACACCCACCGCAAACGATATGTCGTGTCTACTAGCAGTTAGATATAATAAAGAACCTATAAGACCTCGATAATCTATTTGATCCGTGTCTTCCCCCTTGTAAATGCGGATCCATGGAGAAGTTTGTCATCATAGGTATCTTGGCTTCTCGGCTGGTACCAATTCCAAACTTTTCAATAAGATCCTTTGCATATTTGGCTTGACTTATGAATATCCCCTTCTTAGTCTGCTTGACTTGAAGTCCAAGAAAGTATGTCATTTCTCCCATCATGGACATTTCAAATTTGTTCTTCATGAGATGACTAAATTCTTCACATAAAGACATGTTAGTTGATCCAAAAATGATATCATCAACATAAATTTATACTAATAAAAGATCATTACCAAACTCTTCTCTAAACAAAGTTCTATCAATTTTACCTTTCACAAACCATTTTGAATTAGATAATCGAGACAAAGTATCATACCATGCTTGTTTAAGTCCATATAGAGCTTTCCTCAATCTGTAGACCTTGTCTCCTTTGATAAAGTCTCGGTGGGTGCTCTACATAAACTTCTTCAGCTAAGATTCTATTTAGGAATGTTGATTTTACATCCATTTGAAAAACTATGAATCTTTTAAAAGCAAGCATAAGCTAAGAAAAACCTTATGGCCTCCAGACGAGCAATCTGGTGCAAAGGTTTCATTTTAATCAATCCCTTCTAATTGTGAATAACCTTGAGCAACTAGTCTGGCTTTATTCCTAACCACAATATAGTTCTCATCTCTTTTGTTTTTAAAGACCCATTTAGTTCTAATGACTTTTTAATGATGAGGTCTTTCAACAAGCTCCCACACATCTTGTCTTTGAAACTGATTCGATTCTTCTTGCATAGCATTAATCCAATTGGAATCGATTAGAGCTTCAATAATTGACTTAGGTTCAAGTAATGACACATAATAATCGAACATACAATCTTGATTTAGCCGTGTCCTTGTCTGGACTCCGAATCTAAATCACCAATTATTTGTTCAATGGATGATAAGATATTATCTTTTTACCTTTGTCTTTTACTATGGATGAAGATTTGTCAAGTATCCTTTTCAAATGATTACGTGTTACCTTGAGATACATCTTCCGATCATCCTGGTATGGTAGTTGTCCGATCGGCCGATCTTGAAGAACTTTCGTGTTCTTTTTCTTTATTTGAGTCTGGTTCTTCTTCCTCGTCTCAATCTGATTGTTGTTCATAGAACTTTACTATTGATCTTTTGATAGTCATCTTATTTAGATCATCCGATATCCTTGTAATGTCATCTCGCATCTCTAGACTCAAAAGTAGATTCATCAAATACAACATGCGGTGTTTCTTCCACACACAAGGTTGTCTTATTAAAAACTTTGTATGCTTTAGACACATATGAGTATCCCAAGAATATCCCATCTGCTATCTTAGCATCAAATGTTTTTAAATAAGATTTTTCATTGTAGTGAATGAAACACTTACAACCAAAAATATGAAAATATGAAATTTTGGGAGATCTACCCTTCCAAATTTCATATGGGGTTTTACATTTATTTTTAACAATCAAGCATTTATTTTGGATAAAACATGCGGTATTAATTGCTTTTGCTCAAAACTGTGTGGAGTGTTATATTCAGACAACATAGTCCTTGCAGCCTTCTTTCGTGGTTCTGTTTCTCCTTTCAACAACTCCATTCTGTTGGGGTGTCCTTGCGGTGATGTTTCATGAGCTATGTCATTCTCGTACAATAGTTAGTAACAAGTGTATTAAGGAATTCAGTACCTTTATCACTTCGATTTTAACAATACTTAGTCCCTTTTCATTTTGAATTCTTTTAAGAAATTCTGGAATTTTTGTCATAGTCTCATTCTTCTTGTACAAGATAATAACCTGTGAATCTTGAGAAATCATCTACAATTACCAAGGTATATTTCCTTCCACCGAAGCCGAGAGGTGTGACTGGACCAAAGAGATCCATATGAAGAAGTTCCGTAATTCTTCTGAAGAAGGACTAATAATTATTTTAAAAGAAGTTTTGGTCTGTTTTCCTTTTTGACAAGCATCACAAACATGGTTCTTTGAAAATATTCTATCTGGGAGTCCTTTAACTAAGGATTTCCTTGCAATTTTGTTAAGAATTTTGAAGTTTAAGTGACCAAGACGTTTATGCCATGGCCAACTTAAGTCATCTCGAACTCTTTGCAACAAGACAAGTATCCTTAGGACAACTTTTAAAGTTAGCAACATAAATGTTACCTTGTCTCGACTCCGGCTAATAGTATATTTTCATAGATACCATCTAAAACATAAAATGCATTATAGGTGAATTTTGACACTAAAACCCTTATCACAAAACCGTGAGACAAACAACAAATTATGCTTCAACCCTTCAACATAATAAACCTCGCCGACTTGGATGTCACCCATCATCAACGCTCCAACTCCTATAGTTAACCCAAAATTGTTGTCACCAAACATGACTCTTGGTCCATCTATAGTCTGGTAGTTAGAAAGTAGACACTTCTCACAGGTCATATGCTTTGAACAACACTGTCAATATACCGAGATGACCTCAAGAACATCTGCCCTTTCAACTATTCTTGAACTTTCCTGCAATCACATATTTAAATTTTAGGTACCCTTTATAAATTGGGTCCTTCCAGGTTAAGTTGATGCTTTGGAATCCAGATAAACATATCTATATTTCTCAAAAACAATGATTGAAGCTTGCAACCATATCTATCTACCAATATAAGACTGCCAAGATCAATCTTATTCAACCGATCTTTTGTGATTGTCTTATATCGTGGTAAGAATGGATATGATTTGCTTCTTCCATCAAAACTATTATACTTTGGATAAGACTTTGACCTAGTCTTTGGTTTTATCTTAGGAACATTTCTCCTTGTCTGTATTTTCTTTACGAAATATCGGGTGAGGTGATCTGTTCTTTAGGTTTCCAAGGACCAAATCTTGTCCCTTCCTTAGATTTAGTAGATTTGACAAAAACCTTTGGTTTTACAGGATCATCCTTCTTATTTTTATCAAAATCCAATCTTGTCTTATCACTAGACTTCTCGAGAAGTACTAAAGATCTTATCTATTGTAGATTGAGTGTTACTAAGAAGTCCTAACTTGAGTTTTAACTCTCTGTTAGTCCTCTTAAAACTCTCTTTCTCTGAATGGATACTTGAGAATTTAATTTTTAAAGCATTCAATTCTTTTTCCAACTCATCACCTTTTCGGATGAGGAATTAGTGATAGTCTTAAGCCGACATTCCCTTGAATGAACAGTCTAATTCTTCACTAATCCTAGTCCGACTAACCATGGTTAGATTGAGAATTTGATCCTTTAAACTTAAATTTTCAATCTCTATCTATTTATAAGCGAGATAGAGCAGTCTCCAAATCCATCGAAGTTTATTTATAAGACTTGGATCTGATTGAGATAGATTCTCACAATCGTTATACGAAGAAGAGTAATAGTTTACCTCTTTAGCCATTAGACATATATCATCATCTCGACGAATCCAGATGAGGATGAGGATGATGATGTCTCATGAGTTTCTTCTTTCTCGGCTAGAAAAACTCTCTGGTCTGCAGATCTCCTATCACATTTCTTCCTCTTTTCTTCCCATTCCCTTGGAGTAAGTTGAGGACAATCGTAACTATAATGACCAGGTTTGTTGCAAGTATAGCAAATATCTCCTTTATCTCGATTTTGGACTATTATCTTCTCTCCTGACTTGTGATTTGAACCTTCTTGAATGATCCTTTTTCTTATCATTATCTGGACTCTTCTCCCCTCTGTCGACTTGTAGTTTCGTCGACTTGATCTATCCCTTTTATTCCTCTTGTATTTCATCTTAAGCCTTTCATACCGTTTCATTAAAAGAGCCATTTCTTCCTTGATTGATAGATCGATGCCTTGGATACTTTTTGACTCCTCTTGATGAAGGAATGCAATCTGTTTTTCCGTAAGTAGACGACTACCTTCGTCTTCTTCATCTTCAATTTGTATATCATATTCCAATGCTTTAAGATATGAGAATAACATATGATGAGAGATTGAAGATAAGTTACGAGATGCTTTAAGAATATTGGCCTTTTCTCTCCATCTTTTACTCAATGATCTGAGAATCTTGTTATTGATCTCCTTTTCTCGTGTAGGTCTTTCCCAAGTCTGCGGCCTTGTTGAGACGATTTGTCAATCGACATCTAATTGATCAACAGTCTCGCCTTCTTTCATTTTGAAAGTATCAAATGTGTGCAACACAAATTGTAGCTTGTTTTCTTTAACTTGATCTGACCCTTCACACACATTAGCCAAAGTTTCCCACATTTCCTTTGCGGTTTGCACCTTTTAACTTTTTCGATCCAATCTTTACTAAGTATCTCTATTATCTCGAGTTCTTGCCTCTTGATCTAAGTTGTGAATCTTTCTTTCATCGTTTGTCAAATCAGCACCTTTCTTTTCTCGTCTAACTCTTGTTTACGAAGTTCTAGTTCCATCACTTACAATTCCATGATAAAACTTTATGGGATCTTCTTCTAAGACTTCTTCCATTCGATCATGAATCGCTTTTGTTGGTCCCGGAATGTTGAGTTGAATAAAACCTTGAGTTAGCCTTCTAGAACAAAATCTAGAATGGGGGTTTGAATAGATTTTGTAGATTTTCGAATCTCTCTAAAATCAATTCAAAGAATCAGTTAACACGGCGGAAAGCAATTTTAAACTCAACTTTTAACGGGATCAAAAGCAACAATGATATTGATTTTAGCTTCGATTCTGAAATTAGACTTTGAACAATAAATTGTAACTTGAACGAAATATAAATGAAAGCGATAAAGAACACTGTATTTTATAGTGGTTCGGATTATAACAATCCTATATCCACTCTCCTTCTCCAAACTTTGAAGAAGGGTCTCCACTAGCTGCTTACTCACTTACTTTACAATCTTTACAACTTACAACTTGATCTTCAATTCTTCAAGAATGCTAATCAAACTTCTAAAACCTAACTCTAAAAATAAGAAGTGTTTTTGAAGATGTGAAGTGAAGTGTTCTACAAACACTTAGAAAATATTTGAAAACTCTTTTGAAAATACTTTGTGAATTGAATAGTGAATAATGTGAAAAATCAGATTTGCATAAGTGTCTTGAAAAATAAAATCTTGACCTATTTATAAGTCTGAAAAGGCAGTTAGTTTGTTAGTTAGTTCTAACAAACTAAAAGCTACTCAACAAACTTAATCTTGAAAAGCTGCTCTTGACCTCGGTGATTTTTCCTACTCGTCTGACCAACTTAGTGAAGACTTGCCTTTCTTATTCTACTCGGTTTGTCTTGACCTCGTCGAGCTCTTTATGATCGTCTCCTGCAGATACTAGACTTGAGCTTGTCTCCAGGATGACTTGTAAACTTTGATCTTGACTTACTTAATCAGCCCTTGACCTGATCGATCGACTTAGTACCAAACTACGATGCTGAGTTGTTCATCAACGTTATCTGCTCATCTGGATTATTCTTTTAACTCATCAAAACTCTACTTGATCTAACAGCTTTTAGATGATTTTCCATCCTAAATTTCCGGTAATCATAATCTTCAATGGAAAATTCTAGTAGACTCCTAGTCTTTTTACTTTTGATCATAGACATGGTGAATCAAGAAACTCAACGAGACTTATTAGTATTGTTAGTAAATCAAAAATAAAGAAAATGATCTAAACAAAATTCCGAAACTTCAAGATCACAAATATATCAAGCTTGATTTAGCACTTGCTCTGATACCACTTGTTAGTCCCTTGATTGAGTGATTTTAAGAGTTCGAATGACCTCCTAGAGATAATCTAGAAGGGGGGTTGAATAGATTATCAAAATTTTTCAAATTCAGATTATCAACCAACTTGCAAACCCACAAATCAAAGTGTTCAGCGAAAGCGATTTTATATTCAATCTATATAGGATCTAAAGTGATCTGAAATATTGTTTGATCAAATTGTAAGTAAAAACAGATATTGAAAATTAAAAGAAAGAACACCGAATTTATAGTGGTTCGGATTGAAAGATCCTACGTCCACTCTCCTCTTTCAACTTGAAGAAGGGCCTCGACTCACTTACTTTCTTCCTTCCTTACTTACTTATAGATTACGGTGACTACCTTGACCTTGCAGAGTTTCCTTCTTGAATTCTAGAAATTTTGACTTGAAGATATGAATAATAGTGTTCTACAAATACTATGGAAAACTATGAACGTCAAGTGCGTTCTTGTGTGTATGTGAAACTGTTTGAGTGCTTTGAATGTGTTATAAACTCGCTTGTGATTCTAAGAAGTGCAAAAATTATTCTATTCTAATTACTCGATCTATTTATAGGAAGCTGTTGTTGGTAGTTGTAACTTCTTTGTTGATTCTTCTCTTCTTAGTTATAACCAACTAACTGAATCTTGTAACTTCTTCTTGGTTAGTTGTAAGCTGTTCTTGAAATTGCTTGATTTTCTAACACTTGTTCACCGTCTTCTTTACTCATCTTCAAACATGGTCCAACACGTTTGTGTCTTAGTTTTCGATCTTGGTGTTGTCGTTTGTTACCTTGTCTTTGGTCTTGACCTCGTCGACTTTCTTACCCTTGTCTTCATCGGCTCTTCGTACTTGTCTTCGTCGACTTCTTGAACTTCTCTTCATCGACTTCTTGTACTTAGTCTATTACATGTTTTTACTACATCAATTTGGCTATACAAAGGTTTCAGTGGTCATCCTATTTTACATTTAACTTCATCAAAACTAAATACATTTTTCTTCCTAACACAAATTCTCATGTATAATGACAGGCATAAAGTTGGGTAAACGAATCAAGAGAAATCGGGTAAAGAAGAGGGAGGAGAATTAACAACTTTCCTGGCCTCGGTTGTCAAGACAATGTGAGGTCCAAGTGCTCTCCTCGGCAGTTCCGGTTTGCCTAACAACCTTGCTACCAAATAATTCACCATATGATCCGAAGACAGATCAAAGGCCTTTGCCACTCCGGCTTTCTTTGCGTAACTCGTACTCCCAATCGTAAAAGACATTTCGACCCATCTCTTCTATTAACAAAATCAAGTCATCTGTTGTCCCCAACCGAGCATCTCTCCACGGAATGATGTCTATCAACCGTTGGTCCCGATTAGTTGAGTTGATTAAAACTTGAATTAACCTTCTAGAACAAAATCTAGAAGGGGGTTGAATAGATTTTGTAGATTTTTCAAATCTTCCAAAACTAATTCAAAGTATCAAAGGACACAGCGGAAAAGAATGATTAATCTCAACTTCAACAAGATCAAAAGCAAGCGATATTATAGATTTAACTTTAATCACTGAAATTAATCGTAAATGATAAGCTAGGAATTGAAAAGAAACCGATAAGTAAATCAAAGCGATAAAGAACACGAGGATTTATAGTGGTTCGGATTATAACAATCCTACATCCACTCTCCTTCTTCAACCTTGAAGAAGGGTCTTCACTACTTACTTTCTTCCTTCTCGACTTACTTACAATAGTGAATCTTGACCTTACAATGAATTCTTCCTAATTACGGATATCTATGGCTTGAAGATCTAAAGTAAAAAGTGTTCTACAAACACTAAAAGCTGGAAAACGTATAAAACATTTGTGAATGTGTACAATATTTGTGGCTCGTGAATACAAAATTGTGTATATCGATGAGTGCAAAGTATCAAAAGTAAATTTATACTAATTTTTATCCCTATTTATAGAGATCTTCACTTGGTGGTTATAACTTCCTTGAATTACTGTTTTGATTAGTTATACCAATATAAGCGACTCTTGTAACTTCCTCTTAGTTAGTTGAAAGCTGCTTCTTGAATCTTGTGTAACATTTCTCTAACACTTCATCGTCGATACTTGCTTCTTCTTGTCCTCGTCTTCATCCCTTGTCTCGAGTGATTATTTACGGTATCACATTTCAATTGTCTTCTATGTGTTGTACTTGTCGACATCTCGTCCTTATCGAACTTTGTCCTTATGCAGTATCTTGACCTTGTCGACTACTTATACTTAGTTTTATTATACTTCACTGTCTATACAAGATACTCACTGGTCATCCTATTTTACACTTTTAACACATCAAAACTAAATACAATCTTTTCTTTACCTAATAATTTCCCCCTTTTTGATGATGTTAAAACACAGCTCAAGAAAAGAAAAATGTTAGTACTTTTCAAGAGATAAACATATTGCAAAGTAGACAACTAAGTCACACGAGATAACTTGAGCCATGGATTCAATAATCGGATGATCGAGCAATATACTCAATAAGCAGATTATTTGAGCAATATAGTCAATCACGGTTAAAGTCAAATACTTCAAAGACAACATAGACAAGATTTGAAGATTTCATATAAGTTAGTGTTATGAAATTGTGAACACGTTATTACAACGAATCAAGTCGATTAAAAACACCAACGTTTATGAGAGAAGTCGATTTGGTATTCGGATATATTCACAGAGTAGCACAAATTTCATGTAGATCGGATAAGGATCACAAAAAGAGAAAATTAGACTAGTCATACCACCTATCCTCCTCAAGAATCTTCAGCCGAGTCAAAGACTCTATTCTTTAAGGATATGGTCTCTCCACCTTCAAGCAAGATCGGCAATGGATTCGGCCTTGATTATCACCGCTTGAGTCTTCTCACGATCTGTCGGCCATCTCTTGTAAGTGGAGGTTCCATCTCGAGAGTAGGAAGGTGCAACTACGTCTGCATTGAATTCCTCATGTGCTAGATCTATTACGTGCTTGATACATCGAGGATCCCTTTCTTCCAACCGATTATGAAATGCGGCGTTCTCATCCAAACCCCATTTGATATTTTTGCATACGTGAAACTGGAAGACCCAATCTACTTCAAATGGTCTCCATTTCACCAGTCTCGCCATTAGTAGGATTTCTTTGGGAACAACCTCACCTCTATGGCTAGTGCAGAAGACGTCCCTGCCTTGCTCATCTTGTTCTTTACGAACCCATCTCCTTAATGATCTATCATAAAATTTCCCTGTTGCTTTCTCCTGTTCTCTTCTTTTCTTGGCATCCCTTCTCTTATACTTCTCCTTCTCCTCCCTTCTCCTCTTTAGCACTCTTGCTTCTTCTTCTGTCTGATTGGAGTGAATTGATGCATGTTTTTAGGGCCTATTTTAGTGCAAAAAGTGAGCTAAAGTGTGATTTTGAGCCTAAATGTGAAAAGTATCACTCTTTTGCTTAAAAAGTATTACTTTGTGAGTTTTTGATGTATTTCGCCCGTTTTGCAGGTAAATCGGTGGAATTTTACCAAACCGAGAGTATCGGTATTCTTAGAATGAAAAGACAAATATACGGAGGCCAGCGAATCGGGCAGAAGCCCTTCTCGATAAAAATTCCACTGGTCTCGAGCACGAGGTTGAGGAGGCCTGGAGACCTCGACTCGAGGTTCATCTTTGGAGGGAAAGATTTTCAAAAAGACAGCGAGCTCGACTCGAGGAGGAGCCTCGAGTCGAGGGATGAGAAATTCGAAGGATCCTCGACTCGAGGCTGAGCCTCGACTCGAGGCGAGGCGATAATTTGAAGAAACGTGTTAGCGACTCTTAGGCCTCGACTCGAGGGCACTGAAGCTCGACTCGAGGAGTGCCCAAAACCGAAAAATTCAGTTTTAAAGCCATTGGAAGCCAAAAGCAGAGCATATCTTAATTCTAGCAGTTTAGAGCGGTTTCTAGGAGTTTCTTTGGGCGAATTTTGCATTTTGTAGCTTGAATTCACTTGTAATTGCATAGATTGTTAGAATTAGATTAGATTCTACATTTAGTCCACTAGATTAGTAGTTTGCTTGATTGTAATTGAAGATTGCAGCTGTGATTTGGGAGAATTGAAGTTGGATTGAAGCATTTTAGAAGATTAATCATTCCTATTTTTGTCTATTGAAGTTTAATTGGTGATGTTCTTACCCTTTGATCTCTTTAATTCATTGCTTGGGTTGATTAGATTGTTAATTGCTTTCTTAGATTTTCTACCCATGGCTTTTGCTTGTAGCACCATGGGCTAATAGCTTTGTGCTTGGGATAATTGAAATTAGGGATGAAGTGATTGCCTCATGCTATGATTGTTGATAATTGTGATCAATTGAATTAGAATTGCTTCTAATTGTGATTCTTAATTGTGCTTCATGAAAAATTGTCTCTTTTGATTAATGGTTGATCACCCTAGCATTAGGCGAGAGTTGAGCTAACGTGATTAGGTGTTAATCGGGTTTCAATTTTGCATGATTGTATGAATTGGGGACTTCTACATTGAGAGATGGGAAGAACTAAGGATACTCACATTAGGCATTGTGATATTAATGGAGTGATTAATTTCATGATGGTTTATGCTTTCTAATTTGATTGATTTGCATTTGGATACAATCATAGCTTGTTAATCATGGAATCCTTGATGGAGATTATCCCTTGCACCCAATTCCCCCATTGATTTTAGTATATTTGATCTTGCATTCTAGGTGTTTGATAGATTGTTTGCATAATCTTGTCATTTAATTTCTTGCATTTTGTAGTGATTTAGTCCAAAAACTTGTTGCAACTTTAGCCATTTAGAACTCTTATCCTTGAATTTCGTTTGCATACTTTCTCCCTTGGGTTCGATATTTTTGTTGATTGGTCTTAATAACTCTTACCCTATACACTCCAATCAAATGGTGCCGTTGCCGGGAGTTAGTTTTTACGCCTATAAGTGAGATTTGAGGATTGTTTGAAGTGGCTATTTGTTGCTTTTGTTTTTGTTTTTGTTGATTTTGTTGGTTAGAATTTGATACTTGGATTTGTGGCATTGTAGGTGTATGCTAACAAGATCGAGTGGTGTTCCACCCTTGCCACTAAGTCCAGAAATTGAGGCTACGTTGAGAAGAAATTGTGTGAGAAGAAGAAGGGAAGCTATGGAAGGAGAAGATCAAAGGCATGAGGAGAGACTAGTGGGTGATCCTCAAGTAGAGGAGGTACATGGACAAGGAGAAGGAGGAGTAGAGAATGGAGGTAATGGGAATCATTTCCATGCTCAAGTAGGCCCTTTCCCCAAGGGATGCCACCACAAAATTACCCCTACCAAAATCCATATCCTTATCCACCTCAAGCTCATCAATATCCCTACTATCCACCTCATCCACAACAATTTCCACCATACTATCCCCATATGCCGTATAATCAAGAGCCACGATATCATGAGCCACCTCACATACCAAATGCCCAACCACAACCCGTAAATGAGCCACCACCTCAAGGAAGGCCTTTGAGAGAATTCTTTGAACCACAACTTAGAGAGCATTATGATGGGATAGCAAGGCCGAGGATAGATGCTAATAACTTTGAGATAAGTCCCGCTTTGGTGAGAATGCTTAGGGAGAAGCAATTTGAAGGAAGAGATGAAAATGAGTGCCCACATCAACATATGGCACAATTTCTTGAGATTGCCGACACTATAAAATACCATGGGGTACCCGAAGATGCGAAGAAGTTGAGGCTCTTTGCCTTTACATTGAAAGGAAGAGCAAAAGCATGGCTTAATTCATTACCGCCCGGGACCGTACATGGGAGGAGTTGTCGAAGAAATTTTTGATGAAGTTTTACCCACCGTCAAAGACCGTGCAAGCTAAGTAGGCTATTTCCCACTTCCGACAAAAGAATGGGGAGACAATACCGGAGGCGTGGGAGAGGTATGGCATGTTACTTATCAATTGTCCTCAACACGGTTTTCGAGAGGAGCAAACCATTTTGTACTTTTGCAATGGTTTAACGGATGGGGATAGGTCGTTTTGAATGCTTGTGCTAATGGATCGATTTGGTCTAAAACCATGGGGTAAATGAATGAAATAATGGAGAATATAGCTCAAGATTCATTCCAAGTGTCGGTTAATCGGGAGCACACCATAGAGTGTCACAAGTTGATGAAATCGAGAGTATGAAGAGTATGATGATGACTATGATGGACTGATTGGGAGCTCTTACTACTTCACAAGGACAAGCAAGTGTGAGTCCATCCGTTCCCCATGTTGATGTTGGTCTAAGTTCATTACCGGTTGAACAAGTGAGTTATATGCGTAGGCCTCCATTCCAAGGAGGCTATCAAGGAGGAAACTTTCAAGGGAATTATCAAGGAGGAAGGCCTTACCAAATGCCTTATCAAAATAGGCCACCAGAAGCTATCAACCTCAACCGCAAGCTCAATTTAATGGAAATACATGGAGGAGACACGAAAAATTTTCATATGCCAATCCGAGAGCCGCCGTTCAATTTCCTCCCGAATTTGATCTGGGTGCAAAGGCTCCAAACAATGAAGGAAAGGCTACCACGGAGGAGATTTTGGGGTTGATTGTGAAGAAATTGGAAGCTAATGATTCAAGGCTTGATGATATAGGGAAGCAAATGGACACTCGTTTCAAGGCGATCGAGCACCAAGTAGGGAAACTTGCTACTACGGTTGGGAAGCTCTCATCTACGGTGGATGACTTGCAAAAGAAAGAATCAAAGGAGTATTGTCAAGCAATTGAGCTTAGGAGTGGTGCACGGTATGAAGGACCAAAATTGCCTTTAAATGGTGATGAAGAGGAGAAGCATTATGAAAGTTGTGATGAAGAAAAGCAAGAGGTGATGGAGGAGGAAGAGAAGAAGAAGCCAAAGTGGTTGATGGCAAGGGAAGAGAGAGCAAAGCAAAAGGTTGTTGAGAAGGATGGGAAAGGGGTTCCAAAGACTGTTGTTCCCGTGCCTTATCCTCAACGGTACATGAAGAAAGCATTAGATGAGAAGTTTGCTCGTTTCCTTGAGGTTTTCAAAACTTTGTATATCAATATTCCATTTTCGGAGGCCCTTGAGCAAATGCCCCACTATGCTAAGTTTCTTAAAGATTTGCTAGCAAAAGGAGGAGGATTGAAGAGCCGGAGTTAGTGAAATTGACTAAGGAGTGTAGTGCCGTGCTTCAAGAAGAGCTTCCACCAAAGTTGAAGGATCCAGGTCGCTTTACTCTTTTATGTGATCTTGGTAATGGGTTGGACAAGCATGCCTTGTGTGACTTGGGGCAAGTATTAACTCGATGTCATTTTCTATGTTTAATAGGCTTAACCAAGGGAAGTTAGGAGCCACTACCGTAACTCTTCAACTTGCCGATGGGTCAACTACTATTCCAAAAGGTATTGTGGAGGATGTTTTGGTCAAGGTAGAAGATTTTGTGTTTCCGACGGACTTTGTAGTACTTGAAATGGAGGAAGATAAAGATGTACCATTGATACTAGGGAGGCCGTTTCTAGCTACCGCAAGAGCGGTGTTTCATGTGAATGAAGGAAGGCTTACTTTGAAGCTTGATGATGAAGAGCTACATTTTTCAATGAAGGATGTGATGAAGCACCCCATGGAGAAGGAGGAATGCCATGTTGTGGATGTGATTGATTCATGCCTTCAAGAGGCTTGGGAGGACTCTTCTTATACTCTTTTCTCTCAAGATTATGTTATTCCATCATATAATCATGTGATTAATGAATCTTGTGTTTCTTATGATTGTGATAGGGATGCATTGGAAGTGGAGGAGGTGAAAGAGATAAAGTTCGAAGGCTTTCCCAATCAACCTTGGGAGAACAATGAAGATGGGAAGCCAATTGAAGAGAAAGTGAAAGGAGCTCTTAAGCCACTACCCGAGCACTTGAAGTATGCTTATTTGGAGGAAAATGAAGGATGCCCGGTAATTGTATCGTCATATCTTACATCCGATGAGGTAACTAAATTGCATGATGTTCTTCGTAAGCACAAATCCGCCATAGGTTGGTCCATTGATGACTTAAGAGGTATAAATCCTTCAATTTGTATGCATAGGATTAGGCTTGAAAAGGACCATAAACCCGTAGTTCAACTCCAAAGGAGAGTGAACCCTAATATTCAAGAGGTAATTAGGAAAGAAGTTGTGAAATTGTTAGATGCTAATATGATTTTTCCTATTTCCGATAGTCCGTGGGTCTCTCCATTGCATGTTGTAGCCAAGAAAGGGGGATTACGGTAATAAAGGGTGAAAATGATGAATCAATTGCAACAAGGGTAGCTACGGGGTGGCGAGTTTGTGTTGACTATAGAGAACTTAATAAGGCCACGTGCAAAGACCACTTTCCCTTACCTTTTCTAGATCAAATGCTTGATAGGTTAAGTGGATTTGAGTACTATTGTTTCTTAGATGGTTATTCCGGTTACAATCAAATTATGATTGCACCGGAAGACCAAGAAAAAGACTACTTTTACTTGCACGTATGGGCCGTTTGCTTGGAAAAGAATGTCATTTGGTCTTTGCAATGCTCCTGCAACTTTCCAAAGATGCATGATGTCAATTTTTCATGGCTTAATTGAGAAAATCATGGAAGTATTTATGGATGATTTTTCCGTATTTGGTAAGTCATTTGATAATTGTCTTACTAATCTTGACATTGTTTTGCAAAGGTGTGAAGATACAAACTTGGTGCTAAATTGGGAAAAGTGTCATTTCATGGTCAAAGAAGGCATTGTTTTGGGACATCATGTATCATCGAAGGGATTGCAAGTGGATAAGGCAAAAATTGTGGCTATTGAGAAGTTGCTTCCACCTAAGGATGAGAAAGGAATTTGATCTTTCCTTGGACATGCCGGGTTCTATCGGCGATTCATTAAGAATTTCTCTCAAATTTTTAAACCCTTATCTCATCTCTTAGAAAAAGATGTGCCATTTGAGTTTAATGATGATTGTTTGATTGCTTTTAGGTCTTTGAAGGAAGCTTTGTGCAGTGCACCCATTCTAATTACTCGGATTGGACAAAACCCTTCATTATCATGTGTGATGCAAGTGATTTTGATATGGGGGTCGTCTTAGGACAATTGAGAGATAAGCGGTTTCATGCTATCTATTATGCCTCCAAGACTTTCAATCCGCCCAAGTCAATTACACCACTACCGAGAAAGAAATGCTTGCGGTGGTGTACGCTTTTGATAAGTTTCGACCTTATCTTGTAGGGTCGAAAACTATTGTGTACACCGACCATGCCGCATTCGGTATCTCATGTCGAAAAAGGATGCTAAGCCTAGGTTGATTCGATGGATATTATTGTTGCAAGAATTTGACATGGAGATAGTGGATAAGAAAGGTAGTGAAAATGTCATAGCGGATCACCTTTCTAGACTTGAAGGAGTAGAAGAGATGGAAAGGGATGTCAAGGAAGTTGAAGAGACCTTTCCCGATGAGGGATTGCTAAGTATTGAAGAAGTAATGAGTGTGGTAAAGGAAGGGGATGTTCCATGGTTTGCCGATTATGCGAACTTCTTAGCAAGTGGAGAATTGCCACGGAGATGAATCCCTTTGAAAGGAAGGTTTTTACAACCGGGTCAAACATTTCATATGGGACGATCCATACCTCTTCAAAGTGGGGGTGGATGGAGTACTTCGGAGGTGTGTTACAAGAAAGGAAGGGGAGGAAATCATGAAACAGTGCCACTCTTTACCGTGTGGAGGCCATTATAGCACTTCCAAGACCGTGAGGAAGATT
Organism: Paraleonurus japonicus; assembly: GCA_030762865.1. Classification (NCBI taxonomy): domain Eukaryota; kingdom Viridiplantae; phylum Streptophyta; class Magnoliopsida; order Lamiales; family Lamiaceae; genus Paraleonurus; species Paraleonurus japonicus. The sequence continues at coordinate 32,574,657 of CM061053.1, read as the reverse complement.
TTATTGGCGGGATTCTATTGGCCAACCATCTTCAAGGATTGCGAGAGATTCATCAAGGAATGTGACAAGTGCCAAAGGATAGGGAACCTTAACAAGAGGGATGAGATGCCATTGAGCAACATCTTAGAAGTGAAAATTTTTGATGTATGGGAGTTGACTTTATGGGGCCATTTCCACCGTCGGAGGGGTATCAATATATCCTCATAGGGGTTGACTATGTTTCTAAATGGATAGAAGCCATTCCAACCAAAAGCAATGATTCCAAAGTGGTGATAGCCTTCTTGAAAAGGATCTTTACACGGTTTGGGGTTCCAAGGATTTTGATAAGTGACGGTGGTAGTCATTTTGTTAACAAGGCCATGGAGAAGCTTTTGTTAAGGTATGATGTTAAACACAAGGTTGCTACTTCTTACCACCCGCAAGCGAATGGCTTAGCCGAGGTGTCTAACCGCTTGACTAAAGGTATCTTAGAGAAGACGGTGAGGACAAGTAGAAAGGATTGGGCAACAAAGCTTGATGACGCATTATGGGCGTATCGAACCGCCTTTAAGACGCCTCTTGACATGTCACCCTATCAATTAGTGTATGGAAAGGCTTGTCATCTTCCGGTGGAGTTAGAGTATAAAGCATTTTGGGCTCTAAAAAGTTAAATTTTGATGAAGAGCTTGTAGGGGAGAAGAGGGCTCTACAATTGCATGAGTTGGACGAGTTTAGGATGAAAGCTTATGAGAGTTCAAAGATTTTCAAGGAAAAGACCAAGAAGTGGCATGATGCAAGGCTTAGAAGAAAGGAGTTCAAAGAAGGAGATCAAGTGCTACTATTCAACTCAAGATTGAAGCTTTTTCCGGTAAACTCAAATCAAGATGGAGTGGACCTTTTCGTGTTGTGAAGGTTTTTCCTAATGGATACTTTGAAGTGATGAATGACAAGGATGAAAGGTTTATAGTGAATGGGCATCGGTTGAAGCTCTATCATGTTCACTCACAAAAAGAGGTTTTGGATGCTCTTGATCTCAAGGATGTGCCCTACTTAGGTAGTGAAAGGGAAGTGTGAACTCTTGGAGTTCCGTCCGGCAAAGGACGTTAAACCTAGCGCTAGATGGGAGGCAACCCATTCTTTGTTCTTTGTTGTTTTTGTTGTTTTGTGTGTTGCTTTGTTTAATGTGTTTTGTTTTTGTGATCCTTGTAGGTGTGATGAATTGCTAGGAATTGAGGAGCTTAAGAAGGCTTAAAGGAAGATGAAGATTGAAGGCTTATGGGTAAAACACTTCCTTTCAAACTTAGACTTGTCTAAGTTTGGGAGAGGTGATTGTTGATTGACTTGTTGATGTGATGACTTGATGAATTTGATGTTTTGGATTGATGGATGATTTTATTGATGCTATGATTTCCTTGATCTTTTTAGCTTATTGTCTATTGATGAGTGTGATTTGATGATCCTTTGGATTCTTTATTCCTATGATTCTATATTCTTTGACTTGAGCTTAATTGTGGATTCATTGATATATTTTTAATATCATTCATGTGGTAGTGAGTATGCTTGGACTTATGTAAATGAGCACTTGAGTTTGATTTTCAAGACTTATTGGATTTTGATATGATCATGAGTAGATTTGTAGCTTGATACTAGCTTTCTTGATTTATTGTGTAAGGATGAATGTGAATGATAATGCTTAATTCATTGCTCAAGTTAAGCCCGTGAGTTTTTGTGCCCTAATAATTGTACATCTTATACGGTTGACATGATTTCTTTGTGAGTGCATCATTCATGATTTGTATGCTAGAACTTGCCACTAGACTTGTTGATATTGATCTTTGTGTGATGTCTTGAAAATGATAAGAGGCCATATTTGGAATGATGAGTCACTTTGCCAAATATTTCCCACCAAATACATTTGATTTCCTTAGTAAGCCATGTTGAGCGTATGATCCTTATTCTTTGGCAAGCCAAGTGAGATTGAAACCATTTTAGCCTATTTTTATGAATCTTTCTTTTCCTATATTTAGTTGAGCTTGAATGTTGGCTAATGATGGTGATTTGATTGTTAAGTGTGGGAAGATGATGAGCAAAGTGATGAAAGCATAACAGAAAAAAAGGTTGTGAAAGAAGAAAAATTGAATTGTGAAGAAAAATGTGAATGAAAAGGAAAATTCAATTTGTGAGCTTATAAAGAGAAAACTCAAGTGAATGGTGGATTGATCATTGAAGTTCAAAAGAAAGAGTGTTGCTTGATGAAAAGAGAAGAGATGTGTATTGAATTGATTAGCTTACATTCAAGTCTCTACTACTTAGTCACTCTTACCCATATACATCCCACCTTTCCAAAGAGCCTACATTACAACCTAGAGAAAGACCTCTTTGATTCTTGATTGATCACAAGTGATTTGGATTGAGATTAAGTCTTTTGGCAAGCATATGGTGTGCAAGTTTGTGAATTTGATGATTGAGTGCAATATACCTTGATACACTTGAGTGAAGAGTGAAACACTCCATGGAAGGAGCAATGTGTTGAGTATTTGATTGAGCATTTTTTTAGCATGATTCATCTTGATGGCTAGTGGATAGTTGTATTGATACAAGTGTTCATTGATGAGTTCGATTGTCTTATTTTTCGTCTATGGTGCCATGTGACATAATTGCAATCAATTCACTCCTTTGTTCTTAGTTTCTACGTTGCTCGAGGACGAGCAACAATTCAAGTTTGGGGGTATGATTGGAGTGAATTGATGCATGTTTTAGGGCCTATTTTAGTGCAAAAGTGAGCTAAAGTGTGATTTTTGTGCCTAAATGTGAAAACTATCACTCTTTTGCTTAAAAAGTATTACTTTGTGAGTTTTTGATGTATTTCGCCCGTTTTGCAGGTAAATCGGTGGAATTTTGCCAAACCGAGAGTGCCGGTATTCTTAGAATGAAAAAGACGAACATACGGGACGAAAATGGGGTCGGGCCGAAGCCCTTCTCGATAAAAATTCCCTGGTCTCGAGCACAGTCGAGGAGGCACGCACCTCGACTCGAGGTTCATGCTGGAGGGAAAGATTTTCAAAAAGACAGCGAGCTCGACTCGAGGGAGGAGCCTCGAGTCGAGGGATGAGAAATTTGTAGGATCCTCGACTCGAGGCTGAGCCTCGACTCGAGGCGGAGTGATAATTTGAAGAAACGTGTTAGCGACTCTTAGGCCTCGACTCGAGGGCCTGAAGCTCGACTCGGGAGTGCCCAAAACCGAAAAATTCAGTTTTAAAGCAATTGGAAGCCAAAGCAGAGCATAGATTGAATTCACTAGTAATTGCATAGATTGTTAGAATTAGATTAGATTCTACATTTAGTCCACTGGATTAGTAGTTTGCTTGATTGTAATTGAAGATTGCATGTGATTTGAGAGAATTGAAGTTGGATTGAAGCATTGTAGAAGATTAATCATTCCTATTTTTGTCTATTGAAGTTTAATTGGTGATGTTCTTACCCTTTGATCTCTTTAATTCATTGCTTGGGTTGATTAGATTGTTAATTGCTTTCTTAGATTTTCTACCCATGGCTTTTGCTTTTAGCACCATGGGCTAATAGCTTTGTGCTTGGGATAATTGAAATTAGGGATGAAGTGATTGCCTCGTGCTATGATTGTTGATAATTGTGATCAATTGAATTAGAATTGCTTCCTAATTGTGATTCTTAATTGTGCTTCATGAAAAATTGTCTCTTTTGATTAATGGTTGATCACCCTAGCAATAGGCGAGAGTTGAGCTAACGTGATTAGGTGTTAATCGGGTTTCAATTTTGCATGATTGTATGAATTGGGGACTTCTACATTGAGAGATGGGAAGAACTAAGGATACTCACATTAGGCATTGTGATATTAATGGAGTGATTAATTTCATGATGGTTTATGCTTTCTAATTTGATTGATTTGCATTTGGATACAATCATAGCTTGTTAATCATGGAATCCTTGATGGAGATTATCCCTTGCACCCAAATCCCCATTGATTTTAGTATATTTGATCTTGCATTCTAGGTGTTTGATAGATTGTTTGCATAATCTTGCCATTTAATTTCTTGCATTTTGTAGTGATTTAGTCCAAAAACTTGTTGCAACTTTAGCCATTTAGAACTCTTATCCTTGAATTTCGTTTGCATACTTTCTCCCTTGGGTTCGATATTTTTGTTGATTGGTCTTAATAACTCTTACCCTATACACTCCAATCACTTTGTCTCGGTGGGTTTTACGAATTTGGTGAAAGCCTTAGCTTTCCCAACCGCTTTAGATGAGGATGGGGGATTTGATTGATAAGACGGGAGCAAGATCAGCGGTGGGTGGAAGATCGGAGTTCGAGATCGGACTCGGTTGACTCAAATTGTTCTCCTTTTTAATCTCCTTAATGCTCTCTGGGACTTCTCTTCACCGCCTTCTTCTTTTCTTCCTCGGCTTTCAACAACTCTTCGCACAACTCTTCTATTCTCATATTCGGGGCCATCACTGATCATCCCGTAGCTCAACTCTTTTCTTGAGCTCACTATCTTCCCCCTTTTTTAGCATCGGCAGAAGCGAGTATTACAGGATAGTGGCTACTTGATTTATTTGGCCAATAAGTTCTTCTCTCGACAAGCCCTGTCTTCCGATCAAGCTGGTCATATCTCTTCTTTTGTTCGACCACGGCTCGTCTGAATTCGTCATCCATAAATTTCTTTAGGATGGTTGTCTGTCTGTCTTTCTCCATGGCAAGCCGCATTGTGAGAATTTGAAGAAATGAGGCTTCCTTTGCTCTCCATGACTCTCTCACTGGTCTTCAACACTATCACTTATCTCGATTTAAAAGCATCTCTTACATCTTTGTTTAACCTGCATCTTGAGAGTTCATTTCTTCAGCCACCTTTTGCTTTACCTTGATCATATTCTCTTCATGTCCGATTAGGAGAAGTATATATCAATCTTGGTCTTTTCATGAAGCTAGCTTCTATATTCTCCTTTAATTAAGAGGTTATAACATTTGGGACCATCTGGAAGGCATTTAAGCGAGGCATTTTTCAGACTTTCTACTTCGGCCTTCAATGCTTCCAATTCGGATACGAGATGCGAGATGTGGTGGGCAAGCTCTACTCTTGAGAGGAGGAAATAGAGTTAGATCTATTTCCTCGATTTCAGCTTTCAGTTTGCACAAGTGGAGGAATCTGTCGGGTGAGTTGATGTGGTTGGCATGTCTGTTTCCTCCTCTGTCTTTTGTTCCACAATCTGCTCCGTTTGTGCCTCCTCACTGTATCCATCTCGGTGGCTCATCGGCGGCTCCACCGATCACCTCTGCCTCCATCCTTACTTCCTAAACAACAGCCTTCCTCATCCTTTTACGTGCTTCCTCCTTCTCATTGCTTTTTCCACCTCTTACGGGGTTTCATCTCCAAGATATACCCTTTGAAGAATATAATCAACAAATGTATTTTCGGTTAGGATATCTTGGAATGACTTAAGCTTTGCCTTCTTGAGAACTTCTTTCTCCCGGATGGCTAGGTTGTTGCCTCCGCTTCGCTATCAAAATAGCCATCTCTTCAAAGGAACCCGGCTGAGTCTTCTTAACAAATAGACATCAATTAGCTCTTTCAATAGCTCGAGGCTCGTCCTTAAGAGTGGATTCTTGTCTTAGGATGAATTTCTTCCCAAGAATCCGCAGAGAGGTTTCAGTTGGACCCATTTCTCCAGATGGGTTGGGTAAATTTAGGTAAAGATCGTGTTCGGATGAGGTTGAGGGTAGGAAAGAGAATGGGTCGAATGAAGGTTGGGTTTGTGGACTTATGGGAGTGGACCGTTTTAGAGGCTCGGAGGCGGCGGTCTCATCTGCCCCTTCATCGCCGAGGTTAGAAAGTGGTGGGTTTAGGTACTCCATCCTCGGATGAGGATGAAGATGATGATGGTGAACCGGCATCCTCTCCTTCGTTTCTTCTGCGGATGAGACATCCACCGTCTCCGTCTGCCCCGATGCTTTCTCGGTCCCACTGTGACACTTCCCCCTTGGGAAGCTGTCCTCTCCTCCTCTTCCTTAGCTTCCTCCGTCTCAGCACGAGGATTCATCTGCCAATACTATCTTCGTCTCCTTCGTCTTGGCTTTGAAGCCCTTTTCTTTGGAGGCTGGAGGTGGAGCTGGAGCGTCTCCATCTCCCTCTGAGTCTGTAGGACCATATATCTTCTCATCTTTGATTAGCGAGTCCTTTCTGTCTTATATACTTTTTCACACCAACACTCCAATCGAGGTTGTCTATACCCACTTTATGCTCAAGTATGATGGTGATCCTTGCCATCATACTTGCAATTTTGGTCGAGACCATCTCATTAGCTCGTCTCGATATGGGGGTTTTTGTGAACTTTTTCTTCTCCTCCATAATCCTTGAGTAGACCAACCTCACCCAGTTAATCTCGGCCCGTCTAGGATAGCCCTCGAGATAGCATATCCTCGGCTTGGTTAGCCCATCGTGGCTTTGTTGCTCCCCAAGATGCACTTGGTTAGAATCGGCATCAACAATTTATACTTCCTCTTCAGATCGGTCTTTTCAAATTCGCTGTTGTATTTTGATATGTTCTTCTTGCCATCGATGGAAACTCTCCAAATATTCGATGATTTATAGGTGAATGGGTTATCGCTGGTGGTGCTTAAATTAAAAATCGCACCAATCTCGTAAATTGATAAAACAATTCTTCTTTTCTTCTCTTTAGTTCTAATTTGCGATTCTAATCCTGTATTTGTTGCTTTTGCCACTGGTCAAAAACTCGGCACAGATCATCCACCGTCAAATTCTTGAAGGTTTCTTTATCTTGTATTGCTTGATCCCCTTGATTCCGATAGATTTAATATTTCTCTTGTTTCCGAATCGGTTGCAACATCCCAATCAACGTACATTTCGACTTTGTTTTATCTCTAATAGAAGTCGGATCATATTCGAACTTGATTTTCTTTTTGGAATCCGCCATTGATGAATGCGTAAGGTTTTAGGAGGGAAAAGAGAGGTTTTGAGAAAATATGAAGAGTTTTATGTGTGCGTAGATGAAAATTATGTACACGAATGTCTATTTATATGGAAAATATAATAATAAACAATTATTAGAATAATAATTGCCTGCAAAAGTGTAAATGTAGGCTTTCGAATCGCCATTAATGTGATTATGACATTTATTTTGAAAAGTGCATAGAATATTATTTAATATGTCGCGCGTGAGATTGAGACGGTTCATTTTTCAAACCGCCTCCATTTCTCGGCGCGTGAAGCATACTCGAGCGTTTTTCAAAAGTTAATTTGATAAAATTTTGGGTCCGTAGTAACTTCTCTCGACACGCTTACTTATTTAAGAAATTACTTTTCGATTAATTGGAGAGATGAAATAGAATATTATTGATTTTAGAAAGCAAATTTGAACCCTTATCATTTTATTTTGTAAAACAAAATATTTTTAACAATCTGAGCAACTTTTTTAAAAAAATGATAAAGAGAATTATGATATTAAATTCATATATTTATTATATGAACCCAATATTCATAATTAAGAGTATTTATTAGACACTTCTGGACTTTCACCTCGTCTGGATTGATAGCATCACTGCTCTGCTTCTGAATACTTGGACCTTGTCTTGTATTTAGAGATGTGTACTAATCTTTATTCTTCTAAACCACGGACACTTAGACAAATTGTTAGAAACAAGAGTAAATCGGATAAGGTGCATTAGTCATCGATTACGTAGAAGTCGATCGACTACTATGTCCTTATCGATTTACCTAGGTCGAACAAGTAACTATCAAGTCGGATATGGTCAATATGACTAATCCTTGGTTCTTGATTCCAATGATAGGAGATCAATGATATCGGCTACGATTGTCCTTTGACTCATATCTAGTCTGATAATTCTTTCTAGACATAATAAACCAATTGAGAGAGACGAAGTAAAAACAAGAAATTAGATTATAGATTAACTAAAGAAGCATCTAATAATCCTAATTCTACGAGATAGTTCTTTAAACCTTGTTTACGCAAGTGGCTTTGTCGGTATGTCTGCTCTTTGGAAGTCGGTAAGAATCTTCTCTAGTCTAATATCTCCTTTTTCAACATGATCTCGAATGAAGTGGTGTCTTATATCTACATGCTTGCATCTTGTATGTAGGACTGGGTTACGAGTAATAGCTATGGCACTATTACTATCACAAAAGATAGGTACTTCTTTGGTGATAATGTTATAGTCCCTTAGGCATTGACTAATCCGAGATAAGGTGTGAACAACAACTTCCACCGCCATATACTCGGCTTCGATTGTGGAAGTAGCTACAGAGGTTTGTTTCTTAGACAACCATGAAATCACTTACTACCAAGAAATTGGCAAGTACCGGATGTAGATTTTCTATCTATCTTACACCCACCAAAATCTGAATCGAGTATCCCAGACACTCAAGGTTATCATCAATTTGGATACCATAGTCAACATTTATAGTTCCTTTCGGATACTTGAGAATTTTCTTTCTTTGCTTCAAGATGGCTTTTCTTAGGATTAGCTTGAAAACGAGCACATACTCCAACCGCAAAAGAAATATCAGGTCTACTAGCGATTAAATATAATAAAGAATCAATAAGACCTCTATACTCGAGTTTGATCGAGTGTCTTCTCCCTTCTCATCTGGATCCATTGAAAAATTCGTCATCATAGGTATCTTAGCTTCTCGGCTGGTACCTATTCCAAATTTATCAATAAGATCTCTCGTATATTTGGCTTGATTTATGAATATTCCCTTCTTTGTCCTGTTTGACTTGAAGTCCAAGAAAATAAGTCATTTCACCCATCATGGACATTTCAAATCTGCTTTTCATAAGAGAACTAAAATCTTCACACAAAGATATGTTAGTTGATCCAAATATTATATCATCAACATAAATTTGAACTAACAAAAGATCACAACCAAACTCTTTTCTAAAAAGAGTTCTATCAATTTTACCTTTAACAAAACCATTTTGAATTAAATATTCGGACAAGGTGTCATACCAAGCTCTTGGTGCTTGTTTAAGTCCATATAGAGCTTTCCTTAGTTTATAAACCTTGTCTCCTTTTACAAAACCAGGGGTTGCTCTACATAAACTTCCTCAGCTAGGATTCCATTTAAGAATGCTGACTTAACATCCATTTGAAAAACTATGAATCTTTTAAAAGCGGCATAGGCTAAAAACAATCTTATGGCTTCCCGGGCGAGCTACTTGGTGCAAAGGTTTCATCATAATCAATACCCTCGATTGTGAATAACCTTGAGCAACTAGTCCGGCCTTATTTCTAACCACAATATTGTTTTCATCCCTTTTGTTTTTAAAGACCCATTTAGTTCCAATGACTTTTTGATGATGAGGCCTTTCAACAAGCTCCCACGCATCTTGTCTTTGAAACTCTGATTTAGTTCTTCTTGCATGGCATTAATCCAGTTGGAATCGGTTAGAGCTTCGTAATTGATTTAGGTTCAAGTAATGACACATAGCAATCGAACATACAATCTTGATTTAGTTGAGTCCTTTGTCTGACACGAATCTAAATCTCCGATTATTTGCTCACTGGGTGATATGACATTACTCTCTTACCTTTATCTTTTACATTGGATGGTGTCTTGTCCGAACTATTTATTTCAGATGATTCTATGTTACCTTCGATCCACAGAACATCGATGTACTAGTTGTCTGATTAGTAGGCAAATCACCGGTGAGGAAAAATTTCGAGGTTCTTTTCCTTTATCCAATTCTTCCTCTTCATCCGAATCGATCCTTGATTGTAGAATTTTATGGTTGATTCTTTGATAGTCATCTGCTCGGTATCGATATCTTTGTGATGTTCTCTGTCTTATCAAACTCAAAAGAAGATTCATCAAATATCACATGAGGTGTTTCTTCTACACACAAGGTTGTCTTATTAAAAACTCTATATGCCTTTGATACGTAAGAGTATCCCAAGAATATCCCGTCTGCTATCTTGGCATCAAAAGTTTTTAATTGAGACTTTCCATTGTTATGTATGAAACATTTACAACCAAATATATGAAAGTATGAAATTTTGGGGGATCTTCCCTTCCAAATTTCATATGGAGTTTTACACTTATCCTTAACAACCAAGCTTCTATTTTGAACATAACATGTTGTATTAACAGCTCTGCCCAAAATCTGTGTGGAGTGTTATACTCGGATAACATAGATCTAGCTGCCTCTTTCAAGGTTTTGTTTCTCCTTTCAACCACTCCATTTTGTTGTGGAGTCCTTGCTGCATATGTTTCTGAGCTATGTCATTCTCAACGCAGTAGTTAGAAATCAATTTATTTAGAAATTCAGTACCTTTATCACTTCTAATTTTAACAACATTTAATCCTTTTTCATTTTGAATCTTTTAAGAAATTCTGGAATCTTAGTCATAGTCTCATTCTTTTTGTACAAGAAAATAACCCAAGTAAATCTTGAAAAATCATCAACAATTACTAAGGTGTATTTTCTTCCACTAAAAGCGAGAGGAGTTCTTGGACCAAAAAGATCCATATGAAGAAGTTCGAATTCTTTCAAGAAGGATTACTTATTGTTTTAAAAGAAGCTTTGATCTGTTTTCCTTTTTGACAAGCATCACACACATGGTTCTTTGAAAATATTTTATCAGAAGTCCTTTAACTAAAGATTTCCTTGCTATTTTGTTAAGAGTTTTGAAGTTTAAGTGACTAAGTCGTCATTGCCACAAACGGCTCAAATCATCGAACTCTTAGCAACAAGACAAGTATCTTTAGGACAACTTTTAAAATTGGCAACATAAATGTTACCTTGTCTTACTCCAGCTAATAGAATATTTTCATTGATACCATCTAGAACGTAGCATGCATTATGAGTAAATTTGACACAAAACCCTTTATCACAAAATTGTGAACAGATAGTAGATTGTGCTTCAATCCTTCCACGTAGTAAACTTCATGAACTTGAACATCTCCAATCATTAGTGTTCCTACACCTTTAGTAAGTCCATAGTTGTTTTCTCCAAACATCACTCTTGGTCCATCAATGGTTTGATAGTTAGAGAGAAGTCTTCTTTCATATGTCATGTGCTTAGAACAACCACTTTGTTAATGTACCCGATGACCTCAAGAATGTCTCCTCTATCAACTATCTTTTTGTCTTCCTGCAATCACAAATTTATTGCTTAGGTACCCTTTGTACTTTGGGTCCTTTCATGTTAAGTTGATTTTTAGGAATCCAGACAAAAATATCAATGTTCCTTAAAACCATGGATTGAAGCTTACGTCCATATCTATCTACTAAGATAAGACTTTCAAGATCAATCTTATTTAACTGATCTTTTGAAATTGTCTCAAATCTTGGTAAGAATGGATATGTCTTTCTTCTTCCATCAAAACCATTATACCTAGGATAAGACTTTGATTTAGTCTTGGGTTTAACCTTTGGAGTTTCTTTCCTTGTCTGCTTTCTTCTCTTGAGAATTATCGGATGAGGTAATCAATTCCTTGGGTTTCCATGGACTAAATCTAGTTTCTATCTTTGGTTTAGTTGCTTTGACAAAGACTCTAGGTTTTATTGGATCATTTTTCTTGCTCCTATCAAAACCTAATCCAGTTTTATCACTAGACTTTTGTGAAGAATTGAAAATTTTATCTATTGTGGTTTGAGAGTTATTCAAGTCCTAACTTGAGATTTAATTCTCTGTTAGTTTTCTTATAATTCTCATTCTCAGAATAGATATTTGAAAATTTTATTTTTAAAGAACTCAATTCTTGTTCCAACTTTTCTGTCTTATCGGACAAGGTGCTGGTGATCATCTCGGTCGACATTCCCCCTTGAATGTACATCTGGTTTTTCACTTACCTTAGTTTGATTGACCTTAGTTAGATCGATAATTTGATTCTTTAAATTAAAATTTTCTGCCTCTATCTGTTTATAAGCGAGATAGAGTTGTTTCCAAGTCTTTCAAAAGTTTATCAATAAGACTGGGATCGATTTACGATAAAATATCACAACCATTATCTGAAGAGGAATAGTAATGTACCTCTTTTGCCATCGACAGATGTCATCATCGATCCAAAATCAGATGAGGATGAGGATGAAGATGTCTCATGAACTTCTTCTTTCTCGGCTAGAAGAGCTCTCTGTCAAAGATACCTTCTATCTCTTTTCTTCCTCTTTTCTTCTCTCTCTCTGGGAGTGAGTTGAGGACAATCATAACTGTAGTGACCAGGTTTGTTGCATGTATAACATATATCTCCTCTGTCTGCTTTTGGACTACTATCTCCTCGTCGATAGGTGACTTATGACTTCTTGGCGATCCTTCTTTCTATCATTGTCTGAACTCTTTTCATCCCTGTCGATCTATAGTTCCTTCGACCTAACCTGTCTCTCTTGTTTCTTTTGTACTTCATCTTCAATCTTTCATACCTTTTTAACGTAAGAGTCATTTCTTCTTTTAAGGACAAATCAGATGCTTTAGAGATCTTTTCATATTCATCTTGATGAACAAAAACTACTGATCTTTCCGGATGTTGAAGATTCTGCTTCATCTTCTTCATCTTCAATTTGAATGTCATATTCTAACGCCTTTAGATGGGAAAACAAAGTGTGGTGAGGAATTGAGGATAGATTTTGAGTAGCCTTCTAATGTTAGCTTTTTCTCTCCATCTTTTGCTTAATGACCTCAGCACTTTATTGTTGATTTCTTTTTCTCGTATGCGTTTTTCCCAAGTCACCGCTTTGTTCAATAGATTGGTAGGCCCGACATCCAATTGATCAACAGACTCTCCTTCTTTCATTTTGAAAGTGTCAAAAGCGTGTAGAACTCGATCGCAACTTGTTTTCTTTAACTGTTCGGATCCTTCACAAATTCCAGCAAGAGTCTCCCATATTTCCTTGGCGTTGCATCTCTTAACCTTTTCAATCCAATCCTTGCTCAATGTTTCAATGATTTCGCTTCTTGCAACTTGATCTAAATTGTGAATCTTCCTTTCATCACTAGTGAGTTGAGCTTTTCTTTTCCCGCCTCACTCTTATTTCAAATTGTAGTACCATCACTTGTGCCACCATGATAAAACTTGATAGGTCCTTTCTCAAGAACCTCCTCCATTTTGTCATAAATTGCTTTAAGATGGTTCTCCATTCTAAACTTCCGATAATCATATTCTTCTATAGAAAAATCAGGCAAACTCCTGGATTTCTTGCTTTTAACAAGTCATGGTGAAACAGAAAAATCACAATACTCACAAGATCTTGTTAGTAGAACTGTTAGTGAAACAAAGAAACTACAGATTATCAAGAACAAAATTCAGGATCTTAGTTAAGACCTAAAATTAATATCGAACAGCTTAACTTGGCTCGATACCACTTGTTGGTCCCGATTAGTTGAGTTGATTAAAACTTGAATTAACCTTCTAGAACAAAATCTAGAAGGGGGTTGAATAGATTTTGTAGATTTTTCAAATCTTCCAAAACTGATTCAAAGTATCAAAGGACACAATGAAAAGAATGATTAATCTCAACTTCAACAAGATCAAAAGCAACCGATATTATAGATTTAACTTTAATCCTGAAATTAATCTGTAAATGATAAGCTAGGAATTGAAAAGAAACCAGTAAGTAAATCAAAGCGATAAAGAACACGGGATTTATAGTGGTTCGGATTATAACAATCCTACATCCACTCTCCTTCTTCAACCTTGAAGAAGGGTCTTCACTTACTTACTTTCTTCCTTCTCGCCGACTTACTTACAATAGTGAATCTTCAGCCTTACAATGAATTCTTCCTAATTCTGGATATCTATGGCTTGAAGATCTAAAGTAAAAAGTGTTCTACAAACACTAAAACTAGAAAACGTATAAAACGTTTGTGAATGTGTACAATATTTGTGGCTCATGAATACAAAATTGTGTATATCGATGAGTGCAAAGTATCAAAAGTAAATTTATACTAATTTCTATCCCTATTTATAGAGATCTTCACTTGGTGGTTATAACTTCCTTGAATTCTGTTTTGATTAGTTATACCAATATAACTCGAATCTTGTAACTTCCTCTTAGTTAGTTGAAATCGCTTCTTGAATCTTGTGTAATATTTCTCTAACACTTCATCGTCGATACTTCGCTTCTTCTTGTCCTCGTCCTCATTCCTTGTCGAGTGATTATTTACAGATCACATTTCAACTGTCTTCTATGTGTTGTACTTGTCCGACATCTCGTCCTTATCTCAAGTTTGTCCTTGTGCGGTATCTTAACCTTGTCGACTACTTATACTTAGTTTTATTATACTTCACTGCCTATACAAGATACTCACTGGTCATCCTATTTTACACTTTTAACACATCAAAACTAAATACAATCTTTTCTTTACCTAACATCAACAGCTTTCTTTTGGCTTCATGATCCATGCAATCTTGGATATTTGTTTTCAACCCACGATGTGGCCTCAACCACTAAACATTCCTCGAATGGGCCACGAACTCTTGAAGTAGGGTTCGGTTGAATAGCCTCCATGCCAGGATTCACCTCGGCAACGTGGGTGATCGGCTCGGTGCGGCACCCAACTCCACGGTTTCATCACCGACTACCTTAGAAGACAAATCTTCCCTGGAGACTAGAAGGGGCATCATGAAAAGATGGAGAAGAGTGAAAAGATACCTTCTCCTTTTCACTAGTAGACTCTGGTGAGATGATGTCTTCTGCCTCTTTTGATGAAGAGTCCTCAATCTCTAGTGCATCATCGGCGGAGGTCCCCTTCGCTCCGGAGAAAACATGTCCAGCACAACCTTGCTCCTCCGGTCCGGCTGCTAACCGAACCTGTCTGGGCACTACGAGAAGGTTTTCGAGCCTTCTTCTTTGGTAACTCGAGATATAGAAACTTGATCTTCGCCTGTCGAAGAGTCAATACCCAAAGCTTTCGTACCAATTTAATAGACTTAAAGCTTGCTTCCCTTTTCTCGACTAGTGGATTTAGGAGACTTTTCCTTCTTAGAATCAGCAGACTCCTCCTCATCACCTGTCATTATCAACCTCCATTCCATCACCTTCTGCAGCCTCTTCCTCGCATTTGAAGAATCCTCCTCACTCTCCGAATGAACCATATCTCCTTCATCAACAGGTTCCCCCTCGGTCAAAGCCATCGGTGCATCTCCTTCATCATCGGTATCCGTGGCCCGAGATAGTTCCTCATCCTTGTTGAGCATGAACTTAGCCTTAGTATACGACTTTGTCCATTTCGGATCCCACTCAACTTCGTGTAACATTCTTTCTAACAGAACAATGATCTTGTTAGACATAGAGACATCTTGCTCCACGGCCCGCATTTTTACTCCAACATGAGCCGCATCATCGGAAAGAATCTATTCTTCTCCTTCTTCAGAATGTCCAAAACTTTCGTCACCCAGTCACATGCAACCCTATCCACAATCGCCTTCGGTGCACACAACCTTCTTTGGCTCGGAAAATCCATACTCTGTCGCTCCCCAAACATCACTTTTACCATGATGTCAAACAATGTCAGTATTTCCGCTTAAGGTAACTCCTTCTTCGAATCGGTAACAAAATGAGACAAGATGTCTTCGCCAGAGCAAAAAGTAGCAAGATGGTTGTCCCACATATACATTTCTCGGATTGGTGTCGTGAAGAGGGAGACCCAAGTGAGTGTGAATATCATTCCTTGTAATCTGTAGAGACTGACCGTGAACCCTCGTAATCGACTATTGTCCCCGAATTTTGCCCTTATCAAAAATTGAATAGCATAACAATCGAGGGTTCTGCGTTCCCCGAGTGAGCAGAGCAATATTGAGCGAGACTCGTATCGTATAACAATGTCATGATATCCATTGCCTCTCGCCAGTGATTCGAGTAGAAGTCCACAAAGTTCACTTCTCATCTTCTCGGACAAAGCTAGAGCATCCATAGCCTTGCTCTTGCTCTTACTAGTTGATTTCTTAGAGGAAGATGCATGTTTTGAGCCATTTGAATTAGAGAAATTAGAACATAGAGAATGCAGAGAAAGACTTAAGAGAAATTTGCGAGAGAAGATTTTAGAGAAAGTGAAAGAGAAAGAGTGATAACGATGAAGTATATATATGAGACGAGAAAGGAAACCTGCTAATTTTAAAATAGCGAAATAAAGGGTAACCGTTGATTGGCATGTTGCATGATCGGATCGAACGGTTATGGGTGCAATAGTTCGAATTCCGATGAGTGCATGACCTCAACTCATGGACGCGAAAAGGAAACATTCTAAATTTTAAGATTATTCGGATCCACGTAAATAGGTAATAAAATATTTTATAAATTGTGAACCCTTAATTTTTGCAATAATCAAGATTTGATTTGACATTTAAAAGATAAGCCTATGCGCTGAGGATTATTTTTAAGAAATAAAATATTAGAAAGATTTAACAGAAAATAACAAGGAATATTTCAAATCAAAACTCTTTTCAAAATAAAAGAAAAGGGAAAGAACTCATCGATAGCTAATCTGTATAGTCGGTGATACCACGTGGATGTGTCGGAGATCTTGTAGCGCAAGGTTAGGAACCTTGCTAAGCAAGCTTTGCAACCCTTCTAAGCGTGGTTTGGAACCCTTCTAACATTGAGTTTATCTTTAGTAGAAGACTTCAACCTTTCTTCATAAGCTTTTTATTCCTGTAGAAAAGATTAATGCAAGGAAAGAATATATGGAAAGAAATTGCGCAAAAGAAAGGTGAAACAAGGATATAGACTTCTAGTATTCTTCAACGATTCCTTTTTGATAAACTTTCTCCTGGGTCCAATAAACCAAGTTCAACAGATAATTCTCGGAACCTTGCTTCGATAGTGGTTTGGTAAGAATGTCTGCTCTCGACGGTCAGTGTGAATCTTCTCCATTCTAATATTCTTTCTCTCAACGTGATCTTGAATAAAATGGTGTCGATATCCACGTGTTTACATCTAGTGTGAAGTCTTGGGTTTTAAGTAATAGCTATTGCACTAGTACCGTCCACGTAAGATTGGTATTTCTTTAGCTTCTATGTGATAATCTCTAAATTGTTGACTTATCCAAAGTAATCGTGAACAGCCAACTCCTAGCAGCCATGTACTCGCTTCTATGGTTGAGGTAGCAACCAAAGTTTGCTTCTTTGAAAACCATGAGATCAACATACTACCTAGAAACCGACATGTACCGGTAGTTGATATTCTATCAATTCTACATCCACCATAGTCGGAATCGAGTGACACCTTAATTCTAAATTGTCATCAAGCAGGTACCATAAGCCTATGTTTGTTGTTCCTTTAAGATATTTCAAGATCTTTTTCTTTGCTTCCATATGACTTTTCTTTGGATTTGCTTGAAACCTTGCGCATGCACCCACAAAGAAATGATATATCTCGGTCTCGCTAGTGTTAGGTATAGCAAGGAACCTATCGGACCTCTGTACGTAGTTTGATCAACATTTTCACCACTTTCATCAGGATCCATCTTGTAGTTAGTCATCATTGGAATCTTTACTTCCTTCTTTGATCTCGCATTCCAAACTTTTCTAACATATTCTTGGTATACTTTGCTTGGTTGATAAATATACCTTTAGAAGTTTGCTTCACTTGTAAACCAAGAAAGTAATTCATTTCTCCCATCATAGACATCTCAAACTTGCTTTGCATCAACTTACTAAATTTCTCACAAAGCTTCTTGTTAGGAGAACCAAAGATTATGTCGTTTACGTAAATTTGAACTAACAAGATTTCTTGATCTTCTTCAATTACGAAGAATGTTCTGTCTATTCTCGCCTTTCTTGAATCCATGATCGAGAAGGAATTGTGAAAGGGTATCATATCATGCTCTAGGAGCTTGCGTCGATCAATATAAAGCTTTCTTTAGACAATATACCCTATTTCCTTGAACAAATCCTGGTGGTTGCTCAACATAAACTTCTTCTCGTTAGAACTCCATTCGAAAGCGATTTGACGTCCATTTGATAAACTTTGAACCTCATATATGCTGCATATGCTAGAAACAATCGAATATCTTCTAGTCTCGCTACGGTGCGAAGGTTTCATCATAGTCAATACCTTCCGACCGAGAGTAACTTTGCGCGACTAGCCTTGCTTTGTTTATAGTTACCTCATCTTTTTATTTTTCTTATTCTTGAATACCCATTTTATACCAAGAACCTTCGATATCTTGGTCTATCTCGCCAATATCCATACATCCTATTTAGCAAACCGATTCAATTCTTCCTGTATCGCCTCTATCTAGTTTGTATACTGAAAGGGCTTCTTCTATAGTCTTCGGCTCTTGAAGCGAAACATAGCAACAAAACAGTCCATCCAAATTCATTTTTCTCCTTGTCTTTACTCCATCAAGTGGATTTCCTATGATTAAATCTCTGGAATGATCACCATCCAGCTTTCTTCTTTGAAGTTCTTTTGAAGTACACAACTCTTCTCAAGTGTGTTTAGATGAATTATCTTCAAATTACAACTAGATTTGATACTCCAGCTTGGTGTTTTAGGAGATGTTTCATCGTGCATTGATATTTCTTCATCGACTCTCTTTGAGATACTTCTTTGATAGTAGCGGGGATGACGTTTTCTTTCCCAAAGGCTTTGAACACTATTGATCATCTTGAAATCAGACTCCGAGAATGGGTAAGTGCACTTTGACAAATTTTGGCATATCTTTTACATCTAGATTTTCCAATCCTTTTGCTAGAGATTCCTCATATCCCGCCTTAGAATCAATAAAAGATTCGTTAAATACCACGTGTGGTGTTTCTTCCACCACAAGAGTCTTCCTATTAAAAACACGATAAGCCTTGCTAGTCTTTGGAATATCCTAAGAATATTGCATCAGCAACCTTAGCATCAAAGGTTTTTAATTTGGATTTCCGTTGTCATGGATGAAACACCTACACCCAAAAACGCGAAAGAAAGAAACACAAGGGAGTCTACCTTTCCATAGTTCATACGGTGTCTTTCCATGATTTTTGTTTAGCAAGCTTCGATTTTGAGTGTAGCAAGTCGTATTGATATCTTCTCGCCCAAAATCTCTGAGGAACATTAAACTCTGCTAGCATTGTTCTAGCAGCTTCTTTGAGTGTTCTATTTCACCTTTCGCCACTCCATTTTGTTGTGGAGTGTGTGCCGCAAATGTTTCATGTTGAATTCAATGTTCCTTGCGGTAGTTTGCTATATGCGTGTTTAGAAACTCTGTTCCTTTGTCGCTTCGATTCTTACAATATTTTCTCCCTTTTCATTTTGTAATCTTTTCAAGCACTCGGGTAACTTTGAAATAGTTTCGTTCTTCTTGAATAGAAAAATCACCCATGTGAATCTTGAGTAGTCATCAATTATCACTAATGTATACTTCCGCCACCGAAACTCATGGGGGAGACAGTCCGAATAAATCCATATGAAGTAATCTGTAATGCTTTGCTTGAAGTTATAGATGTCACTTCTTTGAATAACGCTCCGGTTTGCTTTTCTTTTTGGCATGAGTCACGGGTTTGATCTTTTGAGAACACTTCATTCTAAGCAAACCTTCTATAAGGGACTTTCTAGCTATTGTGTTTAGCATCTTAAAATTTAAATGACTTAGTCTCTTATGTCATAACCAGCTAGCTTCTTGAGTGCTCTTTGCTACAAGTTAGGTGTTGCTAGGACAATTACAAATTTCGCAACATAAACATTGCCCTTTCTCAGCTGTCAAAAGCATCCGATCATCTTGACCATAAGAGACAACACAAGAAGAGCTAGAAAACTTAATCAATATCCCTTATCGTAGAACCGGGATACAGATTGCAGGTTGTGCTTTAAACCTTCTACATAGAGAACTTCTTCAACACGTACATCACCGATGTGTAAAGTTCCAACTCCTCTGGTTATACCAAAGTTATTGTCACCAAACACTAATTGTAGGTAAATCATTGTAACTTCTCTATGCTTTTCTCAACTCCTCACTCTTGTTTTCCAACCGCCGACTTATAGAAACCGTTATAAGTCTTCAACTTGTAAAATCAAGACATTGAGCAAAGCACTTCGGGGTTAGGGTTAGTGGAAGTGGAAGGACGAATTCTCGATGTTGTGATCTCGAATGTTGGCACATTCTGAGTAACACGTACATCAACACCTATTATTGGTTAGACTTGAAATTAATACGTATTATATGGTACTACTACAAATATAAATTTTGGATCCGTCACTATCCTCATAATATCACAATGTCTAAGCTACGTTAGATGCACAATGGAGTGCTCAAGTGAGTCATTCCCAAACTGTTATTTTTGTACCATGATGATCTCGTGAGAGCTTCATTTCAAAGCTTTTTGGAGTAATAAGCTATCTTACCATGTCGTAAAAAAATGTAAGGACAAAGTGATTTAGGGGTGGCAAATTGAGGACCGTAATTTTTGAAAGTTGCAAATTGAGACCGAATCGGGCCTAAGGAGGTGCTTGGTTGACACCTTTAAAGCTAAGGAATGACAATGAAAGGAGAGTGTGGTGTTTGGTTGAGGGGAATCAAATTTTTGATATATTAAAAGTGAGTAATGAAAGTCATAAATTCATTCCTCTCAAAATTGGGAGGAATGAAAGTTATTGCTTTTTAAAATTTTATATATAATTTTTTAAAAATTTATTTTGCCTTCTAAATTATTTATTAATATTAATAAATAATATTTTAAGTATGATTATTATATACTATATTTTTTTAATATTAAAAAAGAGTTAATAACAATTTTAATTATCAATAATTTTTATCAAAACCAAACACTTTATATGGTAATGATAGTCATACCGACATATAAACCAAACAACTCAACAATTAATAACATATTCATTACCATTCCTCATTACTTTCAAACTCATTACCATTCCAATTCCTTTCAACAAACCAAGCACCCCCTAAATCCACCGATCTAGTCTAGATCGGGTCAATTAGCCCGAGTTGAGTTGATACAGCCGATTTGATCTCAATTCACAAATATTAGTTATAGACCTTAATTTGTCAAGCTGAAAAGTTACGGTCCTTAAAATATTTTTCCTCACAATGTCTCTCGATTGACGGACTTTTTGTTGTACATGATCTCGAATGGGTCTCATATATTCATTTTCTAATTGCTAATTGGGGCGTCATTGTTGACTGTCTCTCCAAGAATTGGAACCTCCAAAGCGAAATTTGAATTCCTTCTTACTATTGTTTTGTTTCTACGACGAATAGCTTCAGTATCCAAGTTTAATGATTCTAAGCAATGATGCAAATATTGTGAAATATCAATGATATATCACAAAAAAAGATATAAATATTAAGTATTATGTTGTCAATTATCTTGAATCAAATAATATTTATATAATCTATTAACCATATAATTACTTTAAATATATAATTTTATTGTAATTTTGAATAAAATAGGTGCATAATAATATGTTATAATAATCTCTAAAATATTTTGTTAAATTTCTATAATAAAAGTTTTGTAATTTTTTTTTCAATCTCAAGGCATCGAGGAAGAAGGTTGTGCAATCACAAACAATGTGGATGGTTAGGTGGAAAAGTTGGCATCATGAGTCGACAGTTATGAGGGGTATTTAAGACAATTAAGAGTAAAAATGAGTAAAAAGAATTTTTTTTTTTTTAATAAAAATGTGTGTTGTATGTAAACCAATGAAAAGAACAAAAATATTTTGGAAATTATTCCTCACTATGTAGTCTTACAAGTTACAATGCTTGATGTCAACGCTGTAAAATAATAAACGAGAAATTTCCATAGATGGTGAATCTACTGATCAACACAGTCCCATTATTTTTCAATAAAATACTTACATATGTGAAAGGGTTGATTGAGAAAATAAATAAATGCAAAAGAGAAATATTACGCTAACGGCTGTGATGGAAGAGCCTCAGCCTCCGAAGGTCATTGCAGTGCATACATGTCCAGGGAAACAAGGGCGGATCGAGGCAGTACGTATGAATACATACATCCTCGCACACATGACATTTGATAAGAAGATCCTCAGGTTCTCTACCCAAACATTGGCAACAAACTGGTGCTGATAGCTATACCATTGAAAGACACTCAAGTTAGAGAGAGAAAGATGGTTTTCTGGAGAAGCAACACAATAAAATTATTGCCTAGAAGTGGAGGATTTGGATCCTGTCCTATTTAGGACTGTCATGTGCAATAGACTCGTACAGGTTTATTGTACATTTTTTTAACTGTTCAATAAACAGTGCACAAGATGATCCTATACAGGACATGATCAATCTCAAAAGTGGAGGATAGTTGCTTACGCTGACGCGGTGGGTGTATGTTTGATCAGGAGGAAGAATGTAATGATCTATTTTGGAACCGTCATTTGCAATAGATTGGGAATATATTTTCTGATCTGAAGAAACAGCATCCTCCACTTTAGTGATGCAAAGGAAACTAGCTTTGCACAGAGGACACGTTGAAGCCTTTCCTCTTGCAGTCTGGTGAATTTAGTATCAGTAAGTAATAAATCTTCATGAACTGAAAATTACTATAATAAACTATTTACCATGACACAAAAAGATTTTTTCATACCTTGATCGATTTGTGCAGTGTTAAATGTATTTTTCTCGAATTAAGTTTGGGATTAAGTACAAATTAGCTCTTCAACCTGTCACTCGAGTATAAGTCACTATTGAATAACTTTTTGTCCAATCGAACACTCCTTTTTAAAACATACAAATTGGCACTCAACTATTGTTTTATGTACGCATTAGTCTCTTGACTATTTTTGTGTTCATTTAAAATTCATATTTTTGTAAAATCAACCAAACCACTCCCTTAACTAATGAAATGAGACGATTATGTCCTTACTTTAATTTAAATTCATCTTTACTTCAACTTTATCTACAAATTTTAAATAATTTCATCCTCAAGCCATTTTACACCAATTTTTTTATTTTATTTTTAATTTCATTAATTTACTAATAATTACAAATGTATTCATTTTTTTATTGCTTTTAAAACACCAAATAAAATCGTAATTCATATATTTATTATATTAATTTCAGATAATACATTTGAAATCAATACATCTTAAAGCTAATTAGATTTAACAAATAATTAATCAACAAAATAGAACGTATATGAAATTAAAATAAGAATTTCGAGCATAATTATCTAATTTATTAGTAGAGGGTTATGATAAGAATAAAGTCTTTCAAATAAAAAAAAGGGGAAGAAACTAGTGTTTTTGTAGTTGTGTGTTTTAGTATTAGTAATTTTTGTGTTAGTTAGCGGGCGTGTGGGCCTAGGAGTATATAAATACCACCATCCACCCACTCTTAGGATCATCTTTCGGGAATTTCCATTGTGTATCGGCCATTGGCTTGGGCGGGTTCTCCGATTTTTCGGCCATGGAGGGCACTACTTTGCGGGGGCTCCAATGGCTTCTTTCAAGGTTTCTAGACTTGGGATGGAGAAGGTTCACGAGCGAATTATTACGACGATATGAAGACGATCCGCGAACTAATCACTATGAAGCCTTAGCAACCACACGACAAACCTCATCAATCGATGAGTATATCGAAGAGTTCATCTCCAGATTGTCCGCGGTTAAAGGACTTTTTGATGCTATAGCTCTTGGAATGTTCTTGAACGGACTGGAGGAGGAGATTCGCTTGAAGATTCGATCTAAAGATACCGAAGATATCCTATCTACAATGCATTTAGCCCGGGAGATTGAGCGGGAACTGAATCCCACTTGTGCGAATCTTCGGAGCCCCCAATCTTGGAACCGCTCCCGTCCCCATCGGAGCAAATTCCCAGCAAGAATCGAGATGCAAGCGCCCACAACGAACCTGTCCCAACCTAATGGTGCGGGAGCACAGCGTCGTCGCAACTAGGGAGCGGTACCGGTCATCAATCACCGATGGAATCCAAAGGGACTCGGGCGCCATCGAGGGCAAGGGGAACGAGCTATATGTCGCACAGTGAGTACGCGAATTTAAGGGCTAAGGGTCTCTATTTTAGGTGCCGGGAGTCCTACACGCCAACCCATGTGTGTACCGACAAATCCCTTCGAATCATGTTAATCAAGGATGACGACGACGATGGAAAAGTGACTTGTAATAACCACAAAGAGGAACCCACCGATGAATCATTTTTCAGATTTCCGCCTTGAGGACAAGGTTGTTCTCAAGCGGTGGGAAATTGATAAGAATAAAGTCTTTCAAATAAAAAAAGGGGAAGAAACTAGTGTTTTTGTAGTTGTGTGTTTTAGCGGTTTGTTTAGGATTTATTAGTATTTTTGTGTTAGTTAGTGGGCGCGTGGGCCCAGGTTAGGAGGTATATAAATACCAGCATCCACCCACTGTTAGGATAATCTTTTGGGAATTTCCATTGTGTATCGGCCATTGGCTTGGGCGGGTTCTCCCGATTATCAATCTAATACCTCTTGAATTCCTTGTGGTGTTCGACTCTTAATCCCTAACAGGTTAATAATGATTTTTTATAATTGGGAAATAACAGAGTTAAATTTGAACTGGATCAATACCAATGTTTAATTGGGAAAAACAGTGTTAAATTTGAACTAGATCAATACTCAAACTATAGATCACAAGATAAGCAGAAAAATAGGAAGAGAGAAAGAGAGAAGTACGTACCATATGATCGGACCAGTTCTGAATGCATGAGAAGCAAAATCGGTGACCACATGGAAGTGCTCCCCTGGTGGAACTGAAATCCGTCCAGCATATGACACATGATAACTCACTTGATACAGGGAGTTCTTCAGCAGGATCGAGTCCAGTTGAATCCACGTGAGCAGCTTCTAGAAGCTCTTCTGGAGTTGCAAGGGAAGATGGCACACCATTAGCGTGTACATTGTCGTATTCATCGTCTAAATTCACAATCTCTCGAACACCGTCATGAGTGTCGGTATTTTCTTGCCATGTATCAGATGCATGCCCATTAGATGTACATTGGTGCTCCTCAACATCTGAAATATCAAATAGAACTCTCCTGTTGTTATTCCTAGTTTCCAATGTTAACTCCTTATGTTCGTCCTCCACATTTGAAGTTAACAACCAATCTTTGATGCTTGTGTGCTTTTTAACCAGCCTACGACCCTTGGATCGAGGTTCTGGGGAAGTAGAGTTCCTCTTTTTCAGTCTACAAGAATTTGCAGCCTGTGATGTGCTCGCTTCCTCAACCTGTTTGAGAAGGGGTATGGATTATGATTAACAACAAAATTTATAAATTTAATAAGATCAGAATCCCCATATTGATGGATGTTAAATCCATCGTAGACCTCGTTGAACACTTAAACTAGTTTTTGGATATCTTCATTTTGTGTAGGGTTATGACTTGTGGATTCTTAAACCATCTAATCTTTATAGTAGTTTAATGAATCTGAATGGAAATGATCACATGTCCACCGGTGGTCACCAACTTATATGTCTACTCACCATTTATGTTTTGTTTTGATGTCACGTAAGCAATTAATTATATAATTATAAGCTCCCCTAAATATGTGTTCATTTCCGTGAATCTGAAATCCAGTTCACATGGTGTCATTTGAATTATTTCCTCACATCCTCTACTCAAATCATAATCCTTCGACCAAATACAACTGGAAGGTAATTTATAAATAATGCTAACCTCAAAATTGAAAACTAAAAAGATTCTGAAGGAGATTCGTAAGGAAACATGATTGAACATGAATTAAATTACTAAACATAAATGCTCATAAGCTGGAGAAAAGTTACCTATCAAGGCTTGGATCCGAGAATCATTGAAGTTACTACCAATATAAATCCCGATTGATGTATATTCTATTTGCATATTTTTCTAAACTAGAAGATGGATCGGGAAGTACTAATAACTACTGCTATAAAAGAAAAGAAAACCTAAAGTCATAGGATCACAAAAATGATTCAGAGGCCGGAGCCCCAAACATGAATCAGGAAGTATTTATTGAAAATACCTCAATGATTTTCGACCCTGATAGCTTTTCACGCCAATCTCTGCTGCTACTAGGACAATCCTTCCGTGAATTTCTTATGATTGCTCTCCCAATTGATTTATTAGGACAATGACTATCGTCCTTCTGCTGAGGAAAATGATTATGCAATACATCAGACAACAAAAACACTTTGGTCATTGTGAAATAATCTCCAGCAGCAGAACAACTTGTACTTTTCAACAATATACAATGAAATCAGAGAGCAGAACTAGGAATGATATAACAGATAAGCCTGTTGGTCATGAGCAATTTCGGAGGTGGGGAAGCAAATGCGGAACAAAAGGTAACCTCTCTGAAATTCGCCTAAAAATTTTGGCTAGGAGTGCATATCAACTAGGTAAAGGACTAAAGGAGGCACGGTCAATGCAATGGATGGAAAAACCAATAGAATGCTTGGAGTGTAAAATTGGCCCTCATATAAGTATCTGATGTTGCTGTAATATGGCTTGTAAATAATGTTGGGTTGATTGAGGTGGATGTAACTGTAAGGGTGGAGTACCTTGTACTCAAGAGATAATAAATTTCTCTTTACCAATCAAAATAAAAAAGACTATTGATCATGAGCATATTAGTAATTAATTAAAATAAAAGTGCTTGCAGAAATAAGTTGAATAAGATTGTGGATATCAATAGGATTAGTATAAGTGACGCTGGCTCTTTGTAGCTCTACCAAGTTAGTTCAATAAATTAGAAAGGATTATATATATTGCTAATTAACAAATGTGTTAATGGTAACAACCTCGCCCCAAAGAACAGTATCTGCCTGAACCACATTATTTACATGTTCGCGTTGAGAGTTCCTCAATTCTTCAGATTGAACCGTTAACTGGTTGATGTCCAAAACCAGAGGTCCCATGTCTTCACCACTACACAAAGTAATTTACAGAAAAGATGATTGCATAAACATTAAATAGTAAAAAGGATTGTTAGCTGTACCATTAAAATTGAACATTACTACCATCAAATTTACAAAAGAACACTGATAAATCATAATAATCATTTCCTAGTAATCTCCTCTAAATTCAATATGATCCATCAACGGAAAAAATGAGAATGTTTTTTTGCGCTAACATCAGCTACTCATATCAGCCAAATTACTCAGTGCGTAATACAGAAATAGAAACAGAAACCTTTGATCACAAACCTTTAGAATGAAAAGAACAAGCATAACTAACAACTGTTGCACAAATTCCATATTATTATTCATCCCAAGACACAAAAATCTAGTTAATGGATGTATAGAAATAACTCAATGGGTGTAAACTCTACCATCCTATTGGCAGGAGATTGGTCTATCTCACATTGGAAATGCTGAAGTTCATTTTTTTAAAATGGTCTTTCTGAAGCGAATATAAGGAGCTATGAGAAATGCTGCAAACTGAAAACAACAAGATTGGATAAACTAGAATTTGCATTGGTTGTTGATATTTCTTCCTCCATGTGTCAAGGGCAACTGAAATATAAAAGATGATTCGAGAAAATTGCAGAAATGATGGCAGCAGTTTGACATCAGAATGTGGTGGGAGAACTTTTGATAAGCTTACTCTGGTGATGAACATTACCAATTCTCTTCTATACAGATGAAATTAATACCTAAAAGCTTACTCAAAGGAAATAAGCAATTTATTTATGGCATCAAAACATAGTATGAGCAAAATTAAAAAAATATACAAAGCCAAACAAAAGTTTTTAGTTTGTCATAGTTCAAGTTGTTCCTACTTGTGACCAAACAAAGCAGATTACCAACATATGCAAATACCATGTAGAAAAACAGAATACATAGACGCTCTCCAGAAATATGTTTCAATAGGATTGACACTCATTTCATATTAGAACTAATACCACTTCCATAAGTAATGGGAATCATCTCCTCCGAGTGAAACAAACAGTCACTTGAAATTAATAATTCTAGGATAAAGGAAATTGATAAAAAAAATAATAATAATAAACTATTAAAACTCCACATACCTCTGGAAGATGTACGGATCCTCCGGAACTCGCCTCCCTTTCTTAATGCATTCCTCAATCCAACAATGATTAACTATAGCTATCTTGAACTTCTTCGCAAGCTCATACTTTCTTCCTTCAAATTTCCTACACACCTAAGCAACGGAACCAATTAAACTGCTAAATCGAAATTCAATAGAAGATATTCACCAAGTGCATATATCATACTCTGAACAAATTAATCATACAACTACCAACACAAACACCTACCAAATGAGTAATAGATTGATACATATTTCCTACATAACTAGCGCCAGTGCGTGCTATCAGTCTAATTAGATTGAATCTCTCGGAGCCGTGATATCCACTCACTGTAGCTATAACCGATTCCATTCCTCTCACAGGGTAACAGGCGGATTCTGCAGAAAATTAAAAAAAAAAAAAAATCGAAGGAATGATACGCAGAGCTAAGTAAAACCTTGCCAAATCAATATGGTGATAAAAAACGATATTATCTCGTAAGAACATCGGATTAAAATAGAGAGTGAACAGAAACCATATCCGGATTGAAGATCTGTAGAGTTTTACGAACCATTATGCAGATAAGTGTAATTTATTCTGCGATTAGCAGAGATTTAAATGTCAAATTTACCTGGGTGATTTCGAACTGAATCGTCTTCCATGGTATGTGTTTGCGTATGAGAGAGATGCTGGAGTTGTGCCGGGAAAGTGAAAATTTTGAAAATGAAATGTATCTGTATTTGCGCTTATATACGCACTCTTCAGTAGAATCGCCTATTGGGCCGAACCCAAACTCCGGGTTATTTGAAGTCCTTTAGTTTGGAAAAAAACAATTACTTACTATAATTTTTAGACCGGGTTATTTCCACACACCAAACTTCAGAGCACACACCTTGAAAAAAAAATTAACCAAACCACAGTAAAAAGACTAACCTACCCTTAAAGTGAAATATGGTACAAAAACTAGTTTTTCAAGTACACACACTGAACCAAACGTTGCGCCGCTTCTCCCACGTACATAAACGACTCCAGCTTCTTTTTTTGTTCCAAAACCCCAACATATGTTGCTCCAAACGTGAAACTCGACCAAGAAACGTGATGAAGTTATTTTGCTGTGAATGGGGACTTCAAGTGATGAAAAATATGTTGTTGTAAATTTTTATTTCGGTTATTTCATTGTTTGATTTATACATAGGGTTTTCTTGTATTTTTGTGTTTTTGTTGCTCTAAAATGATTTGTTGAGTAGTTTGTATTCAAAATATGCATTTACATTACCATATTACGTGTATTTGAACGTTGTCGCCGATTTTGTGTGAAGATGACGGATTTCAAATTTTCGACACTAGTTGTTCGCACATTTGTACTATGTTCGGATTTTTTTCGCACAATGGTGTGTGTACTTGTAAAAAAATCAACATATGCGAGATACCCCTCTGTGCGAAAAAAAAAAGCCGCACAATTGCACTTTGTTCGAAAATAAAATTCGCACAAAGTGTGTGTACTTAGAAATATCGTGTGCGATTTTATCTTCCGCACTTTGAATGAATGTGCGAAACAAAAATTCGAACAACACATACGGGATAGTGGTTAGTGGGAGGGGCGGTTATGAGATTTCGAGTGTGTGTACTTATAAAAAAATGTGTCAACTTGGATAAGTGTGTGTACTCTGAACTTTGGTGTGTGGAAATAACTTTGGGCCTAATTTTTTATTTTTTATATTTGTCATGTCCCATTTTCAATGATATCATCTTTTTAAAACACACTAGTCGGGGCACCTCAATTCTTGACGTGTTAACCCAAATTTTATATTTAGGATAACCGAGCATATAAAAATGCCGCGTGGTACTTAATAAAGTAACTCCAACAACGTTATTCTTTGTTGTTAATCAAAAAGGTTAAATATAAATTATTTAGGCCATTAGTTACTTTTTACATGGGATCAACACATAATCGTGGAATGTTGGTCTCTAAATTTAGTGATTTTAAAAGAGTTCGAATAAACCTTCCAGAGATAATCTAGAAGGGAGTTGAATAGATTATCTAAAATTTTCACAAAATTCGATTCTTACTTCAAACTAAAATTGCCATCCCCAAAATCAAAGATGTCGGAAACGAATTTATACTCAATCTATATTTTAGGATCTAAAGCGATGAAATGATTTCAGCCAAGTTGTAAGAAATCAACAGAATTAAATGCGTAAAGTAAAGAACACGAGATTTATAGTGGTTCGTATCAAAGATCCTCGCATCCACTCTCCTTCTTCAATCTTGAAGAAGGGACTCTACCTTCTTACTTACCGTCTCGCCTTCTTGTTGATTACAAATTACAATGGAGACATACTTCGTCTCGATTCTTCTTCAATCTATCAATCTATCTAATAAATCTAAGATTACAGTCCATTGATTTAAAGATATACAGAAGTGTTTTTAAACACTTAGAAAATATTATCGGAATGTGCTTTTGAAAGTTAGTGCGTGCCTTTAGATAATGTGAGCTTTTAAAATGAGTGCAAAAGTTCTTCTAAGAACTGTGCTAAGTCTTATTTATAAGGTCAGTAAGACGGTAAATTTGTTGTAACAAACTTAAAACCGCTTACCAAACCTTTTTAAAAACCGCTCGACCTTAGCCGATCTTGAGTTAGTCGTTTATCTTTGACTTGATGAAAACCTCGTCTTTCTTATTCTACTCGGTTGGTCTTGACCTCGTCTTGAGCTCTTCATTAATCTCTCAAAGATGACTTCTTCAAGGCTGTCTTCGGATGACCTCCAAGCTTCCCCGATCTCGGTGACTCTACCCATCTCACCTAGTCGATTAGCACGGTAAAATGTACTACTTCAACCGATCTATACAATTTCAGCTAGTCATCCTATTTTTACATGAGCTTATCTAACCTATACATTTTAACTCATCAAAACTAAAACTGATCTAACATGGAAATATTCTTAGAACTTGAATATTTAATATGCACCGTTAAATTACACTATGTATTAAAGCTTCTACTTCGGATGGTGGAATGAACAATTCATCATCCATCATGATTCTTGGGCAATTTTGTAATATGAACCTAATGGAATCAAACATATTGTGTCATATAAAAAGATAACCACAGATCAAAGCAAGCCTAATTGATCATACAACAAACCAAGTCATTAACATAACAAGTGCTAATATTTCGTGTTCTAATTAGAATCCTTAGAACTTAATTATTAAGTGAAAAATATTCCTAATATATTATCCAGTGTCCGAGTACTAGTTATCTTCTTCGTAAACCTGCCTAAACTCTTACTCGTCTGTTTCTTTATCCGACTTTGCTTCGTATATTTCCTAGTTTCGCATCTTTATCTGTATCTTCAGCTAGTCTTATTCAAGTTTATCTTAACTAAATATTTTTACAAAACTTAGCTAAACTAGTCTTAACCAGACTAACTTAAAACTTTAGTGACTATACAAACAGATTCGATTGGCCATCCTATTTTACAACTCAACTCTAACATATAAAAACTAACATTTTTATCCTAATAATTTTCCTCTTTTTGATGATGTTAAAACTTCTCAAGAAAAGAAATGAGTTAGTAAGGTAGATATATAAATGATTCAAACAAACAGGCTTATAAGTCGGATAGTCGATAAGTTAGTTATCGACAAAGTCATAGAACCTTTAAGCATATACAAATAAGACAGTATTTACTTAAGAAATTTTCTAAAATTTTAGTTTTAATAAAAAAATAATAATCAAAACTTAAAACATAAAAGTTAACGAGAATGATTATCAAGAACTTTTCATTATGAAGTTATCGGCCTTGAGACATATTTTTGATACAAAAATTTCAACAGTGAAAGTTCAAAATATTAAGAATGATCGGAGAAGCACAAAAGAAGATCATGATTTAAGATGAAGTAAAGGAATAACTATCCATACCACCTGTCCTCTTCTGGAATGCTTATCCAATCGAACATTCTTTTTTGAGGTTGTTTGACTCTCCTCCTTCACCCATGTCTCGCTTCAATTACTACACGAATCAATGTTAGCTTCACTTGTTCCCGATCCAGTCTTCCATTAGAAGTTATTGGAGCGAGGCATGGTTGAGTAAGGTGGTGCGACTAAGTTCATGTTGAATTCTTCATCTACTAAGTCCACCAAATACCGATAGTACTCGGGATCCTCGGCTTCCAACCACTCATGGAAGACAATGTTCTCATCTGTTCCTTATGAGTTATTTGACCTTTGCACCCATCTTCTAGTTTTTCGGCCATACTCCTCCCCGGCTACTTTCTCTGCTCTCTTCTTCTTTTGACATCCCTCCCGTGATAGCCAACTCTTCTCTCTTTCTCTTCTTGATTCTTTCTTCCTCATCAACTTCACTTGATTTTTCCGAGAAGATCTACTCGGTTGGGGATGTGATGATCTCGCTTGGCCTTGAAGATGAAGAGGGTGGACCGACAATCTTGGTTGGATCGAAGTAGGAGTAGGAGTAGGAGAAGGCTCGAGATAGGGCGAGTAGCGATTGATTCCGGATCGCCAGATTCTCGATTTTCCTCGTCTTCTAAGCCATTTGAGCACTCTTTGAGATTTCTCTTTGGCTATCTTCTTTCTTTCCTCCTCCGATCAAGAAGTTTTTCAAAAGTATCATCAACTCTTAATTTAAGTGCCAAAATCTGATCAACATACTCATATGTTTTTGCGCGATCTGCCCAAGCACTAATCAGTCTTTTCTATTCTTTTCTTGAGCCCACTTTCCTCTCTTTTGACATCATCATCGCGAGTGTCGCAGATGGTGGCGATATTGTGCATCCGGAAAAGTTGCTCTTGTCTGATTGAGTTCATCTTGTCTGAAAGAAAGTTAAATAATTTCTTCTAGGGTTTCGTTTACTTTTTGTGTAAGGGTTAATATATGATAACTCTAGAGGGATTATAAAGGGTATTAAAATTAGAACATCCATTGTTTACTTCATATGTTGTTATTTAAGTGGGTTAGAGTAGAATAATTGTGAAAATACAGCCTTGCCCCTAACTAAATATCCTTATTTTAAAAAATTAAATTATTTCTTGTTATTTCCTCTTATCAACTTCTTCGATTAATGAATTTAGAAACAAGAACATATTCTTCTCTTGTCTTTCTTCTACAGTCTCTCTTCTTGTTCCTATTTTTCTTCTGGTTCGTTCTCTTCTCCAATTTTCTACTTTTTTACTATTTCATCATCTCAATTGTTTGATATTTTACGAGAGAAGTGAACAAGAGAAGAGAGAGAAAGAGAGGTAGATGAAATATTTTCAAATCTTAAAATACATAAATTTAAATCAATTCTATTTGGTGAGTAGAATAATTCCATGAAAATTTGTTGGTGTGATTGATTGATTTTAGTGAGAAGTAGACAAAATCACACTGGGAAACAAACAAGAGCAACCATTTTCTCTCCTCTTTCTTCTCTCTTCTATTCTCTCCTCTGCTCTTTTTCCCTCTCTTCTTGTTCTCGGTTCTTCTCTGGGTTTTTTTCATTTTGTGTGAGGTATTAATGACAGTGATTTTGTGAATGGAGAGAAAAAAATGAAATTTTGGCTTAAACTACCGTGCGAGAAAACATTAACTCTTGTTGGAGGTGGGTTAAAATTCATTGGTTAATTCGTGGTCAACGGGTTTTCAACCACGGATTGAGTTGTATTAAAAGATCAAAAGTCCCTCTAGTGATAATCTAGAAGGGGGAATGAATAGATTATCGAAATTTTTTCAAGTTAAGATTATCTATCAACTTCTAAATCAAAGTTTTACAATGGAAACAATTTTTATACTCAATCAATATGGATCTTAAGCTTTCGAAATTTGTTTGTGATCGAAATGTGAATAGCAAGAAGAAATAAAGAACTTAAAAGAAATAACACCGAATTTATAGTGGTTCGGATCAAACGATCCTACGTCCACTCTCCTTCTTCAACTTGAAGAAGGGTCTCGACTTACTTCCTTCCTTCCTTCTTACTCACTTACTTACGGTGCATTCTTCACCTTTACAATCTTCCTTTCTAAATTCTCGAATTTTAATGGCTTGAAGATATTTGTGAGAAGTGTTCTATAAACACTAAGAATTGAGAACGTAAAGAACATTCGTGAGTGAGTGATTACAAATTTGTGAATGCTAACTGAATATTGAGAATACTAGTGAATTTGTGTGATCGCAAAAATTAATCTACTCTAATTTCTAGATCTATTTATAGAGATCTTTGTTGGCGATTATAACTTCCTTGCCGATTCTTCTCTAGTTAGTTATAACAAACCAACCGAATGTTGTAACTTCTTTTTGGTTAGTTGTAATCGCTTCTTGAAATCTCTTGAATTTTCTAACACTTCATCGTCTTGTCTTTAGTCATGGTTTACCTCGTCGCATCTTAGTCTTCGGTCTTGATGACTGCTGCTTGTTATCTTTGACCTCATCCGACTTCCTAAGCCTGTCTTCATCTCGATTTCTTGTCATCGTCGACTCTTTGTATTTGTCTTCATCTTAGCTTTCTGTCTTCGTCGACATACGTCCTCATCCGACGTTTTGACTCCATCCGACTACTAGTGTATCCTTATCTACCTTTTGTACTTAGTCTTATTTACACATCTTTATTACATCACCGTCTATACAAGATTCTCAAATTTGGTCATCCTATTTTACATTTTAACACATCAAAACTAGATACAACTTTCTTCCTAACACCCAAAATCTCTGAGGAACATTAAACTCTGTTAGCATTGTTCCGGCAGCCTCTTTGAGAGTTCTGTTTCGCCTTTCTGCCACTCCATTCTCATGGAGTACGCGCCGCGATGATTCATGTTGAATACCATGTTCCTTGCAGTAGTTTGCTATATGCGTATTTAGAAATTTTGTTCCCTTGTCACTTCGATTCTTACAATATTTTCTTCTCTTTCATTTTGTAATCTTTTTAGCAACTCGTATAACTTTGAAATGGTTTCATTCTTCTTGTATAGAAATATCACCCATGTGAATTTTGAGTAATCATCAACCACCACTAGTGTATACTTCCTTCCACTGAAACTCAAGGGAGAGACAGTCCGAATAAATCCATGTGAAGTAATTGTAACACTTTATTTGTTGTTAAAGATGTCACTTCTTTGAACGATGCCCTGGTTTGCTTCCCTTTTTGACAAGAATCACAAGTTTGATCTTTTGAGAACACTTCATTCGGTAAACCTTCTACAAGAGACTTTCTCGCTATTGTATTCAGCGTCTTGAAATTTAGGTGACTTAATCTCTTGTGCCATAACCAACTAGCTTCTTGAGTGCTTTTGCAACGAAGCATGTGTTGCTAGGACAGTTTTGAAATTCTGCAACATAAACATTGCCCTTTCTCGAGCTACCAAAAGCATCCGATCATCTTGACCATAAGAAACAACACAAAAGGAGCTAGAAAACTTAATCAATACGAGATAGCAGGTTATGCTTTAAACCTTCTACATAGAGAACTTCTTCAACACGTACATCACCAATATGTAAGGTTCCAACTCCTCTGGTTACACCAAAGTTGTTATCACCAAACACTACCCGTGGACCATCTTGTATGCACATCGAGCTCATGAATTGCCTATTTCGGTCATATGTTTCGAGCATCCACTGTCGATGTACGCATAACTTTTCCAGAACTCTTCTTCTTTAGTCCACGGAATCCTCGCACGTTTAGTTAAGTTTTAGGTACCCTTTAGAATTGGGTCCTTGAGGGTTAGAACATCTTTTAGGAATCCACAGAATAGATCCATCTCATCATATTCGAGAAGATCTTATCCTTCTTCCATACATATCAACATTGTTGGTCCCGAGATTGAGTGATTAAAGACAGCTAAGTACACCTCCTAGAGATAATCTAGAAGGGGGTTGAATAGATTATCTAAATCTTTTTACAAAAATTCAGATTATCAATTCAAGATACCAAAGTAGAACAATGAAACAGCTTTTAGACTCAATCTTTTGAAATAGGATCAAAAAGCAATCAAATCAATCAAATTAATTTGTTTGAGCAATTGATTATCAACAAATAAGTAAAAATAGGAAGTAAAGAACACGAGGATTTATAGTGGTTCGAGATCAAAATGATCCTACATCCACTCTCCTTCTTCAACTCGAAGAAGGGCCTCGACTCGCTTACTTGCTTACTTACTTACCGAGATTACAATTACAATGATGTGAAGATCTTCTTCTTCAACCTATCTTCAATCTATCAAACTATCTAGAAACTTGAAAGTTACAGTGCAAGATGTTTGAAGATATACAAGGAAGTGTTCTATAAACACTTAGAAACTTATGAAAACTTTTTGGAGAATTTTTAGTGCCTTTGAAATCATGAATATTAGAATCGTGAATGCTAAGAGTTCTTTTCAAAACTATGCTTACTTCTATTTATAAGCACAGTGAGACGGTTAGTTTGTTGTAGCAAACTAAAAACCGTTTAACAAACTTATTCTTGAAAACCGTC
Source organism: Paraleonurus japonicus (assembly GCA_030762865.1). Classification (NCBI taxonomy): domain Eukaryota; kingdom Viridiplantae; phylum Streptophyta; class Magnoliopsida; order Lamiales; family Lamiaceae; genus Paraleonurus; species Paraleonurus japonicus. The sequence goes on along the minus strand of CM061053.1, from coordinate 32,538,255 downwards.
TTAACTTCAAATGATCTCGAGCTAGTTATCTGCGACTTAGTGAAGACTTGTCTTTCTTATTCTACTCACCGGTCTCGACCTTGTCTTGAGCTCTTCATTATTCTCTCCAACGAGATGATTTTTTCAAGATTGTCTTGAGATGACATTCTCTTTCTAGACTTGATTGACTACACTGGCTCTACCTAACTGATCAGTCGGCTAGTGCTAAAGCTCATTACATCACTGTTCTACACATACTCAAATTTGGTCATCTTACTTACATGAACTTATCCTAATTTATACACTTTAACTCACCAAAACTACTTACGATCTAACAAACATAGACAATTTCATCGTTTGGTGCCTTCTTAGATGCATGTCTATGGGTGTCATCTGTGTTTCTTCCAAAAGAATTCTCGATTCTTCGATGTCCTCTGGTTGAAGTGATTAGGTCATCTTGCAATGGTTACGGGGTTACGATGATAAGGATACGTTTTACTTTAGCCATCAAAAGATTTATATCTTACGAGGCACGAAGGCTTAGTAGATCGTTTAGCAAACTTTGAAGCTTGCTTAGGTTGTGTAGTCTTGACTAAGGCTGTCTCCACAGAGATGGTTTCGGTGATGTCTACTTTTCTAACTTTGCTAAGATTTCTTAAGTTAGGATTCCCCCTTCTTTTGATAACTCATCGATTGAACATAACTTCTCGGGTAGTCCTTTGACAAGATTCTTCTTAGCTAACTTGCTAAGGGTTTTGAAATTCAAATGACTAAGCCTTTTATGCCATAGCCAATTGAGATCATCTCCACCTTTAGCTACAAGACATGTATCTTCGGGACAACTATCAAAATTAGCCACATAGACATTACCATGTACGAAGCCGATTAAAAGTACCTTATCCGAGGAACTATCTAAGATATCACACTTATCTTTAGAAAATTTAACAAGAAAACCTTTATCACAGAGTTGAGAAACAAACAACAAATTATGTTTTAAGCCTTCTACAAAATAAACCTCGAGATACGGACATCCCTTATAATTAACGTACCAACTTCCTTAGTCTGTCACAATTATTATCTCCAAACAAAACTCTAGGACCATCAATATTCTGAAAGTTTGATAATAGCTTCTTATCACAAGTCATGTGTTGTGAACAACCACTTTGTCTATTTACCGGATGGAAGCTAGAATTTCTTCTTTTAATGATAGTCCTGGGATTCCTGCAAGGCAGTTAAGTATGAGGTACCCTAGTGATCTTGGGTCCTTTAAGGTCAATAATCACTTTGGGTATCCAGACAAATATCTCATTCTTTAATAATAAATCAGATTGTGTTTGCCTACCAAATGTCTACAAATACATCACATTTGAATGAGAATTTATTGTAGTCGATTTAGTAATTCTTTTAAACTTTGGAAATGTGGGATATCATCTACTTCTCCCATCAAAAGGGCTATAATAAGGATTCCTTCTAATCTTGGTTCTTGGAATCCTCTTGGTCGATTTGAATTCCTTGGATGAATTTTATTTTTCGTATTAGGAGATGCGGTCCTCATCCGACTCGGTGGTTTCCAAGGCCCAATTTTAACTTCTTTTGATGTTTGAAGCTTTCACAAATTTCCTTGGTTTAGAATCGTCTGATTTATTATTCCTATCATAACCAAGTCTTGTTTTATCATGAGATTTTTGAGAAGTTCTAAAGATATGGTCTATGGCTGATTGTGAGTTATTAAGTTGGCTCATTTTGAAGACAAACTTCTCATTGACCTTCTTAATTGACTCATTTTCATTACGAGACCACTTCAAATTTATCTTTCAAAGATTTCAATTCATTCTCTAATCTTTCAGCAGGTGGTGATGTACTAGCCTCGGCTGGGGTAAACATTCCCGATAGGCTTAAAGCCAACACTCACCCTTCAAGTGTAAAGGGATCGTGTAGCTAGTAAGTTACTCGGTTAAATTATCGATCCACGTAAATCAAGTGTGATATAGCCCTAAATTTACTAATTTATTCGCAATTGTAGCACAAGTCTTATAATAGGATCAATTGGTTTTATGCAAATAATTAACTAATCAAATAACTAAATTCTACTAACAATTAAATTCAATCAATAATAAAAATGTGCTCGGTGCTTATCAACAAATGGGTATCAATCATGCAATGAATTCAAATGAGTATTTGTCATGTCAATCAATTAATAAGAGCAAACTTTTAATCAAACAATAACTCCGTACTCGGTAAGCCTAAGAATTACGCTACGGTTTAAGCTCGAAAGTTTGAGAGGACTAAGTCACCCTTTCCTCCCGGGGCTAGAGCACGAGTCAATAGGTTCCCCTAGCGTGTCTCCCCTTCGATACTAAGGCACCTTACCTACGGTCTCTTCACTAATCGCCCGACTACTAATCTAAGCAATTAATGTGGAGTTGATGTATTTCTAATGGAATTAACCAAGTCTCATTGCGTTAATCCAATATTAACTCTAATTACCCAATTAATTCCCTCACCCAAATGAGTTATCTAAAATACCCAAGTCTCCTTGCGATAATTAAACAACTATGCATGGAATTAGAAATTAATTAAATAAATAAATCAATCAAACCTCATCAATCCAATCAATTAATCAACAATCAAAATCACCCATAAGAATTCCTCACAAGATCAATCACCCATATGCATCAAAACACCCTAGCACTAGGAGTTTAGTTGATCATAATTAAAGAAAATGAATCCATGAAATTAATTGAATTGGCGAAAGTCATAACAAGAAATTTATCCGATAAAACTAAAATTAAAGGAAGAATATCACCTAGTTGGCGTCCAATCATAAAGAAAATAATCGTTGATCGTCTAAATTGAAAAAGAAATCGAAACCCTAGCTATGTGTGTGTGAAAAGTGTGTGTTCTTGATCTTTTTCTCCCAAAAAAACCCACGAAAATTGTGTATTTTCGTGTATACATATGTATATAACCGCCTTGCCACGTGTTGCGCTCCAATTGGATGAAAAGAGAGAAAATCCCGCTTGGCACATCCCTCGACTCGAGGGATGGCCCTCAACTCGAGCCGTCTCCTCCCTCGACTCGAGGCCTGGCCCTCGACTCGAGGGAGCTTCAAAACCCAATTTTTCCTTCATCCCGAGCCTCGACTCGGGGCTTCCCAAGCTCGACCCTAGGTCGAGCCCAGAAATTTTTTAGGCCCGATAGGCACCTCCGACCCCGTTTTCGCCCTCTGCATTCATCTCGTCGCCATATGAATCCCGGTACTTTTCGTTTGTCAAATTCCACCAAAAACTCTGTAAACGAGATAAAAACCGAACGGAATGCATTAGTAATATTTTTAAGCATAAAGAGTGATACTCTATACTTTTAAGCTTAAATAGTAATACTTTTCATCATTTTATGCATTTAAATCCCTCAAAACTCATGCAATAATTCACCCTAATCAATTCCCCCTTGAATGTTTCCTCGGACTCAAATAGTTTACAACTTGTTTGCCTTTAAGCTGAGTCTGAATCGATCTTTCAAAGTTAAATTTTCAGTCTCTAATTGTTTATAAGCACTTAGAGACATCTTTAGATCTTTCAATAGTCCCTTGATCAAAGTTTGGTCATTTATGCAGAGACAGAGTTGTAAGACTCATTATCGATTGAGGAATAGTAGTCTACCTCTTTGGCCATCAGACAGACTTCATCATCGATCCAAAATCAGATGAAGATGGTGATGATGATGATTTTCTTGACTCTTTCTCTTCAGCGAGAAGAGCTCTACGATCTGCAAAACGTCTATCTCTCTTCTTCCTTTTCTCCTCTCTTTCTTTAGGAGTCGGTGGGGTCATCATGTTGAAGTGCCACTGGCTTATTACAGTGTAACAAGTATCTTCCCGGTCTAATTTAAGGTGATATGATTCTTTCTTGCGGGAGATTTATATCTTCTTGTCGATTCTTTCTCTTGTCATCATCTGTTGATTCATCATCTTTTCTCCTGGATCTGGATCTGTCCTTCTCTGCAAATTTCAACTTATTACGCTTATATTTCATCCTTAATCAATCATACCTTTTTGTTAGCAAAGCCATCTATTCCTTCAAGGATAGATCAACTCCTTTAAGCTCATTTCTGATCTTGTCTTCTTTGTTGACAAAGGCAGATCTTAGGCGAGGTGCTTGACTCTATCTCATCTTCCTCATCTTTAATTTGAATATCATATTCTAAAGCTTTAAGATGAGAAAATAAGGTATGATGAGAGATTGAGGACAAATTCTGAGTTGCTTTGAGGATATTGGCCTTTTCTCTCCATCTTTTACTCAAAGATCTCGAGTATCTTGTTATTGATTTCCTTTTACGTATAATTCTTTCCCAAATCTGCAGCTTTGTTGAGAAGATTTGTTAATCGACACCTAGTTGGTCAACAGCTTTACTTTCTTTCATCTTGAAAGTGTCAAATGCATGCAACACCGATCGTAATTTATTCTCCTTTACTTGATCGAGATCCCTCTCACACATTAGCAAGTGTTTCCCACATTTCCTTCGCAGTTTTGCATCTTTTATCTTTTTCAATCCAATCTTTACTCGGTGTCTCGATAATCTCAGTCCTTGCCACTTGGTCTAGATTGTGGATCTTCCTCTCATAATTTGTCATTTCAGCACTTTTCTTCTCTTGCCTAACCCTTGTTTCTGCGGCTCCAGTTCTATCACTTGTACCTCCATGATAGAATTTTATTGGACCTTCCTCTAGAACTTCCTCCATACGATCATGGATTGCCTTGAGATGATTTTCCATTCTAAATTTCCAATAATCATACTCTTCAATAGAGAACTCGGTAGGCTCCTGGATTTCTTTCTCTTAACAGATGACATAGTGAATCAAGAAACTTAACAAGAACTTGTTAGCAAGGTTAGTGAATCGAAAATAAAGAAGATGAACAAAAACAATTCCAGAAACTTTAAAGACCACAAATATATATCGAAACTTGACTTAACACCGCTCTTATACCACTTGTTGGCCCCACTTGAGTGAATTATTTAAAGAACTTAGACAACCTTCTAGTGAAAATCTAGAGGGGGTTTGAATAGATTTTCAGATCCTTTTTCAAAGAGGCAAAAACTTGTATGAGACGGTCTCATGCATGAGACCGAGTCACTTTTTTAAAATTGTTATCACTTTTTAAAAAAGTGATACAAATTAGTATAAAAGTGATAATAAATTAAAAAGTGATAACAATTTATGAAAAGTGATAACAATTTATGAAAAAGTGATAATAAATTATGAAAAAGTGATAGTAATTTCTTAAAAAGTGATTCCGTCTTATGTCCGTCTCATGCATGAGACGGTCTCACACAAGAGTGCCCCTTTCAAAGACGAGATGATCTATTCAAAGTATCAAAGCTTATGCAGGTGGAAAATAAATTCTAACTCAATCTTCAAGGATCAAAAGCAATCTGAATTATGAATCGAAATTGAATTTGTTTGATTGTTTAATTGAAAGCAAGATAAGTAAACAAAACAAGAAAGAACACCAAGTCTTATAGTGGTTCGGATCAAGCAGATCCTACATCCACTCTCCTTCTTCAACTTGAAGAAGGGCCTTGACTACTTACTATCTTACTCACCTACAAAGTTACAAATACAAACTTGTGAAGATCTCTATCTTCTATCTTATCTTCAATCTGCCTAATCTTTACGAAAATTCGTAGATTACGGTGCGAAGTGTTGAAGATATACAAATAAGTGTTTTACAAACACTTTGAACTTTTGAATATTGCTTTAAAAACTTTTGTGTGATTTTAGAAAACTTGTGAGTAATGTGAATGAGAGCACCGAAAGTTATGTTTGAAACTGTCCCCAAAAATATTTGTAAGCTTCGAGAAACGGTTAGTTTGTTGTAACAAACTAAAAACCGCTTAACAAACCTATTCTTGAAAACGCCTTATCCTCGGTTGATCTTTGTTTTAGTCGTCTGCAGGTGACTTAGTGAAGACTTGTCTTTCTTATTCTACTCATCTTGTCTTAACCTCATCTTTGAGCTCTACATTATTGTCTCCAGCAGACGACTATCTCAAGCTCGTCTTCGGATGACCTTCTCTTCTTCGACCTCGGCTGATTTTTCCGGCTTTACCTAGTCTAGTTAGCCCGTAGTAGTATTCTTCTCCTCAATTGTTCTATTCAATTAGTTGGTCGTCTTACTTTACATGAGTTGACTCTAGTCGACTACTTTTAACTTATCAAAAATTCTTTTGATCTAACAAAAATCATCTTCATCGTCATCGATTTTGGATCGGATGATGAAATCTCGTCTGATGGTAAAAGAGGTAAATTACTACTCTTCGTGATAATGAGTCTTATAAGTCGATTTGAGATAATGATCAAAATGTGATCAAGGCACTTTTGAAAGATCTAAAAATATCTCTAAGTGCTTATAAATAACTAGAGACTGAAAATTTAACTTTGAAAGATCAATTTCGGACTCTAATCAAAGGAAAACAAGTTATGAACTACTCGAGTGCATGGAAACATTCAAGGGGAATGTTTACCCAGTGAGGCTAGTACATCGGCTAGTCTTTACGAAAGATTAGAAGAAGAATTAAAATCTTTAAAAGATAAATTTGAAATGGTTTGCAATGAGAATGAGTCAATTAAGAAGACTAATGAGAAGCTTGTCTTCAAAATGAATCAACTTAATAACTCACAATCGGTTATAGATCATATTTTTAGAACTTCACAAAAGTCTCATGATAAAACAGATCTTGGTTATGATAGAAATAATAAGTCGAAACTTTGAAACCAAGGGAGTTTGTAAAAGCTGCCGATGAGGTCGGATGTAGATAAGTATAAGAGATCGACGAAGACAAGCACAAGGAATCGATGAAGACAAATACACAAAGACAGTAAGATGAGGTCAAGATCAATGACAAGGCAATGTACAACAAACACCAAGGCGAAAAGCAAGACACGACGAGGTGGACCACGTCTCGAAGATGAGTTAAAGAAAGGATGAACAAGTGTTAGAAAAATCAAGAACAATTACAACTAACCAAGAAGGAGTTACAAGATTCGGTTAGTTAGTTATAACTAACAAGAGAAAAATCAGCAAGGAAGTTACAATCGCCAAAGAATGATTCTCTATAAATAGATCGAATAATTAGAATATAAGAACTTTGCATTCACTTAGATACAAAAGCAATTTTTGTAATACACCAAGCACTCAAACTAGTTTCCATACACACAAGTACGCACTTAACGTTCATAGTTTTCTATCTATAGTGTTTGTAGAACAGTTTCTTCATATCTTCAAGCCATATTTCCAGAATTCTTGAAGAAAATTGTAAGGTGAAGATAATCACCGTAATCTGTAAGTAAGCAAGAAAGGAAGAAAGTAAGTGAGTCGAGGCCCTTTTTCAAATTGAAGGAGGAGAGTGGACGTAGGATCTTTCGATCCGAACCACTATAAATTTGGTGTTCTTTCTTTCGAGTTTTCAATATCTGTTATTACATACAATTTGATCCAACAACATTTCGAACGCTTTAGATCCTTTAAAGATTGAGTATAAATTCATTTTCTTGAATAACTTTGATTTGTGAATTTGCAAGTTGTTTGATAATCTGAATTTCGAAAAGTTTAGATAATCTATTCAACCCCCTTCTAGATTATCTCTAGAAGGACATTTAATCTATTAAAATCACTCAATCAAGGGATCAACAAGTGGTATCGGAGCGGTGTTAAGGTGTTTCGATATATTTGTGGTCTTGAAGTTTCGAAATTGTGTTTAGATCATTTTTCACTATTTTTTGATTCACTAACACTACTAATAAGTCTCTGTTGAGTTTCTTGATTCAACGTGTTAACTATCAAGAGTAAGAAAACTAGGAGCCTACCAGAATTCTCCATTGAAGATTATGATTACTTTGGAAATTTAGGATGAAAAATCATCTGAAAGCGATTCATGATCGAATGGAAGAAGTTCTAGAGGAAGGTCCCATAAAATTCTATCATGGAGGTATAAGTGATGGAACCGTAACTTGAAACAAGGGTTAGGCGAGAAAAGAAAGGTGTTAATTTGACAAATGAAAAAAGAAAGATTCACAACTTAGATCAAGTGGCAAGAAGCGAGATAATAGAGACACTCGGTAAAGATTGGATCAAAAAGGTTAAAAATATAAAAGCTGCAAAGGAAATGTGGAAAACGTTGGTTAATGTGTGTGAAGGGTCAGATCAAGTTAAGGAAAATAAGCTACAATCAGTGTTGCATGCATTTGATACTTTCAATATGAAAGAAGGCGAGGACTGTTGATCAATTGGATGTCGATCGACAAACCTTCTCAACAAGGCTGCAGATTTGGGAATGACTTACATAAAAAAGAGATCAATAACAAGATGCTCGGATCTTTGAGTAAAAGATGGAGAGAAAAGGCTAATATTCTCAAAGCAACTCGAAATTTGTCCTCAATTTCTCATCATACTTTATTCTCACATCTTAAAGCACTAGAATATGATATTCAAATTGAAGATGAAGAAGGCGAAGCCGTGAGTCATCAACTTCGGAAAGACAATTGCATTCCTTCATCAAGAGGAGTCCTGAAAAAGTATCCAAGGCATCGGATCTATCAATCAAGGAAGAAATGTCTCTCTTAATGAAATGGTATGAAAGGCTTAAGATAAAGTACAAGAGGAACAAAAGGGATAGATCAAGTCGACGAAACTACAAGTCGACGAGAGGCGAGAAGAATTCAGATAATGATAAAAATAAGGATCAATCAAGAAGGTTCAAATCACCCGGTCGGGAGAGGAGATAATAGTCCAAAATCGAGACGGAGGAGATATTTGCTATACCTGCAACAAACCTGGTCATTATAGTTACGATTGTCCTCAACTTACTCCAAGAGAACGAGAAGAAAAGAGGAAGAAAGCGAGATAGGAGATATGCGGACAGAGAACACTTCTAGCTGAAAAGAAGAAGCTCAAGAGACATCATCAACCTCATCTTCATCTGGATTTGGATCGAGACGATGATATATGTTTGATGGCTAAAGAGGCAAACTATTCTTGTTCTTGAGATAAATGATTGTGAGAACCTATACTGAATCGATTCGAGTCTTATAAATAAACTTAGAAGGATTTGGAGATCGCCTATCTGCATATAAACAGATAGAGACTGAAATTTAAGTTTGAAGGATAAAATTCTCAATCTAACCAAGGTTAGTCGGACTAGGATTAGTGAAGAATTAGACTGTTCATTCAAGGGTGAATGTCGGCCTAAGACTATCACTAATACCTCATCTGAAAAAGACCGATGAGTTGAAAAAAGAATTGGATACTTTAAAAATTAAATTCTCATGTATCTGTTCGAGAGAATGAGAGTTATAAAAGGACTAACAGGAATTAAATCTCAAGTTAGGACTTCTTAGTAACACACTCGAGTCTACAATAGATAAGATCTTCGATTACTTCACGTAAGTCGGTGATAAGACATGATTGAGTTTTGAAAGGAATAAGAAGGATGATCCTATAAAACCAAGGGTTTTTTTTTCAAAACTACTAAACCTAAGGAAGGGACAAGATTTGGTCCTTGGAAACCTAAAGAACAAATCACCTCACCCGATATTTACGTAAAGGAAATACGAGAGATGGAGAAATGTTCCAAAGGCAAAACCAAAGATTAGGTCAAAGTCTTATCCAAAGTATAATAGCTTTGATGGATGAAGCAAGACATACCCATTCTTACCACGATATAAGACAATCACAAAAGATCGGTGAATAAGATTGATCTTGAGAGTCTTATATTGGTAGATAGATATGGTTGTAAGCTTCAATCATTGGTTTTAAGGAATATAGATATGTTTATCTAGATTCCAAAGCATCAACTTAACCTGGAAGGACCCAAGTTACAAAGGGTACCTAAAATTTAAATATGTGATTGCGGGAAGGAAATAGAATATTAGAAAGGGCGATGTTCTCGAGGTCGTTTGGTACATTGACAGGTGGTTGTTCAAAGCATATGACCTATGTGAAACGCCTACTTTCTAACTATCGGACTATAGATGGACCAAGAGTCATGTTCGGAGACAACAATTTTGGGATAACCAAAGGAGTTGGAACGTTGATGATTGGTGATATTCAAGTCGGCGAGGTCTACTATGTTGAAGGATTGAAGCATAATTTGTTGTCTGTCTCACGGTTTTGTGATAAGGGCTTTTGTGTTAAATTCACTCATAATGCATGTTATGTGTTAGATGGTATCAATGAAAATATATTGTTAGCCTTGCAGTCGGACAAGGTAACATTTATGTTGCTAACTTTAAAAGTTGTCCTAAGGATACTTGTCTTGTTGCAAAGAGTTCGGATGACTTAAGTTGGTTATGGCATAGACGTCTTGGTCACTTAAACTTCAAAACTCTTAACAAAATTGCAAGGAAATCCTTAGTTAAAGGACTCCCAGATAGAATATTTTCAAAGGACCATGTTTGTGATGCTTGTCAAAAGGAAAAGCAGACCAAAACTTCTTTTAAAACAATAAATAGTCCTTCTTGAGAAAGGATTAGGAACTTCTTCATATAGATCTTTTTGGTCCATCACACCTCACGGCTTCGGTGGAAGGAAATATACCTTGGTAATTGTAGATGATTTCTCAAGATTTACAGGTTATTTTCCTATACAAGAAGAATGAGATTATGACAAAGATTCCAGAATTTCTTAAAAGAATTCAAAATGAAAAAGGACTAAGTATTGTTAAAATCGAAGTGATAAAGGTCTTGAATTCCTCAATACACTTGTTACTAACTATTGTCTTGAGAATGACATAGCTCATGAGACATCGGTTGCAAGGACACCCAAAGAGAATGGAGTAGTTGAAAGGAGAAACAGAACAACGAAGGAAGGCTGCTAGGACTATGTTGTCCGAGTATAACACTCCACACGAGGTTTTGGGCGAAGCCATTAATCTTGCTGTTTTATCCAAAATAGATGCTTGATTGTTAAAAATAAATGTAAAACCCCTTATGAAATTTCGAAGGTAAGATCTCCCAAAATTTCATATTTTCATATTTTTGGTTGCAAGTGTTTCATTCACAACAATGAAAAATCTCTCAATGAAAAATCTCATTTAAAAACATTTGATGCTAAGATTGCAGATGGGATATTCTTAGGATACTCATCCGTATCTAAAGCATACTGAGAGTTTTTAATAAGACAACCTTGTGTATGGAACAAACACCACATGTTGTATTTGATGAATCTACTTTTGAGTCTAGCAATGCGGATGACGTTACAAAAATATCGAGATGATCTGAATAAGATGACTATTAAAAGATCAATAGTAAAGTTCTATGAACAAGAATCAAATCTGAGACGAGGAAGAAGAACCAGGACTCAAATAAAGAAAAAGAACACGAATGTTCTTCAAGATCGGGTGATCGAGACAACCAACATACAAGATGATCGGGAAGATGTATCAGAAGGTAACACGAGAATAATTCGAAAAAGATACTTGGACAAATCTTCATCCATAATAAAAGACAAAGGTAAAAGGTAATGTCTTATCATCCGGTGAACAAATAATTGGAGATTTAGATTCGAGTCCAGACAAGGACACAACTAAATCAAGATTGCATGTTCGATTGTTATGTGTCATTACTTGAACCTAAGTCAATTCATGAAGCTCTAAGCGATTCCAACTGGATTAATGCTATGCAAGAAGAAGCTGAACCAGCTTTCAAAGACAAGATGTGTGGGAGCTTGTTGAAAGGCCTCATCATCAAAAAGTCATTGGAACTAAATGAGTCTTTAAAAACAAAAAGATGAGAACAATATTGTGGTTAGAAACAAAGTCGGACTAGTTGCTCAAGGTTATTCACAATCAAAGGGATTGATTATGATGAAACCTTTGCACCAGTAGCTAAATGCGGAAGCCATAAGATTGTTCTTAGCTTATCTTTGCTTTTAAAAGATTCATAGTTTTTCAAATGGATGTAAAATCAGCTTTTCTAAATGGAATCTTAGCTGAAGAAGTTTATGTAGAGCAGCCTCTAGGCTTTGTCAAAGGAGACAAGGTCTTTAGATTGAGGAAAGCTCTATATGGACTTAAACAAGCACCTAGAGCATGATATGATACTTTGTCTGATTGTTTAATTGAGAATGGTTTCGTGAAAGGTAAAATTGATAGAACTTTGTTTAGAAAAGAGTTTGGTAGTGATCTTTTATTAGTTCAGATTTATGTTGATGATATCATTTTTGGATCAACTAACATGTCTTTATGTGAAGAATTTAGTCATCTCATGAAGAACAGATTTGAAATGTCCATGATGGGAGAAATGACATATTTTCTTGGACTTCAAGTCAAGCAGACTAAAAAGGGAATATTCATAAATCAAGCCAAATATGCAAAGGATCTTATTGGAAAATTTGGAATAGGTACCGGTAGAAGCCAAGATACCTATGATGACAAACTTTTCCATGGATCCAGATGACAAGGGGGAAGACACGGATCAAGCAGTATCGAGGTCTAATAGGTTCATTATTATACTTAATCGCTAGTAGACGACATATCTTTTGCGGTAGGTGTCAGTGCGGTTTCAAGCAAAGCCAAAGAAGAGTCATCTTGAAGAAGCCAAGAAGATTCTTAAGTTTCTAAAAGGTACAATAAATGTAGGACTATGGTATCCAACTCGATGATAATTTTGAGTTGTCGGGATACTCGATTCGGACTTTGGTGGGTGTAAGATAGATAGGAAATCTACCTCACTGGAACTTGCCAATTTAAGGAAGTAAGCTGATTTCATGGTTTTCTAAGAAATAAACCTCTGTAGCTACTTCTACTACTTAGGCCGAGTATATGGTAGCCGGGAGTTGTTGTTCCCAACTCATCTCTGGATTAGTCAACACTAAGGGACTATAACATTATCACTAGAGATATACCAATCTTTTGTGATAGTAATAGTGCCATAGCTATTACCCGTAACCCAGTCTTACATATTAGGTACAAGCATGTTGACATACGATATCACTTCATACGAGATCATGTTGAGAAAGGTGACATAAGACTAGAAAAGATTTTGACTGATTTTCAAAGAGTGATATTTTGACAAAACCTTTAGCGGAGACAAGGTTCAAGGAATTATCTATAGAATTAGGATTATCGGATGCTTCTTTAGTTAATCTATAACCTCATCTTATGTTTCTCATTCTTTGTCTCTCTTGCTTAATTTACTATGTCTAGAAAGAAGTATTAGACATGTAGAGGATCACATGGATAATCATAGAGCTGATATCATTGATTTCCTCTAAAGGAATCAAGAATCAAGGATTAATCTATTGATCTTAGACTAACTTAATACTTACTTGTCGACATGAAGTAATTGAGACAAATACATAATAGTCATCTGTTAAAACAAAACATATGAGTATATGTACCTTGTCCTGAGTTACTCACGAAGGTTACTAATAGTTTATGTCGATATCTTTGTTCTCGGGAAAATTCAAATCTAGCTTACATTCATCACAAGACAAGACGATGTATTCCTTATCGAGATAATCATAAGACAAACAATGTTATAAATCAATCCAGACAAGGTGAAAAATAACATGAAGTATTTTCGACCTATGTATTCTTTTTAATATTTGTAAAATTATGAATATTAGTTCACATAATCAATGTGTGAATTTAATATCGTAATTGTTTTATTTATTCAAAAATGTATTCACTCAGCTTTTTCCTTTAAAAGCAGCTTTTCAAAAAGGATAAGGGTTCCGACTTTGTTTTCTATTAAAAAATATACTTATCAGTTTTATCTCTCCAATTATCCGAAAAGTAAAATAAAATAAGTTACTTCTTGTCGAGAGAAGTTATTACGGACCGAAATTTTTATCAAATAGAATTTTGAAAATCTTGAGTGTTGTTCACGCTCGATTTGGAGGCGGTTTACGAAATATGAACCGTCAATGACCCACGCGTGACATATTAAATATGTCTATTATTTTAATGCTCTACACTTTTTAGAATAAATTGCCATAATTGCATTTATGATGGCACGAAAATCTAAAATTACACTTTATCGATTAATAATGAGTTTTCATAATATTTTAATCAAATCTCTTTCCATATAAATAGGAGTTTGTGTGCATTTTATTACTTACGCACATAAAACCTGTTCATATTACTCTCTCTCTCTCAAAATTCCTTTTCCCTCTCAAAACCTTTAAACCTTCAACAATGGCGGATTCAAGAAACCCAAACTAAAGTTCGAGTATGATTTGAAGAAAATGAATTGTTGGTATGCGCTTGAGAAAAGAAGACAAGTTAGATAAGGTATAAGTTGAGGGGGAACTTTACTGATCTTAGTAAATCAAAAAAGGTAAACTTTCTCTTATTTTCTTTTATTTCTTGTTTTCTTGGTATATATATATATATATATATATATATATATATATATATATATTGGTGTACTAACAATGCAGATGAGGGGTAAGAATTGAATTGACAAGTGATATCATTTTTATTGTTGTCAAACTTAGTTTTGATGATGATAAAAATGGGGAAAGTTGAATGAAATAAATTATAAGAAAAAGCTTTACGAGATGAAAAAAAAACTGAAAAGAAAAGAATTATTTTATTTATTTACATATTTTCTCATAGTTTTAACATCATCAAAAGGGAAAATTGTTAGGATATATTTTAGTTTTGATGAGTTAAAAATGTAAATGAGAAAAATGTAAATTAGGGTGACCAGCTTATATTGTATAGAGCTGAAGTAAAGTTATCTTAGTTGTTAAGTTAGATTAAATAAGTGTAGCTAGCTTAGTTAATTAGACTTAGAACTGGGAGACTTGAAAAGGTTTGAAGAAGAGGGCGTGAATCAAGAAGGTGCAAGACAAGCTTTGGAAAACATAGATAGATTAAATAGAGGGACCCACACTTGTCTTTATGATTGGAAAAAGAATGAAATGGAAGAGATACTATTGCAAATTGAAAGAAGGAAGCACGTGAGAAGGAGTATGGCATCAAATGAATAGTGGGAGATTAATTAACAAAGTCAAACTTAATTAAGGTGGTCAAATGTTGCGGCTTGGCTAAAATCATGGTATATGGACGGCTATATCAAGGTAAATGGATGGCTAGATTTAATCAAGAAGAATTGTGCGATTAAAGCTTGTTTTAACAAAGGAGATACACAAGATGTTGACACGTGGATGATTGGATTTCAGAGGAGCATACATTTAACCGATTAAATCAACAAGTGTGATTAAAAAGAGAAACTCTATTTAAAGGAGAAAAAATTGCTGAAGAAGAATATACAGTATTATTCACGAATGAATTCATGAAGAAATTCAAGAGAGCATCTGAAGCAATTTACGCAAGGAAGAAGAACGAGTTTTTCTGAGAGAGTTTATTTGAAGATATATTTCTTTGTTTATAGAACACATATCTTATTTCTATATCTATAATTTGTAAAGAAGAGTGCTAGATTAGAAAGAGGAGAAAGAATTGATCAAGATTGGTTTTCGAGATTAGATTGATTTGTAATTGAGTTTGAGTTTTCAGATCCTTGGTTGGAGAAGGGAAGTGAGTAAGAAAGAAGAAAGGAAGATAGTAAGTCCTAATCACAAGTTGTGATTAGAGAGTGGAGTAGGGAATTTCCCGAACCACTATATATATGTGTTATTTATTATCTTTACGTAATGGTTCTTTTCATTAAGCGAATATTGATTAAACAGAAAGTGAAAACCCTAATTAATTTTGATTGATTAGTTGGTGAATTTGAATAAAAGAAAAAATCGCTTATAAACGGAGTGTAAAGCTGTTTCATTGTGTACAGCGATTAATTGGTGTTACTTGAACTCTGTTTTGGGACCAACAATTGGTATCGAGCCCTAAGACAACAGAGTCTTAGCACAGTCAATCCGTCGTGGCTCTGTTGCTCCCCTGAATGCACTTTGTCAAAATCAACATTAACAAATGATATTTCCTCTTGAGCATTGAGTCGTTTTAGATTCGTCGTTGTATTTTGGTGTGACCTTCTTGTTGGAACCACCGGATCACCGACTCTATGTGATTATCGGATTCGGGATCACATGTATGAAGAACGCAGTGGAAAGAGAATCATACCTATTCACCTTAATAGGTGAAGACAAACCAGATTCTAAGGTCGAATCGCCGATCAAGGATGAACCACGAACCTCACAATCTTACGCCGTATTCCTATCCCTTTCCCTTGGACGTCGTGTGGGCAACGATCTTCCAAGGAGTCGAATCCGCCTCCTCTTTTCTTATATTTTCTTCACGTGTCTATGAGGCTCGGACGTATGGTTTATTTATAGGCTACAACAGGGACCCTAAGGAGGAATTAGGGTTGGGCCTCCTGATGGGCCTAAGCGTTGTGTTCACTCCGAACACTCCACTTAAGCCCATCAATTATAACTCGGTCCACTAAAGAGTTATAATTGAACTACCGTCCTAATCCCATATTACAATATGGGCTCCTTTATTATGTGTACGTTTATTTCCCCATGTTTAAGATATCGAATGTCCATAAATTAAATAAGTTCTTGACAACTTAATTAATTTATATATAATTCCAAGAGTAGTACCACTCATCTTTATTATCAAGTCGGATTAAATCCACCTGCAGGTTTACATGATAATCTTTATGAGCTCCTCAAGGGGACATCATCATCCTAAATAATTAGGACACGGATTCCTTCTATAATCAACAACACACCATATAAACAGTGTTATCTCCCAATTCACCGAGCCTATTGATTTAACAAATCTCACCCATTGGCAAATTAAAGAAGCAGACACTCGAGTACACGTGCCCGTTATTGTATAGGGATTAAGAAGACGTACATCTATAATAACAGAGGTCTTGTTCTTTTATATAGTCGATACAAATTGAACAACCTCATATGGTCCTGCTCAATACATACAAAATGTACTAGTGTAATTTTATAGTCAAGATAGACTAATACCAAATTACACCACAACCATTCCAATGGTTTGTTCAAATCCATCTTTGTTGTGAGCTATTATTTATATTCTATAAGGAATCGATAGCATGATACCATATTATCTACGGTATAGACTAATCGATAAAATCAATGATATATGTTACAATCATAAAAAGCAAGTGTTTTGATCATAACGAATCTTATATCAAAAAGATGTTCATACAAAAGCTAGGCTTATAGTATACATCCTAACACTTCTCGCCATTAATTTAAAATTTTCCACGTAATCGTCACTTTTGTAGGTGAAAGGGTTCGTACCTTACGTACTCAACCCGAAAATCTCCCTAAATCATCCACTATTACCACCACCTTCTCCTTCTTCCTGTTTGAGCGAACTCGGGATTCAAATGCGTTTGTTTTCAGCTTTGCTCGCGTTAGAAATTCAACGGCTAGATCATCGAGAGTTTTGTTCTTTGAAGGTTTCATAGAACAATATTACTTCAAACCTCTCGATTCTAAGAGTTGCAGAATCTCACGTGATTCAGATCGGGGTTGTATCCCAATTAATATACATTTCGATTTTGTTCGTTCTCTGATATTCTTCAAAGAGTATACCTTGGAGATGAGGCGTAACAACCGAGAAGGAGCTAAGGAAAAAGAGGCAGAGAAGGAGGTTGTGTGCAGGAAAAGAGGTGGAGAAAGGAGATGAAGTGGAGAAGGGGGTGGTAGAGGAAGTTGTGGAGATGGAGTCGGGAGGAGAAAGAAAAGACGAGGTAGAGGCGAGAAAGAGGCTGGTGGAGCTGCCGATGAGCCCACCGAGATGGATACAATGGAGGAGGCACAAAGCGAGCAGATGGCGGTGGTGGAGTCAGAAATGCCAACTCCGAGAGCTCACCGTGCAGACACCCCACCAACTGCGGGATGTCATTACACTAGTTGAGGAGATTGATCGACTCAATCTTACGCATCAATCAAACCTGCAAAGCCATCCCCATTTGTATACGTATCCGAGTTTGAAAGCGGCGAAGGAAGAGGTGTCAAGTCTAAAGACTGCGTGCTTAAGTACTCTTTGACTTGTTAGGGCTTGATCACCTCATCTACGAAAGAGAACATAGAGGCATTTGTGCATGAGAAGACGAAAATAGACCTCTATTTCTCAAGGATCGAGACATGAGGAGTAGATGGCTGCGATCAACTTGAAAATTGCAGAAGATGAGAACAAGCAAGAAGCTTGGGTCGGACAATATGTTCGGGATGCATACAAAGAAATAAATTGTAATAACCCAAAACCAATTATAGGATTTTATATTTAAATCACTAAGTTTAGTGATCATTTTATTCTTTTCAATTTCATATGTGGTTTTCTTAATTTTTCTCCAACTAACGAACGGTTTTTCGACCCAAAAATCTTCTCGATACCTTTCGAACTCACATCCGTAATCTGGATTTGTATAATAATGATTAATTTCCAATAGTCCTTTAAAGGTGGGAAACACTCGAGAAAAACCTAAGAAAAATGTTTGTTTTCCCATCGCGCATTTATTAATTTTGAAGCCGAAACTCGGACCGAAAAATACCGAAAACTCAACAACGAAGTCACACCACTGTATTAGAAATAGGACTACCAAATGGCAGCCCAAATCCCTCAAAATTTTGTGCACATGGGGGCTTTAATGAGGAGAATATGGTAGTATAAAAATCTATAGCCAAATCCTAGGTCTAGCACCTAGAACTAGATATTTAGCCTTAAGCCTAATTAATCACCTAGTTTGCTCCCTTTCCCCACCTCACTTGACCGGCCCCCTCCCTCGCTTTTCCCCTATAAATACCCCTCTTCCCCTTCTTCGTAGCAAGCAAGAAGTCCTTAGGAGGAAACTACAAAGGTTAGTCTCTAAGCTTATGTTTTGTTTTAAGAGCTTTAAACAATTAGTAGAAGCATGATAGAAACTCCTAAGAACCTGTATTAATGAGTAAAAACCATGTTTGAAGCTTGAGGATCGGATTTGGTGTATATGATCATGATTTTGTTAATATGTGGAAGGAAAAATAAACTGCGAAAAACGCGACACACTGCTGACCCGTTCTTGTAAAATTATTCTGCATACTTTCCCACTGTTTAAAAATCATGGAAAAATTTCTAGATGTAGTATTTGAAGTGTAGTATTACATACTAAAATTTCGTGGTCATTGGATTTTTGTAGAATGAGAATAAAATCGTGAAAGATTATGTGTCGGAAGTAATCTAAAACTGGGAGCAGTGACTCATTTCTTTTATTTCTCCCCTTTCTGATAGTTATAAAATTCTGTAAAAATCTGGGATGTTCCCCTTGATGTGTTGTAAATCATAGTAAAAATCATAATATTTCGTTTAGTACTTCATGAGATAAAATTCATTTTCTGAGTACCTGGTCGACGTTCGACGCATAGGGTTATTTTGTGTTGCACGAATTTATTTTTTCCAGTTAGACTATTGTATAAATCATGGAAAAATTCATGAATATCCTACAACCTGTTCATAACAAGATTCTTAAATTTGGTGATTTTTAAACGAGTATCCAATAAGTTATGAATTTTCTCGTAAGACATGTCCAGTAACCAAGCCAAACAATAGATTGAATGTTCACGAATTTTCTGGGCGGAATCCGTAAGTCAAATGGTTTGGGTTCCTAAATTAAAGTTGTTCATATTTGAGTAATGCATCACATATTTTAATTTCATAATTTTTGGATATTTCTACAATGAGTTATGGATTTTATAAGTTTAAGGTCACTGTATTGCCGAAACGGAAATTTAGAGTCTTTATTTCAAAATCTGCTATAGTTTCGTAACTCAAATGAACCCGGACCCTTAATAAACTTTGTTCTACACTGAAATATGCACAACATACTAAAATTTCATAATTTTCCAATGAGTCTAAGTATTTTATTTTATTTATGCATGTATAGGTATTGTTTCTTCAATTGACTAGTACTTGATAAATTAAATGGCCAAAACTCTTAATGAAGTGCATGTTTGAATATCGAATATTATACATGATAATTTATGAATACATATACTTGAGAGTCTTGCATGTTTTTCTTGAAAATGAACGGAACCGAAAGTCCCAAATTCGTGACCCACAAACCGTAGTACACTAATAAAGCCGTTGGACGTAGGATTAAACCCATGGAAGCTTTTGATAAAATAAAATACCTCTTCTTCGTTCAAAGCCTTGCACAATAAGATCAAGAACCTAAGTTTCTAATGGACAAAAAGTTTTGTCGAACTAAACATACGGATTGTGCTAGGTAGAGTACGGTCGGAACCAGAGGCTGAGACTTTTGTACAACGAGCTTAAGCAATCAAGAAGTTAATCTTTCTCTTAAAAGTTCTCCAAGTGGGTGACACTATCTGTATGACTAGTTAATGTTATTGTTGGATCAAGAGGTTTTGATGAGTTAAAGAGCGAGATCGAGACTAATCACCAACCTGAAGAACAGTGAGGATATAAGGCGATCGAGACGGGGTCATGCATTAAGCTAGTCGGTGAGGTCCGATATTATGCTAGTCATCCGAAGACAAGCTCAAGTCTAGTCATCTGCAGGAGACAATTATGAAGAGCTCGACGAGGTCAAGATAAGCCGAGTAGAATAAGAAAGGCGAAGTTTTCACCAAGCCGGTGAGATGAGTATGAAGGATCAGTGAGGTCTAGAGCGATTTAAGATTGTTAAGCGGTTTCAAGTTTGTTAGAACTAACTAACAAACTAAGCTGTCTTTCAAGACTTATAAATAGGTCTAGATTTTTCATTCTTGATATAGAACACTTATGCATTTTTGATATTGCACACTATTCACTACTCAGATTTCAATCACAATCTTTTCACAAATATTTCTAGTGAGTTTTCAAAAGGTTCTAAGTGTTTTTAGAACACTTCTCTTGTAATCTTCAAAATCCAATACACACCGTAATAGTTAGATTTCTAGAAGAAGGGTTTAGGAGATTGAAGATTTGAAGAATTGTACAAGTTGTAAGTTGTAAGTGGAAGTAAGAAAGTAAGCGAAGCAGAGTCCCTTCTTCGATTGAAGAAGGAGAGTGGATGTAGGATTATTAAAATCCGAACCACTATAAATCCCAGTGTTATTTCTTACTTTCTTTAGTTTCGCTTGATTTACAATTGTGTTAATTCAAGATTAAAGTTCAGAATCTTAACTAAAATCTGAATATCAACCTTGCTTTTGATCTTATAAAAAGTTGAGAATTCAATTATATTTCACGTGCTTAATCGATATTTTGAATTGGTTTTGAAAGATTTGAAAAATCTACAAAATCTATTCAAACCCCCTTTCTAGATTTTGTTCTAGGAAGCTTTCACAAGGTTTTAATCAACTCAACTTTCCGGGACCAACAAGTGGTATCAGCAAAGCGGTGTTAAGGCTTTCCGATATTGATTTTAGGTCTTGAACAAGATTCTAGAATTATCTTGATTTTCTTCATTTTTTTCCATTTTCTAACAAAGGCTACTAATAAGCTTTTGTGGAGTATTTTGTCTTTGTTTTCATCATGTCATCGTGGAAAAGTAAAAGTCTAGGAATCTTCTGAATTTTCCATTGAAGATTATGATTATTGGAAATTTAAGATGGAAAATCATCGAAGGCCATTCATGATAGAATGGAAGAGGTCCTTGAGGAAGGTCCTATAAAGTTTTATCATGGAGGCACCAAAGACCTTGGAGCAGAGGCAGTGAATCAAGAACTAGACAAGAAAAGAAGAGTTCGAATTGACTAATGATGAAAGGAAGGTCCACAATCTTGACCAAGTAGCTAGAACGAAATAATTGAGACTCGAGTAAAGATTGGATAGAAAAGGTTAAGAGATGTAAAACAGCCAAAGAAATGTGGCAAACTTTAGCTAATGTTTGTGAAGGATCCGATCAAGTTAAGGAAAACAAGCTACGATCAAGATGTGCATACATTTGAAACATTTAAGATGAAAGAAAATGAGTCTGTGGATCGGTTTGATGTTAGGTTGACCAATCTTCTCAACAAAGCGGTGACCTTGGAAAGAATTATTCAGAGAAGGAGATTAATAACAAGATTCTGAGATCATTAACCAAGAGATGGAGGGAAAAATCCAATATCCTTAAAGCAACTCAAGATTTATCCTCTATTACTCACCATACTTTATTTTCTCATCTTAAAGCTTTAGAGTATGATATCCAGATAGAAGATGAGGAAGATGAGATGGAGTCAAGCACCTCATCCAAGTCATTGCCTTTGTCGATAAAGAAGACAAGGTGTCAACAGAGTGTGTAGGAGCTGATCTATCTTTGAAAGAGCAGATGACTTTACTTACAAAAAGGTATGATAAATTGAGAATGAAGTATAAGAGAAATAAATTGAGATTTGCAGGTAGAGATAGACAAAGATCCAGATCGGATAGGAAGGTGGATAAATCTTCAGATGATGACAAAAACAAGAGCTGACAAGAAGTTACGTATCACCTGTCAAGAAATACTTCCACCCCAGATCGTATAGGAGTGACATTTGCTATACATGCAACAAGCCAGACATTTCAAATATGACTGCCCTCAACCGACTCCTAAAGAAAGGGAAGAAAAGAGAAAGAAAAGAGACAGAGATTTGCGGATCAAAGAGCTTTGTTGGCTGAAGAAAAAGAGCCAAAGAAATCATCATCATCTTCATCATCCTCATCCGATTTTGGATCGATGATGAGATCTGTCTCATGGCTAATGAGGTAATCTACTATTCATCTTCGAGATAATGATTCTTGTCGATCTGCATCCGATCATGACCAAACCGTTATTCATGAGTTATTGAGAGATTTAAAGACATCTTTAGCCGCTTATAAACAGCTAGAGACAGAGAATTTATTTTTAAAGGATCGATTCAAATTCTAAATAAAGGCAAGCAGTGATGAAACGGCTTAGAGACTCGAGGAAACATTCAAGGGGGAATGTTTTCATCTGATCAAGCTAGTACATCACCAGCTTACCCGAAAGGCTAGAAAATGAACTGAAAACTCTAAAAGATAAATTTGAAGTAGTCTGCTGAAAATGAATTAATTAAGAAAGACAATGAGAAGCTTGTCTTCAAAATTAGTCACCTTAATAATTCACAATCAGTAATAGATCATATTTTTAATACTTCTCAAAAATCTCATGATAAGACAGACTTGGTTATGATAGGAACAATAAATCAGATGTTCAAAATCCTAGGAAATTTGTGAAAACATCTGTTCAATCAAAGGATATTAAAATTGGTCCATGGAAACCAACTAGTCGATAAGGACTACATCTTCCATCGAAATCAAGAATTCAAACAAAATTCCTATCAGTACTAGAAGGAATCCAAGAACCAAAATAAGAAGATTTTCTTATTATAATTCTTTTGATGGAAGGAGCAAATGCTATCCTACATTTCCTAAGTTTAGGAAAATTACCCAATCTGAATACAACAAGTTGTCATTTAAAAATGATATAATTGTAGACTGATTTGGTAGAAAATCCGAGTCTGATTTATTGTCTACGGATGAGATGTTTATTTGGATTCCTAAAGTGATTCTTGACCCAAAAGGACCCAAGATCACTAGGGTACCTCAAAACTAATCTGCTTTTCTGAGGATTCACGAGGGATCATCACTCAAGGAAGATATCTTAGCTTCAATATGGTTCATTGATAGTGGTTGTTCACAACATATGACCTATAACAAGAAGTCTGTTATCAAATTTTCAAAGCATTGATGGTCCAAGAGTTTTATTTGGTGATATTAATTGTGGTCGACTAAAGGTGTAGGTACTTTGATTATCAAGGATATTCAGGTATCTCGAGGTATATTTTGTTGAAGGTTTGAAACATAATCGCTATCTGCTTTCTCGGCTTTGTGATAAAGGTTTTCTTGTAAAATTTTCAAGGGATAAATGTGATATTTTGGATAATTCCTCGTATAAGGTACTATTAAGCGGCTTCAGACATGGTAATGTCTATGTGGCCAACTTTAATAGTTGTCCCCAAGATACTTGTCGATGGCTAAGGGTGGAGAAGATATCACTGCTATGGCATAGAAGGCTTAGTCATCCGAATTTCAAGACCCTTAGTAAGTCGGCTAAGAAGAACCTTGTCAAGGGATTACACGAAAAACTTTTATCAACTGATCTTAAATGTGATGCTTGTCAAAAAGGTAAACAGCTTAGACACTCATTTAAAAGTATTAACTCCTCCTCATCCGAAAGAGTGTTGCAACTCCTTCATCCGGATCTGTTTGGACTCGTTACACCTCTTAGTTTCAGTGGAAGGAAATATACTCTTGTTGTAGTAGATGACTTTTCTAGATACACTTGGGTTATATTTCTTTTCAAGAAAAATGAGACTATGAACAAGATTCCCGATCTGTCTGCATAAATTCGAGAATGAGAAGGGTGTTAATATTATTAAAATAAGGAGTGATAAGGGCACGAGAATTTTTGAATTCTTGTTTATCTAATTTCTTCAATGAGTGTGGAATTATTCATGAGACATCTTCAGCAAGAACTCCTCAACAAAATGGAGTGGTTGAAAGAAGGAATAGGACTTTAAAAGAAGCAGCCGGGAGCATGTTGGTGAGTATAATACCCTCATAGGTTACGTAAGCCATCAACACACTTGCTATACCCGTAGCAGTGCTTAGTTGTCAAAGACAGTGGTAAGACTCCTTATGAGATTTGGAAGGGTAAGATTCCAAGGATCTCATACTTCAAAGCTTTTGGTTGTAAGTGTTTCATTCATAACAATGGGAAATCTAAGTTAAGAACTTTTGATGCTAAAGCAAATTGATGGAATATTCTTGGGATATTCTAATACTTCAAAGGCATTTAGAGTTTTTAACAAGACAACCCTTTGTGTGGAGGAAACTCCTCATGTTATTTTTGATGAGTGTATTCCTTCTCGAGATAAAGTGAATCAAATTTCAAAATCTAGATAAAATTGAATTATCCAAGACTAAACATAGAATTGTCTATCTACCTAGTCTTGATTAAGAATCGATGAAGAAGAATCCCCATCCGATAATCGAAAACAACTTCCGATCGACTCTTGCATCGCACACCTTTGACATCACCGATCAGCAAGGGTTAGGCGATGAAGGGAACGTCACCGAGGTTGAGTCGGATGAGTTGCCGATCGAGACTCAAGATGAGGATCCTTCTCCTCATATAGGCAAAAGGATGAGAAGCTATCATCCATCCGATCGATTATAGGAGACCCATCTAGTAGTGTGCGGAACCACGAATGATGCTAGATTCGAAAGTCTTTTCGGTTGTTATGTGTCGCTTCTTGAACCCAAGTCTATTGAGGAAGCATTATCGTACTCCAAATTGGATAACACCATGCAGAAGAACTGCATCGGTTTGAAAGGCAAAATGTATGGGATCTAGTGGAAAGACCTCACACGTAAAGATTATAGGCACCAAATGGGTGTTTAAAAATAAAAGCAGATGAGAACAATATTATTGTTCGAAATAAGGCAAGACTGGTTGCACAAGGTTATTCACACCGAGGGAATAGACTATGATGAAACCTATGCTCCGATTGCCGATTAGAGGCAATAAGATTGTTCTTAGCATTTGCTGCATATAAGTCTTTCAAAGTCTTTCAAATGGATGTTAAGTCTGCTTTTCTTAATTGTGTGTTACTTGAGGAGGTCTATGTAGAGCAGCCTCCCGGGTTTAAGACCAATAACAAGGTCTATAAACTCAACAAAGCTCTATATGGATCAAACAAGCTCCCGTGAGCTTGGTATGATACTCTATCCGATTTCTTGACATCAAATGGTTTTTCTAAAGGTAAGATTGATAGAACTTTGTTTAGAAAGGAAGTAGATGGCAACATCTTACTAGTTCAAATTTATGTAGATGACATAATTTTTGGTTCACCTAATCTGAAATTATGTGAAGAGTTTAGCATTCTCATGAAGAACGAGGTTTGAAATGTCAATGATGGGAGAATTAACATACTTTCTAGGCTTACAGATTAAACAGATGAGTAAGGGTATATTTATACATCGATCTAAGTATGCTAAGGATCCGATTGAGAAATTTGGAATGACAACTAGCAGAGAAGTTAAAATACCTATGGCAACTAACTTCTCAATGGATTCAGATGAGCAGGGATACCCACCGATGCAACGGAGTATCGTGGACTGATTGGATCTCTTCTCTATCTCACCGCAAGTAGACCAGACATAGCCTTTGCAGTTGGGGTATGTGCAAGATTCCAGTAATCCCAAGAAAACTCATCTGGAGACCGCTAAGAAAATTCTTAGATATCTCAAAGGAACCTTGCAAGTAGGGTTATGGTACCCACCGATGACAACTTTGAGTGACAGGTTATTCGATTCGGACTTTGGAGGATGTAAGATTGATAGAAAATCCACTTCGAACTTGTCAATTCTTAGGCAACAAATTAATTTCTTGGTTATCCAAGAAATGCACATCTGTTGCCACCTCCACAATCGAAGTCAATACATGGCACTGGAAGTTGTTGCTCTCAACTCCTCCGGATTAGTCAATGACTTAGAGACTATAATATTCAAACATCACTGCTCCTATTTTGTGATAGTAATAGTGCAATAGCAATGACTTATAATCTGTTTTACATTCTAGATGTAAGCATATAGATATTAGGCATCATTTCATTAGGGATCATGTTGAGAAGAATGACATTAGAATTGAAAAAATTGCCACCGAATCACAAAGAGTGACATTCTTACAAAACCATTAGTGAATCTAGGTTTAAAGAAATGTGTTTAGAATTAGGATTACTTGATGCATCTTTAGCTGGTTTCTAATTTGTGTGCATCTGTTTCCTTATTTCTTTTCTTTTCTTTTCTTTAAAAATGTCTAGAAAGAATTATCGCACTAGATATGTGTCAAAGGACAATCGGGTAGTCGATATCATTGATCTCCTTTTAGGAATCAAGAATCAAGGATTAGTCATATTGACCTTATCCGAATTGATAATTACTTGTTCTGACATTGAGTAAATCAGACAAGGACACAATAGTCACCGATCTCCCGAAGAAAACAGATGACTATTTACATCCTACCGATTTACCTTAAGCTTCGATGGTTTCTTTTGAGTTTATGTCTTTGCGAGGAACAGTCACGATAACACTGTTTCATTCTTTTATTCAAACTCCTTTATTCTATTTTCTTTTGTTTCTTAATAAATTTTTTTAAAAAAAGAACAAATTCGTTTTAGAAAAGTAAATCTGAGTCTGTTTGTTTAAACTTGTTTTGAAATTGCTAAAAGTTACATCTAAACCGTTGGTTTTCGTGATCGACAGTTACTCTATCGATGACTTTCTAAACTCATCTGCTTTTTTTTAAAACTAGTCTGCTTTTTCAAACTCATCCGATTTACAAACCCTTAGGCAAAGTAAGGTAACCCTAGGCCGACGTCAGTATACTTACTTCTCTCGCATAAAGTAACCTACATCTCAAATCAACGATATAAAGTAACTATTTACGCATTCCAAAGGCGATTACAGTTCACGCCGCAATCCTAATCGCTTATCTTAGTTTTTAACCGTTGATTAATACTCAAGAAAACTTTTTGAATAAATGGCTAAGATTAATTCAAGTTTTCAAAAATGGCGGTTTCTCTTTCCAATCTATTCCCCTATAAATACATCTTCTTCTCCAAGTTCATTCTTTTCACTTTCGAACTTATCAAAATTCTCTCGCAAAATTTTCTCAAACTCTCTCTAAAACCCGTATATGAGCATTTCAGAAGAGGAGTAACATCAACAATGGTGGATGTACAAAATGAAACCTATGCAAAGAAGGTAAAGTCTGAGATGTATGTCGACTTCGACACCACCACCGACGCAGAATCCAGAGAAATTTTGTCTTTATTAGAAAGGGCTGGATTGAGGACGTTTTGCTCCAAGAAATCCCCTTCCAATAAGACATTGGATATGAGAGGGCTGGAATTCTATGTCAATGGGACATATGAACAGTGGTGTTTTCGTAACTGTGGTGTATGGAGAAGAATTAACTGCTTCTCCCATGGAGGTGGCCAGGATTTTTGACACGAGCGGTGGGTGTGAACCCCTCACCTACAAATCTGATGAATGGGTAGAATCATTTGAGATGATTGCCCAGAATTCCATGAAGGATCGCCGATCGGAGTTGAAGAAGAGAATGCTCCGACGACGATATCGCCTTCTAATGACCATTGTCACGAAGGTGATATTGGGAGAACAGAGCTCCCACGATGGACTCGACTGCACCTGCACTCTGCGTAATAAGGACAATCTTGGATGGAGTTCGTGCCAATTGGGCTGGTCTCACATCGAGAAGCCGGAGACGGAAAGGAAGCGTCTGGAGGTAGTCAATGGGAAGTGGCGGCGAAGTCAATCACTAGTCTTTTTAACAAAGTGACTCGTGATTATGGAGGACTTCTTTGTCGGCCGAGATAAATTGGTCGACGGGTCCGATCTTACGAAGCGAAGGGCTTCGACCAAAGATGAGCCACTCGGGGCTCCAGTGATTCCGATGAGGGTGGAGCCGAGGTTAGAGCTCAAGCTCCACCAAGAAGAAGGCCGAGGAGGAGGAGGAGGAAGAAGATGTGGAGGCGGAGGCCGCCTGTGAGCTCACCGAGGCCGAACATGCCCGATGAAGGCCAAGGAGAAGGCCCCAAGGAGACGAAGGTTGGTGAAAACCTCCGAGTTGGGAGGATCGTCTGCAGATCAGCCAACTCTCCTTCCTGAGGAAGCATCCACGCTGCAGATTGCAGCTCGGGTGGTTCAGTGGAGGAGGTCCAGGAAATAAGTTACGAAGGGACCCCTCCCCGGCCGAGGTCGTGTACATTTCTCCCCTCCCCATCTCCAACCCAAACCGGCAATGAAGAGTTGTCCCAGTGGCACCTCGTAGCCTCTAAAAGCGACCTACTCCCGAAAGTGTCCAAAGTCCAACCTCATCTTCTCTCCCCCAAATCCAAACTTCATCTCCTCCACCATCCCCATCTCATATCTTTGTCCTTCTTATCCTGACCAAGATTCTCCCCAACCCCCATCTCCATATCTCCCCACTCAACCCCAACTCATCTTACTACAATCACTTCAATCTCCTCCACCTACCACTTTACAAATTCCACCTTTACCATTATCTCCCCCACCGTAATCCCACCCCCACCATCGACACTCCCACCTCATCTATCCCAAATAACCTCATATGGATACCTCAAATATCTTTGGGGATATCCCCATGAGCTCCCCTAGTCCAACTTCTCCTACCACCTCTTCCTCATCCGATTCAGAGGAAGAGGACAGACAATTCTTGCCATCTCCTCTGCCTTTGAGCAACTTCACAACAAAATTATTTCCCAAGTTCGAGAGGATGATGGAGAAGAAAACAAGAAAGGTGATTCGAGCGATCCACATACACTATGCTCGCCAACATGCAGATTGGCCGAGGTCAACATGACCGAGAAACTTATCGGCCAATCTCAAGATCATTGGTTCTGCATCGAAAGTGCGCTTGAAGAAGAGGTCAAGGCACCGAAAGAGAAGACAAAGCTGACAACGAAGTCGTGGTCTCAACACTCACATCCGATCGAGAATGACTTGAGACGGCGTTGTGCAGCGATAGAGGATGAGCTTGATCCCTCAAGGATGAAGTTAAAAAGGGGAAGGTCTTGAGAGAGCGGAAACTCTCACAATGGTGTCATGTCAATAACTCGATAAGCTTGATACAAAGGCAGACACTGGCCGAGTTGGGAGGCAGCCAAGGTGGAGATTAAAATCAAATCGAGCGAGTTGGCTGCCTTGCAACCGAGGGTAACCCAGATTGAAGAGGCCATCCGAGAGGATGAGGAGAAGAGAAAGAAGGAGGAAGAAGAGAAAAGCGAGAAGGCTGTGGCTCGCATGAAAGAGTCTCCGAGGAACCGGAGCCCAAGGGCAAAGGTAAAGGGAAAGAAAGAAGCAGCAGCACTCGAGAAGACTCCATCACCCGAGCGGATGATCAGCCCAGTCAATGAGCGCAAAAGAAAGGAACCAGACTTCTCCAACTTATCAGTGAGCGAATCGAAGAATCGATCTTGAGAAGGAGATGTTTGAAAAGAGAGAAAAAAGAGGTCAAGAAGATGGGGAAGGCTGAAATGAAGTGGGGACAGGGGATACTCGGAAGTGGGTATCCAAAGTCGCAAATGAAGCCGACTTCCGCCCCGTCCACCGCATCACAGCCTCCTCCAAAGATGGTATCGTGGAAGTACACCAATGAGTATAAAAGCAAGCCCTGGATGCCAAATGGGTATATTATTGGTACATCTTGAAGGCATCGCCATCTGGAGCAGCCAACGAAGACATCTGCCGGCATGAATGGATGGAAAAGGAGGACGCAGATCTTTATGGGAAGGCTGCTCGATGAGGCACATAATGTGTTCAATCAAGCGATCCGATCGCACCTCTACGAGCAGTCACCCCCTAAGCTTAAAGAAGATGGTTCTCCGATCCGGAATGGGTCGAGCATTGTGGCCAAGGCGTAAAGGGAATCCGAGCTCACAGATGAGAATGATCTCAAACTGACTTAGAGCGAGGATTTTCACTGGCTAAACATTCCAGAAGGCCGACCGATGGGGAATCGATAGAACAGGATTTTTCCTTCCTTATCTTTTATTTTCTATCAGTTCTCTTATTTTGTAATCAGAATTTACGTGAATGAATATATTCGCACTTATGTGAATTTTGTGTATTAGTTTCTTAGAAATTTTTTTAAAAAATTTTTTCTAAGTATAAATCATCTGAGAAATTTTTATCTCTCGAGTTAAAATTTTTTTCTAAGTATAAATCATCCTGAGAAATTTTTATCTCTCGAGTTAAAATTTTTTTCTAAGTATAAATCATCTCGAGAAATTTTTATCTCTCGTAGTTAAATTTTTAAATCATCGAGAAATTTTTATATCTCAGTAGTTAAAATTTTTGTTAAATTTTTTTAGTACTTCTAAAAGAGTCTAAAAGATTTAATTTTTTTAATGTGACCGAATCATTGAAGTGTGAAAATGTGCTTTGTATCTATCGATTGATTTAACTAAATCTAGTACTAACTTCACTGTGAGTATGTTTCCTTATTATAGGTTTTAACTTCATCAAAAAGGGGGAAATTGTTGGATCAAGAGGTTTTGATGAGTTAAAGAGCAGATCAGACTAATCACCAACTGAAGAACAGTGAGGATATAAGTGATCGAGACGGGGTCATGCATTAAGCTAGTCGGTGAGGTCCTGATATTATGCTAGTCATCGAAGACAAGCTCAAGTCTAGTCATCTGCAGGAGACAATTATGAAGAGCTCGAGACGAGGTCAAGATAAGCCGAGTAGAATAAGAAAGGCGAAGTTTTCACCAAGCCACCGCAGATGAGTATGAAGGATCACCCGAGGTCTAGAGCGATTTAAGATTGTTAAGCGGTTTCAAGTTTGTTAGAACTA
Organism: Paraleonurus japonicus; assembly: GCA_030762865.1. Lineage (NCBI taxonomy): Eukaryota > Viridiplantae > Streptophyta > Magnoliopsida > Lamiales > Lamiaceae > Paraleonurus > Paraleonurus japonicus. The sequence continues at coordinate 32,506,886 of CM061053.1, read as the reverse complement.
ACTAACAAACTAACTGTCTTTCAAGACTTATAAATAGGTCTAGATTTTTCATTCTTGATATAGAACACTTATGCATTTTTGATATTGCACACTATTCACTACTCATATTTCAATCACAATCTTTTCACAAATATTTCTAGTGAGTTTTCAAAAGGTTCTAAGTGTTTTTAGAACACTTCTCTTGTAATCTTCAAAACCCAATACACACCGTAATAGTTAGATTTCTAGAAGAAGGGTTTAGGAGATTGAAGATTTGAAGAATTGTACAAGTTGTAAGTTGTAATTTGGAAGTAAGAAAGTAAGCGATAGCAGAGTCCCTTCTTGATTGAAGAAGGAGAGTGGATGTAGGATTATTAAAATCCGAACCACTATAAATCCGGTGTTATTTCTTACTTTCTTTAGTTTCGTTTGATTTACAATTGTGTTAATTCAAGATTAAAGTTCGAATCTTAACTAAAATCTGAATATCAACCTTGCTTTTGATCTTATAAAAAGTTGAGAATTCAATTATATTTCATTGTGCTTAATCGATATTTTGAATTGGTTTTGAAAGATTTGAAAAATCTACAAAATCTATTCAAACCCCCTTTCTAGATTTTGTTCTAGGAAGCTTTCACAAGGTTTTAATCAACTCAACTTTCCGGGACCAACAGCTTATATGGATCGTTGTCGCTTTTCTTGAATCAAACATAAATAATTTTCTCTTAAGACGCGAACAACTCAAAAGCATGCAAATGCACAACTCCTAACTATATGAATATATGAGAACACATTTCTTTTGCTTTGATTATTTATTTTTACATGGCGAGGGTGAAACCCTATATTACATACGAGAGTTAGTATCTCTATTGATCCGCAGAGGGCGAAGCCCTATATATATGTATAAACGGAGAAATAAGGTTGGAAGAGGGTTTGAATTGTGTGCGAAATGCCACTAGTGCCACCTCACGGGAGCAATAAGGATGGTAGAGGGTTTGGATTGTGTGCGTAAATGCCACTAGTGCCACCTCATTTGGGGACGGAGAATTACGGGTCTCGATTTATTAACGTGTCATTCCACAATGTGATTACGGGATCGGACGTACTAACGTGCCATCTCAAATGTGCTATATTTATATACTAATCAAGGTAAAGAAAGATGAATCTTTTAATCGAATGGAAGTTAAAGGGTGAAAACCTTATAATCGAAGATTACCTTGTACATATGGGCTAAATGCCGTAACGGATAACTAAAGATGAAAGAGGAATAAAAGATTCAATTATTTCGGTTTTCTGTCAATAACTGCGGTAACAAAGATACAAAGTTACCCATCGAGATTTTATCTCATACCCCAAACTAAATATTTCAAAGCCGAGAATGAGGCCCTGGGAGTCATAGAGACGACCGCTTCGCACTCTTCCTCTAATTAATAAATAAATCATCTTAGTAACTTTTCAATCTTTTGTAATGAATACTTTGTTAAATTATGTTATTTTCTTCCTCCTGGGAGTTGTACTCGTCGAGATGGTCTTGTCCAAGCCGAATAATGACCTTTTATAATAAAAGAGTTTCTCTTCACTAAGTAAGTGTTTCAAATTTTTCCGCCGCAACTTAATCGATTGTTATTCAAAAGAAATTTTTGGCTCAAGTTTTATGTTTCACTAAGTCATGACTCGGGTTTAGGACGTCGGACCCCGAAGGTTGACTTTCTAAATTCCGGGCGTTACATAAATGATATGGTGCATGAACAAGCCAAGAAGGCATGGGCAGAAAGAGAAGCATCATTCCAACAAATCCTGAACTTATCGATGGCCATGGAGAAGGCATCAATGTCTGCAAGAATGAAGAACGAATTAAGGGGGATAGAAGCTGCTAAGCTCAAGATGTTTGACAAACCGGATCGAAGACAGGACTTATCGACACGAGCTAATAGGAGAGATAAAGCAAGTAGCCACAATCTATAACACCCGATTTGCCGATGCTAAAAAGGGAAGGTGGTGAGCTCAAGAAAAGAATCGATACACAAGATGATAAGATCATTGCTCTAAATCAAGATTGAAGAGTTGTATGGGGAGTTGCCGAAAGCCGAGGAGAGCAGAAAGAAAGATGCGAGGCGAAGTCTCGAGGGTGCCGAGGAGACCGAGACGAGGACAAGGATCAAGGGCATCCGAACCCGTCACCGGATCTCAAGTCAAGAACTCCCGATCTAAGATCCTGCTCCTATCCATACCATCCAACCCTCTTCCTCAAGTGGACCAACTGGAAAAGCTAAGGCATCAAGCCAACAAAACCCCACTGAGGTGGTCAAGAAGAAAAAAATCAGAAAGAGGAAAAGGGAGGAGATGACCAAGTATAAAAGAAGAGATGCCAAAAAAGGAGAGAACAAGAGAAGGTTGCAGGGAAGTTCTATGACAGAAAGTCAAGAAGGTGGGTTCGAGAGAGGGATGAATGAGCAAGGCGTCGAGGTCTTTCGTCCATACCACGTGGCAAAGTAGACCCAAAGAAGTTCTCACGATGGGCGATCAAGAAAGATGGAGGTCCTTCAAGCGTAATGGATCTTTTCTTTCCATGTCCTGCAAGAAGATCAACTGGGTCCTGGACGAGAACATGGCTTTTCACCGGTGGTTGGAAGAAAGAGATCCAGCCGTTTCTATTAATACTTCTGATAAATATTGCCCATGAAGAATTCAATGCAGATGTGGTCGCACCACCTACTCACCGATGACTCCTCCAATAACAAGAGATGGTCGTCTGGACCATAAAAAGGTAAAGCAGCCTCCTAATCAAAGCGAAACTACATCCGACCTAGCCGAAGGAGGAGAAACGGTGTCCCTTAAAAATAGGGTCTTCGATAGTTAAGCATACCAAGAAGAGAGGTGGTATGACTAAATCCTATCTTTTTATGATCCTTGTCCGAGTATCTCAGAATGTGCTGAAAATGTAAACTCGACATATATGTGAATATCTTTTGATCTATTCTCGATGAAACTGTTGTTTAAAACTAACTTGCTTGACTTAATCTTCTAATCGACTAATTCCCGATATAACCGATCAAATAAACTTGATAATTTTGTATAACACTAATTCGACCGTGATTCACTAATCTTGACTATCTATCCATGACTTAACTATCTCGACCGTAATCGCCCTGATCGTGACTTAATTGTCTTGCATCGTTATCTCGACTAAGTGACATAACCGTCTACTTTGTTAAGTACTTTCCTTCAAGATTACTAACATATCTCTTTTCTTGAGCTATGTTTTAACATCATCAAAAAGGGGGAAATTGTTAGGAAGAGAAATATACTTAGTTTTGATGAGTTAAATGTAAAATAGGATGACCAAATTTGAAACCATTGTATAATCACCGATGTAATGAGAATATGTAGAACTAAGTACAAGAAGTCAAATGTATATAAGTATAAGAGATGAGACGAAGACAAGCACAAGGAATCGATGAAGACAAATACATAAAGACAAAAAGACGAGGTCAAGATCAAAGACAAGGCAATGCACAACAAACACCAAGACATAAAAGCAAGACACGACGAGGTGGACCACGTTTGAAGATGAGTTAAAGAAAGGATGAACAAGTGTCGAAAAATCAAGAACAATTACAACTTACCAAGAAGGAGTTACAAGATTCAGCTTAGTTAGTTATAACTAACAAGAGAAGAATCAACAAGGAAGTTACAATCGCCAAAGAATAGCTTCTCTATAAATAGATCGAATAATTAGAATATAAGAACTTTGCATTCTCTTAGATATACAAGCAATTTTTGTAATACACCAAGCACTCAAACTAGTTTCCATACACACAAGTATGCACTTAACGCTCATAGTTTTCTATAGTGTTTGTAAAACACTTTCTTCATATCTTCAAGCCATATTTCCGCAATTCTAGAAGAAAATTGTTAAGGCTAAAGATAATCACCGTAATTTGTAAGTAAGCAAGAAAGGAAGAAAGTAAGTGAGTCGAGGCCCTTCTTCAAATTGAAGGAGGAGAGTGGACGTAGGATCTTTCGATCCGAACCACTATAAATTTGGTGTTCATTCTTTCAGTTTTCAATTTGTGTTATTACTTATAATTTGATCAAACAACACTTTAAAACGCTTTACATCCTTTAAAGATTGAGTATAAATTCGTTTCCGCTGAATAACTTTGATTTGTGAATTTGCAAGTTGTTTGATAATCAATTTCAAATGTTTAGATAATCTATTCAACCCCCTTCTAGATTATCTCTAGAAGGACATTTAATCTCTTAAAATCACTCAATCTAGGGACCAACACATCTACATGTTTGCACCTAGTATGCAACACAATATTATGAGTCATAGCAATTGCACTATTACTATCACGTAAAATGGGAACAGACGATGTGAGAATATTATAATTTCTAAGTTGTTGGATAATCCAGAGAGGCCGAGAGCAACAACTTCCAGTTGCCATGTATTCACCTCGGCAGTGGATGTGGCAACAAATGTCTGCTTCTTGGAGAACAAAGAAATCAGCTTATTACCAAAAATTGATAAGTCCCGGATGTGGATTTCCTATACAACCACCAAAACCTGAATCAATATCCCGAAAGCTCAAAGTTGTCATCGAGATGGGTACCACAACCCAACATTTAAAGTCCCTTTCAGATATTTTAGGATTTTCTTACCCGTCTCCGAGATGAGACTTCTTAGGATTAGATTAGAACCTTGCATATACCCCAACCGCAAAAGATATGTCTTGTCTAGTTGCGGTGAGATATAATATTGAACCAATTAGACCATGATACTCAAATGCATCTGTGGGAATCCTATTCTCATCTGCTTCCATAGCGAAGTTAGTTGCCATAGATATCTTAACTTCTCTACTAGTATTCATCCCAAACTTATCTAATAGGTCCTTTGCATATTTAGTCCGATGAATGAATATCCCTCTCGCTCGTCTATTTTACTTACAGCACCTAGAAAGTATGTTAATTTCGTTAGGATGTATACTATAAGCCTAGCTTTTTGTATGAACATCTTTTTGATATGAGATTCATTATGATCAAAATACTTGCTTTTATAATTGTTACATATATCATTATTTTTGTCCTGATTAATCTATACCGTAGATAACATGGTGTGTGGTGTCACACGTAAGATCATGCTACCAGTTCCTTATAGATTATAAATAAGAGCTCACAACCAAGATGAATTCGGACAAACCATTGGAACGGTTGTGGTGTAATTTGGTATTAGTCTATCTTGACTATAAAGTTACACTAGTACATTTTGTATGTATTGAATAGGGCCAAATGAGGTTGTTCAATTTATACCGCCTATATAAAAGAACAAGACCTCTCGTTATTATGGATGTACGTCTTCTTAATCCCTATATAATAAATGTACACGTGTACTTTCTTTAATTTGCCAATGGGTGAGATTTATTAAATCAATAGGCTCGATGGAATTGGGAGATAACACCGTTTATATGGTGGGCATGATTATAGAAAGAATTTGTGTCCTAATTATTTAGGATGATGATGTCCCATTGAGGAGCTCATAAAGATTATCATGTAAACCCTACATGTGGATTTAATCCGACATGATAATAAAGATGAGTGGTACTACTCTTGGAATTAGATGTAAATTAATTAAGTTGTCAAGAACTTAATTAATTTATGGACATTCGATATCTTAAACACGGGGAAATAAACGTACACATGATAAAGGAGCCCATATTGTAATATGAGATTAGGACGGTAATTCAATTATAACTCTTTAGTGGACCGAGTTATAATTGATGGGCTTAAGTTGAGTGTTCGGATTGAACACAGGACGTTTAGGCCCATCAGAGGCCCAACCCTAATTCCTCCTTAGGGTCCCTATTGTAGCCTATAAATAAACTCCTACATCGAGCCTCATAGCCTATAAATAATCCGGTAAGTGGTATTAAGACCAATAAAAAATATCGAACCCAAGGAAAAAAGTATGCATGTGAGGCCCTAGAAATACGAGTTCTCGATGACTATTGTTGCAAAGTGGGTTTGGAAATAAAAACACAACAAAATGCAAGAAATAAACTCAAACACTACAAAGAGGCAAATGATCGAACACTTAAAAGGCAAGCACAAATAGCAACAATAAATGGGGAAATTTGGGTGCTAGGGCTAACATCCATCAAGGAATCAATGATCAACAAGCTATGATTGAATTAAATTGTAGATCAACTAAGATAGAAAACATAAAACCATCATGAAATTAATCACTCCATTAATAACACAATGCCTAATGTGAGTATCCTTAGTGCAACTAATCTCTCGATTCCAAAGCACCCAATCCACACATTCATACACAATTAAAACCCGATTAATCCGGATCACGTTAGCTCAACTCTCGCCTATTGCTAGGGTGATCAAACATTAATATAAAAAGATAATTTTGCATGAAGCACAATTGAGAATCACAATTAGGAAGCAATCTAACTCAATTGATCTCCAATCATCAACAATCATGGCATAGTCAATCAAATCATCCTCAATTTCAATTAACCCAAGCACAAGAGAGTTAGCCCATGGTGCCAAGGGCAAAATCCATGGGAAGAGAATAGAAATGCACAAACATAAAGCAAATCACAACAATTAAGAAATTGAAAAGAGATAAGAGGAAGAACATCACCAATAGGATTGAATTAACCAAAATAGGAATGCTTGAGTCTTCAATACACTTCTCAAAATGAAATACAAGCTTGAATTGAGAAATCAACTATGATCTAATGCTAATATAAAGCTAATCTAATCAACATCAATTGAAATCTAAATCTAAATCTAACACTCTACTCTACCTACAAGGAGAAATTGGCTTGAGGCCTAAGAAATCGCCCCAAAACCGCTACTAACCCAAAACCGCTACTAATTGCTCTACCTAATTTTTCAGTTATGCTATGCTTCAGCCCTTAAATAAACGAATTTTGAAAAATCAACTCCCTCGAGTCGAGACTCAGCCCTCGACTCGAGGCTGCCCATTTTTGCTAATCCCTCGACTCGAGGCTCAACCCCTCGAGTCGAGGATGCTTCTTTTTCTCGATTTTCATCCTTTTGTCTTCACCCTCGAGTTGAGGCCTCGGTCCTCGACTGCAGGTCGAGACCAGGGCATTTTCTCGGCCCGGGCTTTGCTTCGTTAGATCAAGATTGTTTTGATGAGTTAAAAGACTGCTCTGCATGAAAGCGCACTATGATAAAGAATCAAGACTAGGTTCTAGTACGAAGTCGATCAGACTAGGTCAAGAATTGTTCAAGTCACCGAGATAAGGAATGACAAGTCATCCGGAGACAACCTCAATCCTAATCATCTGCAGGAGACAAGTATAAAGAGCTCGCACGAGGTCAAGACAAGCTGAGTAGAATAAGAAAGACGAGTTTTCACCGAGTCACCGCAGACAAGTAGGAAGAATCACCGAGGTCTCAAGCAGCTTTCAAGATTAAGTTTGTTAAGTAGCTTCAAGTTTGTTAGAACTAACTAACAAACTAACTCGACTTTCCGTACTTATAAATAGGTCTAGGTTTTTCATTTTTAAGATATAGAACACTTATGCATATTCGATTTACACACTTTTCACTACTCAATTTCAATCACAATCTTTTCTCAAGTATTTCAAGAGAGTTCTCAAAAAGTTCTAAGTGTTTTTAGAACACTTTTCTTGTAATCTTCAAAATCCAATACACACCGTAATAGTTAGATTTCTAGAAGAATGGTTTAGGAGATTGAAGATTTGAAGATCTGTACAAGTTGTAAGTTGTAAGTCGGAAGTAAGAAAGTAAGCAAGATGAGTCCCTTCTTCAGATTGAAGAAGGAGAGTGGATGTAGGATTATTAAAATCCAACCACTATAAATCCTGGTGTTATTTCGTGCTTTCTTTAGTTTCGTTTGATTTACAATTGTGTTAATTCAAGATTAAAATTCAGAATCTTAACTAAAATCTGAATATCAACCTTGCTTTTGATCTTGTAAAAGTTGAGAATTCAATTATATTCCAGTGTTTAATCGATATTTTGAATTGATTTTGAAAGATTTAAAATTCTACAAAATCTATTCAAACCCCTCCTTTCTAGATTTTGTTCTAGGAAGCTAACTCAAGGTTTTTAATCAACTCAACTTTCCTGGACCAACAAGTGGTATCGTAATGTTGTTAAGCTTGTCTTCAAAATTAGTCACTTAATAATTCACAATCAAGAATAGATCATATTTTTAATACTTCTCAAAAATCTCATGATAAGACAGGACTTGGTTATGATAGGAACAATAAATCGGATGTTCAAAACCTAGGAAATTTGTGAAAGCATCTGTTCAATCAAAGGATATTAAAATTGGTCCATGGAAACCAACTAGTCGATAAGGACTACATCTTCCAAACGAACCAAGAACTCAAATTGAAAACTCCCTATCGTACTAGAAGGAATTCAAGAACCAAAATAAGAAGTTTTTCTTATTATAATTCTTTTGATGGAAGAAGCAAATGCTATCCTACATTTCCTAAGTTTAGGAAAATTACTCAATCTGAATACAACAAGCTATCATTCAAAAATGATATAATTGTAGACGATTTGGTAGAAAATCTGAGTTTGATTTATTGTCTAAAGATGAGATGTTTATTTGGATTCCTAAAGTGATTCTTGACCCAAAAGGACCCAAGATCACTAGGGTACCTCAAAACTAACTGCTTTACAGGATTCACAGGATCATCACTCAAGGAAGAGATCTTAGTTTCAATATGGTACATTGATAGTGGTCATTCACAACATATGACCCATAACAAGAAGTTGTTATCAAATTTTCAAAGCATTGATGGTCCAAGAGTTTTATTTGGTGATAATAATTGTGGTCGACTAAAGGTGTAGGTACTTTGATTATCAAGGATATTCATGTATCCGAGGTATATTTTGTTGAAGGTTTGAAACACAATCTGTCTGCTTTCGGCTTTGTGATAAAGGTTTTCTTGTAAAATTTTCAAGGGATAAATGTGATATTTTAGATAATTCCTCGGATAAGGTACTATTAATCGGCTTGAGACATGGTAATGTCTATGTGGCCAACTTTAATAGTTGTCCCAAAGATACTTGTCTGATAGCTAAGGGTGGAGAAGATCTCACTGCTATGGCACAAAAGGCTTAGTCATCCGAATTTCAAGACCCTTAGTAAGGCGCTAAGAAGAACCTTGTCAAGGGATTACCTCGAAAACTTTTATCCACCGATCTTAAATGTGATGCTTGTCAAAAAGGTAAACCTAGACACTCATTTAAGAGTATTAATTCCTCCTCATCCGAAAGAGTGTTGCAACTCCTTCATCCGGATCTGTTTGGACTGTTACACCTCTCGGTTTCGGTGGAAGGAAATATACTCTTGTTATAGTAGATGACTTTTCTAGATACACTTGGGTTATATTTCTTTTCAAGAAAAATGAGACTATGAACAAGATTCCCGATCCGTCTGCATAAATTCGTAATGAGAAGGGTATTAATATTATTAAAATAAGGAGTGATAAGGGCACGTAATTTTTGAATTCTTGTTTATCTAATTTTTTCAATGAGTGTGGAATTATTCATGAGACATCTTCAGCAAGAACTCCTCAACAAAATGGAGTAGTTGAAAGAAGGAATAGAACTTTGAAGGAAGCGGCCGGGAGCATGTTGGTGAGTATAATACCCTCATAGGTTCTCGGGCGAAGCCATCAACACAACTTGCTATACCTGCAACAGGTGCTTAGTTGTCAAAGACAAGGGTAAGACTCCTTATGAGATTTGGAAGGGTAAGATTCCAAGGATCTCATACTTCAAAGCTTTTGGTTGTAAGTGTTTCATTCATAACAATGGGAAATCTAAGTTAAGAACTTTTGATGCTAAAGCGGTGATGGAATATTCTTGGGATATTCTAATACTTCAAAGGCATTTAGAGTTTTTAACAAGACAACCCTTTGTGTGGAGGAAACTCCTCATGTGGTTTTTGATGAGTTGTATTCCTTCTCGGATAAAGTGAATCAAATTTCGAAAATCTAAGTAAAATTGAACTATCCAAGACTAAACATAGAACCTGTCTATCTACCCAGTCTTGATTCGAATCGCATGAAGAAGAATCCCCATCGATAATCAAGACAACTTCTAATCGAGACCCCATCGAAAAGACACCCTTGACATCGGTGATCGGCGGGTGTCGGTGATGAAGGGGAACGTCGGTGAGGTTGAGTCGGAGGAGTTGCCTGCGAGACTCAAGATGAGGATCCTTCTCCTCATATAGGTAAAAGGATGAGAAGCTATCATCCATCGATCGATTATAGGAGTCCCATCTAGTAGTGTGCGGACACGAATGATGCTAGACTCGAAAGTCTTTTCGGTTGTTATGTGTCACTTCTTGAACCCAAGTCTATTGAGGAAGCATTATCGGACTCCAAACCGGATAACGGCCATGCGGAAGAAGCTGCATCGGTTTGAAAGGCAAAATGTATGGGATCTAGTGGAAAGACTCATACGAGAAAGATTATAGGCACCAAATGGGTGTTTAAAAATAAAAGCAGATGAGAATAATATTATTGTTCGAAATAAGGCAAGACTGGTTGCACAAGGTTATTCACACCGAGGGAATAGACTATGATGAAACCTATGCTCCGGTTGCGATTAGAGGCAATAAGATTGTTCTTGGCATTTCTTTGCATATAAATCTTTCAAAGTTTTTCAAATGGATGTTAAGTCTGCTTTTCTTAATGGTGTGTTACTTGAGGAGGTCTATGTAGAAGCGGCCTCCCGGGTTTAAGACCAATAACAAGGTCTATAAACTCAACAAAGCTCTATATGGACTGAAACAAGCTCCCAGAGCTTGGTATGATACTCTATCTCGATTTCTTGACATCAAATGGTTTTTCTAAAGGTAAGATTGATAGAACTTTGTTTAGAAAGGAAGTAGATGGCAACATCTTACTAGTTCAAATTTATGTAGATGACATAATTTTTGGTTCACCTAATCAAATTATGTGAAGAGTTTAGCATCCTCATGAAAAACAGGTTTGAAATGTCAATGATGGGAGAATTAACATACTTTCTAGGCTTACAGATTAAACAGATGAGTAAGGGTATATTTATACACCAGTCTAAGTATGCTAAGGATCTGATTGAGAAATTTGGAATGACAACTAGCAGAGAAGTTAAAATACCTATGGCAACTAACTTCTCAATGGATTCGAATGAGCGGGGATACCCACCGATGCAACGGAGTATCGTGGACTATTGGATCTCTTCTCTATCTCACCGCAAGTAGACCGAGACATAGCCTTTGCGGTTGGAGTATGTGCAAGATTCCAGTCTAATCCCAAGAAAACTCATCCGGAGACGGCTAAGAAAATTCTTAGATATCTCAAAGGAACCTTGCAAGTAGGGTTATGGTACCCGGTGATGACAACTTTGGTGACAGGTTATTCGATTCAGACTTTGGAGGATGTAAGATTGATAGAAAATCCACTGAACTTGTCAATTCTTAGGCAACAAATTAATTTCTTGGTTATCTAAGAAGCAGACATCATTGCCACCTCCACAATGAAAGTCAATACATGGCACTGGAAGTTGTTGCTCTCAACTCCTCTGGATTAGTCAACTGGCTTAGAGATTATAATATTCAAACATCAACTGTTCCTATTTCTTGTGATAGTAATAGTGCAATAGCAATGACTTACAATCTGTTCTACATTCTAGATGTAAGCATATAGATATTAGGCATCATTTCATTAGGGATCATGTGGAGAAGAATGACATTAGGATTGAGAAAATTGCCTTTGAATCACAAAAAGCTGATTTTCTTACAAAACCATTAGTGAATCTAGGTTTAAAGAAATGTGCTTAGAATTAGGATTACTTGATGCATCTTTAGCTGATTTCTAATTTGTGTGCATCTGTTTCCTAATTTCTTTTCTTTTTCTTTTCTTTAAATTGATGTCTAGAAAGAATTGTCGGACTAGATATGTGTCAAAGGGCAATCAGTGGTGATATCATTGATCTCCTTTTAGGAATCAAGAATTAAGGATTAGTCATATTGACCTTATCTGAATTGATAATTACTTGTCGACATTGAGTAAATCGACAAGGACACAATAGTCACCGATCTTCTCGAGAAAACCAGATGACTACTTTCATCCTATCTCGATTTATCTTAAGCTTCGATGGTTTCTTTTGAGTTTATGTTTTTGCGAGGAGCAGTCACGAGATCTTAATGTTTCATTTCTTCTTATTCAAACCTCATTATTCCGATTAATTTTTGTAAATAAACTGTATTTTCAAAATTATTAAACAACCATGTTTTAGAAAAGTAAATCGAGTCCTGCTTTGTTTAAACTTGTTTTGAAATTGCTAAAAAGTTACTTCTAAGCTATTGATTTGCAAAATCGGACATGTTACTTTATCGATGACTTTCTAAACCCATCTGCTTTTAAAACTAATCTGCTTTTTCAAACTCATCTGCTTTGAAAACCTTTAGTTGAAGTAAGATACCACTTGGTGACGTCGGGTATACTTACTTCTCTGCATAAAGTAACCTATATCGGTCAAATCAACAGTCTATAAAGTAACTATTTACGCATTCCAAAGGCGATTACAATTCACGCTGAATCCTAATCGCTTATCTTAGTTTTTAACCGTCGATTAATACTCAGTAAAAACTTTTTGAATAAATGACTAAGATTAATTCAAGTTTTCAAAAATGGCGGTTTCTCTTTCCAATCTATTCTCCTATAAATACATCTTCTTCTTCCCTAATTCATTTTCTTTCCATTCTCGTAAAACCCGCATATATCTTCAAACCCTTTTCAAATATATTTTCACAAAACCTTCAAATGGCATCTTCTTCCAAAACCACCAAAACTTTCAAACCTAAATACATTTCCACAAATATTTCTCATTTCAAAATGAATGAGGAATATTTCAAAACCGCGTTTAAAGGCGTAAATGTATGTTGATTTCAAACCACCAATGACCAGAATCTGCAGAAATCCTTCGTCTTCTCGAAGCCTCACGACTCGAGAGGTTTTCTATCGATGAAGTCTCCAAAAAGCAGGCAGCATTTACTTGGGGGCAGAATTTTGGCAAGAATGGAGGACACCCGGGAAGGATTTGATACTTCGCTGATGGAACAACACCGAGCTATTCAAGGGAAAGCATTTCTAGGATTTTTGATACGTCAATGGAGGGAGTTAATCCATTGGCGTACAAAGAGGATGAGTGGGAAGAGTCTTTTGATATGATGGCGAGGGTCACTTATAGGGGAACTCGTAGGGATTTAAAGAAGAATTTGTTAAGAAGAAGATTTAGGTTGTTGATGATAGTGGTTACTAAGGCGGTGTTGGGTGAGCAGAGCTCACATGATGGGTTAACCAAACCCAGATTGTGTGTGATGCGAGCCATTGTAGATGGGGTGCAAGTGAATTGGGTAGAGTTATTGATTCATAAGGCGAGGGAGGAGAAGAAGCGCCTCACCTTCAAGTCATCTACAGAGGGTTGGATTCCCACTTCAGCAGTCGGCCTCTTCAACAAAATCACCGTACTTATTGAAGGGGCCGAATAAGGAAGTCGACCGAGAGTGGGTACCAAAAAGTACTCAAAGCGAAGGGCATCCTCACCAAGGATGACAGACTTGGAGGAATCCTGCACTCGGATGACGAGTCCGATGCCGCAAGGGCTCGAGGCGGGAGTTAGCAACATGAGATCCAACAACCAGCAAAACCGGTTGAGGTGGCTCCAGCAGGTCGAAACAGAGGGACATGAAGCGGCACCGAGGTCGCACCTCAAGTAGAATCTGCTGAAAGCAGTGCTGCCCGATCCCAAGGACGTTTGAGAGGAGGAAGAGGAGGTTGGTGAAAGCCTCCAAGAAAAAGAAGGGGAAAGCTCGTCTGCTGCTCCCGCCAAAGTTGCCTCGAGATGAGGAGGAAGAAGAGGAGGCTGAAATCCCTTTGGTAAGGAGGCCAAGACGAGCAGCTCGAGCTCAAGGATCCACCAAATCTGTAGCTCCAAGCAAGCGAGATGGAGTTATCAACTCGCTACCGAGAGGAGGTCCCGAGTCCTTGAGATAGCGGCCGAGGTTGGTCGGTGGAGGTTCCTCTCTCCCCAACCAATGAAGCTGTTCTTTCCCCTATTCTGAAGCGGTATAACTCTTTCTTCATCTCCTACCTTATCTCTTGAACTCGGCGGTGAAGAAATGCCCCAGGCCTGGCATTTCGAGCCTCGTGCCTCGGCTGAAGCCCCACTAGTCCAAATTGGCAATGAAGGGATATCCCAGCCGGTATCCCGCAGCCTCTCCAACGGCCTACCTCCCCTACGGTCCAAATCCAAATCCCACTTACGAATCTACCCCATCCCCTCTATCCATCCCTACTATACAACCTCAAACATCTCTCCCACCCTCATCCGAACAAATACCTCTCCCCACAGTCCAAACTTCACCAATACCAATAATTTCTTACTCATCTCTTCCAACTATCCAAACTCAATCTATTCCTCTCCCATCTCCTCAACTGCAACAAATACCCTCCTCGTCGACTCCTCAACCGAGGATGAAGACACCGATCTAAGCCCAACCACAGCTATCTCCTCTATTCTATCCCTTGTCGAGAAAAAGTCAATGCTACTTTTAGAAGGAAAATGGAAAGAAAGACAAGGAGGATGGTCAAAGTTATTACTGAGACACGATGCTAGCCAAAGATGAGAGAAGTTGAGGTAACATTGTCGATAAAATTATAAATGTCACTAACTCTGTCTTGGCTGGTAAAGTGAAAGCAATGGAGGATGAGCCGAGAGCATTGAAAGAAGAGGTAAAAGGGTATAATCAGCTGGTTGTGAGTGAATTGGCTATAGATCACTCGGACTTGAGCCAAGTGCAATGTATTGGATGACAAACTTTCAGCCTTGGACAGATGAAGTTAAAAGGGGAAAAGGCGGAAGCGGAGAAAAGACAAGCCCTCATAGCTGTGGTCGAGGAGACCAGGAAAGATGTAGGCATGAAGGCCAACACAAGCCTGATCCTGAGGCAGCCAGGAGGAAGCTCGATCAAACTGATGAGTCAGGCTGCTCTCACCGAGGGTGAGTCAACCGGAGGAAGCAATAAAGGAGGATGAAGAGAAGAGGAGGAAAGATGAGGAGGAAAGGACAGAGAAGCTCTTGGCTCGGCTTAAAAGAATCAATCGGAAGGAGCCAAGGGGAAGGGAAAAGAAGTAGCGATCGAGCCCGGATCAGTGAACTTGTTACTGTGGTGCTAAAGGAAAAGGGAAGAGGGAAGCTGATTATTTCAATCTCTCGAGAAGAGCAGATCAAGAGAATTAAGAGAGAGATGGAATATTTTGGCAAGAAAGAAAAGAAGAGGCAGAAAGAAGAAAGACTCCAACGTCTTACGGAGCAACTGCTTGGCGAAAATGGTTAATCAAAGATCAAAGCAAAGGGGGAAATTTAGGCCATTTCACAACACGTCCTGCACCTCCTAAGCCGCTGCGGAAAATATGCTTCGCCGAGTACAAAGACAAGAACACGGAGGGAATGTGGATGTACTATTGGTACATTCTTAAAGCTCCGAGGCAACTCAACAAGATCCAGATTTGGCTTGGCACGAGTGGATTGAGCAAGAAGACGCGGATTTCTATGCTCGAGTGCCGGAAGAAGCCGATGTGGAATTCAATGTCAACTGATCTCTCCGGTCTTGAGTATGCCATTCTGCAAAGAAGCCTCGATGGTACCTTGGACCTAGACTGGGTTCAAGGAATTCTTAAGAAAGCAGAGGCCGAATCTGGACTTACTCAAGAGGAGGATCTGCAAGCGGCTTAGGAGGCGTGTATTCAATCGCTAATGATCCCGAGATGAAGAGCAATGGGGAGTTTAATAGAAACGAGACTTTTCTTTTCCTTATTTCTATTTTTTTCTATTATCTTCTCATCTGTAATCTTTGTAAATCCAATGTGAATATACTATGTTTGATTCATTTTACTCGTCTTATTTTCTTAAAGTTTTTTTCGCTTTAAGAAAAACTTAAAATTTTCCTAAGTATAAGTCATCGAGAGTTTTATATCTCAGACTTAATTTTATAAAAAAAAATTTTTAAACTAAGTCTTGAGACTCATTTTTTAAAAAAAAAAATTTTAAAAGATCTAAAGTTTTCTTATGTGAATAAATCTGTTCTAATGTGAAGAATGTGCTTTGATATACCTATCTCGTTGATCTTGAAAAACTCGAACTAACTTCACTATGAGTGTGTCTATTCTTGTAGGTTTTAACTTCATCAAAAAGGGGAAATTGTTAGATCAAGATTGTTTTGATGAGTTAAAAGACATGCTCAGATGAGCAGATCGTGATAAAGAAGCGAAGACTAGGTTCTAGTACGAAGTGATCGGACTAGGTCAAGAATTGTTCAAGTCACTGGAGATAAGGAATGACAAGTCATCTGGAGACAACCTCAATCCTAATCATCTGCAGGAGACAAGTATAAAGAGCTCGACGAGGTCAAGACAAGCCGAGTAGAATAAGAAAGGCGAGTTTTCACCGAGTCACCGCAGACAAGTAGGAAGAATCGGCCGAGGTCTCAAGCGGTTTTCAAGATTAAGTTTGTTAAGCGGTTTCAAGTTTGTTAGAATTAACTAACAAACTAACCGACTTTCCGGACTTATAAATAGGTCTAGGTTTTTCATTTTTAAGATATAGAACACTTATGCATATTCGATTTACACACTTTTCACTACTCAGATTTCAATCACAATCTTTTCTCAAGTATTTCAAGAGAGTTCTCAAAAAGTTCTAAGTGTTTTTAGAACACTTTTCTTGTAATCTTCAAAATCCAATACACCTTTGTAATAGTTAGATTTCTAGAAGAAGGGTTTAGGAGATTGAAGATTTGAAGATCTGTACAAGTTGTAAGTTGTAAGTCGGAAGTAAGAAAGTAAGCGATGGCGGAGTCCCTTCTTGATTGAAGAAGGAGAGTGGATGTAGGATTATTAAAATCCGAACCACTATAAATCCTGGTGTTATTTCGTGCTTTCTTTAGTTTCGTTTGATTTACAATTGTGTTAATTCAAGATTAAAATTCAGAATCTTAACTAAAATCGAATATCAACCTTGCTTTTGATCTTGTAAAAGTTGAGAATTCAATTATATTCCGCTGTGTTTAATCGATATTTTGAATTGATTTTGAAAGATTTAAAAATCTACAAAATCTATTCAAACCCCCTTTCTAGATTTTGTTCTAGGAAGCTAACTCAAGGTTTTTAATCTACTCAACTTTCCGGGACCAACGGCTTCCGACCTCCAATTTCATCCGTCTCGATCGTCTCTTCATCCTAGGAATGCCGGTACTCTCGGTTTGGGTAAAATCCGCCGATTTACCTGTAAAGCGGACGAAAAACATCAACAATCTCACAAGTAATACTTTTTGCACTAAAATAGGCCCTAAAATCATGCATCAATTCACTCCAATCATAATACCCCCAAACTTGAAGTGTTGCTCGTCCTCGAGCAACGTAGCAAATAAGCACAAAGGAGTGAATTGATTGCAATTATGTCACATGACACCATAGAAAATAGATAAGACAATCGAACTCATCAATGATCATAAGTATCAATGCAAACTATCCACTAGCAATCATGATAGATCATGCTCAAACAAATGCTCAATCAAACACTTAACACATTGCTCCTTCCATGGAGTGTTTTACTCTTCACTCAAGTGTATAAAGGTATAAGACACTCAATCATCAAATTCACAAACTTGCACACCATATGCTTGCCAAAAGACTTAATCTCAATCAAAATCATTTGTGTTCAATCAAGAACCAAAGAGGTCTTTCTTCTAGGTTGTAATGTAGGCTCTTTGGAAAGGTGGGATGTATTTGGATAAGAGTAACATAGTAGAGACTTGAATGATAACTAATCAATACAATACACATCTCTTCAATCATCATCAACCAACTCTTTCTTTTGCACTTCAATGTTCAAACACCACCATTCACTTGAGCTTTCTTTCTTTTGGGCTCACAATTTGAATTTTTCTCTTCATGTTCATCATTCTTTTCACAATTCAATATTTTTCACAATCTTTTTTTTCCCTCAACAATTATCACTTAACACATCATCTTTCCACCACACTTCACAATCAAATCACCATCTATAGCCAACAATCAAGCTCTACTAAGCATAGGACAAAAAGACTCATAAAAATAGGCCAAATGGTTTCAATTTCACTTGGCTTGCCAAAGAATAAGGAAATAAGGCTCAAAATGACTCACTAAGGAAATCAAATGTTTTTGTGGGGAAAAATTTGACAAAGTGACTTATCATTTCAAACATGACCTCTTATCACTTTCATGACATCACACAAAAATCAATATCAACAAGTCTAATGGCAAGTTTTAGCAAATCTATGAATGATGCACTCACAAAGAAATCATATCAACTGTATAGGATGTACGACTATGAAGGGACAAAAGCTCACGGGCTTAAATTGAGCAATGAATCAAGCATCATCAATCACATTTATCTTTACACAATTATCACTTATACTAGCTTCTAACCACATATCAACTCATGATTAAAGCACACTTACTATGTCAACAAAGATAACTCAAAGATATGCAATAAATCCACAGCTTAAGCTCAATATGAATCATCCAAAAATATATGCAAGAAATCCAAGACACAATTATAGCATCATCATCATATCCATAAACATTAAGCTCAACAAACCCCAAAATCATATAAGAGCACAAAAGATAGGCAAAGAAAGAAAAACACCTCCCCCAAACTTAGACAAGTGTATGTTTGAAAGGAAGTGTTGTACCACAAAGCCTTTAAACTCCATCTTCCTTCAAACATGTAGGGCTCATCATGCTTTTATGCACTTTCCACTTGATCTCGCATTTCCTTGCAATTCTAATCGCTTTCCAATTCATCTAGCAAGTGTACCTACAATCGGGCATAAAAATCATCAAATCATTACCACTAAGAAGATGCACGTAACCAATAATGAACAACACCCCCAAACTTGAATGATAGAATAAATTCAAAGTTTGGCATAAGTGATAAAAATATATGCAACTCCTAATGATATCAAATAAGCTCAAAAATCCAAATAAGCCCATAGCATAATATCATAGCCTCCTAAGCTATAGCAATTAAATTCCCAAGTCAATTCTCCAAACAAAACAAACACAAAAAGAACAAAAGCACACAAACACACAAAAGCAACAAAAATAAAAGGATGGGTTGCCTCCTATCAAGCACAATTTTTATTGTCCTTTGCCGGACTTATTCGTTCACTTCCAACTTCCTTCATCGGAATGGCCAAGGATAGCGGTCCTCCTTTCCACAATACTTCAATCTTTGTGCTTTATACTCTAGGAGGTTCACATGATTGATAGGGCAACCAAATATAGATATGCATAGTGTCCATGGTTGTCCCCTTGCTCTCCCGCCATTATCCTTCTCCGTTCCTTTTTTCAAGGATGCTCAAGTGCTTCATCAATTCTTCCCTATAGTCGAAGTTCACAAGAGGTAAAAATTAAATCATTAGAAGTATCAATATCAATACAAGTACAACTTGAAGAGTTTGAAGGTATAGAAATGCTCATTTCAATCTTCAAGGCTTCATTAGATGCTTCTAGATTTTCTTCCTCATTATTGCTCATGTCCATCAATGGACATTCCTCTTCCTCACTTTCGACAAGGAAATTTTCCACTTCATCCTCCTTGCTTGGACCCTCTTCTTCATCAACTTCACTTTTACCTTCTTCCTCCCCTTCTTCTTCTTGATCCTCCATGATAGTTAGGTTCTTCACTTGGAATAGGAAATATTTATTAGATCACTTTTTCCACTAAAATAAGCCCTAAAAACATGCATCAATTCACTCCAATCAACAGTCCCACCTCAACCTTCTCTACGGCCTTCACAAGCCTTCAAAGGAAAATAGACTCAAGAGTAGAGAGGCTAGTGGCGAAGCGGACTAAGAAGATCATAAGGGCTATCACGGACACGATGATTGCGTACATGAGGATAGCAGAGGTAAACATTACTAAGAATGTTTCAATTAAATCTAACACCTTGTTGGCTGATCGTGTGAGCATGCTGGAGGAGGAATTGAAAGAATTGAAAAAGAAGGTTGTTAAAGACAATGCCATAGTGGTAGATGCCATTGCTATGGACAAGACATATTTCCGAGTGCATTGTTCTTCCTGGAAACTCAGTGCGAGACCTATCGATGAAGTTAAAAAGGGGAAGCAGCTGGGAAAGAAAGGATTGAGACCCTCATAGGCGATGTCGAGGCCAACAAGAAGCAGATAACCACGAAGGCGGACACGGTGAGATAGAGGCGGCTAAGGCGAAGTGAAAATAAAGTCGATGAGCTTGCCACACTCCAGTGAGGGTGACTCAAATTGAAAAAGCCCTTCGTGAAGATGAGGAGAGGAGAAAGAAAGATGAAGAGGAGAAGTCGAGAGAAGCTGATGGTCGGGATAAAAGAGTCGAGAAATCTTCGAGGCCAAAGGCAAGGGGTAAAGGGAAGATTGTGGAAGAGCCGACTCCAGCCGATATCACCGCCAAATCTACTAAACCCGATAAAAGAAAAGAGAGCCAGACTACTCAAATGCATGCGAGGAGCGAGATAAGGAGGATCGAGGCAAGAAAAGGAGTGGTATGGAGAAAGAGAGAGGAAGAGGTGAAGAAGAAGAATAAGGGTCTGGAGATTAAGTTGAACCGAGATATCGGGAAGTCGGTGATGAAGACAGCAGATAAAGAATCTTTCCGTCCTTACCATCGATCAACCGCCCCTCCCAAGATGGTCTTAGGACAGTTTACAAAGGAATACAGAGAGAAAAATTTGGATGCCGAGATGGATGTACTACTAGTACATTCTCAAGGCATCCGAATCTTCAGTGAAGATGAGGACACGAGGTGGCATGAGTGGATAGAGAAGGAGGACGCCGACCTCTACCACAGATTGATTGGACGAGGCGAGATAGAGTCTTCAATGCCGATCCACAAGATCTGCATATGAATTGGCCAAGCCAAAGAAAAACGCTGACGGGACCATCAACTTCACCTGGGTGAAAGGCATAGTTACAAAAGTGAAGTTGAGTCTGGACTCAAAGATGAAGGTGAGCTAAAACAACTAAGGAAAAGAGTTTTCAATCGGGTGATGGTACGGGCGGATCAATGGGGTGTCTAGATAAGATTTTTTTCTCTTCTTATTTTTATCTTATCTCGCACAACTTGTAACATGTAAAGGTGTTTATCCAATATGAATGAAGTTTTGTGAACTTATCTAAATAACACTGTCTTATCTTTTCAAGTTCAAGTTCCTTTTTGCTTTCTAAGAAAATTTCAAGAAATTTTTCTAAGTGTCAATCATCCGATAAAAATTTATTCCTTAAAACAAAAATTTCTTAAAATTTTCAAGTATGAATATATTCTTAAGTATGAATAGGTGCTCCTATGTGAACTTATACGATTGAAAAGTGCTTACGTGCTTAGTATGCTTATTTGATTATCTTGAATAACCTTGACTAACACCGGTTGTGAGTTCTTTTCTTTCTTATAGTTTTAACTTCATCAAAAATGGGAAATTGTTAGATCGGGTTTTAGTTTTGATGAGTTAAAATGTATAGGCTAGACAAGCTCATGTAAAAATAGGATGACCAATCGAAATTGTATAGATCGGTGAAGTAGTAGCGAGTGTACTAGGATCGAGACTAGTTAAGGTAAATAAAGTCACCGAGATCGGGAAGCTAGAAGGTCATCTGAAGATAGTCTTGCAAAAGTCATCTGTTGGAGAAAATAATGAAGAGCTCAAGATAAGGTCAAGACCACTGAGTAAAATAAGAAAGGCAGGTTTTCACCAAGTCAAAGACAGACGACTAACTTAAGATAAGCCGAGGTCGTGGCGCTTTTAAAGAAAGGTTTGTTAAGCGGTTTTAAGTTTATTACAACAAACTAACCGCTTTACGAGGCTTATAAATAGGATTAAGCACAGTTTTTAGAAGAACTTTTGCACTTATTCAAAAAGCTCACATTATCAAAAGCATGCACTATCTTTGAAAAACACATTCTCATAATATTTTTCTAAGTGTTTAGAAGAACACTTCTGTATATCTTCAAATCAATCGCAATGTAATTTTAGATTTATTAGATAGATTGATAGAGTGAAGAAGAATCAAAGATGAAGCACGTCATCATTGTAATTTGTAATCAACAACAAGCAAGTCGGTAAGTAAGAAGAAAGAGTCTCTTCTTCAAGATTGAAGAAGGAGAGTGGATGTAGGATCTTTTGATCCGAACCACTATAAATTTTGTGTTCTTTATTTTCTCGCATTTTAATTTCTATTGATTCTTTACAAATTGGCTAAGATCATTTCGCATCGCTTTAGATCCATTACTATAGATTGAGTATAAATTTGTTTCCGCCGACATCTTTGATTTTGGGGATTGCAATTTCAGTTTGAAGAAAGATTCTGAATTTTGATTAAAAATTTAAATAATCTATTCAACCCCCTTCTAGATTATCTCTGAAGTCTATTCGAACTTGTTTAATCACTCAATCTAGGGACCAACAACTTAGAAAATATTATAAAAGTGTGCTTTTGAAAGATAGTGCGTGCCTTTTGATAATGTGAGCTTTTAGAATGAGTGCCAAAAAGTCCTTCTAAGAAGCGTGCTTAATCTTATTTAAAGGGTTGTAAGACGGTTAGTTTGTTGTAACAAACTTAAAAGCGCTTAACAAACCATTCTTTAAAAGCTGTCTTGACCTCAACCGATCTTGAGTTAGTCATCTGTCTTTGACTTGGTGAAAACCTGCCTTTCTTATTCTACTCAACTGGTCTTGACCTTGTCTTGAGCTCTTCATTAATCTCTCAAATGATGACTTCTTCAAGACTATCTTGAGATGACCTTCAAGCTTCCCGATCTCACTGACTTCATTCACCTTAACTAGTCCGATCACCTAGTACAATGAACTACTTCACCGGTCTATACAATTTCGATTGGTTATCTTATCTTTACAAGAGTTTATCTATCCTATAAATTTTAACTCATCAAAACTAAAACTGATCTAACACATATGTCATCATCGATCCAAATCCGGATGAGGATGAAGATGATGATGTTTCATGAACTTCTTCTTTCTCGGCTAGAATAGCTCTCCTGTCCGCATACCTCCCGTCACGTTTCTTTCTCTTTTCCTCACGTTCTCTTGGGGTTAGGCGAGGACAATCATAGCCGTAGTGACCAGGCTTATTACAGTTTTAACAGCTTGTCTCCTCTATCTGATTTTGGAGTACTTTCTCCTCTTCTCGACAGTGATCTAAACCTCCTTGGTGATCATTTTTCTTGACATTATCCGAACCCTTTTCTTCTCTATCGGCTTATAGTTCCTACAACCTGATCTGTCCCTTTTATTTCTTTTATACTTCATCTTGAGCCTTTCATATCTTTTCATCAATAGAGTCATTTCTTCCTTAATTGACAAGTCGATGCCTTGGATACCTTATCCGACTCTTCTTGATGAAGAAATGCAACAGCTTTTCCAGATGTAGATGATCCAGCCTTCATCTTCTTCATCTTCAATCAATATCATATTCTAAAGCTTTAAGATGTGAAAATAGTGTATGGTGAGAAATTGAAGATAAATTCTGTGTAGCTTTGAGAATGTTAGCCTTCTCTCTCCATCTCTTGCTCAAAGATTTGAGAATCTTATTATTAATCTCTTTCTCTCGTATAGGACTTCCCAAAGTCTGCACCTTATTGAGAAGATTTGTCAACCTAACATCTAGCTGATCTATTGATTCACGCTCCTTCATCTTGAAAGTATCAAATGTATGCAAAACATATTGCAGCTTGTTCTCTTTAACCCGATCTCGATCCTTCACACATATTCGCCAAAGTCTCCCACATCTCCTTGGCGGTCTTACAACGTTTTACCTTTTCAATCCAATCTTTACTAAGAGTTTCTACTATCTCTGTTCTTGCTACTTGGTCCAAGTTGTGAATTTTTCTCTCATCATTTGTAAGATCGGCTCCTTTCTTCTCGCGTCGACTCTAGTCTCGAAGATTCGGCTCCATCACTTACAATAACATGATAAAAATTTATGGGACCTTCTTCCAAAACTTCCTCCATCCGATCATGAATAGCTTTCGGATGATTCTCCATCCTACACTTCCAATAATCATAGTCGTCGGTCGAAAATTCTGCTGACTCCTAGTCTTCTTGCTTTTAATTGCGGACATAATAAACAAGAAACTTGATAGAAACTTATTAGCAAGGTTAGTGATGTTGGAACTGCCGGATCGCCGACTCTAATTGATTATCGATTCGGGATCACATGCATGAAAACGCAGCGGAAAAAACATACCTATTCACCTTAATAGGTGAAGTCGAACAAGTTCTAAGGTCGGAAGCTGCGGATCAAGGATGAGCCACGAACCTCACAATCTTCTCGCCATATTCCTATACCTTTCCCTTGGACGTTGAGTGATCGACGATCTTCCAAGGAATCAAAATCTGCCTCTCTCTCGATCTTGCATTTTTCACACGTCGGGAGGCTCGATGTGGGGGTTTATTTATAGGCTACAACAGGGACCCTAAGGAGGAATTAGGGTTGGGCCTCCGATGGGCCTAAACGTCCTGTGTTCAATCAACACTCCACTTAAGCCCATCAATTATAACTCGGTCCACTAAAGAGTTATAATAGAATTACCGTCCTAATCCCATATTACAATATGGGCTCCTTTATTAAATGTACGTTTATTTCCCGTGTTTAAGATATCGAATGTCCATAAATTAAATAAGTTCTTGACAACTTAATTAATTTACATCTAATTCCAAGAGTAGTACCACTCATCTTTATTATCATGTTGGATTAAATCCACTGCGGGGTTTACATGATAATCTTTATGAGCTCCTCAAGGGGACATCATCATCCTAAATAATTAGGACACATATTCCTTCTATAATTAATAGCACACCATATAAACAGTGCTATCTCCCAATTCACCGAGCCTATTGATTTAATAAATCTCACCCATTGGCAAATCAAAGAAACATACACCGAGTACACGTGCCCGTTATTATATAGGGATTAAGAAAATGTACATCCATAATAATAGAGGTCTTGTTCTTTTATATAGTCAGTACAAATTGAACAATCTCATATAGTCCTGCTCAATACATACAAAATGTACTAGTGTAACTTTATAGTTAAGAGACTAATACCAAATTACACCACAACCGTTCCAATGGTTTGTCCAAATCCATCTTGGTTGTGAGCAATTATTTATAATCTATAAGGAACTGATAGCATGATCTTACGTGTGACACCACACACCATATTATCTACGGTATAGACTAACTGCGGACAAAAGCAATGATAGATGTAACAATCATAAAAACAAGTATTTTGATCATAATGAATCTCAAATAAAAAGATGTTCATACAAAAGCTAGACTTATAGTATACATCCTAACAAGTGAATCAAAGAAGAAGAAAATGGCCAAAACATAATTCAAGAAACTTCAAGACCACAAATATATCAAAAACAACTTAACAGGTGCTCCGATACCACTTGTTGGTCCCTAAATTGAGTGATTTAAAAGAGTTCGAATAAACCTTCTAGAGATAATCTAGAAGGGGGTTGAATAGATTATCTAATTTTTTAACCAAAATTCAGATTCTCCCTTCAAACTAAATTGCAATTCCCAAAATCAAAGATGCCAACGGAAACAAATTTATACTCAATCTATAGAATTGGATCTAAAGCGATCTGAAATGATTTTAGCCAATTTGTAAAGAATCAACAAAATTAAAATGCGAGAAAATAAAGAACACAAGATTTATAGTGGTTCGGATCAAAAGATCCTACATCCACTCTCCTTCTTCAATCTTGAAGAAGGGACTCTACCTTCTTACTTACTATCTCGCTTCGTTGATTACAAATTATAATGAAGACGTACTTCATCTCGTATCCTTCTTCACTTTATCAATCTATCTAATAAATCTAGAATTATAGTGCGATTGATTTGAAGATGTACGTAAAGTGTTCTTCAAACACTTAGAAATTATTTACGAGAATGTGCTTTTGAAAAATAGTGTGCCTTTTGATAACGTGAGCTTTGAGAATGAGTGTCAATGTTCTTCTAAGAACTGTGCTTAATCCTATTTATAAGCTCAGCAAGACGGTTAGTTTGTTGTAACAAACTTAAAACCGCTTAACAAACCTTTCTTTGAAAGCGCCCGACCTCAACCGATCTTGAGTTAGTCGTTTGTCTTTGACTTGGTGAAAACTCGTCTTTCTTATTCTCGCTTTAGCTGGTCTTGACATTGTCTTGAGCTCTTCATTAATCTCTCAAATATATGACTTCTTCAAGACTATTTTCAGATGACCTTCAAGCTTCCCGATCTCGGTGACTTCATCTATATTACCTAGTCGATCGGCCTAGAACAATGTACTACTTCAGTGATCTATACAATTTCAGCTGGTCATCCTATTTTTACATGAGCTTGTCTATCCTATACATTTTAACTCATCAAAACTAAAACCTGGTCTAACAGTCAGATTCCACCGAAATACACGGAAACGAGGCAAAACACATCAAATCCACACTTGTAATACCTTTCATACAAATAAGTGATACCTTTTACCTTTAAGCTAAAAAACTACTACTATTCATCACTTTTTGCAATTAAACACCTCGTTATTCATGCACTATCAAACACCCCCAAACTCACAATGTTGCTCGTCCTCGAGCAACGAGAATATCCACATCAAGAAACGATCAAATCAAGATGAATCAAATAAGTAATCACAAACATGCAATCATTACTCAACAAGTGTCAACTTCACATGACAATGCATCATGACTCAACTTCCTACAAGAACAACCAAGAATCGAGATAGTTTGTTCACCACAATCCTCACGGCCGTGTATCACTCACTCTCAAGTGTGTTTAGGTGATTATATCCCTCAAAGGTCGAATATGTAGATGAATCACCATAAGCTTGCCCGTTATTTACATTTCTCATCTCTCACTCAAGTGTTTTGCTAGATCAAAAAGGTCTTTCTTTTGGATGTAACGTTAAGCTCTTTGAAAAGGTAGGGCATATTTAGGAATTGTGAGAGTGACTAAACATAGTGGAGAATATAGATCAATGCTAACAACTTGTGGTCACATCTATCTTATAAAGTTCACTTCAATGCAATCAATTCACTTGCTTCACTTAGCATTCCTCTTTGTTGACTCTTTTGTAGTCATTCTCATTCCCTTTTCCTTTCTTTTGTGCTTCTTTTTCTAGCACTTCACCCTTGCATTCATCTCTTCATCATCTTTTGACTCTTAATGCTCAAATTATTCTCTCTCTTCCACTTGTTACCCAAGTTCCTAGCACTAATCCTATCCTCATCTATGTGGGACTTTTTAGGCTCAAAAGTGGTCTATATGCTTGTAATTAGGCTAGCAAAAATTCATGGCTTAAGACTCAACTTGGTTAACTAGTGATTAACATCACAAGGGTAAGGCATCTTTGGTGTAGCTCATTTCACAAACATGGCCTAATCTCATTTCTAGCAATTCACAAGAGTAATCATTCAAGCAAAAACCCGGGCAAGTTCTAGGAATCAATGCAAGCATCAACTACACACAACAATGAAAATCAACCAGTATTAATGTCACGGTTAGGCTCAAATCTCTTCGGGTATTTTGATCATAGCTCACAAACTATCTCTATCTTCCTACTCCTTTCACAAGTCAAGTTACAACACATCATCTCATTAATTAACAACTTATTAAGAAACAATCACACATTCATTGAAAACTCATTCAACACAATCTCAAAATAATCATCACATCATGGACAAGCAATGAAAATCAAGAAGTCCAAGTCAAATAAAAACATCCACAAATCATCAAGTACTCAAATCCAAGAGTTAAGAAATTAAGTACAACCTCATAATCATCAATATCAATCAAGTACTATCTACCAAGAGAGAGAAGAGATAGAAGATAACTAAGAGATGAAATAAGAAACTTCCTAATCATTCATAGGCAGAGGTGGAGGAGGTGGGTAGTAGCCCGGTGCAAGATGCCACGAGCTCATGTTTTGTAGAAGAGCATACATGTCTTGTTGGTTCTTAAGGTACTCCTCTTGCATTCTTTGTGACTCTTCATTGAACCTTCTCGACTCTCCGAGCATACGGAAGCATTTATCTTGGCGGGTAAGGACTCTAATTGCATCCTTTGACTATCCGCCCACATCTCTTTCGTTAACGTTCAAGGCCTCCTAGGCGAGCTCCTAACCTCAAATTCACGGCTCCTCATCTCATCTTGCCAATGGTAGTTAATCTCGGGCCCCGTTTCTTTGTGTTTCTCCATTCCTACTGTCTCCTCCATGGCTCATCATCGGCCTCTTCATCCTCTTCATCATCATCTTCTTCCTCATCTCCCGATCCACCTTCCTCTTCTTCGTCTTCATCCCGGAGATTTACTCCATGCTCTCTTGTATAAGCCTCGATAGCCTCGGTATGCCTTTGCGACCACATCCGAAGGTTGATGGTTACTTGACCCGCCGAGCCAAACACGGTAATGAGCCTCTTATTAGGCAATGGAAACCGGCCTCCTAGGTATTGTTGAAAACACCAAGTCCTCCCAATTAGGTCCAAGGACCTCATCCTCTTCATCGTGTCTGTGGTGAGGTCGGGTCCCTCCAAAGCTCTCAAATTATGGGTGGAAATCCCGAAATGCTCGTCTATCAAAGTGATAAGCCCCCAAACTGGACTTTGCCAAATTGTGTACTCTTCACCCTCTCGAATAAGTAGCAAAGGTATGCTCCGGCATTGGACCTCACCCCATGGAGGAAGCACCACATCACGTACAACTCTTCCGAAACCACGGCTCCTCCTTCGGATCGAGCAAAGATCATACCCAATAGAATTTTTCCAAATATCTCATGACGGAGTTCCGAATATGAGTACTCTTAGACTTTCCAAGTGTGAATAGTTGTTGCATGGGTGCTCCGGAATCCGATATCCTCCTCCAAAACTTCTTGGCATTATATTCTTTTCTTGGCTTCAAGAGTGTGCCATTCGGGTCGGTAGGTGCTCCCAAGATCTAATTCACCTCGTCCGGTCAAAGTGTATTCGTTCCCCATCAATTCAAAGGTGATCACCCTTGGAAACTTAGCACTTCTTGCTTTGTCAAAAGTGATCGTGCATAAGAACTCCAAAGTTAGGCCTAAATATGGGCGAGGCCTCTTCGCCAAACCTCCATGTTCTACTCCTCCTTCTCCGTGTCCATGTACCTCCTCAACTTGAGGATCACCCACTAGTCTCTCCTCATGCCTTTGATCTTCACCTTCCATAGCTTCCCTTCTTCTTCTCACACGATTTCTTCTCAACGTAGCCTCGATTTCGGATTTAGTGTCAAGGGTGGAACACCACTCGATCTTGTTAGCATACACCTACAATGCCACAAATCCAAGTAACAACTTCAAACCAACAAAATCAACAAAAACAAAAACAAAAACAACAAATAGCCACTTCTACACTTTGAAGAATTTGGATACAATAATTGGAGGAACTATGAAGATAATTCTCAATTGCAACAAGTTCCATCCAATTACGAAGATTGGACATGTGATGAAATTCCTCCCCCACCTCAAGAGATATTCCCTTACTATGAGCATTATGATTAATTCGAACCATGACTTGGATTTGAGTATCAAGGAGCATCGGAAGGGAAATACTATGATGATAGGAGAAGCTATGAGTATGACTATCCAATACCACAAGCTTCTCATCAATTTGAAGAATGGGGACTCCATGACGTGAGAGCTATCTTGCAAGAGATACTTGAAGTGTTGTTAGAGAGAATTGAGGAAAATGACCCTAGATGTGAGGAAATGTTTCCCTTGTATGAGAACGTCTATGAGACCAAAGCTATGGTTAATGCGTTGATAGAGGGGAACATGGAAATCACCGAAGCTCAATTCATGGTGCTAAAGAGTCAACTCAAATATTTTCTACTCCAAGTGAAGAATTTAACCGTCATGGAGAATCAAGAAGAAGAAGGGGAGGAAGAAAATGAAGGTGAAGAAGAAGAGGGTCCAAGCACGATGGAAAACGAAGAAGATTTCCTTATCAAGAGTGATGAAGAGGAATGTCCATTCTTGGACATGAGCAACAATGTGCAAGAAAATCTAGAAGCATCGAATGAGGAATTGAAGAACGAAATGAGCATTTCTAAACCTTCTAACTCTTCAATTTGTGATTTAATTGAAATTAATGCTTCTAATGATTTTATCTTACCTCTTGAGAACTTTGATTATAGGAAAGAATTGAAGAAGTGCTTGGGCATCCTTTGGAGAGAAGAAATGGAGAGGGATGTTGGTGAGAAAGCAAGGAGGACAACCATCAATAAAGTGCAAGGATGTGGATGATGGGTCTATCCTACATATGTGCCTCCATGATTTCGAAGCTCTAAGGTTGAGATATAATGGCAAGGAGGACCGATACCCTTAGTCATTCCGATGAAGCGAGCTCAAGTGAATGAATAAGTCCGGCATAGGATAATAAAAATAGCGCTTGATTGGAGGCAACCCGTCCTTTTTATTGCTTTCGTGTGCTTTTTGTATTTTTGTTGTTTTTGTTTTTGTTTAGTTTTGGAGAATTGGCTTGGGAATTTATTTGCTCATGCTTAGGAGGTTATGTTATCTTGCGATGGAATTTATTTGATAAGTGAGCTTATTGTTGATACCATTAGGAGTTGCATAAATTTTTATCACTTATGCCAAACTTTGAATTCATGCTATCATTCAAGTTTGGGGGTGTTGATCATTTATTGTTGAAATGCATCTCTTAGTGATGATTATTTGATGATTATTTTTGCTCAATTGTAGGTACACTCACTACTTTGATTGGAAAAAGAGATCAAAATTGCAAGGGAATTCAAGATAAAAAAGGATGAAAAGCATAAAAGTTGGTGAAAATGAGCAAAAAGGAAGAGAACCCAATCTCCTCGATCGAATGAGCGACCGAGCTTAAATCGAGGGATCAAAACGGTAAATTCTTGCATATTTGGGTTCGTTGGGGTCGTAGAGGTCATTTTTAGGAGTTTCGGGGTCGGGTCGGGGCAGGAATCCGTAAAATTCCTCTGGTCTCGACTCCCGGTCGAGGTGGCTCATCCCAGTGCCGAGGGTCAACACTTAGTAAAATTTTCAAAATCTGCATTTCCCTTGAGTCGAGGTGGGACCTCGACTCGAGGCTGGTGTTTTGTTAAAATGTCGGAAATAGGGCAGAACAACGGCCACGACTCGAGGCTGCATATCCATTCCACGATCCCCTTCATCCCCACACACGTTTTCCAGCCGTTGCTCGATTTCACCGATCATTTCACCATCTTTTTACATCAATTCATCATACTTTGGATTCATGTTCGAATTTTGGGGTTTTTAAGAGTCAATTTGGGGCTTTTGTGTGGAATTGCTTGGGTGTTCATCCTCTTTCGTTCTAGGCTGATTTTCTCCAATAAGGTACGTAATTTCTTCTCAAGATCGTTATTGTGGAGATAATTGCATGGGTTGTTTGAATTTTTGCCAATTTTTCAATTACTTGGGAATTTCATTGTGATATTTCTACAAACACCTTATATGCATCGTTGTAATGAAGCAATTGGAGCTTTTGAGTAATTAGTTTGAATTGTGTGATGAGATAGGAGCATGACTAGGAAGGATTGTGATGAATTTCCTATATATTTGTGAATTTTGTATTAGGATTTGAAATTGTGCTCAAGTTGTAAATTCCTAGTGATACTATGTTGTTTATTCGGTCAAGTTGATTTGAGTATTGATGATGGGAGTGAAATTTTGGTGATGCTTAGTTGTGGAAATACTTGATGAGTTGGCTTATTATCTTTTGAACACTTTTTGGAGCCTAATTGCATGATCTTTGGTGAGCCTATTTGTGAATTAATTGTTGAAGCTTTTCTAGTTAAGTATGCATATTGTGGGGAGTTATTGGAGCACTTCTATTGATTTCATTACTTAGTTGACTATTTGACCATTTGTTGAGATTTATTGCTTAGTCACTAGGGGTTGTTATTGATTGGAGATTTTGGTGCCTATTGACTCGTTCATGGATAGATTGACATTATTCTTAGCTTGTATTTCTATTTGTGGTGATTGATTTTTGCCTTTGGGAAATTTTTGCAAGAACAATGTTTAGGGAGTCGACGGTCACAATTTCTCGGATGAGGAGATCCGTAATCGAGAGAAGGCTATCAAATTTGCTCACAAGATGCCATCGAGACCTCGGTATCCCATGGAACAATTTCAAGTGGAGGAAGCACATTATACCGTATGCTTTGAGCTCTACAACAAGGTGGTCAAGACCCGCCTTGTTGATCATGATTGCATGACGTCCATGGGGATCGAGGAGGACATGCCTTGTCTATTCGAGCAGATCGGTATAGGAGGCTTCTTGATGAAGAGGCCAAGGACGTATCCTGGACTTACCTTGGAGTTCCTCTGCCACCGGATTTGATAAGGCTAAGAAGGCCAAATTTCCCGGGGTATCACATTTGAGCTCATGGGACGCGGGTATACATTGACCGTGGGACGAGGTCAACGAGATCATTGGAGCACCCACTCGACCCCGATAGATCACTCCTCAACATCGAAAGGAGTACAACGTGAAAGAAGTTTTGGAGAAGAATATCAGATTCAGTGGGCACCGGATCAACCTCGCTTTATTTTGGGAAAATTGAAGAGCACTCACATCCGAACCCGGTGGTTAGATACTTGGAGAAGATCCTCGCGAGCACCATATTCGCGAGATCGGAGGGTGGAGCTATTGTGTCGGAGGAGCTTTACGTGCTTTGGTGCTTCTTACACGGGATCCGGTTCAATGCCGCCTACCTCTATTATTTGTTTGCCGAGCACCAAATTCAAGAAGATTTACTTCGGGGGTATGATCACTTTGATTGCCGAGCACCTCGGCATTCCCACTCACAACTTTAGAGCACTGGAGGGCCCCGATCTCACTACGTACACCATGCAGCGCATGAGGATGCTCGACCGCATCGGTAGGACTTGGTGCTTCCAGCGGCACCACGGTGGCCAATTCCCTCTTCCAAATAAGAGGTTGACGACTATTTTCGGTGCTCAGGCTTTTGTGACCATCAACCTCCATATTTAGTCACAACGTCTCACAGAGGCGATTGACGCCTATACCCACGAGCATGGAGTTGACCTCCAGGACGATGATGATGAGGAGGGATAACACTGGGTCTCATTGAGGATAAGGCCGAGGGTGCCGTTGAAGGAGCCGATGTAGGAGATGATGATGATAAGGATGACGAGGAGGAGCAGGCTCGGGAGGATGAGCCAGTACATATGGATGAGGATTATAGGCCGGAGCTTAACATGTACCGGCAGGATGAGATGAGGAGTCGGCAGATGAGGCAGGAGCTCATCCCGCAGGCCGTGGACTCGACGGAGGAGATGTGGGCCGATAGCCAGCGTATGCAGCTCGAGTGCCTCGACTCGCCAGATGAGTGTTATCGGATGATGGAGGAGACTCGTAAGACTCGGCAGATATGTATGCGCTCCTCCAGCAGTTCAGCTCCTAGAACATCGGGCCGGGCCCCTACCCTCCTCCGTCGCCATAGTCTCTATTAGGCTACTCCCTACTTCCTAATCCCTCTCCTCTAGTTATTTAGTTTCTTATCTCCTTAGTGATTTGTATGATTTGATGTTGATTGGTGATTGTACTCTATGAGTTGGATTTGATATGATGATGTTTTGAATTTGTGGTGATTTTATGATGATTATGATGCTTTGATCTTATTGAGCTTATTGTCTTATGATGATTACATTCTATTGATCTCTTGGATTCCTATTATTTTGGGATAGTTTTGATTATGAGTTTCATTGTGGATTTATTGCCTATCTTTTAGTATCATTTTTGATGTAGTGAGTGTGCTTGGACTTATGTACATGAGCACTTGTGCTTGATTTGCAAGATTTATTGGATTTTGATTTGATCATGTGTTTATTTGTAGATTGATGCTAGCATTCTTGATTAATTATGTAAAGATGAATGTGATTGATGATACTTGATTCATTGCTCAATTTAAGCCCGTGAGCTTTTGTGCCTTAATAATCGTACATCTTATACGGTTGATTTGATTTCTTTGTGAGTGCATCATTCATGGATTTGTATGCTAGAACTTGCCACTAGACTTGTTGAGATTGATCTTTGTGTGATTTCATGAAAATGATAAGAGGCCATGTTTGATGTTATTAGTCACTTTGCCAAAATTTTCCCCACCATATACATTTGATTTCCTTAGTGAGCCATGTTGAGCCTTATGATCCTTATTCTTTGGCGAGCCTAGTGAAATTGAAGCCATTAGCCTATTTTGATGAGCCTTCTTGTCCCATGTTTTGTAGAGCTTGATTTTTGGCTATAGATGGTGATTTGATTGCAAAAAGTGGTGAAAATGATGAGCTAAGTGATGATGCTTGAAAGAAAAAGAAAGGTTGAAAAAATTAAATTGTGAAGAAAGAAATGTGAACATGAAAAAACAAGATTCGATTTGTGAGCCTAAAAAAGAAAGCTCCAGTGAATGGTGGTGATTGATCTTGAAGTGCAAAAGAAAGAGTTGATTGATCAATGATTGGAAGAGATGTGTAATGAATTGATTAGCTTTCATTCAAGTCTCTACTACTTAGTCACTCTTATCCAAATACATCCCACCTTTCCAAAGAGCCTACATTACAACCTAGAAGAAAGACCTCTTTGATTCTTGATTGATCACAAATGATTTTGATTGAGATTAAGTCCATTGGCAAGCATATGGTGTGCATGTTTATGAATTTGATGATTGAGTGCATTATACATTTATAAACTTGAGTGAAGAGTGAAACACTCCATGTAAGGAGCAATGTGTTAAGTGTTTGATTGAGCATTTATTTGAGCATGATCTATCTTGATTGCTAGTGGATAGTTGCATTGAAGCTTATGATCATTGATGAGTTCGATTGTCTTCTATTTCTTCTATGGCGCCATGTGACATAATTGCAATCAATTCACTCCTTTGTGCTTAGTTTCTACGTTGCTCGAGGACGAGCAACACTTCAAGTTTGGGGGTATTATGATTGGAGTGAATTGATGCATGAGTTTGAGTCTTATTTGAGTGCAAAAAGTGATCAAAGTGTTAGTTTTTGTGCATAAATGTGTAGAGTATCACTTATTTGCCTAAAAAGTATTACTTGATGAGTATTTGATATTTTTCGTCCATTTTTCAGGTAAATCGGTGGAATTTGGCCAAACCGAGAGTACCGGCATTCCTAGGATGAAGAGACGAACAAGACGGACGAAACGGGGTCGGGGCGAGTCCCATCCAAAAATGCCCTGGACTCGACCTGCGGTCGAGGGCCGAGGCCTCGAGTCGAGGGATATGATGGAGGGAAGAGAATTTGAAAAATGGAGCTGCCTCGACTCGAGGGCCCCAAGCTCGAGTCGAGGGAGCCCCAAAACCGAAAAAATCTAGTTTTAAGCCATTTGAAGCAAAAACAGAGCATATTCTCCCCATATCAGTTTAGAGCGGTTTCTAGGTAGTTTCCTAAGCGAATTTATCATTTCCTAGCTTAATTCTACTTGTAATTGCATTAGATTGATAGATTTTGATTAGATTCAAGCTTGTAATCATTAGATTAGCAATTTGATCCATTAGATTTTGAGTTTCAAGTTGTAATTGAAGAGAAGAGAATTGTATTCCAAGCATTGTGGAGGATTGAAGCATTCTTATTTTTGTTAATTAAAGACAAATTGGTGATGTTCTTCTACTTTTCTTTCTTTAATTCATTGTTTGTAGTGATTAGTGATTTAATTGCTTTCCTAGATTTTTCACCCATGACTTTTGCACTTAGCACCATGGGCTAATAGCTTTGTGCTTGGGATAATTGAAATTGGGGATGATGTGATTGCCTCATACTATGATTGTTGATGATTGTGATCAATTGAATTAGATTGCTTCCTAATAGTGATTCTTAATTTTGCTTCATGCAAAATTGTCTCTTTAGATTAATGGTTGATCACCCTAGCAATAAAGGCGAGAGTTGAGCTAACGTGATTAGGTGTTAATCGGGTTATAATTTTGCATGATTGTATGAATTGAGGACTTCTACATTAAGAGATGGGAAGGACTAAGAATACTCACATTAGGCATTGTGATTTTAATGGAGTGATTAATTTCATGAAGGTTATGCTTTCTAATTTGATTGATTTGCATTTGGATACAATCATAGCTTGTTAATCATGGATTCCTTGATGGAGATTATCCCTTGCACCCCATTCCCCCATTTTATCTAGCTTATTTGATATTGCATTTTAAGTGTTTGATTAATTGCTTGCAATAGTTATAGATTTTTATTCTTGCCATATTTTTGTAGAATCTAGTCTTAAACCCATCCTTGCAACAATAGTCATTTAGAACTTGTATCCTTAGGGCCTCGTTTGCATACTTACTCCTTTGGGTTTGATATTTGCGATTGGTCTTAATACCGCTTGCCCGGAAATACTACTTCCAATCGATCTGCAATTCATTGCAGTGTTCCAGAAATACTACTCCAATCGATGCAATCAGTCTCCTTTTCGCGGTAGCCGTGTTTAAGTCTATCCGGATTCTTTTGTCTATTGCTGCTCATATGAATTATGAGGTTTGACAAATGGATGTCAAGACAACTTTTCTTAACGGTAGTCTTGAAGAAAAATCTATATGAAGCAACCGGAAGGATTCATTGCAAAGGGCAAAGAGCATCTTGTGTGTAAGCTTAATCGGTCCATTTATGGATCAAACAAGCTTCGAGATCTTGGAACATCCATTTTGATGAGGTAATCCAGTCTTATGGATTCATTCAATGTCCGGATGAGTCATGTGTATACAAGAAGAGTGACGGAAACGTGGTGGTATTTCTTGTACAATACATAGATGACATCTTGCTCATTGGCAACAATGTCAAGGTGTTGTCGACGTAAAGGTATGGCTATCCAAGCGGTTTGATATGAAGGACTTGGGGAAAGTTGGACATATTCTTGGGATCAAAGTTATAAGGGATCGCAAGAAAAGAATGTTATGCTTATCTCAAGCTTCGTACATTGATACTATCCTAGCTCGTTTTAGCATGCAAAACTCCAAGAAAGGTTTTCTACCTTTTCGACATGGAGTACCTTTATCTAAGGAGATGTGTCCTAAGACACTAAAGGAGATAGAGGATATGAAGGCGCTTCCTTATGCTTTGGCCGTAGGGAAGCCTAATGTATGCAATGCTATGCATGAGGCCGGATATCTGTTTTGCCGTGGGCATGGTTAGTAGATATCAAAGTAACCCTGTGACGAGGACATTGGGTGCGGTAAAGCATATTTTAAAGTACTGAAAGGACTAGAAATTATATGCTTTGGTTTACCAAGCGAGATAATTTACTTCCTGAGGGTTACACGGATTCTGATTTCGATCGGATAGGGACAACAATAAATCTACCTCGGGTTATGTGTTTACCTTGGGAGGTGGAGCCATAGTAAGGAGGAGTGTTAAGCGTAAATGTTTTCGAGACTCCACCGTGGAAGCCGAGTATGTGGCAACCTCTGTGGCGAGGCAAAGAAGTTGTATAGCTCGAAACTTCATGATGGACAAGGAGAAGTTGTTGTCACCAAGATTGCATTAGCGGATAACCTAGCCGATCCTATTGGAACCACCGGATCGCCGACTCTAATTGATTATCTAATTTGGGATCACATCCAAAAACACAGCGGAATAATAAAACATACCTATTCACCTTAATAGGTGAAATCGAACCAGTTCTAAGGTCAGAACTGTGGATCAAGGATGAGCCACGACCCTCACGATCTTCGCCGTATTCCTATCCCTTTCCCTTGGACGCCGAGTGGTCGACGCATCCTCCAAGGAATCAGAATCTGCCTCTCTTTGATCTCACTTTTTTCACACGTCCAGGAGGCTCGATGTAGGGTTTATTTATAGGCTACAACACGGACCCTAAGGAGGAATTAGGGTTGGGCCTCCCGATGGGCCTAAACGTCCCGTGTTCAATCCAAACACTCAACTTAAGCCCATCAATTATAACTCGGTCCACTAAAGAGTTATAATTGAATCCCATATTATAATACGGGCTCATTTATTATGTATACGTTTATTTCCCTGTGTTTAAGATATCGAATGTCCATAAATTAATTAATATACCGACAACTTAATTAATTTACATCTAAGTCCAAGAGTAGTACACTCATCTTTATTATCATGTCGGATTAAATCCACCTGCAAAGATTTACACAATAATCTTTATGAGCTCCTCAAGGGGACATCATCTTCCTAAATAATTAGGACACGGATTCCTTCTATAATCAACATCACACCATATAAACAAGTGTTATCTCCCAATTCACCGAGCCTATTGATTTAACAAATCTCACCCATTAGCAAATTAAAGAAATAAACACCGAGTACATGATTGGAGTGAATTGATGCATGTTTTTAGGGCTTATTTTAGTGCAAAAAGTGAGCTAAAGTTTTAGTTTTTGTGCCTAAATGTGAAAAGTATCACTCTTTGCTTGAAAAGTGCTATTTGTGAGATTTTGATGTTTTTCTTCCATTTTGCATGTAATTCGGTGGAATTTTGCCAAACCGAGAGTACCATTGGACTTAGAATGAAGATACGATCATATTGGATGAAAACGGGGTGGGGGCCAAGCCCGCGAGAAAAGTGCCCTGGACTTGAGATTGATGATGAATTGATTGATGATGCTATAATTGTTGATGATTGGAGATCAATTGAGTAGATTGCTTACTAATTGTGATTCTCAATTGTGCTTCATGCATAATTATCTCTTTAGATTAGTGTTTGATCACCCTAGCTATAGACGAGAGTTGCGCTAACGTTATCCGGGATTAATCGGGTGATAATTGTGTATGAATGTGTGGATTGGGTGCTTCGGAATCGAGAGATTAGTTGCACTAAGGATACTCACATTAGTTTGTTTCCTAATTGTGATTCTTCATTGTGCTTTGTGTAAAATTTTCTCTTTAGATTAATGGTTGATCACCCTAGCAATAGGCGAGAGTTGAGCTAACGTGATTAGGTGTTAATCGAGTTTCAATTTTGCATGATTGTATGAATTGGGGATTTCTACATTGAGAAATGGGAAAGACTAAGGATACTCACATTAGGACATTGTGATTTTAATGGAGTGATTAATTTCATGATGGTTTATGCTTTCTATCTTAGTTGATTTGCAATTTGATTCAATTGTAGCTTATTGATTGATGATTCATTGATGGATGTTAATCCTAGCACCTCTATCCCACTATTTATTGTTGTTTTTGTTATCGCATTCTAAGTGTTCGATCAATTGTTTGCTTGGTTTTAGTTTGTATTTTTGCAAGTGTTTTGTTGTTTTTATGCCATCCATTGTTGCAACTATAGTCACTAAGAACTCGTATTTCGTGGCCTCATGTGCATACTTTTTCCCTTGGGTTCGATATTTTGTTGATTGGTCTTAATAACACTTACCCGAAAAACTACTCCAATCAAATGGCGCCGTTGCCGGGAATTAGTTTTTGCGCCTTAAGTGAGACCTAGGGATTGTTTGAAGTGGCTACTTGTTGCCTTTGCATTTTTGTTTGTTTTGTTATTTTTGTTGGAATTTGATACTTGCTTATCTTGTCTAGATGGAAGGATACAACTCATACATGTGGAATCAAGAGTATTATCAAGATAGTAGGGTGTATTCTCCACACTTTGATGGAGTTGGCTATGAGGATTGGAGGAACTATGAAGATAATTCTCAATTGCAACAAGTTCCATCCAATTATGAAGATTGGAGATATGAAGAAATTTCTCCCCAACCTCAAGAGATGTTCCCATACTATGAGCCTTATGATCAAACATTTGATCCATGTCTTGGATTTGAGTGTCAAGGAGCATTGGAAGGAGGTGATTATTATGATGATAGGAGAAGCCATGAGTTTGATTATCCAATGCCACAAGCTTCTCCTCAATTTGAAGAATGGGGACTCCATGATATGAGAGCCATATTGCAAGAGATGCTTGGATTTTTGTTGGAAAAATTTGAGGAAGATGATGCTAGATGTGATCAAATGCTTCCCTTGTATGAAGAAATGTATGAGACCAAAGAAAAGGTTAATTCATGGATAGAGGGGAACATGGAGATCACCGAAGTTCATTTCATGTTTATAAAGAGTCAACTCAAAATTTCCTACGCCAAGTAAAAACATGACTATCATGGAGAATCAAGAAGAAGAAGGGGAGGAAGAAAATGCAAGAGAAGAAGATGAAGAAGGAAGATTTCCTTATCAAGAGTGATGAAGAGGAATGTCCATTGATGGACATGAGCAATAATGAACAAGCAAATCTAGAAGCACCAAATAAGGAATTTAAGATTGAGATGAGCATTTCTATACCTTCTAACTCTTCAATTTGTGATTTAATTGAAATTGATGCTTCTAATGATTTGATTTTACCTCTTGAGAACTTTGATTATAGGAAAGAATTAAAGAAGTGCTTGGGCATCCTTGGAGAAAAGAAAGGGAGAAGGATGTTGGTGAAAAGCAAGGAGGACAACCATCATCAAAGTGCAAGGATGTGGATGATGGATCTATCCTACATATGAACCTCTTAAATTTCGAAGCTCAAAGGTTGAGATACAATGGCAAGGAGGATCGCTATCCTTGGCCATTCCGATGAAGGAAGATGGAAGTGAAAGAATAAGTCCGGCAAAGGACAATAAAAATACCCATCCTTTTATTTCTTTGCTTTCGTGTTTTTGGTAGATTAGTATTTTTGTTCGTTTTTGGGAGATTTGGCTTGCTACTTAATTGCTTATGCTTAGGAAATTATGCTCTATGCTTTGGGATTCATATAGTGATGAGCTTACTTGTTGATATCATTTAGAGTTGCATATATTTTTATCACTCTCATTCTAAACCTTGAATTCATGTTATCATTCAAGTTTGGGGGTGTTAGTCGTTATTTGTTTCTTGCATCTCTTAGTGGTAATTAATTGATGGTGTCTTATGCCCAATTGTAGGTACACTCACTATATTTGCTTGGGAAGTGATTGAAATTGCAAGGAAATGCAAGATCAAGTGGAAAGTGCATAAAAGCTTGATGATCCCTACATGTTTGAAGAAAGATGGAGTTTAAGGGATTATTGGTACAACACTTCCTTTCAAACTTAAACTTGTCTAAGTTTGGGGAAGGTGTTTCTCTTCCATTTGCCTATCTTTTATACTATTTTATGATTATGGGTTTGTTGAGCTTAGTGCTTATTGTTGATTAAACTATATTGGTATCTTGGATTTCTTGTATATATATTTTTTGGGCTAGATTTGTCTTGAGCTTAATTGTGGACTTATTGCTCATATCTTTGAGTATCATTCTTTACGTAGTGAGTATGCTTGGATTTATGTACATGAGCACTTGTGCTTGATTTGCAAGACTTATTGGATTTTGATATGATCATGAGTTGATTTGTGGCTTTAAGCTAGCCTTCTTGAGTGATTGTGTAAAGATGGATGTGATTGAAGATGCTTGATTCATTGCTCAATTTAAGCCCGTGAGCTTTTGTGCCTTAATAATCGTACATCTTATACGGTTGATATTAATCCTTTGTGAGTGCATCATTCATGATTTGTATGCTAGAACTTGCCAATCGACTTGTGGATATTGATCTTTGTGTGATGTTTTGAAAGTGATAAGAGGCCATGTTTGATATGATGAGTTACTTTGCCAAATTTTCCCCACCCAATACATTTGATTTCCTTAGTAAGCCATGTTGAGCCTTATGATCCTTATTTTTTGGCAAGCCAAGTGAAATTGAAAACCTTTTAGCCTAGTTTTATGAGTCTTTCTTGTCCTATATTTAGTTGAGCTTGAATGTTGGCTAATGATGGTGATTTGATTGCTAAGTGTGGGAAGATGATGAGCTAAGTGATGAATATTGAAAGAAGAAAGAAAGGTTGTGAAAAATTGAATTGTGAAGAAAGAAAATGTGAACATGAAGTGAAAGAAAAATTCAATTTGTGAGCTTAAAAGAGAAAGCTCAAGTGAATGGTGGATTGATCATTGAAGTTCAAAAGAAAGAGTGTTACTAGATGAAAAGAGAAGAGAAGTATTTTGTATTGATTAGCTTACATTCAAGTCTCTACTACTTAGTCACTCCTATCCAAATACATCCCACCTTTCCAAAGAGCCTACATTACAACCTAGAGAAAGACCTCTTTGATTTTTGATTGATCACAAGTGATTTTGATTGAGATTAAGTCTTTTGGCAAGCATATGGTGTGCAAGTTTGTGAATTTGATGATTGAGTGTTTTAAACCTTGATACACTTGAGTGATGAGAGAAACACTCCATGGAAGGAGCAATGTGTTGAGTATTTGATTGAGCATTTATTTGAGCATGATCTATCTTGATGGCTAGTGGATAGTTGCATTAATATTAATGTTCATTGATGAGTTCGATTGTCTTCTATTTCTTTTATAGTGCCATGTGACATAATTGCAATCAATTCACTCCTTTGTGCTTAGTTTCTACATTGCTCGAGGACGAGCAACAATTCAAGTTTGGGGGTATGATTGGAGTGAATTGATGCATGTTTTTAGGGCCTATTTTAGTGCAAAAAGTGAGCTAAAGTGTTAGTTTTTGTGCAAGATTCATGATAGATTCATGTTTTTGGGAGAGTTTTCGGACTTAGTGGTAATTAATTGATGTGTCTTATGCCCAATTGTAGGTACACTCACT
The DNA here is from genome assembly GCA_030762865.1 of Paraleonurus japonicus. NCBI lineage: Eukaryota > Viridiplantae > Streptophyta > Magnoliopsida > Lamiales > Lamiaceae > Paraleonurus > Paraleonurus japonicus. Next base: position 32,464,053 of record CM061053.1, on the reverse strand, counting down.
ATATTTGCTTGGGAAGTGATTGAAATTGCAAGGAAATGCAAGATCAAGTGGAAAGTGCATAAAAGCTTGATGATCCCTACATGTTTGAAGAAAGATGGAGTTTAAGGGCTTATTGGTACAACACTTCCTTTCAAACTTAAACTTGTCTAAGTTTGGGGAGGTGTTTCTCTTCCCTTTGCCTATCTTTTATACTATTTTATGATTATGGGTTTGTTGAGCTTATTGCTTATTGTTGATTAAACTATATTGATATCTTGGATTTCTTGTATATATATTTTTGGGCTAGATTTGTCTTGAGCTTAATTGTGGACTTATTGCTCATATCTTTGAGTATCATTCTTTATGTAGTGAGTATGCTTGAATTTATGTACATGAGCACTTGTGTTTGATTTGCAAGACTTATTGGATTTTGATATGATCATGAGTTGATTTGTGGCTTTAAGCTAGCCTTCTTGAGTGATTGTGTAAAGATGGATGTGATTGAAGATGCTTGATTCATTGCTCAATTTAAGCCCGTGAGCTTTTGTGCCTTAATAATCGTACATCTTATACGGTTGATATTAATCCTTTGTGAGTGCATCATTCATGATTTGTATGCTAGAACTTGCCAATCGACTTGTGGATATTGATCTTTGTGTGATGTTTTGAAAGTGATAAGAGGCCATGTTTGATATGATGAGTTATTTTGCCAAATTTTCCCCACCCAATACATTTTATTTCCTTAGTAAGCCATGTTGAGCCTTATGAGCTTTATCACTCTTTTGCTTGAAAAGTACTATTTGTGAGATTTTGATGTTTTTCTTCCATTTTGCAGGTAATTCGGTGGAATTTTGCCAAACCGAGAGTACCATTGGACTTAGAATGAAGATACGATCATATTGGACGAAAACGGGGTCGGGGCCGAAGCCCCGCGAGAAAAGTGCCCTGGACTCGAGCTCGATCGAGGAGCAAGAGCCTCGAGTCGAGGGATATGCAGTAAAGGATCAAAATCGGAAAATGGCAGCAGCCTCGACTCGAGGCATGACCTCTCGAGTCGAGGGATGGGAGAAAGGTAGAAGCCTCGAGTCGAGGCCGACCCTCGATTCGAGGGCGGTTTTCAATTTTCATATTTAAAGGGGAGAAGCGAGTGCAACATATGAACAATTCATAATAGCAGTTAGTAGCGGTTTTGGGGCGATTTCTCAGCCCCAAGCTAATTTCTTCTTTAGGTAGAGTAGATTGGTAGATTTAGACTTAGATTTCAATTGTTGTTGCTAGATTAGCCATAGATTAGCTTTAGATCATTGTAATTCTTTCAATTCAAGCTTGTATTTCACTTGGAGGTTGGTGTTGAAGACTCAAGCATTCCTATTTTTGTTGATTGAAGATCAATTGGTGATGTTTTTCCTCTTTTGTCTCTTTAGTTTCTTAATTGTTGTGAGTTGCTTATTGTTTGTTCAATTCTATCTTCTTCCCATGGATTTCACCATGGGCTAACTCTCTTTGTGCTTGGGTTAATTGAAATTGATGATGAATTGATTGATGATGCTATAATTGTTGATGATTGGAGATCAATTGAGTAGATTGCTTACTAATTGTGATTCTCAATTGTGCTTCATGCATAATTATCTCTTTAGATTAGTGTTTGATCACCCTATCTATAGACGAGAGTTGCGCTAACGTGATCCGGGATTAATCGGGTGATAATTGTGTATGAATGTGTGGATTGGGTGCTTCGGAATCGAGAGATTAGTTGCACTAAGGATACTCACATTAGTTTGTTTCCTAATTGTGATTCTTCATTGTGCTTTGTGTAAAATTGTCTCTTTAGATTAATGGTTGATCACCCTAGCAATAGGCGAGAGTTGAGCTAACGTGATTAGGTGTTAATCGAGTTTCAATTTTGCATGATTATATGAATTGGGGATTTCTACATTGAGAAATGGGAAAGACTAAGGATACTCACATTAGGCATTGTGATTTTAATGGATTGATTAATTTCATGATGGTTTTATGCTTTCTATCTTAGTTTGTTGGATCAAGAGGTTTTGATGAGTTAAAGAGCGATCGGTGATCAAAGAAACCTAAAGAACAGCAGAGAATAAGTTTATAAGATAAGTCGATCAGACGGGGTCAAGCATCAACCTAGTCGGTGAGGTCCGATATCATGCTAGTCATCCGAAGACGAGCTTGAACCTAGTCATCTGCAGGAGACAAACATGAAGAGCTCGAGACGAGGTCAAGATAAGCCGAGTAGAATAAGAAAGGCGAAGTTTTCACCAAGTCGGTGCAGATGAGTATGAAGAGTCACCGAGGTCTCAAGCGATTTTCAAGATTAAGTTTGTTAAGCGAGTTTCAAGTTTGTTAGAATTAACTAACAAACTAACTCGACTTTCCAGACTTATAAATAGATCTAGGTTTTTCATTTTTAAAATATAGAACACTTATGCATATTCGATTTTTCACACTATTCAATACTCAGATTTCAATCACAATCTTTTCACAAGTATTTCTAGTGAGTTTTCAAAAGTTCTAAGTGTTTTTAGAACACTTTTCTTGTAATCTTCAAAATCCAATACACATTGTAATAGTTAGATTTCTAGAAGAAGGGTTTAGGAGATTGAAGATTTGAAGATTTGTACGAGTTGTAAGTTGTAAGCTGAAAGTAAGGAAGTAAGCGATGTGAGTCCCTTCTTCGATTGGAGAAGGAGAGTGGATGTAGGATTATTAAAATCCGAACCACTATAAATCCTCAGTGTTATTTCTTGCTTTCTTTAGTTTTCGTTTGATTTACAATTGTGTTAATTCAAGATTAAAATTCAGAATCTTAACTAAAATCTAAATATCAACCTTGCTTTTGATCTTGTAAAAAGTTGAGAATTCAATTATATTCCGTTGTGTTTAATCGATATTTTGAATTGGCTTTGAAAGATTTGAAAAATCAACAAAATCTATTCAAACCCCCTTTCTAGATTTTGTTCTAGGAAGCTAACTCAAGGTTTTTAATCAACTCAACTTTCCGGGACCAACAAGTGGTATCGGAGCGAGTGTTAAGTCGTTACGATATTGATTTTAGGTCTTGAACAAGATTCTGGAATTTTCTTGATTTTCTTCATTTTCTTTCATTACTAACTTTGCTACTAATAAGCTTTTTGTGGAGTATTTTGTTCTTGTTTCATCATGTCAATCGAGTAAAAATAAAAAGTCTAGGAATCTTCCTGAATTTTCCATTGAAGATTATGATTATTGGAAATTTAGAATGGAAAATCATCTGAAGGCCATTCATGATAGAATGGAAGAGGTCCTTGAGGAAGGTCCTATAAAGTTTTATCATGGAGGCACCAGACCTGGAGCAGAGGCAGTGAATCAAGAACTAGACAAGAAAAGAAGAGTTCGAATTGACGAATGATGAAAGAAGGTCCACAATCTTGACCAAGTAGCTAGAACTGAAATCATCGAGACTCTTAGTAAAGATTGGATAGAGAAGGTTAAGAGATGCAAAACAGCCAAAGAGATGTGGCAAACTTTAGCCAATGTTTGTGAAGGATCGATCAAGTCAAGGAAAAAAGCTACGCCGGTATTTCATACATTTGAAACATTCAAGATGAAAGAAAATGAGTCGTGGATCGGTTTGATGTTAGGTTGACAAATCTTCTCAACAAAGCGGTGACCTTGGAAAGAATTATTCAGAGAAAGAGATTAATAACAAGATTTACGAGATCACTAACCAAGAGATGGAGGGAAAAATCCAATATCCTTAAAGCAACTCAAGATTTATCCTCTATTACTCACCATACTTTATTTTCTCATCTTAAAGCTTTAGAGTACGATATCCAGGATAGAAGATGAGGAAGATGAGATGGAGTTAAGTACTTCATCTAAGTCTGTTGCCTTTGTCAAGAAGAAGACAAGGTGTCAACAGAGTCTCGTAGGAGCCGATCTATCTCCGAAAGAGCAGATGACTTTACTTACAAAAAGGTATGATAAATTGAGAATGAAGTATAAGAGAAATAAATTGAGATTTGCAGTAAGGATAGACAAAGATAAAGATCGAGATAGGAAGGTGGATAAATCTTCGTATGATGACAAAAACAAGAGCTGCACAAGAAGATACGTATCACTGTCGGAAGAAATACTTCTAGTCCCGAGATCGACAGAGTGACATTTGCTATACATGCAACAAGCCAGGACATTTCAAGCTATGACTGTCCTCAATCGACTCTAAAGAAAGGGAAGAAAAGAGACAGGAGATTTGCGGATCAAAGAGCTTTGTTGGCTGAAGAAAAAGAGCCAAAGAAATCATCATCATCTTCATCGATTTCGGATCGGATGATGAGATCTGTCTCATGGCTAATGAGGTAATCTACTATTCATCTTGAGATAATGATTCTTGTCGATCTGCATCGATCATGACCAAATTGTTATTCATGAGTTATTGAGAGATTTAAAGACATCTTTAGCTGCTTATAAACAAATTAGAGAGAGAGAATTTATTTTTAAAGGATCGATTCAAATTCTAAATAAAGGCAAGCGAGGTGATGAACAACTCGTAGACTCGAGGAAACATTCAAGGGGGAATGTTTTCTTCGATCAAGCTAGTACATCACCGGCTTACCTGAAAAGGTTAGAAAATGAATTGAAAACTTTAAAAGATAAATTTGAAGTAATCTGTGCTGAAAATGAATTAATTAAGAAAGACAAAGAGAAGCTTGTCTTCAAAATTAGTCACCTTAATAATTCACAATCAGTAATAGATCATATTTTTAATACTTCTCAAAAATCTTATGATAAGACAGGACTTGGTTATGATAGGAACAATAAATCGGATGTTCAAAAACCTAGGAAATTTGTGAAAGCATCTATTCAATCAAAGGATATTAAAATTGGTCCATGGAAACCAACTAGTCGGATAAGGACTACATCTTCCGATGCGAAACCAAGAACTCAAATTTGAAAAATCCCTATCGGACTAGAAGGAATCCAAGAACCAAAATAAGAAGATTTTCTTATTATAATTCTTTTGATGGAAGGAGCAAATGCTATCCTACATTTCCTAAGTTTAGGAAAATTACTCAATCTGAATACAACAAGTTATCATTTAAAAATGATATAATTGTAGACATGATTTGGTAGAAAATCTGAGTCCTGATTTATTGACTCGCAGATGAGATGTTTATTTGGATTCCTAAAGTGATTCTTGACCCAAAAGGACCCAAGATCACTAGGGTACCTCAAAACTAACTGCTTTTTACAGATTCACGGGGATCATCACTCAAGGAAGAGATCTTAGCTTCAATATGGTACATTGATAGTGGTTGTTCACAACACATGACCCATAACAAGAAGTCATATCGATTTTCAAAGTATTGATGGTCCAAGAGTTTTATTTGGTGATGATAATTGTGGTCGACTAAAGGTGTAGGTACTCTGATTATCAAGGATATTCGGAGTATCGAGGTATATTTTGTTGAAGGTTTGAAACATAATCTGCTGTCTGCTTCTCGGCTTTGTGATAAAGGTTTTCTTGTAAAATTCTCAAGGGATAAATGTGATATTTTAGATAATTCCTCGGATAAGGTACTATTAATCGGCTTCAGACATGGTAATGTCTATGTGGCCAACTTCAATAGTTGTCCCAAAGATACTTGTCTGATAGCTAAGGGTGGAGAAGATCTCACTGGCTATGGCACAAGCGGCTTAGTCATCTGAATTTCAAGACCTTTAGTAAGTGGCTAAGAAGAACCTTGTCAAGGGATTACCTGAAAAACTTTTTCCACTGATCTTAAATGTGATGCTTGTCAAAAAGGTAAACGGCCTAGACACTCATTTAAGAGTATTAACTCCTCTTCATCCGAAAGAGTATTACAACTTCTTCATCTGGATCTGTTTGGACTGTTACACCTCTCGATTTCGGTGGAAGGAAATATACTCTTGTTGTAGTAGATGACTTTTCTAGATACACTTGGGTTATATTTCTTTTCAAGAAAAATGAGACTATGAACAAGATTCCTGATCTGTTGCATGCATTCAGAATGAAAAGGGTGTTAATATTATTAAAATAAGGAGTGATAAGGGCACAAAATTTTTGAATTCTTGTTTATCTAATTTTTTCAATGAGTGTGGAATTATTCATGAGACATCTTCAGCAAGAACTCCTCAACAAAATGGAGTGGTTGAAAGAAGGAATAGAACTTTGAAGGAAGCGGCCGGGAGCATGTTGGTGAGTATAATACCCCTCATAGGTTCTGGGGTGAAGCCATCAACATGACTTGCTATACCCGAGCAGGTGCTTAGTTGTCAAAGACAAGGGTAAGACTCCTTATGAGATTTGGAAGGGTAAGATTCCAAGGATCTCATACTTCAAAGCTTTTGGTTGTAAGTGTTTCATCCATAACAATGGGAAATCTAAGTTAAGAACTTTTGATGCTAAAGCGGTGATGGAATATTCTTGGGATATTCTAATACTTCAAAGGCATTTAGAGTTTTTAACAAGACAACCCTTTGTGTGGAGGAAACTCCTCATGTTGTTTTTGATGAGTTGTATTCCTTCTCGGATAAAGTGAATCAAATTTCTGAAAATCTAAGTAAAATTGAACTATCCAAGACTAAACATAGAACCGTCTATCTACCTAGTCTTGATTCGTAATCGGATGAAGAAGAATCCCCATCCGATAATCGAAGACAACTTCTAATCGGACCCCATCGAGAGCAGACACCCTTGACATCAGTGATCGGCGGGGGCCAGGTGATGAAGGGGAACGTCACCGAGGTTGAGTCGGAGGAGTTGCCCTACCGAGACTCAAGATAAGGATTCTTCTCCTCACATAGGCAAAAGGATGAGAAGCTATCATCCATCCGATCAGATTATAGGAGATCCATCTAGTAGTGTGCGGACACGAATGATGCTAGACTCTGAAAGTCTTTTCGGTTGTTATGTGTCGCTTCTTGAACCCAAGTCTATTGAGGAAGCACTATCGGACTCCAAACTGGATAACGGCCATGCGGGAAGAAGCGCATCGGTTGTGAGCAAAATGTATGGGATCTAGTGGAAAGACCCTTACACGAGAAAGATTATAGGCACCAAATGGGTGTTTAAAAATAAAAGCAGAGATGAGAACAATGTTATTGTTCGAAATAAGGCAAGACAAGGCTGGTTGCACAAGGTTATTCACGGCCTGAGGGAATAGACTATGATGAAACCTATGCTCCAGTTGCGATTAGAGGCAATAAGATTGTTCTTGGCATTTGCTGCATATAAATCTTTCAAAGTCTTTCAAATGGATGTTAAGTCTGCTTTTCTTAATGGTGTGTTACTTGAGGAGGTCTATGTAGAGCGGCCTCCCAGGTTTAAGACAAATAACAAGGTCTATAAACTCAACAAAGCTCTATATGGACTGAAACAAGCTCCCGCAGCATGGTATGATACTCTATCCGATTTCTTGACATCAAATGGCTTTACTAAAGGTAAGATTGATAGAACTTTGTTTAGAAAGGAAGTAGATGGCAACATCTTACTAGTTCAAATTTATGTAGATGACATAATTTTTGGTTCACCTAATCTGAAATTATGTGAAGAGTTTAGCATTCTCATGAAAAACAGGTTTGAAATGTCAATGATGGGAGAATTAACATACTTTCTAGGCTTACAAATTAAACAGATGAGTAAGGGTATATTTATACATCGATCTAAGTATGCTAAGGATCCGATTGAGAAATTTGGAATGACAACTAGCAGAGAAGTTAAAATACCTATGGCAACTAACTTCTCAATGGATTCGAGATGAGCAGGGGATACCCACCGATGCAACGGAGTATCGTGGGACTCGATTGGATCTCTTCTCTATCTCACCGCAAGTAGACCGAGACATAGCTTTTGCGGTTGGGGTATATGCAAGATTCCAGTCTAATCCCAAGAAAACTCATCCAGAGACGGCTAAGAAAAATTCTTAGATATCTCAAAGGAACCTTGCAAGTAGGGTTATGGTACCCGGTGATGACAACTTTGAGGTGACGAGTTATTGATTCAGACTTTGGAGGATGTAAGATTGATAGAAAATCCACTTCTGGAACTTGTCAATTCTTAGGCAACAAATTAATTTCTTGGTTATCCAAGAAATAGACATCTGTTGCCACCTCCACAATCAAGTGAATACATGGCACCGGAAGTTGTTGCTCTCAACTTCTCTGGATTAGTCAACGGCTTAGAGATTATAATATTCAAACATCAATTTATTCCTATTTCTTGTGATAGTAATAGTGCAATAGCAATGACTTACAATCCTGTTCTACATTCTAGATGTAAGCATATAGATATTAGGCATCATTTCATTAGGGATCATGTTGAGAAGAATAACATTAGAATTGAGAAAATTTCCACTTTGAATCACAAAGAGTCGACATTCTTACAAAACCATTAGTGAATCTAGGTTTAAAGAAATGTGCTTAGAATTAGGATTACTTGATGCATCTTTAGCTGGTTTCTAATTTGTGTGCATCTGTCTCCTTATTTTCTTTTCTTTTCTTTAAATTTATGTCTAGAAAGGATTATCGGACTAGATATGTGTCAAAGGACAATCAGTAGCGATATCATTGATCTCCTTTTAGGAATCAATAATCAAGGATTAGTCATATTGACCTTATACGAATTGATAATTACTTGTCTGACATTGAGTAAATCAGACAAGGACACAATAGTCGGTGATCTTGAAGAAAGCAGATGACTATTTACATCCTATCGATTTATCTTAATCTTCTCGATGGTTTCTTTTGAGTATATGTTGTTGCGAGAGCAGTCACAGAACATACTGTTTCATTTCTTCTCATTCAAACCTCATTTCTGTTTTTTTTTTCAAAATAAACTGCATTTTTTCAAAAATTATTAAACAACCATGTTTTAGAAAAATCTGAGTCTGTTTGTTTAAACTTGTTTTAAAATTGCTAAAAAGTTACATCTAAGCTTGATTTGCAAAATCGAGACGGAGTTACTTTATCGAATGACTTTCCAAACCCATCTGTTTTTAAAACTAGTCTGCTTTTCAAACTCATCCGATTTACAAACCCTTAGCCAAAGTAAGATAACCCTAGGTGGCGTCGGGTATACTTACTTCTCTGCATAAAGTAACCTACATCTCAAATCAACGATCTATAAAGTAACTATTTACGCATTCCAAAGGCGATTACAATTCACGCGCTGAATCCTAATCGCTTATCTTAGTTTTTAACCGTCGATTAATACTTAGTAAAAACTTTTTGAATAAATGGCTAAGATTAATTCAAGTTTTCAAAAATAAGCGGTTTCTCTTTCCAATCTATTCCCCTATAAATACATCTTCTTCTCCAAATTCATTCTTTTCACTTTCAGTAAAATCTCAAAACTCTCTGCAAGTTTTCTCAAACTCTCTCTAAATTCTGTATATGAGTATTTCTGTAAGAGGAGTAACATCAACAATGGTGGATGTACAAAATGAAACCTACGCTAAGAAGGTGAAGTCCGAGATGTATGTCGACTTCGACACCACCACCGACGCAGAATCCAGGGAGATATTGTCCTTATTGGAAAGGGCTGGATTGAGGACTTTTTGCTCCAAGAAATCCCCTTCCAATAAGACATTGGATATGAGAGGGTTGGAGTTCTATGTCAATGGGACATATGAACATGGAGTTTTTAGAACTAGGGTATATGGAGAGGTTTTGACCGTTTCCCGGAGGAGGTGGCTGGGATTTTTGATACGAGCGGTGAGGGAGTGAACCCCCTCACCTACAAATCTGATGAATGGGTAGAATCATTTGAGATGATTGCCGGAATTCTATGAAGGATCGCCGATCGGAGTTAAAGAAGAAGATGCTCCGACGACGATATCGTCTTCTCATGACCATTGTCACGAAGGTGATATTGGGAGAACAGAGCTCTCACGATGGGCTGACCAGACCCGGACTCTGCGTAATGAGAACTATTTTGGATGGGGTTCAAGCCAATTGGGCTGGTCTTTTCTTGGAGAAGCTGGAGACGGAAAGGAAGCATCCGGAGGTGGTGAATGGGAAATGGCAAGCGAAGTCGATCACCGATCTTTTTAACAAAGTGACTGTGATTATGGAAATTAATAGTACATCATTTGTACTCACCGAGGTTTGTCCTGAAAAACCTGATGAAAACTCTAGTGAAGAGGAGAAAGAGGCTTATAAGAAGTGGGTCAAGGCGGATGAGATGGCGCGGTGTTACATTTTGGCTTCTATGTCAAATGTGCTGCAACATCAGCATCGAGCCATGACCTCTGCTTATGAGATGATGCTCAATCTCAAAGAACTCTTCGGACACTAGAGTCGGGCTTCCAGGCAAGAGGCCATGAGAAACTTAATGGCGACCACCATGATCGAGGGGACACCCGTAAGGGATCATATCCTTAAGATGATGGCTCATTTGAATGAGATAGAAGTCCTTGGAGTTGAAATCGATGGGGAAACCCAGTCGATATCGTTCTGTGACCGCTTAAGAGTTTTGAGCGGTTTCGCCTTTGAACTACAACATGAACAAAAGGTTGTATTCGATGGCGGAACTTCCTGCTGAACTCCAAGCGGTAGAAGGGTTATTTCGTCAAGCTTCTCAAGCTTATATTGCTGAAAATGTTTCTATATCTAAGCCAAAAGGCAAAGTGATGAAGAAAAAGAAACAAGCTGGTTTGGCAAAGAAAGCGGTGAACAAAAGAAAATTGGTCCACCAAGTGGCGTGAAGAAGCCTAAGGGCAAATGCTTTTTGTGCAAGCGGCGAGGACATTGGAAGGTAGATTGCCCCGTAAAAAGGAAAAAGAAGGTATATCATATTCACTAACTATTGAAACATGTTTAGCGGTGTTATCTACCGGCACTGGTGTAGATACGGGGAGCCACGATCATGTCTGCAATTCTTTGCGGGGGTTCCGAGAAACCAGCGGCTTAGTGAGGGTGAGATTACCATCTACATGGGCGGCCTTCACGAAAGTAGCATTTGTTGCGGTGGGAGATGTTTATTTATTTTTTTGATAAGAATAAGACTTTGATTTTGAGAAATTGTCTTTACGTACCTTGTTTTAGAAAGAACTTGATTTCAGTTTCTAAGTTATTTTTGGATGGATATTCTGTTTCTTTTGGTAGCAAAGTGGTTGTCAAGAAAAATAGTGCTATTATTTGTTACAGCACGTTGATTAGCAATTTATATACTCTTAATCCAATAACTCCCACAAAGCAACAAATGGAAATTAATAGTACATCTTCTAACTCAAATAAGCGAAAAGAACCTTCAAAAATGAACCAAACATATATTTGGCATCTAAGATTAGGTCACATTAACTTGAGTAGGATTCAAAGGTTGATAGCCGATGGACCTTTGAGTTCATTGGCAAAGTGGAAAACTATCCGACTGCGAGTCCCGCTTAGAAGGAAAAATGACCAAAAGGCCTTTTAAAGCCAAGGGGTATAGAGCCAAAGAAGTGTTGGAATTGGTTCATTCTGATTTATGTGGTCCTATGTCTACTCAAGCAAGAGGTGGTTTCGAATATTTTGTCTCTTTTATATATGACTATTCGAGATATGGATATATTTATTTGATGCGCCTCAAGTCCTGAGTGCTTTGATAAATTCAAAGAGTACAAAGCTGATGTGGAGAAGCGTCATGGTAAATATATCAAAACACTACGATCCTGATCGTGGTGGCGAGTACCTCTTAGGAGAGTTTAGGAATTACTTATCGGAAGCTAGGATTCAATTCCAATTATGCACTGGTACACCCCAGCGAGAATGGTGTGGCGGAACGAAGGAATAGGACTCTCTTGGAAATTGTTAGATCGATGATGAGCTATTCAGATTACCGAGTTCATTTTGGGGTATGCCACAGAAACGGCAGCGTACATTCTGAACTTGGTTCCTTCTAAGACAGTATCTTCTACTCCCACGGAATTGTGGAATGGGCGTAAGCCTAGTTTGAAACATATTCGGATTTGGGGTAGTCCAAAGACATGTCTTTGAAAGGAGATGCTAATAAGTTGGAATCTCGTACGGAAGTTCATTGTTTGTGGGCTATCCTAGAGGAATGAAAGGTGGTTTGTTTTATAGTCCTAAAGATCAAGGTAATTGTTAGCACAAATTCCCGATTTTTAGAAGAGGACTATGTAATGGACCACAAGCCCATGAGTAAAATTATTTTAGAAGAAATAACGGGAGAAACTTCTACCTTAGTACCAAGAGTACAAGATGAGATACCACATGGGTCAGCACCATCTGCTACTAATGATACACTATTACCACAAGTGCCTCGTCGTAGTGGGAGGGTTGTTAGACAACCCGATAGATTTATGTTTTTGGGTGAGTCTTCGGACTTAGTACAGTGAACACGAATCGGATCCTGGAGCTATGATGAAGCACTCCAAGATAAAGATGCAGAATCTTGGGAAAAAGCAATGAAATCTGAATTAGAATCTATGGATTCTAATCAAGTGTGGGAGCTCGTGGAACCACCAAATGGTGTAAAAGCCATTGGGTGTAAGTGGGTCTACAAAAGAAAAAGAGGATCGAGGCGAGAAAGTAGAAACTTTCAAAGCAAGGCTTGTAGCGAAGGGGTACACTCAAAAGAAGGAATCAATTATGAGGAAACCTTTTCGCCGGTAGCCATGCTTAAGTCTATTCGGATTCTTTTGTCTATTGCTGCTCATATGAATTATGAGGTTTGGCAAATGGATGTCAAGACAGCTTTCCTTAACGGAAGTCTTGAAGAAAACATGTATATGAAGCAACCGAGGAAGGATTCATTGCAAAGGGCAAAGAGCATCTTGTGTGTAAGCTTAATCGATCCATTTATGGATTGAAACAAGCTTCGAGATCTTGGAACATCCGTTTTGATGAGGTAATCCAGTCTTATGGATTCATTCAATGTCCAGATGAGTCATGTGCATAAAAGAAGAAGCGGCGGAACGTGGTGGTATTTCTTGTACTATACGTAGATGACATCTTGCTCATTGGCAACAATGTCAAGGTGTTGTCGACGTAAAGGTATGGCTGTCCAAGCAATTTGATATGAAGGACTTGGGAGAAGTTGGACATATTCTTGGAATCAAAGTTATAAGGGATCGCAAGAAAAGAATGTTATGCTTATCTCAAGCTTCATACATTGATACTATATTAGCTCGTTTTAGCATGCAAAACTCCAAGAAAGGTTTTCTACCTTTTCGACATGGAGTACCTTTATCTAAGGAGATGTGTCCTAAGACACTAAAGGAGATAGAGGACACGAAGGCGGTTCCTTACGCTTCGGCCGTAGGAAGCCTAATGTATGCAATGCTATGTACGAGGCCAGATATCTATCGTGGGCATGGTTAGCAGATATCAAAGTAACCCGGGACAAGGACATTGGACTGCGGTAAAGCATATTTTAAAGTACCTGAAAATGACTAGAAATTATATGCTTTGGTTTACCAAGCGGATAATTTACTTCTGAGGGTTACACGGATTCTCGATTTCCAATGGATAGGGATAAAAGTAAATCTACCTCGGGTTATGTGTTTACCTTGGGAGGTGGAGCCATAGTATGGAGGAGTGTTAAGCGAAATGCGTTTCGGACTCCACCATGGAAGCCGAGTATGTGGCAGCCTACGAGGTGCCAAAGAAGCCGTATGGCTCGAAACTTCTTGATGGACTTAGAAGTGATTCCTAGTTTGCCTAAAGCCATCACAATTTATTGTGATAACTTGATGGTGCAATGGCAAACTCGAAGGAACCACGAGCCCACAAAGCAAGCAAATACATTGAGCGCAAGTACCACCCGATACGAGACATCGTAAAAAGAGGAGAAGTTGTTGTCGCTAAAATTGCATCGGCGGATAACCTAGCGAGATCTTTTCACAAAGGCTCTTCCAGTGAAAGCTTTTTGATGGGCATGTTGAAGGGATGGGAATCGGTTGTGTGGCGGTAATTATGGAAGCATAGTCTTTTAGTATAAGTGGGAAATTGTTAGGATGTATACTATAAGCCTAGCTTTTTATATGAACATCTTTTGATATGAGATTCATTATGATCAAAATACTTGCTTTTTATGATTATTACATATATCATTGTTTTTGTCCAGATTAATCTATACCGTAGATAACATGGTGTGTGGTGTCACACAGAAGATCATGCTATCGAGTTCTTTATAGATTATAAATAAGAGCTCACAACCAAGATGAATTTGGACAAACCATTGGAATGGTTGTGATGTAATTTGGTATTAGTCTATCTTGACTATAAAGTTACACTAGTACGTTTTGTATGTATTGAGTAGGACCATATGAGGTTGTTCAATTTATACTGACTATAAAAAAGAACAAGACCTCTGTTATTATGGATGTACGTCTTCTTAATCCCTATATAATAACGAGGCACGTGTACTCGGTGTTCGTTTCTTTAATTTGCCAATGGGTGAGATTTATTAAATCCATAGGCTCGGTGAATTGGGAGATAACACCGTTTATATGGTGGGCTGTTGATTATAGAAGGAATTCGTGTCCTAATTATTTAGGATGATGATGTCCCCTTGAGGAGCTCATAAAGATTATCATGTAAACCTGAGGTGGATTTAATCCGACATGATAATAAAGATGAGTGGTACTACTCTTGGAATTAGATGTAAATTAATCAAGTTGTCGGTAATTTAATTAATTTATGGACATTCGATATCTTAAACACGGGAAATAAACGTACACATAATAAAGGAGCCCATATTGTAATATGGGATTAGGACGATAATTCAATTATAACTCTTTAGTGGACCGAGTTATAATTGATGGGCTTAAGTTGAGTGTTCGGATTGAAAACGGGGCGTTTAGGCCCATCGGGAGGCCCAACCCTAATTCCTCCTTAGGGTCCCTGTTGTAGCCTATAAATAAACCCTACATCGAGCCTCCTAGGCGTGTGAAGAAAACGTGAGATCGAGAGAGAGACGATTCTGATTCCTTGGAGGATCGTCGACCACTCGGCGTCCAAGGGAAAGGGATAGGGATACGGTAGAAGATCGTGAGGTTTGTGGCTCATCCTTGATCCGCAGTTCTAACCTTAGAACTGGTTCGATTTCACCGATTAAGGTGAATAGGTATGTTTTATTTTTCCGCTGCGTTTTTATGCATGTGATCCCGAATTAGATAATCAATTAGAGTCGGCGATCCGGTGGTTCCAACAACCACTTCATCTTCTCATAGTCCGAGTACTTAGAAAGAATATCGGCCACCATGTTTTCCTCACGCAAGGTATGCCTAAAGCAACCATCAACGGTGATAAGAAGATCTTTAGCCGCAAGCCATGCATTATGCCATCTCCAAGGAACCCTAGCCTCTTTTGAACTAAACGCATAAAGGACATAAATGGAATCCGTCTAAAAAATGACGCGCTTCCAACCTTGAGAAACCACCAGCTCAACGGCCGAATAGCCGTTCCTAGCTCTGCGTCAAACGAAAAACCAAAGCCATGAGAAATAACAAAAGCACCAACAAAGAAGCCTACCGAGTTCCTAATAATACCCCCACCACGAATAGCACCCCGGGCTCCTAAAGCACTACCATCAATGTTACACTTTAGATATCCCATTCCCGAAGGAATCCATCTAACAAACCTAGACACAACCAGCTAAGGATCATTTGCAATAATATGAAAACTATTAAGAATATTCCTCTCAACAACGAGGATTCAACATTCTCCCCATATTAATCGATTAAGATCACGTATATGAGCTTTCAATCTACAAGAGTCAACAACAAAAGGAATAATCCTATCATCAAACAAAATCTCATTTCTTATCTTCCAAACCAACCAAACCCAAGTTATAAAAACAAATTTCCACACAAAATCCAGCTGAGCTCTAGAATTAACCTTAACAACCTGCAAAATCAGCTCATCAAATGTAGAATAAGGCAAAAAAATTCATACAAGAAATATGAGAAAAAACACCAAACAGCCTAGTAGTATAAGCACAATACACAAAGATATGATCCAAAGACTCCTCATAACAGAACAAAAACACAAACCGAAGGGCCATGAAACCCCCTACTATGCAACAAATCCCAAGTAGCAAGCTTTTTATGGATAGCCTTCCAAACAACAATAGAACGACAAAGAGGAACATTACTATCCCAAATCCAGTCACCCCAAAGCAGTTTCGGATAATGAGGACGCACACAAAAATATGTCAATTTGGCCGAAAGATCCCCATGAAGAGAATCACACCAAACTCTCCTATCCAAAGACTGAATGGACCAAGTAGAATTTAGAATATCATCAACAATATCAACAAAGGTACTCATAAAAGTTTCCTCCAAGGGCCAAACATCATTCACAAAGAAACAAGAAATAGGCTCATCAAGATGATTCCACAAAAATTTAGGGACACCTATTTTATCCACAATCTTATAACCAAGCCAATTATCCGTCCAAAACCTAATCGAAGAATTATAACCTCTTATCCAACAAGCATTAACATCAACAACATCAAAATACCTACGGATTCCATTAAGAGAAGAAGGAACATGCCTTACACGTAAGACAATATTATCCTTCAAATGCCTTTTACGAATAAAATCCATACAAACACTATTACAAGTAAGAACATTCCACATAAATTTTAAAGCAAAAGCCGAGTTAGACTCGCAAAAGAGATCGAACCCCAATACCACCCTCTTTATAAGGAGCACAAACTTTCTCCCAAGCAACATGGGCAAAAGCTCTAGTACTAACATTACCGGACCAAATAAAATTCTTAATAGCACGCTCAATCTTTTTCAAATAAGTGATAGGCCAACAATAAATTTTTAAAAAATGAGTCAAAGAGGCTTAACAACCGAATTAACCAGATTAACATGACCAAACATGGATAATGAAGACCCCTTTCAATGACTAAGATGAAGAATAGCTCTATCAACAATATTTTAAAAATGAGAAACTCTAGGATGCCCCCTAAAAGAGGGGCCCCGAGATAATCAAACGGCTCACTACCCTCCACAAAACCAAGATGAGAACGAAGATAATTCTTAATGGACCTACGAACATGCTTACCATAAAAACACGAGTTTTATGAGGACTAACACGTTGACCGAAACATTCCCATAAAGATTAAAAATCTTATTCAAACTTCGAATATTCAATTTAGAAGCCTTCACAAAAAGCATGACATCATCGGCATATAGGACATATAAAGGAGCAAACAAATTAGGCCTAGCACAAATTTTCTCTAATTTATTAAGCGAGATAAAATATGTCCATTATCTTGACTAACACATCCTCCGCAAGGCAAAATAAAAGAGGGGACAAAGGGTCGCCTTGGCGAACCCCGACCACACTTAAACCAACCTTTAGGAGAACCATTAACAAGAATAGAAAGATGGGCGTAATTCAAAATCACTCTAACACACCTAACAAACCAATCATCAAATTTCATAAGAGTTAAGACACGAAGCAAAAATCCCAACTAATGGTATCAAAAGCTTTAGTTATATCAAGCTTTATAGCAATACCCCAAAGCATGAGGATCCAAATCAATACAATTTAAGCATTCGGAAGAGACAGTAATACTCTCACAAATATCTTTTCCAGGAATAAAACCAAATTGCATAGGAGAAAGCAAATCATGCAACAAAGGACCTAACCTAGTAGACACAATTTTAGTCAAAATCTTGAACAAAAAATTACCAACGACAATAGGTCTATAATCAACAATGGAACGAGCAGCTTTACTCTTATGAATAAGGGTCACAAAAATAGAATCCATGCTATTAAGAACAAAAAGGAATTTAAAAAAATAATGAACCAAATTCAAGAGATCATCACGAGATAATGTCCCAAGCTTTTTGAAAAAATAGACCCCCAAAACCATCGGGGCCGGGTGCTATCTTTCAGCGAAAAACAAAGATGCTTTTATTTCCACAATATCGGGCTTCCTAATCAATAAATCATTTTGTTCAGCATTCACACAATTATAATCAGACCACTAAGGAAGTTATCATCAATAACCAAAGAATCATCCTTAGCAAACAATTTCATATAATAATCAAGAATATGGTTAGACAAAACTTCCGATCCGAGACAAGAACCCCCACCAATTTCAAGTTGATCCAAAGAGGGTTTCCCAAGCCGAAGCTTATTAGCAATATGAAAAACCTGGTGTTCCTATCTCCATCACGAAGCCAATCAGCCCTATTCTTTTGAGTAAGAAAAGCATTCCCGACATCCAGACTCCTATTCAAATGGACGTGGGCCTCAAGCTCATCCTCAAACAAAACCAAATCACCACCCACACTATTACATCTCGTTTGAATATCACAAAGATCAGCCAAAGCCTTCTTAGAATCAAGAAACACATTCCCAAAGGAAACCATATTCCAGATTTTCAAACACACTTTAAGCCGTGTAAGCTTGAGAATGAATCTCTGGATAGGATCCTTAGAAACTAAATCCGCATTCCAAGAATCACGAATAACTTGTAAACAATCAACATTAGTAAACCAAACATTCTGAAATTTAAAAGGAAAAGAACGCCTAGCAGCAGCCCTAGAACACTTAAGAAGGATAGGATGATGATCAAAACAATGCCTAGGAAGAACCTCCGAACCAACACTATTCCATAAATCCAAAACCAGAATTAAAAAGCACCCTATCAAGTTTAGAGGCATAAAGTCTAGATGTTCTAGTACGAGAATTCCAAGTAAAGAAAAGGCCCTTAGACTCAACTTCCATCAAATTAAGACCATCAATGAAAGCCTAAAATCACTAATAGCGGCAGCATTGAACTACCAAAACCCGCCCGCTCATGCGAACCAAGAATAGAATTAAAATCACCAATCAAACACAAAAGCAAATCAGGTAAACAACTAATATCATGCCAAAGATTCCTTCTATTCACATAGGCACCCTCCGCATGCACAAAATCCAAAAAGTAAGAATAAGAAAAAGTGGAAACACGAATAATAACAACTTGAGAAGTAATAAGAACAACATCCGTGACCTCGATTAACGAGAATAGATCCAAATATCCAAATATTAGGCAGCATATTATTCCTATCATTTTTACAAATCAATTTCAAACCAAGAGAATTCCAAAAGCGAGCAGGAATAGAATCAAACACAATTTTAGGTTCAGAAGAGCAATCCACATAGGTTTATATTTAAAAATTAGATTTGACAAAACCGATCTTGTAGGATCCCGTCTAATCCCCGAGCATTCCAAAAAGAACATTCATTTATGACCCGAAGAGGAGCCGTGCTTAGGCATCTTATAACCAGCAGGGACAGCCTATCGGAAGGCTTAGAAACAACAAGAGATGGCTTATCGGATGGCTTAGGACCAGCAGCGGACGGGTGGCCTATCGGGAGGTTTAGAACCAACAAGTGGAGGCTTCTCGGGTGGTTTAGAAACAGCGTAAGAAGGCCTATCGGGTGGCTTATCGGGTGGCTTACTCGATGGTAGATTAGAGCCTCCACTCTCCCAAATACGATTCATTTTAAGAAAATTAGTATCCTCGATTGCAGAGACTATTACTAAATTGTTAGAATTAACACGAAAAAGGTTTCTTTAGAATTGATTTTAAAGTTCCCCTTTATCATTCAAAGGAATCTCTAACTCCACCAATGGAGCCTTCTCGGTGGGAGCCTCCTCAAAAGGAACAGTGCATGGCTGACCCCCGCTAAACCCCACCTAAAACCACAGAGAAATCAATATTTTTAATCGAATCAACTAAAACATCACTCCTTTCCCACAGTCTCCTCCGCAACCTGCAAATTAAGAGTCTCAAAAGTATTAGCGAGTGAAACTTAGTCAAACCAGAATCCAAAAATAGGTAGAAATCCCGTAATCTGGTTTTGAACTTATAAAATCATATTCCACAGAATGCGGTATATCAGCTACACCATCGAAATCCAGAATCAGATTTAGCAAAAATTACATCTAAGGTCTAAGAAACCGACTTAGCGGAATGAGCGGCTACACCATCGGACACAAATTTACCAACAGGAATCCCGAGAAAACCCGAAAGCAGAATTAGCGGCTACACCATCGAAATAGATTTAGCAGCTACATCTAAATTCCCATTTAGCGTAGATAAAATATCGAAACAGTTTTGAAACTCTATCATCAAAATTCCCGGGAACCACATTAGGAGAAATTGGATGATTCCTCTCCTCTTCCCTATTACCAATTCTACAATTCTCTAAAGAGTGTCCTATGATACCACAATGAGAACAAAAAGGAGGCAAATATATATATTTAATAGAAATAAAAGAACTCTATCCATCCATTTCAATCATTACTTGTTCCTGATATGAATTAGCAAAATCAATTTCCACCAAAACACGAGCAAAATGACCATATATTTTATTTAAAGAACGGTCATCAATTTTAATTGGAGTACCTACTTGCAAAAACAATACCTAATATGATCGATGGATGCTAATACTCTAAGGGAAGCTCAAGGATTCGAATCCATACAGGCGATGGACGAACTTACCTTGTAGGGATTAAAATCTCTAACCCATCGGCTCAGTAGGATTGACCCAGAGGTGAGATTCCAAGATGTTACGTTGAAGACACAATTTCGTCTCGCTAACTTGAGAAGGAAATATTGAGGTACCCTTTTCCCAAAGGAATCAGCCTCCAAGAATTGTCAAGAACCTTCCACAAAAGCGGACACTTACGCTTTAGGGCCTCTGTTGAAATTGGGTTCTCGTTCACGTGAGAAATGACCCGCCCAATAATTGAATTCTTGTATTCATCAACACCCTACCTATAAACATCCTCATCAATGATAACAATAGAAAGCTCCTTTGTTTATCGGGGTACAAATCGGTTACCGCAATTCCAAAGAAGCATCGAGAATCCTAGCGAAAGTTTTAGGCGGTTTATTCCCGAATCAAGACCGGATGACGTAGCGTTTAATTCATCTGAATAAACTGATTGTGGAAGTGAAGTAACCAAAACCTTATCCTTCTTCCCATCGTAAGCGAACCTTAGACTCAATTGAGTTCTTCTTCAAAGTAGCTACTGGTTAGAAACTCAACCGCCAAATCATCCAACGTCTTATCTTTAGCGAGAACTCATTGTGTAGTCTTGTTTCAGCCCTCTGGATTCTAGAAGTCGGAAAATTTCAACCGATTCTGGATCTCGTAGTTGTATTCCAGTCTACATACATCTCGGATTTGGTTTTATCTTTGATCTTTGTGAGATCATATTCAAACTTCACTTTTGGTTTCTTTTTATCCACCATTGATGAAGCTTTGAGTTTTGAGAGGGAAAAGAGAATGTGAGAGAGAGTTATGTATACGGAGTTTTATGTGTGTAAATGAAAATATGCACACGAACTCCTATTTATTTGAAAAAGAAATTAATATAAAAGTATTAATTCTAATTATTGGTGATAAAGTGCAAAAATGGGTTTATGTGCCTACATAAATGCAATCATGGCTATTTTTCAAAAGTGTGATGAATAAAATAATAACCATGTTTAATATGTTGCGCGTGTAAAGTTTGATGATTTAAATTTCTCAACCGCCTCCAAAATGAGTGTGTGAATAACACTCAGCGTTTTCAAAAATAAATTTGATAAAGATTTCGGGTCCGTAGTAACTTCTCGACAAGAAGTAACTTACTACTTTTTAACTTTTCAGTAAATTATAAAGATAAGAACCCTTTTATTAATAAAATACTATAAAAGTAATTTTATCTTTTTGGAAATTTATTTTAAAAGACCAACCGAGTTAATTCGTTAAAATAATTATAACAACTATGATATTATATCCACATATTAATTATGTAAACTAATATTCATAATTTTAACAAATAAAAAAATGCAAGAGTTAAGAAATACTTCTGGTATTGTTTCATAGTCTAGATGGATTTGTGTATTCGTCGATTCTAAATACCAGATGAGTAGAACTTGTTTGGTATTATGAAATTTGAAATATCAGCTAGATATGCTATTTCCGAAATCAAAGACAGTTAGACAAACTATTAGTAACATTTTAAGTAAAGCAGACAAGGTACACATACTCATTTGCCTAAAAAGGCAGACGACTAATGTGTATTTTATGCAATTACTTTATGTTTAGACAAGAAAACATCAAGTTAGTTAAGATGGATAGACTATTCCTTGATTTTTGATTCCTTAAAGGAGATCAATGATATCACTCTGTGAATGCCCATCCGATCTTTCACAAGTCGATATTTCTTTCTAGACATAGTAAAGAAAGCGAGATAGAAAGAATATACAAGATACATATAATTGAAAATTAAAAATTTACTAAAGATGCATCAAGTATTCCTAATTCTATAGATAATTGTTTAAACCTAGTCTCCGCTAATGGTTTTGTCAAAATATCATCTCTTTAAAAATCGGTTAATATCTTTTCTAATCGATATCACCTTTCTCTACATGATCACGAATAAAATGATGTTGTATATCAACATGTTTGCAATGAGTGTGTAAGATTGGGTTACGGGTAATAGCTATGGCAATATTATTATCACAAAAGATTGGTACATCTCTAGTGATAATTGTTGGAACCACCGGATTGCCGACTCTAATTGATTATCTAATTCGGGATCACATGCATAAAAACGCAGCGGAAAAATAAAACATACCTATTCACCTTAATAGGTGAAATCGAAATAGTTCTAAGGTCGAATCTGCGGATCAAGGATGGGCCACGACCCTCACGATCTTACGCCATATTCCTATCACTTTCCCTTGGACGTCGAGTGGTCGACGATCCTCCAAGGAATCAGAATCTGCCTCTCTCGATCTCACATTTTTCACACGTCTAGGAGGCTCGATATAGGGTTTATTTATAGGCTACAACAGGGACCCTAAGGAGGAATTAGGGTTGGGCCTCACGATGGGCATAAATGTCCTGTGTTCAATCGAACACTCAACTTAAGCCCATCAATTATAACTCGGTTCACTAAAGAGTTATAATTGAATTACCATCCTAATCCCATATTATAATATGGGCACCTTTATTATGTGTACATTTATTTCCCGTGTTTAAGATATCGAATGTCCATAAATTAATTAAATTACCGACAACTTAATTAATTTACATCTAATTCCAAGAGTAGTACCACTCATCTTTATTATCATGTCGGATTAAATCCACTGCGGGGTTTACATTATAATCTTTATGAGCTCCTCAAGGGGACATCATCATCCTAAATAATTAGGACACGGATTCCTTTTATAATCAATGACCCACCATATAAACGGTGTTATCTCCCAATTCACCGAGCCTATTGATTTAATAAATCTCACCCATTGGCAAATTAAAGAAACAAACACCGAGTACACGTGCTGTTATTATATAGGGATTAAGAAGACGTACATCCATAATAACAGAGGTCTTGTTCTTTTATATAGTCGGTACAAATTGAACAACCTCATATGGTCCTACTCAACACATACAAAATGTACTAGTGCAATTTTATAGTCAAGATAGACTAATACCAGATTACACCACAATCGTTCCAATGGTTTGTCCAAATTCATCTTGGTTGTGAGCTCTTATTTATAATCTATAAGGAACTGATAGCATGATCTTCTATGTGACACCACACCATGTTATCTACGGTATAGATTAATGTGGACAAAAATAATGATATATGTAACAATCATAAAAAGCAAGTATTTTGATCATAAAGAATCTCATATCAAAAAGATGTTCATACAAAAAGCTAGGCTTATAGTATACATCCTAACAATAATATTATAATCCCTTAGTTGTTGGTAGATCTAGATCGGTGAGAACAACAACTTCCGATTGCCATATACTTAGCTTCAGTGAGTGGAAGTAGATATAGAGGTTTGTTTCTTAGACAACCATGAAATCGGCTTACTTCCCGAGTAAATTGACAAGTTCCATAAGTAGATTTCCTATCTATCTTACACCCACCAAAATCTGAATCTAAGTATCCCGACAACTCGAAATTATCATCACCGGGTACCACAGTCCTACATTTATTACTAGCGATTAAGTATAATAAAGAACCTATTAATCCCTGTATTACGCCTAATCGGTGTCTTCTCCCTTATCATGTAGATCCATGGAGAAGTTTGTCATCATAGGTATCTTAGCCTCTCGGCTGGTACCTATTCCAAACTTTTAATTAGATCATTTGCATATTTTGCTTGGTTAATGAAAATCCCCTTGTTAGTCTGTCTAATTTGTAATCCAAGGAAGTATGCCATCTCGCCCATCATAGACATTTCAAATCACTTTTCATGAGATGACTAAATTCTTCACACAAAGATAGATTTGTAGATCCAAAAATAATATCATCAACATAAATTTGTACTAATAAAAGATCATTATCAAATTCCTTTCTAAATAAAGTTCTATCAATGTTACCCTTTACAAAACCATTTTGAATCAAATAATCGAGACAAGGTGTCATACTAGGCTCTTGAGGCCTGTTTAAGTCCATATAGAGTTTTCCTCAATCAATAGACCTTGTCTCCTTTGACAAAGTCTAGGGGTTGCTCTACATAAACCTCTTCACCAAGATTCTATTTAGAAATGCTGATTTTACATCCATTTGAAAAAATGTGAATCTTTTAAAAGCGGCATAGGCTAAGAACAATCTTATGGCCTCCAGACAAGCTCTTGGTGCAAAGGTTTCATAGTAATTAATCCATTCGATTGCGAATAACCACGAGCAACTAGTT
The DNA here is from genome assembly GCA_030762865.1 of Paraleonurus japonicus. Classification (NCBI taxonomy): domain Eukaryota; kingdom Viridiplantae; phylum Streptophyta; class Magnoliopsida; order Lamiales; family Lamiaceae; genus Paraleonurus; species Paraleonurus japonicus. Next base: position 32,439,382 of record CM061053.1, on the reverse strand, counting down.
TGGCTTTATTTCTAACCACAATATTGTTCTCATCCCTTTTGTTTTTAAAGACCCATTTAGTTCCAATGACTTTTTGATGATGAGGCCTTTCAACAAGCTCCCACACATCTTTTCTTTGAAACCGATTAAGTTCTTCTTGCATAGCATTAATCGGTGGAATCGGTTAGAGCTTGATGAACCGACTTAGGTTCAAGTAATGAAACATAACAACTGAACATACAATCTAGATTTAGCCGTGTCCAAGTCTGGACTCTAGAATCTAAATCTCTAATTATTTGTTCAATTTGGTTAATAAGTCATTATCCTTTTACCTTTGTCTTTTACCAAGGATGAAGACTTATGCAAATATCCTTTTCAAATGGTTATGTATTACCTTCAAAAGCTTCTTCTTGATTTTTACGGTAAGGTGGTTGTCTAATCGGTGATTTGGAAGAACTTTCGGGCTCTTTATCTTTGTTTGATTCTGATTCTTCTTCCTCGTCCGAGTCGGATTCGTGCATAGAACTTTACTATTGATCTCTTAATAGACATTTTACGTAAATCATCTGAAATCTTTGTGTCGTCATCTTTATTTATGTCCTTAAACTCAAAAAAAGACTCGTTAAATGCAACATGCGTTGTTTCATCCACACACAAAGTTGTCTTATTAAAAACTCTATAAGTCTTAGACACAATGGAAATATCCTAAGAATATTCCATCTGCAATCTTAACATCAAAAGTTTTTAAATGAGATTTACCATTGTTGTGAATGAAACACTTGCATCCAAAAACATGAAAATATGAAATCTTGAGAGATCTTTCTTTCCATATCTCATAAGGGGTTTTACATTTGTCTTGAACAATCGGACATCTATTTTGAATAAAACAGCAATATTAATGGCTTCTACCCAAAACCTGTGTGGATTGTTGTACTCGAGATAGCATAGTCCTTGCAGCTCCTTTAAGAGTTTTGTTTTTCCTTTCAACAACTCCATTACTGTTGAGGTGTCCTCGCAATCGATGTTTCGTGAGCTATACCATTCTTGACACAATAGTTAGCAACAAGTGTATTAAGAAATTCAAGACCTTTATCACTTCTAATTTTAACAATACTTAGCCCTTTTTCATTTTGAATTCTTTTAAGAAATTCTGGAATTTTTGTCATTGTCTCATTCTTCTTGTATAAGAAAATAACTCAGGTAAATCTAGAGAAATCATCTACTATAACCAAGGTATATTTTCTTCCACCGAAATTGAGAGGAGTGGTGAACCAAAAAGATCCATATGAAGAAGTTCCAGAATCTTATCTAGAAGGACTATTTATTGTTTTAAAAGAAGATTTAGTCTCGCTTCCCTTTTTACAAGCATCACAAACATGACTCTTTAAAAACATTCTATCTGGGAGTCCTTTGACTAAAGATTTCCTTGCTAATTTGTTAAGAGTCTTGAAGTTTAAGTGACCAAGACGTTTATGTCATAGCCAACTTAAATCATCTAAACTCTTCGCAACCAGACAAGTATCTTTAGGACAACTCCTGAAGTTAGCAACATAAATGTTACCATGTCTGACCCCGACTAATAGAATATTTTCATTGAGACCATCTAAAACATAGCATGCATTACATGTGAATTTTACACTAAAACCCTTATCACAAAATTGTGAAGCAGGATAACGAGAATGTGTTTTAACCCTTCAACGTAGTAGACTTCATTGACTTGAGCATCACCAATCATTAGAGTTCCAACTCCTTTGGTTTGCTCAAAATTATTGTCTCTAAACATGATTCGTGGTCCATCTATATAGGTCGATAGTTTGATAGTAAACATTTCTCGTAGGTCATGTGTTTTGAACACCCACTGTCAATGTACGCACGACCTCAAGCACGTCTGTCCTATCAACTATACCTGTATCTTCCTATAATCAAAGATTAGATTTTAGGTACCCTTTGTAAATTGGGTCCTTCTTAGTTATGTTGACATTTAGGAATCCGAGATAAACACATCAATGTTCCTTAAAATCGGTTGATTGAAGTTTGCAACCATATCTATCAACTAATATAAGACTATTAAGATTAATCTTATTCAGGTGATCTTTAGTGATTATCTTATAATTAGAAAATAATGGATATGACTTGCTTCTTCCATCAAAACTATTATAATTAGGATGAGACTTTGACTTAGTCTTTGGTTTGACCTTGAGAACATTTCTCTTCATCTGTACTTTCTTTGCGAAACATCGGATGAGTTGATTTGTTCTTTAGGTTTCCAAGGACCAAATCTAGTCTCCGCTTTAGCATTAATATCTTTAACAAAAACCCTTGGTTTTACGGGATCATCATTCTTGTTTCTATCAAATCCTAACCTGTTTTATCACTAGATTTTTAGAAGTACCAAGATTCTATCTATTGTTGAATGAGTGTTACTAAGAAGTTCCAACTTGAGATTTAATTCTCTGTTAGTCTTCTTAAAACTCTCATTCTCGTAATAGACATTTGATAATTTAAGTTTTAAAGAACACAATTCTTTTTGTAACTCAATAGTCTTTTCGGACGAGGAGTGAGTGATAAATTAGGTGACATTCCCCCTTGAATGAGCCGTCGATTTCTCATCATTCCCGATCGACTTCCTTTGGTTAGACTTAGAATTTGATCCTTTAAACTTAAATTTTCAATCTCTATTTGTTTATAAGCGAGATAAAGCGATCTCGAGATCTTTCAAAAGTTTATTGATAAGACTTTGATCGATTCAAATAGATTCTCACAATCATTATCGGAAGATGAGTAGTAGGTTACCTCTTTTGCCATGAGACATATCTCGTCATCTGATCCAAATCCAGGACGAGGATGAGGATGATGATGTTTCATGAACTTCCTCATTTTCTTCTAGAAGAGCTCTACGATCTCGCATATCTCTGTCAAGTTTCTTTCTCTTTTCCTCACGTTCTCTTGGGGTTAAGCGAGGACAATCATAGCTATAGTGACCCGGTTTATGCAGATGTAACAATTGTCTCCTCTATCGATTTTGGTCTACTATCCCCTCGTCGACAGCGATCCGAATCTCCTAGTCTCGATCTTTCTTCTTCTCACTATCTGATCCCTTATCTTTTCTTTCGACTTATAGCTCCTTCAACCTGATCTCTCCCGTTTATTCCTTTAGTACTTCATTTTAAGCCTTTCATATCTTTTTATTAAAAGCCATTTCTTCTTTGGTGATAAATTTGATGTCTTAGATACCTTATAAGGTTCCTCACGATGAAGAAAAGCAACCGTTTTCCCGAAGCGAGATGATTCTACCTCATCTTCCTCATCTTCTATCCGATTATCATATTCTAATGCTTTGAGATGTGAAAACAGTGTATGATGAGAAATTGATGATAGATTTTGTGTGGCTTTGAGAATGTTAGATTTTTCTCTCCATCTTTGGCTCAAGGCTCTAAGGATCTTGTTATTGATTTCTTTTTCGGTGTAGGACTTTCCTAGATCAGCGGCTTTGTTGAGAAGATTAATTTGTCATCCTAATATCCATTTGATCAATTGTCTCTCCATCTTTCATTTTGAATCATCAAATGCATATAATATTGATTACAACTTATTTTACTTAACACTGATCGAACCTTCACACATATTCGCCAATGTCTCCCAGTTTCTTTGTTTGTTTTGCAACGTTTTACCTTTTCTCCAATCTTTACTCGGGGTTTCTATAATCTCGGTTCTTGCAACTTGACCCAAGTTATGAATCTTTCTCTCATCATTTGTCAAATCAAGACACTTCTTTTCACGCCCTTTGACCCTAGTTTAAGATCCAGCTCCATCACTCACAATTCTATGGTAGAACTTAATTGGTCCTTCCTCTAGAATTTCCTCCATTCAATCATGAATAGCCTTTAGATGATTTTCCATCCTAAACTTCCAGCAATCATAATCTTCAATGAAAACTTCTCGCAAACTCCTGGTCTTCTTGCTTTTAATTGTAGACATGATGATCAAGAAACTTCAATAGAAATTTATCGAGGTTAGTAAATCAAAGATGAAGAATACCCACAAGAACACAATTCAAGAACTATCAAGACCTCCAATATATTAGAAACAGTTTAACACTGCTCCGATACCACTTGTTGGTCCCGGTCGATCAAGTGATATACAAATTGGAAAATCTAGAAGGGGGATTGAATATATTTTCAACATACTCAATTTTTCCTTTCAATTAAACTAAGACTATCCAAATTAACTCGGATTATCTAAGTATCGATTTACACCGCAAAAGCAATTTTTTATACTTGATTAGATTGATAATTCTTTGAATAAGAATTTTGATAAACAAGATTAAATGTAAACAGGAAAGTAAATTGAAGAAGTGCGTAAAGTAAAGAACACACGATTTATAGTGGTTCGGATTTGTAAAAATCATACGTCCACTCTCCTTTCACAATCTTGTGAAAGGGCCTTCACTACTTATTTTCTTCCTTACTTACAGTTTACAACAATGATCATTAGTCTTACATGTAATCCTTCTTGATTTCTGGAATCCTTTTGGCTTGAAGATGTGAATAATAGTGTTCTATAAACACTATGAAAACTATGAACGTGATGAACGTTCTTGTGTGTGAAAATATTGTATGCCGATTACAAAGTATGTGTAGACTGTGAATTTCTAGAGTTGCAAAAGTTATTCTATTCAAAACATAAGACCTATTTATGGAGGACTAATATCTCGGTAGTTGTAACTTCCTTGTTGACTCTTCAAAGTCTACATTGAAATCAAGCTAATCAATCTTGTAACTCGATTCTTGATTTGTTATAACTGATCTCCGTGTTAGTTATAATTGTTTGATTCTTTAAACACTTTAAGTCGTCTTTACTTCTCATCTTCGCACGAGTTCCTCCTCATCTGGTCATCTTTATATCTTTTCGTTACTCTATCTTTGAAGTGTCTTGGTGTCTTCTTTCTTGTCTTCATCCGACTTATTACCTCGTTTTCATCTTATTATAAGTAGATCTATTATAATATTTTTCATTACATCAGTTGGCTATACAATCAATTCACTGGTCATCTTATTTTATACTCATATTAACTTCATCAAAATCGATACATTTTTCTCCTAACAGAGGGTATAGAAATTTGTGGAGATTGGACTGTTGGGATAGATGGGGTGGCTGGTGTGGATAGGTTGAGGAGTAATTGAGGATGGCTCGGTTGAGATGGGAAGATCTGTGGGTGTGGGTTCAGGGTGTTTGGACAGTTTCGGGAGTGGCTTGGTATGATGTTTGGATTGATTTTGGAGGGGATATAGTTGATTTGGACAGTGGTTGTTCTAGAGGCTCGAGGTACCAGCCGAGCATACCTCTTCATCGCCAATTTTGGAAAATGACTTTTGAGAGAGAGTGAGTGAAAAGATGTACCTTTCTCCTGGATGGAGGGAATAGAAGATCCTTCCCTAGAGGCTTCATTCTCAGCCGCCTCCGAGACCTCGGTTGCGATCTTGAGAACCACAGCCTTCCTCGGCTAGCGCAGTAGCCGACTCTACGAGGAGGCTGGTCGGCAGTGTAGACTCGATTTTTCAGCCTTGGAAGACCCCTCATCGAGCGATCCACGAGGTTTTGGATCTCCGTCTCTTGGGTGCCTTCACCTTTGTCCTCCTCCGTCTTTGAGAAGATCCGAGGGTGAAGATATCTGCTCTTCGGGAGCTACTTCACGCAACCTCCTCAACACCGTTGGAACTGCCACTGGCCTTCTTTCACCATCTCACCCAGCTTGTCTCCTCTGCTCCCTTGCCTCGTCAATTCATTACTGAGTCGAGGCAAATCTCAAATCTTTTCATCCTTTGTCAACAATCCCTTCTCGCTTCGAGTATTTTTCACTACGTAACTCCAATCAACATTCTCATTCATTCCCTCAATGATCGTTGTTATCTTGTTGAACATATCGCCCACGGTGATTGATGACCATTCTCCGCCGTTGCATCAAGAGTAAACCTCGGTTTTCTTCCTTAAACCTCGTCATTAGCAACCCAGTCAAATCCACCTTTACTCCATCATGAATGGCCCTAAGACAGCACAACCTTGGCCTTGATAGTCCATCGTGAGAGTTCTCGCTCTCCAAGTATCGACTTGGTCAAGATAGTCATCAATAGTCAAAACTTTCTTCTCAATAAGTTCTTCTTTAATTCCTTTCGACCCTATGCAAGATGGTCTTGCAATCATGTCAAACGGTTACGCCCAGGACATTCTCCTTATATGTAAGAGGATCCACTCCATTATTGTTTGTTTCAAAAATTCGACCCAGAGAAGTTTTTGCAATAGAAGGATGTGTTCCATTTATTTTTGCCTCAATTGATTCATCTTCAAGTTCGAGGCTTCAAGTAAATGAAGAACTTCCCTTGACTCTGTCATGGGTTGTATCAAAATCCAAATATCTCTCTCGATCGAAGTTTACTTTTGAATGTATCTTTGTGGATTTTGAACACTTGATTGGATGAAGAAAAATTCATTTTAGAAAATGAGGAAGGGAATTTGCGGTAAGATTTTTCGCATAAAACCGGGGTTCAAGGTAATTGTAAAAATTCGAAGTGAAGAAGAAGATAACTATATAAATGGGGGAGAGAGAGAGAGAGAGAGAGAGAGGAAAAAATGGATATAGGGGACACGTGGCAAAGCTATTCAGATTGTGGCCCTTAATTTGAATATCGCGTGTGAAGTAATCGATGGCTAAATGACTTAGTGTTGGTCCCACGAATTGAGTATAACAAAGAGAAACTTGAAACAACCTTCTAGGGAAAATATAGAAGAGGGGGGTTGAATAGATTTTCCAACTTTTTTAAAAACAAGAAAATCAATTCAAGACATCAAAGTTTACACGAGAATTCAATTTAAAACTCAACTTTAAAGCGATCGAAAGCAATCGATAACGAGTCCGATTGTGAATCTGAAATTGTACTTGATTTAAAGTTGAAATTGATTATGAACAGATAAGTAAATGAAAGCAAGAAAGAACACAACGGTTTATAGTGGTTCGGATCTAAGCGATCCTACATCCACTCTCCTTCTTCAACTTGAAGAAGGGTCTCGTCCACTACTTACTTACTTACTTTCCAACATACAACTTTACAATGATGATCTTATGATCTTTAATCTATCTTCAACTCCTAAAATTTTCTAGAAAATCTAACTATACAAAGTGCAAGAAGTGTGTTGAAGATGTACAAAAAAGTGTTCTATAAACACTTGAAACTTTTTGAAAATATTTCTTTGAAAACTTGTGTGAACTTTTGGAAAACTTATCAAAGTGAAAGTGCGAGAATGAATTCGTTGTGTTTCTTCTTATTGCAAAAATAAAGTTATGCCTAGACCTATTTATAAGCTCGAGAGACAGTTAGTTTGTTAGTTGGTTGTAACAAACTAAAAGCGCCTAACAAACTTAATCTTGATAATCGCTTTCATCTTCAAATGATCTTGCTCTAGTCGTCTGCAGGTGACTTGGTCAAGACTTGCTTTTCTTATTCTACTCGGCTTGTCTTGACCTCGTCTCGAGCTCTTCATAGTCGTCTCCTGCAGATGACTTGTCTCAAACTCGTCTCCGGATGACCTCTACCTCTTCGATCCTTAGCCGACTCATCCAGACCTTCCTAGTCTCGATCACCTAGTACCGGATCTTCACCTCACTGTTCTTCGAAGTTGGTTGTTCATCTAAGTTGATCCTTTTAACTCATCAAAACTTCTTCCGATCTAACAATTTCCCCCTTTTTGATGAAGTTAAAACTGCAAGAAAGAGACACACTCACAACCGATGTTAGTCACGGTTATTCAAGATAATCGGATAGGCATATTAAAGCACATTCACACTTAATTCAGATTTATTCAAATTAGAGCACTTAATTCACACTTAGGAAAAAAATTGAAAAAGAAAAAAATTTTTTAAGTCATAAGACTTTTTCGATGATTTATACTTAGAAAAGTTTTAAGTCTTAGGACTTAGCAAAATTTTAAGACTTAGAAAATTTTTGAAAATTTTTAATTTGAGATGAGAATTTTCTCGGATGATTAACACTTAGAAAATTTTTAAGTTTTCTTAAAAAGCGATAAAGAAAGCTTAAAAATAAGACAAGTAAATCGAGATAAGGTTCGGTATATTCATTCCCACATTTACAGATTACAAAATGAGAGAGTTGATAAAAGATAAGATAAGGAAAGAAAAAGTCATGATCTATCGGACTCCCCATCGGCTTGACTCGAGGACATCCAGTCAAGTGAAGACCCTCACTCTAAGCTATTTAAGTTCTTCCTCGTCGTGAGCTTGGACTCCACTTCGGCTTTTGCAATGACTCGTCCCGACTCCAAGCTAAGTCAGGTGTCCCATCTTCATTCTCGCTTTGGCTTGGCATGCTCATAGGTGAGGCAATGAGATCGCGATTGAACACTTGACTTGTCTAATCAAGCACTGCCATACCGATTGGCATCTTCATTTTCCGTCCAAGCATGCCACCGCATATCTTCATCACCGCACCGGTAGGAGAGTTCTTTAAAATGTACCAGTGGTACATCCACTTGGCATCCATAGCCTTATGCCTATACTCCTCCATGTAATTGGCAGCTACCATCTTGGGAGGAGCTAATGTGCGGTGGTAGGGTCGGAAGTCAACTTCGTCTGTGGCCTTTGACACCTATTTCCGAGAATCCCTATCCCACTTCGGCTCCGCTCCTTTGCCCGGCTTCTTGACGCTTCTTCTCCTTCCTCTCATACATCTCTTTTTGAGCATGAATGTGTCTTATCTGCTCGGTGAGAGGTTGGAGAAGTCGGGCTCTTTCCTTTTCTTTCAGCCTTCTCTGCAGTGCAGGGATGGTTAGCTCGGTGATGCTTCCTTCTCTCGCTACATTCCCTTTGCCTTTACCCTTGGCCTCGTGCTTTTCGGTCTCTTTTAGTCGGGCTAGCAGCTTCTCCGTCTTCTCTTCGTCTTCCTTCTTCCTCTTCTCCTCATCCTCACGAATGGCATCCTCTATCTGGGTCACCTCAATTGTAAGGCGGCGAGCTCGTCTGATTTTCCTTGAGCTCGCCTTCGCCGCCTCCAACTCAGTGTCGGCTTTTGATTGAAGCCTGTCTGAAATTGCTGGACATCACCGTGAGGGTGTCCACCTTTCCTTGCCGGCTCCTTCCCCCTTTTTGACTTCATCCTTGAGGGCTTGGAGCTAGTCTTCCAGTGCAAGACAACGAATTTTGTAATCTAATTTGTCGCCAGTCGGCTCTTGTACTGTAATCTCGTTATCTGCTGCTACCTTTTCTTTCGCCAGCCTAACCTCCTCCTCTAGGCTGCCCAGGACGTCCACCAAATGCAGAGCCGAGTTTGTCCGATAAATTGCGGGAGATGTTTACCTCGGCTATCCGCATATTGGCCAGCATTATCTCAATAACGGCCACGACCACCTGCCGTGTCTTCTTCTCCATCATCCGCTCCACCTTGCGGATAATTTTGATGTGCAAGTCTTGAAAGGCGAGAGGAGATGGCAGAGAGTGGATCGGGGTCCTCCTCTCAAGATTCGAGACGATGAGGAGTGGAGGGGTTTTGGGTGGGGAGCTCTATCCGGATATCTCCAAAAATATTATGGGAGAGATCTGGAGCTTGGACTTGTGGGGAGGGTTGAGAAGAGGTGGGTAAGTCAAATGGTGGGCGAGGTCGGATTTCGGTGGTGGAGAAGATGGGAGTGGTGGCATTTCGGATGAGGTGGGTGGTGGAGATGGTGTTGGGCGAGAAGTGGTCGGTTGAGGGGGGATGGTGTGGGTTCAGCTGTGGGTTGAGGTAGGGTTGAGGTTTAAGGTAATAAAGGCTGGGGGAGATGGTGGTTATAGGGGTTGGGGAGTAGACGGGTCCGGTTAGGAAAGAGAAAAGTCGATGGGGATTGGGGTGGAGAGGTGGCTTGAGTTTGAGGGAGAGGAGATGATGAGGTTCCAGCTTGGACTTGTATAGGAATAGGCTGTTTAAGAGGCTCGAGGTGCCGGCACTGGGTCACCTCTTCATCGCGCAGAGTGGGTTAGAGAGCGAGAGGGAGAAAGACTTGCAGAGGCTCCGAAGGATTGTACCTTTTTAGGAGAGGGGAGGGTGTCCTTTCGTAGCTGATCTCTTGGACTTCTGGGATTGGACCACCGCCGCTATCTCCCGTAGTTTGAACTTCTTCGGCCAGTAGACTAGGCTGGCTGATGATGTCCCTTTCTCCGAGGCTTTCACCACCCTCCTCCTCTTCGTCGCCTTCTCCTTGACTTCATCGGTGTGAAGCCTCACTGAGCTCACGGTCGGTTCAACGGCTTGCTCTTCTTCCTCCTCCTCGGTGAGAGCTCCTGCACCCTCACCTCATTTGCCTCCACGTCTGAGTCAGGTGGCCCGCCGATCACCTCGGTTTTAGTGAGGAGCCCTTCGTCTTTGTGTAGGCTCTCACACCGTCTTTCCAGCTTAATCTGCGTGGTCAGCAGGTTCTCCAGCAGATGCTGATTTTGTTGAATAAGCCGGTGATGGACTTGGCTGTCCACTCACCATTCACCAGCTCCAATCTCTTCTTCTCTGTCTCAAACCGGTTCAAGACATCTCTGCCCAATTAACTTGGACCCCATCTATGATGGCTCTCGAGTGCAATTCGGTCGGGGTCTAGTTAGCCCATCGTGGGAGTTCTGCTCCCCTAGAATAGCTTTTGTCGCATTCGTCATTAGCGAGACGATACTTCCGACGGAGCATATTCTTCTTTAACTCCGATCTCTGGTCCATCATCGACATTCGAGCAATCATCTCAAATGATTCTACCCAGATCTGCGGTTTTGTATGTTAGGGGATTCACGCCCTCATTGCTTGTTTCAAAGATTCTCGCTACTTCCGCCGTCGTCACCACCAAGTCTTCACCGTAAACCTTGGTCTTGAAAACCCCATTTTCGTATTCACCATTCACGTAGAATTCGACTCCACGCATATCCGCAGCCTTGTTTGAATCGGACCTTTTAGAGCAGTAAAGTTTTCAACCTGCACCTTTCCAACAATCTCTTAATTTGTCTTGATTCTTCATTGGTGGTGGTGTCAAAGTCGACTACATCTCTCGATTTAATCTTTTTGTTGAAAGTGTCTTTGTTGATATCCACCATTGTTGCGCTTATTCCGAGAAGTTTTTGAGAATGGCTCATAAAAATTTAAAAAGGTTTTAGGAAGATAGAGAATTTGCAGAGGTTAAGTAATTTTTCCGAAAGTGAAAACGTTTGAATGAAGAAGAAGATGTATTTATAGGTGGAAAAATTGGAAAGAGAAAGCTGTTTGGAAAGCGGGTTTGAATTTGAGTCGTTCATTTGAAATGATTTCTTGTGCTTTGAATCAACAGTTAAAATCGGGATAAACGATTGGGATTCAGCGTGTAGATAACTTGACTTTGAAATGCGTAAAAGTGTCTTTGTAGACTGTTGATTTGACCGAAGTAGGGTTATTTTATGCGGTGAAGTAAGTATACTGACGGCGTCGGTCTAGGTTTACCTTTCTTTGCATAAGGGTTTCCTAAAGCAGGACAAGGTTTTGAAGTCGCTAGAAAAGACCTCATCTGGGTTTTTCAAAAAATAGCCTAGTTTTATTTTCTTTTTAGCACGATATAAGACAAGTTAAAACAAATTTTTTTAAACAAAATGCAGACTCGATTTGGTTTTGGTTTTCCAAAAGCAGTTCATCTAAAGGATTTTAAGAGAGATGAGAATATGTTTGAAAACAAACTTTTTGAAGAGACTAAGGAAGGGGTGAACAGATGAGGAGGTTTGTAGCGGATGGGTAGATTCTATCTCGATCTAACAATCTGATCTCGTGACTGCTTCGCAAATACACGAGACTTAAAGAAACCATTAGTAACCGGGGTAAGTCGGATAGGATGCAATAGTCATATGTTTGAGGAAATCACCGACTATTGTGTCCTTGTCTGATTTACCTAATGTCGATAAGTAATCATCAAGTCGAGATAAGGTCAATATGACTAATCCTTGATTCTTGATTCCTAAGAAGGAGATCAATGATATCACCTACCGATTGTCCTTTGACACATATCTAGTCCGATAATTCTTTCTAGACATTTATTTAAAGAAAGGAAAGAAAGAAGAAAAACAAATAACAGATGCAAACAAGCAACTAAAAATTGGCAAAAGATACATCAAGTAATCCTAATTCTAAACACAATTCTTTAAATCTAGACTCACTAATAGTTTTGTAAGTAGGTCTGGTCTCGAGATTCTGCGGCTATCTTCTCTATCCTAATATCATTCTTTTCTACATGATCTCTAATGAAGTGATGTCGATGTCTATATGTTTACACCTAGAATGCAAAACAGGATTGTATGTCATGGCTACCGCACTATTACTATCACGGTAAATAGGAATAGATGATGTTTGAATGTTATAGTCCCTAAGTGGCGACTAATCCGAGAGGAGTTGAGAGCAACAACTACCCGGTGCCATGTATTCGGCTTCGAGTTGTGGAGGTGGCAACAGATGTCTGTTTCTTAGATAACCAAGAAATTAATTTGTTGCCTAAGAATTGACAAGTTCCAGAAGTGGATTTCCTATCAATCTTACATCCTCCAAAATCGAGTCTGAATATCCCGATAGCTCAAGTTGTCATCACTGGGTACCAAAACATAACTTGCAAAGTCCCTTTGAGATATTTAAGGATTTTCTTAGCAGTCTCAGGATGAGTTTTCTTGGGATTAGATTGAAATCTTGCACATACCCCAACCGCAAAGGCTATGTCGGCCTACTTGCCGTGAGATAGAGAAGGGATCCAATCAATCCACAATACTCCGTTGCTTTGTGGGTATCCCCTGCTCATCTCGAGTCCATAGAGAAGTTAGTTGCCATAGGTATTTTAACTTCCCTACTAGTAGTCATCCCAAATTTCTCTATAAGGTCCTTCGCATATTTAGTCGATGTATGAATATACCCTTACTCGTCTGCTGAATGCTGAAGCCTAGAAAATATATCAATTCACCCATCATAGACATTTCAAACCTATTTTTCATGAGAACATTGAATTCTTCACACAGAGTCGATTAGGTGAACCAAAAATAATATCATCCACATAAATTTGAACTAACAAGATGTTGCCATCTACTTCTTTTCTAAACAAAGTCCGATCTATCTTACATTTTGAAAATCCATTTGAAATCAAAAACTCGAGATAGGGTATCATACCACGCCCAGGTGCTTGTTTCACCATATAGGGCCTTATTGAGTTTATAGACCTTGTTATTGATCTTAAACCTATGAGGCTGCTCCATATAGACTTGCTCAAGTAACACACCATTTAGGAAGGCAGACTTGACATCCATCGAAAGACTTTGAAAGATTTATAAGCGTGAAATGCCAAAAACAGCCTTATTGCTTCTAATCGCAACTGGAGCATAGATTTTATCATAGTCTATCCCTTGATTTGTGAATAACCTTGAGCTACCAATCGTGCCTTATTTCGAACAATAATGTTGTTTTCATCTGCTTTTATTGTTAAACACCCATTTGGTGCCTATAATCTTTCTATGTAAGGGTCATTCCACTAATTCCCAAACATTTTGTCTTTCAAATTGATGTAGTTCTTCCTACATGGCTGTTATCCAATTTGGATCTGATAGAGCCTCCTCAATAGACTTAGGCTCAAGAAGTGATACATAGCAATGAGCAGGACTTTGGGAATCTAACATTGTTAGTTGCACACTATTAGATGGGTGCCCAATGATCAGTCGGTTGGATGATAACTTCTCATCCTCTTGCCTATTTGAGTAGAAGGATCCTCATCTTGAGACTCAACAGCAACTCGTTTGACTCTGTGCGAGCGAGGCGTTCCCCCTTCATCTGTGACCACTGGTGATCGGTGATGTCAAGAGTGTCTCCTTAGATGGAGTCGAAGAGGAGTTGTCTTCGATTCTCGGATGGGGATTCTTCATCATTTTAATCTGAATCAAGACTAGGCGGATAGATTTGTTCTATGTTTAGTTTTGGTTAGTTCAATTTTATCTAGATCATTTGTAATCGATTCACTTTATCTGAAAAAGAATGCATTTCATCAAAAACCACATGAGGAGTTTTTTCCACACAAAGAGTTGTCTTGTTGAAGACTCAAAGCTTTGGAAGTGTTGGAATATCCCAAGAATATTCCATCACCGCCTTAGCATCAAAGGTCCTCAGCTTAGACTTTCCATTGTTATGGATCAAGCATTTACAACCAAAAGCCCGAAAATATGAGATTCTTGGAACCTTACCCTTCCGGATCTCATAAAGAGTCTTACCCTTACTTTTAACTGGTAAGCACTGCAGGTATAGCAAGCGGTGTTGATGGCTTGACCGAATCTTTGTGAGGGGTTCCATACTCAGCTAGCATGCTCCTGCCGCTTCTTTGAGTATTCTATTTCTCCTTTCATCAACTCCATTTTGTTGTAGTGTTCTAGCTGATAGGTCTCATGAACTATGCCACTCTCATTTAAAAAGTTAGATAAACAAGAATTTAAAAATGCAATGCCCTTATCACTCCTAATTTTAACAATATTAACACCTTTCTCATTTTGAATTTATGCGAATAGATCGGGGATCTTGTTCATTGTCTCATTCTTTTTAAAAGAAATATGACCCAAGTGTATCTAGAAAAATCATCAACAACAACAAGAGTATATTTCCTTCCACTAAACCGAGAGGTGAAACAGTCCTAACAGATCAAGATGAAGGAGTTGTAAAACTCTTTCAGATGAGGATGTGTTAATACTTTTAAATGAGTGTCCGGTTGTTTACCTTTTTGACATGCATCACATTTCGAATCGGTTGAGCATAATTTCTCGGGTAGTCCTTTGACAAGATTCTTTCTGGCTAGCTTACTAAGGGTTTTGAAGTTCAAATGACTAAGCCTCTTGTGCCATAGCCACCGAGGTCATCTCCACCCTTAGCTACAAAACATGTATCTTTGGGGCAACTATTAAAGTTAGCCACATAGACATTACCATGTCTGAAGTTAGTTAGAAGTACCTTGTCTGAGGAGCTATCTAAGATATCACACTTATCTTTAGAAAATTTTACAAGAAAGCCTTTGTCACAGAGTTGAGAAACAGGATAACAGTTATGTTTTAAACCATCTACAAAATACACCTCGAGATACCTAGACATCCCTTATAATCAAGGTACCAACACCCTTAGTTTGTCCACAGTTGTTGTCTCCAAAAAGAACTCTAGGGCCATCAATATTTTGAAAGTTTGATAATACCTTCTTGTTGCAAGTCATATGCTGTGAATAGCCACCGTCTATGTACCAAATTAAAGCTAGAATCTCCTCCTTAAGTGATAGTCCCTGTGACACACTGCAAAGCAGATCAGGTATGAGGTACCCTAGTGATCTTGGGTCCTTGAAGGTCAAAAATCACTTTGGGTAACCAGACAAACATCTCATTGTTCAATAATAAATCGATTTGATACATTTACCAAATCTGTCTACAAACACATCACATTTAAATGATAGTTTATTATTTTCAGATTTAGTGATCTTCTTAAACTTAGGAAAAATGGGATAGCATCTACTTCTCCCATCAAAAGAACTGTAATAAGAATTTCTTCTTATCTTAGTTCTTGGAACCCTCTTAGTCTGATATGGAGTCCTCAATCAATTTTGGTTTTCGGGTTAGGAGATGCGGTCCTTATACGACTTAGTGGTTTCCAAGGACCAATTTTAATCTCTTTTGAGGTTTCGGATGCCTTCACAAATTTTCTTGGTTTTTGAACACCTGATTTATTATTCTTATCATAACCAAGCCCTGTCTTATCATGGGATTTTTTAGAAGTACTAAAGATATCTATAAGCGATTGTGAGTTATTAAGTGACTCATTTTGAAGACAAGCTTCTCATTATCCTTCTTAATTGACTCATTCTCAGTACAAACCATTTCAAATTTGTCTTTTAAATATTTTAATTCATTTTCTAGTCTTTCGGACATGACTAGGCGATGTACTAGCCTCGGTTTGGGGTAAACATTCCCCCTTGAATGTTTACTCGGACTCAGTAGTTCACAACTTGCTTGCCTTTAACTAGAATCAATCGATCTTTTAAAGTCAAATTTTCTGCCTCTAATTGTTTATAAGCAATCGGAGACATCTTTAGATCTTTCAATAATCCTTGAATGACAGTTTGGTCATTATCTCAAATGCATTTATATGAATCATTATCGAAGAAGAGTAATAGTCTACCTCTTTAGCCATAAGACAAACTTCATCGTCGACCCAAAATCAGATGAAGATGATGAGGATGATGATGACTTTCTTGATTCTTTTTCTTCAAAGAAGAAGGGCTCTTTGATCTCGCAAACCTCCTATCTCTTTTCTTATTTTTCTCTTCGCGTTCCTTAGGAGTCACTGGGGACAATCAAAGCTGAAATGTCTGGCTTGTTACATGTGTAACAAGTATCTCCCCTATCTGACTTAGGACTGATTGGATTCCTTTTGCGAGGTGATTTGAACCTTCTTGTCCGGCTCTTTTTCTTATCATCATCGGTTGAGTCATCCTCCTTTCTTCTTGATCCCGATGCGGATCTATCCATCTCTACAAACCTCACTTATTACGTTTATATTTCATTCTCAATTTATCATACCTTTTTGTGAGCAATGCCATCTGCTCCTTAAGAGATAAGTCGACTCCTATTGATTAATTTCTTGTCTTGTCTTCCTTGTTGACAAAAGCAGAGACTTGGATGAGGTGCTTGACTCCATCTCGTCTTCCTCATCTTCTATCTGGATATCATATTTCAAAGCTTTTAGATGAGAAAATAAAGTATGATGAGTAATAGAGGACAAGTTTTGAGTTGCTTTTAGGATATTTGACTTCTCTCTCCATCTCTTGGTCAAAGATCTAAGTATTTTATTGTTAATCTCCTTCTCTCGAATAATTCTTCCCTAAATCCATTGCTTTATTGAGAAGATTTGTTAGTCTCACATCCAGCTGATCTATTGTTTCATTCTCCTTCATCTTAAATGTATCAAAAGCATGTAGACCGATTGCGACTTGTTTTCTTTCACTTGGTCTGCGATCCTTCACACACATTGGCAAGGGTCTCCCACATCTCCTTAGCATTTACACCTCTTGACCTTTTCAATCCAATCTTTGCTTAGAGTTTCAATGATTTTTGTCCTAGCCACTTGATCCAAGTTGTGACTTTTTCCTTTCATCAATGGTCACTTTCGAACTCTTTTTTCTTGTCGACTCTAGTCTCATTTGCAGCAGCACCATCGTTGGTCCCTCCATGATAGAATTTGATGGGTCCTTCTTGAAGAACCTCTTCCATTCTGTCATGAATAGCATTCAGATGGTTCTCCATCCTGAATTTCCGAGTAATCATATTCCTCGATCGAAAATTCGTGCAAGCTCCTAGACTTCTTGCTTTTCACAGATGACATGATGAAACAAGGAAAAACTTAATAGGAACTTGTTAGCAGCAAGGTTAGTGATTTAAAGATGAAGATGATGATCAAGAGACAATTTCGGAATCTTTATCAAGACCTAAAATCAATATCGGATGACAAACTTAATAATGCTCGATACCACTCGTTGGTCCCACGAATTGAGTATAACAAAGAAAAACTTGAAACAACCTTCTAAGGAAAACTTAGAAGGGGAGTTGAATAGATTTTCCAACTTTTTCAAAAACAAGAAAATCAATTCAAAACACCAAAGTTTACACAATGAAATCAATTTAAAACTCAACTTTAAATGGATCAAAAGCAATCGATAACGAGTCGATTGTGAATGCAAATTGTACTTGATTTAAAGTTGAAATTGATTATGAACAGATAAGTAAATGAAAGCGGTAAAGAACACAACGGTTTATAGTGGTTCAGATCTTACTAATCCTACATCCACTCTCCTTCTTCAACTTGAAGAAGGGTCTCGCCCACAACTTACTTACTTACTTACTTTCCAACGTACAACTTACAACTTTACAATGATGATCTTCTGATCTTTAATCTATCTTCAACTCCTAAACTTTTCTGGAAAATCTAACTATACAAAGGTGCAAGAAGTGTGTTGAAGATGTACGAGAAGTGTTCTATAAACACTTGAAACTTTTTGAAAATATATCTTTGAAAACTTGTGTGAACTTTTGGAAAACTTATCAAAGTGAAAGTGCGAGAATGAATTCGTTGTGTATTCTTCTTATTGCAAAAATAAAGTTATGCCTAGACCTATTTATAAGCACGAGAGACAGCTTAGTTTGTTAGTTGGTTGTAACAAACTAAAAGCGCCTAACAAACTTAATCTTGATAATCGCTTTCATCTTGGTGATCTTGCTCTAGTCGTCTGCGGTGACTTGGTGAAGACTTGTCTTTCTTATTCTACTCAACTTGTCTTGACCTCGTCGAGCTCTTCATAGTCGTCTCCCTACAGATGACTTGTCTCAAGCTCGTCTCCAGATGACCTCTACCTCTTCGATCCTCAGTGACTCATCCAGTCCTTCCTAGTCGATCGGCTAGTACCGGATCTTCACCTCACTGTTCTTCGAAGTTGGGTGTTCATCCGAGTTGATCCTTTTTAACTCATCAAAACTTCTTCGATCTAACACTTAGACATTTCAAATTCGGCGCGTGGCATTAACTCAATTTTGAAACCATAAAAAGTAACTGCCCACGCTATGATTAGACGGTTTTAGGGGCACTTTATGCTTTGGTGTAGTAAGTATACCGATGTGGGTATATTTACCGATTACTTACATAAAGGTTTTATCGATCGGGTTTTAGATTGACTTAGTCAATTGATGACCTTATCTGAAAAATTCAAACAACTCTCCTAATTCGTTAATTTTTCAAAACAAAACATTTTAACTCACGAGTCAACTAAGCCATTAATAAATCAATCAATTTCATATCTTTATATAACTAGTAGATAAAGACATTAAACTCAAATTTGGATTTTCAAAAGACAACTTATCGAAAGATTTTGAAATAGATAAGTTGTAAGAGTATTTTTAAAAATCATTTTTGAAAACACGATTTTGGTTTTGTTCGAGATAGGGAGGTATCAAGACTTTATATTAAGCTGATCTAACAATGTGAACTGAGATGATTCCTACAAACAATAACACTTGAAAAACCATTAATAACCTTTGAGTAAATCGGACAAGATATGTATATTCATCGACTTTGTAACAATCGGATGACTAACATGTCCTTATGCGAATTACTTGATGTCGATAAGAAAATATCAAGTCGGATAAGACCAAAAGACTAATCCTTGATTCTTGATTCCTCAAAGAGGAGATCATTGATATCGGCTCTGTGATTGTCCATGTGACACTTTTCAAGTCCGATATTTCTTTCTTGACACAATAAAGAAAGTAAGAGAGAAAAACTTAATCACAACATAAGTGAATCAAAGATTAACTAAAGATGCATCAAGTAATCCTAACTCTATAGACAATTCCTTAAATCTAGATTCAAAATGGTTTTGTCAATATGCTCTCAAGTTCGGTAGATATCTTTTCTAATACGATATTATTCTTTTCTACATGATCTCGATAAAGTGATGCCTAACATCAACAGTTTACATCTAGTATGCAAGACAAGATTTTGAGTCATAGCAATTGCATTATTGCTATCACGAGAAAATGGGTACGAGATGATGTGAAAATATTATAATCTCTAAGTTCTTGGCTGATCCGGGAGGCGAGAACAAGAACTTCCATTTGCCATGATTCGGCTTCGGTGGTGGATGTGGCAATCAAGTCTGTTTTTGGATAACCAAGAAATCAGCTTGTTACCAAGAAATTGACAAGTTCTAGATGTTCCTATCAATTTTACAACCACCAAAATCCGAGTCTGAATAACCGTAAAGCTCGAAGTTCGGATGGGTACCAGAACCCAACATTCAAAGTTCCTTTAAGATATTTCATGATTTTCTTAGGTTTGTTTCCGGATGAGACTTCTTGGGATTTGATTGGAATCTTGCACATACCCCAACCGCAAAAGATATGTCGAGGTGTACTTGTAGTGAGATATAATAAAGAACCAATCGAGACCACAATACTCGGTTGCATTAGTGGGAATCCCGTTCTCATCCGAATCCATAGAGAAGTTAGTTGTCATAGGTATCTTAACTTCTCTACTAGTATTCATCCCAAACTTTGCTACCGGATCCTTTGCGTATTTAGCTTTGATGAATGAATATTCCTCTACTCATCTGCTTCACCTATAATCGTAGAAAATATGTCAATTCTCCCATCATAGACATTTCAAAACTATCCTTCATGAGATCACTGAATTGTTCACATAACATCGATTAGGTGAATAAAAAATAACATCATCCACATAAATTGGAACAAGTAAGATGTCTCCATCTACTTCCTTTCTAAACAGAGTTCTATTTATCTTCCCATTTGTGAAACCACTAGTGACTAAGAATAGAGATAATGTATCATACCAAGCACGTGGTGCTTGCTTAAGTCCATATAGAGCTTTGTTGAGTTTGTATACTTTATTATTAGTTCTAAACTCAGTTGGTTGCTCTACATAAACTTTCTCAAGTAATATGTCATTCAAGAATGCAAATTTAACATCCATTTGAAATACTTTAAAATCCTTATAGGCGCAAATGCTAAAAATAATATTATTGCTCTAATCGGCAACAAAAGCGTAGGTCTCATCATAGTCTATCCCTTTAGACTATGAATATCTTTGTGCTACCAGTCTAGCCTTATTTCTAACAATAATGTTGTTATCATCGCTTTATTCTTAAACACCCATTTAGTGCCTATAATTTTTTTATGAATGGGTCTATCCACTAGCTCCCAAATATTTTGTCTTTCAAATTGATTTAACTCTTCCTGCATGGCAATTACCCGGCTTGGGTCGAGATAGAGCCTCCTCAATAGACTTAGGTTCGAGAAGTGATACATAACAACCGAACATGCTTTGGGGATCCAATATGGTCCTTGTCTGGACACCACTCGAAGGATCTCCAATGATCTATTTAGATGGATAATAATTTCTCATCCTCTTGCCTATTTGAATAGGAGTTCTCTCATCACCTAGTTCAGAATGTGACTCTTCTTGTTCAGTTTGAGTAGATATTCCCCCTTCACCACCGACCTTGTCTCGATCAAGTGGTGTTGAAGGTGTCTCCTCGTATGGAACAGTAGCGGAATTTCTTATTGAACATCAGATTAGTATTCTTCCTCATCCGAGTCTCGAGTCAAAATTAGGAAGATAGGGTTTACTTTGTTTAGAATCGTTTAGTTCAAGTCTACCTAGACCATCTGTTATTTGATTTACCTTATCTCGATGAAGTATGAATTTCATCAAACACAACATGAGGAGTTTCCTCCACACAGAGAGTAGTCTTATTAAAGACTCTGAATGCTTTAGATGTGCTTTGGAATATCCCAAGAATATTCCATCAACCACTTTAGCATCAAATGTCTTCAATTTAGATCTACCATTGTTATGGATCAAACACTTACAACCAAAAGCATGAAAATAAGAAATTCTAGGAATCTTACCCATCCATAGCTCATAAGGAGTCTTACTCTTATCTTTCACAGTGCAGACACCTATTCTAGGTGTAGCAAGTTGTGTTGATTGCCTCACCAGAACCTCTGTGGAGTTTCATGCTCGGCTAACATACTTCTAGTTGTCTCTTTCGGTGTTCTGCTTTCTCCTCTCAACAACACCATTTTGTTGTGGAGTTCTTGCAGATGATGTCTCATGAATAATACCATACTCAACAAAATAGTTAGATAGACAAGAATTTATAAAACTCAAGTACCTTTGTTACTCCTTATCTTAATGATATTAAAACCCTTCTCATTTCTAATTTGTTTGAATAATTCAGAAATCTTGTTTATTGTCTCATTTTCTTTAAAAAGAAATAATACCTAAGTATATCTGGAATAATCATCCACAACTACTAAGTATATTTTCTTCCACTAAAACCGAGTGGTGAAACGAGGTCCAAACAAATCCAAATGAAAGAAGTTGTAATACTCTTTCGATGAGATTGTGCTAATACTTTTAAAAGAGTTTCTAGGCTGTTTACCTTTTTAACATGCATCACATTTTAAATCATTAGAAAATAACTTATCGGGTAATCCTTTGACATGATTCTTTCCGCAATCTTGTTAAGGGTCTTGAAGTTCGGATGATCGAGCCTTTTATGCCACACCAACTAAGGTCTTCTCCACCCTTAGCAACCAGACAGTATCTTTAGAGGCAACTATTAAAGTTGGCCACTTAAACATTACCATGTCTCAAGCCGATTAGCGTAACCTTATCAAAAAGACCGTCTCGATATTACACATTTATCTCTAGAAAATTTAACATTGAACCCCCTGTCACATAATTGAGATACAGATAATAAGTTATGTTTCAAACCTTCTACGAAATATACCTCTCAAACATGAACATCACCAATAATTAAGGTTCCAATACCTCTGGTCTGCCACAATTGTTGTCATCAAATAACACCACTGACCATCAATACTCTGAAAATTTGAAAGTAGTCTCTTCTCACAGGTCATGTGTTGAGAACAACGACTATCAATGTACCGATGGTTGAAAGAATTTCTTCTTTGGAAGATGGTCCTTGATGTTCCTACAAAATAATTTTAAGTACGAGGTACCTTAGTGATCTTGAGTCCTTTAGTGTCAATAATCACTTTGGGCATCCACATAAACAAATCATGATTGAGCAACAAATTAGAGTCAAGTTCTTCCAAATCTCAACAAATATTTCATTTTTGTTTGCAAATTTATCATATTCAGATTTGGTTATCTTCTTGAACTTTGGAAACAAAGTAAAGCATTTGCTTCTTCCATCAAAATAATTGTATCTTAATACTTTTTAACCTTAGACTTTGGAATTTTGCTTTTGATTAGGTCTTCTCATCCGATCCTTTTTATCGTAATGATGAGTTAGAGATAATCTGCTGCAAAGGCTTCCAAGGTCCAATTTTAAATTCTTTTGTGGATTCTCCTGCTTTGATGAATTTCTTTGGTTTTGAAGATTCGATTTGTTGTTCCTATCATAACCAAGTCCTGTCTTATCATAAGCCTTTTGAGAGATTTTGAAAATATGATCTATCACAGTTGAGAGTTATTAATCGACTCAATTTGAAGACGAGTTTCTCATTAGTTTTCTTAATAGACTACTTCTCATTACAAACCTCTCGTAAGTTTGACTTTCAA
This sequence comes from Paraleonurus japonicus, assembly GCA_030762865.1. Taxonomy (NCBI): domain Eukaryota; kingdom Viridiplantae; phylum Streptophyta; class Magnoliopsida; order Lamiales; family Lamiaceae; genus Paraleonurus; species Paraleonurus japonicus. The sequence continues at coordinate 32,416,211 of CM061053.1, read as the reverse complement.
AGATTTTAGTTCTTCTTCTAATTTTTCAGAAGATGAGTAGTAACTTACTTCTTTTACCATTAGATGATTTTGTCATCTAATCCGAAATAAGATGATGATGATGATTTTCTAGCCTATTTATCTTCAGCAAGAAGATCCTCTCGATCAAGAAAGCGTATGTCCCTCATTTACCTTTTCTCCTCTATTTCCTTGGGAGCCACTGGGACAATCATAGTTCAAGTGCCCTGGCTTGTTACATGTGTAACAAGTATCACCTCAATCAGATCTTGGACTTCCATAGCTCTTCTTCATAGGAGACTTATATCTCATAGTCCGGCTTTTCTCTTGTCATCGTCTGTTGTATCTACATCATCTTTCCTTCGGGATCTCTATCTTGACCTATCCTTCCCTGTAAATTTAGACTTGTTACATCTGTATTTCAGCTTAAGATGATCATACCTCTTTGTTAACAGTGCCATCTGTTCTTTCAAAGAGAGATCGGCTCTCTTTGACTCTATAATGTGCTTTTTGTCCTGTTGACAAATGCTATTATTTTTCTCGAAGTACTGACTCGGCTTCGTCCTCTTCGTCTTCGACCGTATGTCAAACTCTTGGATTATAAAAATCCTACATCCACTCTCCTTCTTCAAACCTTGAAGAAGGGTCTCTTCCACTAGCTTACTTACTCACTTTCCAATTGTACACCTTACAAATTACAAATTGATCTTCAAATCTTCAATCTTCTAAACTATTCTTGAAAAATCTAATTCTAAAATGATAGAAGAGTGTTTGAAGATGTATAAGAAAGTGTTCTATAAACACTTAGAAAAATCTATGAAGAAATCCTTGAAAATAATTTTTGTGATTTTTGAAATCTTGTGAGTTGTGAGAATCTGTTGCTAAAATGAATAATTCGGGTGATCTCTATATTTTAATAAAGTGCCTAGACCTATTTATAAGTCTGAAAAGACAGTTTGTTTGTTAATTAGTTTTAACAAACTAGAAACCGCTCAACAAACTTATTCTTGGAAACCGCTCTAGACCTCAATGATTTTATTCTACTCGTCTGCCGGTGACTTGGTGAAGACTCGCCTTTCTTATTCTACTCGGCTTGTCTTGACCTCGTCGAGCTCTTCATACTTGTCTCCTGCAGATGACTAGACTTGAGCTTGTCTCCGCACGACTTGCAACCATTCGGTCTTGGTGACTTGTTCCATCCTTAACCTAGTCTCGATCACTTAGTATTCGGACTTAGTCTCACTGTTCTTCATAGTCGTCGATCATCTCGAATCGCTTCTTTTAATTCATCAAAACTTTCTTGATCTAACAATTTCCCCTTTTTGATGAAGTTAAAACCTACAAGGAAGAAACACACTCACAATTTGAAGTTAGTCTAGAGTTAGTTAAGATAATCGATAGGTATATCGAGCACATTTTCTCATTAAAAAGATTCATCCAAATTAAAGCACTTAATTCACAACAGAAAGTTTTTAAGTCTTTTAAACTCTTCCAAAATATTTAGTCTGTAAAAATTAAGTCTTAGGACTTAGAAAAATTTTAGAAAATTTTGAGTCTGAGAGATAAATTTCTCGGATGATTAATATTTTTTAAAAAAATTAGTTTTCTTAAAGCAATAAAAAAGTTTAAGAACAAGATAAGTAAATCACATAGGTCAAAGTGAATTTATTCACATATATACAAATTACGAGATAGGGAGAATCGATAAAAATAGAGATAAGGAAAAGAAAATCCTGGTCTATCAAGTTCCCCATCGCTTGCTTCTCGGAATGTTCAGCCGATTGAAAATCCTTGCTCTGAGCCGTTTGAGTTCATTTTTGTCTGTGAGCTCGGATTCTCTTTCAGCTTTGATGATGACTCGATTTGACCCATTCCATGTCCGGAGATCCGTCTTGATTCAGCTTTAGGAGAGACTTGCTCATAGGTTGGAGCGACAAGATCGCGATTGAAAACCTGATGTGCCTCATTGAGCGATCTTCTATACAGATCGGCATCCTCTTTTTCCATCCACTCATGCTATTGCATGTCTTCATCGCCTACACCGGATTGAGATGCCTTCAAGATGTACCAAAAGTACATTCATCGGCATCCGAGCTTTCTTTTTGTACTCATTTGGTGAACTGTCTAGACACCATCTTCGGAGGAGCCGATGAGCGGTGGACGGGTCGGAAGTCTCGCTTCATCGCCTACTTTTGATACCCACTTCCGAGTGTCCTGTCCCACTTCAGCTCCGCCTTACCCGACTTCTTCGGTGTTTTCTTCTCCTACTTCTCATACCTCTCTTTTCGGCATGGATTCTTGATTTGCTCACCGAGAGGTTTGAGTAGTCGGGTTCTTTTCTATTCCGTCAATTTGATGCAGTGTGATCAATTCTTTCAACTTTCGGTGATGACTCCTTCTCGAGCCGTTGCCTTCCCTTTACCCTTGCCCTTGGCCTCGGGTTTCTCGGTTTCCTTCATCTTGGCCAGCAGCTTCTCGCCTTTTCCTCTTCTTCCTTCCTCCTCTTCTCCTCATCCTCTCGGATGACATCTTCTATTTGGGCCACCCTCGGTTGCAAGGCGGCCCGGCTCATCGATTTGATCTTGATTTCGGCTTTGGTCGCCTCCAACTCACCGAGTCTGCCTTTGAGTCTAGCTTGTCTGTGAGGGACATGACTCCAGCTGTGAGGGTGTCCATTCTTCCTTCAGCTCCTTCCCCTTTTTGACTTCATCTTGCAGTGGTCTGGAGCTATTTTTCCAAGGTAGAGCAACAAACCACGAAGTCTGTCGATGCGAAGTAAGGGCATTGACCAGGACTTCGTTGTCTGCCGCCACCTTTTGCTTGAGCACCTTCACCTCCTCCTCCGGGTTACTCGGTAGGGTACCCAAGCAGCGGTGCCAAGGTTGGCTGATAGGTTGCGAGTGATGTTGACCTCGGCGTCTGCATGTTGGCGAGCATTGTATCGGTGTCGCTCGAATCACCTTCCTCGTCTTCTTTTCCATCAGCCTTTGGACTTTAGTGATTATCTGCTTGTGTAGATCCTCAAAGGCCGAGGAGATGGCAAAGATTGGACTAGGCTCCTCCTCGTAATCGGATGAGGAGGAGGGGGTGGGAGAAGTTGGACTAGGGGAGCTCATGTGGATATCTCCAAAGATGTTGGAGGTATCCACGGGTTGAGATCGAGAGGGTTGAGAGGAAGTGGGGGCATCTGATGGTGGTGGAGGGGGAATCTTAGGTGGGGGTGAAGATAGAGGGTGGTATTTCGATGTAGTGGGTGGTGGAGAAGGGGTTGGGTTGTGGGATAGTAGGTTGGGGTGGGCTGTGAGAGAGAGTTGGGGAAGATGGGGGTAAGGCCGGGGTGAGATGGTGGTTATGGGGGTGGGGGAGTAGATCTGTCCGGCTAGGAAAGAAAAGAAATCGAGATGGGAAGGGAGGAGGAGATGAGGTTTGGGTTTGAGGGAGTGTGGGTGATGAGGTTTCAGCTTGGACTATAGTGGGAGTAGAAATTTGTTTAAGAGGCTCGGGAGGTGCCGGCCTAGGTCACCTCTTCATCGCCAGAGTGGGGCTGGAGAGGGGGAGGGAGAGAATTGTACATGTCTGGGTGAAGGGGAGGGGGTCCTTTCTGAGCTGATCTCCCGTACATCTTCCGATTGGACAACCCGAGCTGCTATATCCAGTGTAAGTGCCTCTTGACCCGGAAGGCTAGGCCGATCACAGAGGTTCCTCCTTCTCTCGAGGCTTTTATCAGCCTCCTCCTCTTCTTGGCCTTCTCCTTCAGCCTTCATTGGGTGTGAAGCCTGTTGAACTCATAGTTGGCTCCTCTATCCTTTCCTCTTCCTCTTCTTCTTCTTCCTCCTCGGCGGTGAGGGTCCTGAGCCCTGTCCTCACTGTTTCTTCGTCAGTCATTTGGAGCACCAAGCGGCTCATCCTTTGTCGGCAGCCCTTTTTGCTTGGTGTAGACTCGACTCCATCAGCCAGTTGATCTCGATCGTCGCAAGTCTTCCAAAATCACTGTCACCTTATTGAACAGCCGGTGATTGACTTAGCCTGCCATTTCCCACTTACTACTTCCGGCCTTTTCCTCTCGCCTCAAACCTTCCCAAGTAGCATCCCGGCCAGTTGGTTTGCACTCCATTTAGGATGGCCCTCATACAGCCACGGCACTGGGTTTCGTCGACCCATCATGGGAGTTCTGCTCCCCTAAAATGACCTTCACAATATCGTTATTACTGCATTTATATCTCTGGCCTGAGCATTTTCTTCTTCACTCGCACCTCCTATCCCTCATTGAATTCGGCAATCATCTGGAATGATTCTACCCATTCGTCTGATTTGTATGTGAGGGGTTTACTCCTTCGCCGCTTGTATCAAAATTCGCGCCACCTCCGTCGAGTTATCACAACACCTCGCCGTAAACACGAGTTTTGAATATCCCATTTTCAAATGTTCCATTGACGTAGAACTCTATGCCTCTCATATCCGAGTTTTATTGGAGTTGGATTTCTTGGAATGTAATGTCCTCAATCCCGACCTCTCCAATAACTCAAGAATTTGTCTTGATTCTCCATCCGTGGTTGTATCAAAGTCGACGTACATCTCCGACTTGATCTTCTTGTTGTAAGTCTCGTATGTACTTCCACCATGGTTGAGGTTACTCCTAATCGTTTTTGGGTATGACTCATAGAAGAATTTGGCTAAGGGTTTTGAAAATATTCGTAGTATAAGTATAGTTTTAAAAAGTGAAAAAGTTTGATTGAAGAAGAAGATGTATTTATAGGATGGAAAATTGGAAAGAGAAACCGCTTTTAGAAAATTTGATTTAATCTAAGCCGTTTATTTAAAAGGATTTCTTGTCTTGAATCAACGGTTAAAAATCTGGATAAACGATTGGGATTCAGCGCGTGTAGGTTACTTGCATTTGGAATGCGTAAATAGTTACTTTATAGATCGTTGATTTGACAGATGTAGGTTACTTTATGCAAAGAAGTAAGTATATCTCGACGTCGACTTAGGGTTACCTTACTTCGTATAAGGGTTTTCAAAAATAGATGGGTTTGTAAAGTCATCTCGATAAAGTAACTCGTCGATTTTAAAACGAGCTTAGTTTTATCTTTTGGCAAACTTAAAGACTTAAAAAAATTTAAATAAACAGGCTCGATTTGATTTTCTAAAGTTAGGTTTTCCAACCAATCAATCCGATAAGAATTTTATAAGAAAACACAATATATGGAGATTATTCGGTGGCAAAGGTGTCTGGATAAGAAGGTTTATGAAAGATGAGGTGAAACACTGAGTTATCAATATGATCTGTGACCTATTCCTGTAAAGACATAGACTTAAAAAAACATTAGTAACTTGAGGTAGATCGAGATAGGGTGCGAGATAGTCATCTGCTTTCTCAAGAAATCAGCTGATTATTGTGCCTAGTCTGATTTATCAATGTCGAATAAGTAATTATCGGATCGGATAAGGTCAATGTGACTAATCCTTGATTCTTGATTCCAAAATAGGAAATCAATGATATCAGCTACTGATTGTCCTTTGACTTATATCTAGTCCGATAATTCTTTCTAGACATAGTAAACTAAATTGAGAGAGACAAAGAATGAAAAACATAGAATTATTGATTAACTAAAGAAGCATCATCCTAATTCTACGATAGTTCTTTAAACCTTGTCTCTGCCGGTGGCTTTGTCAAGATGTCTGCTCTTTGGAAATCGGTCGAGAATCTTCTCTAGTCCGATGTCACCTTTCTCTACATGATCTCGGATGAAGTGGTGTCGATATCTACATGATTGCATCTTGTATGTAGGACTGGGTTACGGGTAATAGCTATGGCAATATTTCTATCACAAAGATAGGTACATCTTTGGTGATAATGTTATAGTCCCTTAGGTTGACTTCCAAATGCCATATACTCGGCTTCAGTTGTGGAAGTAGGTACGAGGTTTGTTTCTTAGACAACCATGAAATCGAGCTTACTACCAAGAAATTGGCAAGTACCAGATGTAGATTTTCTATCTATCTTACTCCCACCAAAATCTGAGTCGAGTATCCAGACATTTCAAAGTTGTCATCGGCTAGATACCACAATCCAACATTTATCGTTCCTTTCGTATACTTAAGAATTTTCTTTGCTGCTTCAAGATGGCTTTTCTTAGGATTAGCTTGAAATCGAGCATAGACTCCAACCGCAAATGAAATATCAGGTCTACTAACAGATTAAATATAATAAAGAACCAATTAGACCTCGATACTCGAGTTTGATTAGTGTCTTCTCCTTCTCATCTGGATCCATTGAAAAGTTTGTCATGATATGTATATTAGCTTCTCGGTTGGTACCTATTTCAAATTTATCAATAAGATCTTTTGTATATTTGGCTTGATTTATGAATATTCCCTTCCTTGTCCTGCTTGACTTGGAGTCCAAAAAAATAAGTCATCTCTCCCATCATGGACATTTCAAATCTGCTTTTCATAAGATGACTAAATTCTTCACACAAAGACATGTTAGTTGATCCATAGATTATATCATCAACATAAATCTGAACAAACAAAAGGTCACAACCAAATTCTTTTCTAAAAAAGTTTTATCAATTCTACCTTTAACAAAACCATTTTGAATTAAATAATCAGACAAGGTGTCATACTGACTCTTGGTGCTTGTTTAAGTCCATATATAGCTTTCCTTAGTTTATAAACCTTGTCTCCTTTGACAAAACCAGGAGATTGCTCTACATAAACTTCCTCAGGCTAGGATTCCATTAAGAAATGCTGACCTAACATCCAATTGAAAAACTATGAATCTTTTAAAAGCAAGATAGGCTAAAAACAATCTTATGGCTTCCAGACGAGCTAATGGTGCAAATATTTCATCATAATCAATACCTTCGATTGTGAATAACCTTGAGCAACTAGTCTGCCTTATTTCTAACCACAATATTGTTTTCATCCCTTTTGTTTTTAAAGACCCATTTAGTTCCAATGACTTTTTGATGATGAGGCCTTTCAACAAGCTCCCACACATCTTGTCTTTGAAACTGATTTAGTTCTTCTTGCATGGCATTAATCCGGTTGGAATCGGTTAGAGCTTCGTAATAGATTTAGGTTCAAGTAATGACACATAGCAATCGAACATACAATCTTGATTTAGTTGGGTCCTCGCCTGGACACCGTAATCTAAATCTCAATTATCTGCTCACTGGATGATATGACATTACTTTCTTTCCTTTATCTTTCCACAAGTGGATGATGTTTTGTCTGAATTATTTAGTTCGGATGAGTCTATGTTACCTTCTCGATGACTCTACCCGATCATCTCGATGTATTGATTGTCACGATCGGTTGGTAGATCACCGGTGAGGAAGATCTTTCGTGTTCTTTTCCTTTGTCCGATTCTTCCTCTTCATCCGAGTCCGATTCTTGATTGTAGAATTTTATGGTTAATCTCTTGATAGTAATTTGATTTAGATCATCTCGACATCTTTGTGATGTCCCCTGTCTTATTAAACTCAAAAGAAGATTCATCAAATACCACATGGGGTGTTTCTTCTACACACAAGGTTGTCTTATTAAAAACTCTATATGCCTTTGATACGGATGAGTATCCCAAGAATATCTCATCTCGCTATCTTGGCATCAAAGGTTTTTAATTGAGATTTTCCATTGTTGTGTATGAAACATTTACAACCAAATATATGAAAGTATGAAATTTTGGGAGACCTTCCCTTCCAAATTTCATAGGGAGTTTTACATTTATTTTTAACAATCAAACTTCTATTTTGAACATAGCAGTCAGATTAATGCCTTCCGCCCAAAACCTGTGAGGAGTATTGTACTCGAGATAACATTGTTTTAGCTGTCTCGTTCAAGGTTCTGTTTCTCCTTTCAACTACTCCATTTTGTTGTGGAGTCCTTGCTGCAGATGTTTCTGAGCTATGTCATTCTTAATGCGGTAGTTAGTAATCGGCTTGTTTAGGAATTCAGACATTTATCACTTCTAATTTTAACAATATTTAATCCTTTTTCATTTTGAATCTTTTTAAGAAATTCTGGAATCTTAATCATAGTCTCATTCTTTTTGTACAAGAAAATAACCCAAGTAAATCTTGAAAAATCATCAACAATTACCAAGGTATATTTTCTTCCACTTAAGCCGAGAGGTGTTACGGACCAAAAGATCCATGTGAAGAAGTTCCGTAATCCTTTCTCAAGAAGGACTACTTATTGTTTTAAAAGAAGCTTTAGTCTGCTTTTCCTTTTTGACAAGAATCACATACATGGTTCTTTGAAAATACTTTATCAGGGAGTCCTTTAACTAAAGATTTCCTTGCTATTTTGTTAAGAGTTTTGAAGTTTAAGTGACCAAGTCGTCAGTACCTGACCTGACTTAAGTCACCAACTCTTAGCAACAAGACAAGTATCTTTTCGACAACTTTTGAAATTTGCAACATAAATGTTACCTTGTCTCGACTCCAGCTAATAGATTATTTTCATTGATACCATCTAATACATAGCATGCATTATGAGTAAATTTGACACAAAACCCCTTGTCACAAAATTATGAAACAGATAGCAAATTGTGCTTCAATCCTTCCACGTAGTAGACTTCATGTACTTGAATATCTCCTATCATCAGTGTTCCTACACCTTTGGTAAGTCCATAATTGTTATCTCCAAACATTACTCTTGGTCCATCTATGGTCTGATAGTTAGGCAGTCGTCTCTCATAGGTCGTATGCTTGGAACGACATCGCCAATGTACCGGATGACCTCAAGAATGTCTCCTCTTTCAACTATCTTCTTATCTTCCTGTAATCACAAATTTATTGCTTAGGTACCCTTTGTATTTTGGGTCCTTTCATGTTAAGTTGATTTTTAGGAATCCAGCACAAAGATATCAATGTTCCTTAAAACCATAGATTGAAGTTTACACCCATATCTATCTACTAGAATAAGACTTTCAAGATCAATCTTATTTAAGCGATCTTTTGAGATTGTCTTAAATTTTGGTAAAAATGGATATGTTTTGCTTCTTCCATCAAAGCTATTATACCTAGGATATGATTTTGACTTAGTCTTAGGTTTAGCCTTAGGAGTTACTTTCCTCGTCTGCTTTTTTCTTTCGTAAGTATCGGATGAGGTAATTAATTCCTTTGGTTTCCGTGGACTAAATCTCGTTTCTATCTTTGGTTTAGTTGCTTTAATAAAAACTCTAGGTTTTATTGGATCATTTTCTTACTCCTATCAAAACCTAATCCAGCTTTTATCACTAGACTTTTGTGAAGTATTGAAGATTTTATCTATTGTGGTTTGGGAGTTATTCGTAAGTCCTAACTTGAGATTTAATTCTCTGTTAGTCTTCTTATAACTCTCATTCTCAGAATAGATATTTGAAAATTTTATTTTCAAAGAATTCAATTCTGTTCTAACTTATCTGTCTTATCGACAAGGTACTAGTGATCATCTCGACGACATTCCCCCTTGAATGTACAGATGCAGTTTCTCACTTTCCTTAGTTTGATTGACCTTAGTTAGATCAGTAATTTGATTATTTAAATTAAAATTTTCAGTCTCTATCTGTTTATAAGTAGATAGAGCAGTCTCCAAATCTTTAAAAGTTTATCAATAAGACTAGGATCGATTTCGAGATAAGGTATCACAATCATTATCTCGAGGATGAATAGTAATGTATCTCTTTTGCCGTTAAACGGATGTCGTTATCTCGACCCAAAATCAGATGAGGATGAGGATGATGATGTCTCATGAACTTCTTCTTTCTCGGCCGAAGAGCTCTCTAATCGGATACCTTCTATCTCTCTTTTTCCTCTTTTCTTCTCTCTCTCTGGGAGTGAGTTGAGGACAATCATAGCTATAGTGACCGGGCTTGTTGCATGTATAACAAATATCTCCTCTGTCTGTTTTAGGACTACTATCTCCTCGTCTAATTGGTGATTTATGCTTCCTCGTCTCGATCCTTTTTCCTATCATTGTCTGAACTCTTTTCTTCTTTATCTCGATTCGTAGTTTCTTCGACTGATCTGTCTCTCTTGTTTCTTTTGTACTTCATTTTCAGCCTTTCATATCTTTTTAACAAAAGAGTCATTTCCTCCTTAATAGACAAATCAGACGCCTTGGAGATCTTTTCAGATTCATCTTGATGAACAAATGCTACAGCCATCCCAGGATGTTGAAGATTTTACTTCGTCTTCTTCATCTTCGATTTGGATGTCATATTCTAATGCCTTCGGATGAGAAAATAAAGTGTGATGTGAAATTGAAGATAGATGCAGGTAGCTTTCAGAATATTAGCTTTCTCTCTCCATCTTTTGCTTAATGACCTCAACACTTTATTGTTGATTTCTTTCTCTGTATAGGTTTTACCCAAATTAGTTGTCTTGTTCAAGAGACTAGTCACCTAACATCCAGTTGATCAACGAGACTCTCCTTCTTTCATTCCTTGGCGCCTTGCATCTTTTCACCTTTTCAATCCAATCCTTACTCAATGTTTCAATGATCTTTGTTCTAGCAACTTGATCCAGTTATGAATCTTTCTTTCATCACTTGTGAGTTCTCGAGCTTTTCTTTTCTTGCCTCACTCTTGTTTCAGCTTATTCGGTGTCATTGCTAGTGCCTCCATGATAAAATTTAATAGGTCCTTCTTCAAGAACCTCCTCCATCCTATCATGGATAGCCTTAAGATGATTTTCCATTACGAATTTCCAATAGTCATATTCTTCAATTGAAAATTCGGGTAGACTTCTGGATTTCTTGTTCTTGCACGAAGACATGATGAGATAGGAAAACAAAACACTCCACAATCTTGTTAGTAGAACTGTTAGTGATACAAAGAAAATGAAGATAGTCGAAAAAAATTTCAGAATCTTGGTTAAGACCTAAAATCAATATCGAACAACTTAACATCGCTCCGATACCACTTGTTGGTCCCAATTGGTTGAGTTGATTAATAAAACTTGAGTTAACCTTCTATGATAAAATCTAGAAGGGGGTTGAATAGATTTTATAGATTTTTACAAATCTCTTTAAAACTTACTCAAAACTTCAAAGTAACACAATGGAAATTCAGTTTTGAACTCAACTTGAACAAGATCAAAAGCAACTGATAATCAGTCTTATCTTTATTCTCAAATTTATGTTCATCAATAAACCGGGAATTTGAAAACAAATAAGTAAACAAAAGCAAGAAGAACACCAGGTTATAGTGGTTCGGATTATAAAAATCCTACATCCACTCTCCTTCTTCAAACCTTGAAGAAGGGTCTCTTCCACTAGCTTACTTACTCACTTTCCAATCAGACTTACAAATTACAAACCGATCTTCAAATCTTCAATCTTCTAAACTATTCTTGAAAAATCTAATTCTAAAATGATAGAAGAGTGTTTGAAGATATATAAGAAAGTGTTCTATAAACACTTAGAAAAATCTATGAAGAAATCCTTGAAAACAATTTTTGTGCTTTTTCAAAATCTTGTGAATTGTGAGAATCATTTGCTAAAATGAATAATTCGGGTGATCTCTATATTTTAATGAAGTGCCTAGACCTATTTATAAGTCTGAAAAGACAGTTAGTTTGTTAATTAGTTTTAACAAACTAGAAACTGCTCAACAAACTTATTCTTGGAAATTGCTCTAGACCTCACTGATTTTATTCTACTCGTCTGCGGTGACTTGGTGAAGACTCGCCTTTCTTATTCTACTCATCTTGTCTTGACCTCGTCTCGAGCTCTTCATACTTGTCTCCCGCAGATGACTAGACTTGAGCTTGTCTCCAGACGACTTGCAACCATTCGGTCTTGGTCACCGACTTGTTCCATCCTCAACCTAGTCTCGATCGGCTTAGTATTCGGACTTAGTATCACTGCTTCTTCATAGTCATCTCGATCATCTCGAATCGCTTCTTTTAATTCATCAAAACTTTCTTGATCTAACAATAAGTCCTTGGTAACTTTAATCGGATTACCCTTTTCTCTCCAACGCTTAGTTAGAGATCTAAAAATTTTATTATTAATTTCTTTTTCAGTGTAAGTCTTACCAAGATCTGTGGCTCTATTGATCAAATTGGTCATTCTCATATCCACTGATCAATAGATTCACCATGTTTCATTTTAAATGTATCAAATGAATGGAGAACAACTTGCAGCTTGTTCTCCTTTACCTTATCTGTGCCTTCGCACATATCGGCAAGGATGTCCCACATTAGAAGTCTTGCATTTCTTGATCTTCTCACACCATTCACTGAGAGTCACAATTATCTCGTTCCTAGCTACCCGGTCCAGATTATACACTTTCTTTCATCATTGAATAATTCAGATACTTTCTTCTAAACTCGAACACGGGATTCTAAGTCGCTAGCTCCGTCACTAACTCCTCCATGGTAAAATTTGATAGGACCTTCTGAAAGTACGTCTTTCATACGAGGATGAATTGACTTGAGATGATTTTCCATACGAAACTTCCGGTAGTCATAGTCCTCTATCTCGAAATTTGGAAGATTCTTCACCTTCCTTTCAACACTAGGTGACATTGTTAGTGATAGACAACAATATATCAACAAATTTATCAAGAACAAATTTAGATCGAGAATCGATGATCAAAAGTTTTGACCAAAAGAAATATCAAGAATAGCTTTTAACACCGCTCCGATACTACTTGTTGGTCCTAAGATTGAGTAAAGCTTCTAGAGATAATCTAGAAGGGGGTTGAATAGATTATCTAAACTTCTTTCGAAATTCGACTAGCCACTCAAATCGATCTTCTAAATTACCAAGAGTACTCGGCGAAACTTTTATACTCAATCTTTTCAGACGGATCTAAAAACTTCTTGATATGAATATGAATCAACATGATAAATCAAATGAAAGTAAATGCGAGAAAGTAAAGAACACCAAGTTTATAGTGGTTCGGATTTTAAAATCCTACATCCACTCTCCTCCTTCAATCTAAAGAAGGGTCTCCACTAGCTTCCTTTCTTACTTTCTTCCTTGTGTCGACTACAATTACAAAGATGAAGATTCAGATCTTCAAACTCTCTTTCTTCTTCCTACTCTATCTTCTAAATTGGGAATACGGTGCGGGATTATTGTGAAGAAAGAATTACAGAGAAGTGTTCTACAAACACTTGTAAAGAATATGCTAACTTTTGTGAAAATACTAGCTAAGTGTGCTTCGAGAAAATATAGATTACAAGTATACAAAAGTTATTTTTTAATCGTGATTAAGCCTATTTATAAAGAATATAAAACGGTTAGTTTGTTAGAACAAACTCTAACCGCCTAACAATCTTTCTTGAAAACCGTTTCGACTTGGTGATGTTCTTGAAAGTTAGTCGGTCTTTGTTGTTCTACTCACTTGATCTCCACCTTATCTTGAGCTCTTCATTATTCTCTCTTCATCGGATGACTTCTACAAGACTATCTTCGATGACCCGAATGTAACTAAGCCGACTATCTAGCTTACCTAGTCTCGAAATTTTAACTTACCAACTTCATTACTTCAGTTGTTCTAAACATCATCACCTGGTCATCTTACTTATACAAGAGCTATCTAACCTATATATTTTAACACATCAAAACAGACTTCCTAATCTAACATGTTCTTTTAATGTTACTTAATTGAAAAATGTATTTTATATGAAGTTTTGTGGTTTCAAAGTAATCATTGGACAATATCCTTAGAAATTATGGAATTTAAAGGTATATAGTATGAAAATTGATATTTCTTTTTTTTTTTTTTTTTTGGGTGAAAATTTTCTCAAATTATTGTATGAATTTTGGAATTATGAAAATTATAAACAAGTCATTTTATTTTGTATTTCGGCAAGTTATAAAATTTATAAATGCACTAACAAAACACCCAAGTAGCACAATGGAATACAATTTTAAACTCAACTTTATTTAGATCAAAAGCACACCGATATTTAGTTCCAACTTCAATTCTCAAATTAATCTTTGATTGATATACTGAAAATTGAAATTGACAGAAAAGTAAAGTAAAGCAATAAAGAACACTACGATTTATAGTGGTTCGGATTATGAATAATCCTACATCCACTCTCCTTCTTCAACTTGAAGAAGGGACTCACTTACTACTTACTTACTTCCGATCCAACTTACAACTTACGGTTTACAAATATCTTCGGATCTTCAAAGACTCCTATACTCTTCTCTAGAATCTAACTATTACGGTGAGTAGTGAATTTTGAAGATTATAAGTAAAGTGTTCTATAAACACTTAGAATTCTTTTGAAAAACTCTTTTTGAAAACTTGTGAAATGATTGTGAAGATAGAAATCGAATAGTGAGCAATGTGTAATTCGTGAAAAAGTATCTTAAAAATGAAAATCTAGACCTATTTATAAGTGCTGAAAAGACAGTTAGTTTGTTAGTCGGTTCTAACAAACTAAAAGCTACTCAACAAACTTAATCTTGAAAACTGCTCTAATTCTCACTGCTTTTATTCTACTCGTCTGCGGTGACTTGGTGAAGATTCGCCTTTCTTATTCTACTCAGCTTGTCTTGACCTCGTCTGAGCTCTTCATAATTGTCTCCAGTAGATGACTAGATTTGAGCTTGTCTCTAGATGACTTGTAACTTTTCGGTCTTCAATCGACTTGCTCGACCAATGACATAGTCTGATCACTTAGTACTTGGGAAAATATTCACACTTAAGAAAATATTCTTAAGTCTTTAAGACTTTTTCAAAATATTCGATTTAGGAAAAGAAAAAAATTTAAGTCTTAGGACTTAGAAAATTTTAAAAACATAGAAAATTTTTAGAAAATTTTAAGTCTCGAGATAAGAATTTCCTCGATGATTAATACTTTGAAAATTTTTAAGTTTTCTTAGAAACAAAAAAACTTAAAATAATAAAGCAAGATAAACCAGACAAAACACAAGTATATTCACATCGTATTTACAAAGATTACAAAAGAAGACTAATAGAAAAGAAAAGTAAGGAAAAGTAAAAATCCTGTTTCTATTAGACTCCCCAAAGTGGTCTTCGCCTGGAATCATCACCCAATTGAATACCCTCCTTATAAGCCGCTTAAGGTCTCCCTCTTGAAAAGTCCTGACTCACCTCTCTGCTTCTTCAAAATTTCCGACCTGGTCTAGGTCCAGTGGAACCATCGGAGTTTATTGGCGGGGATGGCGTATTCGAAAGCCGGAGAGGTCGAGGTTGATGTTGAATTCCACATCTGCTTCTTCCAAAGCCGATGATAGAAGTCCGCGTCTACCTTTTCAATCCATTCGTGCCAAGCTAAGTCGTGGTCTCGTTGAGTTGCTCCGGGGCCTTTGAGAATATACCAGTATATCCACATTCCCTCCAGATTCTTTTCCTTGTACTCATTTGCATATTTTCCACAAACCAGCTTAGGAGGAGCAGACGTCGTATGAAGTGGTCTCGAATTTATCACCGCCTTGGTCTTTTATCAGCCACTTCCGCTCGGCGGTGCTCCGAGAAGACATTGGCGTCCTTCTTCTTCTTTTGCCTTCTCTTTTCTTTCTTGCCATAGAATTCCATTTCTCTTGATCCTTTTGATCGATCCTCTGGTGATTTGAATAATCGGCTTCTCTTTTGCCTTTGCCTTTGGACACGACCTCGGCCGTTAGCTTTCCCTTGCTCTTCAATGCTTCTTGCTCGACTCTTTCAGCTTCATCAAGAGCTTTTCTGTTCTTTCCTCTTCCTCCTTCCTTCTTTTCTCTTCATCCTCCTTTACCGCCTCCTCCAATTGACTCACTTTCACCGAGAGCGGCTAGCTCATCGAGACTTGAGTTTCAAGTCTTCCTTAGCTGCCTCCGGATCAGGTGTGTTGGCCTTTGTGCCTACTTCTTTTCTCGGTCTCCTCAACCACACTGTGAGGGCTTGTCTCTTTTCTTGTTCGTCCTTTTCCCCTTTTTAACTTCAGCAGCCAAGTTAGTCAGCTTTTATATCAAGATCGTTGCACTTGACTGCGAAGTCGATTGGTCTACTACCATCTCATTTACCACCATCTGATTGTATCCCTTCACTTCCTCTTTCGGCGCCTTCAACTCTTCCTCCATTGCTTTTACTTTTTCAGCCAGAATTAGTAGCGAAATAATTTTATCGAGATAGATTTACCTCCACTTCTCTCATCTTTGGCAAGCATTGTTTCACCACCGCCTCAACCATCTTCCTTGTCCTCCTTTTCATTTTCCTCTTGAAGGTTAATGTTGGTCCCGATTAGTTGAGAGATTAGTCGAAACTTAAACTAGCCTTCTAGGAAAAATCTAGAGGGGGTTGAATAGATTTTTAAATCTTTCAAGACTTATTCAAAACACCCAAGTAACACATGAAATTCAATTTAATCTCAACTTTACTAAGATCAAAAGCACACCGATATTTTAGTCTAACTTTAGTTACGAAATGGAATTTTTAATTGATAAACTGGAAATTAAAAGCAACAAGTAAGTAAATCAAAGCAATAAAGAACACCAGATTTATAGTGGTTCGGATCAAACGATCCTACGTCCACTCTCCTTCTTCAACTTAAGAAGGGTCTTCACTTACTATCTTTCTTCCTTCTTGCTTATTTACTTACAATCGTGAATCTTCACCTTACAATTCTTTCTTCTTAACTTCCTCAATATCAATGACTTGAAGATGTTACGTGCAAAAGTGTTCTACAAACACTAAACTGGAAACGTATAGAACGCGTTTGTGTGTGTTTACAACTTTTATGACTCGTGTATATAGAATGTGTGAATAGTATAGATGCAAAGAATCAAAAAGTGATTCTATTCTAATTTCTATCCCTATTTATAAAGATCTTCATTTGGTAGTTGTAACTTCCTTAAATTGCTTTTAGTCGGTTATAACAATATAAGCTGAAACTTGTAACTTCTTCTTAGTCGGTTGAAAATCGCTTCTTGAAACTTGTATGAAATTTCTCTAACACTTCCTTATCTGCATTTTGCCTTACCACTGTCTTTGTCTTAGTTCTTTGTCTCGGGTGATTGTTTATCGTATTGAACCTTAAGCTGTCTTCTTCATGTCGTCCTTGTCGATATCTGGTCCTCATCGATTTATTGTCCTCATCTCGAGGTTTGTCCTAGTCGATTTCTTAACCTAGTCGACTTCTTGTCCTCATCTTACTTATACTTAGTTTTATTTACAATTATTTACTTCAATTGCCTATACATGATGCTCACTGGTCATCCTATTTTACATTTTTAACACATCAAAACTAAATACAACTTTTCTTTCCTAACGTTAAGTTTATCTTTTTCTCCACTTGAGTAAGGATTGAGGATATAGCGAAGCGGGACTAAGGTCGCTGTCATCTTCCTCGGATGAGGAATCGGATGGAGAAGGGGATCGTTCTTTTTAGTAGGTGGGAGAGGGATAGGATGTGTTTGGATGGTTAGAAGAGAAGAGTAAGATATTGTGGGAAAAGTTGAGACTTGGACTTGGGGAGAGGAATTTGTTCGAGTTGATGGGGAAGTGATGGTTGAGTTTGCGTAGTGGGGATGGGGATGGAAGAAGAGGTTTGGATGAGTGGTGTTGGTGGTTGAGATGAGGTATGTTACTGTTTCGGTGGGTGGGGTGTGAGTTTGGACTATTGAGGGAGTAGTCATTGGAGAGGCTCGAGGTACCGGCTGGGTTACCTCTTCATTGTCTGTTTGGACGGTTGGGATAGTAGGCTGAATGCGAGGCTCAAGTGCCACTGGGGTACTTCTTCATTGCTAGGTGGGGGATAATGAAGGAGAAGAGGATAAGCTTGTACTGTTTCGGGAATAGAAGGAAGAGCAGCCTTCCTTGGTTGGGGAGGGGGAATCTCAAGGTGACCAACCTCTGCTGCTATCTTGACTGGAACCTCCTCTCGTAACAAGGTTGCTGTGTCCGTCTGCTACTCGACCCTCCGGACTTGGTGGAGCCTTGAGCTTTGAGATGCTCGTCTGGGCCTCCTTACCAAGGGAATTTCAGCTTCCTCTAATTCCTCTTCTTCGAGGCTTCTTTGGTAGAGGCAATGAGATGAACCTTCTCCTTTCTTTTTCTCGGAGGCTTTTACCACCGTCTCCTCTTCGCCTCCGAGAAACCCTTGGAATCATAGCAGCTGTTTCTGGGTTGGAATCACAACCGCTTCCTCACGAGTTGCGACCCCGGTGTGGAACTTCCTCTGGTTGTTCTTGGTCTCTGGGCTTCTTCAACTTCGCTTCCGACCTCTCGATTTACGGCGTCGGACTCATCGTCCGAGTCTGGGTTTCCTCCAAGCCTCTCATCCTTTGTGAGAATCCCCTTACGCTTGGAGTACTTCTTTGTAATCACTCTCCGGTCATTTGCTCTGTTCACCCTTCAATCGGCGACGTTATTTTGTTGAATAGGTTTGTTGTTGAGTTAGGTACCCGACCCTCGTGAGATGACTTGAAGCTAAGCCTTTTCTTCTCTTCCTTCGGTTTGTGAATCAACAAATCCGTCCAGTTTACTTGGACACCATCCAAGATCACCCTCATAACACACAATCTGGGTTTGGTTAACCCATCATGCGAACTCTGTTCACCCGGCCACCGATTTAGTAACCCACGGTCATCAAAAATCGATACTTTCTCCTCAATGATTTTTCTTTAAGTCCCGTGAGTTCCTCTATAAGTAACCCTTGCCATCAAGTCAAAAGACTCCTCCCGGTCGTCCTCTTTGTACGTCAATGGATTGACTCCCTCCATTGACGTGTTGAAGATTCTCGCAATGTTTTCTCTGGAGTAACTCGGACTGCTCCATCTACGGTTGTGTCGAACCCATCACAGGTATCCCTCATATTGGCTAGAAACTCTGCTCCAAGTAAGTCGGCATTTCGATTTTGAGGAGATTTCATTGACAAAAATCCCCTTAACCTTGACGTTTCCAATAATCGGGGATCTCTGCGGATTACGGATCTCGAGTGGTTTGAATTCTACATACATCTCTCGCTTTTAATCGGTTTTGAATAATTCCTCATTCATTTTAAACTAAGAGATGTTTGTAGAAATATATGTGGGTTTGTGGGTTTGTGGGTTTTGGTAGTTTTAGAAGAAGAGGCCATGGTGAATTTGTTTATGGAATTGGGAAAGTTTTTAGAGAATTTGCAAGTTTTCTCGAAAGTGAAAACGGTTACATGAGGAAGAAGATGTATTTATAGGAGGGAGAATTTGAGAGAGAGAAAGCTGTTTTGAAAAGCGGGTTTTATTCTCGAGTCATTCATTTTAAAAGATTTCTTGTCTTTGAATCAACGGTTAAAATTAGGATAAAGCGATTGGGATTCAGCGTGTAAATCACTTGTCTTTGGAATGCGTAAAAGTAACTCTATATTTGTTGATTTGACCGAAATAGGTTTACTTTATGCAGAGAAGTTACTACCCTTATCGTCACTCTAAGGTTATCTTTCTTTGCATAAAGGTTTTCTAAAGCAGAGACAAGGTTATGAAATTAACCAAGAAATGACCTCGTCTGGGTTTTAAAACAGTCTAGTTTTGTCTTAAAAAAATAAAAATAGTCGGACTCGAGAATAGAATTTCTAGGATTAGTTTCTCCAACCAATTTCTCCAACTAATAAAAACAATTTGAGAGATTATTTTGAAAACACAATTTGTACTACCACAATGAGGTAATCGGATGAGAAGGTTTGTAACGGATGAGTAGATGCTTTGTCGATCTATTATCCTGATTTGTGATCTATTCTGCAAAGACATAAACTTGAAGAAACCATGAGTAGATAGGGTAAGTCGGATAAGATACAATGGTCATCGATTCTATAGAAGTCGGCTAACTATTGTGTCCTTGTTCTGATTTACCAAATGTCGATAAGTAACCATCAAGTCGGATAAGGTCAATATGACTAATCCTTGATTCTTGATTCCTTAGTAGGAGATCAATGATATCACACTGATTGTCCTTTGACTCAAATCTAGTTTGATAATTCTTTCTAGACATAGTAAACTAAATTGAGAGAGACAAAGAATGAAAAACATTGAAAAGATTATAGATTAGCTAAAGAAGCATCTAATAATCCTAATTCTACAGAAAGTTCTTTAAACATTGTCTATGCCGGTGGCTTTGTCAAAATGTCTGCTCTTTGAAAATCAGTCAGAATCTTTTCAAGTTTGATGTTACATTTCTCAACATGATCTCGGATGAAGTGATGTCTAATATCAACATGCTTGCATCTAGTATGTAGGATCGGGTTACGGTAATAGCTATGGCACTATTACTATCACAAAAGATAGGTACATCTTTGGTGATAATGTTATAGTCCCTTAGCTGTTGACTTATCCAGATCAGCATGAACAACAACTTCCAGTGCCATATACTCGGCTTCATTGTGGAAGTAGCTACAGAGGTTTGTTTCTTAGACAACTATGAAATCAGCTTACTACCAAGAAATTGGCAAGTACCGGATGTAGATTTTCTATCTATCTTACACCCACCAAAGTCCGAGTCCGAGTATCCAGACAACTCAAAGTTATCATCAATTTGGATACCACAATCCAACATTTACTTGTACCTTTTAGATACTTAAGAATTTTCTTCATTTGCTTCAAGATGGCTTTTCTTAAGATTATCTTGAAATCGTCTTGTGAGACTCCAACCGCAAATGAAATATCAAGTCTACCTCTATACTCGGTTTGATCGGTGTCTTCTCCCTTTTCATCTAGATCCATTGAAAAGTTTGTCATCATAGGTATCTTGGCTTCTCGACTAGTACCTATTCCAAATTTTTCAATGAGATCTTTTGTATATTTGGCTTGATTAATGAATATTACCTTCTTTGTCTGCTTTGACTTGGAGTCCAAGAAAATAAGTCATCTCTCCCATCATGGACATTTCAAATCTGCTTTTCATAAGATGACTAAATTCTTCACACAAAGATATGTTAGTTGATCCAAAAATAATATCATCAACATAAATCTGAACTAACAAAAGATCACAATCAAATTCTTTTCTAAAGAGAGTTCTATCAATTCCGCCTTTAACAAAACCATTTTGAATTAAATATTCGCACAAGGTGTCATACCATGCTCTAGGTGCTTGTTTAAGTCCATATAGAGCTTTCCTTAGTTTATATATCTTGTCTCCTTTGACAAAACCAGGAGGTTGCTCTACATAAACTTCCTCGGCTAGGATTCCATTAAGAAATGCCGACTTAACATCCATTTGAAAAACTATGAATCTTTTAAAAGCGCATAGGCTAAAAACAATCTTATGGCTTCCGGAGCTTCTCGTGCAAAGGTTTCATCATAATCAATCACCTCGATTGTGAATAACCTTGATCAACTAGTCTCGGCTTTATTTCTAACCACAATATTGTTTTCATCCCTTTTGTTTTTAAAGACCCATTTAGTTCCAATGACTTTTTGATGATGAGGCCTTTCAACAAGCTCCCACACATCTTGTCTTTGAAACTGATTTAGTTCTTCTTGCATGGCATTAATCCGATTGGAATCGAGTTAGAGCCTCTGTAATAGATTTAGGTTTAAGTAATGACACATAGCAATCGAACATGTAATCTTGATTTAGTTGGGTCCTCGTCTGGACTCCAGTCTAAATCTCCAATTATCTGTTCACCGGGTGATATGACATTACTTTCTTACCTTTATCTTTTACAATGGATGAAGTTTTGTCTGAATTATTTATTTCGAGATGATTCTATGTTACCTTCGATGACTCAACTCGATCATCCGAGTTATTGGTCGTCTGATCAATTTTGGTGAGGAAGAGCTTCCGAGGTTCTTTCTCTTTGTTTATATCTGGTTCTTCCTCTTCATTTGATTCGATTCTTGATTGTAGAATTTTATGGTTGATCTCTTGATAGTCATCGATCTAGATCATCTGTTATCTTTGTGATGTCCCCTGTCTTACTATACTCAAAAGAAGATTCATCAAATACAACATGTGGAGTTTCTTCTACACACAAGGTTATCTTATTAAAAACTCTATATGCTTTTGATACGGATGAGTATCCCAAGAATATCCCATCTGCTATCTTGGCATCAAAAGTTTTTAATTGAGATTTACCATTGTTGTGTATGAAACATTTACAACCAAATATATGAAAGTATGAAATTTTGGGGGATCTTCCCTTCCAAATTTCATTGGGAGTTTTGCATTTATCTTTAACAATCAAACTTCTATTTTGAACAAAACAGTCATGTAATGCATTCTCGCCCAAAACTCGTGTGGAGTGTTGTACTCGAGATAACATTGTTCTAGCTGCCTCTTTCTAGGTTCTGTTTCTTCTTTCAACTACTCCATTTTGTTGTGGAGTTCGTCTTTGCAGATTGTTTCATGAGCTATGTCATTCTCAATGCAGTAGTTAGTAACAAATTTATTAAGGAACTCAGTACCTTTATCACTTCTAATTTTAACAATAGTTAGCCCTTTTTCATTTTGAACCTTTTTAAGAAATTACGGAATCTTAATCATAGTCTCATTCTTTTTGTATAAGAAAATAACCCAGATAAATCTTGAAAAGTCATCAACAATTACCAGAGTATACTTTCTTCCACTAAAGTTGAGAGGTGTTACTGGACCAAAAAGATCCATGTGAAGAAGTTCCGAATTCTTTACGAAGAAGGACTACTTATTGTTTTAAAAGAAGTTTTAGTCTATTTTCCTTTTGACAAGAATCACACACATGGTTCTTTGAAAATACTATATCGTGGAGTCCTTTTACTAAAGATTTTCTTGCTATTTTGTTAAGAGTTTTGAAGTTTAAGTGACCAAGACGTTTGTGCCATAGCCGGCTTAAATCATCGATCTCTTAGCAACAAGACAAGTATCTTTAGGACAGACTTTTAAAATTTGCAACATAAATGTTACCTTGTCGACTCGGCTAATAGAATATTTTCATTAATACCATCTAACACAAAGCATGCATTATAAGTAAATTTTACACTTAACCCCTTATCACAAAATTGTCAAACAAATAGTAAATTGTGCTTCAATCCTTCCACATAGTAGACTTCATTTACTTGAATATCACCTATCATCGGTGTCCCTACACCTTTGGTAAGTCCATAATTGTTATCTCCAAACATTACTCTTGGTCCGTCTATGGTCTGATAGTTAGAAAGAAGACGTCTTTCATAGGTCATATGCTTGGAGCGACCCATTAATGTACGGATGACCTCAAGAATGTCTCCTCTTTCAACTGTCTTCTTATCTTCCTGCAATCACAAATTTAATGCTTAGGTACCCTTTGTACTTTGGGTCCTTTCATGTTAAGTTGACATTTAGGTATCTAGACAAAGATATCAATGTTCCTTAAAACCATAGATTGAAGTTTACATCCATATCTATCTACTAAGATAAGACTTTCAAGATCAATCTTGTTTAAGCGATCTTTTGAAATTGTCTTATATCTAGGCAAAAATGGATATGTTTTACTTCTTCCATCAAAGCCATTATACCTAGGATAGGATTTTGACTTAATCTTTGGTTTGACCTTAGGATCAACTTTTCTCATCTGTGATTTCTTTTGAAGTATCGGATGAGGTAATTAATTACTTAGGTTTCCAAGGACTAAATCTAGTTTCTATCTTTGGTTTAGTTGCTTTAACAAAAACTCTAGGTTTTATTGGATCATTTTTCTTACTCCTATCAAAACCTAATCCAGATCTTGTCATTAGACTTTTGTGAAGTATTGAAGATTTTGTCTATTGTGATCTGCGAGAGTTATTTAAAAGTCCTAACTTGAGATTTAATTCTCTGTTAGTTCTTTTGTAAGTCTCATTTTCAATAGATGTTTGAAAATTTTATTTTTAAAGAATTCAATTCCTTTTCTAACTTGTCTGTCTTATCGGACAAGGTACTAGAGATGGTCTCGATCGACATTCCCCCTTGAATGTACGGTCGATTTCTCACTACCCTTTGTTTGATTGACTTTAGTCAGTTAGTAATTTGATTCTTTAAATCAAAATTTTCAGTCTCTATCTGTTTATAAGCGAGATAGAGCGGTCTCAAATCTTTCAAAAGTTTTTCTATTAGACTAGGATTAGTTTCGGATAAGGTATCATAGTCATTATCGAGGATGAATAGTAATGTACCTCTTTTGCCATTAAACAGATGTCGTCATCGATCCGAAATCGAGATGAAGATGAGGACGATGATGTTTCATGAACTTCTTCTTTCTCGGCTAGAAGATCTCTCCGATCGGCATACCTTCTATCTCGTTTTTCCTCTTTTCTTCTCTCTCTCTCTCTTGGAGTGAGTTGAGGACAATCATAACTATAGTGACGGTTTGTTGCATGTATAACAAATATCTCCCCTTCTGTCTTAGGACTACTATCTACTCTTCTAATTGGTGACTTATGCTTTCTTGTCTCGATCTTTTTCCTATCATTGTCTGAACTCTTTTCTTCTTTATCCGATCTGTAATTCCTTCAACCTAATCTATCTCTCTTATTTCTTTTGTACTTCATTCTCATTTCATATCGTTTTAACAAAAGAGTCATTTCCTCCTTAATAGATAAATCGGATGCCTTAGAGATTTTCTCGGATTCTTCTTGATGAAGAAATGCTACAGCTTTTCCAAATGTTGAAGATTACGCTTCATCTTATTCGTCTTCGATTTGGATGTCATACTCTAATGCCTTGAGATGAGAAAATAAAGTGTGGTGTTAAATTGAAGATAGATTCTGAGTAGCTCTAAGAATATTAGCTTTCTCTCTCCATCTTTTGCTTAATGACCTCAACACCTTATTGTTAATTTCTTTCTCTGAATAAGTTTTACCCAAATCATTGCCTTATTTAGAAGATTAGTCGATCTAACATCTAGTTGGTCAATGGATTCTCCTTCTTTCATCTTGAAAGTGTCGAAAATATGTAATACTAATTGTAATTTATTTTCCTTGACTGATCCGATCCTTCACAGATTCCAAAGCAAGAGTTTCCCACATTTCCTTGGCGAGTCTTGCATCTTTTCACCTTTTCGATCCAGTCCTTACTCAATGTTTCAATGATCTCTGTTCTAGCAACTGATCCAGATTATGAATCTTTCTTTCATCACTTGTGAGTTCGGAGCTCTTTTTCTCTTGCCTAACTCTTGTTTCAAAGAAATTGCAGTGCGTCACTTGTACCTCCATGATAAAATTTGATAGGTCCTTCTTCAAGAACCTCCTCCATTCTATCATGAATTACTTTGAGATGGTTTCTCCATTCTAAATTTTCGGTAGTCATATTCTTCGATTGAGAAATCAGTAGACTCATTGATTTTTGCTCTTAATGATGACATGTTGAGATAGAAAACCAAAAATACTTACAAGATCTTGTTAGTAGCACGATTAGTGAAACAAAGAAGATGAAGATGATCAAGAATTAATTTAATCTTGGTTAAGACCTAAAATCAATATCAAAAGCGACTTAACCTCGCTCTAGTACCACTTGTTGGTCCAACTTAGTTGAGTAGATTAGTCACAATCTTGATCTAGCCTTCTAGTGAAAATCTAGAAGGGGGTTGAATAAATTTTCAATTTTTATAAATCTCTCAAGATTTATTCAAAACACCCAAGTAGCACAATGAATATAATTTTAAACTCGGCTTTATTTAGATCATAAGCACACCGATATTTAGTTCCAACTTCAATTAAAATTAATCTTTTATTGATATCTTGAAAATTGAAATTGTGAGAAAAGTAAAGTAAAGCAATAAAGAACACTACGATTTATAGTGGTTCGGATTATGAATA
Source organism: Paraleonurus japonicus (assembly GCA_030762865.1). Lineage (NCBI taxonomy): Eukaryota > Viridiplantae > Streptophyta > Magnoliopsida > Lamiales > Lamiaceae > Paraleonurus > Paraleonurus japonicus. Next base: position 32,390,537 of record CM061053.1, on the reverse strand, counting down.
ATCCTACATCCACTCTCCTTCTTCAACTTGAAGAAGGGACTCGGCTACTACTTACTTACTTCCGATCCAACTTACAACTTACGGTTTACAAATATCTTGAGATCTTCAAAGACTCCTATATTCTTCTCTAGAATCTAACTATTACGGTGAGTAGTGAATTTTGAAGATTACAAGTAAAGTGTTCTATAAACACTTATAATTCTTTTGAAAAACTCTTTTTGAAAACTTGTGAAATTATTGTGAAGATAGAAATCGAATAGTGAGCAATGTGTAATTCGTGAAAAAGTATCTTAAAAATGAAAATCTAGACCTATTTATAAGTCTGAAAGACAGGTTAGTTTGTTAGTCGGTTCTAACAAACTAAAATCTCAACAAACTTAATCTTGAAAACTACTCTAATTCTCACTGCTTTTATTCTACTCGTCTGCAGTGACTTGGTGAAGACTCGCCTTTCTTATTCTACTCGGCTTGTCTTGACCTCGTTTGAGCTCTTCATAATTGTCTCTTGCAGATGACTAGATTTGAGCTTGTCTCCGGATGACTTGTAACTTTCCGGTCTTGGTGACTTGCTCGATCAATGACCTAGTCTGATCGGCTTAAATCTTTGGGACTTGATCTCGATTGTTCTTCGAGTCATGCGATCATCCGAATTACTTCTTTTAACTCATCAAAACTTTCTTGATCTAACAACTATTCAATTTTATATTATATATTGTGGTTCTCACTGGAAATATAAATTTAATTTTGAGGTTCAAATTTTCTAACCACAGTTTATTTTATTATTTTATTAAGTTTTGAGTAATTACTTGTAATATAGTTTATTTTCTAAAATTCAAGTGTTTGTTATTGTTAATTAATTTGTATTACCTGTGACCCACAAAAATATGAAAGCTTCAATCTATGTTTTCTCATTTTTAAGTTAAAATGTATCCTCCCTTTATGAAATATTAAAATTATCACCCACCATATTACAAAGTTAATTGACAAAAATATTCTTTTTTGCCAAAAAAGTAGTAAATATGTTTGTATAATTGTAAAATTTACTTATCACATTAATTAATTATCAATACAAATACTTTCACATATTGTGACTCATATTAAACTATGTTGTAATATATATAATAAACATGTGATTTGTATAATATAGTAAAATATGTTACACATAAAAATTTAAATGTCTCATGTTTCACTATCCCTCAAAATTTAATGCCAAAAACAAACGGTCCTAAAAAGGTATAACACATATGAGTTTATCTTGGAATAATTAATGCGTTGTAGGTTCAAACATTTTCTCCCCCACAACGTACAATTATTCCAATGTCACTTATATTTTTTATACATTTATTAAAAAATAAAATTAAAGACGGTGAACCTCAAAATTGAATTTATATTTCCTTTGAAAATATATATATATATATATATATATATATATATATATATATAATATAAAATTCAGTAGTGCGTTTATAAATTTTATAACTTACCGAAATACTAAATAAAAATAATTATTTATAATTTTCACAATTCTGAAATCATTCAATAATTTGAGCAAATTTTCACCCAAAAAATAAAATATATCAATTTTCATACTATATAACCTTTGAATTCCATAATTTCTAAGGATATTGTCCAATGATTACTTTGAAACCACAAAACTTCATACAAAATTCATTTTTCAATTAAGTCACATTAATAAAACATCATCACAAAAACACTACATATTTTTAAAATAAAGTGTACAACTGCTTTGGAAGAATCTGATTCTAGGGGCGCCTTTAACAATGGCGCCCCTCTAAATTTTTTATCTTTTTAATTTATTTGCAAGTTTAACTTCTATGTTTGCAGGGTTTTTCGTGAATTATAAATCTAATTCAAGAGGCGCCACACATGAGGGTGCTACTTTAAAAATATTAATTTTTTTCTTTTTTAAATTTGCAGGTTGTTGTCGGCTCGGTTGATGGGGCGCCACCCTTGAGGTGCCCCTCCACAAATCAGTAACGATATCCAAAACAACTATACTTTTGAAAGTTGTATTAAAAACCACTATATTTTATTAAAAAATCACGTTTATCATTACAAGAATACATATATACCCCAAAACTTATAAGGATCTAATAGACTCATGGACTTTTTCTCAACACATTTAAATCATTTTTCTTTAATGTTGAGATCAAATAAAGCCTCTCATCGATCTTAATAAAATCATACTCTATTAATGAAAATAAAATTGTCGAAGATTAGAGACCTATTTGATTTGCATATATAAGATTAGATATTTATTTGACCATTTTTTTATTTTTATTTTTGCATTTAGGCGAGTATTTTAGATAAATATGTATTATTTATTTTGCGATAACACATATTTATGGTTAAAGTAACACATATTTAACTTAATAGTAACATCCCCGAGTGCGATTTTTTTCCTTGCCCTTGCACTATGTCTTTTGAAAATACCTATAAATCCGACCCAATTCGCATAGAATCATTAATTTCATTATATGAATTATTTCACGAAATCTAAATGTCCAAAATAATACATGCCTGTCTTTTTTTTTTTTTTTTTTGGCAGAGTACATGCCTGTCTTTTTGGTAGACAACTAACATAACGTCTTTTTGTCCATACCCTACTTTATTCATTTACAAATACAAATAAATCACAAGCCCTACTTTATTCATTTACAAATACAAATAAATCTCTTGGGCATCAAATGCATCAAAAATTAAACATTCTACTTATCTTTTGGTGCAAAAATTAAACATTCTACTTATCTTTTGTGCACCAAATGCATCGAAAATCAAACATTCTACTTATTTTGCCACTTTGCTATCAGCTTCTGCAGTAAATGATGTAATCAAATCGAGCCAAGTTGATATATATTAACGCGTTCAAGATCGCTCTTGTTTCAATTCTATTACATTACGAAAAAAGTAGACGAGTCTGGCTAGTATAGCTCGACTCGATTAAAATAGAATAGCTCGCAGGCCAACTTGACTTTTGATTAGGATCAAAATGAGTAGGATACACCTAAAAAGGCTAGTTGAAGTCACGAATGCATTTTCTAACTGAAGATTCTGTACAGGATATCTGAATATGAGAATGGAGTCAACCAGCCATCCTTCTTACTCCACTGAACAGCTCGTCTGCGCGCTTCTATCGTCTTCAGTGAAGCTCGACAGCATCTCTGCTGCTACACCCCTAGAGCACATATTATAAATATCCACAAAATGTGAAGATAAATAAAACTGCATAATCACAAAGCATACATTTTTATGTGCTAATTTTACAGAAATTGTTATTAGAACGAACCTTATCGAGCGATAAGTCCCAGTTTGGTTATCTAACAGCGGCGCTTTCTTCCAGAATTCACCTCTCATTTTTTTGTAGCCTATAATCAGGAAACATCGTAATATTAAGAAAGGATTAACGTAAAAGTTGAATGTTGATGATCCGTAAAAATAAACATACAGATCTATCAGTCTTGTAAGGAATTGTTGCCAGATTCTCGTTTGTTATCCTCTCATCGTAAGCTTTGTCATCCTGTAGCACAATTATTAAAGCACAATGTACCAGCATCAAAGCCACAATCAAACTGTAGAATTTACCAACAAACCTTTAAAATCTGAGCAGGGTTGAAAGAGTTGGGGTATTCGGAACATTTGAAGGGCAAGTCAGACAATTCACATTCTCCCTTGTTTCTAGACACATCATTATACTTGCAAAAACTAGGTTTACGTTCCCTTCTCAAATTCGCACCAGCAGGTTGTACGTGACAAATGTTGGGAACAGAATTCGTTCTCGTGACTTGGAAATCCTGCGTGTATTTCATCTTATAATCGTCTCTACTCTCACCACCAGATCTATCTCCAGCATACACGTGAGGTGTTCGAAAACTTAATCTATCGATGTCCGAGTTCAGTAAAGCCCTGCTCGAGCTGTATTCGCTCCCCTGTAAGGAAGGACATAAAGGGAAAATACAGTTACTTATATTTTGAAACACTTGAGTACTGTTTATTGAAAATAACTAATATTGTTCAGTGAAAACAACTAATACTAACCAACTAATATCGTTTAGTAAAACAACTAATGTCATTTAAAAATGCACTTGAGATGTTTGGTGCAACTGGTGCATAGAAGTATTTTCATGTTGGAAGGTGCGACAATTTTTGTTAGTTCTGAATAGAAACATTCATCAAAGTAAAGAAGAAGTACGTAAACACCTCCGCCAAGCATTTCTTGTAATACCAATCTGCACTTCATCCGATAACCAACTTCACGGCTTGTTAGAAGCCCGATTCCTTCTATTACTTTTTTAGAGCACAGCATAACTTCAACCAATTGTGCATATATAATGAACAGAGGCAGGAGTTTACCATTATTCACTACACTTATATGGAAACTTGAAAAAGAGAAGACATTAGAACGTGCTTCAATAAACACCACAATATGCCACGTCTAATTCAAGATTGTTGAACCTAATGCGTGTATTGGTTTTCTGCCGCACCTAAACTTCTAAATACTAGTGATCACTTCATCGTATCTATTCAATTATACAATTCAGGGATCTTTAAGGCTAATGATATCAGCAATATGAACAAGGAGTAGCCGGGTAATAAAGCTGCCAAATATAATCCACTTGAGCAAAAGATTAGAAAGAAATAGTGCGAAAATCCACTAACCTTGCCAAACTTGAAATGCTGGTGGATATTTGAAAATTCAGGTGAGACAGGGAGAGTAACTTCCTCGGTGTAGTAAGTTTCTGAAAATAAATAAAATTAGAAAACGCAAGAGCAAGAAGAACCTCGTTAACAACCATAGAACACTCAAATACGGCAAACCAAAATCAAAATATGATGAATGGAAAGAATATTATGCCAAAAGTACTAACAAATCCAAAATCACTTATAACTGCAGTTATATTATACGGTGAGAACCATCACAGTCAAAACAGTTAGAGGAAAATTTATGTTTTATTTTCCCAAGCTTATTACTGTATTCTTCTCTTAAACTTGTGTATTCAGCAAATGCTTTGGCATATGCAGTCAAAACATGTACAACAATAATAACAAAACTAAGCCTTAATCCGACTCTGGGGTCTGCTATATGAATTATCTCTCCATCGTGCTAGGTCAAAACAGATGTTTTCATTTACGTTCAAGAGTAACTTATCGCTTTTCAAATGTCTCTTTCCAAGTCCTTTTTGGTTCTTCCCTTCCCCAGTCAATTAGATTAGATGATCCCCCACTTTCTAGCTGTTGTACTGGATCATTTGAAGATCTCATATATACGTCTCTAAACCATCTTAAGCATGTCTCTCTAATTTCCTGTTCTATTGGAGCTACTCACAATTTCTTTCGAATGCATTCAACACAATTAAAGATCCCTCTAATTATTTCCTCAAGCAACGAAAGAAGTATAGATAACTTGGAAACTTCCTTATGTAAATGTGTACAGTTAAAGAACAATATAAACTAACACCACATTAAAACAAAGAATGATGCGAATAATACAGAAAAAAGCAAGATTGAGTGATTCTAACTCACCATCAACTGGATTCTGCATAGAATCGTCAAATGCACCAGGAGGGAGTGGGTCAAACTCAACCCCGAGTGGCGGGCCATCCTCCCTATAATGCTTCCCCAGCTGCCTCTTAACCGCAGTTATAGCAGAGTTCTCAACTTGACCCTTCACTTTTAAGTAACCCGATGGACCCCGCCTAGTTTTTACATCCATAGGAAATTTCGGTATTAGGTACCTCGAAGCTGCCACATCAAAGGGGTCCTCTTGATGATGATTGGACATATCACGTAATGAAGAACTACTTCCGGAAGATGTCTCATCTATACAATTCTTGTCTCCAGAATAATGACCACCATTCTCATATCTAAGTTCTACAGCAGAGCTCTCTTGTAGAGTTAATCTTCCACTTTCAACTTCCCTATCATTGAAATTACGACCATCTCCCTGTTTGGTGCTCCCACATGAATCCTGCCTTTGCCCACTCCCACGATCTTGGATAACTCCACTTGATCGATCTTGTTTTCCAGTTACATTACTATCCCCACTCAGTAGCCTCTTGTCCTTCAACCTTCGGTGACAAAACCATCCAGAAACTTGCTTCTCTGTCAAACCAATTGACTCAGCAACTTGCATTTTCATCGACTCTGTAGGATATTTATGTTCTGGAGAAAATATCAGATTATATATAAAAACACATATTTAGCAGCAAAAAGTAGTCAACAAGATGAGAAAGTTACCATTATAAAATTTCTCCAATTCTTGAACCTGAGCTTGTGTCTTCACGGTCCTTTTTCTGTTCTTCTCCAGACCGGCTTTCTCATCTTCAGAATGCATTTTACATGATTCCACGTCATTAGGTGCTGAAATAAAGGCGGTAATAAATTTGTTAAAAGGAACACGACAAATCAATGCATATAGTAATGGCAGCACATTGTCCAGAATTATTAACCTGCAATCTGTGAAGTTAGCATATTACGAATAAAGCAAAAATTGTGAATACATGAATACTCAACAATTATTTGATACACCCAAGCTTATTCAATTCCACAACTTGTCTTGCACTTGTTTCACATAACCATGAGGTAAACACAGTATTATCTCATACAAATGAGATTTTATGGATGAAAGGAAAATATAAGTAATGAGTGTCACAACACGGCCAAAGGTATAGATGGGCCTCGTTAAAACCTGCTAATGAAAAACCCAGTGCGAAAAACCATTAGCAGAAAAAAAGAGTACCCTAAACAAATAAAACTCACTATGTTGAGGATTAGCATAATCAAAAGCAAGTTATTGTCTTATTCTTATACAAAAGCGAGTTATATCATAAATGGTATCTTGGTTCTCCATAAACTTTGCAGCAAATAATCAATCATTTTTAATAGAAAGTGTTTTGCAATGTTGCATACACTTGAAAACTATAGCACACACGCGTCAGAGCAAACTGTACAAACTTAAAGGCTGCAGCGACACGAAATTAAATTGATTGCAATACCTTATAAATGCATGTTTATACCATTATCGTGTTCTCATTCAAAGAAGATAACCTTCAGTTATTTATTCATAATATCATTACCCAACACATTCAACAAATATCCAAATCATTTGCAGTAGTAATTATTGCTTGTTTTCAAGCATAATTAGCCGTAGCATTCTTCTTTCATAGCAAGAATAAAACCCCTGATTAACGAAATATCGATAAATTGTCACCCAAATTACCTACAACAATAAACCTAAGAATCACAACACTCTGAAAAGGGAAGCTGCAAATGATGAAGGAAAGAGCAGTTTTCTTCCCCAGACAATCAAAGAACCATAAAGACTTCATCAATCTAATCATCATTGAATCGGTATTAGATTACAACCCAAATTCAGAAATCAAAACGAACCCTAAACAAAATTCAGTTCTAACTCAGAAGAAGCGGAAACCCATAACCAGATCGAATTCCGCCGTTAATCTGAACAAAATGCACATAAAAATTGTCGAAATCAACCCCAGAGAGAAAACCCCAATCTCACGTTTGCAGAAAGGGGATTTATCGGCATCAAGCCAAGTACAATTAAAGTCAAACCCACACCGCAATCGTGATCCATTACAAAAATCAAAGCCACAAAGAATCAACAAAAACTCATACCTTCTTCCATGACTCTTCTAGGGTACAATTTCTCGATTTTTTTACTAATTACCCACGCAACCCCACTTCGCCAAGAATTCAAGGAACCCTAGAGAGAGAAAAGTGAGGGAATCTTTGAGGGTTACATGAGATTTTGGGCGGACGTGCCTTAATGCTTTCCTCTTCGTATCAGTGGAGAGAAGGGGGTTTATTGTTTCTTGGCTCGTAATAATGGAAAAAAAAAAGTTATAAAAAGCAATTGAATTGAAGTATTTTTCTGGGTTGGTATTATTCTTTGATGTCAATTTGCAATTTTTTTGTTTGATTTGAATATCTTTTTCATTTTCTGTTCGTGGGTATATCGTATCAACTTCACATTTACTCCCACAGCTGCTAATATTCATCCACTTTTTTCTAACTTGTTATTATACATGATTACGTTACCGAATTAAATTCATATTTTGTATGCATTTGAAATGAAAGTTTCCGTCTTTTGCGTTGAATTTTGATCAAGTGAATCTTCTTCAGAAAAGAAAAATCATTATACGTCCATCCATACATTGTTTGCTTTCTGTACAGCTTTCTTTACATTACATCTTTTGATTTTATTTTTTAAATTATTGAATTTGAGGAGTCGTTGATAATAACAATAGCGTTAACCACAAACAAATGCAGACAACTTAAGAAATTTAAATCCTTTATTAAAAAAATAAAATCCCAGAAAAACATTGTTGTGCCTCCTTTAAAGGCCCAGGCCACCCAAGAAATATTCATTTCATTTAAATTTTTGTGTATATAATTATTAAAAATAATTAATAATATGTATATGATACAAATACAAACATATAAAAACTAGATATATTGTGAATAATGGCAAAGTCTTGAACAAATTTTACTATAAAATTAATTTTAATAGTGTTAGTTATTTTTCCTATAAGGGAGTATTAGTTGTTGTGTTAAAATATATTAATTGTAAACTAGTTTTAATATGAAATTATATATATATATATAATTATTTCAGTTGTTTCACTTCGAGTTTACTATTAGTATGTACTAGTATTGACAGAATGCGTGCTTCGCGCGGTTTCTAATGAATCATTTATTATGTATTTTCAATAATATTACTATTTTATTATAAAATTTAATCAATAATACAATAATTAACGTGTTACAAATCAAGAAACCATAAAACAAACATAAATTTTTTATTTAACAAATACCCCAAAAGTTAAAGGTTTCTAAAAACCTCACGAAATACGATATTCTTTGTTTTATTACAATTATTACCATCATTGTTACACAATAAGATCTTCAAACTAGCTCGATTAGTTATCCTTGAAATTGCAACATATAATTGACCATGATCAACACCGGTTTCTTCAAAAATAATGCGACGTGAGAGAATGACTGTCCTTGACTTTTACCGATTGACATAGCATATGATATAATTAATGAAAACTGTCTAACTGAAATTTAAAGGACAACCTTGCATCCGAAGGAATTAATGATAGTCTTGGTATCAAAACCAATTCACCAAAGATCGCTACTACCAAAATCATTCATTCAATTATTTTATCTCTCAATCACGTAATCACCAACCTAATATTAAAACAAAAATAAAAAATTGATGTAAATATTAAATATAATATTGTTAACAATATAATTATAAATCTTAAAACAAAAATTCATTTTTATATGTAACAAATTAACATAAATATTAAATATATTATTGTTAACAATAATTGTTAGCAAAAATTCATTTTTATATGTTCAATATGAGTTATAATCCTTTTTTTCCAATAAATATAATATAAGTATCTCTATTCATATAACATCTAAATTTAATACTAATTTTGTGTATTGTTAATGTATCGAGATTAATCAATTATCATTAGAACCATTGTTTAATGGTAAATTAAAAAGTTATAGGACTTATTCATAAGTTGAGTAATGAGACATTGTTACACATAATTGTTAAAAATTACTCTCTCCGTTCAGAAAAAGCTTTCATATGTAGAAGGGCACACACTTAAAGAAAAAGAGTAATGATTGAGGTTTTGAGAGGTAATTTTGTAAATTTTTATGTATAAAGTAAAAAAAAAAACTTTATTGGGTTATGTGTATGTGAGAGTAAAAAATAATGGTATTTATGTAAATTAGTAAAAATTGTGAGGGCAGAGTTTATAAAGAATTTTTCATTTTAAGGATATGTAACTTATAATGGAATGGACGAAAAGGGAAAGTGTAAAAGCTTTTATGAGATAGAGGGAGTATAAGATGTTTGCTATAAAATACACTTGAATTGTTGTAGCAAGAAAAATTATTGTATTATACTTATTGAAATATTTGAAAATTTCATCTTTTTGTTTTCAATATAAGTTACGGTCCATTTTTCATAAAATATAGTATACATACCTCTATTCATGTAACATATAAAAAATAATACTAATTAAGCATATTGTAAATATGTGAGACTAATTATTAGTTTCATTATTTAATAGTGAATTGAAATTTATGTTATTAATATAAATCTCATAAATAAAGTTCATTATATTACAAACCACATTCAAATTAAAAATATCACTTATTATTTCTTAAGTTTATATGATAAAATTTCCATGGTGATGTTAATTTTACAATTAACTAACATCATTTACAGAAATATTGTATTTTTCATAAGACGATTGACTACACAAAAAACAACATAATTTTCACCTCTAGTTCGGTAGTTCCAAAATTTTCTTAAATTTTAATTTTGTTCGTTCTCATCTTCGTAGAAATGAACAACCGAACAATATAATGGAAAAGTATATGATTCATAGTTTTCATTCTTGTATATAGGAATCGAAAAAAATAGCTTATGTAAAATATCACCAGACTAATTGTCATATCTCGAATTTGAATGAGAGTTTTTTCCATTATCAACTCAGATAATAACAATTTTTTTATAAAAAAATAAGAGTAATTTCTCGTATGAATAATAAAAACACAATGAATAATAATTTTTGTTCATCGAAAAGCAGATCGAAGTTTATCAAAGTTTGTACGTAAATGATTGAGTATGTCATAAATATTGCCAAAAAATCGTGCAAAAACTTAAATACAAACTCATTACAAACATGCATATACCAAATATCATAAGAATACGGTTCTACTATTGTACAACAAATACAATAATAACCAACCTATTAAAAGAATATAAAAATAGTAATGAATACAATGTACTTTTTACATAAATAAAGTTCATTATATTGCAAACAACATTCAAATTAAAATATCACTCAATTTATTATTCCTTAAATGTAAAGATTATACGTAAATGATTGAGTATGCCATAAATATTAAAAAAAAAAAAAAAATCATGCAAAAATTTAAACACTAACTTATTACAAACATGTTTATATCCATAAAAAAGGACAATAATTTTTAATCAAATCAAAGAAACAACTGCTAACAATTCTAATATGCATACGGTTATGCGAGAAAAATCTTAAAAGAATGTGTGCAATTAATAATAAGAAAAATCTTAAAAGAATGAGTGCAATTATTAGTTTTAGATACGGAAATACAATTTTAACAAAAAAATACTTTATCAAGGATGTAAAACAATATTATAACTTCGCATCAAAAAGAGAAAAAATAATAAAAATTTCTTAATCTAAAGCGTTCACGATACAAAAAATCTAATATTCATAAAGAGGGTTAAAAAATTCAGCAAACTATATTATATTTTGGAAAGAAGACATTAACTTACAACCGGAATAAAAAATTAACAGTTCATAACATTAATCTATGCATAATTACCTCATAAAAGCTCTACATAAGTTAGGGAGATACATGATTTTTCTAAAGCTCTACGTTTTTATAAAAAATATAAATAAGCAAATGAACTTACACATAATAATATTATACAATAGAAACAAAATAAGAAATTCACATGTAAAAATAATAAGTAAGAGAGACCTAGATAACTTTTAATTTCTTGTAGTAAATAAATATATCTCAAACATAAAAATTATAAATATTGTTAATGTAGGATTTTCATAAAAGGAAATAGAACCAAATTCGATATCATAATTTTCTTAATTATTATTTTTATTGGAACGACACCTTAATTTTCAAGTTAGCTTGACTTAAATTATATAATTTATTTAAATTAAATACATTAATATTCCCACTCTAAATTAATTTAAAAATCTTTTGTAATAAGTGTTGGTCCCGGACGAGATGTGTAAGGAGGTGTAAACTCTAGAAGGGGGTTGAATAGACTTTACCACACTCCAAAACTTTTTCTAACTTTTCGTGAGCTGAGTGTGAGGTTAGAAAACTTTACAAGTCTTCTTCGATAGATACTCGAATGTGCTAAGTGTGATTAGCAGACTTCGGAAAGTCGAAGGCTTCAAGATGCAAAAGCTATTCTCGTGAGTGTTGTTTGAAAAAACCTTTTAAAGAAAACCTTCTTGATAAATACCTAGAGTCTTTTGTGCAGTTAACTATGAAATATGATGAATGAACAATTAAGAATATGGATGCAGAAAGCTTATAAAAAGACACAACGATTTTTATAGTGGTTCGGATATAATGATCCTACGTCCACTCTCCTTAATCAAACAGGGGCCTTACTATCCACCAAAACTTGGTCTTGTCTCCTCTATCACCTTAAAGATTTGACCACGGGAAGTTTTACAAGTTCCTGAGGAGATCTAAGGTCCTCATTTTCTGTTTATGAAGAAGCCAGGAAGTTGTTAATACTCTTCCTTCTATTTTGCGATTTTTCTTCCGTTAGATTACCGAATTTTCTGCCCGTTGTCATTCATGAGAATCTGTCTAAATCTTATGCTAAAGAGTTTGCGGAGCTAACCCAATAGTATGCCACAATGTTTTATATACTTGATACGAAGTATGCTCCTTTGGCCGCGAGTATTGAGTCATCAAAAGCCTACATTGATGCCGCTATAAAGATGGCCCAGCAGTTTATCGTAAAGATGCCATTGAAATGTCCTCTCGTGCAGCAGAACATTATTGACACACTCAGTGGTATGATGCTCAATAATATGAACAAAGTACGAAAGCAGAGTTACGGATATGATAGCTCTGCAGAGATGGGTGAAGCAAGGTTCGAGATAGTTGGGGATTGACCAAGAAATGCCAGAGGCTAAGGCAGCCGAACTATGGATAACAGGATGAAGCGGATGCAGGAAATGCAACAAACTCTGCGTCTCTTGATTGATTCTCTTGCAGATTCGATCTTCTTATCAAAGATCCGATTGATACTTGACTTCTTAATTGATACGCTAATTTTCTTCGATATGAACAAATCTTCTAAGTCAACTCTAGCAGGGTTCACAACCTTGCTACCTCTTCTTCAAAACCTTCTTGACTACCTTCCTTTCATAGATTACTTTTATCTCTTCTTCCATGTTTGATTCAAGTCTTCTAGGCTTCTTACGACAATTTCTTTAAATACAAGAAAGCTTCCAGTCTTCAAGTTAGTAACCTTTACAATCTTCTGGTTGTCGACTTCGAGTCTTCTCGTCTTTAAGTCTTCTATCTTCGCCTTCGATTCTCAAACTCTTTAATTCTTATGGACAGTCCTAGCAAGGTTATCTTAGCTAAGATTCTAACCTATCTAGATCATCGGTGACTAATAGATTCAATGGTCCTATTATTTTAGAAACATTATCAAAACATACAAAATCAAGACCCAACAATAAGTAATTATTTTAAATATCTTATTTTTTTGGTCAAAGATTTCAAATAGAAAATTAACCATCAAAGTTATGAGACAATAAATTTAGGACCAAAAATTAATGTATTAATATTTGTTTCCTTCTTTGTTAACATGAAAACTTAGATAATGAAATAAGATATGATTGTATTGAAATAAGTTTTTGTGTTATGTTATTTATAGTCATTAGATAAACTTAATATTAAGACAAATAAACAATTAAGGGTTTAAACATTAAGAATGATACTACAATTGAGATAACCACACATATACTACTATAAGTATTCCGGATAATCATGAAAAATTATTCTATCAATTAGTTGATTTATCAAGTTAGAGTCATATTATTTGCCGATGACTTTATTTAAAGAAGCAAATTACACATAATTTCTGTTTAGGTACATTTTTTCTTACAATTGATTTCCTTTCTAAAAATGATATTGTTGTTACATTGATTAAATCACCCAAAGAATCGGGTTTTGGGTGTTTAATCGACTGTTTAGGAGCTTAAAATACCGTGTATTGAACGCGGATAATTGATAATAAATGTGTGTGAATTGATGAGCAATGATGAGAGAAATAAATGCATAAAGCAAGAAATGCAAAGAGAATTCTTTGGGAGGGTGAGTCCCGTGCTTAAGGTTGGATGTTTTTCGATTCGTATTATTGTGCCATGCAGGTCTTATTCATGTCAATTGGCGGCTCATAAATCCCGTAGAATCGGGTGCATTTAATGTAAAGGTACATAATTAAATGCGTCTATGGAGGTATCTTGTACGAAGGATCGTGCTCCTAACCCTCTCGAGCCTTCCACGTGGCCTCGGTTGCCGAGGTCCTCGCGGCGGCGAGATCTTTTCCCTTTGGGGCATGACATCTTCTCGACCGTGCTCTGTCCCCGGATACCTTTCTTCTTTGAGAAAGATCCTGTCTCCAGCTGGTCGTTTCTCGGTCTTCGCGGGACTCTTCGCTTGGTTAGTTCTCCTTGTGCGGTGCGAGAGGTGCTCGGTGGGTCCGGTACCATGCTCGCCGACTAGGATAGCTGCTCGCGTAACTATGCGAGCATTACCCTAGCTTATTCCCAGTCACAACAATGGCCCCCAGCTCGGTCCCGATCGTGCTCGATGCCTGAGCGAGGTGCGACTATCAGACGACTTGATGCGAGCTAGTTCTTCTCGGATGCCCTCGTGACGTCCCTCAACTGCCTAGGATGACATCGTGTGTCGGCCTTTTCCGGTAACCGATGCGCCCTTTCACCATAAAGGGCGCGAGTGGGCGCCGTTCCTGGGCACGTAGGCCGCCGCATTTATGGCACGGGAGATCCACGCGCGCGTTATGCCGAGGCGGGGATAACTTTGAGGGTCCCAATTTAGGGAGAATTTCCCTTGGGCTCCGTTTTCTTGTTTTTGGAAAATTGCTAAGAGGCCCTCCCCCATATCTATAAACAGGGGGAGTCTCAGCCATTTGCCATTTTACGCTCTTCGAAAACTTCGAGAGATGATTTCTCGAGAACTTCCAAAACGTCGATTCGACTAAGAGCTTCTTAGCCTTGGATCTGCGTTGGTTTTCGTCAGCGTTTCTAGGTAAATTCTTGATATCCTCCCGTTTTCTTTCTTCTTGGGCTCAAAATGGAGAGTGGGTCAGTAGTGGTGGTTACTGGTGGCCCCGGCCTCGGCGATCGATGGGGGCCTGGTCGGAGGCAGACACTGGAGGGGTTAGATGTAGTGTTTGGACGGCCGTTGCCCGCATTTCCATTCTCAGGCTGGGCCGCCTCGAGGCGGAGACGCGCCGGATCTCGCGGAGCCCCCGAGTTCGCCAGCTTGGGTGATCTTGGGGTTGATTTGAGTCTCCCGAGAGAGTTAGGCGCGGCGGCCCCCGATGAGGAGGAAGTGACCGACTCCGACCTCGGCCCCGACTCCTTGCCGGATCGGACCCTTCGACTCGGGCGAGATGGAGGGAGCCCTTGATGAGGCTTCTTGCGCTTTGGAGGAGGAGGCCGCCGAGGAGAGGAGGCGGCGAGCAGGTGGACCATGGCTGCGCTTACGAGGAGTGGGTCCGCTTCATGGACTCGTTGGTGGGCCAGTGCCGGACTTCGATTTCGCCGCATATTTGGCCATGTGTCCGTGAAAGGGTTAAACGAGCAGAAAATATGATCTCGCGAGCGGAACCCTCTCATTGGCCGTGTGACTCGGACGCCCAGGAGAGATCGGTGACCTCTGGCCAGGTTGCACCGCCTCCGCGAGCAGTGGGAGATTCCCTCCTCGGTGCACCTCAACCGACCAAGGACATACGAGCGGCCCGACCAGCCTCCTCCCAGGATGGTTGCCGTAAATTTTGCCATGATGGAGGCCGGTGTTCGGTTCCGTTCCGCCGTGCCTCTCCTACTACTTCACCGCCCGGGAGGTGGCCCCTATCCATTGCATCCCAATGGGTGGAGGCGCTGATAGCCTGCTGGTGCTCTTCGGCGAGCACCGTCTTTTCGGATGCCGAGCTCTAAGTAGCTTCTCTACGTGTACGGCCTCGCGGACGGAAAGGGCCAGGCTGTACTGGCCAAAGCAAGGGCCCTCATCGCGGGGTCCCGAACAAGGTTTACGAGTGGCAACACCGCTGGTTCTGGGTAGCGGGAGCACGGAAGGCGACTGGGCTCGCTCGTGGCACTACTCTCGCTTGTCCCACCGAGTTCGATAGGAAATGAGCGAGTAAGACTTCCCCTTCTTCAAATGTCGATGACTACCGATCTAATTTCTTTCGTCTCTCGTAGGACTCGAGTCTCGCTTTGCCCTGGGGAATTGAATTGGGACTTCGAACCGTGCTTGAAACGAATCAAGAAGCTCCCGAGAGCGAAAGGCACCGGTAGAGGATTCTAACCGCCGAACGTTTGAAACGAGCTCGCTTGATCAGCCGCCCCGCGAGGTGGACCTTGAGCCGGTAAGCCCTTGCTCGCATTTGTATCTTTGTTCGTTGTTCGCTATCAACCGACTATCAGCCGGTTTCACGCAGCCTCGTGATCCTCTGTTTTCCGCACTTGCCCCCAAAGATAATGGGCAAGCCTGCCGCCGCAGCGGGTTGGGGGAAGGCGCGCCCGGCGCGAGGAAGGAAACGAGGCCCCGAGCGGCCAAACCTCGCGCCCCCTGGCTGGTCGCGGGGGTCCCCAAGAGCCACCCCGGCAAAGATCGCACCCGCGGCGCCGTCCGACCTACTTCACAGGGGTCTTCCCGTGCCCCGGGTCGCCCCCGGAAAGGGAGGGTCGGACTGCCCGTGGGAGGATGACGATGAGGTGAGGAGGTCACCACCGTGGAAGCCCGCAAAAGACGCGGCACGACGTCGCTCCCGGGAGTAGGGGACTTCAGCGGGTACGGAGCCCACCGCCAAAGATCCCGCCGACCCCACTTTCTTAGGCCACGACCCGGCCATGGAGAGCCGGTAAGCTCCGCTTCTCGTGGTTTATAGTTCTCCTTACTTCTTTTCCCTTTCTAAACTTCCGCTCTTCGCGCAGTGCTCGCCCACGGGGTCCCGAGGCCCCCATAATTTACAATTTCCTTGCCTCGCGGCGCTCTGCCACCGGGCTCCCCTCTCATATCGGCTCCGCGATGCGGAACCTTGCAGCCGAGCTGACGGACGAGTGGAGGCTGCGGTTAACTTCAATGCGAGAGTGCGCTCGTGGTGAGCCATATCCCGACCTCCCAAGCTCGATCGCGTCGCAGCGGGCCCTTCGGTCCCAAGATGAGGAGGTGAAGCGCTCCGTCCGCAACCGGGAGGAAAGGGACACCTTGGCGGGCGTGGTGGCGACGCTTGAGGGACACGTCAAAGAGCTGACCGCTGCTCGGGATGAAGTTGTAGCGGCCCTCCGCCTTGCCCAATCCGCGCATGAGAGTGCGCTCGCTACCGAGCATGAGAAGGTGGGGGCCGCGGAGTCCTCATGGCAAGCCGCCGACAGAGCCCGCGCGCCACTGGTGGAGCAGCTCGCTCGCTAAGAAGGAAGCCGAAGAGGCGATCGCCGAGCCGAGGCGGATGCGAGGAGGGCCGAGTCGGCGGAGATTGAGCTCCGTGACTACCGCACCAACCCTCAAGGATGCGGATGTCATGGGTGACGTTGCCTACTACCTCACCTTTGCCGACGCCATCCGCGACTGAAGAAGGCAAAGATGGATTCCGCCCCGGAGAGGTCGCTCAAGGCTTACGTTCTCGACCCCGAGCATGCCATCCGGACACCTGGACTTCCCTTTCAAGGACACAGCGACCGTCTATGGGGTGGACCTCTCTTGGTTCCCCTATCAGGCCAAGCTTTGTGATCCTCCCGTGGACGAGGACGAGGCGGGGCGAGGGCGAGGAAGTGGTCGCGGTGGTAGACGCCGAGGCGGCAGCGGCGGGGACCCGGTGGCGGACGTTGGAGAGACGGCCGGAGTTCCGGCGGAAAGTGAGGTGGCTCCTCCCGAGCAGAGCCGATCGATACTTTGAACTCTCGTTCCTTGCCACGGCCTTGATCTTCTCTTTTTAATAGATACCTTGAACTCCAAGAGATATCTTGAACGAGTTTGAATTAGATTTGGTCCCATAACTTTCGACAAAATGGATTTAGTCCCAAAATTAACTTTTTAGCTAATTTAGTCCCAATTTTTCTGATATGTTTTAAATTATGTCCCATTTCGCGAAAAATACAAAAGCGACGTCGTTTTATGTCACATGCACGACACGTGTGAACTATTTCCGACAACCGTGCATATGTGGCATCTATACAAAAATACAAGGCAACTTTTTTCATCAATCTAAAACACCATGCCTTAATTTTAAAATGCATCATTCCTAACAAACTACATAACGGTGGATGTCACGTATGCACACGCTGAAATCGCTCACACGTGCCGCACACGACATAAAACGACATCGTTTTGTATTTTCCGCGAAAATAGGACGTAGTTTAAAACATGTCGGAAAAATTGGGACTAAATTAGCTAAAAAGTTAATTTTGGGACTAAATCTATTTTGTCAAAGTTATGGGACCAAATCTAATTCAAACTCTATCTTGAACTCCCCGCGCTTGTTGTAATCCTTCTTTTTCTTTTGGTTTAAGGTTTAGGGTTTAGAACTTTTGTACTTCGGCCGTTGGCACCCTTTAATAAGAATGAAAAACTTGCTTTTATTCATTGCTCGCGCCTTTTGTTTCAAAGACTTTACTTCGCAACTTTAAATTCTCGTGCAAAGAACGAACATATCTTGTGACTCATAAGTAACCATTGAGCGTTAAACAATGTAACATGTTTAAATATCTGGAAATATACAAGGAAAAATGCTCACGGAGTCTTTGGTGCTCGTTAGGAACATTTCGTTCGACCAAGAGTCTTTTGGTACTCGCGGGCGAGGCCATTCTTCTCGCGAGGCTTTAGGTGTCAAACGGGACAAGATCGTTGACCGTAAGGCTTTGCAAACGGGACATCGTCGTATGACCGTAAGACATTGCCGACGTGGGCTTAGGCCGCATCGTGAGACTTTCGTGCTCGCAGGCGAGGTCATTCTTCTCGTGCGAGTCTTTATGCTACCGTGGGTGTAATCCTGTATAGACTTTTATGCTCACCAGACGAAGGCCGCGATGGGAGACTTTTGTTGCTCGTGAGGGCATAGGTCCAAGCACGAGACTTTTGGTGCTCGCGGCGAGGCCATTCTTCTCGCGCGAGTCTTTATGCTACTGTGGGTATAACCCTGTGTAGACTTTTGTGCTCCTGCGGGCTCGAGCCTCGTCAAAGGCTTTTTGTGCTCGCGTGGGCACGGGCCATTTAGCGAGGCTTGTGGTGCTCGACGATAGTGTGAGTTACCATGAGTCTTAAAGCTTTACCGGCACGTTTTTTTTAAGGAACTACACGACTTTGCGGGAAATAGTAATTTTTATTAAACTCAAAAGCCCCGTCACATTCTATTACATGCGAAGAGGTTTAGATATGGCTTACAAGTGGCCCGAATCACCGGTAGTACTTCTTGAGGTGACCGGTGTTCCAGGTTATTGGTCCGGAGTGCCATCGGGTGCTCCAAACGTATGCCCCGCCGAGTAGCTACTCGGATACCCTAAATGGGCCCTCCCAGTTCGGGCCAAATACCCCGGTGCTCGGGCCATGGGACTTCTTAAGGACCAACTCGCCTTTCAAGAATTGTCGGACTTTAACTTTGGAGTTGTAGTACCTCTCCGAACTTCGCTTGTAGGCGGCGTTTCGTGAACGGATGCTAGGCGGCGCTCTTCTAATGTGTCAAGGTCAAGTCTTCTCGCGGTCTCGTTCTCTTCATTGAGAGTTTGAGAGGTTCGATAAGTGGGTATCGAGACCGCGAATGGGATGACCGCCTCTGTGCCGTAGGTGAGAGCGAAAGGTATCTCTCCCGTGGAGTTTCTCATTGTTGTCCTATAAGCCCGGAGAACGTCGGGAGTTCCTGGGCCCACTTCCTTTCTTATCCTCAAGCTTGGCCTTCTGGGGTGTGCTTGAGGATTTTGTTGACCGCTTCGACTTGACCGTTGGTCTCGAGGGTGATAGAGTGTTGCAAACAACCTCTTTATTTTCCAATGTTCGCGAATTCTGCGATTTCGAGGTCAGTCGAACTATTTCCCATTGTTAGATACGATTGCTTGTGGAAGCCCGAATCTGCATATGTTATTCTTCCAGTATGAATTTGATGATGGCCGCTTGGTCGATCTTATTGAGGGGCTCCGCTTCCGCCCACTTGGTGAAATAGTCGAAGGTAACCACCGCAAATTTACATCCGCCTGTGGCCGTTGGGCAGAGGACCAATCAAGTCGATCCCCCATTATGCGAATGGCCACGGGCTGAATATGGATTTGAGATTTTCAAAGCGAGAGCTTGATGTTCGGCGCCATGACTTGGCACCGGTGGCACTTTCTCGCATAGGCGATCGCATCTTTCCTTAAGGTGGGCCGTAGTATCCTTGTCGCATCGTCTTGTAAACCAGAGATTGGCCGCCGCATGGTTCCCGCACACGCCGTTGTGGATTTCCGCGAGAACGATGTGACCCTTTTCGGGGTGATGCATTTCAAGAGGGTAGGGTGAAGCTTCGCTTGTATAGTTGGCCGTCCAGGATCAAGAACCTTGCGGCTCGAAGTGAATGCAACGAGCTTCGACTCTGTCCTCCGGCAGCTCTCCCGATGTTGCGAGCTTGGATATATTGGACATGTCCGCAGCCTCTCTCGATGGTGGCCACTAGATGCTCGGTGATTGAGGGCGGGTAAGTTTCGTTAGGACTATATTGGATATGTCCGCAGCGCCTCCGATGTTGCGAGCTTGGATAGGCGTCTGCTTGTGAGTTGTGTTCGCGGGGATTTGTTCGATGAACACTTGGTGAAGTTGCTCGTAGAGGGCGATGATGAGCTCGTGGTACTTCATTATTTCCTCACCCCAGCCTCGTATTCACCCTTCATTTGATTTAAGACCGTGGAGAGAGTCCATGAAGATATGGAGGTGGCAGACTCCTATGGCCTTTGCGAGTTCGAGGCCGCAGACCGGTGGCTTCATACTCGGCTTCATTGTTCGTTGCCGGGAAATCAAATCGTATCGCATTTGTAAAACACTGGCCCTCCGGTCCGATGAGGACCACCCCGTGCCGACGCACGTTGATGTGGATGACCCGTCGACGTAGAGTCTCCATGGGGATCTTGAGCTTCGTAGGGCTGGTTGGGAAGGTAAGCTCCGCCACGAAGTCTGCCGGCGCTTGCCCTTTGATCGCGGTACACGGAGCATATTAGATCTTTGTCTTGGGCGAGTTCTAGGGCCCATTTCAGAGCCGCCCACTAGTGTCCGGACGGTGGTGTACCCGCCGAAGTGGCATGGTCGTGAGTACTTGAATCTGGTGGTCGAAAAAATATGCTCGAAGCTTTCTTGCGGCCATGACCACCGCAGTCGCGAGCTTCTCGAGTGGCGAATATCTCGAGCTCGGCGTCATGTAGCACTTGACTAATGTAGTAAATGGGAGGTGTTGTTGTCCCTCTGCTCGCACGAGGACAGCGCTTATCGCTGTTTCGGAGGCCGCGAGGTACAAAATGAGGGTCTCCCCGGGATCGGCTTGGCAAGGATCTCGAGGATTACTCAAATACTCTTTGAGTTTTCTCGAACGCGAGTTGGCTTTCTTTGTTCCAGGAGAATTTCGCTTTTTTATTGCTGCGAAGAAGGGCTTGCTCTTGTCGCCCAACCGCGATATGAAACGACCGAGGGCCGTGAGACATCCGGTCTGCCTCTCGGACTTGTTTTACCGATTTTGGTTCTCCATGTCGAGGATAGCTTTGACTTGAGCCGGGTTGGCCTCTATGCCCCTCCGCCGACAATGTAGCCAAGGAATTTTCTGACCCCACCCCAAAGCTGCACTTCTTTGGGTTGAGCTTCATGTTGTATTTCTCAAGGATAGAGAAGGTTTCCTTGAGGTTCCTTAGGTGATCTTCCTTTCTCGGGCTTTTGTGACTATGTCGTCAATGTACACTTCCATAGTTTTCCCAATTTGGTCGTGAACATGGTATTCACTAACCTTTGATATGTCGCACCGGCATTCTTGAGGCCGAAAGGCATTCTTGTCCAAGAATAAATATTCATCTCTGTGAGGAAAGAAGTGTGCTTGATATCTTCCATCGCCATGGGGATTTGGTGGTATCCCGCGAATGCGTCCATGAAGGACATCATCTCGTGCCTCGCGGTGCTGTCGACGAGGTGGTCAATGTGCGGCATTGGGAAATGATCTTTCGGGCAGGCTGCGTTAAGGTCGGTAAAATCGATACACGTGCTCCATGCGTTGTTCGCCTTTTGACGAGAACCGCATTGGCAACCCATTGGGGCTCGTCTTTGGCGAGCTTGATCAATTTGTTGTCCAGAGTTTCTTGACCTCCTCGGTGAGAGCGGCGTACTTTTCTGGGCCAAACTTCCTCTTTTTCTACGAGACCGGCCGTCGCGACGAATAGATCTTGAGATGATGGCAAGCGTGCTTTGGGTCGATCCCGACCATGTCTTGATGCGACCACGCGAAAATGCTCACATTCTCTCTGAGAAACTTGATGAGGTCATCCCTTATTTCTGCGGGGACTTTTGCCCCTATGGTGACCTCGAGCTCGGGCGAGATGGGTCAACCGGGACATGCTCGAGCTCTTAAATCGGGGCCATCCACTTGAGACCTTGAGGATCGCGAGCATTGCCCCTTGGATCCGTGTCTATGGTTGCGGGTTCGAAACCAAGTCTTGGTTCCAAATCCTCGCGTGCCCAAGTGGGATGCTCCGAAGAGGAGCCGACGAGCATGCCTGGCTGCGAAATGGCGCTCATGTTCTTCCCCGCTAAAGTATTACATTGCAGATCTAACAAATGTGCGGAAAGAAAGTCAAGACCAGAGTAGTTCAAACACTTCTTTGCCATTTTTTGATTGTCTTTTACAAAGGCCAACTTCTCCTTCAGGGGTGGGGAACTTGATACAATAAAAGTAAGAAGAGGCAACCGCCTCAAAAGTTTCGAGAAAAGGTCGACCGAGAAAGCCATTATAGATATTTAGCTGGTCGACGATTACAAATTCTAGAGGCCTAGTGATTCTAAGTTTTTCATTCCTAAGTCCGTGAGCTCCACGGACAGCTTGATTCTTCCGTAGGGGACCACCGCCGTGTCCCCGAAACCCTTCAACCGCAGATCGTATGGTTTGATGAACCTTGTCGGGTTGCCCATCCGATCCAGTGGCGGACTTGAAGATTATGTTGCAGTAGCAGCCGTTGTCAATTAGGATCCTTTCCACGGTCATCCCTTAATTTTGGTCGAGATGACCAAGGCCTCGTTCTCCGGGAGAAGTAGGCCTTCGCGATCAGCGTTGGAGAAGGCCGATGGTGGCGGATTTCGAAATTGTTGGCTTGGGGGAGGTACGACGACGTGGATGTTGTCAATAGCGCGGAGTTCGACCTTCCGCTTTCCTATTTGACATGGCGAGGACGGGGTCGATCCGCCCGTGCTACTCCCTCTGGCTGGATCATTTGGATCCATCCCCGGTTCGGCGGGGATGTCATCGCTTCTTGTATCCGCGTCTACATCCGCGGCGACCACGGGGCTGCTGCCCGCGTTCCCTCTTCTGTTCTGCGAGGAGGTCCGCGCTCCTCCCCGTCATGCCTCGGTCGTGGGGCTGGCTTCTTAACATACTCGCCCAACCTTCCTCCTAGTATAGCCTCCACACTGGCGAAGGAGATCCCGCGTCGCTTGTATTGTGCCGGGGCCATCGTGAAAGGTGCGGAATTTGTTTGAGGCTTTCCTCACAAAGCATTTTCTTGAGGGGCTTAGGCTGGGTGAATACCCCTTCTCCCTTCATCGCATTAAACACAAAGGTGGCGAGCACTTAAGTTTATCCACGACCTCAACCCCTTCGAAACTTTTGAAAGTCCCTTGAACTTTGGCTTGATCTCGCCTTTTCGCATGGTGGGGTCTCTTGGCGGGTGGAGCTACGTCTGCGGCCTCGGTGACGGGCGTCTTGACTTCGCCCGGGCGTTGGGCGAGGAGTTTTTGTCAGTAATCAGGTCGCCCGCTCGTCGCCTGAATTCGGCGTAAGAAGACGGGTATTGTTTGGTCATGTGATGGAACATGTGCGAGTCTGAGCCCGCTCATCGCCTGCGTGAAGCCTGCGGCTCATCACCAACGGGCTCACCGTGAGGAGCACTTCATCTAGCCTGTCGAGGTACTCCTCGTCGGATTCTTTCTCCGCCTGCCTGATGCCCATGAGCCTCTGCCGGTTGCACAGGTGAGCAATTTTGGAGGCGAAATAGGAGACAAATTGTTCGCCGAGGCTGGAGAAATCACCCGATCGTGCGAGAGGGGATAGAGGTGTACCATTTGTGGGCTAGCTTGCCCAACGTCAGCGAAAGCAGACGGCACTTTGTTGCATCCGACGCCCCACTCCCAGTCATGTAAGTGATGTACTTACTAAGATGGACCTCTGGGTCGATCTTTCCCTCATATAGGGCAGTTTGCGGAGGCGGAATTTTGGTCTGGACCTCCGCCATCTCAATGGCCATAGAGAGGGGCTGGTTAACGGCAACCCTCTTGGGGATGCCCTCGCGGCGTCCACGCGGCCCTCTATGAGGTCCGGCTTCCGGTGGAGGCGGCAATGGCGGGTCCGGCTGGGTGAGGGCTCGATGAGCCACGTTGGGACCGATGCGGTTGAGGACCGGGATCCTAGACCTTGCCATCACGGCGCTCTGGGCACATTGTGGGCTGCGGTGGATAGCCTCCCTCGGAGGAGACACGGGGTCCGTTCGTCGAAATCGAGCCTTCGGGCTTGGGAACCCGGGCGATTAAATACCGATCGTTACAGGCTGGTGCACCCTCGATCGGTCTTGGCTCTCGGCCTCTTGGTCACGAGCCTTCCTCTTCCCCTTTTGAGGCCTCGACGGGCCTTCGACCGAACGACAATGGGTCGAGCACGAGATTCAAGCTCACGGGCCCGGGCTTGAAGGCTGTTGGATGGCTCTGCTCACTTGTTCCGAGTCTCGGTACTCTGGAGAGGAGAGGGATTTGGTCTTCGATGTTGCGGATCGAGTTGTTTTGCCCTGCTTGCTCTTCACCTCGGGGCTTACGTGCCTCGCTTATGACTCTCTTGTTAGTTATAGCGTTTCCTTGAAACAAAAGAAATGCTAGTTGGGAGTGGCTTTTCTTGTCTAGCGATTCCCACAAACGGCACCAATTGTTGTTACACCGATTAAATCACCCGATAATCGGGTTTTGGGTGTTTAATCGACTGTTTAGGAGCTTGAAATACCGTGTATTGAATGCGGATGATTGATAATAAATGTGTGTGAATTGATGAGAAATGATGAGAGAAATAAATGCATAAAGCGGTAAATGCAAAGAGAATTCTTTGGGAGGGTGAGTCCCGAGGCTTAAGGTTGGATGTTTTTCGATTCGTATTATTGTGCCATGCGAGGTCTTATTTATACATGCCAATTGGCAGCTCATAAATCCCGTAGAATCGGGTGCATTTAATGTAAAGGTACAGAATTAAATGCGCCTATGGAGGTCTTGTGTACGGAGGATCGGGCTCCTAACCCTCTCGAGCCTTCCACATGATCTTTTCCCTTTTAGGGCATGGCATCTTCGACCGTGCTCGTTCCCGGATACCTTTCTTCTTTGAGAAAGATCCTATCTCCAGCTAGTCGCTTCTCGGTCTTCGCGGGACTCTTCGCTTGGTTAGTTCTCCTCGTGCGGTGCACGGAGAGGTGCTCGGTGGGTCCGGTACCGTGCTCGGACCGAGGATAGCCGCTCGCGTAACTATGCGAGCATTACCCCTGGCTTATTCCCGGTCTCAACAGATATCACAAAAGTCAACCTAAATTGTAAATTTATATAAATATGTGATTTGATTTTGATTATTTTTTTAAATAAATTCTATCAATTACTTCTTCAAAAGGATAGTAGACTAAAAAAGCTGGTAAAAATCAATTAATTACGAGATGCTACTCTTGAAAAAATAATTAATTAATTACGTGAAAATTATCATTGGACACGAGAATGCTAATATTGAAAAATTGTGGCCAAAGCAATTGATGAAGTATATA
Source organism: Paraleonurus japonicus (assembly GCA_030762865.1). Taxonomy (NCBI): domain Eukaryota; kingdom Viridiplantae; phylum Streptophyta; class Magnoliopsida; order Lamiales; family Lamiaceae; genus Paraleonurus; species Paraleonurus japonicus. The sequence goes on along the minus strand of CM061053.1, from coordinate 32,364,630 downwards.
TGCCCAAATCACTCAAAATAATTAACAATGATATCACATATACATATATCAAAGCAAATCACAAGGCATATATATGATTCATTTAAATTAATTAATAGAGTAAGGTCAAAATTTTCTATTTTAGATTTGATAAAATATACCATATTAATGAATTAGTATTTTTTCAAAGATTTATTAAGATATAACTATAACAACTTTTAATTATGTAAGTAATATATTAATATATTAGTGTATTATATTTCTTAAGTTTTATATCATTAAATTATTTTAGCCTTGATATTTTTCACATAGTTATTTCTATTTGCAAAAATTAATTAATTTTGTATGTTCAATATAAGTTATAGTCCTTTCTTCCAAAAATATAATATACATATTTTTAATAATGTAATATTTAAATATAATACTAATTTTGTGTATTGTTAACGTATGAAATTAATCAATTGTCATTTGAACCATTGTTTCTTGGTGAATTGAAAAGTTATAGAATTTTTTTCATAAAGATTGATAATGAGACATTGTTACATGTAATTATTAAAAATTAAAAGATATTTGCTCTAAAATACACTTGAATTATTGTAGCAAAGAAAAATATTGTATTATACTTATTGAAGTATTTGAAAATTTTATCTTTGTGTTTTAAATATAAGTTACGGTCTTTTTTCATAAAATATATTATTAATTTATTCTCATAATGTTTTACTATTAATTTTTGAATGAAATTAATATGTATATAATAAAAGGGGGTGGGATTGTAATCCAACTCCATTTGTTTAATGTACAACTACAAAAAATATGACATTTCAAAAACTCAATAATTTATATTAGATCATTATCGAATCAATAAAATAAAATAAAAAATTACATAATGAACAATCGTAAATCAACCACCCTTGTTTTTGTTGATTCCGTGAATATGTTATTCATTTAATTAGTGCTCGTAACTTGGGGCGAGTGGTGGAATTATGATGAAAATGAACAAAAACCTCAATAATTTATAGTGGAGGGTGAGGCTGAAAATGAGGGATGAATTATAGAAAAATATGTCCTATTAATTGTGCATGTCTGCTACCTATATTAGATGTTTGACCATGTGGTTGACCATGATGAATAGTCAAGAGTACGATCAACGGACCAGGCGAAATGGTGCCAAAATCCAATTTGGAATGTGAGTTGTTATTATATATAATAAGATAAGATAGTTGATTGCTTTGGTTGCAAAGAATAAGGGGTGCTTAGTTTGTTAAAAGGAATCGAGAATGGCAATGGGTTTGAAAGTAGTGAGAAATGGTAATTGGTATGTTAGTTATTGTTGAGTTGTTTGGTTTATATATAGGTATGACTATCATTATCATAGAGAGTGTTGGTCCCAGGACGAGATGTGTAAGGAGGTGTAAAGTCTAGAAGGGGGTTGAATAGGACTTTACCTGTAATGCCCATAATTTTATAATATATAATATTATATTTAACGTAATTTTTATTTTATTTTATTAATTATTCCTATTAATCTTTTAAATCCCTAATTCAGTTTCTCCTCAATTTTTTAAATTCTAATTTAAATTTAAATTTCAAATTCTTATCTTCCAATTAGATTATAATATTTATTAGTCCTTATCTCAGTCAAGCCCAAGCCCATGCCTAACAACTATTTATTGAAGACCTAAATCTACAAAATTTTACACGCTCAAATCTAATTTCTTCTTATTCAACGTTCTCCTTCCTCAAGAAACACAACATCTTTTCTTGAACTTACGGTATTTCTTCATTTTTATAATTCTTTCTCAATTTCTTTATTATTTAATCAAGGTTCTATATTATAATATAATTTTACGTGTGTAAACGTGAGAGAATAATAATCTCGGCTTGATCTTAGTAAATAAAGTGACATGACAACCAAATTATGTCACATGATGTATCATAGATACTGTGGATAAATTTATGTTACAAAAAGATGTATAATATTTATGTGATACTACATCTTAGGAATAAATTGAAAGCTGCTCATAAACAATATATGAGTAATTAGTTGTGTGGAATTCTTTTAACATATGAATAATTACTGTACATAATTTTAATTTTGTAGAAAACATCTTTGTCATAGAGATCGAAATCTGTATTGCTAACCTTTAATATATATATGCATGATATCTTGCGATTTTTTTATTATTATTATTGATTCTTTGAAATTATATTAAATTAAGTGAAAGGTTATATGATCTTTAATAGGTATTTTTTTTTATGCTTGCAATCGTCTCATAGAAGTCACTTTGTTGGGTAGACTTTTGATAATAGTATCGAATTTGATGTTACTTTTACGCAAAGGATGTCACTTTGTGTGTTTGTATTTTTGTTATTTATTATATATTATTTATTATTCAATTATGTTATTATTATTTTTATTTATTCAATTCTATTAAGAATTTTATCTACTATAGATTTTAATTGGAGATTAGGATTTTTAAATTAAGGATTTGAATTATCCTAAATTAATTTATAATTATTTATAATTAAGTCCCCAATTATTTGAGATCCTTGTAATTTGATCCTCAAATTTATAATAAATATATAACTATAATTATTAGTCCTCTTGAAAATTTGATTAGGATATGTGCTAATTAAATATAAATAATTATTATGCTAGGTGTGACGAAATTCACGAAGGCTAAATTTTACGAGGCTATTTTGTTACACTCCTACGGTGATCAATTAAGGTGGGGATTTAATTGCTCTAAGCTCTACGGTGGTATCGTAGAGTATTGCATGTTTTATTCAATGTTTAATGCCTATTGTAAATTATGTGATTATCTGCTTGAAATTATATTATTCCATGTTATTCTAATAGCCGGGGGCCCTTATGAGGTCCGGGGACGGGTCTTCGGGTGTATCCCGCCGTGCTCAATGGCAAAGTCTAATAGCCAGGGGCCCTAATGTGGTCCGGGATCGACGGATCTTCGGGTTTAACCCGCCGTGCTCCATTCTACGTGTGAGAATACCGAGTCTTTAAATGGCTTTGGGAAGGCTCACAACTCCATTTCTATGTTGGCAAAGTATTATTGGCAAAGTGGCAAAGTATCAATGGCAAAGTTTATTATTGGCAAAGTTCATGTGAATTTATTAAATTTTAGTTGATTACCATGTGTTTACTTGTGTATTAAATTTTGAATAAATTTTATCTCCGCTGAGTGTGCTTGCATACTCACCCCCAATAAACCCATTTCGGGTAATGAGTGGACGGCGAGGAGTGATGACGAGGGACATCATGCTCATGCTTTTACTTTTACTATTTATTTAACTAATGAATTTATGTTGAACTTAGGAATTTATGTTTTTCCTAGAAATTATTTAAATGTTTACGTTTCCGCCGTAACATTATTTCACTTTTGAAAAATTAGACGTTAACTCTTTCATATAAAATTTATCGTTGTTTTATTCCAAAATTAAATTTGACGCCTCAAATCTTTTAATTTCTATTACTTATTTAGAATCTAAGTCTTTAAAAATTAGGGCGTCACGGTGTGGTATCGGAGCAGTCTACGTTCTTGTAGACTTGTTCAAAATTTAAGTGTCAAAAATTATTTTAAGTGTATTTTATCAACGAAAAAAAAAAAAAAGTTCATTTATAAATGTTCGAGCATAGGTCGCCCATCACCGCCTCACCGCTTCAGCTTATAAGGTACAAAATTTTATACTTTAATATATGCGAATTATGTGATGTCTTGATGCATAAATTGGCATGCTTATATGAACTCTATGTGGTTATGGCTCGTCGAGGTAACGCACGCAACCAAGCTGATGTTCCCAACCCGACTACTCAAGGAGACTTCCAAGATAATGCTAATGTCGTGGAACAATTCCGTCGTTACAAGCCACCCACCTTTAACGGACGCGATGGACCTGCTAGTGTTGAAGAATGGTTTCGAGCGTTGGAGCGTATCTTTCGTCTCGTTAGATGCACGTCTCGGCAACGTGTAGCTTGTGCTGAATTTCAATTGGTAGAGGATCTTGACCATTGGTGGGAAGGCTCTTGGAGATCGAGAATCGAAGAAGCAAGAGATGCACCGACGTGGAATGAATTCAAGGAAATCGTTATGGAGAGATTCTTTCCAGACACCTATCGGGAGGAGATGGAGTCCCGATTCTTCAACTTCCAACAAGGAAACCTGACTGTGGAAGAGTATGAGAGACAATTCAGCAACATGGCTCGTTTTGCATACCATATGGTGGATACCGAACGTAAGAAAGCTCGAGAAATTCAAGAAGGGGTTAAGACCGGAGATACGGAGCATCCTAGCGGGTCATGGAGACATGCCTTTCAGTGACTTGGTGAGGAGAGCCGGTGAAATTGCTGCAAGCCGGCCGCGAGAAAGTGAATTGAAACCAACAAACCTTTTTGGGAAAGAGGAGATGGGACGGTCATAACCGAACAACAACCACGGTCGAGAATAAGCAAGGAAAGTTTCGAGGAGCCACGGGTGCTAATGCTCAACCAATCAAACCCACTTGCGCCAACCGTGGGAAGAATCACGGAGGAGAGTGTCTTGCGGGACAAGGAAAGTGCTTGGTGCCGTCGGCCGGGCCATACAGCCCCATTCTGTCCTAACTTCGGAGGTCGAATCCAGCTCCTAAAGGCAAAGCACGAGTTTACTCTATGTCCGGTCATGAGGATGGAAGTCGGCAACACCACGATACCATGACAGTATGTTGACATTAAATAAAGTTCCGAGTTCTAGCTTTGTTTGATACGGGTGCGGCGCATTCTTTTATATCCACAAAGTGTTGTGCTAAGGTTGGTTGTAAGGAAACCAACAAGGTCGAAGTACTTGATGTTAGTATACCCTCGGGTCAAACGGTGGTCACGAGATAGAGTAGCTAAGGATGTGAATTTAGAAATCTGTGGTAGAAACTTAGATGCTAACTTATATGTCATAGAAATGAATCACTTTGATGTAATCTTTGGCATGGATTGGTTGTCCAAATATCAAGCTAGCATTGATTGTGGAAAGAGGGAAGTGGTGTTAAAGCTACCAAGTGGAGAGGAATTGGTTTACTTTGGATCAAGGACCGGGAGCTAAGAGCCTTATCATAACAGCTATGAAGGCCCTAAAGATGCTACGAAGCGGCGGTGTCAAGGGTATTTGGTCAATGTGATGGGAACCCCTACTCGTGAAACGAAGATTAAAGATGTTCGGTGGTTCGAGATTTTCAAGATGTTTTTCCGGAGGATTTACCCGGTATCCCACCCAAAAGACAAGTGGAGTTCACGATAGATTTGTTCGGGATCAGCACCCACATCAAAGGCACCATATCGAATGGCACCGAAAGAGTTGGAAGAGCTCAAGGTACGGTTACAAGAGCTGTTGGACAAGAAATTTATTCGACCAAGTGTCTCTCCTTGGGAGCACCTGTCTTATTTGTGAAGAAGAAGGATGGGACGATGAGGATGTGCATCGACTATAGGGAGTTGAATCGATTAACTATCAAGAATAAGTACCCACCGCCGAGGATCGAAGATTTATTTGATCGGCTAAAAGGAGCCAGCGTCTTTTCTAAGATAGACTTGCGATCGGGTTATCACCAGTTGAAAATCAAGGATAGTGATATACCGAAGACGGCATTTAGGACTCGATATGGGCATTATGAGTTCACGGTAATGCCTTTTGGTTTGAGCAACGCTCTGCGGTATTCATGGATCGATGAACCGAGTTTTCCACCCGTTCTTGGATCGGTTTGTCATTGTGTTTATCAATGACATATTGATCTACTCAAAGAACAACAAGCAACACGAGGAGCACTTGAGCATAATACTAGAGGTACTTCGCAAGGAGAAGTTGTATGCGAAGTTCAAGAAGTGCGAGTTTTGGCTTGATCGGGTTGTGTTCCTTGGACATGTTGTCACCGCTCAAGGGATAGAGGTCGACCCGGCTAAAGTTGAGGCGATTAGTGATTGGAAGACGCCTACCAATGTTAATGAGGTTCGCAGCTTTTTGGGCTTGGCCGGATACTATAGAAGGTTCATTGAAGGATTTTCAAAGATTTCTTCACCAATGACTCGTCTAACGAGAAAAGGGGAAAAGTTTGAGTGGGCGAGCCGAGTGTGAGGAAAGCTTCCAAGAATTGAAGATGAGATTAGTTTCAGCCCCTGTTTTGACAATTCCGGATACATCTGGAAGTTTTTAATTCTGATGATGCGTCAAAGCAAGGTCTAGGATGTGTTCTAATGCGGCATGGCAAGGTGATTGCTTATGCCTCGAGACAATTGAAGAATCATGAGATGAACTACCCTACTCACGATTTGGAGCTTGCGGCGGTGGTCCATGCTCTGAAGATTTGGAGGCATTATCTTTATGGGGCAAGGTGTGAGATTTATACAGACCATAAAAGTCTAAAATATTTCTTCACGCAAAAAGAGTTGAATATGAGGCAACGAAGGTGGTTGGAACTAGTGAAGGATTACGATCGCACCATTCACTACCATCCGGGTAAGGCCAATGTGGTGGCGGATGCGTTAAGTCGTAAGGATAGAGGAGAGTTGACATGCTTTTTGACACAAGAGGGGAATTAGTAAGGGATTTTGCCAATCTACGGATAGAAGTAGTGGGATCGCCAAGGAATGTTGAGCCGATTGTGGCGGCTATGGTGATTCAACCTTTGTTACGAGACGAGTTAGAGAAGCACAAGACAAGGATGGATTCTTGAACAAAATGAGGAAGCGAGCACTAGATGGGGATGGTAAAGGCTTCATGGTAGCATCCGATGGTGCTCTCATGTTTGAGGCGATTGTGTGTACCCAAAGATGAAATTTTGAGAAGAGAAATTCTAGAAGAAGCTCATTGTACACCGTATACGGCTCATCCTGGAGGAACTAAGATGTACCGAGATTTAAGGACTATGTTCTGGTGGAGGAACATGAAGGGTAGCATTGGAGCATTTGTGGAACGATGCTTAGTATGCCGACCAGTTAAAGTGAGCACCAACGACCGTCGGGGGCTGCTTAAGCCTCTTGAAATTCCGTAATGGAAGTGGGAGCACATTACCATGGATTTCGTAGTGGGTTTGCCACGGTCGATTAGAGGAAATCATGTTGTATGGGTCATTGTTGATAGATTGTGAAGTCTGCACATTTTCTACCCGTGAAGATGACATTCGGGATGGAACAAGCGGCACAAATATACATTCGAGAGATTGTTAGACTTCATGGAGTTCTGTCACAATAGTGTCCGATCGAGACACTAGGTTCACCTCAAAGTTTTGGAAGAGTTTACAAGCTGCTGATTGGAGTGTATAGGGTAAGAGTTATTAAGACCAATCAACAAAATATCGAACCCAAGGGAAAAAGTATGCACATGAGGCCCTAGGAATACAAGTTCTTAGTGACTAGAGTTGCAACAATGGTTTGGTACAAAAACAACAAAAACACAAGCAAGAATACAAAACAACAAGGAGCAAGCAAATGATCGAACACTAAGAATGCGATAACAAAAACAACACTAAATGGGTGGATTGAGGTGCTAGGATTAACATCCATCAATGAATCATCAATCAACAATCTACAATTGAATCAAATTGCAAATCAACTAAGATAGAAAGCATAAACCATCATGAAATTAATCACTCCATTAAAATCACAATGCCTAATGTGAGTATCCTTAGTCTTTCCCATCTCTCAATGTAGAAATCCCCAATTCATACAATCATGCAAAATTGAAACTCGATTAACACCTAATCACGTTAGCTCAACTCTCGCCTATTGCTAGGGTGATCAACCATTAATCAAAAGAAACAATTTTACACAAAGCACAATTAAGAATCACAATTAGGTAGAAAACTAATGTGAGTATCCTTAGTGCAACTAATCTCTCGATTCCGAAGCACCCAATCCACGCATTCATACACAATTATCACCCGATTAATACCGGATCACGTTAGCGCAACTCTCGTCTATAGCTAGGGTGATCAAACACTAATCTAAAGAGATAATTATGCATGAAGCACAAATGAAAATCACAATTAGTAAGCAATCTACTCAATTGATCTCCAATCATCAACAATTATAGCATCATCAATCAATTCATCATCAATTTCAATTAACCCAAGCACAAGAGAGTTAGCCCATGGTGAAATCCATGGGAAGAAGATAAATTGAACAAACAATAAGCAAATCACAACAATTAAGAAATTAAAGAGACAAAATAGGAAAAACATCACCAAATGATCTTCAATTAACCAAAATAGGAATGCTTGAGTCTTCAACACCAATCTCCAAAGGAATTACAAGCTTGAATTGAAAGAATTACAAGGATCAAAAGCTAATCTATGGCTAATCTACCAACATCAATTGAAATCTAATCCTCGATCTAACTTCTACTCTAATCTAAGGAAGGAATTGGCTTGGGGCTTGAGAAATCGCCCCAAAACCGCTACTAACTGCTACTATGAATGTTGTATCTGGATTGCTCTCTGCTTCAAGTCCTTAAATACCGAATTTATGAAAAACTTCCCCTCGAGTCGAGGGTCAGGCCTCGACTCGAGGTCCCTGCATTTCTTCACTCCTCGACTCGAGGGTCATGTCTCGAGTCGAGGCTTACGCCTTTGTCTCATTCCTCGACTCGAGGCTCTTGTCCCTCGACCAGAGCTCTCGAGTCCAGGCATTTTTTCTCACCACGGGGCTTGGCCCCGACCCTGTTTTCGTCCCGGATGTCCGTCTCTTCATTCTAAGCCTAATGGTACTCTCGGTTTGGCAAAATTCCACCGAATTACCTGCAAAATAGACGGAAAACATCAAAATCTCACAAATAATACTTTTTAGGCAAAAGAGTGATAATTTTCACATTTAGGCACAAAAACTAACACTTTAGCTCACTTTTTGCACTAAAATAACCCCTAAAAACATGCATCAATTCACTCTAATCATACCCCCAAACTTGAATTGTTGCTCGTCCTCGAGCAACGTAGAACTAAGAACAAAGGAGTGAATTGATTGCAATTATGTCACATGGCACCATAGGCGAGAAATAAGACAATCGAACTCATCAATGATCCCTTGTATCAATGCAACTATCCACTAGCCATCAAGATGAATCATGCTCAAATAAATGCTCAATCAAATACTCAACACATTGCTCCTCCTATGGAGTGTTTCACTCTTCACTCAAGTGTATCATGGTTTAAAGCACTCAATCATCAATTCACAAATAAGTACACCATATGCTTGCCACAAGACTTAATCTCAATCAAAATCATTTGTGTTCAATCAAGAATCAAAGAGGTCTTTCTTCTAGGTTGTAATGTTGGCTCTTTGGAAAGGTGGGATATTTATGGATAAGAGTGACTAATTAGTAGAGACTTGAATGTAAACTAATCCATACAATGCACATCTCTTCACTTTCATCTAGCAACACTCTTCCTTTTTAACTTCAATGATCATTCCACCATTCACTTGAGCTTTCTCTTTTAAGCTCACAAATTGAATCATTTCATTTTATGCATTTTCCTTACAATTCAATCTTTCACAACCTTTCTTTTCTTTATGCTTCATTCATCACTTTGCTCATCATCTTCCCATAATTAGCAATCAAATCACCATCATTAGCCAACATTCAAGCTCAACTAATCATAGGACAAGAAAGGCTAATCAAAATAGGCTAAATGGTTTCAATTTCACTTGGCTTGCCAAAGAATATGGATCATAGGCTCAACATGGCTCACTAAGGAAATCAAATGTATTTGGTAGGAAAGTATTTGGCAAAGTAGCTTATCATATCAACATGGCCTCTTATCATTTTAATGAAATCACACAAAGATCAATATCCACAAGTCAAGTGGCAAGTTCTAGTATACAATTCATGAATGATGCACTCACAAATGATGATATCAACCGTATAAGATGTACGATTATTAAGGCACAAAAGCTCACGGGCTTAAATTGAGCAATGAATCAAGCATCTTCAATCACATTCATCTTCACATAATTAATCAAGCAAACTAGCTTCAAGCAACATATCAACTCATGATCAAATCAAATTTCAATATATCTTGCAAATCAAACACAAGTGCTCATGTACATAAATCCAAGCATACTCACTATATCAAGAATGATTCTAAAAGATATGCAATAAGTTCACAATGAAGCTCATGATGAATTAATCAATGCAAGAATACATGCAAGAAATTCAAGATACCAATATAGCATAATCATCAATAAGCACTAAGCTCAACAAATCCCAAAATCATATAAGATCACAAAGATAGGCAAAGAGAAAAACACCTCCCCAAACTTAGACAAGTCTAAGTTTGAAAGGAAGTGTTGTACCATAAAGCCTTTAAATTCCATTTTCCTTTAAGCATGTAGGGATCATCAAGCTTCCTAGCTCTTTCCTTCTTGACCTTGCATTTCCTTGCACTTCCAATCTTTTCCCATCCATGTAGTGAGTGTACCTACAATTGGGCAAAAATAATCATCAAATAATCATCACTAAGAGATGCATTTATAGCCAAAATGACACACACCCCCAAACTTGAATGAAATCATGCATTCAAGGTTTGGCTCCAAATATATGCAACTCATAATGATATCAACAATAAGCTCAATATCCCAAATGTATCACTAAAGCAAAGAGCATTATTTCTAAAGCATGAGCAATTAAGTAGCAAGCTAAATCTCCCTCAAACAAAACAAAAACACTAATCTACCAAAAGCACAAAAAGAACAAATAAAAAGGATGGGTTGCCTCCCATCAAGCGCTATTTTTATTGTCCTTTGCCGGACTTATTCTTCACATCCAAAATCCTTCATCTAATGGCCAAGGGTAGCGATCCTCCTTCCCATTATATCTCGATCTTTGTGCTTCAAGGTCTAGGAGGTTCACCGAATAGATAGGACAACCACCTATAGAAATGCACAGTGTCCATGGTTGTCCCCCTTTTTCTCTTGCCATCCTTCTCTTTTCTTCTTTTCTTTCAAGGATGCCCAAGCACTTCTTTAATTCTTTCCTATAATCAAAGTTCTCAAGAGGTAAAATCAAATCATTAGAAGCATCAATTTCAATTAAATCACAAATTGAAGAGTTAGAAGGTATAGAAATGCTCATTTCAATCTTCAATTCCTTATTTGGTGCTTCTAGATTTGTTTGTTCATTATTGCTCATGTACATCAATGGACATTCCTCTTCATCACTCTTGATAAGGAAATCTTCCTTTTCATCCTCATAGCTTGGACCCTCTACCACATCTTCTTCAATTGTATTTTCTTCCTCCCCTTCTTCTTGATTCTCCATGATGGTCATGTTCTTTACTTGGCGTAGGAAATTTTTGACTTGACACTTTATAAACATGAAGTGGACTTGTGATCTCCATAGTCCCCTCGATCCATGAATTGACCATTGCTTTGGTCTCATAGATTTCCTCATACAAGGGAAGCATTTCATCACACCTAGTGTCATTTTCCTCAATTCTTTCCAACAATACTCCAAGCATCTCTTGCAAGTTAGCTCTCACACCATGGAGTCCCCATTCTTCAAATTTAGGAGAAGCTTGTGGCATTGGATAGTCATTCTCATAGCTCCTCCTATCATCATAATAATCTTCCTCTTCCGATGCCCCCTTGAAATTCGAATCCACAATATTGATTGCATGCTTGATCATAAGGCTCATAGTATGGGAACATCTCTTGAGGTGGGGGAGAAATTTCTTCACTTATCCAATCTTCATAATTGGATGGAACTTGTTGCCATTGAGAATTATCTTCATAGTTCCTCCAATCATTGTAGCTCAATTCTTCAAAATGTGGAGAATACACCCTACTATCTTGATAATATTCTTGATTCCACAAGTATGAGTTGTATCCTTCCATCTAGACAAGATAAGCAAGTATCAAATTTCCAACAAAAATAACAAAACAAACACAAAGGCAACAAGTAGTCACTTCAAACAATTCCTAAGTCTCACTTAAGGCGCAAAAACTAATTCCCGGCAACGGCGCCATTTGATTGGAGTGTATAGGGTAAGAGTTATTAAGACCAATCAACAAAATATCGAACCCAAGGGAAAAAGTATGCACATGAGGCCCTAGGAATACAAGTTCTTAGTGACTAGAGTTGCAACAATGGTTTAGTACAAAAACAACAAAAACACAAGCAAGAATACAAAACAACAAGGAGCAAGCAAATGATCGAACACTAAGAATGCGATAACAAAAACAACACTAAATGGGTGGATTGAGGTGCTAGGATTAACATCCATCAATGAATCATCAATCAACAATCTACAATTGAATCAAATTGCAAATCAACTAAGATAGAAAGCATAAACCATCATGAAATTAATCACTCCATTAAAATCACAATGCCTAATGTGAGTATCCTTAGTCTTTCCCATCTCTCAATGTAGAAATCCCCAATTCATACAATCATGCAAAATTGAAACTCGATTAACACCTAATCACGTTAGCTCAACTCTCGCCTATTGCTAGGGTGATCAACCATTAATCAAAAGAAACAATTTTACACAAAGCACAATTAAGAATCACAATTAGGTAGAAAACTAATGTGAGTATCCTTAGTGCAACTAATCTCTCGATTCGAAGCACCCAATCCACGCATTCATACACAATTATCACCCGATTAATACCGGATCACGTTAGCGCAACTCTCGTCTATAGCTAGGGTGATCAAACACTAATCTAAAGAGATAATTATGCATGAAGCACAAATGAAAATCACAATTAGTAAGCAATCTACTCAATTGATCTCCAATCATCAACAATTATAGCATCATCAATCAATTCATCATCAATTTCAATTAACCCAAGCACAAGAGAGTTAGCCCATGGTGAAATCCATGGGAAGAAGATAGAATTGAACAAACAATAAGCAAATCACAACAATTAAGAAATTAAAGAGACAAAATAGGAAAAACATCACCAAATGATCTTCAATTAACCAAAATAGGAATGCTTGAGTCTTCAACACCAATCTCCAAAGGAATTACAAGCTTGAATTGAAAGAATTACAAGGATCAAAAGCTAATCTATGGCTAATCTACCAACATCAATTGAAATCTAATCCTCAATCTAACTTCTACTCTAATCTAAGGAAGGAATTGGCTTGGGGCTTGAGAAATCGCCCCAAAACCGCTACTAAGCCGCTACTATGAATGTTGTATCTGGATTGCTCTGCTTCAAGTCCTTAAATACCGAATTTATGAAAAACTTCCCCCTCGAGTCGAGGGTCAGGCCTCGACTCGAGGTCCCTGCATTTCTTCACTCCCTCGACTCGAGGGTCATGTCTCGAGTCGAGGCTTCTGCCTTTGTCTCATTCCTCGACTCGAGGCTCTTGTCCCTCGACCGAGCTCGGGTCCAGGGCATTTTTCTCACACGGGGCTTCGGCCCCGACCCTCGTTCGTCCCGGATGTCCGTCTCTTCATTCTAAGCCTAATGGTACTCTCGGTTTGGCAAAATTCCACCGAATTACCTGCAAAATAGACGGAAAACATCAAAATCTCACAAATAATACTTTTTAGGCAAAAGAGTGATAATTTTCACATTTAGGCACAAAAACTAACACTTTAGCTCACTTTTTGCACTAAAAATAACCCCTAAAAACATGCATCAATTCACTCTAATCAACCGCTATGGGGACGAAGTTGAGCTTTAGTACAGACTTTCCATCCGCAGATCGATGGGACAGTCAGAGAACTATTCAAATTTTGGAGGACATGCTACGAGCTTGTGTGTTGGATCTCGGTGGAAATTGGGAGTCTCATTTGCCACTAGTTGAGTTTGCTTACAACAATAGCTATCGTGCAACGATCGGAATGGCACCTTATGAAGCATTGTACGGACGGAGATGCGAGTCTCCCTCTTATTGGGACGAGGTTGGTGAAAAGAAGGTTTTAGGCCCGTAAATCGTCGAACAAACTGTTGGGGTAATACAAAAGATTCGAGAAAGAATCAAGATAGCTCAAGATAGACAAAAGTCTTATGCCGACAAGCGAAGGAAACAGCTAGAATTTGCTCAAGGGGAGAAAGTATTCTTGAAGATCTCACCTACGAAAGGAGTTATTCGATTCGGTGGCAAGGGAAAACTCAGACCAAGGTACATTGGTCCTTTCGAAATTCTAGATCGAGTCGGGCGACCTAGCCTACCGGCTTGCTCTGCCCCCATCTCTTTGCGGCGGTGCACAACGTTTTCCACGTGTCCATGTTGAGGAAGTACGTACATGATCCAAGCCACATCGTCAACTACTCAACCTTGGAGGTCAATAGAGACTGTCATATGAGGAGGCACCGAACTCATTTTGGAAAGAAAAGTTCATAGACTTCGCAACAAAGACGTAGTTCTCATCAAAGTGCAATGGAGTCGACATGGAAGAGATGAAGCCACGTGGGAACGAGAGGATGAAATACAAGCAAAATACCCAAACTTCCTACTACGTGGTAAGTTTTAAAATTTCGAGGACGAAATTATTGTTAGTGGGGTAGGTTGTAATGCCCATAATTTTATAATATATAATATTATATTTAACGTAATTTTTATTTTATTTTATTAATTATTCCTATTAATCTTTTAAATCCCTAATTCAGTTTCTCCCTCAATTTTTTAAATTCTAATTTAAATTTAAATTTCAAATTCTTATCTTCCAATTAGATTATAATATTTATTAGTCCTTATCTCGGTCCAAGCCCAAGCCCATGCCTAACAACTATTTATTGAAGACCTAAATCTACAAAATTTTACACGCTCAAATCTAATTTCTTCTTATTCAACGTTCTCCTTCCTCAAGAAACACAAGATCTTTTCTTGAACTTACGGTATTTCTTCATTTTTATAATTCTTTCTCAATTTCTTTATTATTTAATCAAGGTTCTATATTATAATATAATTTTCTGTGTGTAAACGTGAGAGAATAATAATCTCAGCTTGATCTTAGTAAATAAAGTGACATGACAACTAAATTATGTCACATGATGTATCATAGATCTGTGGATAAATTTATGTTACAAAAAGATGTATAATATTTATGTGATACTACATCTTAGGAATAAATTGAAACTGCTCATAAACAATATATGAGTAATTAGTTGTGTGGAATTCTTTCAACATATGAATAATTACTGTACATAATTTTAATTTTGTAGAAAACATCTTTGTCATAAAGATCGAAATCAGATTGCTAACCTTTAATATATATATGCATGATATCTTGCGATTTTTTTTATTATTATTGCTTTGATTCTTTGAAATTATATTAAATTAAGTGAAAGGTTATATGATCTTTAATAGGTATTTTTTTTTTTATGCTTGCAATCGTCTCATAGAAGTCACTTTGTTGGGTAGACTTTTGATAATAGTATCTAATTTGATGTTACTTTTCTCGCAAAGGATGTCACTGTGTGTTTGTATTTTTGTTATTTATTATATATTATTTATTATTCAATTATGTTATTATTATTTTTATTTATTCAATTCTATTAAGAATTTTATCTACTATAGATTTTAATTGGAGATTAGGATTTTTAAATTAAGGATTTGAATTATCCTAAATTAATTTATAATTATTTATAATTAAGTCCCCAATTATTTGAGATCCTTGTAATTTGATCCTCAAATTTATAATAAATATATAACTATAATTATTAGTCCTCTTGAAAATTTGATTAGGATATGTGCTAATTAAATATAAATAATTATTATGCTAGGTGACGAAAGTTACGAAGGCTAAATTTTACGAGGCTATTTTTGTTACACTCCTACGGTGATCAATTAAGGTGGGGATTTAATTGCTCTAAGCTCTACGGTGGTATCGTAGAGTATTGCATGTTTTATTCAATGTTTAATGCCTATTGTAAATTATGTGATTATCTCGCTTGAAATTATATTATTCCATGTTATTCTAATAGCCAGGGCCCTTATGAGGTCCGGGATCGACGGGTCTTGGTGTATCCCGCCGTGCTCAATGGCAAAGTCTAATAGCCAGGGGCCCTAATGTGGTCCGGGATCGACGGATCTTCGGGTTTAACCCGCCGTGCTCCATTCTACGTGTGAGAATACAGTAGTCTTTAAATGGCTTTGGGAAGGCTCACAACTCCATTTCTATGTTGGCAAAGTATTATTGGCAAAGTGGCAAAGTATCAATGGCAAAGTTTATTATTGGCAAAGTTCATGTGAATTTATTAAATTTTAGTTGATTACCATGTGTTTACTTGTGTATTAAATTTTGAATAAATTTTATCTCCGCTGAGTGTGCTTGCATACTCACCCCCAATAAACCCATTTCGTAATGAAATGGACGGCGAGGAGTGATGACGAGGGACATCATGCTCATGCTTTTACTTTTACTATTTATTTAACTAATGAATTTATGTTGAACTTAGGAATTTATGTTTTTCCTAGAAATTATTTAATTGTTTACGTTTCGCGTAACATTATTTCACTTTTGAAAAATTAGACGTTAACTCTTTCATATAAAATTTATCGTTGTTTTATTCCAAAATTAAATTTGATGCCTCAAATCTTTTAATTTCTATTACTTATTTAGAATCTAAGTCTTTAAAAATTAGGGCGTCACATTACCACACTCAAAACTTTTTACAACTTTTCGTGAGTGAGTGTTGGGTTAGAAGACTTTGCAAGTCTTCTTCGGATAGATACTCGAGTGTGCTAAGTGTGATCAGCAGACTTCGTGAACTTGAAGTCTTCGATAGTGCGGAAGCTTATCTCGTGAGTGTTGTTTGAAAAACCCTTTCTAAAATCTAAACTCCTTTTATCAAACTATCGAGATAACTTGATGTTAAACCCGATATCGAGAGTTTAATATTTGTGAGCAATTATAAATGATGATATACAAGAAACAATAAAGACACATGGATTTTTATAGTAGTTCGGATATAACGATCCTACGTCCACTCTCCTTGATTCCATAGGGGACTTACTATCCACCAAAACTGATCTTGACCACATGATGTTTTACAAGTTCCTGCCTTTGATACGTATGATGATCCTTGAGTTTCAATTAACTCTAAGATTGATGATTTAATCAACCTTTTGTCATCTTTTGAGAAGGTGATTTTCAATCCTTAACAAGAATCAAATTCTTCGAAGCAACGTAGTTTTGATTTTTGATTTGAATGAATAAGCATGTAATCACAATGAATTACAAGATTTACGGTTTCTTGAGATATAGGTTTCTCGCGTCGTTAAGTTAATATGTTGACTTAGATAATTGATTGATTGGCTTTAATCAATTATCTCTTGATTGATTATCGTGTAAATCTGATCTTCTCATCAAGAGATCCGATTGTCCCTTGATTTCTTGATTGGCAATCCGACTATCTTCAAATCGAGTAAACCTTCTAAGTCAACTATGGCAGGGTTCTCAACCTTGCTATTTCTTTTTCTAAACCTTCTAGACTACCTTCCTTTCTTAGAGTACTTTTATCTCTTCTTCAGATTTTGCTTCAAGTCTTATAGACTTCTTGTGACAACTTCCTTAGATACAAGTCTTCTTGTTAGCAACCTTTCAATCTTCTAGTTATCCGATCTCTAGATCTTCCGACTTAAAGTCTTACGCCTTAAGTCTTCTCACATTATCGCCTTCGGTTCTCAACAGCCTTCAAATCTTCTCGGGATGCATCCTAGCAAGGTTACCTTAGCTAAGATTATAACCTATTTAGATCATTAGCTGACTAATAGGTTCTGCTAGTCCTATTACACTTAGGTTTTAGAAACATCATTAAAATATACAAAATCAAAACCTAACAAAAAGTATTTGGTTTTAATAAAAATTATGGAATTATTACACTCTAGTTTAAGGTTACAAGCCTAATTGTAAGGAGGTTCAAAAAAATATGTGGGACCTAATAACTACAATGTATTATCCTAAATACCCTTACTAATACATCTCCGAACTACGTCGCTTCTCTCTTCTCTCGCCGTGGGATTTCTTCTCGCCTGAAGTTTCTCCCCGTCCCATCAATCTGAAATCATTAACTCTTTTGTTTTCAAAAATTCAAATTTGTTTGGTTATTTGCTTATGCTTATTTCTCAGCGTATTAGTCTTCACTTCTTTCTCAACCCATTTTTCTCTCGCTTTCATCATCTCCCAAATAGAAGCTTGCCTTCCTGTTTTCATTTCGCTTGTATTTGTTTAATCGTCTTTTAATTTATTTAATCCAACGCTGAATCCATAGCGAAACTCCAAGAAATGATTGATCCATGAATAATTTTTGCGGATCAAATTCGGAGGAAGATAAAATTGATATCCCTTGGTAATATCATTACCTTCTATCATTTAGAGTCCAAGATTAGCACGGTGACCAGAATCAAGCAAAGTCATTTTTCTCTCTCATGCTTTTTGGGAATTTGAATAATTGTGTCTTGGAATCAGACAATGATATTCTTAACATCCAAAGATATATGCAGAGTCTACGTCTAATGTAGTTGATGTTGAGTTGTTTGAAAATTTTGATAAATTTGATGATGCCTCTGTTATGGACAATGTAGATGATGGCGGTGTTTCGATAAAGTACACGATGTTTGTGATGTATTTGGTGTTGATAAGGGAGCCACTGTTGCTTTTCTTGAGCCGATTGAAATTAATTCTAATCTTTCCTAAGATCAACTGCTCCAGGATGAAGAGTTTTATGGTGCGTCGGTATACTTGACTATGATTCGAGTCCTGTCCTTTCTACGACTTCATATCTTTTAGATTGTTGGGTTGAAATAATGATGGGTGGTGTTGACACTGCTTTTGCTTTGGTAGTGCAAGAGATTTTAGAGAATATCCGATTAAGTATTCCACACGTCTAGGATTTTTGTACAAATATGTTAAGAATACAAATAGATATATGTACATTGTGTGCATGGAATCATTGAATGAATGTTGTGATTGGTTTATAAGAGCAAAAAAATATCAGGGAATTTATTATCTTTAAGGCTACCCTCTCACACAAATGTATGGATAATTTGACAAAAAATAAGGCAAAATATTTTGGTCCGTGTTTAATTGGTAATCTTACGATGCAAGATATCAAGAGCAAACCAACTATCGCTGCATCGATTTAGTAAATATTATTCGCAACAATTATGGCATTGAAGTACCCTATCACAAAGTGTAGCGTGCATCGAAATAGCAAAAGACCAAATTTTTGGTAATTATGACAAATCTTATGATCATCTTACATGGTGTTGATTAGGGTGAATTATTGCGAGGCAAAAACTTATATGAGACGGTCTCATGCATGAGACCGAAGTCACTTTTAATAAATTGTTATCACTTTTTAAAAAATTGATACAAATTAGTATAAAAGTGATAACAAATTGAAAAGTGACAACAATTTATAAAAAAGTGATAAGAATTTATGAATAAGTGATAATAATTTATTAAAAAGTGACTTCGTCTCATGTCCGTCATGCATGAGGCGATCTCACACAAGAGTGCCCCATTATTGCATGATTTTAGAGTGGATTAACTGCATATTTTTATGAAAAGTATTAGTGTATGTGCTTAAATGTATGAGGTATTAGAAGTTGTGCTAAAACGTATTAAAAAGTTGAGTTTAATGGTTTTGCAAAGTGTTTTGTCTCATTTTCGGGGTTTTCGGTGGAATTAGACCAAACGAAGCATACCGAGATTCACACGGGAATGAGATGAATGAGTCAAGTGAAAATAGAGGTTGAAAGTGCTCGACGGAGGTCCAAAATCCCTAGACTCGACCGGAGGTCGAGCCACAGAAGCACGGGTCGAGCACGAAGCATGAAACGAAGAAAATAGCCAAAGCGGCATGAAGCTCGACTCGAGGCCTGTGCCAACTTCACCAAAATTATGTTTTTGACTCCAACCTCGAGTTGAGCTTCCCGAGCTCGACTCGAGGCTCGACCGAATCTAATTTTACCCCTTTTTCAGCCATTGGGATGCGTGCACGTGGAGGGAGAGATATATATACTGAACACGAAAATTGATAGTTTTTGGAGAAGGGAAGACCCTTACACACACTTTTACACACACATAGCTAGATTCTATATTTCTTCTTCTATTTTGATGATCAAAGCAAGAATTCTTTATGTTTGGATACTTAATAGGTGAAATCTCTCATCTAATTTCAGTTTTGTTGGTTAAATTTCTAGTAATTATGAATGTTTATTTCATTAATATCATGGGTTTATTTTATTTTGCTATGAGTAGCTAATTTTCTTAGTGTTTGGGTGTTTGGAAGCTATTGATGATTGAATTGATGAAGATTGTGTGATCTATTGCTTGATTTAAGCTTGAATTCCATATTTGATGTTTAATTATTGCAAGGATGTTTGGGTAATTAGATTTCTAGCTTGGTTAAAGGGTTTTAGTGGGGTAATTAGAGTAAATATTGTGCAATGCAAGGATGCTTGGTTAACTACATTAGAAATACATCAATTCACATAAGTTGCTTAGATTAAAAGTCGGATAATTAATGAGGGGCCGAAAGGGACGTAACTTAGTAGCGAAGGTTATTCGCGTTAGGGAAACCTATTGACTCCTTAAGTAATCAGGAAAAATAGGGTTGTGACCTATACAATTCTTCACGCTTAAGTGGAACATAGCTCTTAGGCTTACCAAGTATGGTATTATGTTATTTTACTAGAATTGCCCTTATCAATTTACCGACGAGAGAATTACTATTTGGTTTTGTTTCGTGTTTCATTGTCCATAGCCGAAGAACACCCGAACACATTTCTTTATCTTGCTTGCTTTTAGTTGATCTAATTGTCGTCTTAGTTAATCATTTAGTTTATTTCGCATCTTATTCTTGAAAATGACTTGTATTACAATCACAATTAGATTAGTAATTCTATGGTTATCCCCCACTTGATTCTCTTGTTCGATATTTTAACTCGGGTAATTACCACTACACGATCTTCCTACACTTGGGAAGTGAGTGTTTGTAAACACCTATAAGGATGTAGAGGTTGTACATAGAATCAATCCGGGAAGTGTGGCTTTTATCGAGCGGGACCAAGATAATAATTTCTTTGAAAGGTTATTCATCTCTTTTAAGGTGTGCATGGATGGGTTCCAAACATGTCGATCGATGTTGTTCCTTAATGGCACTTTCCTCAAGGGGCGGGCAGCCACCGCCAAAGACGGAACAATGGTACATTTCTATTTTTGTTTTTACTCATCTTTTTGTTTTACGCACTTTTCGTAGTGCAAGGTTTTTGCATTTTTGTTTTACGATACACTTTGATACATTCTCAAAAGTGTTTCTACACTTCTTTTTTGGTTGCACAGACCCCTTAGTAATTTTGCACATCGATTATTAATTTTGCACAACAGCTTTAATTATTTCTTGCACAATAAAAGTTGTGCAATTTTTTTCTGAGTCTATTCGTAGTTGCTTTTGCAATTGTCTCTCTTGAGAACATAACTAATTGGACTTGATTTGTGCGAAGTGAAAGAGATAATTAAACATAACAAGCAAATCTTCTACATATCCGATAGACATCTAGGTATTCTTTCAGCCTTCAAAGCGCCTTTGAAGAACCGGTATTTTTTTGCATGTATCACTAGTTAACAAATCCGAGGGGGCGATTTTCTTCTCGGTAGGTCCAACCATCGGCATGCCGATACAGTGAGCTTTTTAAAGCTTGTGCTTATGCTCCCACCTAATGTTCATTCAATGAGAATATTGATTGTTTTATTAAGGTGGGTGGGCCTATGACAAAGAAATTGGATTTCATAATTGTTTGTAGAGAATTGGGCATGGCATACTCTCCTAACATTATCCGTTATGGAGAGATGACTTCCAATGCAGCGAGTCATTCAACAATTGGTTAGTTGAAGCCCGATGTTTACCGATCACAAAGTTGTGTGATTGGATACGTTCAAATATGGCACGCCGCTGATGCAAAACTCGGCCTAGTCGGTCGACTAGTCTGCGCTAGGCTCTAGGCGGCCATCGTCCGCCCGGAGTTCTTCAAAATCGGTGGTTCTAGGCATTTTCACAATTAGGCTCCGCCTAGGCGGGCTAGTCGGGAAAATTGGGTATATTTTTTTATTATTTTAGACATTAAAACGACGTCGTTAGTTTCTACCTTCTTAAACTTAAATTTTTTAATACTCTAAAACTCTAATCCCTTTCTAACTTACTTACCAATTACCGCAATTCAAAATTGTGAAAGCATAAGGATAGAAAAGTGAGAACTCTGCCGTCGTTTGTGTCTTACATGGACCACGGTTCCACCCGCCATTGTCGCAGCTTGTCGTCCGTCTCTGTCATCGCCGCGTTTCACTCACCCGCTGTCCCGTGCACCATACAAGATACGGGTATTATTTTAAATGATTAAATCTGAATTTTTCTTTCTCACTCACCTTGCCGACCGCATGCTGCATTTTTACGTTTTTACTTTTGTTATATGGAGATGGCTGCGTGAGGAGATTATACATATATGGAGTTGGGTTATACATATATGGTTACAACACCGTCCATTTTTATTCATTTTTTATACATATACGGCGTGAGTTGGGCAATATACAATAGCCCACCTTTAATTTTTATTCGTTTTTATCTTTAAAGTTTAAAGTGGTTGTGCTTGTGGAGTGTGCCTTTCTTTGAATTCTTGATAAAGACAAAAAAAAAAAAAAAAATTGTTAGTACAAGAAAGATAGTGATATTGACTTCCCATATTTCCAAGTTTATGCATCTATCAACTATGTAATAATCAATATGCAAGACATCCCCTTTCCAACATTAATTTTCCAACTGTTAGATTTAATGATTTAGTGGTAAATTGGAACATGGTAGTTAATTAATTAATTAATTATACAAGTAGAGTGATTATATAAATATTAAAAATGATGATACATTTGTTTCTTGTATTTGTTTCGTAACTAAGTTAAATAATGATGATTAAATATTATTTGTTTCTTGTAAATAATGATGATAAAATATTATTTGTTGTTTGAAAATTTTTATTTTAAATTTTTTATTAGTGTATTGTTGATATCTTTTTGGTAGTAAGATGGTGGCTTCATCAACTTCGTGACTAGTGAGACACTCAAACGAAAATCGATGATGTAGTGTGGGAGTATGCCGTGTTGGTAGATCCACATAATTTGGATAGGGTGAAATGCATCTTACGTGAAAAAATGATGTATGGAGGAATTCACGTAATGAAGCAAACACATTGCAGCATAAGAGAAAATGTTGCCGCTTGTAAAAAGTCTACAAAAGAAGATCAAATTAAGTGTAGGGATGCAATTATCAAGCAAAGAGGAAGAAGGCCGGAAAAAACAAAATGATGAAGAGATAAGATCGCAAGTGAATGTCGACAATGACATTGATGGGGAGGATTTGACATTGAGAGGGTCCATAAGGTCCAAGTCTCATGGTAACATTGGCCCTATTGATAAATTTACAAATCAAATCAACCTTGAAGAAATCTTGAACCTCGGAAAGAATATGCGTGACCAAAACATCAAAGAGGTAATTTGCAAAGAAAAACTTCGACAAGGTGAATGTAATAACCGGACCCAAATTGTGCTTTATTTACTTTCATGTGTGAGTGTTATTTTTATTCTTGAATTTTTCTTTCAAAAAGAAACTTCGCTTTTATTCAAAATCTTCGATTTTGGGTAATCTGATTTAGTAGAATCGGACCGACAAAGACTCTAGAAACCCTAATACCGAACAAACCGGTACTCGATAGTCGAAATATGGATAAAATACAAATCCAAAATAAGTGAATAAGCCATTTATATTAATAACACGAGAGTTTTAATTTAGTCGCCGAAAATTGGGCGAAAAACCCTAAAAATGCCGAATTTCGAATCTACCGAACAAAACCGAAACAATCGGCAACCAAATTGATAAAATAAGTTAAAAGCCTTCTTAATTACCAAATTTTAAGAATATAAAATTATTTAGTGATAAAACGAACAAACGTAACTTCCGGAGCCCGAAATCCCGAACGGAGCCCGTTTTCTTGATGTCGAACCGCACGCCCGAACCGAAGGGCCACCACAAGCCAAATGCTTGTGGGTCCCACTCTCTTGGATGGCCAGCTGGGGTTTCAGCAGCCCACAAGGGCCAACACCCCAAGACAAAATGCTTTGACTTTTTTAGTACATGTACACTTCCTCCATTTATTTCTTGTCCTTCCTTTCATCTCCACCTTCCAAATGTTTAAATCCTAGTCATCCATTTTCACCACATGTCCATTTAATTGCTTGGACTTCATTCTTCACACCCTCATACAAGACATCAAAAAAAAGAAACACCCTCTTCCCCCTCCTCACTCAAATTTTCGACCATCACTCTAAAGGAAGAAGGAAAAATATTTCTTCTCTCATTCTCTTACATACAAGACCCTCAACTCTTACCTCAAGCCATCCATTTCCATTCAAAGGATTAAATAAGTAGAGTCATCCATAGGGAAAAGCTTGAAGAAGACATTTTTGGCCCTAGCCTTTTAAAGAAGACCTAGTACTAGGTGACCTCACCTCAAATCTTAGTTTTGTTTTTCTAAAACCCTTGATAGGAAGAAAAGCATGTGTTCTCCTTGAAGTTTTGGTTTCTTCACAATGGAATGCTATTATATGTTGTTAATAATGAAAGAGATGAAAATTTCATGGTTTATGAAAGTAGGAATTGGAGTTTAAATTTTCTTAGTATGTAAATAGATGAGCAATCTGTTTTTCGTCAGAAGTTTAAACTGATACATTTTTGTGACCTGAAACTTTTAAATTTTTGTTTATATATTTAGAAATTAGGTCAAATTAGATTTCTTTTGCCACTGGTCTCATGAATTTTGGAGTTATGTTCAATAATCTATGAATTTTTAAAGTTAGTGTGACAATCTGTGATATTTTTGTGACTCTTCGATTTTTCTGGTATTTCTCACTTCGGTAACTATTTTTATAAAAATCATAATAAAACACTAAATGATGTTAGCTTCGTTTTTGAAATTTTTCATGATTTTAGGAGTAGTTTAAATAGTTTTACAGAAATTATTTCTCTCGTTGGTACGTGACTGGAAAGACAGAAAAGTTTCTGTGCCTTTTCCAAAAACGAGCCAAAACACGTTTTTCCTTTCATATTTTGCGTAAAGTCAAAACTTAGGAAATATTAAAACCTTCATAATGTATCTACTGTGAAAATTTTATGATTTTTGGAAGTGTTTTAGTATTTTTAGGAAAATTATTTCTATGGTGTCACAACACAGAAAACTTTCTGGATCACTATTTCGTCTTAGGAAATAAATTCAAAAACCCATTTTCCGTATGCCTTTTAATGAGACCATATTTTATGTGTGATATAAACTTCAAGAGAGTACCTACTTTATATTTGCCAAATTTCTAGATAATTTATTTATATATTAGAAAATGCCCCAAAGTCAAGAATGAGCAGTCGAAACCGGACGAATTACTCAAAAGTTTATCTTAATGCTTAAATTGTTGCTTTTCTTTGGAAAGTATGTTTTCTGCTTTACGTGTCACATTTAGGAGCATGTTAGTAAGAGTCCAAAATATATATAGTGTGTTAAAAATACCATTTTAAGAATTCTCTATGTACAACTCTACGTATGTTGAAAAGATTAAAGTTATAATAAATTACGACTAAAAGACAAAAGACGTGTAATCGACCAAAAGTCCTTCCGACCAATGCACCGTATACATAAATATATGAGTCCTTGATAAGAAACTAAAACCGAAAATTTCTTTAGGAATGAATGCGACCGATCGCTGAATAACTCGGACGTCTCCCCTTCAAGTTGTACTTTTGAACTTCATTCGAGGTGGGTGGCACTAATCGTATTGCCATAATTCGTGTTGTAGTTGAAATATCATTTGCTAAATCGTATTGTTTGATGAGTGGAGGTGGTCCGTCTCAGTTTTTAGCGATATTGATATCATCTCGGTTGTTTATGAGCGGAGGTGGTCTGTCTCATTTATATTTTACGAGCGGAGGTGGTCCGTCTCGACGAGCAGAGGTGGTCCGTCTCGATGAGCGGAGGTAGTCTATCTCGGTGTTTACTTTTCTGTAATAATATGATGTTGTTTTTAATACTAAACTTTATGCACGATAGCGCACGGGCTACCACACCGAGAAATTCAAAATTCTCATGCCCTTTTTTTAAATATTTTCGTGTGAGCCGATGGAGTCCGGGAATGTAGTGGACTCACCGCACTCGCCAATAATTGAATGCCTTTAAGAACTTTAATTTCTGTCTCTGTTAATTTAGACTCTTTATCAAGTATTTGCTAAACATGGGCTTACGTTGGATCTTTAAGCTTATTAGTATTTTTCTGTTGCTAGTATTAATTAGTTTAATTGTGCTTCCGCTTAATGATTGAATTTAGTTAAATGCTGAAATCACTAAGTTAAGAATAACTCAATTAATTTCCTTAATCATTTTCCTTTATCAATTTCTTTAAAAAAATCTCACTTTTTCCTTTCACTAAGTGACCACTCGAATTCGGATAAGTAGGTAGAACTATCCGAGTTCAGTATACAGGTGATATCGAGCCTAGGTTCAAAACTTCGGCCTAATGAAAATTTTTATGCAAAAAGAAAGTTTATTTAGAATGTTTCATGCTTTTACTTATTAAATTTTTAGCATAAGAGTAAAGACTTAGTTAAAACGGTGTGTGAAGGAAGTTTGCCGCCGCAACTTAATTCCGAGATATAAAGTTTCTTACAGTTCCTTTTAATATCCATCATGAATATTTCATAAAATTATGGTATGGATTCATTGAAATGTGAAAGCGGTGTGTTTAACGATGAAATTGTGGCATACGTGAGATGTATGATTTTAGATCTTGTGTATGTGTATATGCAATGCTATGTATAAGCATCCTTACTATATGTAGTTATTTTTCTTCTTTCCTCCGCGCCCGCTAGATCCTTGACTTAGAATTCCTTTCTTATGAAACTCAGGACACTATGGATTTCGCGCACCAAGACGTCACGATACGACAAGCTAAGAATGAGCCGATCACCGATTTCACGTGCCGCTTCCAGGACTTAAGAGATATCGCAGAGTTTGAGGACCATCGCGACTGAGACGACCTCGATCTATCGGTTGCGATAGGTCGTGCGATCTGAGTTCATGAAGCATGATACCACCGCATTTGATCGCATACCGGAATGCGATTCACGCTACTACTACCCCGTACGCCTTACTCAAGGTACATCCACGAGCTACACCGTGAGGTCGAGGTAGCCTTAGAGGTCTGCGAGGAGTCGCGTAGGGCGACTTATTACAGCTCCACTTACGAGCACCGCG
The DNA here is from genome assembly GCA_030762865.1 of Paraleonurus japonicus. NCBI lineage: Eukaryota > Viridiplantae > Streptophyta > Magnoliopsida > Lamiales > Lamiaceae > Paraleonurus > Paraleonurus japonicus. Next base: position 32,337,376 of record CM061053.1, on the reverse strand, counting down.
CCGCGATCTACGCAATCGATCACTTGAAGCAACAAACAAGAGAGTTGATCACTTGAAGGAGAAGCGATCGCAGATTGCGGAGAGATTGCACTACTATCGCCAGACGCTAAAGGAGCTCGGGAGGAGGCACACAACTTATAGGAAGAGAGTGAATTTTCGGGTGGGCCAAATGAAGACTAACCCGTCCGAGGAGAGAGTCCCCATCCTTGCCGACGAGGATCTCGTGACCGAGCAAATGAGATCGACCGAGACCCTAGCCACCCCGGGCCTAGCAAGATCCGTAGGATCTAGGCTTTCTTCATCTTTGTCATTTAAGTTCCTTGTAGTAACCGGACCAGTAGCTAGAGACTTAGCATGAACCCTTTATTATTATTTTCGATGTACGTACGTTTGGGTTGTAGGATTACCTCCCGTAACTTTCATTATCTATATATATATATATATATTATCATGTGATTCACCACTTTATTCTATCCGCTTACTTTTACTCAATTATTGTTTGATGATGTGCGTCGCTAGTTCTCTAACTTACAATAGATAGAGTTCGCAATCGCCGCCGAGCTAGACAAGATGTTCCGATTCGAAGACTCCAATGTATAATTGGTGCTAGCGAACTATCAATTTAACATAATTGGGTTCTATTTTTTAATTTGATCATACCTATCTATAAGTAATGTATATTCTTTTCTCTCGGCACCTAATTAGGATAGCACCCGAGGAGGACCTAGAATTCGCCGTAGGGAGAACTCGAAAGAATCTGTAGGACAACAACCCCCACCGCCACCTCCCGCAAAGCACTGCCGCCAACGCCGCTTCGGGAGCCGACATGGCTTGGGAATTCTTTAATTTTCTGCATATTTTCATGCAACACCAATAGTCGCACCCGCATGTACCCGCTCCTTAGAGGATGACCGGGATCGCCGAGACGCTCAGCGAATGCAACCACCCCGTCTTAATGGGAAGGAAGGACCCATGGAGATCAAGAATGGTTCTCCGAGCTAGAGAGAATCTTCAAACACACGAACTCGACCGACGCACATAAGGTTTCTTGTGCTCGCTTCGCTTTGCCGAGGATGCCGCCAAGTGGTGGGAAGCTTTCGACGCCTCTCGAACGCCGGCTGAGGCAAGCACTCAACCGAGAAGGCTTTAAGGAAGCCATCATGAACAGATACTTCCCAAATGCACTCCGAGACCAGAAAGAGGTGGAATTCGTGACCCTTCGACAAGGGTATCTCTCGGTGACCGAATACGAGAGGCAATTCAACAAATTGTTGAGGTATGCTCCACATCCGGTGGGCATCGACGAGAGAAAAGCTAGGAGGTTTGAGAGAGGCTTAAGGCAAGAAATTGGAGGAGTCATTTCAGGACTGAAAGTGCAGAGCTACAATGAGGTTTTCGACCGAGCACTCATCGTGTCGATCGGTTTGGGGCTAGAATTCAAGGCTACCCCATCTGCACCGATTGTTGACAAAGGAGGACAAATAAACTTCAAGGGGAACCAGAGTCAAATACCCAAGGGGGATAACTTCATGCCTCGCTGGACAAAGGTCACTACCCTTTTGCTTAAAGTGTAAAGAAAGGCACACAGAGCATGCCGACTAGCACCTATTTCTACCGCCGACAAATGGGCATCAATGCTCGGATTGTCCAAAGCTACAAGACGGGAATTTCCCAATGGCCAACAACCAGCCCGCCCCAAATGGGAAACAACCGCTCACCTAGGCCGCCGCTAACAACCAGCTACCTAGACCGCCCTGCAGGAAATCCTCCCTTACGTGGACCACCAAGGAGAAATGTACCGGCCTCAGGCGAGAGAGGAAGGGCTCAAGTAAATGCAATTTTAGACGAGGAAGTGGAGGGGGACCAGAACTTAACGAGACTATGGCAGGTACTCTACGAAGTTTTTAGCAAACCTACTTACGTCATGTGTGACATGGGAGCATCCCACTCCTTTATGTCGGAAAACTTTAGTAAGAAACTAAAGTTAGAATGCGTAGTAGGAGAAGCTTTGAGAGTGAGCGTTCCGTCCGGAACGTGACAAATATCCAAACCCAAGTTAGAGGAGTGAAAATAGAACTGGATGTACACCGGATAGAATCTAATCTTCACGTCCTTAAGATGAAAGATTTCGACTTAATTTTAGGAATAGATCAAGCTTACTAGGCATAAAGCGACTATAAGATGTGCAAACCGAGAAATAGACTTTGAGGATAAAGATGGACAACGTTAAACTTTTCGCCGAATCGAACAAAGTCTCGGGATTCAGTAATCTGCGCAGTGAAGCCGTGAAGCTTTTACGTAAAGAAGGAAGCAAAGGGTACCTAGTCAACGCCCTAGGAGTAGAGAAAGACGAAAAGGCGCCAATGAACGTACTCCATCATAAGAGAATACCCAGATGTGTTCCCAGAGGAATTGTCGGGAATACCGCCCGATCGATGCATAGAATTGTCCATCGAACTAACACCGGGAGCTACGCCCGTGTCAAAGGCAACGTATCGAATGGTGCCAAAGGAGCTAGAAGAGTTGAAAAAACAACTCCAAGAACTCCTAGAGAAGGAATTCATCGTGCCCAACGTATCACCCCGGGGAGCACCTATTCTATTCGTAAAGAAGAAGGATGGAACTCTCAAAATGTGCATCGATTACATTGAATTGAACAAGCTGACCATCAAGAACAAGCACCCTTTGTCGAGGATCGAGGACTTGTTCGACCATTGAAGAATGCCGGTGTGTTTTTGAAGATTGATTTGAGGTCCTGCTATCACCAATCGAAGGTCAAGGAGAGTTATATCCCAAAGACGACCTTCGTGGACTCGTTATGGACACTTTGAGTTTACAGTAATGCTTTTGGAGTGACGAACGCTCCGCTATATTCATGGACTTGATGAACCGGGTGTTCCACCAATTCATAGACCAATTTGTCATTGTGTTTATCGATGACATACCTGTATACTCCAAGGACAAAGGACCAAACACAAAGAGCACCTCAGGATTGTTTTGGAAATATTAAGGCGTGAGAAGTTATATGCTAAGTTCAGCAAGTGTGAGTTTTGGATTGATCGAATTATATTTTTGGGACACATAATCTCATCTAAAGGGATTGAGATGGACCCCATGAAGCTAGAAACCATAATAGACTCGAAGACCCCAACTAATGCCAACGAAATAAGAAGTTTTCTTGGATTAGCGGGATACTATAGGAGATCCATCCAGGACTTCTCGTGAATTGCAAAACCCCGACGCACCTAACCAAGAAGAACCAGAAGTTTACTTGGACGCCCGCATGTGAAGAAAGTTTCCAAGAGCTCAAGAAGAGATTAACTTCTTCACCGGGTGTTAACTATCCTCGATGGAACCAAGGGATTTGTGATATACACCGATGCATCCTTGTCTAGATTGGGACGTGTCCTCATGCAACATGGAAAGGTCGCTGCATATGTGTCACGACAATCGAAGACCCACGAGCGTAACTACTCAACACACGACTTGAAATCGGCTGCGCAGTAGTTCATGCTCTAAAGATCTGGAGGCACTACCGTTACGGGTGAAAGTGCGAGATCTACATGGACCATAAGAGCTTGAAGTATTTCTTCACGCAAAAGGAGTTAAACATGCGCCTATGGAGATGGCTTGAGCTAGTGAAGGACTATGATTGCACGATCCACTACCATCCCGAGAAAGCGAACGTTGTGGCCGACGCCTTGAGTAGGAAGGGAACCGCAATACCAATGCCATGCCAATAGGAAAAATGACACTAATCAGAACTTTACTCGAATGAACTTGGAGTTCACAAAGCAATGTTGTACAAATTCCGTGATCTAAGCTATTACGCTACAACCAACCCCGAGATAGAGAATCGAGACGCTCGAAAGGATAAATTCCTCGAAGGAATGAGATTCCGAATCGAGAAGGGAACCATCAAAGGCTTCACTTTGAACATCGACGAAACCCTAATGTTCGAATGATGAATTTGTGTGCCAAAGGACGAAGGATTAATGGATAAAATTCTGAAAGAAGCACACAACACTCCATACTCCGTACACTGGAGAGATGAAGATGTACCGAGGACTCGAGAAAGACTTTTTAGTGGAGAGGTATGAAAAGGACGATAGCCCACTTCATAAGGAAATGCCCGACCTGCCAACAAGTCAAAGTCGACTCATCAACGACCGTCTGGACTACTTCACCCTTTAGAAATACCCGAGTGGAAATGGAAAAATATCACCATGGACTTCGTCACAGTTTTTCCAAGACCGCAAGAAATCATGACCCTATTTGGGTAGTTGTAGATAGGCTTACCAAAACCACGCACTTCATACCCATCCGCATGACTTATTCCTTAGACAAACTAGCCCAACCGCACATAGAGCGGTCGTCAAACCGCACGGTGTACCGCTTTCGATAGTTTCCGATAGAGACCCTCGCTTCACCTCTTGGTTTTGGAAGAGCCTACAACAAGCCTTAAGAACGCAACTAAACTTCAAAGACCGCTTGCTTACCACCCACAATCGGACGGACAAATGAAAAGAACCATTCAAACTTTGGAGGATATGCCGAGGGCATATGCTATGTATTTCGAAAGAAACTAGGAGACTCACCTATCACTTGTGGAATTCGCCTACAATAACAGCTTACCAAGCTACGATACAAGTGTCACCTTTTGAGGCACTTTAAGGGAAGAGATGCAGATCGCCAATATATTGGGACAAAGTAGGAGTCTCAGTAAGATTTTAGGGCCAGAACTTGTGGAACAAGTCGGTGGAAATTATTTCTCGGATTAAGGAAAGGATCAAAGCTGCACAAGACCATTAGAAATCGTGCGCTGATACTCGCCGGAAGGATCTACAATTTGAAGTTGGAGAGAAGGTATTTCTCAAGGTAGCACCGATGAAAGGACCGATCCGCTTTGGGAAAAGAGGCAAACCGAAACACCGCTACATCGGACCTTTTGACATACTAGAGAAAGTTTGAGACATAGCCTATCGCTTATCTCTACCCCGACCTATCCCAAGTACACAACGTTTTCCATGTTTCTACGATCGAGAAAGTATATAGGTGACCCTGAGCACATTGTCAACTTCAGAGACTTAGAATTGGGACAAGACCGACATACGGAGAGACACCCGCGAAGATTCTAGGAAGGAAGTGCACAAACATAGGAATCGAGTAATCCCTTTGGTTTTAATACAGTGGAGTAGACACGGGAAGGAGGAAGCCACTTAGGAGAGAGAGGACGAGATTTTAGCAAAATATCTGCAAAGCCTAGACTTGATTAGGTAAGCCAAATTTTTGGGACGAAATTTCTTTAAAGGTGGGTAGGATGTAATACCCGAACCCAAATTGTACTTTATTTACTTTCATGTGTGAGTGTTATCTTTATTCTTGAATTTTTCTTTCGAAAAGAAACTTCACTTTTATTTTAAATCTTCGATTTTGGGTAACGAGCGATGAATCGACCGACAACACTCTAGAAACCCTAATACTTGAATGAACCGGTACTCGATAGTTGAAATATGGATAAAATATAAATATAAAATAAGTGAATAAACTATTTATATTAATAACACGAGAATTTTAATTTTAGTCGCGAAAATTGGGCGAAAAACCCTAAAAATGCCAAATTTCGAATCTACCGAACAAAAACCGAAACAACCGGAACCAAATTGATGAAATAAGTTAAAAGCATTTTAATTACCAAATTTTAAGGATGTAATATTATTTAGTGATAAAATGAATAATCATAACTTCCGGAGCCCCGAAATCCCGAGCGGAGCCCCATTTTCTTGATGTCGAACCGCACGCCCTGAACCGAAGGGCCACCACAAGCCACAGGCTTGTGGGGCCCACTCTCTTGGACGGCCAGCTGGGGTTTCAGCAGCCCACAAGGGCCAACACCCCAAGACAAAATGCTTTGATTTTTTTAGTACATGTACACTCCCTCCATTTATTTCTTGTCCTCCCTTTCATCTCCACCTTCCAAATGTTTAATTCCTAGCCATCCATTTTCACCACATGTCCATTTAATTGCTTGGGCCTCACTCTTCTCCCTCATACAAGACATCAAAAAAGAAACACCCTCTTCCCCCTCCTCACTCAAATTTTCGGCCATCACTCTAAAGGAGAAGAAAAATACTTCTTCTCTCATTCTCTTACACACAAGACCCTCAACTCTTACCTCAAGCCATCCATTTCCATTCAAAGGAGTAAAGAAGTAGAGTCATCCATAGGAAAAAGCTTGAAGAAGGCATTTTTGGCCAAAACCTTTTAAAGAAGACCTACTACAAGGTGACCTCACCTCAAATCTTAGTTTTGTTTTTCTAAAACCCTTGATAGGAAGAATAACATGTGTTCTCCTTGAATTTTTGCTTGTTTCATGATGGCATGATGTTATATGTTGTTAATAATGAAAGAGATGAAAGTTTCATGGTTTATGAAAGTAGGAATAGGATTTTAAGTGTTCTTAGTATGTAAATAGATGAACAATCTTTGTTCCGTCAGAAGTTTAAACTGATACATTTTCGTGACTTGAAACTTTTAAATATTTTTTGCATATTTAGAAATTAGGTCAATTTGGCTTTCTTTTGCCACTGGTCTCATGCATTTTGGAGTTATATTCAATAATCTATGAATATTTGAAGTTAGTGCGACAATATGTGACATTTTTGTGACTCTTCGATTATTCTGGTATTTCTCACTTCGGTTAATATTTTTATAAATATAAAAATAAAGTACTAAATTATGTTAGCTTCGTTTTTGGAATTTTTCATGATTTTAGGAGTAGTTTAAATAGTTTTACAAAAATTATGTCTCTAGTTGGTACGTGATCGGAAAGACAGAAAAGTTTCGTGCCTTTTCCAAAACGAGCCAAAACACCTTTTTCCTTTCATATTTTGCCTGAAGTCAAAACTTAGGAAATGTTAGAAACTTCATAATATATTTTAGAAAATACCCCAAAGTCGAGAGTGAGCAATGAGACCGGACAGATTACTCGAAAGTTTATCTTAATGCTTAAATCATTGTTTTTATTTGGAAAGTATGTTTTTCGCTTTACGTGTCATATTTAGGAGCATGTTAGTAAGAGTCTTAAATATATATAGTGCGTTGAACATACCATTTTAAGAATTCTCTAAGTACAACTCTATGTATGTCAAAAAGATTAAAGTTACAATAAATTACGACTTAAAGATGAAAGACGTGCAAGTCACCAAAAGTCCTTCGAGACCAATGCACTGTATACATAAATAAATGAGTCTTTAATAAGAAACTAAAACTGATAATTTCTTTAGGAATGAGTACGACCAGTCGGTGAATAACTCGGATGTCTCCCCCTTCAAGTTGTACTTTCCAAACTTCATTCAAGGTGGGTGGCACTAACCTTATTGCCTTAATTCGTATTGTAGTTGAAATATCATTTGCTAAATCGTATTGTTTGATGAGTGGAGGTGGTCCGTCTCGCTTTTGAGCGATGTTGGTATTATCTCGGTTGTTTATGAGCGAAGGTGGTCCGTTTCATTTATGTTTTACGAGCGGAGGTGGTCCGTCTCTCGTATATTTTTGTAATAATATGATGTTGAATATAATACTAAACTTTATGCACGATAGCGTACGTGCTACCCACCGAGAAATTCAAAATTCTTATGCCCTTTTTTTTAATTATTTTCAGTGAGTGATGGAGTCTTTGGGAGAAGCCGTGGACTCGCCTTCCCCACAAATAATTGAATGCCTATAAGACCTTTAACTTCCGTCTGTTAATTTAGACTCTTTATCAGTATTTGCTAAACATGGGCTTACGTCGGACCTTTAAGCTTACTTGTACTTTTCCGTTGCTATAGTATTAATTAGTTTAATTGTGCTTCCTTCTTAATGATTGGATTTAGTTAAATGCTGAAATCACGAAGTTAAGAATAACTCAATTAATTTTCTTAATCATTTTCCTTTATCAATTTCTTTAAAAAAATCTCACTATTTCCTTTCACTAAGTGACGACTCGAATTCGGATAAGTAGGTAGAACTATCCGGGTTCGGGCGTTACAATGAAAGAATATGTTTGCAGATTTGCATATGAAGCGAGCATAACTTTTGCTCAATTCGAGTTAGATAGTTGCAAGCGATGTTCGAGGCTATTGGACAATATGGAGTAGCATGTAGGCCTTCTACAAGATACGAAATGAGCGAATCATTCTCTAAAAAGAAGTTGAAAGTCATCTGCGTCTTCCACGGACCACGGTTTCACCTACCATTGTCGCGGTTGTCATCCATCTGTCATCGCCGCGTTTCACTCACTGTCGTCCCGGGCACCTCACAAGACACGGGTATTGTTTTAAATGATTAAATCTAAATTTTTCTTTCTCACTCACCTCGCCGACCGATGCTGCATTTTTATGTTTTTTTACTTTTGTTATATGGAGATGGCTGCGTGAGGAGATTATACATATATGGAGTTGGGTTATACATATATAGTTACAACACCGTCCATTTTTATTCATTTTTCATAAATATACGGCGTGAGTTGAGCTATATACAATAGTGCACCTTTAATTTTTATTCATTTTTATCTTTAAAGTTTAAAGTGGTTGTGCTTGTGCGGTGTGCAGCGATGAATTGTTGATAAAGACAAAAAAAAAAAAAAAAAAAAAAGCTGTATAATTTTTATTGTTGGTCCAAGAAAGATGGTGATATTGACTTCCTCTATTTCCAAGTCTTATTTTATTTCTATGCAACTATCAACTATGTAATAATCAATATACAAGACATCCCCTGTTTCCAACATTAATTTTCCAATCGTTAGATTTAATGATTTAGTGGTAAATTGGTACATGGTAGTTAATTAATTAATTAATTATACAATTGGAGTGATTATATAAATATTAAAAATGATTATACATTTGTTTCTTGTATTTGTTTCAGTAACTCAAGTTAAATAATGATGTTAAATATTATTTGTTTCTTGTAAATAAGGATGATTAAATATTATTTGTTGTTTGAAATTTTTTTATTTTTTATTTTTTATTAGTGTATTGTTGATATCTTTTTAGTAGTAAGATGGTGGCTTCATCAACTTTTGTGACTAGTGAGTCACTCAAACGAAAATCGAATGATGTAGTGTGGGAGTATGCCGTGTTGGTAGATCCAAATAATTTGGATAGGGTGAAATGCATCTTATGTGAAAAAATGATGTATGGAGGAATTCACGAGAATGAATCAACACATTGCAGCGTAAGGGGAAATGTTGTTGCTTGTAAAAATTCTACAAAAGAAGATCAAATTAAGTGTAGGGATGTAATTATCAAGCAAAGAGGAAGAAGGCCGGAAAAAAATAAAATGATGAAGAGATAAGATTGCAAGTGAATGTCGGTAGTGACATTAATGAGATGGGCATTGATTGGGAGGATTTGACATTGAGAGAGTCCACAAGGTCCAAGTCTCATGGTCACATTGACCCTATGGATAAATTTACAAATCAAATCAATCCCGAGAAAATCTTGAACCTCAAAAAGAATATGCGTGACCAAAACATCAATGAGGTAATTTACAAAGAAAAACTTGACAAGGTGAAAGAGTATGTTTGCAGATTTGCATATGAAGCAGCATACCTTTTCTGTATTCGAGCTAGATAGTTGCAAGCGGATGTTCGAGGCTATTGGGCAATATGGAGTAGGATGTAGGCCTTCTACAAGATACGAAATGAGTGAGTCGTTCTTGAAAAAGAGGTTGAAAGGACAAAGGCAACACTAAAATCACATAAAGAAGAGTGGAAAATTAATGGGTGTTCGATTATAACTCGATCCTAGGAGTGATAGAAAGAGGAGAAGCATCATGAATTTGTGTGTAAATTCTAGGACCGTGCACTACTTTTATTTCCTCCAAGGACTTCTCCAATGTTCCACATACCGGCCAAGTAATCCACGATTATGTTGAAAGTGCATTCAAGAGGTTGGTGTTCAATGTTCATTTATGTTTAAATTTCATCCTTATGTTTTATAATATTCATTGTTAATTTATTGTTTAATAATATACTAAAATCCTTTTAATTTTTTCATGATGAAAAACAGGTTGGTCTAGAAAACGTGGTTCAAGTAGTAATCTGATACCTCGAACAATATGATGTTATGCTTTTAAGTATAGAAAATCTACCAAAGTTCAAGAAATCAATTGATCAAGCTAAGACATTGACCATCTTCATCTATGCTCATCACAAAACTTTTAGCTATGATGAGGGCACTCAAAAAGAAGAGAGACATAGTTAGACCGGGAGTGACTAGATTTGCATTAGCTTTTCTATCTTTCTGAGCATATTTGAGAAAAGGGCACAATTAAGGGCAATGTTTACGAGCAAAGAATGGGAGCAATGTATATTTATAAAGACTAGTAAAGGAAAAATAGCTTACACCACGGTGTTGAGTATGGGATTTTGGAATGACGTTTCCTCGTGCTTGCAAGTTTTTAGCTTTGTTGGTGTAGGTGTTTCGACTTGTTGATGGTGACAAAAACCATTTATGGGCTTTGTATATGGAGAGCTTATGAAGGCGAAGAAGGAGGTTAAAGCATCCTTGAACAATATTGCTAAGAACTACCAGCCAATCATTGATATTATTGATGCAAATATGAAATATAGGCTCAACGGTCCACTTCATTTGACGGCTTACCTCTTGAATCCATTTTACCATTATCGGGATCCTCTCCTTCACTTGGATCAAGATGTTGCAGTTGGGATCATTGATTGTTTGAATGTTCTATTTCTCGGGAATATCAAAATGCAAGCTAAGATTATGAATGAAGAGCTACCAAAGTACAAGAATAAGGAGTCTCTTTTTGGAGAGAGTTGGCGATTGCTACGTGCATGGGATTAAGCATTGAAAACTTTGATCCGTAACCAATTTTAAGATAAATTTTTATAATTTTGGTTACTTTAATATGGGTAATTAACAAATCTTATATTCTTTCTTTTGTATAGTAAATTGGTGGTCAATAGGGATGTAACGAGCCGAGCCGAGCCGAATACCATCGAGGCTCGAGCTCGGCTCGTTTTTTTGGGCTCGAGCTCGGTTCGAACTTTATTTATCAAGCTCGAGCTCGGCTCGAATGTAAATTATTTAGCTCGCAAATAGTTTGAGCTCGGCTCGAAAAAAGCTCGTTAATGAGTTAATCGAGCCTAGTTCGAGCTCGGCTCGAAAAAAGCTCGTTAACGAGTTAATTGAGCCTAGTTCGAGCTTGGTTCGAAAAAAAGTTCGTGAACAAATTATCAAAATATAGAATTGATAATAATATATAGTATTTATATAGATTTTGTAATAAATAAATATAGAATAGATAATACAAATAAATAAATAAAAATATAATATATACATAATAAGCCGAGCCTTAAACGAGCCTATTCGCGAGCTTTGTAAACGAGCCTGTTCGCGAGCTTTATAAACGAGCTTATTCACGAGCTTTGTAAACAAGCCTGTTCGCGAGCCTTGTAAACGTGCCTATTCGCGAGCCTGTTCACGAACAGGCTCGCGAGCCTGTAAACGAGCATGTTCGCGAGCTTTCGAACCAAATACCCACAGGCTCGAGCTCGGCTCGATAAAATAAACGAGCTCAAATTGGGCTCGAGCTCGGCTCGTGAAATTTAACGAACAAATTCGAACTAATATTTTTCGAGCCGAGCCCCGAATAGTTATGTTATGGTGCAAATACTCCTAATTTGCAAAGACTTGCTATGAGAATACTTTCTCCGATGACTAGCTCATCGGGTTGTAAAAGAATTTGGTTGAAGGGGTTAGTAGTATTTCTTTGTGTTAAATTAATTATTATGTGCTTCTTTAGCTTAAATATTGTTAATTACTAATTTACTCTTCTTTTATTTTTTTAAATTTTTTTGATACACACAAAGAAAAGAAATAAACTTCTAGCCGAATGATTAAATAATTTTGTGTGTGTCTATTTTAATGCAAAATTGATGAACAAACAAAATAAATTGAAAGAGAAAGATGTGGAGGTTCTATTAGCAAAAGAGGATAAAAGTTGTGCTCAAGAATGGATTTTTATGGGGTTGGCTCACTTGATGATGGTGTTATGGAGGGGCCTTGATTAGTTACGGCATGGCTTCGAGTCCTCTAGATGAGATGGAAGATATTCCTCGAAGAAGTATTCGACTTAGAGAACTTGATGAGGATGATTTCTCATCCGATGAAGAGGAAATAGAGACTAATGTTGAGTTTGAATCCGATGATGAAGATCGTGTGTGTACGGAGATGAACAACCTTTGTTTTCTCAAGTACCCCAACAAGGCTCAAGCAATCAAGCCAATTAATTTGAAGTGTAACACGTGATTTGATTTCCTATGTAGTCTATGTTAAATTGTTATTTTGGTAATTATCTAGTTTGAATATTTGAATTTAAAATTTGGAAATTATGTTAATTTATTATGTATATTTCTAAAAATACTCCTCTCGTCCCACATCAATTTTCACACTTTTCTTATTGATTTGTCCCACATTAGTTTTCACATTTGAAAAAAGGAAACCCCTCCTTAAACTCCACCCTCACAATATTCATATATTTACACAAGATGTCATAAATTTTTACACTCAATCCAACCACCTCTCTTGCTTTAATAATAAAAGTTTACAAAATTATCTTTCAATGCTACACTCATTACACTTTTTCTTAAAATGCGCCCGCATTAGTATGAAAACTAATATGGGAGGGAGGGAGTAATAAAATATAAAATAATAATTAAAAATCAAACCGACTAGTCTCCGACTAGGCGGTCTAGGCGCTAGGTGGCCACCATCCGCCCGACTACCGACACGACTTCGCACCATTGGGCACGCTGATTCGTTGAACGGAGGAAATAGTGTGAAAAGTGGATCACACCTTTGGTTCCTAAAAAGGACTCTCAATGGAGCATTGTATGTGATGTAGGTAGGTCTTGGGTTATTCACAAATATCCGGGTGGTGATTACGAATTTTTTTGATACTTCGTGTACTATTGACATCACACAAAGAATTTGCTCATGTTATATGTTGCAAACAACAGGATTCCCATGTGCACATGTTGCTGCAATTATCCAAAACATTGCAACTCAATATATACTCACATTAATGGGTGTTATTTCACCGAAAATTATCAAGACCTACCATTCACACATCAATTTCATTCCTCAAACTCTGCCTTTTAAATGCCATCATTTTGATTAGAGTAAAAAGATCCTTCCGCCGTAGTTAAAACGCCAACCCGGACGACTCCAATAAATCAATAATCACTTCATATGGGGAGTTTCCAAAGGAAAAAGTTAGACCCTCTCCATCAACTCGATTAAATATTTTGCTTTTGCTAGACTTTTAATGATTTGATGGAGTCTGTATTTTTAGTCAAGATATGTGTATATCATTTTGCTTGTGTTATGTAATGAATTGATGTAATCTTGATTGGAGTGAATTGATGCATGTTTTTAGGGCATATTTTAGTGCAAAAAGTGAGCTAAAGTGTTAGTTTTGTGCCTAAATGTGAAAAGTATCACTATTTTGCTTAAAAGTATTATTTGTGAGATTTTGATGTTTTTCGTCCATTTTGCGGGTAAATCGGTGGAATTTTGCCAAACCGAGAGTACCATTAGGCTTAGAATGAAGAGACGATCATACGAGAGGCAGCGGGGTCGGGCCGAAGCCCTGCGTAAGAAAAATGCCACTGGACTCGAGCTGCAGTCGAGGACCATGAGCCTCGAGTCGAGGGATATGCGAAAGGACTAAAATCGAGAAGAAAAATAGGCACCTCGACTCGAGGCATGACCCTCGAGTCGAGGGAGTGAAGCGAAGCCTCGAGTCGAGGCCTGACCCTCGACTCGAGGGTGGTTTTTCTAAAAATCGGTATTTAAAGGGGAGAAGCGGAGCAATTCGAAGAGATCACTTCATAATAGCAGTTAGTAGCGGTTTTGGGGCGATTTCTCGGGCCCCAAGCCAATTTTCCATTCTAGTTAGAGTAGAAGTTAGAATTAGGATTAGATTCCAATTGATTGTTGGTAGATTAGCCATAGATTAGATTAGATCTTTGTAATTCATTCAATTCAAGCTTGTAATTCATTTGGAGATTGGTGTTGAAGACTCAAGCATTCCTCTTTTTGTTAATTGAAGATCATTTGGTGATGTTTTTCCTCTTTTGTCTCTTTAATTTCTTAATTGTTGTGATTTGCTTTGTGTTTGAGCAATTCTATCTTCTTCCCATGGGTATTGTTTGTGGTACCATGGGCTAACTCTCTTGTGCTTGGGTTAATTGAAATTGATGATGATTTGATTGATGATGCTATGATTGTTGATGATTAGAGATCAATTAAGTAGATTGCTTACTAATTGTGATTCTCAATTGTGCTTCATGCATAATTATCTCTTTAGATTAGTGTTTGATCACCCTAGCTATAGACGAGAGTTGCGCTAACGTGATCCGGATTAATCGGGTGATAATTGTGTATGAATGTGTGGATTGGGTGCTTTGGAATCGAGAGATTAGTTGCACTAAGGATACTCACATTAGTTTGTTTCCTAATTGTGATTCTTAATTGTTCTTTGTGTAAACTTGTCTCTTTTGATTAATGGTTAATCACCCTAGCAATAGGCGAGAGTTGAGCTAACGTGATTAGGTGTTGATCGAGTTTCAATTTTGCATGATTGTATGAATTGGGGATTTCTACATTGAGAGATGGGAAAGACTAAGGATACTCACATTAGGTATTGTGATTTGAATGGAGTGATTAATTTCATGATGGTTTATGTTTTCTATCTTAGTTGATTTGCAATTTGATTCAATTGTAGCTTGTTAATTGATGATTCATTGATGGATGTTAATCCTAGCACCTCTATCCCACTATTTATTGTTGTTTTTGTTATCGTATCTTAAGTGTTCGATCATTTGTTCGCTTGTTGTTATTTTGTATTTTTGCAAGTGTTTTATTGTTTTTATTCCAAACCATTGTTGCAACTCTAGTCACTAAGAACTCGTATTTCTAGGGCCTTATGTGTATACTTTTTCCCATGGGTTCGATATTTTGTTGATTGGTCTTAATAACACTTACCCGAAAAACTACTCCAATCAAATGGCGCTGTTGCCGGGAATTAGTTTTTGCGCCTTAAGTGAGACTTAGGAATTGTTTGAAGTGGCTACTCGTTGCCTTTGTGTTTTTGTTTTTGTTGTTGTTTTTGTTTGAATTTGATACTTGCTTATCTTGTCTAGATGGAAGGATACTACTCATACATGTGGAATCAAGAGTATTATCAAGATGGTAGAGTGTATTCTCCACATTTTGAAGAATTGAGCTACAATGATTGGAGGAACTATGAAGATAATTCTCAATGGCAACAAGTTCCATCCAATTATGAAGATTGGATATGTGAAGATGTTGAATCAAGAAGTTTTGATGAGTTAAAAAGCAGCTCGATCGATCACCAACCTCGAAGAACAAAGCAGAGAATAAGTTTATAAGATAAGCCGATCGACGAGGTCGACACCGACCTAGTCACCGAGGTCCGATAGCATGCTAGTCATCCGAAGACAAGCTCAAACCTAGTCATCTGCAGAGACAAACATGAAGAGCTCAGACGAGGTCAAGATAAGCCGAGTAGAATAAGAAAGACGAAGTTTTCACCAAGTCACCGTAGACGAGTAGGAAGAATCACCGAGGTCAAAAGCGCTTTTCTAGATTAAGTTTGTTAAGCTTTGGTGTTTGTTAGAACTAACTAACAAACTAACCTGTCTTTTCAGACTTATAAATAGGACTAGATTTTATTTTTCAATATACTTATGCAAATTTAATTTTTCACACTAATCACTACTCGATTTCAATCACAATCTTTTCACAAGTATTTCAAGAGAGTTTTCAAAAAGTTCTAAGTGTTTTTAGAACACTTTTCTTGTAATCTTCAAAATCCATTGTTCACCTGTAATAGTTAGATTTTAGAAAAGGATTTAGGAGATTGAAGACTTGAAGATTTGTACAAGTTGTAAGTCGTAAGTTGAAAGTGAGAAAGTAAGTAGTAAGCAGAGTCCCTTCTTCAGATTGGAGAAGGAGAGTGGATGTAGGATTATTAAAATCCGAACCACTATAAATCCCGTGTTATTTCTTGCTTTCTTTAATTTCGTTCAAATTACAATATTGTTAATTCAAGATTAAAGTTCAGAATCTTAACTAAAATCGAATATCAACCTTGCTTTTGATCTTGTTAAAAGTTGAGTTATCAATTATATTCCGCCGTGTTTAATCGATATTTTGAATTGATTTTGAAAGATTTGAAAAATCTACAAAATCTATTCAAACCCCCTTTCTAGATTTTGTTCTAGGAAGCTAACTCAAGGTTTTAATTAACTCAACATTCCGGGACCAACAAGTGGTATCGGAGTTGTTAAGTCGTTTCCGATATTAATTTTAGGTCTTGAACAAGATTCTGAAATTATCTTGATTTTCTTCATTTTCTTCCATTACTAACAGTGCTACTAATAAGCTTTTGTGGAGTATTTTGTTCTTTGTTTCATTATGTCATCAGGGAAAAATAAAAAGTCTAGGAATCTTCCTGAATTCTCTATTGAAGATTATGATTACTGGAAATTTAGGATGAAAAATCATCCGTAGGCCATTCATGATAGGATGGAAGAGGTCCTTGAAGAAGGTCCTATAAAGTTTTATCATGGAGGCACTAAAGATCGAGTTTAGTCACCAATCCAGAACTGCATAAGAAAAGAAGAGTTCGAATTGACAAATGATGAAAGAAAGGTCCACAATCTTGACCAAGTAGCTCGAACTGAAATTATTGAGACTCTAAGTAAGGATTGGATAGAAAAAGTTAAAAGATGCAAAATCGCAAAGAGATGTGGCAAACTCTAGCCAATGTTTGTGAAGGATCCGATCAAGTCAAAGAAAACAAGTCATCGAGTCTTGCATACATTTGAAACATTCAAAATGAAAGAAAATGAGTCGTGGATCAGTTTGATGTAAGGTTGACCAATCTTCTCAACAAAGCAAATTGACCTTGGAAAGAATTATTCAGAGAAAGAGATTAATAACAAGATTCTGAGATCATTAACCAAGAGATGGAGAGAAAAATCCAATATCCTTAAAGCAACTCAAGATTTATCCTCTATTACTCACCATACCTTATTTTCTCATCTTAAAGCTTTAGAGTACGATATCCAGATAGAAGATGAGGAAGATGAGATGGAGTCAAGTACCTCATCCAAGTTTGTTGCCTTTGTCAAGAAAGAAGACAAGGTGTCAACAGAGTCTCAGTAGGAGCCGATCTATCTCTCAAAGAGCAGATGGCTTTACTTACAAAAAGGTATGATAAATTGAGAATGAAGTATAAGAGAAATAAAATTGAGATTTGCAGTAAGGATAGACAAAGATCCAGATCAGATAGGAAGGTGGATAAATCTTGAGATGATGACAAAAACAAGAGCCGACAAGAAGATACGCATCACTGTCGGAGAGAAATCCTTCCAGTCCCAGATCGACAGGAGTGACACTTGCTATACATGCAACAAGCCAGGACATTTCAAATTTATGTCCTCAATCGACTCCTAAAGAAAGGGAAGAAAAGAGGAAGAAAAGAGACAGGAGATTTGCAGATCAAAGAGCTTTATTGGCTGAAGAAAAAGAGCCAAAGAAATCATCGTCATCCTCATCATCCTCATCTGATTTCGGATCGATGATGAGATCTGTCTCATGGCTAATGAGGTAATCTACTATTCATCGTCCGATAATGATTCTTGTCGATCTGCATCTGATCATGACCAAACTCTTATCCATGAGTTATTGAGAGATTTAAAGACATCTTTGGCTGCTTATAAACAGCTAGAGAAAGAGAATTTGATTTTAAAGGATCAAATTCAAATTCTAATTAAAGGCAAGCAGTGATGAACTCGCTCGTAAACCGAGGAAACATTCAAGGGAATGTTTTCTTCAGATCAAGCTAGTACATCACCACCTTACCCGAAAGGTTAGAAAATGAATTGAAAACTTTAAAAGACAAATTTGAAGTAGTCTGTGCTGAAAATGAATTAATTAAGAAAGACAATGAGAAGCTTGTCTTCAAAATTAGTCAACTTAATAATTCACAATCGCAATAGATCATATTTTTAATATTTCTAAAATCTCATGACAAGACAGGTCTTGGTTATGATAGGAACAATAAATCGGATGTTCAAAACCTAGAAAATTTGTGAAAGCATCTGCTCAATCAAAGGATATTAAAATTGGTCCATGGAAACCAACTAGTCGATAAGGACTACATCTTCGATCTGAAATCAAGAATTCACCAAAACTCCTTATCGACTAGAAGGAATCCAAGAACCAAAATAAGAAGATATTCTTATTATAATCCTTTTGATGGAAGGAGCAAATGCTATCCTACATTTCCTAAGTTTAGGAAAATTACTCAATCTGAATACAACAAGTTATCATTCAAAAATGATATAATTGTAGACAGACTTGGTAGAAAATCCGAGTCGATTTATTGTCGAAGATGAGATGTTTATTTGGATACCTAAAGTGATTCTTGACCCAAAAGGACCCAAGATCATTAGGGTACCTCAAAACTAATCTGTTTTTACAGGATTCACAGGGATCATCACTCAAGGAAGAGATCTTAGCTTCAATATGGTACATTGATAGTGGTACATTCACAACATATGACCCATAACAAGAAGTCCGTTATCAAATTTTCAAAGCATTGATGGTCCAAGAGTTTTATTTGGTGATAATAATTGTGGTCGACTAAAGGTGTAGGTACTCGATTATCAAGGATATTCGATATCTCGAGGTATATTTTGTTGAAGGTTTGAAACATAATCGCTATCCTGCTTTCTCGGCTTTGTGATAAAGGTTTTCTTGTCAAATTCTCAAAGGATAAATGTGATATTTTAGATAATTCCTCGATAAGGTATCGTTAATCGGCTTGAGACATGGTAATGTCTATGTGACTAACTTTAATAGTTGTCCCAAAGATACCGTCTCGATAGCTAAGGGTGGAGAAGATATCACCCGCTATGGTACAAGAGAGGCTTAGTCATCTGAATTTCAAAACTTTTAGTAAGCTAGCTAAAAAGAACCTTGTCAAGGGATTACCTGAAAAACTTTTATCCACTTATCTTAAGTGTGATGCTTGTCAAAAGGTAAAATGACCTAGACACTCATTTAAGAGTATTAACTCCTCTTCATCGAAAGAGTGTTACAACTCCTTCATCTGGATCTGTTTGGACTCGTTTCACCTCTCGATTTCAGTGGAAGGAAATATACACTTGTTGTAGTAGATGACTTTTCTAGATACACTTGGGTTATATTTCTTTTCAAGAAAAATGAGACTATGAACAAGATTCCCGATCTGCTCAGTGCATTCGTAATGAAAAAGGTGTTAATATTATTAAAATAAGGAGTGATAAGGGCACAAAATTTTGAATTCTTGTTTATCTAATTTTTCAATGAGTGTGGAATTATTCATGAGACATCTTCAGCAAGAACTCCTCAACAAAATGGAGTAGTTGAAAGAAGGAATAGAACTTTGAAGGAAGCAACAGAGCATGTTGGCCGAGTATGATACCCTCATAGGTTCTCGGGGTGAAGCCATCAACACAGCCTTGCTATACCTGCAACAGTGCTTAGTTGTCAAAGACAAGGGTAAGACTCCTTATGAGATTTGGAAGGGTAAGATTCCAAGGATCTCATACTACAAGGCTTTTGGTTGTAAGTGTTTCATTCATAACAATGGGAAATCTAAGTTAAGAACTTTTGATGCTAAAGCGGTGATGGAATATTCTTGGGATATTCTAATACTTCCAAGGCATTTAGAGTTTTTAACAAGACAACCCTTTGTGTGGAAGAAACCCCTCATGTTGTTTTTGATGAACTCGTATTCCTGCTCGGATAAAGTGAATCAAATTTCTGAAAGTCTAAATAAAATTGAACTGTCCAAGACTAAACATAGAATTGTCTATCTACCTAGTCTTGATTCTAATCGATGAAGAAGAATCCCCATCCGATAATCGAAGACAACTTCCGATCGACTCCATCGAAACAAACACCCTTGACATCGGTGATCGGCGGGGGTCGGTGATGAAGGGAACGTCACCGAGGTTGTGTCAGAGGAGTTGCCTACCGAGACTCAAGATGAGGATCCTTCTCTTCACATAGGCAAAAGGATGAGAAACTATCATCCATCCGATCGATTATAGGAGACCCATCTAGTAGTGTGCAGACACGAATGATGCTAGACTCGAAAGTCTTTTCGGTTGTTATGTGTCGCTTCTTGAACCCAAGTCTATTGAGGAAGCCCTATCGGACCCAAATGGATAACAGCCATGCAGAAGAAGCGCATCGATTTGAAAGACAAAATGTATGGGATCTAGTGGAAAGACCACTTACGTAAAGATTATAGGCACCAAATGGGTGTTTAAAAATAAAGCAGATGAGAACAACATTATTGTTCGAAATAAGGCAAGACTGGTTGCACAAGGTTACTCACACCGAGGGAATAGACTATGATGAAACCTATGCTCCAGGTTGCGTATTAGAGGCAATAAGATTGTTCTTGGCATTTGCTGCATATAAATCTTTCAAAGTCTTTCAAATGGATGTTAAGTCTGCCTTTCTTAATGGTGTGTTACTTGAGGAGGTCTATGTAGAGCTCCGGGTTTAAGATCAATAACAAGGTCTATAAACTCAACAAAGCTCTATATGGACTAAAACAAGCTCCCAGAGCCTGGTATGATACATTATCTCGATTTCTTGACATCAAATGGTTTTTCTAAAGGCAAGATTGATAGAACTTTGTTTAGAAAGGAAGTAGATGGCAACATCTTACTAGTTCAAATTTATGTAGATGACATAATCTTTGGTTCACCTAATCGAAATTATGTGAAGAGTTTAGCATTCTCATAAAAAAGGTTTGAAATGTCAATGATGGGAGAATTAACATACTTTCTAGGCTTACAGTTAAACAAATGAGTAAGGGTATATTTATACATCAGTCTAAGTATGCTAAGGATCCGATTGAGAAATTTGGAATGACAACTAGCGAGAGAAGTTAAAATACCTATGGCAACTAACTTCTCTATGGATTCGCATGAGCAGGGATACCCACCGATGCAACGGAGTATCGTGGACTCGATTGGATCTCTTCTCTATCTCACCGCAAGTAGACCAGACATAGCCTTTGCGGTTGGGGTATGTGCAAGATTTCGCCTAATCCCAAGAAAACTCATCTGGAGACGGCTAAGAAAATTCTTAGATATCTCAAAGGAACCTTGCAAGTAGGGTTATGGTACCCGGTGATGACAACTTTGAGCCGACAGGTTATTGATTCAGACTTTGGAGGATGTAAGATTGATAGAAAATCCACTTCTGGAACTTGTCAATTCTTAGGCAACAAATTAATTTCTTGGTTATCTAAGAAATGCACATCTGTTGCCACCTCCACAATCGAAGCCGAATACATGGCACCGGAAGTTGTTGTTCTCAACTCCTCTGGATTAGTCAATGACTTAGAGATTATAATATTCAAACATCGGCTATTCCTATTTACCGTGATAGTAATAGTGCAATAGCAATGACTTACAATCCTGTTCTACATTCTAGATGTAAGCATATAGATATTAGGCATCATTTCATTAGGGATCATATATAGAAGAATGACATTAGGATTGAGAAAATTGCCACCGAATCACAAAGAGTGACATTCTTACAAAACCATTAGCTGAGTCTAGGTTTAAAGAAATGTGCTTAGAATTAGGATTACTTGATGCATCTTTAGCTGGTTTCTAATTTGTGTGCATCTGCTTTCCTTATTTCGATCTTTTCTTTTCTTTAAATTAATGTCTAGAAAGAATTATCGACTAGATTGGACAATCGGGTAGCTGATATCATTGATCTCCTTTTAGGAATCAAGAATCAAGGATTAGTCATATTGACCTTATCTCGAATTGATAATTATTTGTTCGACATTGAGTAAATCGCACGAGGACACAATAGTCACCGATCTCCGAAGAAAACAGATGACTATTTGCATCCTATCTGGTTTACCTTAAGCTTCGATGGTTTCTTTTGAGTATATGTCTTTGCGAGAACAGTCACGATCATACTGTTTCATTTCTTCTTAATCAAATTCCTTATTCTCGTTATTTTTGTTCCTAAATAAACTGCATTTTTCAAAACGGATGAACAACCTAGTTTTAGAAAAATTAAGTCTCGAGTCCTGTTTAGTTAAACTCGTTTTAAAACCGCTAAAAAGTTACATCTAAGCTGCTGGTTTTCGTAATCGACAGATTATTTTATCGAATGTCTATCCAAACCCATCTGCTTTTTTAACTAACTGCTTTTCAAACTCATCTCGATTTACAAACCCTTAGCCGAAGTAAGGTAACCCTAGGCCGACGCAGTATACTTACTTCTCTGCATAAAGTAACCTACATCTCACAAATCAACCTATAAAGTAACTATTTACGCATTCCAAAGGCGATTAACATCCACGCGCTGAATCCTAATCGCTTATCTTAGTTTTTAACCGTTGATTAATACTCAAGAAAACTTTTTGAATAAATAGCTAAGATTAATTCAAGTTTTCAAAAATGGTGGTTTCTCTTTCCAATCTATTCCCCTATAAATACATCTTCTTCTCCAAAATCATTCTTTTCACTTTCGTAAAATCTCAAAACTCTCTCGCAAATTTTCTCAAACTCTTTCTAAATCAAGATATGAGCACTTCGTGAGAGGAATAACATCAACAATGGTGGATGTGCATAATGAAACCTACACTAAGAAGGTGAAGTCTAAGATGTATGTCGACTTCGACACTACCACCGATGGAGAATCCAGGAAATTTTGTCCTTATTGGAGAGGGCTGGATTGAGGACTTTTTGCTCCAAGAAATCCCCTTCCAATAAGACCTTTGGATATGAGAGGTTTAGAGTTCTATGTCAATGGGACATACGAACATGGGGTTTTCCGAACCAGGGTATATGGAGAGGTCTTGACTGCTTTCTCCGGCGGAGGTGGCGAATTTTTGATACAAGCGGTGAGGGAGTGAACCCCTCACCTACAAATCTGATGAATGGGTAGAATCATTTGAGATGATTGCCCGGAATTCTATGAAGGATCGCCGATCGGAGTTAAAGAAGAAGATGCTCCGACGACAATATCGCCTTCGATGACCATTGTCACGAAGGTGATACTTGGAGAACAGAGCTCTCACGATGGGCTGACCAGACTGCATCGCGATGAGAACGATTTTGGATGGAGTACGGCCAACCGGGCTGGTCTTGCTTCGATAAGCCGAGACGGAAAGAAAGCGTGCTGGAGGTGGTGAATGGGAAATGGCGGCGAAGTCGATCACCGATCCTTTTAACAAAGTGATCGTGATCATGGAGGACTTGCTGTCACCGAGATCAATTGGTCGACGGGTCCGAGCTTACACAAAGCGAAAGGGATTCGACCAAGGATGAGCCACTAGGGGCTCCAAATGATTCCCGATGATGGTGGAGCCGAGGTAGGAGTTCGTGCTCCACCAAGAAGAAGCCGAGGAGGAAGAGGAAGAAGATGTGGAGGCAGAGCTGCCTGTTGTGAGCTCACCGAGGTGAACACCCGATGAAGTCAAGGAGAAGGCACCAAGGAGGCGGAGGTTGGTGAAAACCTCGAGTTGGGTGGATCATCTCGCGGATCAGCCGACTCTTCTTCATGAGGAAGTGTCCACGCTGCAAATTGCAGCTCGGGTGGTCCAACCGGAGAAGGTCCAGGAAATCGATTCGTAAGGGACCCCCTCCCCCGGCCGTGGTCGAGTACATTTCTCCCCCTCCCCATCTCCAACCCAAACCGGCAATGAAGAGGTGTCCCAGTGGCACCTCGAGCCTCTCAAATGTACCTACTCCCGAAATTGTCCAAATTCCAACCTCATCTTCTCTCCTCCAAACCCAAACCTCATCTCCTCCACCATCCCCATCTCATATCTGTCCTTCCTCTCTGGACCAAGATTCGCCCCAACCCCCATCTCCATATCTCCACCAGCCTTACCCACAACTTCTCAACCCCAACTCACTTTACCCCAAACACTCCCATCTCCTCCACCTACCACTTCACAAATCCCACCTTTACCATCATCACCCCCACCGTAAATCCCACCCCCACCATCGTACACCCCCACCTCATCTACCCCGGCCCGAACCTCCTCATGTGGATACCTCAAATATCTTTGGGGATATTCCCATGAGCTCCCCTAGTCCAACTTCTCCCACCACCTCTTCCTCGTCTCGAATCGGAGGGAGAGGACAGACCAATTCTTGCCATCTCCTCTACTTTTGAACAACTCCACAGCAAAATCATTTCCCAAGTTCGGAGGATGATGGAGAAGAAAACACGAAAGGTGATTCGAGTAGTCACGGATACCATGCTCGCCAACATGCAGATTCCGAGGTCAACATGACCGAAATTTATCACCAATCTCAAGACCGCCGTTGGATCCTACCGAGTGCGCTTGAGGAGGAGGTCAAGGCACTAAAAGAGAAAGCAAATGCCGACAACGAAATCGTGGTCTCAACACTCACATCTCGATCGTAACGATTTCGGATGACGTTGTGCAGCGATAGAGGCCCACTTGATCTCTCAAAGATGAAGTTAAAAGGGAAGGAGCCGAGAGCGAATGGAAACCCTCACAGTGGTGTCATGTCATTAATCGACAAGCTTGATACAAAGGCGAACACCTGAGTTGGAGGCAGCCAAGGTGGAAATTAAAATCAAATCGATGAATTGGTCGCCTTGCAACCGAGGGTAACCCAGTTGAAGAGGCCATCCGAGAGGATGAGGAGAAGAGAAAGAAGGAGGAAGAAGAGAAGACGAGAGAAGCTGCTGGCTCACATGAAAGAGTCTCGAGGAACCGGAGCCCAAGGGCAAAGGTAAAGGGAAAGTAGCAGCAGCAGTGAGAAGTCTCCATCACCGAGCGAGATGATCACCGAGCGCAAGAGAAAGGAACCAGACTTCTCCAACTTATCAGCCGAAAGCAGATCGGAAGAATCAGTCTGAGAAGGAGATGTTTGAAAAGAGAGAGAAGAAGAGGTCAAGAAAATGGGGAAGGCCTGAGGTGAAGTGGGACGGGGATACTCGGAAGTGGGTATCCAAAGCTGCAAATGAAGCGGACTTCCGCCACGTCCATCGCACTACAGACTCCTCCGAAGATGGTATCGGGAAATACACCAGCGAATACAAAAGCAAGCCACGGATGCCAAATGGATGTATTATCGGTACATCTTGAAGGCATCACCATCTGGAGCAGCCCAACGAAGACATCGACTGGCATGAATGGATGGAGAAGGAGGACGCCGATCTTTATGGGAAGCTGCTCGATGAGGCACATAATGTGTTCAATCGCGATCCGATCGCACCAGCCTATGAGCAGGTCACCCCAAGCTGAAAGAAGACGGGTCTCCCGATCTAGAATGGGTCGTAACAGCTTGTGGCCAAAGCGAAAGGGAATCTCGAGCTCACAGATGAGAGTGATCTCAAACAGCCTTAGAGCAAGGATTTTCACCAAGCTAAACATTCCAGGTCGACCGATGGGAATCCGATAGAACAGATTTTTCTTTCCTTATCTTTTATATTCTATCAGTTCTCTTATTTTGTAATCTGTAATTTTTGTGAATGAATATATTCGGACTTATGTGAGTTATGTGTATTAGTTTCTTTAAATTTTTTTTTTTAAATTTGTTTAAAATTTTTCTAAGTATAAATCATCTCGAGAATTTCATATCTCGGTGTTAAAAATTTTTTTCTTAAATTTTTTTAATTCTCTAAGTACTTCTAAAAGAGTCTAAAAGACTTAGTTTTTTTTTTTTTTTTTTTTTGCCTTGAATGTGAATGAATCATTTGAAGTGTGAAAATGTGCTTTGACTTACCTATCTGATTGATTTAACTAAATCTAGTACTAACTTCACTGTGAGTATGTTTCTTTATTATAGGTTTTAACTTCATCAAAAAGGGGGAAATTGTTGAATCAAGAAGTTTTGATGAGTTAAAAAAGCTGATCGATCACCCAACCTCAAGAACGGCAGAGAATAAGTTTATAAGATAAGCCGATCGACGAGGTCGACACCGACCTAGTCGGTGAGGTCCGATAGCATGCTAGTCATCGAAGACAAGCTCAAACCTAGTCATCTGCAGGAGACAAACTTGAGCTCGACGAGGTCAAGATAAGCCGAGTAGAATAAGAAAGGCGAAGTTTTCACCAAGTCACCGCAGACGAGTAGGAAGAATCACTGAGGTCAAAAGCGATTTTCTAGATTAAGTTTGTTAAGCGGTTTCGGGTTTGTTAGAACTAACTAACAAACTAACCTGTCTTTTTCAGACTTATAAATAGGACTAGATTTTATTTTTCAATATACTTATGCAAATTTAATTTTTCAAACTAATCACTACTCGATTTCAATCACAATCTTTTCACAAGTATTTCAAGAGAGTTTTCAAAAGTTCTAAGTGTTTTTAGAACACTTTTCTTGTAATCTTCAAAATCCATTGTTCACCGTAATAGTTAGAGTTTAGAAAAGGATTTAGGAGATTGAAGACTTGAAGATTTGTACAAGTTGTAAGTCGTAAGTTGAAAGTGAGAAAGTAAGTAGTAAGCAGAGTCCCTTCTTGATTGGAGAAGGAGAGTGGATGTAGGATTATTAAAATCCGAACCACTATAAATCCTGGTATTATTTCTTGCTTTCTTTAATTTCTGTTCAAATTACAATATTGTTAATTCAAGATTAAAGTTCAGAATCTTAACTAAAATCGAATATCAACCTTGCTTTTGATCTTGTTAAAAGTTGAGTTATCAATTATATTCCGCTGTGTTTAATCTAATATTTTGAATTGATTTTGAAAGATTTGAAAAATCTACAAAATCTATTCAAACCCCCCTTTCTAGATTTTGTTCTAGGAAGCTAACTCAAGGTTTTAATCAACTCAACATTCCGGGACCAATAGAAGAAATTCCTACCCCACCTCAAAAGATGTTCACTTACTATGAGCCTTATGATCAAACAATCCATGTCTTGGATTTGAGGGTGACTATGAGAGAAGCTATGATTATGAGTATTCAATGCCACAAGCTTCTCCTAAATGTGAAGAATGGAGACTCCATGATGTGAGAGCCATATTGTTAGAGATGCTTGGATTTTTGTTGGAAAAATTTGAGGAAGATGACACTAGGTGTGATGAAATGCTTCCCTTTTATGAGGAAATTTATGAGACCAAAGCAATGGTCAATTCATGGATCGAGGGGAACATGGAGATCACCGGAGTGCATTTCATGTTTTTAAAGAGTCAACTCAAAATTTCCTACGCCAAGTAAAGAACATGACTATCATGGAGAATCAAGAAGAAGAAGGGGAGGAAGAAAATGCAAGAGAAGAAGATGAAGAAGAGGGTCCAAGCAATGAGGATGAAAAGGAAGATTTCCTTATCAAGAGTGATGAAGAGGAATGTCCATTGATGGACATGAGCAATAATGAACAAGCAAATCTAGAAGCACCAAATAAGGAATTGAAGATTGAAATGAGCATTTCTATACCTTCTAACTCTTCAATTTGTGATTTAATTGAAATTGATGCTTCTAATGATTTGATTTCAGCTCTTGAGAACTTTGATTATAGGAAAGAATTAAAGAAGTGCTTGGGCATCCTTGGAGAAAAGAAAGGGAGAAGGATGTTGGTGAGAAAGCAAGGAGGACAACCATCATCAAAGTGCAAGGATGTGGATGATGGGTCTATCCTACATATGAACCTCCTTAATTTTGAAGCTCAAAGGTTGAGATACAATGGCAAGGAGGATCGCTATCCTTGGCCATTCCGATGAAGGAAGATGGAAGTGAAAGAATAAGTCCGACATAGGACAATAAAAATAGCGCTTGATGGGAGGCATCCCATCCTTTTTATTTCCTTGCTTTCGTTTTTTTTTTTGGTAGATTTGTATTTTTGTTCGTTTTGGGAGATTTGGCTTGCTACTTAATTGCTTATGCTTAGGAAATTATGCTCTATGCTTTGGGATTCATATAGTGTTGAGCTTACTTGTTAATATCATTTATAATTGCATATTTTCTCACTCTCATTCAAATGTTGAATTCATGCTATCATTCAAGTTTGGGGGTGTTGATCGTTGGTTGTTGAAATGCATCTCTTAGTGGTAATTAATTGGCGTGTCTTATGCCCAATTGTAGGTACACTCACTATATTTACTTGGGAAGTGATTGAAATTGCAAGAAAATGCAAGATCAAGTGGAAAGTGCATAAAAGCTTGATGATCCCTACATGTTTGAAGAAAGATGGAGTTTAAGGGCTTATTGGTACAACACTTCCTTTCAAACTTAGACTTATCTAAGTTTGGGGGAGGTGTTTCTCTTCCCTTTGCCTATCTTTTATACTATTCTATGATTTTGGGGTTGGATGAGCTAATTGTGTCTTGGTTTCCTTGTATATTTTGAGCTTGATTTATCTTGAGCTTAATTGTGGATTTATTGATATATCTTTGAGTAACATTCGTGTAGTAGTGAGTATACTTGGATTTATGTACATGAGCACTTGTGTTTGATTTGCAAGATGTATTGGATTTTGATTTGATCATGAGTTGATTTGTAGCTTGAAGCTAGCATTCTTGATTTATTATGTGAAGATGAATGTGATTGATAATGCTTGATTCATTGCTCAATTTAAGCCCGTGAGCTTTTGTGCCTTACTAATCGTACATCTTATACGGTTGATTTGATATTTCTTTGTGAGTGCATCATTCATGATTTGTATGCTAGAACTTGCCACTAGACTTGTTGATATTGATCTTTGTGTGATGTCTTGAAAGTGATAAAAGGCCATGTTTGATATGATTAGTCACTTTGCCAAATTTTACCCACCAAATACATTTGATTTCCTTAGTAAGCCATGTTGAGCCTTATAATCCATATTCTTTGGCAAGCCAAGTGAAATTGAAACCATTTAGCCTATTTTTATGAGCCTTTCTTGTCCTATATTTAGTTGAGCTTGAATGTTGGCTAATGATGGTGATTTGATTGCTAAGTGTGTGAAGATGATGAGCTAAGTGATGAATGAAGCATAAAAGAAAGGTTGTGAAAAATTGAATTGTGAAGAAAGAAATGTGAACATGAAGTGAAGAAAAATTCAATTTGTGAGCTTAAAAGATAAAGCTCAAGTGAACGGTGGATTGAATTGAAGTTTAAAAAGGAAGAGTGTGCTTTATGAAAAGAGAAGAGATGTGCATTTGTATTGATTAGCTTACATTCAAGTCTCTACTACTTAGTCACTCTTATCCAAATTTATCTCACCTTTCCAAAGAGCCTACATTACAACCTAGAAGAAAGACCTCTTTGATCCTTGATTGATCACAAATGATTTTGATTGAGATTAAGTCTTTTGACAAGCATATGGTTTACTTATTCATGAATTTGATGGTTGAGTGCTATATACCTTGATACACTTGAGTGAAGAGTGAAACACACCATGGAAGGAGCAATGTGTTGAGTGTTTGATTGAGCATTTGTTTGAGCATGATTCATCTTGATGGCTAGTGGATAGTTGCATTGATACTTATGTTCATTGATGAGTTCGATTGTCTTTTATTTCGTCTATGGTGCCATGTGACATAATTGCAATCAATTCACTCCTTTGTTCTTAGTTTCTACGTTGCTCGAGGACGAGCAACAATTCAAGATTTGGGGGTATGATTGGAGTGAATTGATGCATGTTTTTAGGGCCTATTTTAGTGCAAAAACTGAGCTAAAGTGTTAGTTTTTGTGCCTAAATGTGAAAAGTATCACTCTTTTGCTTAAAAAGTATTATTTGTGAGATTTTGATGTTTTTCGTCCATTTTGCAGGTAAATTGGTGGAATTTTGCCAAACCGAGAGTACCATTAGGCTTAGAATGAAGAGACGATCATACGAGACGAAAACGGGTCGGGGCCGAAGCCCCACGCAAGAAAAATACCACGGACTCGAGCTGCAGTCGAGGACCATGAGCCTCGAGTCTAGGGATATGCGAGAAAGGACTAAAATCGAAGAAAAACAGGCGCCTCGACTCGAGGCATGACCCTCGAGTCGAGGGAGTGAAGAAAAGCAGAAGCGTCGGAGTCGAGGCCTGACCTCGACTAGAGGGGATGGTTTTTCTAAAAATCGGTATTTAAAGGGGAGAAGCAGAGCAATTCGAAGAGATCACTTCATAATAGCGGTTAGTAGCGGTTTTGGGGCGATTTCTCGGGCCTCAAGCCAATTTTCCATTCTAGTTAGAGTAGAAGTTAGAATTAGGATTAGATTCCAATTGATTGTTGGTAGATTAGCCATAGATTAGATTAGATCTTTGTAATTAATTCAATTCAAGCTTGTAATTCATTTGGAGATTGGTGTTGAAGACTCAAGCATTCCTCTTTTTGTTAATTGAAGATCATTTGGTGATGTTTTTCCTCTTTTGTCTCTTTAATTTCTTAATTGTTGTGATTTGCTTTGTGTTTGAGCAATTCTATCTTCTTCCCATGGGTATTGTTTGTGGTACCATGGGCTAACTCTCTTGTGCTTGGGTTAATTGAAATTGATGATGATTTGATTGATGATGCTATGATTGTTGATGATTGGAGATCAATTGAGTAGATTGCTTACTAATTGTGATTCTCAATTGTGCTTCATGCATAATTATCTCTTTAGGTTAGTGTTTGATCACCCTAGCTATAGACGAGAGTTGCGCTAACGTGATCCGGGATTAATCGGGTGATAATTGCGTATGAATGTGTGGATTGGGTGCTTCGGAATCGAGAGATTAGTTGCACTAAGGATACTCACATTAGTTTGTTTCCTAATTGTGATTCTTAATTGTGCTTTGTGTAAACTTGTCTCTTTTGATTAATGGTTAATCACCCTAGCAATAGGCGAGAGTTGAGCTAATGTGATTAGGTGTTGATCGAGTTTCAATTTTGCATGATTGTATGAATTGGGGATTTCTACATTGAGAGATGGGAAAGACTAAGGATACTCACATTAGGTATTGTGATTTGAATGGAGTGATTAATTTCATGATGGTTTATGCTTTCTATCTTAGTTAATTTGCAATTTGATTCAATTGTAGCTTGTTAATTGATGATTCATTGATGGATGTTAATCCTAGCACCTCTATCCCACCATTTATTGTTGTTTTTGTTATCGCATCTTAAGTGTTCGATCATTTATTCGCTTGTTGTTATTTTATATTTTTGCAAGTGTTTGTTGTTTTTATTCCAAACCATTGTTGCAATTCTAGTCACTAAGAACTCGTATTTCTAGGGCCTCATGTGCATACTTTTTCCCATGGGTTCGATATTTTGTTGATTGGTCTTAATAACACTTACCCGAAAAACTACTCCAATCAAATCTTTACTACTTTTTTGAGAAAATGAATATATTTAATCATTTGCCTTGTTTTATATCATTATGCGAAATATTTTACAACAACTGGTTGATAGACTGATTCCTTTTTTTTTCTTTTGTAGACCTTTATTTACTTCTAATATACTTGCACCGTATGTACCATATATTTCAACATCCAATTTAAGAAAATTGCAATATAAACATTGAGTATCGTAATATTACAGCATCAAATATCATGATCTAAAACTTCAAAATTACAACATGTGACATATTACATCTGAATATTACAACATCAAATATCATGATCTAAAACTTCAAATATTACAAAATATTATATCGTGATCTATAATTTAAAATACGTAAATTGTTATAATCCAACACACCAAAGCAATGATATTGTCAACAAATTTGCAATTAGTAAAGTTTGTAAATTTATACGGTGTGCTCTGTTTATACTATCTTCTTGATTTGGATAATATATTCGATTCTCTTCTAACACTTGAAACTTCTTCCATATCATTGACAATTGAATTCCACTCTTTTGGGCTACACCGGTGAGACCACCCATGTTGGGAACAATTATAGTACAACCTACCAAGATTATTTCGTATTTCGAGACTCTAATTATTGTCGGACATCGACAAGTTGTGCAAGACGATCTTGAGTATCTTGGATAAGATGAAGTTATATTCTAAGACATGTTGTATGTAAAATTGAAAAATAAATTTGCAGTGTTATCATACAAACAAATAGGGGCAAATGTTGTATTTATACAACATCATTCCCAACGGTCAAATGTTAGCTTCAACGGTCATATTCTATTAGTTGAAGGAAATACATATAAATATTTTGGCTCAACGGTTATATAATTTCTGATAATTCATTGTTAGATCATTATTTTTGGGTTGTACATACAAGTGGTGGTGGACTATTCGAATATTTTTGGGCTTACATATAATTGATTTTGATCATGTGCAAATATCATTTTAACCTATGTTATTATTGTTAAATACGAATACAACTAAATAATAATAACTAATATTTGGCGTCATTGAGGCCCAAAATAGGATATTACATATAATAAGGGCAAATAATTACTAATTAGGTTTAATGAATTTTGGGTTGTTCAAATATTTAAGGACTTTGGATATAATGAGTTGTGGGGCAAACCTTGTAAATATTATTATTGTTAAATCCGATTAATACTAAATAATAATAACTACTATCTAGCGTCATTGAGGCCCAAATATTCTTATTACATATAATAAGGTCGATAATTACTAATTGGGTTCAATGGATTTTGGGTTATTCAAATATTTAAGGGCTTTACATATAATGAGTCGTGGGCTGTGTAAATATTATTTTTGTCGTCAAAATCATAATTTTTTGAAACGACGGCAGTTAATATCTTTTGTGCACAAAGATCAAATACACTTAATAGTAATTGGTGGAAGTTGAAGAGGTGTAAATTAATTCTTTCAATGGTCACGTTTTATCGTGCTTTTATATACCACATCAATCCATCATTTCCTATATAATTTTCTCTCTCTTTCTATTATAATCGCATTACGTGTTTCTCTCTCTTAAAACATAAAATGACAGTCTTCTTTTAGTTCATCTCGCTTTTTTTTTTTTTAATATGCTTTCCATTTTATAGCTTAACGTCAAATGTGATTTTATTTATAGGAAAACTCCAAAGCTGCAGGCACTCATGGAAACCATTGACAACAACAATAAAATGCTTATATAATTGGTCAAGAAGATGTAGGTTTGTTCGTAAATTTTTAAGATTATGTATATGTTCTTGGTTTATATTCGATCGTAATACATTGTTTGTCTTACATTTTGAAGCGGTAGAAGGTTTTACGGAAATGTCACACCTTCAAGTAAGGCTTTTGCAGAGAAATCGCAATGCGCCATGACAAAGATCACTCGTGCCGGAAGTTGATCGGGACCGGGCCACCACGTTGGAAGACATGATTCGGTTCTAGGTTCTACAAGAGGTTGTCGTTGAGGAATATGTGAAGGTTGAGGCAAAATATCAGGCCCAACTCCGTGCCCTGCACTCAGTCCCTTATAAAATTTCTTCTTTTGTTGTCTCTTTTGATTTATATCTATCTTTTTTTTTTTTGAACATTTTATTTTTGTATTTGTAATATATGAACTTTTTGTAGTATTTTATATTTTTAGTGAAATTGTTTTATGTATTTTCTATCACAAAAAGTCTTTTTACTGAATTTACACGCAAAAATTAGATACATAAAGTTATTCGATTGTCCCATAAACCAATGCATAATGATAGCACTGCACAAAAAGCTTTCCCATCAACCATTATGAACGGAAATCTGTTTTCCATTCTTGGTGTGGGTTTTACCAAATATTTTTGTGTCTGCTCAAAACTTTTATATGTCCGTTCAAATATTTTTGTGTTTCTATTTAAAGATATTTGTTTGTATGTTCATCTTTTTTTGTGTGTTAAAATATATTCGTATTAATATTCATTTCTTTTCAATTCCTTCAAAAAACATACCATTCTTTATGTTATCAATCATAACCTACAAAAAATAGGTTCTGCGATGTTGGTCCCGATTAGTTGAGCGATTGGATAAACTTGTATCACCTTCTAGGAAAAATCTAGAAGGGGGTTGAATAGATTTTTCTGATTTTTCAAATCTTTCAAAATTTATTCAAAGAACCAAAGTGACACGGAAATTCAAAGTTAATCTCAACTTTATTAAGATCTAAAGCAAACTAATATTTTTAGATTTTAACTTCGATTCAAATTAATCTTTGAATAATAAACTGAAAATTGAAACGAGCATGTATAAGTAAACAAAAACAAGAAAGAACACTGCATTTATAGTGGTTCGGATTATAAAAACCTACATCCACTCTCCTTCTCCAACTTGAAGAAGGGTCTCTACTATCTCGCTACGTACTTACTTTTCAATCGTACAACTTACAAATTACAATCGATCTTCAACTCTTCAAAATCCTAACCAAATCTGGATAATTTAACTCTAAGATAAAGAAGTGTGGATGAAGATGTGCAAAGAAGTGTTCTACAAACACTTAGAAAAATCTATGAAGAAATCTTTGAAAACTATTTTGTGCTTTTTGAAAACTTGTGATTTTAGAGAATATCTTGCTTTGGAAAAATAACTCGTGTGTTCTCGTATTTTAATGAAGTGTCTAGACCTATTTATAAGTCTCGAAAAGACAAGCTAGTTTGTTAGTCGGGCTTCTAACAAACCGAAAACCGCTTTAACAAACTTAATCTTGAAAACTGCTCTAGACCTCACTGATTTTACTCTACTCATCTGCGGTGACTTGGTGAAGACTCGCCTTTCTTATTCTACTCGGCTTGTCTTGACCTCGTCGAGCTCTTTATGTTTGTCTCCTGCAGATGACTAGATTCAAACTCGTCTTCGATGACTTGTAATCTTCCGACCTCAGTGACTAGATTGGTTCTCGACCCCGCCCGATCGGCTTAGCTTAAGGTTTTAGCTGTTCTTCAGGTTGTCACGATCATCTCGAGCTACTCCTCTTAACTCATCAAAACTTCTTGATCCAACAATTTCCCCTTTTTGATGAAGTTAAAACCTATAAGGAAGAAACACACTCACAGTGAAGTTAGTACTAGAGTTAGTTAAGATAATCGATAGGTATATCGAGCACCTTTTCACATTACAAATTCATTCACATTAAAGCACTTAAGAAAAATCAAGACCTTTAGACTCTTTAGAAATACTTAAAAAAATTTGAGTCTTAGGACTTAGATAAATTTTTAAAAAATTTTTAAGTCTCGAGAGATAAAATTCTCAGATGATTTATACTTAGAAATTTTTTAAAGTTTTTCTTAAAGTAGGAAAAACTTAAAGAAAATAAGACAAGTATTTCACATAAGTCCAAGTATATTTATTCACAAATTTACAATTTACAAATAGATGAACCGATAGAAAATAAAAGATAAGGAAAAGAAAATCCTGTCTATCGATTCCCCATCCGCTTGCTTTTGGAATGTTCACCAATTGAAGATCCTTGCTCTGAGCCGTTTGAGTTCATTCTCATCCGTGAGCTCGGATTCTCTTTCGGCTTTGACTATGACCGATCGACCCATTCCATATACGGAGAGCCATCTTCTTTCAGGTTGGGGGTAACTTGCTCATAGGCCGGAGCGACTTATCGCAGATTGAACACATTGTGTGCCTCATCGAGCGATCTCCGTAAAGATCGACATCTTCCTTTTCCATCCATTCATGCCATTTCAAATCTTCATCACCGCACAGATGGAGATGCCTTCAAGATGTACCGGTAGTACATCCATCTCGCATCCAGGGCTTGCTTCTTGTACTCGCCGGTGTACCGCCCGAAACCATCTTGGGAGGAGCCGATGATCGATGGACAGGGCGGAAGTCCGCTTCATCGATCGCCTTGGATACTCACTTCCGAGTATCCCTGTCCCACTTCATCTCCGCCTTCCCTAGCTTTTTCAACCTCTTTTTCTCCTGCTTCTCATACTTCTCCTTTTCAGCATGGATTCTTCTAATCTGCTCGGTTGAGAGGTTTGAGTAGTCGCTCCTTCCTTTTACGCTCGGCTGTTGGTGCAGGCTTGATCACCGCCACCGATGAAGACTTATCTCCGCCTTGCCTTTACCCTTGCCCTTGGCCTCGGGTTTTTCGAGACTCTTTCATCTTGGCCAAGTAGCTTCTCGGACTTCTCTTCCTCCTCCTTCCTCCTCTTCTCCTCATCCTCTCGGATGGCCTCCTCTATCTGGGTCACCCTCGGTTGCAAAGCGGCCCGGCTCGTCGATTTGATTTTGATGTCTGCTTTGGTGCCTCCAACTCGAGTCGCCTTTGAGTCTACCTTGTCTGTGAGTGACAAGACTCCACCGTGAGGGTGTCCATTCTTCCTTCAGCCTCCTTCCCTTTTTGACTTCATCCCGAAGGGTCTGAGTAGTCTTTCTAAGGCCGAACAACGAACCACGAAGTCGGTCGATCGGATGTAAGTGCGTTGACCAAGGACTTCGTTGTCACCGCCACCTTCTCGCTGAGTACCTTGACCTCCTCCTCTAGGTTACTCGCCGAGTACCAACAGCAGTGCCGAGGTTGGCTGATAGGTTACGAGTGATGTTGACCTCAGCTATCTCGCATGTTGGCGAGCATTGTGTCGGTGACTCGCTCGAATCACCTTCCTCGTCTTCCTCTCCATCGACCTCGAACTTTGGTAATGATTTATTTGTGTAAGTCCTCAAAGGCCGAGGAGATGGCGAAGATTGAATTCGTCTCTTCCTCCGAATCGGATGAGGAAGAGGGGGTGGGAGAAGTTGGACTGGGAACTCATGTGAATATCTCCAAAATGTTGGAGGTATCCACCGGTTGGGGTTCGAAGGTTGGGAAGAAGTAGGGCGTTTGATGGTGGAGGATTTACGGTGGGGGTGAAGATGGAAGGGGCCGGATTTGAAGTAGTGGGTGGTGGAGAAGGGGTTGGCTAAGGTATGGTGGGTTGGATTGGGGTGTGGGGAAGAGTTGGAGAAGATGTGAGTAAGGTGGTGGGGAGATGGTAGATATGGGGATAGGGGAGTATACCGGTCTGTGAGGAAGGACAAAGATCTCGGATGGGGAGGGTGGAGGGGATGAGGTTTGGGTTTGGGGAAGGGAAGATGAGGTAGTGGCTTGGACTGTTTTGGGAGTAGGCTGTTTTAGAGGCTCGGAGGTGCCACTGGGTCACCTCTTCATCGCGAGTGGGCTGGGAGGGGAGGGGGAGAATTGTACTGTTTGTGAGTGGGGAAGGGGTCCTCTCGAGCTTATGTCTTGAACTTCCTCCGATTGGACTACCTTGGCTGCAATCTCCGGTGTAAGTGCCTCTTGACTAATAGGCTAGGTTGATCGGCCAGGTCCCCCACTTTGAGGTTTTCACCAACCTCCTCCTTTTCTTAGCCTTTTCCTTCAGCCTTCATTGGTGTGAAGCCTCACTGAGCTCGCCGCTCGGCTGCTCCTCCTCCCTATCCTCTTCTTCCTCTTCTTTAGCTTCCTCACCGCTCCCTCATCTCGAGTCGGCCGGAGCCCCGAGCGGCTCATCCTTAGTCAGCAGCCCTTTCTGCTTTTGTGTAGGCTCGACTCCATCAGCCCGATTTATCTCTGCCTGTCGGCATGTCCTCCAAGATTACAATCACTTTGTTGAATAAACCGGTGATTGACCTCGCCGCCATTTTCCACCAACCACCTCCCTCTTCCTCTCTCGACTCAAATCTTTCCAATAACATCCCAGTTGGCTTGAACTCCATCAATTATTGTTCTCATGCAAAGACACTGGTGCCGTCAGCCCATCATGGGAGCTCTGCTCCCCAAGAATGACCTTCGTTAATATCGTCATTAGAAGACGATATCTCCGTCGAGCATCTTCTTCTTTAATTCAGATTGGCGATCCTTCATCGAATTCCGGGCAATCATCTCAAATGATTCTACCTACCATCGATTTGTATGTGAGGGGTTAACTCCTCACCGCTGGTGTCAAAGATACGGGCCACCTCCGCCGGAGTTACGGAACCTCGCCGTAGACTCGAGTTTTGAACACTCCGTTCTCAAACGTCCCATTGACGTAGAATTTAATCCCCTCATATCCAGAGTTTTATTGAAGGTGGATTTCTTGGAACAAAATGTCCTCAATCCCGACCTCTCCAATAATCCAAGTATCTCCTCGATTCACCATCGCTTGTTGTTTCAAAGTCGACATACATCTCCGACTTTATCTTCTTGTTATACGTTTCATTGTGTACTTCCACCATGGTTGATGTCACGCCAAGTCATTTTTGAGAAGTGCTCATGAAAGAAAGTGACTAAGAGTTTTTGAAAAATTTGTAGAGTGTATGTAGAAATTTAAGAAAGTGAAAAAGTTTAATTGAGGAAGAAGACGTATTTATAGGAGGGAAAATTGGAAAGAGAAACCGCTTTTAGAAAATTTGAATTGATCTAAGCCGTTTATTTAAAAGTTTTACTGCGCATGAATCAACGGTTAAAAATCGGGATAAGCGATTGGGATTCAGCGCGTGGATGTTACTCGCCTTTGGAATGCGTAAATAATTACTTTATAGATCGTTGATTTGTGAGATGTAGATTACTTTATGTAAAGAAGTAAGTATACCCGACGTCGACCTAGTGGTTACCTTACTTCATATAAGGGTTTTCAAAGCAGATGGGTTTTAAAGTCATCCGATAAAATAACCCGTCTCGATTTTAAAACTGACTTGGTTTTAACTTTTAGCAAACTTTAAAAATTTAAATAAACAGGCTCGTTTAATTTTCTAAATTTAGGTTTTCCAACCAATCATTCCAATGAGAGTTTTATAAAAATATGGAGTTTATTTAGAAACAAAGGTGTCCGAATAAAGAGGTTTATGAAAGATGAGGTGAAACAGTATGATCTGTGACCTATTCCTGCAAAGACATAGACTTAAGGAAAACAATTAGTAACTTGAGGTAGATCGGATAGGGTGCGAGATAGTCATCTCTGCTTCTCAGAAATCAGTGACCATTGTGCCTCGTCGATTTACCAAATGTCGGATAAGTAATTATCATGTCGAGATAAGGTCAATATGACTACTCCTTGATTCTTGATTCCTAAGAAGGAAATCAATGATATCATACTGATTGTCCTTTGACTCATATCTAGTCGATAATTCTTTCTAGACATTAATTTAAAGAAAAGAAATATCCGGAAATAAGGAATACATTAATCGGATGCAAGCAATTAGAAATCAGCTAAAGATGCATCAAGTAATCCTAATTCTAAGCATAATTCTTTAAACCTAGACTCATTAATGGTTTTGTAAGAATGTCTGCTCTTTGTGACTCGGTGGCTACTTTCTCAATTCTAATGTCATTCTTTTCAACATAATCTCTAATGAAATGATGCCTAATGTCTATATGCTTACATCTAGAATCCGAGCGATTGTAAGTCATAGCTATTGCACTATTACTATCACGAGAAAATAGGAACAGATGATGTTTGAATAATATAATCTCTAAGTCGTTGACTAATCCAGAGGAGTTGAGAGCAACAACTTCCGGTGCCATGTATTCGGCCTCGGTTGTGGAGGTGGCAACAGATGTCTGTTTCCTAGATAACCAAGAAATTAATTTGTTGCCTAAGAATTGACAAGTTCCTGAAGTGGATTTCCTATCAATCTTACATCCCCCAAAGTCTGAATCAATAACCCGTCGGCTCAAAGTTGTCATCACTGGGTACCATAACACTACTTGCAAAGTTCCTTTGAGATATTTAAGAATTTTCTTAGCGAGACTCCAGATGAGTTTTCTTGGGATTAGATTGAAATCTTGCACATACCCCAACCGCAAAGGCTATGTCCGGCCTACTTGCGGTGAGATAGAGAAGAGATCCAATCACCCACGATACTCCGTTGCATCTGTGGGTATCCCCTGCTCATCTGAATCCATAGAAGTTAGTTGTCATAGGTATTTTAACTTCTCTACTAGTAGTCATCCCAAATTTCTCAATCAGATCCTTAGCATATTTAGATGATGTATAAAAATACCCTTACTCATCTGTTTAATTTGTAAGCCTAGAAAGTATGTTAATTCACCCATCATTGACATTTCAAACCTATTTTTCATGAGAACACTAAACTCTTCACATAATTTCGATTAGGTGAACCAAAGATTATGTCATCTACATAAATTTGAACTAATAAGATGTTACCATCTACTTCCTTTCTAAACAAAGTCCTATCAATCTTACCTTTTGAAAATCCATTTGATATCAAGAAATCGAGATAAGGTATCATACCAAGCCACGGGAGCTTGTTTCAGTCCATATAGAGCTTTGTTGAGTTTATAGACCTTGTTATTGATCTTAAACACGGGAGGCTGCTCTACATAGACTTCCTTAAGTAACACACCATTAAGGAAGGCAGACTTAACATCCATTTGAAAGACTTTGAAAGATTTATAAGCGGCAAATGCCAAGAAACGGCCTTAATTGCTTCTAATCGCAACCTGGAGCATATGTTTTATCATAGTCTATTCCTTGGTCGTGAGTAACCTTGAGCTACCAATCTTGCCTTATTACGAACAATAATGTTGTTCTCATCATTTGTTTTTAAACACCCATTTGGTGCCTATAATCTTTCTATGTGAGGGTCTTTCCACTAATTCCCAAACATTTTGCCTTTCAAACCGATGCGGTTCCTCCTGCATAGCCATTATCCATTTGGATCGAGATAGAGCTTCCTCAATAGACTTGGGTTCAAGAAGCGACACATAACAATGAACAAACTTTCGTGAGTCCAACATCATTCGTGTCTACGCACACTACTAGATGGGTCTCCGATAATCGATCGGATGGATGGTAGCTTCTTATCCTTTTGCCTATATGAGTAGAAGGATCCTCATCTTGAGACTCATGAGGCAATTCCTCCGATTCTACCTCCGAGCCGACGTTCCCCTTCATCGGTGACCCCATTGATCGGCTAATGTCAAGGGTATACATTTCGATGGAGTCGATCAAGTTGTCTTCTCGATTATCGGATAGGGATTCTTCTTCATCTCGAGTCTGAATCAAGACTAGGTAGATAGACGAGTTCTATGTTTAGTCTTGGATAGTTCAATTTTATCTAGACTTTTAGAAATTTTGTTCACTTTATCTCGAGAAGGAATACAACTCATCAAAAACAACATGAGGAGTTTCCTCCACACAAAGGGTTGTCTTGTTAAAAACTCTAAATGCCTTGGAAGTGTTGGAATATCCCAAGAATATTCCATCACCGCCTTAGCATCAAAAAGTTCTCAACTCGGATTTCCCATTCTTATGGATGAAACACTTACAACCAAAAGCTACAAATATGAGATTCTTAGAATCTTATCCTTTCGGATCTCATATGGAGTCTTACCCTTGTCTTTAACAACCAAGCACCTGTGCAGGTATAACAAGTCATGTTGATAGATTCACCCGAGAACTGTGAGGGGTTTCATACTCGGCTAACATGCTCTGTTTGCTTCCTTCAAAGTTCTATTCCTTCTTTCAACCACTCCATTTTGTTGAGGAGTTCTTGCTGATGATGTCTCATGAATAATTCCACACTCATTGAAAAAGTTAGATAAACAAGAATTCAAAAATGTTGTGCCCTTATCGGGGATCTTGTTTGTAGTATCATTTTTCTTGAAAAGAAATATAACCCAAGTGTATCTAGAAAAATCATCTACTACAACAAGAGTATATTTCCTTCCACTAAAACTGAGAGGAGAAACAGTCCAAACAGATCCGGATGAAGTAGTTGTAAAACTCTTTCGGATGAAGAGGTGTTAATACTCTTAAATGAGTGTCTAGGCTGTTTACCTTTTTGACAAGCATCACATTTAAGATCGGTAGATAAAAGTTTCTCGTGTAATCCCTTAACAAGGTTCTTTTTAGCCAGCTTACTAAGGGTTTTGAAGTTCGGATGACTAAGCCTCTTGTGCCATAGCCACCGAGGTCATCTCCACCCTTAGCTATCAGACAAGTATCTTTAGGACAACTATTAAAGTTGGCCACATAGACATTACCATGTCTGAAGCCGATTAAAAGTACCTTATCCGAGGAACTATCTAAGATGTCACATTTATCCTTAGAAAATTTGACAAGAAAACCTTTATCACAAAGGCTGGGAAACAGGATATGATTATGTTTCAAACCTTCAACAAAATATACCTCGAGATACCTGAATATCCTTGATAATCAGTACCTACTCCTTTAGTCGACCACAATTATTGTCTCCAAATAATACTCTTAGACCATCAATGCTTTGGAAATTTGATAGTAGCCTCTTGTTATAAGTCATGTGTTGTGAGCAACCACTATCAATATACCATATAGAAGTTAAGATCTCTTCCTTGAGTGATGATCCTGTAAATCCCGAAAAGCAGTTAGTTATAAGGTACCCTAGTGATCTTAGGTCCTTGAAGGTCAAGCATCACTTTAGGTAACCAAATAAAAGTCTCATTTCCAAATAATAAATCGAGACTTGGTCTCTCTACCAAATCTGTCTACAATTGTATCATTTTTAAATGACAACTTGTTGTATTCAGATTTAGTAATTTTCTGAACTTAGGAAATGTGGGATAATGTCTCGCTTCTCCCATCAAAAGGATTGTAATAAGAATTTCTTCTTATTTTGGTTCTTGGAATTCTCTTAGTCCGATAAGGAGTCCTCACTGAATTTTTGTTTTCAAGGTGGGAGATGCGATCCTTACTTAACTAATTGGTTTCCAAGGACCAATTCTAACCTCTTTTGAGTGATCGGATGCTTTTACAAAATTCCTAGGTTTCGAACATCCGATTTACTATTCGTCATAACCAAGACTCGTTTTGTCATTGGATTTTTGAGATATATTAAAGATGTGATCTATTACTCGATTGTGAATTATTAAGTTGACTAATTTTGAAGATTAGCTTCTCATTGTCTTTCTTAATTAATTCATTTTCAAGACAGATTGTTTCAAATTTGTCTTTTAAGGTTTTCAATTCACTTTCTAATCTTTCGTAAGGTGGTGATGTACTAGCCTCGGCTGGGAAAACATTCCCGTTGAATGTTTCCTCGCTTTACGGATAGTTCATCACCGCTTTCCTTTAATTAGAATTTGAATTTGATCCTTTAAAGTCAAATTCTCTGTCTCTAGCTGTTTATAAGCAGCCGAGAAATGTCTTTAAGTCTCTCAATAATTCATGAATAACAGTTTGATCATTATTAGAGATAGATTTACAGAATCATTATGAGAAGATGAATAATAGACTACCTCTTTAGCCATGAGATAGACTTCATCATCGATCCAAAATCGATGATGATGATGATGATGATGATGATTTTCTTGACTCCTTTTCTTCAGCTAGAAGAGCCCTTTGATCTGCAAATCTCTGTCTCTCTTTTTCCTTTTCTCTTCCCTTTCTTTAGGAGTCAGGTGAGGACAATCATAGCTGAAGTGTCCTGGCTTGTTGCATGTGTAGCAAGTGTCACTCCTATCGATTTAAGGCTGGAAGGATTTCTTTTAACAGTGATCTGAATCTTCTCGTCCGGCTCCTATTCTTGTCATCATCTGTAGATTCATCTTCCTTTCTTCTTGATTTGGATCTTGATCT
This sequence comes from Paraleonurus japonicus, assembly GCA_030762865.1. Lineage (NCBI taxonomy): Eukaryota > Viridiplantae > Streptophyta > Magnoliopsida > Lamiales > Lamiaceae > Paraleonurus > Paraleonurus japonicus. The sequence continues at coordinate 32,293,859 of CM061053.1, read as the reverse complement.
GTCCTTACTCGCAAATCTCAATTTATTTTGTTTATACTTCATTCTTAATCTGTCATACCTTTTGGTGAGCAGAGCCATCTGCTCCTTGAGAGATAGATCGGCTCCTCTGATTCGGTTGACATCTTGTCTTCTTTCTTTGACAAAGGCAACAGACTTGGATGAGGTGCTCGACTCCATCTCATCCTCCTCATCTTTTATTTGAATGTCATACTCTAAAGCTTTAAGGTGAGAGAATAAGGTATGGTGAGTAATAGAAGATAAATTTTGAGTTGCTTTAAGGATATTGGATTTTTCTCTCCATCTCTTGGTTAAAGACCTCGGTATCTTGTTATTAATCTCCTTCTCTGTATAATTCTTTCCCAGATCAGTTGCTTTGTTGAGGAGATTCGTCAACCTTACATCTAGCTGATCTACGCTTTATTTTCCTTCATCTTGAAGGTATCAAAGGCGTGTAAAGCAGATTGCGGCTTATTCTCTTTTACTTGTTACGATCCTTCACGCAGACATTCGCGTAGTTTGCCACATTTCTTTGGCTGATTTGCATCTTTTGACCTTCTCAATCCAGTCTTTACTCGTAGTCTCAATAATTTCAGTCCTAGCTACTTGATCTAGATTATGGATTTTCCTTTCATCATTTGTAAATTGAACTCTTTTTCTCTTGTCGACTCTTGATTCAAATTTGATTGATCACCATTGCTAGTGCCTCCATGATAAAATTTTATAGGTCCTTCTTCACGAACCTCCTCCATCCTATCATGGATAGCCTTGAGATGATTTTCCATCCTGAATTTCCAATAATCATACTCTTCAATTGAAAACTCGGGTAAATTCCTGGATTTCTTGCTCTACTTTGAAGACATGATGAGATAGAAGAACAAAACACTCCACAAACTTGTTAGTAGCACAGCTTAGTAACAATAAAAAAGATGAAGAAAATCAAGAAAATTTAATCTTAGTTAAGACCTAAAATCAATATCGTAACAACTTAACACCGCTCTCCGATACCACTTGTTGGTCCCGATTAGTTGAGCGGATTGGATAAACTTGTATCGGCCTTCTAGGAAAAATCTAGAAGGGGGTTGAATAGATTTTTGATTTTTCAAATCTTTCAAAATTTATTCAAAGAACCAAAGTGACACGCGGAAATTCAAAGTTAATCTCAACTTTATTAAGATCAAAAGCAAAGCTGATATTTTTAGATTTTAACTTCGATTCTCAAATTAATCTTTGATTAATAAAGCTGAAATTGAAACGAGCAGATAAGTAAACAAAAGCGAGAAAGAACACCAGATTTATAGTGGTTCGGATTATAAAAATCCTACATCAACTCTCCTTCTCCAACTTGAAGAAGGGTCTCTACTATCTCGCTTACTTACTTACTTTTCAATCGTACAACTTACAAATTACAATCGATCTTCAACTCTTCAAAATCCTAACCAAATCTGGATAATCTAACTTTAAGATAAAGAAGTGTGGATGAAGATGTTCAAAGAAGTGTTCTACAAACACTTAGAAAAATCTATGAAGAAATCTTTGAAAACTATTTTGTGCTTTTTTGAAAACTTGTGATTTTAGAGAATATCTTGCGGGAAAAATAACTCGTGTGTTCTGTGTATTTTAATGAAGTGCCTAGACCTATTTATAAGTCCGAAAAGACAGTTAGTTTGTTAGTCGGTTCTAACAAATCAAAAGCTGCTTTAACAAACTTAATCTTGAAAAGCTGCTCTAGACCTCGGTGATTTTACTCTACTGCTCGTCTGCGGTGACTTGGTGAAGACTCACCTTTCTTATTCTACTCAGCTTGTCTTGACCTCGTGCTGAGCTCTTTATGTTTGTCTCCCGCAGATGACTAGATTCAAACTCGTCTTGAGATGACTTGTAATCTTCACGACCTCGGTGACTAGATTGGTTCTCGACCCGTCCGATCGGCTTAGCTTAAGGTTTCAGCTGTTCTTCAGGTTGTCCGATCATCCGAGCTACTCCTTTTAACTCATCAAAACTTCTTGATCCAACAAATGATCACAAAAATAGGTTTCTTTGACCCCCAAAAAAATTAGTCTATATCCTTGTCACATCAAAAATGCATACTAAAACTTGCAATAAATTTAGACCTTTGGCACCTAAAAAGATCTTATCTTGTTATATATTACAACACATAAGGGACATGTGCTTGTCATATCTAAAATCTTTTAATGAGACATATTACGCACCAGTGTAGTAGTATATATCCAAATTTTTAAAATTTTTATTTTGCACAAGCATTTAGAAATTTTTGCACATTAGTTATAATTTTGCACAATAGATATGATTTTGCACATCGGTTATATTGTTGCACAATTGCATTAGTTTTGCACAAAGGTTATATATATGCACAATCGTTCTTTATTTTGCACAATCTTTAGTTTCTTGCACAATAAATGTACAATAATTGAACAACAGTAAAATAATCATAGTGTACTTACATATAACAAGTAGAAATTTCATATGATCATATAACCAGTACAAATATCATATAATAATAGAGCCCTTAGTTCAAACAAGTACAAATATCATATAATCAAGGGCACAATTCAAGTGTCGGTTACATAAGTTATGTAATCTAAGCAAAATATTGTTTTTGAAAAAATTAACCATCTAACACATTGTTCAAATCAGTACAAAAGTGGACAACTTTTTACACATACCAAGTGTAAAAAATTTCAAGGAAATATTACCTTGTTTGCAACCATGAACAACTTCACCTTCTTGAATCAGTAATTTCACCTGCAGTATGCTTGTACTCTCCTTTCTTGGTACTCTTTTGCACAATGAATGACCCTATCAAGTTACAAACTATAACCCCGCAATCAATTGAATTTGGTGTCTGCTGCAAGCTTTCTTACAGAATCGATGTATTAATTTCTTTCCAAAAAAATGGGTGTGATGGTCTATTTTTGAAAAAACCTCACGCAATTTGTAATGGATGTACTTTACACATTATCGTTACAATATAAAAACTAGTTATATTTTAAAATAAATAATACATTCTAAAAATCAAATATTTAACCCAAAAAAACTTACTACCAACAAAGATCGTGACAAATGCTTTGATCTACTGACTCCTCTTCGTATCAGACGCATTGAATTAAAAATTTCCACTCATTTTTTTCGCATATTAAGCTTCAGAAGTGTCCAATGTTCATTCATCCCCTTTCACTGAAGTATTAGAATTTTCATTTAGTATCGAAAATAACAAACAATCCATATCCATCGATTCCTCAATAATTTTGTCAACCAAGTTCATTAATGAACCTTTAGGATTCCTTCCATTGGACTTAATTAAGGACTACATTCACAAATATCATCCTGTACTTTTGGGTATTTGTAATAATAAACCAATACGAAAAAAATTTCTTACCCACGCAATGTGAAGTGAATATCAACACTTTTTTGCACTCGATTTCTCATTGTCGTATTTTCGAATGCACCATCTCGACCACGCGTCAATAATCTTATTTTTTCAAAAATATTCAAATCATTTAAATAATATTGAATTTTTCTCAGCTAAATATATAAAAATGACAACAATAATAGAATCAATATTTTTACCATGCTTGAAATCCTTTCATGGTGAAGAATATCAACCCTATCTCTAACAGCTTACTTGAGAACCTGTTTTAGTCCTCTCCAAACAACGGACTTGCACAATTCGGTGGTTCTATACATCAACTACATTGTTCAAATACCAAAAGAACATGCATTATTTAATTTAATAAAGAAATATACCCTTCACCCTCTGTGTTAAGGATGTATTTTATCTGCTCCTTTACAAAGGTTTGCTCTCGACATTCTAATGACTATACAGCTTTTCATCAAGTTTAAATTTCTTTTTTCAATACACTCTTGTACGTTCTACTCACTTTCATCCTTGATTGGTTCTTCACCGCAGTACTTTTCTCAACTAAAACAACAAGCTTTAGTGTGCTTGGTTATGGTGTAATCACCATTTGTTTCCTCCCATTGTTCTTTGTTCTACCTTTAACTCTACGAATCAATGTGCTTGGTTCAGATAATTTTTATTTTTTTGCCCTTATCAACTGGTGTTCTATCTTCTCCTCCATCAACATCATAATTCACTTTCGATAGCACAACATTGAGTTCTCCTTCCACAACAACTCTATTTCACTTTGCGCAATGTGTAACTTCTCAATTGCGTCCAAGTGCGCGAGGTTAGCGGGATTCTTGTATAATTGTGTAGTTGTTGATACGGTGGCTCTTCAACTCCTCATTCTCTTTCTCGCAAAGAATAAAATATCTGCTTCAAATTTTCATTTCCTTGTTATCATTTTCAAGTTTCTCAATCTCTTCGAGTCATTCTTAGAACAACTGAATTCAAGTTCTCATCTTCTCGTGTCTTAGCATTTCCCTTGTTCCATCTATTTTCACATCGTAGAATGCCTCTTCATCAACAACATTCAAATCCCCAAGGACATTTCTAATCAAGCTTTGAGTTGGTGAAAGTTCGTCAACCAACTTTAAAGTAGAATCCACCATCTCTATTAACGATGAGTTTTTAACATTAACATTCTTCCATTGTAATCATAACTTACGCGATTCGTTCAATGCATTTGTAGCAATGTCACGGGTTGCCTCAACATACTCGTCATCACTTGAATCGTTTCTCAAACCCTCAACACGGTCAACATGATCACCATCTGTGTCAATGCAATCGTCTTTTTCTTTAAACTCATCAGTTTCATCGTATTTTGTATCATCCTAAAAAAACTCCTTCTATAACCAGACAACACCCCCAAAATATATTTCTCCATTTTCGTTACCTTCAACTCAATATTTATATTCTAAAAAACAAAAATATACAGAAATTTAAAGAAGCATTTTTGCACTAACTTATATATGAACAATGAATAAAATACTTACATGAACTTTCTTCGATAACTTCACATGCTCATTATTTTTGTGAATGTCATTCATGTCCCGATTAAAAAATATTGGGAATAATGCATCCTCGTATTCTGTCAACTAAGTCGGTGTGCTCACACAACCTAAACTTCAAAACACATCAATGAATGAATATCTCTTAAATAAGTAACAATATAGTTGTTATTGTACAAAAATTAAGTATCTTACAGAAGTATAATGAGATAACCTCCAACTTTTATGTTTTTGCTACATAGCAATTGATTTTTGAACATCTCAATAATGTATGTTCTCCAATCTAAATTGCATATTTTACCCATATCTTCCAAGTAAACAGACAAGTGGAAAGAAAATGATTCATTCTGAAATGGAGATAGGACACATGCCATTAAATAGCAATGGACTAGCCTAGCAATATCATCTAAGTCCTCATCCTCGTCACTAGATATAATGGACTTCATTTTCTAGATTAAAACCTGCACGTACATCACAAATGCCAATTGTACTCTCAATCTCTCTCTTAAAATACCTTCTAATCCATAGCATAACTACATATTCATCCCCCTTAATGTCTATCATCTCACTACCTCCACTAACTTAAAATATTAGTTGTGCATCCAGGTTAAGCAATAGAATTTCCTTCCCCCAATAATAACACTTCTTGTCAAAATCAAAAGTCATAACTATCGCCTTATATCTTCCTCATATTTGTGATATTTTTTCATCAATTTCTCATGTTCTCTGGTATATATAACTTCAAACAATAGCCAATAAGGTGTCAACTTCAATCTTCTAAGATGTTCATCCCTAAAATTAAGGTTGTTCAATTCTTTAATAGCAGATCGTAGATTTGATTTATAGTACGTCTTGTTTTTACCACTTTGACATAACCTAAAAAAGTGTACAAAATTGGGCGCTTGTCAATAACATTAAACAGCCAAAAAAATCTACAAAATACACATTTAAATAAAAATGAATATACAATAAACAAAGCTCATTTCAAAATATACTTTATATAACTAATATATACAATTACACATACGTAGAATTTATTTGCACAACATCTTTACATTTGCACATACGTAATAATTTTCTTGAACAACGGTATAAACATTTGCACAAACACACAGTTATCTAAAATTACACAAAATCCAAAAATAAAATTTGAAAGAAAACATCACCAAAGCAATTTCAGGGCCGACCACCTTCCCACTTTTGACTGTGGGCTATCTCGAATCGCATTTGGAGGATGAACCATAAACAATATCCTTCAAGATACCCTTTCTTTTTACTCTTTAAAAATGTAATCTGAAATCAACACATCAAAAATAATTCCATCAATGACAAACATATAATTAATCATGGGTTAATAACACAAATAAAAATTAATCATTAATACCTTCGATTTTGAACTACTAATTTTTTTATGATGCTTAGTTCTTCATCTCCGGATTCGTTCAACAATAATGCTATCACTATCGATTCTTTGGTAACCAAAAAATATCCAAAATAAACTTGAAATTACAACTATAATAGAATAAATAAGAAATAATAAAAACCAAATACGAAACTAAAACTGTCTCGGTTGAACTATAAACATATCTCACAACCCTTTTTCTGAGAAACATGATAAATTACGTAAATTATTAGATTACATTGAATAAAATTCATTCGTAATAAACACAATTAAGGTTGTCAAATCTTTTTTTTTTTTTTTTTTGTGTATGTCAAGCAAATGTCTCGCTACGTAATCCTACAAACAGAAAACCAAAATAAAATCCCAAATTTTATTTAAAAAATTATGAAAATATGGAAATCTCTTAGCCTTCTTTTGTTGTCCTCTATCATCGACGTACTTCCTTTTCGGCTAATTTGAGTACACTTATCGCTTTCATCATCATCGTACATTTTTTTGTTTCTCACGACCCATATTAAGAGCTCGAAACTAAAAATTACAGAAAACAACTAATAGTTAAACATCCAACAATGAAATTATACAAAATCCACAAAATCAGAGCATTACCTCTTTTAAATTTTTTAACAGAGAATCGCCGGAAGGAATCGCCTGCTACAGTGGTGTAGTTTTAAATTTATTTTTGAATCTGAAAATAAAAATAAATGATCTGTATATACACTCAGTTTGTCCCTTTATTCTTCACCAAAAGTCAAGCCTCGCTATCAAATCACCGCCGATAGAGACGATCGAGAGAGAAAAAGACAGCAAACAAAGGGCATACGAAATGAAGGGTATTTTGGACAATGGCAACGTTTTCTTTAATTACCCACTTTTAAGATATCAAACATTTAATTCTCCTCAAACAAACATCACACTCTCCTTTCATTGATATTCCTTAACTCTAAAGGTGTGAACCAAACATCCCATAACTTTTCGCTTCTATTATAATGTGTTTTGTCCATTCAAACTATGTAATAATAGGTTTTATTTTATTTTTGGTCCAAGAATTAGAGAATGATTTTTATGAGAATTTCTCTCATAAAACAAAAGTACATGTTGTGGGGTCTTGGGATTAGGGAGTTTGGGGACTTTAATAGGGCTCGGTGAAGTGGTTGTGAAAGTATCTAATTATAATAATGTGTTATGGGTTCAGGTGATTAATTCTTTGCATGGGAAGGTGTCTTGGAGTTCTTTCAGGTAAGCTTAGATGGGAGGGAGCGTAGGTGGTCTAGTTGGGGGAGAGGAATAATTGAAAATGGGTCGGCGAGAAGGGCTTGTGGTTTTGGAGTAGTATGGGAAAACAGCTTGGGGATGGGAGGGAAACGTCATTTGGGGGATGTATGGTCGAGGAATCAGCCTCTATGGGTCAGATTCTCTACATTATTTAATTTGTGTCTTAATAAATCGGCTAGTATTAGAGAGAAAGGGGAGTGGGTCAAGGTGGGTGGGAATGAAAATTGAGTTGGAGGAGAAATTTACAGAACGTGATGAAAATTATTTTAATAGCTTAATATTAAGTATTAACGACATCCCTTTAAAGCAAGGTGTATAGGATAAGTGCGGTGAAAGAGGTCGAGTTTTGGAGGCTTCAATGTGAAAGAGGTCTACACCATCATGCAACCAGCTCCAATGACAACTTCAAGGCAATCTGGGATCAAATTGCTCCTAGGAAAGTAGCGGCTATGGCATGGAGAGCTATCCGGGATTGACTTTCCACTAGCGTGAAAACTTATTTATTAGATGTTAAGGTGTTTATATATTATGGTACATGTGTTTCTCATGGATAAAAATACAAAAGACATGCTGAAATAATATCAAAGAACACTATTTGATTTTGTTGGACCGATTAGAGGTAAAAGAGGTAAAAAAAAAAAAAGTTATGCGTGGTCTTTGGATATGTGTGATCTGGACAATTTGGAAAGGAATTAATGAATAATTTGATATTCAAAGGCAATGAATTCAAGGCTAATAGGGCGTTCAAGAGATTAAAGCTTGTCTTTGGAGTTTGGTTTCTATAATATTTTCGATATTTGTAACTCTTCTTAATTTAAATGGTTATCTTGTCTTAGAGAATTCTTAGTTGTTTGAGTACACTTTGTATTTATTAATTTGGGTATTTATCATACCCATTTCTTTTACTAATAAAATATTTTTGTTTCAAAAAAACGAAAGGACATGTATCCAATTTTTGCAATGGTAGAGACACTAAAGCCCTTGAAATCTTTTATATGTTTGAGGCACTCAATGGAACAAGTTTGTAGTTCTTCTATGAAATGACTTTTGCTAGGACACGTTTGATGAATATGCATGTTTTATATAAATGTGGTTCATGATAGGAACTACTATCCATATCCATAATTTTAAGAGTGGGTAAAGCGAGTCTCCAAGACATAGACGGATGGTAAGTGGCAAGGTGATTGAGGTGGAAATACTCCGACGTAATTGAATTTGCAAATCCAAAAATTGGACGAGATAAAGAAAATCAAATCCTAAATCTTAACTTCAAAAAAAAAAGTTGTAATGAATCATTTCATTTTGTAGGCGCTTTTGTGATTTTATTACTATATTAAATTCAATATAGTGGATAGTTGATTTACGGACATGCAATGGAATTTCAAATTTGTAAGGTGATTTAGTCAATATCGTTAACCATTACCCCTTCAATTTAATAGAGTGTTTATATGTAAAATTGTAAACCGGCTGATGTTACATATAAGGATTAACTTTTTTTTTTTTTTTTTTTTTTTAAGATCCTAACTTACGGGGTGTTGTTGGTCCCTAGATTGAGTGATTTAAAAGGGTTTAAGCAGATCTCCTAGAGATAATCTAGAGGGGGTTGAATAGATTATCTAAATTTCTATAGAAAAATTCAGATTATGAATTCAAACTTAACTTCTTAAATCAAAATCAAAGTGGACAGCGAAAACAAGTTTATACACAATCTATTAAACTGGATCAAAAGCGATCTAAAGTGAAATTAACAAATCACCAAATAATCAACAGAATTCAATGCGTAAAGTAAAGAACATGGGATTTATAGTGGTTCGATCAAAAGATCCTACATCCACTCTCCTTCTTCAATCTTGAAGAAAGGGCTCTTCCTTCTCACTTACCGCCGACTACAAAGTACAACTTCACACGTTATTCGTCTCGATTCTCCTCCAATCTATCAATCTATCTACCAGATCTATGTTTACAAAGGCAGATTGTGATTTGATGATTTACACAAAGTGGTCTTCAAACACTTAGAAAATATTATGAAAATACTTCTGGAAAACTGTGAGTGCTCTAGATAATGTGAGTTTCGTAAAATGAGTGCAAAAGTTCTTCTAAGAACTGTGCTTAGTCCTATTTATAAAGTCAGTAAGATGGTTAGTTTGTTGTAACAAACTTGTAACCGTTTAACAAACCTATCTTTAAAAACTTCTTGGTTTCATTGATCTTGAGTTAGTCGTCTGTCTCGATTTGGTAAAAACCTGTTTTCTTATTCTACTCACCGACTTTAACCTCGTCTTGAGCTCTTCATTAATATCTCAAACAAATGATTTCTTCAAGACTGTCTTGAGATGACCTCCGGGTTCCTCGACCTAAGCCGACTTATCCCATCTCACCTAGTCGATGAGCTTACTAGTGAAATGTATTACATCACCGATCTATACAAATTTAGCTGGTCATCCTATTTACATGAGCTCATCTAACGTATATGTTTTAACTTTATCAAAACTAAGAACCCGATCTTACAATTTCCCTTTTTGATGAAGTTAAAACTACAAGAAAGAAATAAACTCACAGCTTGTGTCACCAAGGTTATTCAAGATAAGCTAGTCAATCGATTAGGCACAACAACTTCTCAATCGGATAGATTCACATAAGAGCACATACTCACACTTCAATGAATTTTCAATTCTTAAGAAAATTTTCAATACTTAAGTAAAATTTTTAATTCTTAGAAAAATTTTAAGAAAATATTTCAAGGCATAAAGTTTTATCAGATTACCAACACTTAGAAAAATTTCTTAAAAAAACTTATAAAGTTTTATGACTTAGAAAAATTTTGAACTTATAAAAATGCATAAAACATAAATTATCGATAAGTTCAAATATTTCATATATTCATCACATCAAAAATTACATTTATAGTTGAGGCACATTAGATGTAAAAAGGTTAGAAAAGAAAATCTTATCTAAGTCCCCCATCGCTCGATTCGTGCACCACCACCCAATCAAACACCCCCGGTCCCGAGCTCCTTCGCATCTTCCTACTTCGTGTACCCGGACTAAGCCTTCCGCCTTTGGATGATCCCCTCGACCAAGTCTAGGTCAATGGTCCCATCAGCTTTCTTTGCAGGTACAACGTACTCATAGTCGAGCGATCGGATCGACGTTGAACTCTTCGTCGGCTTCAATGATCACCGCCGATAGAGGTCTTCGTCTATCTTCTCTATCCATTCGTGCCAAGCCAAGTCTGGGTCCATCTGAGTGGCTCCTAGAGCTTTGAGAATATACTAGTAGTACATCCACATCGCATCCAGGTTCTTGTCCTTGTACTCCTTCTCATACTTCCCCGAGACCATCTTAGGAGGAGCCGAGGTCGTATGGTAGGGCCTGAACTTTTCATCGCCCGACCCTTCATCATCCACTTCCTTGTGGATTTGCTCCAAGTAAAATCAAGGCTCTCTTTCACCGCCTCGGCCTCCTCCTCTCCTTCTCCCCGTAAAAGCGCTTCTCCCTTCTCGATCTTCTTGATCGATCTTCGATAAGTTGCGGTAGTCGGCTTCACATTTGTCCTTTCCTTTGGTGACAGTCTTTGAACCGATATCAACTTTAATCGGTTCCTCGGCTGCCACCTTCTTCCTTTTGCCCATGGCCTCTCGATTTTTCATTCTTTGAACCTGGCCAAGAGTCTTTCAGACTTCTCCTCCTCCTCCTTCTTCCTCCTCTCCTCGTCCTCCCTCAAGGCATCTTCTATTTTGCTTACCCTCGGTTGGAGTGCAACCAGCTCATCCGATTTTACTTTGAGCTCTTCCTTGGCTGCCTCCAACTCACCAGGCCGGCTTTGTTCAGCTCCTTCTTTGTGGCTTCAACATCACCGTGAGGGCTTGCTCGCTTTCTTTCTCCTCCTTTCACCCCTTTTTAACTTCATCCCCTAGCTCCCTCGGCCTCGTCTCCAGTGCCGAACAATGAATACGGAAATTAGATTTGTCCAAAGTTATTTCTTGTACCACCATTTCATTATTCTCGCTTCATCTCGCTCTTTGAGCTCCTTAACCTCCTCCTCCAGCGCCTTGACTTTATCACCAACACAGAGTTAGTCAAGGTAGATATTTTATTTGTAATATTTACCTCAACCTCCTGCATGTTGGTGATCATCGTCTCAGATCGCCTCCACTATCTTCTTCGTCTTCCGCTTCAGCCTCTTAACGAATGTAGCTTTCATTTTGCTCTCCGGCTTAGAGAAGATTGAGGAGAAGGCGGAGGTTGGGCTTAGGTCATTGTCGTCTTCCTCGGATGAGGAATCGGATGAGGATGGGATTGGGGCTTCTTTTGGGAGTGGGGGATAGGATGAGGATCTGATTTGGATGTTTGTAGGAAGGAGTAGGATGGGGTTGGGAGTGGAGAAGTTTGGACTTGTGGGAGTGGAGTGGGGATGGGTGTGAGTTGGGGTGTAGATGAGGTTGGTTCGTAAGGTTGAGTGGTAGATTGGGTGGTTTGTTCACTTGGCGGTGGGTGGAGGAGTTTGTTCGAGATGGGGTATGAGTAGGAGTTTGAGTAGGTTCAGACGAGATTTGGACTTGTGGGGGCAACCGTGGCCGTTGAAGAGGCTCCGAGGTGCCAGCCGAGTACACCTCTTCATTACCAGTTTGGGATGGGAAAGAAATGGAAAGAAAGGAGTTTGTACCTTCTTCTCTCGATCGGAGTCAAGGCAGCTTCTTTTACAGTGAGGTCGGCTCCTCCATCCGCCCGACCTCTGCCGTTATTTGGAGGACCGAAGCCTCCTCCAGGAAGTAGAGTTGCAGCCTCGGCCCTCTTGCTCCGGTTCCTCGGCTGCGAGGACCTCTCATCGACGATCCGGAGGACTTGGATCTCCTCCTCTTAGGGGCCTGTGATCTCCTTCCCGGCCTCCTCTGGAGAGAACTAAAGTGGAAGAGCCTTGCTCTTCGTGATCAGCCTCTGTAGGGGCCTCGCCTACTATTTCTTCTTCGATCGTTGGGGCAATCTCTCGCTCTACAAAGCAGCCTTCTCGCTTCTTCCTCCGCCGCCGCTAACCTTTGGTTCTCGCCGCCTCATCTCGACTCATCATCCGAGTCTCGGCATCCCACCAATCTTCTCATCCTTTGTTAATAATCCTTTTTGCCTTGAAAACTTCTTGGTACCAACTTTCTAATCCACCGGTTTGTTCATCCCTTCAATTAATACGGTGATTTTGTTGAACAAACTTGCAGCTGGTGAGAGTGGACCACTCCCCAAAGGATGTGGTCATATGTGAATCTACCCTTCTCTTCCTTCAATCTCTTTATTAGCAACTCCACCCAATTAACTTGAACTCCATCAATGATGGCCCTCATGCAAAGATAACCTCGGGCCTGAATAATCCATCATGAGAACTCGATCCCCAGGATGCTCTTGGTCACTATAGTCATCAAGAATCGAAACTTCCTTCTCAAAGAAATTCTTCTTTAAATCTCTCCTTATTCCTTTGTGAGTAACCACCGGCAACCAGGTCAAAAGAATCCTCCCATTCGTCTTTCTTGTACGTCAATGGATTTACACTTTCGAGGATGTATTGAAAATCCTCGGCAATCGCCTCCTTCGAGATGGAGAGTTGAGTCCCATCGACCTCTCGTATCTATGCCATCATCGGAGAATTTGCTGTTCGCCAAATTTTGCACCCAAGTAATCCAAGGTCTTGTTTTGCTTTGATTTCTATGAACGAAATCCTTGAGTTGCGATGCTTCAAAGAGACGGAGAATTTCTCTAGATTCTCTGCCTCTTGTCGCCTCGAAGTCGACATACATCTTAGCCTTCAACTTATTCTTAAATATGTCATTATGCATTTTGAAACTAGATTTGGAGGATAATGAAGCCATTTGTGAAATTTGTAAGTAAAGGATTTTTAAAGAGAGTAATTTGCGGTAAAAATTAGGGCTTTGTTAGAGAGAGGGAAAACCGGAGAATGGGAAACGTGGCAAGATCGGACTAATCGTGGCCATTGATTTGTATGTCGTGCGTGGAGTATATCAACGGCTAAATATGATAGACTTTTCACCTCCGGCGCGTGGCATTAACTCAGTTTCGAAATTGTAAAAGTAACCGCTCAAGCTATTAATTAGACGGTTTATAGGGGGCACTTTATGCGAGAGATAGTAAGTATACCAGACTTAAGCTAAAATATACCTTTCTTTGCATAAAGATTTCCTTATTTCAGATCGGGTTTTATCAGACTTAGTAAAAAATGACCTTGTCTTAAGAAATTTGAAAATATCTCCAAGTCTCGATCATTTTGAAAGCAAAGAATTTTAAGTCCGAGTAAATTTTTTGCCATTAAATTTAAATAACTCAAGTCTTATACCTTTATATAACTAGTATACAAAGATATTCAACTTAGCCGAGGTTTTTCAAAGAACAACTCATCCGAAAATTTTGAAATTAATGAATTGTGAGAGTATTTTTTAAAACACTTTTTGAAAAATAAGAATTGGTTTTGTTCGAGATGAAGAAGACTTTCGGATGAGAAGGTTTAAACTGATCTAACAATGTTGTCTAAATCATTCCTGCAGATACACAAACTTGGGAAACCATTAGTAGCTAGAGTAAGTCAAACAAGATACACATACTCATCTCGATTTTAAGAAAATCAGTTGATTATCATTAGGGATGGCAACGGGCGGGTCCGGGGCGGGTTTGCCTCTATCCCGTAACCCGCCCCGCCTAAAATTTTTAGGACCCGGGACCCACCCCGCCCCGTGTGAGGACCCACCGGTCTAACCCGCCCGCCCCATTTAATTTTTTAATACTTCTAAATTAATTTTAATATCCTCAATATTTTTATTTTGATATTAAATAATTCAAATTAAAATCTATAATTACTTAAAAAACATTTAATATTCATCATATACTTAAAAATAATATATAATATATTTATACAAGGGTTAATTACAATTTGCAACCGTATTATATCACATTTTATAATTTGCAACCAATACTAAATTTTGTAACAAATTGCAACCCGTACTATGTAAAATTGACAGACTAGTACCTCAAATACAAATTTTATTCTTTTTCGGGCCAAATTAGGGATCGATTCTTTGTTAAAAATAAAAATTTGGTAAATAAATAATTAATAAACCTAAAAGGACAAATATAACCTTGTTCTAACATAATTTGGTCGGAAAAAGATTAAAATTTGAGTTGAGGTACCACTTTGTCAATTTTACATAAGACAAGTTGCAATTTGTTACAAAATATAGTATATGTTGCAAATTGTAAAATGTGATATAGTAGAGGTTGCAAATTATAATTAACCCTTTATACAAATATATATACAATAACATCGTATAAGTTACATAATTACACATATAAAAATAATAATATATTTAGGTGTGGCGGGTCCTAATGCGGGTTGGCGGGGAGGGTTCTACAAAACCGCGACCCGTCCAATACCCACTTGACCGGGTCCAAACCCGACCTAAGCAGGCGGGTTTAGTGCGGGTCCGGTTTGAACCCGACCCATTGCCATCCCTAATTATCATGTCCTTGTCTGATTTACTTGATGTCGATAAGAAACTATCAAGTTAGATAAGGTCAATATGATTAATCCTTGATTCTTGATTCCTTAGAAAGGAGATCAATGATATCAGCTCTATGATTGCCCTTTGACACATATCAAGTCCGATAATTCTTTCTAGACATTTTTGAAGAAAGTGAAATAGAGAGAAAATACAAGACACAAACAATAGAAATCACAGTATCAACTAAAGATGCATCAAGTAAGCCTAACTCTAAACACAATTCTTTAAATCTAGACTCAACTAAAGGCTTAGTAAGTATATCACTCTTTGTAATTCGGTTTCTATCTTTTCTAGTCTAATATCATTTTTCTCAACGTGATCTCTAATAAAATGATGCCTAATGTCTACATGCTTACACCTAGAATGCAAAACAAGATTATATGTCATTGCAATAGCACTACTATCACGAGAAAATAGGCACGAGATGATGTGAGAATATTATAGTCCCTACGCCGACTAATCAAGAGAAGCCGAGAGCAACAACTACCAATCGCCATGTATTCAAATCGGTTGTGGAGGTAGCAACACTTTTTGTTTCTTAGATAACCAAGAAATTAACTTGTTGCCTAAAAATTGACAAGTTCCAGACGTGGACTTTCTATCAATTTTGCAACCTCCAAAATCTGAATCAATAACCAGATAGCTCGAAGTTGTCATCGGATGGGTACCACAACCCAACCTCGCAACTTCCTTTAAGATACTTTAGGATTTTCTTAGCTGTTTCCAGATGAGATTTCTTAGGATTTGATTGAAACCTTGCACATACCCCAACCGTAAAGGCTATATCGGGCTTGCTTGCGGTGAGATATAACAAGGATCCAATCGCTCACGATACTCTATTGCATCCATGGGTATCCCGCTCATCCGAATCCATAGAGAAGTTAGTTGCCATAGGTATTTTAACCTCTCTACTAGTAATCATTCCAAACCTATCTATAAGGTCCTTTGCATACTTAGTCGATGTATAAAAATCTCTCTCGCTTGTTTGTTTAATCGCTAGCCTAGAAAATATGTTAGTTCTCACATCATAGACATTTCAAACTGTTCTTCATGAGATCACCAAATTCTTCACACAAAGTGTCGATTAGGTGAACCAAAAATAATATCGTCTACATAGATTTGAATTATAGTAAAACATTACCATTAACTTCTTTTCTAAACAGTGTTCTATCTATCTTACATTTTGAAAATTCACTTGATATCAAGAATTCAGATAGAGTATCATACCAAGCTCGAGGTGCTTGTTTCAGCCCATATAGTACCTTGTTAAGTTTATAGACTTTATTATTTATCCTAAACCCGTGAGGTCAGTTCTACATAGACTTCCTCAAGCAACACTCCATTCAAGAAGGCAGACTTGACATCCATTTGAAAGACCTTGAAACCCTTATAGGCAAGAAAGGCTAAAAACAACCTTATAGCTTCTAATCGCAACAGAGCATAGGTCTCATCATAGTCTATCTCCTCGGATCCGTGAGTAACCTTGTGCTACTAGTCTAGCCTTATTACGAACAATAACGTTGTTTTCATCGCTTTATTTTTAAAAACTCATTTGGTGCCTATAATTTTTCTATGAATGGGTCTATCTACTAGCTCGCAAATATTTTGTCTTTCAAATTGATGCAGCTTCTTCTTGCATGGCTGTTACCCAACTTGGGTCAAAGCCTCCTCAATAGACTTAGGCTCAAGGAGTGAAACATAACAGTTGAACATACTTTGAGAATCCAACATTGTTCGTGTTTGAACACTACTTGAAGGATACCCAATAACTGATTAATTGGATGATAACTTTTATCATTTTTCTTATTTGAGTTGAAGTACCCTCATCACCTATCTCGTAAGGTAACTCATCTTGTTCGGTCGGAGCGACATTCCCCCTTCATCTACCGACCTTGTCTCAATGAAGATGTCAAAGGAGTCTCCTCGGATGGAACAGATAGAGGAGTTCCCTTCGATTCTCGAATAAGAGTTCTTCATTATCTCGAATCAATCAATCAAAACTAGGAAGATAGGTTTTCCTCTGTTTAGTTTTGTTAAGTTCAATTCTATCTAGACCATTAGTAATTTGATTTACCTTATCTCGAGAAAGTACACATGAGGAGTTTCTTCCACACAAAGAGTTGTCTTATTAAAGATTCTAAACGCCTTGGAGGTGCTGGAATATCCTAAGAATATTCCATCAGCCGCCTTGGCATCAAATATCTTTAATTTAGACTTCTCATTGTTGTGAATGAAACACTTACAACCAAAAGCACGAAAATAAGAGATTCTTGGAACTTTACCTTTCCACAGCTTATAAGGAGTCTTACCTTTACCTTTCACAAACAAGCACCTATTCGGGTATAGCAAGTCGTATTTATTGCTTCTACCCGTAACTTCTCGTGGTGTTCCATACTCAGCTAACATGCTCCTAGCTGCTTCTTTAAGTGTTCTATTTCTTCTTTCCACGACTCTATTTTGTTGTGGTGTTCGCCGATGATGTCTCATATACTATTCCATTCTCGGTAAGATAGTTAGATAGACAAGAATTTAGGAACTCAAAGGCCCTTGTCACTCCTTATTTTAACAATATTAACACCCTTTTCATTATGTATTTGTTTGAACAAATCTGGGATCTTGTTCATCGTCTCATTTTTCTTGAAAAGAAATAGCACCCAAGTATATATTGAATAGTCATCCCACGACTACAAGGGTGTATTTCCTCCCACTAAAGCCGAGAGGTGAAATCGGGTCCAAACAAATCCAAATGGAGTTGTAATCCAAATGGAGTTGTAATACTCTTTCGGTATGAAATTGTGTTAATACTTTTGAAAGAGTTCCTAGGTTGTTTACCTTTTTAGCATGCATCACATTTAAGATCGGTTCAAAGAAAGTCTTTCAGTGCAATCCTTTAACAAGATTCCTCTTAGCTATTTTGTTAAGGGTTTTGAAGTTCGTATGTCGAGCCTTTTGTGCCATAGCCAATCGAGGTCATCTCCGCCCTTAGCAACCAGACAGTGTCTTTAGGACAACTATTAAAGTTAGCCACATAGACATTACCATGTCTCAAACCGATTAAGAGAACCTTGTCTCGAGGAACTGTCTAAAATATCACACTTATCCTTAGAAAATCTAACACTAAAACCACTATCACAGAGTTGAGAAACATATAACAAATTATGTTTTAAACCTTTAACATAATAGACTTCAGTATATCCGAACGTCACCTATAATTAAGGTACCAACACCTCCTGTCTCGACTCACGCTTGTTGTCACCGAATAGGACTCTTGGACCATCTACACATTGAAAGTTTGAGAGCAACCTCTATCACAGGTCATGTGTTGAGATCACCATTGTCAATGTACCAAATAGTTGCTAGAATTTCTTCCTTTGATGATGGCCCTTGAGATTCCTACAAAATAGATTATTAGGTAAGAGGTACCCTAGTGATCTTGGGTCCTTTAAGTTCAATAATCACTCTAGGTAACCATACAAACAAATCATTTTTCAATAATATGTCGATTTAGGATTCCTTATCTCGATTCTTACTATTCGCATCGTAAGAGGTGGTCCTCATCCGACTTTGTGGTTTCCAAGGTCCAATTTTAATTACTTTTGATGTTTCACCAGCTTTCACAAACTTCTTTGGTTTCAAAATTTCTGACTTATTATTTCTATTGTAGCCTAGACTGTCTTATCATGAGACTTTTGTGAAGTTACAAGATGTGGTTTATAATCGATTGTGAATTATTAAGTTGACTCATCTTGAAGACAAGCTTCTCATTTGTCTTCTTAATTACTTCATTCTCATTACATACCACTATGAATTTGTCTTTCAAAGATTTTAATTTTTCTTCTAATCTTTCGTATAGACTAGCTAATGTACTAGCCTCACTGAGGTAAACATTCCCCTTGAATGTTTCCACATACTCGAATAGTTCACAACTTCCTTTCCTTTGATTAGAGTATGAATTTGATCTTTCAAAGTCAAATTTTCAGACTTTAGTTGCTTATAAGCACTTAGAGACATTTTCGCATCTTTCAAAAGACCTTTGATAACAAACGATCACTATCTCAAATTGATTTATAAGATTCATTGTCGGACGAAGAGTAGTAATTTACCTCTTTGACCATCGACATATTTCGTCATCCGATCCAAAGTCAAACGATGAGGATGACTTTCTCGGATTTTTTTCCTCAGCAAGAAGGGCTCTTTGATTTGCAAAGCGTCTGTCCCTTTTCTTTCTTTTCTTCTCCCTTTCTTTAGGAGTCACCGGGACAATCATAGTCAGATGCCCGGCTTGTTACAGTGTAACAAGTATCTCCTCGATCTGCTCTTGGGCTGCTAGGATTCTTCTTTGCCGGTGACTTGAACCTCCTCGACCGATTCTTTCTTCTATCATCATCTCGTAGACTTTATATCCTCTTCCTTCTCGGATCTTGATCCAGATCTATCTTTTCTCGCAAATTTTAATTTTTTATGTTTATATTTCATTCTAAGGCGATCATACCTTTTGGTTTATAAGACCATCTACTCTTTCAAAGAGAGATCAGCTCCCTTTGATTCAGAACAGGTTTGTCTTCTTTATTGACAAAAGCTACTATTTTAGATGAGGTACTGATTCCATCTCATCTTCTTCATCCTCAACCTGGATGTCAAACTCATAACCTTTTAAGTGAGAGAATAAAGTATAATGACTCATGGTGGAAAGATCATTTGTGGCTTTTATTAAATTCCCTTTTTTCCTCCAAAGTTTTGTTAGATATCTAAGAATTTTATTAGTGATTTCTTTTTCAATATAAACTTTACCTAAATCAGTGGCTCTATTGATCGATTAGTCATTTTCATGTCTAGCTGATCAATAGACTCACCTTCCTTCATTTTAAAGACATCAAACGAATGGAGAACAGCCTGAGCTTATTCTTCTTTACTCCGGTCTCGTGCCTTCACACATGTTGGCTAAGGTGTCCCACATCTCCTTTGCACGATTTACACTTTTTGATCTTTTCATACCACTCTCCGAGTGTCGCGATTATCTCATTCCTAGCCACCGATCAAGGTTGTGTACTTTTCTTTCATTATTTGTTAATTCAAAACCTTTTTCTCTACCTCGGACTCGAGACTCGAGCTACTTGCTCCATCACCGACACCACCATGGAAGAATTTAATAGGTCCTTCGTATAGAACATCTTCCATACGAGGATGAATGGATTTGAGATGGATTCTCTATTCAAAACTTCCAAAGTAGTCATAATCTTCAATTTCAAAATCTGGAAGATTCTTAACTTTTCTCACACTTGAAGACATGATTAGTAGATAATCAAGAATAATAAGCAGGAATTTTCAAAGAAAAGATCTATTTCAAGAATTGAGTAGAAAATGTTGTTATGACCAAAAGAAATATTCGTAATGCTTTTAACACCGCTTATACCACTTGTTGTTCCCTAGGTTGAGTGATTTAAAAGAGCTTAAGCGAGATCTCCTAGAGATAATCTAGAAGGGGTTGAATAGATTATCTAAATTTCTTGAAAAATTCAGATTCTCAATTCAAACTTAACTTCTTAAATCAAAATCAAAGTGGACAATGGAAACAAGTTTATACTCAATCTATTAAATTGGATCAAAAAGCAATCAAGTGAATTTAACCAATCACCAAATAATCAACAAGAATTAAATGCAGTAAAGTAAAGAACATGGGATTTATAGTGGTTCGTATCAAAAGATCATACATCCACTCTCCTTCTTCAATCTTGAAGAAGGGGTCTTCCTTCTCACTTACCGCCGATTACAAAGTACAACTTCAAACGCTCTTCGCCACCGATTCTCCTTCAATCTATCAATCTATCTACCAGATCTATTTTTACAAAGGCAAATTGTGATTTGAAGATTTACGTAAAGTGTTCTTCAAACACTTAGAAAATATTATGAAAATACTTCAAAACCGTGAGTGCTCTAGGTAATGTGAGTTTCGTAAAATAAGTGCAAAAGTACTTCTAAGAACTGTGCTTAGTCCTATTTATAAAGTTGTAAGATGGTTAGTTTGTTGTAACCAACTTGTAACCGTTTAACAAACCTATCTTTAAACACTTCTTGATTTCAAATGATCTTGAGTTAGTCGTCTGTCTCTCGACTTGGTGAAAATCGCTTTTCTTATTTTACTCAATGACTTTGACCTTGTCTTGAGCTCTTCATTAACCTCTCAAACAGATTATTTCTTCAAGACTGCCTTTAGATGACCTCCGTGTTCCTCGACCTAAGCCGACTTATCCCATCTCACCTAGTCCTGGTCACCTTACTAGTGAAATGTATTACATTAGCCGATCTATACAAATTCACCGGTCATCCTATTTACATAAGCTCATCTAACCTATATGTTTTAACTTAATCAAAACTAAGAACCCGATCTAACAGTGGCAAAATGAGGACTCCTGCTAATAATATTAAGAAAATAACTTTTAAAAATTGTGAATTGAGGTCAAATCAACCCAAATCGGAGTGAGATGATTGCGTCTTATTTGGCCTAAATTTATAATTTTTAAAAATTGTTGTCCTAAACTACCAACTCGAAGAATTACGCCTTCATTTTATTAATTCAAATTACGATCCTTAAAAAATTGGAATTGTGTTTTTTTTTTTTGAAAACTTTGTACATGTCATTTGGAATGTTTTGGTATCCTATGTATATGTTTCTAACTTTGGGGCACTTTTTGCCTCTACTATTATGTTGATCGTGTCAAACTATGGATCAACTGGAATTTCTCGGTTTAATTACAAGACTAATTGCAGAATTAATTGAAGCTAATCTAGGAAAATTAATCTTGACAATAATACAAATTAAATTAACATATTAAACAATTGATCATCTAATAATGGGTGTTGGGCTTAAGCCCAATGATTTTGGCCCATGGGCCTACTAAGCTAACTTATTTCTAAACTAGTGGATGTCATACAAATTCTTGATCTTCCTTCTTTCTTCCGTAACGTGAGTGCCACCGCAATGTAAAGAAAAGCGAGATTTCTTAAGAATAGTGCAACCTTGGTTACTCCCGTGTTCCTCCATTCGTAATCAAGCAGTGGCTTGAGCCCTAAGCCCTAGGCTAGAAAGACCGTGAGGAACGGTGAATAGACCCAACAGCTGTATCGCAGCCACGGATCGCTTCTCTGCCTCTCTCGCCGGAGCATTGTCATTGTGTCCACCAGCAGCTACTACCGAGCATTGTTCGCTCCCGATCGCCGCTTGCAAGTATACAATCATTCGCAAAGCCCGCCACCGCTGTGGAGAAGAAAGTCCACCATTGGTCACGCTATTTGCCGAGAAGGTCGCCGATGCCTCGGCTGCAACTCCGTTGTTATGCCGCCGATCGCCGCTAACCACGCCGCCGCTACCGTGCCGTTGCGCCACCGTTGACCTTAGGTAAGAGGTAAAAGACGTAAGGTTGTTGTCCTCCATATCATTTTTTATTCATGTCCTATTTATTTTTGCTTTGCTTTGTTTATGCAATTCCTTAGATTTAGTGGTAACTTGTATTATTGTGTTTATGAGATTATATTTTCTCCTTTACTAATCGGTTATCAAGGTTGTTGAACGAGATAAGTTTCATACAATTTATGTTAGGCAAGGAAAGTTGTATTTAGTTTTGATGTGTTAAAAAGTGTAAAATAGGATGACCAAATTGAGCATTATGTATAGACAATTAAGTAAGTATTTGTAAATAAAGCTAAGTACAAATAAGATAAGGTCAAGTAGTCGACTAGGTTAAGAAATCGACTAGGACGATACATCGTATAAGGACAAGAAATCGATGAGGACCAGATATCGATAGGGACGACACAAAGAAGACAAGAAAGATTCAATACAATAAACAATCACCTGCATAAGGAATGAAGACGAAGACAGTGGTGAGGCAAGTAGCAGACGATGAAGTGTTAAAGAAATACAAGTTTCAAGAAGCGCTTTCAACTAACCAAGAGGAAGTTACAAGTTTCAATTATATACAACCGACCAAAAGAAATCAAGGAAGTTACAACTACCAAATGAAGATCTCTATAAATAGGGATAGAAATTAGTTTAGAATTACTTTTGATACTTTGCATTCACAACTATTCACACATTCTAGATACACGAGTTATAAAAGTTGTAAACACAAACGTTCTATACGTTTTCCGCTTTTAGTGTTTGTAGAACACTTTTCACGTAACATCTTCAAGCCATAGATATTCGTAAATTAGGAAGAAATCGTTGTAAGGCTGAAGATTCACAATTGTAAGTAAGTAAGCAAGAAGGAAGAAAGTCAAGATAGGAAGACCCTTCTTCAAGTTGAAGAAGGAGAGTGGATGTAGAATTTTTATAATCCGAACCACTATAAATCCGTGTTCTTTATTGCTTTGATTTACTTACTTATTTCTTTTCAATTTCAGTTCATCAATTAAAGATTAATTTCGAATCAAAGTTATGATCTCGAATATCGGTTTGCTTTGATCTTAATAAAGTTGAGGTTAAATTGAAATTCCGCTGTGTTACTTTGGTGATTTGAATAAGTTTTAGAAGATTTGTAAAAATCAAAATCTATTCAACCCCTCTTCTAGATTTTTCCTAGAAGGTTGTTTAAGTTTCATCTAAAATCTCAACTAATCGGGACCAACAAGTGGTATCAAAGTAGTATTAAGTCAGTTTCGATATTGATTTTAGGTCTTAACCAAGATCCCTAAATTTGTTCTTGATTATCGTATTTTCTTTGTTTCACTAACAGCTTCTACTAACAAGATCTTGTAAGTGTTTTAGTTTTTCTTTTTCACCCTTCACAAGAGCAAGAAATCCAGGAGTCTACCCGATTTTTGAATTGAAGAATATGACTATTGGAAGTTTAGAATGGAGAACCATCTCAAAGCAATTCATGATAGAATGGAGGAGGTTCTTGAGGAAGGACCTATAAAGTTTTATCATGGTGGCACAAGTGATGGTACTACAAATGAAACAAGAGTGAGGCAAGAAAAGAAAAGCTCTTAACTCACAAGTGATGAAAGGAAGATTCATAATTTGGATCAAGTTGCGAGAATTGAAATTATTGAAACGTGAGTAAGGATTGGATAGAAAAGGTGAAAAGATGCAAGATCGCTAAGAAAATGTGGGAAACTCTTGCCGAATCATGAAGGATCTCGAACAGTTAAAGAAAACAAATTGCAGTCTGCTCTACATGTTTTTGTCACTTTCAAGATGAAAGAAGGAGAGTCTCGTTGATCAATTGGATGTTAGGTTGACAAATCTATTGAACAAGGCAAACTAATTTGGGAAAAACATATACAGAGAAAGAAATCAACAATAAAGTGTTGAGGTCATTGAGCAAAAGATGGAGAGAAAAAGTTAATATTCTCGAAAGCTACTCAAAATCGGCCCTCAATTTCACATCACACTTTGTTTTCTCATCTGAAGGCATTAGAATATGACATCCAAATCGAAGATGAAGAAGATGAAGCGTAATCTTCAACATCCTGGAAAGGTCAGAGCATTTGTTCATCAAGATGAATCTCAAAAAGATCTCCAAGGCATCCGATTTGTCTATTAAGGAGAAAATGGCTCTTCTATTGAAAAGATATGAAAGATTGAAAATGAAGTACAAAAGAAACAAGAGAGACAAAGTCGTGTTGAAGGAACTATAGATCGACGAGAGATGAAAAGAGTTCAGACAATGACAAAAAAGGATCGACGAGGAATCATAAGTCACCTATCGACGAGGAGATAGTAGTCCAAAATGCATGAGGAGACATTTGTCATACATGCAACAAGCCTGGTCACTACAGCTTATGATTGTCCTTAACTCACTCCCAGAGAGAGAGAAGAAAAGAGGAAGAAAAGAGATAGAAGGTATGCCGATCGTAGAGCTCTTCTAGCCGAGAAAGAAGAAGTTCATGAGACATCATCATCCTCATCTTCATCTGATTTTGGGTCGTATGACGACATATGTTTGATGGCAAAAGAGGTACATTACTATTCATCCTCGTATAATGATTGTGATACCTTATCGAAATCGACCCTAGTCTTATTGATAAACTTTTGAAAGATTTGGAGATAGCTCTATCTCGCTTATAAACAAATAGAGACTGAAAATTTTAATTTAAAGAATCAAATTACAGATCAAACTAAGGTCAATCAAACTAAGGAAAGTGAGAAACCAGACCGTACATTCAAGGGGGAATGTCGACCGAGATGATCACTAGTTCCTTGTCCGATAAGACAAATAAGTTAGAACAAGAATTGAGTTCTTTGAAAATAAAATTTTCAAATATCTATTCTGAGAATGAGAGTTACAAGAAGACTAACAGAGAATTAAATCTCAAGTTAGGACTTCTAAATAACTCCCAAACCACAATAGATAAAATCTTCAATGCTTCACAAAAGTCTAGCGATAAAACTCGGATTAGGTTTTGATAGGAGTGAGAAAAATGATCCAATAAAACCTAGAGTATTTGTCAAAGCAACTAAACCAATGATAGAAACTAGATTTAGTCCCTGGAAACCTAAGGAATTAATTACCTCATCCGATAATTACGAAAGAAGAAACAATGAGGAAAGAAACTCCAAAGGTTAAATCCAAGACTAAATCAAAGTTTTATCCTAGGTATAATAGCTTTGATGGAAGAAGCAAAACATATCCATTCTTACCAAGATATAAGACAATTTCAAAAGATCAGTTAAATAAGATTGATCTTGAAAGTCTTATCTTAGTAGATAGGTATGGGTGTAAACTTCAATCTATTGTTTTAAGGAACATTGATATCTTTGTCCTGGATTCCTAAAAATCAACTTAACATGAAAGGACCCAAAGTACAAAGGGTACCTAAGCAATAAATTTGTGATTGCAGGAAGATAAGAAGATAGTTGATAGAGGAGACATTCTTGAGGTCATCTGGTACATTGATAGTGGCTGTTCCAAGCACATGACCTATGAAAGACGACTTCTCTCTAACTATTAGACTATAGATGGACCAAGAGTAATGTTTGGAGACAATAACTATGGACTTACCAAAGGAGTAGGGACACCGATGATAGGAGATATTCTAGTACATGAAGTTTACTACGTGGAAGGATTGAAGCACAATCTACTATCTGTTTCACAATTTTGTGATAAGGGGTTTTGTGTCAAATTTACTCATAATGCATGCTATGTTCTAGATGGTATCAATGAAAATATTCTATTAGCTGGAGTTAGACAAGGTAACATTTATGTTGCAAATTTCAAAAGTTGTCCTAAAGATACTTGTCTTGTTGCTAAGAGTTCGATGACTTAAGTTGGGTGTGGCACAAACGACTTGGTCACTTAAACTTCAAAACTCTTAACAAAATAGCAAGGAAATCTTTAGTTAAAGGACTCCCTGATAAAGTATTTTCAAAGAACCATGTGTGTGATGCTTGTCAAAAAGGAAAAGCAGACCAAAGCTTATTTTAAAACAATAAGTAGTCCTTCTTCGAAAAGAATTCGAACTTCTTCACATGGATCTTTTTGGTCCAAGAACCCTCTCGGCTTTAGTGGAAGAAAATATACATTGGTAATTGTTGATGATTTTTCAAGATTTACTTGGGTTATTTTCTTGTACAAAAAGAATGAGACTATGATTAAGATTCCGTAATTTCTTAAAAGATTCAAAATGAAAAGGGATTAACTATTGTTAAAATTAGAAGTGATAAAGGTACTGAATTCCCTAATAAATTTATCACTAACTACCGCATTGAGAATGACATAGCTCAGAAACATCTCAAGAAGGACTCCACAACAAAATGGAGTAGTTGAAAGGAGAAACAGAACCTTGAAAGAGGCAACTAGATCAATGTTATCTCGAGTATAATACTCCTCACAGGTTTTGGGCGTAAGTCGTTAATACAACATGTTATGTTCAAAATAGAAGCTTAGTTGTTAAGGATAAGTGTAAAACTCCCTATGAAATTTGGAAGGGACGACCTCCCAAAATTTCATACTTTCATATATTTGGTTGTAAATGTTTCATACACAACAATGGAAAATCTCAAATAAAAACCTTTGATGCCAAGATAGCAGATGGGATATTCTTGGGATACTCATCCGTATCAAAGGCATATAGAGTTTTTAATAAGACAAACTTGTGTGTAGAAGAAACACCTCATGTGGTATTTGATGAATCCTCTTTGAGTGTGATAAGACAGTGGACGCCACAAAGATATCGATGATCCGGATCGATGACTATCAAAGGATCAACCATAAAATTCTACAATCAAGAATCGACTCATGTAGAGGAAGAATTGGACAAAGAAAAAGAACTCCGAAAGATCTTCCTCACCACCGATCTACCAACTAATCGCATTAACTAGTACATCCGATGATCAGGTATCGAAGGTAACATAGAATCATCCTCAAATAAATAATTCGCATAAAACTTCATCCACCGTAAAAGATAAAGGTAAGACAATAATGGCATATCACCCACCGAAAGCAGATAATCGGAGATTTAGATTCTCGTGTCCAGACGAGGACTCAACTAAATCAAGATTGTATGTTCAGTTGCTATGTGTCATTACTTGAACCTAAATCTATTACGTAAGCTCTAACCGATTCCAATCGATTAATGCCATGCAAGAAGAACTAAATCGGGCCAAAGACAAGATGTATGGGAGCTTGTTGAAAGGCCTCATCATCAAAAAGTCATTGGAACTAAATGGGTCTTTAAAACAAAAGAGATGAAAATAGTATTGTGGTTAGAAATAAGGCCAGACTAGTTGCTCAAGGTTATTCACAATCGAGGGTATTGATTATGATGAAACCTTTGCACCAAGAGCTCATCCGAAGCCATAAGATTGTTTTTAGCCTATGCTGTTTTTAAAAGATTCATAGTTTTTCAAATGGACGTTAAGTCAACATTTCTTAATGGAATCCTAGCCGAGGAAGTTTATGTAGAGCAACCTCCTGGTTTTGTCAAAGGAGACAAAGTTTATAAACTAAGGAAAGCTCTATATGGACTTAAACAAGCACCAAGAGCTTGGTATGACACCTTGTCTCGATTATTTAATTCAAAATGCTTTTGTTAAAGGTAGAATTGATAGAACTCTTTTTAGAAAAGAATTTGGTTGTGATCTTATTAGTTCAAATTTATGTTGATGATATAATATTTGGATCAACTAACATGTCTTTGTGTGAAGAATTTAGTTATCTTATGAAAAGCAGATTTTAAATGTCCATGATGGGAGAGATGACTTATTTTCTTGGACTTCAAGTCAAACAAACAAAGAAGGGAATATTCATCAACCAAGCCAAATATACAAAGATCTTATTGATAAATTTAGAATAGGTACAAGCCGAGAAGCTAAGATACCTATGATGACAAATTTTTCAATGGATCCAGATGAGAAGGAGAAGACACTAATCAAACTGAATATTGAGGTCTAATTGGTTCTTTATTATATTTAATCGCTAGTAGACACGATATTTCATTTGCGGTTGGAGTCTCGTGCTCGATTTCAAGCTAATCCTAAGAAAAGCCATCTTGAAGCGGCAAAGAAAATTCTCAAGTATCCGAAAGGAATCAGAATGTTGGATTGTGGTATCCAATGATGACAACTTTGAGGTGTCCGGATACTCGGACTCGTATTTTGGTGGGTGTAAGATAGATAGAAAATCTACATCTGGTACTTGCCAATTTCTTGGTAGTAAGCTGATTTCATGGTTGTCTAAGAAACAAACCTCTCGTAGCTACTTCCACAATCAAGCCGAGTATATGGCGGTTGGAAGTTGTTGTTCACAAATGATCCGGATAAGTCAACAGCTAAGGGACTATAACATTATCACCAAAAAAGTACCTATCTTTTGTGATAGTAATAGTGCCATAGATATTACCCAGAACCCGATTCTACACACAAGATGCAAGCATGTAGATATCGACACCACTTCATCCGAGACCATGTAGAGAAAGGAGACATCGACTAGAGAAGATTCTTACCGATTTTCAAAGAGCGAGACATCTTGACAAAGCCACTTGCAAAGACAAGGTTTAAAAAATTATCTATAGAATTAGTATTATTAGATGCTTCTTTAGTTAATATATAATCTTATTCCTTGTTTTTTATTCTTAGTCTCTCTCAATTGGTTTATTATGTCTAGAAAGAATTATCGGACTAGATATGAGTCAAAGGACAACCAGGTAGTCGATATCATTGATTTCACTTCTTGGGATCAAGAATCAAGGATTAGTCATATTGACCTATCCGACTTGATAATTACTTATCGACATAGGTAAATCAGACAAGGGCACAATAGTCAACCGACCTCTATAGAATCGAGATGACTATTGCACCTTATCCGACTTACCCTTGGTACTAATGACTTGTCTAAGTGTCTTTGATTTCAAAAAGAACAAAATTTAATACACATCTCTATATACAAGACAAGGCCTATTTATCCAAGTGTTCAGAAACAGATCGTGATGCTATCAATCTGAGACGAGGTGAAAGTCCAGAAGTTTCTCTTAAATACTCTTAATTATGAATATTGGGTTCATATAATTAATATATGAATTTAATATCATAATTCCTTTTAACAATTATTCAAAAATGAAGTTACTCAAGATGTTAAAAATAATTTGTTTTACAAAATAAAAGGATAAGGATTCAAATTTGTTTTCTAGAATTTGTAATATTTTATTTCATCTCTCCAATTAACTGAAAAGTATTTTCTTAAATAAGTAACTCGTCAGAGAGAAGTTACTACGGACCCGAAATTTTATCAAATTTTGCTTTTGAAATACGCCGAGTATGCTTCACGCGCCTTAAATGGAGGCGATTTCTAAAATATGAACCGTCTCAACCTCACGCGCGACATATTAAATATTATTCTCTGCACTTTTCAAAATAAATGTCATAATTGCATTAATGGCGATTCGAAAGCCTATATTTACACTTTTACTGTAATTATTAGTTTTATAATTGTTTATTATTATATTTCTCCATATATAAAGGAACTCGTGTGCATAATTCCATTTACACACATATAAAACCCTTCATATTTTCTCAAACCTTTCTTTTCCCTCCTAAGCCTTCTATATTCATCAATGGCGGAATCTAAGAAAGCGAAAATCAAGTTTGAATATGATCTTACTTCCATTCGAGATAGAACCAAGTCGAAATGTATCGTCGAATGGGATATTTCAACCGATCCCGAAACCGAGAGATATCAATGCGCTGAGTCACGAGGATTAAAACGATATCGCACAATGAAACCGTCGAGGAATCTTACCGTGGACGATCTTTCTACCGAAGTTCTTAATCGTGGCAAAGGCAATGATACAGTTTGGAATCACAAATCCGAACCAAAGAAAAGAAGAGAAGGGTGGTTCTATCCATTTTCGAGATTGGAGCAAATTTTAGATTAAGCACCACGCGATAATCCGTTTGCATACAAATCGACGGAATACTTGGAAAGTTTCCGATTGATGGCCAGGAGGACTTATCAAAATACAACTGCGAATCAAGAGGCCGATGTTGAAAAGGAAGTACAGACTTTTGATGTTGATTTTGACAAAGTGTATTCTGGGAGAACAACAGAGTCACGACGGGTTAACCAAGCCTAGGATCCTGTCTCGAGAGCAATAATAGACGGAGCCTGAGATAAATTGGGCGAGGTTGGTATATTCGAGGATAATGGAGGAGAAAAAGAAGTTCACCAAGACCCCAATATCGATGAGTTGATGAAATGGTCTCGACCAAAATTGCAAGTATGATGGCCAGGATTACCATCATACTTGAACACAAGGTGGGGACAGATAACCTCGATCGGAGTGTAGGTGTAAAGAAGTACACCAAATGTAAGGGGCTTCGATTAAAGATGAGAAGCTCTATGGACCGATTGATTCGTAAGGAGATGGGGATGCTCCAGCTCCACCTCCACCTCCAAGGAAGAAGGCTTCAAAAGCCAAGGCAAAGGAGGCCAAGACGGTGTTGGTAGATGAATCCTCGTCTCGCCGAGACGGAGGAAGAAGGAGAGAAAGCGAGAGGAGGAAGAGGAGGGAGACAGCTTCCCAAGGGGGAAGTGTCGCAGCCGAGGTAGCCAGAGTATCCGGGACAGACGGAGACAAGTGGATGTCTCGTCAAGAAGAATCGAGAACAAGGAAAGGAAGCCGCATCACCATCATCATCCTCGTCCTCATCCGAGGATGGAGTACCGAAACCCTCCACATCACAACTCGGCAATGAAGGGGCAGATGAGACCGCCGCCTCCGAGCCTCTAAAAAGGTCCACTCCCAAAAGTCCAACCCAAACCCAATCTTCATACGATCCATTCTCTTTCCTACCCTCAACCTCATCCGAACAGATCTTTTCTAAACCAACCCAACCCATCCTGGGGTAATGGGTCCAACTGAAACCTCTCTACGGATTCTCGGGAAAGAAATTCATACTTAGGAAAGAATCCACCCTCAAAGACGAGCCCGAGCTACTTAAAGAGCTGATTGATGTATATCTCATTAAGGAGACTCGAGGTTGGCTCATTTGAAGAGACGGCTATCCTAATAGCGTAAGGGAAATAACCTAGCCATCCTGGGAAAAGGAGGTACTCAAAAAGGCGAAACTCAAATCCTTCCAAGATATCATAACGGAAAACACGTTTGTTGACTATATCTTATAAAGGGTGTATCTTGGAGATGAGACCCCGAGAGGAGGTGGAGAAAGCGATTGAGAAGGGGAGGAGCCGAAAAAGGATGAGATGCCCGAGAAGGAAATTGAGGAAGAAAGGGTGGAAGGAGTGACCGGTGGAGCTGCCGATGAGCCAGTGGGATGGATACAGGTGAGGAGACACAAATAGAACAGTGATGGAGCCTGTACAAGCCGAGGTAGAGTCGAGTGCCAACAACATCACATTGGGCAGATTCTCCTCCACAATCGAAGCTTTAATTCCCATTGAGGAGATAGATCTAACTCTATCTTCTCCATCTCAAGAAGTTACAGGACCTTCACCATCTCGTGTGCTGTATCTCGAGTTCAATGCGCTAAAGGAGGAAGTGCTTAATTTGAAGAGAGCTAGTCCGAGTGCTCGCACCGGTGCCTGAGTCATAACGCCTTCGATCAAAGAGAACATTGAGGTCAGCCGTCCGTGAGAAAACCAAGATTGACCTTTACTTTTCAAAGATCGAAATGAAGAAAATATGATGAACGTAAAGCAAAAGGTTGCTGAAGAAATGAACAATCAAGATGCCTCGGGTCAAACAACATGTTAGAGACGCTTTTTGCCAAATCGGATGATGTTGAAGACCGTAAAAGAATCTTGGACAGCGAAGGAGGCTTCATTCTCTCAAATTCTCAAAATGCACTGGCCATGGAGAAAGACAGACAGACAACTATTCTCAAATAGTTCATGGAGGATGAATTCAGACGAGCTAAGGTCGGACAAAAGAGAAGATATGACCAGCTTGATCAAGACGGGGATGGTAAGAGAAGAACTCATTAGACAGATAAATCAAGTAGCCACTATCTCGCAACACCCGATTTCTGATGTCAAAAAGGGGAAGATAGTGAGCTCAAGAAAAGGATTGAGTTACAAGATGATCACCGATGGCCCCGAATCGAGAATAGATGAGTTGTCTCAAGAGATGTTAAGAGCGTAAGAAGAGAAGAAGGCGGTAGAGGAGAAGTCTCAGAGAGCACCGAGGAGACCGAAAAGAAGAACAACATTGAATCCACCGAATCGATCTCGAACTCGAACCGCCACCCACCGCTGATCCTGCTCTGTCCTGTCAATCAAATTCCCTCATCCTCATCTAAAGTAGCTGGGAAAGCTAAGGCTTCAAGCCAAGTTCAAGACCCAGTCTGAGACAAGAGGAAGCAAGAGTGCTAAAGAGGAGGAGGGAAGAAAAGGAGAAGTACAAAAGGAGAAATGCTAAGAGGAGGAGAGAGCAAGAGAAGGCAGCATGGAAATTTTATGATAGAAAATAGAGGAAGTGGGTTCATCGAGTAGAGATGAGCAAGGAGTCGAGATCTTCAGACCATTTCATAGGAGCGATGTTGTCCCGAAGGAAATCTTGCGATGAAGGATCGGGAGATGTGGAGATCGTATGAGGCGTAATGGATATTTGCCTTCCATGTCTGCAAGAAGATCCAATGGGGACTTGATGAGACCATCGCCTTCCATGTTTGGTTAGAGGAGAAAGATTCAAAGTTCTACCAATACTTGATCGACCTTGCTCATAAGGAATTCAACGCAGACGTGGTCGCACCGGCCTACTCACCGATAGATCCCCCAAGAACAAAAGATGGTCACTAGATCTTGAATGAATTAAGCAGCTGATTATAAGAGTTGAAGTGAAGCCGACTGGCTGAAGGAGGGAGACGGTGTCTCTGAAGAAGAGAGTCTTCGATCGGTTAAGTATACCGAGAAGAAGACAGGTGGTACGACTAAGTCTATCTTTTACTACTCTTCCGATTGTCTAATTGTGATCAATGTGGAAAATATGCAAGACATGTGAATATCTGTGAATGATATCTTTTGAACTACTCTCACAAAACTTGGTTGTTTAACTAACTTGTTTTCTTTATTTTCAAACTAACTAATTCTTGGTATAAGTAATCGGCTTATAAATTTATAACATCAATCATATGAAACTTTATAAACTTATTCTAAGTGTTTACTTCGATTATCTCGATCTCAATCTTGATTAAAGTACCGATCCGATTATCCGAATATAAAGTATATTTCTCGATTATCCGACTATGTAATTGTATATCTTGTATTATGCTTATCTTCAAAATGTACTAACATTTTTTCTTTTCTTGAGTTGTGTTTTAACATCATCAAAAAGGGGGAAATTGTTAGGCAAGGAAAGTTGTATTTAGTTTTGATGTGTTAAAAAGTGTAAAATAGGATGACCAATCGAGCATTATGTATAGACAGTGAAGTAAGTATTTGTAAATAAAGCTAAGTACAAATAAGATAAGGTCAAGTAGTCGGACTAGGTTAAGAAATCAGACTAGGATGATACATCGTATAAGGACAAGAAATCGATGAGGACCAGATATCGAGATAGGGACGACACAAAGAAGACAAAGAAAGATTCAATACAATAAACAATCACCCAGACAAGGAATGAAGACGAAGACAGGTGAGGCAAGTAGCAAACGATGAAGTGTTAAAGAAATACAAGTTTCAAGAAGTCGTTTCAACTAACCAAGAGGAAGTTACAAGTTTCGCTTATCTGTTACAACCGACCAAAACAATCAAGGAAGTTACAACTACCAAATGAAGATCTCTATAAATAGGGATAGAAATTAGTTTAGAATTACTTTTGATACTTTGCATTCACAACTATTCACACATTCTAGATACACGAGTTATAAAAGTTGTAAACACAAACGTTCTATACGTTTTCCAGTTTTAGTGTTTGTAGAACACTTTTCACGTAACATCTTCAAGCCATAGATATTCAGAAATTAGGAAGAAATCGTTGTAAGACTGAAGATTCACAATTGTAAGTAAGTAAGCAAGAAGGAAGAAAGTCGTAAGTGAAGACCCTTCTTCAATTTGAAGAAGGAGAGTGGATGTAGGATTTTTATGATCCGAACCACTATAAATCCGGTGTTCTTTATTGCTTTGATTTACTTACTTATTTCTTTTCAATTTCAGTTCATCAATTAAAGATTAATTTCGGAATCAAAGTTAAGATCTCAATATCGGTTTGCTTTTGATCTTAATAAAGTTGAGGTTAAATTGAAATTCCGCTGTGTTACTTTGGTGATTTGAATAAGTTTTAGAAGATTTGTAAAAATCAAAATCTATTCAACCCCCTTCTAGATTTTTCTAGAAGGTTGTTTAAGTTTCATCTAAAATCTCAACTAATCGGGACCAACAATTTAGTACATAAAAATTACTATTGTTCGTGTAGTCGTCGGCTTTCTATGACTTGTGGGATCTGCACCCGTTATTGACGGGAATTAGGCAACACATTTGCTTGGTCCCAGGAATTCTTGAAGGTTCATGTGGTGTTTATTTGAGACCCTTACCTAGGGCTCGCTCGGTAAATTGGCTGGAACCTCTCATTTACCGCTTTCAGTAGTGTAGCCGCTTGCCATGATTTAGGGTTGTTGGGATATTTGGTGTTGTAGTTCTAGGTTTGAAATTGTGAATTATATGCTCGTTATCCTTGCTTTGTGGTCATCTATCTTGGTGACTGTGTGTGCCTGATTCCGCTTGCCATTTATTGATTTTCTTGCATCTCTCTCGTGTGTAGTGCTTGTGTTCTAAGCTTTGTAAACCAAATGGATACCCCTGCGTCCTCATATGTGTTGGCCTCCTTTACTTGGTAAAGGTGATTTCGATATCTGGAAATAGAAAATAAAATGCATCTTGATCCAAAGAAGCGTGTTTACAAAGCCGTAGATCACAATCATTATTTTGCTAAATGTCATTCCCGATACTTATGATGTTAAATCTGCGATTAAGTATGGTAGGGATAATGTCACTCTTGATCATGGACGAAAATATCCTCGATACTTACCGATATATCGTCGATATATCCATTTTTTTCATGTCCGATACAAATATGCAGTGTAAAAAAATATCCATCAAGATATCGGTCAAATATCAGTAAATATCGGTATGATATCAATATCGAAGCGAGCGACATTTTTTACAAAATGTCGGTAAAATTATTGGTGTCATATCGGTACATATCGGTTAAATATCGGTAACACGTGTTTTTAAAATTTTGATCACTCTTACTCTCAAATGTCATATGGAGGTCCAATCATGCCTCAAAGAACATGGTGATTGGTTAAATCCACACTATCCTACATGGTCGAGTAGTTGGACAAAATAGAGAAACGCACTACCGGTATATCCAGATCTATGTTCAGAATTACTCTAATTTGATGAGTTGGTATCAATATTGTTTAGATCAAGATGACATTTTTTTTTACATTTGAACCTCATAGATCATCATTTTGGAATTAGTTGTCTTGTATTAACTAAGTATGAATAATTATTGTATCGCTTTAGACCGCTCATGTATTTTGTTGTTGATATGTTTGTCATAGACAATTCAATTTGTTGAGAATGTATGATTAGTTTATGTATTAAAGTTAGTAGGAACATTCTCTAAAATTTCATGTTAAATTTTCATCATTTTCCATCAATTTTCTAATTTTTACCGATATCGATATTCGACATCGACATTTTCACCGATATATCCATAAATTTAAGGTACCGATATTTCTACCGATACCGATATTTTCTTCCTTGCTCTTGATATTTTTTTAATGGTATAAAGAGTAAAGAGCATGATTTGAAACATAATGGGAAGAGTAGTAAGAATTTTGGTGAGGTCATGCATGTTAGAGGGAGGTCTTCTTATAGGTCTCATAACAAGAAAAAACATGATAACCAAGATTCTGATTCTAAAAACAAGTCTCAAGGAAACAATAGGTCTAAATCTAGGTGTAGAAAGTGTCTCAATTGTGGTGAAACGAGTCATTATTACAAAGTATGCATTAATCTTAAGAAAAACAGCAACACAAAGAGCATGCTAATGCTAATATTGCTTCTAGTTCTTCTCTTGATGGTGATGTTTATATGTTGATCGAAATATGTGATGAACAATGTGTGAATTATGTGCATTCGATTCCGTGTGTGAGATTGAATTGTTGATTGATTCTGGTTGTTCTTTCCATATATCTCCTTTTAAAAGTTTGTTTTCAACGTATAAAGAATCAAGCATGGTTTTGTGTCTATGGCTAATGAGAAAAAGTGTCCTATTGTTGGAATTGGTGATGTTTGTATGATGCTTGACTCCGGTGTTGTCATTACCTTGAAAATGTGAGACATGTTCCTAACTTGTGCAATAACTTGATTTCATGTGCTGCATTAGAAGATGATGGTTTTGAGGGTAAATGGAGGAAGAGTTGTATGAAAATATTGAAGGGTTTTTTTGTGCTTTTCAAAGTTGCTAATTAGAAACAACTTGTATGTGTGCATTACCGAATCTAATTTTTATGCAAATTCTGTGAATGTTGTCAAAGAAGATAAGATCAATTGTGGCATAAAAGATTGGGTCATATAAGTAACAAAGGGCTGGAAATTCTGCATAAATTCGATGTTTTCGGTGATGAAAAACTGTCTTGCATGTCATTTTGTGATTCATGTGTGTTAAGGAAGAAACATAAAGCGAAATTCCTGTTAACCCCTACCCCAATACTTATTCTTGCTCGATATACTTAAATATTTGCATGTTGATGTTTGGGGCCACTGCTAGTGTGCCCACTCATGGTGAAAATGTGTATTTTCTATCTCATATTGATGATTTCTCTAGAAAAGTTTGGGTTTTCTTATGAGAAACAAATCTAATGTGTTTGAAAAGTTTAAAAACTAGAAAATTCTTATTGAAAATCAAATCGGGAAAAGGATTAAAAGTCTTAGAACTGATAATGGTTTAGAATTTTGCAACAATTTGATGGATAATTTATGTGCTAATTTTGGGATAAAAAGGCATAATCTGCTTTGATGCAGAAAGGATGAACGATGTAACCTTAATGGATAGAGTTAGGTGCATGTTAGCCGCCTTAGGGCTTTCTAAAAATTTTGGGGTGAAGTCGTTTTGCTGCGTCTATCTTATCAATAGGTCTCCTTCTGTGCCTTTGAAATGTAAATGTCCTGAAAATATTTTCTATGGTAAAAGCATTGATTATTCCAATTTGTGGGTGTTTAGTTGTGCTGCATTTGTGCATCAAAAGATTGATAAACTTGAACCTTGGTCTAGGAAATGTATTTTATTGGGTTATCCGATAGTGTGAAAGGTTATAGACTTTGGTGTAAAGATGAGCCTAGATTTAAAGTTGTTATCAGCGAGAGATGTTGTTTTTAATGAATCTGATTTTCCGTGTTTATGTGCTTCGTGCTGAAAGTGAGACTGCTCCTAGTGAGTTAGAGAGTTTGCCTTGTTTATCCTGAATCGATAATGTGCAAAATGAAGTAGAAAACACTGAATTAGTTCTGAAAACACCGATTTACCTCATGAAAATGTTGCTTTACTGCTGAAATTGTTGACTTGCCTATTGAAAATTCTAATGTGCCTGCTAAATATGTGGAAAATGTGCATGAGAATGTTGATTTGACTAACTATCAAAGATACTAGGGATAGACCTAGGAGAAACATTAGGTGCCCTGCTAAATTGGAT
Source organism: Paraleonurus japonicus (assembly GCA_030762865.1). Classification (NCBI taxonomy): domain Eukaryota; kingdom Viridiplantae; phylum Streptophyta; class Magnoliopsida; order Lamiales; family Lamiaceae; genus Paraleonurus; species Paraleonurus japonicus. The sequence goes on along the minus strand of CM061053.1, from coordinate 32,255,542 downwards.
GATTTTCACATTGATATGCATGCTTTCGGTGCTTTTGAGGCTTGTAGCTGTTGGATCAAGAGGTTTTGATGAGTTAAAGAGCGGCTCGATCGATCGGCCAACCTCAAGAACAAGCAGAGGATAAGTTTATAAGATAAGGCGATCGAGATGGGGTCAAGCACCAACCTAGTCACCGAGGTCCGATATCATGCTAGTCATCGAAGACGAGCTTGAACCTAGTCATCTGCAGGAGACAAACATGAAGAGCTCGAGACGAGGTCAAGATAAGCCGAGTAGAATAAGAAAGGCGAAGTTTTCACCAAGTCACCATTTGCAGATGAGTATGAAGAATCGGTGAGGTCTCAAGCGATTTATAAGATTAAGTTTGTTAAGCGGTTTCAAGTTTGTTAGAACTAACTAACAAACTAAGCTGTCTTCTCGAGACTTATAAATAGGACTAGATTTTATTCTTCAAGACACTTATGCATATTCGATTTTTCACACTATTCACTACTCGATTTCAATCACAATCTTTTCACAAGTATTTCAAGAGAGTTCTCAAAAAGTTCTAAGTGTTTTTAGAACACTTTTCTTGTAATCTTCAAAATCCAATACTCACCGTAATAGTTAGATTTTAGAAGAAGGGTTTAGGAGATTGAAGATTTGAAGATTTGTACAAGTTGTAAGTTGTAAGGTGAAAGTAAGAAAGAAAGTAGTAAGCAGAGTCCCTTCTTGATTGAAGAAGGAGAGTGGATGTAGGATTATTAAAATCCGAACCACTATAAATCCTGGTGTTATTTCTTGCTTTCTTTAATTTACATTCAATTTATAATTGTGTTAATTCAAGATTAAAGTTCAGAATCTTAACTAAAATCTGAATATCAACCTTGCTTTTGATCTTGTTAAAAGTTGAGTTCTCAATTATATTCCGCCGTGTTTAATCGATATTTTGAATTGATTTTGAAAAGATTTGAAAAATCTACAAAATCTATTCAAACCCCCTTTCTAGATTTTGTTCTAGGAAGCTAACTCAAGGTTATTAATCCACTCAACTTTCCGGGACCAACAAGAACAATGAGCCTAGATCGTATAATGAAGCTTTGAAGTCTAAAAATTCAATTGAGTGGTTAAATGCTATGAAAGAAGAAAGGAATTTTTGCATGTAAACAAAACTTAGAATCTTGTGCCTAAACCTATGCATTGCTCTGTTGTGGATTGTAAGTGGTTATTCAAGATTAAGGAATAAACTGAATGTGTTAGATTTAAAGCTAAATTAGTGGCCAAAGAGTTTACTCAAAAGGAGGGGATAGATTATCTGAAATCTTTGCTCCCGTTGTCAAATTATTACTATGCGCATAATGCTTGCTCTTGTTGCCCACATTTTGATTGGGAATTGAAATAAATGGATGTGAAAACAACATTCTTGCACGGTAATTTGGATAAAAAGATTTATATGAGACAACTGATGGTTTTGTTGATTCTAAAAATCCACGAGCATGTGTCTCTTTTTCATAAATCTTTGTATGAATTGAAACAATCACAAGACAGTGGAATAAGAAATTTGATGAATGCATGATGTCAGGAAGCTGAAAAGAAGTTAATTTGATCATTGCCTTTATTTTAAAGAAAATGCATCTTTCTTCTAGATCTTATATGTAGATGACATGCTACTTGTTAGTCCTTGCATTAAAAGCTGTTGAACATGTTCAAAAGTGTCTTTGTGACAAATTTGATATGAAGAAGAAGATTTTAGGCATGCATATTGATAGAGATAGGAAAAAGCGTACTCTCCTACTTAGTCGGATCTCTTATGTTGATAAGGTTTTGAGTAAATTTTCCATGTCCTCTCGCTAAATCTGGTCCATGTCCTCGGCTAAATCTATCAATGTGCCTCTTGCTACCCATTTTGTGTTAAGTAAGACTCGAGTCTCTGTTGGTCCCACTTAGTTGAGAATCTCGGAAAAACTTGAATTAACCCTCTAGAAAAATCTAGAAGGGGGTTGAATAGATTTTTAAACTTTTACAAATCTTTCAAACTTAATCAAAAACCCAAGTAGCACAGCGGAAATTTAATTTAATCTCAACTTGAACAAGATCAAAAGCAAACCGATAATTTTAGTTTTAACTTTGATTCTAAATTAATCTTTGAATAATAACCTGGAAATTGGAAAGAAATAGATAAGTAAATCAAAGCAAGAAAGAACACTCGATTTTATAGTGGTTCGGATTATGAATAATCCTACATCCACTCTCCTTCTCCAACTTGAAGAAGGGACACGCTTACTACTTACTTACTTCCAATTTGACTTACAACTTACAACTTACAACTTTCTTCAAATCTTCAAAACTCCTAACTCCTTCTCTTGAATCTAACTATTACGGTGAGTAGTGGATTTCAAAGATTACAAGTAAAGTGTTCTATAAACACTTGAAACTTTATGAAAAACTCTTTTAAAAACTTGTGAATTGATTGTGATAGGAAATGAGTAGTGAATAATGTGTAAAATCAAATTTGCATAAGTGTGTTGAAAAACAAGAACAAGACCTATTTATAAGTCTCGAAAAGACAGGTTAGTTTGTTAGTCGGTTTCTAAGAAACTAAAACTATTCAACAAACTTAATCTTGAAAACGGCTTCGCTCCTCGGTGATTTTACTCTACTCGTCTGCGGTGACTTTGGTGAAGACTCGCCTTTCTTATTCTACTCGGCTTGTCTTGACCTCGTCTCGAGCTCTTCATAATTGTCTCCTGCAGATGACTAGACTTGAGCTTGTCTCCAGTGATTTGTGACCTCTAATCTCCGGTGACTTAATCAATCCTTGTCCTAGTCCTGATCGGCTTAGTATAAGGACTTGATCTCCACTTTGTTTTCGAGTTGTCGATCATCTGAAATTTGCTTCTTTTAACTCATCAAAACTTTCTTAGTCTAACAATTTTCCCTTTTTGATGAAGTTAAAACCTACAAGAAAGAGACACATTCACAGTGAAGTTAGTTTAGAGTTAATCAAGATTTATTAGATAGGTATATCTCGAACACATTTTCACTTTAAATGATTCATCCAAAATAAAGCACTTAATTCAAAAAAAAATTTTTAAAGACTTTTAGACTTTTCAAAATATTTAGACTTAGAAAAATTTAAGCCTTAAAAATTTTAAAAATTTTAAGTCTCGAGATGATAAATTTCTCGGATGATTAATACTTAAAAAAACAAGCAAATCATATAAGTCAAACACATGTTTATTCACATCAAATTTACATGTTACAAAAAGATCGTAGAAGTAAGAAGATAAAGAAAAGAAAATGATCCTTTGATCGGACTCCCCATTGATAAGCTTCTGGAATGGCCAACCAGTGAAGACTCTCTTCCTTAGTTCCTTCAACTCTTCTTCACCCTTTAGTCCAGACTACTACCTCGACCTTGGCAATGATGCCTTTGATCCAGCTTTATGTCTATAGAGCCATCGTGGTTAGTCTTGGGTCTGCCTTTTCATAGGTTGGGGCACACAGATCAGCATTAAAGACTTTGTCTCGCTTGACAATCAGCCGATGATATAGATCTCGCATCTTCTTTTTCGATCCACTCATGCCACCTAAGGTCCTCGTCCCCGAGCCGCAGAATCGAGATCCCTTCAAGATGTACCAATGATACATCCATCTGGCCTCTAAATTCTTCGCTTTGTACTCCTTAAGCCATTTCCCGGACGACCTTCGGAGGATTGAGTGTCCGATGATATGGTCTCAAATCGGCTTCTTTTGCCCCTTTCATTTCCCATTTTCTTACTTCCTTACTCCACCTCATCTCTAGCCCCTTGTTCTTTTTCATCAAACGCTTCATTTCCCTTTCTCCATACCACGCCGCTCTTTCTTTATCCTCGCTTATCTGCTCTTCGAGGAGATTCGAGTAGTCGAGCTCTCTTTTTCTTTTCTCGAGACAAGGCGGGCTTAAGACTTAGCGCTTTGGTTGAGCCGGCTCTTCAACAAGCTTCCCTTTGCCTTTACCTTTTACCTCATTTCTGTTTTTTCGACTCTTTTATTTTTGCTAGCTGGCAGACCCTATCCTCCTCTTCCTTCTTCCTTCTAGCCTCATCTTCCCTCGCCGCTTCCTCTAATTGGTGACCCTCGGTACGTAGTGCAGCCAGCTCATCGATTTAATTCGAGCTTCTTCCTGTGCCTCCACGGCTCGGTATCGCCTTGGTGTCAACCTCTTTTCTCGATTTCGTCCAAAGCACTGTGAGGGTCCGCTCTCTTTCTTGCACCTCTTGTTCCCCTTTTTGACTTCATCACCAGTAGTCGGCTTTGTCTTGAGATCTTTGCATTTGACTCTAAAGTCCGACTTATCCAAGGCTAATGAGTCTACTACAATGGCATTGTAGTCTATGACTTGGTTCTTTAGCCCTTGCACCTCCTCCTCCAAGGCTTTCACCTTCTCGGCAGAACGAGTTAGTAATAGAAGTAATCTTTTGAATTAGATTTACCTCTACCTCCCTCATGTTGGAAATCATCATCTCGGTGACTTCCTTCACCATCTTCATTGTCTTCTTCTTCATCTTTTTAGCAAAGGTTTGTTTAATCTTTTTCTCCATTTGAGCAACAATGGAAGAGATGACCTAAGTTGGGCTAAGGTCACTATCCTCATCCTCGTATGAGGATTCGGATGAGGAGGAAGTGGGAGTATGGGGTTCGAATATTTGAGGAAGAGGAACCGGTGAGCTCATCTGGATGTCTTCCAGAAAAGAGAAGGAAGGAATCTCAATTTCGGGAGGAGGTGTGGAAGTTTGAGTTTCTGTGTGGCGGATGAAGTTGGTTGTTTGGTTTGTGGAATGGTGGAGGAAGTGGGGATGGATTCAGGTTGGGTGGGAGTAGGGATGGTTTCGAGATGGAATTGGGATGGTTTCGGTTTGTATTTGGACCGTGGGAGTTGGACTGGTGATTTGGGACAAGCGTGGTGTTGTAGAGGCTCTGAGGTGCCAGCCGGCACACCTCTTCATTGCCGGTGGGGATTAGGATAAAGAGAGAGAAGAATTGGTACCTTCCTCATGTATAGGAGAGAGTGCAGGCTTCCTTGGCTGGTGAAGGAGGAACCTCCATTTGAGCAACCTCACCTGCAATGTTCAGACGGGGACTTCCTCCGGAAGTAGGGTTGAGGCTTCCGTCTCGGCGTCTGAACTTCCTAAGGATTCAGATGTTTGTGATGTCCTTTGAGGTCTCCTCTCAAGGATAAACCGGTTATCCTCATCTCGAATCCTTATCGATGGTTGGCTTGTAACAGCTTTGAGATGATTCTACCGAGGTCTTCTTCTCGGATGCTTTGACAAGCCTTCTCCTTGACCTTCTCCTAGGAGACCTTACCGCTTGTTGCCTCCTCACTGTCACTTCGACCACACTGGATCCTCAACCGGTATAGGTTCGGTCTTAATCACCGGCTCTGCCTCTCGGTTGTTTGTCTCCAGAGCTACCGCACTGCCGCCGCTTCCCTACGATTTCTAGCCTCAATCGAATCATCATCTCGAGTCCTGCAATCCACCTATCCTTTCATTTTTGGTCAGCAATCCCTTCTCGCTTAGAGTATTTTTTCAGCCCTTCTCTCGTCTCAAATCTCTTATTCGGTCCCTCCATTAATCTGTAATCTTATTAAATAGACTTACGGTTGGTAGCGATCCAGTCTCCTCCATCGAGATTGTACAGTAACCTCGGCTTCTCCTCTTTCAGCCTTTGGAAAAGTAAATCAACCCAATCTACTCTAATTCCATCGAAAATCGCCCTCATACAGCACAATCGAGACTTAGTCACTCCATCATGTGAGCTTTGATCTCCTAGGATTGATTTCGTCACGATTGTCATAAGTAACCTATACTTTCTTCTCGGAAGATGTTTCTTCGCATCTCTCCTTGTCCCTCCGTAAGTCACCCTTGCAAAAATATCGAATGACTCCTCCCATTCGTCTTCCTTATATACCAGAGGATTCACCCCTTCCATCGAGGTATCAAGAATTCTGGCCACATTCTCCTTCGTGAATTCTAACCGAGTACCTTCTACGATGGTCTTGAAACCATTCTCTCGTGAATATCTTTGTTAGCCAGAACTCGGCTCAATAAAATCTGCAATTTTGTTTTCGGGAGATTTAAATGAACAAAATCCTCTTAATCTCGAAGCCTCCAACAAACTTATAATCTCCCTGGATTTCTCACATCCTTTGGTTGTGTCGAAATCAACGAACATTTCTGCTTTGAGTTTGTTCTTCACTCTGAATTCATTTTGAAATCAGATTTTACAGAGGTTATAAAAGTTGGGGGTTTTGGTGTTTGGGAAGAAGAAGATGCCATTGAGTAACTTTTGAGAGTATGAAAATTTTGCAGTAATTTTTGAACTGGGAAATGTAAAAGTGAAACTTTGAAATTCTAATGGTAAGATTTTAAACGAAGGGGAGAGAGAGGGAAAGTTGAGAAGATGATACGAGGCACGATCTCAAAAAAATGAATTTTAACCGATTGATTAAAGAAGGCGCGTGTAAAACATCAATGGTTAAGCAAAAAACCGCTTCAACTTCGGGCGCGTGGCTTTTATGCATCTTGATTTGTGTAAAAGTAACCGTTTATCCTATGGATTAGACGGTTAATAGGTCTACTTTATACAAAAGTAATTAGTATACCCGACGTCATCCTAGGGTTACCTTACTTCGTATAAGGGTTTTCTAAAACAAATGGATTTTAAAACAATTGATAGAGTACCACGTCTGCTTTTATTTTTGGCAAACTTTTAAACAATAGTTAAAAATAAGAATTTTTATAAGAGAGCACAACATATGAAGGGAATTCGGTAGAAAAGATGTCTAAAAGAAAAGGTTTATAACAGACGGGGTGAGACAAATCGATCTCGTGACCTATTCTGCAAAACATCAACTTGAATAGCAACCATTAGTATTCGAGGTAAATCGAGATAGGGTGCAGATAGTCATCTGCTTCTCAAGAAAGCAATGATTATTGTGCCCTAGTCTGATTTACCGAATGTCGATAAGCAATTATCATGTCGATAAGGTCAATATGACTAATCCTTGATTCTTGATTCCAAAATAGGAGATCAATGATATCGGCTACCCGATTGTCCTTTGACTCATATCTAGTCGATAATTCTTTCTAGACATAGTAAACTAAATTGAGAGAGACAAAGAATGAAAAACATAAAATTATAGATTAACTAAAGAAGAATATAATAGTCCTAATTCTACAAATAGTTCTTTAAACATTGTCTCTGCCGGTGGCTTTGTTAAGATGTCTGCTCTTTGGAAATCGGTCAAGATCTTCTCTAGTCTAATGTCACCTTTCTCTACATGGTCTCGGATGAAGTGGTGTCCGATATCTACATGCTTGCATCTTGTATGTAGGACTGGGTTACTGGGTAATAGCTATGGCACTATTACTATCACAAAAGATAGGTACATCTTTGGTGATAATGTTATAGTCCCTTAGCTGTTAACTTATCCAAATCATTGTGAACAACAACTTCCACTGTCATATACTCGGCTTCGATTGTGGAAGTAGCTACGAGAGGTTTGCTTTTAGACAACCATGAAATCAGCTTACTTCCAAGAAATTGGCAAGTACCAGATGTAGATTTTCTATCTATCTTACACCCACCAAAATCTGAGTCTAAGTATCCAGACAACTAAAAGTTGTCATCACCGGATACCATAACCCAACATTCTACTGTTCCTTTCAGATATTTAAGAATTTTCTTTGCTTCAAGATGGCTTTTCTTAGGATTAGCTTGAAATCGAGCACTGGACTCCAACCGCAAATGAAATATCGTGTCTACTAGCAGTTAAATATAATAAAGAACCAATAAGACCTCGATACTCATTTTGATTAGTGTTTTCTCCCTTCTCATTCTGGATCCATTGAAAAATTTGTCATCATAGGTATCTTAGCTTCTCGGCTGGTACCTATTCCAAATTTATCAATAAGATTTTTGTATACTTGGCTTCGTTTATGAATATTCCTTTCTTTGTCTGTTTGACTTGGAGTCCAAGAAAATAAGTCATCTCACCAATCTGGACATTTCAAATCTAGCTTTTCATAAGATGACTAAATTCTTCACACAAAGATATGTTAGTTGATCCAAAGATAATATCATCAACATAAATCGAACTAACAAAAGATCACAACCAAATTCTTTTCTAAAAAGAGTTCTATCAATTCTACCTTTGACAAAACCATTTTGAATTAAATAATCGGACAAGGTGTCATACCATGCTCTTGGTGCTTGTTTAAGTCCATATAGAGCTTTCCTTAGTTTATAAACCTTGTCTCCTTTGACAAAACCAGGAGGTTGCTCTACATAAACTTCCTCGGCTAGGATTTCATTAAGAAATGCTGACTTAACATCCATTTGAAAAACTATGAATCTTTTAAAAGCGGCATAGACTAAAAACAATCTTATGGCTTCCAGACGAGCTACCGGTGCAAAGGTTAGTCTGACCTTATTTCTAACCACAATATTGTTTTCATCCCTTTTGTTTTTAAAGACCCATTTAGTTCCAATGACTTTTTGATGATGAGGCCTTCCAACAAGCTCCCACACATCTTGTCTTTGAAACTGATTTAGTTCTTCTTGCATGGCATTAATCCAGATTGGAATCGATTAGAGCTTCGTAATAGATTTGGGTTCAAGTAATGACACATAGCAATCGAACATACAATCTTGATTTAGTTGGGTCCTCGTCTGGACACCGAATCTAAATCTCCAATTATCTCTGCTCACCGGGTGATATGATATTACTTTCTTACCTTTATCTTTTTACGAGTGGATGGTGTCTTGTCTCGAATTATTTATTTCAGATGATTCTATGTTACCTTCTCGATAACTCTACCCGATCACCGATGTATTGGTCGTCTGATCACCGGGTAGATCACCGTGAAGAAGATCTTACAGTTCGTTATCTTTGTCTGATTTTTCTTCTTCATCCGAATCGATTCTTGAATGTAGAATTTTATGGTTGATCTCTTGATAGTAATTTGATTCAGATCATCTGATATATTTGTGATGTCCCTGTCTTATCAAACTCAAAAGAAGATTCATCAAATACCACATGAGGTGTTTCTTCTACACACAAGGTTGTCTTATTAAAAACTCTATATGCCTTTGATACAGATGAGTATCCCAAGAATATCCCATCTGCTATCTTGGCATCAAAGGTTTTTAATTGAGATTTTCCATTGTTGTGTATGAAACATTTACAACCAAATATATGAAAGTATGAAATTTTGGGAGACCTTCCCTTCCAAATTTCATAGGGAGTTTTACACTTATTCTTAACAATTAAGCTTCTATTTTGAACATAGCAGTGTATTAACGGCTTCCGCCCAAAACTGTGAGGAGTATTGTACTCGAGATAACATTGATCTAGCCGCCTCTTTCAAGGTTCTGTTTCTCCTTTCAACCACTCCATTTTGTTGTGGAGTCCTTGCTGCAGATGTTTCCTGAGCTATGTCATTCTCAATGCATTAGTTAGTAATCAATTTATTTAGGAATTTCGTACCTTTATCACTTCTAATTTTAACAATAGTTAGTCCCTTTTCATTTTGAATCTTTTTAAGAAATTCTGGAATCTTAATCATAGTCTCATTCTTTTTGTACAAGAAAATAACTCAAGTAAATCTTGAAAAATCATCAACAATTACCAAGGTATATTTTCTTCCACTAAAGCCGAGAGGTGTTCTTGGACCAAACAGATCCATGTGAAGAAGTTCCGAGAATCCTTTCTCAAGAAGGACTACTTATTGTTTGTTTTCCTTTTTTGACAAGAATCACACACATGGTTCTTTGAAAATACTTTATCGGGAAGTCCTTTAACTAAAGATTTCCTTGCTATTTTGTTAAGAGTTTTAAAGTTTAAGTGACCAAGACATTTGTGCCACACCAACTTAAGTCATCCGAACTCTTAGCAACAAGACAAGTATCTTTAGGACAGCTTTTGAAATTAGCAACATAAATGTTACCTTGTTTGACTCCAGCCAATAAAATATTTTCATTGATACCATCTAATACATAGCATGCATTATAAGTAAATTTGACACAAAACCCCTTATCACAAAATTGTGAGACCGATAGTAGGTTGTGCTTTAATCCTTTCACGTAGTAGACTTCATGCACTTGAATATCTCCTATCATTAGTGTTCCTACACCTTTGGTAAGTCCATAGCTGTTATCTCCAAACATTACCCTTGGTCCATCTATGGTCTGATAGTTAGAGAGAAGTCGTCTTTCATAGGTCATGTGCTTGGAGCGACCCATTGTCGATGTACCAGATGACCTCTAGAATGTCTCCTCTATCAACTATCTTCTTATCTTCCTGCAATCACAAATTTATTGTTTAGGTACCCTTTGTACTTTGGGTCCTTTCATGTTAAGTTGACTCTTAGGAATCCAGGACAAAGATATCAATGTTCCTTAAAACCATAGATTGAAGTTTACACCCATATCTATCTACTAAGATAAGGCTTTCAAGATCAATCTTATTTAAGCTGATCTTTAGTAATTGTCTCTAATCTTGGTAACAATGGATATGTTTTTCTTCTTCCATCAAAGCCATTATACCTAGGATAGGATTTTGACTTAGTCTTAGGTTTAGCCTTAGGAGTTACTTTCCTCGTCTGTTTTCTTTTGAAGTATCGATGAGGTAATTAATTCCTTTGGTTTCCGAGGACTAAATCTAGTTTCTATCTTTGGTTTAATTGCTTTAACAAAAACTCTAGGTTTTATTGAATCATTTTTCTTACTCCTATCAAAACCTAATTCGGTTTTATCACTAGACTTTTGTGAAGTATTGAAGATTTTATCTATTGTGGTTTGGGAGTTATTTAGAAGTCCTAACTTGAGATTTAATTCTCTGTTAGTCTTCTTGTAACTCTCATTCTCGGAATAGATATTTGAAAATTTTATTTTCAAAGAACTCAATTCTGTTCTAACTTATCTGTCTTATCGGACAAGGTGCTTAGTGATCATCTCAGTCTGACATTCCCCCTTGAATGTACGGTCGATTTCTCATGACCTTAGTTTGATTGACCTTAGTTAGATCAGTAATTTGATTCTTTAAATTAAAATTTTCGGTCTCTATCTGTTTATAAGCGAGATAGAGCGGTCTCCAAATCTTTCAAAAGTTTATCAATAAGACTGGAATCGATTTGAGATAAGGTATCACAATCATTATCTCGAGGATGAATAGTAATGTACCTCTTTAGCCATTAAACGGATGTCGTTATCGATCCAAAATCGGATGAGGATGAGGATGATGATGTCTCATGAACTTCTTCTTTCTCGGCCCGGAAGAGCTCTGGATCAAGATACCTTCTATCTCTCTTTTTCTCTTTTCTTCTCTCTCTGGGAGTGAGTTGAGGACAATCATAACTATAGTGACCAGGCTTGTTGCATGTATAACAAATATCTCCTCTGTCTGTTTTGGACTACTATCTCCTCGTCGATTGGTGACTTAAGCCTTCTTGTCTCGATCCTTTTTCCTCTCATTTTACGAACTCTTTTCCTCTTTGCACGATCTGTAGTTCCTTTGACCCGATCTGTCTCTCTTGTTTCTTTTATACTTCATTCTCGGCCTTTCATATCTTTTTAACAAAAGAGCCATTTCCTCTTTAATAGACAAATCAGATGCCTTGAAGATCTTTTCGCATTCATCTTGATGAACAAATGCTCTGATCTTTCCGGATGTTGAAGATTACGCTTCATCTTCTTCATCTTCGATTTGGATGTCATATTCTAATGCCTTCGGATGAGAAAACAAAGTGTGGTGTGAAATTGAAGATAGATTTTGAGTAGCTTTCAGAATATTGGCCTTCTCTTTCCATCTTTTGCTTAATGACCTCAACACTTTATTGTTGATTTCTTTCTCTGTATATGTTTTTCCCAAATCATTTGCCTTGTTTAGTAGATTTATCGGCTTAACATCCGGTTGATCAACAGACTCTCCTTCTTTCATCTTGAAAGTATCAAAAACATGTAGAACAGACTGCAATTTGTTTTCTTTGACACGATCGATCCTTCACAAATTCAGAAGAGTTTCCCATATTTCCTTGGCGGTCTTGCATCTCTTCACCTTTTCAATCCAATCCTTACTCAATGTTTTAATGATCTCTATTCTAGCAACTTGATCCAGATTATGAATCTTTCTTTCATCACTTGTGAGTTCTCGAGCTTTTCTTGCCTCACTCTTGTTTCAATTGATTCAATGCCATTCTTTGGTGCCTCCATGATAAAATTAATAGGTCCTTCCCCAAGAACCTCCTCCATCCTATCATGGATAGCCTTGAGATGATTTTCCATCCTGAATTTCCAATAGTCATATTCTTCAATTGAGAAATCGGGTAGACTCCTTGATTTCTTGCTCTTGCACAAGACATGATAAGATAGGAAAACAAAACACTCTACAATCTTGTTAGTTGCACGATTAGTAACAATAAAGAAGATGAAGAAAATCAAAAATATTTCAGAATCTTGGTTAAGACCTAAAATCAATATCGGAAACGACTTAACACTTGCTTTGATACCACTTGTTGGTCCCACTTAGTTGAGAATCTCGAGAAAAACTTGAATTAACCACCGTAGGAAAAATCTAGAAGGGGGGTTGAATAGATTTTTAGACTTTTACAAATCTTTCAAACTTAATCAAAAACCCAAGTAGCACAGCGGAAATTCAATTTAATCTCAACTTGAACAAGTTCAAAAGCAAACCGATAATTTTAGTTTTAACTTTGATTAGAAATTAATCTTTGAATAATAACACTGAAATTGGAAAGAAAGCAGATAAGTAAATCAAAGCGATAAAGAACACGGATTTTATAGTGGTTCGAGATGAATAATCCTACATCCACTCTCCTTCTCCAACTTGAAGAAGGGACACCTTACTACTTACTTACTTCAAATCGACTTACAACTTACGACTTACAACTTTTTTCAAATCTTCAAAACTCCTAACTCCTTCTCTTGAATCTAACTATTACGGTGAGTAGTGGATTTCAAAGATTACAAGTAAAGTGTTCTATAAACACTTGAAACTTTATGAAAAACTCTTTTAAAAACTTGTGAATTGATTGTGATAGGAAACCGAGTAGTGAATAATGTGTAAAATCAAATTTGCATAAGTGTGTTGAAAAATAAAAACAAGACCTATTTATAAGTCTGAAAAGACAGTTAGTTTGTTAGTCGAGTTTCTAATAAACTAAAAGCTGTTCAACAAACTTAATCTTGAAAATCGCTTCGCTCCTCGGTGATTTTACTCTACTCGTCTGCCGGTGACATTGGTGAAGACTCGCCTTTCTTATTCTACTCAGCTTGTCTTGACCTCGTCTGAGCTCTTCATAATTGTCTCCTGCAGATGACTAGACTTGAGCTTGTCTCCGGATGATTTGTGACCTCTAATCTCCGGTGACTTAATCGAGTCCTTATCCTAGTCCGATCGGCTTATTATAAGGACTTGATCTCCACTGTTTTGAGTTGTCGATCATCCGAGCTGCTTCTTTTAACTCATCAAAACTTTCTTAGTCTAACAGTCTCCTATGACGAAGTCAAAAATAAATGAAATAAAAAGTGTGTCATATGTCAATGTTATTGGATGTGATGTATCTTATGGTAAGCACTCGGCCGGATATTGCATATTTTGTTAGTTGCTTGAGTAGATATATGTCTAATACAAGTATGCCTCATTGGGAGACTTTGAATGGCTTCTTAAATATCTCAAAGTACGATGGAGGTATGCCTTAAATTCTCAAAGTGTGCAAATGGTGTGAACATGGTTGGTTATGTGGATTCTAACTATGCTAATGATAGAGACAATAGAAAATCCACCACTTCATATGTGCTCACTTTGTGTGGCTCTTGTATTAGTTGAAAATCTCAATTGCAAAATGTGGTTGCCTTGTCTACAACCGAATCTGAGTATATTGCTATTATTGAAGCTACTAAAGAAGTTATTTGTTTAAAGGGCCTCATTTCTAAAATTGGTTTCCTCAAAAGTGAAGTGGTTGTATTTTACGATAGTCGATCTGCTATATAACTGTGTAAAAATCTTGTATTTCATGATAGAACCAAACACATTGATGTTCGATACCATTTTGTATGTGATGTTGTAGGAAAAGACATTGTTGACCTAGCAAAAAAATTGCATCGAGTTTAATCTTCTTGACATGGGTACTAAGTGTCTTTCTTTGGAAAAATTTAGGTCGTGCATGAGAATTTTAAACTTTGATTCTATCAATTAGGAATATCTCTTGTTGTCTATATGTGTTTTTTTGTTTTTGTTTATGCTTGTGTGTCTAAATTGTTTTTTCTTGTGTACAACATGTGCTTCTTTGTTGTGTTTCTTCATAATAGCTTATCTTGCATTTGCTATTATAGTCTTGCACTAAACTTTATGTGTTTTTCTGCAGGTGTGCAATGTGCACATAGTGTGTTGTGTGTGTGTGGGCAATGATGATCACTGTTGGATTTCGGTGTGTTGATGGGGATGACCAAAAGGTGGGAAATTTGTTGGGCTTAAACCAATGAGTTTTGGCCCATAGGCCTACTAAGCTAACTTATTTCTAACTTAGTGTATGTCATATAAATTCTTGGTCTTCCTTCTTTCTTCCTTAACGTGAGCGCCGTTGCAACCGAAAGAAAAGAGAGTATTCTTAAGAATAATAAAACCTTGGTTACCCCGTCTTCCTCCGTTCGTAATCCAGCTAGCGGTGGCACGAGCCCTAAGCCTGTTAGGCTAGAGAAACCGTGAGAACGGTGAATAGACCCAATAATGGGCTTCACTCAAAGATAACTTCAAAATTCTCTATTTTCAAGGCCTACATTGTACATTAATATACCAAATAAGCAAGATATACAACCAAGCATGAGAAACTTGTAAATTTATTTTTGCATGTTTTTTATTAACATAGAATCAACCTCAAAGAATAATTGACCTTCCTATTCGGATATTAAATGTTGGATTAATCAAATACCATAGCCCCTTTCCTTAATTTCAAATAGGTGCACAAGAAGTCGATACGAATCTTTGGCTAAAGTTCCAAATTTTCAACCACTAGGAGGATGGTTCTAGAATCGAATAACCTCAACTTACCATTCAAATAAGTTGCATATCCGAAGAGCAAATAGGTACCTTCCTAATCTGGTATGAATTGTTGCAACAAAAACGTTAGGGGTGACCACAAATCGAAAAATCGAATTGTTTTCTGTTAAATTGGTTCGATTTTTTCGGTTCGGTTTTAAAAATAAAAACTAAAATTTTTTGATTCGATTTTCAAAGTTTAAAAACCAAATTAACCGAAATATTTATTTATATAATTTTAAAAATATATATATAGTAAATAATCTATCATTTAAACTCTAGTTTTGTTAGATCAAGTAAAGTTTTGATGAGTTAAAAGATCAATCCAGATGAGCGAGACAATTGATAAGAAAAGCGAGATCGTGTGCTTATACTAAGCCGATCGATCGGGTCAAGGACGTTAAGTCACTGGAGATCGGAAGCTACAAGTTATCGAGGACAAGCTCAAGTCTAGTCATCTGCAGGGAGACAATTATAAAGAGCTCGAGACGAGGTCAAGGCAAGTGAGTAGAATAAGAAAAGCAAGTCTTCACCAAGTCAGTGCGGATGGGTAGAAGAAATCATTTGAGGTCAAGAAGCGATTTTCAAGATTAAGTTTGTTAAAGCGATTTTCGGTTTGTTAGAACTGACTAACAAACTAACTGTCTTTTCAGGACTTATAAATAGGTCTAGTTTTATTTTTCAATAAAAAAATGCAAATTTGATTTTTCACACTATTCACTATTGATTTCAATCTCAATTCACAAGTGTTTTTCAAAAGAGTTTTCAAAAGTTTCAAGTGTTCATAGAACACTTCTCTTGTAATCTTCAAAATCCATTATTCACTTGTAATTCTTAGATTCGTCGGAAGGAGTTAGGAGTACTTTGAAGATTTGAAGAAAAGTTGTAAGTTGTAAGTTGTAAGCTGAAGTATGAAAGTAGTAAGCGAGTCCCTTCTTCAAATTGGAGGAGAGTGGATGTAGGATTGTTATAATCCGAACCACTATAAAATGCAGTGTTCTTTCTTGCTTTTATTTACTTATTTGTTCAATTTCCAAGTTATTGTTCAAAGATTAATTTAGAATCAAAGTTAAAATCTGAATATCGGTTTGCTTTTGATCTTATTAAAGTTGAGTCTAATATTGAATTTATCTTGTACATACGGTACTTTGGATATATTTTGAAAGATTTGAAAAATCTGAAAAATCTATTCAACCCCCCCTCTAGATTTTTCTAGAAGGCTGATACATGTTTTACCTAATCAGCTTGACTAATCGGGACCAACAAGTGGTATCGGAGCGGTGTTAAGGCATTACGATATTGATTTTAGGTCTTAACTAAGATTCTAAATTTTCTTGATTTTCTTCATCTTCTTCATTGTTACTAACTGTGCTACTAATAAGTTTTTGTGGAAGTATTTTGTTTCTTTATCTCATCATGTCGTCAGAAAGAAGCAAGAAATCTAAGAATCTACCTGAATTTTCTATTGAAGATTATGATTATTGGAAATTCGGGATGGAGAATCATCTTAAGGCCATCCATGATAGGATGGAGGGCGTTCTTGAAGAAGGACCTATAAAATTTTATCATGGAGGTACTAGCATCGCTGAATCGGTGAATCGAGAACTGCACAAGAGAAAAAGAGTTACGAATTAACAAATGATGAAAGAAAGATCCACAATCTAGATCAAGTAGCTCGAGCGAAATCATTGAGACTTTAAGTAAAGACTGGATTGAGAAGGTTAAGAGATGCAAAACAGCCAAAGAAATGTGGCGGACTACGCAAATGTTTGTGAAGGATCGATCAAGTAAAAGAGAATAAGCTACGATCGGTCTTACACGCATTTGATACATTCAAAATGAAGGAAAATGAATCATTGATCGATTAGATGTAAGGTTGGCGAATCTCCTCAACAAAGCGGTGACCTTGGAAAGAACTATACGGGGAAGGAGATTAATAACAAGATACTTGAGATCATTAACCAAGAGATGGAGAGAGAAATCCAATATCCTTAAAGCAACTCAAAATTTATCTTCTATTACTCACCATACCTTGTTCTCTCATCTTAAAGCTCTAGAGTATGATATTCAAATAGAAGATGAGGAGGATGAGATGGAGCGAGCATCTCATCCAAATCTGTTGCCTTTGTCGGCAAAGAAGACAAGATGTCAACGAATCTGTAGGAGGTGACCTATCTCTGAAGGAGTAGATTGCTCTGCTCACCAAAAGGTATAATGATTAAGAATGAAGTATAAACGAAATAAATTGAGATTTGCGAGGTAAGGATAGATCAAGATCCAAATCAAGAAGAAAGGAAGATGAGTCTACGAGATGATGACAAATGTAGGAGCCGAGACGAGAAGATTCGAGATCACTGTCAAAAGAAATCCTTCCAGCCCTAAATCGAGACAGAGTGACACTTGCTACACATGCAACAAGCCGGGACACTTCAGCTATGATTGTCCTCAAGCTGACTCCTAAAGAAAGGGAAGAGGAAAGGAAAAAGATAGACAGGAGATTTGCGAGATCAAAGGGCTCTCTTAGCCGAGGAAAAGGAGTCAAGAAAATCATCATCATCATCATCCTCATCTGAGTTCGGATCGAGATGATGAAATATGTCTCATGGCTAAAGAGGTAGTCTATTATTCATCTTGATAATGATTCCTGTCGATCTGCATCGATTATGATCAAACTGTTATTCATGAATTATTGAGAGATTTAAAGACATCTCTGTTGCTTATAAACAGCTAGAGATAGAAAATTTGGCTTTAAAGGATCAAATTCAGATTCTAATTAAAGGAAAGCGAGATGATGAACTATTCGAAACCGAGGAAACATTCAAGGGGAATGTTTTCCCAGTGAGCTAGTACATCACCGGCTTACGAAAGATTAGAAAGTGAATTGAAAACTTCAAAAGACAAATTTGAATCAATCTGTCTTGAAAATGAATTAATTAAGAAAGACAATGAGAAGCTAGTCTTCAAAATTAGTCAACTTAATAATTCACAATCAGCAATAGATCATATCTTTAATACATCTCAAAAATCCCATGACAAAACAGGTCTTGGTTATGTTAGAAATAGTAAATCGGATGTACAAAAACCTAGAAAATTTGTAAAAGCATCCGATCAATCAAAAGAGGTTAAAATTGGTCCTTGGAAACCAATTAGTCAAGTAAGGCTCGCATCTCCCAGCTTGAAAACAAAAATTCAGGTGAGGACTCCTTATCGAGACTAAGAGAAATCCAAGAACCAAAATAAGAAGAAATTCTTATTATAATCCTTTTGATGGGAGAATCGGATGTTATCCCACATTTCCTAAGTTCAGAACATTACTAAATCTGAATACAACAAATTGTCATTTAAAAATGATACAATTGTAGGCAGATTTAGCCAAAAGACCAAGTCGACTTATTATTTGGAGATGAGATTTTTATCTAGTTACCTAAAGTGATGCTTGACCTTCAAGGACCCAAGATCACTAGGGTACCTTATAACTAATCTGTTTTCAGATTCACGAGGATCATCACTCTCAAGGAAGAGATTTTAGCTTCTATATGGTACATTGATAGTGGTTGTTCACAACATATGACCTATAACAAGAGGCTACTATCAAATTTTCAAAGCATTGATGGTCCAAGAGTATTATTGGAGACAATAATTGTGATCGAGACTAAAGGAGTAGGTACTCCGATTATCAAGGATATTCGGGTATCTCGAGGTATATTTTGTTGAAGGATTGAAACATAATCTGCTATCTGTTTCCCAGCTTTGTGATAAAGGTTTTCTTGTCAAATTTTCTAAGGATAAATGTGATATCTTAGATAATTCCTTAGATAAGGTACTTTTAAGCGGGTTCGAGACATGGTAATGTCTATGTGGCCAACTTTAATAGTTGTCCTAAAGACACTTGTCGATAGCAAAGGGTGGAGATGATCTTAGCTGGCTATGGCATAAGAGGCTTAGTCATCTGAATTTCAAGACCCTTAGTAAGGTGGCTAAAAGAACCTTGTTAAGGGATTACGAGAAACTTTTATCTACCGATCTTAAATGTAATGCTTGCGAGAAAGGTAAACAGGCTAGACACTCATTTAAGAGTATTAACACCTCTTCATTTGAAAGAGTTTTACAACTACTTCATCTGGATCTGTTTGGACTGTTTCTCCTCTCGATTCGGTGGAAGGAGATATACTCTTGTTGTAGTAGATGACTTTTCTAAATACACTTGGGTTATATTTCTTTTCAAGAAAAATGAGACTATGAACAAGATCCCCGATCCTTTGAATGATTGAGAATGAAAAGGGTGTTAATATTATTAAAATAAGAAGTGATAAAGGCACGAGAATTTTTGAATTCTTGTTTATCTAACTTTTTCAATGAGTGTGGAATTATTCATGAGACATCTTCAGCAAGAACTCCTCAACAAAATGGAGTGGTTGAAAGAAGGAATAGAACCTTGAAGGAAGCGGCCGGGAGCATGTTAGGCGAGTATGAAACCCCTCACGAGGTTAAGTGAAGCCATCAACACGGCTTGTTATACCCGAGCAGTGCTTGGTTGTTAAGGACAAGGGTAAGACTCCATATGAGATTTGGAAGGGTAAGATTCAAAGAATCTCATATTTGAAGCTTTTAGTTGTAAGTGTTTTATCCATAACAATGGGAAATCTAAGTTAAGAACTTTTGATGCTAAAGGCGGTGATGGAATATTCTTGGGATATTCCAACACTTCCAAGGCATTTAGAGTTTTTAACAAGATAACCCTTTGTGTGGAGGAAACCCCTCATGTTGTTTTTATGAGTTGTATTCCTTCTCGAGATAAAGTGAATCAAATTTACGAAAGTCTAGATAAAATTGAACTAACCAAGACTAAACATAGAATCGTCTATCTACCTAGTCTTGATTGAGAATCGAGATGAAGAAGAATCCTCATCGATAATCGAAGACAACTTCGATCGGACTCCATCGAAACAGACACCCTTGACATCGGTGATCGGCGGGGGTCGGTGATGAAGGGGAACGTCGGTGAGGTAGAGTCGGAGGAGTTGCCTACGAGACTCAAGATGAGGATCCTTCTCCTCATATAGGCAAAAGGATGAGAAGCTACCATCCATCCGATCAGTTATAGGAGACCCATCTAGTAGTGTGCGGAACCACGAATGATCTTTGGACTACGAAAGTCTGTTCGGCTATTATGTGTCGCTTCTTGAACCCAAGTCTATTGAGGAAGCTCTATCTCGATCCAAATGGATAAGCGCCATGCAGAGGAGGCTGCATCAGTTTGAAAGACAAAATGTTTGGGAATTAGTGGAAAGATCCTTACGAGAAAGATTATAGGCACCAAATGAGTGTTTAAAAACAAAAGCAGATGAGAACAACATTATTGTTCGAAATAAGGCAAGATTGGTTGCTCAAGGTTACTCATGATGCTGAGGGAATAGACTATGATGAAACA
The DNA here is from genome assembly GCA_030762865.1 of Paraleonurus japonicus. Lineage (NCBI taxonomy): Eukaryota > Viridiplantae > Streptophyta > Magnoliopsida > Lamiales > Lamiaceae > Paraleonurus > Paraleonurus japonicus. Next base: position 32,235,029 of record CM061053.1, on the reverse strand, counting down.
TATGCTCCGATTGTCGATTAGAAGCAATAAGGTTGTTCTTGGCATTTCTTTGCATATAAATTTTTCAAAGTCTTTCAAATGGATGTTAAGTCTGCCTTCCTTAATGGTGTGTTGCTTGAGGAAGTCTATGTGGAGCAGCCTTACGGGTTTAAGATCAATAACAAGGTCTATAAACTCAACAAAGCTCTATATGGATCAAACAAGCTCCCGAGCTTGGTATGAGACCTTATCGATTTCTTAACATCAAATGGTTTTTCAAAAGGTAAGATTGATAGGACTTTGTTTAGGAAGGAAGTAGATGGTAACATCTTATTTTTTCAAATTTATGTAGATGACATAATCTTTGGTTCACCTAATCTGAAACTATGTGAAGAATTTAGCATTCTCATGAAAAACGAGGTTTGAAATGTCAATGATGGGCGAATTAACATACTTTCTAGGTTTACAGATTAAACGAGATGAGTAAGGATATATTTATACATCAGTCTAAATATGCTAAGGATCTGATTGAGAAATTTAGGATGACTACTAGCGAGAGAAGTTAAAATACCTATGGCAACTAACTTCTCTATGGACTCGAGATGAGCGGGGATACCCACAGATGCAACGGAGTATCGTGGATCTCTTCTCTATCTCACTTTGCCAAGTAGGCCGGATATAGCCTTTGCGGTTGGGTTATGTGCAAGATTCCAGTCTAATCCCAAGAAAACTCATCCGGAGACGGCTAAGAAAATCCTTAAATATCTCAAAGGAACCTTGCAAGTAGGGTTATGGTACCCAGTGATAACAACTTTGGTGACAGTTATTGATTCGGACTTTGGAGGATGTAAGATTGATAGTAAATCCACTTCAGGAACTTGTCAATTCTTAGGCAACAAATTAATTTCTTGGTTATCTAAGAAACAGACATCTGTTGCCACCTCCACAACTAAAGTGAATACATGGCACTGGAAGTTGTTGCTCTCAACTCCTCCTGGATTAGTCAACACTTAGAGACTATAATATTCAAACATTAGATGTTCCTATTTCTTGTGATAGTAATAGTGCAATAGCAATGACTTACAATCCGTTACGCATTCTAGATGTAAGCATATAGATATTAGGCATCATTTCATTAGAGATCATGTGGAGAAAAATGACATTAGAATTGAGAAGATAGCCATTTGAATCACAAAGAGCAGACATTCTTACAAAACCATTAGTGAGTCTAGGTTTAAAGAATTATGCTTAGAATTAGGATTACTTGATGCATCTTTATCTCGATTTTTAAATTGCTTGCATCCGATAAAAGTATTCCTTATTTCTGGTTATTTCTTTTCTTTAAATTAATGTCTAGAAAGAATTATCGAGACTAGATATGAGTCAAAGGACAATCGGGTAGTGATATCATTGATTTCCTTTTTAGGAATCAAGAATCAAGGATTAGTCATATTGACCTTATCGACATGATGATTACTTATTTGACATTCGGTAAATCACTAGGGCACAATAGTCACCTGATTTCTAGAAAAGCAGATGACTGTCTGCACCCTATCCGATCTACCCACTACTAATAGTTTTGATGAGTTTGCTTGCGGAACAGTATATCGATTTGTCTCTTAATCTCTTCAATCGTAAAACCCTCACCTTTGTCCCTCCTCAAAATCTATCATTTTCAAAATAAATTTCATAAGTCTGTTTATTTCAAATTAATTTGTACTAGTGACTAAACCGAAAATCCTTTGTTAAGTTTTGTTTAAAAAAAAAATTTTTGTGTTTTTCAAAATCGGACTAGGAGAAAGTTTTGAAAAATACAAGACAAGGTCCTTTTGACCAAGTCGGCATTTACCAAGTATGAAATAGAATACCCGATTGCAAAGAAAGGCATCTCATTGCTTACGTCGGGTATACTAATTACTTCGATAAAGCAAGTCTATTAGCCATCTAATCCGTAGGTTAAACGGTTACTTTTACGTAATTCAAGACGCGTAGAGGCCACGCGCCTGAAGTTGAAGCGATTTTCTCGCTAAACCGTCGATGTTTTACACGCGCTTTCTAAATCAACGATTTAAAATTAAAACTACGAGATCGTGCCACGTATCGCCTTCCCATCTTTCCCTCTCTCTCCCCTTCATTTAAAAACTTACCTTCGTCGTTTTAAAATTTTACTTTCACATTCCCTTGTTCAGAAATTTACGGAAATTTTCAAACTCTCAAAAATTTTACAATGGCATCCTCTTCTTCTCAAACACCAAAACCTCCTACTTTTATAACCTCCGTCAAATCAGATTTTAAAATGAATTCAGATTGTAAAGAATAAGCTTAAGGCGTAAATGTTTGTGGATTTCGACACAACCAATGATAGAGAATCCAGTGGAGATCATTGGATTACTGGAAGCCTCAAGACTAAGAGGATTATGTTCACTCATATCACCACAGAACAAAACGGCAGATTTTATCAGGCGAGTTTCTTGCTAAAGCGTATTTACAGAGAATGGTTTCAAAACCAATGTTGAAGGTACTCAACTTGAATATTCATGGAGAATATTGCAAGGATTCTAGATACCTCAGGAAGGAGTTAATCCTCGACTTATAAGGAGGATGAGTGGGAGGAGTCATTTGATCTTTTTGCAAGGATTACCTACAGAGGGGTAAGAAGAGATTTGAAGAAGCATATGCTAAGGAGGAAGTATAGGCCGCTCATTACAATCGTGACCAAATCTATCCTAGGAGATCAAAGCTCCCATGATGGAGTGACAAAGTCACGTTTGTCTTTGTATGAGGGCCATTTTTGATGGAGTACAAGTAGATCGGTTGATTTGTTGTTCGGAGATCAAGGAGGAGAAGCCGAGGTTGTTGTTTAACCCAGATGGAGGAGACCGGACAGCCTTCTTCAAGCGTGAGCTTGTTCAACAAAATCACATTATTGATGGAAGGTTTGAACAAAAGGTTTGAGACGAGAGAAGGGCTGAAAAAATATTCTAAGCGAAAGGCCTATTGACAAAGAATGAAAGGATAGGTGGTGTGCCTGACTCGGATGATGAGTCGGATGATGCTAGAAGGCAAAGAGAGCAAGAAGCATCTGCGATGGCTCGGAAGGCAAGTGCTTTGAACCCCAACTTCCAGCACCGAGGTTGCCGAGCCAAAGAATGAAGCTCAATCAGCCGAGGATCCAGTGTTGTGGAAGTAATGAGGAAGCAAAGAATCTCAGTGAGGTCCTCGAGGAGGAGGAGGTCAAGGAGGAGGCTTGTCAAAGCCTCGAGAAGATACCATCTGGCGAGCCGTCTCAAGCTGCTACCAGCCAACGATCGGACGAGGACTCGATGAAGACAACCAATTCATTCTTCGAGAGGAGGTCCTCCGAGGACATCCGAATCGTCGGGCAGCCTGGGTCGTGAGACGGAAGCCTCTACCTTACTTCCCGAAGAAGTTCCGGTGTTGGAGATTGCAAATGAGGTTGCAAAGCTGGACGTTCCTTTTTCTCCCGGCCAAGGAAGCCTGCACTCTCTCCCATTCGGGAGGAAGGTACCAATTCATCTCTATCTCTTACACAATCTCCACTGTGCAATGAAGAGGTGTGCCCTAGGCACCTCCGAGCCTCTACAATAGCCACGCTTGCCCCAAATAGTCTAAATCCAACCCGAAACCATCTTAACCCCATCTGAAACCATCCCCACCTCCACCCAACCTGAAACCACCCCCACCCCCACCATCACCCCACAAATTGAACAACCTACTTCATCCACCCTAACCCCACTCGAAACTCAACCTTTCCCTTCTCCAACTCAAACCACACCCCCACGAGATAGACATCACTTCCTATTCCTTCCTGAGGATATCCAGATGAGCTCACCAGTCCCTCTCCCCCAAATTTCGAACCCCACACTCCCACTTCTTCCACATCCGAATCCTTTTCTCGAGGATGAGGACGGTGACTTGAGCCCCACCTCAGCCATCACTTCAATAATAGCTCAAATGGAGAAGAAGATGAAACAGACTTTTGAGAAAAAGCTGCAAAGAGAACGAAGAAGATGGTGAAGGCGAACACCGAGGCAATGATCTCTAACATGAGGGAAGTAGAGGTAAATCTAACTCAAAAGATTACTTATATTACTAACTCTGTTCTTGTCGAGAAGGTAAAAGCCTTGGAGAAGGAAGTACAAGGGCTGAAAAATCAAGTGACAGACTACAATGCTATAGTGGTGGATTCATTAGCTTTGGACAAGTCGGACTTTAGGGTGAAATGCAAAGATCTGGAGGCAGAAGTGACTACCTTAGTTGATGAAGTGAAAAAGGGGAAGAGGAAGTGAAAGAAAGAGAGCAGGCCCTCACAATTGTGAATGAGACGAAGAAAGAGGTTGATACAAAAGCCAGCCTGGTGAGCGAGGCAGGAGGAAGCTCGTATAAAATCCGATGAGCTGGTTGCACTTCACCGAGGGTCAGCCAACCGGAGGAAGCCTTGAAGGAGGATGAGGCGAGGAGGAAGAAGGAAGAAGAAGACAAGTCTGCCACCGCTTGCAAAAATCAAAGAGTCTCAAAAGCAGCACTGAGGTGAAAGGAAAGGGGAAGGGGAAGTCTGGTCGAAGAGTCTGCTCCAACAAAAGTGCTAAGTCCCAAGCCCACCTTATCTCGAGAAAAGAAAGAGGGAGCCCGACTACTCGAATGCACCGAGGAACAGATCAGCGGGATCATGAGAGAGCGAGGCATTCTATGGTGAAATGGAGAGGAAGAAGTGAAGAAGAAAAACAAAGGGCTTGAGATGAGGTGGAGTAGGGATGTAAGAAAATGGGAAATGAAAGGGGCAGACGAAGCCGACTTTAGGCCTTATCATCGGACACTCAACCCGCCAAAGGTCGTCACTAGCAAACTCTTCAAAGAGTACAAGGAAAAGAATCGGGCGCCGGATGGATGTATCACCGGTACATCTTGAAGGGGTCTCGATTCAGCAGCTTAAGACGAGGACACGAGGTGGCACGAGTGGATCGAAAAGATAGACAAAGATCTTTATCGAGGCTGTTGGTCGAAGCGGATAAGTTTTTCAACGCCGATCTTTGTGCCCCGGCCTATGAGACAGGCAGACCCAAGATCAACCCCGATGGCTCGATTGACATGAACTGGATTAAAGGCATCATTGCCAAAGTGAAGTGGAGTGCAGGTTGAAAGATGAAGAAGAGCTCAAAAGCTAAGGAAGAGGGTCTTCACCTGGTTGGCCATTCCTGAAGCTAATCGGTGGGAGTCCGATCATAGGATCATTTTCTTTTCCTTATCTTTTTATCTTTTGATCTTTTTGTATCATGTAAATCTTATGTGAATATACATATGTTTGACTTATGAGTTTTACTTGTCTTATTTTCTTAAAGTTTTTGTATTGCTTTAAGAAAACTTAAAATTTTTCTAAGAATAATTCATCCGAGAAATTTATCATCTCGAGACTTAAAATTTTCAAAATTTTTCTAAGTCTAAAATTTTCTGAGTCCTAAGACTTAAAAAGGTTTAAAAGACTTAAAAAATTTTAAAGTGCTTTATGATTTTGAATCGATTAAAGTAAAAATGTGTTACGATATACTTATTTGTTAAATCTTGATTGACTCTAAACTAACTTCACTGTGAGTGTGTCTCTTTCTTGTAGGTTTTAACTTCATCAAAAAGGGGAAAATTGTTAGATCAAGTAAAGTTTTGATGAGTTAAAAGATCAATCCGGATGAGCAAACAATTGATAAGAAAAACTTAGATCGTGTGCTCATACTAAGGTGATCAGGTAGCTCAATTTGGTTAAGTCGGCTAGAGATCGAAGCTACAAGTTATCCGAGGACAAGCTCAAGTCTAGTCATCCGCAGGAGACAATTATAAAGAGCTCAAACGAGGTCAAGGCAAGTGAGTAGAATAAGAAAAGCAAGTCTTCACCAAGTCACCAGGATGGGTAGAAGAAATCACCGAGGTCAAGAAGCGCTTTTCAAGATTAAGTTTGTTAAAGTAGTTTCAGTTTGTTAGAACCGACTAACAAACTAACCTGTCTTTTCAGACTTATAAATAGGTCTAGTTTTATTTTTCAATAAAAAAATGCAAATTTGATTTTTCACACTATTCACTATTCGATTTCAATCTCAATTCACAAGTGTTTTTCAAAAGAGTTTTCAAAAGTTTCAAGTGTTTATAGAACACTTCTCCCGTAATCTTCAAAATCCATTATTCTGTAATTCTTAGATTCGTGAAGGAGTTAGGAGTACTTTGAAGATTTGAAAAAAGTTGTAAGTTGTAAGTTGTAAGTCGTGAAGTAAGAAAGTAGTAAGGTACCTTCTTCAAATTGGAGAAGGAGAGTGGATGTAGGATTGTTATAATCCGAACCACCATAAAATCTCGTGTTCTTTTTGCTTTTATTTACTTATCTCATTCAATTTCCAAGTTATTGTTCAAAGATTAATTTGAGAATCAAAGTTAAAATCTGAATATCGGTTTGCTTTTGATCTTATTAAAATTAGTCTAATATTGAATTTCCGCTGTGTACATCTCGGTACTTTGGATATATTTTGAAAGATTTGAAAATCGAAAAATCTATTCAACCCCCTTCTAGATTTTTCCTAGAAGGTGATACACGTTTTACCTAATCTGCTTGACTAATCGGGACCAACAAGTTTATTTACTTTAAAAAATTAATTTTTATTCGGTTTAACCGAAGTAATCGAAAAATATTCTTTTTTTGTTTCGATTTATATTTAAGAAAATTCTGTTATTTCGATTCTGTTTAATTGATATTTTAAAAATTCAATTTGGTTTTGGTTTATATTTTAAAAATTCGATTATTTCGGTTCGACCAACGTCCACCCCTAATAACGGGTTAAATGAAGGAGTGGTTGCACAAGAAAAATGTAATTACAAAAGTGGTCATTTTGTTAGCAATAATAGTTTTTTTGTGTAAAATAATTCTTGTATGATCAATTTTACAATTAAAATAAACACAAAAAAATTATTTTCCAACATAGTACCAAAAATGCAATTAAAAATTCTTTTGAAACCATTTTTGCATTTAACCCAATATATCAACCTTCAACAAAGAAACTATAAGTAAATCATTGAATGAGGAACTCCCAAAAATACCAATCTCAAATGCATGACATTTTGGAAAAAACCTTATCTACCTACTTTAAAATTTATTTGTAAAAGACACATTGTTTAATGTTTTCTTTTCTTTAGCTATTATTTGTTTATACTATATTACAAGTCACACTCATACAAAACTTAAACTTGTTCAAGTATAAAATTGATACTATTACAATTGTTCGGTGGTACCATAAATATTTTATATTGTGATATCGGTTTAAAAGTGTAATGGTATCACTAACTATGAAACTGTTTCACACTAGATTTTGTGTATTTTATATATTTTTGTTGGTTGAGTAATTTATCTTATATGTAAATGTAGCATTCTCTGCACATTTTCCATGAATATTCCATTACGAGTAATAACTTGAGTTGCATGAAAATTCCACATTCCATATTTAATCCGAATTTAAAAGTATCTACTAGGACTTGCGTAGATATTGATGTTGTCTTGTTATCTAGTGCAGTTTGAGCACCTAAATTGAACGGTGATAATTGTTATCTAGAAAATCAAAGATAATTTTTGCTCTTGATGGTCCTTCTAAAGGTTTAGCTTTCTTTAAGAAACATACGTTGAAAATATGAGCTTTGAGTACAGCTATTGTTTGGCTAATATGATATTTTGGTGCATAAAAATTGGAGTTCAAAGTTGTAACAAGAAAAAGCAAAGACTCCATTTGAAATAAAGAGATTTGAAAATGCATGAATTAAATAATTCATATATTCATAAATTAAAATAGAGAAAAACTAAATGAATGGTTTTGGATCACTCAAATATTATTTACAAGTGGGAGGATTTTATGTGTGATTGGAGTGAATTGATGCATGTTTTTAGGGGGTATTTTAGTGCAAAAGTGATCAAAAGTGTTAGATTTTGTGCCTTAATGTGTAGAGTATCACTCTTTTGCCTAAAAGTATTACTTGATGAATAATTGATGTTTTTCGCCCGCTTTACAGGTAAATCGGTGGAATTTGGCCAAATCGAGAGTACCGATATTTTTAGGATGAAGAGACGATCGAGACGGACGAAAATGGGGAGTCGAGGCGGAGCCCGGATCGAGAAAATTCCTTGGACTCGACCTCTGGTCGAGGTCCAGGGCCTCGACTCGAGGGTGAAGCCAAAAACACGAAATTAAAAAATTGGAAGAGGCCTCGACTCGAGGGCTGAGTCTAAGCCTCGACTCGAGGGAGTGGATTTTTCAAATTTCGTCTATTTAAAGGAGAAGCGAGCAATCCAAAGAGACAATTAGATAGAGCGATTACCGCGGTTTGGGGCGATTTCTTAGGCCCCAAGCCAATTTCTCCTTGTAGTAGAGTAGAGTGTTAGATTTAGATTTAGATTTCAATTGTTGTTGATTAGATTAACACTAGTTTAGCATTAGATCATAGTTGTTTACTCAATTCAAGCTTGTATTTCATTTGGAGAAGTGTATTGAAGACTCGAAGCATTCCTATTGTTGTTGATTCAAGACAATTGGTGATGTTCTTCCTCTTATCTCTTTTCAATTTCTTAATTGTTGTGATTTGCTTTGTGTTTGATCAATTAGATCTTCTTCCCATGGATGTTGCTCTTGGCACCATGGGCTAACTCTCTTGTGCTTGGGTTAATTGAAATTGAGGATGATTTGATTGTCTATGCTTTGATTGTTGATGATTGTTGATCAATTGAGTTAGATTGCTTCCTAATTGTGATTATAATTGTGCTTCATCCACTTTTATCTCTTTAGATTAATGTTTGATCACCCTATCAATAGGCGAGAGTTGAGCTAACGTGATCCGGATTAATCGGGTTATAATTGTGTATGAATGTATGGATTGGGTGCTTCGGAATCGAGAGATTAGTTGCACTAAGGATACTCACATTAGGCATTGTGTTATTAATGGAGAGATTAATTTCATGATGGTTTTATGCTTTCTATCTTAGTTGATTTGCAATGTGATTCAATCATAGCTCGTTGATCATTGATTCCTTGATGGATGTTAGCCACAGCACCCAAATCCCCCATTTATTGTTGTTTTTGTGCTTACCTTCTAAGTGTTCGATTATTTGCCTCTTTGTATTGTTTGAGTTTATTTCTAGCTTGTTGTTGTGTTTTCATTTCCAAACCCGCTTTGCAACAATAGTCATCGAGAACTTGTATTTCTAGGGCCTCACGTGCATATTTTTTCCCTTGGGTTCGATATTTTTGATTGGTCTTAATACCGCTTGCCGGAAAACTACAAATCAATGTGATAAGGTTTTATTGGGTATTTTACATGGTGGATTATTCTCAAATTTCTTAATTTCAAATGACTCCATCCAAATTTGAGCCAAATAGAATTTTTCCCAAATTAGTAGAAAATAACCTTGGCAAAATGGGTTCACAAGTGAATATATATATATAGTTCCACTACTTATGAATATATAGCCAGTTATATATCTTAGCTGGGTTGAGATTGAATATATAGTTCATAGTTTCAACATTTGAAATCAATTATTTAAATGAGAATTAATTGTTTAATTGCTGATGAAGTAGAATATCTCAAATATTTAGAGCTCTACTATTTATGTGTGAAATTATGAATTTTAAATTACCATTTGATCAATAAAAAAATTGCTAAATTACCTATCTGATACTGGTCAGAGACCATTATGTGATAAATGGAAGTGTTGGAAATTTTAATTAATTGAAATAAATGATTGAGATCTTATTAGCTATGATTTTTAGCAATGCAATGGAGAAGTCTTTTATTTTATGAGTAGGTTATGCTGAATATTTTACGGTGATACGGAACATAATTTGAAAATAATATTTTAATATTTTGAAAGAAATAGGTGCTCTGTGAACCGTTGTTCCACATAAATTTTTGTCTTATTTTATATACTCATGTGTTTGTTAATTCGATCTGGTTCTAACTCGATTTGTAACTTGGCCAACGTGAGTAGGATTTAAAACCACTATTATTTGTATTCATCTAGCTAGTGTCAATCAATTTCAACGTAAAACTAGCTAATTTACAACTACTATTTTATATTAAAATAATTAATATCTTTTAATAAAACAATTGATATCATGCAAAATTAATTATGCTTTATAGTAAAAATAATTAATATCTTTTAATGAAACAATTAATATTATTAAAACCAATTTCATGACAAAACTTATTCAGCCTTATTATTTTGACAAATTCTTGTATGCAATATTGTACCGTGAAATAACTCATTTAATGAAATTCATGGATCCTAGTCGGGTCGGATCGGATCCAATGGAAATTTTCAAAAAACTCGCGGGGACAAAAAAAAAATCGCCCTCGAGTGCTCCTGTGGGTGTTACTATTATGTTACGCATATGTTACTTAAACGATAAATATGTGTTACTATAAAATAAATAATATTTATTTGTCTAAAAATAATCGCCCAAATGCAAAATAAAAATGAAAAAAATGATCAAATAAATCTCTAATCAAATTATATGTGTGAATCAAATAAGTATTTAATCTTTGACAACTTTATTCTTATTAAAAGAGTGATTTTATTAAGATGATGACTTATTTGATCTTAATATTAAAGAGAAATGATTTTAATGTGTTAAGAAAAAAGTCATGGGTCTATTTGATCCCCAAGTATAAGATTTTTGGGGTAAATATGTGTTATTGTAAGGGCAAATATGTGTATTAAACTTGTGCAAAGGTAAAAATAAATTTTTACTCTCAAGTTGTGTTATTATTAGGTCAAACACGTGTTATTGTATGAAGAAAAATGTGTTATTAATGAACAAAATCAATATTTTATTCTTTTAAGAACTAGTAACATGTACTTACCCTTACAAGAACACATAATTGTTCTTACAAGAACACATACTTTTGAAAAAAATATGTTACTATATGAACACAAACGTGTTCTTGTATAGAGAAATATGTGTTACTATATGAAGAAAAAATGTGTTACTATATGAACAAAAACATGTTACTTTATGGAAAAATGTGTGTTACTATATGAATAAATAAGAACCAGATTAGGAGTTGCGATATTAAATTCCAGCTTAAACCGAAATAAAAATTTATCATCGAAGTTCGCATAAGCTTTGTATTCATCACCGTTTAAGTTTTATCCACCATTGTTTTCATTAATCGGATCATCCCTCTTTTTCCTTTTTTCATCGGAGTTCACAGCTTTATCCCTCCTCATAAATCGGCGTTTACTGCGTGAAAAAACCTTGATGTGTGGTTGGGGAACACGAGCACAACGATGGAAGTTGTGGAGAGAACGAGAGGAGGAAGAAGAGTTAGAACGGAGGAAGAAGAAGAAATCTGCGTGGAGGAAAAAGAAAAAATCTGCGCTAGTTTGACTCGTTCTTTATCTTGACCCACAAGATTTAATAATTTCCTTTTTTAATTGATATTGCAGTACAATATTTCACAAGAGACTTGCTCTATTATTTTTATTTCACAAAAAGTTTTTTCATAATATTAACGAGCGTGTTCTCATCATTAACAAAACATATTATGAATCAGTTTCATAGTAACATTTGTTTGTATTTTATATTTATTTTTAACAATATTATATATATGAATTTATGAGTAAAAAAGAAAAAGAAAAAGGGATGCAGCTTTATAGTATACAAAAATAATATAACTCAAATAAATAAAGGAGTGAAGGTCCAGTCCAAGCAATTGGGCCTCCTCCTTTGGTCTCAAATATCACACGTTTAATTCCTGATTGGCGTTCAATTCCGCTCGATTTTTTTTTTTAAATTAAAAAGGTGAGGGCAAGACGATAGAAACATCGAGGGTTTAACCTTCACCTTTTGAGAAGGCTTGAAAAACCTTCGCATTTCTTTGCCAAAGGTAATGATATTTTTCGAGAGGGTAAAATACGCTCGCCAAACAGATTTTGCAAGAGTTTTTCTCGTATGCTGTCAGTTTTTAAGTGAATTAAAATTGGGTACTATCATAAAAATTGGGACTAACCAAATACGATTTAAATCTATCTATATATATAATAGGAGAATGCTTCTATACAAATAATGTCAAGTGTCATCATTTATAGGTTGTCAAGTGTCCACCGATTTTTTAATCTCTAAAAATATTGTCAAGTGTCATCATTTATAGGTTGTCAAGTGTCCACCGCTTTTTTAATCTCTAAAAGCCACCTCTCCATTTTCTTTTCTTTAACTCTCTTCTTTTTTAATTATTATTAATTGAAGACACACAACTCGAAGAAATTGGTGCAACTACGGTGCGAATGGTCACTGTCTCATCATCGTGTCTTTCATTTCTCGATTAACATAACAACTAGGTAGATTGAAGAATCCAAAAGTGCATTAAAAAAATCTGCCCCAAAACAAAGCAAATCAAAACAAAAATTATAAAAGCTCATCGAAGGGAAGACAACCACACGAGATGTGAAGGATCTTACAAGTAAGAATCTAAAGGAGTGGAGAAAATCCACAAGCTAAACACAATAAACTAAAGGAACTTTAAAAAAAAAAAAAGAAATAAAAACTAAAAACAAAAAACTAAAATAAACAAAAAAAAATAATGATCCAACCAGTCAATCTACTAAGTGGACGTCGTAGCCACAATGTCTTTTGAGGAGATCGACCACTGTTGATCGGTTGATCTAAAAAAGCACCAATAATAAAATTTTATTGATTAAATCACTACAAAAAAAAAAAAAAAAAAAAAGCAGATTTAAAGAGGAGTTAACGATGGTTTTAAAACCCACGTTAGTTAAAGAGGGCATCGGCGAGGCCGAGGCGAGAGGATAAAAACTTTGTTAATTAACGAGGGCCCACATGAGGCGAGTATCCCCTCATTAACTAACGAGGGGGAGACCTCGGCGGAGCCCAGTTAACGAGGGCGTGGCCCTCGCGAGGCCCGGCCCATAATTGCGAGGGCAAACTCCCTTCTCTAACGTCCAGCTCACCCTTAACGAGGGCTAGGCCCTCGCCTCGCCAATTAAGATTAATGAGGGCATGGCCCCTCGCTAGCCCCTCGTTAAAGCCCAAACATACACGACCCTCGTTAATTTATGTAATTGTTATGGTATGCAATCAGTATTTTTTATATGCATGTATTTGTGTAATTTCGTTGTTAATTTTATTGTTATTATATATATATATATATATATATATATATATATATATATATATATATATGTATATAGGTATTGATTGATTAATTGTTTAGTGTTAATTTGTGTAATTGTTATGTGTATTTTAATTATTAGTAATTATTTAGTATTTAAGATTAGTATTATATAATTAGTAGTATAAGATTATTAATTATTTAGAGTTAATTAGTATGCATGCAATTATATAAATTTATTTTTAATATTATTATAATTTTAATTTAATTGCTATAATTTATATATTTTGTAGGTATGTACGTAAATTGAAAAGAGATTCGATCCGGGCATTTCATACACTACACGCAACCACTATCACCGTAAGTATTTTTTTAATTAATTATTTGAAGATGCTCTTAATTTAATTATAATAATTATTTGATTTAAAATTATTTTGCATGAATGATATAATAATTTATAAATATATAAATATATGATGATCGATGTTTGATCAAATTTTGCATGATAGGTCAATTATATTAATGTTAAAAATTGAATCGATATTCGATTCGAGTTGATGTTGGAGTTGAGGCTTGATGAATTATTTAGTATTGTTTGTTGTAGAATGTGCGTTCCGACTTGATTAATTTTAATTAAGTCGAAAATGGATGCACTAGGATCTTGATATATTAAGCTGGGAATACGATAAAATAAAATAAAACTGCGAAATTTTTAGAAAATATATTAATATTAGGAAAAAATATATTAACTGGAGAATTAATCATGATTTAATTAAATATTGAATCTTCATTAATCAAAGCGAGTTCCTATGAATTATTCAAGGTGTAGTTGGATGTATGGTCCAAGAACGATCAATGACATGATATCTCCCGAATTTCTTAGTGGACTCAAATCATTTTATAGAATTAGCTACTAGTAACCCGGATTGGATGAGTGAAGGAAAGATTAAGTGTCCTTGCTCGAAATATAAATGTAGGAAACAAAGTTTTAGAGAATCCATTAACGTGAAAAGCACATTTGTATACACATGGAACGTGTTCGAGACTTATCCCGGATATGCGTCAATATCATTGAAAAACAACACGGACGTATTCGGGGTCTCGGTTAACTGGGTAAGTCCAGCGCATCGCTTACACATGATAATATATTTGACAATTTAATTGAATATATATGTGATAATAATAACAATTATAAAATGATAATATATAGTTAATATATAGTTGACAATTTAATTGAATATATATGTAATAATAATAACAATTATAAAATGATAATATGTAATAAATATATAGTTAACAATTCAATTGAATATATATGTGATATTAATAACAATTATAAAATGATAATATATAGTAAATATATAGTTAACAATTTAATTGAATATATATGTGATAATAATAACAATTATAAAATGATAATATATAGTTAATATATAGTTGATAATTTAATTGAATATATATGTGATAATAATAATAATAATTATAAATTGATAATATATAATACATATATTAGGCCACAATTTAATTGAATATATATGTGTGTGTGTGTGATAATAATAACAATTATAAAATGATAATGTATAATAAATATATAGCTACCACTTTAATTGAATATATATGTGATATAATAATAAAAATTATAAAATGATAATATGTAGTAAATATATAGTTAATAATATAATTGAATATATATGTGATAATAATAACAATTATAAAATGATAATATATAGTAAATATATAGTTAATAATTTAATTGAATATATATGTGATAATAATAACAATTATAAAATAATAATATATAATAAATATGTAGTTAAAAATTTAATTGAATATATATGTGATAAATAATAACAATTATATGATATAAATATATTTCAAAGGAAAAACATAACGAATGACTTGTTTTGCCCAAGCGGTAAAGCGCACGCCCCATATGCACTTGCGACCACGAGGTCGCGGGTTGAAACCCACTTGTGACGAAAATCAAGGAATAATGTGGTTGTGTCCGCGGCCGGGCGCGGGTTCGATTCCCCGACCGCATTCCTCGTTAAAGCCCTCTTTAAATCTGATTTTTTTGTGGTGAAGATATACACTCTTTTGGATTCTCCCAGCGAAAGACGACAAAAGGGGCGAAACAAAAGCAGTGGTGGTAGCGGCAAGGAGAGTGGCGGCGGCAGTAGATTAGGGTTAAAAGAAGAGAACGAGTCTTTTATAAATTAGAGAAAAAAAAATCAAAATAGTCCCGTAAAACCTAGTTCAATCAAATGAGGGTAACTGATTAAATATATATTTATATATATATATATATATATATATATATATATAAAGTGTATATATATAAATTTAATTAGGTGTTAAACCAACGATGTATACCTAATAACATGTGGTGTAGCCTACAACATTATCCAGTCACTCATCATATTGAATCGTGCATACCTAAAAGCATAGTTTCTTTTCTTGCATATATAGTAGCACTCATTTCAAGTGTAGAAAAGAAAATCTGGAACCATCACATGGACCACACGTGCATGTTCATTACACATAATTGAATGAAAGAAAAAAGAAAGAGAGAGAAAAGTATCGACGTTAAGGAGCACATCAATTCTTCTGCTCATACTAAATTATAGGTTAATTAACAAATAAACTATGAAAGATATTAGTAGGATTGTATATGATTCGAGTCGACTGCGATGTTGTTCAAACTTATTTGAAATATTATAGAGCTTTAAAAATCATGTTTGTGCTTGTTTGAAAATTAATTAAGTCGAGTCGAATGTGATGTTGTTCAAACTTGTTTGAAATATTATCGATCTTTAAAATTCATGTTTGAGCGAACTTGCTTGATTATTAACCGAGTCGAGCTCGAACAAACTTTATTGAGCAAAACATGAGTCAAGCTTGAGTAGTTTGACACTTTTCCACTTGTTTTATCTTTTTTACTTGTCGATCTCGAACCGAGCTTTAGACTGTACTCAAACATAAATGCATGTTCAAATTTGTTTGATATTTATATCGGACCAAGCTCAAACAAACTTTTATTGAATGATCTCGAATCAAGTATAGAAATAATTAATTTTTGAAAGATAAAGAAGGCAAAGTATTAATATTATTACTTGTAAAAATTATTAACATTTGGTCCTGAAAAAATGAAAATCATTGGTATAAGAACTCATGCTATTATTTGTAAAACATAATACTATCATTGCTCTAAGAATTCATACTATTACTCCCTTCGTCTTATTTTTTACTAGTATTGACCCGTAACCGTGTTTATGCGGTTGTCTCTAATAAATCATTTTTTTATACTTTTAATAATTTCATTAGTTATTATAAAATTTAATCAATAATTCAATAATTAATAAGTGGCAAAATCAAGAAATCATAAAATAAACATAAATTTTTTAGATAATAAAATTTTTATTTAACAAATACCCCAAAAGTTAAAAGTTTCTAAAAACCTCACGGAATACAATATTCTTTGTCTTATTACAAATATTATCATCACTATTACACAATAAGATCTTCAAATCGGCTCGATTAGTAATCATTGAAATTGAAACATATAGTTGACCATGACTAAATACCGGTTTCTTCAAAAATAATCCGACGTGAGAGAATGATTGTCCTTGACTTTTATTGATTGACATAACATATGATAAAATTAATGGAATTTTTCTCACGAAATTTAAAGGGCAATCTTGCATCGAAGGAGTTAATAATATACCTATGACCATCAACAACAATAATCTGTAATGTCATATCTAAAAATAAAATGAAATAAAATCAATCCCAATATTTTATAAAAAAGTAAATAAAAACATAATCTTAAAAAAATTATATTACAATTTTTAAATTTTAGGGATTATATACCTTGGACTACCGAGTAAATGATGGAGGCAACACAATTCTTTTACCCACTCCACGTGCATTTGTTTCACCATGCAAAACAAAGATTCTTGAACACCTCTATACATATCACTACGAAGCTCTCCTTGATGAGTACCTATGTACTTTAATCTAGAAGACTCGATCATGGTGTAATCATCAACTATGAATTGTTGTGTGAGCTTTTTTGACGATAGTATCATAGAAGGTTCATGTAACCTCTCTTGGAGACGAAAGACAAAAAAATCCCTAAGACTAATCTCGAGTTCTATTTCCAATTCTTTGCAATTGTGATTCAACAAATGGAATATCCTCTTTATAACCATCTTCAGCATAAAGAAATAAAAGAGGGTATTGCAAAGCAAGGTATGAGGGATTCAATTGATTATTATTTGAAGTAATCCCGACCGAGTCTCTAACACAATGTCTCTTACACCAATTGTTTTATCCAAGTCACCAGTATCACAGCAACCTCGGCAACAAGGTAAATTGTATGTTCTTGGATCAATATCCTCTATGGCCTAACAATCTCAAAGTAACATTTGAATGCCCTGCATAAATCTATCTCTTGCATGTCGAAAATTTTTGACGAGAACATTACAACCATCCAACATGTCCTTCAAACCAGAAACTATCTCAACATGGATTGTGTTAATATTATCCTCATTCTTGAAAATAAAAGTATTGTACATATTAAGAGATTATTTAAAATTTATCACACGTATACTACTATAAATATTTCAAATAAAAACATGAAAAAAATATTCTATTAATTAGTAGATTTACAATTTAGAGCCATATTGTTTTCCCATGACTTTATTTTAAAAAGTAAATTACACATACCTTATGTCTAGGTACATTTTTTTAGTACAATTGATTTTCTTTTAAAAATAATTGCACAAAAGTCAAGCTAAGTCAAGCTACAAATGTGAACAAAGCAATTAATGAAGTATGCTCAAATCACTCAAAATAATTAACAATGATATCATATATACATATATCAAAACAAATCACAAGGCATATATATGATTCATTAAAGTTAATTCATAAAGTAAAGTCAAAATTTTCTATTTTTAATTTGATAAAATATACCATGTTGATGAATTAGTGTTTTTTCAAAAATTTATTAAAATATATTTATTATTTTCATTAACCATTATATTTTTAATTATGTTAATATTATATTAGTATATTAGTGTATTATGTTTCTCGATTTTTATATCATTCAATGATTTTAGCCTTAATATTTTTCACATAGTTGTTCTATTTTCAAAAATTAATTTTTGTATGTTCAATATAAATTATAGTCCTTAATACTTCAAAAAAATTACATATTTCTAATAATATAATATTTAAATATAATACGTTGTATATTTTTAATGTATGAAATTAATCACTTGTCATTAGAACATTTATTTAATAATGGTGAATTGAAAAGTTATAGATTTAATCATAAAGATTGAGTAATGAGACATTGTTACATATAATTGTTAAAAATTAAAAGATGTTAGCTATCAAATACACTTGAATTGTTGTAAAATTATTGTATTATACATAATGAAGTTTTTAAAAATTTAATCGTTGGATTTTAAACATAAGTTATGGTTTTTTTTTTTAAAATATAATATACATACCTCTTTTAATGAAACATATAAAAAATAATACTAATTATGTATATTTTAAATATGTGAGACTAACCAATTTTTATTAGATTCATTGTTTAATGGTGAATTCAAATTTATGGTGGGTTAATTGCACGTTTGATCCCATGAGAAATTTGTTTTACGATTTTAGTTTTTTTCTCATTGCTTTTGGACCATAGTTAACAAAAAATAATAATTTAAAATTAAAAATTCTTCAACATATCCTTAATTATTCAAACATAGATAACATTAGCAAAACAAAAATGAAATTAGTTTTTGTCGAAAACTCCATAACAATTGGTGAGTACTAATGAGTTTAAAAATCAATATGCATTCCGCAGAGAAATATCCTGCAAAACTTTCTTGAATCCCTTGAAATCAACCGCTCGCTTTTTCTTATCTTTTAGCGTCACCCTCCACGTTTGCTCGGACATTCTCAACTCCACGTCTGGATTAAACTTATACCATTTTTAAGGTGGTTATTCCAAAAAGCCAATGGTATTGGATTAAAAATAAAAAAACACAACATAAGTAAAAATTATTATAAATAATACAAAAATATAAAAAAATAATAATAAACAATACCATCATATATTTCTTCAACTCCGATTCCGTTAAACAATGCTAAAAATGGCAAAACAGAGGAAGAACCATCATCCATCCTAAGTTTACACTACAATATAAACATAAAAATTTCATTTACAATTAAAGGAAAACTCAAATTATAAAAAATAAGTACACTCACCAATATTGCCAAAAAAAAGTAATATGAGAAATAGCAATACTTATCAAACAGAGCACAAGAAATAAAATTTAAAAACAGAGAAACATGTACTATAAAAAATTATATTTAATAAAATATTGAAATATATAAAAGCATTTACTCTTGGTTCCTTGAGGCATTTCGTTGACATCAAAGCATGGACGTTTATACCTCTCGCAAATAATAAATTCATTATTACACGAATAAATAAAATGATGATATAATTAATAAAGTTATAAAATACTAAATCTTATTAAATAAACAATAATATTTCCTTACCCGGTGCTAGGTGATTGTATAAGACAGGAATACCGGTTGAGCCAACAATAACCAATGGACCACCATCATTAAGTATCTTACGGATACTTTCTCGATACTCTCAAACTTCCATTCTAGGACTCCTCAACCATGAGCGAATACGTGATTTATCACAATCAGAGAAAGATGAAAAATTAGACAAACAAAGTCCATATTTCAAACATTTAAACATCAAATCCGTCGCCTCCTCTTGAGCATCCCATAAAGCAACATTGATTTTATTTTTTTCTCCTCCATAAAAGGAGTTGGAAAAAATCCTAAAAATAATAAAACAACTAAGATTATTATAAAATATATAAATTTAAGAAGTATATACTCATAGCATAAAAGAGAAGAACACAAAAAAAAAAAAAAACATACCATAACTCGAAATATCATCACTACGTAACCATTTTCGTTTCACATCATATACGGTCTGCTTAGAATCGGAAAAAATGTCGATTATCTTCTCTTTCGCATAAACACTTGAGTTAGACTCATCTTCAGCCATTACTTAAATGAAAACAGAAAAATATAATTATAAAAGTAAATCTTGAAAACAATTAAAAAAATAACACTTCAATTATTATTGTAGAAATATGATAACACTTCAATTATTTGTAGAAAAATAAATATGTATTTATAGCAATTGTCAAATCAATTTCATAATTTTTACTAATAATTAGTGAATAGTAGTTAATTTATAATTAAGATTTCTTCCATTTATATTCATAATCCAAATATTCCTAAATTAATAATATGTAATATATGATAAAATCTTCTAAAATATAAATATGACATTAAATCTTACCTAATAATACTAATTAAATCAATTTTATATTAATTGACAATCGTCAAATTATAAGTATAATGTTAACACACAATTATTAAAATAATTTCTTCATTTGTTTCTCATAATTAGATTGACGGCACATGTAGGATGTTCTTCCCTCCACAATTTGCTTCTCTTGAAATAATTAATATTTTATTTGCATAAAATCGTAGATAAATTACGTAGTAAATAAGAGTAGAAAAAAGTCAAATCAAGAGATTTTTATAGTAATACACAATTGTCAAATCAATTTCGTAATTTTTCTAATAATCGGTGAATAGTAGTTAATTTATAACTAAGATTTTTCAATTTATAATTATAATTCAAATATTCCTAGAGTATTTAATATCTATATTATATATGGTGGTGCTCCAATTAATTACACTTCTAATCTTGTAAAAATCCCAAAATATTTTTGTTCCCCTTAAATAAATTTCATTCAATAATATCATAACATTTTTTCAATAATACCACAATTCTTATTTACTAATATCATAATATTTTATAATCATAAAACATATAAAAGCTGTATGTGGTAATAATTTATAAGTGTAATTGTATTATTGAATATCCCTATATTACTAATAGGAGTTCATTTTATCCTATGTGTTAAATTTCTATGCGTTTTGCTTATGTGTTAACTTTTTATGTTTCCCTTGCCACATGTCATTTTATTATAAAGTCGATTTATATGACAGTTTTATTTTTGTGTATATGTGGCGGTTATATATTATGTTTGTAAAAAACATTAATAAGGATTGAACCCTAAACTTCTTTTGTTGGTTTTAAGATGTCTACCACTACACCAAATTTATAAATGTTTATATATTTTGAAAAACTAATTTATTTAACTTAGCCTATAAAAGTGTATTAAATTTTTTTGTGACTATATCAAATTATATTTTAGAAACTCTAATATTTATGAAATCTTAATTTGTGAATATTTCAAACAAGTAAATCCCTATATATATTAATAGGGTATTTATAATATTTATGTGTCATTTTTTTGTGAGTTCGATAATATGTCATTAATTGAGAAAATAAAATTATGTATGTGTTTAGATGCTAAATATATAAAAAGTTTGATATATATTAGTAATTATGATGAGTTATGTGTAATTAGTCTCATATACAATATTAATATTAAAATTAGTAAAAAGAGAATAATCCACTCAATCAATTTAATTTATTTCATATATATGATATTTATTTGTAGATATAATATATACATTATTTTAATATTTATACATCGCTTATATAAGATTTCTTCTATTAGTATTTTTTTATTAATTATAGTATAAACTTGAAACGAATAGTATGATAGATTTTCACATACATATAATAATTCTAATATATATCTAGCATGCATTATGATATAATTATAATAAATTAATTTAAAATTAAAGTATAAATAAATATGTTATTTATGATTCTAAATACCATTATTTAAATCAAATATTATAATCACATAAATTATATATATATATATATATATATATATATATATATATATATATAAAATATTTTATTGTAAAATTGAATTTAATCGAATATTCCGCGTAATACGCGGGGATTCATCTAGTATATGTTATAATGAAGTTTCATACTATGAATAAATTTCACTAAACATCTACTCTTATTTTATTAGTTTATTAACAAAACCACATTGATATGGGAAGAATTTCGATGAATTTATTTAACAATAATATTAAGTTCTCATTTCGAAATTATATGATAGTCTCAAGTGTAAGCATGCATCTTTGAAATTGTGCAATTTCGATTCTCTAATCAATTTCTTAACTTTTGGTAATAATCCGTGAATAGCACAAATATTTAATGTAACATTAAATCTCCTTCCATACCGATTATAAAATATAACATTAAATCTTACCTAATAATACTAATTAAATCAATTCTTAAATTAATCATGTGCGGTATATGAAAAAGTCAAATCAAGAGATTTATAGTAATAAGAAATTGTCAAATCTAAATTAATTTATAACTAAGATTTCAAAACGTAAAATACACAAAATTAAAATGTGACATTAAATCTCCTTCCAAATTGATTATAAAGTATGACATTAAATCTTAACTAATAATATTAATTAAATCAATTACCGTTAATTGACAATTGATAAGTATAACGCTTAATTAAACCAATTCCTAAATTAACGCTCATAATCTCTAATTAGATTGACAATTGACATTAAATCAATTACTATTAATTGACAATTGATAAGTATAACATGTAAGTAAATAAATTCCTAAATTAGCGTTCATAATCTATGATTAGATTGACAATTGACATTAAATCAATTACTATTAATTGATAATTTAAACTATTATAAGTATAACATTTAATTATTTATAGTAATAGATAATTATCAAATTAATATTTTCACATTGTTTCTCATAATTAGATTGACTCATAATTAGAATGTGCCTCCATTGAGAATGTTCTTCCTTCCTCAATTTAATTCTCTTGCAATAATTAATGTTTAATTTGCATAAAATTAGAGATAAATTACATAAGAATAGGAAAAAGTTAAATCAAGAGATTTATAGTAATATACAATTGCCAAATTAATTTCTTAATTTTTGTTAATAATCAGTGAATAATATTTAATTTATAACTATGATAGAAAAAGGAATTTAATAAAACTTAAATAATTAATGAATTTCTTTTTAAAATTAAAAAATACTAAACGACGAAATACAAAGAAAAAAATGATCCTTTATTCTCAATTCGATTAAAATATATTCATCGTATATACAAAAAAATAAATAAGATTTGGATGATCCTTTGTTTCTATCAAGACCTTTTGCTTTCGAATTTGTGAATGTTTATATCCATAAATAGTGGCAATATATACATTAAAACACTATCAAATCAATAAAATAAAATAAAAAATGCATTTACATTAGATAAAAGTTAATATTGAATTGTTTACATAATGAATAGTCACAATGAATTACCACCGTTTATCTTCCGATTCCGCAAATGTGTTCTTCGTTTAATTAGTGCTCAGTAAATTGGGTCGAGTGGCTCCTCCACTTTCCTCGTCGAGCAACGTAACGTATTGATGATGGTAGTGGTGTAATTGTGATGAAAATGAAAAAAAAACTCAAACATTTATAGTGGAGGGTGAGGCTGAAAATGGGGGATGAATTAGAGAGATATGCGTCCTATTAATTGTGCATGTCTGCTACCTATATTAGATGTTTGACTATGTGGACGGCCACGATGAATCGAAAGAAAATCGATCAACGGACTGTGAATCAAGCGCCAAAACCCAAATGAGGAATGTGAGCTCCTATTATATATTATAAGATTGCTCAAAATTCAAAAATTGATGTCTTATTTTTGTTTTCTCATACCATAAATAGCAAAAAAGCAATATTACTCTTTTAAATTAAATCTGTTACAAATATATCTTATTTACACCTTAATATCACTCAATTAACCCTTTCAATAAAGTTGACTTTAAAATAACCCCTTTCAATAAAGTTGAAAAATACTCATTTACCCTTTACTTTATATCTTTTAATACTAATAAATAATTTTTTTAATACTTGTGTCATTTCCCTTTGAACAATTAAAATTAGGAAGGAGGGAGTATTTCGTAAAGAATTAATATTATTTTTTATTGGTTAAATGATGACTCAAACACATAGCCTCACTTCGTCAATTAATATTATTACTAATGGTGTAAAATGCATAAAGTGTACATAATATCTTCTTAAAAAAGAAAAAAAAGAAAAAAAAATTGTCAAGGGAATTGTAACGGCCCTCGTCGGTATGGGGCCAGCATCAAGGGTTCCTTACAACCCTCACGATGACTTTTGAACAAGTGAAAGGAAAGTGCAATGATAGGCATTTAGACAGACTCTTAAAAAAATTAAGGTAATTTTATTTTCTTTATTTATGTATTAATTACTATTTCTTACATGTTTTTTTAACAAATTAATGACTTTTTTCCTTTTAAATTTATTATTTTTCTGGGATTTAGAATAGATGAGTTCCCCTAAAATGCAGATCCTTCTTGGTAGGTCTTGGGAGACTGGAGAATGAGATGATTAAGAAAAAAATATTTAACTTCCTTCCATTAAGGCTCAATTTGGATGGAGTCATTTTAAATCAATGGATTTGAGGATAATACACCATACATTTACAAATCAAAGTAGGGAAAAACTAAATTAATGGATTTGGTTCACATAAATATTACTTATAAGTGGGAGGATTTCAAATACCCAACAAAACCTAGTCATTTGAAATCCTCTCACTTCTCCCACTTGTGCTTAATATTTGAGTGAATCAAGTTTTTCACCATTTTAGTTCGTGTGAATGCATGGTATATCATCTCAACTCCCTTGATTTCAAATCCACTCCACCCAAATGGAGCCTAAAAGATTTTGAATTACGTCCTCTTCAAAAAGAAAATGTACGGATTTTAGGTATTTATTGGATTTTAAATCCACAGTTGAAATTCACTCCTCCGCCTATTTGGATGAAACATAAAATGAATGGGTTTTTATAAATCACAACTTTAAATGAGTGAATTTTGTATCTTAGATTTAGAATATGATTTTAGTGTTATATTTAGAAAAATTGCAAAAAAAAAAAAAAAAAAAAAATATATATATATATATATATATATATATATATATATATATATATATCAAATTTGTCATTTACAAATCTATGACAAACGTTTGTTGCATTTAATTAGTTGGGATATGAAAGATAATAAATAATAAATATATTATTTATTTAATATCCACATAAAGTGGATATGAATGAGGGAAGTTATTTGACTAACTCCCTTATGAAAACCATTCAACGGGTTTTCTCGCAGTGAATGCCATGCAGAAATGAGAAGAAATTTTGTTAGATCAAGGAAGGTTTTGATGAGTTAAAAGATCAACACAAATGAGCAGATGACTATGAAGAACAACTAAGATCGTAGTCCTGGTACTAAGGCGATCGACGAGGTCAAGGACCCAACTAGTCACCAAGACTAGGAGGTGCAGGTCATCCGGAGATAAGCTCAAGTCTAGTCGTCTGTAGGAGACAATTATGAAGAGCTCGACGAGGTCAAGACAAGCCGAGTAGAATAAGAAAGGCGAGTCTTCACCAAGTCGATTGCGGACGAGTTGGTTAAAATCACCGAGGAGCGAAGGCGATTTTCAAGATTATGTTTGTTGAGCGCTTTTCAGTTTGTTAGAACCGACTAACAAACTAACCTGTCTTTTCAGACTTATAAATAGGTCTAGTTCTTATTTTTTTAATACACTTATGCAAATTCGATTTACACATTATTCACTACTCGATTTCTATCACAATCAATTCACAAGTTTTTCAAAAGAGTTTTCAAAAAATTCTAACTTTTTATAAAACACTTTACTTGTAATCTTCAAAGTTCAATATTCACCGTAATAGTTAGATTTTAGAGAAGGATTTAGGAGATTGAAGATTTGAAGATCTTTACGAATTGTAAGTCGTAAGTTGAAAGTAAGTAAGTAAGTGGTAAGCAGCAGTCCCTTCTTCAAGTTGAAGGAGGAGAGTGGATGTAGGATTGTTTATAATCCGAACCACTATAAATCTGGTGTTCTTTATTGCTTTTGTTTACTTACTTGTCTCTTTCTATTTCCAGTTTATAAATCAAATATTAAATTTAGAATCAAAGTTAAAACTAAAATATCGGTTTGCTTTTGATCTTAGTAAAGTTGAGATTAAATTGAATTTCCATTTGTGTTACTTTGGTGTTTTGAATAAATTTTAAAAGATTTGTAAAAATCCATAAAATCTATTCAACCCCCTTCTAGATTTTATCCTAGAAGGCTAACTCAAGTTTCCTTAATCAACTCAACTAATCGGGACCAACAAGTGGTATCGGAGCGGTGTTAAGGCATTTCGATATTGATTTTAGGTCTTAACTAAGATTCTAAATTTGTTCTTGATTATCTTCATCTTCTTTATTTTTACTAATCATGCTACTAACAAGATTGTGAAGTGTTTTGTTTTCCTATCTCATCATGTCTTCGTGCAAGAACAAGAAATCCAGAAGTCTACCTCGAATTTTCAATTGAAGAATATGACTATTGGAAATTCAAAATGGAAAATCATCTCAAGGCTATCCATGATAAGATGGAGGAGGTTCTTGAAGAAGGACCTATTAAATTTTATCATGGAGGCACCAAAGAATGGTACCGAATCACCAATCAAGAGTCGACAAGAGAAAAGAGCTCGGAATCGACAAGTGATGAGAGGAAAATCCACAACCTAGATCAGGTAGTTAGGACTGAAATAATTGAAACTCGATTAAAGACTAGATTGAAAAAGTCAAAAGATGCAAATCATTAAGGAGATGTGGCGCAGACACTTGCAAATGTTTGTGAAGGATCGACCAAGTGAAAGAGAATAAGTTGCGATCTGAATTACATGCCTTTGATACCTTCAAGATGAAGGAGAATGAAACAGTGGATTAGCTAGATGTGAGATTAACAAATCTTCTCAACAAAGCAGCTTGATCTAGGAAAGAGCTATACGTAAAAGGAGATCAATAATAAGATACCGAGATCTTTGACCAAGAGATGGAGAGAAAAGTCTAATATCCTTAAAGCAACCCAAAATTTATCTTCTATTACTCATCATACCTTATTTTCTCATCTTAAAACTTTAGAGTATGACATTCAGATAGAAGATGAGGAAGATGAGATGGAGTCAAGCACCTCATCCAAATCTGTTGCTTTTGTCAAAGAAAGAAGACAAGACGACAACCGAATCTGTAGGAGCCGATCTATCTCTCAAGGAGCAGATGGCTTTACTCATCAAAAGGTATGATAGATTAAGGATGAAATATAAGCGTAACAAATTGAGGTTTGCAGGTAAGGATAGATCCAGATCCAAATCAAGAAGAAAGGAAGATGATTCTACGATGATGACAAAAGTAGAAGCCAGACAAGGAGATTCAGATTTCCCGCTAAAAGAAATCCAACTAGCCCTAAATCGTATAGGAGTGACACTTGTTACACTGTGAATAAGCCAGACATTTCGCTTATGATTGTCCTCACCGACTCCTAAGGAAAGGGAAGAGAAAAGGAAAAGAGAGACAAGAGATTTGCAGATCAAAGAGCTCTTCCGGTCAAGAAAAGGAATCAAGAAATTCATCATCATCATCATCCTCATCCGATTTTGGATCGCACGATGAAGTTTGTCTCATGGCTAAAGAGGTAGTCTATTATTCTTCTTCTGATAATGATTCCTATAAATCTATTTCGTATAATGATCAAACCGTTATTCAAGGATTATTGAAAGATTTAAAGATGTCCTTGGCTTATAAACAAATTAGGGTCGATAATTTGACTTTAAAAGATGAAATTCAGATTTTAATTAAAGGCAAAAAGGTGGTGAACTACCCTGAACTGAGGAAACATTCAAGGGGGAATGTTTAACCCAGCCGAGGCTAGTACATCACCCAACTTGTCTCGAAAGATTAGAAAATGAGTTGAAATCTTTAAAAGATAAATTTGAGACAATCTATGCCGAAAATGAATTAATTAAGAAAGACAATGAGAAGCTTGTCTTCAAAATAAGTCAACTTAATAATTCACAAACAGTAATAGATCACATCTTTAATATTTCTCAAAAATCCCATGACAAAACAAGTCTTGGTTATGATAGGAATAGTAAATCGATGTTCGAACCTAGAAAATTTGTGAAAGCATCGATAACTCAAAAGAGATTAGAATTGGTCCTTGGAAACCACTTAGTCAAATAAGGATCGCATCTCCCACCTGAAAACAAAAATTCAGTTGAGGATTCCTTATAAGACTAAGAGAACTTCAAGAACCAAGATAAGAAGAAATTCTTATTATAGTCCTTTTTGATGGGAGAAGTAGAGGCTATCCTACTTTTCCTAAGTTCAAGAAGATTACTAAATCTGATTACAATAAATTGTCATCTTCATGTGATATAATTGTAGACAGATTTGGTAGGAAACTCAAATCTGATTTATTAGAAAATGAGATATTTGTCGGGTTACCTAAAGTGATGCTTGACCTTCGAGGACCCAAGATCACTAGGGTACCTTATAACCGATCTGCTTTTTCAGGATTCACAGGATCATCACTCAAGGAAGAGATCTTAGCTTCTATATGGTACATAGACGGTGGTTGTTCACAACATATGACTTACAACAAGAAGCTACTATCAAATTTTCGTAACATTGATGGTGCTAGAGTATTATTTGGAGACAACAATTGTGGACAGACTAAAGGAGTAGGTACTCTGATTATCAAGGATATTCAGGTATCTAAGGTATATTTTGTTGAAGGTTTAAAACATAATCTGCTATCTGTTCCCAACTTTGTGATAAAGGTTTTCTTATAAAGTTTTCTAAAGATAAATGTGATATCTTAGATAGTTCCTCGAGACAAGGTACTTCTAAGCGGCTTCGGACATGGTAATGTCTATGTGGCAAACTTTAATAGTTGCCCTAAAGATACTTGTCTGATAGCTAAGGGTGGAGATGACCTCGGTGGCTATGGCACAAGAGGCTTAGTCATCGAACTTCAAGACCCTTAGTAAGTGGCTAAGAAGAATCTTGTTAAGGGATTACCCGAGAAACTTTTTACTTCTGATCTGAAATGTGATGCATGTCAAAAGGTAAACAACCTAGACACTCATTTAAGAGTATTAACACCTCATCATCCGAAAGAGTTTTACAACTACTTCATCTTGATCTGTTTGGACTGTTTCACCTCTCGGCTTCGGTGGAAGGAAATATACTCTTGTTGTGGTAGATGATTTTTCTAGATACACTTGGGTTATATTTCTTTTCAAGAAGAATGAGACTATAAATAAGATTCCCGATCCGTCTGCATACATTCAAAATGAGAAGGGTGTTAATATTATTAAAATAAGGAGTGATAAGGGCACCGAATTTTTAAATTCTTGTTTATCTAACTTTTTCAATAAGTGTGGAATTATTCATGAGACATCATCAGCAAGAACTCTTCAACAAAATGGAGTGGTTGAAAGAAGGAATAGAACCTTGAAGGATGTAGCCGTGGAGCATGTTAGCCGAGTATGAAACCCTCACAGTTAAGGTCAAGCCATCAATACACCTTGTTGTACCCGGAAACAGTGCTTGGTTGTTAAAGACAAGGGTAAGACTCCATATGGGATTTGGAAGGGTAAGATTCCAAGAATCTCATATTTTAGAGCTTTTGGTTGTAAATGTTTCATCCATAACAATGGGAAATCTAAGTCGAGAACTTTTGATGCTAAGGCGGTGATGGAATATTCTTAGGATATTCCAACACTTCCAAGGCATTTAGAGTTTTCAACAAGACAACTCTTTTTGTGGAGGAAACTCCTCATGTGGTTTTTGATGAATTATATTCCTTCTCGGATAAAGTGAATCAAATTTCTAATGGTCTAGATAGATTGAACTAACCAAAACTAAACATAAAAGCAGTCTATCTACCTAATCTTGATTCGATTCGGATGAAGAAGAATCCCCATCCGATAGTCAAGACAACTTCTAATCGGACCCCATCCGAGGAGACACACTTGACATCGGCTGATCGGCGGGGTCGGCGGATGAAGGGGGAACGTCGGCTCAAGTAGAGTCGGATGAGTTGCCTGCCGAGTCTCAAGATGAGGACTCTTCTACTCAAATAGGCAAGAGGATGAGAAGTTATCATCCATCTGACTGCATTATTGGAGACCCATCGAGTAATGTGCGAGACACGAATGATGCTAGACTCGAGAGTCATTCAGATTATTATGTATCACTTCTCGAACCTAAGTCTATTGAGGAAGCTCTATCAGATCCAAACTGGATATGACCATGCAGAAGAAGCGAATCGGTTTGAAAGGCAAAATGTTTGGGAATTAGTGGAAAGACCCTTACCCAAAAAGATTATAGGCACCAAATGGGTGTTTAAAAATAAAAGCAGATGAGAACAACATTATTGTTTGTAATAAGGCAAGATTGGTAGCTCAAGGTTACTCACAATCAAGGGATAGATTACGATGAAACCTATGCTCCAGCTTGCAGATTAGAAGCAATAAGGTACATTCTTGGCATTTCTTGCTTATAAATCTTTCAAAGTCTTTCAAATGTATGTTAAGTCTGCTTTCCTTAATGGTGTGTTACTTGAGGAAGTCTATGTGGAGCAACCTCCTGGGTTTAAGATCAATAACAAGATCTATAAACTCAATAAGGCTTTATATGGACTGAAACAAGCTCCTAGGGCTTGGTATGATACCTTATACGATTTCTTGATATCAAATGGATTTTCAAAAGGGAGATAGATAGGACTCGTTTAGAAAGGAAGTAGATGGAAACATCTTGATAGTTCAAATTTATGTGGATGACATTATTTTTGGTTCACCTAATCAAATTATGTGAAGATTTTAGTATTCTCATGAAAAATAGGTTTGAAATGTCAATGATGGGCGAATTAACATATTTTCTAGGCTTACAGATTAAACAAATGAGTAAGGGTATTTTTATACATCAAACTAAATATGCTAAGGACCTAATTGAGAAATTTGGGATGACTACTAGTAGAGAAGTTAAAATACCTATGGCAACTAACTTCTCTATGGATTGAGATGAGCAGAGGATACCCAAGGATGCAACGGAGTATCGTGGGACTGATTGGATCCCTTCTCTATCTCACTGCAAGTAGGTCGACATAACCTTTGCGGTTGGGGTATGTGCAAGATTCCAATCTAATTCCAAGAAAACTCATCCTGAGTCTCGCTAAGAAAATCCTTAAATATCTCAAAGGAACTTTGCAAGTAGGGTTATGGTACCCGGTGATGACAACTTTGGTGACAGGATATTCGGACTCGACTTTGGGGGTTGTAAGATTGATAGAAAAATCCACTTCAGAACTTGTCAATTCTTAGGCAACAAGTTAATTTCTTGGTTATCTAAGAAACAAATATCTCGTTGCCACCTCCACAACCGAGGTCAATACATGGCAAATGGAAGTTGTTGCTCTCAACTCCTCTGGATTAGTCGGAGACTTAGAGATTATAACATTCAAACATCATCTGCTCCTATTTACCGTGATAGTAATAGTACAATAGCCATGACTTACAATCCGTTTCGCATTCTAGGTGTAAGCATATAGACATTAGACATCATTTCATTAGAGATCATGTAGAGAAAAATGACATTAGAATTGAAAAGATAGCCACCGAATCACAAAGAGCGAGATATTCTTACAAAACCATTAGTGAGTTTAGATTTAAAGAATTGTGCTTAGAATTAGGATTACTTGATGCATCATTGGCTGATTTTTAATTCTAATTGCTTGCATCATTAAAAATATTCCTTATTTCTTTCTCTTTCTTTTCTTTAAATAAATGTCTAGAAAGAATTATCGACTAAATGTGTGTCAAAGGACAATCGTGTAGTCTGTTATCATTGATTTCCTTCTTAGGAATCAAGAATCAAGGATTAGTCATATTGACCTTATCCGACATGATAATATCTTATCTAACATACGGTGAATCGGATTAGGGCACAATAGTCACCGATTTCTTAAAAAAGCAGGATGACTATCTCGCACCCTATCTCGATTTACCTCATTACTAATAGTTTTGATGAGTTTGTTTGCGAGACGGATGTACCGGCTTTATTTCTAAAACTCTTCAATCAAAAACACCTCACCTTTGTTTTTCCCTTGAAAACCGTTGTTCCTAAAATAACTTTCTTAAGTCTCGCTTACTTCCAAGTAACTGCATAAATTGACTAGATTGGAAATACGTGTTAAGTTTTACATTAAAAATTTTGTGTTTTTCAAAATTAGACTTGAAGGATTTTTAAAATATAAGACAAGGTCACTTTTGACCAAGTCGATATAGACCCGATCTGAAATAGGAAACCTATTTGCAAAGAAAGACATCTTTTAGCTTACGTCAGTATACTAATTACCTCTGTATAAAACAAACCTATTAGCCGTCTAATCCGTAGAATAAACGGTTACTTTTACACAATTCAAGACGCGTTTATGTCACGCGCCTGAAGTCGAAGTGGTTTTCTTGCTAAGCCATTGATATTTTACATGCACTTTCATTAATCAACAGCTAAAATTCAATTTCGAGATCGTACCACGTATCATCTTCCCAACTTTCCCTCTCTCTCTTCGAGGTTTAAAAACTTACCTTCTTCGTTTTAGAATTTCACTTTCACATTTCCCTTATTCAAAATTTACGCAAATTCTTCCTTTTCTCAAAAACTACCCAAATGGCTTCAACTTCTTCCCGCAACTCCAAGACCCGCCACTTATATAACCGCATCCAATTCAATTCAAGATGAACACCGAGGCGTTCAAAACAAACTCAAAGCAGAGATGTACGTAGATTTTGATACAACGCGAGATAGAGAATCCGGTGAGATTCGGGATTACCGGAGGCATCGAGGCTGCGTGGATTACCTTTCAATGAAATCTGCAGAAAATAAAACTATGGATTTCATTGGGGCGTAATTTCGGCAAATAGTGAATTCACCGAAAATGGATTCACTACAATCGTAGAAGGTACTGCTAGAGTTTACCAAGGATAATGTGGCCCGAATTCTTGATACCACGGCGGATGGGGTGAATCCATTGATGTACAAGGAAGAGGAATGAGAACAATCATTTGATATTTTTGCGAGGATTACTTACGAGAGGGACGAGGAGAGATCTCAAAAGCATCTTCCGAGGAGGAAGTATAGGCCGTTAATGACAATAGTGACCAAATCCATCTTGGGAGATCGTAGTTCGCATGATGGTGTGACAAAATCCAGGTTGTGTTGTATGCGAGCTATTTATGATGGAGTCGGGGTAGACTGGGTGGAGTTGCTGTTTAGAAGGTTGAAGGAAGAGAAGGCTAGGTTGGTATACAATCCCGATGAAGGAGATTGGGTTGCTCGACCAATCATGAGTCCGTTCAATAAGATCAAAGTACTAATGGAAGGGCTAAATAAGAGAGTGCAAACAAGAGATGGACAGAAAAAAATATTCAAAGCAAAAAGGTCTTTTGACAAAGAATGAAAGGCTAGGTGGGCTGCCAGCATTCGGACGATGAATCGAGATGAGGCCAGTGGCACGAGGAGTGAGGCAAGCGAGGGCCCTGAGACCGGCCGAGGTACAAGAAGGCAAGGTACCAAAGCTGAGGTTGGGGTACCGAAGGGCAACCAGTGAGGAGACATCCGGAGTGGAACGAGAGGTCATCTTACTCGAAGAAGCCGGACCTAATGTTCAACTTCGAGAGAAGGCCCAAGAAGATTGGTGAAAGCTGCGAGATATGGCAACCAGGGAGAATCCTCTACGGCTCCCGCAAGCCTATTATCGAGGAGGCTGCTACGCCGGAGATAGCAGCAGCGGTAGAGGCCGAGGCAGATGTCGAGGAGCCCACTCGAACGGACAAAGCATCTCGGCCGAAAAGCGAGCCTCAGCAGGTACATCCTCTAACATCTCCTCCTCCGATAAATTCCCACCCCACCTAGGCGATGAAGAAGTATCCCAGCCGGTACTTCCGAGCCTCTTGAACAAATTCTACTCCCGATATAGTCCAAACACAAACCATCTCAACTCAACCATCCACCACTCCACCTCCTACCTCATCTCCAATCCCAGAAATTCCTCCCACCTCCACTCAACCATTTGATTTCCTAGACTTCCTCTCCACCAAATATCCCACTCCATCTCCCCAAATTAGCCCAATACACACCCCCAAACCCGACGAATCTATGGGAAGCTTTGAGCTCTCTCTACGATCGATGCCCAAAGGAGGTTGGTAGAACTTATTCCCGAACTTCATTCAATTCGAAGTAATGAAGAAATCGGTTGAGGTCCTGGTGGTTCATCACCGAGAGCAGGAGACCTAGAGGAGATGAGTCTTTTCTTTGAAGAGGTTGGCTGGGAAAACCTCATCTCTGAGGAGAAAAGCGCTTTGAGTCTGCTGGGATCAGTTCCATTTCATCTATCCTTTCGGAAGAGCGGCTCTTGAATCACGTGCGAGGTCATCTTGGCTCGCCAGAGACCTCTCCTACCGCTCTCCCAAAGCAGCCCAGATCCACCTTCTCTTCTATTCTCAACCAGTGGAGAAGAGAGTCGAGGCAGATTTACTCGGATGCTCATAACAAAAGCTGCAGACATCGTGGATTACACGGTGTGACTATGGAAGAAATGCTAAAAGCATCCGAGGTAAACCTCTTATCCTCTATTTTTGATTACGTTAAATTTTCCGTGAAAGAAGAGTTGGCTGAGGTGAAGAAGAAGGTTGGAGACCCGAAAAGCCAAGTTCAAGCCGATAATCAAATCCCGGCTGATGAGATCATACGAAATCAAACCTTAGCTTCCACCTATTTTACCGCTATGAAGGAGCGGCTTGCTATGCTACTTGATGATGTTAAAAAGGGGAAGATGTGGAGATTATTAAAGCCAAGCTCAACCAGATCAAGCTATCAACAGCCCGGCCAAATAGGCAGAGCTCACCGCCCTTAAGATCGAGGATCGAACAAATAGAGGAGGCGATAAGGGCGAGATGAGCAGCGAGCCGAGAAAGAAAGAGGTCGAGCCGAAATCAAAGATTCATGGCCAAGATAAGGGAAAGAAAGGAAGAGGCCAAAGCCAAAGCCAAGCTGAATAGGGCAAGGGCAAAGAGCTGATGATAGCTGAGAAAGGAAAGGAGAAGGAGCTGGAGAGAGTCTCGCCGCACCGTCGATGCAGCCCGATGTCCAAAGTCAGCCGGAAAAGACCTCTTAAGAAATCGCGGAGCAGCTTAGGATCGAGGCAGAGAGAGATAGGCGGATAAAGGCCGAAAAGGTCTACTATGGCCGAAGGGAAGCCGGGAGGAAGATCAAGTCTCGCCAAGGAAGGCTGGCGAGGATCTTCGGCAGATCCCGTGAAGAAATGGGTTGTCCCAGCAATCGGAGGACTAGACACGGCTTGGGTCGAGGCCTCAAGAAAGAAGCGATGCACCTCCGAAGATGATCGCGCATCCAGCTTGGGCACCAGTACATGAAGTATGAGGCAAAATGGACCTTCTTCTCGGTATATCATCGAGGAGTCGGAGCGTCGTCAAAGGATGAGACAATTGCATGGTATGATTGGATGGAAAAGGAGAATCCGAGAATTATACCGAGAAATTACTTGATGAAGGAGACGAATGGTATAATGTGAACTTAGTTGCTCCGACTACTCATCCATTCCAATCAAGCTAACAGATGATGGCTCAATCGACAAGGAGTGGATCGAGATCAACTATTAATTACGGGATTAATCGGATGAAGTTGACTGATCCAAAGGAGATTGCGGAGCCGAGAACGAGAATATTCGATCGATGCGGCTCCCAGAGAAAGATAGATGGGCAGATTAGATAAGCCTAAATTTTCTTATCTTTTATCTTTTAATCGATCCATTTGTAAATATGTAAGTGTGCTCCTTATGTGAATGAGATGTTTGAAATCTATCTCAATTACTTGTTATAATCTTGATGCTTTATTTTTATGTTTTGAGAAAACATAAATTTTTCTAAGTCTTAATCATCGAGAAAATTCTCATCTCGTACTTAATTTCTTCAAAATTTTTCTAAGTCTTAAAAACTTTCTCGATTAAAAACTTTTTCACTAAGTCTAAATTCTTAAGACTTAAAAATATTTTTCTTAAAATTTTCTAAGTGTGAATTAAGTGCTTAAACTTGAATATATCCGATTTGAAGTGTAAATGTGTTCTAGTGTGCTTATCTCGATTATCTTGAATAACTTTGACTAACATCACCGTGAGCATGTTTTTTTATAGTTTTAACATCATCAAAAAGGGGGAAATTGTTAGATCAAGGAAGGTTTTGATGAGTTAAAAGATCAACACGAGATGAACAGATGACTATGAAAACAACTAAGATCGATGTCCAGTACTAAGTCGATCGACGAGGTCAAGGACCCAACTAGTCACCAAGACTAGGAGGTGCAGGTCATCCGGAGATAAGCTCAAGTCTAGTCGTCTCAGAGGGAGACAATTATGAAGAGCTCGACGAGGTCAAGACAAGCTGAGTAGAATAAGAAAGGCGAGTCTTCACCAAGTCACCGCAGACGAGTTGGTTAAAATCAGTGAGCGAGCGATTTCAAGATTAAGTTTGTTGAGCAGCTTTTCACTTGTTAGAACCGACTAACAAACTAACTATCTTTTCGGACTTATAAATAGGTCTAGTTCTTATTTTTTTAATACACTTATGCAAATTCGATTTACACATTATTCACTACTCGATTTCTATCACAATCAATTCACAAGTTTTTCAAAAGAGTTTTCAAAAATTCTAAGTGTTTATAGAATACTTTACTTGTAATCTTCAAAGTTCAATATTCACCGTAATAGTTAGATTTTAGAGAAGGATTTAGGAGATTGAAGATTTGAAGATCTTTACGAAATGTAAGTGAAGTTGAAAGTAAGTAAGTGGTAAGCGAGTCCCTTCTTCAAGTTGAAGGAGGAGAGTGGATGTAGGATTGTTTATAATCCGAACCACTATAAATACCGTGTTCTTTATTGCTTTTGTTTACTTACTTGTCTCTTTCTATTTCCAGTTTATAAATCAAATATTAATTTAGAATCAAAGTTAAAACTAAAATATCAGTTTGCTTTTGATCTTAGTAAAGTTGAGATTAAATTGAATTTCCATTGTGTTAATTTGGTGTTTTGAATAAGTTTTAAAAGATTTGTAAAAATCCATAAAATCTATTCAACCCCCTTCTAGATTTTATCCTAGAAGGCTAACTCAAGTTTCCTTAATCAACTCAACTAATCGGGACCAACAAATTTTCTTCTCATGCTCTCTCCCATTTCACCTTTATCACAAATACTCAATCGTAAAAGGACATTTAAATGGTGAATATATGAAAGCAATCCGAATAATACGTGGTTGTGTTTCGACTCGGTGGATCACAATCGTACGTAGAATTCCAACCAAGAAGATTTATTCCGCTGCGTTAAAGGTTAGTGAATCCTAACCATTATATTTCCTACATTGGTATCAGAGCCAATGTGTTGGATTCTCGTACGTGAAAATGATTCTCTATGCATGTTCATATGTTAGATGCGTTCGTATGATAATTTCTATATATGTTATGCATGTAATTGTACGTAAATCATGTGAATCAGAATTTTTCAAAATTTTGATTTTCTGAAATGGTTGAATTTGGGCCTTAAAAAATTATTGTACGTGCCTTGTATGATGTTAATACAATCTGCAAAATTTTGTATTTTTCGGCCTTACCGTTTGTGAGATAAAATTCGGTCTTTGTAAAATTATAGATACTTTGACTAGAAATTACAAACAGTGTATCATGAATCATGATGAGTTCTTATTACTAGATTGTAGTACGTTGAATGAGGATTCCGTGGATATAAGGTTTGTTAATTTTTGTCAAGTATTGAGTGAGTTATGAATTTTCAAAAATTTAACGAATTTAGGGCAAATCTAAAAGATTTCGAGAAAGATTATGGGTCAATTTTTGAGAATTCAATATTCTCTAAGGACCCGTTTGTATTTTCAAAAATACATGGATAAGACCTAGTCAATATCAGTTTGACTCGGTCAAACAGTGGTCCGAACCGACTGAGCCGAACCACGAGCCGACGGTCCGACTCGAACCAATGTGAACCGTGGCTCATGAAGCATGATGGTCACGCTACCGGGAGACGACGGTGATGGCTGTGGCATGTGACGGCCATGCGCCGGTGGGACGGTGGCGGCAGTGGTGGCGCGTGGCGGCCACGCGCCCGATGGACGGTGGAGACGGCAGCGATGGCGAGTGAAAGTTACGCACCGGTGGATGACAGCGATAGTGGTGGCGCGTGATGGCCACGCCACGGGGGCAGTTGGTGATGGCCGCGCATGAAGGACACGCGCTGGGGGTGACGGCTATGTTGACAGCGAGTGAAGAACATGCGCCGGCGCGTGGTAAGCGCGTGAGAGAGAGTAGAGGTAGTTTTCCGCAAATCTTAGTGGTTTCCGGCCACCTGAAAGTTGTTTTCAACCTTTAATGGTTATTTTCGCGTTTCTGCGATCGTGAAAACTTATTTCAGCTCGTTTGAGCTCATTTTAACTCCGATTTAGGTGCCGTAAATTCCTATATTCATATTTTTCAGTGTAGATTCTTAATGTGCATAAATATGTGATATTTGAACTATTAAAGTTTGAGTACTTGTTTATCCATTTGAAATGAAAACCATAGTTTAACTTATTTCACTTGTGAATTAGCCTATTACACTTGACAATAAATTTTTGCTTGGTGTAATAGTGTGCTTGAAATTTATGTGTTAAAAAGTTTTAAGTATTAATATGTTTAATGGTTGCTCATTTTATGGGTATGACTCGAAGAGTAGAAGAACAATTATGGTTCTTGAAATTCGAACAATGAAGTTGGTGCTATGCATTTTAAGAATTACAAGATGAAAAATTATCACCACGATTGTTTTGGAACATTAAAGTTCTGTGATGAAGATGTATAGCTCGTTTTAGTATCTCATAAGTTAATTCCAATTTTATATCTCGAGACTTAATAAGAGTTGAGATTTGAGCTAAGACACTTCCAAAAAAACCTTAAGTAGTTTTTTAGAGTTTTTTAAAATATAAACATAATATAATTTTAATTGGAATCTTATCGAAATTATGATACTATGAAAGAAACGATTGATAATTGGATATTAGATACAATAGACAAGTTGAACAAGCAACATGTTTACATAAGAGAATGATTCGACGATCCGCGGTTTTAACTTGAGAAGTCAAAGTAACGCGTTCGGATAAAGAATCACCATGTAGATCCTTTTTATCATAATTTCTCTTAATGAGTACTAACGAAGTACTTCGTGAGCGTATACATTACATCATAGATTATCCAAAATTTAAGGAGTTTACCTAAGTGTATTACTGAAACAAAATTATTTTTGAATGACCTTAATAGTTGGTATTTAAGACTTGAAATAGTCTTCAGAGATTACCGTAACTATCTTGGTTATTTTTTATGATATGATTATGCTTTATTACATTAATATTGATTGAATGTATTAATGATTGAATGTTTTAAGCTGCAGCTTCATGTTGTTGAGTGGGAGTTTTAGCTATTTACTTTGATCATTAAGTGCTAGAACTTGTTTTTGTTCATGTTTTGGAACCGAATCATTTAAGGAGGATGCTTCATGAGATTGGTGATTAATGACTCATTTTTGATATTGAATTTCGTATCGAATTATTCAAATGTCAGTTAGCTTAACATAGAACAAATTGATACATAAATGAATATTGATTCTTGAATCACTTCTATTAAAACCAGATAATGACTTCAAAAATAATTATTGCGGAGTTAAACCAAATAGAAAAACTCAATGGCGATAATTATGTGGCGTCATGATATTATGAATGTTCTTGGAGAACATGGTGTGTTAGATACTATCAATCATGTTAATGTGGATCTCGGGATTAAAATGGAAACTCGCATTGAAAAGGCTCATGAGAGTTGGAAGATGAAAAACATCATAGCTCGTGACATATTGATGAGTTCGGTCGTTAATGACATGATCTCTGAGTATGCACATTGTCTTACCGCCTTTGTGATATCCGGAAATATCTGAAAGGAAAGTATGGTAGTACTTCACTTTCCGAAGTACATCAATATCGAGATCTTATCCAGTCACTTCTGGCAAGTGGGAGCACTTAAGGGTCGACTTGACTCTTGACAAAAGTGTTAAGGTGTTCACTCATACCACTAGTGTTGTTGAGTTAAAAGATGATGGACTCGGGAGTTGCTTAGTCTTCATAAAGTGTTCTCATTGTTGAATCCAATTCTATTAAAGCTTCAAGCTCAAAATGTAAATGAAACTGGAATGAAAGTGAAAAGGCGAATGACCTCGAACTGGATATAATGTGGAGAATCTTGGCGTCGAATTCTGATGATAGGGAGAATAAGAAGACGAAATATGCTAGACTGAAAATGGATAAGAGTTAAATGACATGCTTGATGTAACAAGTGTGGACATTTTACTTATGAATGTCCGAGTCCATAAAGGGACTAGGTAGTTCATTCTAATTTTTGTTTTGAACATAGTGTTATTTTAGTAATGTATTCTTAAATGAGTCTTATCCTTGTGGATTATAGACTCATTGATTACAAGATTATTGACTAAAGGCGGATGAACATAGGGACAAGATTCATTATACGCAGAACTAAGCTTGAATTGAAGTCTAGGGACTTGTAACTTGAGATTGACGATAGTCAATGTTTCATAGTGTATAGTCTCTTGTTTGCTCCAAAGATTGCTTGAGATCTCACCTCTGTATTTATTCTTCTATGATTGGAATATTGTTAGATCAAGGAAGGTTTTGATGAGTTAAAAGATCAACCCGATGAATAGACGACTATGAAGAAAACTAAGATTAAAGTCAGTACTAAGGCGATCGAGACGAGGTTGAGGACTGAACTAGTCGGTGAAGACTAGGAGTTGCAAGTCATCCGGAGACAAGCTCAAGTCTAGTCATCTGCAGGAGACAATTATGAAGAGCCGAGACGAGGTCAAGACAAGCCGAGTAGAATAAGAAAGGCGAGTCTTCACCAAGTCAACTGCAGCACGAGTAGAGTAAAATCACCGAGGAGCAAAATAGTTTTCAAGATTAAGTTTGTTGAGCAGTTTTGATTGTTAGAACCGACTAACAAACTAACTGTCTTTCGGACTTATAAATAGGTCTAGTTTTTATTTTTCAAATCACTTATGCAAATTTGATTTACACATTATTCACTATTCGATTTCTTTCTTCACAATCAATTCTCAAGTTTTCAAAGGAGTTTTCAAAAGTTCTAAGTGTTTATAGAACACTTTACTTGTAATCTTCAAAGTCCAATATTCACCGTAATAGTTAGATTTTAGAGAAGAATTTAGGAGATTGAAGATTTGAAGATCTTTACGAATTGTAAGTTGTAAGTTGGATTGAAAGTAAATAAGTGGTAAGCGAGTCCCTTCTTTAAGTTGAAGGAGGATAGTGGATGTAGGATTACTCATAATCCTAACCACTATAGACCACGGTGTTCTTTATTGCTTTACTTTACTTATCTGTTTCTCTCAATTTCCGAGTTTTCAATCAAAGATAAATTTGAATTTGAAGTAAGAACTAAAATATCAGTTTGCTTTTGATTTGAATTAAGTTGAGTTTAATCTTGATTTTATGTGTGATTCTCGGTGTTTTGAATAAATTTTGAAAGATTTGTAGAAATCAAAATCTATTCAACCCCCTTCTAGATTTTTCCTAGAAGGCTAGATCAAGTTTTGTTTAAATCTACTCAACTAAACGGGACCAACAAGTGGTATCGGAGCGGTGTTAAGTTGTTACGATATTGATTTTAGGTCTTAATCAAAATTCTGAAATTTGTTATTGATTATCTTCATCTCCTTAATTTCACTAACTCGCTACTAATCGATCTATGTAAGTTGTTGTTATCTTATCTAATCATGCCATCCGGCAAGAACAAGAAATCCAGGAGTCTACCCGAATTTTCAATTGAAGAATATGATTATTGGAAATTCGGGATGGAAGGAGGTTCTTGAAGAAGGACCTATTAAATTTTATCATAGAGGCACCAAAGAATGGCACTAAATCACCGAATCAAGAGTCGACAAGAGAAAAAGAGCTCGGAATCGACAAATGATGAGAGGAAAATCCACAACCTAGATCGGGTAGCTAGGACTGAAATCATTGAAACTCGAGTAAAGACTGGATTGAAAAAGTCAAAAAGATGCAAATCAGCTAAGGAGATGTAGCGGAGACACTTGCAAATGTTTGTGAAGGATCGACCAAGTGAAAGAGAATAAGCTGTGATCAGCTATTACATGCCTTTGATACATTCAAAATGAAGGAGAATGAAAGCAGTGGATCAGCTAGATATGAGATTAACAAATCTTCTCAACAAAGCAATTGGATCTAGGAAAGAGCTATTCGTAAAAGGAGATCAATAATAAGATACTTAGATCTTTAACCAAGAGATGGAGAGAAAAGTCTAATATCCTTAAAGCAACCCAAAATTTATCATCTATTACTCATCATACCTTATTTTCTCATCTTAAAGCTTTAAAGTATGACATTAAGATAGAAGATGAGGAAGATGAGATGGAGTCAAGCACCTTATCCAAATCTGTTGCCTTTGTCAACAAAGAAGACAAGATGGCAATTTGAATCTGTGAGAGCCGATCTATCTCTGAAGGAAGCGAGATGGCGTTGCTCACCAAAAAGGTATGATAGATTAAGAATGAAATATAAGCGTAACAAATTGAGGTTTGCGGTAAGGACAGATTTAGATCCAAGTCAAGAAAAAGAAAGATGACTCAACAGATGATGACAAGATTAGGAGCCGGCACAAGGAGGTTCGAGATCTCCGCTAAAAGAAATCCTACTAGCCCTAAATCAGATAGGAATGACACTTGCTACACTTGCAACAAGCCAGGACACTTCACTATGATTGTCCTCGGTGACTCTAAGGAAAGGGAAGAGAAAAGGAAAAAGAGAGAGGAGATTTGCGAGATCAAAGGGCTCTTACGGCTCAAGAAAAGGAATCAAGAAAATCATCATCATCATCATCCTCATCTGATTTTGGATCGACGATGAAGTTTGTCTCATGGCTAAAGAGGTAGTCTATTATTCTTCTTCTCGATAATGATTCCTATAAATCTGTTTGAGATAATGATTAAAGCTGTTATTCAAGGATTATTGAAAGATTTAAAGATGTTCTTGGCTGCTTATAAACATTTAGAGACAGAAAATTTGACTTTAAAAGATCAAATTCAGATTCTAGCCAAAGGCAAGCGGGTGGTGAACTACTCGGAATCCGAGGAAACATTCAAGGGGAATGTTTAACCCAGCCGAGGCTAGTACATCACCAAATTGTCTCGAAAGATTAGAGAATGAATTGAAATCTTTAAAAGATAAATTTGAGATGATCCATCTTGAAAATGAATTAATTAAGAAAGATAATGAGAAGCTTGTCTTCAAAATAAGTCAACTTAATAATTCACAATCGAGTAATAGATCACATCTTTAATACGTCTCAAAAATCTCATGACAAAACAGGTCTTGGTTATGATAGGAATAATAAATCGGATGTTCGTAAACCTAGGAAATTTGTGAAGGCATCTCAAAACTCAAAAGAGATTAGAATTGGTCCTTGGAAACCACTTAGTCGAGATAAGGATCGCATCTCCCGATCTGAAAACAAAAATTCAGTGAGGACTCCTTATCGGACCAAGAGAATTTCAAGAACTAAGACAAGAAGAAATTCTTATTATAGTCCTTTTGATGGGAGAAGCGAGATGCTATCCTACTTTTTCTAAGTTCAAGAAGATTACTAAATCGATTACAATAAATTTTCATCTTCATGTGATATAATTGTAGACAGATTTGGTAGGCAACTCAAGTCGATTTATTAGGAAATGAGATATTTGATCGGTTACCTAAAATGATGTCGACCCTCGAGGACCC
This sequence comes from Paraleonurus japonicus, assembly GCA_030762865.1. Taxonomy (NCBI): domain Eukaryota; kingdom Viridiplantae; phylum Streptophyta; class Magnoliopsida; order Lamiales; family Lamiaceae; genus Paraleonurus; species Paraleonurus japonicus. The sequence continues at coordinate 32,190,933 of CM061053.1, read as the reverse complement.
AAGATCACTAGGGTACCTTATAACTAATCTGCTTTTCAGGATTCACGGGGATCATCACTCAAGGAAGAGATCTTAGCTTCTATATGGTACATAGACGGTGGTTGCTCACAACATATGACTTATAACAAGAAGCTACTATCAAATTTCGAGAACATTGATGGTCCTAGAGTATTATTTGGAGATAACAATTGTGGACAAACTAAAGGAGTAGGTACTCTAATTATCAAGGATATTCGGGTATCGAGGTATATTTTGTTGAAGGTTTAAAACATAATCTGCTATTTGTTTCCCAACTTTGTGATAAAGGCTTTCTTGTAAAATTTTCTAAAGATAAATGTGATATCTTAGATAGTTCCTCGAGACAAGGTACTACTAATCGGCTTCGTACATGGTAATGTCTATGTGGCCAACTTTAATAGTTGTCCTAAAGATACTTGTCTGATAGCTAAGGGTGGAGATGACCTCTTTGGCTATGGCACAAGAGGCTTAGTCATTTGAACTTCAAGACCCTTAGTAAGTTGGCTAAGAAGAATCTTGTCAAGGGATTACCGAGAAATTTTTACTACCGATACGAAATGTGATGCTTGTCAAAAGGTAAACAGCCTAGACACTCATTTAAGAGTATTAACACCTCATCATCTGAAAGAGTATTACAACTACTTCATCTTGATACATTCGGACTGTTTCACCTCTCGGCTTGGTGGAAGGAAATATACTCTTGTTGTGGTAGATGATTTTTCTAGATACACTTGGGTTATATTTCTTTTCAAGAAGAATGAGACTATAAACAAGATTCCTGATCTGTTGCATGCATTCAAAATGAGAAGGGTGTTAATATTATTAAAATCGGGAGTGATAAGGGCACCGAATTTTTAAATTCTTGTTTATCTAACTTTTTCAATGAGTGTGGAATTATTCATGAGACATCATCAGCAAGAACTCCACAACAAAATGGAGTGGTTGAAAGAAGGAATAGAACCTTGAAGGAGGCGGCCAGGAGCATGTTAGCCGAGTATGAAACCCCTCACAGTTACAGGGTGAAGCCATCAACACGAGTTGTTATACCCGGAAACAGTCCTCGGTTGTTAAAGACAAGGGTAAGACTCCATATGAGATTTGGAAGGGTAAGACTCCAAGAATCTCATATTTTAGAGCTTTTGGTTGTAAATGTTTCATCCATAACAACGAGAAATCTAAGTGAGAACTTTTGATGCTAAGGCGGTGATGGAATATTCTTGGGATATTCCAACACTTCCAAGGCATTTAGAGTTTTCAACAAGACAACTCTTTGTGTGGAGGAAACTCCTCATGTGGTTTTTGATGAATTATATTCCTTCTCGAGATAAAGTGAATCAAATTTCTAATGGTCTAGATAAGATTGAACTAACCAAAACTAAACATAGAACAATCTATCTACCTTGTCTTGATTGATTCAGATGAAGAAGAATCCCCATCCGATAGTTAGAAGATAACTTCTAATCGTGAGCCTATACTGAGGAGACACCCTTGACATCGGCCGATCGGCGGGGTCGGCAGATGAAGGGGGAACGTCGGCTCGGGTAGAGTCGAGATGAGTTACTGCCGAGTCTCAAGATGAGGATTCTTCTACTCAAATAGGCAAGAGGATGAGAAGTTATCAACCATTTGACCGATTATTGGAGACCCATCGAATAGTGTGCGAGACAAGAATGATGCTTTGGACTCGAGAGTCCTGTTCGGTTGTTATGTATCACTTATCGAACCTAAGTCTATTGAGGAAGCTCTATCGAGATCCAAACCGGATAATAGCCATACAGAAGAAGCTGCATCGGTTTGAAAGGCGTAATGTTTAGGAATTAGTGGAAAGACCCTTACATAGAAAGATTATAGGCACCAAATGGGTGTTAAAAAATAAAGCAGATGAGAACAATATTATTGTTCGTAATAAGGCAAGATTGGTAGCTTAAGGTTACTCACAATCAAGGGATAGATTATGATGAAACCTATGCTCCGGTTGCAGATTAGAAGCAATAAAAATTTGTTCTTGGCATTTCTTTGCTTATAAATCTTTCAAAGTCTTTCAAATGGATGTTAAGTTTGCTTTCCTTAATGGTGTGTTACTTGAGGAAGTCTATGTGGAGCAGCCTCCGTTTAAGATTAATAACAAGGTCTATAAACTCAATAAGGCTCTATATCGACCGAATCAAACTCCCAGAGCTTGGTATGATACCTTATACGATTTCTTGATATCAAATGGATTTTCAAAAGGTAAGATAGATAGGACTGTTTTGAAAGGTAGTAGATGGAAACATCTTGATAGTTCAAATTTATGTGGATGACATTATCTTTGGTTCACCTAATACGAAATTATGTGAAGATTTTAGTATTCTCATGAAAAATAGGTTTGAAATGTCAATGATGGGCGAATTAACATATTTTCTAGGCTTACAGATTAAACGGATGAGTAAGGGTATTTTTATACATCGAGACTAAATATGCTAAGGACCTAATTGAGAATTTGGGATGACTACTAGTAGAGAAGTTAAAATACCTATGACAACTAACTTTTCTATGAATTCAGATGAGCGAGGGGACACCCACGGATGCAACGGAGTATCGTGGGTGATTGGATCCCTTCTCTATCTCACCGCAAGTAGGCCGAGATATAGCCTTTGCGGTTGGGGTATGTGCAAGATTCCAATCTAATCCTAAGAAAACTCATCCGGAGTCTCATTAAGAAAATCCTTAAATATCTCAAAGGAACTTTGCAAGTAGGGTTATGGTACCCGGTGATGACAACTTTGAAATGGCGAGGTTATTCGGACTCGAGACTTTGGAGGTTGCAAGATTGATAGAAATCTACCTCTATATAAAGAAAACCTATTAACCGTCTAATCCGTAGGATAAACGGTTACTTTTACATAATTTAAGACACGTTGATACCACGCGCCTAAAGTCGAAGCGGTTTTTCGCTAAACCGTTGATATTTTACACGCGCTTTTATTAATCAACGGATAAAAATCATTCCCCGTAAAAAAAAACCGGATAAAAATCATTTTCTAAAATCGTGACACGTATCAACTTCCTAGTTTTCCCTCTCTCTCTTCGAGGTTTAAAAACTTACCTTCTTCGTTTCAAAATTTCACTTTCACACTTTTCCTTGTTCAAAATTTACTGCCAAAATTTTCCATTCTCTCAAAAATTACTCAAATGGCTTCCACATCTTCTCGCAACTCCAAAACCCCCACTTATATAATCGCATCCACCCTGAATTCAAGATGAACACCGAGGTCATGGAAAAACAAACTCAAGGCGAGAGATGTACGTGGATTTTGATACAACACGAGATAGAGAATCCAGCGAGATTCTAGGGTTACTAGAGGCATCAAGCCTACGTGGATTACATTCGATGAAATCTGCGAGAAAATAAAACTATGGATTTCATTGGGGCAATTTCTCGCGAATAGCGAATTCACCGAAAATGGATTTAATACAACCGTAGAAGGTACACGGTTAGAGTTTACCAAAGAGAATGTGGCCCGAATTCTTGATACCACGGCGGACGGTGAATCCATTGAATTACAAGGAAGAGGAATGGGAACGATCGTTTGATATTTTTGCAAGGATTACTTACGAGAGGGACAAGGAGGGATCTCAAGAAGCATCTCCTAAGGAGGAAATATAGGCTATTAATGACGATAGTAACCAAATCCATCTTGGGAGATCGTAGTTCTCATGATGGTGTGACAAAATCCAGATTGTGTTGTATGCGGGCAATTTATGATGGAGTCGGGGTAGACAGGTGGAGTTATTGTTTCAAGGTTGAAGGAAGAGAAGGTTAGGTTGGTGTATAATCCGGATGAAGGGGATCGGATCGCTACCAATCAGCGTGAGTCTGTTTAATAAGATCACGATCTTGATGGAAGCGAGTTAAATAAAAGGGTGCAAACAAGAGAAGGACGGAAAAATATTCAAAACAAAAAGGACTTTTGATAAAAAATGAAAGGCTAAGTGGGCTGCATTCGGACGACGAATCGAGATGAGGCCAGGACACAAAGGAATGAAGCAGCAGTGCCCAGAGACTAGCAGCCAGTGGTACAAGAAGGCGAGGTACCGCAGGCCGAGATACCAAGAATGAGGTCGGTGTACTGAGGAGCAACCAGCCGAGGAGACAGTGGAGTGGAACAAGGGGTCATCATACTCGAAGAAGCCAGACCTGATGTTCCACTTGAGGAGGCCCAGAAGGAGGTTAGTAAAAGCTGCAGATGTAGCGTCCAGGAGAATCATCTGCAGCCTCCCGCAAGTCTATTACCGGAGGAGGCTGCCACGCCGGAGATAGCAAGAAGCAGCAGCAGAGGCCGAGGCAGATGTCGGAGGAGCCCACTCGTAACGGACAGCATCTACCGAAAAGCAGGTCTCAGCAGTACATCCTCTAACATCTCCTCCTCCGAGAAATCACCATCCCACCTGTGCGATGAAGAAGTATCCCAGCCGGTACTTCCGAGCCTCTTGAATAGTCTACTCCCGATATAGTCCAAACACAAACCGTCTCAACTCAACCATCTACCACTCCACCTCCCACCTCATCTCCAATCCCAGTAAATTCCTCCCACCTCCACTCAACCGTTTGATTTCCTATACTTCTTTTCCACCAAATATCCCACTCCATCCCCCAAATCAGCCCAATACACACTCCTAAACCTGATGGATCTATAGGAAGCTTCAAATTTCTCTACGATCCGAAGCCAAGAAGAGATTGGAGGAACTCATTCCTGAACTTGAGTTCAATTCTAAAGTAATGAAGGAATCGTTGAAGTTTGGCTGATCCATCACCTAAGAGCAGGAGATTTAGAGGAGATGAGCACTGTTCTTTGAAGAGGTTGGCTGGGATAACCTCATCTCATGGGAGAAAGCCATGCTTTGGAGTCTGCCGGGATCGTTTTCATTTCATCTATCCTATCAAGAGCAGCTTCTAAATCACGTGCGAGGTCGTCTTGGTATGCCGGAGACCTCACTGCCGCCGGCCCAGATCCACCTTCTCCTCCATCCTCAACCAGTGGAGAAGAGAGTTGAGGACAAATTCACTCGAGATGCTTACATCAAAAGCTGAGACATAGTGGATTACATCGGTGTTACTATGGAAGAAATGCTCAAAGAATCGAGGTAAATCTCTTATCTTCTATCTCTGATTACGTTAAATTCTCTCGTGAAAGAAGAGTTGGGTGAGGTTAAGAAAGAAAGGAGGAGGAGGCCAAGGCCAAAGCCGAAGCTGAACAGGCAAGGGCGAGAGCTGGTGATAGCCGAGAAAGGCAAGGAGAAGGAGCTTGAGCGGATCTCATCTCGATCGAGACAAAGCCTAATGTCCAAAGTCGCCGGAAAAGACCTCTTGAGAAATCAGCAGAGCAGATCGGGATCGAGGCAGAGAGGGATAGGCGGATAAAGGCCGAGAAAGGTCTACTATGGCCGAAGGGAAGCTAGGAGGAAAATCAAGTCTCGCCGAGGAAGCCGGCAGGTCTTCGGCAGATCCCAAAAGAGATGGGTAGTTCAAACAGTTGGAGGAGGAGCAGACACGGCTTGGGTCAGGCCTCAAGAAAGAACCTGATGCACCTCCAAAGATGATCGCACATCCATTTTGGGCAGCCGAATACATGAAGTATGAGGCTAAGTGGACTTTCTTTTGGTACATCCGTCGGGAGTCGGAGCATCGTCTAAAGATGAGACCATTGCATGGCACGATTGGATGGAGAAGGAGAATCCAGACTTATACCAGAAATTACTTGATGAAGGTGATGAATGGTATAATGTGGACTTAGTTGCTCAGACTACTCATCCATTCCAATCAAGGTGAACGATGATGGCTCAATCGACAAGGAGTGGATCGAGATCAACTATCAATTATGGGATAAATCGATGAAGTTGGATCGATCCAAAGGAGATTGGCCGAAAGAACGAGAATATTCGATCGATGCGGCTCTCGAAAAGGATAGATGGGCCAGATTAGATAAGCCTTAAATTTTCTTATCTTTTATCTTTTAATCGATCCATATGTAAATCTATAAATGTGCTCTTTGTTTGAATGAGATGTTTGGAACCTATCTGAATTACTTGTTTTAATTTTAATACTTTACTTTTATGTTTTAAGAAAACTTAATTTTTTTCTTAAGTATTAATCATCCGAGAAAATTCTCATCTCGGACTTAATTTCTTTAAAGTTTTCTATGTCTTAAAAACTTTCTGAGTTAAAAACTTTTCACTAAGTCTAAATTCTTAAGACTTAAAAAAATTTTCTTAAAAAATTTTCTAAGTGTGAATTAAGTGCTTAAACGTGAATAAATCGATTTAAGGTGTAAATGTGTAATGATATGCCTATCTCGAGTATCTTGAATAACTTTGACTAACATCACCGTGAATATGTTTTTTTAGTTTTAACATCATCAAAAAGGGGGAAATTGTTAGATCAAGGAAAGTTTTGATGAGTTAAAAGATCAACCCTATGAATAGACGACTATGAAGAACAATAAGATTAAAGTCGGTACTAAGGTGATCGGACGAGGTCGAGGGTCAAGTAGTCGGTGAAGACTAGGAGTTGCAAGTCATCCGGAGACAAGCTCAAGTCTAGTCATCTGCAGAGATAATTATGAAGAGCTCGACTATGTTAAGACAAGCTAAGTAGAATAAGAAAGGCGAAGTCTTCACCAAGTCACCGCAGACGAGTAGAGTAAAATCAGCCGAGGAGCAAAGCGATTTTCAAGATTAAGTTTGTTGAGCGGTTTTCGATTTGTTAGAACCGACTAACAAACTAACCTGTCTTTTCGAGACTTATAAATAGGTCTAGTTTTTATTTTTCAAATCACTTATGCAAATTTGATTTACACATTATTCACTATTCGATTTCTTTCTTCACAATCAATTCTCAAGTTTTCAAAAGAGTTTTCAAAAGTTCTAAGTGTTTATAGAACACTTTACTTGAATCTTCAAAGTCCAATATTCACCGTAATAGTTAGATTTTAGAGAAGGATTTAGGAGATTGAAGATTTGAAGATCTTTACGAATTGTAAGTCGTAAGTTGGATTGAAAGTAAGTAAGTGGTAAGCGAGTCCCTTCTTCAAGTTGAAGGAGGAGAGTGGATGTAGGATTATTTATAATCCGAACCACTATAAACCACAGTGTTCTTTATTGCTTTACTTTACTTATCCGTTTCTCTCAATTTCAGCTTTTCAATCAAAGATAAATTTCAATTTGAAGTAAGAACTAAATATCGGTTTGCTTTTGATCTGAATTAAGTTGAGTTTAATCTTGATTTCCATTGTGTGATTCTCGGTGTTTTGAATAAATTTTGAAAGATTTGTAGAAATCTGAAAAATCTATTCAACCCCCACCTTCTAGATTTTTCCTAGAAGGCTAGATCAAGTTTTGTTTAAATCTACTCAACTAAACGGGACCAACAAATATGATTTCTTGTTTTCATATAACATGGTTGAAATTAGTATTTACAATATGTATTATGTTATTTGACTCCTATGTGGTTTTGGATTGTAAAAGAACTACTATTAATTTTTATGAAGTTAGTTCATATCTATTATAAGTATGTTCCACTAGTAATGCTTGTGTAAATAATGGCATCTGGCATACTAGTTTAAGTCATGTTATGCAAAATTGGATAAACTGACTTGTGAAATAAAGACTTTGAAGTTCATTTTTAAAAGTCATAATCTTGCTCATAAGTGACTTGAAAACCATTTCATAAAAGCTGTTAAGTTGACTCTTCATTGCAATTATTTTATTTTGATAAACTGATTCTTTGAATGTCAAATTACATAGATGGGACTTATTTTTTCATTACCCACTTTGATGATTTTTCACGTTTTAGAGATGTCTGCTTTATTTCACACAAGTCTAAGACATTGGATTGTTTTAGACATTACCTAAAAAGATTTTGTGTTTAAAAAGACACAACTTTGAAGGTTATAAGAACCTTAGAGTAGTGAATTTTTGTCTAAACAGTTTAATGAACCGTGTAATGAAAAAGACATAATCTAACGATTATTAAAAACTTTGCACACCATTGTACAATGGTGGTGCTGACTAGAGTTTTGAGCGTTGGTTGGATATGATGAGATCCATACAGACACAAGCTAATTTAACCATCTCTCTTAGGGAGATGGGTTGCTATTAGTTATATGTGGCTGTTTTTAGTAATTTACTTGCTTTAATTCCATTTTGATCTAAAGTTAGGTGAAATATCTGATTTCAGTATCCTTAGAATTAAGGATCAACGGCTCACATACATGATTCTACGAGTTAGTATGAAAATTTTGGTCTAAGTGATTCATTGTACCTTCATTAGGTATGTTGTTAAATCTAAGGGATACGTGTTGATCGTTGATCAAATGGGTTGAAGTGTACTTGAGATAGAATCACATAAAATCTAAATCATATTTTTGGGATTGGAGTAATCACTCTCTATCGGATCCAAGTGGGAGTGATTTCTTGATAAAATGTTCTTTGATAGATTTTTTACCCTTTAAAGATCGATGGATCTTGATGAGAGTAATTTTCTAGAGAATATATGCGTGAATGACATTATGATATCCATAAAAATATGATAAGTCTTTAGTGAATGAGGAAGAACCTACAAACGTTCGAGAGGTTCCATCTCGTGTCACAAGAGACCAATGAAAGAAAGCAATGTAAGACAAACTTTAGTCGTTGAGGTCAAATCAAGTTTGGGAACTTGTAGATTTTTCATCGAGACACAAAGTAATTGAGAATTAATGAATTCTCAAAATTAAATTGAGACTGATGACTCTATAGTGAGGTAATAAAGTTCACGTGATGAAAAACTTATACTCTAAAAGGAGTGTATTAACTTTTTCCATCTGTTGTAATTTTTACCTTAACTCGATTCTAGCTAATATATCAAGTTTAGAATTAGAATTACATCAAATTGAACGTTGAAAACTAGTTTTTCCAATGGGAATTGGAAGGAGAAATCTACATGTAACATGTATGATTCAATCTTCTAAGAGGATAATGTTTGTAAATTGAAAAGTCGATTTGCGAAGTTAAATAATCCTCAAGACAATGTAACTTGAGATTTCATTTAATAACTATCTCATCTTTGTTGTGAAAAACAAAGATCATTGTGCTTAGTTAAATCGTCCAAGATAAATTTGTAATTCTAATACTGGTTTGTTGTTTATACTATTAGTTGGAATAACAACAATGAGTATGTTTTTATGGAAAGATTCATAAAGATTGTTCGAAGAAGTTACTTAGGGTTGTCTTAAGAGGCTTACACAATGGGACTTCTTAAACAATTCTAAATAGGTGAATGAAAACCTATTGATACTCATGTTATAAAAGACGAGTCATTGTACTATGATAAGTGTCTAAAAACTCAAATATGGAATGTCGATAATATCATATACAAATGCAATTAGAAGTTCAATGTATGCTAAGTTGTGCACACATTGAGACAATAGTTGAGCTATTAGTTTTGGTTAGCGAGATATCAATTAATCGAGAAAAACACTAAAAGAAAGTGTTTGAGATTTTGAGATATCCGAGTGGTATTGCAGATTATTATCTCAAGGAGATAATTTAAAATTTAAATGTTAAAATTATACAGATCCAATCTCGAATAGTGATTTAGAATAATGTAAATCAAATTCCAGTTATGTCATCTTGCTTGAGATTGATGCAATTTAATGACATAGTATGAGATAGATCTCAGTATAGCACCGTCCACTATAGAAGTCAAGCTTGTGGCATGTGCATCTCGTAGTACAAGAGGTAGTTTGGTTAAGAGAATTCTTGAAACTTTTGAGAATAGTAAACACTTTAAATGAAGTTGTAGCGATTCATTTTTTAATCAAACACTCTAGTGGGAGCTGTAGTGATTCATTGTGGAATCAAACTCTCCAGTGAGTGTTGTAGCGATTCATTATAGAATCAAAATACTCTAGTGAGAGATATTTTGCTACAATTCATAGTGAAATAAAACACTTTAGTGGGAGTTGCTACTATTTAGTGATAGTTAAAACAACTAAAGCTTACACTAGATATTCCAAATGTCAAGAAAACCAAACACTCTAAAAAGTTCTTTGTAGAGTTATTACAAAGATTGAAAGAGTGATTCTTAAAATATTTTTTGCTTATTAATGTTAGCAAATCCTCTCATCAAACTTGTTCCTATAGATGTCTTGGACATCTAAGATTAAGTTTATATGGATTTGGACATGGTATGAGTATATGTTAATGTTGCTAGAGATTTATGTATTGTAATTTATGTGATGCTTGATTGTCTCAAATTGATATGATTTTCATGTTAATTCACTATTATTTGGTCCAATGACACTTAATTGTTTGATTTGATATTATGAGTTTAAATTGCAGGTTTGAGGTCAATTTTGAGTGCAAATTGAAGATATTTATTTTATTCAATTCGACAGAGAAATTGTATGGGTAGAAAAAGGACCAAGAGAGCTTCGTAACGCAAAAAGAATCAGGTCATTCGGAGTTCGTATGAAGGAGATACGGCCGAACGAAGTTGTGGTAGGCAAAACACCCACAATCGCATACACCCATGAATCAGCGAATACACCCACAACCCATCCACCCAGCACACACCATTTTGATGATTTCACCCCCATCCTCTTCAGCAGATTTTTGCACCAGCGCACCCCCAAATCACCAGATCTGCATATCAATCACCTGCAACACCAATTTTCCACCCACCACCGCCTCACAACCGCCGATGATCCATCGCCTCCAACCACCAAATCCACGCCGCCAATCACCGCAGATCTGCCACCGACCAACAACCGCCATAGCCGCTGCATTCTTGTCGCTGCAATTTCACCAACCTCTGTCGCAATCCCAGAAGTGTTGTCTCTCGAGCACCGCAATTGCCGTCACCGCTCGCGTCACCGACCGCCGAGACACTTGCACAGATAAATCGCCGCCGCACCGAAACTCTAGCACCGAAGCCCTCACCCGTCGATTCCCTATTTTTCCAGCGCGATTGTGTACAAAATTTGATGCGGGCATCACAATTTCGACTCGATCGAGTCTCACAATACGGCCGAGTGAGAAAGATACAGAACGCATCCGACTCGGGCAAGCCATAGTGACTCGGTCGAGTCACTTCTCCATGGCCGAGTCACTCCCAATTTTGACGAATTTTTAGTTTTCAAAGCTCAATTTGAGTTATTTTTAGGGGTTTAATTGCAAAATTAAACACTTAACCTAGTTACCCACTATAAATACCCCCATCTCAGATTTTCTAAACATACTCTCCATATTCCCTACACACAATACACACTTTTCACACACATAGCTAGGGTTTTGATTTCTTTTTCAATTTAGACGATCAACGGATGATTTCTTTATGATTGGACGCCATCTATGTTATATTCAACTTTTAATTTCAGTATTATTCATTTAATTCCTTGTTATGACTTTCGTTTATTCAATTAATTTCATGAATTCAATTTCTTCAATTATGCTAAAGCTAAATTCATAGTGCTAGGGTGTTTTGAAACTTATGGGTGATTGATTCATGGGGATTTTTATGAGTCATTTTGATTGTTGATTAATTAATTGGATTAATGAGGGTTGTTTGATCTATTGTTAATTAATTTCTAATTCCATGACTAGTTGTTTAATTATCGCAAGGAGACTCGGGTATTTAGATAACTAAATTGGGTGAGGGAATTAATTAGGAAATTAGAGTTAATATTGGTTTAATGCAAGGAGACTTGATTAATACCATTAGAAATTCATTAATTCCACATTAATTATTTAGATTAGTAGTCGAATGATTAGTGAATAACTATAGGTAAGGCACCTTAGTATCGAAGGAGTCACGCTAGGGGAACCTATTGACTCGTGTTCTTGCCCGGGAGGAAAGGGTGACTTAGTCCTTTCAATCTTTCGTGCGTTTAATATAGCGTAGTTCCTAGGCTTACCAAGTACATGATTATTTCTTGTGTTAAAGATTGCTCTTATTAATTGATTGACATGATAAATACTCATTTGAATTCGCTATGCGTGATTGATTCCCATTTGTTGATAAACAACCGAGCACGTCTTTATTCTTGATTGAATTTCTTTGTTAGTATAATTTAGCTATTTGATTTAGTGAATTATTGCATAAAACCATTGATCCTATTATATGACTTGTGCTACAATTATGATTAAATTAGTAGATTTAGGGTTATCTCACATTTGATTTCCGTGGATCGATAATTTAACCGGTAACTTACTAGCTACCACGATCCCTTTACACATGAAGGATGAGTGTTGACTTTTAAGCCTACCAAGTTTTTGGCGCCATTGCCGGGAAATCGGTGTTTGAGATAACTTAGATTGAAAGTTGAAAGTAGTTGATAGTGCCTTTTATTTTTGTTTTATCTTGTTCTTGCTTGCCTTGTGAGAATTTGATACTTGGTTATTTTCTAGGTGTGTATGATCACAAGATCACGTGGAATAGAACCAATTCCCTTGAACTTGGAGATCGAAGACACCACAAGGAGAAACCTAAATCGTCGAAGGGCTCAAGCTCGAGCAAGAGAAAGATAACGTAAAATGGAGAACAACGACCAAGGTGTGGTCGAAATGAGAGAAAATCAAAGATAAAATCCAAGAGAAAATCCAAGGGAAAGACCAATCCGGAGTATTTTAAGCCTCCATTCCAAATCCACTATGACAGATAGCTCGTCCACCATTGACGGCTAACAACTTCAAAATCAAGCCGGCATTGCTGCACATTCTCCAAAGCAAGCAATTCGGTGGAGATCCCAAGGAGGACTCGAATCGTCATATTGCTCAATTTCTTGAGTATGCCGATACGACGAAGATGAATGGAGTGACCGAGGATGCATGGAGAGCTCGTCTCTTCACATTTACTTTGAGAGATCGAGCTAAGGATTGGATAGCCTCTCTACCTCGAGATAGCTTGGGTTCTTGGGAAGAATTAAGTAAGAAATTCCTCTTGAAATTTTTCCCACCTTCCATGACTCTCCAATGCAAGACGTTGATTGCTCAATTCCATCAAATGGAGGAGAATATGCATGAAGTTTGGGAGAGATTTAATAGCTTACTTGAAAGTGTCCTCAACACGGTTTTTGTTGATGAGCAAGTAATAAGTTTCTTCTATTATGGACTTGATCCTCCATCTCGGAGAATTCTAGACTCAAGTGCGGGGGATCACTCTTTGACAAGTCCGTAAGAGAAGCCAAAGAGTTGATCGAGAACATAGCTTGCAACACCGGAAGTTGGCCAACCGAGAGAAGGGGCCATTTCAAGATTGCTCAAGTAGAAGAGAACGAGACGTTGAAGGTGCTAGCCGATGTGGTTCAAAAGTTGGCTACAAAAGTGGATGGAATCGTAGAAAGTGGCATGAGAAGTAGAATGGGGGTGGAAATGAAGTTCCACCAATGCCTAATCATGTGGAAGAGGTAAGCTATATGGGAAGACCATCATATCCTCATGGAAATTTTCAAGGTAATCAATTTCCTAACCAAGTCCCTCCACAAAATTACCAAAGTCGATATCCCAACAATCCTCCACCGAATTTCCAAAATCAAGCCTCTCAACCACATCCATATCCCTCAAACAACCCTCTATATAATCCCAACTTTCGAAGGCATGAGAACTTATCATACTCAAACCCAAAAGCCGCCCTTACATTGCCTCCGGGAATTGATCCGGTGCTCGTGCTCCCAACAATGAGGAAACCAAGCCTTGAGGATTTGCTCGCAAGTTTCATGGGATCTCAAAATCAAAAGATGGAGAAGATGGAGAACATTGTGAGTTCTTTGGCCAATCAAGTCAAGAACCTAGGTTCCAAATTGGTCAAGTTGCTTCTTCAAGTGGAGGAAATCAAAAGGAAAACTTCCCTCTACTACGGAAGTGAACCTGAAAGAGCATTGTATGGCGATTAAACTCCGGAGTGGTACTCATTATGAAGGTCCAAGCATGCCGGTGGAGGAAGATGAGGATAAAGATGAGAAGGGAGTTAGTGTTGAAGATGAGAAAGAAGTTGGTGGTGAAGAGAAAGAGGAAGTGAAAGAAGAGCTGAAAGTAGAGAGAATTCCCACGTGGAAGAAGGCAAAAGAGTTGAGGAAAGAGAAAGAGAGGAAAGAGCTCGAAGGTGCCAACGTTGAATGTGATGCATGAGGGTACCCAAGACTTATGTTCCACCACCATATCCACAAAGGTTCATGAAGCAAAAGCTCGATGAGAAATTTTCAAAGTTCTTGGAAATCTTCAAGAACGTGAATGTCAATGTACCTTTGATGGATGCTCTTGAGGAGATGCCTACTTATGCTAAATTCTTCAAAGAGTTGATCACCAAGAAGAGAAAGGTTGATGAAGTGGAGATGGTGAGTCTATCTATGGAATGTAGTGCTCTTATTCAAAAGAGTCTACCTCAAAATTGAAGGATCCGGGAAGCTTCACGTTGACTTGTGAGTTGGGTAATGGTGAGAAGAAGAAGGACCCTTTGTGACCTTGGAGCTAGCATTAATTTGATGTCATTATCTATCTCGTGACCGTTTGAAGCTCGGTGATCTCAAAACCAACCCACATGGCCCTACAACTAGCCGATAGATCATTCATTCATCCAAAAGGAGTTGTAGAAGATGTGGTGGTGAAGGTGGACAAATTTAGTTTCCATGCGGACTTTGTGGTGATGGAGATGGAGGAGGACCCTAATATTCCTTTGATCCTTGGGAGACCATTCTTGGCTACCGGTGGAGCTACCATTGATGTGAAGGAGGGGAAGATCAAGCTCAAAGTGGATGATGAAGAAATCTCATTTTCCATGAACATTAAGGATCCTCCAAAATCAAGCTCAATTCACTCTATACTTTCTATCTCTCATTTTATTGATGATTCTCATTGTTCATGCAAATTTGATGATGTTAATGATATCTCTCTTTGTGTGCTAGGAAATAAAGTGGAGGAGGAGAAGGATTGGTATGACAAGAAGAAGAGAAGAAATAAATGAGGGACACATCATTATACTTCATCCTCCATGGAAGGGGGTGGAGTGAAGATGAAATAGATGGCAAAAAGTTGAGCGCCTCAAGCTCCGTCGGCATAGGACGTTAACACTAGCGCTAGATGGGAGGCAACCCATCAATTTTCTTATTTTCATTTTTATTTATTTATTTATTACTTTCAATAAGTGTGTGTGATCTATGTTTGTGTTTCTTGTAGGAGATCGAGGTGTGCAAGTGAGGCTTGGTGGCTACAAGTTTGACGATGAGAGGAATTTTGAAGCCCTTACGGTACCACACCTCTCTAGACTTAGACTTGTCTAAGTTTGGGGGAGGTGTGCCTCTTTTCACCCTTTCTTTTCATTTGCACCGGCGCACCTCATGTTATGAGCTTATTTGGATTTTGTAGTAGGTAGTTGTGTGCAGCTTCACCTAGCTAACTACCTTTGCCAAACTTTTAATTGCTTTGCAATGAAAAGTTTGGGGGTGTTAGTTAGCAATGCTTGTTGCACCAATTTGCCTCTCATTCGTAATGAGAAATTTGTGTGAAAATTTTTGTGAATATTGAGCTTAGATGTGGATTTCATTCTTATCTTTGAGTCTATTTTATGTGAATTTTATGAGGTGTTATGGTTGGAGGTATGTACGTGGCATATTTGTTTTGATTGATGGACATGATGAACTTGTGATGTGTTGATGAGTAGAATAAGAAAGGCAAGTCTTCACCAAGTCATTCTGAGATGAGTAGAGTAAAATCGGTGAGGTTCGAGAGCAGCTTTCAAAAATAAGTTTGTTGAGTAGTTTCTAGTTTGTTAAAACTAATTAACAAACTAACTGTCTTTTCAGACTTATAAATAGGTCTAGATTTTCATTTTAATTATTGAACTTTGCACATATCACGATTGCGATTACTTTCTATTCAGATTTCACAACAAATTCACAAGTTTTCAAAAGAGTTTTTCAAATCAATTCTAAGTGTTTATAGAACACTTTACTTGTAATCTTCAAATTCCACTACTCACCGTAATAGTTAGATTCGAGAGAAGAAGTTAGGAGTTTTGAAGATCTCAAGGAATTTGTAAGCTTTAAGTTGTAAGTCGATTGTAAGTAAGTAAGTAGTAAGCTGGTCCCTTCTTCAAGTTGGAGAAGGAGAGTGGATGTAGGATTATTCATAATCCGAACCACTATAAAATCTGATGTTCTTTATTGGTTTACTTTACTTTTAATCAATTTCATTTTCCAGTTTATTAATCAAAGAATAATTTCGAATTGAAGTTAAAACTAAAATATCGATTGTTTTTGATCCGATTCAAGTTGAGTTTGAAATTGTTTTCATTGTGCTACTTGGTTTTTGAATAAGTTTGAAAGATTTGTAAAAATCTAAAAATCTATTCAACCCCCCTTCTAGATTTTTCCTAGAAGGTTAATTCAAGTTTTCCTAAGATACTCAACTAAGTGGGACCAACAATTGGTATCGGAGCGGTGTTAAGGCACATTACGATATTAATTTTAGGTCTTAACCAAGATTCGAAATTTGCTCTTGATTATCTTCATTTTCTTTGTTTCACTAACAGTACTACTAACAAGATCTTGTGAGCTTGTTTTGGTTTTCTATCTCAACATGTCTTCTCATAAGAGCAAGAAATCAAGGAGTCTACCTGCTTTTCTCAATTGAAGAATATGACTATTGGAAGTTTAGAATGGAGAACCATCTCAAAGCAATTCATGATAGAATGGAGGAGGTTCTTGAGGAAGGACCTATCAAGTTTTATCATGGTGGCACAAGTGATGGTACGGTAGCGGCCAAACAAGAGTGAGGCAAGAAAAGAAAAGCTCTAACTCACAAGTGATGAAAGAAAGATTCATAATCTGGATCAAGTTGCTAGAACCGAGATCATTGAAACATTGAGTAAGGATTGGTGAAAAGGTGAAAAGATGCAAGATCGCCAAGGAAATGTGGGAAACTCTTGCGGAATCTGTGAAGGATCGTATCAAGTCAAAGAAAACAAATTGCAATCAGCATTACATGTTTTTTACACTTTCAAGATGAAAGAAGGAGAATCTATTGATCAACTTGATGTAAGACTGACTAATCTTCGAACAAGGCAACCGATTTGGGTAAAACCTATACAGAGAAAGAAATCAACAATAAAGTGTTGAGATCATTAAGCAAAAGATGGAGAGAAAAACTAATATTCTAAAGCTACTCGTAACCTATCTTCAATTTCACACCACACTTTATTTTCTCATCTCAAGGCATTAGAATATGACATCCAGATCGAAGATGAAGAAGATGAAGCCGAATCTTCAACATCTGGAAAGATCAGAGCATTTGTTCATCAAGATGAATCGAAAAGATCTCCAAGGCATCTGATTTGTCTATTAAGGAGGAAATGGCTCTTCGTTAAAAAGATATGAAAGGTGAAAATGAAGTACAAAAGAAACAAGAGAGACAGATCGTGTCAAAGGAACTACAGATCGAGATAAAGAAGAAAAGAGTTCGCACAATGATAGGAAAAAGGATCGCACGAGGAAGCATAAGTCACCAATCGACGAGGAGATAGTAGTCCTAAAACAGAGACGAGAGGAGATATTTATTATACATACAACAAGCCCGATCACTATAGTTATGACTGTCCTCCTCACTCCCAAAGAGAGAAGAAAAGAGAAAAAGAGAGATAGAAGGTATGCTTTGATCGTAGAGCTCTTCCGGCCGAGAAAGAAGAAGTTCATGTGACATCATCATCCTCATCTTCATCTGATTTTGGGTCGATGATGACATCTCATTTAATGGCAAAAGAGGTACATTACTATTCATCCTCAGTATAATGATTGTGATACCTTATCTCGAAACTCGATCCTAGTCTTATAGAGAAACTTTTGAAAGATTTGGAGACCGCTCTATCTCGCTTATAAACAGATAGAGACTCGAAAATTTTAATTTAAATAATCAAATTACCTGATCGACTAAGGTCAATCAAACAAAGGTTAGTGAGAAACCAGATTGTACATTCAAGGGGGAATGTCGATCGAGTCAATCACTAATACCTTGTCCGATAAGACAGATAAGTTAGAACAGAGTTGAATTCTCTGAAAATAAAATTTTCAAATATCTATTCTCGAGAATGAGAGTTACAAGAAGACTAACAGAGAATTAAATCTCAAGTTAGGTCTCGCTAAATAACACTCGGACTACAATAGATAAAATCTTCAATACTTCACAAAAGTCTAGTGATAAAACTGGATTAGATTTTTGATAGGAGTAAGAAAAATGATCCAATAAAACCTAGAGTTTTTGTTAAAACAACTAAACCAAAGATAGAAACTAGATTTAGTCCTGGAAACCTAAAGAATTAATTACCTCATCCGATACTTTTTTTTTTGATCGGTAAATATTAGTTGTTAGAGGTTAGAAGTTAGTTCGCCAAGTCTCCTTACAAATTCAAATTCTCCAAGTCTCCTTATATCTCCCACTCCAATTCGTTCCCGAAGGGAATCGAACCCTGTGTCTCCCACTTAAGTGAGGAGCCCGGTGGCCAAGTGGGCTATGCCCCCTTGGTTACCTCATCCGATACTTCAAAAGAAAAAATAGACGAGGAAAGTAACTCCTAAGGTTAAACTCTAAGACTAAGTCAAAGTCATATCCTAGGTATAATGGCTTTGATGGAAGAAGCAAAACATATCCATTTTTACCAAGATTTAAGACAATCTCAAAAGATCGGTTAAATAAGATTGATCTTGAAAGTCTTATCTTAGTAGATAGATATGGATGTAAACTTCAATCTATGGTTTTAAGGAACATTGATATCTTTGTCCTGGATTCCTAAAAGTCAACTTAACATGAAAGGAACCAAAGTACAAAGGGTACCTAAGCAATAAATTTGTGATTGCGGGAAGATAAGAAGATAGTTGATAGAGGAGACATTCTTGAGGTCATCTGGTACATTGACAGTGGTCGTCTAAGCACATGACCTATGAAAGACGACTTCTCTCTAACTATCAGACCATAGATGGACCAAGAGTAATGTTTGGAGAAAACAATTATGGACTTACCAAAGGTGTAGGAACACCGATGATAGGTGATATTCAAGTACATGAAGTCTACTACGTGGAAGGATTGAAGCACAATTTACTATCTGCTTCACAATTTTGTGATAAGGGGTTAAGTGTCAAATTTACTCATAATGCATGCTTTGTATTAGATGGTATTAATGAAAATATTCTATTAGCTGGAGTCGACAAGGTAACATTTATGTTGCTAACTTCAAAAGCTGTCCTAAAGATACTTGTCTTGTTGTTAAGAGTTCGGATGATTTAAGTTGGGTGTGGCACAAACGTCTTGATCACTTAAACTTCAAAACTCTTAACAAAATAGCAAGGAAATCTTTAGTTAAAGGACTCCCGATAAAGTATTTTCAAAGAACCATGTGTGTGATTCTTGTCAAAAGGAAAAGCAGACTAAAGCTTCTTTTAAAACAATAAGTAGTCCTTCTTCAAAGGATTCTCGAACTTCTTCACATGGATCTGTTTGGTCCAAGAACACCTCTCACTTTAGTGGAAGAAAGTATACCTTGGTAATTGTTGATGACTTCTCAAGATTTACTTGGGTTATTTTCTTATACAAAAAGAATGAGACTATGATTAAGATTCCGCATTTCTTAAAAAGGTTCAAAATGAAAAAGGACTAACTATTGTTAAAATTAGAAGTGATAAAGGTACTTGAATTCCTAAATAAGTCGATTATTAACTACCTTGCATTGAGAATGACATAGCTTCATGAAACATCTCAGCAGCAAGGACTCCACAACAAAATGGAGTAGTAGAAAGGAGAAACAGAACCTTGAAAGAGGCAGCTAGAACAATGTTATCCGAGTACAACACTCCACACAAGTTTTGGGCGGAAGCCTATTACACTTGCTATGTTCAAAATAGAAGTTTGATTGTTAAAGAAAAATGCAACTCCCTATGAAATTTGGAAGGGAAGATCCCCCAAAATTTCATACTTTCATACATTTGGTTGTAAATGTTTCATACACAACAATGGTAAATCTCAATTAAAAACTTTTGATGCTAAGATAGCAGATGGGATATTCTTGGGATATAGAGTTTTTAATAGGACAACCTTGTGTTTAGAAGAAACACCCCATGTGGTATTAGATAAATCTTCTTTTGAGTATAGTAAGACAGGGACATCACAAAGATATCGATGATCCGGATCGATGACTATCAAGAGATCAACCATAAAATTCTACAATCAAGAATCGACTCGATGAAGAAGAAGAACCAGATTCAAACAAAGGGAAAGAACTCGAAGCTCTTCCTCACCAAATTGATCGACAACCAACAACCTCGATAATCGGGTTGAGTCATCAAGGTAACATAGAATCATCTCAAATAAATAATTCAAACAAAACTTCATCCATTGTAAAAGATAAAGGTAAGAAAGTAATGTCATATCACCCACCAACAGATAATTGAGATTTAGACTCGTGTCCAGACGAGGACCCAATTAAATCAAGATTGTATGTTCATTGTTATGTGTCATTACTTGAACCTAAATCTATTACAGAAGCTCTAACCGATTCCAACCGGATTAATGTCATGCAAGAAGAACTAAATCAGTTTCAAAGACAAGATGTGTGGGAGCTTGTTGAAAGGCCTCATCATCAAAAAGTAATTGAACTAAATGGGTCTTTAAAAACAAAAGGGATGAAAACAATATTGTGGTTAGAAATAAAGCCGACTAGTTGCTCAAGGTTATTCACAATCGTAGGATTGATTATGATGAAACCTTTGCACCAAAGTCTGCCCTAGAAGCCATAAGATTGTTTTTAGCCTATGCCGCTTTTAAAAGATTCATAGTTTTTCAAATGGATGTTAAGTCGAATTTCTTAATGGAATCCTAGCCGAGGAAGTTTATGTAGAGCAACCTCCTGGTTTTGTCAAAGGAGACAAGGTTTATAAACTAAGGAAAGCTCTATATGGACTTAAACAAGCACCAAGAGCATGGTATGACACCTTGTCCGATTATTTAATTCGAAATGGTTTTGTTAAAGGTAGAATTGATAGAACTCTCTTTAGAAAAGAATATGGTTGTGATCTTTTGTGAGTTCTTTTATGTTGATGATATTATCTTTAGATCAACTAACATATCTTGGTGTGAAGAATTTAGTCATCTTATGAAAAGCAGATTTGAAATGTCCATGATGGGAGAGATGACTTATTTTCTTGGACTCCAAGTCAAACAGACAAAGAAGGGAATATTCATCAATCAAGCCAAATATACAAAAGATCTCATTGAAAAATTTGGAATAGGTACCACCGAGAAGCTAAGATACCTATGATGACAAACTTTTCAATGGATCCAGACGAGAAGGGAGAAGACACCGATCAAACCGAGTATCGAGGTCTAATTGGTTCATTATTATATTTAATCGCTAGTAGACCTGATATTTCATTTGCATTGGAGTCTCGTGCTCGATTTCAAGCTAATCCTAAGAAAAGCCATCTTGAAGAAGCGAAGAAAATTCTTAAATATCTTAAAGGAACAAGAATGTTGGATTGTGGTATCCAATTGATGACAACTTTGAAATGTCTGATACTCGCACTCGAGACTTTGGTGGGTGTAAGATAGATAGAAAATCTACATCTAGTTCTTGCCAATTTCTTGGTAGTAAGTCGATTTCATGGTTGTCTAAGAAACAAACCTCTGTAGCTACTTCCACAACCGGCCGAGTATATGGCACTGGAAGTTGTTGTTCTCGCTTGATCTCGATAAGTCAACAACCTAAGGGACTATAACATTATCACCAAAGATGTACCAATCTTTTGTGATAGTAATAGTGTCATAGCTATTACCCGTAACCCACCCTACATACAAGATGCAAGCATGTAGATATCGACACCACTTCATCCGAGACCATGTAGAGAAAGGTGACATCGATTAGAGAAGATTCTCGACTGATTTCCAGAGAGCAGACATTTTGACAAAGCCGATGGCAGAGACAAGGTTTAAAGAACTATCTCGTAGAATTAGGATTATTAGATGTTTCTTTAGTTAATCTATAATTCTATGTTTTTCATTCTTTTGTCTCTCTCAATTTAGTTTACTATGTCTAGAAAGAATTATCGACTAGATATAAGTCAAAGGACAATCAGTAGCCGATATCATTGATCTCCTATTTTGGGAATCAAGAATTAAGGATTAGTCATATTGACCTTATCCGACTTGATGATTACTTATCCGACATTCGGTAAATCGACTAGGGCACAATAGTCACTGATTTCTTGAGAAACAGATGACTATCTACACTCTATCCGGTCTACCTCAAGTTACTAATGGTTTTCTTCAAGTCTATGTCTTCAGCAGAATAGGTCACAGATCAGTTTGATAAATCGACTGCTTCACCTCATCTCGTTATAAACCTTCTTATCTAGACATCCTTGTTTCTGAATACTCTCCATACATTGTGTTTTCTTATAAAACTCTTATTGGATTGATTGGTTGGAGAACCTAACTTTAGAAAATTAAATCGAGCCTCGCTTTATATAAAATAAAACTTTTTTTTCTAAGTCTTTAAGTTTGCCAAAAGATAAAACTAGGTTGTTTCAAAATCAGCACGAGTTACTTTATCGATGATTTTATAAACCCATCTGCTTTTGAAAACCCTTATTCGAAGTAAAGTAACCCTAGTCAAGGCCAGTATACTTACTTCCCGCATAAAGTAACCTAGTACCGTCAAATCAACACTACAAAGTAACTTTTACGTAATTCAAGATTAGTGAACTACACGCGCTGAATCCCAATCGTTGATCCATATTTTTAACCGTTGATTCAAAGACAAGAAATCATTTTAAATAAACGGCTCGATTAAAACAGATTTTCTAAAGCGGTTTTCTCTTTCCAATTTTCCCTCCTATAAATACATCTTCTTCTTAAAACAAACTCTTTTACTTTCGTAAAACTACTCTTATACTCAGAAAAATTTCTCAAAACCCTTAGCCAAATTTTTATGAGTCATACCCATAAACTTCGAGGAGTAACTTCAACAATGGTAGAAGTACATACGTAAACCTACAATAAGAAGATCAAGTCGTAAATATATGTCGACTTCAACACAACCATCGATGGTGAATCAAGACAAATTCTCGATTTATTGGAGAGGTCGGGATTGAGGACATTATTGGAGAGGTCGAAAAAAACGAACAAATCATATATGTTCGAAATAAAATGCCGAACAAACAACATTTTCGCACACCAGGTCGAACAGAGGGTCATCGAAGTTTTTTTATTAAATCCAATAAAACGAGCACAACCAAAACATTATCATTTTATGCACTCAAACAACAAACCTACATGTATTTATCATAAAAATAACTCAAAACCATAGCCTTTTAAGAAATTTCAAAACCTAGAACCAAAAAAATATTAAAAACTTACGTATGAGTGAGGGAGGCTTGGAGGCTTCACCATTGTTGCAATATCTCACTCCTAACACCTTAGAATCCGACCTTGATCGCGCCTTGGTATGGGAGGAAAGCTTGGAGCTGCTTCCTCAGTGTTTTGCCGAACATGAACGAATGTTTCAAGGTTTTTTATTTTTTTGGTTGGTGTCTTTACTAATTATTTGGGAGGGAAAGTGAATTATTGTAGATGGTGTTTTTACCAACATGGTATTTTTATTAATTGGAAGAATTATATTTTAATATAGAGGGTAGTATTGTCCATTCATCTCTTATTTTTATAAATCAAATTTGGGGGTGGTGTCTTTAACAATATTGGTGGTGTCAATAACCTGGGCCTTAAATTTAAAGTAATGTTTTTGTGAAATTTTTTAAGTGTTATTATAGTATACTAGTTTTTTTGCCCGTGCAATGCACGCCTATTGTAGTTCCTTTTTTATACTTTGTAAAAGAATAAGTGAGTGTTTTTTTTTTTAAATTTTCTCATAGAGAGAGATATTTCTAGACCAACCTTTGTATAACAACTTTGTGCTTGAATAAATCATGTATTTTTTACATCAATTTTTTGGATAGGTCTTTTTGTTTGATAAAACTCTTATTCGCCGATCAAAAACTCAATTAATATTTAATTTCCCGATGGTCTCTCAAGTTTATATATTTTCTTTTTTGTTGATACTTGACAAAAATAAGAGAGTAACATCATGCAACTAATTTGAAATTATGAAAGAATCGATAAACTCATTGAATCGCAAACAATCAAGGAGAAAATCAAATAAACATACATACTTACCCTCTTCTTTCACCGTTTGAAACTTCTTTGCAAATTCTTTTCTTCTAAAAATCTTCAAAAAGATGGGCCAATACCTTTTCGTGGTCTCTTTTAAGCTTATTAAAAATTTATAATATTGTCTCTAGTAAAAAGCATTTGTCCGGAGTTTAGTAAAAGGAAGAATGCATCTAAGACCCTACAAAAGAAAAAAGAAAAAAATTAAACTTCTTCATGTTTCTTGAAACCCCCAATTTCAATCGGTATTTTTTGTTCATCGCCATCGTGATACAAATAAGATATTCTTTTGCTATAATTAATAAGAAAAATCTATAGTAAATGCTGCCCCCAACCTTGTTTTTCCTCATCCTACCGAAAAATACCTACCATATGTCCATAATGTATATGTATTTGATTTGCCTCTAATATTTAACCTTGTCCCTATATTTCTAATAGGGAGTTTGTTTTTGCTTAGTCAGTGCCATGAGGTTAATTTGAATGAGGTGTCACATTTTTATTAAATGCATATATATGTTAGTAATATATGTGTCTTTTTCCGTTGATTTCTAATTAATATATGACATCTTTGTGACATTTTAATATAGGACTTAATTAAAAATTATTTTTCTAAGGAGGTTTGAACCTTAGACCTCTTGCACAATATGTATATTTTTTAATAAATAAGTTAATATATAAGTGTTTAAATCTTTTAAATATTTATTTTATATCTAAAAAGTATTATCATATGATAATTGGTAAACATAAAATTTTTTTAACTTAAGCCTATAAATGTATGTAAGAAAAATTGTGGTTGTATCAACTCTTATAAAAAAAAAAAAAACTTAATATAGTCATATATGATATTTTTTGTAAATTTACGATATATATATTATTCGGAGTAATATTTATGCTTCAATTATTTTAAAAAAATTCTATTAATCATCTCTTTTTTTTATTAATTGTAAAATAAATTTGAAACAAAACTTATAGTAAATTCGCTCACATAATTATAATAATTCTAATCCCTAGCATGAATTGTCATACAATTAATATATCTTTTTTAAATTTAATATTATAATTACTCTTTTTTTATGTATGTATGAATTTTTCTTTCTCCGAAATAATTATGACTTTGCAATTTTTTCGCTTATCCTTAAATTAAAAGTGGTCAAAGTTCGGTCTAATGCCGTTACTCAAATTATATTAATCATGTTCATGTCCATGCACGGGCCTTTAGTGTTTGGCGTTGCTGATAGTTTGTTTGTTTAGTAACAAATTAAATAAGCTAAGCCCTTGTTTGGTTGGACCGATTTAATATAGACCCGATAAGCATGATTGTTATCGTATGCAGTTTATGTCATATATGTTCTCCTCAACAATTGTTTGGTTGGGCCTCATTTGCCGCTAACGATAAAATGACAAAGAGTAAAATATTTCTCATGATTTATGTTATAAAGACCATTTTATCCTTATAAAATATAAATTTGTTCCATTTGTATCCCCCAATTATTAACAGCCTTTTCAAAACCCTCACAGTTGCGTCTCTCAAATTTATTCATTGTGCTTGAATCAAGACGCGATCAATTCACGCCGATCCAGATCGCTCTACAAAATTTGGAGGTTGACGATATAGAGGTCAGTTGTATTATAAAGAGTTATCTTTTTCATGGGTTAGTATTTATTAGTCGAATGCTTGCTATTTTCGCAAATCTAAAATCTGTATTTTCGCAAATTGATTTGTGCTTGTTAATTATTGCACATTCTCGATAAAATTTACAATTAGTATTTTGAAAAATATCACAGATTTGGATGGGTTAATTTGTTTTGCTTGTCATTAGTTTCGTATGAACTCATATGCTTAATTGGTTTTGTATTTATTTTTTACAACTAAACGCCAATTGCCTTCAAAACGAAACTTTCACACCATTTGAATTTAATTTCTTTTGCATATTATCTCGTAGATTAGTTGAGTTAACTATTAAAGTACGTTTTGCAGCTTGAAGAATGTCTTACACGCTCGGATATTCAAACTCCGCCCGAATGTCAATGTGGACGAGGCAAGATGCTTAGGCATTGTGCGAGTGAGTACGCCAAGAACCCAGACGACACTATTACAAATGTCCTCGTAGATGAAAGGCATCCAAAGAGCTTTATGTGGTGTGACGATTACCACCATTTGAAAAAACTAAGGTTGATACAACATTCCAAGATCCCGTTGGTGGTTCATGTTCTAACAATGCTTCAGACATACCGATGAAAGCATTAATAGACAGATTCGCAACCGACGGACCACCACTCAAGATATTGGTAGTGAAAATGAATTTACCGCTAAGGAAACAAGAATAAAAATGTGTCATGGAGTAAGTAATGTCGGTACAAACCAAGTGTTGTTATGGTGTGTAGTGTTGTTGACTATCATATTCCTAGCAATATTGCTTCTTATTTTGGGGATAGTTGTTGGTCTCCAATTTTGCCGGTTGTAATTAGTTTGATTATGTTTTGTTGATGTCTAGTCTGTTGAATTTGCCATGGTCATTGAATATTGTAGTGAAGTATTTCATTTAGATGATGTTAATTAATTCACGGTTGTAAACCGTTTCAATTTCATATTTTCAATTTTTTGATTTGTCATGTGAATCTTTGATCTGAGTATGAATCTGATTCTCAAGAAGAAATAAATGTATGAGTAATAGTATCTCGATTCTCTCGTAGAAAATAAAGACAAAGTTAACGTTTTGAGGTTGGTATTGAGTGGTTACACATAAATAATGACAAGTTACTGCATAAAATAAATTGATCGCCCCATTTGCTAACATAGTATCTCGTTGATATAATCAATTGGTGTCTGCAACTTTGCATTGAATTGGATAAGATGAAATGGTGTCTACAACTTTGCATGAAATTGGATAAAGATGAATTGATGTTTGCAACTTTGCATTTAATAATCGCGAGTAAAAGAAATTGGTGTCTCGCAAAGTATCAACCGCTTGGTACACAATTTATTAAAGAACACCAAAATATTTAATGGAAGACAATAAAATTGTCTATATATTCCTACACTTATCAATAACACTCTTTACACCATTCTCAAATATCTCGCTCCTAGCAAAATGAGTTATCAATCGATTCTTCCTCAGGAGTGCTACTTTTACGAGGGAAGTTGGAATGAGGAGATCATAATGTCTTCATACGGCTCCTCTTGGATGACAAGAAGATCGGTGATTGGAGTATGAATGGAGACAATTTTCATTCACTACAAGAGGCTCAAGATTTTGTTAATGTGATGATGGAGAAAGAATACACGTGGGACGATGTCTTAGCATTAAGGAGCATGTCAAGAAGCGCTACCAAACTTTCAAGGTTGTGCTCGACATGGATGGTGTGTGGTGGGATCGACGTGTCAACCACGTTTATTCACCCGCATGGGAAGAAATCTTCAAGGTTTTACTTTTCTCACATTATTGATAGCTTAAAACTTATTTGTCAAATGCATTGCATTTCACTATCATATTTGTATTGTTATCTTAAAATGCAAAGCAACGAGTTTGCAAAGTCTCTCTACCACAAAGGAGATATAATGTATGACAAATTAAAAGCTCTATTTGGAACTCAAGATGTTATTAACATAAGTTCGAAGGTCCGATGCCTGGTCCTAAAAACAACTCACTTGCCCCAATCATCATTCATGACTCCAAGACGAGGCAGTAGTCTCCAATTTCTGCTGGAACCAAACTTCATTGCGTAAACGCTTATTCACCACCGATAACGAGACTAATTCATGTCGCGCCCTTGTGAGCCTAGAGTCTAACTCCACCAAAGCACCCATGGTTGAGAAACCGAAAGAGAAAAATGTCCTCACCAAGCCATTAGGACTGAAATTACTATCAAGAAAGAGTCTAGTTCATGTGCGTCATCAAGCCCATCGAAGTGGATCTACTCCCAATGGGTAAAAAAATAATATTACGGGTGTGCTTTTTATTTGAGTCCTATAATTTTCCCTCTATGGGCGCTAAGTGTTTATTTATGTTATGTGTTGTAGTTATTAGTGTCTTGAGACATTTTTTCAAAAATTGGTCACAATGTCACGACTATGTCTCAAAAAATACAAAGTTCAAGTCTTAATGAAGCATAATATTTATATTTATTAATATTATTTTTATATTACGTAATCAAGAATGCAAAGTTCATGCATGCTCATTTATATAATAATTAATAAGTACATCGTATCAAAAAATTAGTACACAAATGGGTTGAAATAGCTCCACAAGAAGCCCCGAACAAGTATTTGTTCAAAAAGAAATAAAATATATGTTTAAAATATATACACAAAAAAAAAAAAACGAGTAAATTTGGGATCAAAATATATCTCTTTCTACACTTACAAACAACAAACTATGCAAAAAGGATAAATCAACCCATACATACAAAGAAACCATGCAAAAAGTTGGGATCAAATATATCATTCCCAAAAGTTGTTCAAAGTTGTTTACAAAAATCTAATACAAAAATCATACCAACAAATTACTCCCTACTAGCATCGAATTGCTCCAAGGTTTGTATAAGCAACATGCACAAAGAAAGCCGAAGAGAATAAGTGATGCTAGACAAAAATAATATAGTCAAATAGTTAATGATTGTTTGGCCGCATAAATCACACTATTACGGTTTCAGCCACTAGCTTTTTCCAACAATGGATGGCATAGAGTGCTCTAGCATCCTCTGGTAGCCCCATAAATATTTCGAGTATTTCGACCTTTGATCCAATGATTTGAGTAACATCCAGCTTTTGCACCATGGATAGTCCAGCACGTCCCTTAGCATCCCATATACCTTCGCTCTTTTCTCACCTAAATTGAAGTTGTACCCAATCCTACGTGCAATGTTATCTAGGCGATCTCCAAAGAGTACGACAAAGGTCTCTCAATAGCTCAGCTATTAATGGGTCCGAGCTAGAAGTTTTTGTCTTCCTTTTCTTACCGCTGCAAGGTTCTTGCTCAAGTGGGATAGATGCATCCGCACAACTATTTTCAGCTTGTTCCTCGTGCAAACGATCGCTTGTTGGGCGTGTACTGATTGATCATCTTGGTTGATTATATTTTCACCAAGAAAGTCAGTTTCAGATTGTGAGTTGTGCGTGTTGTAATGATCCTTCATTTTAGCAAATGCATCGGACATGTCTTCCAGAATCGCACTGTGAGCACGATCATTGCCAAAGACATCAAGCCAATCCGGAAAAAGTGTCCACTCTTTATGTCGCATTCCCGCATCGTTGGATCCTTCTAAATAATATACAAGAAATTAATTAGATTGATAAAATGAATTAATTTAATATAGTTTAACAAACACAAATAACTCACATTAACCACCATTTCCCATTGCTCGTCATGCTACTTCGAGAGTGTTGGTTGTTGTGTTGAAGCCGACACTGCCGTGTCACGTTCATGCGGACACAATGGATCCATATGCCTTCTTCCAAGTTGTTAGCTTTGATATGATGTTTGGGTTGGCTTGTAAATCCGTATGGGGATAGACTTTCTTCATTGCTTCCTCGAGCTTGATCGGATACCCCGCTCGGAAACCATTGTCGCTTCTTCCATCCGTTGTTCACAAGATCTTTAAGTGGCGTAAATCGAACCTCGCTTCTTCTCTCGCGACCACACACGGCGAGTGTTTGCTGTTTTTTTGGCGGCACCTCTACCACGAATCACCAAAGGTGGTACTTTCTCCATCACAAGCGCTGAAACTTTAACATTTTTAATTCAGATCAGTGCACAAACATAATAATTATATAAAATATAGTGAAACTCTACATATATCTCGATATCAAGTGGTGGTAATTAAATGAACTTCATTACACACAAATGACAATAGGGTACCGTTAGTACATACTCCAAAGAAAAAATAGTTTACGGCACATCGAATCTATCAAAACAACATAGTCATGTTCAGCTTAGGAATTGCATGTAAATCAAACAAACATTTTACAACACAATTTAAATACTAGGCCAAGTTATTAAAATTTGCCCAAATTTGTTGAGCCAAATATTCTCGATGCGTTGTCCACGCAGTGTTGATTCAACAGTTTGAGATGTACTCGAATGTTCTTCGTTGTTTTCGCCATCTTCATTTTCTCGCATCAAGTCTCTCTTCCATTGGGTCAATCACCATTTCACTTCGAATGAAATTGTGAATTAAAAACATGCCATTATCAAACGTATTTGTGTTTGTATTGGGTAATATGTTGCACTCTTGAAAGGCATTCCCAACGCATCTTCAAGACTCCAAACGCACGTTCTATCACATTACGCGCCCGGTGTGACGCATGTTGTAGTGTTCCCGAGATAGTTGATTGGTCGGGATGCCGTTGGCCCCCATTCATTTAGGTGATAACGAATACTCCTAAACGGAGTGAGGAAGCCAGACTATTTGCATACCCATTGTCACAGAGGTAATAATTTCCTACAAATAAGATAAGTTACAATGGTAAAAATTAAACTAAATAATAACAAAGTATACAAAATGAATACAGCTTATATACACCCATGCACTTGATAAATCACACCTTACAAATTAGTTAGTCACCTCACTTAAGAAAAAAACAGATTAAAAAATTTTATTCTCCCTACCTTCACAAATTTATAACAAAAATACAAAGATTAAGAAATTATATTTCGTCTACCTTCACAACTATCAATGTATTCATAACCCACCAGCCACCACTCTCTCCACGCAAAACTCACGTCCCCATCCCGTAAAATATGCAAAAATATTTATGAATATTAAACAATCACAAAGTGCACTCACCAATGGAACCTTTAAACCGTGTGTTCTATTTATCGCATCCCGTAAAATTCTTGCGTCCGAGGCGGAACCCTCCCACCCCGGTAGAACATAAACGAATTGCATATCTCGATTACAAACCGCCAAACACATTAGTAGAAATTTGTCCCTTACGAAGTTCTATATCGTCCCCTTTCGTTGATTGGAACATGTACGTTGATGTATGTACCGTCTAGAGCACCTAAACAACCCCGTAGTCATAATTAATATTATCAAGAACGAAAGAAAATAAAGAAACTCAACACATATTTGAAACATAATATTGTGTTTACCTTAAACCACTTCCACCGTGGATTGGTGCTGTCTTCTCTCGGGACAGTGTTGGTTTGACCATTAGAATCGAATGTAGTTGTAGTACAGATCTCAATACAAGGTGCACGTAATGAGAGATCAAGCTTGTCCTAACGCCGAAAACCATATTTAACAATACGATTTTTCTTGTGATGAGAAAGTACACCGAAAAAACATTGCTACTTGTTCCTCTACACTCACATATTTTCCCTCGTATAGACCCCCTAAATTCTTCAACAATAAGCATAACCTACCAAACGTATTACGATCCATACGGAGGTTATCTACACAATTGAGTCATAACAACCTACAAGTCTTCTCATTTCTGCTATTTGGTATGGAATACGGTCTACCATATTGTACCTAATAGCCCGACGGGACCTTCTACGGTTGTCCTTTTCAAGAGTTCAATTATTATGGAGATTACAAAAATTGTGTGTTGCATGATTTCCTCGAGCAACAAATAAAGTTGTTCGTTGTTCTTTTTGAATGAAGTCATCTTATGCAACCGCTTGTGCTCAATATAACTTGTTCTATATCTGGAAAGTAATTAACATAATTAGAAATGTTCACACATGATAAATAATTAACAAAGAAGAACCCAATTGATATTATAATCGTAATATATTTTATCAACGTCAAACATATAAAATATCACTCAATATAAAATTTGAAATTCAAGAAATATTACATGACAATTAAAATTGCACCAAAAATATGACAAAATTGGAAAATATATCCAACCACTACCGACGAAACTGCTTTGGAAATCTGAAAATTAGGCAATCACATTTGCTAATAAAATATTTAACAGATGACAAATGACACACCAAGGAATCCCTTGTTCTTCAACAAAATATAAATACATAGATTCACAACAGAATATGTGTAATAAAGTTTGATTAATCTCACTAAAAATCGATTAAGTTACATTTGTTAGAAAATCAATTGACAATAAAAGTAAAGTGGTGTATCCTACAATTTTTAGTAGTCTTGGAAATCATGTAGATGCACATCAAAGAGAATCGAATGTATATACTTTGTATCATGGTTTATTTTTGTCTCTCGTTAACAAATGCCTACATCTCGATGAGCTTCCGTAAACATCACATAAAGTATGGCCTTTTAAAAAAATATTTAATTTTATGTGTTATTCTTTTCAAAATCACTAAACAGTTGATACGTCGTATTTTTAAATGATATTATTTCAATACTAAATAATACTTTTGAGTTTACCAATAAAATTTTGGTAAACTAGATTCATATGATTTTTTGTCAAATCTGATAATATATTGTAAATTGAGATTTTCTTGTAAAATTAATTTGACTAAATTTTTATAATATTTGGATGGCCTTTCAGATGTTTTTTTCCTTTTTCCTTTTTGAAAACATAAGCATTATGAGTTGGTCGAGAGATAGAGGGAGGGCCAAGCAATAACAGGAAAAATGATTCATTCTAACTAAATTGCACCATGAATAACCACCGTGTTACCAATATGCACATATATATAACAATCGCTCATCTCAATTCCGCAAATAAAAATAGATTCACAATAGAATCTGTGGTAATATATGTGTGAATAATGTATTACCTGGACAATCGAGACCAAAATCAGCAAGAACACCGAAAATCCACCGATTGCTACAAAGAGAAAGTCGGACAAAATAGTAAGCAACAGATCTATAAAGATGCGACGGTGAACGGTGATACTCAAGGGGTACTCGTGGATTAGCGTTACTCACCACACGAAAGCATATAGAGTGGCGACGGTGAAGAATGAAGAGGAACGGCAAAGAATGAAATGAAAAAATTGGGAGAAAGTAGGGTTTGAGGAGTTATATACCTGTGGGGTAGAAATGTAATTGCATATACAAATCGTGGGTTACCGTTCAATGCCGTGATGAAAACCCCGTCTTTAGGCACGATACATAAACAGCTTGGAACGGTATTTACGCTCGGGCCCTCGCTACGCCTTGGGCTCGTTAGAGTTCTACCAAAGCACCGATTTCAACCGATTAGCACACGATAAGGCACTTATCGGTCCAACCAAACAAGGCCTAAAACTCGGAAAATGATGTGATTTCAATCTCCAAAAAAAAATCTGAAAAAATAAAAAGAGGGAAAAAGAAAGTGCTCAACTTCCATCGGTGAAGAAGACCGAGAAACCAAGAGAGGCTGAAGGATGGAGAGAAGAGAACCCAAGAGAATTGCGTATGTCAAGAACGGCTAGGGCCAAACGTTGGCCGAACTTCCCACCGCTGTGTCTCGGTCCCTGGAAAGACGTTTGAGGGCTTCCCCAACCGTCGGCGGCGTAGGATCGCTGGATTAGCATAAAAACGGCGTAATTGATCGAAAATCATTCCTACTATCCATCGAACAGAGTGCTTTCTTTCAATTTAGAGCTCTTCTATGAACTATCTTCCATTGTTGACCAAGTCTCTCGATTATCAATACATTGGTATGAAAATTAGCATTTCCGTCCCCAATTTTTATCATAGAAGTATTGGAGTAATTTTTATCATAAAAGAACATCACGCTTATAACATAACACTTTCATAGATCAATATCACACTATTAACACGTAAAAGAAAAAGGGATTGTTACCAAAAATCGATGCCTTTTTTATTCGTCACCCGAGAAGTTCAACAGAAGAATTTAACCCCTTAGCCCTGCTTTAGGTTTTTTACGTTCCTTTTTCCCCATTCCTTGTTTTCCCCTTTCCCACTGTGTTATTGTTAAATTGTAAGTGCTTCCTGTTTTCCTCTTTTTTCCTAAAGTGCCCATACTTCTACTCTTTATGATTTTCTTGCAACTATCTTTTTTATAACCCTCGCCTACCGTAGATACAGAATGTTTTCTTGGAATTAGGTTATATCCTTGTTTTTACGGGGAGCATTTGTGGTTTTTTTGAAAGAGGTGTTTTTGTTCCAGTGTATGATGGTTTGCCCGAAAGAGTTTTGTAAGTGTCTTGTGCCGTGTTTCTGAAATGTTTGAGAGAGACAGCGCCGAAATGATGTTTGGGCAGCTTAGTTCCTTTCTTTAAGTGTCGTAGTCCTCATCCTCAGCTTCATCGGTTGGGCTTTCGTCTTTGTGGCGTAATGTGGTTTTTCCCCTTCGTAAGGAAGCGCCTACTTGTGTCCTGTCTTTTTCTTAATGTCTCGTATGGGTCGGAATAAAAATCGCTTTTAACAATAGTCTAATACAGACCTCGTGGTTGTCCAATTTTCGCTTGAATAAGTGCCGTATCATTTACTTCTACTCTATGATTTTCTTGCAACTATCTTTTTTATAGCCCTCGTCTGCTGTAGATATAGAATGTTTTCTTGGATTTAGGTTATATCGTTGTTTTTACGGGAGCATTTGTCGCTTTTTTTTAAAGAGGTGTTTTTATTCTAGGTGTATGATGGTTTGCCTCGAATGAGTTTTGTAAGTGTCTTGTGCCGTGTTTCTGAAATGTTTGAGAGAGACAAAGGCCGAAATGATGTTTGGGCAGCTTAGTTCCTTTCTTTAAGTGTCGTAGTCCTCATCCTCGCCTTCATCACTGGGCTTTCGTCTTTGTGGCGTAATGTGGTTTTTCCTTCGTAAGGAAGCACTACTTGTGTCTGTCTTTTTCTTAATGTCCTGTCAGATGGGTCGGAATAAAAATCGCTTTTAACAATAGTCTAATACAGACCTCTGTGGTTGTCCAATTTTCGCTTGAATAAGTGTTGTATCATTTACTTCTACTCTTTATGATTTTCTTGCAACTATCATTTTTTTTATAGCCCTCGTCTCATTGTAGATATAGAATGTTTTCTTGGATTCAGGTTATATCGTTGTTTTTACAGGAGCATTTGTCGCTTTTTTTTAAAGAGGTGTTTTTGTTCCGTGTGTATGATGGTTTGCCTGAAAGAGTTTTGTAAGTGTCTTGTGCCGTGTTTCCTGAAATGTTTGAGAGAGACAAAGGCGTCGAAATGATGTTTGGGCAGCTTAGTTCCTTTCCTTAAGTGTCGTAGTCCTCATCCTCGCCTTCATCGGTTGGGCTTTCATCTTTGTGGCGTAATGTGGTTTTTCCCCCTTCGTAAGGAAGCAGCTACTTGTGTCCTGTCTTTTTCTTAATGTCCTGTCGTATGGGTCGGAATAAAAATCGCTTTAACAATAGTCTAATACAGACCTGTGGTTGTCCAATTTTCGTTTGAATAAGTCTTTGTATCATTTACTTCTACTCTTTATGATTTTCTTGCAACTATCTTTTTTTTATAGCCCTCGTCTGTAGATACCCCTTTTTTAGATTAGAAGACAGCTTTTTTCTTAGGAGATTAATGTAATTATCATTTCCAATTTTCGTTTGAATAAGTGCTTTGTATCATTTCCTCGTGTCTTTTCTCTCGTTTATGACCAATCTTATATAGTGCTGTAGTACGATTTATAGAGCTATAATGTATAGGTTTTGCCTTTTTTAGATTAGAAGACAGCTTTTTCTTAGGAGATTAACGTAATTATCGCTTGCATGTATAACGGCTCCCGCAGTCTAGTTTTTATGATTAATTTTGTTGAGCAACTTCGAACCGCTGATCCATTGTTTAGATCTAAGGAAATCCAGTTGGTGATTTCTTTAGGTGATTTGATAAAAGCTAAAAACTTGAAATTAAATATATAGTTGTTTTTTGTAGGAGAGGTTCTTTTTTAATGTTTAATCTTTTGTTTATGAAAGAAAAAGTCTCGCTTTTAAAGACTTTTAGTTTTTTTTTTTCTCATCTCATGCTAACAAAGGTTTAAAGTTCCTCACCGTCTTCTTGAGAGCAACTTGATGGTTGACTACGCATAATCATGAGTTTTTAAGCATAATTCATTCTTATACCCGTATGCTATCCCCGTGATCATGGGCTGCAGATACCGATTTGTCGACCTTCGCCTCTCCAAAGATGTTTTCCAAGCGTTGCCGAAGTTAGACCTTTTTTCCCAACAAACAGGATGAAAATAGATAGATTAGTGTGTTGAATAATTGCTTTTCGTGGGTGTTTATTTTTATAAACACTGAAGTTGTATGAAATATAAGTTGTTTTTGCGTTTGCTTTTTAATTCATCTATTTATATATGTATGCATATTTTTATTGTTCTTGTGTAAATATCATCATTGTTACCTTTTCTAGTGTAGAAGTGGAAGGCAAGTTGTTGAAGATCTCTTTGTACACAATGTTTGTTATTTCATTGTTGTTTTGAGTCTCCTCTCCTATGTTTAGTATTTTCAGTCCTTCCGGGATGTGACCCGAGATAGCGCAACGTATAACCGTCCGTGGCTGAAAACTGGCTTCTAAGATATAGTCCCACCTTTTTAAGCTTTGTCCTTGACTTTTATTTATTGTCATTGCATAATGTACTCGAACCGGGAATTGTCTTCTTCTAAGTTTGAAGGGCCATTTCGAGTCTGTCGGAGTGAGGATTATTCTTGGAATCAAAACTTTGTCGCCCACATGCGTTCCTATTAGTATTTCTCGCTTCAATGACTCTTTCTCCTAAACGTGTAACCAACAATCGTGTGCCGCTGCGAGGCCTTTTCTTTGGTTGATGTTCCTCAACAACATGACCGAACATCTTTTTTTCGGGCCAACTCGGTCTGGTATTCTGGAAATTTTAGGTTGTTTAAGAACTCTGTGGGATATAAGGCTTCGTTGTTTTCTCGTTCCTTCGCCTTCCTTTTGTATGCCGTCGAATCGAAGTATTCGCTTGCCTTTCCCGCACACATGATAGGATGAACGTGTTTATTTCGTCGACCGCTTTCGTTTGTTGGGGCAAGAATTGCTCGCTCGTGAGATATTCCTTGTTCCGCATCGAAGTTTCCAGCTGGGTATATGTGTTTTGCGATCTGCTCCACCGGTTGTCCTTCGTTTTTAGCATTAGGTTCTTGTCTGTGAGTATCTTTTCTTGTTCTCCGGCCGTGTTCTGTCTCAAGAGAGCTTTTTCTCGCCTTTCCATCTCCAACTTGTAAAACCCATTTAGCAAACTCCTTCTCTCGTACGGTCCAGACGCATGTTTTGAGAGAGGGTGTGTACTGTGCATGAATCCCATAGGGCTGATCGGTTTATCGATGCTAGTACGTTGTCCTGTCGGCTCCCTCTTGGTATTACCGTAGAATCTATCTAAAATCTCCTCCTTGCAAGATGGTTTTTCCGAATGGTCCGGATGATGCATGTTCGTCGTATGGGGATAACAAATCTCTTAGTGTCATGTCCAATGCTTCAAATGTATGTAGATGTGCCATAGGCGCTGGTCCCCATATTATTAAGTCTACGCATATCAATAACTCGGCTAGCATCGTCCCTTGTTTTATACCACATGTTGAATTTTCTGTGATTTCCAAAGGTATTTTGAACCTTGAATGTGCGGTCCGGCCTCCCGGTAAAAGTAAAGTTGCAATGCCCGAGGAGGCTACCGGAATGACTACTTTCTTTTCGAGCTCGTAGACTCGTGATTATTGTTCTCAGAGGTAGGTTTTTCCTGCTCCGCCATGCCCGTAAAGAAAGATGAACTTCCCTTTTCTCGTTGTTCACCGAATCAGACCGTGTCGAACACCGCTTGTTGTTCTTCATTTAAAGTAAGAATTAGCCTCGTTGTGTTCCGTTAGTTGTTCACCGGTGTCGAAATTTGTTTCTTCTCGTAATAGTGAATTGGAAAGTTCCTTAAGTATGTTCTCGCTCGGTATTGGCATGCCATTAAAGTCTGCAAGCGCTTTGTCGTTCTCCATCAGCAGCCTTTGTATTTCCATCGGTGTGTAATGCTACACTGTTTGTCAAGAATTGCAGCTCTATAAACTCAAAAGCTTTTCTCTGCTTGTAAGCGATGTCTTCTCGCTAGAGCTCTCCAACAATGGTTCCATAAATTCAGCGGGTTCCCGACCTCACAGAGAGTAAAAGTGTGACAAACAGTTCCGTAATTGGTTGGGTGTTGCCCTATGGGTGGCCTCGCCCATTGCCTCTTGCCATTCTCGAGTCCCCGTCCAATGTACCTTTTGCATAGCAAGCAGCCTTAAATGTTTGGTGCTTCACATTTCCGACGAGGAAATCCTCGTGGCTTGTTGCTCCTTTTTTACCAAGACTAACATTCCGAGATAGTACAACTCTCCCGTCGTAGGATGGATGTTGACAAGTCTCCCAAGGCTTGAACCTTTGCTGCGTTTTTCCACTTTTTCCTTTTTTATGTCCCAAACAAATTTTGTTGGGAACTGGATGTAAGTTAGTTCTCTAGCTTCATCGCTGACCTTGTTTGTTTCCATCCACTCTGTGAATGTTGTCCTTTCTACGCCGTCTCTGCTCGTAACATTTTGAAGATTTGCCGATTCATTGTAGGCAATGCTCGCTGGGTTTGGAAGGTGGATGGTTAGCCTTTGTACCGCAGCTTCCGGTAGTGTATGTTAAAGGCGAAAGTTCTCCACATGGCTTCGCAAAGCCGACAAATACCGATATTCCAAATACTTTTGAATCTCGTCGACTTCCTCTCTTTGGCCTTCTTGTTGTGCATTGTTGTGCTTTGTCTCTCCCGCTTTCTCAATGATCATTGTTGCCTTGTCAACTCCTTTCGTGATGTATTTGAAAAGATATTTTATCGCCTTCGATCGTTGCACCATTCAACGCTTATATGAGATCGGAATTTTTTGAGTAGTGCGATGTTGTGTGGGACCACAAATCTGTTGTCGAGTCTGATATCTTTTTCATGATGACTCTGTGTCGCCTCTCCTCCTCCGGTACCTTGCTTTTCCGTGCTCATCTATCATTGTGTTTTCATGGAAAGCCTTGGGGAACTTTTGGTGCACGTGTTTTTTTCCATGCATGGTGATGTCGGTCGTTCCACTCCGCACGGGCCGTGCATCATAAATTGTTCAACCAATGTGTATGCTTCGGGCTGGTATTCTTTTGTGGTATCTCTACGGAAATGAAAGCATCAATCTCCCTTGTTGTGGGATTTCGTGTTTTTCTTCCAACCACGTATATGTGTGCGTGGGGCACCGCGTTCTGAACACAATCGTATAAATAATCGCATTGAAAAAATAAATCGGGTTTTGTTATTTAGGAAACTCAATTTTTAAGGGTTTTATACCCTTTTTCCTTTTTGTTATCAAACAATGTATGTTAGTATGTTTTTCTTTTTACCTCCTTCGCCTTTGCCAAGAACTCCCTTCTTGAATGTCGATAAGGGCTCCTCCACTTCATTTTGAAAACTCGGCAGACTATATCCGGTCCATTGGGGTTATCGCTTTCGTATTGTTGCAAATGTTCTGTCACCTCGTCCCAATTAGGGTTAGTGTAATCGTGATGAACAATGACGGATTTCCTTTCCATCTCGCAGACCGCCATAACATCATGGAAGTTTTCTATCATGTATCTTGGGCCGCTGTAAGAAGAAGGTAGAATTCTCTTTCTTCCTAAAAGCTTTGCATCGTTGTCTCCCTTGCAATCGCATCGCATACGTTGTTGTAGAGATCAGCTCTTATCTCGCCGATTGTTCCGGATCCACCGCATCAGATTGCTCGATTGTAGTGTATATGTCGACCGCATATTGATGTAACAATGGCCGGACTTGATTATTGTTGTTGCCTCTCACAACCGTGTTTGCATTTCATATGCATAATATTCACGCATTGTTACAAAAAGTCCGCTTAGTTGATGAGCTGCCTTGTCTCTGGCTGGGGATTTGTTCATGGAAACCCGCCCCCGTAAGGGAATAAGAGAGGGTATTGCAAAGGCCATGAACATGGGGTGCAGCACACCGATACGCTGAGGTTTTG
Source organism: Paraleonurus japonicus (assembly GCA_030762865.1). Taxonomy (NCBI): domain Eukaryota; kingdom Viridiplantae; phylum Streptophyta; class Magnoliopsida; order Lamiales; family Lamiaceae; genus Paraleonurus; species Paraleonurus japonicus. Next base: position 32,150,824 of record CM061053.1, on the reverse strand, counting down.
TTGATTTTTCTTGCACGATGATATCCCTCTCTCCAGAGTTATCGTTGGCAATTAGTCCCGCAAGTTCATCGATGTTGGTAGGTCATATTGACGGCCTCTTGGCTTCACGGCCGATCAACCTCGATGCAAAGTTCATGGTTGTCTCCCATTTCGTATCTCTGTCTCTTGCTCTCCGAATTTTCCAAAGCAAGATCATTGTTCTCATCCAAGATCTCAATTAACCCCTTAACTATTTTTTTCATCTAATTTTTCTGCGTTTTTGCCCAAGCAGAGTTTTAATCCGATTTTGCACTTCGCTTGCAGTGTCATATATGTATAACTCGAGCGAATCGAGGTCTTTCCCTCTCGTTGGTAACAATGAACAAATGGAATGATAGTTTTGGCCATGAATTCTGAATGTGTACGGTCCAAATTGCTTTTGTTATTGAACTGTCAATCTTTGCTCCCATTGATGTGAACGCCAAGATTGAGTTGTACGATCTTATGTTTCTACGAAATGTAGTTGAGTTTTGAAGTAGGGAGGCAAGGAACGACGGCGCCTCGCTTGTGTGGTAACTTTACCCGTCCTTGTTGACAACAAATGGAGAACAAAAGTGTTCCTTGTCTTGTCTTTTTGTGGCCTCTGCTTTCCAAACTAAAGCTTCACAGTTGTTCGCACTTCAAAAGAGTGTTTTCCTTGAATTTTTCCCGTTGTGCACTCCCTCGCTTTTTGGATTTTTTCGTATATGCCCTTTCTAGGCTTACGGCAAACAATTTTAGAAACTTTGAATTTTGTTACCTTTTTTGGTTTTTGCCTTGGTAGGTGGGGTTTGGGTTCAAGCACTGGTGCTTTTCTCGCATGGAGTTTTTGGTCTTTTTCCTCTCACAATTTCTAGTCTTCTCGTGCCTTGCAATCTTGCTTTGTTACGCAAATGGTTTTCGTTAGATAAGGTTTTTTTTTCTCGTTGAGTAGTGCTAATCGCTTTACCTTTTCAGTTGCATGTTCTTGAGTTTGCTGGAATGCGTGCATTCTTTCAAAGGCCCCCGTCCTATTGAGACGTTGTAGGTTGTGGAGGTTCCCTCCGAAAAGCAGCCGCTCTTTCGGTTTCGCCATTGCTCAAATGTTATAAGCTGTTTAGAGTTGTGTTTTGTCATGTCTTGTGTGGTTTTTAGTTTTACATACCGTTTGCCTTTGTCTGCTTTTCCTTTTAAGGCTTTGTCGCCTATGGGCCCTTGCTTGTTGATATAAGTCTGCGTTTGTGTAGTCCCTTTTTTGTTTAGCTTTTTCAGTTCTTTTATTAAAAAAACCTTTATATAATAAAAGGTGTAAGCTAATACCTGCTTGGTTCTCTTGTTGATGGGTTTGTTGGTCTCGCATGTTCTCGCTCTGTGGTAATTCTTTTTTTTCCCCGCTTGGCTTTCATGTTTCCCTCTTTCGTGTTTTTCATGTCCGTAGATCCCTACTGACAAAATATTGAGGGCGTTAATTTCTTTCAACACTAATTTTAAAGCGTCGACTAAGCCAGTTTCCTTGGTTAAAGGCTCAAATGGGTTATCCAATGAAGCCTCGTACAAATGTTGTAGCCGTGATAAGATGCTTAGAAAGTAATCATGTGCGCTTTATGTTGCTAAGGGGTTTATAGAACGTATGAATATAATTTTATGTAGATGAATTAAAATAATATCATAAACAAAGATGAACAATTTGAAAGAAGAGAGTTCTAGAAGTTCGCTAGCAAGTGTATGGGAAGTTTTAAATTAGTTTTCTGTTAAAAAGATTTGATGTTTTTGTCTTTTTTTTTTTAATAGTGTGTGACAATGGTTAATTTGAAAATTGTAGCAATAAATATTTTAAGTTGCTGAAATATTATTCTCGAGTCTAATGTTCGTGAGTATATAAAAGAAATATTTTAAAAGAAATATTGTCGTTGGGCCCAATTTTTATTCTTGGTTTTTTGAAATATTATTCTCGAGCCCTATTGCGTAAATTGACAATTATTCTGAATATTTTAACATTTTACCATATTCAATTCATGGATATTTTTTTAAGTTGTAGTTGTTTAAAGAGATTACTAAGTTGTCTAATGTGCTTGAAATAAAGAGATAAGGCGGGCAAAGATTAGAAAAACACATCTGTAATAACCGAAACTTTTTCTCGCTTTCGCGGACAATAGTCGAATATAATCCCAAAGTTTCTTTGATTAGTTTTTAATCCCAAAACATTATAATCCAAGATGTGGCATATCTTGAGGCTGCCCTAGTAAAAAGGGTGTGTTCTGCAGCTTTAAGTTGCGGTGGTTTATAGAGAACTTCAAGTTGTGTAATGTATCTCAAAGAAAGAAATAAGTTAGGTTGTACCTTGTTTTTGGTAGAACGAAAAGCAATGCTAATTAGCCTTTGTTTTTAATATGGGGTTGCAGCACGGTCACCTTCCTGCACTCCCTATTTATGTCGGGGCAAAGATCGAAAAACTCTTCTCTTATAATCAAATAGCTTTCGCTTCCCGAAAATAATTATAGGATTAGAATTTTCTCACAAATAAATCCTATGCATTTAAAGTCCGACTAAAGGTAGATATGTGCAATAAACTTTTAGAAATAGTGTGTCTAAGTCGCCAATTATGGATTTTTTTGGTTTTCACATTTGTCCTTTTCATTTGAGTGTTTTGTTTGGTTTCTTTTTTGCACAATACGCTGAACAATTAGGAGGTATATAAGCCCCTGGTTTTCTCTCGTAGTTTCTCCTCTTATACAGATTTGGTATTCCTGAATTAGATAGAAGCATAATATCTTCATTTATGTTTTTCTTTTCCTTTTTTGGAAGGCTATGTAGGTTCTTAGGGTGCTTTACCTCCGATAAATCCAACAAAGCAGAGCTAATATATCCTAACCCGTTAACATGATGTAAATCTAGCCTGATCTTTTTAAAATGTCTCAACCAAAGTTCCTTCCCAACTAATCACATTTAAATAAAGTTCTCAATGAAACTCGTTACTCCAAAGAAGTTTTGAGAAGAAATGTGCACAAAGATCGGGTTTTTCTTTAAGGCTCTAGGCTCCTTATTTTTGTAGACTACATGTTTGTGAGGAAAAAGTAAGATGTTATAAGCTACCGATTTTTTTCCCAATTTTATAAAGAGGTTGAAATCGCGAAATAACAACCGATATCTCGAGTCTAAAGAATATTCAAACGGCTAATGTGCTTCAAAGTAAGAAAAAGGGTGGTTCGTACCTTTTGTGATAGAACAAAATCAGCATTAGCTTGTTTTCAATTTTGCCGCCAAGTGTTTTCTCAAAGGTAATGATCAAGGAGGGGTGTTGTAATTGTTTTATGAATAGGAGAAGTTGTTTGGGGATTATCTCCCGAGGAATTTGTCACCGCCAAATTTGTTGTTCTCTTGTTTTTTTATAGTTCCCTAGGATATTAAATAGAGTGTTTGTAACCCCTTGTTCTTTTTAACCTTTTAGGTTGTCTTATTTATTGTTTTAAATGTGTATGGGAACTGGAGAGGCCTGACCTTTGGCCTGATTCTCGTTTAATGCTTTATGTTTTGGAGCTCTATGTGTGCTTTATGTGACCTTTGTTTCAGCTTTGATGGATCTTAATGTGTTTTACGTTGTCTCAGCAAATGCAGGGAGCCACCTATTGCAGCCTAAACCGTAGATGGAGTTGGGGCGTAATGCTTACTCTTCTTCCGATGGCTTTGGTTTCGAGTGAAAGATTATTGATTGATTGATATGAGTTGTGAGCTTCATTCGTATAATATTTGTTATTAAAAAGAAGTAGCTGTTTTTCGCTTTGCAGATTTAAGGGTCCTTGAACTTTATACTCGAATCGTGGACTTCATTTCATGTTTATATTTGTTCAATTTTGTGTGGAGTCACATTGCCTCTCGTACGTGAATTATCGTATCAATCAACTTGTATTGCTGGCCCATTTATTCAACCCATGTTTTTTTACAAAGCAGCTTTTTTAGGGTCAATTTGTTTACGCTAGAATCATAATGTTAAATTGTCTTGAATTAGATGAGATACATATAGACAAATTATTGCGTGACATGTAATGTCATGGGACTGAATTCATATTAAATATATATTTTTTTATCTACTAATTTTATTGGATTTTTTCAATTAATAATTGATGAAAAATATACACTCGCCCTACAATTGTTTTGTTGCTTCCAATTGATTATTTAAATGCAAAAACCATGTTGGTCGGACGAGTTTTCTCTATTGCAGCGACATGTATATTGTTGGCAAACTCTACCTTGTTTCGGATTATATTTTGTTGGGGAAGAAAAAGTTAAGTTAAGAGTACATACGGTGGGGATTATGAATTAAGATATAGAGATGAATTTTGGGACTTTAAGTTTCGCTAAAAACAGTGCAGTGGCAAAAGAAAATCTATCTTTTAAGGCTTCTTTTTAGTGATTGATATGAGTTTTATGTCCAGCTTTTCCTCTCGTAATTTATGTTTACAATTTTCTAGATTTTAAAAACCTAATAATAAAACCTGTGATTTATGTTTGGAAGAAGATGCATGAATTTATATCTAGGTATATTAAAACATTCTTATAGAGAGGAACTCTTTTGAGCCCGAATAAGTTATATAACTTCTTACATCAAAGTGATTGAAGTGAGAACAACTAAATTAAACTTTTCAATTTACTTGTATCACAATTAGTTTGTATCATCAAAAAACTTATGAATATTAATCGCTGTCAGAGAAAATAATTTCAGTGAGTTGGGAGTAAAACCAACCTAATCACTTTCCTTTATAACATAGAGAGTTGATTTCTTTCATATTTTAAAAACAACAAAATTCATATCCTAATCATCCGTAACAAAGGGTTCAACTTCAATTCTTTTCTACAAAACCAGTTTGTCTCTCCTATGTATCAAAGTCCCAAAATGATTTTAATGTTTAAAATTAGAAAGCAAAATTAGATGATGCCACCAAAACAAAGCAAGAAACAAAGATACCAAAATGACAACTAAAGAGTGTAGCCCTATTGACAAGAGTCTCTAGGTTGTCTCTTTGTTTCTAAACACACTTTTCGTAACCAAATTAGGTATGTTTTTAAGGGAAAAATATAGCTCAATTAAACAAAACATAAAACTTTGAAAACAACTATTCAAAACTCATACTCATGCAATTTTCTCACAACACCAAAAGTTTTCTCCCGTTTAATACTTTTTGTAGCAAAACATAAAACAAAAGTTTAAATCTTTTGAGTCTCTCCTTTTTATTTGCGGCTTTGACGGGTTGATTCCTCTTTTATAAGGTTATCTCTACTCTGAAACTTCCACCTGCTCGGTTGGTTTTTTCCCGTTAAAAGGAGTTCAAAACGTAAAAAAAAATTGGGAGGTTTAACATCTCTTATACGCAGATTGAAAGCTTAGTTGTCTATATCAACGTACCCATTAGTCCGGAGCTTGCGACGTTTAGCGTGCTCTTTTTCAGTTTTCCAAACTCATGTTCTTCCTTTGTTTCTTCAATTTTTATCTTTCTTGCGGTCTTCCGCTGCTGGTTTCAACTCCTTCGGTGACCAAAATCTCCTGCAAACCCAAGTTTTAAGATCTTTGTTTAGACTAATCATATGCGTGTTTATGTATGTAGATATATATATACCTTTTGTTGAGCCTCGTTTGTTTCAAAGGAGGAGTTGTCATCGATGATGCGCAAACAAGTGAAAGATTGAAATTTGGATCCAAATTATAAGGTGTAACTTTAACTTGAAACTTGAGGGTCTTCCCAACAATGTTAAAAATGCTTGGTGGAGCTTGATCAAGTCCATCTTTAGTAGGGTCCGCTTCCCGTGGAAAACTGATTTATTAGCCTAATTTTTGTGCCTTGACACTTAGTTCATAATTTTTTAGAGATCAAGTAAATTTGGGTGTTTTCTACTTTTAAAGTCGATGCGATTGCATTAGTAAATTTCCTAGCTTCCTTGTCAAAGATGACAAAGGTAGTACAGCCTCTTCCATCATCAACCCGCACTTCGATCCGAACTCCGCATTCAATAAAATTTCATATCACCATGCTTGTGTTTTTTAATTTTGGTCTTCTTTTTGTTTTACCTCAACACACCAACCGCTTGTGAATTATTGCAGCTTTTGCAAAGCTAAAGTAGATTCAATTTTTTCCATTTTCCGAGCGCAACTTGAGCAAGATATGTAGTTCCATCCGTTGCGTAAGATGACTTCCGTCACTTTAGCCTTGCAAGAGAATTCTTTCTCCTTTGAAATATTATAGGAAGACAAAAATAAATCTCTTTCAACAAAACAATAGATTGTTTATTTAAAAAATTTGCAAACGAAAAATTAAGATCAATTCTCGACAAAAGATGCTTTGCATACCTCGCTTCTTTTTCGTTAGAGACGAAGTTCGAATTTCCGCAATGCTATGCAACTGGGTATCGAGTTGGGGCTTTCCAAAATTTTACAGCTATCTTCAATTAGAGGATGGTTTTTCGCTCTACACCATACAAAAGATTATGCTTTAGCTATCAAATCAGTGGATAAACATATACTATTCTTAAAAATGTTGTTACCAAGTGATAGAGTTGCTATTCTTTGTGCGTGTGATTAATGGTTTTTGGAATTTAGGGAGTTGAGGTGTATGCTTCATCGCTTAGTGCCTAAATGGTTGTTGGAATTAAGGGGAGACGGGGAGTATGCTTCATCGCTTAGGGATTGGGCTTTTATGTCTTTGATCCAAAAATAAAACATTGGGCAACATGAGTTATACTGTCCAAAAAAGGGGATGAATGACACATGTTTTAAGGTTTTGAGATCTGAGAAAGATACATCTTTATGTCCCTATCTACACCTACTATGTCTCATCCTATTTTTTATGTTTTTATATATTTGTCAAGTAATGTTTTCCCTTAAAATGAAGTTTTTAAAAACAAAGAATCTCCTAAAAGCTGTAACATTTTCAATCTTTAAAAATCAACCTCTTACATTATAATGCCCCATAGAATGATTGAACAATTTTTAAAACAAAGAATCTCCTAAAAGTCAAACGTTTACAATCTTTCAAAATCAACCTCTTACATTAATCTGAATTAAAAATAGTAAGCGTCCCGATTTTTTTTTTTAAATATATATAGACACATATTTGTGAAGTGAGAAGAGATATACAATACCTGTGAATTGAAAGAGAGAGATGAGTTTTAGAGAAAAATAAAAGGCGTATATATGAAAGAGACAGATGGCAACGTAACCGTTTATTAACGTTTTCAATCTTTCAAAATCAACCTCTTACATTATAATGCACCATAAAAAGATTGAACAATGCAGTTATGTTTTAACATATTTAAGAAGGTCATAAATAAAGAAGCAAAAGGAAGAAAAAAGAAAACCAAACGCAGAAAAAACAATTGAACAAACGACGGGAGATATTGAAATTAAGGGGACCATTAGAAGATAAAAGGAAGATAAAAAAAGAAAAAAATTAAATCAGATGAGACTTATTACGTACCTTCCACAAAAATCTCTAACAACCTCAAAATCACCATTAAGATATATTTTTGTTGCCGAGGATGCGTTTAGAAAAAGCTTTCCTATTGTGGACATAAAAATTAGCCTTAATAATTTATTTTATTATAGAAAAAAGAAATCAAATTAAGAGGGAAAAAAACAGCTAAAAAGCTTGTCAAATAACCATTTACCACCAAACTTTTTAGGGATGAGACTTGTTGCAACAATCACTATGACATTCTGCTTTCTTCCTCGCAATCTCTCTCCAATAGAATCACTAGATCATCCCAAACAAGAAGACGGGTTGTGATGTCTTTGCAGCCAAAGAATAAAAATTTAAATCCTCATTGAACTTAGAATTTAAAAAAGTATTTTGGGTATAAGATGAGCTTACTCTTCCAAGAAAATGTGAAGGATTAATCTTCCTGGATTTGTTGTTCCCATATGGTTCAACTTGCTCAAATTTGCAAACAAAACCAATCACATCTAAAAGATGCAAACGGCTCCCAAAAGTCGGGAACATAAAAAGAAATTAGACAACTTTTTTATCAATCAAGAAAATCCAAAAGTTTTTCCAACCAAAATTATAATTTCAAGATAACTTTGGCAAATCCTCTTTCTTGTCACCTAGATTCAAGAAATCTTTATGGCAACAAAGACGAAATTTTTCGTGAGGTATGACAAAATTTCCCTCATCAACTTTTTCTATTTTAGTAGCATCCGTGAAACAAACCATATATTGGTGGTCCGTTATTCTATATTGTTTCCCTGTCCTACGAACATCGAAATCACGAATACGAAAAATTTGTCCTTCTTTCAGTTTGTCCTTGAATATATGAAGCAACAAACGATGGATAGAACCTTGAATGAGGCAATCCTAAAATACACAAAAACTTATAAGCTAATTAGGGAAAAAAAAAAAAAGGAAACCGAAGTCAATTTAATAAACTGAAAAAAAAACCCACAAATTAAAGACATTTCAAATTGCTTATGGGCCATAAAGTCTTATGGGCCATGGTCAAGAGCATGGGTTGGAGAAGTCACTGGAGCTTATAACAGTGGTGGAAAATATGTATCAAACTCCTTTGTTGATGGATTCTGGTATCTTAAGACTTTTCACTTTGCATTTCTTGAACAATTTGTTTTTATTTTCGTGGTTTCTTGAAGCAAAAGCTTAGTTTGTCCGAAAAACAGTTCTTGGATCAGCTAGGAATGACATCTCGCATTCAACCATAAGGTTTTCTCGCAGACAGACCTTAATTGGAGGAAACTATGGTCTACTTGACACAACTACATTCATCCCAAATCCAGATTATTATGGGTTAGATGACAGATCGCGTTCATATAAGTGCAATTCTATTCATGATTTCAGAGTCCATATGAACAAATGATGGATAGAACCTTGAATGAGGCAATCCTAAAATACACAAAAAAACTTATAAGCTAATTAGGGGGAAAAAAAAGGAAACCGAAGTCAATTTAATAAACCGAAAAAAAAACCCACAAATTAAAGATAACAACTAGGTTTCATGGCACAATCACCTCGCAACACAATTAAGCAACAATCTTACTAAGGAAATTACACAACTTAGGTTGTCATTTTGAAACATTGCACAACTAAATAAACCCTAAAGCGGTAGCCGTAGATTAAAAAAAGGTATGTTGTTTGTCCTAAACACTTGACAGGATTTAAACTCGGCTGAACATTTTAAACTATCTCAATCAAAGACGCTACCCAAATAAACAAAGCCAAATAAGAGAACATGATTAAATGTTGTTAAAAAAAAATCATCTAAGATTTTTTAATAATATATAGATGACTCCCTTTTTATATATACAAATTGACAGATTCTTCTTAAGGACACATTGAGACTAAAACAAAGTTGTCGCTACAATGGACAGCTCCATGTTTTTGACTTGACAAGACTATTTATTGTCTTCAATTTCACAACAATATATCTATAATTCACTGCAGCTTAAAAGGTTGCCGAATTATAATTACAAAACTATGTCAAACTCAACACTAAAGACTCGGGTTAACGTCACGAATACAAAAATTTGACCTTCTTTCAGTTTGTCCTTGAATTTATGAAGCAACAAAAAAGGATACAACCTTGAATGAGGCAATCCTAAAATACATAAAAAAAAAAACTTATAAGCTAATTAGGGGGAAAAACTTAGATCATTGGAGAAATTATCAATTATTTGAGTAGATCGGGGTCTTCACTAAAAGCTAAATTATTGTTTGTGATGATAAATTATAAGTCGCCTTTACAATAAGCATTCCACGAAAATATGTTGGAAGAATAGTATATGACTTTCATTAGCTTCTACATTGATTGATTATGAAAATCTCAACTCCAATTTTAACATTCAAGAAACTCAAAGATAAAGAAACACGTACCAATCCAACTGCAACCCAATAATAAAATATCAAAAGTCGAAACAGAACACAACAATTCACCACGCTTAAAAGGTTGCCGAATTATAATTACAAAACTATGTCAAACTCTATACCAAAGACTCGGGTTAACGTCTTTTCCTCTTTACAATTCTAAGTGACAAACGAAAACAAAACTATGTCAAACTCAACACTAAAGACTCGGGTTAACGTCATGAATACAAAAATTTGACCTTCTTTCGGTTTGTCCTTGAATTTATGAAGCAACAAAAAAGGATACAACCTTGAATGAGGCAATCCTAAAATACATAAAAAAACTTATAAGCTAATTATGGGGGAAAAACTTAGATCATTGGAAAAATTATCAATTATTTGAGTAGATCAGGGTCTTCAACTAAAAGCTAAATTATTGTTTGTGATGATAAATTATAAGTCGTCTTTACAGTGAAGCATTCCACGAAAATATGTTGGAAGAATAGTATATGACTTTCATTAGCTTCTACATTGATTGATAAGGAAAATCTCAACTCCAATTTTAACATTCAAGAAACTCAAAGATAAAGAAACACGTACCAATCCACCGGCCGCAACCCAATAATAAAATATCAAAAGTCGAAACAGAACACAACAATTCACCACGGTTAAAAGGTTGCCGAATTATAATTACAAAACTATGTCAAACTCTATACCAAAGACTCGGGTTAACGTCTTTTCCTCTTTACAATTCTAAGTGACAAACGAAACATCTACATACCTTTTCATCCAACAAAAGAAAATCAACGCTCATGAGTTCCTTGTTTAGCTTGAAATTGCAGGCCTCCCATATACGCAAAACACGCACCACAACACAACATGAATCGAGGTTGAGGTCGATATCATCTAGAAACATGTAAGATAGAGTAGAAATTTTATCCAAACAGATCGAGATTTCCATTGTTTGTTGTTTTCCCAAAAAGCACCAGGACTACCAAAAAAATGATGAATATTGAAAATTTTAACGAAACTACGACCTTAGAACTAACCTCTTCAATCCAAGAATTAATCCATCCTTATTCCCTCCTGTGCAATTAAGAAATCGAAGGTGAAACAGATGAGGGAAAGAAATGGGGACAAACACTTTCCCTTCATAATAAAGCCTGCAATTAAAAATCAAAACAAAAATAAATTAGAGCATGATAGTCGTAAAAAAAAACCTAGAAGCAAAAAGTGAAAGAAGGACTGAAAGAAATACCGCAACTTTTTATATTCTGTAATTAATGTCAAAACAGGTTTATGCAATAAAGAGAAAAAAAGAATAAGAGGGGCTGCCCACCCACTATAACGCTTCTGCAAAGGAAAAGTAATCGCAAGGAAAAAGAAATTAAGGCAATAAAGATAAGGAGAGAGATGGACCAAAGGGAGGGATGAATGACAGTGTCAAAAAATTAGAAAAACAAATGGCGGCTCACGGAGAAGGGATATCCTTCTTTTAAGTATATAGATTTAAGGATGGAGTAAAAAGTTTGTGGACCCTATGCATGTTAAAGAGATTTTACGAAAAAAATCGTGTCAAGGTAAAATTGAAAATTCGCTCCCATGTGTGTTACTATAAAGACAAGTATTTATTATTGTAAGGATACATATTTGTTGTTAGCCCTTACAGAAATCAATATTTATCCTTATAGTAACTATGAGGATAAATGTGTGTTAATAAAAGACAAAATTTGTGTTTATTAATATATTATTATTTATCTCTTGAAATATAGATTTTTTTTTTTTTTTTTGCTTTCGTGCTGATTTTATTCATGTAATAACAATTTTTTTATATACGTTAATACATTTGTGTTCATATAGTAACTAGGGTGTTCACAAGATGAAAAATGGATGTTTAAAAATATTTGTGCCCATACCGAAACTCGAGTATTTTAGAATCGAGTGTTTGTGTCTTTATCAAAGTTTCGCTACGATTCAAGATGGATTTTTTTTTTTCGAAAACAATTAGAACATATTTATTGTTATAGCAAAGCGGATCGATCAAGCTGTTTGATTCGGAAATACAAAGTTTTTTTCAACACTAGAAAAAAATATAAAAATAGCACAAAATAAAAGATAATATTTTAAGTTATCAATTATATATCCAAAATATAGTAAATAAAATACTTTAAAATAATTTGAGATTATAAAATAATAGTAATAAGAAAAATAGTATATTTTACTATAATTAGTGCTAATTATTCATACTAAAAATTAGATTGAGATAATTATTCATAAATTGAAATTTATATAATTGATTATGATATTTTAATAATAGGGTGAATGTATTATTGGTTTAGTCTTTAATTTTGTGAAATTTGTATTCAATATTTAAAATAGATATTGAGATAATAACATAATTGTTAGGATAAAAATATTTAGTTTTAATGAGTTAAAATTGTTTTTGAATGAGTTGTAAAATAGGGTGACCAAATTGAGTTTGATTGTATAGTCGGTGAAGTATTGAGCTAGTAAGATTAGGACTAGTTTAGCTAAGTGTTGTAACAAATTTAGTTAAGTTAGACTTAAGTAGACTAGCTAAGAGGCAAATGAGATAAGAGTCGGACTATCGACTTGGTGAAATCAAACGAAGATCGAGGCAAGTAAGTTGAAGTCACTGAAGTTCGTATTTGGAGGATAACTAAAGATAAGACACGGTGAATCGACAAGTAAAGTAGACTAAAGATCGGACCAGACGAGTTTCAAAAGAAGACCGAAGACAAATTGAGTAGAATAAGAAAGGTTTGTCAAAGTCAGACTAAAAAGGATGATCAAGTTATTTGAAGAGTTAAAATCGAGACGAAGAGAAGACAAGTTACAACAATTTTAAAGATAAAGATCAAGATGCGGTTGAAACTAACTACGGACAGCTTAAGCGGTTGGAACAAATCAAGACAAGTATATAAGAATATCGATTGCTGAAAATTAGTAGAGAACGCATATTTTTCAAGAGAAAAATTATCTAGAAGCATTAGTGATATTCTTAGCAAAGAATTGTTCTATTTTTCAGCTTTACGAGTTTATAGAACACCGCTTTGTATTTTTCTACTTAGTTCTAGTTTTCGAAGATCCAAAGATTAGGAAGAAGAAGGAGATAGATTGATCGTGAAGAAAATTGTAAACGTCTATTAGTGAGAAGGAAGATAGTAAGTGTAACGCCCGAATTCAGAAAGTTGACCCTCGGGTCTCGACGTCCTAAACCCGAGTCGTCACTTAGTGAAATATAAAAATTGAGCCAGAAAATTTCTTTTGAATAACAACCAATTAAGTTGCAGCGGAAAAATTTCGTAAACGTTTTACTTAGTGAAGAGGAACTCTTTTAAAATAAAAGATCAATATCTACTTTGATCAAAACCATCCGTGAGTACAACTCCTAGGGAGATAATAGCTAAAAAAATTATTAAAGTATTCGTTACAAAAGGTTGAAAGTTACTAAGACAATTTATTTATTAATTAAGAGAGAGTGGGAAGCGGTCGTCTACCGCTCCTCAGCCTCATTCTCGCAACCTTTGAAAATATTAAGTTTGGGAGAATGAGATAGGAATCTCGATGGGTAACCTCAGATGTCTTGTTACATGCAGTTGTGACAGAAATCCCAATATAATTGAATCTTTTACTCTTCTCTTATCTTTAGTTATGCGTTGCGGCATTTAGCCCATTTTGTACGAGGTAATCTTGATTATAAGATTTTCATCCTTTAACTTTATTCGATTAAGAGATTCATCTTTCTTTGCGGCAGTTAGTATATATATATAGCACATTTGAGATGGCACGCTAGTGCGTCCGATCCCGTAATCACATTGTGGAATGACACGTTTACACGTCCGAGACCCGTAATTCTCCGGCCCGAATGAGGTGGCTATAGTGGCATTTCTGCACACTCTCCACACTCTTTACCATCCTTATTGCTCCCGTGAGGTGGCTATAGTGGCATTTCTGCACACTCTCCACTCTCTTCACCATCCTTATTGCTCCCGTGGGGTGGCTATAGTGGCATTTACGCACACTCTCCACACCCTTTACCATCCTTATTCCTCCCGTTTATATAGGGCTTCGCCCTCTGCAGATCTATTGATCAATAGAGATAATAACTCTCGTATGTAACATATAAAAACAAATAATCAAAGTAAAAGAAATTCGTTCTTGTATATTCTGATAGTTAGGAGTTGTGCATTTTCATGCTTTTGAGTTGTTTGCGTCTTTCGGAAGAAGCTGATTATGTTTGATTCAGAAAAGCGACAACAGTCCATATAACATTAACTAGCTATACGAGATAGTGTCACCCACCTGGAGAACTTTTAAGAGAAAGTTTAACTTCTTGATTGCTTAATCCTCTCGTACAAAAATCTCGGTCTCTGGTTCCCGACCGTACTCTACCTAGCACAATCCGTATGTTTAGTTCGACAGATCTTTTGTCCACTGAAAACTTAGGTTCTTGATCGTATTGTGCCTTCTAAAAACTAGGCTTTCATGAAGAAGAGGTACTTTATTTTATCAAAAGCTTCTATGGGTTTAATCCTATGTCCAATCGGCTTTGTTGGTGTACTACGGTTTGTGGGTCACGAATTTGGGACTTTCGGTTCCGTTCATTTTCAAGAAAACACGTAAGACACTCAAGTATATGCATTCATAAAGTATCACATATAACATTTGATATTCAAACATGCATTTCATTAAAAGTTTTGGCCATTTAATTTGTCAAGTACTAGACAAAAGAAGAAACGATACCTATACATGCATAAATGAAATAAAATACTTAGACTCGTTGGAAAATTATGAAATTTGAATATGTTGTACATCTTTCAGTGTAGAACAAAGTTTATTAAGGGTCCAAGTTCATTTGAGTTACGGAATTATAACAGTTTTTGTAATAAGTGTTCTAAATTTCTGTTTCGGCAAAAACAGTGACCTTAACTTATAAAATCCCTAACTCTCTGAAGGAACATACAAAAATTATGAAATTAAAACATGTGATGCATCACTCAAGTATGAAAAACTTTCATTCAGGGACCCAAGCCATTTGACTTACGGATTCTGCCCAGAAAATTCGTGAACATTCAATCCATCGTTTGGCTTGGTTACTGGACATGTCTTACGAGAAAATTCGTAACTTATTGGATACTTGTGTAAAAATCACCCAATTTAAGAATCTAGTTATAAAAATGTTGTAGGACATCCATGAATATTTCCATAATTTATTACTTAAGAAAAACTGGAAAATAAATTCGTGCAACACAGAATAGCCCTATGCGTCGAACATCGACCAGGTACTCAGAAAACGAATTTTATCTAATAAAGTACTAAACGAAAAATTATGATTTTTGACTATGATTTACAACACATCAAGGGGAACATCCCAGAATTTTACTAGAATTTTATAACTATCAGAAAGGGGATAAATAAAAGAAGTGAGTCACTGCTCCCAGTTTCGGATTACTTCCGACACATCATTTTTCACGATTTTATTCTCCCTACACATTGATCAGAAAATTATGAAATTTACACATGTTGTTCTAGACTTCAAATACTACATCTAGGATTTTTTCATGATTGTTAAACGGGTGGAAAGGGTCCGAATAGATTTTACAAAAACGGGTCAGTGGGTAGGGCTTGATTTCGACAGTTTCATGTTTCAAGTATAACTTCACCATTTTGACTCCAAACACCATAATTCCAACTCAAACACTCCATATAAGATCATATCATGTGAAAAGGGGTTCTTAGGGACTCATATCATATTTTTCCTAAATTTCTAAGCTAAGGAGAAAACATGAGGCTAAAGAGAGGGCTTAGGGACTTACCCTTGGAGATTTTCTTCTTCCTCTTGAGAGCCCCAAGCTTTTGGTTGTGTGGAAAATGAAGAGGGGAGCCACTCTATTTATAGAGGAGAAGGAGGAGAAATGGCCGGTCAAGAGGGGTGGGAAAAAGGGGGTAACTAGGTGGTAATAGGCATAAGGCTAAAGAAAACTAGTCCTAGGTCTTAAGTTTAGGATTTTGGCTAGGGATTTCATGTACCATCAATATTCTCTCATTTAAAGCTCTCATGTGCACGAAAATTTGGAAGATTTGGGCTGCCATTTGGTAGTCTAATTTCTAATACAGTGGTGTGACTTCGTTGTTGAGTTTTCGGTATTTTTTGGTCTGAGGTTCGGCTCCGAAAATTTATTAAAACGCGCGATGGGTGAACAAACATTTTTCTTAGGGTTTTCATGAGTGTTTCTCACCTTTAAAGGACTATTGGTAATTAATCATTATTAAACAAATCCGGATTACGAATGTGAGTTCGAAAAGTATCGATAGATTTTTGGGTTGAAAAACCGTTCGTCGATTGGAGAAAAATTAAAGAAAACCACATACGAAATTGGAATAAAATAAAATGATCCCTAAACTTAGGAAATTAAATATAAAATCCTATAATTGGTTTTGGGTTATTACGGTAAGTGAAGTCTCTTCCACGAGTTGTGAAAGGAGAGTGGATATAGGATCATTTAGATCCGAACCACTATATATCATGTGTTCTTTACTATTTTCTTATCTTGCTTATCTGTTTAAATTCATTCAAGAAAAAGTTCTTAAGAAATTGAGTATAAATAAATTTTCGATGTCAATCTAATTTAGAAAAGTGTTTTGAAAAGATTTTCTTTGAAAAATTGGAAATCTATTCAACCCCTTCTAAATTTCCACTAGAATTTTTTAACTCGATTTTCTGTGACCAATAATAATAGATGATAGTGAATACAATTATGATTAAAAATAAGGACAAATACATAAATAATCAAATTTTATAGTTAATGCAATATTATTTAATAACTAATTAGTTTATTACTATTTTCATATAATTTGTTGTATATAAAATAAAGTAACAATTTAATTTTTAATCCATATTTAATTCAATTATTCAGTTCGATATGGTTTGTTACGGTTAGTATGATTTTTGGTAATACATGTTTGCCCTTATAGAAACACAATTTGGGAGTGATTTTTATGTTTTGCCTTTGCGCGATTTTTTTTTTAAGAATTGTATAACCGACCGGATCGATTTGATTAGAACTCGCAAATTTTTATATCCGGATTATAAATTCACGGATTCTTGATTTGTAAATTTTTTTATATAAATGTTTGTCCTAAACTAAACCATGCATTTTAAACTTGATAAATAAATACCTAACAACAATTATATTTATATATGGTTAATCAGCAATTGCAAAAGGAAAATATATATATATAAATAAAAATTTTAGATGATTAATTGAGGGCATATGAATATATGAATATCAACCCTACAAATAAGGAGAGACATTATTTGAATTATGTTTTTGCTTTAATAATATAAAAATAAGATTTTTATTTACTCTTCTATGCATATCTTTATATTAATTTATGAAGAATATATAAATAGTCTAAAATGAGATTTTTATTAAAAATCTTTAGTACGGTAAAGAATAATTTATGATCTATAAAATATTTATGATTCAATATAAATAATTAGTTATTTCCAAATATTAAAAAAATATAATATACATATAGATATATATAGGAATTATCACTATTAGATAGAATATTTCTAGAGAAATAACTATTAGATACAACCTTAAAAAGTTACTTCTAATAGGCACAATCAGCACATACAAAATATCATCATTATCATTTCTCCCTCATTTCACACATTCATCTCAACATCATCTTTCTTTCTCTAATTTCAACATTCAAATACACCATAAATCTGCACTTTTTTACCGACGACCACCGTCAATGTGACCACCACCACCACACCAACACCGCACACTACCGACAAGACAGAGCTCTTCACCGACGACCACCGCCAACGCGACCACCACCACCGCACCACCACTGCACTCCACCACCGACGACCACCGCCAATGCGACTACCACCACACGCTGTCAACGTGAACACCACCGGACACCACCGCACCACCACTTTACACCACCACCGACGACCACCGCCAATGCGACTACTACCACATGCCGTCAACGCGATCGCCACCGTACCACCACGTAACCCACCGTCGTAGATGAGGAGAGATAGGGAAGGGAGACAAATAAACTGAAACTTCAATGGTTCTATATCGTCGGAGATTTCCACGGCCTCAATAATTGTAAAGAAGTTCTAGATATGAAACTCAGTAAGTGACTCGGTGAATTTAATCTAAATTCTAATTTTTCTTCGTTGATTTAATTTGTGGCGTTAACCTCGGATCGATGTTCATCTCCTTACTTTCTTACTCAAATTGTTGGAAAATCAATGGTTAGGATTCACTAACCTTTAACGCAATGGAATATATCGAACCGGGTTGGAATTCTACGTACACCGTGATCCTCGAGTCCGAAATACATTTACGTATGAAATGTATTCATTGTTCACAATTTAAGTGCCTTTGGATTTGTGTGTATGTGATGTATCGAGAAAAGTTGAATGTTTCTACGTCTTTTCTCTTAAGAAAAGATCATTCTGTCTTTTTTCCCGAATTCAAGTGAAAAGTTCGCATATCTTTTTACACAAAAATAGAAGTTATTTAACTTCTACCAAAATAAAAATCTATCCACTTCATTTGTGGATAAATATAAATAATAAATAATATTATTTATTTATTATTTTATTTGCTTTAATCTCCCACTCACATATGAAGTTTGAGCTCCATACTCATTTACTTCATATTTTTCATATCATCACATAATACATTTTCATACATGCAAATAAATCGTGTGACCCTCGAGAATATGAGTTTTTGTGCCATACACTTGTTAAGGATATATAGCAACTCAACCAGATTTTATATGTAGAATCCAAAACTCATAATACCCCAGAACTCTTTTAATTAACACAAATTGACATATCTCTTTAATCCCTTGAAATATTAGAGCATATTCAACTTTTCATCAAATCTATGTATTCATAATCAAGTTCTCAACTCGATTGACCGGTCAATGAATCACAATAGATTGTGTTAATAAAGACATTCTTCCTTTCACACAAAATATCTACAGACTCCCACTATAGCTGCTTTCCTAGACATGTACCGCATTGCCAAATTATCTTAGTGATAGGTAACATGCTAAAGTAGCAACACTAAAGTGGAGACTTAGAAATATAGCGAGAAAGTCTTATGGGTACTCTAAGAGGTTCATTTTAAAACTCAAGGCCTCATACAATGAGAAAATAGGGATATCTTTCTCATTTCCTTATGGTCATCTTAGCACATGTGGTATGAAACACATGTTACGATGTCTTGAACTTCCGGAATGGAAGTGTGTATCTGGACACTTAACTTGGATTTCCTCCCACTATAGTCTAGGGAATCCATTGATTTAGCTTATGAACAAGTCAAATAGATTTGTGGTAAAATCTATTGCGATTATTTCCAAATAATCTCATCTCTACACACACTACGATGTCGGAGGTGATTGCTCGTATGAGTGAGCCAATCTATATTTGTCGACACACTATTATGTGAACCATCACATAAATTACAATACATAAATCTCTAGCAACATTAACATATACTCATACCATGTCCAAATCCATTTAAACTTTAATCTTAGATGTCCAAGACATCTATATGAACAAGTTTGACGAGAGGATTTGCTAACATTTATAAGTAAAAAGTATTTTAAGAATCACTCTTTCAATCTTTGTAATATCTCTACAAAGAACCTATAACACCCCAAAATAATCATATCTATTATTTGAATATGTGTATATATGCACACAATTTATTTTCTAAATATCAAAGAATACATCCATAGTTTCCTAGACATAAAATAATTCTAGCAAATTATGTATGAGTTGTTTTAAAATTCTACAAGTGAGTGTTTTTATCAAATTGCACACTAACACATTCTTTCAAATATATTAAATATATATGTATATACTATTGCTTTATTTATCTCAATATATATATATATATATATAAAGTAATAAATTCATGAAATTAGAATGTAATATATTACTATACTAATTAATTTTCTCTTAATAAAGGGTTAGTTAAATTACTACATTATTTATTTAATTAATAGCCTAACCAACATATATGCTAAATAATGCACGCAGAACCTACCTCCCGTTAAAAGAGCAATAATTAAATGCATGTAAAATTATTACTTCTTAATATGTATATTAGATGTACACTCATACATTAAGTATTACTATTACCAAGTAAAAACATATAAATAAATAATAATTTACAATTTATTCTAATGCATTAACTAATATATATATATATATATATATATATATATATTTATATATATACCCACATTCATTGAATATTAAAAAAAAAACCACTTGGACAATCATCCTAGCTACACCGCCTTATCAACTAGTTGCTTAGATAGGTAGCTAGTAATAGGGCATCATGATTAAAAATACGGTATGTAGAATTTTTCTTACTATAAATAGAATGCTAATTCATTCTATGAGGAAAGGAAAAAATATACACAAACTTTCATTGAATAGAATTTTGAGGCACAAGACTTTACTTCTCGATAGGTGGGGATTTACTTCAACTCTTGTATGAGTTATAATATTCAAGTATTATAATTGCCCTTATTAAATTTTATTATGTAATTAATATTCAAGTTAAGCATGGCCTAGCCAACAATCTCATGTTAAGTCGGCCAAACAATCTCATGTTAAGCTGGCCTAGCAAGCAATTTCATGTTAAGTCTGGCCCACCGATCTCATGTTAAGCCCGGCCCGGCAATTTCATGTTACGTCTGGCCCCACCATAATTTCCACGTTAAGATTTGCTAATAGCAGTATTATTACAAGATCTACAAGATATATATTATTTACATCATTAAAATTTAATTTGTGCAATTATGAGGTTACCCCACTAAGTGTATTTTCACACACTTATCCCTTCCTTAAATATTTTTCGGTGCAGAGTTCGACATGGAAGGATGAACTGGGATGCTATGGCCAAGAAACAAGAAATAAGAAATAAGAAAATAATAAATTACTACTACTCTATTTTTATTTATTTTTGAGGAAGACTTATGACTTGTAATTAATTATGTGGTTAACTCATGAATTTTACATATTACGAAATAAGCTTTATTATTATTAAATATCTTCCACATTTGTAATTTTTATAATTATGCTCTACATGTTTAATTATACTACAAGTATATATATGTAGAATGTGTTTCCCTACTAAATGTAAATACTGAAATAGATAAATGTAAATTATTCAAGTAACGTCTCAACATTAATATTAGTATATATTAAAATAGGGCGTTATAGAACCTTTTAAGAGTATTTGGTTTTCTTGATACTTGGAATATCTAGTGTAAGCTTTAGTTGCTTTGACTATCACTAAATAGTAGCAACTCTCACTAAAGTATTTTATTCCACAACGAATTGTAGCAACATCTCTCACCGAGGATATTTGATTCCATAATGAGTGGCAACAACTCCCACCGGAGTGTTTAATTCCACAATGAATCGCTACATCTCCTATTGGAGTGTTTGATTCCAAGGTAATATCTACACTCCCACTGGAGTGTTTGATTACTTGGTAAATCGCTAGAGCTCCCACTAGAGTCTTTGATTCCACAATGAATCACCGCAACTTCCATTGGAGTCTTTGATTCCACAATGAATCACCGGTACTCCCACCGGAGTATTTGTTTCCAAACCGAATCGCTACAACTTCATTTAAAGTGCTTACTATTCCCAAAAGTTTCAAGAAATCTCTTAACCAAACTACCTCTTGTATCTGAGATGCACATGCCACAAGTTTGACTTCTATAGTGGACAGTGCTATACAAAGCTATCTTATACTATGTCATTAGATTGCTTCAATATTCAAGCAAGATGACATAAGCTGGAATTTGATTTACGTTAATCTAAATCACTATTCCAGATTGTATCTGTATAGTTTTAACATTTAAATTTTAAATTATCTCCTTGAGATAATAATCTGCAATACCACTCAAATATCTCAAAAACTCAAACACTTTCTTTTAGTGTTTTCTCGATTAATTGATATATGCTAACCAA
This sequence comes from Paraleonurus japonicus, assembly GCA_030762865.1. Taxonomy (NCBI): domain Eukaryota; kingdom Viridiplantae; phylum Streptophyta; class Magnoliopsida; order Lamiales; family Lamiaceae; genus Paraleonurus; species Paraleonurus japonicus. Next base: position 32,128,927 of record CM061053.1, on the reverse strand, counting down.
AACTAATAGCTCAACTATTGTCTCAATGTGTGCACAACTTAGCATACATTAGACTTCCAATTGCATTTGTATATGCTAATATCGACATCCCATCTTTGAGTTTCCGGACACTCATCACGACACCGACTTCGTCTTTGACAAAGCATGAGTATCAATAGGTTTTCATACCCCTATTTTTGAATTGTTTAAGAAGTCTCTTTGCGTAAGCCTCTTAAGACAACCCCAAGTAACTTCTTTGAACAATCTTTATGAATCTTTCCATATAAAAAAATACTCATTGTTGTCATTCCAAATTAATAATATAACAATAAAAGCAGTATTAGAACTACAAAACTATCTTGGACCGTTTAACTAAGCATAATGATCTTTGTGTTTCACAACAAAGTTATATGAGATAATCATTTAAATGAAATCTCAAGTTACACTGTCTTAAGGATTATTTAAGTTCGCAAATTGACTTTTCAATTTACAAACATTATCCTCTTAGAAGATTGAATCCTACATGTTACATGTAGATTTCTCCTTCCCATTTCCCATGGAAAAACTAGTTTTTAACGTCCCATTTGATGTAATTCTAAATCTAAACTTGATATATTAGTTAGAATCAGTTGAGGTAAAAATTACAACGAGATGGAAAAAGGTAATACACTCCTTTTAGAGTATAAATTTTCCATCACATGAACTTTACTACCTCACTATAGAGTCATCAGTCTCAAATCTCAATTTAATTTTGAGACTTCGTTAATTCTCAATTACTTAGTGTCTTGACGAAAAGTCTACAAGTTTCCAAACTTCGTTTGACCTCAACGACTCAAGTTTGTCTTACATTGCTTTCTTTCACTAGTCTTTTGTCACTGAAATGGAACCTCTCGAACGTTTGTAGGTTCTTCCTCATTCACTAAAGACTTATCATATTTTTATGGATATCATAATGCCACTCAAGCATATATTCTATAGACAATTACTCTCATCAAGATCCATCTGATCTTTAAAGGGTAAAAATCTATTAAAAACACTTTATCTCTAAATCACTCCCACTTGGAGTGCGATGAGAGTGATTACTCCAATCCCAAAATATGATTTAAATTTTATGTGATTCTATCTCAAGTATACTTCAACCTATTTAATCAACGATTAACACGTATCCCTTAGATTTAACAACATACCTAATGAAGGTACAATTAATCACATGGACCCAACTTTCATGCGACTCGAAGAATCATGTATGTGAGTACATTGATCCTTATATCTAAGGATACCGATTAGGTATTTCACCTATCTTGTAGATCAAAAATGTGATTGAAGTAATCAACTATGAATAGTCATTACAAAACAACCATCAACAACTAATAACTACACATCTCTCTTCAATAGAGATGATTAAATTAGCTTATGTTCTACATGGATCTCATCACATCCAACAATGTTCAAATCTCTAGTCGGCACCACCATTATGCAATGGTGTATAATATTTTAATAATTGTTGGATTATGTCTTTCTCATTACAGTCCATTGAACTGTTAGGATCTCTCACGCATTCTAAAGGTTCTTAAAACCTTTTAAAGTCATGTCTTTAATTCACAGACAATTTTAGGAAACATCTAAAACCATCAAATGTCTTAGACATGTGTGAAATTAAACAGACATCTTTTAAAGCATGAAAAATCCATTAACGTAAGTATTGAAAAAGCAGTAAGTTCCATGTTAGTTGTTTGACGTTCATAGAATCACATTTATCAAAATAAAATAGTTGTAATGAAGAGTCAACTTAACAATTTTATTAATGGTTTTCAAGTCACTTATTAGCAAGATTATCTAAAGACGAATGAGCATTGAGGCGAGATGCTTTTATGTGGGGTTTAAGCTCGAGTTGAGTTCTAGGGACTTGTAAACTTGAGATTGACGATGGCCAATGTTTAATACTACATAGTCTCCTGATTACTCCAGGAGATCACTTAGGATCTCACTTCTATCAATATTCTTCTACGATTGAGACATGATTTACTATTTTCGTAAGACCTGGTTGAAATTAGTATTTACAATATGAATTATGGTATTTGACTTCCTTTAAATATTTTATGTGGTTTTGGATTGTAAGAGAACTACTATATTTTTATGAAGTTAGTTCATATTTATTATAAGTATGTTCCACTAGTAATGCTTGTGTAAATAATAACATCTAGCATACTAGTTTTAAGATCTTGTCATTTATGAGTCTCTAATCCATTGGGATAAGACTCAATTAAGAATAAATTACTAAAGATTACTATGCTCAAAACAAAAATTGGAATGAACTACTTAGTCCTTCTTGGACTTTGGACATTCGTGAGTAAAATGACCACACTTGTTTCATCTGAAGCATGTCACTCACTCTTATCCATTTTTAGTCTAGCATTTTCTTTTCTTATTCTTCTTAGCATTAGGATTGACACCAAGATTTATCGATACATCCAGTTCGAGGCCGCTTGCCTTTTTCATTTTCCTTCCAGCTTTGTTTACATCTTAAGCTTGAAGCTTGCATTGAATTAGATTCAGCAATGAGCACACTTTATGAAGACTTGACTGCTTCAAGTCCGTCATCTTTAACTCAACATAATGAGCTACATGAGTGAAAGTCAGAATACTTTCATCAAGAGTCGTGTCGACCCTCAAGTGTTCCCACTTGTCGAAAGTGACCGGATTCGGTTCCGAATTTGATGTTCCTCGAGAATGTAAAGTGTTATCATACTTTGCCTTCGAGATATTCCCGGATATCATGGGTAGTAAGGCGATGTGTACACTCATAGATCATGTTATTGATGACTGAACTCATCAATATGTCACGAGCTATTATATTTTTTCGCTTTTTCAAATCTCATTATCTTTTTCGATCACGAGTCTCCATCATAATTCCAAGACCTTCCATAACATGGTTTAATAGTATCTAATACATCATGTTTTCTAAGAACATTCAAAAATCATGACGCCATGTGTCATAATTATAAATCATTGAGTTTTTCTATTTTGTTCAACTCAACAATGATTGCTTTTGAAGCTATTGTCTGGTTTTAATAGAAGTGATTTACTAAGTTAATGTTCATATATGTATCAACATGTTCTATGTTAAGCTAAGCGACATCTGAATAATTCGATACGAAAATCAATATCGAAAAATGACTTAAAGTCATTAATCATCAATCTCATGAAGTATCCTCCTTAAACAAATTCAGTTCCAAAACATGAACAAAAATAAGTTCTAGCATTTAATGATCAAAGTAAATAGCTAAAACTCTCACTCAACAACATGAAACCTGCTTGCTTAAAGCATTCAATCAATATTAATATAATAAAGCATATATCATGTCATAAAAACAACCAAGATAGTTACATTAATCTCAAGACTATTTCAAGTCTTAAATACCAACTATAAGGGTCATTCAAAAATAATCTAGATTCAAGAATACTCTTAGGTAAACTCCTTAAAATTTTGGATAATCTATGATATAATGTACACATGCTCATGGAGTACTTCATTAGTACTCATTAAGAGAAGTTATGATAAAAGGATCTACATGGCGATTCTTCATCCGAGCGTTATTCGACTTTTCAAGTTAAAACCGTCGGATCGTCGAATCATGCATTTGTGTAAACATGTTGCTCATTCAACTTGTCTACTGTATCTAATACCCAATTATGAATCATTTCTTTCATAGTATCACAATATCCATAAGATTCCAATTCTTAATTTCAAATTTTTGTTTATATTTTTAAAAAAAAAAACTCCAAAAACTACTTAAAGTTTTCTTGGAAATACCTCAGCTCAAATCTCAACTCTTATTAAGTCTCGAGCTATAAAATTGGAATTAACTTATGAGATATTAAAAACGAGCTATACATCTTCATCAAAGAACTTTGATATTCCAAAACAATCGTGTGATAATTTTTCATCTTGTAATTCTTAAAAAGCATAGCACCAACTTCATTGTTCGAATTTCAAGAACCATAATTGTTCTTCTACTCTTGAGTCAAACCCATAAAATGAGCAACCATTAAACATAATTAATACTTAAACCTTTTTAACACATGAATTTCACGCTCACTATTACACCAAGCAAAAAATTATTGTCAAGTGTAATAGGCTAATTCACAAGTGAAATAAGTTAAACTATGGTTTTCATCACAAATGGATAAATAAGTACTCAAACTTTAAGAGTTCAAATACCTCATATTTATGCACATAAAGAATCTACACTGAAAAATATGAACATAGGAATTTACGACACCAAAATCGGAGTTAAAAGCGAGCTCAAACAAGCTGAAACAAGTTTTCATGCGCGTGTAGGTGCCAAAAACAACCATTAAAGGCTGAAAACAACTTCCAAGTGGCCGGAAACCACCCATAAACGCCGGAAAACCACCAAAAGTCAGGAAAATTGCTTCTACATGCCCTGACGCGCCATCACGCGCATCCACGCACGGCCGCCGTCAACTGCCGTACCGGCGCGTGGGAGTCACGTGCCCCGCCACCAACGTCGCTACCGGCGCGTGGGCGACACGCACCACCACCACCGCTGCCGTCACCGGCGTGTGGGCTTCACGTGCCACCACCGCCGTCATCGTCCCCGGCGCATGGGTGTCACGCGCCACCGGCTCCGCCGTCGTCTTCCGGCGCGTGGGTGTCACGTGCCGCCGCCATCCATCGTCGTCCTCCGGCGCGTGGGAGCCACCGCCCACTAACGTGGCTCACCGGTTCGGCTTAGTGCAGATCGGTTAAATGCAGTTCGTGTTCGGTTCGGACCGATTTGACCGAGTCAAACTGACCTTGACTAGGTCCTTATCCATATATTTTCGAAAATTATAAACGGGTCCGTATAGAATATCGAATTCTCAAAAAATGACCCAAAACTTTACGGAATCTTTGATTGCCCCAAATATGTTAAATTTTTAAAAATTCATAACTCACTCAATATTTGACCAAAATTAACAAACTTTATATCCACAAAATTCTCATTCAACGTACTACAATCTAGTAATAAGAACTCATCATGATTCATGATATATTGTTCGTAATTTCTAGTCAAAGTTTCTGTAATTTTACAAAGATCGAATTTTATCTCACAAAGCGGTGAGGCCAATAAATATAAAATTTTGCAGATTTTCTAAACATCATACAAGGCACGTACAATAATTCTTCCAGGCCCAAATTTAACCGTTTCCAAAAAAAAACAAAATTCAGAAAAAATCTGATTCACATGATTTACGTACAATTACATGCATAACGTATACATATATTATCATTCAAACGCATCAAACATATGAACATGCATAGAGAATCATTTTCACGTCACGAGAATCCAACACGTTGGCTCTGATACCAATGTTGGAAAATCAATGGTTAGGATTCACTAACCTTTAACGCAATGGAATATATCGAATCGGGTTGGAATTCTATGTACACCGTGATCCTCGGTGTTCGAAATACATTTACGTATGAAATGTATTCATTGTTCACTATTTAAGTGCCTTTGGATTTGTGTGTATGTGATGTATCGAGAAGAGTTGAATGTTTCTACGTCTTTTCTCTCAAGAAAAGATCATTACATCTTTTTTCCCCGAATTCAAGTGAAAAGTTCGCATATCTTTTCACACAAAAATAGAAACTATTTTACTTCTACCAAAATAAAAATCTATCCACTTCATTTGTGGATAAATATGAATAATAAATAATATTATTTATTTATTATTTTATTTGCTTTCACAAATCATACGCGCAATTTCCATTTCTTACTTTCTTTAATTTACAGTAAAAAATGTGTCGATGGACGAAGGGGAGTACATGTGACTTAAGGAAAGAAAGATGCCCAAAGACCACATCGTAGTGGGGTTTCCTACAATACCCAAGCAAGATTTATTAATAAGATAAAATAATTTCTTAGTCCTTCGACTTAGTTGGGCTTTTCTACGGCCGGGCGGGCCCGACGTTAGAAAATATATTAAATATTGTTGAATCGTTGATCCAATGTATGAAATTTATTTTAGATGACTACACTTCGCAATAGTGCGTTTGCACTGTACTTCACCCTATTAATATATTAAATTAATAAATATAAAATGATAAAAATATTCTTTTAATTTAAAATAAGAAAAAATATTATAATTGTAAAATCACATATATATCCTTATTAACATTTTATTTTTAAATCAAAATATTTTTAAATATTTACTAAAAAATTACCATAAAGATATTTAAGTAATTTTATATATTTTTAAGAAAATTAATCATTTTATTTTATTGCGAAGTTAGATCGCTAATGACAATACTAAAGGATGTGTCACCTTTTAATTGAATTTCTAACGTCGAATAGCACCGCCTAACCGTAGAAAATTCCGAGTTTAGTTCTCTTAACATTTTCACATTTAAATAAGTCCTATAACTTGTATTTCTTAGATATTTTAGTCCACCCTTACCTACTATCACGTGTAACCTTCGGGTTACGGGTAATTGATGTGACATTTTCCATTTAATTTTATACTAAAAATATTTTAAATCTAAAAATTGGTATTGGAGTTGCTGCACAAGAATTGTTGGCACTACAAAAAAACCAAAATTAACGAGGGTCACTAACGAGGGTTTACAAATCCTCGTTAGTTAGCGAGAAGCGGCGAGGGGGTTTTAACGAGGGAATTAGCGAGGGCCACGGTCCCCTTGTTAATGCGAGGACTACACGAGGGCACGGACCCCCTCGCCAACTAACAAGGGTGGAGCCCTCGGAAAATTTAAACGAGGGCGAGGGCCGTCGCCTCGGTCCAACCCAACATTAACGAGGCGACATCCTCGCTAGGCCCAGAAACTTAACGAGGTCAGCCCCTCGCTAGGCCCCTCGCGAAGGCCCAATATAAAAACACCCAGCAGCTCTTTTTTTTTCCCCTCACGTAAACCCTCGGCTCACTCACCACCGGCCGCCGTCTCCGTCCGCCGCCGCGCCGCCCGAAATTAGCCCACCCACTAGTTGGGCTTTGTTATACTCGTTCCTAGGAATATTTCTACGGTGAGTTTTTATGATTTAATCGGTTAATTTTGTTGTTATTTTAGTGGGTAAATTTTATATTTTTTTATATGCACATTTATGTAATTTTGTTGGTAATTTTGTTATATTATATATATGCATGTATTGATCATTGCTTAATTATGTAGTGTTAATTTGTGTAATTGTTATACATGTGTGTTTTAATTATTAGTAATTATTTAGTATTAATTTAAGATTAGTATTATATAATTAGTAGTATAAGATTATTAATTATTTAGAGTTAATTAGTATTTATGCAATTATATAAATTTATTTTTAATATTACTATAATTTTAATTTAATTGCTATAATTAATTATATATTTGTAGGTACGTACGTAAATTACAAAAGAGATTCGATTCGGGCTTATAAATTCATACCCTATATACATACAACTACTATCACCGTAAGTATTCTTTTTTAATTAATTATTTAAAAATGCTTTTAATTTAATTATAATAACTATTTGATTTAAAAATATTATTGCATGCATGATATAATAATTTATATATATATATATATATATATATATATATATGATCGATATACGATCAAATTTTGCATGATAGGTCAATTATATTAATGTTGAAAATTGAATCGATGTTCGATTCGAGTTGATGTTGGAGTTGGGGGTTGATGAATTGTTTGGTATTGTTTCTTTGTAAAATGTGTGTTCCGACTTGATTAATTTTAATTAAGTTAGAAATGGATACATTAGGATCTTGATATATTAAGCTGGGGAATACGATAAAATAAAACAAAACTACTGCCAAAATTTTTAGAAAATATAATAATATTAGGAAAAAAATATATTAAGCTGGAAGAATTAATTATGATTTAATTAAATTTTGAATCTTCATTAATCTGAAACAAATTCCTATGAATTATTCAAGGCGTGGTTGGATGTATGGTCCAAGAACGATTAATGGCATAATATCTCCCGAATTTCTTAGTGGACTCGAATCGTTTATGGATTCGCTACTAGTAACCGGATTGGATGAGTGGAGGAAAGATTAGGTGTCGTTGCTCGAAATTCAAATTTGGTAACTAGAGTTTTAGAGAACCCATTGACGTGAAATCACATTTGTATAGGCATGGGTTTATGTCTAATTATCACAATTGGATTTTGCACGGTGAGCAAAAATGGAATCCCATACCACACCGAAACTATGATCAACCGACGTCGACTTCATATAGAGTTGGCGACAACTGCGATATCTAGCTCGTACCACAATATGATGATGGACTTAACTTCCGATCCTAATATTAGTTTCCAAAATGTGGAAGAAGAGCCCCTTAGTGAGGAACCTCCTAATCGGCATCTTTGCACATTTTTGACATGCTTCGTGCGGCGGATCAAGATCTGTATCCTGGTTGCGAGTCTCATTCTCGATTGTCATTCAATACCCGTCTTTTAAACACTAAAACCGAGAACAGATCGTTCGAAAGGGGTTATAATCAAATAGTTAACTTGATTAGTGAGATTTGCCCTCCGAGAAAATCGGGTGCCCAAGAAATTTTACGATACTAAGCGGTTGATGGGTGGGATGGGTCTTCCCGTAGAGAGGATTGATTTACGTGCAAATAATTGTATGATATATTGGGGTGCGGACAGGGAACTTGAATCTTGTAAGGTTTGTGGTCGGTCACGATTCAAACTGCTAGGCGTGGTGTGGATTCCTTTCAAAAAGATGTTCTATTTTCCTATCATTCCTCGATTGCAAAAGCGTATCGATCAATACTACTGCTAAGGATATGATATGGCATGCTAGTTGCCATAATGATGAAGTCTGATGTTATGCGTCACCTGCAAATTCGTTGGCTTGGAAACACTGGACTATTCATATCCCGATTTTGCGGTGAAATACGGAATGTGAGGTTGAGTTTGAGCAACGATGGTTTTGATCGTTTGGGCGATCGAAAAAAGCAGTATTCGTCATGGCCAATGATAGTGACACCGTATAATCTGCCCCATGGTTATGCATGAAAGAACAATTTCATGTTTACGACGGTTTTGGTGCACGGTCCTAAAAATCCAAAGGATAATTTAGATGTCTTTTTACAACCACTAATTCATGATTTGAACATGCTTTGTGGGAAAATGGGGTGGAAACGTATGATGTTGCTAGAAAGCAAAATTTTATGATGCGGGCTGCATTAATCTGGACCATTAAGCGACTTTCCAACTTACTCAATGTTGTCTAGATGGAGCACCCGGAAGAGCTGCTTGTCCATATTGTCTTTGAATACTCCGATGCCTTCACTTTAAGACTCGATGCAAGCAATCGTGGTTTGATAATTATCGTAAGTTCTTACCTAGGGGATATCCGTATCATAGGAACAAGACTGCATTCATGAAGAATGTAGTAGTTACTGAGATGACCCACCGCCCATCCGAACATGTGAAATGCTTCTACAAGAAATTAATTGGGTGGGGTACCGGAAAGTGACAGAAGAGGGTGCTAAGGCCCACAACAAAAGATTGAATGGTGGCTGGAGGAAGAAAAGTATTTTTGGGATTTGCCGTATTGAAGTACCCTTTTGATCCGGCATAATTTGGATGTGATGCACATTGAAAAAAATTGTGTTTGATAATTTGTTCTACGGTAATGAATGTGGAAGGGAAAACAAAAGACACAAATAAGTCTAGGGATGAACTTAATGAATATTGTCGTCGTCCCTCTCTAGAGAAATGTCAACACATAGGAAAGTATCCCAAAGCTTGGTATTCACTTGATAAGAGTGAAAAGGATGATATGTGTAGATGGGTAAGCTGAGTTGAAGTTTCCCGATAACTATGTGTCTAACTTTGTCTCGATGTATAAAGCTGGAGCAAATTGAAGATGTTTGGGATGAAGAGTCATGATTGCCATGTGTTTATGCAGAGACTACTCCCGATTGCTTTTCGTGAAACTCTGCCGCCGAATGTGTGGAAAGCAATCACCGAACTTAGTTTGTTCTTTAGGGAGTTAACTTCTACATCCATTACGATTGAGAACATGGCTCGATTGGAAGCAGATATTCCGATTATATTGTGTAAGTTGGAACGTATCTTTCCACCTAGCTTCTTCAATTCGATGGAGCATCTGCTGTGCACCTTGCATACGAAGCAAGGATAGCTAGTCTGTGCAATATAGATGGATGTATCCATTTGAGAGGTAATTTATAACTCTAAATTATTTGATTACCTAAAAGCGGTTATACTATATATATAACAATTGATTTATTTAATTAGGTATCTTCACAATTTAAAACTCGAGTGTTGGTAACAAGGCGCATGTTGAAGCATCGATTGCAAATGTGTATTTAACGAAAGAGGCCTCAATATTTTATTCCCACTATTTTGGCAATCACGTTTTGTGGCGGCACAATGTACCTCGTAATTACGATGGTCGTGGCAAAGTACCCCAAGTAGCGAAAGGTACTCTGTCCATATTTATACCTCTGGTCGACATCTTGGAAAGATGAACAAAGATGAATTGTAGATGAGGAGAAAAACACAGCTCATACGTACGTGTTACTGAATTGCGGTGAGTTGCAAGCGTATATCGAGTAAGTTTATAACGTTCAACTTCTATTAATTATAACGTTAATTCGTATATTAAATAATCAAATCCCCTTTTGTAATATATTTTCCGAGCAATTGCAAAAATTCCAACCGGAACTCTCGAGGGCTGAACAAGATGATAGACTACAAGAGGAGTTTGCATCGTGGTTTGAACAACTTGTAAAGATAAACAATATTCAAAATCGGTGGATACGTGATCTTTCTAGCGGTCCTTCGAGTTGTGTCACCACATACCACTGGACATTACGTGAATGGTTACAAATTTCACACACGAACTTATGGCTCATCCAAATTAACTTCAAATTATAGAGTTTGTATCAAGGGTAAAAACTATGATGCGAGATAAGAATGATTTTTACGGGATCCTCGAGGAAGTAGTGCAATTGGAATACCCCGGACGTATTGAGAAAAATATTGTTACTGTTCAAGTGTGAGTGGTTTGATCCCATCTGTGCAAAATAGAACAAGAGTACATCCTCATTACAAACTTGTGGACGTTAATCAAAGGGGAAGATATGACCGCTATGATCCTTTTGTGTTAGCAAGTCAAGCCACTCAAGTTTACTATTGCAAGTACACAGGAAGGCATAGACATGAATGGTTGGCCATTTGCAAAATCAAACCGAGATCCTTGGTCGAAAACGTGCCAACGAATGAACAAGAGCTTCCCCCTTTCAAGATGACCTTGAGTCTCAAATTAATATTGTGCAAACGGATGATGATCCAATCATATTGTGAGATGTCAACGGTGCACTAATTGATATTGAGAATAAAGAAGAAGAAGAAGAAGAAGAAGAAGAAGAAGAAGAAGAAGAAGAAGAAGAAGAAGAAGAAGAAGAAGAAGAAGAAGAAGAAGAAGAAGAAGAAGAACTAAATTCGGACTCGGATGAATATTGAATATATAGTGTAATAATAAAGCGATTATATGTGTTTCATTTTAATGTTATATATATGATGAATTAATATTTGTTATTGAATAGTGTAATAATGTGATTTTATTTAATTATTATTCTGAGATGAGTGGACCGTCTGGATCGAGGGGACCGTCTGGGTCCGAGGGAGCAATCGGGTCGAGCGGACCGTGCGGGTCCAGGGGACCATCTCGGGTCGAGGGTCGAGATGCAAGATCTAGAGTACCGGTGCGATCTTGATTATTCATCGGGAGGAAGAAGAAGAGGCTTTCGGTTACGAGTCTTATGAGGACCATCCGGCTCCGGCTCATGAGGGGGAGATCCTAGATATATGGATCTACGGGAACATGTAAGTTAAATACTTGTGAATAATAAATTGTGTCATATTTATATGTCTATTAATTTCGCGTGCTTATTCCCCTTTTACGAGGTTGATGCCATCGATACGGTATCCAAGACTATTCGAGAGATTATGTATCGATATATGGAGCTTGGCGCATTCACTTTCCGGATGATATCTCTGAGAGGCTGAGACATCTTTGGGAGTCATTTCGGGTACATTATATTTTGTTAATCGCTATTTAATTTTGATTAATTTATAAACTTTAACGCTTATTGAGTACAATAATATTTTGTTTGGCGAGAGCGACTAGGTGGGACCACTGCCGTTACGAACTCAACGGAGGTGTATGAGCTATTCGTTCGTAGGGCAAGCGGAAAGATACATCGATATCTTGAACAATGTGAAAACATTGTGGGTCACCAAGAAGAAGAGGCTGGATGGGATGCAGCCATTTTCGATGCCTTTGCCGAGTATTGGGATAGAAAAGATGTGAAGGCAAAAAGCAAGCGAGTGTAAGAGAAATCGGCGTCGGAGCACTGGAGGCCGATGCTGGCATCTCCCGCCATAAGGGCGGATCCCATGGAAGCGGCCGAGTTTGCATATGACTTTGTAAGTAATTTTTAATGCTAGTTCGATATTTTAACTAAACACGTTCTAATTAAATAAATACGGGGAGAGGACTCAAGGACGGTCCGCCATTGACCGACATAGTGGAGCATTACCACTACTATGGTGAAGGGGAGTACACTTACGTGGCTATTAGTGACACACTTGTAAGTATTTTTATTTTATATTATGTAATAATTTTATATATATATATATACACATATATATTATATATGTCTATTTTTGTAATCTAAAATTTTAATTGTGGAAATATTCGTACAACAAGAAGTACAAGAGATGGCCTCCCGGATGCCTCGGCCCTCCGAGGTCGAGCTCCGAACCCCAACCCGACTTATCTTAGTTGTATGTCATTTCCGTTGGAAAACAACACGGGCGTGTTTGGGGTCTTGGTCAATCTGGGTAAGTCTAGACGCATCCCCTCAGCTCTTGCTCATCGAGTACTCCTCCTATTGGCACCTAAAGCCAATCGATGTCGGCAAGGCCGCTCCAAGAGGAGCGTGAGAGGGTGCGGGAGGAGATGGAGCAAAGAGAGGCGGCTTTGAGAGAGGAGTTGACGGCGAACATGCAACGTCAAATCTAGGAGCTATTGCAGGGGATGCGGGGTTCCTTACAGTGGTGGTATTCCTCCTGGTCCGAGTGGGTCCGATCGGTCATCCGGTGGGTCCGGGATTCTAGGCGCTGAATTCATTATTTGTGTTTAAAACTATGAATTTTTTTCAATGTTGATTAAGAATTTATGAATTTTAAATGTTTACGAGTATGAATTTTAATTGATTAAGATGATGAATTTTAATTATTTAAAGTATTAATTTTAATTGTTTAAGTAATTGAATATATATGTGATAATAATAATAACAATTATAAATGATAATATATATAGTGAATATATATGTGATGATAATAATAATAATAATAATAATAATTATAAACATGATAATAAATGATAATATATATATAGTGAATATATATAGTATACAATTTAATTGAATATATACAATATTAATAATTATAAAATGATAATATATATAGTAAATATAGTATACAATTTAATTGAATATATATATGTGATAACAATTTAATTGAATATATAGTATATAATTTAAATGAATAACAATTATAAATTAAATATATAAAATATTAAATATAATATGATATTAATATATTTAAAAGCAAAATCATATCGAATGATTAGCTTTGCCCAAGCGGTAAAGCACCTAAGCCTCTCTCTCGGAGGTTGCGGGTTCGAAACACTGCCTCCACGAATAAAATTCGCCCACCGCCCGCGGCCGGGCGTGGGTTCGATACCCCCGACCACAATTTTTTTGTAATGGTTCAATATTAGCGAGGCGAGACGAGAGGCCCGCCTCGCTAATTCCTCGCCACTCGCCCTCGCAAAATACCTCGTCGAGTCGCCCTCACCAACTCTCTCTCTCGCCACACGCCTCGCCAACTTGTCCTCGCCAAGTCCCTCGGCAATTAGCGAGGGCTGCGCCCTCGTAAGCTAGCGAGGCGGGCCGAGGATGAGTTAACGAGGAGCTTTTAGAGAGGGCAAGTTTCCCTCGTTAAAACCCTCGCCAACCCCCTTGCCCTCGCTAAAATGAGTTTTTTTGTAGTGTGGACCCCTCTTTGGCTCTTTCCATATTTTATCAATTTTTGTATGTTATGTATGGAATCGAGGCTGCCTCACGTGACCATATCTTCCATATTTTCCATTTCTACCATCTTTTTGTTTTTTTATTTTTAAGGGATTGCACGTTCCTTTCTCGCCGAAACTCAGCAAATCCATTGCCCAAGCACGCAGCGTAGACGAAGTCGGAGGCGATCAAATCAGCCATACGATTTTACGAAATCCGGCTAGCTACTCTTGTCTAGGTAATTGTATACCCTATTTTTTGTTCAAAATTCAAATTTTCTCCACCCTTTCTAATTTAGGGTTTAAGCTCATCTTATTTCACGTAATTTCAATTTGTTTGAGTCCTAGATTCTAGTCTGGATTTTCACAAATTTAATAGTCACTAATGTGCTCCGACGTCATTTTCACGGTAAAATTCAATGGTGATTGCAAACTCGTATCTGCAAATGATTCAACTCCATTCGAATATTTCTTGGCTCGAATCTGAGGTAAGTGGGTCAAGTTGTCTAGTGTTCCCATCTCGTTGAAATGCTCATTTGGTAGCACTACCAATTGTTGTCTAGAGTCCCATGGTGATTTTAAGAATTTGTTATTAGTCTGTCATTACCGGTCAGAAAGTTGTTGAGGTTGATGTTAGGCCATGTTTATCTAAATCTTCGATAAACGGTAAGTCTAATCTACGCACATGTGTAGAATAACTTCCACATGCCAAGATATCCTTTACGTTCACAATTCACAAAATCCACGAAACGTATGTCACAATCAAAATCGTCCAAGATACGTTTTCAGAAGTGTGAAGAAATGTGTCGAGTTTTGTTTCTAAATTAGATGAAGGTAGAATCCCAATGTATGATGTTTGCCCCATTTGTAGATAAGACTTCACTTGTCTAACTTTGTGGTTCGATATTATGAAAGACTGTGATGGCCGAGTTTTTAGGGGTGGTGCTGAATAATTTAGGAGGGACTTAATTAAGTATTCTGTTAGAGTCAATTTTAAGTTTAAATATAGGA
The DNA here is from genome assembly GCA_030762865.1 of Paraleonurus japonicus. Lineage (NCBI taxonomy): Eukaryota > Viridiplantae > Streptophyta > Magnoliopsida > Lamiales > Lamiaceae > Paraleonurus > Paraleonurus japonicus. Next base: position 32,113,788 of record CM061053.1, on the reverse strand, counting down.
GGAATGATAGTAGGTACATTCATGTTATTTATCGTGAATCGATACCCATGGCGGTGATTGGTTCATTGAAGTTTGTCGTCAAGTCACTAATTATTTTGTTGTGTCCAATGCATCTCTCATCCATAAATTTGCGGGAACCTTGTTGGAGATGATACAACAAGTTTTGGACCCAAGATCATGCAAAATTTAGTGTTGGGCAATGTAAGGTTAAATCCTCGATTAGGGGGCAAGGATATTACGAGTGTGTTCAAAGACAATTACGGTATTGATATACCATATTGGAAAGCTCCCCACACTGTTCGAAGGCTAAGGAACATATTTTTGGTTCCTTCGATGAGTCGTACGATCAATTAAGGTGGTATTGTGAAGCCGTGGAACGCACAAACCCCGGTGAGCTACATTCTTGAAGACTTTCTTTTACCATGTGCCTTCTTTACATTACATCCTATTTTTACTAATTTTGTGTTCCCTTTTTTACCTTTTTTTTAGGAAGTGTGGTAGAGTTGGATGTTCAACCAAAATCTCATCATTTTAGACAAGTTTTCATTTCATTTAAGGCTTGCATGGGACGGTTTTGTTGGAACCACCGATTGCCGACTCTATGAAATTATCAGATTCGGAATTATAGTCGCAAAAATGCAGCGGATAGGATTGTACCTTTATTCACCGTAAAGGTGAAGACGAACCAGTTCTAAGGTCGGAATCTGCGATCGAAGGATGAGCCTCGTACCTCACGGTCTTCTGCCGTATTCCTATCCCTTTCCCTTGGACGTCGAGTGGTCGACGATCCTCCAAGGAATCAGAATCCGCCTCTCTCTGATCTCACGTATTTTTCACTCGTATGGAGGCTGGATGTTAGAGTTTATTTATAGGCTACAATAGGGACCCTAAGGAGGAATTAGGGTTGGGCCTCCTGATGGGCCTAAATATCCTATGTTCGGTCCGAACACTTTACTTAAGCCCATCAATTATAACTCAGTCCACAAAAGAATTATAATTGAATTACCGTCCTAATCCCATATTATAATATGGGCTCCTTTATTATGTGTACGTTTATTTCCCTGTGTTTAAGATATTGAATGTCCATAAATTAATTAAATTACCTGACAACTTAATTAATTTATATCTAATTCCAAGAGTAGTACCACTCATCTTTATTATTATGTCGGATTAAATCCACTGCGGGGTTCACATAATAATCTTTATGAGCTACTCAAGGGGACATCATCATCCTAAATAATTAAGACACGAGATTCCTTCTATAATCAACAGACACCATATAAAGCAGTGCTATCTCCCAATTCACCGAGCCTATTGATTTAATAAATCTCACCCATTGGCAAATCAAAGAAACATACACTGAGTACACATGCCCATTATTATATAGGGATTAAGAAGACGTACATCCATAACAACGAGAGGTCTTGTTCTTTTATATAGTCGAGTACAAATTGAACAACCTCATATGATCCTGCTCAATACATACAAAATGTACTAGTGTAACTTTATAGTCAAGATAGACTAATACCAAAATTACACTACAACCGTTCCAATGGTTTATCCAAATCCATCTTGGTTGTGAGCTATTATTTATAACTTATAAGGAACTGATAGCATGATCTTACGTGTGACACCACACACCATGTTATCTACGGTATAGATTAATCTGGACAAAATAATGATATATATAACAATCATAAACAATAAGTATTTTGATCATAATGAATCTCATATTAAAAGGATGCTCATACTCAAAAAGATGTTCATACAAAAGCTAGGCTTATAGTATACATCCTAACAGTTTCATGAAGTGTCAACCAATGCTTTTTGTTGATCGCACTTTACGCACCGGTCGCGCCAAGGGCACGGTGTTAATCGCCACTGCCAATGATGGGAATAATGGCAAGTTTATTTCATCCTTTTTCGATTGGTTTTGTGCATTACGCACTTCCGAAAACAATGTGCAAAAGTGACTAACTATTTGTATGGGTACTCATTTGTTCTAAAAAATATTAATCTGACATTTAAAATGAATGCATTCCCTAAGGATGTGACTTGTATGCAATTCAACCATTATTATAAGTCTTGCGATTCTGAATTTACCCAATTTGCGATGTTATGTTTATATAATTCCTATTTTTTTGGAACTCTATGCTTTCATTATGAACATTTGCTCAAGTAGTTACTGATTCTGATTCGTTGTATATTTTTTTCTGTTTTAGAGTACATTACTGTGGCATTTCTTTGTAATCTCTTGAGAGAACACGGATAAGCTGGGATTGGTTTCTATCTAAGCTTCGTGACTTTTTTAAACACCGTAATCAGAATTTTTACATTTTCGATAGGAATCTAGGCTTGATGTCTGCCTTCAATTTAGTTTACGAAACACCGCTTTATTTCTTACGCCTATTTCATTTGTTGACAAACCTTAAGGGTTGTTTCTCTAGTTATCGGACGAACAATAATCGTGAAAAGTTGGGTGAGTATTTTAGAGGCTGTGCATATGCTCCAAATGTTCTTTTGTTTGAAGAGAAATTAACCATATTCAAGGGTCTTGGTGGTAGATTAGTGAAGAGTGGTTAACCGAAATACCTTATGAGAAGTGGGTTGCCTACTCACCCCATATCACAAGATATGGAGAGATGACATCCAACAACTGTCGAGTCTTTCAATGCATGGATCGGGGACGGTAGATCGCTCTCAATTACACATATGCTAGACTTCATACGCCTAAGTACATAACCTTTTTCTTTAAACGAGTCATATATTACGTTGTTTCATTTTTTTTCATAAAATAGCTATGTATTAAACTTTATTTGATTTTTCGTAGATATCGGGGTGGCAAGTGAAGAGGAGTAGCGAGAGTTTGTCTGGACATCTGCTTTATGTCCAACGAAGGAGGAGTTGTGGCACTATAATGTTGACATCTCTCGATCATGGGCTGTAATCCCCTGTCCCTGCGATGAGTATTTAGTAGGCTCAAGTCCTTCGATTTGTATTGATACGGAAAAGAAAACATGCTCCCTGTTTTCAATGGCAAATAGCTAGTTTTTCGTGTCCACACCTGCATCCGTTATCAAAAAGATTTGCCCTCTTGTTTTCTCGAAGGTTGAATATTTCTTTTTCGCCTCAATGTATCGTATTTATTACAACTTTGCTATTCATCCAATCCCGAAACGAGAAAGATTGAGTCGATATCGATGGTCTTTCCCACAAGATCCTTCCTCCTATGCTAAAACGCAAGCCTATAGGCTCTATTTGTTCTGCTGCACGTGCTAATAAATCGGCATTCTCCTTTGTGACTTTAAAAATTTTGCTCTACAATATGAAGCGACAACTTCAAACATTTCATCTCCTCATCCCTCCTCCTCTTACTAATACCTACTTCCTCGAGACAACCTCTTATTTTCAGCAATTACAGCTGCAAGTTGCTTCCTCAAATCACCATCTATATTAATCGGCTCCTCAAACTCCTCCTCTTTGTCCTGATAAACTTTCTCTCTTTAACCTTCAACGTCCTTGCCATCTTCATGAACACCATATACGAGGATCTGTTTCCTTTTCCACTTCAATTTGATCCACCTTCTCAATATGTTCATCTGGTAGGTCGTTCAATTTTGTCAAAACATCTTCAATAACAGAGTCCACATTTTGTCCGTGGCTAAAATGGCGTCAAGTTAAGGCTAAATGATGGAAATTCCTCCAACACTTGCTTTTTGGTGGTTTTGCATTTGTATGCTCATTTTCTCCAGATTTTGAATAAGAAACAATTTGTTCGGTGAAGTCTTTACAACATCCTGCTCACGGTCCTTCTCTAAGTCCTTCCAATTTTCATCATCCTCATTCTCCTCTTTTCGTCCGATCGTATTCACTTTCTCGTTGCCCTACATCTTTGCTGCTTTCATTTTCCCTTTCGCTCTGCACATCCTTCTCCTATTCACCAGTGTAGCATCAAAATATTCCTTTACCTTGATAGGAACTTTGCCTCCTCCTCGGGCGTTGCTTTCAGACTCGTTTCATTAAATTTCTGAAATTCAAATGTAAAGTGTTTTTAAAAAATAACCGTAAAATGAATAACTATTTATTTAACATAAATTATTAGACATTACGTAATACTTACAAATTTGTCTTATGCAGTTGTGGACACTTTGGTTACACTCAAATAGTTGTTACGAAGACCAAGATCCCATTTAAAAAATGCTGGGAAACATCTCCCTCTTTCTTAGCCTAACAAACCTTGAGTGCTCACAAAGAAAATATTGAAAAAGAAACAAAAAAGTTTTTTCAAGAACTCGATAATAAAAAAATATCAAATCTTGAGAAAAAAGAAATTGTGCTCACGGGTAAAATTGCTTTGAGACTCTTGGTGGTTGCAATCTGCCTTGCAAGCATTTCACCAATAAATGTACACCGATCATACATCCCAACTTGAATGATTTTTCAAGTATTCCGTCAAGTGCCACGACAAACTACCATTACGATTAGGTGCTAGAAGTGACGCAAGCAAATAGCGATGTGTCAATCTAGCAACATCGTAACACCCGACCTCATCACCGTAAGCTACCATCTCTTTCAGTTTTTAAAAATATGGTGTTTGTATAGCACAAATGGCCCAACACAAAGCCTCGATTTCCGTACCAAAGCACCTAGTTATCCAATCTTTCACTCTCTTGACAGTATTTCCCTACTCCCTCTAACAACTCCAAATATAAGTTGTACGTCTTTGTTTGTTACCTTTGCCAACTTGCCACCCAAAATAAAACCTCCCTCAACATCATCATAACACATTAACAGTTTTCGACATCATCCTCATGCTTTGCACACATCCTCATCATTTTCTCGTCTCCTCTACGATATATAGCATTAAAAGAAGCCGGAAGGGCGTTCACCGTATTTGTCTTAGTTGGTCAACCTTAAACACTAGCTATTTAATTTCCTTTATACACGTCCTCAGTTATACATGTAATACGTTGCACTTTTGTTAACTTTTACATGCCCTATCATGTAAACATATATAGCAAATTTATGTTTTCAATATAAAAATGCGTATCAAAAAGACATAAGTTATTTATGTCATACCAAAGCAATTATGTGGCTTCTTGTTCACAATATGTACTTCTTCCTCCTCACTAGTGTCGTGATGTGTACTCCCTCATACTACCGCATGATTCATCATCGCTAGAAATACTAAATTCTAGAAGTCGTAGTACATTAAGAAATATTTTAGATAGGACACATAAAATAAAAACAACGATATATACAATTTGATTTTTGAAATAAATACCTTCTAATGAAGCTGCATTCGATTCTTCATCAACATCTTTCACTTTGAATAGACATTAACAAAAAAAAAAAAATAGTCAACACATAGATTATCAATAATAATGTTTTTAGATGTTCTATCCTTTGTTCAACTAACCACAAGTACCTAAATATCACATACTCATTGTTTTAAAAAAGCACTCAAACTCATAATGAATGAATCATAGCAAGATTTTAACCATATACAATTTTAAAACAGGTCTAATGTTTAGAAACTTAAATAATCTAAAATAATACAGGCTAACTTACACAATTTTGTAATTAACACATTATAACCATAGAACAGATCTTAACATTCATATACGAGAAGATCTGCACATGTGCGATATACTGCACAAACACATCCATGTGCGTAAGTCTGCACATGTGCAATTACCTTTCCTTTTTCCATGCTTAGACCTCAAGTTACTCCTCAAATTAGTCTCCTTTACTTTCGATTTACCTAGGCATTCCAAAATCATGACAATTAGCCCAATAAATAATGACGCTTTCTCTAATCTAATAAGCGCTACGAAAATAAATTTGCTTCTAAAATCAACAAATAATAACCTCTGCTAGCATTTTTAACACCACTGCGTGTTCTTAGAACTCTCCTAGATGAAGAATACATGCCATAAAACAAATAACAAAAAATTACAAAAATTAAATTTTTTTTTCCAAACTAAAAATCTAATTCCGGAATAAAAAAACTTTTTCTTTTCAAAAAAGACAAACAAACCTTTGAATTTAGGTGAATCTTTTTGTCTTTCGTGTGCTTCTCTTAACAGGTTTGTTCATCGTCCACTGGTCTCGAGCGTCGCTTGGTTTTTGTTAGAGCCATTTTTGAAACTTTATACGAAAAATGTAAAATTCAAAAATTAAACTTCATCTTCGTTAGACAAGTTATAAAAGAACGAATCAAAACACTCGAAAAAGGTTAACTGCGTGCATCGGAACAAGCGTGTGCGTCGGAAAATGGTGACGAATAATGCGCGAAGAAAAAATAGCGACAAAAAATGGCGAGAATTGAAGGAAGAAGAATTTTTTTCTGATACAAACCTATTTTGTGTGATGATGGAAACGTGTTGGGAAGCCAAAGGACAAGTCACATCACTTTTCTTATTTTGAAGAAGGCTGCTTTGCAATTTGGTAATTGGTTAGAAGAACGGTAATTGTTAGATCAAGTAAAGTTTTGATGAGTTAAAAGATCAATCCGGATGAGCGGAACAACGTTGAAGTACAACTAAGATCGAGTTCGGTACTAAGTCGTTCGCACTAGGTCAAGGGGTGATTAAGTCGGTGGAGATCGGAAGTTACAAGTCATCCGGAGACAAACTCAAGAATAGTCATCTGCAGGAGACAATTATGAAGAGCTCGAGACGAGGTCAAGACAAGCTGAGTAGAATAAGAAAGACAAGTCTTCACCAAGTCACCTGCAGACGAGTAGAAGAAATCAGGTGAGGTCAAGAGCGGTTTTCAAGATTAAGTTTGTTAAAGCGAGTTCCGAGTTTGTTAGAACTCGACTAACAAACTAACCGTCTTTCAGACTTATAAATAGGTCTAGGTTTTATTTTTTCAAGACACTTATGCAAATTTGAGTTTTCACACTATTCACTATTCAGTTCTCAATTCACAAAGTATTTTCAAAAGGGTTTTCAAAAGTTTCAAGTGTTTATAGAACACTTCTTGTATAATATTCAAAATCTATTATTCACTTGTAATTCTTAGATTCATCGGAAGGAGTTAGGAGTACTTTGAAGATTTGAAGAAAAGTTGTAAGTTGTAAGTTGTAAGTTGTGAAGTAAGAAAGTAGTAAGCGGGTCCCTTATTCAAGTTGAAGACGGAGAGTGGATGTAGGATTGTTATAATCCGAACCACTATAAAATCAGTGTTCTTTTCTTGCTTTCATTTACTTATTTGTTCAATTTCCAAGTTATTGTTCAAAGATTAATTTCGGAATCAAAGTTAAAATCAATATCGGTTTGCTTTTGATCTTATTAAAAGTTGAGTCTAATCTTGAACCTCCATTGTGTACATCTGGTACTTTGAATAAATTTTGAAAGATTTGAAAAATCTGAAAAATCTATTCAACCCCCCTTCTAGATTTTTCCTAGAAGGCTCGATACAAGTTTTTCTAATCAACTCAACTAATCGGGACCAACAAGTGGTATCGGAGAGCGGTGTTAAGTCTGTTACGATATTGATTTTAGGTCTTAACTAAGATTGTGAAATTTTCTTGATTTTCTTTATTCTCTTTAGTGTTACTAACGAGGCTACTAATAAGTTCTTGTGGAGTATATTGTTTCTTTATTTCATCATGTCATCGGGAAAATGCAAGAAGTCCAGGAATTTACCTGAATTTTCTATTGAAGATTATGCTTCTGGAAATTCGGGATGGAGAATCACCTCAAGGCCATTCATGATAGGATGGAAGAGGTTCTTGAAGAAGGACCTATAAAATTTTATCATGGAGGCACTAGCTTGGCCCGAGGCAATTTGAATCGAGAACTGCATAAGAGAAAAAGAGTTACAGAATTGACAAATGATGAAAGAAAGATCCACAATCTAGACCAAGTAGCTCGAATCGAAATCATTGAGACTTTAAGTAAAGATTGGATTGAGAAGGTTAAGAGATGCAAAAGCTGCCAAAGAAATGTGGCGGACTCGGCAAATGTTTGTGAAGGATCGAGATCAAGTAAAAGAGAATAAGTCTGCGATCGGTCTTACACGCATTTGATACATTCAAAATGAAGGAAAATGAATACGTGGATCGATTAGATGTAAGGTTGACGAATCTCCTCAACAAAGCGGTGACCTTGGAAAGAACTATACGAGAGAAGGAGATTAATAACAAGATACCGAGATCATTAACTAAGAGATGGTGAGAGAAATCCAATATCCTTAAAGCTACTCAAAATTTATCTTCTATTACTCACCATACTTTGTTCTCTCATCTTAAAGCTCTAGAGTATGACATCCAAATAAAAGATGAGGAGGATGAGATGGAGTCGAGCACCTCATCCAAGTCTGTTGCCTTTGTCGGCCAAAGAAGACAAGATGTCAGCAGTCTGTAGGGAGCCGACCTATCTGCGAAGGAGCGGATGGCTCTGCTCACCAAAAGGTATGAATGATTAAGAATGAAGTATAAACGAAATAAATTGAGATTTGCGAGGTAAGGATAGATCAAGATCCAAATCAAGAAGAAAGGAAGATGAGTCTACGAGATGATGACAAAAGCGGGAGCCGAGGACGAGAAGATTTAGATCACCTATCAAAAGAAATCCATCCAACCCTAGATCGAGACGGGAGTGATACTTGCTACACATGCAACAAGCCGGGACACTTCATATGATTGTCCTCAATCGACTCCTAAAGAAGGGGAAGAGAAAGGAAAAAGAGAGACAGGAGATTTGCGGATCAAAGGGCTCTGTTGGCTGAAGAAAAGGAGTCAAAGAAATCATCATCATCATCATCATCCTCATCGATTTTGGATCGGATTATGAAATCTGTCTCATGGCAAAAGAGGTAGTCTATTATTCATCTTCCGATAATGATTCTGTCGATGCATGTCGATTATGATCAAACCGTTATTCATGAATTATTGAGAGATTTAAAGACATCTTTGGCTGCTTATAAACAGTGGAGACAGAGAATTTGGCTTTAAAGGATCAAATTCAGATTCTAATTAAAGGAAAGCAGGTGATGAACTATTCGAACCTGGGAAACATTCAAGGGGAATGTTTTCCCAGTGCCGAGGCTAGTACATCACCCAACTTACTGAAAGATTAGAAAGTGAATTGAAAACTTTAAAAGACAAATTTGAATCAATCTGTCTTGAAAATGAATTAATTAAGAAAGACAATGAGAAGCTAGTCTTCAAAATTAGTCAACTTAATAATTCACAATCAGCAATAGATCATATCTTTAATAAATCTCAAAAATCCCATGACAAAACAGGTCTTGGTTATGATAGAAAGAGTAAATCAAATGAACAAAAACTTAGGAAATTTGTAAAAGCATCCGATCAATCAAAAGAGGTTAAAATTGGTCCTTGGAAACCAATTAGTCAAGCAAGGATCGCATCTCCCAGCTTGAAAACAAAAATTCAAATTGAGGACTCCTTATCGAGACTAAGAGAAGTTCAAGAACCAAAATAAGAAGAAATTCTTATTATAATCCTTTTGATGGAAGAAGCAGATGTTATCCCACATTTCCTAAGTTTAGGAAAATTACTAAATCTAAATACAACAAGTTGTCATTTAAAAGTGATACAATTGTAGACTGATTTCTTAGATAATTCCTCGAGATAAGGTACTATTAACCGACTTGAGATATGGTAATGTCTATGTGGCCAACTTTAATAGTTGCCCCAAAGATTCCTGTCTGATAGCTAAGGGTGGAGAAGACCTCGGTGGCTATGGCACAAGAGGCTTAGTCATCCGAATTTCAAGACCCTTAGTAAGTCTGGTTAAAAAGAACCTTGTCAAGGGATTACTGAGAAACTTTTATCCACCGATCTTAAATGTGATGCTTGTCGAGAAAGGTAAACAACCTAGACATTCATTTAAGAGTATTAACTCCTCTTCATCTGAAAGAGTTCTACAACTACTTCATCTGGATCTGTTTGGACTGTTTCTCCTCTTAGTTTCGGTGGAAGGAAATATACTCTTGTTGTAGTAGATGACTTTTCTAGATACACTTGGGTTATATTTCTCTTCAAGAAAAATGAGACTATAAACAAGATCCCGATCTGTTGAGACAGATTCGAGAATGAAAAAGGTGTTAATATTATTAAAATAAGGAGTGATAAGGGCACATAATTTTTGAATTCTTGTTTATCTAACTTTTTCAATGAGTGTGGAATTATTCATGAGGCATCTTCAGCAAGAACTCCTCAACAAAATGGAGTGGTTGAAAGAAGGAATAGAACCTTGAAGGAAGCGGCCGGGAGCATGTTAGGTAGTATGAAACCCCTCAAAGGTTAAGGGTGAAGCCATCAACACGGCTTGTTATACCTAGAACAGGTGCTTGGTTATTAAAGACAAGGGTAAGACTCCATATGAGATTTGGAGGGGTAAAATTCCAAGAATCTCATATTTGAGCTTTTGGTTGTAAGTGTTTTATCCATAACAATGGGAAATCTAAGTTGAGAACTTTTGATGCTAAGATAGGCGATGGAATATTCTTGGGATATTCTAACACTTCCAAGGCATTTAGAGTTTTTAACAAGACAATCCTTTGTGTGGAGGAAACTCCTCATGTTGTTTTTGATGAGTTGTATTCCTTCTCGACAAAGTGAATTAAATTTACGAAAGTCTAGATAAAATTGAACTAACCAAGACTAAACATAGAACCGTCTATCTACCTAGTCTTGATTGAGAATCGATGAAGAAGAATCCCCATCCGATAATCAGAAGACAACTTCGATCGGACTCCATCTGAGCAGAGACACCCTTGGACGTCGGTGATCGGCGGGGTCAGGTGATGAAGGAGAACGTCGGTGAGGTAGAGTCGGAGGAGTTGCCTACCGAGACTCAAGATGAGGATCCTTCTTCTCACATAGGCAAAAGGATGAAAAGCTACCATCCATCCGATCGATTATAGGAGACCCATCTAGTAGTGTGCAAACACGAATGATCTTTGTACTCGAAAGTCTGTTCAGCTGTTATGTGTCGCTTCTTGAACCCAAGTCTATTGAAGAAGCTCTACTCGGATCCAAATGGATAATTGCCATGCGGGAGGAACTGCATCAGTTTGAAAGACAAAATGTTTGGGAATTAGTGGAAAGACCCTTACGAGAAAGATTATAGGCACCAAATGGGTGTTTAAAAACAAAACAGATGAGAACAACATTATTGTTCGAAATAAGGCAAGATTGGTTGCATAAGGTTACTCACGATGCGAGGGGATAGACTATGATGAAACCTATGCTCCAGCTTTGCCGATTAGAGGCAATAAGGTTGTTCTTGGCATTTGCTGCATATAAATCTTTCAAAGTCTTTCAAATGGATGTTAAGTCTGCCTTCCTTAATGGTGTGTTGCTTGAGGAAGTCTATGTGGAGCAGCCTCGTGGGTTTAAGATTAATAACAAGGTCTATAAACTCAACAAAGCTCTATATGGACTGAAACAAGCTCCCGAACTTGGTATGATACCTTATCGATTTCTTGACATCAAATGATTTTTCAAAAGGTAAGATTGATAGAACTCTGTTTAGAAAGGAAGTAGATGGTAATATCTTATTAGTTCAAATTTATGTAGATGACAAAATCTTTGGTTCACCTAATCTGAAATTATGTGAAGAGTTTAGCATTCTCATGAAAAATAGGTTTGAAATGTGAATGATGGGTGAATTAACATACTTTCTAGGCTTACGATTAAACAGATGAGTAAGGGTATATTTATACATCGGTTTAAATATGTTAAGGATCGATTGAGAAATTTGGAATGACTACTAGCGAGAGAATTTAAAATACCTATGGCAACTAACTTCTCTATGGATTCGGATGAACAGGATACCCACGAGATGCAACGGAGTATCGTGGACCGATTGGATCCCTTCTCTATCTCACTTTGCCAAGTAGGCCGGACATAGCCTTTGCAGTCGGGGTATGTGCAAGATTTCAGTCTAATCCCAAGAAAACTCATCTCAAGACGGCTAAGAAAATTCTTAAACATCTCAAAGGAACCTTGCAAGTAGGGTTATGGTACCCGATTGATGACAACTTTGAGCCGACAGGTTATTCGATTCAGACTTTGGAGGATGTAAGATTGATAGGAAATCCACTTCAGGAACTTGTCAATTCTTAGGCAACAAATTGATTTCTTGGTTATCTAAGAAACATGGTTATCTAAGAAACAAACATCTGTTGCCACCTCCACAACCGAAGCCGAATACATGGCGGTGGAAGTTGTTGCTCTCAACTTCTCTGGATTAGTCAACAGCCTTAGAGACTATAATATTCAAACATCGCTTGTTCCTATTTAATGTGATAGTAATAGTGCAATAGCAATGACTTACAATCCTCGTTACGCATTCTAGATGTAAGCATATAGACATTAGGCATCATTTCATTAGAGATCATGTAGAGAAAATGACATTAGAATTGAGAAGATAGCCACGAGTCACAAAGAGCAGACATTCTTACAAAACCATTAGGTGAGTCAAGGTTTAAAGAATTATGCTTAGAATTAGGGTTACTTGATGCATCTTTATCTGATTTTTAAATTGCTTGCATCCGATATATGTATTCCTTATTTTTGGTTATTTCGTTTCTTTAAATTAATGTCTAGAAAGAATTATCGACTAGATATGAGTCAAAGGACAATCAGGTAGCTGGTATCATTGATTTCATTTTTAGGAATCAAGAATCAAGGATTAGTCATATTGACCTTATCCGACTTGATAATTACTTATCCGACATTCGATAAATCGTACTAGGGCACAATAGTCACCTAATTTCTTGAAAACATGATGACTATCTGGACCTTATCTCGATCTACCCCAACTACTAATAGTTTTGATGAGTTTGTTTGCAGGAACAGTATACTGCATTTGTATCTTAAATCTCTTCAATCGTAAAACATTCTCCTTTGTCTCTCCTCAAAACATTTGTTTTCAAATAAAGTTCATAAGTCTGCGTATTTCAAATTAATCAAGACTAGTGACTATACTGAAAATTCTTCGTTAAGTTTTGTTTAAAATTTTGTGTTTTTCAAAATCAGACTAGGAGAAAGTTTTTGAAAAATATAAGACAAGGTCATTTTGACCAAGTCGACATTTACCAAGTACGAAATAGGATACGGTTGCTAAGAAAGACATCTCATTGCTTACGTCAGTATACTAATTACTTCGATAAAGCAAGTCTATTAGCCGTCTAATCCGTAGGTTAAACGATTACTTTTTACGCAATTCAAGACGCATTCTTGACACGCGCCTGAAGTTTAAGCGATCTTCTCGCTAAACCGTCGATGTTTTACACGCGCCTTTTAAATCAACGGTTTAAAATTAAATCTACGAGATCGTGCCACGTATCGTCTTCCCAACTTTCCTCTCTCTCCCCTTCATTTAAAAACTTACCTTCATCGTTTTAAATTTTACTTTCACATTCCCCGATCAATTTCTTGAAAATTTTCAAACTCTCAAAAATTTTCCAATGGCATCCGCTTCTTCTCAAACACCAAAACCCCCTACTTTTATAACCTCCGCCAAATCAGATTTCAAAATGAATTCAAATTGTGAAGAATAAACTTAAGGCGTAAATGTTTGTGGATTTCGACACAACCAATGACAGAGAATCTAGGGAGATCATTGGATTACTTTGGAAGCCTCAAGACTAAGAGGATTCTGCTCATTCAAATCTCCACGAGAACAAAAGCTGCAGATTTCATTGGAGCGAGTTCCTTGCAGTGAATTTACGGTGAATGGTTCAAAACCAATGTTGAAGGTACTCAACTGGAGTACTCAAAGGAGAATGTAGCAAGGATTCTAGATACCTCAATGGAAGGGGTGAATCCTCGATGTATAAGGAGGATGAATGGGAGGAGTTGTTTGACTTGTTTGCAAGGATTACGTACGAGAGGGTAAGGAGAGACTTGAAGAAGCACATGTTGAGAAGGAAGTATAGGCTGCTCATGACAATCGTGACCAAGTCAATCCTAGGAGATCAAAGCTCCCATGATGGAGTGACAAAGTAACGTTTGTGTTGTATGAGAGCCATTTTTGATGGAGTGAGAGTAGACTGGTCGATTTGTTGTTCGGGAGGCTGAAGGAGAAGAAGCTAAGGTTCTTTGAATAACCCAACCGACGGAGACTGGACAGCTTCTTCAAGCTGTAAGCTTGTTCAACAAAATCACGGTGTTGATGGAAGGACTGAACAAGAAGTTTGAAACAAGGGAAGGACTGAAAAAATATTGAAGCGAGAAAGGCTTATTGACGAAGAATGAAAGAATTGGTGAATTGTCGACTCGGATGATGAGTCGGATGATGCAAGAAGGCGAGAGGAGCAGAGCTGCGGTAGCTCGAGGCAAGCTGAACCGCAACTTCCAGCGGTGAGGCTGCCGAACCGGAGATAGAAGCTCGGCCGGCCGAGGATCCAGTTGTTTTTGAAGTGACAGTGAGGAGGCAGCAACCGCAGAAGGTCCCCGAGGAGGAGGTCGAGGAGGAGGTCCTCCGATTGTTGTTAGAGATCATCTTTGAGACATCTCAAGCTGCTACTACCAGCCAATGATCGGACAAGGACTCGATGAGGATAATCAATTTATTCTTGAGAGGAGGTCCTCCAGACATCTGAATCCTCGGGCGGCTCGAGATCGACAGATGGAAACCTCAACTCTACTTCCTGAAGAAGTCCCGATCCTGGAGATTGCAGCTGAGGTTGCAATGCTGGATATTCCTTCTTCTCCGGCCAAGAAGCTGCTCTCTCTCCCATCCAGGAGGAAGGTACCAACTCATTACCCTCTCTTACTCAATCCCCACCGGCAATGAAGAGGTGTGCCTGGCCGGCACCTCGAGCCTCTACAACAGCCACGGTTGCCCCAAAATATCAGTCCAACTCCCATAGTCCAAACCCAACCTGAATCAACCTTAACTCAATCAGAACCATTCCCATCTCTACCCAACCTGAAACCATCTCCACCCCCACCATCACTCCACAAATTGAGCAACCTACTTCATCTACCCCAACCCCACCTCGAAACTCAACCCTTCACTCCTCCAACTCAAACCACACCTCCCCGTAAATAGACATCACTTCTTATTCCTTCCTGGAGGATATCCGAGATGAGCTCACCAGTTCCTCCTCCCCAAATTTCGAACCCCACACTCCCACTTCTTCCTCATCCGAATCCTCGTCGAGGATGAGGAGAGTGACTTAAACCCCACCTCAGCCATCACTTCAATAATTGCTCAAATGGAGAGGAAGATGAAACAGGCCTTTGAGAAGAAGGCTGCGAAGCGAACAAAAGAAGATGGTGAAGGCAACACCGAGGCAATGATCACTAACATGAGAGAAGTAGAGGTAAATCTAACCCAAAAGATTACTTCTATTACTAACTCTGTTCTTGCCGAGAAGGTGAAAGCCATGGAGGAGGAAGTACATGGGGTGAAAACTCAAGTGACAGAATACAACGCAATAGTGGTGGACTCATTAGCTTTGGACAAGTCGGACTTCGTGGTGAAATGCAATGATCTCGGAGACGAAGCCGACCGCCTTAGCCGATGAAGTGAAAAAGGGGAAAAGGAGGTGAAGGAAAGAGAGCTGGCACTCACAGCTGTGATGGATGAGACGAGGAGCAAAGTCGATACAAAAGCCCGGCACAGTGAGCTGAGGCAGCCGGGGAGGAAGCTCGTATTAAATCCGATGAGCTGGCTGCACTTCGGTGAGGGTCAGCCAACCGGAGGAAGCTCTAAAGGAGGATGAGGCAAGGAGGAAGAAGGAAGAAGAAGAAGACAAATGCCCTTGCTGGCGAAAATCAAAGAATCTAAAAAATTTGCGGTGAGGTGAAAGGAAAGGGGAAAGGGAAGGCTGGTCGAGGAGTCTGCTCCAACAAAGTGCCAAGTCTCAAGCCCACCTTATCTCGAGAAAAGGAAAAGGGAGCCTGATTACTCTAATTTGCACGAGGAACAGATCAGCGGGATCATGAAAGAAGCAGACTTTCTATGGTGAAAGGAAAAGAAAGAAAGCGAAAAAGAAAAATAAAGGGCTTGAGATGAGGTGGAGCAAGGATGTGAGGAAGTGGGAGATGAAAGGGGCGGCGAAGCGAGATTTTAGGCCCTATCATCGGACACTCAACACGCCAAAGGTCATCGCTGGCAAACTCTTCAAAGAGTACAAGGATAAGAATCGGGCGCGAGATGGATGTATCACCGGTACATCTTGAAGGGTCGGTCGGCTTGACCCAAGACGAGGACTGAGGTGGCACGAGTGGATAGAAAAGGAAGACAAAGATCTCTATCGGAGGCTTTCTTGGTTGAAGCGAGATAAGTTCTTCAATGCCGATCTTTGTGCTCCGGCTTATGAGACAGGCGGACCCAAGACAAACCCGGATGGCTCAATAGACATGAACTGGATTAAAGGCATCATTACCAAAGTGAAGTGGAGTCTGGGTTGAAAGATGAAGAGGAGCTTAAAAAGCTAAGGAAGAGGGTCTTTACAGTTGGCCATTCCTGAAGCCAATCGGTGGGAGTCTGAAAATAGGATCATTCTCTTTTCCTTATCTTTTTATCTTTTGATTTTTGTATCATGTAAATCTGATGTGAATAAATCTGTGTTTGACTTATGAGTGTTACTTGTTTTTTTCTTAAAAGTTTTTTTGCTTTAAGAAAGACTTAAAAAAATTTCCTAAGTATAAATCATCTACGAGAATTTTATATCTCGGACTTAAAAATTTTTCCTAAAAATTTATATAAGTCTTAAGACTCATTTTTCATTTCTAAAAGAGTCTAAAGGACTTAATTTTTCTTAAGTGCTTGAATGTGATTGAATCTTTTGTAATGGGAAAAAGTGCTCGATATACCTATGTGTTAAATCTTGATTAACTCTAAACTAACTTCACTTTGTGAGTGTGTCTCTTTCTTGTAGGTTTTAACTTCATCAAAAAGGGAGAAATTGTTAGATCAAGTAAAGTTTTGATGAGTTAAAAGATCAATCCAGATTTGCAGACAACGTTGAAGAACAACTAAGATCGAGTTCGGTACTAAGGCATTCGAGACTAGGTCAAGGACTGATTAAGTCACTGGAGATCGAAGTTACAAGTCATCTGGAGACAAACTCAAGACTAGTCATCTGCAGGAGACAATTATGAAGAGCTCGAGACGAGGTCAAGACAAGCCGAGTAGAATAAGAAAGGCAAGTCTTCACCAAGTCACTGCAGACGAGTAGAAGAAATCAGCCGAGGTCAAGAGCAGTTTTCAAGATTAAGTTTGTTAAAGCGAGTTCCAGTTTGTTAGAACCGACTAACAAACTAACTGTCTTTCGCACTTATAAATAGGTCTAGGTTTTATTTTTTTCAAGACACTTATGCAAATTTGAAGTTTTCACACTATTCACTATTCGAGTTCTCAATTCACAAAGTATTTTCAAAAGAGTTTTCAAAAGTTTCAAGTGTTTATAGAACACTTCTTGTATAATCTTCAAAATCCATTATTCACTGTAATTCTTAGATTCATTAGGAGTTAGGAGTACTTTGAAGATTTGAAGAAAAGTTGTAAGTTGTAAGTTGTAAGTTGTAAGCAGTCCCTTATTCAAGTTGAAGAAGGAGAGTGGATGTAGGATTGTTATAATCCGAACCACTATAAAATCTGGTGTTCTTTACTTCTTTTATTTACTTATTTGTTCAATTTCCAAATTCTTGTTCAAAGATTAATTTCGGAATCAAAGTTAAAATCTGAATATCGGTTTGCTTTTGATCTTATCAAAAGTTGAGTCTAATCTTGAACCTCCATTGTGTACATCTGGTACTTTGAATAAATTTTGAAAGATTTGAAAAATCTATTCAACCCCCCTTCTAGATTTTTCCTAGAAGGTCGATACAAGTTTTTCTAATCAACTCAACTAATCGGGACCAACAGGTTATTTAGGTAGAAAGCCCTATATTATTGTATCTAGTAGTAATTATAGTTTGGGTTGTATCTAGTAGTTATTATGGTGTAAGAATTGTATATAGTAGTAATCAACCCTTAAAAAAATGATTTTTTTAAAAAAGAATGAGTATCCAATTATCATTGCTTTTATATATATATGCCCACTCACTCGTATGAAAGTGGACACACATATTAAGAAAAGTGATTTATGAGTAGAGATTTAAGGGATAATTTATAAACTTTTAAGTATAAAGTAAAGAAATTAGTTGGTTTGTGTGTAAGTGTGGTGTCTTGTCTCCGGCACCCAAAAATATATTAAATCCCAAACCAACCTACTAATGTAGTAGGGCAAGTAAGGGGTCGATCCCACGAGAAACAGAGTAATTTAATTGAAATAATTCGTGTGAATTAAGCAGTAAAAATGGGGAATTGGTTATCGACTATAATATTCACTAAAATTATAATGCAACAAACTAAATAATAACGAATCACGATGGTTTGAGTAGACAATATGTGAAACAATCTAGCCCTCGAGATAGCTTCCCTTTGAACGGTTTTTCTAACTCAAATTAATAACCACTGTTGGTCCCACTTAGTTGAGTAGATTAGTTACAACACTATTTAGCCTTCTAGTGAAAATCTAGAAGGGGGTTGAATAGATTTTCAGATTTTTATAAATCTTTCAAACTTATTCAAAGCACCCAAGTAGCACAATGGAATTCAATTTTAAACTCAACTTTATTTAGATCAAAAGCCTACTGATTTTTAGTTCCAACTTCAATTCTGAAATTAATCTTTGATTGATAAAGCGAAAATTGAAATTGGCAAAAAGTAAAGTAAAGTAATAAAGAACACCGGGGTTTATAGTGGTTCGGATTATGAATAATCCTACATCCACTCTCCTTCTCCAACTTGAAGAAGGGACTTAGCTTACTACTTACTTACTTTCAATCGACTTACAACTTACAGCTTACAAATACCTTCGGATCTTCAAAACTCCTAACTTCTTCTCCTGGAATCTAACTATTACGGTGAGTAGTGAAATTTGAAGATTACAAGTAAAGTATTCTATAAACACTTAGAATTGTTTTGAAAACTCTTTGAAAAACTTGTGAATTGATTGTGAAATTTGAATAGAGAGTAATGCGCAATTCGTGATGTGTGCAATAGTTATTTTAAAAATAAAAATCTAGACATATTTATAAGTGCTGAAAAGACGATTAGTTTGTTAGTCAATTCTAACAAACTAAAAAGCTACTCAACAAACTTAATCTTGAAAACTACTTTGCTCCTCGGCTGATTTTATTCTACACGTCATGGTGACTTGGTGAAGACTCGCCTTTCTTATTCTACTCGGCTTGTCTTGACCTCGTCTCGAGCTCTTCATAATCGTCTCCTGCAGATGACTAGATTTGAGCTTGTCTTGGATGACTTGCAACTTTCAAGTCTTCTCGCTAACTTGCTCGATTGATGACCTAGTCTCGATCGCCTTAGTACTCGAGACTTAGTCTCACTGTTCTTCAGTGGTTATCTGCTAAATCAATAATCGCTTTTAACTCATCAAAACATTCTTGGTCTAACATTTTCCCCTTTTTGATGAAGTTAAAACCTACAAGGAAGAGACACACTCACAGCTGAAGTTAGTTTAAAGTTAATCAAGATTATCGTATAGGTATACTAGAGCACATTCTCACATTGAATCAGATTTATTCAAGTTAGAGCACTTAATTCACACTTAGAAAAATTTAAGAAAATTTTCTTAAGTCTTAAGAATTTAGACTTAGTGAAAAGTTTTTAAATCTTAGAGAACTTAGAAAAATTTTAAGACTTAGAAAATTTTTAGAAGAAAAAAATTTAAATACGAGATGAAAATTTTTCTCAAATAATTAATACTTATTAAATTTTTTTTTTTAAGATTTCTTAAAACAGTAAAGAAAACTTTAAGAGATAAAACAAGTAAATCACATAAGTCAAAGTATATTCATTCACATATATACATTTTTACAGATAAGGAGAACTGATAGAAATGAAAGATAAGGAAAAGAAAATCATGGTCTATCGATTCCCCATTGGCTTGCTTACGGAATTTCAGCCAGTGAAGATCCTAGCTCGAAATGTTTGAGATCTTCTTTATCGGTGAGCTTGGATTCCACCTCGGCTTTGGAGATTACTATTTTGACCCATTCCATGTCTGGAGATCCACTTCATTCAGCTTAGGAGAAATGTGCTCATAGGCTGGTGCGACGAGATCGTAGTTGAAAACTTTACTCGCCTCATCAAGCGAGTCTTCCATATAGATCAAGCATCCTCCTTCTCCATCCATTCATACCACTGCATGTCTTCATCACGCACTGAGATGGAGATGCCTTCAAGATGTACCAATAGTACATCAATGCATCCAGCGCTTTCTTCTTGTACTCATTTGGTGAACTGTCCCGACACCATCTTCGGAGGAGCCGACGAGCGGTGGACAGGTCAGAAATCTACTTTATCACCTTCGATACCCATTTCCGAGTGTCCCCTGTCCCACTTTAGCTCGGCTTTCCCCGACTTCTTCAACCTCTTCTTTTCCCTGCTTCTCATACCTCTCTTTTTCAGCATGTATTCTTCTCGATTTGCTCATTTGAAAGGTTTGAGTAGTCAGGTTCTTTCCTCTTTTCGCTCTGTGGTGGGGGCCGGTCACCGCTCGGTGATGATTCTTTCTCGATCTGCAGCCTTTCCTTTACCCTTGCCCTTGGCCTCGGGTTTCTCGGCTTCTTTCATTCGGCCAACAGCTTTTTCAGTCTTCTCTTCCTCCTCCTTTCTCTTATTTTCTTCATCCTCACGGATGGCCTCCTCAATCTGGGTCACCCTCGGTTGCAAAGCAGCCAACTCATCTAATTTGATCTTTATTTCAGCCTTTGGCTGCCTCCAACTCAGTGAGTCTCACTTTGAGTCGAGCTTGTCCGTAATTGACATAACTCCAGTGAGGGTATCCATTCTTCCTTCAGCTCCTTCCCCTTTTTCACTTCATTCTTTAGTGGTCCTGGAGTCGATCTTCCAACGCAAAGACAACGAACCCTAAGTCTCGATTTGTTTGTCAGTGAGGGCATCAACCAGGACTTCATTATGCTGCGGCCATTTTCTGCTTGAGCAATCTCACCTCATCCTCCGTGATTGCCCAGCCGAGTACCAATAGTAGTGCCGAGGTTGGCTGATAGGTTGCGAGATATGTTTACCTCGTGTCTGCATATTGGCGAGCATAGTGTCGGTGACTCGAATCACCTTCCTAGTTTTCCTCTCCATCATCTTCTGGACTTTATCAATGATCTGTTTGTAAAGGTCCATGAAGGCGTAAGAGATGGCAGAGATTGATCGATATCCTCCTCCGATGATTCGGACGAGGAGGAGGAGGAGGGTGAAGTTGGACTTGGGGAGTTCATACGGATGTCACCAAAGATGTTGGAGACATCCGTGGCTGGAAGGTCAGTGGGTTGGGAAGAGGTGGGTGCGTCGATGGTGGTGGAGGGGGATTTCAGGTGGGGAAGAAGATGGAGGGTGGGATATCGAGATGAAGTGGGTGGTGGAGAAGGGGTTGGCTGTGGAATAGTGGGTTGGGGAGATGATATGGTTTCGGTTTGTATTTGAGGAGGAGTTGGGGATGATGGGAGTAAGGTGGAGGAGATGGTAGTTATGGGGGTGGGGGAGTAGACGGGTCCAAATCGAGAAAGAAAAGCATATCGAAGGAGATGGGGGAGGGAAGTGGTTTGTGATTGAGGAATGGAGGATGAGGTTGTGGCTTGGACTAATGTCGGAGTAGGCTGTTTTAGAGGCTCGAGAGGTGCCGGCTGGGTCACCTCTTCATTGCCAGGCCCAGGTTGGAGAGGGGGAGGGGGAGAACTGTACCTTTACGGGAGAAGGGGAAGGGGTCCTTTTAGAGCCGATCTCCTGTACATCCTCCGTCTGGACCACCCTTGCTGCTATCTCCGGTGTGAGTGCCTCTTGACGGCCAGGCTAGGCTGATCGGCGGCGAGAGGTTCCTCCCATTTCGAGGTTTTCACCAACCTCCTCCTCTTCTTGGCCTTTTCCTTCACTTCATTGGTGTGAAGCATCAGTGAGCTCACAGGTTGACTCATTTACCCTTTCCTCTTCTTCCTCTTCCTCGGTGATGGGTCCCGAACCCCGACCTCGGTTTCTCCGTCAGTCGGTGGTCCTCCGATCAGCTCATTCTTTGTCGGTAGCCCTTTTTGCTTAGTATAGGCTCGACTCCATCAGCCCAGTTGATCTCAACTGTCAACATATCCTCTAGTATCACTGTCACCTTGTTAAACAGACTGGTGATCGACTTTGCCTGCCACTTCCCATTCACTACTTCTAACCTCTTTCTCTCGGTTTCAAACCAGCTTAGCAACATTCCAGCCCGGTTGGCTTGCACCCCATCAATGATCGTCCTCAAACAAGACATGCCTAGGCGCGTCAGCCCATCATGGGAGTTACTGCTCCCCTAAAATGACTTTTCGTCAATATCGCCATTAATGCACGATATCTCCATCGAGCATTTTTTTCTTTAACTCAGACCTTCTATCCTTCATTGAATTCCGGGCAATCATCTTGAATGATTCTACCCAATCGTCTAATTTGTAGGTGAGGGGGTTTACTCCTTCATTGCTTGTATCAAAAATCCGGGCCACCTCCGCCGTGGTCACCATCAGTTCTTCGCCATAAACACGAGTTCAAAACTCCATTTTCATATGTCCCGTTGACATAGAACTCGACTCCTCTCATGTCTAGGGTCTTATTGGTGTTGGATTTCTTGGAGCAAAAGTCCTCAATCCAGACCTCTCCAAGAACCGAGAATCATCGTGATTCTTCATCGGTGGTGGTGTCAAAGTCGACGTACATCTCTCGACTTGATCTTCTTGTTATAAGTGTCGTATTGATTTCCACCATTGTTGAAGTTATTCCTAGACATTTTTGGGTATGGCTCATAGAAAAATTTGGCTAAGGGTTTTTGAAACAAATTTTTGCAGTAGTTATATGAAGTTTTCTAAAAGTGAAAAAGTTTGATCGAAGAAGAAGATGTATTTATAGGAGGGAAAATTGGAAAGAGAAACCGCTTTAGAAAATTGGATTTTAATCTAAGACATTTATTTGAAATGATTTCTTGTCTTTGAATCAATGGTTAAAAATTTGGATAAACGATTGGAATTCGGGCGTGTAGTTCACTAATCTTTGAATTGCGTAAAAAGTTATTTTGTAGACTGTTGATTTGACAGAAATAGGTTACTTTATGCGAGAAGTAAGTATACTGACGTCGGCCTAGGGTTACCTTACTTCGTATAAAGGTTTTCAAAAGCAGATGGGTTTATGAATTCATCCGATAAAGTACCTCGTCGATTTTTAAAAATGACCTAGTTTTATCTTTTGGCAAACTTAAAGACTAGTTAAGAAAACATTTTATTTCAAATAAGTAGGCTCAGATTAGATTTTCTAAAGATAGTTTTTCCAACCAATGACAAACAATCGATAAGAGTTTTATAAGAAAACACGGTGTATGGAGAGTATTCAAACAAAGGTGTCCGGATGAGAAGGTTTATAGCAGATGAGATGAAACAATCTGATTTATCAATCGATATGTGACCTACTCCCGCAAAGACATAAACTTGAAGAAACCATTAATAGCTAGGGTAAGTCGGATAAGATACAATGGTCATCCGATTCTATAGAAGTCACCGACTATTGTGTCCTTGTCCGATTTACCAAATATCGAATAAGTAATCATCAAGTCGGATAAGATCAATATGACTAATCCTTGATTCTTGATTCCTTAGCGGAGATCAATGATATCACTACCCGATTGTCCTTTGACTCATATCTTGTCCGATAATTTTTCTAAACATAATAAACTAAATTGAGAGAGACAAAGAATGAAAAACATTGAAAAGATTATAGATTAACTAAAGAAGCATCTAATAATCCTAATTCTACATATAGTTTTTAAACCTCGTCTCTGCCGGTGGCTTTGTCAAGATGTCTGCTCTTTGGAAATCAGTAATCTTCTCTAGTCGATGTCACCTTTCTCAACGTGGTCTCGGATGAAGTGGTGTTTAATATCAACATGCTTGCATCTATTATGTAGGACTGGATTAAGGTAATAGCTATGGCACTATTACTATCACAAAAGATTGGTACATCTTAGGTGATAATGTTATAGTCCCTTAACCGTTGACTTATCCAGATCAGTGAACAACAACTTCCAGCCATATACTCGGCTTCATTGTGGAAGTAGTTACTGAGAGGTTTGTTTCTTAGACAATCATGAAATCACTTACTACCAAGAAATTGGCAAGTACCGGATATAGATTTTCTATCTATCTTACACCCACCAAAGTTTGAGTTCGAGTATCCCGACAACTCAAAGTTGTCATCGCTGGATACCACAATCCAACATTTCTTGTACCTTTCGAGATACTTTAGTATTTTCTTCGCCGCTTCAAGATGGCTTTCCTTAGGATTAGCTTGAAATCGAGCACAGACTCCAACCGCAAATGAAATATCAGGTCTACTAGCGATTAAATATAATAATGAACCAATTAGACCTCGATACTCGGTTTGATCGTTGTCTTCTCCCTTCTCGTCTGGATCCATTGAAAAGTTTATCATCATAGGTATCTTAGCTTCTCGGCCGGTACCTATTCCAAATTTTTCAATGAGATCTTTTGTATATTTGGCTTGATTGATGAATATTCCCTTCTTTGTCTGCTTGACTTGGAGTCCAAGAAAATAAGTCATCTCTCCCATCATGGACATTTCAAATCTGCTTTTCATAAGATGACTAAATTCTTCACACAAAGACATGTTAGTTGATCCAAAAATAATATCATCAACATAAATCAACTAACAAAAGATCACAACCAAATTCTTTTCTAAAGAGAGTTCTATCAATTCTACCTTTAATAAAACCATTTTGAATTAAATAATCGACAAGGTGTCATACCATGTTCTAGGTGCTTGTTTATGTCCATATAGAGCTTTCCTTAGTTTATAAACCTTGTCTCCTTTGACAAAACCAGGAGGTTGCTCTACATAAACTTCCTCAGCTAGAATTCCATTAAGAAATGATGACTTAACATCTATTTGAAAAACTATGAATCTTTTAAAAGCGGCATAGGCTAAAAACAATCTTATGGCTTCCAGACGAGCTACTGGTGCAAAGGTTTCATCATAATCAATCCCTCCGATTGTGAATAACCTTGAGCAACTAGTCCGGCTTTATTTCTAACCACAATATTGTTTTCATCCCTTTTGTTTTTAAAGACCCATTTAGTTCCAATGACTTTTTGATGATGAGGCCTTTCAACAAGCTCCCACACATCTTGTCTTTGAAACTCGATTTAGTTCTTCTTGCATGGAATTAATCCGGTTGGAATCGATTAGAGCTTCGTAATAGATTTGGGTTCGAGTAATGACACATAGCAACCGAACATGCAATCTTGATTTAGTTGGGTCCTCGCCTAGACTCCAGAGTCTAAATCTCCAATTATCTGCTCAATTGAGTGATATGACATTACTTTCTTACCTTTATCTTTTACAATGGATGAAGTTTTGTCGGAATTATTTATTTCGGATGATTCTATGTTACCTTCGATGACTCAACCTGATTATCCGAGTTGTTGATCGTCCGATCGGCTAGTGAGGAAGAGCTTCCGTGTTATTTCTCCGTGTTTGAATCTGGTTTTTCTTCTTCATCCGAGTCGATTCTTGATTGTAGAATTTTATGGTTGATCTCTTGATAGTCATCTGCGATCCAGATCATCCGATATCTTTGTGATGTCCCCTATCTTACTATACTTGAAAGAAGATTCATCAAATACAACATGAGGTGTTTCTTCTACACACAAGGTTGTCTTATTAAAAACTCGTATACTTTTGATACAGATGAGTATTCCAAGAATATCCCATCTCGCTATCTTGGCATCAAAAGTTTTTAATTGAGATTTACCATTGTTATGTATGAAAATTTACAACCAAATATATGAAAGTATGAAATTTTGGGGGATCTTCCCTTCCAAATTTCATACGGAGTTTTGCATTTATCTTTAACAATCAAACTTCTATTTTGAACATAACAAGTCAGATAATGTGCCTTACGCCCCAAAACCCGTGTGGAGTGTTGTACTCGAGATAACATTGTTCTAGCTGCCTCTTTCAAATTTCTGTTTCTCCTTTCAACTACTCCATTTTGTTGTGGAGTCCTTGCTGCAGATGTTTCATGAGCTATGTCATTCTCAATGCAGTAGTTAATAACAAGCTTATTAAGGAATTCAGTACCTTTATCACTTCTAATTTTAACAATAGTTAGTCCTTTTTCATTTTGAACCTTTTTAAGAAATTCTGAATCTTAATCATAGTCTCATTCTTTTTGTATAAGAAAATAACCCAGGTAAATCTTGAAAAGTCATCAACAATTACCAAAGTATATTTTCTTCCACTAAAGCCGAGAGGTGTGATTGGACCATAAAGATCCATATGAAGAAGTTCCAAACTTCTTTTGAAGAAGGACTACTTATTGTTTTAAAAGAAGCTTTAGTCTGTTTTCCTTTTTGACAAGAATCACATACATGGTTCTTTGAAAATACTTTATCAGGAAGTCCTTTAACTAAAGATTTCCTTGCTATTTTGTTAAGAGTTTTGAAGTTTAAGTGACCAAGACGCTTGTGCCACACAACTTAAATCATTTGAACTCTTAGCAACAAGACAAGTATCTTTAGGATAACTTTTGAAATTAGCAACATAAATGTTACCTTGTCTGACTCCAGCTAATAGAATTTTCATTAATACCATCTATTACAAAGCATGCATTATGAGTAAATTTGACACTTAACCCCTTATCACAAAATTGTGAAACAGATAGTAAATTGTGCTTCAATCCTTCCACGTAATAGACTTCATTTACTTGAATATCACCTATCATCAGTGTCCCTACACCTTTGGTAAGTCCATAATTGTTATCTCCAAACATTACTCTTGGTCCGTCTATGGTCTGATAGTTAGAAAGAAGACGTCTTTCATAGGTCATATGCTTGGAGCAGCCATCGTCAATGTACCGGATGACCTCAAGAATGTCTCCTCTTTCAACTATCTTCTTATCTTCCTGCAATCACAAATTAAATGCTTAGGTACCCTTTGTACTTTGGGTCCTTCCATGTTAAGTTGACTTTTAGGTATCCAGACAAAGATATCAATGTTCCTTAAAACCATAGATTGAAGTTTACATCCATATCTATCTACTAAGATAAGACTTTCAAGATCAATCTTGTTTAACTCGATCTTTTGAAATTGTCTTGTATCTTGGTAAAAATGGATATGTTTTACTTCTTCCATCAAAGCCATTATACCTAGGATAGGACTTTGACTTAGTCTTAGGTTTAACCTTAGGAGCTACTTTCCTCGTCTGTGATTTCTTTTGAAGTATCGGATGAGGTAATTAATTCCTTAGGTTTCCGAGGACTAAATCTAGTTTCTATCTTTGGTTTAGTTGCTTTAACAAAAACTCTAGGTTTTATTGGATCATTTTTCTTACTCCTATCAAAACCTAATCCAGTCTTGTCATTAGACTTTTGTGAGGTATTGAAGATCTTATCTATTGTGATCTCGAGAGTTATTTATAAGTCCTAACTTGAGATTTAATTCTTTGTTAGTTCTTTTGTAAGTCTCATTTTTAGAATAGATATTTGATAATTTTATTTTTAAAGAATTCAATTCCTGTTCTAACTTGTCTCTGTCTTATCGCACAAGTACTAGTGATGGTCTCGATCGACATTCCCCTTGGAATGTACAGTCTGATTTCTCACTACCCTTTGTTTGATTGACTTTAGTCGGATCGGTAATTTGATTCTTTAAATTAAAATTTTCAGTCTCTATCTGTTTATAAGCGAGATAGAGCGGTCTCCAAATCTTTCAAAAGTTTTTCAATAAGACTAGGATCGGTTTCGAGATAAGGTATCACAATCATTATCTCGAGGATGAATAGTAATGTACCTCTTTTGCCATTAAATAGATATCGTCATTTGATCCAAAATCGATGAGGATGAGGATGATGATGTCTCATGAACTTCTTCTTTCTCAGCCGGAAGACCTTCTATCCCACTTTTTCCTCTTTTCTTTTCTCCTCTCTGGGAGTGAGTTGAGGACAATCATAACAATAGTGACCAGGCTTGTTGCATGTATAACAAGTATCTCCCCGTCTCTGCCTTAGGACTACTATCTCCTCGTCGATTGGTGACTTGTGCTTCCTCGTCGATCCTTTTTCTATCATTATCTGAACTCTTTTCTTCTTTATCGATCTGTAATTCCTTCGACCTGATCTATCTTTCTTATTTCTTTTGTACTTCATTCTCAGCCTTTCATATCTTTTTAACAAAAGAGCCATTTCCTCTTTAATAGACAAATCGGATGCCTTGGAGATTTTCTCGGATTCTTCTTGATGAACAAATGCTACAGTCTTTCCAGGATGTTGAAGACTCGCTTCATCTTCTTCGTCTTCTATTTGGATGTCATACTCTAATGCCTTGAGATGAGAAAATAAAGTGTGATGCGAAATTGAAGATAGATTCTGAGTAGCTTTAATATTAGCTTTCTCTCTCCATCTCTTGCTTATCGACCTCAACACCTTATTGTTGATTTCTTTCTCTGTATAGGTTTTACCCAAATCAACCACCTTATTTAGAAGATTGGTCAGTCTAACATCTAGTTGATCAATGGATTCTCCTTCTTTCATCTTGAAAGTGTCAAAAACATGTAATACTGATTACAATTTGTTTTCCTTGACTCGATCTCGATCCTTCACAGATTCCAGCAAGAGTTTCCCACATTTCCATGGCAGTCTTGCATCTTTTCACCTTTTCAATCTAGTCCTTACTCAATGTTTCAATGATCTCTGATCTAGCAACTTGATCCAGTTATGAATCTTTCTTTCATCACTTGTGAGTTTGGAGCTCTTTTTCTCCGCCTAACTCTTGTTTCATTTCTTTGCAGTTGTCGTCACTTGCACCTCCATGATAAAATTTGATTAGTCCTTCTTCAAGAACCTCCTCCATTCTATCATGAATTGCTTTGAGATGATTCTCCATTCTAAATTTCAAGTAGTCATATTCTTCGATTGAGAAATTAGGTAGACTTCTTGATTTCTTGCTCTTAACAGATGACATGTTGAAATAGAAAACCAAAAACAAGCTTACAAGAACTTGTTAGTAGCACAATGGTGAAACAAAGAAGATGAAGATAATCAAGAACAAATTTCAGAATCTTGGTTAAGACCTAAAATCAATATCTAAACAGCTTTAACACTTTGCTCCGATACCACTTGTTGGTCCCACTTAGTTGAGTAGATTAGTTACAACTTGATTTAACCTTCTAGTGAAAATCTAGAAGGGGGTTGAATAGATTTTGATTTTTATAAATCTTTCAAACTTATTCAAAGCACCCAAGTAGCACAAATGAATTCAATTTTAAACTCAACTTTATTTAGATCAAAAGCCTACTGATTTTTAGTTCCAACTTCAATTTAAATTAATCTTTGATTGATAAGCGAAAATTGAAATTGACAAAAGTAAAGTAAAGCAATAAAGAACACCAGTGGTTTATAGTGGTTCGGATTATGAATAATCCTACATCCACTCTCCTTCTCCAACTTGAAGAAGGGACTTAGTTTACTACTTACTTACTTTCAATCGACTTACAACTTACGACTTACAAATACCTTCGTATCTTCAAAACTCCTACCTTCTTCTCCGGAATCTAACTATTACGGTGAGTAGTGAAATTTGAAGATTACAAGTAAAGTGTTCTATAAACACTTAGAATTATTTTGAAAACTCTTTGAAAAACTTGTGAATTGATTGTGAAATCTGAATAGAGAGTAATGCGCAATTCGTGATGTGTGCAAAAGTTATTTTAAAAATGAAAATCTAGACCTATTTATAAGTCTAAAATGACAGTTAGTTTTTAGTCACTTCTAACACACTAAAAACTGCTCAACAAACTTAATCTTGAAAACTATTTTGCTCCTCACCTGATTTTATTCTACTCAAATGCTGTGGTGACTTGGTGAAGACTCGCCTTTCTTATTCTACTCGGCTTGTCTTGACCTCGTCTAAGCTCTTCATAATCGTCTCCTGCAGATGACTAGATTTGAGCTTGTCTTGAGATGACTTGCAACTTTCCGGTCTTGGTGACTTGCTCGGTCGATGACCTAGTCTCGATCACTTAGTACTGGACTCGATCTCACTGTTCTTCAAGGTTATCTCGGTCGTCTGAATAACTGCTTTTAACTCATCAAAACTTTCTTGGTCTAACAACCATGACTATTTAAATTTTTACTCGAATCTTTTCCCTAAACTAGTGAGTACGACCAAACTAGTTCGAATCGTTTCTTAAGTTTAATTAATCGTAAAGTACGACCCACTGATTAATCTATCCCAGAACAATCCTAAAACATGTGTTCGGGATTTAATTCCTAGAATGTATTCGCCTAAAATGATAGGATCAATTAAGCTATGTAAACGAAACGTTCGAATCATATAACTTAAATATTATTATTCCCTAGAGTGATCTTCTCTAGTTGCTACTATATCACAAAATTGTACAATTACGAATTACAATATGTAAATTAGCTAGAGATGAATAACAAACAAATTAGGGTGATTAATCCTAATTAATCCGTTATTCAAAACATGCAAAGCATATGATCAAATAATAATAAAATCGAGACAAAAATTGAAATAAAAACATTCATACTAATTCGCAAGAAAACCAAACCGTTCAAAGTTCCGCATCCTTAGACTAGAATATAAAAACTTAGCTACTAAACATGATTAATCAAACACTAAAAATAATAAAAATACTAAAATCCTTACAACTTGTCTTCACCGAAAATACAAAACTCTTAGTTCTCCTTCTCGAATTCTCCCGTAAACTCCTGCGTATCCTTTCTGCGTATTCTTTCTTTCCTTTTTCTCTTCTCTCTTTTTCCTTGTCCAGGTTCATCCCCCTTTTCCTTTGACTTTTTTAATAATAAGGAAGTAATCAAATCTTCCTTTATTTCACTCAATTAAAACCGTTGATTTGCTCTTCCAAATATGGCATGTTCGAGCCTTGACACTCACTTTGCCTCCCAGCTTCCCAACGTCATTCAATTTACCTATAATTGATATAAAAAATAACAAATCAAAGTAAATCGAGGACAAAAGAAATAATAAGCGGAATTACTAAAATTGTGCTAGAAATTGATAAATAAACAACCAATAATAGCATATAATTTATGCATAATTAACCACTTATCAAATCCCCCAACACTTAAGCTTTTGCTTGTCCTCAAGCAAACACTATACACTGTTCAAGCAAAAACAGCTTAAGACACTCTTCTATTTTCCTAGCTACCGAATTCCCGAGCCAAACTCATGTATCACGTGCCTATCAAAGTAATTATAACTTATACTCACAATCAATCACAGAGTCTCATCTACTCTTAGCTACTCAAGTCATCTCCAAAACTCCCTAACAACTTGTTCTCAAATAAGTTCGATTCAGTCTTCCTTTAAAGTACAAATTCGAGTGGTGCCTAATTCCTTTATTTCCTTTTTTTTCTATTTTTTCTCTTTTTTTTATTTTCAAACAAGGGCTCGCGGCTCCGCATTACTCTCGGGTTTTAGCTCTTTTCGTGTTCTTTTTTTTTTTTTTTTTTACACTTGAGCCCCCAAGAGCAGCAACCGTATCGGCCCCTCATTATTTTTTCACAATTCTTCAACTAGAACTCCTTTTATTTATTTTTCCCCAACCACAAAATTCAGTATTTTCAACTTTAGGCACCAACCCAAACTTCACTTTTCCAAAAGACCAAAACAACTACCAAGAACAAATTATCAAGTTGTAATGTCAAAGCCAAGCAACTAACAATCAACTCAATTCTATGACTAACACATGAATACAAGTGCAATCACTAATCAAGACATGCAATTCACGTTTTCGGCATATTTAACAAAAAATCAGCGAGATACATCAACAGTTAAGTGCTCAACTATCATGCTCGAACTCCACAAAAAGTACACCAACACGCCAAAACTAAACAACAATAACACTACACAAAGAACTAAACACAAGAAACCCAAGAAATAACAAAATAAACAAACAAGAATGAAAGCTATCAACCCCCCCACTTAAACAAAGCTAGTCCCTAGCACAAATGTACAATCAAAATAACTTGCACCATAAAGAATTACATAATAAGTGGAGCGGGGTTACCGGATGCTAATCGGTGGGCGGTTGTTGTTGCTCCCGAGCATCCGTAAGATTTCTGCTATCTTATATCCTTGTGCCTCCTGTCTAGTGTCAAGTCATCTGCCCGTGACGCCGCCGTAGCTCAAGGTCGCTAAATCCAAGGCCATGAATAGGCATTGAAGCCGGAGCTGGACTCGTGGGCCAAGAACGGAACATCATCTCCGAACATTCAACATATTTACAATGCTGGTGTAGTCCGGATTAGGTAATGACAATCGGTGTTGTTGTGAAATGGTCCACCAATAGGTGCCATGATCATTCTCGAGCACCCCCATTTGCTGCAATAATTCATATCCCAAGGTCCGAGCGGGGCAAGCGGGACTTTTCCTCAAGAGAAATGCTCGCACTAATCAAGCGATTCCGGTGATGAGGCCTCCGATCGCTATCCCACCATTTCTCTTGCATGGTAGCGCAGATGCGATGGTACATGGAATACATCACGAACATATCTTTAAACTCTACCACATTCTTGTTAGTCTCCCTCCCAAACACAAGTACTGCAAGAAGCCTTTGGATATATCGGAAATTGGGGTTCCGGATGGCACCTTGGCCTTAGCACTCATTTGGGTGATACTCAATCCTGCCATCTGTGATATCATCCCAAAAGAATTTGGGATGGAAGGGTGGGACCTAAATTGTGACATCCAGTAAACCCAAAGCTTCCATCAACCTACCAACAAGTCTACTCATATGTATCCCCACGTAAACGAAATCGAACCCCACTATCACACCTTTCAAAAGAACTCGAAATTCATAGGTTAAATCATCATAAGTAAGCCAATTACCGGTAACCAAATAATGCAAGCATCCAACAGATTAACAATTGTAAAACATCATCTAACAACCCTAAAGAACACAACGGTGGCATATCTAAATATGTGGTAGCTCAAATTTTACGAGTGCAAATTTTACGATAGCGAGTTACCCGAGCAGGATTAGCCATCCCGATAGAGTGAGCGTTGGGAAAACACCTTTAAAGCCCGACACTTGGTTGTGGCTGCTCACTCTCCTCGGGTTGCTTTGGTCCTCCATGGGAGATGGGTCATGGACTGTTCGTCTTCATCAATAGAAATAACTGGAGGAGCCTGCGATGAGGACCCTTTTTGACCCCATCGTGGTCGAAGATTCACCATAGGAGTGAACTGATAAAAATGGCACTATTTTTTAAGTTCCGGTAATGGGACAGTGGTGACCGGTGGCGAGGCGGTGGGATGGCGCGCGAGGCACGGCTGGACGGCATAGAGGGCGGCGCTGCGGCATTGGCACGGGACAAAAATAGCAACGGGCAGGTACAACAATGGTGTTAAGAGGGTGCTGGGGGCGGTGGGTAGCAACGCTGGCTACGCCGGCGATGCGACGACAAGGAAACCGATGGCGATGCAAAGCACGTCGCCGCTGGACGGCAGCTTCTTTAGACACGCGTCGCAACGCAGCTGGTGTGAGACGCATGAACATGGAAATCGTCGTTGAAGCGGCACGCCGGTGTGGTGATCGACGGGCGATGGCGGAGGTCGCCGCGGCGGCTTGGGAGATAGCGGTAGAGAGTGGGTTGCGAAAATAGGGGTCCACAGAATATTTTGTGGAGAAGAAAAGGGTTTGACCAGCCCTCTTGTTTTTTTTTTTAAAAATTGACTCATGGGCCTCGAAACTTGTATTGGGCCTCATCGATTTAATTTCTCGGCAGTAGAAAATTGGGCCTCAATTATTTCTTTTGTGGCCTCTAAAATTAACTTTGCAGCAGACTTCATTTAAATACACAATGCGCTCATAAAACACGAGAGAAAACAATAAAACACAACAAGTAAGCAAATATAAATAAAACAACAGGAAAAATAAGAAAATAAGATGACGTGCAAAATAAAAAAAATATTGAGTTGCCTCCCAACAAGCACCTTTTTTATTGTCGTTGGCTCGACTAAAAACTCTTTCTCGATCAAGAGAATGAATTTTCCAATTCCAAGAATTCAACGGGCATTTCTTGGAGTCCCTCTCGATACTCTTTCTGCTGGTGTTTATTCATTTTGAATATTTTGCTCGTTTTCAAGATCTAAATTTCAACCGCACCATGCGTAAAAATATTAGTTACGACAAATGGGCCAATCCAACTAGAACGTAATTTACCGGGAAATAATTTCAATTTAGAGTGGTAAAGCAACACTTTTGTCCAATAGTGAAATTTTTCCGGGAAATTTGTGCATCGTGAAAGGCTTTTGTCTTCATCTTATAAATCACAGAATTCTCATAAGCCTCATTCCTCAACTCCTCAATTTTCTGCAATTGAAGCCTCCGACCAACACCCGCTTCATCAAGACTCATGTTGCATTTCTTCACCGCCCAATAGGCCTTGTGTTCAAGTTCAACCGGCAAGTGACAAGGCTTACCATACACAAGCCTATATGGGGACATCCCTATAGGAGTCTTGTAGGCCTTGCGGTATGCCCATAATGCATCGTCCAGCCTCAAACTCCAATCCTTGCGGTTCGGCTTCACAGTCTTTTCTAAAATGATCTTAATCTCACGATTTGAAACCTTCGCTTGCCCGTTTGTTTGAGGGTGATATGCGGTGGACGTCCTATGTATAACCGAATATTTACGCAATAATGCGTCAATAGTTCGGTTACAAAAGTGTGTCCCCTTATCACTAATTATTGCTCTCGGGACTCCAAACCTAGAAAATATATTAGAACGTAGAAAACCCGCAACCACTTTAGAGTCATTAGTTCGGGTGGCCTTTGCTTCCACCCATTTCGAGACATAATCAACAAGCAATAAAATATAAGAATTACCAAACGATAAAGGAAACAGCCCCATAAAGTCCATGCCCCATACATAAAAATTTCACAAACAAAAATTGGAGTTTGAGGCATTTCATTCCTATGAGAAATATTTCCTACTCATTAGCAATTATCACAAGTTTTGCAAAAATTATATGCATCTCGAAATAAGGTTGGCCAATAAAAACCACACTCAAGAACCCTATGTGCGGTGCGTTTAGATCCAAAATGTCCCCCACATGCATAATTGTGGCAAAATTTAAGAATAGAATGAAATTCGAATCGGGTACGCACCTTCATATTACCGATCGACACAATATTTCTAAAAATATGGCTCATCCCAAATGTAGTATTTGGCATCACTACGTAGCTTATCACGGTGGGCCTTACTCATATCACTTGGATAGACTTTAGCAACGAGGTAATTCACCAAATCGGCGAACCATGGAGGCGATTGTCTTCGACACCGATGGGGTCGGTGTTAGTGCGATCGGTCGATTTGCAATTACGAGCAGCTGCTCATCTGGAAATTTTTCCAGCAAGGATCCAGTATCTTCGTGCCTCTTTAATGCTCGGATGGTCAGCCACAAGGTTCTCCGACCCTTTCCTATCCCCGACTTCAAGGTCGAATTCTTCAAGTAGTAAAATCCACCGAATTAGTCTCGGTTTTGACTCTTTCTTCTTCATCAAGAATTTCAACACCGCATGATCGTGAGAAAATAATTACTTTAGTACCAAGTAATATGATCGAAATTTCTCTAATGCAAAAACTACAATGAGAAGTTCTTTTCATTAGTAGAATAATTGGCTTGAGCTTGATCCAAGGTGCATGATGCATAATATATCACATGGGACTTCTTATTAATTCTTTGTCCAAGGACAGCCCCAACAACATAATCACCGGCATCACACATAATTTCAAAAGGGATGCTCCAATTTGGTGGTTGGATGATGGGCGAGTAGTCAAGAAATTTTTCAGCTTATCAAACGTTTCTTTACACGCCTCATCAAACTTGAATTCCACATCTTTTTGCAAAAGATGGCAAAGTGGTGATGCTATCTTGGAGAAATCCCGAATGAACCTCCTATAAAAACCTCGCATGGCCAAGAAAAGAACGAACTTCCCGCATGAGTAGAATAAGATAATGCAATCATAAGCGCAACTTTAGATTTATCAACTTCAATTCCTTTTTCAGAAACAACATGCCCCAACACTATTCCCTTATCTACCATGAAATGACATTTTTCACATTTAAAACCAAATTTGTTTCAATACAACGTTTGAGAATTAAACCAAGATTTTCAAGATAAATTTCAAATGTATCACCATACACAATAAAATCATCCATATAAACCTCAATTATATTCTCAACATACTCAGAAAAAATGCTCACCATACACCTTTGAAAAGTAGCAGGGGCATTGCATAAACCAAAGGGCATCCTTCGATAAGAGAAAATACCAAAGGGACAAGTGAATGTTGTCTTCTCTTGATCCTCCCGGCAATAGCAATCTGAAAATAACCAAAAAAACCATCAAGAAAACAAAATAAGAATGACCAGCTAATCTCTCTATCATTTGATCAATAAATGGTAAAGGAAAATGATCCTTTCTAGTCATAGAGTTTAGCTTGCGATAGTCTATGCATACCCTCCAACCCGTTTGGATACGAGTTGAATAAGTTCACTTGCATCATTCTTTACTACAGTCACCCCCGATTTCTTTGGCACAACTTGTGTCGGGCTAATCCACTTGCTAACCGAAATGGGAAAATTATCCCAACCTGCAAAAGTTTCAAAACCTCCTTCTTGACTACTTCCATCATAGTTGGGTTCAATTGACGTTGAGGCTCATGAGAAGGGCGGGCACCGTCCTCAAGATGAATTTGGTGCATGCAAATGGAAAGGCTAATTCCCTTGAGGTCTGCAACCGTCCATCCTATGGCTCCTTCATATTCTTTCAATATCATCACCAACTTAGACTCTTGATCGTCCTTCAACTTTGACGAAATTATGACTGGGAGAGTGTCATTAGGACCTAGATAAACGTATTTCAAGTGCTTTAGAAGTGCCTTCAACTCCAATTCTAGGAGCTTGCAAAGAAGATGGAAGAATTTTCGGTAAGAGTTCGGTAATTTAACAAAAGAAAGTTGATACCTATTCTCCATTTATGTGGCATTCATCCCCTTAACCTCTCCTTGAATGGTTTGTTGAAATTTATCCTCTAATTTCTTCCCGCAATCCAGCTCAAAAATCCTACACAACCGGCTCAATAATACTCATGCAACAAAGAGAGTCGATTCTTTAGGATATCTCATGGCTTCAAATATATTAAACTGGATGATTTCTCCATCAAATTCCATCGCGAGGGTGCCCTCACACTATTTTTGTTTGAGTGGTATTCAAAAATGGCATCCCTAACAAAATAGGTGTGGAATCTCCGAAGTTACCCTCCATGTTTAAAACATAGAAATCAGCAGGAAAAATTAAATAATTTACTGCACAAGGACATCTTCGACGACCTCACTGGGTATGAATGGCTTCGATCAGCCAACCGAATTACCACTCAGATTGTCTTCAATGGCCCAATACCCAACCGCTCGTAAATAGACCAAGGCATGACTTTGATAGAGGCCCCAAGATCAAGCATGACCTGCTCGATTTTGTGGTCACCTATCATGTAAGGAATTACGAACATGTCGGGATCCTTCCTTTTGGGGGCAACTTCTTCGAAAAACAGCGAAACAATTTCTCCCATAATAACCTTCTCATCATTAGCCACTTCCTCTTATTCGTACATAACTTCTTCAAAAACTTGGTGTATCTAGGAATTTGCTTCACACCTCCAACAAAAGTATCTTTGAGCTCAACCTTTCAAAACACTTCAAGTGTCTCTTGATCCTTGATACCTTTTACGCTTTTTTCATCCCGAAGGGAAAGGTAAAATATTAGTATCAACAGAATCGAATTATGAGATTTTACCTGAATTTTTGTTTTTGGTGCACTTACACCGATGGGGTTAGTGTCTGACAATCTGCATCCGTGTTTCTTGGGACAGCCTTCCTCTTCCTTCACTTTTTCACTCGGTACCATGGGCTCCTCCTCCTCCTCCTCTCCATTCTTTTCCTCACCTTTTTCTGACGTGTTGGTGGCAAAATTTCCTCTAATTACTTACCACTACGCAAGGTGATGGCACTAACATTTCTAGGATTGGCTTCGGGTTGAGAGGGTAGCTTGCCACTATTTTATGCTTGTAGTTGTCACGGCGGTGGCTATTTGGCTCATTTGGGCCTCCAAATTTCTTTGACCAGACTCTAAAGTTCGTTGATCAGCCTCTAGAGATTTTATTACCACTTGAGTGTCTTGCTTTGAAACTTCATGGTGTTGGATGTCAACGCCTTTATCATATCCTCCAAAAGGTCCTGAATCCTTCTTACTTATGTGTTGCCCAGAGCTCTCGGCACCTCTATTATTCCCTCTAAATAATTAGAATTTTCGTTCCCGATATGGAGGTCTCAGTAATTGTCTCCTAGTTGATTATTTTGTTAGTTCCCATAGCGAAGGTTGGGATGATCTCTCCATCCGAGATTGTAGGTGTTAGAAAATGGATCATACCTTCGACCTTGAGAATTCCCAAAACCAACCGCATTAGCTTGCTCTAACTCATCACTCGTGACTAGACAATCTTCGTAGAATGCTCTGTAGTATGGCAAACTTTACATGGACGGACTTCTGGAGTTTTGACCTTCATCATCATCTCCATCATGCTTGCAATTTTTTCTAAAGCATCATTTTTATTTGCTCCATAGGTCTGCTCGTGGCATCACGTACTCCAAAGCTGGGTATTTCTTTGCCATGCTAGAAATCAATACTGCGTGCGATTGTTGGTGTTTTACTCATCAAAGCTCCTCCACCGTGTAACGCTCCGAATCCAGATAGTTTCACTTACTTATCCAAATTCGAGTCGTCACTTAGTGAAAGGGAAAAGTAAGACAATTTTTTTTTAAGAAAATGAATCGATAAATGAAAAAGATAGAAGAAAACAATTGAATGATTCTTAACATAAAGTATTCAACATCAAATTAAAATCCTAATCATTAAAACAGAGCATAATTAACCGTAGCGGCGGAGAAAGTATTGTGAGTCTAAGTTTTAGCAAAAGCGAGATAGGAGTCTAAAATTTGCAGACGGGAAAATAAAAGCGTTTAAGCATTCAAATATTATATGGCGGGGAAGGCCGAGTCTACTTCTCGCTCCCGCACTCCATCAGCTCACAAAAATATTTAAAAAGGGCATGAGAATTTGAATTTCTCGGTGTGGGTATCCCGCACGCTATCATGCATACGATTTAATATCATACACATCAATCATATTTTTACGAGAAAAGTAAACACCGAGACGGACCACCTCCACTCGTCGAGACGGACCACCTCCGCTCGTAAAACATAAATGAGACGGACCACCTCCGCTCATAAACAACCGA
Organism: Paraleonurus japonicus; assembly: GCA_030762865.1. Classification (NCBI taxonomy): domain Eukaryota; kingdom Viridiplantae; phylum Streptophyta; class Magnoliopsida; order Lamiales; family Lamiaceae; genus Paraleonurus; species Paraleonurus japonicus. The sequence continues at coordinate 32,074,334 of CM061053.1, read as the reverse complement.
GACGATACCAACATCGCTCGTAAACCGAGACGGACCACCTCCGCTCGTAAAACATAAATGAGACGGACCACCTCCGCTCTTAAACAACCGAGACGATACCAACATCACTCGTAAACCGAGACGGACCACCTCCGCTCGTAAAACAACCGAGACGATACCAACATCGCTCGTAAATCAAACATGATTTAGCAATGATATTTCAACTATGACATAAATAAAAGCAATACGGTTAGTGCCACCCACCTTAAAAAGAAGTTCGAAAGTATGACTTGAAAGGGAAAACGTCCGAGCAAATCACCGACCGGTCGTACTCGTTCCTAAAGAGAACTTTTGGGTTTCAGTTTCTTATCGAGGAATAAATACAATGCGTTGGTCCCGAAAGACTTTTGATTACTTTTACGTCTTTTGTCTTTTAGTCGTGAATTATTGGAACTCTAATTTTTCGACACAAGAATATATATATATATATATATATATATATATATATATATATATATATATATATATATATATATATATATATATAAGACTCTTACTAACATGCTCCTAAGTATGACACGTAAGAATGGAAAACACCTTTTCAAAAGTAGTGATTCAAGCATTATGACAACTTCCGACTGCCCACTCTCGACTTTGGGGCATTTTTAAAATATAAATAAATCATCTAAAAATTTGGCAAAATCACAGTAGACACTCTCTTGAAGTGTATATCACACATAAAATATGGTCTCATTAAAAGGTATACGAAATTGGGTTTTGAATTTATTTTCTAGGTCGAAATAGTGTTCTAGAAAGTTTTCAGTGTTGAGACACCATCGAAATAATTTTCTTAATAATACTAAAACACTTCCGAAAATTATGAAATTTTTACATAGATACCTTATGAAGTCACCAACATTTCCTTAGTTTTGACTTTAGGCAAGATACGAAGGGAAAAGGGTGTTTTTGGCTCGTTTTTGGAAAAGGGACAGAAACATTTCTTCCTTCCCAGTCACGTACCAACTAGAGAAATAATTTTTGTAAAACTATTTAGACTACTCCTAAATTCATGGAAAAATCCAGAAACAGAAGCTAACATCATGTAGTATTTTATTTTGATTTTTATAAAAATAATAACCGAAGTGAGGAATACCAGAAAAAATCGAAGAGTCACAAAAACGTCACAGATTGTCACACTAATTTAAAAATTCATAGATTATTGAATATAACTCCAAAATGCATGAGACCAGTGGCAAACGAAAGCCATTTTGTCCTACTTTTATAATATGCAGTCAAACATGCCAAAACTTCAAGTCACGAAAACGTTTCAGCTTAAACCTCTGACGGGAAAACAGGTAGTTCATCTATTTACATACTATGAATATTTAAAAACTTATTCTCACTTTAAAAAAAAGACATGAAACCTTCAACTCATTCATGAAAACAACATGCTACCAAAAATAAACAAGACCTCAAGAAAACACATGCCATTTTCTCCAATAAGAGTTTTAAGGAAGAGAGTTAAGGTTTGAGGTGTGGTCACCTTTGTAGTCTTTCTTTAAAAAGGCTAGGGCCAAATGCCTTCTTCAAGCTCTTCCTAGGAATGGCTCTACTCCTTTGCACCTTGAAGGAAGAAGAAATGGCTTGAGGTGAGGGTTGGATGTGTGTATGTGGGAAAAGTTGGGAGAAGAAGAAGGTTTTCCTCCTCCCTTGTGAAGATGGCCGAAAATGGGGGTGAAGGGGAAGAGGAATGCTTTCTTTCTTTTGATGACTTGAATAAGGGGGAGAAGTGGTGTCCAAGTAATTTAAAAGAGCATGTGGGAAAAGATGGAGGGTCAAGATCAAAGCAAGTGGATGGTGGGATGGAAGGGAAGGACAAGAATTAATGGGAAAGGAGGGAGTACAAGTACTTGGGGTCAACACACTTTGTCTTGGTGTGTTGGCCCTTGAAAGTGGCTGCAAACCCTCCCCTTGGACGTCCAAATAGTGGGCCCCACAAGCCAAAGGCTTGTGGTGGCCCTTCTGCTCGGGCGTGCGGTTCGATCTTGAAAACGGGCTCCGTTTGGAATTTCGGAGCTCCGAAGTTACATTTCGTTCGTTTAATCACTAAATAATTTTATAATCTTAAAAGTTTGTAATTAAGGAGGCTTTTAACTTATTTTATTAATTCGATTCTCGGTTGGTTCGATTTTTGTTCGGTAGATTCGAAATTCGGCATTTTTAGGGTTTTTCGCCCAATTTTCGGCGACTAAAAGAAAACTCCTGTGTTATTAATACGAACGGTTTCTTCACTTATTTTGAATTTGTATATTATCCACATTCCGACTATCGAGTACCGGTTCGATCGGTATTAGGGTTTCTAGAGTACCGTCGGTTCGGTTCGCTCGTCCGTTACCCAAAATCGAAGATTTTGAATAACAACGAAGTTTCTATTTTCGAAAGAAAAATCAAGTATAACATAGCACTCACGCAAGTAAATAAATAAATCACAATTTGGGTCCGGTATTACACACCTTTGGCCGCATCGAGCATGTTTCTATCGGTGAGAGTGAGACCTTCATAGAAATATTGGATGAGCAGTTGATCATTGATTTGATCTTTGTAGGCACGAAGTTATGAGACATTTGAAATGTTCCCAATACTCATACGCTGTCTCCCGGCCCCTATCTAGCATCTGAAATTTCTTCCCTCAAGATCTGCCACTCGGGTGGGCTGGAAAATAATATTGGAGGAATAACCTCTCCATCTCATTCCATGAAGTAACCGATCTCGGGGCAAGCAAGAAATATAACCAGTCTCGTGCGGTGCTTTTTAGTGCAAATGGGAATGCACTCAACTTGACATGCTCCATTGAAACTCCTGTTAGCTTCATACTTGAGCATACAACGTGGAACTCTTTCATTAAAGCATGTGGGTTTTCACCGCAAGACCATGAAAAGAAGGTAGTAAGTGAATTAACCCGCATTTAAGTTCAAAATTAAAATTAGCAGCAAGAGCAGGAATAGTAATGCAAAGGGGTTGATGGTTTGTGGCCGGATTTGCCAACTCGTTCATCGCCCTCTCTTCGTTCTCTACATCCATGTTTGTGAACGTAAATGCATTCTACTTCTTCACTAGAATCACTCCCTTCGCCTTGTTTGTATCTCCTATTGATACAAAATTAATAATATTAGATCAAAAATAGTTTTGATGAGCTAAATTGTATAGATTAGGATGAGCTCATGTAGATAAGTTGACCAAATTTGAATGTATATAGAACAACCGATGTAATGAACACTAGTATTAGGCCGATCGGACTAGGTGAAGCTAGTGTAGTCACCGAAATCCAAAAAGAGGTCATCTTAAGACGATCTTGTAGAAGTCATCTGTTGGAGAGAATAATGAAGAGCTCAAGACGAGGTCGAGACCGGTGAGTAGAATAAGAAAGGCGAGTCTTCACCAAGTCAGCAGCAGACGACTAGCTCGAGATCATTGAAGTCAAGACGGTTTTCAAGAATAGGTTTGTTGAACGGTTTTTAGTTTGTTCAACAAACTAACCGTTTCACGAGGCTTATAAGTAGAAGTAAGCACGAGTTCTTAAAAGAATACTTAGCATTCACAATACAATATTCACGATTTCACCGTTAGGATGTATACTATAAGCCTAGCTTTTGTATGAACATCTTTTTAGTATGAACATCCTTTTAATATGAGATTCATTATGATCAAAATACTTATTGTTTATGATTGTTATATATATCATTATTTTGTCCAGATTAATCTATCAGTAGATAATATGGTGTGTGGTGTCACACGAGAAGATCATGCTATCAGTTCCGTATAGATTATAAATAATAGCTCACAACCAAGATGGATTTGGACAAACCATTGGAACGGTTGTAGTGTAATTTGGTATTAGTCTATCTTGACTATAAAGTTACACTAGTACATTTTGTATGTATTGAGCGGGACCATATGAGGTTGTTCAATTTGTACCGACTATATAAAAGAACAAGACCTCTGTTGTTATGGATGTACGTCTTCTTAATCCCTATATAATAACGAGCACGTGTACTCGGTGTATGTTTCTTTGATTTGCCAATGGGTGAGATTTATTAAATCAATAGGCTTGGTGAATTGGGAGATATCATTGTTTATATGGTGTGTTGTTGATTATAGAAGGAATCCATGTCCTAATTATTTAGGATGATGATGTCCCCTTGAGGAGCTCATAAAGATTATTATGTAAACCCTACATGTGGATTTAATCCGACATAATAATAAAGATGAGTGGTACTACTCTTGGAATTAGATATAAATTAATTAAGTTGTCGATAATTTAATTAATTTATGGACATTCGATATCTTAAACACGGGAAATAAACGTACACATAATAAAGGAGCCCATATTATAATATGTAATTAGGACGGTAATTCAATTATAACTCTTTAGTGGACTGAGTTATAATTGATGGGCTTAAGTAAAGTGTTCGGACTGAACACGAGGATATTTAGGCCCATCGGGAGGCCCAAAGTTCCAATGACTTTTTGATAATGAGGCCTTTCAACAAGCTCCCAAACATCTTGTCTTTGAAATCGATTTAGTTCTTCTTACATGGCATTAATCCGGTTGGAATCGGTTAGAGCTTACGTAATTGATTTAGGTTCAAGTAATGACACATAGCAATCGAACATACAATCTTGATTTAGTTGAGTCCTCGTCTGGACACCGAGTCTAAATCTCCAATTATCTCTGCACTGGGTGATATGACATTACTTTCTTACCTTTATCTTTTACGAGTGGATGATGTCTTATCTGAATTATTTATTTCAGATGATTCTATGTTACCTTCTAATAACTCTACCGATCGGCAGATGTGTTGTTAGTCGTCGATCACCGGTGATATGTTGTTGGTCGTCCGATCACCGATATGTTGTTGGTCGTCTGATCGGTTGGTAGATCACCGTTGAGGAAGTTCTTTCGTGTTCTTTTCCTTTGTCTCGATTCTTCCTCTTCATCTGAATCGATTCTTGAGTGTAGAATTTTATGGTTGATCCTTTGATAGTCATCCGATTCGATTATCGATATCTTTGTGATGTCCCTTGTCTTATCAAACTCAAAAGAAGATTCATCAAATACCACATGGGGTGTTTCTTCTACACACAAGGTTGTCTTATTAAAAACTCTATATGCCTTTGATATAGATGAGTATCCTAAGAATATCCCATCTGCTATCTTGGCATCAAAGGTTTTTAATTGAGATTTCCCATTATTGTGTATGAAACATTTACAACCAAATATATGAAAATATGAAATTTTGGGAGATCTTCCCTTCCAAATTTCATAGGGAGTTTTACACTTATCCTTGACAATCAGACTTCTATTTTGAACATAGCAGTCGTATTCACCGTATACGCCCAAAACCTATGAGGAGTGTTGAATTCAGATAGCATTGTTCTAGCCGCCTCTTTCAAGGTCCTGTTTCTTCTCTCAACCACTCCATTTCTTTGTGTGGAGTCCTTGCCGCAGATGTTTCCCGAGCTATGTCATTCTCAATGCAGTAGTTAGAAATCAATTTATTTAGAAATTCAGTACCTTTATCACTTCTAATTTTAACAATATTTAATCTCTTTTCATTTTGAATCTTCTTAAGAAATTGGGATCTTGGTCATAGTCTCATTCTTTTTGTACAAGAAAGTAAATCTTGAAAAATCATCAACAATTACTAAGGTGTATTTTCTTCCACTAAAGCTGAGAGGAGATACTTGGACCAAACAGATCCATATGAAGAAGTTCCAAAATTCTTTCGAAGAAGGATTACTTATTGTTTTAAAAGAAGCTTTGGTCTGCTTTTCCTTTTTGACAAGAAACACATACATGGTTCTTTGAAAATACTTTATCAGGAGTTCTTTAACTAAATATTTCCTTGCAATCTTGTTAAGAGTTTTGAAGTTTAAGTGACCAAGTCGTTTGTGCCACCCAACTTAAGTCATCTGAACTCTTAGCAACAAGACAAGTATCCTTAGGACAGCTTTTGAAGTTGGCAACATAGACGTTACCTTGTCTTACTCCAGCCAATAGAATATTTTCATTGAAACCATCTAATACTTAGCATGCATTATGAGTAAATTTGACACAAAACCCTTTATCACAAAATTGTGAAACAGATAGTAGGTTGTGCTTCAATCCTTCCACATAGTAAACTTCTTGAACATGAACATCTCCAATCATTAGTGTTCCTACACCTTTAGTAAGTCCATAGTTGTTGTCTCCAAACATCACTCTTGGTCCATCAATGGTTTGATAGTTAGAGAGAAGTCTTCTTTCATAGGTCATGTGCTTGGAACAACCACTATCAATATACCAGATGACCTCAAGAATATCTCCTCTATCAACTATCTTCTTGTCTTCCTGCAATCACAAATTTATTTCTTAGGTACCCTTTGCACTTTGGGTCCTTTCATGTTAAGTTGACTCTTAGGAATCCAGATAAAAATATCAATGCTCCTTAAAACCATAGATTGAAGCTTACATCCATATCTCTGTCTACTAAGATAAGACTTTCAAGATCAATCTGATTCAATTGATCTTTTGAAATTGTCTTGAATCTTGGTAAGAATGGATAAGATCTGCTTCTTCCATCAAAGCTATTATACCTAGGATAGATCTTTGATTTAGTCTTAGGTTTAACCTTAGGAGTTACTTTCCTCGTCGATTTTTCTTTTGAAGTATCGAGATGAGGTAATTAATTCCTTTGGTTTCCAGGGACCGAATAAGGTTTCTACCTTAGGTTTAGTTGCTTTGACAAAATCTCTAGGTTTTATAGGATCATTCTTCTTACTCCTATCAAAACCTAATCCAGTTTATCACTAGACTTTTGAGATGAATTGAAGATTTTATCTATTGTGGTTTGAGAATTATTCAAAAGTCCCAACTTGAGATTTAATCCCTGTTAGTCCTTTTATAATTTTCATTCTCGGAATAGATATTTGAAAATTTTATTTTTAAAGAACTCGAGTTCCTATTCTAACTTATCTGTCTTATCGGACAAGGTGCGGTGATCATCTCGGTCGACATTCCCCCTTGAATGTACAGTCTAGTTTCTCACTTTCCTTAGTCTGATTGACCTTAGTTAGATCAGAAATTTGATCCTTTAAATTAAGATTTTCAGTCTCTATCTGTTTATAAGCGAGATAGAGCGGTCTCCAAATCTTTCAACAGGTTTATCAATAAGACTGGGATCGATTTGAGATAAGGTGTCACGGTCATTATCGATGATGAATAGTAATGTACCTCTTTAGCCATTAGACATATGTCATCATCGACCAAAATCGAGATGAGGATGAGGATGATGATGTCTCACGAGCTTCTTCTTTCTCGGCTAGGAGAGCTCTGCAGTCGGCATACCTTCTATCTCTTTTCTTCCTCTTTTCTTCTCTCTCTCTGGGAGTGAGTTGAGGACAATCATAGCTATAGTGACCAGGTTTGCTTTGCATGTATAGCATATATCTCCTCTGTATGTTTTTGGACTACTTTCTCCTCGTCGATAGGTGACTTATGACTTCTTGGTGATCCTTCTTTTATCATTATCCGAACTCTTTTCATCCCTATCTCGATCTATAGTTCCTTCGACCTAATCTGTCTCTTTTGTTTCTTACGTACTTCATCTTTAGTCTTTCATATCTTTTCAACAAAAGAGCCATTTCTTATTTTATAGACAAATCAGTATGCTTTAGAAATCTTTTCGATTCATCCCGATGAACAAATGCTACAGCTTTTTCCAGATGTAGATGACTTCGCCTCATCTTCTTCATCTTCAATGTGAATGTCATATTCCAGTGCTTTAAGATGAGAGAAGAGAGTGTGATGTGATATTGATGACAAATTCTGTGTTGCCTTGAGAATATTTGCTTTTTATCTCCATCTTTTGCTCAAAGATCCGAGTACTTTGTTGTTAATTTCTTTCTCAATGTAAGTCTTACCCAAATCGGCTACTTTGTTCACAAGATTAGTCAATCTCACGTCCAGTTGATCTACGCTTTCACCATCCTTCATTTTGAATGTGTCAAATGCATGTAGAACAGATCAAGCTTATTTTCTTTGACTGCTCGAATCCTTCACAAATTCCAGCAAAGAGTCTCCCACATTTCTTTGGCAGCCTTGCATCTTTTAACCTTTTCAATCCAATCCTTACTTAGAGTCTCAATGATCTCGGTTCGAGCTACTTGATCAAGATTATGGACCTTTCTTTCATCATTTGTTAACTCGAGCTCTTCTTTTCTTGTCAGTTCTCGATTCGGTGACTCGGCTCCAAAGTCTTGGTTCCTCCATGATAGAATTTTATAGGTCCCTCTTCAAGAACCTCTTCCATCCTATCATGAATGGCTTTTAGGTGATTCTCCATCCTAAATTTCCAGTAATCATAATCTTCAATAGAGAATTCAGGAAGATTTCTTGACTTCTTGTTTTTCCCGATGACATGATGAAACAAAGGAACAAAATACTCCACGTACTAATTAGTAGCACCGTTAGTAAAAGAAGAAAATGAAGAAAATCAAGATAATTTCAGTATCTTATTCAAGACCTAAAATCAATATCGAACGACTTAACACCGCTCCGATACCACTTATTAGTCCCGGAATGTTGAGTTGAATAAAACCTCGAGTTAGCCTTCTAGAACAAAATCTAGAAGGGGGGTTTGAATAGATTTTGTAGATTTTTCGAATCTCCCAAAATTTACTCAAAGATTCAGTATTAACACAATGGAATATAATTGAGAACTCAACTTTTAACAAGATCAAAAGCAAGGTGATATTCGATTTTAGTTAAGATCCTGAATTTTAATCTTGAATTAACAAAATTGTAAGTTGAACGAGAAATTAAAAGAAAGCAAGAAATAACACAGGATTTATAGTGGTTCGGATTATAACAATCCTACATCCACTCTCCTTCTCCAAACCTTGAAGAAGGGTCTTCACTAGCCGCTTACTTACTTACTGTACAAACTTTACAAATTACAACTTGATCTTCAACTCTTCGTAAATCTAATCAACTTTCTAAATCTAACTCTAAGAATAAGATGTGTTTTTGAAGATGTGAAGTGAAGTGTTCTATAAACACTTAAAAAATCTTTGAAATCTCTTCTTGACAATACTTTGTGAAATCAATAGTGAATAGTGTGAAAAATCAAATTTGCATAAGTGTCTAGAAAAATAAAATCTAGTCCTATTTATAAGTACGAAAAGACAGGTTAGTTTGTTAGTTAGTTCTAACAAATGAAAACTTAACAAACCTATTCTTGAAAAGCTGCTCTTGACCTTAGCTGATTCTTCCCACTCGTCTGCGGTGACTTGGTGAAGACTCGCCTTTCTTATTTTACTCGGCTTGTCTTGACCTCGTCTAAGCTTTTCATGATCGTCTCCTACAGATGACTAGATCTCACTGACTGAATTGGTTCTAGACCTCGTCTCGATCTGTTTAGCTTAACCTCAGTGATCTTCGGATCGTCGATCAATCGAGCCGCTTCTTTTTAACTCATCAAAACTTCTTGATTCAACAACGCCTTTATCGGTATTCTCCGAGATGGTGATCTATTTTCCTCCTGGCTAAGAAGCCGATTAAAAGCGTTCGATGAGCTGCTCCATAGAGCTGAAAAGTATGTTACATTGGAGGAGGTTCGAAAAGCAAAGTGAGGAGAGGTCAAAACCTCGGGATGCGAGAAAAAGAAAGAGGTAATTGGGAAGGGAGGAGCCACTGCAAGTCCCGACTCGCTCAAGTCGAGCGAGATCTACCTCTAGAGTGAAATTTGAAAAATATACCCCCTTGAAGGCTGGAACCGGCGGAGGTATTAGATGTAGCGACGATCATCCAGAGATGAAGTTTTCGTGGTCTCGAAACAAAGGCCCCTTCAAACCAAAATCGAGATAACTTCGTAGATTTCATAATGAATATGAGCATGACACTAACTCCTGTTTTCATTTACGTGATGAAATAGAGCGATTGATCCAAGCGAGATCATTTGAAAGAATTTGTTTATCGAGATCGAACTACCCCTAGAGGCGTAAGAGAAAGGATGTCGACACCAAGACGGAGATAAAGAGAAAGCACACGAGGAAAATCATAAGGAGCAACCCTCGCGAGAAAAAGGGTTGATCCGGATGATTATAGGATGCCCGGCCGAGGGGATTCATTACGAGCCCGCAAGGCGAGAGAGGGCTTTAAGACGGAAGCGAGAGCGATCCGTAGAAAGCTGAGCAGAGGGAGGTGGGCCATGTCGGAACCGCTCCCGCATTCATTTTGGTCAAGAGGATGGTGGACCAGGATGGGAGATGCTCACAGCGATGCCACTGGTCACAACCAGCGATGTAGCGGGGTATCATGTAGCAAGGATATTTGTAGACACGAGAAGCTCGGCGGACATCATATTCCTTGATTGTTTCAGGAAGATGAACACTGAGCGTGCGATTGCGGCCGGTGGACCACGGCTTTATATGGATTTATAGGGGCGGCTATTCACCCCACAGGGCGGATGTAACCCTCCAGGTGGGGCTTGGCGATGCTCCAACGAGGAGGGTTATGATGGCTAATTTCCTAGTCGTAGATATACCTTCATCGTACAATATAATTTTTGGAGACCTATACTAAACCTATTTCAGGTAGTTATCTCTACCTTTAACATGAAATTGAAGTTCCCAGTACATGATGATGTGGGGAGATGGTGGGAGACCACCTTAAATCGAGGAAGTGCTATGTTGAAGCTGTAATGATAGGCGATAAGGAGCTCCACCGTAACACAGGTAGAGCTAAGGAGGGAGACCACAGAAGCCAAGATGGTGGCAAAAGCCGATACCACTAAGATCGAGGCGAGACGGGAACTGATGATGGTGGAGCTGTTTTCGGAGAAAGCAGGTTTTACCACGAGATCGGAGCTCAAATGGAGCCCAGTTTGGAGGAATAGTTGATAGCAACCTTAAGAAGAAATGCGAGACATATTTGCTTTTTCTTCTAATGATATAACAGTATCCCACCTGAAGTGGCGATGCACCACCTCAACATAGATCCAAAGGCCAAACACATTAGCGAAGCTCCGCGTGTTTGGACCTAAAAAGATGCAATCACCAAGGCGGAAGTGCGAAGGCTGTTGGAAGCCGGACACGTTAAGAGGATATAATTTCCTCTCTGGTTGTCCAATGCGATCCTTGTAGCTAAACACGGAGGAAATGGCGGATGTGTATAGATTTTCGAGACTTGAATAAGGCTTGTCCAAAGGACCACTACCCTCTTCCTCGGATTGACCGGATGGTGGATTCTACCTCGGCTTTTGAACTGTTAAGCATGATGGATGCCTACCAAGGGTACCATCGGATACAACTCTTTCTGATGATATCCCGAAGGTTAGTTTTATCATTTCTTGTGGCACATTCTGTTATATTAGAATGCCATTTGGAATAAAGAATGCAGGAGCTACTTATCAACGGATGGTTGATAAGATGTTCAAAAACCAGTGGGAAGAAACATGGAAGTTTATGTAGATGATATGCTTGTTAAAAGCATAAAAGCTACCGAGCACGTAGCTGACCTAGAAGAAGCCTTCATGGTGATAAGACAGAGAATGAAATGAAGCTCAATCCGGTCAAATGCTCGTTCGGAGTTCGAGCTGTGAAGTTTTTGGGATACATGGTGACCCAGCGAGGCATCGAGGTAAACCCCGCTAAGGTGAAGACAGTGTTGGATATGCAGCCTCCCACCAACATTAAAGAGTTGCATAGATTAAACGGCATGATTGTTGCATTAAGCCGATTCATCGCAAGATCTACGGAGAAAATACACCCTTTCTTCAAGATACTAAGGAAAGGGACGGAGTTTAGATGGGACGATCGATGCCGGCAAGCTTTTGAAGCAATCAAGCAACACCTTGCTCAATTACCCACCTTGACTAAGCCATGCAGGAAACTCTTTACTTATACCTCTCTGTAGGTAGGGTTTCACTCGATTCGGTACTAGTGAGGGAGGAAGGTATCACCCAAAACCGATATATTATGTAAGCAAGCTCATCCAAGGAGCCGAGGAGAGATACTGCGAGATTGAGAAAGTGGCTCGACTATCATGGTCACGGCCGGGAGGTTACGACCCTATTTCCTTTCACATAGGGTTATAGTTCGAACTAATTATCTTTTGAAAGCAGGTAATTGGTAGAGTTGATCTTTCGAGGTAGGATGGTCAAGTGGGCCGTCGAGCTGGGAGAGTATGATGTGGAATTCGAGCCTAAGAAGTCTATCAAGGCTCAAGCCTTGTCGATTTCATCCAACAAGGGAACTCAAGCTATACAAGAAGGAAAGGAATGGAAGATCTTTGTAGATGGGTTTGTGACCATACAAGGATGTGGAGGCTGGGATCATGATAATAGACCCGGCGGGACGGGAGATCCGGTTCGCTATGAGGTTTGAATTTCTTACCTCGAACAATGGAGCGAATATGAAGCCCCGATCGGGGGCGAGAGATGGCGGCGAGTTGGGGGCACGAGAGAGTAATCATACACTCGGATTCCTAGCTCATTGTGCAGCAAATCAAGGGAGAATACGAGGCAAAAGATGAAAGAATGATTGCCTACTTGCAGCAGGTAGCCGGATTACGAGATAAATTCGACTCCTTTAAAGTGATACAAATACCCGGGAGGAGAATGGTAAGGCGGATAGCCTTTCCAAATTGGCGATTCCGCCTCGGTGGAGGGAGGTGGGAAAGTTACCATCATAAGCTGCAGAAAGGGAGTTGATAGCCCCCTTAGTTAGAGTCATGGGAGCGGTGACGACCGGAGGACTGCCATTTTTAATGCATTGTAGAGATCCCAACTCTTGTCCAGATAGGAGAAAGATGATGAGATGGAGATCCCGATTCGTGATGATCGGGGATCGGATGTATAAGAGGGCTTTCACCCAACCATACTTGAGATGTTTATCCCCGTTGAAGGGAGGTACGTAATCAAAGATATTCATGAAGGATGTTGTGCTGACCATGCGAGGTTATAGGGCAGTCATCCGAAAGGCTTTAAGGGCGAGGATATACGGACTACCATGAGTGGGATGCCAAGGAGTTTATCAAACGATGTGAGAAGTGCCGAGAAATATGGACCCTTAATCCACCTACCTGCAGAGAGGAGATAGGGGCGCTGTATTCCCCTTGTCCTTTTGCCAAGTGGGGAATGGATCTGGTGGGACCATTTCCGATAGCTACAAGACAAAGAAAGTTCCTTCTAGTGGCTGTAGACTATTTTAGCAAGTGGGTAGAGGCAATACCTCTAGCTCAGATTGATGAAATTAACATTATCAAGTTTTTATGGAAAAATATTTGTTGCGAGGTTTGGCATCCCCGAGAATCGGTGTCGATAATGGAACCCGAGTTCACTGGAGATTTAGTCAAAGCTTGGTATGACAATCTGAAAATTGTCCAGAAATTTGCATCCATAGCCCACCCGAAGCAAATGGGCGGTGAAAGTAACAAACAGGACCATTGTTAATGGTATCCATGCTAGACTCGATCGAGCTGGGGGAAGATGGGTTGACGAGTTGGAGTTAGTGTTGTGGGCCTATCGAACTACCCCGAGAGAGGCTACCGAAGAATCTCCTTTCCGGTTGGTATACGGGTATGCGGCTGTCATCCAAGTGAGATAGGGATTCAAACGCACCGTATTACCCACTTCCGGGAAGGGAGGAAGGAGGAAGCTGCTCGAGAGAAAATCTTGACATGCTTTGGAAGAGGAAGGCGAGATCGCCCACTTGAAAGCAATCAAGTACAAAGGGAGGATCAAGGCAGCCTACGAAAAGAAAGTGGTAGGCAGGAAATTCGAGGAGGGAGACCTTGTGCTCCGTCAAGCTGGTACATTCAAAACCTTGGGTAAACTAGACCCGAGCTGGGAGGGCCCCTATAAGGTGGCCCAGGTCTTGAGAGAAGGAGCTTATATGCTGGAAGATATGGTGGGGAACCTGATCCCTCGGCGATGGAACGTTTGTCACTTGAAGAGATTCTACGTCTAGACTGCCCTACCTGTCTAGAGATAGGTTAGTTTGTTGTTTCGATTGTTTTTCTCTAGTATGATGTGGTCCCACCGATACTCTTTTCCCCTGCCTATAGGTTTTCCCCTTTGGGTTTCTTTGTAGGGAGGTTTTTAAAGAGGCCGACTAGGTTGCTTGTAACCTCTTGGTAACCTATGTTGATTGATTATGGTCAATGGGGCATTGTTGATTTGATTATGAAGTTATTTCAATTATGAGAAGTTGAGACTTATTTCGAATTGATTTGAATTATAAAAATTTGATTGGATTGGCATGATTATGAGCAAATTCACTTTATGAAGTTCTATTTTACTTGATATTCACGGCGAGGCTTTAGATAAAGTCATCATTAATACATCTTATTTTTGAAATAACTTTGAGATGAGATATATGTTGGATTCGTAAAATTGAGATGAATAACTTAAGCTTAGCAAAGTTTAAGAGGTTAAAATTGAGAAATTGATTACAAAAAAGCTGATCAAAGCTTTTGAGATAAAGCTGCAAGTCCTAAACAGACCCGCAAATCGCAAGAAAAGGTCCATCATGACCTAAGCAAAAATCAAACTTACAACAAAGTTACGAAATACGAGCCTAACTGGCTCGAGTTTAGTAGCCTACCACGACTACAAGGGGCCTATGATCGAAGTTAATTACGAAGAAAGGCCTACGAAGGCTTAAGTGAATTTTGTGATGCCGATTAAGGCTTAAATTTTTAGAGGCCAACCATGGCTTAAATTTTTTAGAGGCCAGCCATGGCTTGAATTTCGGAGGCCAATCCTGGCTTGAATTTTGTGAGGCCGATTAAGACTTATATTTTTAGAGGCCAACCATGGTGATGCGTAAAAACTGACACAGGCCCGTTTCTCCACCTGGGTTCCACGTGGGTAAAGCCTTTACGCAGCGAGAATTCCTAGCTCTTCTCGAACGTACCTGCAAAAACATGCGAGAGGGTTCTCCGACGCTCAAGTCAGTCACCGGAAAATACTCAAGAAAGTACGTAGGAAGTAGCTAAGTAAGAGTGATAGTTAATCGTTACTGTTACCTCCCTTCGAGAGTCTTATTTATACGTATGTTAAGAGTGATAACCGTCATCACGGTTTCGGGGCATTATCCCGCACGTTTCCTCATGATGTCGTGCGTGGGTATCTTTTTCTCAAGAAATCTGATTGTGCCTACGTTTTCCCTCCTGGATGGAGGTTGGACCCGATCAATGAAGGAATATAGGAGGTATTCCTTGACTTGGGCCTTAATTATCTCAACTACTCGTTACTTCTCATGTTTCTCGGTCTTATCGGATAGATAACCGCTATGGGCTTGGTCAAATACCTGCGTGCTCTTTAAATCTCGCACAGGCCTCTCGGCCCACCTACAGCCTAGGTTTAGGCCTCGCGGCCCACCTGTAGTCGGGTTTGGGCTTCGCGGCACTGTAGCTAGGTTTAGGCCTCGTGGCCTATCTGTAGTTAGGTTTGGGCCTCGTGGCCCATCTTTATACGAGGCTTGAGCCTCGTGGCCCACACCTGTAGGCGGAGTTTAGGGCTTCGTAGCCTTATCGCGATCGATCTCGAGCTCGGTCCCATCTCGGGTTTTCCTCCCTCTATCGAGGGTATTCGGCTCGTCCTTGGGCCTTATTGGGCTAGTCGTATTTGGGCCTGCGTGCAGCTGGGCCTAGCAATTTTATCCGCATCACATGGCTTGAATTTTGCGAGGCCAATCTGGCTTGAATTTTGTGAGGCCAATTAAGGTTTAAATTTTTAGAGGCCGACTAAAGGCTTGAGGATTTGAGGTCGATTATGGCTTGGATTTCACAAGGCCGATTAAGGCTTGAATATGTTAAAGTCATATATGGCTTGAATGTCGAATACTAAGCTGTAGCTTAGACCTAAGATCCCATCAAGTCTCAAGACTATATTATGAAAGCCTAGTCAAGGCTTGAAATTGCACGCAAGAATTATTTAAGGTTTTACGAAGTATGAAAACGCAGCTAGACTTAGGTTTGAAAACTAAGTCAAGCATTATGAGGATATTTCGAACTTGATAATATTTCAAGGGGAATCAACTTACAAAGGTCTAAATAGGCTAGAGTATACACATTTTTGAAATCTTGAGGATTCAAAAACTTATTTTTGAGGCCGAGAATGGCTTGATATGAGTAGAGTTACAAAAACTTACTTTGAAAAATAATTTTCTACAAGGTTTGGGAGACTCAAATCAGATTTTTGAGCACTAACTAAGCTCAAGTGTGGAAAAAGGAAAACATTTTTCCGGATGAGAAGTTTGTGAAAAACGAGGATATACATTTTAGTGATAGCCTAGTAAGGCCTTAGATCGATAACTCTGAATGAAAAGGGTGATCAAGTGTAAGAGGGTTCTTAAAGTGTTAGGACCTCAAACATTTTCAAGAATAGTCGTGGAGACTAAGACTTAGATTCATGAAAAAGGGACTAAAATCCACAGAAGGCTGACTAGGCTAGAGGGAGGAGGGTCACAAAGAAAACTGAGAATACTGATTTCAAATGATAGTCTAGCAAAGGCTTAGATTGCTAACTTAGAAGAAGTTTTAGCCAAATATGAGGAGGTTTCTTAAAAAATTTAGAACCTCGAACTTTGTATTTAGTCGGAAAGACTAAGACTCGATTTATGAGAAGAAACCTACAAAATCCCGAAGGCATAACTAGGCTAGAGGGAGGAGAGTTATTCGAAACTGGACTACGGATATATTAGGACTTTTTGAAGCTCGAGTTAGGGTACTAAATCCTACAAATGGCATAATTACTCCTTAGTACAGAACACTAAGAATGCTTTCTAAACCTACTTACCTCGAGACTAGAGTAAGGTAGCAGCATTAAAGGATGAGATCCTTATTGAGACTAAAATTTAAGCTAAGTCGGCTTCCTAGTTTAGTCATTTCTATATCGAGATCACGAGATAAACATTCACCTTTAGAGAAAAGGAAATAATATCAAACGAGAAATAGCATGATCTAACAAGTTCCTAAAAGTATAAAGGAGCAAAAAACAGGCATGCATATCAAATATAAAAGATCCTAGATACTTAAAGCATTATGAAGCATGCAAAACAAGAGAGCTAATAAGCGATTAGCGGGAAGATAGATAGCATAGAGATCAAGCTGGGACACAGCCCAGGAGGCAAAACAGAAAGTCATCTAGGAGTACAACCCGGGCCAAAGATTCTCGGGACACAGCCCGGCCAATCAAAACAAGTTTATTATGGTAAACACCCATAGAATTCATGCAAAAAAGAAAAAAAACAGAGTTCGATCAAAGTAAATAGATTAAGGGGTGGGAGAGTTAAGCTGGCTCTCCGGCCGACATCTGGGTTATCACCCTCTAATGCTCGTTCAATGCAGCTTCCTCCTTGGAACGAGGATGATCCGAGACGAGGCACAAAGGCTGGGCCATCGGACTTAGAACTTCCGGCCTAAGATCAGTCTTTTGGAGCTCGAGAAACAGCCTCACTCATGAAGGAAGCCACCATGCCTCCTCAATGGATCTAGTGGGATCCTGGTAAAACACGGAGGTGGTGGGGCAGGTTCTTAAGTGGGCCTCCTTGTCAAAAGTACTAGAAAAGCTAGGATCGGCATGCTTCTTTGGACCGCGGCATCAAAACCATATTCATAATAAAAACGGATGTGGGGGCCTTATCCCCTAAAAGCTGGAATGTTGCGAATACGCCTTCCTCATAGAAGTTTGCAAAAGTGTAAAAGCTTTTGACACTGGCTCGGATTCAAATAATGAATCCCTACATATCTGGATTCCTTCGACAGACCTTCGCGGCGAAATCTCGCCTCTTCGAATGCATAGTGGATGGATAGATCGTTCATCTCGTCTTCGGCTTGCCGACGAGCCGAGCTGCTCTTGCTTCAAGGGCTCCTTCAAGGAGGCCATCTCGACTCTAGCTTTTTGACACGCCCAGAAAGGGTGGCGTTCTTTTCTTCTTGGAGAGAAGAGACTTCTCCCTCTCTGGACTCAGGGAGGGGGCAACAGATTTGGTAGGTTCCACAAACCCGAAAGGAGGACTCCAAGCTAAAAGGAGCGAGAAGAAAGGTTAATAGCCTTACTTCAAAGAAAAAGAAATGATTGAAATATGAGAGTGAAGAAATTTATACGAATACACCGAGCAAAGTGGGAGGCGGCTTGATCTTTGTTCGATCTAAAGGGAGGTGAGAAGCTTGCTACACTCTTGTGGGGATACTAACTCACCAAGAAACCTTATTGCAAAGGGAGCTACTTTGGAATGTGAGTCCACATCAATGGGGGCGAGAGGGTACCTTGGCTACGACGCAGTGGGGTATTTCTTTTGGATAGTCTCTTAAAAGTGCCGAGAACCACTGGCTAGTGTGAGCTTTGCTCTTTCCTGACTTCGCTCTCTTGAGGGGGGGCGGATCATCCTTTCTTTCTTCGGCAGAGGTGGGAGGAGAAAACTGGTGGTGGGTCATCCTTCGCTTACTTCGACTTTATAGGAGTGGAATCATTTGATCCTCGTGGGTTCATCCAGGACCTTGGATAGCCACATCATTTCTAGAAACAAAGGAAATCATAGATAAGATGTTAGCAATGCATGTAGCAAGAACATGTAAAAAATACAGAGGTAAGACAATTACCATCACCCGGCTCGAGCGGGATTTTCAAATTACTAAACTTGAAATGGGATAGAAGGCGAGAATTGGAGCAGACATCGGGAAGATAGAAATAACCATGGGCATGCACATGGGAGTTTAACGATCTTATTACACGACGATTGGTAGCGAGTGAATTACGGAATCGGGAGCGAAGGGCGTGGGTTTTGTAAACCCATTCTTGATGTGAAAAAGGCCAAGGATGCGGGTGGGTCACCAAAAATATTGATCCACCCAATCTTTGTTAATATTTGGCCCTCAGCCAAGAAAGGAACACCGGCTCTTTATACGAGCACAAACATAGAAAAAGGCCACTGAAGCCTTTGCAGCTTAAATTGAGAAAAGAAGAGGTCAGCGGAGGGTTTACCCCGTTACATTTCAGAAGAACGTAAAAGATACCATCATGCGTATGGCATTTGGAACAAATTGGTTCGAGGGGATTTGATACAAGTCGAAAAGTTAACAAAGAAATTTGGGTGGAAACCGCAACCCGACCTCAATCCGGATATGCCGGAAGGTCATTGCAGGATTTGGGGTGAGATTAGGCCTATCACTCGACTGGGGATAGAAATCTGATACGAGCTTGGGATAATACCTTTCTCGTGATATTCAAGAAGTCTTTTCTTAGTAATTTGGGAGGGACCCGAGGTGGTATCTGATTGGTTGTGTATAGTGGTAAGAGTTATTAAGACCAATCAACAAAATATCGAACCCAAGGGAAAAAGTATGCACATGAGGTCATAGAAATACAAGTTATTAGTGACTAGAGTTGCAACAATGGTTTGGTACAAAAACAACAAAACACAAGCAAAAATACAAAACAACAATGAGCAAGCAATAGATCGAACACTTAGAATGCGAGAACAAAAACAACACTAAATGGTGGGATAGAGGTGCTAGGATTAACATCCATCAATGAATCATCAATCAACAAGCTATAATTGAATCAAATTGCCAATCAATTAAGATAGAAAGCATAAACCATCATGAAATTAATCACTTCATTAAAATCACAATGCCTAATGTGAGTATCCTTAGTCTTTCCCATCTCTCAATGTAGAAATCCCCAATTCATACAATCATGCAAAATTGAAACTCGATTAACACCTAATCACGTTAGCTCAACTCTCGCCTATTGCTAGGGTGATCAACCATTAATCAAAAGCAACAATTTTACACAAAGCACAATTAAGAATCACAATTAGGAAACAAACTAATGTGAGTATCCTTAGTGCAACTAATCTCTCGATTCCGAAGCACCCAATCCACGCATTCATACACAATTATCACCCGATTAATCTAGGATCACGTTAGCGCAACTCTCGTCTATAGCTAGGGTGATCAAACACTAATCTAAAGAGATAATTATGCATAAAGCACAAATGAGAATCACAATTAGTAAGCAATCTACTCAATTAATCTCCAATCATCAACAATTATAGCATCATCAATCAATTCATCATCAATTTCAATTAACCCAAGCACAAGAGAGTTAGCCCATGGTGAAATTCATGGGAAGAAGATAGAATTGAACCAACACAAAGCAAATTACAACAATTAAGAAATTAAAGAGACAAAAGAGGAAAAACATCACCAAATGATCTTCAATCAACAAAAATAGGAATGCTTGAGTCTTCAACACAATCTTCAAATGAATTACAAGCTTGAATTGAATGAATTACAAGGATCAAATGCTAATCTATGTCTAATCTACCAACAATCAATGAAAATCTAAATCTAATTCTAACTTCTACTCTAATCTAAGATGGAAATTGGCTTGGGGCTTGAGAAATCGCCCCAAAACCGCTACTAACTGCTACTATCTAGTATATCTCTGGATTGCTCTGCTTCAAGTCCTTAAATACCGAATTTATGAAAAACTTCCCCTCGAGTCGAGGGTCAGGCCTCGACTCGAGGTCCCTGCGTTTCTTCACTCCCTCGACTCGAGGGTCATGTCTCGAGTCGAGGCTTCTGCCTTTGTCTCATCCCTCGACTCGAGGGTCATGTCTCGAGTCGAGGCTCCTGCTTTTCCTTCGATTTTGGTCCTTTCTGCACATCCCTCGACTCGAGGCTCTTGTCCCTCGACCAGAGCTCGAGTCCAGGGCATTTTTTTCTCACACGGGGCTTCGGCCCCGACCCCTGTTTTCGTCCCGGATGTCCGTCTCTTCATTATAAGCCTAATGGTACTCTCGGTTTGGCAAAATTTCACCGAATTACCTGCAAAATAGACGGAAAACATCAAAATCTCACCAATAATACTTTTTAGGCAAAAGAGTGATACTTTTCACATTTAGGCACAAAAACTAACACTTTAGCTCACTTTTTGCACTAAAAATAGCCCTAAAAACATGTATCAATTCACTCCAATCATACCCCCAAACTTGAATTGTTGCTCGTCCTCGAGCAACGTAGAAACTAAGAACAAAGGAGTGAATTGATTGCAATTATGTCACATGGCACCATAGACGAAAAATAAGACAATCGAACTCATCAATGATCACTTGTATCAATGCAACTCTCCACTAGCCATCAAGACAAATCATGCTCAAACAAATGCTCAATCAAATACTCAACACATTGCTCCTTCCATGGAGTGTTTCACTCTTCACTCAAGTGTATCAAGGTTTAAAGCACTCAATCATCAATTCACAAATAAGTACACCATATGCTTGCCACAAGACTTAATCTCAATCAAAATCATTTGTGATCAATCAAGAATCAAAGAGGTCTTTCTTCTAGGTTGTAATGTAGGCTCTTTGGAAAGGTGGGATATTTATAGATAAGAGTGACTAAGTAGTAGAGACTTGAATGTAAGCTAATCAATACAATACACATCTCTTCACTTTCATCTAGCACACTCTTACTTTTGACTTCAAGGTTCAATCCACCATTCACTTGAGCTTTCTTTCTTTAAGCTCACAAATTGAATCATTTCACTTTTCATTTCACTTTTCTTCACAATTCAATTTTTCTTCACAACCTTTCTTTTCTTTTATCTCTTCATTCATCACTTTGCTCATCATCTTCCCACACTTAGCAATCAAATCACCATCATTAGCCAACATTCAAGCTCAACTAATCATAGGACAAGAAAGGATAATCAACATGGGCTAAATGGTTTCAATTTCACTTGGCTTGCCAAAGAATAAGGATCATAAGGCTCAACATGGCTCACTAAGGAAATCAAATGTATTTGGTAGGAAAGAATTTGGCAAAGTAACTCAACATATCAAACATGGCCTCTTATCATTTTCAAGACATCTTACAAAGATCAATATCAACAAGTCTAGTGGCAAGTTCTAGCATACAAACCATGAATGATGCACTCACAAAGGATTCAAATCAACCGTATAAGATGTACGATTATTAAGGCACAAGACTCACGGGCTTAACTTGAGCAATGAATCAAGAATTTTCAATCACATTCATCTTCACATAATTAATCAAGCAACTAGCATCAAGCTACACATCTACTAATAATCATATCCAAATCCAATAATCTTACAACTCAAGCACAAATGCTCATGTACATAACCTCAAGCATACTCACTATCTCAAAATGATACTCAAAAATATGTCAATTAATCCACTATTAAGCTCATGACAAATGAACATGGAATCATGGAATAAAGAAATCCAAAGGATCATCAAGTCAAAATTACCAATAGACAATAGGCTCAACAATATATCAAAGAAATCATAACATCACTTAAATCATCCATCCAAAACATCCAAACATCAAATCATCACAAGTCAAGAGTATAAGCATCATCAAGAGTACAACGGAAAACAAGAATATCAGAATCTAAAGAACAACAAGAAGAGGGAATGAGGAATAGGGATAGCCCTAATAGTCGGACGGCGGCGGTGGAGGAGGATAGTGTCCTGGCCCGAAGTTCCACGAGCTCATCTCTTTGAAGGAGTGAATACATGTCATGCGAGTCTTCATTGATTCTTCTTGCATCCTCCTTGTCTCTTCATTGAACCTACGTGAATCCTCCATCATTCGGTACATCTCATCCTGCCGGGTCAGACTCTCTATATGCATCCTCTGACTGTCTGCCCACATCTCCTCCGTCGAACCCACGGTCTGGGGAGACAGAACCCCTGCCTCGTACTCTCTACTCCTCATCTCATCCTGCCAGTACATATTAATCTCTGGCTGATACTCCTCTTCCATCTGGATAGGCTGCTCTTCTTGCTCCGGCTCCTCGTCATCCTCATCCTCGTCCTCGAGACTCAACCTCCTCGGCAACATCTGCTCTAATCTGCATCTCCATCATCATCGAAGAATCGGAATCCGACCACTGACTGCTGACACTGCACGATCATCATCATCCCCCTCATCTCTAAGCACGTCTCCATGCTCCCTGGTGTAAGCATCGATGGCATCGGTGTGACGCTGCGACCACATACGCAGATTGATCGTCACAAAGGCCTGAGATCCGAAAACAGTAGTCAACCTCTTATTAGGAAGAGGAAACCGGCCACCATGATGCTGCTGTAGGCACCACGTCCTCCCGATACGATCTAGCGTCCTCATACGCCTCATAGTGTACGTAGTCAAATCTGGACCATCTAGTGCCACAAGGTTATGAGTAGGAATACCAAGGTGCTCAGCTATCGAGTAATCATCCCACCAAAATTTATCTTCTTGAACTTAGTGCTCGTGGCTCTCTCAAATAAGTAGCATAGGTAGGCGGCCGCATTAAATCGACTCCATGCAAGAAGCACCACAAAACATATAGCTCTTCAGAAACCACGGCTCCTCCCTCCGATCTCGCGAATATGGTACTCGCGAGGATCTTCTCTAAGTATCGGACCACCGGATTCCGAATGTGCGTGCTCTTAGACTTCCCGGTACAAACTCGGAGTTGACTCGGAGCCCCGAATCAAATACGTCTCCAGAACCTCTTAGCATTGTACTCCCCTCTAATGTTCAAAAGTGATCTATCGGGGTCGGTAGGTGCTCCTAGTAGCTCATTAATCTCATCTAACGTCAATTCGTACTCGTTCCCCATAAGTTCAAAAGTGATCTTCCGTGCAAACTTGTTCCTCCTAGCCTTGTGGACTTTGGACTGTGCATAAGAACTCGAGTGAGTCCAAGATAGGTCCGAGGTCTCTTAGCTAGAAAACCTCCCATGCCTACTTGCTCGAACAACCTTGGAATGTCATCTTCAATTCCCATCGAAAGCATGCAGTTATGATCTACGAGACGAGTTCTGACCACCTTCTTGTACAACTCGGCATACAAAATAATGTGCTTTCTCCACTTGTATTCATCCCACTGAATTCCCAATTCAGCGGGCATTCGGTGTGCAAAGCGTATAGCCTCTTCTCTCTCTCGGATCTCAGCATCCGAAAAGTTGTGGCCATCCACTCCTCTAAACATGACTCCTGCACAAATAATCCCAATAGCACAAATGAGTTCAACAATCAAAAGCTAGCTTAAAATATCACTCTAAATTATGAACAAGTCAACAACAATTTCCAAGCCCAACAAAATTCCTAATGACTAAGCAATAAATCCTCACAAAATGGTCAATGAGTCAATCAAATCAAATATAATCCATAGAAGTGCTCAACTAATCCTCAACTTATACATACTTACTAGAATGGCTTAAGACAATGAAAATCATCATGTAAGCTCACCAAAAATTCTTCAATTATGCTCCACCAATAAATCAAATACTAACAAGCCAACTAGCAAGTAATCGAACACATAATCACAAAACTTTCCTTTCTATCATCCAAACTCCACTCAATTTGACCACATATACCACAAATGCACTAGGAATTCATAAAATATACCAAAAATCCTCATTCAAGCCAAATTCCACAAATAATTGAGCAAATCATTATATACCATCCTAAACATGCTCATGTATTCATCAATCAACTCAAATATCCTCAACAATAGCTTCAATTTATCCATATCAATCATGCATACCAAGTGCTTGACAAAATGCTCAAATGAGATTTCAATTCAAATAAATTCAAGCACTTTTATCAACACCCAAGCAATAATCAACACTAATCATGAAATTGAAAACCAAAGGAGATGAAATTACATACCTTAATTGGGATAAATTGGCTTGGAATGAAAGATATGAGCACCCACACAATTCTCCTCACAAAGCCCCAAAATTGATTATAAAACCCTCAAAATCCACCCTTTGATGCAATACTCAAATAATGTGATGATCTAGTGATGTTTAACCGGTGAAAACAGCAGGAAAATGTCAAAATTATGAAGGAACGGCGAATAGGATCGTTAAAGGAAAGAAACCCTCGAGTCGTGATATCTGAAACTAATCTGCGTATTTATAACAGACACCAGCCTCGAGTCGAGGGTCAGGCCTCGACTCGAGGAATCCCACTTTTCAAAAGCCTCGACTCGAGGTTCCTCCCTCGAGTCGAGGAATGTGCCATTTTCAGAAATTTTTCTAAGTCTAAGTACCTCGACTCGAGGTCTATGCAAGCTCGACCTCGGGTCGAGATCAGGGCATTTTTACGAATCCCAAGTCCGACCCGACCCTTAAAACTCCCAAAATAGACCTCTACACGCCTAATGAACCCAAATATGCAAGAAATTACCGTTTTGGTCCCTCGATTTAAGCCCGGTCGCTCATTCGATCGAGGAGACCGGGTTCTCTTCCTTAATGCTCATTTTCACCTACTTTTAAGCTCTCCTTTCCTTCTCGATTCTTGATTCCTTTGCAAATTTGATCCTTTCCAATCCTCGTAGTGAGTACACCTACACATAAGCATCATTAGTCATCCACTCAACATCAATAATGAATGCACATCAAAACTAAATACACACACCCCCAAACTTGGATGAGTATATGCATTCAAAAACAAGTATGAGAATGATACACTTATGCAACCCTTAATTGATATAACACTAAAGCACAAAAGACCAAATAAGCTCTCCATCAACTAACACCATCTCCTAGCATGAGCAATTCCTAAGAATCCAAGGCAAAAACCACAAGGCAGACAAAACACAACACACACAAAAACAATAAAATGATGGGTTGCCTCCCATCTAGCGCTAGGTTTAACGTCCTTTGCCGGACGGAACTCTATGAGTTCATACTTCCCTTTCATCTATAAGAATGTTAGGCACTTCTTTTAGGGTAGAAGAGTCCTTGTGCGTAACCAAAATCTCCCTTGTCATTAGACAACATCCCATTTCATCTTCCACTAAGAGTTTTCCTTCTTCTTTTATCTCCTTCACTTTCAACACCTCTTTGAGTCTTTTTACTCCTAGTAGTCTCATCCAATCCGATTCCTTCCATACTACTTGGTCTCCAACTACAAAGGTTTCCACCTTCTTTTCAATCGGTTGCTTCCTTTCTTCGAACACCCCCAAACTTGAGCATTGCTCATATTTGGCCACTTCCTTTTCACCTTCTTTTTCAAGCTTCTTATCACCAAAATCAAGCAAAGTATCAATGACGGCTTCCTTCTTCCTACAATCATCCAAAGAAACACAAGACTTGTTAGCCATCACATTACAAGAAGGAATAAAATGCTCCTTAATTAAAGAGTTAGAAGAAGAAAAAGGTAAAGAATCATCCCTCTCAATGGAAGAACATGAATTGATGATCTCTATATAGCCACACTTCTTCTTCTCCATCTTGCTTTGTGCAACTTCTTCCAATGGAGCTCTCGAAAATGTCATCTCTTTTCCATTGTAGCTCAATGTGAGCTCCCCTCTCTCAACATCGATAATTGCTTTTCCCGTAGCAAGGAAAGGTCGACCAAGTATGATCGGTGCCTCAAGCTCCTCCTTCATATCAAGAACAATGAAATCAACCGGAAATAGGAACTTGCCAACTCCTACCAATACATCTTCAATGATCCCGTATGGACGAGCAAATGATTGATCCGCCAATTGAAGGTTGATATTAGTAGGAGTCACCTCTCCTAGCTTCAATTTCTCAAAAATTGCCAAAGGCATGACATTTATACTAGCTCCCAAGTCACACAATCCTTGAATGTTCACATTCTCACCTATCTCGCATGGTATAATGAAGCTCCCGGATCCTTCTTTTTTGTGGTAAATCTCTCTCCGATATCTCTTTGCACTCCTCCACAAGCTTAAGTATACCCTTTTCATCCCAACTCCTCCTCTTAGACATAATATCTCTCAAAAACTTATTATAGTGGGGTATTTGTTCAAGGGCATCCATTAGTGGAATTTCAACATGCAAGCTCTTTAAGACTTTCAAAAACTTACCAAACTCCTCCTCTAGCTTTTTCTTCACTACTCTTTGAGGATAGGGAACCGACTTAGCTTTCATAGGCACTCCCCATGCATCTTTCTTGGACTTCTCTTCTTCTTTCTTAGATTCTCTTCTTGCTTGCCCTTCACTTGACTCTTCTTTTCCACAACCACATTTTCTTCAATAACTTCTTCTTCTTGCACCACTTCTTCTTCAACATCCCCATCTCTAAGCCTCTTTGGACCTTCATAGCTAATACCACTCCTTAGCTTGATGGCACTACAAAATTCTTTAGGATTAGGCTCGGTAGTAGATGGATACTTTCCTTTGTTTTGCAAGTGGTCCACCGTAGACGAGAGCTTCCCAACCGTAGTAGCAAGTTGCCCTACTTGATGCTCAATCGTCTTGAAACGAGTATCCATTTGTTTCCCTAAATCATCAAGCCTTGAATCATTTGCTTCCAACTTCTTCACAATCAACCCCAAGATCTCCTCCGTAGTTGCCTTCCCTTCATTGTTTGGAGCCTTTGCACCGGATCAAATCCGGGAGGAAATTGAAGCGGCTCTAGGATTGGCATATGAAAAATTTTCGTGTCTCCTCCATGTATTCCCATTGAATGGAGCTTGTGGTTGAGGTTGATAACTTCCTTGTGGCCTATTTTGGTAAGGCATTTGATAAGGCCTTCCTCCTTGATAGTTCCCTTGATAGCTTCCTCCTTGATAGCCTCCTTGGAATGGAGGCCTACCCATATAACTCACCTCTTCCACCGGCAATGAACTTGGCCCAACATCAACATGAGGAACGGATGGACTAACACTTGCTTGGCTTTGTGAAGTCGTAAGAGCTCCCAATCGGTCCATCATAGTCATCATCATACTCTTCATACTCTCTAGCTCATCAACTTGTGACACTCTATGATGTGCTCCTCTATTAACCGACACTTGGAAAGAGTCTTGAGCTATGTTCTCCATAATTTCATTCATTTGCCCCACGGTTTTTGACCAAATCGATCCATTAGCACAAGCATTCAAAAATGACCTATCCCCATCCGTCAACCCATTGCAAAAGTACATAATAGTTTGCTCTTCCGGGAAACCATGTTGAGGGCAATTAATAAGTAACATGCCATACCTCTCCCATGCCTCCGGTATAGTCTCCCCATTCTTTTGTCGGAAATGGGAAATAGCTTCCTTTGCTTGCACGGTCTTTGATGGTGGGTAAAATTTCATCAAGAATTTCTTTGACAACTCCTCCCATGTCCTTACGGTCCGGGCGGTAATGAATTCAACCATGCTTTTGCTCTTCCTTTCAATGTAAAGGCAAATAGCCTCAACTTCTTGGCATCTTCGGGCACCCCATGGTATTTTGTAGTATCGGCTATCTCAAGAAATTGTGCCATATGTTGATGTGGACACTCATTTTCATCTCTACCCTCAAATTGCTTCTCCCTAAGCATTCTCACCAAAGCGGGACTTATCTCGAAGTTATTGGCATCTATCCTCGGCCTTGCTATCCCATCATAATACTCCCTAAGTTGTGGTTCAAAGAACTCTCTCAAAGGCCTTCCATGAGGTGGTGGCTCATTTACATGTTGTGGTTGTGGTTGTGGTTGTGGCGGCTCATGGTATCGTGGCTCTTGATTATACGGCATATTGGGATAATATGGTGGAAATTGTTGAGGATGAGGTGGATAGTAGGGATATTGATGAGCTTGAGGTGGATAAGGGTAGGGATTTTGGTAGGGATAATTTTGTGGTGGCATCCCTTGAGGAAAGGGGCCAACTTGAGCATGGTAGTGATTCCCATTACCTCCATTTTCTCCTCCTCCTACTCCTTGTCCATGTACCTCCTCTTCTTGAGGATCACCCACTAATCTCTCCTCATGCCTTTGCTCTTCTCCGTCCATAGCTTCCCTTCTTCTTCTCACACGATTTCTTCGCAATGTAGCCTCAATCTCCGGATTAAGTGGCAAGGGTGGAACACCACTTGATCTTGTTAGCATACACCTACAATGCCACAAATCCAAGAATCAAATTCTCACCAATAAAATCAACAAAAACCAAAATAAAAACAACAAATAGCCACTTCAAACAATCCTCTAGTCTCACTTATTGGCGCAAAACTAACTCCCCGGCAACGGCGCCATTTGATTGGTTGTGTATAGTGGTAAGAGTTATTAAGACCAATCAACAAAATATCGAACCCAAGGGAAAAAGTATGCACATGAGGTCATAGAAATACAAGTTATTAGTGACTAGAGTTGCAACAATGGTTTGGTACAAAAACAACAAAACACAAGCAAAAATACAAAACAACAATGAGCAAGCAATAGATCGAACACTTAGAATGCGAGAACAAAAACAACACTAAATGGTGGGATAGAGGTGCTAGGATTAACATCCATCAATGAATCATCAATCAACAAGCTATAATTGAATCAAATTGCCAATCAATTAAGATAGAAAGCATAAACCATCATGAAATTAATCACTTCATTAAAATCACAATGCCTAATGTGAGTATCCTTAGTCTTTCCCATCTCTCAATGTAGAAATCCCCAATTCATACAATCATGCAAAATTGAAACTCGATTAACACCTAATCACGTTAGCTCAACTCTCGCCTATTGCTAGGGTGATCAACCATTAATCAAAAGCAACAATTTTACACAAAGCACAATTAAGAATCACAATTAGGAAACAAACTAATGTGAGTATCCTTAGTGCAACTAATCTCTCGATTCCGAAGCACCCAATCCACGCATTCATACACAATTATCACCCGATTAATCTAGGATCACGTTAGCGCAACTCTCGTCTATAGCTAGGGTGATCAAACACTAATCTAAAGAGATAATTATGCATAAAGCACAAATGAGAATCACAATTAGTAAGCAATCTACTCAATTAATCTCCAATCATCAACAATTATAGCATCATCAATCAATTCATCATCAATTTCAATTAACCCAAGCACAAGAGAGTTAGCCCATGGTGAAATTCATGGGAAGAAGATAGAATTGAACCAACACAAAGCAAATTACAACAATTAAGAAATTAAAGAGACAAAAGAGGAAAAACATCACCAAATGATCTTCAATCAACAAAAATAGGAATGCTTGAGTCTTCAACACAATCTTCAAATGAATTACAAGCTTGAATTGAATGAATTACAAGGATCAAATGCTAATCTATGTCTAATCTACCAACAATCAATGAAAATCTAAATCTAATTCTAACTTCTACTCTAATCTAAGATGGAAATTGGCTTGGGGCTTGAGAAATCGCCCCAAAACCGCTACTAACTGCTACTATCTAGTATATCTCTGGATTGCTCTGCTTCAAGTCCTTAAATACCGAATTTATGAAAAACTTCCCCTCGAGTCGAGGGTCGAGGCCTCGACTCGAGGTCCCTGCGTTTCTTCACTCCCTCGACTCGAGGGTCATGTCTCAGTCGAGGCTTCTGCCTTTGTCTCATCCCTCGACTCGAGGGTCATGTCTCAGTCGAGGCTCCTGCTTTTCCTTCGATTTTGGTCCTTTACGCACATCCCTCGACTCGAGGCTCTTGTCCCTCGACCGAGCTCGAGTCGAGGCATTTTTCTCACACGGGGCTTCGGCCCCGACCCCTGTTTTCCGGATGTCCGTCTCTTCATTATAAGCCTAATGGTACTCTCGGTTTGGCAAAATTTCACCGAATTACCTGCAAAATAGACGGAAAACATCAAAATCTCACCAATAATACTTTTTAGGCAAAAGAGTGATACTTTTCACATTTAGGCACAAAAACTAACACTTTAGCTCACTTTTTGCACTAAAAATAGCCCTAAAAACATGTATCAATTCACTCCAATCAGTATCCCAAAATCAGAGTTTTTCCCCATGAGGAAAAGAGCTCGACACGGGGAGGTCCGTTGCCGGCCCCGATGATAGAGGAGAAAGTGCTCTGGGAAAAATTAGGGTTTATAGAAGGAGATTTTGATGACTCGAGATAGAGACATCTTTGAAAGGGTACACAAGAACAGAAAAAGCAACAAGAAAAAACAAAAGTACGGAGATATTACTCGAAGGTAGTTATGGAGGATGACTGATGGAGGATCGACAAAAAGAGGAAGAATAAGTTAGCCAAGCCCCGGGTTTGGGAGATGAAATGAATTGAGAGAAGAAAGAATTAAAAATAAATGTGAGTGAGAAGAAATAAAGTCTCGATGCGTGATTAGACTGGAAGGAGTGAGCAGACGTTTTGGGCGTGGAAGCCGAGGAATCACCCAACTCCCCGGCCCATTTTTCGGATATTTGAAATTATGAACAGATACTTCGCAATGACTAACCTCCAGCAAGGAGGAAAGAATGAAGCTGATCTTCTACTCGGGTGAGCTAAGAGATACTCGGCTAAGTAGAGGGGGCAGATGATACGGCATTTTGTGGTATAGCCCATTTAACACGAGTCCAGCCCATTTGATTAATGGGCATAGGGCAATTGCTTATTGGGCCCTCGGCCCAAGTTCCCTTGATTAGGGATAATCCATAAGAGAGGTAGGGCTCACGGCCCGAATCCTTCGAATTACGGACTAACCTGGAACGAGGATTGACCCACGAATATGAATAATATTGAGTGGGCTTGAGCCCACTTAGAATGAATGACTGAAATGAGAGGATGACCCACTTCGGCCCACCTCTTTATGAAGATATCCTTTTACTTGGTCAAACAAGGAATATCCTAACCAAATGAGATAATTATGCCTCAAGAAAGGGATAGATTCCAGAATCTCCCTCGGGCACCGGAGGTGGAGTAATCGCTTTCAACAAGAAACAGAAAACATGTTCTCCCACGATGAGAATATGGCTGGAACATGGAGAAAACTAATGTACATGGTATGTAAATTATCATCTATATATTATCGTTCAACATGGAAGAAGAGGTAATCGATTACGATACCTATGAATTACCCACCTCACCGAATATTCTTGGATTTTCTTGGTTTCGACTTGAGCGTCGGAGTGCCTACGTCGGAGAACCCTCCAGTGTACTTTTGCAGGTTGTTTTCGTGGACGGAAGTCAGCTCATTACAACTTAATCGGGCCTTCACATGTAAGGATCCAGGTGGGGAATTCGGCCCAATACGAAGGTACATTTTTACGTATCAACGGGGCTGGCCATGCAGCGGGATGAATGCTAGATTAGGAATGGCTGCATTAAATTCCAAGTACTACCTTTTGCAAATTTAACATAAAGTTGATCGGATGTTCGAGGCTGCTATGTCGAGATCCGTACATGAGCCGGGCAGCCTTCTCATTGGTCCTCCGACTAACTTGGTAGGTGAGAGTCAAACGGCTATATTAATGCCGATAGCCTTGAGTTGCTTATCACCTTTGTTGTGATTGATCATTAAGCCCGACATTACTTTTGGCTGCAAACACTTGGTTCCCTAGTCCAAGTAACCAAATACATTAAATGCCCGAGCCTTAAATGCTCTCGAGATGCATTAATGTTCAGCCTAGTCTTCTTCGGGGACTTTAGCTCTTGGTGATTCACTCACCTAATAACTTAGATACAGTGATGCGAATCGGTGGACTTCTCTTCCATATTCTTCGGTGTTCGAGACTCCTTCCTTCGTGTCTTCCCTTGTACTTGTTCGAGCTT
The DNA here is from genome assembly GCA_030762865.1 of Paraleonurus japonicus. Classification (NCBI taxonomy): domain Eukaryota; kingdom Viridiplantae; phylum Streptophyta; class Magnoliopsida; order Lamiales; family Lamiaceae; genus Paraleonurus; species Paraleonurus japonicus. Next base: position 32,041,817 of record CM061053.1, on the reverse strand, counting down.
CTTCGCTTTTATATCTTCAGTGAGTTCCCCTAAACCGAATCTCCTTAAAACCTATTATGAAGAATACAACTTAATAACATATAAGTCGTCTATCCCGAACTAAGTAGTTCGACCTGAATAGTTTAGCCAAAACTATCCTAACTTGATTCTAAGGCAATTCAACATACTCGGGGTTTTGGAATCCAATCAAAACTTCATTTTATTCATGTCCCAACATTTTATATTTAAAAAAATGTTAGTAATTCAAACAAATAAATTAAGTATGTGAAATTGATTAATTAAATTATAAAAAAATATAATTATGTGAAATTTTAATATTTTATTGACTTATTTTTTTGTCCCATTATATTTTGGTGAAAAATTCAAAAATGTAACTAAGTAGTATATTATTGTGATTTACTCTATCAAATAAATGGTTAATTAAATTTTAAAAACTCAAATTGTTTAAAATTTTAATATTTAATTGATTTATTCTTATGGTCTAAAAAACACAATAAAAATATTCTAATTATTTAATTTTTTTATCTCAAAATAATTTTAATATGTCACTTTTCTATTAACTTATGTTTAACATGTGACATTATGGTGTGGTTGTGGATACTCCGTTCGTTAATTATATTGATCTTATCAAAGCTTATCTTAGAGATCATCCTTTGTATTCTATTAATTTGGTTAGACGAAATGCCAATATAGTGGCACATGTTTTTACTAGGTTCTCTCGTAATTTTGAGAGTTCTCAAACGTGGGTCGAGCCTCCGAGACTTTGTGGACGGCCTTCTCGACGTGTTTTATTCTTCTTGTAGTAAATTGAATGAATTTTTCCTTTAAAAAAACATGTGACATTATGTTTGTGTAATAATATTGAGTCTAATTTAAAAATACAATCACGTGAAATCTTTACATGTTTTAAATATCTATTTTATTTAACACATTTTTTTAATTTTAAATAAAGTGTCGTATTAACATTCATTAATGATTAACTTATATTCTTAATAAGCCTAATAATCTTGGCTTATATTATATAATTTAAATGACACATATTTAAATTAAATATTTAATAGGTGTACAATAAAATATATATTTATATTGTGTGATATACTATTTAAATAATTTATAAATTTAATATATTTAAAAAATAGAGGTTTAAAATATACACAAAAAATATTAATAAATTTTAGGGTTAAGTCTATATTAACATGTGATTTTTGGTTCAATCTCAATTTAATCATGACTTTAATATTTTTATGATAATATCACCTATTTAGTTGTTTTAATCGATACAATGTTTGCATTTTTAGCCAACAATAATAATAATGTGTGAGAGTGCATTAGCGCTTGAATTTAGGATCTCCCTATGTGGATAAAATCATCTTAGAGAGGACAAGAGAATTATCATGCGTGTGGTTGAAAATTAAAATCATGTCATAGTTTAAAAGCATGTAACAAATTGAAACTACTAAAGAGTTGATGATGAATTTTCAAAAGAATATTTAAAGGTCACAAGTAGAACCCCTAATGCTATTAGATACAACTTTTTCCTAATTGTATTTTGACATTTTTTTTTAATTTTGCCCTTCCTTTCAAATAAAGTTGTTGCCACCCACTTTTCTTGATTGGACTGCTCCATTTATTGTCTGATACACCTTATAATATTTATAATTTCTAATTTCAAATAAAGTTGTTGTTTAATTCAATTTCTTTCCATTTATTTCAAAATTCCTATAATTCACTTTTTTAAAAAAAAATATTCTTAAATAATTCATATATGAAGTCATAGGCTTGTTGTACAAAATAAATGTTGAGAAATTTTGAAAGTGTGCAGCTTCAATATTTCAATATTTTTGTCATTTGTTGTTGCACACGTGTAACTTCATTGCACATGTGCGTAAGAAAAAATCTTCACATTATTGTCCCAATATACACAAACAAATCAAGGAAAAATCAAAACAACATGAGAACTGAGTCAAAAAAATTTGCACATTAATAAACAACTTACGTAAGAAACATAAGAAAAAAAAACAAGATAAGAAGAACAAGAGAAACTGAGTGAGTGAAGTTTCCTACTACAAAAAACTAGTACCTGAAGCTTTCTACCATTACTTAACTCGGTGAGTAAACTTGTGAAACTTCGGTGAGTTCGGGATCTGAATGAAATATGACACAAAATGGTCCTACAAAGACGAATGAGCCTAAATCGGTGGTCGTGGTGGTTGGCCGAAGGGTGTGGCGGTTGGGTTGTCGGCGGGGATTTAGCCGTGGGTTGCGATCGGTTGGGTTGTCGACTCAACGAACTCGGATATATAGATCTACACCGACGCCGCCTTAAACTGGCCGACCACCACCGGATCGAGATGCACTCCAAGCCGATGGCCGTCTGTGGCTATCGCGGTGGAGCCGTGTCGCCCGCACACCGAAGGATGGGCGCCGACGAGTGTCGCGGTGGTTGGTCGAAGGGTGTGGCGGTTGGGTTGTCGGCGGGGGATATAGCCGGTGGCGCGATTGGGTTGTTGGTGGGGTTTGGCTACGATTGCTGGCCGCAGGCATTTTCAGTGGGGACCGGGGTGTGGCGATATGAGTTTTTAGAGAGAGAAAGAGAGGGAGGGGGAGCGAAATCAGTGAGAGAGAGAAAGAGAAATCAACGAGAAATGGAAAATGAAAGAGAAAAAAGTCGAGAGAGAAGGGAAATCACGTGACTATTAGATGACAGTTGCACAATTTGAGGGTAAATTGGGGATTTTAGGAGTTCTAATTGTATCTAATAGAGTTTTTTTTTTTTTGGTTGTATCTATTATCAATAAAATTGGATATATAGTATCTAATAAGTCATAAATCTAATATTTAAAGTCGTAATTTGAATTGAGTCTAAATGATGTGAATTAATAAAAATTTACTTATAATCTTATACATATATATATTTGATAGGTAAAAATGACAAGCCCAACTACACGTAGGGCCCAGGATATTTAGTCCAATAAGGGCCCAATGAGTATAATTAAATATCCTCAAGAGAGGAAGGAAAACCCGAGATGGGCTTAGCCCAAACTAAATACAGTAGGTCGCAAGGCCCGTGCACAGCTACAGTGAGGCTGCGAGGCCCAAGCTCGGCTGCGAGTGGGCCGCGAGGCCCGGATGAGATAGGAAGCCCGTAATGCGGTATTAATCAGACCCATATCGGTGGATTATGGGATAAGGCTGAAGAAATGTGAACAACGGTAGTCGGTTGAGAAGATTAAGGCCCAAGTCAAGGAATATTCCAAGTATTCCTCATTGACTTGGTCCACCTCGGTCCAAGGAGGGAAATCATAGGCAAGATACGTTTCTTAAGGATGAAGTGACTAACGTGACATCATGAGGAGAACGTGCGGAGTAATGCCATATAATTATGATAACGGTTAATATGCCTTAGTACGTATAAATAAGACACCCGGGGAGGGAGATAACGATATCATACTAACTATAACTCTATACTTAGCTACTTCTTACGTACTTAGCTATTTTTCTTTGAGAGTTTTCTGGTAATCTAACTTGAGCGTTGGAGTACCTACGTCGGAGAACCCTCCGGCGTGTTTTGCAGTTCATTTGTTCGTGAGAAGGCTAAGGATATTACCGCATAAGGACTTTACCCACGTCGAGACCCGGTGGGGAAATGGGCTAGGTTAGTTTTTACGCATCAATTGGCGCCGTCTGTGGGAAAGGAGGGCAGAGACGTGAGTTTTTACTTCTTTTCTATCACTAGAAAGAGAAAGCATAGCTGGTGAACAACCACCGATGAGACCGATTACACCGGGTATCGCTCGTGGGAGGATAGCTCCTTCAAATCCTACCTAGGCGAAGCTGCCGCCAACCCCGTGCCGTCATCCACCGTACCTAATAGCGGAAACATACCGCCTGTTACGGTGGTCTAAGATGAGAGCTTGGCTCCTGGTCAACCCAATCCAGGAGTAGGAATTTACTGCTAGGGAGAGGGGAGCTAACCTACTCGCTTCTTCTTCTATGATTCCGTAGGGAATCCTCCCGGCTGGAATTCCAGGAAGTGTCGGTACTTCATCAAGGGGGTACCTCGGATGATGTCGGCACCCATCGCCACCATTTCCCTCACTCGGGAACAACTGGACGAAGTGATAGACAGGGCTGTTGCAAGAGCAATGTCGGAGGTAGGAGGAGCCCCACCGCAGGAAGGACAGGAGAAGCGAAGGACCAGAAACCCGCCTACTCGATCCCGTGCCGGGGAGTAGGCAGATTTGAGCACCAAGAGGAAAGAAGGAGAGAAGTGGAGTCCAGAACCAGGAGGAGATCCACGGGAGCGGAGGGAGTCCAGAAAGAAGATCTGCAGCTGCAAGAGCAAGGGACGTGGGCGTTGAGGAAGCCGGACGGGTGAAGGAGACAACCCCCTACAACGAGGGAGCAAGATAGAGGACGAAGAGGAGGGTATAGAAGATACTCATCCGGAGGCTATGAAGGACCGCATCAGTCCCTAAGGAAGCGAGATGTACAACATGAAGCACCGAGATGGAAAATCGGGTTAGTATGTCTCGACCCATTACGGGATGTCAATTCACCGAAAGTATTTTACAAGATGAATTACAAATAACTTTAAACCTCTTAATTATGAATATGATGGCACTCTGGCCCCTATGATCACTTGGTGAGATTTGAAAATTCTGCCCTCCTTCATCGATATGGGGAGGGTGTGAAGTGTAGGGTTTTTCGACTACTCTATCCAAGACGGCCCAAAGCGGTGGTTTAGCCAGCTAGAGCCTAACTCCATTGGCTCTTTTTAGGAGTTTAGCGCGTTGTTCTTGCATCAATTTGCAACCGCACGAAGACAACCTAGAGCTACACCGACACCTGTTCAACATGAAGCAAGAAGAGGGGAGAGCTTGCGTGCCTTCATGAAGAGGTTCAACCAGTGGCACTGGAGGTTCCTACCGCTATCCCGAAGTTAAAATCAACGCTTTTACTAGCAATCTCCGAGATGGGGATTTATTCTCTTCTTTAGCAAAGAAGCCGGTGCAAACTTTTGATGAGTTCTTTGAGAAGGGCAGAGAAGTATGTAATTTGGAAGAAGTGAGGAAGGCGAAAAGAGCCGAGGTCAAGTCAAGTGGACCGAGAGAAAAGGAAGGAGTCAGCAAGGAAAGCTCGACGATAGAGCCGAGAGAAGACAGCAAAACACGGACCTCGACCCGTGTTTGAGAAGTATACCTGCTGAAGGCTGGAGCTAGCGGAACTTTTGGAGGTAGCATCCGACCACCCGAAGATGAAGTTTATGTGGTCACGTTCAGGGGCCATTAAAGCCCAAATAAGATAAGTTTTGTCATTTCCATAATGAATATTGGCATGACACTAATAATTGCTTTCATTTACATGATGAGTTTGAAAGGATGATCCAGACGAGTCATCTTAAAGAACTTCGTTTAATGAGATCGAGTTAGCTCGAGGGGCCAAAAAGAAAGGAGACAGATGATAAAGCTAAGGATAAGGGAAAAGTGATTGAAGGGAGGCAGGAGGAGAGACCCTCCCGGATGAGAGGACTAATCCGAGATAATTGTTGGAGGCCCACCGAGGGAGACTCATTCCATGCACGCAAATCGGGAGAGAGGACTCTAAGGAGAGAGGTGGGAGAAATGTTGAGCGAGGCGGATCGGAAGGAGGTAGGCCATGCAGGGGTTACACCTCGAATTCACTTCACTCCGAGGATGGAGGACTCAGAAAGAGGCCCACATTAATGCTCTAGTCATCACTACGGATGTAGCAGGATACACCGTAGTGAGGATTTTCGTAGATACGAGAGCTTAGCGGACATCATTTTCTTGGATTGTTTTAAGAAAATGAATGCAATGCGTAATTGCAGCCGGTAGACATAGCGTTGTATGGATTTACGGGAGGCGGTCCACCCCTAGGCCGAGGTAACTCTCCGAGATGGGACACGGCGAAGCTCCACGTAGGAAGGTGGTAATGACGAATTTTTTTATTGTTGATGTACCATCATCTTATAATATGATCTTTGGTTGGCCAGTATAGAACTTATTTCGTGGTAATATATACATATCACATGAAACTCAAGTTTCTAGTGAATGATGAGGTGGGTGAAGTAGCTGGTGATCACCGCAATCCCGAAAGTGCTACGTGGAGGCGGTGAAGATAGGCGATAAAGAGCTGCATCATAGCACGAAGAGAGACAAGAAAGTCGATCATGAACCCAAAATGTGTAAGGTCATGGAGGAAGCCGATACTCCAAAAATAAGAGTCGAAGAGGAGTTGATGATGATTGAGTTGTACCTAGACAAGAAGGGATATACAACGAGGATTGGTGCCCAGCTAGAGCCGGGAGTTGGAAAAAGAGCTAGTAGCGATTTTGTGAAGAAATGCGGATATATTTGCTTTTTCTTGCTCTGAAATGATAGGTATTCCGGAGGAGGTGGAGATTCACCATCTCAACGTGGATCCAAAGGCTTAGCCACTCAAGCGAAGTTGAGAGTCTTCGACCGAGAAAAAGATGTCATTACAAAAGCGAAGCGGAGAAGGCTGCTGGAGGCGAGACATGTAAAGCGAGATCCAGTTCCCCATCGGGCTATCTAGTGCGGTATTGGTGGCGAAATCAAGTGGGAAATGGAGAGTGTGTGTAGATTTTTGAGACATGAACAAGGCTTATCCCAAAGATCACTACCCATTGCCCCAAATTGACCGGTTGGTCGATTCCACCTCTGGATTTGAATTACTAAGTATGATGGACGCCTACCAAGGCTACCATCAAATACAGATTTTCCCCGGATGTTCCAAAGGTAAGTTTCATTATTGCTAGCGGAACTTTTTCTATATTAGAATGCCTTTTGAACTAAAGAATGCAGGAGCAACCTATCAAAGCAAATGGTTGACAAAATGTGCAAAAACTAGGGGGAGAAACATGGAGGTTTACGTAGATGACATGATGGTAAAAAGTGTGAAGGTAGAAGGTCATGTGGCCAACCCGGAGGAAGCTTTTTCAGTCGAGGTTAAATGGTATGAAGGCTGAATCCAGCGAAGTGTTCCTTTGGAGAGAGGTCCAGAAAATTCCTCGGATACATGGTGACCCAAATGGGTATTGAGGTCAACCTTGTCAAGATGAAAGTTGTGCTGGACATGCAGCCCCCACTAATATCAAGGAGCTGCAGAGACTAAATGGAAGGATTACAGCGTTGAGTGGGTTTATAGCTTGATCTACAGAGCAAAGCTACCCCTTCTTAATTTTGAGGAAGGGATCCAAGTTCGAGTGGAATGAGCAATGTCGGCAAGCGTTCAAGCGCTCAAATAATATTTGGCCCAGCTTACCTATATTAACAAGGCCGGTGCTAGGGGAGACACCACTATCTTTACCTCTCTATAGGTGGGATTTCACTTAGCTCGATCTTGGTGAGGGAGGAGGGTCAGCCCGTAAAACCAGTTTACTATGTTAACAAACTAGTTCAAGGAGCGAGAGGAAAGATATTCCGAGATAGAGAAAGCAGCCCTGACTATAATGGTCATGGCCCGGAGGTTACGACCTTATTTTCTTTCACATAAGGTCATTGTTCGAACAAATTATCTTCTCAAATGTAATTGGCGAGCTGATCTTTCAGGAAGGATGATCAAGTGGGCCGTTGAACCTGGGGAGTATGATGTGGATTTTGAGCCACGGATGGCTATCAAAGCATAAGCCTTATCTGAATTTATCTCGGGAAGATACACGTGCGCTCCAGAGGGAGAATGGAGAGTATATATGGACGGGTCTCGTATCTATGCAAGGATGCAGAGCTGGGATCGTGATTATCGATCCAAAAAGTCAAGAAACACAGATTGCAATGAGGTTCGAATTCATTACCTCAAACAGTAGAGCCGAATACGAGGCCTTAATTCGAGGAGCGTAAATGGCAGCGAGAGCTTGGAGCGCACGAGTGGCCGTGTTTTCAAATTCCCAGCAGATTGCAAGGGGGTACGAAGCAAAGGATGAGAAGATGATAGCCTACCTTTAGCGAGTAGGGGGTTGCAGGCGATTTAGTTCTTTTAAGGTCGACAGATACCTCGGGAAGAAAATTCCAAAGTGGATAGCCTATCTAAATTGGCGAGTTCTACAACACCGCGGGCAGGTGGGAAGATCACCTTGGTAATCGCAGAAACAGAGGCCATGGCTCCCTCGGTAGGGATCATTGGAGCAGAGGATGATTGGAGGACCACCATCTATAGAGTATTGCGTAACCCGGAGAATTACCCGGATAAAAGGAAAGCTCAAAGATGGAGGATCCAATACACGATGATTGGAGATAGGATGTACCGGCGGTCTTTCACGCCTGACATACGAGGTGTTTATCTACCCAAGAAGGGAGGTACGTTATTAAACATATTCATGAGGGTTGCTATGCTGACCATGCGTAAGCTCGAGCAATAGTTTGAAAGGCCTTGAGGGCCGGTTATTTCTGGCCCATTATGAACCGAGGATGCCATGGAATGGGTGAAGAAATGCGAGAAGTGTCAAAAGCATGGGTGCCTTATCCACCTCCCTGCAGAGGAGATGGTTGTTATGCACTCAACATGCCCCTTTGCGAAGTGGAGGATAGATCTAGTAGGCCCGTTTCCATTGGCGGTTGGTCAACGTAAATTCTTGGTGGTAGCAATAGACTACTTCAGCAAGTGGGTAGAGGCGTACCTTTAGCAAGGATTGAGGAAGGTAATATAATAAAGTTTTTATGGAGAAATATCATTGCGAGGTTTGGCGTACTCGGGATTTTAGTATCCAATAATGGAACCCAATTTATGGGAACCCCGGTACGAGCATGGTGTGATAATCGAAAATCACTCAAAGGTTCACCTCGGTGGCACATCCACAAAGCAATGGTCAAGTGGAGGTCACCAATAGAACGATTGTGAATGGATATGTGCCCGCTTGGATAAAGCTGGAGGTAGGTGGGTAGATGAGCTGGAATCAATCCTTTGGGCTAATCGCACCACACCTAAAGAGCCGACGGAGGAATCCCTTCCACCTCGGTATACAGCGTAGTCAGCAGTGATACCTTCCGAGGTGGGAATGGAAACGCACCGACTAGCCCACTTCCGGGAAGACAGGAATGAGGAGATAATAAGAGAAAACCTAGATATGCTGGAGGAGGAGCGCGAGATGGCTCACTTAAAAGCCGAGAATTACAAGAACCGAGTGAAGGCCGCTTATGACCGAAAAGTGATAAGCGGGAGGTTTGAAGAAAGAGACCTAGTGCTAAGACAGCAGATGCCTTGAAGAACATCGGAAAGTTGGATCCGAGGTGGGAAGGGCCTTACAAGGTGATCAAAGTCCTTCGAGTAGGGGCTTACGAGTTGCTTTGGATATGGAGGGGAATCGAATTGCAAGGCCTTGGAATGTCTCGCCACCAAGAAGTTTTACGCTTGAAGAAAATACCCACCTCGCCGCAAGTAGGTGGTCCTTTTTCTTTCTCGGTGTTGTTTTGTTTATGTCATTTGGATTCTTGAGTTTGATGTAATTTGGTTCCACCGGTACTCTTTTTCCCTACTTGCGGATTTTCCACCGGGTTTTACCGTAGGGAGATTTTTAAAGAGGTCTGCTAAATTAGTTATGACTTATGTTGATCGATTATGGTCAATGGAACAGCTTTGTTTATCAATTAATGAAAGAGATTCTTCATTATTCATGAGTTTTACCTGTTTGTTCTATTGTTGATTACGATTGAGATAATTTGATTGCCACGATACTTGATACAATTATATTACAACACGTTTTGATTGTATGAAAAGTAATAACTTCAACAAAGTTACATAAATGAGTAAATACTAGAAGCATGCAATGAGAGCTACAAGTATGATGAACATTCGCAAGTTGAATTTAATTGGATCATTGAAAATACAAAGTAAAACCTACGTAAAGGGTTTTAACCAACCTAAACTCGTAAAGGGTTGCGAGAATTAAAAGCTAAGAGATAGTTTCGAGTAAACTAAGTTAAACCTGTAGAAAGGGTTTAACTTACCTAAGCCCGTAAAGGGTTGCGGGAATTAAAAGCTAAGAGATAGCTTCAAGAAAACTAAGTTAAACCTACGTAAACGGTTTAACTAACCTAAACCCAGAGAGGGTTTCCGAATTAAAGCTAAGAGATAGCTTGAAACTACAAAGTTAAACCTACATAAAGGGTTTAACTAACCTAAACCTAGAGAGGGTTTCCATATAAAGCTAAAAGATAGCTTCAAAAACTAAGTTAAACTTACGTAAACGATTTAACTAACCTAAACCCAGAGAGGGTTTCTAGAATTAAAGCTAAGAGATAGCTTTGAAACTACAAAGTTAAACCTACGTAAAAGGTTTAACTAACCTAAACCCGCAGAGGGTTTCCAGAATTAAAGCTAAGGGATAGCTTCGGAAATACCAAGTTAAACCTACGTAAAAGGTTTAGCTAACTCAAACCCAAGAGGGTTCCCGAATGAAAATCTAAGAGATAGTTGCGAAGGTAAACATACAGCGTTTAGCTAACCTAAACCCGTAAAGGGTTGTGAGAATTAAGGCTAAGAGATAGCTTCAAAATCATTAGATGGAATTTAACTAAAGATAAACCTAGAAAGAGTCGCAAGATAAGATATGAGAAATCACTTTGAGACACCGAGTTAAACCCGCAAACAGAGTTTAATCGACCTAAACCCGAAGAGGGTTACAAGATTCAAAACTAAATATTTGAAAATGAAAACTAAGTTAAGACCTATAGTGCTTAACTGACCCGAAAAAGGGTTTTCGAGATTCACGGCTAAGAAAAGCTATCTCAAGAAAACACAGCTTGGGAAGAAATTCCTAGCGGCTAGTCTATGCATCTAAACTAACAGCTTAGAGGCTAATAATTTGAGAACATGCATCGAAAATCAAGCACCGTAAAGCGAGAAATATAGGAAAGAAGCATGTAGGAAACACATAACTCCCGGCAAGGGAGGATACGGCTATCTATGCAGAAAGAAAGCTCCCGGCAAGGGAGGATAAATATGCTTCATGAAAATAAACTCCCGACAAGGAGGGAGCGCATCAATTTATCACAAAAGGCCCTCGATAAGGGAGGATAAAATGTACTATTTTGTTTTTCATGTTTTGCCTTCTAGCAATTGTATGCAATTTCAAATGGTTCAGGCATAGGTCTATAAATTTGAAGATGTAACAAACCATTTGTATCTCAACCTACTTATTGTATCTCCATCCATTTAATTTTTATAAAAAAACAAATGGCTCCCAAAAGCATTCCTCCCCAAAGATGAAATTTTCTACGATGACTTTTGGACTTTTGAGATGGAATCATACTTTGTGAATACTCTAGTGATTCAAAAATGAAGGTAATTGGGAGAGTAAGGAGGCGATAACTATCATGCCACCGCAATGGCCATCGGTAATGTGAATAATGTATTTTGGAATGCTTACACATGCGAAGAGGCACAAGTTCATATGGTGTTCCTAGTACAAAGATATGAGTTGTTCAATCTTTTCGTAGGTACCGAGGGTTTCACTTGGGATGAAAATACAAACAAGTTGCATGCATCGAAAAAATTGGCTTGCAATGATCAAGGTTTAAATATTGTACTCTTTACTTTTGTTTATTCATTTCTACATGATTATTGTATCGTATGCGTGCTAACATAACACATTACTCCAATGTAGCGTGACCACTTGCAATGGCTTATTATCACGAAGGTGAACCCTTCATTTCGGCATTGATGATTTTGTTCAATGATCCTCACCCACACCGTGAGTTCCCTACTCCTCGAAAACCAATTGAAATCATTGAGATGAGCGATGGCACTGCGTCGGTGAAAGAGGATCAACATATAAACGTAGTGGAAACCATAGTAGTGCCCGACTCGGAGGACGACGAAGTCATGTCTCCAAATATTACCAGAGGTTATCGACTCCAAGAGAAGATTGTTTGACTCTCTAGCACGTTCGTTTACTCCGCCCGGTGCGTACCACCGTTGAAAAACTAATAACCCAAAGAAGTACCACCAAGGATGAATATGACCGAAACTACCCATATTATCCTCCACGCAATGCCTTTCCACCAAGTCTAGTTCCCAGTTTAGGCTCCACAAATGCCGAGTCGAGCAGCTCATGTGCGTCAACAAGCCCCTACAAATGGTTCTCGTGTCTCGTGGAAATGAGTAATTTTAACGGTTGGACTAAGTATTACTATGTATTGCTTAAATTAGGCTCCTTATATTGTTGTTTGTTGCTTGACATTACTATAGGTTTCTTTCCGTATTGCTTAAATTAGGTATCTTTTAACTCATGCGACATGACCTTATCTTCAAAGGGGATGTTCGCATCATTTTCATGTGCTAAATGAGTATAATCTAGTTGTATTTAATTTTTATTTTTCTTGTCTTTAATGCTATGCCAATAATGAGAGAAGAAATAACAGGATTTAGCATAAATAATTAATATTTTATAATAATTGTAAGTTACTTAAACAATAGCCGACTATAGAGATTAAATAAAAAGATAAAAACTAGGATTCTTGCAAAAACTAAGACTACGGCAACAAAGGCAATGCAACACAGGACCCCATAATGATTAAATTAAGCATGCTACTTTATAAGCACTAATTTAAATAATAACAATAAATAAACATTCTTGTTTCCAGGAGACGCAAGTAAACCTACATGGTTCATGAAATCATCCTACATGGTTAATAAATAAAGCAAGAGATCAATAACACATCGACTATCATAGTCGATATTAAACATGTAAAACTATGCACAATACTCCTTTTTGAATATGCCACACAATTCCTAGTCAATATCGAGTATCGAAACTCCAAAGCAATGGCATTCAAACATCTTTATACACATTACTCCGCAATCACCGTAGTTCCTCTGTTGTGGAGTTTTACAAATCTTTACGATACGAGAAAATATGTCCTGGCCGTGAGACTAAGTCGAGGAATAACCCACCTCGGTGGCGGTTAGGCCGAGAGACCAATACACCGCAGTGGGCCACGAGCCCGGATAGGGAGTAGACCTGGGAGATGGGGCCTTCATGCCCATATCTCCATGTTGGCCAGTAAATATTGAAATGAGCCAATTAATTGAGATATCTAAGGAAAATTAGGGCCCAAGAAAGAAATATTCCTAGATCCTAGAGCTTTGACCCAGTCCGACCGAGGTGGGGAAACGAGATGAATGGAGTCTCCAGAGAGTGGGAGACCATGATCGGAGGTGGGACGTCCACGATGAATAACCAGGTGAGAGCCGGTAACCGCCAAGTTACGTTTTCACATCTATAAGGGTAAAAACAAAGGTAAAAGGATGATTATGAATTAACCGCTTGAATAATCGAATACACTATCTTTAAGAATTTTCTCGGTTATCCGACTTGAGCGTCGGAGTGCCTACGCCGGAGAACCCTCCGGCGTGTTTTTGTAGGTTTATCAACTCACGAAGAAGGTGATTACATGGAATTACCCAGCTGAACTCGACATTATCCGAGGTGGGGAATACCGAGGTTAGTTCTCACGCATCAATTGGTGTCGTCTGTGGGAAAGAGAGCTGAGACATTAGTTTCAGTTTCTTTTCCATTACTCGAAAGAAAGAAAGTATGGTTGGTGAGCATACAACAATGAGGCCGATCGCGTTGGTACCAGCTCGTGGAAGGACAACTCCTTCAAATCCTACTCAAGGAGGGGTTGTTCCCAACCCCACGCTGTCAGTCTGGCCGTGCCTAACAATGGCAATATCCCACCCGTCACGGTGGTTCAAGATGATAGCGCGGTTCTGGTAAGCATTACCCGGGGGTGGGAGTTGCTACTAGGGGTGGAGGAGCTAACCTATCTGCTTCCCCTACGATTCCGGAGGGAATTCGCCTAGCTGGAGTCCAGTGGAAATACCATGTCCCTCCAAGAGGGGCACCTCAAACAGCTTTTGACACCAGCCGCCACCATTGCCCTCACTCAGAGCGGTTGGATGACATGATAGCCAGAGCTGCCGCAAGAGCGATGATGGAAGGGGACAGAGCCCCACCTGCGGGGAGGATAGGAGAAGCAGACCGGTGAACCTTCCTACTCGATCCCATGCCGGGGGAGTAGACAGGATGAGCATCATGAAGAACGAAGAAGGGAAGTAGAGTCCAAAACCAGGAAGAGGTCCTGGGAGCTAAAGGAATTCATGAAAGAAGATCTCGCAATTGGCCGAGCGAGGGACGTTGAGGCCAAGAAGCTACAAGGGGGAAGGAGACAGCCTCCCAGAAGCCGAGGGAGTAAGATAGAGGGACGAGGAAGAGGGTACATGAGATACCCAAATGGAAGCTATGAAGGAACAAATCAAATCCTTGAGAAAACAAATGGACAATATGAAGCACCAAATGGAAAACCGGGTTTTCCTAACCACTGTCCAAGGCAGCCCAAAGAATGGTTCGATCAACCTGGAGCCTAACTCCATCGGGTCTTTTGAGGAATTCGGAGAGCTGTTCTTACACCCGCCGCCAACGCTAGGAGACAACCTAGAGCTACGTTGACATCGTTTAACATGAAGCGAGGAGAAAGTGAGAGCCTCGCGCGCCTTCATGAAAAGATTCAACTAGGCAAAGACCGGGAGGTTCCCACCGCCACCCCGCAGGTTAAAATGAATGCTTTCACTAGCAACCTCCGAGATGGGGACCTATTTTCTTCTTTAGCAAAAGCTTGTTCGGACATTTGATGAGCTGCGAGGAGGGTAGAGAAATACGTCACACCGGGAGGAGGTGAGGAAAGCAAAAAGGGCAGAGGTCATGCCAGGTGGACTTGATAAGAAGAAAGAATCTACAAAGAAAAGCCCAACGACAGAGCTTAAAAGACAACAAAACTGGACCTCGCTCCAGGTTCGAAAAATACACCCCAATAAACTAGAGCCGGAAAGCTTTTGGAGGTTGCATCGAGACCATCCAGAGATGAAGTTTCCATAGTCGCGGTCCATAAGGCCGATGAAGCCCAAATCGGATAAGTTTTGTCGTTTCCATAGCGAATATGGGCATGGCACTAATAATTGTTTTCGCTTGCGTGATGAAATTGAAAGAATGATCCAAGCAGGTCATCTCAAAGAATTTATTTATAGAGATCGGGTCGATTCTAGAGGACAAAAAGAAAGGAAGTTGAAGATAAAGCCGAAGAGAAAGGGAAGATGATCGAGGGGAGGCAGGATGAAAGGCCCTCCCGTAAGAGAGGACTGATCCAGATGATAGTTGGAGGTCCACCGACGGGGACTCATTTCAAGCACGCAAAGGTTGAGAGGGGATCCCGAGGAGAGAAGTGGGAGAGATGTCGAGAGAGGTGGATCGGAAAGAGGTGGTCACACACCTCGAATTCACTTTGGTCCAGAGGATGGAGGAATCAGAAGGAATTCCACGGTGATGCTCTAGTCATCACTACGGATGTAGCAGATACACTGTTGCAAGGATCTTCGTAGATACAGGAGCTCAACAGACATTATTTTCTTAGATCGCTTCAAGAAGATGAATCTTAATGCGGAACCGCACCCGATTGACACAGCGTTATGCAGTTACAGGAGGGGCAAGCACCCCTAAGGCCGAGTAACCCTCCGTGGGGCTTGGCGAAGCTCCACGGAGGAGGGTGGTAATGGCTAATTTTTATTGTTGATGTACCATCGTCTTATAACATGATTTTTGGTAGGCCAATATTGAATTTGTTCGGTGGTCATATCAACATATCACATGAAACTCAAGTTTCCAAAGTGAACGATGAGGTGGGTGAAGTAGCTGGCGACTAGCTGCGATCCAGAAGTGCTACGTGGACGCGGTGAAGATAGGCGATAAAGAACTCCACCGCGTCTGAAAAGAGCCAAAGAGGTTGACCGAGAATCCAAAAGATGTAAGGTCATGGAAGAAGCTGATCTTCCAAAAAATAAGAGCCGAGGAGGAGTTTATGACGATTGAGTTGTACCAGACAAGAAGGGATATACAATGAGGATTGGGGCCCACTGGATCCTGGGGTAGAGAAGGAGTTGGTAGCAGCTCTACGAAGAAATGAAGATATATTTGTTTTTTCCCCTGCGACATGACAGTATTCCAGCAGGAGGTGGCAATTCACCATCTCAACGTGGATTCGAAAGCTAAGCCAATTAAGCGAAGTTGAGAGTCTTCGGACCAGAAAAAGATGTTATAACAAAGGCGTAAGAGAAATTGCTGGAGGCTGGACACGTAAAGCGGATTCGGGCCTCCCCACCGGTCAAGCCTAATGCGGTGTTGGTGGCGAAACCAAGTGGGAAATGGAGAATGTGTGTGGATTTTCGAGACTTAAACAAGGCTTGTCCCAAAGATCATTATCCGTTGCCGCGAATCGACTAGTTGGTTGATTCCACCTCCGGGTTTGAATTGCTAAGTATGATGGACGCCTATCAAGGTTACCATCAAATACAAATCTTCCCTCCGTATATTCCTAAGGTGAGTTTCATTATCGCGGTAAATTTTTGTTATATTAGAATGTCTTTTAGACTAAAGAATGTAGGAGCAACCTATCAAAGGATGGTTGACAAAATGTTTAAAGACCATTGGGAATAGGGGTGGGCAAAAATTGGATTTCAGATACCCGATCGGGTAATACCCGATCAGATTGGATATTTTATATTTTTTCGTATCGGATACCCAATTTCAACCATATTCAGATGTCGGGTTTTTAAATATATCCGACATATCCGATCGGTACCCGATAATTTTTATTTCAAATTTTTTTTTCAGCTTTTTTCAAATTTTTTTCGCTTTTACCTTTTACTCTCTAGGGCTTTACCGAGGTTGAGATTTGAGATTTTGTGAAAACAGCCTTACAAAATTACAAGTTACAATGTCAAGCAGCACGATCGATGCAGACGGTGACGGCGCACGATCGCGACGGCAAGACTAGTAGATTTACGACACAACAGATCACTGGCCGCTGTGCACGATGACAACAAAGCTCGACTACGGCATCGCGCGAGCGACCGCCGCGAGGCCCGCAATGACGGCGACGACACAGGTATGTTAGTCCTGTAATTTTTATTTCATCTTGTCTCGCTTATCGAAGACCCTCTCGGAGTACTTGGCCTCTACCGCGTAAATTCTTCACCTTCAATTTGTTGCATTTTTAGTAGTTACGCAACTTGGGTTCTTTTGAGTAAGTATAATTTTTGCACTTATAGAGTTGTATCTATTCGGGAAATTTTATTTCGATATTTTCCGTTATTTATCTTGCTCGTTTATCCAAGACTCTTTAGAGAACGTCGCCCCATCTACGTAATTTCTTACATGCTAATTTTGAGTTTTCTCTAATTCTTGATAGCTTGATTATTTAATTTTCTCGCATCTTTTTTGTTTCTTCCGGGATTTTATTTTATAAGTTCCATTGAATTCGTTCTTGGTATTATTTGGTGAGTGAGGGTTTGGAGGATATATTTTATTAAATTACAATGTAAAAATGTCATGAAACTAAAAACTAAAAAGAAAAAGAAAAAAAAATTGGATCCCGTATATCCGAAAATAGGTACTGAATTTTCGGTACCGACAATCGGTACCCAATTTTTGGATCGGATTCGGATCTTAACAACGAATACCCAAAATTTTAGGTACCCAACTTCAGGTAATTCGAACCCGACATACCCGATCCGAAACCCACCCCACCGGGAAGAAATATGGAGGTATATGTGGACGATATCTTTGGTAAAAAGTGTGAAGGCAGAAGGACACGTTGCGGATCCGGAGGAAGCCTTTTCCTTACTAAGGTCAAATGGCATGAAGCTCAATCCAGCGAAGTGTTCTTTCGGAGTGAGGTCCGGAAAGTTCCTTGGATACATGGTGACCCTGGGTATCGAAGTCAACCCCGCCAAGGTGAAAGTCTGCTCGACATGCAGCCCCCCACTAATATCGTGGAGCTGCAGAGGCCGAATGGAAGGATTACAAAGACCGAGAAGAGATTTATAGCTAGATCCGCAGAGAGGAGCTACCCCTTCTGCACTCGAGGAAGGGATCCAGATTCGAATGGAGTGCGCAGTGCCAACATGCATTTGAGGCGCTCAAACAGCATTTGGCCCACCTACCTATGTTGACGAAGCCAATACTAAGGGAGACACTCTACCTTTACCTTTCTATAGGTGGGATATCACTTAGCTCGGTCTTGGTGAAGGAGGAAGGGTCAACCGAAACCAGCTTTTACTATATTAGTACAAGAAACCTCTATAAATTAATAAACTCTTTAAAATAATAAAATCTTTCGGTCCCGACTTGGGCCTTTGTAAAAAATCATCAAATTCGATAAGATAATAAGATAATAATTTTTTGAAAAATCCCTTTGTAAATATTAGGTCCCATTAAAACTCTAAATTAATAATTCATAAATATTATAATTATATTAGTTATATTGAGACTTATATAGTATATGTTACATTCATCATGCATGAATAAATATAATAAACTATAATAGTTATTTAAGTAATTTCAATAAATTCATACATGTTGGAACCACCGGATCACCGACTCTATGTGATTATCGATTCGGGATCACATGTATGAATAATGCAGCGGAAAAAGAATCATACCTATTCACCTTAATAGGTGAAGACGAACCAGTTCTAAGGTCAAACCGCCGATCAAGGATGAACCACGAACCTCACGGTCTTCGTCGTATTCCTATCCCTTTTCCATAGACGTCGTGTGGGCGACGATCTTCCAAGGGAGTCGAATCTGCCTCCTATTTTCTTATGTTTTTTTCACACGTCTATGAGGCTCGACGTAGGGTTTATTTATAGGCTACAATAGGGACCCTAAGGAGGAATTAGGGTTGGGCCTCCCGATGGGCCTAAGCATTCTCGTGTTCACTCCGAACATTCCACTTAAGCCCATCAATTATAATTCGGTCCACTAAAGAGTTATAATTGAACTATCGTCCTAATCCCATATTACAATATGGGCTCCTTTATTATGTGTACGTTTATTTTCCCGTGTTAAAATATTGAATGTCCATAAATTAAATAAGTTACTAACAACTTAATTAATTTATATCTAATTCCAAGAGTAGTACCACTCATCTTTATTATCATGTCGGATTAAATCCACCTGCAGAGTTTACATGAAAATCTTTATGAGCTCCTCAAGGGGATCATCCTAATAATTAGGACACGGATTCCTTCTATAATCAACAACACACCATATAAACATTGGAATCTCCCATTCACCGAGCCTATTAATTTAACAAATCTCACCCATTGGCAAATTAAAGAAACAAACACCGAGTACACGTGCCCGTTATTATATAGGGATTAAGAAGACGTACATCCATAATAACAGAGGTCTTGTTCTTTTATATAGTCGGCAAATTGAACAACCTCATATGGTCCTCGCTCAATACATACAAAATGTACTAGTGTAATTTTATAGTCAAAATAGACTAATACCAAATTACACCACAACCGCTCCAATGGTTTGTCCAAATTCATCTTGGTTGTGAGCTATAATTTTATAATCTATAGGGAACCGATAACATGATCTTCTCGTGTGACACCACACACCATATTATCTCGCAGTATAGACTAATCTAGACAAAAATAAATGTAACAATCATAAAAGGCAAATGTTTTGATCATAACGAATCTCATATCAAAAAGATGTTCATACAAAAGCTAGGCTTATAGTATACATCCTAACAATCTCCCACTTATACTAAAAGACTATGCTTTCATAATTGCACGCCATACATCCGATTCTCATCCCTTCAACATGCTCATCAAAAGCTTTACTGGAAGAGCCTTTGTGAAAAAATCTGCTAGGTTATCCGCCGATGCAATCTTGGTGACAACAACTTCTCCTCGCTTTACGATGTCTCGTATCGTGTGGTACTTGCGCTCAATGTGTTTGCTTGCTTTATGGGCTCGTGGTTCCTTTGAGTTTGCCATCGCACCACCGTTATCACAATAAATTGTGATAGCTTTAGGCAACCGGGAATCACTTCTAAGTCCATCATGAAGTTTCGAGCCATACAGCCTTCTTTGGCTGCCTCAGTAGGCTGCCACATACTCAGCTTCCATGGTGGAGTCGAAATACATTTCGCTAACACTCCTCCATACTATGGCTCCACCTCCCAAGGTAAACACATAACCCGAGGTAGATTTCTTGTTGTCCCTATCTCGATCGAAATCGTAATTCGTGTAACCCTCAAGAAGTAAATTATACGCTTGGTAAACCAAAGATATAATTTCTAGTCCTTCAGGTACTTTAAAATATGCTTTACCGCAGTCAAATGTCCTCATCCCGGGTTACTTTGATATCCGCTAACCATGCCCTCGGCAAAGCAGATATCCGGCCTTGTACATAGCATTGCATACATTAGGCTTTCTACGACCGAAGCATAAGAAACTGCCTTCATATCATCTATCTCCTTTGGTGTCTTAGGACACATCTCCTTAGATAAAGGTACTCCATGTCGAAAAGGTAGAAAACACTTCTTGGAGTTTTGCATGCTAAAACGAGCTAGGATAGTATTAATGTATGAAGCTTGAGATAAGCATAACATTCTTTTCTTGTGATCCCTTATAACTTTGATCCCAAGAATATGTCCAACTTCTCCCAAGTCCTTCATATCAAAATGCTCGGACAACCATACCTTTACGTCGACAACACCTTGACATTGTTGCCAATGAGCAAGATGTCATCTACGTATAGTATAACAAATACCACCACATTTCCGTCACTCTTCTTGTATACACATGACTCATCCGGATATTGAATGAATCCATAAGACTCGATTACCTCATCAAAACGGATGTTCCAAGATCTCGAAGCTTGTTTCACCCATAAATGGACCGATTAAGCTTACACACAAGATGCTCTTTTCCCTTTGTAATGAATCCTTTTGGTTGCTTCATATAGATGTTTTCTTCAAGACTACCGTTAAGGAAAGTCTGTCTTGACATCCATTTGCCAAACCTCATAATTCATATGAGCGCCAATAGACAAAAGAATCCGGATAGACTTAAGCATGGCTACCGCGAAAAGGTTTCCTCATAATCGATTCCTTCTTTTTAGTGTACCCCTTCACAACAAGCCTTGCTTTAAAAGTTTCTACTTTCCCGTCGATCCTCTTTTTCTTTTGTTGTCCCACTTACAACCAATGGCTTTTACACCATTTGGTGGTTCTACTAGCTCCCGTACTTAATTAGAATCCATATATTCTAATTCAGATTTCATGGCCTTTTGCTAAGATTCTGCATCTTTATCTTGGAGTGCTTCGTCATAGCTCCAAGGATCAAATTCGTGTTCACTGTACTAAGTCCGAAGACTCTCCCAAAAACATGAATCTATCAAGGTTGTCTAACAACCCTCCCACTACGACAAGGCACTTGTGGCAATACGTATCATTAGTAATGTATGGTGCCGACCCCGTGGTATCTCATCCTGTACTTGGTACTAAGGTAGAAGTTTCCCCTCTCATTTCTTCTAAAATAATTTTACTCATGGGCTTGTGGTCCATTACATAGTCCTCTTCTAAGAATCGTGCATTTGTGCTAACAATTACCCTCTCGATCTTTAGGACTATAAAACAAACCACATTTCGTTCCTCTAGGATAGCCCTCAAATAGCCGAACTTAAATGCGAGATTCCAACTTATCAAAGATCTCCCTTCAAAGACATATGTTGGACTACCCCAAATCCGAATGTGTTTCAAACTAGGCTTACGCCCGTTCCACAATTCTGTGGGAGTAGAAGATAATGTCTTAGAAGGTACCAAGTTCGTAATGTACGCTGCCGTTTCCTGTGGCATACCCCCAAAACGAACTTCGATAATTCGAATAGCTCATCATCGATCTAACCATTTCTAAGAGAGTTCTATTCCTTCGTTCCGCCACACCATTACTCGTTGGGGTGTACCAGGTGCAGACAATTGGGATTGAATCCCAACTTCCGATAAGTAATTCCTAAACTCTCCTAACAGGTACTCGCCACCACGATCAGACCATAGTGTTTTGATATATTTACCATGACGCTTCTCCACATCAGCCTTGTACTCTTTGAATTTATCAAAGCACTCGGACTTGCGGCGCATCAAATAAATATATCCATATCTCGAATAATAATATATAAAAGAGACAAAATATTCGAAACGACCTCTTGCTTGAGTAGACATAGGACCACATAAATCAGAATGAACCAATTCTAACACTTTTTGGCTCTATACCCCTTGGCTTTAAAAGGCCTTTTGGTCATTTTTCTTTCCAAGCGGGACTCACAGGTCGGATAGTTTTACACTTCCAATGAACTCAAAGGTCCATCGGCTATCAACCTTTGAATCCTACTCAAATTAATGTGACCTAATGTTAGATGTCAAAGATATGTTTGGTTCATTTTTAAGGTTCTTTTCTCTTATTTGAGTTAGAAGATGTACTATTAATTTCCATTTGTTGCTTCATAGGAGTTATTGGATTAAGAGTATATAAATTGCCAATTAACATACCGTAGCAGATAATAACACTATTTTTCTTGACAACCACTTTGCTATCAAAAGAAACAGAATATCCATCCAAAAATAACTTAGAAACTGAAATCAAGTTCTTTCTAAAACAAGGTACGTAAAGACAATTCCTCAAAACCAAAGTCTTATTCCTATCAAAAGATAAATAAACATCTCCCACCGCAATGTGCTACATAGCGTCGCCCATGTAGATGGTAATCTCGCCCTCACTAAGTCGCCCGGTTTCCTGGAACCCCGCAAAGAATTGCAGACATGATCGATGGCTCCCGTATCTACACACCGGTACCGTAGATAATACCGCTAAACATGTTTCAATAGTTAGTGAATAAGATATACCTTCTTTATTTTCCTTTTTACGGGGACAATCTACCTTCCAATGTCCCGCTTGCATAAAAAGCATTTGCCCTTTGGCTTCTTCACGCCATTTTGTGGACCAATTTTCTTTGGTTCACCCGCTTTCTTTGTCAAACCAGCTTGTTTCTTTTTTGCTTAGAAGTAGAAACATTTTCAGCAATATAAGCTTGAGAAGTCTCGACGAAGTATCCCTTCGCCGCTTGGAGTTCTCAAGTTCCGCCAACGAATACAACCTTTTGTTCATGTTGTAGTTCAGCGGAATCGCTCAAAACTCTTAGGCGGCGACTCGAGAACAATATCGACCTGGATTTCCCATCAATTTCAGCTCCTAGGATCTCCATCTTATTCAAATGAGCCATCATCTTAAGGATATGATCCCTTACGGGTGTTCCCTCGGCCATGGTGGTCATCATTAAGTTTCTCATGGCCTCTTGTCGGCTGACCCGACTCACGGTGTCCGAAGAGTTCTTTGAGATTGAGCATCATCTCATAAGCAGAGGTCATGGCCTCGATCCGATGTTGTAGCACATTTGACATAGAAGCCAAAATGTAACACCGCGCCATCTCATCCTGTCTTAATCCACTTCTTATAAGTCTCTTTCTCCTCTTCACTAAAGTTTTCATCGGGCTTTTAGGACATACCTCGGTGAGTACAAACTTGTACTCTTCAAAGATCAAGACAATGTCCAGGTTCCTTTTCCAATCAATATAATTTAGACCGGTAAGTTTGTTTTCTTTAAGTATAACAAAGAAGAGGATTGAAAGCCATAGATAATATCCCGAGAAACACGTAAATACACGTATCAAAACATAAGAATTTAAATCAATATTGTTTGTTGAATCAAAAAGTTTTGATGAGTTAAAAAGAAGCGGCTCGGTTGATCAGACGATCCAAGATCACCGAGGTTAAGCTAAACAGGGACGAGGTCTAGAACCAATTGATCAGTGAGATCTAGTCATCCGCAGGAGACGATCATGAAAAGCTCGAGACGAGGTCAAGACAAGCTGAGTAAAATAAGAAAGGCGAGTCTTCACCAAGTCACCGCAGACAAGTGGGAAGAATCACCGAGGTCAAGAGCGATTTTCAAGAATAGGTTTGTTAAGCGGTTTTCAGTTTGTTAGAACTAACTAACAAACTAACCTGTCTTTTCAGACTTATAAATAGGACTAGATTTTATTTTTCTAGACACTTATGCAAATTTGATTTTTCACACTATTCACTATTGATTTCACAAAGTATTGTCAAGAAGTGATTTCAAAGATTTTTTTAAGTGTTTATAGAACACTTCACTTCACATCTTCAAAAACACATCTTATTCTTAGAGTTAGATTTGAGAAAGTTGATTAGATTTCAAGAGTTGAAGATCAAGTTGTAATTTGTAAAGTTTGTACGGTAAGTAAGTAAGCGGCTAGTGAAGACCCTTCTTCAAGGTTTGGAGAATGAGAGTGGATGTAGGATTGTTATAATCCGAACCACTATAAATCCGGTGTTATTTCTTGCTTTCTTTTAATTTCGTTCAACTTACAATTTTGTTAATTCAAGATTAAAATTCAGATCTTAACTAAAATCAATATCGGCCTTGCTTTTGATCTTGTTAAAAGTTGAGTTCTCAATTATATTCCACTGTTAATCTGAATCTTTGAGTAAATTTTGGGAGATTCGAAAAGTCTACAAAATCTATTCAAACCCCCTTTCTAGATTTTGTTCTAGAAGGCTAACTCGAGGTTTTATTCAACTCAACATTCCGGGACCAACAAGTGGTATCGGAGCGGTTGTTAAGCATTCGATATTGATTTTAGGCCTTGAATAAGATACTTGAAATTATCTTGATTTTCTTCATTTTCTTCTTTTACTAACGGTGCTACTAATTAGTCTGTGGAGTATTTTGTTCCTTTGTTTCATCATGTCATCGGGAAAAACAAGAAGTCAAGAAATCTTCCTGAATTCTCTATTGAAGATTATGATTACTGGAAATTTAGGATGGAGAATCACCTAAAAGCCATTCATGATAGGATGGAAGAGGTTCTTGAAGAGGGACCTATAAAATTCTATCATGGAGGAACCAACACCGGAGCCGAGTCACCAATCCATAACAGACAAGAAAAGAAAAGCTCGAGTTAACAAATGATGAAAGAAAGGTCCATAATCTTGATCAAGTAGCTCGAACCGAGATCATTGAGACTCTAAGTAAGGATTGGATTGAAAAGGTTAAAAGATGCAAGGCTGCCAAAGAAATGTGGGAGACTCTTGCTGGAATTTGTGAAGGATACGAGCAGTCAAAGAAAATAAGCTTGATCTGTTCTACATGCATTTGACACATTCAAAATGAAGGATGGTGAAATTATAGATCAACTGGACGTGAGATTGACTAATCTTGTGAACAAAGCAGCCTTGGGTAAGACTTACACCGAGAAAGAAATTAACAACAAAGTACTCGATCTTTGAGCAAAAGATGGAGAGAAAAAGCAAATATTCTCAAGGCAACACGAGAATTTGTTATCAATATCACATCACACTCTCTTCTCTCATCTTAAAGCACTGGAATATGACATTCACATTGAAGATGAAGAAGATGAGGCAGAGTCATCTACATCTGGAAAAAGCTGTAGCATTTGTTCATCGGGATGAATCTGAAAAGATTTCTAAAGCATCTGATTTGTCTATAAAAGAAGAAATGGCTCTTTTGTTGAAAAGATATGAAAGACTAAAGATGAAGTACGTAAGAAACAAAAGAGAGGCAGATTAGGTCGAAGGAACTATAGATCGACAGGATGAAAAGAGTTCGGATAATGATAAAAAGAAGGATCACCAAGAAGTCATAAGTCACCTATCGACGAGGAGAAAGTAGTCCAAAAATAGATAGAGGAGATATATGCTATACATGCAAAGCAAACCTGGTCACTATAGCTATGATTGTCCTCAACTCACTCCCAGAGAGAGAGAAGAAAAGAGGAAGAAAATAGATAGAAGGTATGCTTTGACTCAGAGAGCTCTCCTAGGCGAGAAAGAAGAAGCTCGTGAGACATCATCATCCTCATCCTCATCTGATTTTGGGTCGAGATGATGACATATGTCTAATGGCTAAAGAGGTACATTACTATTCATCATCGAGATAATGACCGTGACACCTTATCTGGCCCGATCCGATCTTATTGATAAACTGTTGAAAGATTTGGAGACTGCTCTATCTCGCTTATAAATAGATAGAGACTGAAAATCTTAATTTAAAGGATCAAATTTCGATCTAACTAAGGTCAATCGGACTATGGAAAGTGAGAAACTAGACTGTACATTCAAGGGGGAATGTCGACCGAGATGATCACAGTACCTTGTCCGATAAGACAGATAAGTTAGAACAGGAACTGAAGTTCTTTAAAAATAAAATTTTCAAATATCTGTTCCGAGAATGAAAATTATAAAAGGACTAACAGGAATTAAATCTCAAGTTGGGACTTTTGAATAATTCTCAAACCACAATAGATAAAATCTTCAATTCATCTCAAAAGTCTAGTGATAAAAGCTGTATTAGGTTTTGATAGGAGTAAGAAGAATGATCCTATAAAACCTAGAGTTTTTGTCAAAGCAACTAAACCTAAGGTAGAAACCTTATTCAGTCCTGAAACCAAAGGAATTAATTACCTCATCCGATACTTCGAAAGAAAAATCAGACGAGGAAAGTAACTCCTAAGGTTAAACCTAAGACTAAATCAAAGATCTATCCTAGGTATAATAGCTTTGATGGAAGAAGCAGATCTTATCCATTCTTACCAAGATTCAAGACAATTTCAAAAGATCAACCGAATCGATTGATCTTGAAAGTCTTATCTTAGTAGGCAGATATGGATGTAAGCTTCAATCTATGGTTTTAAGGAAAATTGATATTTTTATCTGGATTCCTAAGAGTCAACTTAACATGAAAGGACCCAAAGTGCAAAGGTTACCTAAGAAATAAATTTGTGATTGCAGGAAGACAAGAAGATAGTTGATAGAGGAGATATTCTTGAGGTCATCTGGTATATTGATAGTGGTTGTTCCAAGCACATGACCTATGAAAGAAGACTTCTCTCTAACTATCAAACCATTGATGGACCAAGAGTGATGTTTGGAGACAACAACTATGGACTTACTAAAGGTGTAGGAACACTAATGATTGGAGATGTTCATGTTCAAGAAGTTTACTATGTGGAAGGATTGAAGCACAACCTACTATCTGTTTCACAATTTTGTGATAAAGGGTTTTGTGTCAAATTTACTCATAATGCATGCTATGTATTAGATGGTTTCAATGAAAATATTCTATTGGCTGGAGTAAGACAAGGTAACATCTATGTTGCCAACTTCAAAAAAGTCCTAAGGATACTTGTCTTGTTGCTAAGAGTTCGGATGACTTAAGTTGGGCATGTGGCACTGACTTGGTCACTTAAACTTCAAAACTCTTAACAAGATTGCAAGGAAACCTTTAGTTAAAGGACTCCCCGATAAAGTATTTTCAAAGAACCATGTATGTGTTTCTTGTCAAAAAGGAAAACAGACCAAAGCTTCTTTTAAAACAATAAGTAATCCTTCTTGAAAAGAATTTTGGAACTTCTTCATATGGATCTGTTTGGTCCAAGAACTCCTCTCGGCTTTAGTGGAAGAAAATTCACCTTAGTAATTGTTGATGATTTTTCAAGATTTACTTGGGTTATTTTCTTGTACAAAAAGAATGAGACTATGACCAAGATCCCAGAATTTCTTAAGAAGATTCAAAATGAAAAGGGATTAAATATTGTTAAAATTAGAAGTGATAAAGGTACTGAATTTCTAAATAAATTGATTTCTAACTCTTTGCATTGAGAATGGCATTGCTCGGGAAACATCTGTAGCAAGGACTCCACAAAGAAATGGAGTGGTTGAGAGAAGAAATAGGATCTTGAAAGAGGCGGCTAGAACAATGCTATCTGAATTCAACACTCCTCATAGGTTTTGGGCGAAGCGGTGAATACGACTGCTATGTTCAAAATAGGAGTCGATTGTCAAGGATAAGTGTAAAACTCCCTATGAAATTTGGAAGGGAAGATCTCCCAAAATTTCATATTTTCATATATTTGGTTGTAAATGTTTCATACACAATAATGGGAAATCTCAATTAAAAACCTTTGATGCTAAGATAGCAGATGGGATATTCTTAGGATACTCATCTATATCAAAGGCATATAGAGTTTTTAATAAGACAACCTTGTGTGTAGAAGAAACACCCCATGTGGTATTTGATGAATCTTCTTTTGAGTTTGATAAGACAAGGGACATCACAAAGATATCGATAATCTGAATCGGATGACTATCAAAGGATCAACCATAAAATTCTACACTCAAGAATCGATTCGGATGAAGAGGAAGAATCGGACAAAGGAAAAGAACACGAAAGAACTTCCTCAACGGTGATCTACCAACCGATCGACGACCAACAACATATCACCGATCGCACGACCAACAACATATCAGTGATCGGACGACTAACAACACATCGGTGATCAGTAGAGTTATCGGTAGGTAACATAGAATCATCTCAAATTCGGACAAGACATCATCCACCGTAAAAGATAAAGGTAAGAAAGTAATGTCATATCACCCACTGAGCAGATAATTGGAGATTTAGACTGCGGTGTCAGGCGAGGACCCAACTAAATCAAGATTGTATGTTCAGTTGCTATGTGTCATTACTTGAACCTAAATCAATTACGAAGCTCTAATCGATTCCAACCGGATTAATACCATGCAAGAAGAACTAAATCAGTTTCAAAGACAAGATGTTTGGGAGCTTGTTGAAAGGCCTCATTATCAAAAAGTCATTGGAACTAAATGGGTCTTTAAAAACAAAAGGGATGAAAACAATATTGTGGTTAGAAATAAGGCCAGGACTAGTTGCTCAAGGCTATTCACAATCGAGAGGGTATTAATTATGATGAAACCTTTGCACCGGTGGCTCGTCTGGAAGCCATAAGATTGTTTTTAGCCTATGCAGCTTTTAAAAGATTCATAGTTTTTCAAATGGATGTTAAATCAGCTTTCTTAAATGGAATCCTAGGTGAAGAAGTTTATGTAGAGCAACCCCTGGCTTTGTCAAAGGAGACAAGGTTTATAAACTAAGGAAAGCTCTATATGGACTTAAACAAGCACCAAGAGCTTGGTATGACACCTTGTCTGATTATTTAATTCAAAATGGTTTTGTTAAAGGTAGAATTGATAGAACTCTCTTTAGAAAAGAGTTTGGTTGTGATCTTTTGTTAGTTCAAATTTATGTTGATGATATAATTTTTGGATCAACTAACATATCTTTGTGTGAAGAATTTAGTAGTCTTATGAAAAGCAAATTTGAAATGTCCATGATGGGAGAAATGACATATTTTCTTGGACTTCAAGTCAAGCAGACAAAGAAGGGAATATTCATAAACCATGCCAAATATACAAGATCTTATTGAAAAATATGGAATAGGTACCACCGAGAAGCTAAGATACCTATGATGACAAATTTTTCAATGGATCCAGAATGAGAAGGGAGAAGACACTAATCAAACCGAGTATCGAGGTCTTATTGGTTCTTTATTATATTTAAGCGCTAGTAGACACGATATTTCTTTTGCGGTTGGAGTGCTGTGCTCGATTTCAAGCTAATCCTAAGAAAAGTCATCTTGAAGCAAAGAAAGAAAATCCTCAAGTATTTGAAAGGAACAAGAATGTTGGATTGTGGTATCCAGTGATGACAACTTTGAAAATGTCTGGATACTCGGATTCGAATTTTGGTGGGTGTAAGATAGATAGAAAATCTACATCTGGTACTTGCCAATTTCTTGGAAGTAAGCCGATTTCATGGTTGTCTAAGAAACAAACCTCTGTAGCTACTTCCACAATGAAGTGAGTATATGGCACTGGAAGTTGTTGTTCACAAATTGATCTGGATAAGTCAACAGCTAAGGGATTATAATATTATCACTAAAGATGTACCTATCTTTTGTGATAGTAATAGTGCCATAGCTATTACTCAACCCGATTCTTCATACAAGGTGCAAGCATGTAGATATCGAGACACCACTTCATCCGAGACCATGTAGAAAAAGGAGATATCAAACTTGAGAAGATCTTGACCGACTTTCAAAGAGCAGATATCTTGACAAAACCACCGGCAGAGACGAGGTTTAAAGAATTATCTGTAGAATTAGGTTTATTAGACGCTTCGTTAGTAAATCTCTAATTCTATTTTTTTAATTCTTGTCTCTCGATTTAGTTTTATTATGTCTAGAAAGAATTATCGGACTAGATCTAAGTCAAAGGACAATCAGTAGGTGATATCATTGATTTCCTTCTTAGGAATCAAGAATCAAGGATTAGTCATATTGACCTTATCCGACATGATAATTACTTATCCGACATATGGTAAATCGGACAAAGGGCACAATAGTCAACCGATTCTCTGAAAAGCAGATGACTATCTCGCACCCTATCCGATCTACCTCAAGCTACTAATGGTCTTCCTTGAGTCTATGTCTTTGCGGGAATAGATCACGAGATCATACTATTTCACCTCATCCGGTTCTCAATTTTTTTATAAAATTCTTTTTGGAATGATTGATTGAAAATCCCATTTTTAGAAAATTAAGTCCTGAGTCTGTTTATTTAAAAATTGTCTTTAAGATTGCCAAAATTTTTTTGAACTTAAGTCGTTTTTTTTAAATCGACAGGTTACTTTATCGATGACTTTTCAACTCATCGATTTGCAAACCCTTAGTCGAAGTAAGATAACCCTAGGCCGTCGGGTATACTTACTTCCTGCATAAAGTAACCTACATCTGTCAAATCAACGATCTATAAAGTAACTATTTACGCATTCCAAAGGCGATTAACATCCACGCGCTGAATCCTAATCGCTTATCTTAATTTTTAATCGTTGATTTATGCGCAGTAAAAACTTTTGAATAAATGGCTCAGATTAATTCAAATTTTCCAAAATGGCGGTTTCTCTTTCCAATCTTCCCCCTATAAATACATCTTCTTCCTTAAACAAACTTTTTCACTCTCGTAAATTCTTATAAACTCTCTGCAAAATTTTCAAAACCAGTATTTGATCATTTCATGAGCACTTCTCAAAAACAAATAGGAATTACTTCAACCATGGTGGATGTTCACAATGAGACGTATAATAAGAAGATCAAATCGGAGATGTATGTGGATTTTGACACAACTTCGATGGTGAATCAAGAGAGGTTTTGGAGTTATTGGAGAGGGTTGGATTGAGGACATTCTGTTCCAAGAAATCCTCCAATAAAACACTGGATATGCGGGAATCGAAGTTCTACGTCGGGACGTTCGAGAACGGAGTCTTTAAAACCAGAGTATATGGAGAGGTTTTAACTGTTACTCCGGCGGAGGTGGCCAGGATTTTTGATACAAGTAGTGAAGGAGTGAACCCCTCACCTACAAGTCTCGATGAATGGGTAGAATCATTCGAGATGATTGCCGGAATTCTATGAGGGACAGCGATCGGAGTTGAAGAAGAAGATGCTCGAAGGAGGTATCGACTTCTAATGACCATCGTCACAAAGGTCATCTTAGGAGAACAAAGTTCTCATGACGGGCCGACTGCACCCAGACTATGTGTCATGAGGACAATACTTGATGGGGTTCAAGCTAATCTGGGCTGGGATGCTTTTGGAAAAGCTAGAGACGGAAAGGAAAAGGTTGGAGGTAGTTGGAGGAAAGTGGCGGCGAGGTAGATCACCGGCTGTTCAATAAGGTGACGGTGATCATGGAGGACCTGCTGTCACCGAGATCAATTGGTCGACGAGTCGATCCTACACAAAACAAAAGGGGATTCTGACGAAGGATGAACCTCTTGGGGCTCAGCGGATTGAGGCGAAGGTGGAGGCGAGGTAGGAGCTCGAGGCACCAGTGCTGAATAAGCCGAGGAGGAGGAAGAAGAGGAGAGAGAGGAAGAGCCGCCGACAGTGAGCTCGGTTGAGGCTGCCCAGCCAATGAAGGCTGAAGGAGAAGGCACCAAGGAGGAGGAGGTTAATTAAGACCTCGAGGCTGGGTGGAACGTCTGGCCGACCAGCCAAGTCTTCTACCCGAAGAGGTAACCACTCTGCGAGATCGCAGCGCAGGTGGTTCATTCGGAGGAGGTTCGGGAGATAAGCTCGGAGAGGACCCTCCCCCACCCACAGACAGTACAATTTTCCCCCTCCCCTCTCCGGGCCACTGCGCGATGAAGAGGTGTCCCTGTGCCGGCACCTCGAGCCTCTAAAACAGCCTACTTCCGAAATAGTCCAAATCCCAACCTCATCTACCCTCCCCAAACCCAAACTTCATCCCCTCCACCATCTCCATCTCGGATGTTGTCCTTTCTTACAGGACCCGATTCGCCCCAACTCCCATATCCATCTCCCCACTAGCCTTACCCATATCTTCCCAAACTCAACCCATATTACCCCCACAACCTCATCTCCCCCACCCACTACTTCACATATTCCACCCCCACCATCATCCCCTCCCCCATCGAGACACCCCCACTTCATCTCTCCCATCCGAACCCTACCCGGTGGATACCTCCAATATCTTTGGAGATATCCACATGAGCTCCCACCCAACCTCTCCCACCACCTCTTCCTCATCCGAATCGCAGGAGGAGGCCAGTCCAATTCTTGCCATTTCATCGGCCTTTGAAGATATACACAAGAAGATAATATCTCAAGTTCAAAGGATGATGGAAAAGAAGACAAGGAAGGTGATACGAGCAGCACCGATACGATGCTCGCCAACATGCAGATTCTTGAGGTCAACATGTCAAGGAACCTATCAACCAATCTCAAGATCCGCCTTGTTGGATCTCGGCTAAGTGACTGGAGGAGGAGGTTAAGGCATCAAGCAAAAGATGGCGGTGACAACGAGATCCTGGTCAACACTCTCACGTCGATAAGAACGACTTCAGGTCCGTTGCTCGCTCTGGAAAGTCAGCCTGCACCCTCCGTAATGAAGTTAAAAAGGGGGAAGGAGCAGAAGGAAGGATGGACACCCTCACACTGGAGTCTTGTCACTCACGGACAAGGTGGACTCTAAGGCGGAGACACTGAAGTTGGAGGCGGCCAAGGCCGAATTGAAAGTTAAATCGAGATGAGTGGTAGCCTTGCAACCGAGGGTGACCCAAATAGAGGAGGCCATCCGAGAGGATGAGGAGAAGAGGAGGAAGGAGGAGGAGGAGAAGTCGGAAGCTCTGCTGGCCAAGATGAAAGAAGCGAGAAAAACCCGAGGCCAAGGGCAAGGGTAAAGGCAAAGCAAGAGAGAAGTCTTCATCGGTGAGCGGTGATCAGCCCCAGTGGAGCGCAAAGAAAGGAGCCCGACTTCTCAAACCTATTAGCCGAAAGCGGATCGAGAAGAATACATGCCGAGAAGGAAAAGTATGAGAAGCAGGAGAAGAAGAGGTCAAGAAGGCTGGGAAAGGCCGAGCTGAAGTGGGACAGGATTCCCGGAAGTGGGTATCCAAAGCACCGAGATGAAGCGGACTTCCGCCCTGTCCACCGCACTTCAGCCCCTCCAAAGATTGTTTCAGGAAATACACAAGCGAATACAAGAAGCTAGCCACTGGATGCCGATGGATGTATTACTGGTACATCTTGAAGGCATCGCCATCTGGAGCGGCCGATGAGGACAAGAGCTGCACGAGTGGATGGAAAAGGAGGATGCCGATCTGTATGGGAAGGCTGCTTGATGAGGCACACAATGTGTTCAATCGCGACTTAGTTGCACCAGCCTATGAACAAGTTACCCCCAAGCTGAAAAGAAGACGGCTCTCCCGATCCGGAATGGGTCAAGACGGTCATAGCCAAAGCGAGCGGGAAACCGGGCTCACAGATGAAGAAGAGCTTAAACAGTACTAAGAGCAAGGATTTTCAACTGGCTAAACATTCTAGAGGCCACCGATGGGGAATCGATAGAACAGGATTTTCTTTCCTTATCTTTTATTTTCTATCGGTTCTTCTATTTGTAAATTTGTAAATTTGTGAATGAATATATTTGGACTTATGTGAATTTCGTATATCGATTTCTTAAAAGTTTTTAAGAAAGTCTTAAAAAAATTTCTAAGTATAAATCATCTAAGAATTTTATATCTCGTAATAAAATTTCTAAAAATTTGTCTAAGTCTTAAGACTCAAATTTTTTAAGTATCTCTAAAAGAGTCTAAAAAGACTTAAGTTTTTAAAAAAAGTGAATGAATCATTGTGAAATGATTAAGTGCTCGATATACCTATCTGATTGTTTTAACTAATTCTAGTACTAACTTCAAATGTGAGTGTGTTTCTTCCTTATAGGTTTTAACTTCATCAAAAGGGGAAATTGTTGAATCAAGAAGTTTTGATGAGTTAAAAAGAAGCGGCTCGAGTGGATCGGACGATCCAAGATCACCGAGGTTAAGCTAAACAGATCGAGACGAGGTTTAGAACCAATTCAACACCGAGATCTAGTCATCTGCAGGAGACGATCATGAAAAGCTCAGACGAGGTCAAGACAAGCTGAGTAAAATAAGAAAGGCGAAGTCTTCACCAAGTCACCGCAGACAAGTGGGAAGAATCACTGAGGTCAAGAGCGGTTTTCAAGAATAGGTTTGTTAAGCGAGTTTTCGAGTTTGTTAGAACTAACTAACAAACTAAGCTGTCTTTTCAGACTTATAAATAGGACTAGATTTTATTTTTCTAGACACTTATGCAAATTTGATTTTTCACACTATTCACTATTGATTTCACAAAGTATTGTCAAGAAGAGATTTCAAAGATTTTTTTAAGTGTTTATAGAACACTTCACTTCACATCTTCAAAAACACATCTTATTCTTAGAGTTAGATTTCGTAAAGTTGATTAGATTTCAAGAGTCGAAGATCAAGTTGTAATTTGTAAAGTTTGTACAGAAGTAAGTAAGCGGCTAGTGAAGACCCTTCTTCAAGGTTTGGAGAAGGAGAGTGGATGTAGGATTGTTATAATCCGAGCCACTATAAATCCTC
The DNA here is from genome assembly GCA_030762865.1 of Paraleonurus japonicus. Classification (NCBI taxonomy): domain Eukaryota; kingdom Viridiplantae; phylum Streptophyta; class Magnoliopsida; order Lamiales; family Lamiaceae; genus Paraleonurus; species Paraleonurus japonicus. Next base: position 32,006,977 of record CM061053.1, on the reverse strand, counting down.
GTGTTATTTCTTGCTTTCTTTTAATTTCGTTCAACTTACAATTTTGTTAATTCAAGATTAAAATTCAGGATCTTAACTAAAATCGAATATCACCTTGCTTTTGATCTTGTTAAAAGTTGAGTTCTCAATTATATTCCGATGTGTTAATCTGAATCTTTGAGTAAATTTTGGGAGATTCAAAAGTCTACAAAATCCATTCAAACCCCCTTTCTAGATTTTGTTCTAGAAGGCTAACTCGAGGTTTTATTCAACTCAACATTCCGGGACCAACATTGTTCCCTCAAACAATACAATTAAATTCACCAACACCTCATTACACCGTGAATTTTGCATGCCACGATAGTGTGGGCGTATACTAATTCAAATATTTGTAAGAGGAGGTTTTACCCATTAATTTCATTATTTTGTCGACAAAATAAAATTAATAGTTGGTTTATCTTTAGCCATACAAATAACAGACTTAGTCCGATGGGGAGGATACTATCACATGCACCTAAGTGTATACCATTTCTTAATACCAAGTCAATTATCTAGGTTTGTGCCTCTTCAAATGGAGAAGATAATACGCTCCTAAATAATTTTCTTATAATTATCCATAAGGAAGTTTGATCTAGTGATCCGCAAACAAACACATCCGATATGGAAGAAAGCACTTAGAGCCAACGTTTATGTTTGAATGCATCACTTACAAACCAGAAATGGAGGCTATGGGATTTATTGAAGTTAATCCCTCTCCCACTTAGTTATTTATTATGAGGGATTTTAACATGCATGACACATGAGACACATAAAAGCATGCATAACATATGAGACACATAAAAGCATGCATAATATACAACACATATAACAAGGCATAAATATGGAAAACATAAATTTCAACTATTATGGTCTCTTTGATGATCTCGTGTTCTTGAATGTTCGTCGTCATACGGGGATCGACCATGCGCCAATCGATCCATCGATCCTATACGCCAATCGATCCATCGATTCTCAGACGCTATCGATCCTCGTACGCCATCGATCTAGAATCTGGTTCATCCATCGATCTTGTTCACCAATCGAACAACCCTAATCTGATCCTATTATAATTTTATCCATCGATCCTATACATCATCTAGATAAAAAAACAAAAACCTACACGATAGACCAACGTGTTATTTACTATTACAATCATGCACCAACCCAAAAAAACAACCTCGACAGTCCGAGGGTTTAATCCATACATAAACATATATACGTACCATAATAGTTGGATTTAGGGTTCCCGCAGAAACATCATAAAACTTGCAAACCCTATTATATCGTATCATAAAATTTTGCAAATTTTATTATATTAGATCATAAAATCTTGCAAACCCTATTATATCATATCTAGGATCACGTTGCAAAATTATTAACCGAATCAATCACATAGAATCGAGAAAATGCAGCTCGATACCAATTGTTGGAACCACCGGATCATCGACTCTATATGATTATCGATTCAGGATCACATGTATGAAACACGCAGAGAAAAAAGGAATCATACCTGTTCACCTTAATAGGTAAAGACAACTAGTTCTAAGGTCGAACTCGCCGATCAAGGATGAACCACGAACCTCACGATCTTCTGCGTATTCCTATCCCTTTCCCTTGGATGTCGTGGTGGGCGACGATCTTCCAAGGGAGTCGAATCTGCCTCCTCTTTACTTAAGTTTTTTTCACACGTCCGGGAGGGTCTCAAGTAGGGTTTATTTATAGGCTACAACAGGACCCTAAGGAGGAATTAGGGTTGGGCCTCTGATGGGCCTAAACGTCCCGTGTCTCGAACACTCCACTTAAGCCCATCAATTATAAATTGGTCCACTAAAGAGTTATAATTGAACTATCGTCCTAATCCCATATTATAATATGGGCTCCTTTATTATGTGTACGTTTATTTCCTGTGTTTAAGATATCGAATGTCCATAAATTAAATAAGTTACTGAAAACTTAATTAATTTATATCTAATTCCAAGAGTGGTACCACTCATCTTTATTATCATGTCGGATTAAATCCACCTGCAGGTTTACATGATAATTTTTATGAGCTCCTCAAGGGGACATCATCATCCTAAATAATTAGGACACATATTCCTTCTATAATCAATAGCAAACCATATAAACAAAGTGGTATCTCCCAATTCACCGAGCCTATTGATTTAACAAATATCACCCATTGGCAAATTAAAGAAACAAACACCGAGTACACGTGCCCGTTATTATATAGGGATTAAGAAGACGTACATCCATAATAACAGAGGTCTTGTTCTTTTATATAGTCGTTACAAATTGAACAATCTCATATGGTCCTGCTCAATACATACAAAATGTACTAGTGTAATTTTATAGTCAAGATAGACTAATACCAAATTACACCATAACCGTTCCAATGGTTTGTCCAAATCCATCTTGGTTGTGAGCTATAATTTTATAATCTATAGGGAACTCGATAGCATGATCTTCGTGTGACACCACACACCATATTATCTACAAGATAGACTAATCTTGACAAAAACAAATGTAACAATCATAAAAAGCAAATGTTTTGATCATAACGAATCTCATATCAAAAAGATGTTTATACAAAAGCTAGACTTATAGTATACATCCTAACAATACATGCATCCATGAATATAATAGTTAATTGTATATAATGAATTGATATTATACATGAATATATTTAATTAGTTACAAAGAATTGACCGATGCACGAATATAATCTATGAAACATATATGAATTCATTTATTTTCAATACATATGTACTGAATTTGATGAATTTAAAAGTCTCTCTTTTAATTAATAAAATATTAATTTATCAATATATTAATATCTCTCTAAATTAATAAAATTTCATGGTCCCAAGGTTATTAATTTATAGAGGTTTTCTTGTAAGTTGATTCAAGGAGTAGAAGAAAGATACTCGGAGATAGAGAAAGCGGCCCGACTATAATGGTCACGGCCCGAGAGGTTACGACCTTATTTCTTGTCATATAAGGTCATTGATCGGACTAATTATCTCTGAAAGCAGGTAATTGGCAGAGCTGATCTCTCGGGGAGGATGGTCAAGTGGGTTATCGAGTGGGGAGTATGATGTCGAATTCGAGCCATGGAGGACTATTAAAGCGCAAGCCTTATCGACTTTATTCAGAAGGAACGCGTGCACTGCAGAAGGAAAATGGAGAGTTTATGTAGATGGTCCGTATCCATGCAAGGTTGCAGAGCTAGGATCGTGATTATCGATCCAGAGGGTCGAGACACAAGTGGCGGTGAGGTTCGAGTTTATCACCTCAAATAATGGAGCTAAGTATGAGGCCTAAATTCGAGGAGCGGAGATGGCCACGGAGCTGGGATCACGACGAGTGGTCATGTTCTCGGATTCCCAACCGGTAACCCAGCCAAGTTACGTGGGTATGAAGCAAAGGATGAGAAGATGATAACTTATCTCCAACGAGTAGCGGAGCTACAGAGCAGGTTTAGCTCTTTTCAAGTCGACAAATACCAAGGGAAGAAAATTCCAAAGCGAGATAGCTTGTCTAAGCTAGCAAGTTCAGCAACACCGGCAGAGAGGTGGGAAGATCACCCTCGTGACGGTAGAAGCGAAAGCTACGGCTCCATCAATGGGGGTCATTGGAGCGGAAGATGACTCGGAGAACCAGCATCTATCGAGTGTTGCGAGAACCTAGAGAATTGCCCAGATAGGAAGAAAGCTCAAAGATGGAGGATCCGATACACAATGATCGGGGATAGGATGTCTGGCGATCTTTCACGCAGCCTTACTTGAGGTGTCTATCCACTCAAGAAGGGAGGTACGTTATTAAAGATATACATGAAGATCATTTGTGCTGACCATGCGTAAGCTTGAGTAATAGTTCGGAAAGCCTTGAGGGCCGGTTATTTCTAGCCCACCATGAACCAGATGCCAAAGACTGGGTAAAGAAATGCGAGAAGTGCCAAAAGTATGGATGTCTTATCCACCTTCCCGTAGAGGAGATGGAGGCCATGCATTTCCCTTGTCCCTTTGCGAAGTGGGGGATAGATCTAGTTGGTCCATTTTCGTTAGCAGTGGGTCGCGGAAGTTTACGGTGGTAGCGGTGGACTACTTGACAAGTGGGTAAAGGCAATACCTCTAGCGAGGATTGAGGAAAGTAATATAATCAAATTTTTGTGGAGGTATATATGCTGCAGTTTGGCATACCCGTGGATCACGGTGTCGAGACAATGAGACCCAATTCATGGGAGCCATGGTACGAGAGTGGTGTGATAATCGAAGATTATTCGAGAGGTTCACTTCGGTGGCACACCCCTGTGCCAATGGATAGGTGGAGGTCACCAACGGGACGATCGTGAACGGGATACGAGCCCAACCGGATAAAGCTGGAGCTAGGTGGGTAGATGAGCTAGAATCGATTACGTGGGCTTATCGAACCACCCCTAGAGAACCAACGAAAGAGTCCCCTTTTTGCACGGTATACGGGCGGTTGCGGTAATACCTTCCGAGGTGGGGATGAAAACACATCGTCTAGCCCCGATTCTAGGAAGGCATGAATAAGGAAATGATGAGGGAAACTTGGACATGCTCGAAGAAGAGAGGTAAATGGCTCACTTAAAAGCCGAAAGATATAAGAATCGAGTAAAGGCTGCTTATGACCGGAAAGTCGTAAGCCGGAGGTTCGAGGAAGAAGACTTAGTGCTAAGGCAGGTGATGCCTTGAAAAATATCGTAAAGCTGGATCCCAAGTGGGAAGGGCCTTATAAAGTCATCAAAGTCCTCGGAGGAGGGGCTTACGAGCTACAAGACATGGAAGGAAATCGAGTTACAAGGCCTGGAATATACATCACTTAAAGAAATTTTATGCATGAAGGAAATACCCACCTCGCTGCAAGTAGGTGGTCTTGTTTCTATTTTCTAGTTTTTAAAGTTGCTTCGTTTATGTTCATGAGTATGATGTAATATCCACTAGTACTCTTTTTTCCCTGCCTATAGGTTTCTGATTGGAGTGAATTGATACATATTTTTAGGGCCTATTTTAGTGCAAAAGTGAGCTAAAGTGTGATTTTGTGCCTAAATGTGAAAAGTATCACTCTTTTGCCTAAAAAGTATTATTTGTGAGATTTTGATGATTTCCGTCCATTTTGCAGGTAATTCGGTGGAATTTTGTCAAACCGAGAGTACCATTAGGCTTAGAATGAAGAGACGGTCATACGGGACGAAACGAGGGTCGGGGCCGAAGCCCCGCGCGAGTAAAGTGCCCCTGGACTCGAGCTCAGTCGAGGAGCAAGAGCCTCGAGTCGAGGGCTATGCGTAAAAGGATCAAAATTGGAAAATGGCAGCAGCCTCGACTCGAGGCATGACCCTCGATTCGAGGGAGGTGAAAAAGGCAAGGACCTCGAGTCGAGGCACGACCCTCGACTCGAGGGGGAGGTTTTTCCAAAAATTCGTATTTAAAGCGGGCGGTTCAAAGAGAGCAGGTACACTTTCATAGTAGCGGTTTTGGGGCGATTTCTCGGGCCCCAAGCCAATTCCTTTCTTAGATTAGAGTAGAAGTTAGAATTAGATTTAGATTTCAATTGATTGTTGGTAGATTAGCCATAGATTAGCATTTGATCTTTGTAATTCATTCAATTCAAGCTTGTAATTCATTTGGAGATTGGTGTTGAAGACTCAAGCATTCCTATTGTTGTTGATTGAAGATCATTTGGTGATGTTTTTCCTTTTTTGTCTCTTTAATTTCTTAATTGTTGTGATTTGCTTTGTGTTTGATCGATTCTATCTTCTTCCCATGGGTATTGTTTGTGGTACCATGGGGTAACTCCTTGTGCTTGGGTTAACTGAAATTGATGATGATTTGATTGATGATGCTATAATTGTTGATGATTGGAGATCAATTGAGTAGATTGCTTACTAATTGTGATTCTCATTTGTGCTTCATGCATAATTATCTCTTTAGATTAGTGTTTGATCACCCTAGCTATAGGCGAGAGTTGCGCTAACGTGATCCGGGATTAATCGGGTGATAATTGTGTATGAATGTGTGGATTGGGTGCTTCGGAATCGAGGGATTAGTTGCACTAAGGATACTCACATTAGTTTGTTTCCTAATTGTGATTCTTCATTGTGCTTCATGTAAAATTGTCTCTTTTGATTAATGGTTGATCACCCTAGCAATAGGCGAGAGTTGAGCTAACGTGATTAGGTGTTGATCGGGTTTCAATTTTGCATGATTGTATGAATTGGGGATTTCTACATTGAGAGATGGGAAAGACTAAGAATACTCACATTAGGCATTGTGATTTTAATGGAGTGATTAATTTCATGATGGTTTATGCTTTCTATCTTAGTTGATTTGTAATTTGATTCAATTATAGCTTGTTGATTGATGATTCATTGATGGATGTTAATCCTAACACCTCTATCCCACCATTTATTGTTGTTTTTGTTCTCGCATCCTAAGTGTTCGATCATTTGTTCGCTTGTTGTTATTTTGTATTTTTGCAAGTGTTTTGTTGTTTTTATTCCAAACCATTGTTGTAACTTTAGTCACTAAAAACTCGTATTTCTAGGGCCTCATGTGCATACTTTTTCCCTTGGGTTCGATATTTTGTTGATTGGTCTTAATAACTCTTACCCTATACACTCCAATCAGTTTCCCACCGGGTTTTACTGTAGGCGTTTTTAAAGAGGCCGCCAAGTTAGTTATGACTTGTGTTGATCGATTATGGTCAATGGAACAGCTTTGTTTATTGATTAATGAGGAACATCTTTCGTTATTTACGAATTTTTTCATATTATTGATAATGTTGTGATAATACAATTACACGATGTTTGATACAATTGCATTACAATGCATGTTGATTGTATGAGAATTGATAACTCTTATGAATAAGTAAAGTGTTAAAAAGCATGCAATAAAAGAGAAAATATGATGAGCATTCATACGCGAAAATCTAAGTTAAACCTATAGTGTTTAACTAAACATTAAACCCAGAGAGGGTTGATTACAAGCTAAGAGATAGCTTCGAGAAAAACTAAGTTAAACCTACGGTGTTTAACTAAACATTAAGCCCAGAGACGACCGATTACAAGCTAAGAGATAGCTTCGAGAAACACTAAGTTAAACCTACAAAGTGTTTAACTAAACATTAAGCCCAGAGAGGGTTGATTACAAGCTAAGAGATAGCTTCGAGAAAAACTAAGTTAAACCTACGAGTGTTTAACTAAACATTAAACCCAGAGAGGGTTGATTACAAGCTAAGAGATGGCTTGAGAAGAACAAAGCTAAGAGATAGCTTTGAAAAAATTAATTTAAACCTACAATGTTTAACTAAACATTAAACCCAGGTAGAGAGTTGATTACAATCTAAGAGATAGCTTCGAGAAAAACTAAGTTAAAGCTACAGTGTTTAGCTAAACATTAAGCCCAGAGAGGGTTGATTACAAACTAAGAGATAGCTTCGAGAATAACTAAGTTAAACCTACAATGTTTAACTAAACATTAAACCTAGAGAGGGTTGATTACAAGCTAAGAGATAGCTTTGAGAAAAACTAAGTTAAACCTACAATGTTTAACTAAACATTAAACCTAGAGAGGGTTGATTACAAGCTAAGAGATAGCTTCGAGAAAAACTAAGTTAAACCTACAAAGTGTTTAACTAAACATTAAGCCCAGAGAGGGTTGATTACAAGCTAAGAGATAGCTTCGAGAAAAACTAAGTTAAACCTACGGTGTTTAACTAAACATTAAGCCCGAGAGGGTTAATTACAAGCAAAGAGATAGCTTCGAGAAAAACTAAGTTAAACCTACGGTGTTTAACTAAACATTAAACCCAGGGGAGGGTTGATTACAAGCTAAGAGATAGCTTGAGAAAAACTAAGTTAAACGTACGGTGTTTAACTAAACATTAAACCTGTGGATGGTTGATTACAAGCTAAGAGATAGCTTCGAGAAAAACTAAGTTAAACCTACAAAGTGTTTAACTAAACATTAAGCCCAGAGAAGGTTGATTACAAGCTAAGAGATAGCTTCGAGAAAAACTAAGTTAAACCTATAGTTTTTAACTAAACATTAAACCCGAGAGAGGGTTGATTACAAGCTAAGAGATGGCTTGAGAAGAACAAAGCTAAGAGATAGCTTTGAAAAAATGTATTTAAACCTACAGGTGTTTAACTAAACATTAATCCCGCAGAGGGTTGATTACAAGCTAAGAGATAGCTTCGAGAGAAAACTAAGTTAAACCTACAGTGTTGAACAAAACATTACCTAGAGAGGGGTGATCAAAGCCAAGAGATAGCTTTGAGAAGAACAAAGCTAAGAGATAGCTTTGAAAAATTAATTTAAACCTATAGCGTTTAACTAAACTCAAACCCGAAAAAGGTTGATTAAAGCTATGGGAACTAGCTTCGAAAAATTTAGTGAGACACCTAAGGACGTAGGTTTAGAGGAAACTAAACACAAGTAAGTGGGAGAAGCAAAAGAAATCGTATCTTAGAAATAAGGTTATCAACCCGTATGAAAAGGCTTACATCTAAGTTACTGATGAGAAAAGGTCATTGACACCTAAGTTGGGCATTCAAACTAATAGCTTAGAGGTTAATTGTTTGGAAGTCATGAACGTGAGACAGTGTAAATAAAAACATATGCACACAACTCCGACAAGGAGGATACAATCTCAAGAATTAGGTTCTAAATCTACGAAGTTCAAGTATCTACCTACGCTATAGGTTAAGAGGAAGTTATCGGACTAGTCCATATATTAAAGTCAACGTTTAAAGAGTAACAACTGTAAGAGCATGCAGTAAAGATCAAGCACGAGGAAGCTAAAAATGAAAGCATGCATACATAACTCCCGGCAAGGGAGAATAATATCGATTCAAAATCAAAAAGGCTCCCGGAGGAAGGAGGAGCAGAGTTTAAGAAAGTATGAAACTCCCCAACGAAGGGAGAACAGAGTTCAGTGCTAAACCAGACATAAAACAATTTAAATACATAAAGGAACAGATTGTTTTGAAAAGATTACTAGGAATGAGTAGGGGGAGTTCTGGGGTTCTTCTCATAGCGGCAGCAGCAGCTTTGCTCCGCTTCCATCTCCATGGCTCGCGAAGGCAGGCCTCTTCCGATAAATAGGAGCATCTAGGATGCGCCATCGAGCTTGGGGTGGCCGATGTCACTTGATTATAGGAGCTGAAACCACCTTGCTCATCACAGAAGCCACCACTCTTCTTTAATCAAGCGGGAGGCATCACCCTTGAAATAAGGGGAGTGGGCATGGCTTCAAGGGGATCTGGTCCTGTCATATTCACTGAATAAGAGGAGTGGGAATGTTGTTGAATCGCGGTATTAAAGCCATATTCATAAAAGAACCCGAGATATGGACCCATGTCCCCCAAGAAGTCGGGGTGCCGCAGTGCCCTTCAACTCACTCCATAGAGAGTGCAAAAATCTCGACCGAGGTTCTAAAATGAAGAGATGATCCAGAATGAGCGGGCACCCTCCACCGTGGCTTTGCGATGAGTCCTGGACCTCTTGTAAAGAATAGTGGACAAACAAATCGTGCATTTTTTTTTGGCGGCCTCCTTGGCCGCCTGAGCTTTCTTCAAATCCTCTTTCAGAGAGGATACCACCAACTCAAAGAGGGACATCTTCGATTCCTCGTTTTCGAACGCGAACGAGAACACGAGTGCTTTTCTTCTTTTCGGAGGCAAGAGAATCCTCCAGCTTCCTTAAAATCGGGGGCAATGAGACGGTTTGAGGGATTCCACAATCCACGAAAGCAAAATACCTAGTTGCACGGGTAATGAGACAAGTAAGATACAAAAATTACTTTAAAGTTTTTTAAGAGTAAGGTCGATACAAAATGAAGAAGGATCTTTTACCGAGGGCGTAGACGAGGGAAAAACAGCCTCTCGCCAATTAACGACCACTTTACCGGATCGCCTCGGCAAAGGCTTAGCGAGGGCCCATACCCCTCGGCAAATATTAGCGAGGGCCCACACCCTCGGCCCATTAAAAATTACCGAGGGCCTTTTCCCTCGCTGGGCCCCTCGGCAAAGCCCAAATATATACCCAGCCGGGTTTCTTCCCCACACAAACATATCCCCTTTCCACACTCGTGCGCGCTCTCCGTCGGCCCACTGCCACCGCCCAAATTGGTCCGAAGAATAGTTGGGCTTTGTTCTACTTGTTCACGGGAACATTTCTACGGTGAGTTTTTATGATTTAATCGGTTAATTTTGTTGTAATTTTACAAATTTTGTATTTTTTCAAATGCATGTATTTATGTAATTTTGTTGTTAATTTTATTGTTATTATATATATGCATGTATAGGTATTGATTGATTAGTTTTAGTGTTAATTTTTGTAATTGTTATGTGTATTTTAATTATTAATAATTATTTAGGAATAATTAGTAGTATAATATTATTAATTATTTAGGAATAATTAGTATAATATTATTAATTATTTAGAGTTAATTAATATATATATATGCAATTATATAATTAGTGGTATAAAATTATTAATTTTATTTAGAGTAATTAGTATGTATGCAATTATATAAATTTATATTTAATATTATTATAATTTTAATTTAATTGTTATAATTTATATATTTGTAGGTACGCAAATTGCAACTATATACACGCAACCACTATCACCGTAAGTATTCTTTTTTAATTAATTATTTAAAGATGCTTTTAATTTAATTATAATAATTATTTGATTTAAAATTATTTTGCATGCATGATATTGTAATTTATTGAGTATGATGATCGATGTTCGATGAAATTTTGCATGATAGTTCAATTATATTAATTTTGAAAATTGAATCGATGTTCGATTCAAGTTGATGTTGGAGTTGAGGATTGATGAATTGTTTGATATTGTTTGTTGTAGAATGTGCGTTCCGACTTGATTAATTTTAATTAAGTCGGAAATTGATGCACTAGGAATTAACTTGATATATTAAGCGGGGAATGCGATAAAATAAAACAAAACTCTACCGAAATTTTTAGAAAATATATATATTAATATTAGGAAAAAATATATTAACTGGAAGAATTAATTATGATTTAATTAAATTTTGAATCTTCATTAATCAAATGCATTCCTATGAATTATTCAAGCGGTAGTTGGATGTATGGTCCAAGAACGATTAATGGCATGTTATCTCCTGAATTTCTTAGTGGACTTGAATCGTTTATAGAATTCGCTACTAGTAACTCGGAATGGATGAGTGGAGGAAAGATTAGGTGTCCTTGCTCGAAATTCAAATGTAGGAACCAGAGTTTTAGAGAACCCATTGACGTGAAATCATATTTGTTTAGGCATGGGTTTATGTCTAATTATCACAATTGGATTTTACACGGTGAGCAAAATTGGAATTCTATGCCACACCGAAACTATGGTCACCGGCGTTGACTTCATATAGAGTTGACGACACCGCAAAGATCTAGCTCGTACCAAAATATGATGATGGACTTAACTTCTGGTCCTAACATTAGTTTCCAAAATGTGGAAGAAGAGCCCCTTAGTGAGGAACCTCCTAATCAGCATGTTGCACATTTTTTTGACATGCTTCGTGGCAATGGATCGTGATATGTATCCTAGTTGCGAGTCTCATTCTCGCTTGTCATTCAATGCCCGTCTCTTTAAACATTAAAACTGAGAAATGCATCGTCTGAAAGGGGTTACAATCAAATAGTTGATTTGATTAGTGAGAGTTGCCCTCCGTAAAACTGTGCCCAAGAAATTTTCCGATACTAAACAATTGATGGGTGGGATGGGTCTTCCCGTAGAGAGGATTGATTGCCGTGCAAATAATTGTATGATATATTAGGGTGCAGACAGGAACTTGAATCTTGTAAGGTTTGTGGTCGGTCACGATTCAAACCTCGCAGATTTAGTGTGGATGGTCGATGAAAAAAGAACAGTCCTTTCAAAGAGATGTTCTATTTTCCTATCATTCCTTGATTGCAAAAATTGTATCACCAATACTACTACTAAGGATATGATATGGCATGCTAGTTGCTATAATGATAAGGCTGGTGTTATGCGTCATCCCGCAAATTCGTTGGCTTGGAAACACCTGACTATTCATATCCCGATTTTGCAAACAAATACGGAATGTGAGGCCGGGTTTGAGCACCGATGGTTTTCAGCCGCTTGGGCGATCGGAAAACAAAAGATTCGCCATGGCCATGATAGTGACACCGTATAACTGGCCCCCATGGTTGTGCATGAAAGAACAATTCATGTTTCGACGGTTTTGGTGCACGGTCCGAAAATCCAAAGGATAATTTAGATGTATTTTTACAGCCACTAATTCATGATTTGAACATGCCGTGGGGAAATAGGGTGGAAACGTATGATGTTGCTAGAAAGCAGTAATTTTATGATGCGAGCCGCATTAACTGGACCATTAGCGACTTTCCAGTTTACTCAATGTCAGTCCTGATGGAGCACCGCTGGAAGGATCGCTTGTCCATATTGTGCCGAGTACTCCGATGCCTTCACTTTAAGACTCACGCAAACAAATGTGTGGTTTGATAACTATCGTAAGTTCTTACCTAGGGGACATTTGTATCGCAGAACAAGACCGCATTCATGAAGAATGTAGTAGTTAAAGATAACCCACCACCCATCCGAACAGTGAAATGCTTCTACAAGAAATTGATTAGGTGGGGTACCGGAAAGTGACAAGAAGAGGGTCTTTGAGGCCTACAACAAAAGATTAGATGGTGGCTGGAGGAAGAAAAGTATTTTTGGGATTTGCCATATTGGAGTACCCTCTTGATCCGGCTTAATTTGGATGTGATGCACATTGAAAAAATGTATTTGATAATTTGTTCTACACGGTGATGAATGTGGAAGGAAAAACAAAAGACACAAATAAGTCTAGGGATGAAGTTAATGAATATTGTCGTCGTCCCTCTCTAGAGAAATGTCAACGCACAGAAAGTATCTCAAAGCTTGTTATTCACTTGATAAGAGTCAAAAGGATGATCTCGTGCAGATGGGTAATCGAGTTGAAGTTTCCCGATGACTATGTGTCTAACCTATCTCGATGTATAGACCGGAGCAAATTGAAGATGTTTGGGATGAAGAGTCATGATTGTCATGTGTTTATGCAGAGACTACTCCCGATTGCTTTTCGTGAAACTCTTCCGCCGAATGTGTGGAAAGCAATCACCGAACTTAGTTTGTTCTTTAGGGAGTTAACTTCTACATCCATTACAATTGAGAACATGGCTCGATTGGAAGCAGATATTCCAGCTTATATTGTGTAAGTTGGAACGTATCTTTCCGCCCAGCCTTCTTCAATTCGATGGAGCATCTGCTGTGCACCTTGCATATGAAGCAAGGATAGCTGGTCCTGTGCAGATAGATGGATGTATCCATTTGAGAGGTAATTATATATATATAACACTTGATTCATTTAATTAGGTATCTTCACAATTTAAAGCTCAGTGTTGGTAACAAGGCGCATGTTGAAGCATCGATTGCAAATGCGTATTTAATGAAAGAGGCCTCAATATTTTGTTCCCTCTATTTTGGCGATCACGTTCGTACGAGGCGGCACAATGTACCTCATAATTACGATGGTCGTGGCGAGGTATCCCAAGTAGCGAAAGGTATTTTGTCCATATTTATACCTCCCGATCGACATCTTGGAAAGATGAACAAAAGATGGATTGTAGATGAGGAGAAAAACACGGCTCATACGTACGTGTTACTGAATTGTCCCGAGTTGCAACCGTATATCGAGTAAGTTTATAACGCTCAACTTTTGTTAATTATAACGTCAATCCGTATATTAAATAATCAAATTCCCTTTTGTAGTATGTTTTCCGAGCAACCGCAAAAATTCCAACCGGGACTCTTGAGAGTTGAACAAGATGATAGTGTTGGAACCACCGATCGCCGACTCTATGAAATTATCGATTCGGGATCGCAATCACATAAACGCAGCGGATAGAATTGTACCTTTATTCACCGTAATAGGTGAAGACGAACCAGTTCTAAGGTATCGAAGGATGAGCCACAAACCTCACGGTCTTCGCCGTATTCCTATCCCTTTCCCTTGGACGCCGAGTGGTCGACGATCCTCCAAGGAATCAATCCGCCTCTCTCTAATCTCACGTTTTTTCACACCTCCGGAGGCTCGATGTTAGGGTTTATTTATAGGCTACAACAGGACCCTAAGGAGGAATTAGGGTTGGGCCTCCCGATGGGCCTAAATATCCCGTGTTCATCCGAACACTTTACTTAAGTCCATCAATTATAACTCACCACTAAAGAGTTATAATTGAATTACCGCCCTAATCCCATATTATAATATGGGCTCCTTTATTATGTGTACGTTTATTTCCCGTGTTTAAGATATCGATCGTCCATAAATTAATTAAATTACCGACAACTTAATTAATTTATATCTAATTCCAAGAGTAGTACCACTCATCTTTATTATTATGTCGGATTAAATCCACCTGCGGGGTTTACATAATAATCTTTATGAGCTCCTCAAGGGGACATCATCATCCTAAATAATTAGGACACGGATTCCTTCTATAATCAACAAAGACACCATATAAACAATGCTATCTCCCAATTCACCAAGCCTATTGATTTAATGAATCTCACCCATTGGCAAATCAAAGAAACATACACCGAGTACACGTGCCCGTTATTATATAGGGATTAAGAAGACGTACATCCATAACAACAGAGGTCTTGTTCTTTTATATAGTCGGTGCAAATTGAACAACCTCATATGGTACCGCTCAATACATACAAAATGTACTAGTGTAATTTTATAGTCAAGATAGACTAATACCAAATTACACTACAACCGTTCCAATGGTGTGTCCAAATCCATCTTGGTTGTGAGCTATTATTTATAATCTATAAGGAACCTGATAGCATGATCTTCTCATGGTGACACCACACACCATGTTATCTACAAGATAGATTAATCGGACAACATAATGATATATATAACAATCATAAACAATAAGTATTTTGATCATAATGAATCTCATATTAAAAGGATGTTCATACTCAAAAAGATGTTCATACAAAAGCTAGGCTTATAGTATACATCCTAAATGTATAGACTACAAGAGGATTTTGCATCGTGGTTTGAATAACTTGTAAGGATAAATAATATTCAAAATCGGTGGATACGTGATCTTTCTAGCGGTCCTTCGAGTTATGTCACCACATACCTCGGATATTACGTGAATGGTTACAAATTTCACACACGAACTTATGGCTCATCCAAATCTACTTCAAATTGTGGAGTTTGTATCAAGGGTAAAAATTATGATGCAGATGAGAATGATTTCTACGGGATCCTCGAGGAAATAGTGCAATTGGAGTACCCTGATATTGAGAAAATATTGTTCTGCTCAAGTGTGAGTGGTTTGATCCATCTCGTGCCAAATGGAACAAGAGTATATCCTCATTACAAACTTGTGGACGTTAATCAAAGGGGAAGATATGGCCGCTACGATCCTTTTGTGTTAGCAAGTCAAGCCACTCAAGTTTACTATTGCAAGTACCCGGGAAAGCGTAGACATGAATGGTTGGCCGCTTGCAAAATCAAACCGAGATCCTTGGTCGAAACCGTACAACGAATGAACAAGAGCTTCCCTTTCAAGACGACCTTGAGTCCCAAATTAATGTTGTGCAAGCGGATGATGATCCAATCATATTGACAGATGTCAACGGTGCACTAATTGATATTGAAAATAATGAAGAAGAGTGATGCGTAAAAACCGACTGGGCCCATTTCCCCACCCGGGTTCACGTGGGTAAAGTCTTTACGCACTAAGATCCTTAGCTTCCCGAACAAATGTACTCGCAAAACACCGGAGGGTTCTCCTGTAGGCACTCCGATGCTCAAATCGATCACCTAAACACTCAAGAAAGTACGTATAGAGTAGCTAAGTAAGAGTGATAGTGATTCGATATCGTTACCTCCCTCCCCGGGGTGTGTTACTTATACGTAAGTTAAGAGCCATAACCGCCATCACGGTCCCAAGGCATTATCCCGCACGCTCGCCATGATGTCGTGCGTGGATATCTTTTCTCTCAAAAAATCTGTATTATGCCTACAAATTCCCCTGACGGAGGTTGGACCCGATCAATGAGGAATATAGGGAATATTCCTTGACTTGGGCCTCAATTATCTCAACTACTCGTCACTTCTCATACTTCTCGATCTTATCGGGTAAATAACCGCTATGGGCTCGGTCAAATACCCGCGTGTTCTCCAAATCTCGCCTCGGCCTCTCGGCCCTCCTCGCAGCTAGGCTGGGCCTCGCGGCCTCGCAACCGGGTCTTAGGCCTCGTGGGCCTAATCAGAAGTTGGGTTTGGGCCTCGTGGCCCTCTCCATACAGGCCAAGGCCTTGTGGCCTACCCGTAGGTAGGTTTAAGGCTTCGTAGCCTTATCGCGCCGATCTCGGGGCTCGGGCCCATCTCGGGTTTTCCTCCCTCTATCTAGGGTATTTAGTTACGCTATTGGGCCCTATTGGGCTGGTCGTATTGGGGCCCTATGTGCAGTTGGGCTTGACATTTTTATCCGCATCAACCACTCCCCTACTCGTGAGCAACTTCGGGGCTTACTAGAGTAAGGAAGATTAGGCAATCCTCCCCGCAGCTTCCATCTTGGGAACATCATCCTCGGGCTCCAGCCTTAGGGATATCCCCTGCAGCCTTTAGCTCTAGGGATATCCTCCCTGCAGCCTTTAGCTCTAGGGATATCCTCCCCGCAGCCTTTAGCTCTCTAAGATGCATCCCCCTCGCCGATCGTTGGAGTCTAGCGACCCTTTGGCTCTCTCGGGCCGCCACTGCCGAGCATGATCTCGCTTCTTCGGCTTTCGTACACCGATACACGTCCCATTAATTTCCTTCTTTATTTCAAATCGTTCCGCTTCTTCTTCTTCTCCTCCTCTAAATTCTCGCTTCATCAGACTCCTTCCGCAAAGTCCTCCGTGATCGCACTCTTCAATCCTTACTTCGACTTTTTTCCACTATCCGTAATCTTTCTCTCCTTTCTTTCGCTTGCTCATACAAATGTTTTATCAATGTCTCTGGCCTGTTCTTCTCGAACCGCTTTCCCATGCTCAAAACTCATCTCGTAGTTCTCATCACTCTCTAATCCCCAATCCATCTAGGGATTCTCCTCTCGCTTCCTCCTCCTCTCCGAGGTAGATAGGTCTGGCCTCTGGGACTCCTTCGCCGTCCCTCAAAATTTCTAAAAAGCCCTAAACGATCTTATCTCCCGACCACATCACGTCTGCTACAGCCTATCTCTTCCTAATCCGGGGCACGCCCTAATCTAGTGACTCCCGACTTTAGCCTTTCTCGGGCAGCCCAGCCGAGGTCAAGGTTATGCCTTCCTCCTCCCAAGTTCTTGTGTCAAATTTCGAACCTTTACGGAGTTCCTCTTAACCGGTTTGTACTGAATGCCATTACGATGATGATCTCCTTCTATATCCTCCTCAAGGGAAATGGAGGGAGACCATCCGCATAACTATTCTTCTCTCGGATAACCGCAAAATCGCCAACCCTTCTACTATATAAGTAGCGAGGTGAAAGGAAAATGTTCGCTTTCTTGGTAAGATCCCCAATATTAACAAAGAGTGGGGTGACCACTTTGTCTTCATCACTCCGCATAAACCTTGGCCTTTCCAAAACCAAAATGGATTTATCGAAATCCCTCCTCCTCCAGCTCCTTCTAACCATATATCCTCTTCCACGAATCGGCTGGTTATTTAGATGCCGAATGCCCACGTTCATGCTCACGGGTATTTTAACTTACTCGACCTTTGCTCCAATCCGCGCTGCTTTCTCATTTTAAATTCAAATTTCAGTGAAGGTTCCTCTAGAACCGTATGATGGTAATTATTGCATTGTTATTCTCTCGCGTTTATGAATATGATCATATCTCGACGCTAACTTTCATCACTTTTTGTTTTCGTAAATGTTGTGGTTGTCCAAGATTTTGGAAGATCCTGCCGACTCTTCCGACTCGGCCCCCTCGTCCGGAGGCCCCTCGAGATGACGTTACCGAAGCCCACCATCTTCTCCAACTCCAGCTCACACCGAAGATCACGACACCGACTTGCCTCCCGCAACGAAAGCCAAGACCAACAAAGGCAAAGCTCCAAAGTCAAAGCTCCCTCCCATCCAAGGACACATTGCGCCGCAAGTACCCCACTCGACGGAGTCAAGGTGTTAGACCAAGATTGTTTTGATGAGTTAAAAGACTGCTCCAGATGAGCAGACTATGATGTAGAATCAAGATTAAGTTCTAGTACGAAGCCGATCGTACTAGGTCAAGATTAGTTCAAGTCATCTCGAGACGAGGAATGACAAATCATCCGGAGACAAGTTCAAGTCTAGTCATCTCATAGTGAGACAAATATGAAGAGCTCAGACGAGGTCAAGATAAGCCGAGTAGAATAAGAAAGGCTAATCTTCACCAAGTCACCGCAGACGAATAGGAAGAATCAGTCTGAGGTTTTAAGCAGCTTTCAAGATTAAGTTTGTTAAGCGAGTTTCAAGTTTGTTAGAACTAACTAACAAACTAACCGACTTTTCAGACTTATATATAGGTCTAGGTTTTTCATTTTTAATATATAGATAACACTTATGCATATTTGATTGACACAATTCACTATTCAGTATTTCACAATCTTTTCATAAGTATTTCTAGAGAGTTTCAAAAGTTCTAAGTGTTTTAGAACACTTTTTTCCGTAATCTTCAAAATTCAATATATACTATAACAGCTTAGATTTTTAGAAGAAGAGTCTAGGAGATTGAAGATTTGAAGAATTGTACAAGTTGTAAGTTGTAAGTCGGAAGTGAGAAAGTAAGCAAGAAGTAGAGTCCCTTCTTCAAATTGAGGAAGGAGAGTGGATGTAGGATTATTAAAATCCGAACCACTATAAATCCCGGTGTTATTTCTTGCTTTCTTTATTTTCTGTTTGATTTATAATTTGTGTTTCATCAAGGGTTAAATTCAGAATCTTAACTAAAATCAAGTATATCAACCTTGCTTTTGATCTTATAAGAAGTTGAGAATTTAAACTTAATCCGCCGTGCTTAACTCGATACTTTGGATTGATTTTTGAGATTTGAAAAATCTACAAAATCTATTCAAACCCCCTTTCTAGATTTTGTTCTAGGAAGCATTCTCAAGGTTTTAATCAACTCAACTTTCCGGGACCAATAAGTGGTATCGCAGCAGTTGTTAAGTCGTTTCCGATATTGATTTTAGGTCTTGAACAAGATTCAAATAATCTTGATTTTCTTCATTTTCTTTCATCTCTAACAGTGCTACTAATAAGCTTTTTGTGGAGTATTTTGTCTTTGTTTCATCATGTCTTCAGGTAAAAGTAATAAGTCCAGAATCACTCAATTTTCAATCAAGAGTATGATTATTGGAAATTTAGGATGGAAAATCATCTCAAGGTCATTCATGATAGAATGGAAGAGGTTCTTGAGGAAGGTCCTATAAAGTTTTTCCATGGAGGTACCAAAGACTGAGCAGAGGCACCAATCAAGAACTAGGCAAGAGAAGAAGAGTTCTGAATTGACTAATGATGAAAGGAAGGTCCACAATCTTGACCAAGTAGCTAGAACAGTAAATCATAGAGACTCGAGTAAAGACTGGATAGAGAAGGTTAAGAGATGTAAAACAGCCAAAGGAATGTGGCAAACCTTAGTTAATGTTTGTGAAGGATCTCACCAAGTGAAGGAGAACAAGCTACAACAAGATTGCATACATTTGAAACATTCAAGATGAAAGAAAATGAGTCTCAGAGATCACTTTGATATGAGGTTGACCAATCTTCTCAACAAAGCAAATTGACCTTGGAAAGAATTATTCAGAGAAGGAGATTAACAACAAGATTTTGAGATCATTAACCAAGAGATGGAGGGAAAAATCCAATATCCTTAAAGCAACTCAAGATTTATCCTCTATTACTCACCATACTTTATTTTCTCATCTTAAAGCTTTAGAGTATGATATTCAGATAGAAGATGAGGAAGATGAGATGGAGTCAAGCACCTCATCCAAATCTGTTGCCTTTGTCAAGAAAGAAAACAAGGTGTCAACAGAGTCTGTAGGAGCCGATCTATCTTTGAAAGAGCAGATGGCTTTACTTACAAAAAGGTATGATAAATTGAGAATGAAGTATAAGAGAAATAAATTGAGATTTGCAGGAAGAGATAGACAAAGATCCAGATCGTATAGGAAGGTAGATAAATCTTCGATGATGACAAAAACAAGAGCCGATAAGAAGATACAGATCAATTGTTAGAAGAAATACTTCCACCCCGCATCGATAGGAGTGACATTTGCTATACTTGCAACAAGCCAGACATTTCAGCTATGACTGTCCTCAACTTACTCCTAAAGAAAGGGAAGAAAAGAGGAAGAAAAGAGACAGGAGATTTGCGAGATCAAAGAGCTTTATTGGTCAAGAAAAAGAGCCAAAGAAATCATCATCATCTTCATCATCCTCATCTGATTTCGGATCGTATGATGAGATCTCGTCTCATGGCTAATGAGGTAATCTACTATTCATCTTCGTATAATGATTCTTGTCACCGCATCCGATCATGACCAAACTATTATTCATGAGTTATTGAGAGATTTAAAGACATCTTTAGCCGCTTATAAACACTGAGACAGAGAATTTATTTTTAAAGGATCGATTCAAATTCTAAATAAAGGCAAGCAGTGATGAACACTTTGAGACTCGAGGAAACATTCAAGGGGGAATGTTTTCATCGATCAAGCCAAGACATCATCCACCTTACCCGAAAGATTAGAAAATGAACTCAAGACTTTAAAAGATAAATTTAAAGTAGTCTCGTGCTGAAAATGAATTAATTAAGAAAGAAAATGAGAAGCTTGTCTTCAAAATTAGTCACTTAATAATTCACAATCGCAATAGATCATATTTTTAATACTTCTCGGAAATCTCATGATAAGACAGACTTGGTTATGATAGGAACAATAAATCAGATGTTCAAAACCTAGGAAATTTGTGAAAGCATCTGCTCAATCAAAGGATATTAAAATTGGTCCATGGAAACCAACCAATGATAAGGACTATAGCTTCCATTCTAAACCAAGAATTCAAATTTAAGAATTCCTATCGTACTAGAAGGAATCCAAGAACCAAAATAAGAAGATTTTCTTATTATAATTCTTTTGATGGAAGGAGCAAAAGTTATCCTATATTTCCTAAGTTTAGGAAAATTACTCAATCTGAATACAACAAGTTGTCATTTAAAAATGATATTATTGTAGACAGATTTGGTAGAAAATCGAGTCCAATTATTGTCTGCAGATGAGATGTTTGTTTGGATTCCTAAAGTGATTCTTGACCCAAAAGGACCCAAGATCACTAGGGTACCTCAAAACTAATCTGCTTTTACAGATTCACAGGATCATCACTCAAGGAAGAGATCTTAGCTTCAATATGGTACATCGACAAGTGGTCGCTCACAACATATGACCCATAACAAGAAGTCATTATCAAATTTTCAAAGCATTGATGGTCCAAGAGTTGTATTTGGTGATAATAATTGTGGTCGACTAAAGGTGTAGGTACATTGATTATGAAGGATATCCAGTATCTCGAGGTATATTTTGTTGAAGGTTTGAAACATAATCATATCTGCTTTCTCACCTTTGTGATAAAGGTTTTCTTGTAAAATTTTCAAGGGATAAATGTGATATTTTGGATAATTCCTCGTATAAGGTACTATTAATCGGCTTCGTAGACAGGTAATGTCTATGTGGCCAACTTTAATAGTTGTTCCCAAGATACTTGTCCGATGGCTAAGGGTGGAGAAAATGTCACCGGCTATGGCATAAAAGGCTTAGCCATCCGAATTTCAAGACCCTTAGTAAGTCGCTAAGAAGAACCTTGTAAAGGGATTACCTGGAAAACTTTTATCAACTGATCTTAAATGTGATGCTTGTCAAAAAGGTAAACAGCCTAGACACTCATTTAAGAGTATTAACTCCTCCTCATCCGAAAGAGTGTTGCAACTTCTTCATCCTGGATTTGTTTGGACTCGTTACTCCTCTCGCCAAAGTGGAAGGAAATATACTCTTGTTGTAGTAGATGACTTTTCTAGATACACTTGGGTCATATTTCTTTTCAAGAAAAATGAGACTATGAACAAGATTCCCGATCTGTCTGCATAAATTCGTAATGAGAAGGGAGTTAATATTATTAAAATCGGGAGTGATAAGGGTACAGAATTTTTGAATTCTTGTTTATCTAACTTCTTCAATGAGTATGGAATTATTCATGAGACATCTTCAGCAAGAACTCCTCAACAAAATGGAGTGGTTGAAAGAAGGAATAGAACTTTGAAGGAAGCAGCCAGAGCATGTTGGCCGAGTATAATACCCTCATAGGTTCTCAGGTCAAGCTATCAACACACCTTGCTATACCTGCACAAACGAGGTGCTTAGTTGTCAAAAATAAGGGTAAGACTCCTTATGAGATTTGGAAGGGTAAGATTCCAAGGATCTCATACTTCAAAGCTTTTGGTTGTAAGTGTTTCATTCATAACAATGGGAAATCTAAGTTAAGAACTTTTGATGCTAAAGCAATTGATGGAATATTCTTGGGATATTCTAATACTTCAAAGGCATTTAGAGTTTTTAACAAGACAACCCTTTGTGTGGAGGAAACTCCTCATGTTGTTTTTGATGAGTTGTATTCCTTCTCGTATAAAGTGAATCAAATTTCAAAATCTAGATAAAATTGAATTATCCAAGAATAAACATAGAACCGTTTATCTACCTACTCTTGATTCAGATCAGATGAAGAAGAATCCCCATCCGATAATCAAGACAACTTCCGATCGCACTCCTTCAGATCGACACCTTTGACATCAACCGATCAACACGAGTCGATTGATGAAGGGGAATGTCACCGAGGTTGAGCCGATGAGTTGCCAACCGAGACTCAAGATGAGGATCCTTCTCCTCATATAGGCAAAAGGATGAGAAGCTATCATCCATCCGATCGATTATAGGAGACCCATCTAGTAGTGTGCGTATTACACGAATGATGTTAGACTCTAAAAGTCTTTTTCAGCTTGTTATGTGTCGCTTCTTGAACTCCAAGTCTATTGAGGAAGCATTATCGCACTCCAAATCGATAACACCATGCAGAAGAATCGCATCGCTTGAAAGACAAAATGTATGGGATCTAGTGGAAAGACTCCTTACACGAAGATTATAGGCACCAAATGGGTGTTTAAAAATAAAAATGATGAGAACAATATTATTGTTAGAAATAAGGCAAGACTGGTTGCACAAGGTTATTCACATTCGGAGGGAATAGACTATGATGAAACTTATGCTCCAGCTTGCCAGATTAGAGGCAATAAGATTGTTCTTGGCATTTGCTGCATATAAGTCTTTCAAAGTCTTTCAAATGGATGTTAAGTCTGCTTTTCTTAATGGTGTGTTACTTGAGGAGGTCTATGTAGAGCAGCCTCCTGGGTTTAAGACCAATAACAAAGTCTATAAACTCAATAAAGCTCTATATGGATCAAACAAGCTCCCAAAGCTTGGTATGATACTCTATCTCGATTTCTTAACATCAAATGGTTTTTCCAAAGGAAAGATTGATAGAACTTTGTTTAGAAAGGAAGTAGATGGCAACATCTTACTAGTTCAAATTTATGTAGATGACATAATTTTTGGTTCACCTAATCAAATTATGTGAAGAGTTTAGCATTCTCATGAAGAACGGTTTGAAATGTCAATGATGGGAGAATTGACATACTTTCTAGGCTTACAAATTAAACAGATGAGTAAGGGTATATTTATACATCACCTAAGTATGCTAAGGATCTCGATTGAGAAATTTGGAATGATTACTAGCAGAGAAGTCAAAATACCTATGGCAACTAACTTCTCAATGGATTCAGATGAGCAGGGATACCCACCGATGCAACGGAGTATCGTGGACTGATTGGATCTCTTCTTTATCTCACCGCAAGTAGGCCGGACATAGCCTTTGCAGTTGGGGTATGTGCAAGATTCCAGTCTAATCCCAAGAAAACTCATCTGAGACCGCTAAGAAAATTCTTAGATATCTCAAAGGAACCTTACAAGTAGGGTTATGGTACCCGGTGATGACAACTTTGAGCTAACAAAGGTTATTCGATTCGTACTTTGGAGGATGTAAGATTGATAGGAAATCCACTTCGGAACTCCTCACAATTCTTAGGCAACAAATTAATTTCTTGGTTATCTAAGAAACAGACATCATTGCCACCTCCACAATCAAGCCGAGTACATGGCACCGGAAGTTGTTGCTCTCAACTCCTCCGGATTAGTCAATGCCTTAGAGACTACAATATTCAAACATCACTGCTCCTATTTACCTGTGATAGTAATAGTGCAATAGCAATGACTTACAATCCTGTTTTACATTCTAGATGCAAGCATATAGATATTAGGCATCATTTCATTAGGGATCATGTTGAAAAGAATGACATTAGAATTGAGAAAATTGCCACCGAATCACAAAAAGTCGACATTCTTACAAAACCATTAGTAGTCTAAGTTTAAAGAAATGTGTTTAGAATTAGGATTACTTGATGCATCTTTAGCTGATTTCTAATTGTGTGCATTTGTTTTCTTATTTCTTTTCCTTTCTTTAAAATTAATGTCTAGAAAGAATTATCGCACTAGATATGTGTCAAAGGGCAATCGTGTAATGATATCATTGATCTCCTTTTAGGAATCAAGAATCAAGGATTAGTCATATTGACCTTATCTCGAATTGATAATTACTTGTCTGACATATCGAGTAAATCGCATAAGGACATAATAGTCACCGAACTCCCGAAGAAAACAGATGACTATTTACATCCTATCTCGATTTATCTTAAGCTTCGATGGTTTCTTTTGAGGTTATGTTTTGCAGAACAGGTCACTGGATAATCTTGGTTCATTTTTTTATTCAAAGATCCTTTATTCTTAAACCTCGAGTCTGCTTTTGTTTCTTAAAAATATGTTTTAGAAAAGTAAATCCGAAGTTTGTTTTGTTTGACCTTGGTTGGAAAAATTGCTAAAAAGTTACATTTAAACTGTTGGTTTTCGTGGATCGACATGTTACTCTATCGATGACTTTCTAAAACTTATCTGCTTTAAGCCGATCTGCTTTTTCAAACTCATCTGCTTAGGAAACCTTCATTGAAGTAAGATATCACATGGTCGACGCCGTATACTTACTTCTCGAATAAAGTAACCTATATAGGTCAAATCAACAGCCTATAAAGTAACTATTTACGCATTCCAAAGGCGATTGCACCACGCGCTGAATCCTAATCGCTTATCTTAGTTTTTAACCGTTGATTAATACTCAAGAAAACTTTTTGAATAAATGGCTAAGATTAATTCATATTTTCAAAAATGGCGGTTTCTCTTTCCAATCTTCCCCTATAAATACATCTTCTTCTTCCCTAAAACTTTTTCTTTCCATTCTCGTAAAACCCGCATAGTTTGTCAAACCCTTTACAAATTCACAAAAACTTCCAATGGCATCTTCACAAAAACTACCAAAACTTATAAACCCACATACATTTCCACAAATATTTCTCATTTCAAAATGAATGAGGAATATTTTAAAACCGTTGAAAGCGGAAATGTATGTTGATTTCGAAACCACAAATGACCCAGAATCTGCAGAAATTCTTCGCCTCCTCGAAGCTTCACGCCTCCGAGGATTTCTATTACTAAAGTCTCCTCAAAACAATGTAATGGATTTATCGGGTGCAGAGTTTTTAAGTAGAATGGAGGACACTCGGGGCGGTTTTGATACTTCTATCGACGGAACTACACCGAGTTATTCTCGAGAGAATATTGCACAGATCTTTGATACGCCAATAGAGGGAGTTAATCCATTGACGTACAAAGAAGATGAGTGGGAAGAATCCTTCGATATGATGGCGAGGGTCACTTACGGGGACTCGCAGGATTTAAAGAAGAATCACGAGAAGGAGGTTTCGGTTGTTGATGACCGTGGTTACGAAGGCGGTGGCCGGGTGAGCAGAGCTCACATGATGGGTTAACCAAACCCAGATTGTGCGTGATGCGAGCCATCTTGGATGGAGTGCAAGTGAATTGGGTGGATTTGCTTTTGTTCAAGCTCGTGGAGGAGAAGAAGCGATTGACTTTCAAGTCAAATGCAGAGGGTCGGGTTCCTACTTCTCTGATCGATCTCTTCAATAAAATCACTGCTTTGATTGAAGGGCTGAATAGGGAGGCCGACTGGAGAATAGGTACTAAAAAGTATTCGGCGTAAGGGCATCCTCACAAAGGATGACAGTGGGAGGAATTCCGCACTCGGATGATGAGTCCGATGCGGCTGTGGCTCGTAGGTCATGGCCGCAATTGCTGAGGGTCGTGGTCCAAAGAATAACAAGTTGAGGTGGCCCTAGAAGGTCGAAACAGAGGGACATGAAGCAAGAAGAATGAGGTCGCACCTCAAGTTCAACTCACAAACAAACGTGGTCCCGAGGATGTTTCAGAGGAGGAAGAGGAGGTTGGTAAAAGCCTCGTAAAAGAAGAAGGGGAAAGCTCATCTCTGCTCCCGCCAAGGTTGCCTCGAATGAAGAGGAAGAAGAGGAAGCAGTAAATTCCCTTGGTGAGGAGGCCAAGACGAGCAGCCCAGCAGTTCAAGGATCCACCAAGTCTCGGTAGCTCCGAACAGCAGATTGATCCATCAACCCCGCTACCAGAGGAGGTCCCAGTCCTTCTGATAGCAGCTGAGGTTGGTCACCGAGGCTCCTCTCTCCCAACCGATGAAGTCAGTTTCTTTCCCCAATTCCAGAGGCAGGTACAAGTCTTTTCACATCTCCTTCCTTATCTCCCATACCCGGCAAAGTGAAGAAATGCCTCAGCCGGCATTTCGAGCCTTTGCCTCACCGAAATCCCACCACCCAAACAGCGATGAAGGGGTATCCCAGTGCCGGGTACCTCGCAGCCTCTCCAACGACCTCTACACCCAAATCCCTAAACTCCAACTCCCAACCTGTCCAAACTCAAATCCCACCTCTACCATCATCACCACCACCTCGAAATCCCACCCCCACCTTCATCCGAACAAATACCTTCTCCCATAGTCCAAACCTCACCAATCCCAATAATATCCTACTCTTCTCTTCCCGCTATTCAAACACAAGATATTCCTCTCCCATCTACTCAACTGTAACCAACACCTTCCTCGTCTCGACTCCTCAATCGAGGATGATGACACGATTTAAGCCCAACCACTGCCATCTCCTCCATCCCGACCCTTGTCGAAAAGAAAATCAATGCTACATTCAAGAAAGATGGAAAGGAAGACAAGGAGGATGGTCAAAGCCAGAATCGGACACGATGCTAGCCAGCATGAGAGAAGTTGAGGTAACTTTATCTCGATAAAATTGTAAATGTCACTAACTTCTGTCTTTGGTGGTAAAGTGAAATCAATGGAGGAGGAGCCGAGGGCGTTGAAGGAGGAGGTTATGGGTTACAATCAGCCGGGTGGTGAATGAGTTGGTGTAGACCACCTCGACTTCAGTCAAGTGCAACGCTCTGGATGCAAAACTTTCGAGACTTGGCTGCTGAAGTTAAAAAGGGAAAAAGGCTCAAGGAGAAAGACGAGCCCTCACACTGTGGTCGAGGAGACCGGGGAAAGACGTGGGCATGAAGGCCAACACACCGACTGAGGCAGCCAAGGAGGAAGCTCGGATTAAATCGATGAGTTGGCCGCTCTCCACCGAGGGTGAGTCAACCGGAGGAAGCTTTGAAGGAGGATGAGGAGAAGAGAAGGAAAGAAGAGGAGGAAAGGTCGAGAAACTCTTGGCTCGCTTAAAAGAATCGAATCAAGGAGCCAAGGGTAAAGGAAAGGAAGTAGCGCCGCCGAGCCTGTATCACCAAATCATTCCTAGTGGCCGCCGCTAAAGGAAAAGGTAAGAGAGAAGTCGACTATTCCAATCTATCGTATGAGCAGATCAAAAGAATAAAGAGAGAGTTAGAATTTTACGGTAAGAAGGAAAAGAAGAAGCGTAAGAAGAAGAAAGACTCCAATGTCTTCTCGGAGGCCGAGCGTAAATGGCTAATCGAGATCGTAGAGCGGTGGGAACTTCAACCATTTCATACCACGCCTCGCTCCTCCTAAGTCCGCTGGAAAATATGGAGATGAATATAGAAAGAAGAATCTGGAGGGTATGTGGATAT
Source organism: Paraleonurus japonicus (assembly GCA_030762865.1). Taxonomy (NCBI): domain Eukaryota; kingdom Viridiplantae; phylum Streptophyta; class Magnoliopsida; order Lamiales; family Lamiaceae; genus Paraleonurus; species Paraleonurus japonicus. The sequence goes on along the minus strand of CM061053.1, from coordinate 31,978,673 downwards.
ACTGGTATATTCTCAAAGGCCCCTGAGCAACTCAAAGAAGACCCGTGACTTGGCTTGGCACGAATGGATGGAAAAGGTAGATGGAGATTTCTATGCTAGGCCGCTAGAAGAAGCCGATGCAATTCAACGTCAACCCGATCTCTCCACCTTTCGAGTATGCCATTCCCGCAAAGAAATCGAGATGGATCCCTGACCTAGACTGGTCAAGGGAATTTTGAAGAAAGCAGAGGCCGAGTCCTGACTTGTACAAGGAGATGACCTTAAGCGGCTTAGGAGGCGCGTATTCAATTGGGCCGATGATTCCAGATGAAGACCAAGGAAGACCGATAGAAACAGGATTTTTCTTTTCCTTATTTCTACTTTTCTATTATCTTCTCATCTGTAATCTTTGTAAATCCAATATGAATATACTTTGTTTGATTCATTTTATTTGTATTAATTTCTTAAAGTTTTTTTTTGGAAAAGCTTAAAATTTTCTTAAGTATAAATCATCTCGAGAATTTTATCTCTCGTACTTAAAATTTTAATCTAAGTCTTGAAGACTCATTTGGTTTTCTAAGTTTTTTAAGGGAGTCTAAAAGATCTAAAACTTTTATATGTGAATAAATCTGTTGTAATGTGAAGAATGTGCTTTGATATACCTATCTATTGATCTTGATAAACTCTAAACTAACTTCACTGTGAGTGTGTCTATTCTTGTAGGTTTTAACTTCATCAAAAAGGGGGAAATTGTTAGACCAAGATTGTTTTGATGAGTTAAAAGACTGCTCCAGATGAGCAGACTATGATGTAGAACTCAAGACTAAGTTCTAGTACGAAGCCGATCGTACTAGGTCAAGATTAGTTCAAGTCATCCTGGAGACGAGGAATGACAAATCATCCGAGACAAGTTCAAGTCTAGTCATCTGCAGGAGACAAATATGAAGAGCTCGACGAGGTCAAGATAAGCCGAGTAGAATAAGAAAGGCTAATCTTCACCAAGTCACCGCAGCATTTAATAGGAAGAATCACGAGGTTTTAAGCGGCTTTCAAGATTAAGTTTGTTAAGTAGCTTCAAGTTTGTTAGAACTAACTAACAAACTAACTGACTTTTCGTACTTATATATAGGTCTAGGTTTTTCATTTTTAATATATAGATAACACTTATGCATATTTGATTGACACAATTCACTATTCAGATTTCACAATCTTTTCATAAGAATTTCTAGAGAGTTTCAAAAAGTTCTAAGTGTTTTAGAACACTTTTTCTCGTAATCTTCAAAATTCAATATATACCGTAACAGCTTAGATTTTTAGAAGAAGAGTCTAGGAGATTGAAGATTTGAAGAATTGTACAAGTTGTAAGTTGTAAGTCGAAGTGAGAAAGTAAGCAAGAAGTAGAGTCCCTTCTTCAAATTGAGGAAGGAGAGTGGATGTAGGATTATTAAAATCCGAACCACTATAAATCCCAGTGTTATTTCTTGCTTTCTTTATTTTCTCGCTTGATTTATAATTTGTGTTTCATCAAGGGTTAAATTCAGAATCTTAACTAAAATCAAGATATCAACCTTGCTTTTGATCTTATAAGAAGTTGAGAATTTAATCTTAATCCGTGCTTAATCCGATACTTTGGATTGATTTTTGAGATTTGAAAAATCTACAAAATCTATTCAAACCCCCTTTCTAGATTTTGTTCTAGGAAGCATTCTCAAGGTTTTAATCAACTCAACTTTCCGACCAACACAAGGCCTTTCTTCAGCCCCTATTGACGTAGACTCCTATTCATCGGGCCTTTCTCGCTAGCAAGTTCTTTGGTGAGTTGGTGTCCGGTCAAGATTGCGGCAGTTATCGAGCCTTCCTCCCGACCAGCAGCTAGCCAAGCCGCCAGTCATTTTGCTCAGTACCCTCAATTTCCTTTTCCATGCTATGTCATAAGCTTACCCGAATTTTTATCCGGATTTAGCCTTTACTCACTGGGCCTTGTATTCTCGGTTGGGCGTGTTACTCTCGGGCTTGTGGAGCCCCTCTAATCTCCTTCCTTCCTCCCAATCAAGGAGTTGGAGGATTCTCTCTTGGTTGAGAGAAAGAAGTCCGCGCTTTCGCCTCCGCATCAAGAAGTTGGAATCGGAGCTAGCCTGCGTGCGTATGACTGCGAAGGCTCAATCAGCTCCGGGAAATCACTGAAAAAGAGATGAACGAATCGGTTGTCCATTACTCCTCGCACGAATCCCAAGTCCATAAAAAGGCCCTGTGCGGGGCGCAATCCTTCTTGAGGCATCTTTTACCGCAGAACCTGGTCAAAGATTTCTCGCATTCTCTTTGGGCTGATTTGAAGGATAACTATCTCCAGACCCGAGTTTCTTGGGGACATGAGTCCCTACATCGTGTACTTTTATGACTATGGTTTCAATACGCTGCTCAACAACATGCATACCCATCCTTTGCCGGAGAATTCGACAGACCGATCCTCGACCTCAATGCCGACGCCTCATTTCAAAGGAGATGCCACGACCAATTGAAGAGGCATGGTGGCTCCCAGATGAGCCGGGTGGTTTCGATCTCCCGAGGACAGAGGTGTTCTCCGCCATCCCCGCACTCCATGGAACAGCCCATTTGCCCTCTTACTCTGGATGTCTCGCTTTCTCTTGAAGAGGATTGCATGGAGCGAGCCCTCAAGACGGTTGCCGAGCAAGTTGCCCTCGCCGATGCCACGTAAGAAACCCCCAGTTCCTCCTCCTTCTTAATCTCCGACTCCCTTTAATCACTACTTTTGTAATGAATACTTTTACTTTCTGTTTTATGTCTTTGGGTTAGCACTCAAACTCGTTTCTCCCTTCATTGGGAGTTTTATTTTCTCGCACTCTTATTGCCCCCTCGTTGGGGGCTTTTTGTCGTGAATAGACACCATCCCCCTTTGTCGGGAGTGCTTTATCGCATGTAGTATTCATCCATGCTTGTGTTCTCCCTTGCCGGGAGTTTATTTTTGTAGCTAATGCTTGTCCTCCCTTGCCGGGAGTTTACTTCTGTTTACGCAGCCTTATATCCTCCCTTGCCTGCCGCTTACGCAGCCTTATATCCTCCTTGCCGGGAGTCGCATGCTTTTTATCTCGTGATTTTCGCGCTTGATCTCTCTCGCATGTTTTTCAAACCGCTTAGCCTTTAGGCCACTAGCGTGCATGCATGACTTAGGCGCCAAGAATTCCCTTCCCGAGATATAGTTTGGGTGGGTACCTTCTCTTGCAGTTAATAACCTATTTGCTTGCATGCCCCCTTTTAGGCGTTTTATGCTTTAGTTTCTCGATTCTTCCTTGACTTCGTAGTCTAGGAGTTTCTCTAGGTAGCTCTTCTAAACTCAAGGTCATCTCTTCTTTAGGTTTGGCGTAGTTTCTTTTCGAGAAAACTAGCTGAAAACCCCTATCTTTCTCGTATTTAGGTAAGCTCGCCCCCTTTATGGGCGTGACTTAGTGAAGCTTTCTTAGCTCCCTCCCTCAAGAAATCTTCCTTCCAGGGTTTTAGTTAGCCAAACCCTCCCCGTAGGTTTGGGCTAGCCAACCCCTCTTCATAGGTTCTGCTCGGGCTTCCTCTTATGAAACCTTTTTCTCGAAGTTTAAGTAACCTAATCTAACCCCGAACAAACCCTCGCTAGGTTTAGGTTAGTTAGGATCCTTCCTTCCTTCAAGATTTCCTCTTAACTTTCCTCTCTCATGACCCTTCTTGGAGTCCGAGTTAGGTAAAACTTTTCTATAGGTTTCTATTTTCTAGTTTCTCAACCCTTCTTGGGTTCTAAGTCACCCCAATCTCTTCTATGGGATTGGCTTAAACTCTCTAAAAGACCTTTATTCAGGCTTGAAGTTTAGCTTCTCTTAAGCGACTTTTGCCCTTGATTGGGCACACCCTTTGAGGTTAGTTAAATCCTTTCGAAGATTTAACATTATTTCGCTTCGCAAAACCTTTTCTAGGCTTAGACTAGTCAAGACCTTCTCCTAGGTTTAACTTAAATCACAAAGCCATCTCCTAGCTCGATTCGTGCAACCCTTCTCGGGTTTAAACCGTGTTAAACCTTGCCTTCAGGTTTAATTTTGGTTTTCAATTACGAAACCCACCTTCTTGGGTTTCGGTGCATTGTTCTCCTTCATGGGTATATCCCGATCTCTCCGTAAATGACCCTTCCTAGGTGCATGTTTAGTTGAACCCTTCTCGTAGGCTAACTCAAGGCTTTTCTTAAAGCCTTATCACATGTTTTACTCCTTAACCGCTAAACCCTTGCCGTAGGTGTAACCGGGTCTTTTGAAGCTGTTTTTCCTCTCTGTGATGAGTATTTCTTATCCCCTCGGGTTTGGGTCTTGTCCAGGCTATGCCTAGACGGGTCTCATTTCCCTTTTGAATTTGGTAGAACCGTGTTTGTAGGTGCAATCCTTCACCTTCGTAATTGTCTTTGAGCGGTTAAACCCCCTTTAGTAGGTTTAAACTTATATCTTTTTGAGTTGTTTTGCAGCTTTCATTCTAAAAATCTTGTCTAGGCTTGGGTGACTAGCCCTTTGCTGCAACAAATTATCTCTCGGTAAATCCAAGCCGATTTTTTGAGATTTTCATTGCCTTAAGCATCACAAATTCCTCTTTGGACGTAGGTTTAGTTAAACCTTATGGGCTTAACTTTAACTTCCCAAAACCGTCATAGTTTGATTTTAAGAACCTTTTTGATGCGTGGGTTCGCTTAAGCCATCCTCGTTGACGTGATCAAAGCTTTCCTTAAAGCCTCATTTCGTATTTTACATTTAGTAGGTCAAACCCTTGTTGTAGGTTTAACTTGGTTTTTAGAAACTATCTCTTAGCTTCTTTTATCGCAACTCCTCTCTCGAAGTTTAGGTGGGTTAAACCCTATCTCGCAGTTTAACTTTAGTTTTCAAGCTATCTCTTAGCTTCTTTTCTCGTAACCCCTCTCGGGTTTAGGTGGGTTAAACCCTATCTATAGGTTTAACTTTAGTTTTCAAGCTATCTCTCGAGCTTCTTTTCTCGTAACCCCTCTCTCGGATTTAGGTGGGTTAAACCCTATCTGTAGGTTTAACTTTAGTTTTCGAAGCTATCTCTTAGCTTCTTTTCTCGTAACCCCTCTAGGTTTAGGTGGGTTAAACCCTATCTCGTAGGTTTAACTTTAGTTTTCGAAGCTATCTCTTAGCTTCTTTTCTCGTAACCCCTCTCTGGGTTTAGGTGGGTTAAACCCTATCTATAGGTTTAACTTTAGTTTTTGAAGCTATCTCTTAGCCTCTTTTCTCGTAACCCCTCTCTGGGTTTAGGTGGGTTAAACCTTCTCTGCAGGTTTAACTTTAGTTTTCAAAGCTATCGCTTAGCTTCTTTTATCGTAACCCCTCTCTGGGTTTAGGTGGGTTAAACCTTCTCTGCAGTTTAACTTTAGTTTTCAAGCTATCTCTTAGCTTCTTTTATCGTAATCCCTCTCTCGGGTTTAGGTGGGTTAAACCTTCTCTCGCAGGTTTAACTTTAGTTTTCGAAGCTATCTCTTAGCTTTGTTTCTGTCGCTTTGATGCGAATTCGCTTCGTGAATGCTCATCGTATTTCTCATTGAATGCTTCTCGTGCATTTTATTTATTCGCTTAACTTTTTCGCAAGTTATTAATTCTCATGTAATCAATCGTGTGTTGTGATGCAATTATGTCGAATAACATGCGATCATATTGTTTCAATCGTAATCAACGAAAGAATAAACTAATAAACTCATAGATAATGAAAAATCGCTTTCATTAATTGATAAACAAATTTGCCCCATTGACCATAATCGATCAACACAAGTTAAGGATTAACTTGGCGGCCTCTTTAAAAACCTCCTCAGGTAAAACCCAGTGGAAACCCACAGGAGGGGAAAAAGAGTACCGGTGGAATGAAATTACAATTTATTCGTAATTCAAATAACATGAATAAAACAACTCTTGCATAAAAAGAACCACCTACTTGCAGCGAGGCGGGCACTTTCTTCGTGTGTAAAACCTCTTCAATCGGCAGACATTCCAGTGGTCCGGCCGGTTGATTTCCTTCCATGTCTTGTAGCTCATAAGCTCCTCCTCGGAGGACCTTGGTCACCTTGTACGGCCCTTCCCACTTGGGATCGAGCTTTCCAATGTTTTTCAACGCATCGGCTTGCCTCAAGAATAGATCTCCTTCTTCAAATCTCCGGCTTATGACTTTCTCGTCATAAGCGGCCTTTATGCGGCTTTTATACTTCTCATTTTTAGGTGGGCGATCTCGCGCTCCTCTTCTAAAGCATGTCAAGGTTCTCCTCATCAGCTCCTCATTTCTCCCCTCCCGAAGTGGGCTAAACGATGTGTCTCCATCCCCACTTCAAGGTATGACCGCAGCCTGCCCCATACACCAGTGAAAGGGGACTCTTCATTGGCTCCCAGGGGTGGTCCGATAAGCCCACAAACCGACTCCACTCATCGACTCCACCTCCCTCCGGCCTTTGTCTAGCCGGGCACGTATTCCATTCACAATAGTTACGTTGGTGACTTCCACTGGCCGTTGGCTTGGGGGTGTGCCACCGACGTGAATCTCTCGGACAATCTTCGATTATCACACCATTCCCGTACCATGTTTCCCATGAACTAGGCCCCATTATCTCGATACCGTGATTCTAGGTATGCCAAACTGCGAGAAAATATACCTCCATAAAAATTTGATTATGTTACCTTCTTCGATCCTCGCTAGAGGTACAGCCTTCGACCCACTTGCTAAAGTAGTCCACCGCCACCAATAGGAACTTCCGTTGGCCACCGCAATCGGGAATGGGCCTACTGTGTCAATCCCCCACTTCACGAAGGGTCACGGGAATGCATGGTCCCCATCTCCTCTGCAGGGAGGTGGATGAGGCAGCCATGCTTTTGGCATTTCTCGCACTTCTTCACCCAGTCTTTGGCGTCCTGGGTCATGGTAGGCCGTAGTATCCGGCCCTCAAGGCTTTCCGACTATCGCCCGAGCCCCCGCATGGCCGGCACAACAACCTTCATGTATATCTTTAATTACGTACCTCCCTTCTTGAGGGGATGAACACCTCAAGTAAGGTTGTGTGAAGGATCGCCGATACATCTTGTCCCCGATCATCGTGTATCGGATCCTCCACTCGAGCTTTTCTTTTTTATGCAGGCAGCTCTCTGGGGTTTTGCAACACTCGGTATATGCCGGTTCTCCAGTCATCTTCGGCTCCGATGGCTCCTACCGACGGAACAGCTTGCTTTAGCTTCCGCAGCTACCAGGTGATCTTCCCCTCCTCGCAGTTGTTGCGGAACTCGCTAGCTTTGAAAGGCTATCCGCTCTAGAGTTTTCCTCTCGAGGTATTTGTCTAACCTCAAAGGAACCGAACCTCCTCTGCAGCCTCGGCTACTCGCTGAAGGTAGGCTACCATCTTCTCATCCTTGGCCTCGTACTCCACCTCAGTAACTCCGCCGGGTTACGAGCTGGGAATACGAAAATATGACCACCCGAATCGCTCCCTAGCTCGGCCGCCATCTCCGTTCCTCGAATTAGTGGCCTCGTACTCGGGCCTGTTGTTAGAGGTAACAAACCCGAACCTCATCAGAATTGCGCTTCGTGGCCCTCTCGGATCAATAATTACGATCCCCACTCCACAACCCTGCATAGACACAGAGCCGTCAACGTATACCTTCCATTCTCCTTCCTCTCGCGCACGTGTACCCTCCTCGATGAAGTCGAGAGGGCTTGCGCTTTAATGGTCCTCCGTGGCTCGAAATTCACGTCATATTCTCCCGCCTCGGCGGCCCACTTGACCATCCTCCCGAAAGATCAGCTCTCCCTATCACCTGTTTGAAGGTAATTAGTCCGAACAATGACTTTATGCGACAAAAAATAAGGTCGTAACCTTCGTGCCGTGACCATTATAGTTAGGGCTGCCTTCTCTATCTCCGAGTATCTCACTTCAGCTCCTTGGATGAGCTTGCGATGTAGTAAACAGGTTTTGGGTTGACCCTTCCTCCCTCACCAAAGACGGAGCTAAGTGAGACCCCACCTACGAGAGGTAGAGGTAGAGTGTCTCCCTGGACTTGGCTTCGTTAACGTGAGTAAGCTGGGCCGAGTCTTTGTTTAAGTTCCTCGAGCGCTGCTGGCACTTTGCTCGTCCCACTCGAACTTGGATCCCTTCCTCATAATTTTGAAGAAGGGATGGCTCCTCTCTGCACTGCTATGAATCCGCTCAACGTTGTAATTCTTCCATTCGGTCTCTGCAGCCTCCTTGATATTGGTGGGAGGCTGCATATCAAGCACCGCTTTCACCTTAGCAGGTTAACCTCGATTCCCATTTGGGTCACCATATATCCGAGGAATTTCCGGGACTACACTCCAAAGAACACTTGGCTGGATTCAGCTTCATGCCATTTCTCCCGAGCACCGAAAAAATTTCCTCCCGTATCCGCCACGTGCTTTTCGGCTTTCACGCTTTTCACAAGCATATCATCAACGTAGACTTCCATGTTCCTCCCTAACCGGTCTCGGAACATTTTATCAACCATTCTCTCGATAGGTTGCTCCTGCATTCTTTAATCCAAAGGGCATTGTAATATAGCAAAAGTTCCACCGTTGAAGTTTTTCTTTGATGATCATTTCTTCTTCTCAGTCCGCTAGGTTTGACCTCGCTCTTTTCGCCTTCCTCACTTCCTTCAATGTGACGTATTTTTCTCGCTCTCCTTAGTAGTTCATCGAACGCCCGAATCGGCTTCTTGGCCGGGGAGGAAAATAGGTCTCCATCTCGGAGATTGCTAGTAAAAGCATTAATTTTTACCTCACGGGGTGGCGGTTGGGACTTCCGGTGCCACTGATTGAATCTTCTTCATGAAAGCCCGTAGGCTTTCATTTTCCCTGCTTCATGTTAAACAGTGTCGGCGTAGCTCTAGGTTGCCTCCTTGCACTAGCGAATCGATGCAAGAAGAGTTCTCCAAACCGCTCAAAGGAGTTGATGGAATTGGGCTCCAACTAGCTAAACCACCGCTGGGCCGCTTTGGATAGAGTAGTGAGGAAGACCTGCACTTCACACCCTCCCCATATCGATGGAGGAGGGCCGAATTTTCAAATCTCACCAAATGGTCATAGGGGTCAGCGGTACCATCATATTCATAATTAAGAGGTTTAAAATTGCTAGGCAACTCATCTTGCAAGATATTCTCGAAATTGGCAACCTCGCTACGGCCAAGGCATACCGACCCGATTTTCCATCCGATGTTTCATGTTGTCCATTTGTTTCCTCAAAGACCTAATCTGGTCTTTCATGGCCTCAGATTGGGTGTCTCCTGTACCCTTCTCTTGGTCCTCGATCTTACTTCCCCACCGCCGAGGGCTGTCTCCTTCCCCGTGCGGCTTCCTCCGGACCAGCCTCCTCGGTCGAGGAATTGCCGACCTCCTTTCTTGGACTCCTTCAGCTCCCGGGGTTTCCTCATGGTTCCTGGACTCCACCTCTCTCCTTCGTTCTTCTTGATGCTCGTCCTGCCTACTCCCAAGTTAGGATCGAGCGAGGCGGGTTTCCCGGTCTGGTTCTCCAATTCTTCCTGCAGTGGGGGTCCTCCCTCCGCGATTGCTCAGCTGCACTCGAGCTATCATATCATCCAGCTGCTCCCAAGTGAGGGCGATGGAGGCGGCTGGTTCCGGTATTCTCTCGAGGTATCCCCCGGCCGAGCATTGACGGCCTGCAGGAACCCCGTTATAGGGATTCCTTACGGAATCGCAGAGGAAGAGGCAGATGGGTTCACCCCGGCCTCCCTAGCAGCAGCCTCCCACTCCTGGATGGCGTTGGCACGGAGTTGAGCTTTCGTCTCGCACCACCGTAATAAGTGGTGGCCCTTTAGTGTTAGGCACAACAATAGGGGGCACGGGTCGGACGCACCTTCGCCCCTGCATTGGGTTTGCGGGGCTGTCCTTCCTCGAGCCGGTACTAGTGCAATCGGCCTCATGGGTATATGTTCACCAATTATGATGTCCTTATTTCGTATAATCGGAAAAAAAAAAAAAAAAGTTGAAACTCACGTCTCGGCTCTTCTTTCCCACAGACGGCGCCAATTGATGCGTAAAACCGACCTGGACCCGTTTTTCCACCTGGGTTCACGTGGGTAAAGCCTTTACGCACTAAGATCCTTAGCTTCCCGAACAAATGTACTGCAAAACACGCCGGAGGGTTCTCCGGTGTAGGCACTCCGACGCTCAAGTCGATCACCGGAAAACACTCAAGAAAGTACGTATAGAGTAGCTAAGTAAGAGTGATAGTGATACGATACGATACCGTTACCTCCCTCTGGGTGTGTTACTTATGCGTAAGTTAAGAGCCATAACCGCCATCACGGTCCCAAGGCATTATCCCACACGCTCGCATGATGTCGTTCGTGGATATCTTTTCTCTCAATAAATCAGATTGTGCCTACGAAATCCCCCTCCTCGGACGGAGGTTGGACCCGATCAATGAGGAATATAGGGAATATTCCTTGACTTGGGCCTCAATTATCTCAACTACTCGTCACTTCTCATACTTCTCGATCTTATCGGGTAAATAACCGCTATGGGCTCCTGGCCAAATACCCGCGTGTTCTCCAAATCTCACTGGGCCTCTCGGCCCTCCTGCAGCTAGGTTTGGGCCTCGTGCCCCACCTGTAGTCGGGTTTGGGCCTTGCGGCCTGCAATCGGGTCTTAGGCCTCGTGGCCTAACTATAGTTGGGTTTGGGCCTCGTGGCCCTCTCCATACAGTGCCAAGGCCTCGTGGCCCACCTCGTAGGTAGGTTTAAGGCTTCGTAGCCTTATCGCGGCCGATCTGGGCTCAGGCCCATCTCGGGTTTTCCTCCCTCTATCTAGGGTATTTAGTTACGTCATTGAGCCCTATTGGGCTGGTCGTATTGGGCCCTATGTGCAGTTGGGCTTGCCATTTTATCCGCATCAATGAGGAAGAAGAAGAGGAGGAGGAGGAGGAGGAGGAGGAGGAGGAGGAAGAGGAAGAAGAAGGAAGGAAGAAGAAGAAGAAGAAGAAGAAGAAGAAGAAGAAGAAGAAGAAGATGATGATGATGATGATGATGATGAGGAGGAGGAGGAGGAGGAGGAGGAGGAGGGAGGAGGGAGGGGAGGAGGAGGAGGAGGATGAAGACTCGGATGAATATTGAATATATAGTGTAATAATTATTTATTATTGAATAATGTAATAATTATGTGTGTTTCATTTGCATGTTATATATATGATAAATTATTTATTATTGAATAGTGTAATAATGTGGTTTTATTTAATTATTATTCTTGATGAGCGGACCGTGCTGGATCGAGGGGACCATCTCGGGTCCAGTGGAGCCGGGTCGAGCAGCACTGCCTCGGGGTTCGGGGGACCATCTGGGTCCAGGGTCGAGATGCCGTGGTACCGATCTGCAGTACCCTTTATTCAGGGATGAGGACGAGGCCGTCGGCCCCGAGGCTTATGAGGACCATCATCGGCTCGGCTCCAGCTCCGGCTCCATGTGGGGAAATCCTGGATATATGGATCTACAGGCACGTAAGTTAAATACTTGTAAATAATAAATTGTGTCATATTTATATGTCTATTAATTTTGCGTGTTTATTCCCTTTTGCAGGTTGATGCCATCGAATACGGTATCCAGACTATTCGGGAGATTATGTATCGACACATGGAGCTCGGTGCATTCACTTTCTGGATGATATCTCCTGAGAGGTCAGAGACGTCTTGGGAGTCATTTCAGTACATTATATTTTGTTATTCACTATTTAATTTTGATTAATTTATAAACTTTAACGCTTATTGAGTACAATAATATTTTGTTTGACAGAGAGTGACTAGGTGGGACCCTTCCGCTACGAACTCAACGGAGGTGTATGAGCTGTTCGTTCATAGGGCGCCAGATAGATACACCGATATCTTGAACAACGTGAAAACGTTGTGGGTCACCAAGAACCAAAGGCCTGGATGGGATGAAGCCGTTTTCAATGCACCGCTTGATTATTGGGATAGAGAAGAGGTGAAGTCTAAGAGCGAGCAAGGTAGGAGGAATCGAATGTCGGAGCTTGGAGACCCGAGTGCGGCATCTCCGTCATAGGGGCGGATCCCGTGGATCACCAGTATGCATATGACTTTGTAAGTATATTTTTAATGCTAGTTCAATATTTTAATTAAACACGTGGTTCTAATTAAATAAATACAAGAGAGGAAGCATGAATGGCCCCCTACTAATCTGGGACATAGTGCGGCATTACCACAAGCTGTGGTGAAGGGGAGTACACCTATGGGGCTATTAGTGACACACTTGTAAGTATTTTTATTTTATATTATGTAATAATTTATAAAAAAATTTATATATGTCTATTTTTGTAATCTAAAATTTTAATTGTGGAAATATTCGTACAAAGATGAAGTACAAGAGGTGGCCTCCCGGATGCCTCGGCCCTCCGGGGTCGAGCTCCGAACCCCAACCCGACTTATCCCGGATCTACGTGAATACCGTTGGAAAACAACAAGGGAGGGTTCGGGGTCTTGGTCACCAGGTAAGTCCAGACGCATCCTCCGGCTCTTGCTCATCGAGTGCTCCTCCTAGTGGCTACACCCAAGCCGATATCAACCTGGATGCTCCAAGAGGAGCGTGAGAGGGTGTGGGAGGAGATGGAGCGAAGAGACGCAGCTTTGCGAGCGGAGTTTCAGCGGACATGCAACGTCAATTCCAGGAGATGATGCGGGGTTGTAGGGTTCCTTACTCCAGTGCCGACCACTGTCCTGGTGGTTTTGATCACCATCCCGTGGGTCCCGGGTTCTAGGCGGCTGAATGAATTATTCGTGTTTAAAACTATCACAATTTTTCTCAATGTTAATTAAGAATTTATGAATTTTAAATGTTTACGAGTATGAATTTTAATTAATTAAGATGATGAATTTTAATTATTTAAAGTATTAATTTTAATTGTTTAAGAGTACATATTTACATATGATAATATAGTTGACAATTTAATTAAATATATATGTGATAATAATAATAATTATAAACATGATAATATATATATGTAATAATAATAATAATAACAATAATAAATGATAATATGTATATAGTGAATTATAGAATACAATTTAATTGAATATATACAATAATTATAAAATAATAATATATACAATTTAATTGAATATATACAATAATTATAAAATAATAATATATATACTAAATATAGTATACAATTTAATTGAATATATATGTGATAATAATAATTATAAACATGATAATATATATATATATATATATATATATATATATATATGTAATAATAATGGTAACAATAATAAATGATAATATGTATATAGTGAATTATAGGATACAATTTAATTGAATATATACAATATTAATAATTATAAAATAATAATATATATACTAAATATAGTATACAATTTAATTGAATATATATGTGATAACAATTTAATTGAATAATAGTTATACTAAACAAATTTAATTGAATAATATTTATAAAAAAAAGCGCCCACTCCCAAATTTCCCCGGCGCTGGGGTGTGGGTTCGTTACCCCCGGCCGTATTTTTTTATTAGTTTAAAATTTACCGAGGGGCGAGACGAGGGGCCCACCTCGCCAATTCCTCACCACTGGCCCCCTCGGCAATTCCCTCGCCGCCTATGCCCTCGTTAATTTCCTCGCCAATCGAACTCTCGTCAAATCCCTCGTCGGCCCTAGCCCTCGCTAAATCCCTCGCTAGTCAAGCCCTCGCCAAATCCTCGCCAATCTACCTCGCCAAATCCTCGGCAATTAGCGAGGGCAGTGCCCCTCGTTAATTAGCGAGGGGCGAGACGAGGATAAGTTAACGAGGAGATTTTTAGAGAGGGCAAGTTGCCCTCATTAAATCCCTCGCCAACCCCCGCCCTCGCCAAATCCCTCTTTAATCCCCTCGCTAAATTGTTTTTTTTTTTTTTGTAGTGCCGGGAGGATATCAACTCGCTGAAAAATTTGGTGGTTGAAAAGCTTGTCGCATGGGATTCTACGTCTTTGGGGGTCGGAGGAACACCCCGACTTCCTCTTGTCCGGTATCTCGTGGCGGGAGTCCCCTCCGAGGGCATAGAACTTTGGGCTGATAGGAGCTTTACCTTTCCCGATCTTCACTTTCGAGAGTGGGGAGATCGGCTTCCTCAACCTCCTGGAGGTGGGAGTTGTGAGGAGCATCTTCGGCTTCATTTAGTGGAGCTGAATTAGAGGGGGTATCATCTCAGACTGCGGGGGCCTTCCAATACCTTCGATAACCGAGCATTTCTGCGGGAAGGAAATACATCGTAACACAAAATTCAAAAGCCCCTCGTTCAAAGGAGAGCAAAGTAAGTAAAATGTTTACCATCATTTTTCTCAAGAGGGAGATTTACATAACTAAGTTTGAAGTTAGATAAAAGCACGGGATTAGAACAAATTTCGGGCGAGATAAAAATAGCCATGCAAAGTCACATGGGAGTTCAAATTTCCAATAACTCGGCGTTTAGTGGCTGAATAAATTTGGAGAGGAAGAGTCGGTGGAGAAGGGTTTTTGTAGACCCATTGTTGATACATAAAAGGCCAAGAGGAAGGGGGAGTTACGAAAAAGTAGTAATTACTCCATTCTTTATTGATATTTGGGGACCTCCCAGGAATACGCAGAGCTTTTTACCCTGTTACTAACAATAGAAAAAGGAGCCGACGGTTTTGGCAGAGTACCGAGAAAAGAAGAGCTCGACAAGAAGCTTACCGTTGTTGCCTTTCATTAAAACATAAAAAGAAAGCATCATCCTAATCGCATTGAGAACAAACTGATTGAGCGGGACTTGGTATAGGTCCGAAAGTTCACACAAAAACTTAGGAGGAGGGAAACGAAGCCTAGCCTCGAATTGAGCATGCCAAGGCTAGAGTGGGGAAAGTGGTCGATTAGGCCTATCATGTCTACTAGTGGACAAGACCGATAAGAATCGGGATGAACCCCTCTTCTTGAATTTGATCAAGGGTTTTCTTGCTTTGGAGGAACCAGACATTACGAATCCTAATAATGGGTCGTATCTCCCCATGGAAGTTGTAGAAAGAGATTAATGAGAATTTTGGGGAATAGGAGCAGATTAATGATGCGAGCTCCGAGAAGAAGAGGGATTTTCGGAAGGGTTTCGGGATGAGTAGACCTAGACATGCCTAAAAACGAAAATACAAAGCAGAGGGATAGAAGGAACTCTTACCGGAAGATGCAAAGAAGACGATATGCGGGGAGGAGAAGAAATCGGCGGTGGAGGAAGAAAAGGGGGAGAATCCTAGCGAAGAAGAAGAAGTAAAAAGGGGGATTAAAAAGAGAAAAAGAAAGAATTTATATGGATTTGACGCAAGAAGGAATTAAGGGGTGCGTGTAAGCATTTGGATTTCACTCATGGGATAGGCGCGCGAGAATATGAGGCGTCGCTTGGAATTTGAAAGTAAGAGAAGCGAGAGGCGGAAAGGCTGTAGCGATTACTAAGTTGCAGGCAATTATAGGTGGAGTACAGTGAATGAAAAATAAAGAGAGGCCCGTTCTATTTCCCTTATACTCCGGGTAAGCTAAACCTCGCTCACCTGAGTAGGGAGTGGTTGATATGGGAAAATATGCTCGGCCCAAATGGAGGTGGGCCCAAATGAGATTGGGTCGAGAATAAGCATAATCCGTTCTTTCTAAGGTGCGAGACTAAGTCGAGGAATAACCAACCACGGTGACAGTTGGGCCGAGAGCCCAATACATCTGCCAGTGGGCCGCGAGCCCGAGATAGGGAGCAGACACAGGAGATGGGGCCTTCAGGCCCATATCTCCATGTTGGCGAGTAAATATTGGTGAGCCAATCGGTTGAGATATCTAAGGAAAATTAGGGCCCAAGAAAGGAATATTCCTGGATCCTAGAGCTTTGACCCGATCCGGCGAGGTGTGAAAACGAGATGAACGGAGTCTCCGCAGAGTGGGGAGACCACGATCGGAGGTGGGGCGTCCACGATGAATAACCAGTGAGAGTCAGGTAACCGCCGATACGTTTTCACATCTATAAAGGTAAAAACGAAGGTAAAAGGATGATTATGAATTAATTGCTTGAATAATCGAATACACTTTCTTTAAGAGTTTTGGTTATCCGACTTGAGCGTCGAGTGCCTACGGAGAACCCTCCGGCGTGTTTTTGCAGGTTTATCAACTCATGAAGAAGGTGATTACGTGGAATTACCCGGTGAACTCGGCATTATCCCGGGTGGGGAATACCGAGATCGGTTCTCACGCATCACTTTCTATACCCCAAGCCGCCTCATTCTTATCGCCACATATACTAGGTAGTACGAAGCTACTTACGAAACTATAAATTTTGTCTTGATGGATGACGTCCCGATATAGCGAATCATAAATAATAAGCTTCTTCTCTTGTATTTTCATTTCATAAAGCAACCAATGCGTCCCGAGACATTAGGAACCCTAAATACAAACTCTGCTTGAGACAAGGAATACCACAACCTTCTATTGGAAAAATTTAATAAAAAAGCATTCTATGGCCTTATAATTTATAATTAATTATTTAAATCAAGCTAATTAAAAAAACAAAAAAATTGAATAATAAAAGTGGTCTTAACTAATGATTGAGTTTATACAATTTCTTTTATATTATAGATAGTTTTGGTAATAATGGAGTGGGGAATTTTATTTTATATTAAGATTCGTAAAAGTAATAAAAAATTATTTTTAAAATAATTGTGTTTAGGGTCTAATTGGTACCGAGACAACTGCTTCAAGATTCATTTTGTACAAAAATTAATTTAGGGTCCAAATTGTACGCGATACACTACTTAAAGCTTAAATTAACAATTTTTTTAAGCAACAATATTTTTTCCAAATTAACAAAGTCATTTAAATGCACAGTCATTGGAGAATGTTGTTACTAATTCAATTTCAAAATATTAACCTTTCTCTTTGGACAATTATTATACTTGATTTTTTGATGAAAAATCTAAACATGATCACTGGACACTAGAAAGTTGAATATGACTAAAAGATACTAGTGAATACCAAAAGTCATTGTCTTGCCTCGCTACATCTATAAACATCTAACAACTTAAAACAATAATCCCAAAAGTAGCGGTGAGAGTAAGTTTAAATATGTGTTCGAAACTACGACATAATTTAATCGCCCCACAACCTAAATAAATACTCTACACCTTCAAGTAACCCACTAGGAGGCGACGCACGTATCGTGATCGCTTTTCCTCGAGCATTCCCATGAACATTTCTAGACAATCAACATTCTTCGCTAGCAAATGAGCACCGTCGACCTTATCGTCTTCGGAGAGGTCGTGTATCGCTTCCAATATGTTGAACAACTCCCGTTTAGGTTCCTAATTGAGTCTCATATCCAAGAACCCGAACAAGGTTGTCCATCCGAACATCGTGAGGATTTGTTCATTTATTCCAAAACTTCGCAAAGTTTATCATTGGGATTTGATTCCGTAGACGCTCTTTTCTTACCGTATTCTTTGAATTATGTTTTTCTATAGGGGGTCTTCACTATTAACTTCCATGTCAACAACAGTTCTTCAGGAAAAACATCCGATGGATTTTAAGAATTATCGGCAATTTGTGTATGATCTTCGTTGACTAGGCCATTAACGGCTTTCCATTATGTCTTTCGCAGTACCTCCATTTGCCCTATCCTTTCCAAAAATATCATTCCAAGCTTCATATAATGGCCATGCTTTCAGAGCACATGTTCGTGGAATTGAGATCATTCTTGAAAAGACAAATAATTAGAATTGATCTCACAATACAATGATGTGATTTAACAAACCTTACAAAGAAGAAATTTAAATTATCAAGCTAAACAAAGAGTTTTAAAATTATCTTGGTTAATGAATCAGTAGCAACCTCTTTATTCTTCATTCTGAACTATATTTTATATCTCATTGATGTACTAATTTTATAAATACACATTATCATTTTTACATACTTAAATGTTAAGGAATAACACTAAAGCGTAATTACAAAACAAAGAGTATTTGTAATTTATATGAATCAAAATGTTAGCTGTTAATTTCAACAGATGAAATTTCACGTGAACTAGATAGCGACAAGCCAATATTCCTAAAAGGAATGATAGAAATATGTAAATGCTTTCATCACATAATCAATCATATCACATAAACAAAGTCAAGTCATACATTCATACACAAATACGTACGGTGTATGCTAAACACTAAGCACCTTAATAAAAATTTATTTGTATTAATAATGGTTGTTGGAAACAAACTCACGATGAATCGAAATTGCAACTAATCCCCTGGTATTGTCAACTAACACAAATATCACATGACTTAAACATGACATATTGCTATAGTAGATAACTAAAAGTGAAAGCGAAAAACCAAAAAGGCGAACACATTATTTTCCCATTATAATTCCGTAGTAACAAAATAAGCATAAAACATCAAAGTAATTAGAAATTGTTCAAAGATGAATTTTTATGCAGAAAATGTACCTTCACAATATTATCCTAGGCTTCATTATGACAATCGATGAGACCAAAGGGCGGAGTTGAAACCTATACGGCACTTCCGTTTAGCATCGTAAGGAGGGAGGCATGTGCTTTGTTCCAAATAGTAATTCTCGAAGTTATGTAGGGATTAGCGCAAATATTCGTCCCACAAAGCCTCTCTCTCATTCCATGCTCTAATTTGAGCAGTAGCCGGGCTTAAACCCATTTTCGCTCTTCCAACCAAGACTTACTAGTTCCTTCATCAACTCCGCGAGAATGGCTTCTTCAACCGGAGTCCAGGCCCATCGATGTCTATCTATTTTTTTGCCGTTGTTCTTAACATTGAAGCTACTGCTCGCTACTCTCCATCCTACAAAAATACCGTAACTTCCACATCGTGACTAAACCGCGAAAGGGGAAAAATTAAAACTTAAAAAAACTGAGAAAGAACAATACAATACTTACTTATTTCGGTCAATGAAGTAGTTTCGCATCGTAGATTATGTCGAGAAGAAAAAAATCATCCGGTGACCTTAACTTGGAGGTAGAATAGAGACGGCAAACAAAACCCTAGGTGAGACATTTTTTGCGTAAGAAATGAGGAAGGGAGGGTTTGAGGGAATGTGTATTCACAACCAATATGTAATTATATTTTAAAAGGGGTAAATTTATCTTTTGGCTTCTAATCTTATAAGTTATCTTGTGTATCAAACACATGGGCTAAAATTATGTAAAGTTTTTCAAAACTATCAAACTACATTTTTCTTTTCTTATAAGACCTACCAAACAAGAATAAAAATTAATTATTTCACTCAAATCCTTAAAAGATATCTCAAACTCCTTTTCATGACATTAATTTTAAAGGCTACCAAATTGAGTCATCATTTATAAATATATATTTTACTAAGGGTGGATAACTCGGGTACAGTATTAGAACCCCCATAACTATTAGATACAACTTTTAATGTAATTACTAGTAGATACAATATTTTGGTTGTTTTTTTCAATTTTGCCCTTACTTTAAAAAAAAGGTGTTGCGGTCTTGCAATTTGTCCCATTTTGCGTAAATGTATGATTCAAAATTTGCACCACCAACTACACCATTCAAAATTTTGCGTAAATATATTATTCAAATTTGCGACCACCAACTACACCATTCGAATTTTGCGAAATATTCGATTCAAATTTGCAGAATATCCAATTCAAAATTCCACCATTAGAATATCCGATTCAAATTTTTGCAAATACGATTAAAAAAATAACACAAGAAGACCGGTAGAAATTAACATCATATTTTTGCGAAAAAGAAAAAAATTAATTCAACATATAATTTCAACATTGATCATCATTCGATAAAATATATCACAAAAATAAAGCGCACATTTTTTCTACCTTGTTGCCCTCGTATTCTAAATGTTGCACTTGTGCACTAAAATATTGCACATGTGCAGTAAATGTTGCACATATGCGGTAAACGTTGCACATGTGCGAGAAAAAAATAAGAAAATCAAACCAAAACCGATTAAGAAACAATCCGTAGAACTTGCATATACAACCAACACTTACAAAGGCCATATATCCATTTTGAATTCGACGTTCGATATAAACAACAAGGAATGGGCGGAGGTGAGTTGGATGAGTGAGGAGCGAGACGAGTGCAAGGGTGTGGTCATGGATTCGAAGTTTTGTGTCGTCAGTTACGCCACGCACCCGCAAGGCGCTTTCAACAACAATGCCGACGCCTACGACAACGGCTCGGGCAGTGGCGGCGGTGGAAATGCCGTGAATCACAAGGCGTGGCCGAAGGACGCAGCCGCGCACGTATCCGGAAATCGCGGTGGACGAAGGGACGCAGCGCGCATGATGTGGAAGGCATACGTGGCGGCGGCCTTCTTCCCAGCGCCTTCACTAGTCTCGAGCCCGCCGTCGCCGCTCTTCTTCCTGGCGCCACCATCGCGCATCGCGTCCATCCGCGGCGGATCAAAAGACATATGCGGCGCGGCTTCGACTGTGTCATGTGATCGCTGCCACCGATCTTCTTTTCCTCCCTATGCCGATTTATAGCGATCATCGTCGGACACGCCGCACCATCGAGACGTTTAACAGAGAGAGAGAGAGAGAGATAGAGAGAGAGAGAGAGAGAGAGAGAGAGAGAGAGAGAGAGAGAGAGAGGTGTGAGAAACTCGAAAATGAGAGAATTGAAAGTGACGTGCCTATTAGATGACAACCGCACAATGGAGGGTAAATTAGAAATTTTAGGAGGCCGCTATTGTATCTAATAGAGTTTTTGTTTTTGTGTTGTATCTATTAGTAAGTTTTATAGGAATATTGTACCTAATAGTACTAAATCCTTTTACTAAATATCCAAAAAATAATAGTATTATAATTGTTAACAAGGTATAAAAGAAAATGAAAAGCTTCTTCTTCTTCTTCTTCTTCTTCTTCTTCTTCTTCTTCTTCTTCTTCTTCTTCTTCTTCTTCTTCTTCTTCAAGTCAAAATAAATATTTTGCGTGAATTAGGTCGAGTCGCATCGACAACCAACAGCAGCAGACGATGGCGATCGGAGGCGATAAAAACGGTGAAATCGACAAAAAACAGAACAAAATTCAACCACGAGATCAAATTAAGGAGAAACCAAAGAAAAAAAAAAAAAAAGAAAAAATGAGAATACATGGATGACTTTTTCGAAAATTGCCAAATAATTAGGCGTTGGATGATCCAATTGGTGAAAACAAGAGTGGAGAAAACTTAAATGATGATTAATACAAAGTTTATGTGAACTTACGATGATAAATTTTTGTTTCGATTAAACCGGAATTAATATCACAATTGTTACGCTGCTTTCGATTTATTTTATAATAACACACATTCCTCCATAAAGTAATATGTTTGTGTTCATATAGTAACATATTTTTTAAAAGAAAACTTCGTGCAAGGACAATAATAAAATCTTAATCCCAAATGTGTTAAAACAAGATCAAACATGAGTTAATATAAGGTCAAACATGTGTTACTATAAAGACAAGTATGTGTTACTAGTCCTTAAAAAAATAAAATATTTGTCCATGTGTTGTCTTGAGTTTGTTTATATAGTAACATATTTTCTTTATGCAAAGAACATGTATTTTACCTTATAGTAACACAACCCGAGAGTAAAATTTTATATTTTACCTTTGTGCGAGTTTAGTACACATGTTTACACTTACAAGAATACATATTTACCTCAAATGTTATAAGTGGGGATCAAATAGACTCCATGAACTTTTTCTTAACACATTTAAATAATTTTTTTTTAATGTTGAGATCAAATAAGCCCCATCTTAATAAAATCACACTCTATTAAAGTTGTCGAAGATTATAAACCTATTTGATCAACACATATAAGATTAGAGATCTATTTGACTATTTTTTCATTTTTACTTTTACATTTGGACGATTTTTTAGACAAAATATGTATAATTTATTTCTACGCTTCTACAAATTTGTCATTACGGTAACACTTGTTTAATATAATAGTAACAACCCGGGAGCATCCGAGAGCAAATTTTATTTTTTTGTCCTTGCGTGAGTTTTTTTTTTTAAAATATCCATGGGACCCTACGCAACCCGCCTAAAATTCGCGAATTTCATTAAATGAATTATTTCACGAATCCTACATCCATAAAATATTTCATATAAGAATTTGTGAGTAAATCTTTTGTTGAGATAATATTTTTCCATGAAACAAGCACGAATAAATTTGACTTTATATTAAATCAAACTTGTTAATATTTTTAAGTGAAAATATGTAAAAAAAAAAAAAAAAATAGTAAGTGAAGCTATGTCAAACACACACGATTAGATCCTTAAGATGAACATTTCCCCGGGTTTTTAATTATTTTATTATAAATTATAAAATGAGATATAATTGTTAAAAAAGTTAATTACAATTTACAATCTATACTATAACACATTTAATAATTTACAATTTGTACTATATTTTATAACAAATTACAATCTATACTATGTAAAATTGATAGATTAATACCTCAACTCAAATTTTATTCTTTTTCCGGCCAAATTAAGGATCAATTATTTCTTAAAAATTAAATATTTAGTAAAAAAAAAAAAAAAAACTATAAAGGACAAATATAACTTTTTTTTTGAAAGGAAGGACAAATATAACTTATTCCAAATATAATTTGACAAAAAAAAAAAAATTTTGAGTTGAAATACCAATCTATCAATTTTATATGACAAAAACTTGTGTGAGACCGTCTCACGGATCTCATTTCATGAGACGGTTGTAAAATCATTATCTCTTTTAAATCAATTATTATCACTTATAATGTGAAGTGTATCACTTTTTAATTTTTATCTTAAAACTATAAGTGATACGGTTCACATTATAAGTAATAATAATTTATTAAAAAGTGATAATAATTTTATAATCACACGAAATGAAATCAGACATCTTGTATCACGCAAATTTTTACCAATATATATTACAAATTACAAAATATATTACAAGCTATTGCAAAATATATATATTATAATGATTTTATACTCCTGTTAAAAAATATACAAAATCCCTTGAGTCGTACATAAACTTTATATATTTTCCCAAAATGATTTCCACTTTATATTAATCTTTCCTACATTTTCAATCAAAAAAGCTAGAGAAAATCGAACTCCTCCTAAGTCCACACCGTTTCATCTCTACCCCCACCCCTACCCCTACCCCTACCCCCACATATCTGTGCACAGAATACTGTTACACACCTGTGCAGCAAAAGGAAATTGTTAATTATCAGATCAAAATTCCATTGGGTTTTACTCAAGCTCACTTGATCTCCTATAATCTCGCGCAGAGCATACATACCACAGCCGCACCACCGCCGTCAATCGACTGCAGAAATTACCCGTATTCGCATTTCCCTCACACTGCCGTTACTCTACTACTCCATTATCCTACTTTCTCGAGAAACCACGTTTACCTAGAGATAGTAAAACTCTGCACTTTTACTCCGTGCAATTCATGCGGTTCTAATGGCATTTAGTTGACTGGGAGCAGAGTATTTTATGAGTTTGGATGGTGGTGGATGGGGGTTTTGCAGTTAGGGCTTGTTTGGGAAAGTGGGAATTTGTTTTCTGATGTCACGGACCGCCGATAGGATGAGTAGCTCTGACGTCAGCAGAGCTGGTGGGCCAATCGAGAGAGACATTGAACAAGTATGAATTTCTTGCCTTTTTTCTTTTTCTTATTATTATTGATGCTGTTTTATGAGCATAGTTAACCCACTTGGTGTTGGATTAAGCTGTCTTAATGCGTCTATTGATTAGTTTCGTTGTATTAATTTTTGTTCTGGCTAAGCTTGCGGTGCTTGAAAAATTATCAGTTTGTAAATACTTCTTATGCATATAGGCTTTGGTTCGAATAAAAATTCTGATATTGTTTGGTAGAAAGTACACTTTAAATAATTATGGTAAAATTAAGTTAGATATGCTATGCATTCTCACCATGGGATGGATTTTATTTTCCTTTACCGTGGGGTGGTGATGGAGGTGAAGCTGCCAATAATTATTTGATTCGACGTTATTTTATTTGTGAGTTCGATATTTTTATTGTATTTGCACGCTTTGCGCTGCATCAGGTGGGTGGGGTGGGGGTTGTGTTTGACACCACGCTTTTGGAAGCACTATTAACACGATTAGAGTATACAGCTCCTGGTTGCATCTATGCATGTGGGTTGTTTTAATTTAAAGTTGTATACGTCGAATTGCAAATGCACTACTAGCTACCAAAGAACAATATCCAGAAAAGACAATTGTTCCATTTGTGCAGTTGTGATTATTTTGTTTAGGAAGTTCATTGTTATAGTTTGATACTCAAATAGATCAGCAGATTCACATCCTTTTTAAAGGATTATTCCCCCTATTATTTCTGGAAATGGGAGGTAAATAGCTTTAAGAAATTTCAGATAGTTGTCTAAAGTACCTGAAACCACTGGAACCTTACTACCAACTTATGAGAATCTTGTGACAAGATTCCTGAAAACCTCTGAAAAATTCTTTTGAATTTTGGAAAAGTATTTCTTGGTTATTCTGTTTGATTATGCTAAACTTTTCTTAGCCGTGCTTGCATTTTTCATTCTACAAACATTAAGTAGATTTATAGATAGATGAATTATATTTGTAATTGCAACTGTAAGTAGCTGGATGACCATAAGTAGAGAATGCAAGCACGACTAAGAAAATGCATTGGTTATTTATTATTGTCGTTTTCTTGAATATTATTATTTTATTTGTTTTAGTAAATTGTTTATTTTCATTATTTAACTTTTCTGGGTTAAAGTTATGTTATTTGCTGATTTTACAACAGGCCATCACTGCTTTAAAGAAAGGTGCATACTTACTAAAGTATGGAAGAAGGGGAAAACCTAAGTTTTGTCCATTCCGCTTGGCAAATGTAAGCCTATTGGATTGTCTGGATTTTATGTTTTCTAGGCCATTTATTGTTGCTGCTTCTTGTGTCCATGAAATGAGCTTGGGTTGCAGTTCTACAATTATAATCATATTTAGCCTTTTGGTTGACGAAGTGGTGTAGCTCAAGTGATTAGAGCCCCACTACCTATACCATAAGATCATGGGTTTGAGTTACAATTTGTCCGATAAAAAAAAAAAAACATATTTTGCCTTTTAGTTTAGAGTGCATGAAATATGAGCCCTTTGTTGTAGGTTGCTATCATAATGTTCCCTGCTCACATTTGCATATAGATAAATTTGCACGAGGTCTGGTCATTTTTAAGTTGCATCACTTTTACCTTGTTAGTGTAGGTTTGTGTATATTTGGTCCAGTGCGAAATCTTGAAAAGACATTTGAAACATCTAATGATTTCTTTGCTGCATTGCAGGATGAGTCTGTTCTTATATGGTTCTCGGGTAAAGAGGAGAAACACCTTAAACTTAGTCATGTTTCTAGAATTATATCCGGACAGCGGACTGTAAGTATCCTATTACACATCTCTCATTTTTATGCTGCCATGAGTTATCCAAGTTTTTCTTTTGGATTTTCACAGCATATGCACAATTTTTTATTTTTTAAAAATAATTCTTTTGTTTACAGAGGATAATCTGTACATGCTACATTTCTGCATTTCAGATTAGTCTCTAATTTGCTTTCTGAATTATAGTATTATACGAACTGCTTCTGACAAGCAGTTATTTAATAGCTGCATATTTTTGTGCATCTGTGGATGCCTAACAATTTTGATTGATGTTGCTTTTAAATTGCATTGTTTCGATTCAGTGACAGATGCAGTAGTTGTATTTAGTTTTATGGTTTCTTTTGGCCCTATCGTAAAATGGCTAATTCTTTCTCCCTGTAAAACGAATGTTTCCTCTGGTTTTGTGGGATGTCCTAAGGTAGTGATAGATTCTTGATATAAAACATCATGATTTGTGTTAAAATCTGCTTAAAGCATCGTAGTCTAGAGTCTAAACTCTTCCATCGTTCCTTGCATGCAATGATGGACCCAGGAATATAACTCAGGTGGTCCAACTGATAAGAACAATAATAATACATTAATACACAAAATTAAAAAAAAAAAAAAATCAATACTAGTAGCAATTTCGATAAAGTCAATAACATTATTACATGACAATATCCAAAATAAATCATTTAATTACACCTCAACATGAAAACATAGGGCAATTTAACGCAATTGCAACATTTCCTTCTATTCTTCATATTTGAAATACATTAGCATTAAAACTAAACCAAATTTTATACAAACCACACATCAAACATCAAATTATCAACAACTCAAATCTAATAATTTGAATAATAAATAATAATAGTCATATAATTAATGCTATAAGAAATTAAAAACAATTACTTAATTTCTCATCAAGTCAACATAATAAAATTATTACACGATAATCGATAAAAGTAAAAACATTATTTTAATATGTTAATAATTAAAATATATAATTCTCAGTGTCACTTAATTTTTCATTAAGTCAATTGAATAAAACTATTATACAATAATCAATAGAAAAGTAAACTGTGAGTACAAATATAATACATCATTCTAATATTTTAAAAAGGTTGGTGTCTTCAATAGAAACTATTTTTTTTTTTTTTTATATAGAATTAGAACTTGATGATACGAGAATTGTATAGACCCTACACCAAACTAAAGATTTAGTGTTGATCAAGGGAAAAAAATAAAACTTAAATAGTCATAACTCATAACCTATCTTGAGAGGTTGAGGGGATTGGGGAGCAGCAACTTACTGAGTTCTCTGCAAAGTGGGAGAACATGAATTACATTTTTAAAATAACCGTATTTTGACTACCCTGCATTTTTTAAAGTTGAGTGGGGTCCAGTTGCCCCCTTGCCCCACAATAAGTCTGTCCCTTCGTGCATGGTTTACACTATAAAACTGTTTGTTGCCTGAGATGGATTTTATCAATCTTGCTGCTGTAAATATGTAGTGATCTATTCATACATTCTGCTCTTAAAATTGCATTTGGTGTTGAGCCAACTATGATTGTTATAGGTAGACAGAGAAAGAAAACATGCTGGGTAGGCTGGAAGGGTGAGCTACATCTTGGTTGCTGTATATTTATACATGTTACCTGCATGTGGTCAAGGATGCAGATTTTAAACAGTTACAAACTACACCTTAAGATACTGCTTGATGCAACTCAATATAATACATAATGAGAATAAATCTTACTGAGAGATCAGAGTAAAGTACTTTGTAATGCTGGGTTTTTCTGGAAAAACCCGTGAATGCTTAAGCCAGACTGTAGAGATTCTTCCCAATTTATGAAGAGAAGTATTATGTAATTGAGAACAAAGCCTAACTTTTACCTGTAGTTGACTTTTATAGTATATTGCCCTTATTAAACTCTTTGGATAGGGCTTCAAGCCCAACCAACCCAAGTAGTATCGTACTTCCTTATTCCCTAACTTGCATGTGGAGATTCTAGAAATCCTTGCTTCAATGTGAGGCAGGCCTTCCCAATTCAGCTCCTAAACTATCCTAATGTCTTGGGTACCAGCTTTGTCTCATGACACACCACTATTATTCTCCCCAAATAATGGATCTTTAGGACTAGATTATTTCCGTAGAGATTGAGAACTTTTTGTCTAACTCCTTTAGTCCCAGTTCTGGATTTAATCAAGCTTCTTCACCTCCCTATACTGAGTTGTTACCTTGTACCCTCTTATGGTGGATTTGATCTTGAACTTAAATATTGGAGATTTCTGTATCTGAATAGGAACTCTTTTTGGCTTAGAATATTGATGAATGGAAATTAACTTACATTTTTGGTTATAACATTTGGTTCACTTTTTCTGTTTTCTAAATATCTGTTTGTTTTCTAGCCAATTTTTCAAAGGTACCCACGACCAGAGAAGGAATATCAGTCGTTTTCTCTTATATACAATGACAGGTCACTTGACTTGGTAAGAGTCTATTTGCTACCTCCAAATTCTTTGAGAAAATGATTAGCTTAGCCATTGTTTATGTCTTGGGCTGGATTATAATCATTTAAATTGGCGAACCTGTTTTCCTTCTGTTTGAAGATTTGCAAGGATAAGGAAGAAGCTGAAGTCTGGTTCAGTGGTCTTAAGGCATTGATATCACGCGGTCATCAGCGTAAGTGGAGAACTGAATCAAGGAGTGATGGAATATCATCTGGAGCTAATAGTCCCAGAACATACACGAGAAGAAGTTCGCCGTTGCACTCTCCGTTTGGAAGTGGTGATAGCATGCAGAAGGTGCAGTGCTTTTATTTTTCCTTGGCGGCATGCATATAGCCATATGCTTCCTTTTCTGATATAAGCTCTCTTTTTGTTCTTTAAATTGTTGCTACCTTAAATGAAAATCATTCATCACTTGCAGGATGGTGGCAATCAACTTCGCCTCCATAGCCCTTATGATAGTCCTCCAAAAAATGGACTGGATAAAGCTTTTCAGATGTCATATTGTACGCTGTGCCTCCAAAGGGCTTCTTCCCTTCAGATACTGCTAGTGGTTCTGTCCATTCCGTATCATCTGGAGGTTCTGATAGCTTACATGGCCACATGAAAGGAGTGGATGCCTTCAGAGTTAGCCTTTCTAGTGCTGTAAGCTCATCAAGTCAAGGCTCTGGTCATGATGATGGGGATGCCCTGGGTGACGTTTTCTTTTGGGGGAAGGCACTGGGGATGGTGTTATAGGTGGTGGACTACACAGAGTTGGAAGCAGTTCTGCGGTCAAAATGGATGCACTATTGCCCAAAGCTTTGGAATCTGCAGTTGTATTAGATGTTCAAAATATAGCTTGTGGTGGAAGACATGCCGCCCTAGTGACCAAACAGGGAGAGATATTCTCTTGGGGTGAGGAATCAGGAGGTAGGCTTGGTCACGGTGTAGATGCTGATGTCTTGAATCCAAAACTAGTTGATGCACTTAGCAATACGAATATTGAGCTCGTTGCTTGTGGTGAATATCATTCCTGTGCTGTCACACTTTCTGGAGATTTGTACACATGGGGTCATGGTCATTTTGGCCTTCTAGGGCATGGGAATGAAGTGAGTCATTGGGTGCCAAAAAGAGTAAATGGGCCTCTGGAGGGAATTCACGTTTCTTCAATTTCGTGTGGACCTTGGCATACAGCTGTTGTAACCTCTGCAGGGCAGTTATTTACTTTTGGTGATGGAACCTTTGGGGTTCTTGGTCATGGAGATAGAGGAAGTATTTCAAAGCCTAGAGAAGTGGATTCCCTGAAGGGTCTGCGTACTGTTAGAGCAGCTTGTGGTGTTTGGCATACTGCTGCAGTTGTGGAAGTCATGGTTGGAAGCTCAAGTTCCAGTAACTGTTCTTCGGTCAAGCTGTTTACTTGGGGAGATGGTGATAAAGGACGACTTGGGCATGGAGATAAGGAATCAAAGCTTGTACCTACCTGTGTTGCTGCTCTTGTAGAACCTAACTTTTGCCAGGTGGCTTGTGGACATAGCCTGACAGTGGCTTTGACGACCTCAGGACATGTGTACTCCATGGGAAGTCCAGTTTATGGGCAGCTAGGAAATCCTCAAGCTGATGGGAAGCTCCCATCTCGAGTTGAAGGAAAGCTCATGAAGAGTTTTGTGGAGGAGATAGCTTGTGGTGCTTATCATGTGGCTGTGTTGACTTCAAGAACCGAAGTTTATACGTGGGGGAAAGGAGCAAATGGTAGATTGGGTCATGGGGATACGGATGATAGAAATTTTCCAACTTTAGTTGAAGCTCTAAAAGACAAGCAAGTAAAAAGTATTGCCTGTGGTGCTAATTTCACTGCTGCTATCTGCCTTCATAAGTGGGTGTCAGGGGTTGATCAGTCCATGTGTTCAGGCTGCCGTCTACCATTTAACTTCAAAAGAAAACGTCACAACTGTTACAACTGTGGCCTTGTGTTTTGTCATTCATGCAGCAGCAAGAAGTCACTTAGGGCTTCTATGGCACCAAATCCCAATAAACCTTTTCGTGTTTGTGATAATTGCTTCAATAAATTGAGAAAAGCTATTGAAACTGATACTTCATCACATACATCAGTCAGTAGAAGAGGAAGCATGAATCAGGGGATAAATGACATTAAAGAGAAAGATGAGAAGGTAGATCAAAGATCTCGTCCCAATCTAGCTAGGTTCTCATCAATGGAATCCTTGAAGCAAGGGGAGAGCCTCTCCTCCAAGAGAAACAAGAAACTGGAATTCAATAGCAGTCGTGGTATCACCTATCCCAAATGGAAGCTCCCAATGGGGCGCACTCAATATCTCGAAGTCTTTGAATCCTGTATTTGGATCATCTAAAAAATTCTTCTCAGCTTCAGTTCCTGGATCAAGAATTGTTTCTAGAGCAACATCACCAATATCGAGACGGGCCAGTCCTCCTCGTTCTACTACACCGACCCCCACTTTAGGAGGACTTACATCACCTAAGATTGCTTTGGATGATGCAAAGATGACTAATGATAACCTTAGCCAAGAAGTTATCAAATTAAGAGCACAGGTAACTAACTTATCCTGTAGGAATTGGTTGTGTACTAGCACTGCACTTATTCCTTTGTATACAATCTATTTTGATATTGAAAATCAGATTTCTGAGATTGACAACAATCATACTTTTCGGAGTGAACTGGAAAGTTCTTTTTTCTAGCTATTGCAATTCGAATTATATGTGGATCTACGAATGAAGATTCCATATACACTCATTACTAGTACGATACTCAATCTAGTTGGAATAATCATATTGCATTTTTATCACATGCCCTACTTTAACTCTTCTGAGGGTTTGGTAAGTACTAGTAGGCTGCAAGATGAACAAGTTTTTCATCTGGAATAAATTAGATTGCGGAAAAGGAGAAGCGTGTGCTTATCTGGGAGTTATGTAATCTGTCCTTTTTTGTTTTATGATTTAAATAGTGAAGATATGGCTAACTGTCAATGCTGGGATGGTGGATGCGTTTGGGATATGTGACTTTTACATTGTTTATTTTATACGTAAAATGCCTGAAAAAAATTTCGGGAGTAGGAATGGAGTGAAATCTGTATGCTTGTTTTCTACTTACACGATTATTTTAATGTTATGATCATGGAGACTGATGGAGAAGTCATTTCATCCTTATCCTTTACTCAAACTGAAGAGAGTGCTACACCCTAAAGAGTAATGGATTTACTCCAATGGTTTATTTATCTCATTGTTTTGTGCCACAAGTGCTTATTTGGAGTTTGGATGTGAAATTATTTTTTCAGGAACATCTTATTTCATATTCCCTCAACCCTGGGAAGTTTGAGCAGTTTATGCTTTTGATTTTAGTTACGAGAACAAGTTAAATTAGTTATTCAGGTTTTCTGATTTTTGCCGTTGATGTATGTAAATGCAGTATATATGTCCAGCAATTTTATGACCTTTTGAGATAGTATTGGGAATTTGGACTTGACTTTTTGTTTATATAGGTGGAGAGTCTCTCTCGCAAGGCTCAACTTCAGGAGGCAGAGCTCGAAAGAACAACTAAACAGCTGAAGGAGGCAATAGCAATTGCAGGGAGGAGACAGCAAAATGCAAAGCTGCAAAAGAAGTTATTAAGTCGCTTACTGCACAAGTAAGAAAACTATTTTGGGACACTTATCTTAATGATGATTTAGACGTTTATTTGCATGTATTTTTGAACAAAAAACATCCAGTCCTTAAACTACATTAGGAATAAGCCTACGTTATTTGGCATGCTAGACAAGTTCACCTGCCATGCTTCTTTTACTCAATAAATTAATCATTATGGACAAATGTTCTTTAAGTGCTTCTTTATACAGTTCCTTCACAGATTTTTCTTTTTCGAAAAGAAACAGAATTTTATTTCAAAGAACAAAAAGAGAGGGATGAGAAATCCCTCAGGATAGTACAACTAAACAACCAAGCAACAGCTTACAAAGCCGCACTCCAACTTCTCACTAAGTCAGAAACTAAAGACCACTGAACAATTTGTGACTAGAAACCCAAAGGCTAACTCTATACTTTATCGTACCCCATACATCCTCAATAGATTCATGACTATCTTAAAAATTCTCTTATTTCTTTCAAGCCAAAAGATCCAAAAACTCGCGGAACTATAATCCTCCACAACATTTTACACTTCTTGCTAAAAAGACCACCTCCGATATTGATTTGAAACAAATTCATGACTGCCGGAGGTGGAGCCCATTGAAAACCCAACTCTCCAAGCATCCTGCACCATAACTGATGAGCAGAAAGACAGTGCACGAACAAGTGACTGGAATCCTCTGAATGACACCTGCACAAAACCCACCAATTTGGGGAGAGAGAAACATTCGAAAAACGATTTTGGAGAGAGTCTCAAGTGGGCAACTTTCCCAAAACCATCAACCACTAAAAACCTGAACTTTCTTAGGAACCGGGATCTTCCAAACAAGATTGAACCAATGAGAGGGGGAAACACTACTGCTGGAAAACAAGGACAAGAAGAAAGAGTTAACAGAAAAGGACATGGAAGAATCAGCTACCCAAATTCTGCAATCAATCCCACCCTCACCCAAACTAATGGTTGCCTTTCCGTTTTCATTTCTCTGGGTGTACGCCTAATTAAGGATATTGCATCATGTATAGCGAAATGAAAATTCTCTTTTGTATATCAAAACTTTAGCAACAGATAAGCAATCATTCTGCAATTAACCAAACAGGTACCTGTTTAGCAACAATGTGGTAATTTTGTTAGATTTATTGTTTCACGGAGACGTAGCAACTGGGAGGGATTCAGTCTCATAAATTAACAGAGACTTAACTTTGTTGGGTTGTATTATTAAAGAGGTAATTAAAAGATTAAATTTCAATATCCTAGATTGCGCTTGTGTTTGCCAAAGTTATTCAATTGTGGGTTTGTGTTTCTAAAGTCCATAGTGATACTGTATGGTTATTTGTTTAATGCTTTTATTCTGGTGATGTACCTCTGTTTTGCGCTAAGATTGTTTCTTCAACAACTAGAAGTCAATCGGAGTATATCTGCTGCATTTGTTCTATTTAATTCTTCTCCATATATGAAACGAGCTTTAAAGGAAACGAAGGAATAGTACAAGAGACCAATGCATCGGTTGACTTTGCAGCCATAATTAGTTTGTTGTACTTTATTTTGCTAGTTTCTTTGTTGATGTTGTATCTTAATATGCAGCTAAAGGAAATGGCTGAGAGGCTTCCTGTGGGATCTGCCAAACACATCAAATCTCCGTCCTTCAGTTCACTTGGTCCCCCTTCTATACCTAGTGATGTTACAAATGCTTCTATTGATCGAGTGAATGGCCAAATTATTGGCCAGGATCTGAAACAAATGAGTCAAACAACTTGTTTTCTAATGGGTCCAGCACTGCAAGTAACCGCAGTTTGGGTCAAAGCAGATTAGCTCAAACAGACGCAATGAGAAATGGAAATAAAACCAAAGAAAGTGATACTCCAAAAGAAAATGAATGGGTTGAGCAAGATGAACCTGGTGTTTATATTACCCTCACCTCCCTACCTGGAGGACTCAAAGATCTGAAACGAGTTCGTTTCAGGTATATAACTTTTAATTTAATATTTTTGAATTTATTTTTGTGTTCTATTTCTGGTCAAGTCAGAAAAGTCAGGAGATGGTTTTAACTGGGAAACCC
The DNA here is from genome assembly GCA_030762865.1 of Paraleonurus japonicus. Taxonomy (NCBI): domain Eukaryota; kingdom Viridiplantae; phylum Streptophyta; class Magnoliopsida; order Lamiales; family Lamiaceae; genus Paraleonurus; species Paraleonurus japonicus. Next base: position 31,945,009 of record CM061053.1, on the reverse strand, counting down.
ATGAAAACTGGACAAACAGAAGAGGCAGGAAAATAAAAGTTTCTTCAGAGAGAGAGATCGGGTGGGTGTGGGGGTGGGGGGATCTGGAATGAAATTTGAAAGTTGAAACACGTTTTAGTTGTATTTTTGTCCTGGATTCTGGTTCTATAGAATATTTTCATGGTTGCTCCATATCTCTTAAGATCAAAGAGAACTCCTGCAGGCTGCAGGAAAAGAAATAATTTGAGACAGAGCATATCTGGATTTTGAAGCCTTGGGAATGAGTCTGGAGGCTATGTTAGACAGTGCGAGCACTGGTTGGAGTGGGGTGGAGCGACATTTCTTTTGTTAAATGCATTTTCTGATTGATTATTTACACACACACACACGCACACACACACACACACATATATATATATATATATTATATATATATATATATATCACAATATCTGTGAATAGAACAAAAAATATACAGTTAGTTTTCAATATATTTGTTATACAGCCGGTCGAACCATTAACCAGCATCAAGACTGTTTCAATTATTGGTCCGGTGGTATTGAGTCTGCCGCGGAAGCCTCAGTTTCTGATCCAAGCTGTAATTGTAATTTTGGTTCGCATGTCATTTTTTGTGCATGTTAAGATATCCTTTTGTTATCCATCATAAATCTTGGATTTTCCAGCTAATAGTATCAGTACACCATATTCTTAGTGTTGGTGTCAATTACATATGTTTAGCTCACAAGCCATAACATGATTTGAGGAAGTAGTTGATAAAAATTTTACATTATTTATTGCAATATACTCATGGATAGGTCCTGATTTGATTAAACTTTTGCATAAAAGTGAAAATGATGCGTACTGTTTGAATGCAGTCGAAAGCGATTTAGTGAGAAGCAAGCAGAGCAATGGTGGGCAGAGAATCGGGCAAGAGTATCACGAACAATACAATGTGAGGATGGTTGACAAGTCGAGCATTGGGGTAGCAAGTGAGGACTTGGCACATTGACAGATGAGATATGTATATGATTTTTTTGTGTTCTTCATTTTCCACTTGTGCTTCAAGAAAAATCATCAATCATATTGATTAAGGTTTCCGATGTGGAGGGAGGTTTGTGTTTTCTTTTCCAACCCTCTTTAGTATTCTTGTGGCTTGACTATGCTATGGTTCATCATATTTTTTGCCCCCAAATGTTATGTGGTTGGGGTGGGAGGGTGAGAAATGTAAATTCTGGCTAGGATGGTGGCTCTAGTTGTGAGCAGCTTCCATGTAAATTCTATTATAAGCAAATGCAATTGTCAGGGTTTTGCTTTTTCTTTTTCTCCTTGCATCAATGTTTTTGTTGTAGATTCGATATAACTTTACACACTGCACAGTGCACACCAATAGGAATACGTGTTTCCAGTGACGTATTATTTTCAGACAAAAATTTATATACAATATTTCATAGATCTAGGATCCGTGAAATAATTCAAATAAAGAAATTAAATCGATCACCGGTGGGGTGGGTCCAATGAATATTTCTGAAAAATCTCGCGAAGGCAAAAAAAAAAAATTCGCCCTATGTGCTTTAAGAGGTGTTACTATTAGGTTAAACATGTGTTACTTTAACAATAAATATTTTTACTGTAAAATAAAAATAAAAAAATGGTCAAATTAATATCTAATCTTATATGTGTGGATCAAATAAGTCTCTAACTTTCAACCCAACTTAATTTTCATTAATAGAGTGTTATTTTATTAAGATGGGGTCTATTTGATCTCAATATTAAAGAGAATGGTTTAAATGTGTTAAGAAAAAGTTCATGGGTCTATTTGATCCTCAAGTATAAGACTTGGGGTAAATATGTGTTCTTGTAAGGACACATATGTGCACTAAACTCGTGCAAAAAGTAAAAATAAAAGTTTACTCTCGGGTTGTGTTGCTATAAGGTCAAACACGTGTTATTATATGAGGAAAAATGTGTTACTATATATTTTTTTTAAGTACTAGTAACACGTAGTTGCCTTTCTGATAATACATGTTTGACATTATAGTAACAAATGTTTAACCTTATATTAACACACTTGAGATTATGATTTTATTGTTGTATTTGCGTGAGTTTTTTTTTTTTTTTGAAAAATATGTTACTATATCAACACAAACGCTACATCGTATTGAAAAGATGTGTTACTATATAAACAAATCGAAACAAAGTAACAGTGCAATATTAATTCCAGATTAAACAAAAACGAGAAATTTATCATCGAAGTTCGCATAAACTTTGTATTCATCACTATTTAAGTTTTTCCCACTACTGTTTTCATCAATCGTATCATCCAACACCGACTATCCGACAATTTTTCAAAATCATCCATGTCTTCTCTTTTTTTTTCTCGTATTTTTGCGTGTTTCTACTCAATTCGATCTCGTAATTGAATTCCGCCGTTATTTTCCGTCGGAGTTCACCGTTTTATCGTCTCTCGGTCGTCGGCGTTTTTGTACCGAAAAGTGTGGTTGGGGAATACGAGCCTTTGGAACTAGCCATGAAAATTGTGGAGCGAACGGAGGAGGAAGAAGAATAAGTTTGTTTATTCTTTTTATTTTGATCTGTTTTTAGCTTGACCCACAAAATTTAAAAATTTCGTATTTTAAATGATATTTCACGGTAAAATATTTCATAAGAGAGGCCCACTTATTTTCATCTTTTCCTATATGATCAAGGCAAAGTATTTTTGTGAAATTTGTTTCGAGAGTATTAATTGTTTCATTAAAGTAGTATTAGTTGTTTTATCGTAAGGTATTAGATTTGAATGATTTAAATTGTTTCATCAAACGGTATTAATTGAAGGATAAAAGTTGTTTTATTAAAAAAGGATTATTTGTAAATTAGTTTCTGTGGAAATTTTATTACCCAAAGGGAAAAATTCATTTTTAGTACCCAAAGTTTATCTTTTTTAGATTTGGTACCCCACCTTTAGACACTCTCAAAATTGGTCACCAAAGTTCATTTTTGTCTCAAAATTGGTCACTGCTGTCGGTTGACCGTCATTGACTAACGGAAGCACTTATTTTAGGCGCAAATTCATCTAGAGTTATAAGTATTGCTCCCAAATTCGATGACCCACTTCCCTCTTCTATCGTAACCCTAATCTTTTCAATTTTTTGGCCTTTGTGTAGCTTAATATTTTTTCATTACCGATAAAAAAATATATTTTTTCATTAAATGTAATGCATTTTATTTTGTAAAATATATGTGGAATTAATCTACAATATCTTTTTAGTGAATTTAGATATTTCACGAAATAAATGACCATTAAAACAGGAAAGTGGCTGTCGAATTTGGGGGCAATACTTATAACTCTAGATGAATTTGCGCCTAAAACAGGTGCTTCCGTTAGTCAATGACGATCCAATTGATGGCGTAATCAATTTTAAGACAAAAATGAACTTTGATGACCAATTTTGAGAGTGCCTAAAAGTGGGGTACCAAATTTGAAAAATTGTAAACTTTGGATACTAAAAATGAGTGGGCATATGCAGAGCCACCTGAGAATAGTATCAAACGTTGGATTCGGCATATGCAGAGCCAAGGCGAAATTTTATTACCAAAATGATTGGGCATATTTTAATTATTAAATTTATTAAATAAAACTCTCAATTTTCAGAACTGTGTAATATCTAATGCATATTCATGTCTCTCTACTAATCTTGGTTGGGGGTATTAGAATTATGTAATGAGAATGACTAGTGATTCATTCCCATGGATGAATTTTGGAAAGAAAATTGAGCACGAAAAAATTTGAGCGAGAATAAAGTTGAGCGGAGGAAAAATGAATAATTGTTAAATGATTGATTATAAAGGGAAGATTATGTAATCAAAATAAATTAGTGATTATTTTATTTTTAAATCATTTCCAAATTGTAAATATTACCAAACATTATCAATAAGAATGATTAATGAGTCATTCTCATTACCTAATTCTAATACCCCCAACCAAGTTGTCCCTAAATTTTAGTATTTTAAAATGATGTTTTGTTGTCTATAATTATATTAATAAGAAATTTATAAAATTTACAAGCGTATATTAATTTTTTTATATATAACATATGGAATATTATAAAATAGATAGAGATTATTTAGGCGGTTGAAGCTATAGGTCCAAGCGGTACACAATTCGGTTTGGTAATCAGGTCTGGTTATGAAAATATTGACTTATATTATTATTTTAAATACAATTTAAAAAAAAATAATGTGTGTTTTTTTTTTTTTAATTTGAAAAGTTAATTACGTTAAAAAAATTCAATTAATATGATATTTCCTCTGTTCGGGCTTAGGGATGGTAGTTTTGACCCGATCCGTGGGTACCCGCCCCAAGAAATTTGGGTCAAATCAGATCCATCCCGCATCAAACGGGTCGGTCGGACCCGATCCGTTCATAATCGGAGTCGGGTATGAGTTTTATATTGGCTCGTGGGGCCCCGACCCGACCCGCATCTTATATGTGTATTTAATATATATATATATATATATATATATATATATATATATATAAATAAAATATATTATATATGTAGTATATATATCACCCTTTACATTATTATGTTTACAAAAATATCTTTAGATTCTTTATGTATAATTTAATATATGTAAATATATATTTATGGAAAATTTGACATCTTTCCAATAAGTTATAATATAATAAAAATATGTCCGTCAAGAATATAAGAAAGAATCATTCAATATTCTCAATTCCTTTTAAATCTCAAATAAAATATGAGTTTGTATATGTTTAAAAACTATTATTGTAGTTTGTGTTTGATATTTTATGTTAAGGTATCATATTTAAAAAAATAGAATGTAATTTACACTATGTAGAAATAAATTTTTTTATAAAGATGTAAAAAGCAGTCGGGTGGGTCTCGACCCGTCCGTGCACGGGCAGGTCATAGGTCAACATCTCAAAACCCGTGCGGGCGCGGGGCAAGTCTAGGGCGGTTCATTTGAGAACGGGACAGTCCAGGATATTTAACTACCCGGTCCGACCGACCCATTGCCATCCCTACAGGCTTAATGTGCGACACAAATTTTAATGTGAGAGTTGTTTAATAATATAAGTTTTTTTTTTTTTTTTTTTTTAATTAGGGTAGGATGGTGTTTTCAACTTTAATAAGAGAGTTGTTTCATAGTATTAACTTAGGTTAGTGTGAAAAAGTAATGACATGTGGTGTAATATCGTGGTGTTTGAGGATAATAGTTAAAAAGACTAAAATTATGTTATTATTATTTAAAAATTGATACATCTAGCACGAGATAAATTTTTCTAACAAATGATACATTTTACATGAGACAGAGTATAACTTAAAAAATTTCCATGTATCATGTATTTTCTTCACTTGTTAATATGTATGGTCGTAATATGAAATTACGATTTGTACATATTAACTTTATATATTACCATTCTACATACACATATACATATGTTTAAATTAATTAATATTTTTAATAAAAGAAATGCTTAACTAAGTTAATTATATAATATTGGCAAAGTCTTGTGTATTCCACTTACATGCTACATTACTTTTCAATTTCATTCACTTTTGATACCCCTTGGTCGAATACTTGATTCATTTGATTAAATACTTGATACTTTAAATACTATTTTTTAAACTTGATATTTTGAACTTAAATATTACTACAATATTGTGTTTTTAATACTCCCCGTCCCATAGAAGCTTTTATAAAAGGGAGTGCACATACTTTAAGAAAGAAGAGTAATGATTGAGGATTTTGAGGGGTAATTTTGTAAATTTATATATATAAAATGAAAAAAATTATTAGGTTGTGTGTATATATGAGTAAAAAAGTAATGACATTTTGTATAAATTTGTGAAAATTGTGATAGTAGAGTTTATAAAGAGTTTTTCATTCTAAAGAATTTGTGAAACTTATAGTGGTATGAATGAAAAAAGAAAGTGTGAAAGGTTTTATAAGATGGAGAGAGTATTAAATACAAATAATTTAAATAGTAAAAATATTAATTTATTGTTGATATCCCTAAAAAATAATATGATATCACAAACTCTAATTCTTAATGCTATGTATCAAATATTTAATACTTTAAATTTTTCAAAAGTGTGCACTTTAATCTTTGTAAGTGAAAACACAAGACGTACTCTATAATATATAATATAATTTTTATTACGAGTTGATCTTACCCAAAGTTTGACTAAGCAGTAGTATGGAAAGTGTATTAGGAGTACATATGTGTATTAGTATCTATATTGTATTTATCCCACATCGGTTTAGTATAGAATTAATTTTATCTCTGTAGATTGTACTTGTATAAATGTGTACCCTTAGTATTAATAAAAGGTATCACAAATTATCCTCATTATGGTAACCAGAGCCATTATAGGTTAAATTTCTTTTCTTTTCTTTTTTCGATCCTAATATTTCCATATCACAGCAAATCTGCTTCCATTACTTTTTCAAGGGAAATTTTCTAAATTGTAGGAACCATCTTTCCATATCTCATATCACAGCAAATCTGCTCCTTTTATTTAATTTTCACACGGTGTTTCCTAAAATATAGGAACCATCCAACCGTGTTAACCAAGCCTTCTTCAATTACTCTGCTACAATCATATCATTCCTAGGGGATGACAAATCGTGTAATCGTGTCGTTTATCGTATCGTCACGATAGTGACATGATTGTGGTATAATCGGGTAAGAAGTATTAAGACCAAACCAATAAGGCCCTAAGACATGAGTTTTCAATGACTATTGTTACAAACACGATTTTGGTTCTAATTATTCTATAAATTTGCAAGAATGAATATCAATCAACAAGCAAGCAATGAATTCGGCAAAAATTAAGCTAGAACAAGTAACAAACTAAGCAAACTCAAGTATCAAGTGAGGATAGGGTGTTCGGGATAATCTCCACCAAGGAATCAATGATCACAACTATAATTGCATCAAATTGCTATTCAACCAAGATAGAAAGTGTGAACATCATGCAATAAAGTCTCCATTCATCACACAATGCCTAAATGTGAGTATTCTTAGTGCAACTAATCTCTCAATTATGAAGCACCTAATTCATACAATCATACAAAATTATAACTCGGTCAATCTCTAATCACGTTAGCTCAACTTTCGTTTGTTGCTAGGGTGATCAAACACTGATCAAAGAGATAAAAATGCATGAAGCACAATTAGCATCAACAATTAGAGAATTAACTATCTCAATTGAACAACAATTATCAACAATTATAGCAAGAGCAATCAAATCATCCTCAATTTCAATTATCCTAAGCACAAAAGAATTAGCCCATGGAGTAAAGTGCAAAATCCATGGGTGTAAAATCTAATTGCATGAACATAATGAGAATCAAAGCAAATAAGTAATAAAAATTAGGAAAGAAGAAGAGCATCACCAATTTGGCCAAATGAACAATGAATTGAATGCTTGAATCTCCACAATTGTAATCTACTCTTCAATGGAATTACAACTTCAAGTATCTAATCTAATGAATTAAAGGCTAATCTAATCAACAATCAATGGAAATCTAACTACAACTATGAATCTAATGATCTAGAAATGAGAAATTGGCTTGAAAATTGGAAAATCGCCTCTAAAGCTGCCATGTAAGCTGCTCTAGAGTGAAGTATGCTCTGTTTTTCGTCCAAGGGGATTGAATTTGGGATTTTCTGAAAATCGGGTGCCTCGACTCGAGCACAGGGACCTCGAGTCGAGCTTAGTGAAGTCATGCCCACGCTTTTCTTAAAAATCGCCGGCCTCGACTCGAGCTTGCTGCTTTTCGCTCCACCCTCGACTCGAGCTTGGTGCTCTTGAGTCGAGGCCTTCCATACTTGGGAATTCTCACGAAGCCGCACACACCTCGAGTCGAGGGACTGGGCCTCGACTAGTGGTCGAGTCCAGAAATTTTCCTGGACCGATGTCCACCTCCGACCCCGTTTTCTCCCATCTCATTCGTCCCGTTCCCATATGAACTCCCATGTGCTCGGTTTGATCGGATTCCACCGAAATATCCGGAAACGAGGCAAAACACATCAAATCCACACTTGTAATACCTTTCATACAAATAAGTGATACCTTATACCTTTAAGCTCAAAAACTAATACTTTTCATCACTTTTTGCAATTAAACGCCACATTATTTATGCACTTATAACCACTCATCAAATACCCCCAAACTTACAATGTTGCTCGTCCTCGAGCAACGAGAATATCCACATCAAGAAATGATCAAATCAAGATAAATCGAATAAGTAATCACAAACATGCAACCATTACTCAACAAGTGTCAACTTCACAAGACAATGCATCATGTCTCAACTTCCTACAAGAGCAATCAAGAATCGAGATAGTTTGTTCACCACAATCCTCACGGTCGTGTATCACCCACTCTCAAGTGTGTTTAGGTTATTATATCTCTCAAAGGTCAATTGCTTACATGATTCACCATAAGCTTGCCCGTTATTTACAACTCTCATCTCTCACTCAAGTGTTTTTAGATAAAAAGGTCTTTCTTTTGGATGTAACATTAAGCTCTTTGGAAAGGTAGGGAACATTTGGGAATTGTGTAAGTGACTAAACATAGTGGAGAATATAGATCAACGCTAACAACTAGTGTTCTCATCTTTCTTATAAAACTTCATTTCAATGCAATTAATTCACTTGCTTCACTTAGCATTCTTCTTTGTTGACTCTTTTGTAGTCATTCACATTCCCTTTTCCTTTCTTTTGTGCTTCTATTTCTAGCACTTCACCCTTGCATTCATCTCTTCATCATCTTTTGACTCTTAAATGCTCAAATTGTTCTTTCTCTCCACTTGTTACCCAGGTTTCTAGCACTAATCCTATCCTCCACTATGTGGGACTTTAAGGCTTAAAAGTGGTCTATAAGCTTGTAATTAGGCTAGCAAAAATTCATGGCTTAAGGCTCAGCTTGGTTAACTAGGGATTATTATCACAAGGGTAAGGCATCTTTGGCTCTAACTCATTTCTCAAATATGGCCTAATCTCATTTCTAGCAATTCACAAAAGTAATCATTCAAGCAAAAACCGGACAAGTTCTAGGAATCAATACAAGCATCAACCACACACAACAATGAAAATCAATTGGTATTAATGTCACGGTTAGGCTCAAATCTCTCATCATAGCTCACAAACTGTCTATCTTCCTACTCTTTTCACAAGTCCAGGTCACTCACATCATCTCATTCATTAACAACTTATTAAGAAACAATCACACATTCATTGAAAACTCATTCAACACAATCTCAAAATAATCATCACATCATGGACAAGCAATGAAAATCAAGAAATCCAAGTCAAATAAAAACATCCACAAATCATCAAGTACTCAAATCCAAGAGTTAAGAATTAATTACAACCCCATAATCATCAATGTCAATCAAGTACTATCTACCAAGAGAGAGAAGCGATAGAAGATAACTAAGAGATGAGATAAGAAACTTCCTAATCATTCTTAGACGGAGGTGGAGGAGGCGGGTAGTAACTCGGTGCAAGATGCCATGAGCTCATGTTTTGTAGGAGAGCATACATGTCTTGTTGGTTCTTGAGGTATTCTTCTTGCATTCGTCGCGACTCCTCATTGAACCTTCTCGACTCTTCGAGCATGCGGAAGCATTCATCTTGGCGGGTAAGGCATTCTACTTGCATCCTTTGACTATCCTCCCACATCTCTTCCGTTAACGTCCAAGGCCTCCTAGACGAGCTCCCAGCCTCAAACTCATGGCTCCTCATCTCGTCTTGCCAATGATAATTAATCTCAGGCGCCGACCCTTCGTCTTCCTTCATTCCTACCGATTCCTCCACCGGCTCATCTTCGGCCTCTTCATCCTCTTCCTCATCATGTTCTTCCTCATCTCCCGATCCACCTTCCTCCTCTTCGTCTTCATCTTGGAGATTTACTCCATGCTCTCTTGTATAAGCCTCAATAGCCTCGGTATGCCTCTGCGACCACATCCGGAGGTTGATGGTTACTTGACCCGCCGAGCCAAACACGGTAGTGAGCCTTTTATTAGGCAATGAAAACCAGCCTCCTAGGTGTTGTTGAAAATACCATGTCCTCCCAATTAGGTCCAAAGACCTTATCCTCCTCATTGTGTCCATGGTGAGGTCGGGTCCTCTCAAAGCTCTCAAATTATGGGTAGGAATCCCAAAATGCTCGGCTATCAAAGTGATAAGTCCCCCAAAGTGGACTTTGGCGAATCGTGTGCTCTTCACCCTCTCGAATAATTAGCAAATGTACGCTCCGGCGTTGAACCTCACCCCATGGAGGAAGCACCACATCACGTACAACTCTTCGATACCACGGCTCCTCCCTCCGATCGAGCAAAGATCATACCCGATAGAATTTTCTCCAAATATCTCATGACGGGGTTCCGGATATGAGTACTCTTGGACTTTCCGGTGTGAATGGTTGTTGCACGGGTGCTCCAAATCCGATATCCTCCTCCAATACTTCTTGGCATTATACTCTTTTCTTGGCTTCAACAATGTGCCATTCGGGTCGGTAGGTGCTCCCAAGATCTCATTCACCTTGTCCAATGTCAATGTGTATTCATTCCCCATTAATTCAAAGGTGATTGCCCTTGGAAACTTAGCCCTTCTCGCCTTTTCAAAAGTGATCGTGCACAAGAACTCCAAGGTTAGGCCTAAATATGTACGAGGCCACTTCGCCAAGAACTCCGACATCCCCACTTGTTCAAACAACCGTGGGATATCATCCTCAATCCCCATCGCCACCATGCAATTGTGGTCTACTAGCCTTATCTTGACCACCTTGTCATGCAATTCTCCGTAGAGGATCGTGTGTGTCCTCCACTTATGGTCATTCCACGTAATTCTCAATTGGGCCGACAACTTGTTTGCAAATCTAACCGTGTCAACCACCCTTTGGAAGTCAACATCGGAGTATTCATGTCTATCGGCACCTCGAAACATTTTCCTACAAATCATCAAGTCAAGATTTAACACCTTTATCATCTCAAGAATGGACGGCGCATAATAGTAAATGAGAATGAATGAATTATGCTTCAACAAAGCTCTAATACTCAACTAATTCCATGTGAATAAATCAATCCACTCAAGCAACTTAGTCAAGCGTACCAACTCAAACAATTAGGTAATAGGAATGCTCACATTATCACAACAATATGTATATACTTAATTAAATGGCCTTACTCAATTAACATCAACATTCAAACTCAAAATAATATGTAATACGCTCAACAAATATTCTATCCCATAATTGGCCACTCAATCAAGTAAATTCATCAATGCCAATCACATATAAAGCAACTATATCCTAACAATAATGCAACATGACCAATATCAATTCTACATTCACAAGGAATTCTCATTAACTCATTCAAACTCATTCACAAGGCTAGGAATCAATTAGGCCTACTCTAATAAACTCAATTAATCACAAATATGCCCTATTGTTCCACAATTAACCCAATATAGCCAACAAAACACTCAAATTCGTCCAAAAATATATGCACATAAGGTGTTCGATAAAATGCCTCAATGAAATTCCTATCTCAAATCACAAAATTGGACATTCTAATCAAACCCATGCATCAATTATCAACAAGACGAAAAGTTTAAGGCCAAGGGATGAACAAAACATAACTTTTTGGAGAATAGTTTGGACTTGGGAGAATTAAGACACTTACACACTTCTCTAGCAAAAATCCCCAAACCTGTCTTACACCCACACCCTCAAAGATTGAAATTTGATGAATGAAAATAAATTAACAAGTGATTAATGGTTGAATTGTGGTGGAAATTGTGTCCAATTCGGTGAAGAAATTGAGAAAAATCGAGAGAGGAGCAGGCTAAGGCTCATTTGGTTCGAAAATGGGGGAGAAAGGAAGAATGTCACGTATTTAAAAGCTGTCTCCGGCCTCGAGTCGTGCTTCTACCCTCGACTCGAGGTCGCTTGAAAATGCGCCCTCGACTCGAGGTCCAGCGTCGAGTCGTGCCTTGCTTTCAAATATCCACCTCGACTCGAGGCTTCACATTTCGAGTCGAGCTTGCTGTTTTTTAATTCCACTAAGGCTCAAACCCTCGAGTCGAGGTCCATGCACCTTGACCGGTGGTCGAGCCTAGGTTTTTCTCAAAATTCCGGACCCGACTCGACTCCCCGAAACACCCAAAATTGACCCTAACGACCCCAACGAACCCCAATATGCACATACTAACCTTTTTGATCCCTCGATTTAAGCCCGGTCGCTCATTCGATCGAGGAAACCGGGTCTCTTTCTTTTTGCCTTAATTCACCATTTTTATGCACATTTCCCTCTTGTTTTTGCATTCCTTTGCAACTCCAACACTCCACAATCCAACTCTAGCAAGTGTACCTACAATTGAGCACAAGATAACATTAAATTCTTGCCTAGACAATATACCAAGACGAGATGCAAGTAAACATTTAAGAACGATCATTCCCCCAAACTTAAATTTTAGAATAAAATTCAAAGTTTGGCAAAAGAGTGATTAAATAACTTGCAACTCCCAAAGGTATCAAATAAGCTCAATCATTCCAATCATCAACAAGCACTATGCATCCACAATCACCTAAGCATCATCAATTAAACTCCAAGCAATTTCTCCAAAAGCAACACAAACCAAAACAAAAATAACAAGAAGCACACACAAACACATAAAAGCAATAAAGAATGGGTTGCCTCCCATCAAGCGCTAGGTTTAATGTCCTATGCCGGATGGAACTCGAGGAGTTCATACTTCCCTTTCAATGAGGACGTTAGGCACCTCCTTGTGCCTCACTAGAGTTTCTTTTGCGAATAGGCAACATCCCCGACTTCCCTCCTTCTTTGATCTCTTTCACAATCAACACTTCTTTGGGTCTTTCTACTCCAAGCAATCTACTCCAATTGGACTCACTCCACGCCACTTGATCACTAACCACAAAGCTTTCTTCTTTCTTCTCAAGTGGCAACTTCCTTTCTTCTAACACCCCCAAACTTGAGACTTGCTCAAGTTTGGACACATTTGTCACTACTTCTTCATTCTTTTCTTCTCCCGGATCAAGCAAAGGTGCAATAATAACCTTTTCCTCCCTAAGATCATCAAGAGAAACACAAGACTTATTAGAAATTGCATTACAAGAAGAAATAAGATGATTATTGACTAAAAAAGTAGAATAATTAGAACCATCCCTATCCTTTGAAGGACACAAGTCAATGATCTCTATATAGCCACATTTCTTCTTTTCCAAAACACTTGGAGCATCTTCTTCTAATGGAGCTCTAGAAAATGTCGCCTCTTCTCCATTAAAGCTCAATTTGAGCTCTCATTTTCCACATTAATCATGGCTCTTCCGGTAGCAAGGAAAGGTCTACCAAGAATGATAGGTGCCTCAAGTTCTTCCTTCATATCAAGCACTACAAAATCCACGGGAAGATAAACTTGCCAACTCCCACTAACACATCTTCAATAATCTCATAAGGATGAGCAAAAGATTGATCCGCCAATTGAAGATTAATAGTGGTGGGAATCACCTCTCCTAACTCCAACCTTTTGAATATGGATAAAGGCATAACATTGATACTAGCTCCCAAATCACATAAGCCTTGTACTTTCTCATTCTCACCAATTTCACAAGGAATCATAAACTCCCCGGATCTTTAAGCTTTTGAGGAAGGTGTCTCTCAAGAATCTCCTTGTATTCTTCCACCAACTTGATTGCTCCCTTATCATCCCATTTTCTCTTCTTTGACATTATCTCCTTCAAATACTTCTTATCATGGGAATTTGCTCAAGGGCATCTAGAAGTGGAATATCAACATGCAAATTTTGAACACCTCCATAAACTTACCAAACTCCTCATCAGGCTTCTTCTTTACAAGTCTTTGAGGATAGGGACCGGATTAGGAGTCATTGGCGCTCCCCACACATCTTTGGGGCACTCTTCTTTCTTTGCTTCTTCCTTTGCTTTGATCTTGTCATCACTCTCTTTCTCAACCTCCTCCTCAATCATCTCTTCTTTCTCAACCTCTTTCTCAACTCCTTTCTAACCTTCAACTTCCTTGGGCATTTTAGAGTCTTCATATCTAGCACTACTCCTTAATTGTATACAAAACTCTCTTGGATTAGGCTCGGTGGTAGACGGATATTTTCCCTTATTTTGCAAATGATCCACCGTAGATGAGAGTTTTCAACCGTTGTGGCTAATTGTCTCACTTGGTGCTCAATAGTTTTGAATCTAGAGTCCATTTGATTTCCAATATCATCCAATCTAGAATCATTAGACTCTAACCTCTTCACAATCATCCCAAGTAGCTCCTCCATGGTTGCTTTTCCTTCATTATTTGGAGCTTTTGCACCCATATCAAAGCGGGAGAAAATTGAATGGCGGCTCTCAGATTAGCATATGAAAAAATTTTCATGTCTTCTCCAATTGGCACTATATGGAGCTTGAGGTTGAGGAGGCAAATTACCTTGAGGCCTATTTTGATAGGGAGCTTGATATGGCCTTGCACCTTGAAAATTATTTTGATAATTGCTTTGATATCCTCCTTGGTATGAATGCCTCCCCATATAATTCACTTCTTCAATAGGCATTGGGCTTTGACACAAGTCAACTTGAGGCATGGGTGGATTTACACTTTGTTGAGCTTGAGAGATTGTTAGAGCCCCTAATCGATCCATCATCGTCAACATCACCGTCTTCATCGATCCAATCTCTTCAACATATGACACTCTATGATAAGCTCCTCGATTCACCGTCACTTGGAAAGAGTATTGGGCATTATTCTCCATGATCTCGTTCATTTGCCCCACCGTCTTTGACCAAATCGAACCATTAGCACAAGCATTGAGGAAAGATCTATCACCATCCCTTAAGCCATTACAAAAGTACATGATAGTTTTCTCCTCCGGAAAGCCATGTTGGGGGCATGGAATAAGCAACGTTTCATATCTTTTCCATGCTTCCGGTATAGTCTCTCCACTCTTTTGTGAAAATGAGAGATAGCTTCTTTGGCTTGAACCGTCTTAGATGGCGGATAGAACTTCATCAAAAATCTCTTGCTAAGGTCCTCCCAAGTACGAATCGGTTCGAGAGGGATAGAATTAAGCCAAGCTTTGGCTCTCCCCTTAAGAGTGAAGGCAAAGAGCCTTAACTTTTTCGCATCTCCGGACACTCCATTGTACTTGGTGGTGTCGAAAATTTCCAAAAATTGTGCCATTTGTTGATAAGGACACTCTTCTTCATCTTTTCCTTCAAATTGCTTCTCCCTCAACATCCTCAAAAGAGCCGAACTTATCTCAAAATTATTAACTTTGATTCTTGGCCTTGCAATGCCATCATAATACTCACGCAATTGAGGCACAAAGAATTTCCTTAGTGGCCTACCTTGAGGTGGAGGGTCTTGTATAGGAGGGTTGAGCTTGTGGTACATGTGGTGGCTCTTGATATCTAGGCTCTTGGGGATATGACATTTGTGGGTAATATGGTGGGAATTGTAGTGGATAAGGTGGATAATATGGATATTGGTGAGCTTGTGGATGATATGGGTATGAATTTTGGTATGGGAATTAATTTGGGTGCATCCCTTGAGGGAAAGGGCCAACTTGAGCATTGTAGGGTGGATTGTGCCCATTACCTCCATGGTTCTCTTGCACTCCCCCATGACCATTGCCATTTCCTTTTACCTCCTCTATATGAGGTTCACCAATTCTTTCTTCATTCACCAAATCTTCACCTTCCATCATTTCTCTTCTTCTTCTCCCACGGTTTCTTCGAATGGTAGCTTTTATTTCCGGATTGAGTGGCTCGGGTGGTATACCATGAGATCTCGTGATCATGCACCTACATACCACCAATCAAAGTATCAAAATAAAAAAATAAAGAACAAAACAAAAACATAAAAGCAACAAGTAGCCACTTCCAACTAATTTCTAAGTCTCACTTAAAAGCATAAACGGATCCACAGCGGCAACGGCGCCATTTTGATTGTGGTATAATCGGGTAAGAAGTATTAAGAACAAACCAAGTATCGAACCCAAGGGATAATATATGCAATGAGGCCCTAAGACATGAGTTTTCAATGACTATTGTTGCAAGCACGGTTTTGGTTCCAATTATTCTACAAATTTGCAAGAATGAAAATCAATCAACAAGCAAGCAATGAATTCAGCAAAGAATTAAGCTAGAACAAGTAACAAACTAAGCAAACTCAAGTATCAAGTGAGGATAGGGTGCTCTGGATAATCTCCACCAAGGAATCAATGATCACAACTATAATTGCATCAAATTGCTATTCAACCAAGATAAAAACTATGAACATCATGCAATAAAGTCTACATTCATCACATAATGCCTAAATGTGAGTATTCTTAGTGCAACTAATCTATCAATTATGAAGCACCTAATTCATACAATCATACAAAATTATAACTCCGATCAATCTCTAATCACGTTAGGTCAACTTTCGTTTGTTGCTAGGGTGATCAAACACTAATCAAAAGAGATAAAAATGCATGAAGCACAATTAACATCAACAATTAGGGAACTAACTATCTCAATTGAACAACAATCATCAACAATTATAGCAAGAGCAATCAAATCATCCTCAATTTCAATTATCCCAAGCACAAAAGAATTAGCCCATAGAGCAAAATGCAAAATCCATGGGTGTAAAATCTAATTGCATGAAAATAATGAGAATCAAAGCAATTAAGCAATAGAAATTAGGAAAGAGCAAGAACATCACCAATTTGGCCAAATGAACAATGAATTGAATGCTTGAATATCCACAATTGTAATCTACTCTTCAATGGAAATACAACTTCAAGTATCTAATCTAGTGAATTAAAGGCTAATCTAATCAACAATCAATGGAAATCTAACTATAACTATGAATCTAATGATCTAGAAAGGAGAAATTGGCTTGGAAATTGGAAAATCACCTCTAAAGCTGCGATGTAACTGCTCTAGAGTGAAGTATGCTCTGTTTTTTCGTCCAAGGGGATTAAATTTGGGATTTTCTGAAAATCGGGTGCCTCGACTCGAGCACAGGGACCTCGAGTCGAGCTTGGTGAATTCATGCCCACACTTCTCTTAAAAATCGCCAGCCTCGACTCGAGCTTTAGGCCTCGAGTCGAGCTTGCTACCACAAGCTCCACCCTCTAGATCTTGGTGCCCTCGAGTCGAGGCCTTCCATACTTAGGGAATTCTCACAAAGTTGCACACATTCGAGTCGAGTCCAGGAATTTTCCCGGCCCGATGTCCACCTCCGACCCCGTTTTCTCCCATCTCATTCGTCTCATTCCCATATGAACTCCCATGTGTTCGATTTGGTCAGATTCCACCGAAATACAGGAAACGAGGCAAAACACATCAAATCCACACTTGTAATACCTTTTATACAAATAAGTGATACCTTATACTTTTAAGCTAAAAACTAATACTTTTCATCACTTTTTGCAATTAAACACCATGTTATTTATGCACTTATAACCACTCATCATGACACGACACGATAAGATGAAATACGAATACGATACGATAAGAAAATGTGTCGACACAATACGAACACAAAATTTTTGTGTCAACACGACACGATAAGGACACGATAATTTTTATTTTTAAAAAAACTGAAAATATAATAAAAGGCTGATAAAATAGTATTAAATCTAAAAACTAATACAAAAATATCAAATCGGATAAAGCACTTGCAAATTGCAGTAAATAAACAAAACACAAATTTCAACTTTGAAATACTACTACAAGTGTTATCTCTAGGTTTTCAATATTAATTTGATAAGCAAGTCTTCAAGCTATCTTTTCCAACCAAAATCCGACTTCAAGCAATCACCATTCACCAATTTGTCATTTTCAAAATCACATTCCATCTTCTAAAGCAATCAACGGTGTAGATAATAGAGAAGAACAATAAAACATCTAGTATTGTTAAAAGCGACTTAACTTACAAGAAAAAATAATTTTTTTAATAAGCTCATACTCTTCATGTAAAAGTCATGGAACATTCTGTTGTAACATCGAATTATTATCAATCAAATCTTCCACCAACTCATCAATTGATTGGTGCTTCTCGAAAACTAGGGAAAAATAAAATAAAAATGAAAATAATGGGAAATAATTATAGAACTTAAACTATAACATCAAGTCAATAATCATTAAAAATTCACACCTTTGTCTCCAAACAACCAATCTCTTGAACAAATGATTGCTTCCACCGTGTTTGGTTTACGTGCACTTCGATATTCGTCTAGCACCCTTCCACCAACACTAAAAGTTGACTCTGAAGCTATTGTGGTTATAGGAATGCTCAAAATATCATGAGCCATGCAAGCAACATGAGGATATCTATACCGATTTCTTTTTCAATACTCGAGAGTGTCAAAATTAGCCTTCACATACATGCGTGGTTCTTCCAAATAAAGTTCTAACTATGACTTATGTTGGTTCAATCCAAACTCGATTATCAAAAGCACTAAATTCCTACAAACAAGGAAAAAAATCAGAATATATAACAATAATAAATAAACATAGTGAACTTATATTGATTAATGATTACATGTTACCTCAACCATAGCCACTAACATTTCACTTTTGAAATCAACACTTGAAGCACTAGTTTGATTACTTGTGTCACTCTCAACTTGATCAACACATGTTTTAGAGTACTCATTAAAGATTGCCAACAATTTTTTCTTAACTTACAAATCTTGGTGAGTATGTGGAGATGACATAAGAGAAAAATTAAATACCCTTTTTTAAGAACCCGGTCTTTATCAATAAAATGAGATGCTAAAAGAAATGTAACCATCGGTAGTAATAGAACTCCAACAATCGGAAGTTAAACATATTCTACCGTGCATCATCTCTAACATAAATTTAATCATTACTTTCTCTCGTGTATACATTTTCAAGACATCAACTTTCAATGTATTTCTAGAAACCAATTTAATATCGGACGAAGGTATTCAAAAGCAACCTTAATGTGCTCATATTCAACAAAACGAAAAGGCAATTCATGAAAAACCCCAAAGAAGACATAACAACTCTCAAAAGTGTTGACAAAGATCAAATTTAGGAGCACCACCGTTAGAAATAAAACACGCCCAACATCACGAGTGGTTCTCCTTGGATAATTTTCAAAATGACGTTTCATATTCCCGTTCCAGTTCTACTATTTATCTTGTTATACACATGCCCATGATTTGCACTTGCATGTTTTAAAGTCATCACTACGAGTTTTAATAACATCAAAATGAGACCAAACATCTCGACCTTAGTTTTATTTTCTTATTTTGTTTTAGCAATCATTCTGCACTAGGACTTGATTACGCTTCCAATTCGAGTTTCCCTCACCTCACCTGCTTCCAACTCTCGAAAGTGTTCAACATCAAATTTAGGAACACCACTCTTAGAAATAAAAACCTGCCCAACATCACGAGTGTTTCTCCTTGGACAATTTTCTAAATGACGTTTCACATTCCTCATTCCAGTTCTACTATTTATCTTATTATACACATGCCCACAGTATTTGCACTTGCATGTTTTAAAACCATCACTACGAGTTTCAATAACATCAAAATGAGACCAAACATCCGACCTTAGTGTTAGGAAGAAAGTTGTAGTTAGTTTTGATGAGTTAAAATGTAAAATAGGATGACCAGTGAGTATCGTGTATAGGCAAATGATGTAGTAATAATATGTAATTAAAGCTAAGTACAAATAATAGATAAGGATACACAAACTATCGGATGAGGACAAGAAATCGACGAGGATCGGGAATCGGATAAGGACAAGAAATCGATAAGGACAAGAAATCGGATGAGGATAAGATATCGAGATAAAGACAGTGTGAAGAAGACAGATGGGGTCAAGA
The DNA here is from genome assembly GCA_030762865.1 of Paraleonurus japonicus. Lineage (NCBI taxonomy): Eukaryota > Viridiplantae > Streptophyta > Magnoliopsida > Lamiales > Lamiaceae > Paraleonurus > Paraleonurus japonicus. The sequence continues at coordinate 31,925,101 of CM061053.1, read as the reverse complement.
ACAATAAACAACCATCAAGACAAGAGACTAAGACGAAGACGAGTAAATAAAAAAGAAGACAATGAGGTGTTAGGAAATTTCAATAAAGTTTCAAGAAGCGATTATGTTGGTCCTGAATGTTGAGTTGATTAAAACCTTGAGTTAGCTTCCTAGAACAAAATCTAGAAAGGGGGGTTTGAATAGATTTTGTAGATTTTTCGAATCTCTCAAAATCAATTCAAAGTATCGATTATCACAACGGAATATAATTGAGAACTCAACTTTTAACAAGATCAAAAACAAAGGCCTGATATTCGATTTTAGTTAAGATTCTGAACTTTAATCTTGAATTAACAATATTGTAATTAGAGCGAAATTAAAGAAAGCAAGAAATAACACCGGATTTATAGTGGTTCGGATTTTAATAATCCTACATCCACTCTCCTTCTCCAAACTACGAAGAAGGGTCTTCACTAGCTGCTTACTTACTTCTTGTACAATCTTTACAAATTACAAATCGATCTTCAACTCTTCAACAATCTAATCAACTATACGAAATCTAACTCTAAGAACAAGATGTGTTTTTGAAGATATAAAGTGAAGTGTTCTATAAACACTTAGAAAATATTGGAAATCTCTTTTGAAAAATACTCTGTGAAATCAATAGTGAATAGTGTGAAAAATCAAACTTGCATAAGTGTGTTGAAGAATAAAATCTAGTCCTATTTATAAGTCCGAAAAGACAGGTTAGCTTGTTAGTTAGTTCTAACAAACTTGAAACCGCTTAACAAACTTAATCTTGAAAGCGCTCTTGACCTCGGTGATTCTTCCTACTCGTCTGCGGTGACTTGGTGAAAACTTCGCCTTTCTTATTCTACTTGGCTTATCTTGACCTCGTCTGAGCTCTTCATGTTTGTCTCCTGCGAGATGACTAGGTTCGAGCTTGTCTTGAGATGACTACCATGCTATCGGACCTCGGTGACTAGGTCGGTGTCGACCTCGTCGATCGGCTTATCTTATAAACTTATTCTCTGTTGTTCTTTAGGTTGGCGGATCGGTCTGAGCCGCTTCTCTTTTAATTCATCAAAACTTCTTGATTCAACAATTTCCCCCTTTTTGATGAAGTTAAAACCTATAAGGAAGAAACATACTCACAAATTTGAAGTTAGTACTAGATTTAGTTAAATCAATCGGATAGGTAAAACAAAGCACATTTTCACACTTCATGATTCATTCACATTCATGGCATTAAAAAAAAAAATTTAAGTCTTTTAGACTCTTTTAGAAGTACTTAGAGAATTGAGTTAAAAAAATTTTAAGAAAAAGTTTTTAACAACTGAGATATAAAATTCTCGGATGATTTATACTTAGAAAAATTTTAAACAATTTTTAAAAATTTTTTTAAAGAAACTGATACACATAATTCACATAAGTCCGAATATATTCATTCACAAAATTCTGATTTACAAAATAAGAGAAGCTGATAGAAAATAAAAGATAAGGAAAGAAAAATCCTGTTCTATCGGATTCCCCATCGGTAGCCTCTGGAATGTTCGGCCAGATTGAAAATCCGTGCTCTAAGGCTGTTTGAGATCACTCTCATCTCGTGAGCTCGGATTCCCTTTACGCTTTGGCCACGGTTACGACCCGGCCATTCCGGATCGGGAGAACCGTCTTCTTTCAACTTGGGGGTGACTCGCTCATAGGTGTGCGATCGGATCGCGATTGAACACATTATGTGCCTCATCGGCGGCTTCCCATATAGATCGGCGTCCTCCTTCTCCATCCATTCATGCCGGTGATGTCTTCGTTGTTGCTCCAGATGGTGATGCCTTCAAGATGTACCGGTAGTACATCCATCGGCATCCGAGGATTGCTTCTTGTATTCATGGTGTATTTCCCTGATACCATCTTCGGAGGAGGCTGTAGTGCGATGGACGGGCGGAAGTCCGCTTCATTTGCGGCTTTGGATACCCACTTAGAGTATCCACTGTCCCACTTATTTCGGCCTTCCCCATTTTCTTGACCTCTTCTTCTCTCTCTTTTCAAACATCTCCTTTTTAGCACTAATTCTTGATCTGCTCAGGTGATAAGTTAGAGAAGTCTGGTTCCTTTCGCTTGCGCTCGGGCGATCTGGGGTGATCATCTGCTCGGGTGATGGAGACTTCTCATTCTGCTGCTGCTTTCCCTTTACCTTTGCCCTTGGGCTCCGGTTCCTCGAGACTCTTTCATGCGAGCCGGCGGCTTCTCTGTCTTCTCTTCTTCCTCCTTCTTTCTCTTCTCCTCATCCTCTCGGATGGCCTCTTCAATCTGGGTTACCACTGAGTTGCAAGGCAGCCAATTCATCTCGATTTGATTTTGATTTCCACCTTGGCGCCTCCAACTCGGCGTGTCTGCCTTTGTATCGAGCTTGTCGATTAATGACATGACACCGGTATGAGGGTTTCCATTCTCGCTTTCAGCTCCTTCCCCCTTTTTAACTTCATCTTTGAGAAGTGAAGCTGGGCCTCTAATGCTGCACAATGTCTTTTGAAATCGTTACGATCGGATGTGAGTGTTGAGACCACGATTTCGTTGTCGGCCCATTGTTTTCTCTTTTAGTGCCTTGACCTCCTCCTCAAGTGCACTCGATGCAGAACCAACGGCAGTCTTTGAGATTTCTGATAAATTTAAGTCATGTTGACCTCAACAATCTGCATGTTGGCGAGCATGGTATACGTGTTGCTCGAATCACTTTCCGTGTTTTCTTCTCCATCATCCTCTGAACTGGGATATAATGCATTTGTGGAGTTTTTCAAAGGCGAGAGGAGATGGCAAGGTGGTTTGTCCTCTTCCTCCGATTCGAGACGAGGAAGAGGTGGTGAAAAGTTGGGTGGGGAGCTCATGTGAATATCCCCAAAGATATTTGAGGTATCCACATGAGGAGGTTCGGATGGGGTGGATGAGGTGGGGGTGTCGATGGTGGAGGTGGGATTTACGGTGGGGGTGAGGATGGTAAAGGTGGGGTTTGTGAAGTGGTAGGTGGGGAGATGAGATTGTTTGGGGTAAGGTAGGTTGGGGTTGAAAAATTGTGGGTAAGGGCGATGGAGATATGGAAATGGGGGTTGGGGCGAATCTTGGTCCAGAGAGGAAGGACAGATATATGAGATGGGGATGGTGGAGGATATGAGGTTTGGGTTTGGGGGAGAGAAGATGAGGTTGGAATTTGGACTATTTCGGGAGTAGGGCTGTTTGAGGCTCGAGGTGCCACTGGGACACCTCTTCATTGCCGGTGTGGGTTGGAGATGGGGAGGGAGAGAAATGTGCGACCATGGTGGGGAGGGGTCCCTTCGAGCTGATTTCTTGGACCTCCTCCATTTGGACCACACAGTGCAATTTGCGGCGTGGACACTTCCTCGAGAAAGAAGAGTCGGCTGATCCGCGAGATGATCCACCCAACTCGAGGTTTTCACCAACCTCCGCCTCCTTGGTGCCTTCTCCTTGACTTCATCGGGTGATCGGCCTCGGTGAGCTCACGGCGGCGGCTCTGCCTCCACATCTTCTTCCTCTTCCTCCTCGGCTTCTTCTTGGTGGAGCACGAGCTCCTACCTCGGCTCCACCCTCATCAATCAGTGGAGCCCAGTGGCTCATCCTTGGTCAATCCCCTTACGCTTTGTGTAAGCTCGGACCCGTCGACCAATTGATCTCGGTGACAGCAAGTCCTCCATGATCACAGTCACTTTATTAAAAAGTGGTGATCGACTTCGCATGCCATTTCCCATTCATAACCTCCAGGACGCTTTCTTTCCGTCTCCGGCTTATCGATATGAGACGGCCAGATTGGCCATGTACTCCATCGTAATTGTTCTAATAACGTAGAAGTGCAGTGCAGTCGACCCATCGTGAGAGCTTTGTTCTCCAAGTATCACCTTCGTGACAATGGTCATCGAAGGCGATATCTCCCGTGAAGCATTTTCTTCTTTAGTTTACTAAACAGATGAGTTTGAGAAGCATGATTAGTTTAAAAGCAGATGGGTTTGGAAAGTCATTTGATAAAGTAACTCGTCGATTTTAAAACCAACTGGCTTAGGTGTAACTTTTTAGCAATTTTAAAATGAGTTTAAACTAAAAAAACTCAGACTTAATTTTCTAAAACTAGGTTCATCATTTTTTTAAAAAAATAGGAGTTTATTTAAGAACAAAAGTAATAGAATAAAGGAGTTTGATTAAGATGAGGTGGAACATTATGATCGCTGACTGTTCCTGCCAAAGACATATACTCAAAAGAAACCATCGAAGCTTAAGGTAAATCGGATAGGATGCAAATAGTCATCTGTTTTCCTCGGGAGATCGGTGACTATTGTGTCCTTGTCTGATTTACTCAATGTCGGACAAGTAATTATCAATTCGAGATAAGGTCAATATGACTAATCCTTGATTCTTGATTCCTAAAGGAGATCAATGATATCACTTACTGATTGTCCTTTGACACATATCTAGTCGATAATTCTTTCTAGACATTAATTTAAAGAAAAGAAAAGACCGAGAAATAAGGAAAGCAGATGCACCAGATTAGAAACCAGCTAAAGATGCATAAAGTAATCCTAATTCTAAGCTCGAGTTCTTTAAATCTAGATTCAGCTAATGGTTTTGTAAGAATGTCGGCTCTTTGTGATTCGGTGGCAATTTTCTCAATCCTAATGTCATTCTTCTCAATATGATCCCTAATGAAGTGATGCCTAATATCTATATGTTTACATCTAGAATGTAGAACGAGGATTGTAAGTCATTGCTATTGCACTATTACTATCACGGTAAATAGGAGCATTTGATGTTAGAATATTATAATCTCTAATTTGATTAATCCAGAGGAGTTGAGAACAACAACTTCCGGTGCCATGTATTCGGCTTCGGTTGTAGAGGTGGCAACGGATGTCTGCATTTCTTAGATAACCAAGAAATTAATTTGTTGCCTAAGAATTGACAAGTTCCGAAGTGGATTTTCTATCAATCTTACACCCTCCAAAGTCTGAATCAATAACCTGTTAGCTCAAAGTTGTCATCACCGGGTACCATAACCCTACTTGCAAGGTTCCTTTGAGATATCTAAGAATTTTCTTAGCCGTCTCCGAGATGAGTCTTCTTGGGATTAGGCTGGAATCTTGCACATACCCCAACCGCAAAAGCTATGTCCGGCCTACTTGCGGTGAGATAGAGAAGAGATCCAATCGATCCACGATACTCCGTTGCATCGGTGGGTATCCCTGCTCATCTGAATCCATTGAGAAGTTAGTTGCCATAGGTATTTTAACTTCTCTCGCTAGTTGTCATTCCAAATTTCTCAATCAGATCCTTAGCATATTTAGGCGATGTATAAATATACCCTTACTCATCTGTTTAATCAGTAAGCCTAGAAAGTATGTTAATTCACCCATCATTGACATTTCAAACCTGTTTTTCATGAGAATGCTAAACTCTTCACACAATTTCGATTAGGTGAACCAAAGATTATGTCATCTACATAAATTTGAACTAGTAAGATGTTACCATCTACTTCCTTTCTAAACAAAGTTCTATCAATCTTGCCTTTAGAAAAACCATTTGATGTCAAGAAATCGGATAATGTATCATACCGGGCTCGGGTGCTTGTTTTAGTCCATATAGAGCCTTATTTAGTTTATAGACTTTGTTACTTGTCTTAAAACACGGAGGTCAGTTTCTACATAGACTTCTTCAAGTAACACACCATTTAGAAAGCGAGACTTGACATCCATCGAAAGACTTTGAAAGATTTATATGCAAGAAATGCCAAGAACAACCTTATTGCCTCTAATCAGCAAAGCGGCATAAGTTTCATCATAGTCTATTCCTTGGTATGAGTAACCTGTGCAACCAATCTTGCCTTATTTCGAACAATAATGTTGTTCTCATCTGCTTTATTTTTAAACACCCATTTGGTGCCTATAATCTTTACGTGTAAAGGTCTTTCCACTAGATCCCATACATTTTGTCTCTCAAAGTGATGCGATTCTTCTGCATGGCATTTGTTATCCGGATTTGGATCGATAGAGCTTCCTCAATAGACTTAGGTTCGAGAAGCGACACATAACAACCGAAAAGACTTTCGCAGTCTAGCATCATTCGTGTCTGCACACTACTAGATGGGTCTCCTATAATCGATCGGAAGGATGATAGCTTCTCATCCTTTTGCCTATGTGAGGAGAAAGATCCTCATCTTGAGTCTCGGTAGGCAACTCCTCCGACTTCAACCTCGGTGACGTTCCCCCTTCATCACCGACCCCGCCGATCACCGATGTCAAGGTTATGCGATCTAAAGGAGTCGATCGAAGTTGTCTTGATTATCGGATGGGGATTCTTCTTCATCGATTACGAATCAAGACTAGGTAGATAGGCAGGTTCTATGTTTAGTCTTGGGACGGTTCAATTTTATCTAGACTTTCGAAATTTGATTCACTTTATACGAGCGGGAATACGATTCATCAAAAATAACATGAGGGCTTTCCTCCACACAAAGGGTTGTCTTGTTAAAAACTCTAAATGCCTTTGAAGTATTAGAATATCCCAAGAATATTCCATCACCGCTTTAGCATCAAAAGTTCTTAACTTAGATTTTCCATTGTTATGGATGAAACACTTACAATCAAAAGCTTTGAAGTATGAGATCCTTGGAATCTTACCCTTCCAAATCTCATATGGAGTCTTACCCTTGTCTTTGACAACTAAACACTGATGCAGGTATAGCAAGTGTGTTGATGGCTTGACCCGAGAACCTATGAGGGTATCATACTCACCAACATGCTCGTGGCTGCTTCCTTCAAAGTTCTATTCTTTCTTTCAACTACTCCATTTTGTTGAGGAGTTCTTGCGAAGATGTCTCATGAATAATTCCACACTCATTTAAAAATTAGATAAACAAGAATTCAAAAATTCTGTGCCCTTATCACTCCTTATTTTAATAATATTAACACCCTTTTCATTTTGAATGCATGCAGGCAGATCGGGAATCTTGTTCATAGTCTCATTTTTCTTGAAAAGAAATATAACCCAAGTGTATCTAGAAAAGTCATCTACTACAACAAGAGTATATTTCCTTCCACCGAAACCGAGAGGTGAAACAGTCCCAAGCAGATCCGAGATGAAGTAGTTGCAACACTCTTTCGGATGAAGAGGAGTTAATACTCTTAAATGAGTGTCTAGGCCATTTACCTTTTTTACTAGCATCACATTTAAGATCGGTGGATAAAAGTTTTTCGTAATCCCTTGACAAGGTTCTTTTTAGCTAGCTTACTAAGAGTTTTGAAATTCAGATGACTAAGCCTCTTATGCCATAGCCAGTGATATCTTCTCCACCCTTAGCTATCGACGAGATATCTTTGGGACAACTATTAAAGTTAGCCACATAGACATTACCATGTACGAAGCCGATTAACAGTACCTTATACGAGGAATTATCTAAAATATCACATTTATCCTTTGAGAATTTGACAAGAAAACCTTTATCACAAAGTGGAAAAGCAGACAAATGATTATGTTTCAAACCTTCAACAAAATATACCTCGAGATACGAATATCCTTGATAATTAGAGTACCTACACCTTTAGTCGACCACAATTATTATCACCAAATAAAACTCTTGGACCATCAATGCTTTGAAAATTTGATATGACTTCTTGTTATGGGTCATGTGTTGTGAACAACCACTATCAATGTACCATATTGAAGCTAAGATCTCTTCCTTGAGTGATGATCCTGTGAATCTGTAAAAGCAGTTAGTTTTGAGGTACCCTAGTGATCTTGGGTCCTTTTGGGTCAAGAATCACTTTAGGTATCCAAATAAACATCTCATCTTGAATGATAAATCGACTCAAGTTTTCTACCAAATCATCTACAATTATATCATTTTTGAATGATAACTTGTTGTATTCAGATTGAGTAATTTTCCTAAACTTAGGAAATGTAGGATAGCATTTGCTCCTTCCATCAAAAGGATTATAATAAGAATATCTTCTTATTTTGGTTCTTGGATTCCTTCTAGTACGATAGGGAGTTTTGGTGAATTCTTGGTTTTGATTGGGAGATGTAGTCCTTATCGACTAGTTGGTTTCCATGGACCAATTTTAACATCCTTTGATTGAACAGATGCTTTCACAAATTTTCTAGGTTTTGGACATCTGATTTATTGTTCCTATCATAACCAAGACTGTCTTGTCATGAGATTTTTAGAAGTATTAAAAATATGATCTATTGCTGATTGTGAATTATTAAGTTGGTCGATTTTGAAGACAAGCTTCTCATTGTCTTTCTTAATTGATTCATTTTCAGCATAGACTACTTCAAATTTGTCTTTTAAAGTTTTCAATTCATTTTCTAACCTTTGGGTAAGTGTGGTGATGTACTAGCTTGATCTGAAGAAAACATTCCCCTTGAATGTTTCCTCGGTTTACGAGCGATTCATCACTGCTTGCCTTTAATTAGAATTTGAATCGATCCTTTAAAATCAAATTCTCTGTCTCTAGCTGTTTATAAGCAACCAAAGATGTCTTTAAATCTCTCAATAATTCATGGATAACGGTTTGGTCATGATCGGATGCGGTGACAAGAATCATTATCGATGATGAATAGTAGATTACCTCATTAGCCATAAGACAGATTTCATCATCGATCCGAAATCGAGATGAGGATGATGAGGATGATGATGATTTCTTTGGCTCTTTTTCTTCAGCCAATAAAGCTCTTTGATCTGCAAATCTCCCTGTCTCTTTTCTTCCTCTTTTCTTCCCTTTCTTTAGGAGTCGATTGAGGACAGTCATAGCTGAAATGTCACGACTTGTTGCATGTATAGCAAGTGTCACTTATGCGATTTGGGGTGGAAGGATTTCTTCGACAGTGATACGTATCTTCTTATGCAGCTCTTGTTTTTGTCATCATCGAAGATTTATCCATCTTCCTATCGATCTGGATCTTTGTCTATCCTTACCTGCAAATCTCAATTTATTTCTCTTATACTTCATTCTCAATTTATCATACCTCTTTGTAAGTAAAGCCATCTGCTCTTTCGAGAGATAGATCGGCTCCTACAAACTCTGTTGACACTTTGTCTTCTTTTCTTGACAAAGGCAGACTTAGATAGGTACTTGACTCCATCTCATCTTCCTCATCTTCTATCCGAATATCGTACTCTAAAGCTTTAAGATGAGAAAATAAGGTATGGTGAGTAATAAAGGATAAATCTTGAGTTGCTTTAAGGATATTAGATTTTCCCTCCATCTCTTGGTTAATGATCTCGGAATCTTGTTATTAATCTCTTTCTCTGAATAATTCTTTCCAAGATCACCGCTTTGTTGAGAAGATTGGTCAACCTTACATCTAACTGATCCACAGACTCATTTTCTTTCATTTTGAATGTTTCAAATGCATGTAGAAGCGATTGCGACTTGTTTTCTTTGACTTGTTCGAGATCCTTCACAAACATTGGCTAGAGTTTGCCACATCTCTTTGGCGGATTTTGCATCTCTTAACTTTTTCTATCCAATCCTTACTTAGAGTCTCAATGATTTCGATTCGAGCTACTTGGTCAAGATTGTGGACCTTTCTTTCATCATTTGTCAATTGAGAACTCTTCTTTTCTTATGCAGTTCAGATTGGTGACTCGGCTCCGTCTTTGGTGCCTCCATGATAAAACTTTATAGGTCCTTCTTCAAGAACCTCTTCCATCCTATCATGAATGGCCTTTAGATGATTTTCCATCCTAAATTTCCGGTAATCATAATCTTCAATAGAGAATTCAGGAAGATTCCTAGACTTTTTATTTTCCACTGATGACATGATGAAACAAAGAACAAAATACTCCACAAAAGCTTATTAGTAGCACTGTTAGTAATGAAAGAAAATGAAGAAAATCAAGATAATTTGAATCTTGTTCAAGACCTAAAATCAATATCGAAACTGACTTAACACTGCTCCGATACTACTTATTGGTCCTGAATGTTGAGTTGATTAAAACCTTGAGTTAGCTTCCTAGAACAAAATCTAGAAAGGGGGGTTTGAATTGATTTTGAGAGATTCGAAAAATCTACAAAATCTATTCAAACCCCCTTTCAAGATTTTGTTCGAGGAAGCTAACTCAAGGTTTTAATCAACTCAACATTCAGAGACCAACAAGTTATAACCAACCAAGAAGAAGTTACAAGATTCGGTTTGCTTGTTATAACTAAGCTGAAGCAGAATCTACAAGGAAGTTACAAGCTGGCGATGAAGGTCTCTATAAATAGGGACGAAACAAGAGTAGAATTAACTTTAGCAATTTCACAATTATTCACTTGCATTCTCTACACATAGTTAGCATTCAAAATATTGTAAACACACGCACAAACGTTTTATACGTTTCCGGTTCTTAGTGTTTGTAGAACACTCTTTAAAGAACATCTTCAAGCCATTGATATTCGTAAATAGGGAAGAAATTGTTGTAAGGTGAAGATTTACATTGTAAGCAAGTAAGAAGGAAGAAGAAAGATAGTAAGTGAAGACCCTTCTTCAAGTTAAAGGAGGAGAGTGGACGTAGGATCGGTTGATCCGAACCACTATAAATCGTCTTGTTCTTTATTGCTTTCGATTACTTGTTTGTTCTTATTCAAATTCAATTCACGATCAAAGTTCAATTTCGAGAATTAAATTTAGGCGAATTATCGATTTGATTTTGATCCAATTAAAGTTGAGTTATAAATCTATTTTCGTTGTGTAACTTTGGTGTTTTGGATTAATTTTCTAAGATTTGAAAAATTGGAAAATCTATTCAACCCCCTTCTAGATTTTTCCTAGAAAGTTGTTTCAAGTAATCTTTGATATACTCAACTTGTGGAACCAACAAGTGGTATCGGAGCGGTGTTAAGGTTTGTTCTTATATTGATTATAGGTCTTAAAAGGATTCTCGAATTATCTTTTGATTATCTTTATCTTCTTTATTCCACTAACCCTGCTACTAACTAGATTGTATAAGTTTTTGCTTTCTTATCTCATCATGTCATCTGGTAAGAGCAAAAAATCGAGGAGCCTACCTGAATTTTCAATTGAAGAATATGACTATTGGAAATTCGGGATGGAAAACCATCTCAAATCGATTCATGATAGAATGGAGGAGGTTCTTGAAGAAGGACCTATCAAATTTTATCATGGAGGAACCCGATGACGGTATTGCATTTGCTGAAACCGAGTCGAGACGGGAGAAGAAAAGTTACAGGCGATCGAGTGATGAGAGAAAAATCCACAATTTGGATCGGGTAGCCGGGACGAAAATTATAGAAACTCTAAGAAAAGATTGGATTGAGAAGGTAAAGAGATGTAAATCTGCTAAAGAAATGTGGGAAACTCGTGGAATTTGTGAAGGATCGGAAACGAGGTTAAAGAAAACAAAGCTGCAATCGGTATTACATGTTTTTGACACTTTCAAAATGAAAGAAGGAGAATCCATTGATCAACTAGATGTTGGATTGACTAATCTTCTAAATAAAGCGGTGATTTGGGTAAAACCTATACAGAGAAAGAAATCAACAACAATGTGTTGAGGTCTTTAAGCAAAAGATGGAGAAAGAAAGATAATATTCTCAAAGCTACTCGAATTTGTCTTCAATTTCACATCACACCTGTTTTCTCATCTTAAGGCACTAAAATATGATATCCAAATCGAAGAAGAAGAGGATGAAGCTGAATCTTCAACATCCGGAAAGACAGATTTGCTTTTCTTCATCAAGAAGAATCTGAGAAAATTTCTAAGGCATCGATTTATCAATTAAGGAAGAAATGGCACTCTTGATAAAATGCTATGAGAGGCTTAAATTGAAGTACAAAAGAAATAAGAGAGATAGATCAAGTCGAAGGAGTTATAAATCGGATAAAGAAGAAAAGAGTTCGGACAATGATAGGAAGAAGGATCAGATTAGAAAGCACAAATCACCAATTAGAAGAGGAGATAGTAGTCCTAAGGCAGAGACGAGAGGGGATATTTGTTATACATGCAACAAACCCGATCACTATAGTTATGATTGTCCTCAACTCACTCCAAGAGAGAGAAGAAAAGAGGAAAAAGCGAGATAGAAGATATGCTGACTCAGAGCACTTCTAGCTAAGAAGGAAGAAGTTCATGTAACATCATCATCCTCATCTGATTTTGGAGTCGAGATGACGATATCTGTTTAATGGCAAAAGAGGTACACTATTACTCATCTTGAATAATGATTGTGATAACTTATCGTAAACTGATCCTAGTCTTATTAATAAACTTTTGAAAGACTTGGAAGCTGCTCTATCTCGCATATAAACAGATAGAGACTGAAAACTTTAGTTTAAAGAATCAAATTACTGATCTAACTAAAGTCAATCGACAAAGGATAGTGAAAAACTATTTGTTCATTCAAGGGGAATGTCGGACTAAGACTATCACTAGCACCTCGTCGATAAGACATATAAGTTAGAAAAGGAATTGAATTCTTTAAAAATAAAAATTTCAAACATCTATTCTGAGAATGAGAGTTACAAAAGAACTAACGAGAGTTGAATCTCAAGTTAGGTCTTTTAAACAACACTCGAGACCACAATAGATAAGATCTTCAACACTTCACAAAAAGTCTAATGACAAGACTGGATTAGGTTTTGATAGGAGTAAGAAAAATGATCCCATAAAACCTAGAGTCTTTGTTAAAAGCAACTAAACCAAATGTTGAGACTAGATTTAGTCCTTGGAAACCCAAGGAACTAATTACCTCATCGACACTTCTAAAAGAAAACACGAGACGAGGAAAGTTGTTCCAAAGGCTAAACCGAAGACTAAGACAAAGTCTTACCCTAGGTATAATGGCTTTGATGGAAGAAGTAAAACATATCCATTCTTACCAAAGTATAAGACAATTACAAAAGATCGGTTAAATAAGATTGATCTTAAAAGTCTTATCTTAGTAGATAGATCTGGATGTAAACTTCAATCTATGGTTTTAAGAGACATTGATATCTTTGTTTGGATACCTAAGTGTCAACTTAACATGAAAGGACCCAAATTACAAAGGGTACCTAAGCATTAGATTTGTGATTGCGGGAAGACAAGTAGATAGTAGAAAGAGGAGACATTCTTGAGGTCATTTGGTACATTGACAGTGGTTGTTCCAAGCATATGACCTATGAAAGGCGTCTTCTTTCTAACTATCGATCCATAAACGGTGCGAGAGTAATGTTTGGAGATATGATTATGGACTTACCAAAGGAGTAGGGACATTGATGATAGGTGATATTCAAGTAAATGAAGTCTACTATGTGGAAGGATTGAAGCACAACTTATTATCTGTTTCACAATTTTGTGATAAGGGGTTAAGTGTCAAATTTACTCATAATGCATGCTATATACTAGATGGTATTAATGAAAATATATTATTAAGCTGAGTCGAGACAAGGTAACATTTATGTTGCTAATTTTAAAAGTTGTCCTAAAGATATACTGTCCTTGTTGCTAAGAGTTAAGATGATTTAAGTTGGGTATGGCATAAACGTCTTGGTCACCTAAACTTCAAAACTCTTAACAAAATTGCAAGGAAATCTTTAGTAAAAGGACTCCACGATAAAGTTTTTCAAAGAACCATGTGTGTGATTCTTGTCGAAAAGAAAAAAGACTAAAGCTTCTTTTAAAACAATAAGTAGTCCTTCTTTGGAAAGAATTTTGGAACTTCTTCATATGGATCTTTTTGGTCATTAACACCTCTCGAGCGTTAGTGGAAGAAAATATACTTTGGTAATTGTTGATGATTTTTCAAGATTTACCTAAAGAATGAGACAATGATTAAGATTCCAGAATTTTTAAAAAGGTTCAAAATGAAAAAGGACTAATTATTGTTAAGATTAGAAGTGATAAAGGTACTGAATTTCTTAATAAACTTGTCACTAACTACCGTCTGAGAATGACATAGCTCATGAAACATCTGCTGCCACGGACACCACAAAAATGGAGTAGTTGAAAGGAGAAAGCAGAACCTTGAAAGGCGGCTAGAACAATGGAGTACAACACTCCTCACGGGTTTTGGGCGGAAGGCTGTTAATACACTTGTTTTGTTCAAAATAGAAGTTTGATTGTTAAAGATAAATGCAAAACCCCCTATGAAATTTGGAAGGGAAGATCCCCCAAAATTTCATATTTTAATATATTTGGTTGTAAATGTTTCATCCACAACAATGGTAAATCTCAATTAAAAACTTTTCATGCCAAGATAGCGAGATGAAATATTCTTGGGATACTCATTTGTATCAAAAGCATATAGAGTTTTTAATAAGACAACCTTGTGTGTAGAAGAAACTCCACATGTTGTATTTGATGAATCTTCTTTTGAGTATAGTAAAAGCAGATGACATCACAAAGATATCGAGATGACTGAATCGGATGACTATCAAAAGAATAACCATAAAGTTCTACAATCAAGAATCGACTCGGATGAAGAGAAAGAACCAGATTCAAACAAAGAAAAGAAACATGGTAGCTCTTCCTCACCGGTGATCGAGACAACCAATGCCACGAGATGATCGAGGTAGAATCATCTGAAGGTAACATAGAATCATCTGAAATAAATATTTGAGACAAAACTTCATCCATTGTAAAAGATAAAGGTAAGAAAGTAATGTCATATCACCCGGTGAGCAGATAATTGGAGATTTAGACTGGAGTCAGACAAGGACCCAACTAAATCAAGATTGCATGTTCGGTTGCTATGTGTCATTACTTGAACCTAAATCTATTCTTGAAGCTCTAAGCGATTCCAAGCTGGATTAACGCCATGCAAGAAGAAAAAATCAGTTTCAAAGACAAGATGTGTGGGAGCTTGTTGAAAGGCCTCATCATCAAAAAGTCATTGGAACTAAATGGGTCTTTAAAAATAAAAGAGATGAAAACAATATTGTGGTTAGAAATAAAGCCGATTAGTTGCTCAAGAGTATTCACAATCGGAGGATTGATTATGATGAAACCTTTGCACCGGTAGCTCATCTGGAAGCCATAAGATTGTTTTTAGCTTATCTTTGCTTTTAAAAGATTCATAGTTTTTGATTGGATGTTAAGTCGGCATTTCTTAATGGAATCTTAGGTGAGGAAGTTTATGTAGAGCAACCTCCTGGTTTTGTCAAAGGAGACAAGGTTTATAGATTAAGGAAAGCTCTATATAGACTTAAACAGCACCTAGAGCATGGTATGATATTTTGTCGATTATTTAATTCAAAATGGTTTTGTAAAAGGTAAGATTGATATAACTCTTTTCAAAAGAATTTGGTTGTGATCTTCTATTAGTTGATTTATGTTGATGATATTATTTTTGGATCAACTAACACATCTTTGTGTGAAGAATTTAGTCATCTTATGAAAAGCAGATTTGAAATGTCCATAATGGGAGAGATGACCTACTTTCTTGGACTTCAAGTCGAGGCAAACAAAGAAGGGAATATTCATTAATCAAGCCAAATATACAAAAGATCTCATTGAAAAATTTGAAATAGGTACAAGTTGTGAAGCCAAAATACCTATGATGATAAACTTTTCAATGGATCCAGGATGAGAAGGGGAAGATACGAGATCAAAGCGAGTATCGAGGTTTAATTGGTTCTTTGTTATATTTAAGCGCCATGAGACCTGATATCTCATTTGCGGTTGGAGTCTGCGCACGATTTTAAACTAATCCTAAAGAAGCCATCTTGAAGCAGCAAAGAAAATTCTTAAATACTTAAAAGGTACAATAAATGTTGGACCGTGGTATCCGGTGATGACAACTTTGAGCCGTCTGGATACTCGATTCGAACTTTGGTGGGTGTAAGATAGATAGGAAATCTACATCTGGTACATGTCAATTTCTTGGTAGTAAGCTGATTTCATGGTTGTCTAAGAAACAAACCTCTGTAGCTATTTCCACAAAAGTGAGTATATGGCGGTGGAAGTTGTTGTTCCTGATCTGGATTAGTCAACAATTAAGGAACTATAATATTATCACCAAAGATGTACCAATCTTTTTGTGACAGTAATAGTGTCATAGCAATTACCCAGAACCCGAGTCTTACATACCAAATGCAAGCATGTTGACATAAGACATCATTTCATTCGAGACCATGTTGAGAAAGGTGACATCAGACTTGAAAAGATTCTCGACTGATTTTCAAAGAGTGATATCTTAACAAAACCTCTGCGAGACAAGGTTTAAAGAACTATCTGTAGAATTAGGACTTTTAGATGCTTCTTTAGTTATTCTATAGTCTTATCTTATGTTGTTCATTCTTTGTCTTTCTCAATTAGTTTACTATGTCTAGAAAGGAGTATCGGGCGAGTAGAAGATCATATGGAAAATCACGTAGTGATATCATTGATCTCCATAAAAGGAATCAAGAATCAAGGATTAATCCATTAATCTTAGACCAACTTGATACTTACTTGCGATATGAAGTAATTCAAACAAATACATACTAATCAATGCATTTTACAAAAAAGCAGATGAGTATATGTACCTTATGCGAATTACTCACAAAAGTTACTAATGAGTTGCCTAAGTGTTTTGATTTTAGAAGAAACAAGGTTTGATAAACATGTCTCAACATTTGACAAGGACTTCTTATCCAAATAATCATGAAAGCAGACTATGATGCTATCAATCCAGACAAAGGTGAAACTATCGGAAGTATTTTCTTAACTTTTTCACTATTGATAAAATTATGCATATTAGTTCATATAATTGATATATGAATTTAATATCATAATCTTTTTACTTCTTCATAAATGAATGTACTCGGTATATTTAAAAAAAAATATTTTGTTTTACAAAATAAAAGATAAGGAGTTCCAATTTTGTTTTTATTAAAATTCGTGTACTTTTCATTTTATCTTTCCAATTAACTGAAAAATATTTCTCAAATAAGTAACTCTGTGTCGGAAAGAAGTTACTATGGACCGAAATTTTATCAAATCAAGTTTTGAAATACACGAAGTAACCTTCACGCTACTGGAAATGGAGGCGGTTTGAAATATGAACCATCGAAGTATCACGCGTGACATATTTAATATTATTCTCTGCACTTTTCAAAATAAATTGTCATAATTGCATTAATGGCGATTCGAAAGCCTATACTTACACTTTTTAGGCAATTATTAGTTCTATAATTATTTATTATTATATCTTTCCATATAAATAGGAGTACGTGTGCATAATTTCATTTACGCACACATAAAAACCTTTTTCATAACTTCTCAAACTTTTCCTTTCCCTCCCAAAAATTATACTTTCTTTAATGGCGGAAACAAAGAAGTCAAACATCAAGTATGAATATGATTTATCTTCTATCAAAGATAAAACGAAGTCCGAAATGTATTTTGAATGGGATATCTCAAATGATCCTGAGATTAGAGAAATCCTACGTTTGCTTGAGACCGAGAGGGCTAAAAGCGATCTTGCACGATGAAACCTTCAAGGAACTTAACCCTTGATGAACTCTCTGCTGAATTTTTAACGAGGGCGAAAGCCACCGAAACTAGTTTAGAATCTCAAATTCGAACCAAAGGGAAGAAGAAGGTGGTGGTATCGATTGAAGATTTGGGTGAAATCTTCGGGTTAAGCACGATTGCGGATAATCCGTTCACCTACAAAGCATCGGAGTATTTGGAAAGTTTCTGATTGATGGCGAGGAGAACTCACCAAAATACGGCAGCAAATTTGAAAAGGCCGATGTTGAAACGGCGGTATAGGTTCTGATGCTGATTTTGATTAAGTGCATCTTGGGTGAGCAACAAAGCCACGATGCCCCGACGAAGCCCGAGAATATATTGCCTTAGGGCTATAATTGACGGAGCCGAAATTAATTGGGCCAGGTGGTCTATTCGAGGTTGATGGAAGAAAAGAAGAAGTTTGTCAAAACCCGAGTCTCATCGGAGTGATGAGATGGTCCTTAACAAAAATCACAAGTATGATGGCGAATCACCATCATACTTGAACATAAGCGAGACAGAACAACTGGATTGGAAGGAAGGAGTGAAGAAGTATACCAAAGCAGAAGGGACTATTGGTCAAAGATGAGAAGATCTTTGGACCATCGACTCGAGAGGAGGCGAGGTCGCTCCGGCTCAACCACCGGCCACGAGAAGAAAAGGATTTGGAAAAGGCAAGGCTAGACAAGTTGAGGCTGTCTTTGGAGGATGAGTCCTCGTCGGTGAGACGAGAGGAAGCGAGAGATGAGAGATGGAGACAGCTTCCCAAGGGGGAAGTGTCTCGGCGAGAAGGCTGCAGTGGTTCGAGACAAGGTGAAAGGGTAGATATCTCATCACGGAGATGAACAAGAAGAGCCGGCTCAATCATCATCTTCCTCATCCGAGGATGAAGAACCCCAACCCTCCACATCCAAACCTGGCGATGAAGAGGCGAGACAAGACCGCAGCCTCCGAGCCTCTAAAAGCAGTCCACTCCCAAGAGTCCAAGCCAACCAAAACCTACAAGCGATCCTTTCTCTTTCCTTTCCTCATTTCTACAGAGCCAAATCTATACCTTCATCGTCTGAATCCCTCTGCGAGAGATAGGAGCAACCGAGCTCTCTCTAAGGATTGTTGGTAAGAAATTTTTGTTAAAGAAGGAGTCCTCGCCCTAGTAGATGAACCCGATCTACTAGGAGAGCTTGTTGATGTCAGGTTGCTAAGAAGAATAAGGATGGGTTCTTTCGAAGAAACAACTATTCTTATAGGCGGCGGAGGGAACAACTTGTCCATCTGGGAAATGACATTTTTGAGATAATAATTTTCTGGACTACATCCTGCAAAGGGTGTATCTCGGAGATGTGCAACCGAGAGGAAGTGGAGGAACCGAGAGGAGATGAAGGAGAAGGAGGAAGAAAAGGGAAAAGCTAAGGAGGAAAAGGTGGCAGAGGTGTACGAGAAAGTAGGCGAGGTGGAAAAATCTAAGGGAATGGCTGGTGGGTGCCCGATGAGTTAGGCGAGATGGATACAACCGAGGAGGCACAAAGCGGAGCGGAGTGTCGGGGCAAGTACCAGGTGAGGAGAATCAAGTGTGCCAACTTCATCAATGCATTGGGCGATTCTCCTTCACCTGCGGTTGAGGCTGAAATTCCAATCGAAGAAATAGATTTAACTCTATCTTCTCCATCCGAAGAAAGCGCCTTGCCCTCTACCTCTGCGTCTGTATCCGAGGTGGAAGCTCAAAGCTGAGGTAGCTAGTCTGAAGAGAGCACATCGAGTGCCTTTTAGCTCGTTCCAAGTGTCATAACATCGTCTATCAAAGAAAATATAGAGGTTGCTATTCACGAAAAGACAAAAATAGACCTCTACTTTTTCGGCATCGAGACACGAGGAAAACATGGCCAAGGTTAAGCGGCAAATTGCTGAAGAAGAGAAAGCTCAAGGAGAATGGGTCGACAGACGTTCTAAATGCTTATTACGAAATCGAGACACTGTCGAGGATCAAGTCAAAGAATCATGGATCGTGAAGGAGGCGTCCTTTTCTCAAGTACTAAAAATGAGCACGGCCATGGAAGGCAGAGCAGACAAATATTACGAAGAATTATACGGAAGGAGAGTTCCGACAAGTTGAGGTAGCACATAAAAGAGATATGATCGGCTAGAGCGAGAAGACAAGATTTGTCGAAATGAAGTGATGGGTCAAATTGAACAAGTAGCCACTATCTGCAATACCCGATTTGTTGATGTCAAAAAGGGGAAGGTAGTGAGCTTAAGAAAAGGATAGATGTTCAAGGCAGCAAGATCTGGCATTGAATCTCGAGGCTTGAGGAACTATGCGAAGAGTTGTTAAAATCGAGAGAAAGAGAGGAAGAAGACAGCAGACGAGAAGTCTCAAAGAGTCTTGAGGAGACTCAAAAGGAGGAAAAAGGCAAGCGAATCCACCGAATCCAGTCTGAAACTCGAAGCAGCTGCAAGAACTACTTGCCTGACCCTTTCCCCATCCGATTAATCATATCTCCCTCATCCTCATCTATGACAGTCGGGAAAGCAAAAGCTATGAGTAAACCTAAGACCCAGTGAGATAGAGAAGGAAGAGAAAACTACGAAGAGGAGGAGGGAAGAAAAGGAGAAATATAAGAGAAGGGATGCAAATAAGAGGAGGGAGCAGTGAGAAGGCGGCTGGAAAATTCTATGACAGAAGCAGAGGAAGTGGGTTCGAGACAAGTCGGGATGAGCAAGGACAAGAAATCGATGAAGACCAGAATCGAGATAAGGATAAAAAATCGAGATGAGGATAAGATATTAGGCGAAGACGTGTGAAGAAGGCAGAGATGAGGTCAAGAACAATAAACAACCATCAAGACAAAGAGACTAAGGCGAAGACAGAGTAAATAAAAAGAAGACAATGAGGTGTTAGGAAATTTCAATAATGTTTCAAGAAGCGATTATAACCAACCAAGAAGAAGTTACAAGATTCGGTTTGCTTATTATAACTAATGAAACATAATCTACAAGGAAGTTACAAGCGCCGATGAAGGTCTCTATAATTAGGGACATAAACAAGAGTAGAATTAACTTTAGCAATTTCACAATTATTCACTTGCATTCTCTACACATAGTTAGCATTCAAAATATTGTAAACACACGCACAAGCGTTTTATACGTTTCCAGGTTCTTAGTATTTGTAGAACACTCTTTAAAGAACATCTTCAAGCCATTGATATTCGTAAATAGGGAAGAAATTGTTGTAAAGGTGAAGATTTACATTGTAAGCAAGTAAGAAGGAAGAAGAAAGATAGTAAGTGAAGACCCTTCTTCAAGTTGAAGGAGGAGAGTGGGACGTAGGATCGGTTGATCCGAACCACTATAAATCGTCTTGTTCTTTATTGCTTTCGATTACTTGTTTGTTCTTATTCAAATTCAATTCCTGATCAAAGTTCAATTTAAATTAAATTTAGGCGAATTATCGGTTTGCTTTTGATCCAATTAAAGTTGAGTTATAAATCTATTTCCGTTGTGTAACTTTGGTGTTTTGGATTAATTTTCTAAGATTTGAAAAATTGGAAAATCTATTCAACCCCCTTCTAGATTTTCCCTAGAAGAAATTTGTTTCAAGTAATCTTTGATATACTCAACTTGTGGGACCAACACTTAGTTTTATTTTCTTATTTTATTTTAGCAATCGGTATGCACTAGGACTTGATTCTGGTTCCAATTTAGTTTTCCTCACCTCACTGGTCCAAGATCTAAGTTATCTTCACCAACAACGCTTGCACTCCCAATCCCAGTAACAAAAGACATGATCACACGATCACCAAAATAAATAAATATTGTCCATTAAAAATAGAAAGCGTTTACGGGTTGATCGGAAAAAAACTAAACCCTAAATACTCTAGTACTCTGTTTAAAAAATATAAAGAAAACTAATATTTGGAATAAAAATCGAAAAAAACATGACAGTGCTCTGAAAAAATAAAAATTCAAATTGCAATCCTAAATTTTCAATCAAATTTATAAAAAAAAAACATATTAAAGCGAAGAAGATATAATTTAAAACCTGGAGCAAGAGCGAGTTATTGGCGTCTGTGACTTGTGAGTCGTGCAACGCGATGTCAAGATGGAGAAGGTGGTTGGGTCGTGGCGGTTAATGGGGATCGAGGAGGAGGAGGCTTGAAGAAGGGTGAATCGCCGAGGGAAAGGCTGGGGAGGAACAACTTGGGAAAGGGAAAACCTAGATTAGAATTTCAAAATATAAACTAAAAGTCGTAAGTAAACTTTTAGAAGTTTTAGTTAGGAAAGCCTATTGTAGGTGTAAGTAATACTATAATTTAAATATTGAAATTAAAAATGGTATTTAAAAATTTAAATTTTAAATTTTAAAATGTTTAATAAATTTTTATAATTTAAAATTTATATCATGTTATTGTATAGTGCAATAAACGTGTTCCTATCGAGATACGTGTTGATAATTTATATCGGATCACTATGAGTTAATAGGTTGCTAGCAGATTGATGTGTAGTGCGTTGTTTAATGGGTTGACACGATACGAACATGAACACGACACAAAATTTCTATGTCCTTATCAGTCAACACGATAAGGACATGAACACGATAAGTTCAAATACTAACCCACAATTTTCGTATCGTTTTTGTGTCGTGTTATCTGTCGTATAAGAAATTGCCACCTCTAATCATTCCCTTCCATACTCCATACCCGATCACCGCTTCATCCACCATGACCACTTTACCATCAACCTCTACGGTACCATCCACCGCCATCTCCTCCACCCACCCGATAGCTTTCAATATTGCTACTCAAGCCCCTCTCAAACTTACGTCATCGAACTACATTGCATGGTCATTCTAGTTTAAAACTCTTTTCACTTTGGATATGACATGTTTGGCTATCTTGATGGAAAGACGCCATGCCTGTCTACTACCATCACAAAGGGCAGTGCAATAGAGTCAAATCTGGCAAATACACCTTTGGATCCGTCAAGATCAACTTATCTTGAGTGCAATCATCGGTTCACTCACACCTTCTTTAATCCCGTTCATCGCCGGGCTGCGAGGCGGCGCGTTACTGCTTGGGAGATCATTACCAATACCTATGGTAAGTCATCTCGTGGAAAAATTATTGCATTGAAAAACAAGTTGCACAATCTATCAAAGGGTTCTAGGTCCATTCTTGATTATATGTTAGAGATTAAGGGAATTGTTGATGAACTCTCTCTTCTCGGTGTAACAATTGATCCGAGAAAATCTTGTCCTCAAGGTTCTTAATGGCCTTGACAATTCTTATACATCTATATTATTTGATGAACTCCATGAAAAAACTTTTGAGCACTTAGGCTCAATTATCTTCTCCTACCTCTGTTGCTTTGCCACTACACCAAAGAATCGCTCTTCACACTGTAACGCCCCAAATTTAAGAATAGCACATAATAGTTGAGGTGCTACCAAATTGGCTTGTTATCTTAATTAAAAAGAAAATTATAATTGAATAAACGAGATTTATTACTAAATAATCATTTGAGATTACAGCGGAAAATAACGCACAATAAATTACATGCAACCATCGCCTTATACCTGCTCGAGCTCCTTTGACTGTAGAAAATCATAAGCTGTGGGGGATGAGTGTTTAAAAATACACATAGTGAGGGAAATATCAACGATCGCATAGTTAAACAACATTTGTAAGTGGCATATAATATTTCAATAAAGCTCATGAGAACATTTAATACTTTATCACATAGTACGGGCCATTACTCGGTTTGAACATAGTACGTGCCATTACAGCTTGAACATAATATGAGTCATTACCTAACTTGAACATATTACACCTTGGCCATTACCCAACTTGAACATAGAGAGGGTTACTACTCATCTTGATTAATTATGCAATTTAACATAGCAATCATAACATTGAATGTTAAACTCGATTAAGAGTGGAGATTGTCCTCACCTTACAAATAGTAGCTGCAACAAATGATGCAATCCCTTAGTGATCCTCAACTCGTTGGTAATGCACAATCCTAAAGGTCTCAAGTATATCCTCATATCCTATAAATAATATATACTCTTAATAATCTCCAATTCCGGATACTACGAGTGTTAGATCAATAAACTAATTACAATTTTATAATCTACGAGTGGATACAAGCATTTTGATATATAATACTACAATTAACGGAGATTGAATACCTAACAAAATGCTTCTCTCCTGCGCCCTCTCTTTTTTTTTTTCTTTCCTTTCTTTCCTTTTTTCTTTCTTTTTCTTTCCTTCTTCTTTCCTCTCCTCTTCTCACTATGCAATGCCTATACCTTCCACCGCCTCCAAAACTTAACAAGTAAGTTTTCTATTTAATATTATTATTATATATATATATATTAAATTCTATTATTATATATTATATTGTATATTGAAAACACACGCACACCACACTCCTATATATATATATATATATATATATATATATATAATATTATACAATATAATATATATTCTATTTTCTATTTTAAAAATTTATATAATTTAATTAAAAGCTAATTATTAATACTAATACTCAATTTATTAAAAATAATTATATACAGATATAAATAATTCACGTAGTGATTTTGGAATGTTACAATCTACCCACCTTTTAAAAATTTCGTCCTCGAAATTCGGTTATATCTATCTCATCACAACTCACTTTGCATGCAATAGAGTATCCTATAAATTATTTCTTCATCCTTATAACTCCTAATGTGGTTCACATCTATACTATTAGTCCTTATGATTAGAGAGTTAAGCCAAAATAATTTATGTCACAAAATGCATAGGTCGTACTATATTTATCACTTTGTTTTCTCCATACTTATTGTTAAAAGGTAGCTCAATTGTATAATAAGCTGTTATACCACATTCCAAAATCCATATCGAATTATAAATTCATTCTTAAATTATTATTCCAAATCTAAATCACAAATCATAAGTCACTGCATACGCACTACAAATTTCATTCCTAAATTATTGCATCAAATCTAAACCAAAAACCATAAGTCATTGCATACGCACTACAAATTTCATTCTTAAATTATTGCTCCAAATATAAACCACAAAACCATAAGTCATTGCCACACACTATATATCAATGTACCGGCATGACCACACATGCTCATGAGCACACGTTATCGCGGTTCGGCGACTCGGTGGTAGCGATCCTGCATAGCATATTAACCATAATGACATCATGTAGAAATAAGGTAACTAAAATTAGTCTTATAGTCCAATACGTATCTCATATCAAGCAACTTATAATTATCTAATGGGGTACACAATGCATCAAAAATTACAATTTAAATTTAAAAAATTATAAAACCAAAGTTGTTTTTTTTTTTGTTTGATCGGTAAATGTTAGTTTTTTTGTTAGTTGTTAGCGATTAGTTCATCAAGCACCCAACACTCCATGATTTTTCTCCAAGCCACCTTATAACTCTAAATTCGTTCCCAAAGGGTCCAAATTCCTTCCCAAAGGGAATCGAACCCGGGTTGTTAGATCAAGAAGTTTTGATGAGTTAAAAGAAGCGGCTCGGATGATCGAGATGACTGAAGAACAAGCGAGATTGAGACCTTATGCTAAGGTGATCGAGACGGGGTCGAGAACCAATCTAGTCGGTGAGGTCCGGAAGATTACAAGTCATCCGGAGACGAGTTCGAGTCTAGTCATCTGCGGGAGACAAGTATGAAGAGCTCGGGACGAGGTCAAGACAAGCCGAGTAGAATAAGAAAGGTGAGTCTTCACCAAGTCAGTATGACGAGTAGAATAAAATCAACCGAGGTCTAGAGCAGGTTTTCAAGATTAAGTTTGTTAAAGCGGTTTTCGATTTGTTAGAATGACTAACAAACTAAGCTTGTCTTTTCAGACTTATAAATAGGTCTAGGCACTTCATTAAAAATATATAGAACACACGAGTTATCATTTCGAAGATATTCTCTCAAATCACAAGTTTTCAAAAAAGCACAAAATAATTTTCAAAGGTTTCTTCATAGATTTTTCTAAGTGTTTATAGAACACTTCCTTGCACACCTTCATATACACTTTCGAGTTGAATCAAGGAGTTTTGATGACTTAAAAGAAGCTCAGTGATCGGACGACCGAAGAACAACTAAGTTTAAGCTAGGCTGATCGACGGAGTCGAGAACAAATCTAATCGGCTAAGATCTAGTCATCTGCGGGAGACAAACATGAAGAGCTCGAGGCGAGGTCAAGATAAGCCGAGTAGAATAAGAAAGGCGAATCTTCACTAAGTCAGGTGCGGATGAGGAGAGCAAGGACAAATGAGGACTGACGGTTTTGTTTTAAGTTTAAGTTTGTTAAAGCGGTTTTAGTTTGTTAGAACTAACTAACAAACTAAGCTGTCTTTTCGAGACTTATAAATAGGTCTAGGCACTTCATTTTTAAAGAGACAGAGAGAACACTTTCTTGAACATTATATACACAGATTTCACAAGTCATTTCCTAAGATCACAAGTTTTCAAATCACAAGTTTTCTTCATAGAATTTTTAGTGTTAATAGAACACTTCACTTCACATCTTCAAAAACCACATCTTATTCTTAGAGTTAGATTTGTAAAGTTGATTAGAATTTTTGAAGAGTTGAAGATCAAGTTGTAATTTGTAAAGATTGTACGGTAAGTAAGTAAGCGGCTAGTGGAGACCCTTCTTCAAGTTTGGAGAAGGAGAGTGGATGTAGGATTGTTATAATCCGAACCACTATAAATCACGGTGCTATTTATCGCTTTCTTTTAATTTACGTTCAAGTTACAATTTTGTTAATTCAAGATTAAATTGCGAGAATCTTATCTAAAATCTGAATATCAGCCTTGCTTTTGATCTTGTTAAAAGTTGAGTTTAAATTGTTTTCCATTGTGCTTAATCGATACTTTGAATTGATTTTGAAAAGTTTAAAAAAATTCTACAAAATCTATTCAAAACCCCCCTTTCTAGATTTTGTTCTAGAAGGATATCTCAAGGTTTTAATCAACTCAACACTCGGGGACCAACAAGTGGTATCGGAGCGGTGTTAAGGCTGATGCGATATTGATTTTAGGTCTTGAATAAGATTCTGAAATTATCTTGATTTTCTTCATTTTTCTTCTTTGCTACTAACAGTGCTACTAATTAGTTTGTGGAGTATTTTGTTTCTTTGTTTCATCATGTCATCGGAAAAAACAAGAAGTCTAGAAATCTTCCTGAATTCTCTATTGAAGATTATGATTACTGGAAATTTAGGATGGAGAATCACCTAAAAGTCATTCATGATAGGATGGAAGAGGTTCTTGAAGAGGGACCTATAAAATTCTATCATGGAGGAACCAAAGACTGAGCCGAGTCATTTGAATCCAGGACCGAGACAAGAAAAGAAGAGCTCGAGTTAACAAATGATGAAAGAAAGGTCCATAATCTTGATCAAGTAGCTCGAAGCGAGATCATTGAGACTCTAAGTAAGGATTGGATTGAAAAGGTTAAAAGATGCAAGGCTGCCAAAGAAATGTGGGAGACTCTTGCTGGAATTTGTGAAGGATCTCAACAGTCAAAGAAAATAAGCTTGATCATTCTACATACATTTGACACGTTCAAAATGAAGGATGGTGAAATCGTAGATCAATTGGATGTGAGACTGACTAATCTTGTGAACAAAGCGGCCGATTTGGGTAAGACTTACACCGAGAAAGAAATTAACAACAAGATACTCGAGATCTTTGAACAAAGATGGAGAGAGAAAGCTAATATTCTCAAGGCAACACAGAATCTGTCATCAATATCACATCACACTCTTTTCTCTCATCTTAAAGCACTTTGGAATATGACATTCACATTGAAGATGAAGAAGATGAGGCAGAGTCATCTACATCTGGAAAACAGTAGCATTTGTTCATCGGGATGAATGCTGAAAAGATCTCTAAAGCATCCGATTTGTCCATAAAAGAAGAAATGACTCTTTTGTTGAAAAGGTATGAAAAGACTGAAGATGAAGTACGTAAGAAACAAAAGAGAGATTAGGTCGTAGGAACTATAGATCGACAGGATGAAAAGAGCTCGAGATAATGATAAAAAGAAGGATCAGTCAAGAAGTCATAAGTCACCTATCGGACGAGGAGATAGTAGTCCAAAATGACGAGAGGAGATATATGCTATACATGCAGCAAACCTGGTCACTGCAGCTATGATTGTCCTCAACTCACTCCCGAGAGAGAGAAGAAAAGAGGAAGAAAAGAGATAGAAGGTATGCCGACCAGAGCTCTCCTAGGCGAGAAAGAAGAAGCTCGTGAGACATCATCATCCTCATCCTCATCTGATTTTGGGTCGATGATGACATATGTCTAATGGCTAAAGAGGTACATTACTATTCATCATCGAGATAATGGCGTGACACCTTATACGAAAGCGATTCCGATCTTATTGATAAACTTTTGAAAGATTTGGAGACTGCTCTATCTCGCTATAAACAGATAGAGACTGAAAATCTTAATTTAAAGGATCAAATTTCTGATCTAACTAAGGTCAAACAGACTAAGGAAAGTGAGAAACCAGATTTGTACATTCAAGGGGAATGTCGGCGAGATGATCACCGATATCTTGTCGATAAGGCGAGATAAGTTAGAACAGAATTGAGTTCTTTAAAAGTAAAATTTTCAAATATCTATTCTGAGAATGAGAATTATAGGAGGACTAACAGAGAATTAAATCTCAAGTTAGGACTTATGAATAATTCTGAAACCACAATAGATAAAATTTTCAATTCTTCACAAAAGTCTAGTGATAAAAGCTGGATTAGGTTTTGATAGGAGTAAAAAGAATGATCCAATAAAACCTAGAGTTTTTGTTAAAGCAACTAAACCTAAGGTAAAAACTTTATTCAGTCCTGGAAACCAAAGGAATTAATTACCTCATCGATACTTCAAAAGAAAAATCGACGAGGAAAGTAACTCCTAAGGCTAAACCTAAGACTAAATCAAAGATCTATCCTAGGTATAATAGCTTTGATGGAAGAAGCAAATCATATCCATTCTTACCAAGATTCAAGACAATTTCAAAAGATCAATTAAATAAGATTGATCTTGAAAGTCTTATCTTAGTAGATAGATATGGATGCAAGCTTCAATCTATGGTTTTAAGGAATATTGATATTTTTATCTGGATTCCTAAGAGTCAACTTAACATGAAAGGACCCAAAATACAAAGGGTACCTAAGCAATAAATTTGTGATTGCAGGAAGATGAGAAGATAGTTGATGGAGGAGACATTCTTGAGGTCATCTGGTACATTGGCAGTGGTTGTTCTAAGCACATGACCTATGAAAGAAGACTTCTCTCTAACTATCAAACTATTGATGGACCTAGAGTGATGTTTGGTGATAACAACTATGGACTTACTAAAGGTGTAGGAACACTAATGATTGGAGATGTTCAAGTTCATGAAGTTTACTACGTGGAATGATTGAAGCACAATCTACTATCTGTTTCACAATTTTATGATAAAGGGTTTTGTGTCAAATTTACTCATAATGCATGCTATGTATTAGATGGTTTAAATGAAAATATTCTATTGGCTGGAGTAAGACAAGGTAACATTTATGTTGCCAACTTCAAAAGCTGTCCTAAGGATACTTGTCTTGTTGCTAAGAGTTCGGATGACTTAAGTTGGGCATGCACAGACGACTTGGTCACTTAAACTTCAAAACTCTTAACAAGATTGCAAGGAAATCTTTAGTTAAAGGATTCCCTGATAAAGTATTTTTAAAGAACCATATATGAGTTTCTTGTCAAAAAGGAAAAGCAGACCAAAGCTTCTTTTAAAACAATAAGTAGTCCTTCTTGAGAAAGGATTCGGAACTTCTTCATATGGATCTGTTTGGTCCAAGAACTCCTCTCGGCTTTAGTGGAAGAAAATATACCTTAGTAATTGTTGATGACTTTTCAAGATTTACTTGGGTTATTTTCTTGTATAAAAAGAATGAGACTATGACTAAGATTCCAGAATTTCTTAAAAGATTCAAAATGAAAAGGGATTAAATATTGTTAAAATTAGAAGTGATAAAGGTACTTGAATTTCTAAATAAATTGATTTCTAACTATTGCATTTAAAATGGCATAGCTCAGAAACATCTCAGAAGAAGGACTCCACAACAAAATGGAGTTGTTGAGAGAAGAAACAGGACCTTGAAAGAGGCGGCTAGAACAATGTTATCTGAATTCAACACTCCTCATAGGTTTTGGGCGTATATGAATACAAATTTCGCTATGTTCAAAATAGAAGTCTGATTGTCAAGGATAAGTGTAAAACTCCCTATGAAATTTGGAAGGGAAGATCTCCCAAAATTTCATATTTTCATATATTTGGTTGTAAATGTTTCATACACAACAATGGGAAATCTCAATTAAAAACCTTTGATGCCAAGATAGCGGATGGGATATTCTTAGGATACTCATCTATATCAAAGGCATATAGAGTTTTTAATAAGACAACCTTGTGTGTAGAAGAAACACCCCATGTGGTATTTGATGAATCTTCTTTTGAGATTGATAAGACAGGGACATCACAAAGATATCGATAATCGAATCGAGATGACTATCAAAGGATCAACCATAAAATTCTACAATCAAGAATCGATTCAAGAAGAGGAAGAATCGACAAAGGAAAAGAACACAGAAAGAACTTCCTCAACAAATGATCTACCAACCGATCATACGACCAATGACACATCGGTGATCGGACGACCAACGACACATCGGTGATCGGGTAGAATTATCGAGAAGGTAACATAGAATCATCTGAAATAAATAATTCAGGCAAGACACCATCTACCGTAAAAGATAAAGGTAAGAAAGTAATGTCATATCACCCGGTGGCGAGATAATTGGAGATTTAGACTGCGGTGTCAGACGAGGACCCAACTAAATTAAGATTGTATGTTCGGTTGCTATGTGTCATTACTTGAACCTAAATCAATTACGTAAGCTCTAAGCGATTCAAACTGGATTAATGCCATGCAAGAAGAACTAAATCGAGTTTCAAAGATAAGATGTGTGGGAGCTTGTTGAAAGGCCTCATCATCAAAAAGTCATTGGAACTAAATGGGTCTTTAAAAAAAAAAAAGGGATGAAAACAATATTATGGTTAGAAATAAGGCCGAGACTAGTTGCTCAAGGTTATTCACAATCGAGAGGGTATTGATTATGATGAAACCTTTGCACTAGTAGCTCGTCTGGAAGCCATAAGATTGTTTTTAGCCTATCTTTGCTTTTAAAAGATTCATAGTTTTTCAAATGGATATTAAGTCAGCATTTTTAAATGGAATCTTAGCGAGGAAGTTTATGTAGAAGCGACCTCCTGGTTTTGTCAAAGGAGACAAGGTTTATAAATTAAGGAAAGCTCTATATGGACTTAAACAAGCACCAAGAGCTTCGTATGACACCTTGTCTGATTATTTAATTCGAATGGTTTTGTTAAAGGTAGAATTGATAGAACTCTCTTTAGAAAAGAGTTCGGTTGTGATCTTTTGTTAGTTCAAATTTATGTTGATGATATAATTTTTGGATCAACTAACATATCTTTATGTGAAGAATTTAGTAGTCTTATGAAAATCAGATTTGAAATGTCCATGATGGGTGAGATGACTTATTTTCTTGGACTTCAAGTCAAGCAGACAAAGAAGGGAATATTCATCAACCAAGCCAAATATACAAAAGATCTTATTGAAAAATATGGAATAGATACCAGCCGAGAAGCTAAGATACCTATGATGACAAATTTTTCAATGGATCCAGATGAGATGGAGAAGACACTCGATCAAACCGAGTATATAGGTCTTATTGGTTCTTTATTATATTTAAGCGCTAGTAGACACGATATTTCATTTGCGGTTGGAGTTTGTGCTCGATTTCAAGCTAATCCTAAGAAAAGCCATCTTGAAGCAGCAAAGAAAATTCTCAAGTATTTGAAAGGAACGAGTAAATGTTGGATTGTGGTATCCGGTGATGACAACTTTGAGTATCTGGATACTCGATTGATTTTGGTGGGTGTAAGATAGATAGAAAATCTACATCTGGTACTTGCCAATTTCTTGGTAGTAAGCTGATTTCATGGTTGTCTAAGAAACAAACCTCTGTAGCTACTTCCACAATTGAAGGTGAGTATATGGCGGTGGAAGTTGTTGTTCACAAATGATCTGGATAAGTCAACAGCTAAGGGACTATAATATTATCACCAAAGATGTACCTATCTTTTGTGATAGTAATAATGCCATAGCTATTACTCGAGAACCCGCTTCTTCATACAAGATGCAAGCATGTAGATATCGAGACACCACTTCATCCGAGACCATGTAGAAAAAGGAGATATCGAGACTTGAAAAGATCTTGGTGATTTTCAAAGAGCAGACATCTTGACAAAACCATTGGTGAGACAAGGTTTAAAGAACTATCTCAGAGAACTAGGATTATTAGATGCTTCTTTAGTAAATCTCTAATTCTATTTTTTTATTTCTTGTCTCTCTCAATTTAGTTTTAGTATGTCAAGAAAGAATTATCGGACTAGATCTGTGTCAAAGGACAATCAGTAGCTGATATCATTGATTTCCTTCTTAGGAATCAAGAATCAAGGATTAGTCATATTGACCTTATCGACATGATAATTACTTATCGACATATGGTAAATCGTACAAAGAGCACAATAGTCACTGCTTTTTTAAAAAGCAGAGATGACTATCTCGCACCCTATCCGATCTACCTCAAGCTACTAATGGTTTTCCTTGAGTCTATGTCTTTGCGGGAATAGATCACGAGATCATCTTGTTTCACCTTATACATTCTCAATTCTTTATTCGAGACACTTTTGTCTTCTAAAATAAACTTCATATTTTTTATAAAATCTTTTTGGAATGATTGATTGGAAATCCCATCTTTAGAAAATTAAGTCTCGAGTCTGTTTATTTAAAATTGTCTTTAAGATTGCTAAAAAGTTGAACTTAATCTGTTTTTAAAATCGAGACGAGTTACTTTATCGAGATGACTTTTTCAACTCATCTGTTTTCAAACTCATCGATTTGCAAACCCTTAGTCGAAGTAAGGTAACCCTAAGTGACGTCGGGTATACTTACTTCCCTGTATAAAGTAACCTACAAGCTGTCAAATCAACGATCTATAAAGTAACTATTTACGCATTCCAAAGGCGATTAACATCCACGCGCTGAATCCTAATCGCTTATCTTAATTTTTAACCGTTGATTTATGCGCAATAAAAACTTTTTGAATAAATGGCTCAGATTAATTCAAATTTTCTAAAATGGCGGTTTCTCTTTCCAATCTTCCCCCTATAAATACATTGTCTTCCTTAAACAAACTTTTTCACTTTCGGAAATACTTATAAACTCGCTGCAAAATTTTCAAAACTCGTATTTGATCATTTCATGAGCACTTCTCAGAAACAAATAGGAGTTACTTCAACCATGGTGGATGTTCACAACGAGACGTATAATAAGAAGATCAAATCGGAGATGTATGTGTATTTCAAACAACTTCCGATGGTGAATCAAGGGAGATTTTGGAGTTATTGGAGAGGGCTGGATTGAGGACATTTTGTTCCAAGAAATCCCCCTCCAATAAAACACCGGATATGCGGGGAATCGAGTTCTATGTCAACGGGACGTTCGAGAACGGAGTCTTTAAAACCAGAGTATATGGAGAGGTTTTAAGCTGTTACTCGGCGGAGGTGGCTAGGATTTTTGATACAAGTAGTGAAGGAGTGAACCCCCTCACCTATAAGTCGATGAATGGGTAGAATCATTCGAGATGATTGCCGGAATTCCATGAAGGATCGGCGATCGGAGCTGAAGAAGAAGATGCTCCGACGGAGGTATCGACTTCGATGACCATCGTCACAAAGGTCATCTTGGGAGAACAAAGTTCTCATGATGGGCTGACCAGACCCAGACTATGTGTCATAAGGACAATACTAGATGGGGTCCAAGCTAAGCTGGCTGGGATGCTCTTGGAGAAGCTAGAGACAGAAAGGAAAAGGTTGGAGGTAGGCTGGAGGAAAGTGGCGGGCGAGGTCGATCACCGGCCTATTCAATAAGGTGACGGTGATCATGGAGGACTGCTGTCACCGAGATCAACTGGTCGAGATGGAGTCGAGGCCCTATACAAAACAAAAGGGGATTCTGACAAAGGATGAACCTCTTGGGGCTCCAGTGATTCGAGACGAAGGTGGAGCCGAGGTAGGAGCTCGAGGCACCAGTGAAGAAGGCGAGGAGGAGGAAGAAGAGGAGAGAGAGGAAGAGCTGCCGACGGTGAGCTCGGTGAGGCTGCCCAGCCAATGAAGGCTGAAGGAGAAGGCACCAAGGAGGAGGAGGTTGGTTAAGACCTCCGAGCTGGGTGGAACATCTGCTGACCAGCCAAGTCTTCTACCCGAAGAAGCAACCACGCTGCAGATTGCGGCTCGGGTGGTTCAATCAAGAGGTCCTGGACATAAGCTCGAAAGGACCCTCTCCCCCACCCACGACAGTACAATTTTCCCCCTCCCCTCTCTAGCCCACTCTGGCAATGAAGAGGTGTCCCAGTGCCGGCACCTCGGAGCCTCTAAAACAAATTCTACTTCCGAAATAGTCCAAATCCCAACCTCATCTACCCTCCCCAAAACCCAAACTTCATCCCCTCCACCATCTCCATCTCGAGATGCTGTCCTTCCTTACGGGACCCGGTATTCGCCCCAACTCCCATATCCATCTCCCCACCAGCCTTACCCATATCCTCCCAAACCCAACCCATATTACCCCAAACAACCCCATCTCTCCCACCCACTACTTCACATATTCCACCCCCACCATCTTCCCCTCCACCAGAAATCTCCCTCCCCTATCGGACGCCCCCACCTCATCTTTCCCATCCGACCCCCATCCGGTGGATACCTTAAATATCTTTGGGGATATCCACATGAGCTCTCCCAGTCAACCTCTCCCACCACCTCTTCCTCATCCGAATCGAGAGAAGGAGGCCGGTCAATTCTTGTCATTTCATCACCTTTGAAGATATGCACAAGAAGATAATATCTCAAGTTCAAAGGATGATGGAAAAGTAGACAAGGAAGGTGATACGGCGATCCACCGATACAATGCTCGCCAACATGCAGATTCTTTGAGGTAAACATGTCAAGGAACCTATCGGCCAATCTCAAAGACTGCTTGTTGGATCTCGGCTAAGTGACACAGGAGGAGGAGGTTAAGGCAAAAGCCGAAGATGGCGGTGACAACGAGATCCTGGTCAACACTCTCACGTCGATCGGAATGACTTGAGTCCGTTGCTCGGCTCTGGAAAGACAGCTCCGAGACCCTCCACAATGAAGTTAAAAAGGGGAAGGAGCGAGAAGGAAGAGATGGACACCCTCACATCTGGGGTCTTGTCACTCACGGACAAGGTGGACTCTAAAGCAGAACCACGGTGAGTTGGAGGCGGCCAAGGCTAAATTGAAAGTTAAATCGAGATGAGTGGCAGCCTTGCAACCGAGGGTGACCCAAATAGAGGAGGCCATCCGAGAGGATGAGGAGAAGAGGAGGAAGGAGGAGGAGGAGAAGTCGAAGCTCTGCTGCCAAGATGAAAGAAGCGAGAAAAACCCGAGGCCAAGGGCAAGGGTAAAGGCAAAGCGGCAGAGAAGTCTTCATCACCGAGTGATCAGCCCTAGAGTCGAGCGCAAAAGAAAGGAGCCTGACTTCTCAAATCTATCAGCCGAGCAGATCGAGAAGAATCCATGCTTTGAGAAGGAAAAGTATGAGAAGCGGGGAGAAGAAGAGGTGAAGAAGCTGGGAAAGCCGAGTGAAGTGGGACGAGGATTCCGGAAGTGGGTATCCAAAGCACCGAGATGAAGCGAGACTTCCGCCCTGTCCACCGCACTTCAGCCCCTCCAAAGATGGTCTCGAGGAAAATACACGAGCGAATACAAGAAGCTAGCCACTGGATGCCGAGATGGATGTACTAATGGTACATCTTGAAGGCATCGCCATCTGGAAGCAGCCGATGAGGACATGAGCCGGCACGAGTGGATGGAAAATGAGGATGCCGATCTGTATGGGAAGCTGCTTGATGAGGCGCACAATGTGTTCAATCTGCGACTTAGTTGCACCACCCTATGAGCAAGTTACCCCTAAGCTGAAAGAAGACGGCTCTCCCCGATCTGGAATAGGTCAAGACGGTCATAGCCAAAGCAGAAAGGAAACCGAGCTCACGAGATGAAGAAGAGCTTAAATGATTAAGAGCGAGGATTTTCAAGCTGTATGAACATTCCAGAGGCCAGCCGATGGGGAACCTAATAGAACAGGATTTTCTTTCCTTATCTTTTATTTTCTATCGGTTCTTTTATTTGTAAATTTGTAAATTTGTGAATGAATATATTTGGACTTATGTGAATTACGTGTATCGAGTTTCTTAAAGTTTTTGTTTTAAGAAAATCTTAAAATTTTTCTAAGTATAAATCATCCGAGAATTTTATATCTCGTATTTAAAAACTTTTCCTAAAAATTTATCTAAGTCTTAAGACTCAAATTTTTTTAAAGTATTTCTAAAAGAGTCTAAATGGACTTAATTTTTAAAGTATTTGAATGTAAATGAATGCATTTGTGAAATGATTAAGTGCTCGATATACCTATCGATTGTTTTAACTAATTCTAATACTAACTTCAGTGTGAGAGTGTTTCTTCCTTATAGGTTTTAACTTCATCAAAAAGGGGGAAATTGTTGAATCAAGGAGTTTTGATGAGTTAAAAAAAGCATTTCGGTGATCAGACGACACGAAGAACGCTAAGTTTAAGCTAGGTGATCGGACGGAGTCGAGAACAAATCTAATCGGCTAAGATCTAGTCATCTGCGGAGACAAATATGAAGAGCTCGAGACGAGGTCAAGATAAGCTGAGTAGAATAAGAAAGGCGAATCTTCACTAAGTCACCGGATGAGGAGAGCAAGGGCAGTGAGGACTTGGCGGTTTTGTTTTAAGTTTAAGTTTGTTAAAGCGGATTTTAGTTTGTTAGAACTAACTAATAAACTAAGCTGTCTTTTGAGACTTATAAATAGGTCTAGGCACTTCATTTTTAAAGAGACGGAGAGAACACTTCCTTGAACATTATATACAGATTTCACAAGTCATTTCCAAAGATCACAAGTTTTCTTCATAGAATTTTTAGTGTTAATAGAACACTTCACTTCACATCTTCAAAAACCACATCTTATCCTTAGAGTTAGATTTCAGAAAGTTGATTAGAATTTTTTGAAGAGTTGAAGATCAAGTTGTAATTTGATACTTTGAATTGATTTTGAAAAGTTTAAAAAAATTCTACAAAATCTATTCAAACCCCCCTTTCTAGATTTTGTTCTAGAAGGATATCTCAAGGTTTTAATCAACTCAACACTCGGGGACCAACACTTTCTTTATCTTAGAGTTAGATTTCAGATTTGTCTAGGATTTTGAAGAGTTGAAGATCAGTTTGTAATTTGTAAGTTGTACGATTGTAAAGTAAGTAAGTAAGCGAGATAGTAGAGACCCTTCTTCAAGTTGAAGAAGGAGAGTGGATGTAGGATTGTTATAATCGAACCACTATAAATGCAGTGTTCTTTATTGCTTTCTTTTACTTACTTGTTATTTCAATTTCAGTTATTAATTGAAGATTAATTTGAGAATCAAAGTTAAAACCAAAATATCAGTTTGCTTTTGATCTTAATAAAGTTGAGATTAATATTGATTTTTCGCTTTGTTACTTTGGTACTTTGAATAAATTTTGAAAGATTTGTAAAAATCGAAAATCTATTCAACCCCCTTCTAGATTTTTCCTAGAAGGCGGATACAAGTTTGATCCGATCTGCTCAACTAATCGGGACCAACAAGTGGTATCGAGCGGTGTTAAGATGTTACGGTATTGATTTTAGGTCTTAACTAAGATTCTACGAAATTTTCTTGATTTTCTTCATCTTCTTTATTTTTACTAACTTTGCTACTAACAAGATTGTGGAGTGTTTTGTTTTTCTATCTCATCATGTCTTCGTGCAAGAGCAAGAAATCCAGGAATCTACCTGAATTTTCAATTGAAGAGTATGACTATTGGAAATTCAGGATGAAAAATCATCTCAAGGCTATCCATGATAGGATGGAGGAGGTTCTTGAAGAAGGACCTATAAAATTTTATCATGGAGGCACTAGCGATGGTACTTGAATCAGTGAATCAAGAGTCGATCAAGAGAAAAAGAGTTACGAATCGACAAATGATGAAAGAAAAATCCACAATCTAGATCAAGTAGCTCGGACAGAAATCATCGAAACTACGAGTAAAGACTGGATTGAGAAGGTCAAAGATGCAAATCAGCCAAAGAGATGTGGCAAACTCTCGCAAATGTCCTGTGAAGGATCGAGACCAAGTAAAAGAGAATAAGTGCGATCGTATTACACGTCTTTGACACCTTCAAGATGAAGGAAAATGAAAGCTGTGGAAGAACTATACGTAAAAGGAGATTAATAACAAGATATTGAGATCTTTAACCAAGAGATGGAGAGAAAAGTCCAATATCCTTAAAGCAACTCAAAATTTATCTTCTATTACTCACCATACCTTATTCTCTCATCTTAAAGCTCTAGAGTATGACATTCAAATAGAAGATGAGGAAGATGAGATAGAGTCAAGCACCTCATCCAAGTCTGTTGCCTTTGTCGGCAAAGAAGACAAGATGTCAATCGAATCTGTAGGGAGCCGATCTATCTCTTAAGGAAGCAGATGGCTCTGCTCACCAAAAGGTATGACAGATTAAGAATGAAGTATAAACGTAATAAATTGGCGTATGCAGTAAGGATAGATCAAGATCCAAATCAAGAAGAAAGGAAGATGATTCTACGAGATGATGACAAAAGTAGGAGCCAAACGAGAAGATTCGAGATCACTGTTAAGAGAAATCCTTCCAGCCCTAAATCGAGATAGGAGTGACACTTGCTACACATGCAACAAGCCGAGGACACTTCAGCTATGATTGTCCTCAGTGACTCCTAAAGAAAGGGAAGAGAAAAGGAAAAAGAGAGACATGAGATTTGCAGATCAAAGGGCTCTTCTAGCCGATGAAAAGGAATCAAGAAAATCATCATCATCATCCTCATCTGATTTCGGATCGGATGATGAAGTTTGTCTCATGGCTAAAGAGGTAGTCTATTATTCATTTTCGATAATGATTCCTGTAAATCTGTCTCGATAATGATCAAACTGTTATTCATGAATTATTGAGAGACTTAAAGACATCTTTGGCTGCTTATAAACAGCTAGAGACAGAGAATTTGACTTTAAAAGATCAAATTCAAATTCTAATTAAAGGAAAGCGAGGTGATGAACTATCCAGAGCGAGGAAACATTCAAGGGGGAATGTTTTCCCAGTGCCGAGGCTAGTACATCACCAGCTTACCCGAAAGATTAGAAAGTGAATTGAAGTCTTTAAAAGACAAATTTGAAACAATCTGTCTTGAAAATGAATTAATTAAGAAAGACAATGAGAAGCTAGTCTTCAAAATTAGTCAACTTAATAATTCACAATCAGCAATAGATCACATCTTTAATACATCTCAAAAATCCCATGACAAAACAGGTCTTGGTTATGATAGAAATAGTAAATCAGACGTTCAAAAACCTAGGAAATTTGTAAAAGCATCTCGATCACTCAAAAGAGATTAGAATTGGTCCTTGGAAACCAATTAGTCAAATAAGGATCGCATCTCCCACCTGAAAACAAAAATTCAGTGAGGTCTCCTTATAAGACTAAGAGAATTCCAAGAACCAAAATAAGAAGAAATTCTTATTACAATACTTTTGATGGGAGAAGCGAGATGTTATCCCACATTTCCTAAGTTCAGAAAATTACTAAATTTGAATACAGCAAGTTGTCAACTAAAAGTGATACAATTGTAGACAGATTTGGTAGAGAGACCAAGTCTGATTTATTATTTGAAAATGAGATTTTTGTTTGGTTACCTAAAGTGATGCTTGACCTTCAAGGACCCAAGACCACTAGGGTACCTTATAACTAATCTATTTTTCAGGATTCACGGGGATCATCACTCAAGGAAGAGATCTTAGCTTCTATATGGTATATTGATAGTGGTTGTTCACAACACATGACTTATAACAAGAGGCTACTATCAAATTTCCAAAACATTGATGGTCCAAGAGTATTGTTTGGAGACAATAATTGTGGGCCAGACTAAAGGAGTGGGTACTGATTATCAAGGATATTCGGGTATCGAGGTATATTTTGTTGAAGGTTTGAAACATAATCGCTATCTGTTTCCCGACTTTGTGATAAAGGTTTTCTTGTCAAATTTTCTAAGGATAAATGTGATATCTTAGATAGTTCCTCGAGATAAGGTACTTTTAAGCGGCTTGAGACACGGTAATGTCTATGTGGCCAACTTTAATAGTTGTCCTAAAGATACTTGTCGATAGCTAAGGGTGGAGATGATCTCGGTGGCTATGGCACAAGAGGCTTAGTCATCGAACTTCAAGACCCTTAGTAAGCTAGCTAAAAAGAACCTTGTTAAGGGATTACCTGAGAAACATTTATCTACTGATCTTAATTGTGATGCTTGTCAAAAAGGTAAACAGCCTAGACACTCATTTAAGAGTATTAACACCTCTTCAACCGAAAGAGTTCTTCAACTACTTCATCTTGATCTGTTTGGACTGTTTCTTCTCTCGGTTTTAGTGGAAGGAAATATACTCTTGTTGTAGTAGATGATTTTTCTAGATACACTTGGGTTATATTTCTTTTCAAGAAAAATGAGACTATAAACAAGATTCCCGATCATTGAACATGCATTCAAAATGAAAAGGGTGTTAATATTATTAAAATAAGAAGTGATAAGGGCACGAATTTTTGAATTCTTGTTTATCTAACTTTTTCAATGAGTGTGGAATTATTCATGAGACATCATCAGCAAGAACTCCTCAACAAAATGGAGTGGTTGAAAGAAGGAATAGAACTTTGAAAGAGGCGGCCGGGAGCATGTTAGCCGAGTATGAAACTCCTCACGAGTTACGGGTGAAGCCATCAACACAACTTGTTATACCCTTAATAGGTGCTTGGTTGTTAAAGACAAGGGTAAGACTCCATATGAGATTTGGAAGGGTAAGATTCCAAGAATCTCATATTTGAAGCTTTTGGTTGTAAATGTTTCATCCATAACAATGAGAAATCTAAGTTAAGAACTTTTGATGCTAAGGCGGTGATGGAATATTCTTGGGATATTCCAACACTTCCAAGGCATTTAGAGTTTTCAACAAGACAACTCTTTGTGTGGAGGAAACTCCTCATGTGGTCTTTGATGAGTTGTATTCCTTCTCGAGATAAAGTGAATCAAATTTCTAAAAATCTAGATAAGATTGAACTAACCAAGACTAAACATAGAACCTGTCTATCTACCTAGTCTTGATTCGCACTCGGATGAAGAAGAATCTCCATCCGATAATCGAAGACAACTTCTAATCGGACTCCATCCGAGGAGACACCCTTGACATCGGTGATCGGCGGGGGTCGGTGATGAAGGGGAACGTCGGAGGAGTTGCCTACCGAGTCTCAAGATGAGAATCCTTCTACTCATATAGGCAAAAGGATGAGAAGCTATCATCCATCCGATCAGATTATCGGAGACCCATCTAGTAGTGTGAAGACACGAATAATGCTGGATTACGAAAGTCTGTCGGTTGTTATGTGTCGCTTCTTGAAC
Organism: Paraleonurus japonicus; assembly: GCA_030762865.1. Taxonomy (NCBI): domain Eukaryota; kingdom Viridiplantae; phylum Streptophyta; class Magnoliopsida; order Lamiales; family Lamiaceae; genus Paraleonurus; species Paraleonurus japonicus. The sequence continues at coordinate 31,883,876 of CM061053.1, read as the reverse complement.
CCAAGTCTATTGAGGAAGCTCTATCTGATCCAAACTGGATAACATGACCATGCGGGAGGAACTACATCGGTTTGAAAGGCAAAATATTTGGGAATTAGTGGAAAGACCCTTACATAGAAAGATTATAGGCACCAAATGAGTGTTTAAAAACAAAGCGATGAGAACAACATTATTGTTCGTAATAAGGCAAGATTGGTAGCTCAAGGTTACTCATAGTCCGAGGGGATAGACTATGATGAAACCTATGCTCTAGTTGCCAGATTAGAAGCAATAAGGCTGTTCTTGGCATTTCTTGCTTATAAATCTTTCAAAGTCTTTCAAATGGATGTTAAGTCTGCTTTCCTTAATGGTGTGTTACTTGAGGAAGTCTATGTAGAGCAGCCTCCTGGGTTTAAGATCAATAACAAGGTCTATAAACTCAATAAAGCTCTATATGGACTGAAACAAGCTCCCGTGGCTTGGTATGATACCTTATCGATTTGTATTTTTATACATCGGTCTCAATATGCTAAGGATCTTATTGAGAAATTTGGGATGACTACTAGTAGAGAAGTTAAAATACCTAAGGCAACTAACTTCTCTATGGATTCGGATGAGCAAGGGATACCCACGGATGCAACGGAGTATCGTGGACTTATTGGATCCCTTCTCTATCTCACCGCAAGTAGGCCGGACATAGCCTTTGCGGTTGGGGTATGTGCAAGATTTCAATCTAATCCCAAGAAAACTCATCTGGAGACTGCTAAGAAAATCCTTAAATATCTCAAAGAAACCTTGCAAGTAGGGTTATGGTACCCGGTGATGACAACTTTGGTGGCAAAGTTATTTAGACTCGAGACTTTGAGGGATGTAAGATTGATAGGAAATCCACTTCAGGAACTTGTCAATTCTTAGGCAATAAATTGATTTCTTGGTTATCTAAGAAACAGACATCATTGCCACCTCCACAACCGAGGCCGAATACATGGCACCGGAAGTTGTTGCTCTCAACTCCTCCGGATTAGTCAACATCTTAGAGATTATAATATTCAAACATCATCTATTCCTATTTACTGTGATAGTAATAGTGCAATAGCTATGACTTACAATCCTGTTCGCATTCTAGATGTAAGCATATAGACATTAGGCATCATTTCATTAGAGATCATGTGGAAAAGAATGACATTAGAATTGAAAAGATAGCCACTCGAGTCACAAAGAGTGACATTCTTACAAAACCATTAGCAGAGTCTAGATTTAAAGAATTGTGCTTAGAACTAGGATTACTTGATGCATCATTAGCTGATTTTTAATTCAAATTGCTTGCATCGATTAATGTACTCCTTATTTACGGTTTCTTTCTGTTCTTTAAATTAAATGTCTAGAAAGAATTATCGACTAGATATGAGTCAAAGGACAATCGAGTAATCGATATCATTGATTTCCTATTTTTGGAATCAAGAATCAAGGATTAGTCATATTGACCTTATCGACATGATAATTACTTATCCGACATTCGGTAAATTAGACGAGGGCACAATAGTCACTGATTTCCTGAGAAAGCAGATGACTATCTGCACCCTATCTCGATCTACCTCAAGTTACTAATGGTTTTCCTTAAGTCTATGTCTTTGCGGGAATAGGTCACAAATCATACTGCTTTCACCTCATCTTTCATAAACCTTCTTATTCGTACACCTCTGCCTTTGAATAATCTCCATATATTGTGTTTTCTTATAAAACTCTCATTGGAATGATTGGTTGGAAAATTTAACTTTAGAAAATTAAATCGAGCCTGTTTATTTAAATTTTTTTAAGTTTGCTAAAAGTTAAAACTAAGTTTTTTAAAATCAAATAGGTTACTTTATCGATGACTTTACAAACTCATCTGCTTTTTGAAAACCCTTATACGAAGTAAGGTAACCCTAGGTGGACGTCGGGTATACTTACTTCTCTGCATAAAGTAACCTACATTTGTCTAATCAACGATCTATAAAGTAACTATTTACGCATTCCAAAGGCAAGTAGCATCCACGCGCTGAATCCCAATCGCTTATCCAGATTTTTAACCGTTGATTCATGCGCAGTAAAAACTTTTAAATAAACGGCTTAGATCAATTCAAATTTTCTAAAAAGCGGTTTCTCTTTCCAATTTTCCCTCCTATAAATACATCTTCTTCCTCAATCAAACTTTTTCACTTTCGAGAAAATTATACCTATACTCTGCAAATTTTCAAAAACTCTTAGTCAATTTCTTTCATGAGCACTTCTCAAAGACGCTTAGGAGTAACATCAACCATGGTAGAAGTACACAATGAAACGTACAATAAGAAGATCAAGTCGAGAGATGTATGTCGACTTTGATACCACAACCGATGGTGAATCGAGGGAGATCCTTGGATTATTGGAGAGGTCGGGATTGAGGACGTTTGTTCCAAGAAATCCACCTTCAATAAAACTCTGGATATGAGGGGATTGAATTCTACGTCAATGGGACGTTTGAAAACGGAGTTTTCAAAACTCGAGTCTACGGCGAGGTGTTGACGATAACTCCGGCGGAGGTGGCGCGGATATTTGACACCAGCGGTGAAGGAGTTAACCCCCTCACATACAAATCGAGATGATCAGGCGTAATCATTTGAGATGATTGCCCGGAATTCAATGAAGAACCGACGATCGGCTCAAGAAGAAAATGCTCAAGCGGAGATATCGTCTTCTAATAACGATATTCGATTTAAGGTCATTCTTGGGGAGCAAAACTCCCATGACGGGCTGACAGACCAGTGTCTTGCATGAGGGCGATTATTGACGGAGTTCAAGCCAACTGGGCTGGGATGCTTTTGGGTAGGTTTGAGACGGAGAGGAAGAGGTTGGAGGTTGTTGGTGGAAAGTGGCGTGCAAGGTCAATCACCGGCCTATTCAATAAGGTGACAGTCATATTGGAGGACATGCGACAGCCGAGATTAATCAGGCTGATGGAGTCGAGCCTACACCAAACAAAAAGGGATGCTGACTAAGGATGAGCCGCTCGGGGCCCCAGCCGACTCGAGATGAAGGGGCAGCCGAGGTCGGAGCTCGGGATCCATCAGTGAGGAGGTCAAGAAGAAGAAGAAGAAGAAGAAGAAGAGGAAAGGGAGGAGCGGCCGACGATGAGCTCAGTGAGGCTTCACACCCAATGAAGCTGAAGGAGAAGGCCAAGAGAAGGAGGAGGTTGGTGAAAACCTCGTGAGCCGGGGGACGTCTGATCAGCCGAGTCTGTTGGCCGAAGAGGCACCGACACCGGAAATAGCAGCCAAAGTAGTCCAATCGGAGGAGATACAAGAGATAAGCTTTGGGAGGACCCCTTCCCCACTCACGATCAGTACAATTCTCCCCCTCTCCCTTTCCCGCCCACTCGACGATGAAGAGGTGACCCAGCCGGCACCTCCGAGCCTCTAAAATAGCCTACTCCCACAACAGTCCAAGCCACAACCTCATCTACCCTCCCTCAAACCCAAACCTCATCCCCTCCACCCTCCCCATCCGAGATCAGTCCTTCCTCACAGACTAGTATACTCCCCCACCCCCATATCTACCATCTCTCCACCAGCCTTACTCACATCTTCTCCAACTATCCCTCACAGTCCAATCCAACCCACCATACCTCAGCCAACCCCTTCTCCACCACCAACTTCATCTGAAATTCCACCCCTTCCATCTTCACTCCCACCGTAAATCCTCCACCATCGGACGCCCTACTTCATCACAACCTTCGAACCCCAACCGGTGGATACCTCGAACATATTTGGAGATATCCACATGAGCTCCCTCACTCAACTTCTCCCACCCCCTCTTCCTCATCCGATTCGGAGGAAGAGACCAGTCCAATTTTTGCTATCTCCTCGGCCTTTGAGGACTTACACAAACAGATCATAACAAAAGTTCAAAGGCTGATGTAGAGGAAGACGAGGAAGGTGATTCGAGCGATCACCGACACAATGCTCGCCAACATGCAGATTGTTGAGGTCAACATCACTCGCAATTTATCAGCCAACCTTGGCACTGCTGTTGGTACTCGGGTGAGTAACCCGGGAGGAGGAGGTGAAGGTGCTCAGCGTAAGGTGGCGGCACAACGAAGTCCTGGTCAACGCACTTACATCCGATCGACCGACTTGAGGTTCGTTGTTCACTTGGAAAAACAGCTCAGACCTTCGGGATGAAGTCAAAAGGGGAAGGAGTCGAAGGAAGAATGGACACCCTCACGGTGAGTCTTGTCACTCACAGACAAGGTAGACTCAAAGGCAGACTCGGTGAGTTGGAGGCAGCCAAAGCCGACATTAAAATCAAATTAGGCAGGCTAGCTGCTTTGCAAGCGAGGGTGACCCAGATTGAGGAGGCCATCCGAGAGGATGAGGAGAAGAGGAAGAAGGAGGAGGAGGAGAAGACCGAGGCCGCTGCTGGCCAAGATGAAAGAGACCGAGAAACCCGAGGCCAAGGGCGAGGGTAAAGGCAAGGCAATAGCAATCGAGAATTCTTCATCACCGAGCAAATTGATCAGCCCTGCACTAACAAAATTGAGCGCAAAAGGAAGGAGCCTCGACTACTCAAACCTCTCGGTGAGAAAATTAGAAGAATCCATGCTGAGAAGGAGAAGAATGAGAAGCAGGAGAAGAAAGAGGCTGAAGAAGCTAGGGATGGCGGAGGCTGAAGTGGACAGGATACTCGGAAGTGGGTATCTAAGGCGGCCGATGAAGTGGACTTCCGACTGTCCCACCGATCATCGGCTCCTCCCAAAATGGTCTCTGGCAAAGACACCGGCGAATACAAAAAGCAAGTTACGGATGCCGAGATGGATGTACTACTGGTACATCTTGAAGGCATCTCCATCTCGTGCGGTGATGAAGACATGCAATGGCATGAATGGATGGAGAAGGAGAATGCCGATCTTTATGGGAAAGCGCTCGATGAGGCACACAATGTGTTCAATCGCGATCCTGTCGCACCAGCCTATGAGCAAGTTACCCCCAAGCTGAAAGAAGATGGATCTCCGGACATGGAATGGGTCAAATCGTCGTAATCAAAGGCTGAAAGAGAATCCGAGCTCACAGATGAGAATGAACTCAAACAGCTCAGAGCGAGGATTTTCAACTGGCTGAACATTCCGTAAGCAAGCCAATGGGGAATCGATAGTTAGGATTTTCTTTTCCTTATCTTTTATTTTCTATCGGTTTACCTATGTGTAAAGTGTAAATTTGTGAATGAATATACTTGGACTTATGTGAAATACTTGTCTTATTTTCTTAAAGTTTTTCTCTCGCTTTAAGAAAACTTAAAAAATTTTCTAAGTATAAATCATCCGAGAATTTTATCTCTCAAACTTAAAAATTTTCTAAAATTTATCTAAGTCCTAAGACTCAAATTTTTTAAGTATTTCTAAAGAGTCTAAAGGTCTTGATTTTTCTTAAGTGCTTTAATATGATTGAATCTGTTGTAATGTGAAAAAATGCTCGATATACCTATCCGATTATCTTAACTAACTCTAGAACTAACTTCATTTGTGAGTGTGTTTCTTCCTTGTAGGTTTTAACTTCATCAAAAAGGAGGAAATTGTTAGATCAAGAAGTTTTGATGAGTTAAAAGAAGCGGCTCGGATGATCGATGACCGAAGAACAACCGAGATTGAGACCTTATGTTAAGGCGATCGAGACGGGGTCGAGAACCAATCTAGTCGGTGAGGTCCTGAAGATTACAAGTCATCGGAGACGAGTTCGAGTCTAGTCATCTCAGGAGACAAGTATGAAGGGCACAAAGCGAGGTCAAGACAAGCCGAGTAGAATAAGAAAGGCGAGTCTTCACCAAGTTAGGCTGAGGCAGTAGAATAAAATCAGGTGAGGTCTAGAGCGGTTTTCAAGATTAAGTTTGTTAAAGCAGTTTTCGATTTGTTAGAACCGACTAACAAACTAATCGTCTTTTCAGACTTATAAATAAGTCTAGGCACTTCATTAAAAATATATAGAACGCACGAGTTATCAATTCAAGATATTCTCTCAAATCACAAGTTTTCAAAAAGCACAAAATAATTTTCAAAGGTTTCTTCATAGATTTTTCTAAATGTTTATAGAACACTTCCTTGCACACCTTCATATACACTTTCTTTATCTTAGAGTTAGATTTCACAGATTTGTCTAGGATTTTGAAGAGTTGAAGATCAATTTGTAATTTGTAAGTTGTACGATTGTAAAGTAAGTAAGTAAGCAGATAGTAGAGACCCTTCTTCAAGTTGAAGAAGGAGAGTGGATGTAGGATTGTTATAATCCGAACCACTATAAATACCGTGTTCTTTATTGCTTTCTTTTACTTGCTTGTTATTTCAATTTCAGTTATTAATTGAAGATTAATTTGAGTAATCAAAGTTAAAACCAAAATATCGGTTTGCTTTTGATCTTAATAAAGTTGAGATTAATATTGATTTTCCATTGTGTTACTTTGGTACTTTGAATAAATTTTGAAAGATTTGTAAAAATCTGAAAAATCTATTCAACCCCCCATCTAGATTTTTCCTAGAAGGCGGATACAAGTTTGATCCGATCTGCTCAACTAATCGGGACCAACACGGGTCACCCACTAAAGTGAGGAACCCGGTGGCCATGTGGGCTAAGCAACCTTGTTATAAAACCACGCTTGTATATAAAGTTAAAATTTTAATACAACTGAACATAATGATATTGCATACCTTGTGGAGTGTGTCGAGGCAGGAAGATGGAAGCAAGTAATTTATAAATCATCTTTTAAAAGAGAAGTTGACTTATAATTATGAAGTAAATAATTTTTTTACAATAGCAACAAATACATAATCGAGATGCTCGATACCATTTATAACGCCCGGATTTAAGAAGAACGCATAATAGCCGAGGCGCTACCAAATTGGCTTGTTAACTTAATTAAAAAGAAAATTATAATTGAATAAACGAGATTTATTACTAAATAATCATTTGAGATTACACCAAAAATAACGCACAATAAATTACATGCAACCATCGTCTCGTACCTGCTCGAGCTCTTTTGACTGTAGAAAATCATAAGCGTGGGGGATGAGTGTTTGAAAATACACCCAGTGAGGAAAACATTAATGATTGCACGCTTAAACAATATTTGTAAGTGGCATATAATATTTCAATAAAGCTCATGAGAATATTTAAGGTATGTTTGTTTTGGAATTTAGGTGTGTGGAATGAGTCATGACTTTGAAGTCATGAGATTTAAAATTCTAGATGAATAGTAAAAAAGTGTATTTGGTTTGAGATTTTAGTAGGGTGAGATTTTACTTTATATCAAATCAATATTTAAAAATGATTGGTGTTGTATTATTATATTATATTGAGTGAGAAAAAAGTATGAGAGAGAATTAGTGGATGAGAGTGAATAAAGTAATTTGTATTAGGAAGAGTAATAATAGGTTTTATAGGTATTTTTAGGTGAGGATTGAAATTTGGATTTGCATGTCTGATTTTAAATCCCTAACTAGCATGGGACGTGATTCGCAAAGTTCTAAACCCATCCGTGTGAGTCTCAAAGCAAACATACCCTTAATGCTTTATCACATAGTACGGACCATTACTCGGCTTGAACATAGTACGGACCATTACCCGACTTGAACATAATATGGGCCATTACCTAGCTTGAACATATTACATGGGCCATTACCCGGCTTGCACATAGTACGGGTCATTACCCGGCTTGAACATAATACGGGCCTTTACCCGGCTTGAACATAGTGCGGGTTACTACCCGTCTTGATTAATAATGCAATTTAATTAAGCAATCATAACATTGAATGTTAAACTCGATTAAGAGTGGAGATTGCCCTCACCTTACAAATAGTAGCTGCAACAAATGATGCAATGCAATACTCCCTTAGTGATCCTCAACTCCTTGATAATGCACAATCCTAAAGCTCTCATGTTTCTCCTCATATCCAACAATTAATATATACTCTTAATAATCTTTCAATTCCAGACGCTATGAGCGTCGATCAACAAACTAATTACAATTCTATAATTTACGAGTGGGCATTTTGATATATAATACTACAATTAATAGAGATAATCTGCACATTTTTTTATTATATAATAAATAATATAATAGCCTGGTCCATTTTGTTATTATTCCCTTGTTTCTTCTTGGGGGCATACACATACACCACTACATTTCTATCTTAATGCTCTCCCTCATTATCCAACTTCAATTATAACTTATACAATAAATTTATTAGTCAAACACTTTAACAAAGTGTTAAACTAATATTATAAACAAATTTAGCCAAACAGATTTTCAATAAGTAAATTATTTAAATATATTGTTGTCTTGATAATATGGAGTCAACGTCATCAATTCATTTACAGATTACAATCATCATTTTCTCACAAATTAAATGGGATAAAATTACTCTATTTGTTTTCAAATTATAGTGCGATCAAAGACTCGTACTATACCGACATTGATTAAAATTATATGTTTCAAAAAAAAAAATTGCTTTAATTCCTCTTCCTGGTTAATTAGTTTCCTTTCTCCTTTGGATGAAAATGTTTTAGGTGTTCATCTTTGGAGAAACGCCCTTTCTTTTCTTTCGTAATATAAAAGTTAAGTAACCCCCGCTATAAATGATTTGAGGTGTGATATTATTATTCATGTTTGCAGTAAAATTATACGAAGGTTTTATTGTTTTATTAATTTATGTACCCAAGTGCACATTGACGTTCAACGATTTTAAGTTCTCCTTTTATTAAAAAATAAATAATTATTTTTTATTTGACATAAACTTCGTTCACACATATTCCCCAATTATTTAAATAAATAATTACTATTCAACTGAATTACCTGAATCCCCGAATTTATGGAGAATTGAAAATGATCTCCTATCCCCACCCCCGTTAATATTTGCCTTTTTTCAAATTATATTTTGATCCACATGCATGTCGTTCGCCATCCCCCTAACCAAACATTGTCTTATCGATTAAAAAAAGGTTGGCGGCATTGTCTAATTTGTCTTCATATATATATATATATATATATATATATATATATATATATATATATATATATATATATATATATATATATATATGTAATATTATATAATATAATATATATTATATTTTCTATTTTAAAAGATTTATATAATGTAATTAAAAGCTAATTATTAATACTAATACTCAATTTATTAAAAATAATTATATACAAATTTAAATAATTCACGTAGTGATTTTGGGATGTTACAACACCATCGGTCCTTCTAACCGCTCCACACACCACTCGGGATCAAGCCGCTAAAGTCAGCCGGCGCCACCAACAAGTGCTCCACCGAATAGTTCTGGTCAAGGCTCTAATGCAATCCCTCAACAATCTGGTCATCGTCCGTATCTGGGTAAATGTCAACTTTGTGGTGAGACGGGTCACTCGGCAAAATGCCGCACACCGTTCACATATGCTCGCTCACTAGATCGGTGCCTCCATCTCGTCCGCTTACTCATCTCCCTCACTCATACTGCCAATGCCATGCCCACCAACTCGGACCGGATCTTGGACTTTGGGGCTTCACATTTCTACAGATTTGGCTAATCTATCTTTGCATGCACCATACGATGGTGGTGACGATGTAGTTATTAGTGATGGTAAAGGTTTATGCATATCTCATATTGGGTCCTTGAAATTTCCAAATATTTCATTGAATTTTTATGATGCCTTGCATGTGTCTCGTAATATCTCGTAATTTAATCTCAGTTTCTCGATTATGTCATGATAATAACATGGATGTACTTTTCTCTGAATATGAGTTTCAGGTGGTGGATCGACGCACGGGACACTCGCCACGCAGACCTCGCGTTAATGGGCTTTACTCGTGACTGTGGGTGTACATATTTCAGCTCTAGCCTCCATCAAACAGCCTCTGTCCACCCGGTATGCCCGCCTTGGTCACCCCTCAACTAAAATTCTAGATAGTCTTATTTCTAGTAATAATTTATCTTTTCAAAAATAGCTGAATTTTTCATGTGATTCTTGCAAATGTATTAAGAGTCACAAACTGCCCTTTCATGAGTCTAGTTTTACGTCGTCTGCTCCTCTTGAATTAATTTATTCGGATGTTTGGAATTCACCTATTTTATCTGTTGAAGGGTTTAAATGTTATGTCATTTTTGTTGATCATTATTCTAAATATGTGTAGCTTTATCCTCTCAAACATAAATCGATGTGTTATCTACGTTTGTCGCTTTTAAAGCATTGGTTGAAAACTTTCATAAAACCAAAATTGTCACTCTTTATACTAATAATGGGGAGAGTTCATTTCTCTTCGTCCATTTCTCTCTTCTAATGGCATCACACATCTCACTACCCCACCCCATACTCCTGAACACAATGGTAACTCGACGTCGACATTGTCACGTTGTTGACACAGTCTTGCTCTTCTTCATCATGCTTCCATGCCCTTAACCTATTGGTCCTACGCTATGACCACCGCCACATATCTCATAAACCGTCTTCCAAAGATTGATCTCTCCATGACTTCTTCCTTTGAAAAACCCCTCAATCATCCACCCAACATATCCATACTCCGTGTCTTTGGCTATCTTTAGCTTCAGCCATACTCATCTCACAAGCTCAAAAATAGCTCTTCTCCTTGTGTCTTTGTGGGATACTCTCTCACCCAAAGTGCCTACCTCTGTCTTGATTTGCCCTCAAACAAACTCTACACCTCTCGTCATGTCGAGTTTGTTGAAGATAAATTTCCTTTCTCTTTGTCGCCTTCTCCATCGTCTTATCAACTCCTTCCGTATCCCTCTATACACACCTCACTCCCTACTCCACCTCCGAGTTGAACATGTCCTACCAACACCACCGGCTTCGCACCACCCCACATTGTCACGCCACCACCGATCGCTCCTACTCACTCGATGATCACACGTGCCCGAAATAATATCACCAAACCTAATCCAATGTATTTTCTTACTTCTATCACATTTCGATATTGAGCCTACAATCGTTAAACAAGCTTTAAGTGACAGCTTGTTGGAGAGATGCTATGTCTCGCTGAATTCTCTCGCTTTACTTAAGAATGGTACTTGGGACTTGGTCTCATCGGACCCGCCTCGTAATGTGGTTGGATGCAAGTGGGTTTCTTTGGATCAAGAGAAAGCCGATGGTTATGTTGACAAGTTCAAAGCCGACTTGTTGTAAAAGGATTTCATCGAGAGGCCGGGAGGGGACTACTTTGAAACTTTTAGTTACGTAGTTAAACCGACCAATATTTGACTAGTTCATAGTCTTGATGTTTCTCACAACTAGCTCCTTCGTCGGTTTGATGTGAATAATGCTTTCCTTCATGGTGAACTTACGGATGAGTATACATGTCTCAACCTCCGGGTTTTATAGATGCCAATTTTCCCTCTCATGTTTGCAAGCTGCAAAAGTCAATTTATGGTTTGAAGCAGGCCCCGCGTACTTGGCATAACTCCTTGTGTCGATTTTTAATCTCTAGGGTTCACTTGTACCAAATTTGATGAGTCTTTATTTATCTATCATCAAGAGGGAACAATGGCCTACTTTTTGGTTTATGTGGATGATCTCATTCTTACCGCAACAACAACACATTTTTCCATCATGTTGTCACCTCTCTTGCCTCTCGCATTCTCCGTCAAAGAACTTGGTAAACTTTCATACTTCCTTGGGGTTGAGGTACTTCGCTCCTCGATGACATGCTCTCTTGTTCAACGCAAGTACATCACCGATCTATTGACTAAGTACAACATGCTTGATGCCAAGCCTATCCAAACACCTCTAGCCTCGGGTATCACACTCTATTTGCAGGATGGCTCGGGTCCTGCTGATGTTGCGCCCTATCCTCGTGCTCTTCAAGTCTTCGATTACTTTATATTCGCTCATTCGGACATTACTTTTGCCACAACAAACTTTACGAGTTCATGCATGCGCCTACTAAGATTCATTGGGGTGTGTCAAACATCTTTTCGATATCTAAATGGCACTCGACATCTTGGCATCACTCATTGTCACGAGTCTCCTCTTTTCCTTTCGTTATTTCACGGATGCCGATTGGGTGGAAAATTATGACGATCGAACATCGACTAGTGCTTATATTATTTTTCTTGGGACCAATCCTATCTCTTGGAGTTCTCACAAGCAATGGGCCGTTGCTCGCTTCTTCCACCGAAGTAATATCGGTCCATTGCTACCGTAGTTGTTGAGGTTCAATGGACCCGATCTATCCTGGTTGAGCTCCATATTCACCGCCATCTATACCTGTTATCTATAGTGATAACATTGGGGCTAAATAATTATGTTCGAATCCTATCTTCCACTCTCGCATAAAGCACATTACCATTGATTATCACTTTGTTCGAAATTTTGTCAAAACTGCTCAATTGTGGGTTGCACATCTCTTTGCTTCGATCAACTTGCAGATGCACTTACCAAGCCTTTATCTAAGGTTCGCCTGTCTCTTCTCATGCGCAAGATTGGTAACACTAACCGTGCTCCCGATTGGAGTGAATTGATGCATGATTTGAGGAGGTATTTTAGTGCGTAAAGTGATCAAAAGTGTTAGATTTTGTGCCTAAATGTGTAGAGTATCACTACTTTACCTAAAAAGTATTACTTGATGGATTTTTCATATTTTTCATCCCGTTTTCAGGTAAATCGGTGGAATTTAGCCAAACCGAGAGTACCGGCATTCATAGGACGAAGAGACGACAAGATGGGCGAAAATGGGGGTCGAGGCGGAAGTCGGGTCGAGAAAATTTCCTCGACTTGACCTCTCGGTCGAGGGCTGTGGACCTCGACCCGAGGGTGCCGGCAAGGAGAAGATATTCGAAATTTTAAAGGAAGCTCGACTCGAGGGTTGAGCCTCGAGTCGAGGATCGTGGCAAAATGGCAAGCTCGAGTCGAGGGCCGGAGCACGACTCGAGGCCGGAGGTAATTTTGAAAAGCGCATCCACAACTTCATGAGTCTCGACTCGAGGGCCCCAACCTAGAGTCGAGGGTGCCGAAAATTGAAAAGTTGGATTTTAAACCCATTTGAGCGGAAAATGAGCATAACCTTCCCCATAGCAGCTAGGAGCGGTTTTTAGGCGATTTTCCAGTTCCTTAGCTTAATTCTCATTGTAGGTTGATTAGATTGTTAGTTTTAGATAGATTTTCATTAATTATACCTTAGATTAGCATTTGATCCATTAGTTTTTCCATTTTAATTTGTAATTCAAGTGGAGAAGAGATTACTTTTGAAGATACTTGTGAAGATTGAAGCATTCCTATTAGTGATCATTTTGGATTCAATTGGTGATGTTCTTCCTCTTTTCTCATTTCAATTTATTAATTGTTGTGATTAGCCATTTGATTTTGCAATTAGATTTTCTACCCATGGATTTTGCTCTTTGCAACATGGGTTAATACTCTTGTGCTTGGGATAATTGAAATTGAGGTTGATCAATTGAGATAGTTTGTTCCCTAATTGTGATTCTAATTGTGCTTCATGCATTTTTATCTCTTTAGATTAATGTTTGATCACCCTAGCAATAGGCGAGTTGAGCTAACATGATCCGGGATTAATCGGGTTATAATTGTGTATGATTGTATGAATTGGGTGCTTCTTAATTGAGAGATTAGTTGCACTAAGGATACTCACATTAGACCTTGTGTGATTAATGGAGACTTAATTGCATGATGGTTTTATGCGTTCTATCTTAATTGATTTGCAATTTGATTCAATCATAGCTTGTTGATCATTGATTCCTTGATGGATATTATCCCTAGCACCTCAATCCCCAATTGATCTTTGTTACTTGTTCTAGCATACCAAGTGTTTGATAAATTGCTTGATTTGTAGTTTGAATTTTAATTTGAGCATTTGTATTTTGTTTTTGAAGCCAAAATCGCATTCGCAACAATAGTCATAGAGAACTTGTATTTCTAGGGCCTCACCGTATACTTTTTCCCTTGAGTTCGATATACTTGGTTGTCTTAAAATTGCTTACCCGATACTCACAATCAGCTCCATCTTGAGGGGGTGTATTAGGAGTACATATGTGTATTAGTATTTATATTGTATTTATCCCACATCGGTTTAGTATAGAATTAATTTTCTCTTTATACCTGTATAAATGTGTACCCTTAGTATTAATAAAAGATATCACAAATTATCCTCATTAAAGTGTGTTGTGGCAAAGATTGACGACGACAAATAACTTACGTAAATGAAGTGATGGGTCATTTACTACAATATTGTGAGATTTTTGGTTTGGGAAAATGAAAATCAAAATTGCGGTTGGTTTGTGGGTTGCACTCCTTTGGATGATATGGAAGTGCGTAAATGATCTACTCCCTCTATTCTAGATTAGTTTTCATACTAATTTAGGCACACATTTTAAGAAAAAACATAATGAGTGGAGTATTAAATGGTAATTTTTTAAACTTTTATTATTAAAGTAGGGAGCTGGTTGGATTGAATGTAAAAGATAATAGAATTTTGTATAAATATATGAATATTGCTCTGTTGCAAAAATCCCGATTGGGTGCTAGGTCAAGTCGGCTAATTCGAATTTTTACAAATTCGTTTTCTAGGTAGGATCTAGGTGCGCCTAGACAAATGTTAGAGTTGGGTCCTAAACGGTCGAGATAATTAAATTATTTTCTTTGTAAAATTGAATTTATTAATAAAAGAAATTAAAATGTTGAAGTTTATAAAGTGTTAAACCTTTAAATTATTTTGATGTGAATTTGGTATGTGAAACATGTGTTTTATTGTGTAGTAGTATTATAATAGTTAGTGAAGGTGTGTGTGTACGTGTTTTGCAGAATCGTTGTTACGAATGTTGGCACATTCGAAGAGCAACACGGACAAATAAATAATTAGAAATGTACACAGCGGAAGTCTTAAACACGTTGCAAGATGGATATCAAAATTTTTGTATAGACTATAAATAAGTCTATCTTGCCAAACGGCGTATTATCACTAATAATTGTTAAGTGATACAATCGGTAAAAACATAAGCTATACCGTGAATGGATCAACGTATATAGTGACTAGATAATATTCAATCTAACCTATCACTAATACAAATAAAGACCCAATGTTGAGTGAAATGTTGGAACATTCACCAACGGAAGTATCGAGTATGAAACTACAATAAATTCTATAATCTATGCCAATAGACTATGCTAGATTGTGTTTCCCTCAACTTCAAGTTTTAATCTTCATAGCAGCCGTGTATTTATAGATAAAATCTGGACTCTTAATGCTTGAAGATAACTTCCACATCTCCCTTGAAAATAGGTAACTTCTATGTAACTTCCCCATGATCTTTATAACTTCTATTGCTTGCTTCTTTCAACCGCATGACTTAGGTAACTTCCGTAAGTCTTCAATCCTGAAAGAACAAGTCAATAAACAAGACAAAACGTGGGTTAAGGGTTAGTGAAAGTTGGAAGGACGAATTCGATGTTGTGACCAGAATGTTGGCACATTCTCGAGTAACACTCGTCATAACATCAACAATCTCCCCCAATTCGGCCTTTCTACTTTGGAACACACACGATGTTGCAACAAAATGCAGAATGTGTACACAATAGAGATAAGTAAATAAATATCAAGTAAATGACATCTTTTTACTTAGCCAAAACTAACATAAAACAATAAACACTTAACATCACGAGGACTTATACTATGAACAAAACATAGACTAAACAAAAAATAAAATAGAGCTAACATAAACAATATAAAATCAGTAGCATGAATACAAAATAAAACACCATACTAGACTTAATAAAAACTTAAATCGTAGCTTTAACCAAAAACACATTAATACAAAAATCAGAGCTTTAAAGAGAAAAACACATAACATAACAAAACTAAAATCGTAGCAAAGTATCACGAACTTACCTAAATATCATAATACTATTAAGTTCATCAACATAGCTAACACATAATATAAGTTCGAAAAGACATAAACATAAAAACAGGAAAAATAAATTGAGTCTTTACAAAAAGCAGATAAAGCTTATAAATGAAGGTTTAGGAGAGGATTGGGTCAGTAAAGAATAACAAAGTGCATCTTCAAGAGTCTCGCACGAACTCCCCTATCTTCAAGCTTCTCTATCTTCGAAAGCTCCCCTTGCTTAATGTCCCCAATCATCCAAATCATCATACAAAGACAATGAGATCTTCATCATCCCACCCATCGTATCTATCTTCTCGGCATCTACGTCCATATTCGAGCCGCTGGGTCCATCATTGTTGTTGAGATTTGTGGGCACATTCTCCGGCGCATTACGGGTTTCTGTTTCGGCCTCGCACTGAGCCGCACTTGTTCCAACTCCAAATATCAGCATCCGGTCCTCCTTCGGTTCCATCATCATTAGCATTTCCATCTTCACTGCTTCGGCGGCAACATCCGCAATATCCGCACTGGAGCATCAACTTGAGCAGCAACATCGTGTCCTACTCCCCCGTGACAGTAGAAAGTATAGCTTCCTGAGACCCTTTTGTGCATTTCAAGGTTGCTCAATGTACATTTGGCATTTGTGATCGAAGTTTTCCGTCATAGCAATTTGATCTCGGATGAATTGCGGCTGTAATTGCGGAGTGTTGGCAGCGTGTGTGCCAACATTTCTCGGCACATCGGCTGTTTGATCGATAGGAACTTCGAGTTCAGGTGCATTAGGATCTCTGTAGGGTAGATCAATCACACGTGGTCCAGTTCTCGAACATGTGAAATAGCTAAACTTAGTGCAAATGAGCCGATAATCTCATTGTTCTCCCTTTGAAACCCTTGAGCGTAGAAATTAATGAGTGAATTAGACTTGGGTAAGGCAAAGCAACCCTTTGCTTGACACTTTCCCGAATATGTCATCATATTCTCAAAGATCGTTTTCCAAGGTTGAAGATCCTCAAATGTCCAATCTTGTACATCGAGAATAGCTCGCTCACTTGTCAAAGTGGTTGTGTTTGAAGAAGGCAGCCGATTATACACAATTAATTTGTGAAGAACACTATAAAGGCTGGTCAAGACCGAGGAATTCATCCTATATCTCCATACATTAATCCTTCCCCAGTGATTACCTTTATGACCTCATCCAAATCATCAACCCGAGGATCATCACCATCTCTAGTTCTTAAGACCTCATTAATAACAGTGGAGTTATCACAATGACCTTTCCCCTAAACTTCACTTTTCCAAAGTGCTTTGAATTAACCTCGAAACTCGACTTTCAAGTTCGCATAAAACTCATAAACCCAATCTACAATATAAGGAGTAGCAAATTGTAGAGAGTGCATTAAGGACCTATCAGTCGGGTATCCAACCAAATTCATACTCACAAAATCATCCATCTTAACTATCCTTTCTCCAACTATCACTCTAGTCCGTAGAGTCCTAAATTTCTCACTATTCACACCATTATAGCTATCATCGTAATCAGATGAAGACATATGCAAAGAGGAATCTGTATGTACCTCATCGTATTTAGCCACACTTGCTTCGGATGACGAAGACTCGTAGTCGGATGATGATGTGTCCATTGGTGTGCCAACATCCTCCGCACATCCTGCGGATCTTTTTGCTTCTTTTTCCTCTTCTCCAAGCTAGCAGCCATTTGAGCCAATGTTTGATCCATCTCTGAATCCTCAGTACTCCCCTAGGGCTAAGCACCGGAACATCGCCTTCTTCTCTCGGCCGTTCTCTCCGAATTCGCCTCTTTCACTTCATCGCCAGAGGAGTCGAGTCAAACACACTGAATAGGTTTCAAGCAACGCCATCATCATGCTTCGCTTTTGCCGGTTTCAGAATAGTCCACACGACGTCCCATTGTTCTATACGAACGGCGTTCTGTCCTTGTCCTCTTGAGCTCGTAGCCTTTTGTCGAGCAGTTGAAGGCGGGCGGCGAAGTTCTCCGGTGTCCGAAGACTCGAGAGGATGATTCTTCCACTGGAGTATCTTCCGGTGATTGTTGCGGTGTAAACACTAAGTGCTTATACTTTCTGAAATCAACCTCCACGTCGCCTACCTTGACAACGGGGTAAATTATGCATTTCGAGAGGGTTTTGAACGCATAGACTATTTGATCGGTGGTGACTCCTTCAGCTAGTTCCACCGTCATTGGATAAGTTTCAAGAGCTGGGTCTTCGCTGGCTTCGTCGGCCGACCGGCTTTGGTGGCGTTCCGTCAATTTCGGAATATCGGAGGATTGGGTACTGTGGTTTTGGATTTTGATCGAATGTCATAAGCCGAGAGAGGAACATCAATTGAGCCAACCCTAACCGAAGAGGGTGATGTTGGGTTAGAAGGGCCAACATTTCGGGAACATTCTCGGACCATTGAAGCTAATAGGTGTAGGTTTTGAGAAGAAGATGAAATTGGCTGGAGAGGTAGAGTGTTTCGAATGTGAAGGTGAAGAGCCTTTCCCATCAGCCATGATAATTAATAACCTGCAAGCACTATTCAAATTAAATTAATAAAATAATCAATTTGAATTGCAATATTTTGAAAGGCATTATCAACTAATACCAACAAGTGCAAACATTAATACCTTCGAACACTTGTGTCAATTTTCGAAAACTAAGAGCAATGTGTAGAGCACACAGAATATTAAGAACCTTAAATAGGAAAAGAAAGAATGTAGAAGTTGTGTCCACATCGGTTTTGAGAAGAAGAAATTTAATCACATCCCTAAGAAATAGGCATTACCGAAAATGTGGAAGTTATAAGAGAAACATGCAAAAACCACTTACTAAAATAAAACGTGCACAATAAAAATAATTAGATTAAAAAATATTGCTGGGAACAATTTAAAAATAATAATTCATCATAGAATAATATCCGGAAATTATCAATCTCATAGAGGTAAATATACATAAAAGAACCGAGAATGTTATATGGACAATGTCGGCACACACACTTCTCAACACGCTTTTACATGATATAAAATCATTTGTGTTGCACTATATTTTGTTTTTCTCACTTTTAATCACATTGATCCATTTTTCCGAGAAGAGATCATCGTAGTTGTCACTCCGTGTCCCATAATTACTCAATGGATTGTGATTATATTGATGCATTCAAGTCACCTTTTGAAAAGAGATCATCGTAGTAGTCAACTCCGTGTCCCATAGTTACTTAGTGACATAGCATCTAATTGTGAGTTAATTTCATTGCATTTAAGAGAAGTGTGTCCAGGACAAATTTTATTAATCACGAGGTTCTAATACTATTTACACAGGAGAGTTTGACAACACTAAATATTACAATACTTAGAAAAATTTAAATAAATTGTTCTAGTGTTGCTTCAAATGTTGGCACATTTGTCACAACACACAAAGCAATAACGAGATCTAATTTGTGCATAAACCTAGAGATTTTCTAAGAGAAGAAAACCTCTCATTATCCAGGCTTTAGTAAAAATGTACGCAATTTGCTTCTCGGTTGAAATGTATTCCAACTTTACAACTTCTTTTTCTACAAGATCCCTAATGAAATGGTGCCTAATACTTATGTGCTTAGTTAACGAATGTTGCACGGGGTTCTTGGATATATTAATTGCACTTGTATTGTCACAATAAACAGTAAGAATATTGCTCTCCAAACCGTAATCATCGAACATCTTCTTAAGCCATAGAAGTTGAGTACAACAATTTCCCGTGGCAATATATTCGGATTCAGCCGTGGATAAGGACACACAATTTTGTTTACGGCTATGCCATGAAACAAGATTGTTACCCATGTAGAAACATCCTCCACTTGTACTCTTTCTATCATCACTATCACCTGCCCAATCGCATCACTATACCCAATCAAGGAACAATTAGTATCTTTGCTATACCATATTCCATAATCACATGTGCCCTGCCACATATCGAATTATTCTCTTAATCGAATTCATATGAGATTCTTTAGGATCAGCTTGATAACGTGCACATAAACAAACACTAAACATGATGTCCGCCTACTAGAAGTCGGATACAAAAGACTACCAATCATCGACCTATACAATGTTGGGTCAACATTTGTGCCAACACCTGTCTTTACACAATTTTTGTGTCGATCCCATAGGTGTCTTCATGTGTTTAGCATTGTCTAAACCAAACCTTTTCACAAGATTTTTGGCATATTTACTTTGACAAAAGAAAATACCATCTTTGCATTGTTTAATCAAGACCTAAAAAGTAATTTAAGTCTCCAACCATCGACATTTCAAAGGTAGTGGTCATTTCATGTACAAATAATTCAAGCATTTTCTCACATGTAGAACCAAACACAATGTCATCAACATATATTTGAGCAATCATAATGTCATATCCGAATGTTTAATAAACAATGTTCTATCAGCTTCACCTCTATAAAAACCGAATTCAACTAGAAAATCGGTTAATCTACCATACCATGCCCTAGGTGCTTGCTTTAAACCATATAAGGCTTTCTTAAGTTTATAAACATGATCAGGAAAATCATGATTCTCAAACCCCTTAGGTTGTTCTACATATGCTTCTTCCATAAGAATTCCATTTAGAAATGCGGCTTTAACATCCATTTGATGCGGTTTTATGTCAATGTAGCATGCAATAGCAAGTAATAGTCTTATGGACTCAATTCTAGCAACAGAGCAAAAGTCTCATCAAAATCAATTCCTTCTACTTGTGTATAGCCTTGAGCTACTAATCTAGCTTTGTTTCTTACAACATTACCAGATTCATCACTTTGTTTTTAAAAATCCATTTTGTACCAATTACATTCACATCATCAAGGCCTAGGCACAAGTATCCAAACATCATTCCTTTCAAATTGATTTAACTCCTCATGCATTGCATTAATCCAATTTTCATCTTTCATAGCTTCATCAACATTTTTAGGTTCATTGAAAGAATGAAAACATTCAAAGTTCACCTTGTTACACATAGATGTCATACAAATCGACCTTACCACATGCCTTGCGTCAAAACTTAATTTTCTCCTTGTTTGTACACCTGATTGTGGCTTACCTATGATCTGTTGTTGTGGATGATTTTTGAGAATTCTAGAAGATGGTGCGTAGCGAGGATAAGGCATAGTTACGATAGTTTCGGAATTTGAGGTGATGTTGCTTCGGATGTGGGCACATTTGTAGCAACATTCTCAAACGATTCGTAAATTTCAGAACTTTGCATCTGCTCAATAAGATCGATTACATCTTCTTCAATAGCATTATCTGCAAGACTTGCATTATCATCAAAAACAACATTCATAGACTCTTGAAACAATTTCGATCCTAAGATTATAAATCCTAAAAGCTCTCTTGTTTCTAGCATAACCAAGAAAGAAACCCTTATCACTCTTTGAATCAAATTTATGAAGTTGGTCTCTATCATTCAGTAATGTAGCAAACACATCCAAAGACATGAAAGTATTTTGATTAGGTTTTTGTCATTCAAAAATTCATAAGGTGTCTTTGTGGAATTAGGTCTAAGATAAACTCTATTTGAAATATGACAGGCAGTATTCAAAGCTTCAGCCCAAAACCTTTTTGAAAGTTTCTTGGATAAAAGCATTACTCTAGCCATTTCTTGTAGAGTTCGATTTTTCCTTTCGGCTACACCATTTTGTTGAGGTGTTTTAGGAGAAGAGAATTCTTGTATTATGCCTTTATCTTCACAAAATTTAGTGAATAAACTGTTCTCAAACTCCCTACCATGATCAGACCTTATTCTCTTAACCTTAGTGTTAAAAACATTTTTAAAACGTTTGTAAAGAATTTTGAAAACTTCAAAAGCATCTGATTTTTCTTTAAGAAACTCAATCCATGTAAACCTTGAATAATCATCTACTATGACAAAAGAATATCTCTTACCACCAATGCTTTCAGTCTCCATTGGTCCCATTAAATCCATATGCAAAAGTTCAAAGCAATGTTTCGTAGTACAATGTGTCAACATTTCATGTGACATTTTGACTTGTTTACCACTTTGGCAGATCCACACACATTTGACCTACGAATATCTAACTTAGGTAGACCTTTAACATCAAATTTTAACAATTTGACAATGTTTCTATAATGAGCATGTCCAAGTTTTTGATGCCAAAGTATACTTTCATCGGTTTGAACATTAAAGCATGCTTGATTAGAGTCGATCAAATAGCAATTATCAACTGATCTATTTCCAACCATAAGACATTTATCATCACCGTTTAGCACATAGCATGAACTTTTGTCAAACTTCACATGCAAGTCATCATCACATAATTGACTAATACTAATCAAATTTGCAAGTAAACCTTTAACATGTAGTACTTTTGTCAAGTTAGGAAAACCAGAACATTTAGTGTACCTATCCCAATAATTTTACCTTTTGAACCTCCTCCGTAAGTAACATTTCCACCATCATAAACCTTATAATCAAGAAGATAATTTTGCTCACCGGTCATGTGTCTAGAACACCCACTATCAAAATACCATAGTCCAGAACACATGCTTTTAAAGATGTATAGACAACATTACATACAGCATTTGACTTTATTACCCAAGTAGATTTTTGAACAGTGCTTTTGAACTGATTTTTGAACTGTTTGTTTCGAATGTTGAGCGAGAATGTGGCAACATTTTCAAAGACATTTTTAGAAAACTTTTTATCCCGCCTCATTCTAAAACAGCTTTGGTCGTTTGTGACCCTCAAGCAACAATAATGACAAACATCCTTCTTTTCGTAATCATTTTTCAATTTTTCGCTTCAATGAAGGTTTTGTAAACACAACAGTTTGTTATTATTTAAAAGCGAGTGATATTACCATTATAACCAAGACCATGTCTACTTGTACTACCAATTGTCAGATTGCCTCATCAAGTTTAGCTGAACTTTCCGAATATCTTTTGAAATTCAGTGTTGTGCCTTTGAGCCGCTCTTTGAGGTTGCAAATCTCCAGATCTTTTCTTGTCAATAAGACTTCAAATCTTATTACCGACTCCTTTTGGTATGACTCTTCAATAGTCATGTCCTTCAAGGCTTTTGAGTGGATTCCAACTCCTTTTCAAGCTTTAGATAACTGGACTTACAATCTTTGCAAACAATGTTAGAAGTACCGCTTCATCTACACAAGAACTTGAGAAACAATTAAATTCTGAACCTCCAATGTTTCCTCAAATGTTGGCACATTTGACTCAACATCGAGAATCATCCAAGAAATCATCAAGTGTATCATCATATAAAATTCTTGCAGAAAAAGCAAACTCCTCATTTTTATCAATCATCTTCACCATCGGACTCATCACTTAAGGTAGCATTGAAATTTACCCTCTTTCTCAAAAGAGTGTTGGCACATTCATTAGCATAATGACCAAAACCAGAACATGCATCACATTTCACATTTTTCCTATATTCGGATCATATTTGATCTTGTTACCTCTATCAAATTGCCTAGGTTGATTAACATTCCGATTTCTATCGTGCAATTGACGTGAACTACCACCGTTCTCTCTCTTGATTCTTAATTTGCAAATTATTTCTAAGTCTATTTGCTCTCTTTTTCAAGAATGCATTAAACCGCTTAGTCAGAAAGCAATGTTATCGGCATTGTCGGCACAATCGTCAACAACATCTTCATCGTAATCTATTTCAAGAATAAACGGTTGTTTATCAACACATGAAGAAGTCTCTCCTTTGAAAATGTAAATTTTCCTTTCGGATTTCTCACTATCTCTTTGGGTAAAATTCATTTCATATGTTTTCAAAATACTCACCAACTCATTTTGAGTAATAGCATCGAGTATTTTTAGCTTCCTCAATAGCACATATCTTAGCATCAAAACGTTTAGGAACAGCTTCTTAAGATTTTATGTACTAACCTTGTATTGGATATGGCTTCACCAAGTGCTTGAGATTCATTGGAAATCTCAAAGTGATTCGCTCATTGTAGGAGGATATGGTCTCATCTTCCTTCATCCTTAAATTTTCGAACTTGGTTCCAAGCATCCTCAACTTCGTCCTTCTTACACTCTCGTATCCTTCACAATGTTCTTGTAATTTCTCCCATGCATCTTTTGCGTATACACAATTAGAAATTATTTTGAACATGGAAACATCCGTAGAGGTAAATAAGGCATCGAGTGCCTTCGAATTGAAGCTGGCCGTTGTCACCTCATCATTTGTCCATTCTAACTCCCTCTTGATTTGAGCTTCAAGATTGTCGTAGCCGGAACAATCGGTGGAATCCATCCACCAATATACTCCTCCATGCACGTTCATCAATGGACTTGATGTACATGCGCATCTTAGGCTTCCAAATTGCATAATTTGTACCATCTAGAACGGGTGGTCTAATTGAGTCTGTCATAGGATAATCCATTGCAATAAATCACACCAAACACAGGATCTAAACTCGTGGATAACGAAGTTTTATGGCTCGTGCCACTTGAAGGTGTGCGTACGTGTTTTGCGTAATGTTGTTACGAATGTTGGCACATTCGAAGAGCAACACGCATAAATAAATAATTAGAAATGTACACAGTGGAAGTCTTAAACACGTTGCAAGATGGATATCAAAATTTTTGTATAGACTATAAATAAGTCTATACCGCCAAACGGCGTATTATCACTAATAATTGTTAAGTGATACAATCGGTAAAAACATAAGCTATACCGTGAATGGATCAACGTATATAGTGACTAGATAATATTCAATCTAACCTATCACTAATACAAATAAAGACCCAATGTTGAGTGAAATGTTGGAACATTCACCAACGGAAGTATCGAGTATGAAACTACAATAAATTCTATAATCTATGCCAATAGACTATGCTAGATTGTGTTTCCCTCAACTTCAAGTTTTAATCTTCATAGCAGCCGTGTATTTATAGATAAAATCTGGACTCTTAATGCTTGAAGATAACTTCCACATCTCCCTTGAAAATAGGTAACTTCTATGTAACTTCCCCATGATCTTTATAACTTCTATTGCTTGCTTCTTTCAACCGCATGACTTAGGTAACTTCCGTAAGTCTTCAATCCTGAAAGAACAAGTCAATAAACAAGACAAAACGTGGGTTAAGGGTTAGTGAAAGTTGGAAGGACGAATTACGATGTTGTGACCGGAATGTTGGCACATTCTCGAGTAACACTCGTCATAACATCAACAGCTAGAATGTTAACTATTTGACTAATTGCATTGAAATTATATTCTTAATTTATTATATCTCTAAGTCTTGTCACCAAAAACCTTCCCCAATTGATGTAACGCTCCGCTATTGACACTTGAAAAAACAGCTTTCATGGTCTCGTTGCTTCGTTGAATCACTTGAGCCCCGATACATTTTCGGTGCCATGGAGCTAGACCTTGGTGGTAGGTCTCTAAGAAGCTATTGTTGAAGCAAAGTGGCACGTGGATCGGTTAAAGCACCTTGCCAAACCTCCGATCTACGAATTTGTAGCTTAGTGATGGGGCGTTGGGGAAGACAGGATAAAATATTTTTAGAAGAAAAGTATTAGGCCTTGCCGCTTGGTGGGATTGACTTTCTTGCTCTTTCACGCTTTGCTCTTTTCCTCTCCTTAGCGTAAAAGTTTTTATAGTTTAAACTAATTTTTTTAAAAATAATAAGAAAATGGACCGCCTAGGAGTGACTAGGCGGCGCCTAGACGGTCTAGGCGCTAGGCAAGATAAAACCGTCCGATTAGCGATTTTCGATTTCTACAACTTTGGAATATTGTGAGGATGGACTTTAAGGAAGAATTTTCTTTTTTTGGAATGTGAAAACTAATGTGGGACAAATCAAAAAGGAAAGTGTGAAAATTGATATGAGACAAAGGGAGTATTTTTTAATGGTGACAATTCGGACACTAGTTTTTAAGTTGAGGGTCCGGGTCGTGGATGTCGGTGAAGAATCTTGGTAGGAGTAGTTTGTCCGGTTTTGGAGTGGATCTTAGATTCGAAATTTTGTATTGTTAATTGAATACCATTGCTGTCAAACTTTGTATTGTATGGGTTGAGTAGCATTTGTACTCAATTTATATACCCCCTCCGTCCCATACTCGCCGTGACATTTGCCAAAAAAGGTATATTCCATACTCGTTGTATCATTTTCTTAAATGATAATAAATCAACTTTTTCACTTTTATTTATTCCCCTCAAACACTATAATATTACATTATATGCCATTATTTTTCCCTCACTAACCCAATTCAATACTATTAAATAACCCTCGTTAAAGTTGAAAAGACTGTCCTACCTCATCAAATAAAAAACTTATTTATATTATATATAAAAGTGTCTTGGATATGAGAAATATTTTTGGACGTTTCTACCCCTCGTTCACTTTTTTTTCCCTACGATTTGATCCCATCTTCACATTTTCCAAAACTCCCCAAGCTTTTGTCTCTTTACCTATTCCGCCCTCCGTTTCATGCCCTCTCCCGCTTTCTTCTTCATCATGTGTTTCTTTCCCATGAGAGACCTTTATCCTCCCTCTCCCGCTTTCTTCTTCCTCATGCATTTCTATTTCAGAGAAACCTTGCATCCTTCTTCCTTAATTCACTTAATTAATCAATTAAGAAAATTGGTGCACCCCACTTCTCTCGATTTTGACGCCGATAATCTCTTTAATCCGGTCGTTTCTTTAATTGCCGCATAGCGCCGGTAAGATTGCAACCCTTTTCACACGACCGTCATCCACACACCGCTATTGCGATTTCCCTAGCTCGCTCCGTCTTGATGTTACCGTCGCCGCCAAATCACTTGTACAATCTATCGGATTTGCTTGAAGCACATTTCATGGCCCCCGCAACCTCCGGTTCTACCTCTGTCACTCGAAACAATTGACGGTGGCAACCTAACTCTTGGGATGACGTTGGCGACGTGAAGGGAACACAACGAAGGCTCAAGAAGACATGCTCAACAAAGACCGCCATGTGCGCAGATCTGCACACCGCCGCTCTCCACCCAGCTTGTCCATAGACTTCATCCTCCCTAATTCGTCCGCGACCCACTTCGCCGCAAACACACATCTTCACCTTCCTCAACTCTCCAACGCCACAAGATGTATGTGCACGGTGAGTAAAATTACTCTGTCAAGTATTTTTTGTGTCGATTTAAAAACAAGGATGGAACCATTTTTGTGAGTTCAATTATTGTAATGTTGAGATCGATTTTAGTTGGTCATCATGCAATTCAAGTTTGATTATGACATTAGAAGAAATTGAATTATCAATTATTCGTCATTGAGCATAGTTGAACTCTCAATCATTCAAATTCTCCTCAACCATGTCTAAAATTTCTCATCATCGGTTTATGGTATTGTATATTGTCACAACATGTCTTTTTCTTATATTTGGCGCAAAGAACAACATGGTTTTTTCCTATCATTTATTTATTGTGAATCTATATTATTTGGCACTTCATTTCTTATTCAAAGTAACTTATCTCATTGCATATGCATTTCATATCCTGACGAATCACTTTGTTGCTTATTTTAACTTGTTGAAATTTGAGATCTTGAAGTCGCAGTAGTTGCTATTGGAACTACTCGATATATGTAAGGCACACTCTGTTGCCCCCGAACCCCTCCCTACACGGAGTTGCTAATGGGATTCGATCATGGACACTTGGGACCCGACAACAAAATCGAATCTCACCCAGATCACATTACTCTCGATGAAGGCCGCTCACGCTACTGGACCGGAAAATGTTGGTACATTCACAATTTCAAATGCGAGTTTGATATACCTATTACTTATCCTACTACCGCCCGAAATTGAGTTGCCCACTCGATGGAAAGACTCGAAGGTTGAATTTCCTTTTTTCACATGCTTATATTGCTAAACAGCTTAGTTGAATATAATTAATTTTTGATACTTTTATCCTGGATGCACATTAATGCTTTAAAATGGTGTGACTCAAGACAACGAAAATTTGTTTTCTTTTATCTATTATACTTTGTAATTATTTGTATATATCTTGAATCCATGCAATTAGTTTGAAGGATGTTGAATCAAGAAGTTTTGATGAGTTAAAAAGCACTCGCATCGATCACCAACCCGAAGAACAAAGCAGAGAATAAGTTTATAAGATAAGCCGATCGAGACGGGGTCAAGCACCGACCTAGTCACCGAGGTCCTGATAGCATGCTAGTCATCCGAAGACAAGCTCGAACCTAGTCATCTGCAGGAGACAAATATGAAGAGCTCGACGAGGTCAAGATAAGCCGAGTAGAATAAGAAAGGCGAGTTTTCACCAAGTCACCGCAGATGAGTATGAAGAATCACCGAGGTCAAAGACAGCTTCCGAGATTAAGTTTGTTAAGCGGTTTAAGTTTGTTAGAACTAACTAACAAACTAACCTGCCTTTTTCGCACTTATAAATAGGACTAGATTTTATTCTTCAATACACTTATGCAAGTTTGGTTTTTCACACTATTCACTATTGTTTTCACAGAGTATTTTTTAAAAGAGATTTCAAATATTTTCTAAGTGTTTATAGAACACTTCACTTCATATCTTCAAAAACACATCTTGTTCTTAGAGTTAGATTTCGGATAGTTGATTAGATTGTTGAAGAGTTGAAGATCGATTTGTAATTTGTAAAGATTGTACAAGAAGTAAGTAAGCAGCTAGTGAAGACCCTTCTTCGAGTTTGGAGAAGGAGAGTGGATGTAGGATTGTTATAATCCGAACCACTATAAATCCACGGTGTTATTTCTTGCTTTCTTTAATTTCTGTTCTAATTACAATATTGTCAATTCAAGATTAAAATTCGAATCTTAACTAAAATCTGAATATCAGTCTTTGCTTTTGATCTTGTTAAAAGTTGAGTTTTCAATTATATTCATTTGTGATAATCGATACTTTGAATTGATTTTGAGAGATTCGAAAAATCTACAAAATCTATTCAAACCCCCTTTCTAGATTTTGTTCTAGGAAGCTAACTCAAGGTTTTAATCAACTCAACATTCAGGGACCAACAAGTGGTATCGGAGCGGTGTTAAGTCGTTTCGATATTGTTTTTAGGTCTTGAACAAGATTCTGAAATTATCTTGATTTTCTTCATTTTTCTTCTTTTTCTAACAGTGCTACTAATTAGCTTGTGGAGTATTTTGTTCCTTTGTTTCATCATGTCATCAGGGAAAACAAAAAGTCTAGGAACCTTCCCGAATTCTCTATTGAAGATTATGATTATTGGAAATTCAGGATGGAGAATCACCTAAAAGCCATTCATGATAGGATGGAAGAGGTTCTTGAAGAAGGACCTATAAAGTTTTATCATAGAGGCACCAAAGACCGAGCCGAGTCACCAATCCGTAACTGCATAAGAAAAGAAAAGTTAATTGACAAATGATGAAAGAAAGGTCCACAATCTTGACCAAGTAGCTCGAATCGAAATCATTGAGACTCTAAGTAAGGATTGGATAGAAAAAGTTAAGAGATGCAAAACTCCAAAGAGATGTGGCAAACTCTAGCCAATGTTTGTGAAGGATCTCGAACAGTCAAAGAAAACAAGCTTCACTGTTTCTACATGCTTTTGACACATTCAAAATGAAGGATGGTGAGGTCAGTAGATCAACTGGATGTGAGATTGACTAATCTTGTGAACAAAGCAGCCGATTTGGGTAAGACTTACACCGAGAAAGAAATTAACAACAAGATACTCAGATCTTTGAGCAAAAGATGGAGAGAGAAAGCTAATATTCTCAAGGCAACACAAAACTTGTCATCAATATCACATCACACTCTCTTCTCTCATCTTAAAGCACTGGAATATGACATTCACATTGAAGATGAAGAAGATGAGGCAGTAGTCATCTACATCTGGAAAAGCTGTAGCATTTGTCCATCAAGATGAATGCGAAAAGATTGCTAAAGCATCTCGATTTGTCTCGTAAAAGAAGAAATGGCTCTATTGTTGAAAAGATATGAAAGATTGAAGATGAAGTACGAAGAAACAAAAGAGACAGATTAGATAGAAGGAACTATAGATCGACGAGAGATGAAAAGAGTTCGAGATAATGATAAAAGAAGGATCACCAAGAAGTCATAGGTCACCCATCGACGAGGAGAAAGTAGTCCAAAACGAGACAGAGGAGATATATGCTATACTTGCAGCAAACCTGGTCACTACATATGATTGTCCTCAACTCACTCCCAGAGAAAGAGAAGAGAAGAGGAAGAAAAGAGATAGAAGATATGCGACGAGAGAGCTCTCCTAGCCGAGAAAGAAGAAGCTCGGGAGACATCATCATCTTCATCTTCATCTGATTTTGGGTCGATGATGACATATGTCTAATGGCTAAAGAGGTACATTACTATTCATCATCGAGATAATGACTGTGACATCTTATCTCAAACGATCCACCTTATTGATAAACTGTTGAAAGATTTGGAGACCGCTGCTCTATCTCGCTTATAAACAGATAGAGGCTGAAAATCTTAATTTAAAGGATCAAATTTCTCGATCTAACTAAGGTCAATCAGACTAAGGAAAGTGAGAAACTAGACTGTACATTCAAGGGGGAATGTCGGACTAAGATGATCACTAAGCACCTTGTCCGATAAGACAGATAAGTTAGAACAGAACTGAGTTCTTTAAAAATAAAATTTTCAAATATTTATTCTGAGAATGAAAATTATAAAAGGACTAACAGGAATTAAATCTCAAGTTGGGACTTTTGAATAATTCTCAAACTACAATAGATAAAATCTTCAATTCATCTCAAAAGTCTAGTGATAAAACTGGATTAGGTTTTGATAGGAATAAGAAAAATGATCCTATAAAACCTAGAGTCTTTGTAAAAGCAACTAAACCTAAGGTAGAAACTTTATTCAGTCCTTGGAAACCAAAGGAATTAATTACCTCATCCGATATTTCGAAAAGAAAAATCAAGAGGAAAGTAACTCCTAAGGTCAATCTAAGACTAAATCAAAGATCTATCCTAGGCATAATAGCTTTGATGGAAGAAGCAGATCTTATCCATTCTTACCAAGATTCAAGAAGATTTCAAAAGATCAACTAAATCGATTGATCTTGAAAGTCTTATCTTAGTAGATAGATATGGATGCAAGCTTCAATCTATTGTTTTAAGGAACATTGATATTTTTATATGGATTCCTAAGAGTCATCTTAACATGAAAGGACCCAAAATACAAAGGGTACCTAAGCAATAAACTTGTGATTGCAGGAAGACAATAAGATAGTTGATAGAGGAGACATTCTTGAGGTCATCTCGGTATATTGATAGTGGCTGTTCAAAGCACATGACCTATGAAAGACGACTTCTCTCTAACTATCAAACCATTGATGGACCTAGAGTGATGTTTGGTGATAACAACTTTGGACTTACTAAAGGTGTAGGAACACTAATGATTGGAGATGTTCAGGTTCAAGAAGTTTACTACGTGGAAGGATTGAAGCACAACCTATTATCTGCTTCACAATTTTGTGATAAAGGATTTTGTGTCAAATTTACTCATAATGCATGCTATGTTTTAGATGGTTTAAATGAAAATATTCTATTAGCTGGAGTAAGACAAGGTAACATCTATGTTGCTAACTTCAAAAGTTGTCCTAAAGATACTAGTCTTTTGCTAAGAGTTCGAGATGACTTAAGTTGGGTACGTGGCATTTACGACTTGGTCACTTAAACTTCAAAACTCTTAACAAAATAGCAAGGAAATCTTTAGCTAAAGGACTTCCTAATAAAATATTTTCAAAGAACCATGTATGTGTTTCTTGTCAAAAGGAAAACAGACGAGCTTCTTTTAAAACAATAAGTAATCCTTCTTCGTAAAGAATTTTGGAACTTCTTCATATGGATCTGTTTGGTCCAAGAACTCCTCTCGGCTTTAGTGGAAGAAAATACACATTAGTAATTGTTGATGATTTTTCAAGATTTACTTGGGTAATTTTCTTATACAAAAAGAATGAGACTATGATCAAGATTCCAGAATTTCTTAAAAAGATTCAAAATGAAAAAGGATTAAATATTGTTAAAATTAGAAGTGATAGAGGTACTGAATTTCTAAATAAATTGATTTCTAACTACCGCATTGAGAATGGTATAGCTCAGAAACATCTCAGCAGAAGGACTCCACAACAAAATGGAGTTGTTGAAAGAAGAAACAGGACCTTGAAAGAGGCAAATAGATCAATGCTATCTCGAATTCAACACTCCTCACAGGTTTTGGGCGAAGCGATAAATACACCTGCTATGTTCAAAATAGGAGTCTGATTGTTAAGGATAAGTGTAAAACTCCCTATGAAATTTGGAAGGGAAGATCTCCCAAAATTTCATATTTCCATATATTTGGTTGTAAATGTTTCATACATAATAATGGGAAATCTCAATTAAAAACTTTTGATGCCAAGATAGCAGATGGGATATTCTTAGGATACTCATCTATATCAAAGGCATATAGAGTTTTAATAAGACAACCTTGTGTGTAGAAGAAACACCCCATGTGGTATTTGATGAATCTTCTTTTGAGTCCGATAAGACAGGAGACATCACAAAGATATCGATAACTGGATCAGATGACTATCAAAAGATCAATTATAAAATTCTACAATCGGGAATCGATTCGGATGAAGAGGAAGTACTGCATAAAGAAAAGGAACCTGAAAGAAATTCCTCAACAATGATTTACCAACCGATCAGACGACCAACGACATATCACCGATCAAGTAGAATTAACAGAAAGTAATATAGAATCATCTCGAAATAAATAATTCAGACAAGATATCATCCACCTTGTAAAAGATAAAGGTAAGAAAGTAATGTCATATCACCCAAATTGAGCAGATAATTGGAGATTTAGATTCTCGGTGTCCAGACGAGGACCCAACTAAATCAAGATTGTATGTTCGATTGCTATGTGTCATTACTTGAACCTAAATCAATTACGAAGCCCTAACCGATTCCAACCGGATTAATGCCATGCAAGAAGAACTGAATCGCCAAAGACAAGATGTGTGGGAGCTTGTTGAAAGGCCTCATCATCAAAAAGTCATTGGAACTAAATGGGTCTTTAAAAACAAAAGGGATGAAAATAATATTGTGGTTAGAAATAAAGCGGACTAGTTGCTCAAGGTTATTCACAATCGGAGGGTATTGATTATGATGAAACCTTTGCACCAAGAGCTCGTCCCGAAGCCATAAGATTGTTTTTAGCCTATGCTTTTAAAAGATTCATAGTTTTTCAAATGGATGTTAAATCAGCCTTTTTAAATGGAATCTTAGCTGAAGAAGTTTATGTAGAGCAGCCACTGGCTTTGTCAAAGGAGACAAGGTTTATAAACTAAGGAAAGCTCTATATGGACTTAAACAAGCACCAAGAGCTTGGTATGACACCTTGTCTGATTATTTAATTCAAAATGGTTTTGTTAAAGGTAGAATTGATAGAACTCTTTTTAGAAAAGAATTTGGTTGTGATCTTTTATTAGTTCAAATTTATGTTGATGATATAATTTTTGGATCAACTAACATATCTTTGTGTGAAGAATTTAGTAGTCTTATGAAAAGCGATTTGAAATGTCCATGATGGGAGAAATG
This sequence comes from Paraleonurus japonicus, assembly GCA_030762865.1. Lineage (NCBI taxonomy): Eukaryota > Viridiplantae > Streptophyta > Magnoliopsida > Lamiales > Lamiaceae > Paraleonurus > Paraleonurus japonicus. The sequence goes on along the minus strand of CM061053.1, from coordinate 31,850,360 downwards.
ACATATTTTCTTGGACTTCAAGTTAAGCGGACAAAGAAGGGAATATTCATAAATCAAGCCAAATATACAAAAGATCTTATTGAAAAATATGGAATAGGTACCAGCCGAGAAGCTAAGATACCTATGATGACAAATTTTTCTATGGATCTAGATGAGAAGGGAGAAGACACCGATCGGACTAAGTATCGAGGTCTTATTGGTTCTTTATTATATTTAATCGCTAGTAGACCTGATATTTCTTTTGCGGTTGGAGTCTGTGCTAGATTTCAAGCTAATCCTAAGAAAAGCCATCTTGAAGCAAAGCAAAGAAAATCCTCAAGTATTTGAAAGGAACAAGAAATGTTGGACTGTGGTATCCAGTGATGACAACTTTGAAAGGTCTGGATACTCGATTCAGATTTTGGTGGGTGTAAGATAGATAGAAAATCTACATCTGGTACTTGCCAATTTCTTGGAAGTAAGCCGATTTCATGGTTGTCTAAGAAACAAACCTCTGTAGCTACTTCTACAATCAAGTGAGTATATGGCAATGGAAGTTGTTGTTCACAAATGACCAGATAAGTCAAGAACTAAGGGACTATAATATTATCACCAAAGATGTACCAATCTTTTGTGATAGTAATAGTGCCATAGCTATTACTCGTAACCCAATTCTTCATACAAGATGCAAACATGTAGATATCGACACCACTTTATCCGAGACCATGTAGAGAAAGGAGATATCGTACTTGAAAAGATTTTGACTTACTTTCAAAGAGCAGACATCTTGACAAAACCATTGGCAGAGACAAGGTTTAAAGAATTATCTGTAGAATTAGGTTTATTAGATGCTTCTTTAGTAAATCTCTAATTCTGTTTTTTTAATTAATTCTTGTCTCTCTCGATTTAGTTTTTCATGTCTAGAAAGAATTATTAGACTAGATCTGTGTCAAAGGACAATCGTAGCTGATATCATTGATTTCCTTCTTAGGAATCAAGAATCAAGGATTAGTCATATTGACCTTATCTCGACATGATAATTACTTATTCGACATATGGTAAATCGACAAGGGCACAATAGTCAACCGATTTTAAAAAAAAAAAAGCAGATGACTATCTCGCACCCTATCTAATCTACCTCAAGTTACTAATGTTTTTATGAGTCTATGTCTTTGCAGGAATACATCACGAGATCATACTGTTTCACCTCATCCTGGAATTTTTTTTTAAAAAATTTTTTTGGAATGATCGATTGAAAATCCCATTTTTTTATTAATTAAGTCTCGAGTCTGCTTATTTAAAAGATAATTATCTTTAAGATGCTAAAATTTTTTTACTTAAGCCGTTTTTAAAAAACAGATAGGTTCTTAGTATCGTATGACTTTTTCAACTCATCTGCTTTTCAAACTCGTCTGATTTACAAACCCTTAGCCGAAGTAAGGTAACCCTAGGGCCGACGTCAGTATACTTACTTCTCTGCATAAAGTAACCTACATCTGTCAAATCAACAATCTATAAAGTAACTATTTACGCATTCCAAAGGCGATTAACATCCACGCGCTGAATCCTAATCGTTTATCTTAGTTTTTAACCGTTGATTAATACTCAAGAAAAACTTTTTGAATAAATGGCTCGATTAATTTAAGTTTTCAAAAATGGCGGTTTCTCTTTCCAATCTATTCCCCTATAAATACATCTTCTTCTCCAAAAACATTCTTTTCACTTTCAGAAAATCTCAAACTCTCTGCAAATTTTCTCAAATCCTTTTTAAATCAGTATATGAGCACTTCTTTAAGAGGAATAACATCAACAATGGTGGATGTGCATAATGAAACCTACAATAAGAAGGTGAAGTCGAGATGTATGTCGACTTCGACACCACCACCGATGGAGAATCCAGGGAAATATTGTCCTTATTGGAGAGGCTGGATTGATGACCTTTTGTTCCTAGAAATCCCCTTCCAATAAGACACTGGATATGAGAGGTTTAGAGTTCTATGTCAATGGGACATACGAACATGGTGTTTTTCGAACCGGGGTATACAGAGAGGTATTATTTGTTTCTCCGGCGGAGGTGGCCAGAATTTTGATACAAGCGGTGAAGGAGTGAACCCTCACCTACAAATCTGATGAATGGGTAGAATCATTTGAGATGATTGCCGGAATTCTATGAAGGACCGACGATCGGAGCTAAAGAAGAAAATGCTTCACCGGAGATATCGCCTTCATGACCATTGTCACGAAGGTGATACTTGGAGAACAAAGCTCTCACGATGGGCTGACCCGGACCCAGACTACTGCGTCATTCGAACAATTACGGATGGAGTACAAGCCAACCTGGCTGGGTACATTCTTGGATAAGCTAGAGACGGAAAGGAAGCGTCTGGAGGTCGTTAATGGGAAATGGCATGCGAAGTCGATCACCGATCTTTTTAACAAAGTGACCGTGATCATGGAGGACTTCTTTGTCGGCCGAGATCAATTGGTCGAGACGGTCCGAGCTTACACAAAGCGAAGGGATTCGACCAAGGATGAGCCACTCGGGGCTCCAGTGATTCCCGATGAGGGTGGAGCCGAGGTAGGAGCTCGTGCTCCAGTGAAGAAGAAGGCGAGGAGGAAGATGAAGAAGATGTGGAGGCGGAGTCTGCTGTGAGCTCACCGAGGCGATCAGCCGATGAAGTCAAGGAGAAGGCACCAAGGAGGCGGAGGTTGGTGAAAACCTCGAGTTGGGTGGATCATCTGCGGATCAGCCGACTCTTCTCTCGAGGAAGTGTCCACGCTGCAAATTGCGGCTCGGGTGGTCCAGGTGGAGGAGGTCCAAGAAATCGGCTCGGAAGGGACCCCCTCCCCCAGTAGTAGTCGGAGTACATTTCTCCCCCTCCCCTCTCCAACCCACACCGTGATGAAGAGGTGTCCCAGGTGGCACCTCGTGAGCCTCTGGAACAGCCTACTCCCGAAATTGTCCAAATTCCAACCTCATCTTCTCTCCCCCAAACCCAAACCTCATCTCCTCCACCATCCCCATCTCATATACTTGTCCTTCCTCTCTGGACCAAGATTCGCCCCAACCCCCATTTCCATATCTCCACCACTTACCCACAACTTCTCAACCCCAACCCACCTTACCCCAAATAATCCCATCTCCCCACCTATCACTTCACAAATCCCACCTTTAACATCCTCACCCCCACCGTAAATCCCACCTCCACCATCAGACACCCCCACCTCATCCACCCCAGCTGAACCTCCTCATGTGGATACCTCAAATATCTTTGGGGATATTCACATGAGCTCCCCGATCCAACTTCTCCCACCACCTCTTCCTCGTCCCAGATCGAGGAAGAGGACAGACTAATTCTTGCCATCTCCTCTGCCTTTGAAAAACTCCACGGCCCAGATTATATCCCGTGTTCGAGAGGATGATGGAGAAGAAAACACGAAAAGTGATTCGAGCAACGAGATACCATGCTCGCCAACATGCAGATTCTTGAGGTCAACATGACCGTAAATTTATCAGCCAATCTCAAGACTGCCGTTGGTTCGGCCGAGTGCACTTGAGGAGGAGGTCAAGGCACTAAAAGAGGAAACAGTGCTGACAACGAAATCGTGGTCTCAACACTCACATCCGATCGAGCGATTTGAGAAGACGTTGTGCAGCAATAGAGGCCCAGCTTCGATCTCTCAAAGATGAAGTTAAAAAGGGGAAGGAGCCGGCGAGAATGGAAACCCTCACAGTGGTGTCATGTCATTAAGCGACAAGCTTGATACAAAGGCGGAGACACTGAGTTGGAGGCAACAAGGTGGAAATCAAAATCAAATCGGATGAATTGGCTGCCTTGCAACCGAGGGTAACCCAGTTGAAGAGGTCATCCGAGAGGATGAGGAGAAGAGTAGGAAGGAGGAAGAAGAGAAGACAGAGAAGGCTGGCTCGCATGAAAGAGTCTCGAGGAACCAGAGCCCAAGGGCAAAGGTAAAGGAAAGCGGCGGCAGTAGAAGTCTCCATCAGCCGAGCAGATGATCGGCCCAGATCGGCCGAGCGCGAAAGGAACCAGACTTCTCCAACCTATCAGCCGAGCAGATCAAGAATCAGTGCTGAAAATGAGATGTTTGAAAAGAGAGAGAAGAAGAGGTCAAGAAAATGGGGAAGGCCGAAATTTGAAGTGGGACAGGATACTCGGAAGTGGGTATCCAAAGTTGCAAATGAAGCGGACTTCCGCCCGTCCATCGCACTACGGCTCCTCCGAAGATGGTATCGTGGAAATACACCGGTGAATACAAGAAGCAATCCTTGGATGCCGGATGGATGTACTCTTTGGTACATCTTGAAGGCATCACCATCCTGGAAGCAACCAACGAAGACATCGGTGGCATGAATGGATGGAGAAGGAGGACGCCGATCTATATGGGAAGGCTGCTCGATGAGGCACATAATGTGTTCAATCTGCGATCGATCGCACCGGCTATGAGCGAGTCAACCCCAAGTTGAAAGAAGACGGTTCTCCCGATCCGGAATGGGTCGAGCGATGCGTGGCCAAAGAAAGGAAATCCGAGCTCACGAGATGAGAGTGATGCGAAACGACTTAGAGCACGGATTTTCAACCGGCTGAACATTCCAGAGGCCACCGATGGGGAATCTGATAGAACAGGATTTTTCTTTCCTTATCTTTTATTTTAAATCGAGTTCTCTTATTTGTAAATTTGTGAATGAATATATTCAGACTTATGTGAATTATGTGTATCGCTTTCTTTAAAAAAAAAAATTTTTAGAAAATTTTTTAAAAAATTTTCTAAGTATATATCATCTCGAGAATTTTATATCTCGAGTTAAAATTTTTTTTTTTTTAAAAAAATTTTTTTTTAAGTCATAAAACTAAATTCTCTAAGTACTTCTAAAAGAGTCTAAAAGACTTATTTTTTAATACCTTGAATATGAATGAATCATTTGTAGTGTGAAAATGTGCTTTAATTTACCTATCAGATTGATTTAACTAAATCTAGTACTAACTTCACTGTGAGTTTGTTTCCTTATTATAGGTTTTAACTTCATCAAAAAGGGGAAATTTTTGAATCAAGAAGTTTTGATGAGTTAAAAAAGCTCAGATCGATCACCAACCCGAAGAACAAAGAGAGAATAAGTTTATAAGATAAGCCGATCGAGACGGGGTCAAGCACCGACCTAGTCGGTGAGGTCGATAGCATGCTAGTCATCTCGAAGACAAGCTCGAACCTAGTCATCTGCAGGAGACAAATATGAAGAGCTCGAGACGAGGTCAAGATAAGCCGAGTAGAATAAGAAAGGCGAGTTTCACCAAGTCGATTGCAGATGAGTATGAAGAATCAAGTGAGGTCAAAGACAGCTTTCGAGATTAAGTTTGTTAAGCGGTTTTAAGTTTGTTAGAACTAACTAACAAACTAACTGTCTTTCAGACTTATAAATAGGACTAGATTTTATTCTTCAATACACTTATGCAAGTTTGGTTTTTCACACTATTCACTATTGTTTTCACAGAGTATTTTTTTAAAAGAGATTTCAAATATTTTCTAAGTGTTTATAGAACACTTCACTTCATATCTTCAAAAACACATCTTGTTCTTAGAGTTAGATTTCGGATAGTTGATTAGATTGTTGAAGAGTTGAAGATCGATTTGTAATTTGTAAAGATTGTACAAGTAAGTAAGTAAGCGGCTAGTGAAGACCCTTCTTCGAGTTTGGAGAAGGAGAGTGGATGTAGGATTGTTATAATCCGAACCACTATAAATCCACAGTGTTATTTCTTGCTTTCTTTAATTTCGTCTAATTACAATATTGTCAATTCAAGATTAAAATTCAGAATCTTAACTAAAATCGAGATATCACCTTTGCTTTTGATCTTGTTAAAAGTTGAGTTTTCAATTATATTCCACTGTGATAATCGATACTTTGAATTGATTTTGAGAGATTCGAAAAATCTACAAAATCTATTCAAACCCCCCTTTCTAGATTTTGTTCTAGGAAGCTAACTCAAGGTTTTAATCAACTCAACATTTAGGGACCAACAAAGGAGATCGAGGATTGTTGTACTCAAACTTTTGTCGCACAAGGCAAAGAATTTCTCCAAAGCTTTCACTCATTGTTGAAACTTTGGAAACCGACACAAGTCCGAACAATGCTCGGAGTACAATGTTGCTTGATTGATAGAAGATTGTACGATGTTTCTTTTAAATGATTGTTAGTTTGAAGATTGTATTTCCATGTTGGGCTGCTGAAACCTGAGACAAAAATATGTCCGTAACTCGAAAATGACATCCATTGTTTTCTGCAGTAGTGGAGGTTTATATGGTAACAATATTTGATCATTAAAATTCCATGGCACGACCGATGTTTAACTTTAACACTAGAAATGAAAAATTAACAAATAAAGTTTGTGATCCTCCGTGCAAGTTGCCCATCAAACTCGGTGTTTAGGTGAATTAGAACTAGCAAGGTTGTCCGCAGTTGATGTACACATGATTTTGTTGTTCTTTGGTAATCAACGAACCTCAAATCCCCAACTTCCGTAATATTATATGTTGGAGAATAAAACCTTTTCTCAATCTTGAATGTGTTGGCTATGTTAGATCCTACTAATTATTTTTCTTTGTTACATATTATTATTTTAAATTTTTTGTGTACTCATACGAAACTTGTAACTTTATTACTGTTAATTTGGTTAGGAATTGGTTGGTTCAAAAAGATAAATTCAGTAGGAAAAATGGTACTTGGTAGTATTACTCATGATGTATTTTGCAATTACTTACTATTTTGTTCATGATTGAATTCAGGAAATAGTGTTGCCACCGATGACAAATATGAGCACAAGGAAGTTATCATTGTTTATTGGCTAATGTCGAGAGCCACAATAATGTTCTTTTGGTATTAATTCATTTGTAATTGTTATGACCAAATTTCTTTTAGTTTTCATGTTGAGAGAATTTTATTCTGAATTTTAGGTATTGTGTGAGCCCAAGGAGAAATGCTAACACCAATCGAACAGTTGTGTAATTCTCTCCCAATTGAACTTGTACGTAATATAAATATTAAAATTAAAAAAATGACATGTTTGTGTAATAATAAAATTGGAATTGTTTTCTATTTAAACAATTTCTAAGTTTTGTTGGTTACTCGGACATTCCTTTTATCGAAGGGTTTATAAACTTCTACAACTCGTGCCTCAGCCGATCAAACCACAAGTAGGTTGCCTAGCCAAATTATATCCTCCTTTTAGAATAGAGATAACTCTATAGACAACTCCAAGGGATTTAGCATGTAAATTGTATCTAATTTAGAAATGCATAGATCTCCTTATGAAGCAAATTCTTGTATTGAAATCTTTTGTCCTAAACTTGGATTTCAAAAAAATAAATACAAAAACCCCATAAGCTTGATAAATGAGCAATGGAAAAAAAAGTCCAATATCTATTTGGTGCATATACATGATATATGATTGAATTTACTGTAGATAAAGTGCAAGATATTGTTTACATTATATTTGTTGATCTTGATTTAATTTTTTATTTTTGTTTAATTAGCATTCTTTTTTTTTTTTTTACTCGAAACAACAAATAAAGTTATGTTATTCTTAATCACATAGTAAATTGAGCCTCCACATATTATTTTTATGTACATATATAACGTGCAACGCACATGGTATGCTGCTAGTATTATTAAATAACTCTTACATTAAAACTTGTGTCAAATAGTAAATATTACGAGTATGAGAAGATGAAAGGGAGGAAGTAATATTTATTTTTTTACCTGTTAAAAAAATACACCATTATTAAAATCAACGACCCAAATTATTTGCTCGGTCTTTTTTTATAGAGTTCATTGTATGCATCATGCATGTGATTCACACAAGTTTTCATTTTTATTATAAATTCATCGAATTTATTTTTTTAAAAAGTTACACATAGAAAGGCATAATTACCACTAATATTGAAACCTTAATTTTTAATCATTCTAATAAAATTAATTGGTGTATAAATTTAGCGGGTTTACTTACTAAAAATGTTTTGGCAAAAACTTATATGAGATGGTTTCATGCATGAGATTGAGACACTTTTTAATAAATTATTATCACTTTTTAAAAAAGTGATACAAATTAAGTATAAAAGTGATAACAAATTGAAAAGTGATAACAATTTATAAAAATGATAATAATTTATGAAAAATGATAACAATTTATTAAAAAGTCTAATTGCTTCATATCCGTCTCTTACGATAAGCATTTGCCTCACACAAGAGTCTTCTCAAATATTTTTTTGTTTAGTATTAATAAATGGGCCTCAGTTTCATTTTTAGCCCATTGGCCTTATTCATTTTCCACTAATTTACGATTTTGGCCCATTTGTTTTCCAAATTTCGAATTGCCGCAATCTCTATCAATCACGCGGTGGATTTGCTTCCGGGTAAATTCTTCGTTGATTTTCCGATTCTATTACAAATTCTCTTGCAAGTGTTTGGTTTTTAGGTATCTTATGATGAATTATTGAGTGATTCTATCATTTCTGATGAGTGGGAAAATGGAAAGTAGATGAAATAGGGAAAAGAGCACTTTTGAAATGTGCGTAACGAAGAAAATGAAGAACTGCGTTAAATTCTTTGTCAGAACTTAGAACATAATTGCACTTAGTTGTTTCTTGATGCGTTTCTTATTCCACAGTTTATAAATTAGTTTTAGGTTTAAGCATTCTCATAAGCAGAGGAAATTTGTTTATCAAAGTTGTTATTGATAGTAGTATTATGTAGTGGGTAAATTTTTGTTGTCACCATACATGTGTAGCAACTGTTTATAGAACAACTGTTGTTATTTGAAAGTTTATAGGGAAACTTGGCCAGTTTTTAAGTTTTCATTTTGAGAAATACCATCCAAAATATATTTTGTACCTAACCCCTTCATCCTATTTTTCTTGCGCTGTTCTCAACCGTGCGACCTCTGTATGATCACATTGGTTGCAAATATGTCACATAGGGGTCGCACATGGTTAAAATCTTAATTATTGTGCTTGATTAATGTTTAATGATATTGAAATGGGTTGTACAAGGATCGCACGTTGGTTGCAAATGAGTTGCACATGGTTGGAAGCTTGATAAAAAAAAATTGCGTGACATTTTTACAAAGAAAAAAATATTAGATGGCATTTTTCAAAATGAAAACTTAAAAGTGGCCTTGTGTCAAATTTCCCAAGTTCAATATGTTCTTTTATGCAGTGTGCTATAGAAATATGGAAAGCCCCATCGCTTTAAAACCACTGAGCATCCGAGATGAAAATTCCACTATCCATCGTAAAAGTATGCAATATTTTTTTCTCTATTTTCATTGTAGAATAAGGCTTTGGTTAAGATACTACTTTTTACTTTCTATGCAATGCTTTTCTTAAACAGGCTTTTTAAATTGTAATCTTTGCATAACCTGCACCTTTGACACTTTCAATCCTCCAGTAACTCATATGTCTAATGTATCTACCTGATTTTTGATGAATCTACCTCTATCCTGCAAAGTAAATTGAGTTTAATTTGTAGAGGCCACTGTTGATAGTAAATCCAAGACATCTAAACAAGGAGCAAAGAAAGGTGGATTTGCACTCCAAGAGTCGTAAGGCTCTGAATGACATTACAAATAAGTCATCTATTCATACTGAAGCATCCACACAGAAAAAAAAATCAGAAACTAAAAAGTGCAATATAGTTGGAGATCGTGTTTTTGATGGTGAGGCACGGTTGAAGAAAAAGGTTTCAGCAAATGAGAAACTTGACATTGCAGAAGAAGGCTTCTTGCATGATCACAATAAGTGCATCGATGCGCATAAAGCAGCCCTAGACATTAGTTTTTGGGACACTGTTTTTCCTGTACATGGTAATTTGTTCAGATTCATCTTTGTTGTTTTGCTTTCTTTCTTTGCATGGTTAAGGTGGGTTAGCCCACCTGGCCACCGGGTTCCTCACTCTAGTGGGAGACCCGGGTTTGATTTCTTTTGGGAACGAATTTGGAGTTAGTGACTTGGAGAATTCTTGGAGTATTTGGGTGCTTGGTGAACTAACTACTAACAACTAACAAACTAACATTTACCGATAAAAAAAAATTATATAAGTTAAACAGTTGAATCTTCAAAGTTCTGTTTTGTCTCTCTTTTCCTCGTTGATTTGCACAAACAGCCTGTTTGTGTTGCTTGTAGTCTGGGTAATATCACAATGGATGCTGCTATTGTTATGGTTTCATGTGTGCTATCTTGTCTTAGAAGTATGTTAAATTGGAACTTGATCGTTTTTTTTTTTTTAAGTAAACTAACTAGAATTAGAAAATTAGAAAATTAATTATATGAATGAGGAGATGCATCCTGACAGACAATGCCCTCTTGTTGATAGATAAAGATGAACATTTAGTTTTATTTGCATTTACTAGTGTTCTTGTTAAGGTTATATTTGAAACAGTAGAGAGAACAAGTTTATAATTCTTTGGAACATGCAATTTACAATTTCTTTTGTTTCAGAGAGCTATATTCCAACATTATCTTGCTAGCTAGATAAATTAAAGTTCCTTCTTTTCACTTATGTTTGAAAGCAAAGCAAATCAATCCCTACCATATTTCAATTCCTGAGAAGAGATATTTTGTATTTTTAATGTGCAGATTCATCGGACGAGATAGTGGAAGAGGCAAAGGTATGGGGCATTGATTGCATTGTGTTGTAGATATTGATATCTGAGTCGCCTTTTATATTCGTTATGTAGGGTGATTCCGATCCTGAATTGGAAGAGTTATCGATGTCTGAGTTTTCCGATTGGTTCAAGATTTGTAGGAAGTCTCCTCCCTCTTCACCAATACACCACTTGAATTCTCCTTTTGCGTGGCAGCTGCTTCAGCCACTTGAATTAATGCTCAAGCAAGATGAGAGAGCAACCACCATCTCTGAAGATTTAAGCAAGTTGCAAGATTGATTGCTTATATTGGGATTGCACCACGTAAACTCTCTTTTAATATTTTTAAACAATAAAATTTATATGCAAAATGGTGACATTCAATATTTGTAAAAAAAGTTCATGTGAACTTGATTCACATAAGTTTTTGTGGATACAATAAACTTTATTTTCACTATCACCGTCACGTTTACACAAGTTTTTACCAATTTTCTTTCTAATTGAATGTATACTTTGCTATAAGTAGAGAGCAAAAACCAATTGTGCTAACAAAAACACATTAAGGGGGTGTATTGGTTCTAGAGTGCAGCTAGGATTTTTAGATTTTCAAAATCGAGGGTATTCAATCTGGATTTTCAAAAGTCTTTAAAAATCCCGAGGTATTCAATACTGATTTTAAAAATCTTAAAAAATCATGAGGTATTCAAGAGTCTATGAATTTTAATAGTCTATGGATTTTATTTGATTCTCTTTCCAAAATATAAATAGATTTCACTCTCCAAAATCTCTTCTAACAATGAGAGATTTCTACGGATTCTCTCGGAAAAAAAAAAAAAAAAAAAAACCTTTGTTGTTCTTCTAACAAAGTACTCTACAAATTTTTTTCGCTCTTTATTTTGGATTTTGTTGTCAAGATTTTTGTTCGTGATCCCAGTTAAAGTTTCACAATCCCAGTTCAATCTCTCTTTACATAACTTTCTTAACACAACTTTCTTGAGAAAAATGCCGCTTGAAAAAATCTCAATTATGAGAATGATAGAATAAATCTCAATTATTTCGTAAAAATCTCAATTATGGGAATAATAGAACAAATCTCAATTATTTCATGATAGGTCACATTTATTTGAAAAGAAAAAATGATATAAAGTTGCTTAGAGAATATTATTAATATTTTTTCGCGGTGTTACATAAAGAAAAATGAAAATGAAAGAAACATATTTATATATTTTATTAAAAAATTATATTTCAAATTTTAATATTTACATCAATAAATTTTGAATTTTATATTAATTTAAGAACAAATATAAAAATCATTTAAATTATTAATTTTAATTATAATTATTAAAATTATCTCTGAGATTTTTTATAAAATTATTATAGGACTTCAAAGATGATGAGAATAAGTGTAAGATGAAAGCAGACATTTTTAATCGAACTGTTAGTTCGAGTGATGATGAACAGGAAGGACGGGTTGAAAGCGAGGAAGCGAAATTTCTGACACGCCCTATTCGGGGCAGCGGACCAAAAATGATGAGAATCGGCTCTTGGATAAAAAAGAGACAAGTGGTGGTACTTATTGATAATGGATCCACACGCAACTTCATTAATCAAGAAGTTGCCAAGAAATTAAATCTTGCGGAACCAAAGTGGATTTCTTCCAAGTCCGAGTAGCAAGCGGCGAAAAATTGACTTGCGAATATTTGTACAAGGCCGTCCCAATTCGCATTCGGGAGTAACTATAACGACAGTTTATTTGCATTACCTTTAGGGGTCTTGATGTGGTACTTGGAGTACAATGGTTGGAGCGGCTTGGAAAGGTAGTTCTGACTATAGGCAAGGAACAATGGAATTTGTGTGGGGTGATGGGTTGGTTACAATACAATCCGGAATAGAAGGAGATATCAAGGAAGTTAGGCTCAAAATTTTGACTAGGTTGTGGCAAAAGGAGCAGAGTGCTATACAATACAAGTGCACGCGATACACCCGGATACCAAAAAGCAACAGTAACTTGCATCCTAAAATTAAGCAATTACTAATGGAGTTTTCTTGTGTTCTTAATGATACACAGGATCGCCACCCAAGAAGATCGTTTGATCACCGGATTCCGCTTAAGGATGAAACACAACCGATTAACGTCCATCCATACCGATATGCCCATTTTCAAAAAGAGGAGATCGAATGACAAGTAGGGGAGATCTTTGAAACGGGCTCATCCGACCAAGTACAAGTCCTCATCCCCTATCCTATTAGTAAAGAAAAAAGATGACTCTTGGCGTTTTTGCACCGATTACCGGGCACTCAATGCCGCCACTATCAAGGACCGATTTCCCATACCAACAATCGATGATATGCTTGACGAACTTCACGGCTCCAAGTACTTTACAAAATTCAACTTAAAGGCGGGCTACCACCAAATCAAAGCTAGCGGAGCGGGATATTCCACAAGACGGCATTCCGAACACATCATGGGCACTACGAGTATCTCGTCATGCCTTTTGGTAATGTAACTCCCGTCTACGTTCAAGGGGCAATGAATACGATATTTCAAAACACCTCAGAAGTTTATTCTAGTATTTTTGATGATATCTTAGTTTATTCCAAAACATGGTCGATCACATTTGCTATCTTAAGCGAGGTTCTTGCAATTCTTCTTTGAACATCAATTTCAAATTAAGGCCAGCAAGTGTTCTTTTGGGGAGACTTCCGTCGAATACCTCGGACATATTATTTCGGAAGAAGGAGTGCAAGTTGATCACACTAAAATTAAGGCGACGCGGCATTGGCCTCAATCGAAGAATTTGTGAGAATTAAGGGGTTTCTTGGCTTGACGGGATATTACCGGAAGTTCGTTAAAAACTATGGAACAATTGCTCGGCCATTGACCGAACTAACTAAAAAGGGAGGGTTCAAATGGGGACCGAGAAAGTGAGGCGGCTTTCAAAGACCTCAAAGTGGCCATGACTACCACTTCAATTCTTGCTATGCCCAATTTCGAGCTTATACTCGAGGTACACACCGATGCTAGTAATTATGGAATTAGGGTGTGTTAGTTCAAGAGGCGACCCCTCTCATTTCTTAGTAAGGCATTGGGTCGAGAAAAAAATAGGTTGGTCGATATATGCAAAGGAGATGCTGGCCGTTTTGGAGGCGATCCGCTTGTGGAGGCCATATTTGATAGGACGGAGATTTCAAATTGTCACTAACCGGAACCTTTGAAGCATCTACTAGAACAACGAATAATAACACGAGCAACAAAAATTTGTTGCTAAATTTCTTGGATTTGATTTTGAAATCAAATACCGACCGGGAGCCAAAATCGAGTGGCGATGCATTATCACGATATCTTGAAGGGGAGAAGCCACTTTGCCATCGGTCCAAGATGGGAAATTTGGGGGCAAATAAGAGCTACAATAGACCATGATCCTGAAATTATAACAAGAAAGCAACTCATTGAAGAATAAAATCCCTTGGCCGAAGACCTTGAGTGGCGAGATGGCTTGTTGTTTGAAAAAGGTAAAGTATGGGTTCCTTTTACGGCAATTTACTGCACGAGCTAATCAAACACTTTCATGATTCCAGTACGGAGGACACTCCGGCGTTTACTGAGAACATGGGCACGAATGTCTAATTCTTTCACTTGGCACGGGATTAAGAAAGATGTATGAGAATACGTGCGGCAATGTGATGTATGCCAACGCGTGAAAAAGCGATTCTTGCGAGACCCGGGAAGGTTGTTCTGGCCGCTTCCCATACCGAACGAATTTGGGAAGATCTCACCATGGACTTCATCGAGGGCTTCCCATGTCCAATGGTTTCAACGGAATTCTCGTCGTGGTAGACAGTAATCTAAATATGCGCATTTTATTCCCCTTGTTCACCCCTATCTTGCTAAATCGGTATACGGTTCTTTGTGGAATACATTATCAAATTGCATGGTACACCTCGATCAATAATTTCATATCGTGATCGTATTTTTATCAATAACTTTTGGAAAGAGTTTTTAAGATGCAGGAACACGCCTCTCAATGAGTTCGGCATACCACCCCCAAACCGATGATCAATTCAAGGTGACAAACCGAACATTGGAGCAATATTTGCGATGCTACGTACATCAAAATCCTCGACGGTGGGAAGAGTTTATACCATGGGCGAATATTGGTACAATACTACGTACCACGCATCAACGAAATATTCCTCGTTTGAGTTAGTATATGACCGACCTCCTCCACATTTGATTAGCTTCCCGAGAGGGTGATTCTCCTAATGCGGAAGTTGGCCAGGAGCTGGTGGAGCGAGATATTATCTTTGCGGGAACTGAAAGAAACTTTGGGTGTATCAATTACGAGAATGAAAGAATATCATGACAAGTAGGCGGGAGGAAGAATTCGTAGGCTGGTGATTGGGTTTTCTCAAGATGTGGCCATATCGACAAAGGTCAATTTCGCAAAGGGCGTGGCATAAGTTGGGAACAAGTTTTTACGGACCCTTTCAAGTGCTCGAAAAAATCGGAGAAGTAGCCTATAAATTTGGACTGCCGAGAAGGAACCCAAATCCACCTATAGTTCATGTATCTCGGTTAAAAAGAAGAATAGGTCTTTGGCGAGGTGGTCAAGTCTTTGGCGGGGTGGTCGTGGAGCAGTTTGCTGCGATCCACGTAGAAGGGAGAATCATCTTTCGGCCGGAAAAGACATTTGAGTATAGGTAGATAAAGAAGGGAGGGCGGTTGCGGTGGCGGTATTGATAAAATGGGAGGCGTTGCCAACTTGACGCCACTTGAGAAGAAGTCGAGATAATACGATAAAGGTTTCCTAAGTTTGTCCTTGAGGACAAGGACAATCTACAAGGGAATAGGAATGATGTAAACAAAGGTCGGGAATTAAAGAATGCGTATAATCGAGCCCGACGAGCAAAACTCAAAGACGTGGCCCAACACACGGCCCACAGAATACATAGCTACAAAATGAAGACGAACAAAGGCCTAGAAGCTGAAGAATAATTGATTAAATAAATGGACCGTAGATCCTGGAAGTGGGCCAAAAATATAAACCAATTGTTTGTTAAAATAGTTAGGTCCTTTATCAAAAGTCTTTGTATAAATACTCTTGAAAAACTTCCAGAAAGATTAATGAGAAAAGCACTTTCCCTTCAGTTAGCAACTTATCCCCAAATTGCTAATTCATCGTCAGTCTTCAACTTAAATCGGAGCTCCGACAATCGGCATCGCTGCGTGATTCTTATTAGATTATTTATACGCTGCAGTATTAATATTCTCTATAATTTAATTTTATATCAAATTAATATGCTATTAAATAATAGATGTGTGTATAGAAAATTGAATATATTAAAGTCTAAGAAAAATAATAGATTTATAAGTGTTGTAGTCGTGATTTTATAAAATTGAATTTCAAAATCCCAAAAGTACACCAGATCTAGATTTTTAAAAATCAAAAACCTGATTTTAAAAATCCGAAACAAACATCACATGAACGAATCATCGTTTAAGATTATCGTATAAACAACTCATCTTAAAAAGTAAAAACTTGTGTGAACCAAATACATACGATAAACTCTATTTTTACTATCTTGTCATGCACCTTCATAATCATTGTCATGCACATACATTATAACTGTCATATTTATTTATATTAGTGCATGAATGACGGTGATAGTACATGTGCATAATAGTGATAGTGCATGAATGACAGTGATAATACATGTGCATAATAGTGATAGTGCATAGTGCGTGTACATGTGCATTACGGTGAAAATAGAATTCATTGTATGCATCCGGTTCGTACAATTGTTACTCATGGATAAAGAAAAAGAAAAACAACACACTAGTTTCCATCAAGCTTCCATCCACCCAACGAGAGGATAATTTATGATTCATAATAGCAAGCATCAAGCAGCACAATATCATCAAACTTTAGGCAAGGCTTAGAAAGTCAATGATTAATAATCACCATCATCTATAACAAAAATTATGCTCAAACCCATTCTTACTCAATGACAAACTGGAACCAAAGAGCCTAATAAGATTTTCCACAGTGTATTAAGCTTCCAGCTCCCAGGAAAAGTCCAAACACGGCAGCGCTACCAATCGTCGTCTGACCAATATACCGTACTTTAAGAAGACCAGGAACCTGCAATTTAACAAGGTAAACCTTTCACTTCAATGTCCAAAAACAACTCTCTTTCAAACACATAATTGCAAAATTATTTTTACATTTATAAAGACTGATTCCAGAGAATTTATATTATCTATTGTCACTAGTACTAATGCTCCTTTAACATCTTATAGACAATTGAAGACGTTTTACATTAACTGGAGAATATCTGACAGACTATAATGGGACGTGTAACGAACTAGAAAGACCAAAATAGTGATCTTGGTGACATAGAGAATAAAGAATTACAAATAAAGGAATAAAATTCCAGTCTCTTACCGAAACATAAGTTCCACAATTGAACACGTTAGATAATGATAATGACCAAATCGGCAAATCCCCCACCCACCCAAAAGTAGAGGACATATCGACAACAAAGCTTCAACCATGGCACATTACAAGAGAAAAAATCTGCATAATATGAGCATAACTTAAAATTTCAAAGTTCTATACACAAAGGTAACCAGGAAACATTTATAAACGGGTACTAAGACAAGTTATATCGTTGACACAACACATTTTGGTATTGTGGAGGGTCAAATGAAAGGTGATATTCTGACTGTTATAGGACAGAAGCTGAAGTTTCCTATATGCTGGGTTGTTCCCCATGTAACATCATAATTGGAACATGATGCAACTTGCTTTTAATTTTTTTTTTTTTTTTAAAAAGTGCTTGTAATGTTCCTCTTTGCATCCTACACTTTCTATTTTCCTGAGCTTTTCTTTAGCATGATTAAGATGCCCTAGAAATTATAAGACACGCTGAAAAATGTGCACAACAATGTAACAAATTGATGACAACATTCCCTCACAACAAATAGGATTAGGTTTCAAATACCACCAACAAGCACAAACTTTGATATAATTGAGGTTTTCAAAGAAGAAAACCTTTAGACTTCTAGAGGCTGGCTAAACAAAGACTAGACCAAGATAGCTGGATATATAAAAACCTAGAATCCTCAACCCTGCCCAAGCCAGTTGAGTCATGCACGGATTTCTGTTCTGTATATCTAACCCCACTAAATAACAGCCAAAAGTAGACTCCTCAAACAATAAAAATGAAGTTGAGTCTATTTAAAACTTTAAAGCTCATTTTAGAGATGTGGAAAGAAATGCCCAGTATTACGTAATTATTGAATCAGTTAAAATTTGCCCAATCACAAAAGGATGAAGTATTTAGTATCATATTTTTTTAACTATGATGTAAAAACAAAGTTGGTCAGCTCTTTAATGGTTGTAACTTCTGACAAGCATTGCTTAAATTCTGAGATTTGTGAAACCACTGTATTGCAAGTTGAGAACCCATTTTAAACAGAACAATCTAAACATCTCTTGCAGACACTTTTACTTATAAGTTGCAGTAGGAAGTTCTGTCAGAAGCCACATGCGAAGTTCTTTGTGAATATAGGAAAGTATTTCTAGCCCAACCCTATCATATAGAAGTCCTAAATAGAGAAGCTCAAGGTCATTATGGCTTTCATCAATGATAAAGCCATATAATAAGTTGTACCATGGCCATTAAACATCACTATTTGGGGAGAGGAAAAAAATCATTGAGATATATCAACTATGATCAACAAAGAAAAAAACACGTCTCTGAATAGATATTTTTGGTAGAGAAACAATCTCATAAAAATTCAACACCACCAACGCAGAAACCTACATCACAAGAAGCATACTCTACACATCCACAAAGAGTTCTTTAGATTGCAAAGTCTGCACGTGTTATATTCATAAACAACCCAGTATTTTGTTTGGATCGTACATGTGCAGCCCATGATTCATTAGACCCCAGATACAATCAGAACTGGTCCTTGATTGTGAATCTTGATCTGTAATCTGAGGCCCAAAAAATCTAAACAGTAACTTCACATAAGACCAAAGTACCCCTAAATCAAGTATAAAATCCCAAACAAACATAATCCCTCTCTTCCCAATAATGACACCTCTCTCTTCTATGCTACACAGGTGAAAAGCCCCTTCCCCAAAAACTCAAAAATGGCAGTTGTGAGTTGTGAAGACCAATGTTGGTCACAATTATCCTAGATGCTGTAACATTTATACTGGAGATAGAATAGGTGTTACATAGCTGAACAATCTTCCTTGATGACCACAATTAAGGCTTAAAAAATTTAAACTTAGGTACCATTTTTCCATAGTTTTGAAAGGCGAGAGGCGACAAAAGGCGCCAAGGGTCTTGTAGCGCCCGGAGCGCCCGAGGCGCGCACGAGGAATTTTGCAAAAAATAAATTTAAGACTCAATAAATATAACCTACCACATAATATTACATAATACTACCAATAATCTCTAAGCAAAGTTGAAGCTTTTTCCCCTTCCCTTTGTCCACTAGCTTGCTCTTACCTTTAGAAGGTAACTTTGCACTTGAACCACCCACAAAAAATAACTGAACCGCTGAACGGGTGGCGCCGGCAGCAGGCGGTGCGGCGGCGGAGGTCGCCGACGGTGGAGGTGCGCCGGTGGTGGAGGTGCACCACTGCTGGAGAGACCGAGAGAGAGGAGGGAGCGAGAAACCCTAGTTTCTTTTTTTTTATTATATTTTTTATTATTAAATATTTCCTTTTCTAAAGTTAAAAGTGCTAAAGGGTGTTAAAAGTGTTAGTAGTTTTTTAAAAAATAAGTAAAAGTGTTAAAAAAATTTAAAATTTGAGTGAAATTGGAGTTGGACAAGAGGCGCACCCGAGGCGCCTCAAAAGCACCGCGAGGCGCCAAAAGGCGCTTGCACGAAGAATGGCACTTTAAAATGCATAGAAAAGGCGCTGAGGCCATAGCCTCTCGCCTTTAGCGCTGAGGCGCACCTTTGGCGCGCCTTTCAAAACTATGCATTTTCATTTTGAATAGCAAAAAATCTCAAAATAATCTTCAATGGGCTTAGTGTACATGAAAGCATAGACAAAACATTCACTAATTGATGGTTAGAAACAACTTTGTATTGATGGGTAAAATCTAAAATGAACGGGTTCCCTTTTCAGATTTGAGTAGAAAATTAGTTCAAGGGTGAAACAGGAATTATGAGAAATACTGAACATCAATTTTGACATTTCAGCACTAATTGTGAATCATACACCCTATTGGAAATTTTCACTTGAAATCCATGAAAGGAGACAATATTTTGGATTGTAATGATATGAATCCTATTTGATAGGACATGGACTTCATGAATCACATTAATCTAACCTTGCAAGCAAATAAGGCCTAATAGTAAGACCTAGAAAAGGATACTAACAACCAGAGTCAAATGTTGACGCAAAACCCTTCTCAATGACCACATGTCATACAGATGCATTGAAACTACTTACACCATTAAAGAATATGCAAACAATATTAAGATGGGCCAGTTAGGCTAAAGCGTGGCGATTGATAATAGACGTGCCCATGGCTATATTATTTGGTCAGGGTTATGCAACGAAAATTAGTCATGAATGGAAAGCAACTAGAGGCCAGAAACTAGTACTCTGACCTAATGCCTAGCATGATTTAGGGCTATATTAAGCAAATATCTGAATTTAATTTTTTTAAAGCTAGAAGCATTCAGAAACTTACCTTGTATCTTATAGCTTCATAAGTTCCATAAACAGCACCTGCAGATAATAGCAATTGGAAAACTTACTCGTGTAACCAATTACAAATAATCATTTCCGTAACAAAATATCTCCACAAAAGACCCAATCTTTTCAATATGGAAGAAGATATCACTCATTTCCAAGTTCTTTTTTTGGACCTTCTGAAAGTACTATTCAAAGAAAAACTAGCACCTTATAAAGTCCAATTCAGAAAATAACTAGCGCCACTCGTCTGGTATATCATGTATATTTACAAGGGTTCACGGAAAATATAATACAAACAATGCAAATTTTCGAGATTCACATGCCAGGATATCAACAAACTCTTGATACAACATTCTGCAATTTTTCCTCACTTGACGGGAATTTGATATCAGAGGTTCAATTTGATAAGCAGCCGGGCCTTGTGCCCTTGCGGATTATCAATACCCGAATTTAGTATTTTAAGGTATATATAAAAGGCCGAAATCTTCTGCACAGGGGTATAGTGAGGAAAAAGAGGGAAAATAGTTGCAGCTAGGGTTTAAGGAGAATAGGAAACGTTACCCACAGCGCCGCCGACAGCACCTCCGACGGCGACACCCATCGTAACCCTTGCTAGACAGCTATCCCTCGCCATCTCTTCTTTTCTCTTTCTCTCTCTCTCTCTCCCGATAAATTTGATGTATTTATTGTTCGCTCTTTGAGCAAAAACACTGAGCTTCAGCCGTTTTTACTTTTAAGCAAGTATTAATGATAATTATTTTTTTATTTATTATTTTAATCTCTTTATCTTTTAAATTTTAAATTAGGGTCAATTTTACTTTTTACCTTATTTAAAAAAAAAAAAAAACTGACAATGGAAAAAATAATGAACCACCAATGATGCAGATAATCGGTTTTAACTTGGGCCTTAATTATCTCAACCGCTCGTTCTCTCATATTTCTCGATCTTATCGTATAAGTGGCCGACATGGGCCTCAGTCAAGAACATCAGTTCCTAGACGAAGGAGGCCGGTTCGGAAGAAGCCGCATGGGGAGGGAGACAGCCCTGCAGCGAGGGAGTAAGATCGAGGATGAGGAAGAGGGTACAGGAGATACACATTCGGAAGCCATGAAGGACCGAGATCGTGTCCCTAAGAAAGCGAGATGGATAACATGAAGCACCGGATAGAAAACCGGGTTAGTATACCTCGACCCGTCACAGTTGCCAATTTCTCGAGAATATTTTGCAAGATGAATTGCCTAGCAATTTTAAACCTCTTAACTATGAATATGATGGTACGACCGACCCCCTATGACCATTTGGTGAGATTTGAAAATTCGGCCCTCCTCCATCGATATGGGGAGGGTGTGAAGTGCAGTGGTCTTTCTTACTACTTTATCCAAAGCGGCCCAAAGATGGTTTAGCGATTGGAGCCCAATTCCATCAACTCCTTTGAGTAGTTCGGAGAACTATTCTTGCACCAATTTGCTAGTGCAAGGAGGCAACCTAGAGCTACAATGACATTGTTCAACATGAAGCAAGGAGAAAATGAAAGCCTACGGGCTTTCGTGAAGAGGTTCAATCAGCGGCGCTGGAAGTTCCAACCGCCACTCCAGAGGTAAAAATTAATGCTTTTACTAGCAATCTCCGAGATGGAGACCTATTTTCCTCCCGCAAAGAAGCAAGTCCAGACGTTCGATGAATTGCTAAGGAGAGCGGAGAAATACGTCACACCGGAGGAAGTCGAAAGGCGAAGAGAGCCGAGGTCAAGCCAAAGGCGGACTGAGAAGAAGAAGGAATCATTAAAGAAAAGCTTAACAGTGGAGCCGGAGAAAGCCGCAAAACTGGACCTCGCTCCGAGGTTTGACAAGTACACCCCACTGGCTCGAGCGTGCAGAGCTACCGGAGGTAGCATTTGACCATCCCGAAATGAAGTTTACATGGACACGATCCAGAGGGCCTCGAAGCCAAAGTCGGATAAGTTTTGTCGTTTTCATAATGAATATGGGCATGACACTAACAATTGTTTTCACTTGCGTGATGAGATTGAGAGGATGATTCAGGCAGTCATCTTAAAGAATTTGTCTACAGAGACCGTGTTAGCTCCGGGGCAAAAAGGAAGGAGACTGATGACAAGGCCGAGGAGAAAGGGAAGATGATCGAAGGGAGGCGGAAGAAAGACCCTCCCGGAAGAGAGGACTGGTCCAAATGATAGTAGGAGGTCCAACCGAGGGAGACTCGTTCCGAGTACGAAAAGCTAGAGAGAGGATCCCGAGGAGAGAGGTAGGAGAAATGTCAAGAGACGTGAATCGAGAGGAAAGCAGGCCATATGCCCCGGATTCATTTTGGTCTAGAGGACGGAGGTCCTGAGGAAGGAGGACCACGGTGATGTGTTAGTCATCACAACCGATGTGGACGGATACACATTGCGAGGATCTTCGTAGATACGGGGAGCTCAGCAGACATCATTTTCTTGGAATGCTTCGAGAAGATGAATTTAAACATAGGAATGCAAGGTGGATACGGTGTTGTATGGATTTACGAGGAGGAGCGATGCACCTCTTGGTCAAGTAACCCTCCAGGTGGGGAAATTTAGGTGAAGCTCCACGGAGGAGGGTAGTTATGACGAATTTTTTTATTGTTGATGTACCCTCATCTTACAACATGATCTTTGGTAGGCCAAGATTGAATTTATTTCCGGTGGTCATATCAACTTATCACATGAAACTCAAGTTTCCAGTGAACGATGAGGTGGGTGAAGTAACTGTGCCGCATCTTAAAATGTTATGTGGAGGCGGTAAAGATGGCCGACAAAGAGCCGCACCGCAGCCTTGAAAAGAGATAAAGAGGTGGATTGAGAATCCAAGAGATGTAAGATCACAGAGGAAACCGATCCTCCAAAAATGAAAGCCGACGAAGAGTTAATGATGATCGAGTTGTATCCAGCAAGAAGGGATACACAACAAGGATTGGAGCTCACCGAGCTGAGCCGACGAAACACTGCAATGCCTTTATGAAGAAATGCGACATTTTTTATTTTTCTTCCTCTCGACATGACAGTGTTCCGGAGGAAGTGACGACACACCACCCGAACATGGACCCTAAAGCTAAGCCAGAAAGGTAAACTAAGGGTCTTTGGACCGTAAAAGGATGTCATTACGAAGGTCAAGTAGAGAAGTCGCCGGAGGCGGACATGTCAAACGAATCCAGCTTTCCCACCGGCTATCTAACGTAGTGTTGGTAGCAAAACCAGGGGGAAACGGAGAATGTGCATAGATTTTCGAGATCCGAACAAGGCTTGCCCTAAAGATCACTATCCTTTGCCTAGGATTGACCGGATGGTCGATTCTACATCCGGATTTGAGCTATTGAGTATGATGGACGCCTACCAAGGCTACCATCAAATACAAATTTTCCCTCCGGATATTCCAAAGGTAAGTTTCATTATTGCTAGTGAAACTTTTTGCTATATTAGAATGCCCTTTGGATTGAAGAATGCAGACCAACCTATCGGAGAATGGTTAACAAGATATTCAAAGACCAAATAGGGAGGAACATGGAAGTCTACGTTGATGATATACCGTGAAAAGTGTGAAAGCCGGGAGCACGTGGCTAATCTGGAGGAAGCTTTTTCAAGTGCTAAGAAGGAATGGCATGAAGTCAATCCGGCCAAGTGTTTTTGGAGTGAAATCCGAGAAATTTTTCGTATATATGGTGACCCAAATGGGAATCGAGGTTAACCCCGCCAAGGTGAAAGTTGTGCTCGATATGCAGCCTCCCACCAATATCAAGGACTTGCAGAGAGTGAACGGAAGAATTACAGCGTTGAGCGCATTCATAGCCAGATCTGCAGAGAGGAGCCACCCCTTCTTCAAGATTTTGAGGAAGGGATCTAGGTTCGAATGGGACGAGCAATGTCGCAAGGCGTTTGAGGAGCTTAAACAACACCTAGCCCAGCCTACCTACGCCGACGAAACCGGTACTAGGGAGACACTTTACCTCTACCTCTCTGTAGGTGGGGTCTCATTTAGCTCCGTGGCCGGTGAGGGAGGAGGGTCAACCGAAACCTCGTTTACTACATTAGCAAACTCCTTCAAGGAGCAAGAGAGATACTCGAGAGATAGAGAAGGCAGCCTTGACTATAATGGTCACGGCTCGGAGGTTACGACCTTATTTTTGTCATATAAGGTCATTGTTCGGACTAACTACCTATCAAACAGTGATTGGGAGAGCTGATCTCTCAGTGAGAATGGTCAAGTGGGCCGTTGAACCGGGAGAATATGACGTGGATTTTGAGCCACGGAGGACCATTAAAGCACAAGCCCCGTCTCGATTTCATTCAGGAGGGTACACGTGCGCTGGAGGAAGAAGAATGGAAGATATATGTTGATGGCTCTGTGTCTATGCAAGGTTGTGGAGCGGGTATCATAATTATTGATCCCGAGGGCCAAGAAACACAAGTTGCGCAGTGAGGTTCGAATTCATTACCTCCAACAATGGAGCCGAGTACGAGGCCCTTATTCGAGGAACGGAGATGGCCGCAGAGCCGGGAGCAGTCGGGTGGTCATATTTTCGTATTCCCGCCTTGTAACCCAAAGAGGTCACGGTGGGTACGAGGCCAAGGACGAGAAAATGATAGCCTACCTGCGGCGAGTAGCGGAGCT
Source organism: Paraleonurus japonicus (assembly GCA_030762865.1). NCBI lineage: Eukaryota > Viridiplantae > Streptophyta > Magnoliopsida > Lamiales > Lamiaceae > Paraleonurus > Paraleonurus japonicus. The sequence continues at coordinate 31,825,348 of CM061053.1, read as the reverse complement.
GCAGGGAAGGTTCGGCCTTTAAGATCAAACAAATACCTCGAGAGGAGAACTCCGTGAGCGGATAGCCTGGCCCAAGTGGTGAGTTCCACAACACCGCAGGATGGGGAAGATCACCCCGGTGACCGCAGTTGAAGCAATGGTCTCCTCAAGAGGGGTCATCGGAGTCAAGATGATTGGAGAACCAACATTTATCGAGTGTTGCGTAATCCGAGAGCTACCTGCATAAAAAGGAAAGCTCGGGGTGGAGAACGGCGGTCCTTCACGCAGCCTTACTTGAGGTGCTTATCCCCTTAAGAAGGGAGGTACGTAATCAAAGATATACATGAAGGTTGTTGTGCCGACCATGCAGTGGCTCGGCAATAGTCCCAAAGCCTTGAGGGCTGGATATTTCGGCCTACCATGACCCGTGACGCCAAAGACCGGGTGAAGAAGTGTGAGAAGTGCCAAAAGCATGGCTGCCTTATCCACCTCCCTATAAAGGAGATGGGGACCATGTACTCTCCATGTCCCTGCGAAGTGGGGATGGACCTGGTGGGCCCATTCCCACCATTACATGGGCCATGGAAGTTTCTATTGGTGGCGTGGACTACTTTAGCAAGTGGGTCGGTGTACCTCTAGCGAGGATCGAAGAAGGTAACATAATCAAATTTTTATGGAGATTTATTTGTCACAGTTTGGCATACCTAGAATCCTGGTATCGGATAACGGGACCCAGCTTTATGGGAAACATGGTACGGGAATGGTGTGATAACACGAAGATTGTCCAGAGATTCACATCGGTGGCACACCCCGTGCCAATGGCCGAGGTAGAGGTCTCCAACGAGAACTATTGTGAACGGAATACGTGTCCGGCTAGACAAAGGCTGGAGGGAGGTGGGTCGATGAGCTAGAATCGATTACGTGGGCTTATTGGACCACCCCGCAGAGCCAACAGAGGAGTCCCCCTTTCACCTAGTGTACTGCAGGCAGTGCAGTCATACCTTCCGAAGTAGGGATGGAGACACATCGCCTAGCCTACTTTCGTGAGGGGAGAAATGAAAAGCTAATAAGGGAGAACCTTGACATGCTAGAGGAGGAGCGCGAAATCACCCACCTAAAGGCCGAGAAGTACAAAAATCGCATAAAGGCTACTTATGACCAGAAAGTCATAAGTTGGAGGTTTGAAGAAGGAGATCTAGTCTTGAGATAAGCCGATGCGCTGAAAAACATTGGAAAGCTCGATCCCAAGTGGGAAGGGCCATACAAGGTGACCAATGTGATTTGTAGTAATCCGGTAAGTGGTATTAAGTCCAATAAAAATATCGAACCTAAGGGAATAAGTATGCACGTGAGGTCTAGAAATACGAGTTCTCGATGACTATTGTTGCAAAACGGGTATGGAAATAAAAATACAACAAAAAGCTAGAAATAAACTCATCTAAAAAAGAGGCAACCGATCTAACACTTAAAAGGAAAGCACAAATACAACTATAAATGGGGGATAGGTGTGCTAGGGCTAACATCCATCAAGGAATCAATGATCAATAAGCTATGATTGAATCAAATTGCAAATTAACTAAGTTAGATAGCATAAACCATCATGAAATTAATCACTCCATTAATAACACAATGCCTAATGTGAGTATCCTTAGTGCAACTAATCTCTCGATTTCAAGCACCCAATCCACACTTTCATACACAATTAAAACCCGATTAATCCCGGATCACGTTAGCTCAACTCGCCTATTGCTAGGGTGATCAAACATTAATCTAAAGAGATAATTTTGCATGAAGCACAATTGAGAATCACAATTAGGAAGCAATCGACTCAATTGATCTCCAATCATCAACAATCATAGCATAGGCAATCAAATCATCCTCAATTTCAATTAACCCAAGCACAAGAGAGTTAGCCCATGGTGCGAGCAAAATCCATGGGAAGAAAATATAAATGCACAAACACAAAGCAAATAACAACAAATAAGAAATTGAAAAGAGATAAGAGGAAGAACATCACCAATTGACTTGAATCAACAAAAATAGGAATGCTTGAGTCTTTAATACACTACTTCTCCAAATGAAATACAAGCTTGAATTGAGTAAACAAGAGATCAAATGCTAATCTAATGCTAATCTAATCAACAACAATTGAAATCTAAATCTAAATCTACAATCTACTCTACCTACAAGGGGAAATTGGCTTGGGGCCGAAGAAATCACCCCAAAACCGCCAGTAATCGCTCTATCTAATTGTTCTCTTGATTATGCTCTGCTTCAGCCCTTAAATAAACGAATTTTACTGAAAATCAACTCCCTCGAGTCGAGGCTGCCCGCTTGCCAATCCCTCGACTCGAGGCCTCTTCCATTTTTTGATTTAGTCCTCTAATCTTCACCCTCGAGTCGAGGTCTTCTGGTCCTCGACCAGAGGTCGAGACCAGGGTATTTTTTCGGCCAGGACTCCGCCTCCGACCCCCATTTTCTTCCGTCTCGTTCGTCTCTTCATCCTAAGAATGCCGATACTCTCGATTTGGCCAAATTCCACCGATTTACCTGTAAAACGGATGAAAAACATCAATAATCTCACAAGTAATACTTTTTAGGCAAAATAGTGATACTCTACACATTTATGCACAAAATCTAACACTTTTGATCACTTTTTGCACTAAAATACACCTTAACATCATGCATCAATTCACTCCAATCATAATACCCCCAAACTTGAAGTGTTGCTCGTCCTCGAGCAACGTAGCAACTAAGCACAAAGGAGTGAATTGATTGCAATTATGTCACATGGCACCAGAGAAGAAATAGAAGACAATCGAACTCTTCAATGATCATAAGTATCAATGCAAACTATCCACTAGCAATCATGATGAAACATGCTCAAACAAATGCTAAATCAAATATTTAACACATTGCTCCTTCCATGGAGCGTTTCACTCTTCACTCAAGTGTATAAAGGTATAAGGCACTCAATCATCAAATTCACAAACTTGCACACCATAAGCTTGCCAATGGACTTAATCTCAATCAAAATCATTTGCGTTCAATCAAGAATCAAAGAGGTCCTTTATCTAGGTTGTAATGTAGGCTCTTTGGAAATGTGGGATGTATTTGGCTAAGAGTGACTCAAATAGTAGAGACTTGAATGATAGCTAATCAATACAATACACATCTCTTCAATCATCATCAACCAACTCTTTCTTTTGCACTTCAATGTTCAAACACCACCATTCACTTGAGCTTTCTTTCTTTTGAGCTCACAAATTGAATCTTTCTTTTCATGTTCATCATTCTTTTCACAATTCGATTTTTTTCACAACCTTTCTTTCTTTTTTCAAGCACCATCACTTAGCTCATCATTTTCCACCACACTACACAATCAAATCACCATCTAAAGCCAACAATCAGGCTCTACTAAAAATAGGACAAGAAGGCTCATAAAAATAGACAAATGACTTCAATTTCACTTGGCTTGCCAAAGAATAAGGATATTAGGCTCAACATGGCTCACTAAGGAAATCAATTGTTTTTGTGGAAAATATTTGGCAAAGTAACTTATCATTTCAAACATGGCCTCTTATCACTTTCATGAAATCACACAAAGATCAATCTCAACAAGTCTAATGGCAAGTTCTAGCATACAAATCCATGAATGATACACTCACAAAGAAATTCAAATCAACCGTATAAGATGTACGATTTTAAAGGCACAAAAGCTCACGGGCTAATTTTGAGCAATGAATCAAGCATCTTCAATCACATTCATCTTTACACAATCAATCAAGAATGCTAGCATCAAGCTACAAATCAACTCATGATCAAATCTAAATTCAATTAATCTTGCAAATCAAGCACAAGTGCACATGTACATAATCTCAAGCACACTCACTCTATCAAGAATGATACTAAAAGACATATGCAATAAGTCCACAATTAAGCTCAAGACAATAAGTTCAAAAATGATCAAGGAATCCAAGATATCAATATAGCATAATCATCAATAAGCAATAAGCTCAACAAACCCCAAAATCATTTAGGAGCACAAAAGATGGGCAAAGAAAGAAAAACACCTCCCCCAAACTTAGACAAGTCTAAGTTTGAAAGGAAGTGTTGTACCAATAAGCATTTAAACTCCATATTTCTTTAAACACGTAGGGCTCATCATGCTTTTATGCACTTTCTACTTGATCTCGCATTTCCTTGCAATTCCAATTTCTCTCCCAAATAAATGTAGTCATCAAATAATTACCACTAAGAGATGTACATAAACAATAAACGCTCAACACCCCCAAACTTGAATGATAACATGCATTCAAGCTTGGGCCAAGTAATAAAAATATATACAACTCCTAAATGGTATCAACAATAAGCTCACTTATCAAATAAATCCCATCGCAAGATAACCTAACCTCCTAAGCATGAGCAAATAAATTCCCAAGCCAATTCTCCAAAACTAAACAAAAACAAAAACAACAAAAATACAAAAAGCACACGAAAGCAATAAAAAGGATGGGTTGCCTCTCATCAAGCGCTATTTTTATTGTCCTATGCCGGCCTTATTCATTCACTTGAGCTCTCTTCATCGGAATGGCCAAGGGTATCAGTCCTCCTTGCCATTGTATCTCATCCTTTGAGCTTCGAAATCATGGAGACAAATATGTAGGAGAGACCCATCATCCACATCCTTGCACTTTATTGATGGTTGTCCTCCTTTCTTTCTCACCAACATCCTTCTCCATTTCTTCTCTCCAAGGATGCCCAAGCACTTCTTTAATTCTTTCCTATAATCAAAGTTCTCAAGAGGTAAAATCAAATTATTAGAAGCATCAATCTCAATTAAAGTACAAATTGAATAGTTAGAAGGTTTAGAAATGTTTATTTCGTTATTCAATTCCTCATTCGATGCTTCTAGATCTTCTTGTACCTTCTTGCTCATGCCCATCAATGGACATTCATCTTCCTCACTTTTGACAAGGAAATTTTCTCCTTCATCCTCCTTGCTTGGACCCTCTTCTTTATCATCTTCATTTTCTTCCTCCCCTTCTTCTTGATGATTCTCCATGATGGTTATATTCTTCACTTGGAGTAGAAAATATCTGAGTTGACTTCTTAAGATTATGAATTGAGCTTCGGTGATCTCCATGTTCCCCTCTATCATTGAATCCACCATTGCTTTGGTCTCGTAAATGTTCTCATACAAGGGAAACATTTCTTCACATTTTGGGTCATTTTCCTCAAATTTTTCCAATAACACTCCAAGCATCTCCTTCAATATAGCTCTCATATCATGAAGTCCTCATTCTTCATAATGAGATGAAACTTGTGGCATTTGGTAGTCATACTCATGTCTTCTCCCATCATCATAGTAATCACCCCCTTCGATGCTCCTTGACACTCAAATCCACACCATGGATTGAATGTTTGATCATAATGCTCATAATATGGGAACATCTCTTGAGGTGGGGAAGGAATTTCATCACATCTCCAATCTTGATAATTAGATGGCTTGTTGCAATTGAGAATTATCATCATAGTTCCTCCAATCATCGTAGCCAAATCCTTCAAAGTGTGGAGGATACACCATACTCTCTTGATAAAACTCTTGATTCCACGCATATGAGTTGTATCCCTCCATTTAGGCAAGATAACCAAGTATCAAATTCAAACAAAAACAACAAAACAAACACAAACACAAAGGCAACAAGTAGCCACTTCAAACAATTCCTAAGTCTCACTTTAGGCGCAAAAACTAATTCCCGTGCAACGGTGCCATTTGATCTCGTAGTAATCCGGTAAGTGGTATTAAGATCAATCAAATATATCGAACCCAAGGGAAAAAGTGTGCACGTGAGGCCCTAGAAATACGAAGTTTTCGATGACTATTGTTGCAAAACGGGTATGGAAATAAAAATACAACAAAAAGCTAGAAATAAACTCAACTCAACAAAGAGGCAATTGATCGAACAAAAGGCAAGCACAAATACAACAATAAATGGGGGATAGGTGTGCTAGGGCTAACATCCATTAAGGAATCAATGATCAATAAACTATGATTGAATCAAATTGCAAATCAACTAAGTTAGAGAGCATAAACCATCATGAAATTAATCACTCCATTAATAACACAATGCCTAATGTGAGTATCCTTAGTGCAACTAATCTCTCGATTCCGAAGCACCCAATCCACACTTTCATACACAATTAAAACACTGATTAATCCCGGATCACGTTAGCTCAACTCTCGCCTATTACTAGGGTGATCAAACATTAATCTAAAGAGATAATTTTGGATGAAGCACAATTGAGAATCACAATTAGGAAGCAATCTAACTCAATTGATCTCCAATCATCAACAATCATAGCATAGGCAATCAAATCATCCTCAATTTCAATTAACCCAAGCACAAGAGAGTTAGTCCATGGTGCCAAGAGCAAAATCCATGGGAAGAAGATATAAATGCACAAACACAAAGCAAATAACAACAAATAAGAAATTGAAAAGAGATAAGAGGAAGAACATCACCAATTGATTTGAATCAACAAAAATAGGAATGCTTGAGTCTTCAATACACTACTTCTCCAAATGAAATACAAGATTGAATTGAGTAAACAAGAGATCAAATGCTAATCTAATCAACAACAATTAAAATTTAAATCTAAATCTACAATCTACTCTACCTACAAGGGAAAATTGGCTTGGGGCCTAAGAAATCGCCCCAAAACCGCTTGTAATCGCTCTATCTAATTGTTCTCTTGATTATGCTCTGCTTCACCCTTAAATAAATGAATTTTTTGGAAAATCAACTCCCTTGAGTCGAGGCTGCCCGTTTTTGCCAATCCCTCGACTCGAGGCTCAGCCCTCGAATCGAGGCCTCTTCTATTTTTTGAATTTAGTCCTCTAATCTTCACCCTCGAGTCGAGGCCTCGGTCCTCGACGCAGGTCGAGACCAGAGCATTTTTTCGGCCGAGACTCTGCCTCCGACCCCATTTTCGTCCGTCTCATTCGTCTCTTCATCCTAAGAATGCTCGGTACTCTCGGTTTGGCCAAATTCCACCGATTTACCTATAAAACGGATGAAAAACATCAATAATCTCACAAGTAATACTTTTTTAGGCAAAATAGTGATACTCTACACATTTATGCACAAAATCTAACACTTTTGATCACTTTTTGCACTAAAATACACCTCAAAATCATGCATCAATTCACCTAATCACAAGGTCCTCTCGAGGAGGAGCTTATGAATTACAAGATATGGAAGGAAATTGACCGCCGTACCATGGAATGTCTGCCGATTGAAGAGGTTTTACACCTAAAGAAAGTACCCGCCTCGCTGCAAGTAGGTGGTTCTTTTTATGCAAGAGTTGTTTTATTCATGTTATTTGAATTCGAATAAATTGTAATTTCGTTCCACCGGTGCTTTTTTTTCCCGCCTACGGGTTTTCCACCGGGTTTTACCATAGGGAGGTTTTTAAAGAGGTCGGCCGAGTTATTACTCGACTTGTGTTAATCGATTATGGTCAATGGAACAAACCTGTTTGCCAATTAATGAAAGCGATTTTTCATTATTCATGAGTTTATCGAGTTTATTCTTTCATTGATTACGATTGAAACAATATGATTGCATGCTATTCAATCCGATTGCATCACAACACACGGTTGAGTGTATGAGAATTAATAACTTTTGAAAAGGTTAAATGGATGAATAAAATGCACAAGATGCATTCAATGAGAAATACGATGAGCATTCATGAAATGAATCCACATCAAACAACGAGAAGAGGAGCTAAGATATAGCTTTAAAAACTAAGTCAAACCTGCAGATAAGGTTTAACTCACCTAAACCCGAGAGAGGGTTAGGAGAAAAGAAGCTAAGAGATAGCTTCAAAACATTAGTTAAACCTACGGATAAGGTTTAAGCCACCTAATCCCGCAGAGGGGTTATGAGAAAAGAAGCTAAGAGATAGCTTGAAAACCTAAGTTAAACCTACAGAGAGGGTTTAACCCACCTAAACCCAGAGAGGGGTTACGAGAAAAGAAGCTAAGAGATAGCTTCGAAAACCTAAGTTAAATCTACAGAGAGGGTTTAACCCACCTAATCCCAGAGAGGGGTTACGAGAAAAGAAGCTACAAGATAGCTTTGAAAACCTAAGTTAAACCTACAGAGAGGGTTTAACTCCACCTAAACCCAAAGAAGGGTTACGAGAAAAGAAGCTAAGAGATAGCTTCGAAAATCTAAGTTAAACCTACAGAGATGGTTTAACCCACCTAAACCCGAGAGAAGGGTTACGAAAAAGAAGCTAAGAGATAGCTTCAAAATCTAAGTTAAACCTACAGAGAGAGGTTTAAGCCACCTAAACCCAGAGAGAAGGGTTACGAGAAAAGAAGCTAAGAGATAGCTCAAAACCTAAGATAACCCTACAGAGAAGGTTTAACCCAAGGGTTACGAGAAAAGAAGCTAAGAGATAGCTTCAAAACCTAAGTTAAACCTACAGAGAGGGTTTAACCCACCTAACACCTAAACCCAGAGAAGGGTTACAAGAAAAGAAGCTAAGAGATAGCTTCGAAAACTTAAGTTAAACCTGCGAGATAAGGTTTAACCCACCTAATCCCGAGAGAGGGGTTACAAGAAAAGAAGCTAAGAGATAGCTTCGAAAACCTAAGTTAAACCTACAGAGAGGGTTTAACCCACCTAAACCCAAAGAAGGGGGAGTAGGCATGGCCATGAGAGGACCAGTCTTATTGAACTCCCGAGAAGCCGGGATCGGCCTGCTGCCGCACACTGCGTTAAACCCGTATTCATCAAAGAACCGAATATAGGGACTCATATCCCCAAGGAAGCTGGGATGATTGAGATAGTCCTTCCTCGAGATTGGGCCATAAAGCATGTAAGAAGTGCGACCGGAGTTCGAATGGAAGAGAGTCTTTAAACAGACCTCGCTCCCTCCATCGTGGCCTTTTGATGCACTCAGGACTCCTGCAGCGTGGTGTACAGCCAGTCATTAGTCTCTTTCTCCGCAGCCTCCGTGCTGCCTCGGCTTTGGGGCTCGGCCTCAATCTTCTTGATGCGAAGAGAGGCAAGATTGGCCTTCTTCTTCTCCGCGAGGAGGAGTCCTCTAATTCCTTGAGGCTGCGGCGAGGGAGAAGGTTAGAAGGGCTCCATAAGGTGGATAGCAGGATACCTAGCCGAGATACGAACACGCAGACCGTGTTAGTATTTATCTTGAGAATCGATATTGGTAGTCGTGGATGAAACGAAGATTACCTGAGTAAAGTGGCTTACACCTAGTGTTGTTGTTGATCATGAGGGAGGTTGACGAGCCTCTCACAATCTTTAGCGAGATATCGGATCACCAAAACACTTACTCGCGAAGTACTGAGGAATAAGAATCGACGTCAATCGGGTAGAAGAGAGACCGATCGCGCTTGGTTGGATACTTACGACGAAAGATATCTTTGGAGGAAGTGAGCCCTGGCTAGCTGAAGCTTTACCCTTGTGGGTCTTCGACCTCTTTATAAGAGGGTCCTCAGTTCGGATTTTCTAGGAGATCCGAGACAGAGAAGAAGGAGCAACATCTTGAGCATCGATCATGAGGCGGAGGAGGTAGCGCCGAATCGGAGGAATCAACGGGATCCTCTAGGACCTTAGACAACCACAACATTTTTGAAAATGAAAAGCGACATGAGTCAAAGATCGATATGATCATACCCTTAAAATGCGTAAATGACAACAAGATAATTACCATCATTTGGTTCGAGGGGGACCCTTATCGAGCTGAATTTAAAATGGGAGAGGACACGAGAATTGGAGCAGAGTTCGGGTAAGTTAAAGTACCCATGAGCATGAACATGGGCATTCAATGTCTGAATAACCCGACGATTGGTGGAAGAGGATATGTGATTAGAAGGAGGCTGGAGGGGAGGGATTTCGGTAAATCCATTTCTCGTTAGAAAGGCCGGGGTTTATCCGGAGTAATGAAAACGAAATGATCACTCCACTCTTTGTTAATGTTGGGGATCTTACCAAGAAATGAGCAATTCCCTTTTACCCTGCTACTTACATAGTAGAAGGGTTCGGTGATCTTGCGCTTATATTGAGAAAAGAACAATTCGGCACATGGTCTCCCTCCATTTCCCTTGAGAAGGATATAGAAGGAGATCATCATTCGATGGCATTTGGCATAAACTGGTTAAGAGGAACTTCGCAAAGATTTGAAAGCCGACACAAGAATTTGGGAGGAGGATGGCGTAACCCAGCCTCAAACCGGGCCTGCGTAAAGCTAAAGTCGGGAGTTGTCAAGTTAGGGCGTGCTCCCGATCAGAAGAGATAGACTAAATCCCGACGTAATGTAGTCACCGGAAAGAAGATCACTTAGGGCTTTTTGAAAAATTTCGAAGGACCAGCGAAGGAATCCCAGGCACCGAACCCTATCCACCTCCGGAGAGAAGGAGGAAACGGGAGGTGATTCCTAGATGGATTGAGAATTGGAGAGTGGTGAGAACTTTGAGATGAATTTCGAGCGGTGGAAATGGTTCGAGAAGAACCGGACTGAGACATCGCTAAAAACGTTCCTAGGAGTGAGCAAAAAGTGGGAAAAGAAAGTTTACCTAGATAGTGGGAAGAACTCGAGATAAAGATGGAAGAATGCGTTCGCGGAGGGCTTGTAGAGAAGAAGTCCTAGCAGAGCGAGAATTTAGAGACGAGGAAGAAGAGGAAGCGGAACTAATTTGAAATAAAGAAGGAAATCAATGGGACGTGTATCATTGTACAAAAACTAAAGAAAGGATGCATGCTCGGCGGTGGCGACACTGGGAGTCGAAGAGTCACTAGACTCCAACAATCGGCGAGGGTGATGTATTCCGAAAAGCTAAAGCTACAGGAGGATTTCCAAGTCTTCCTTACTCCAGGAGCTCCGAGATCGCTCACCGGAGTAGGGGAGTGGTTGATGCGGATAAAAATGACGGGCCCAACTACACGTAGGGCCCAAGGATATCCAGCCCAAGGGGGCCCAATAACATAGCCAAATACCCTCAATAGAGGGGGAAAAAACCCAAGGTGGGCTCGAGCCCACGATGATCATAGGGAGGTCAGAAGCCCCGAACCTACCTACAAGTGAGCCACGAGGCTCAGGCTCAGATGCGAGATAAGCCACGAGGCCCAAACCTAACTACGAGATAGGCGACGAGGCCCAAACTCAACTACAGGTGGGCCGCGAGGCCCAAACCTAGCTGCAGGTGGGCCGCGAGGCCCAAAGGGATTTGAAGCCCTTAAATAGGTATTGACCAGGCCCATGTCGGCCACTTATCCGATAAGATCGAGAAATATGAGAGATAACGAGCAGCTGAGATAATTAAGGCCCAAGTCAAGGGATGTTCCCATCGATCGGGTCCAACCTCCGTTCAGGAGGAAAACGTAGGCACAATCAGATTTCTTGAGAGAAAAGATATCCACGCACGACATCATGAGGGGCGTGCGGGGACAATGCCCGACACCGTGGTAACAATTATTACTCCACAAGTACGTATAAATAACACTCTCGAGAAGGGAGGTAACGGTATCGAATAACTATCACTCTTACTTAGATACTTCCCACGTACTTTCTTGAGTGTTTTCCGGTAGCCGACTTGAGCGTCGGAGTGCCTACACGCGAGAATCCTCCGCGTGCTTTTGTAGGTACGTTCGAGAAGAGCTAGGGATCTTATTGCGTAAAGGTTTTACCCACGTGGAACCCAGGTGGGGAAATGGGCCCAAATCAATTTTTACGCATCAACCACAATTTTAAAACGGAAAAGGTTGAAATTTTATTATTCATTTATTCAAGATCAATTATTTGTTGAAATTTAATATAAAATTAGTTTACGGAAACTTTGGTGATACATGTACAATAAAAATTTGAAAAATGATGATTTAGTGTAAAAAAATAAAGTAATAATATCGTGATTTTATTTACCGCTAGGTGAGACCGCATGTATTTTACGAAATATTTGTAAAAAATAAGAAAAAATGACTATTAGGTACAATTTTTGAGGAAAAATGACTACTAGATACAATGATTTTAAAAATTACAACCCATTACAATCTATACCAATTTTACCCTCTAATTTGATAAAACTCACCGCGTCCCTCTCTCACTCACATTCTCATTCTTGACAAAAGTCTTGTATGTTAAAGGTTTACTTGCAAACTTGATTAGTATAAGTCAACCTGTGTGATGATGACTTGCATGTTAAGTTTGATAAAAGTTCATGCTATGTGTTAAATAATGTTAATGATTATCTTATGGTTGGAAACAAATCCTGATAATTGTTATATGATTGATTCGAATCAAGCATACTTTAATGTTCAAACCGATGAAAGTACACTTTGGCATCAATGACTTGGACATACTCATTATAGGAATATTGTCAACTTATTGAAATTAGATCTTTGTTAAAGGTCTTCCTAAATTGCGAATGCATGCATCAAATATATGTGGACCTTGTCAAAGTGGTAAACAAGTCAAAATGTCACATGAAATGTTGACACATTTTACTACAAAATATTGCTTTGAACTTCGCATATGGAGTTCAAAGGAGACTAAAGCATTGGTGGTAAAAGATATTCTTTTGTCATAGTTGATGATTATTCAAGGTTTACATGGGTTGAATTTCTTAAAGAGAAATCGATGCTTTTGGTGTATTCAAAATTCTTTATAAACGTTTTAAAAATGTTTATAATTCTAAGGTTAAGAAGATAAGATCTAATCACGGTAGGGAGTTTGAGAACAACTTATTCACTAATTTTTGCGAAGAAAAAGGAATAATTCAAGAGTTTTCTTCTCCTAAAACACCTCAAAAAAATGGTGTTGCTGAAAGAAAGAATAGAACTCTACAAGAGATAGCTAGAGTAATGCTTTTATCGAAGAAACTTTCAAAAGATTTTGGACGAAGCTTTGAATGCCGCTTGTCATATTTCAAACAGAGTTTATTTAAGACCTAATTCTACTAAAACACCTTATGAATTTTTGAATAATGAGAAGTCTAATCAAATATTTTCAAGTCTTTGGATGTGTTTGTTACATACCGAATGATAGAGACCGGCTTCATAAATTTGGTTCAAAAAGTGATAATGGTTTCTTTCTTGGTTATGCTAGAAACAAGAGAGCCTTTAGGATATATAATCTTAGGACTGATATCTTGCTCAAGAGTCTATGAATGTTGTATTTAATGATAATGCAAGTCTTGTAGATAATACTATTGAAAAAGATGTAATCGATCTTATTGAGCATATGCAAGGTTACGATATTTCTAAGCCGATTGAGAATGTTGCTACAAATGTGCCCACATCCAAGCAACATCACCTCAACATCCGTAAATTAACGTAACCGTGTCTTATACCGCTTGATGCGTAAACTCGACCTAGGCCCATTTCCCCACCGGATTCCACGTGGGTAAAGCCTTTACGTAGCGTAATTCCTAGCTCTTCTTGAACGTACTCTACAAAAACACGCCGGAGGGTTCTCCGGTGTAGGCACTCCGACGCTCAAGTCAGTCACCGAAAAATACTCAAGAAAATACGTAGGAAGTAACTAAATAAGAGTGATAGTTAATCGATACCGTTACCTCCTTTCGAGAGTCTTATTTATACGTACGTTAAGAGTGATAACCGTCATCACGGTTTCAGTGGCATTATCCCGCATATTTACTCATGATGTCGTGCGTGGATATCTTTTCTCTCAAGAAATCTGATTGTGCCCTCGTTTTCCCTCCCGGACGGAGGTTGGACCCGATCAATGAAGAATATATGAGATATTCCTTGACTTGGACCTCAATTATCTCAACCGCTCGTTACTTCTCACATTTCTCGGTCTTATCGTATAAGTAACCGACATGGTCCTGGTCAAATACCCGCGCTCTTCATATCTCGCCTGGGCCTCGCGGCCCACCTACAGCCTGTTTGGCCCTCACGGCTGTAGTTAGGTTTAGGCCTCGTGGCCTATCTCAGTAGTTAGGTTTGGGCCTCGTGGCCCATTTCTATACAGCCTAAGCCTCGTGGGCCCACCCGTAGGTAGGTTTAGGGCTTCATAGTCTTATTGCGCCGATTTGGGCTCGTGCCCATCTCGGGTTTTCCTTCCTCTGCCGAGGATATTTGGTTACGCTATTGGGCCCTATTGGGCTGAATATCCTTGGGCCTTACGCGTAGTTGGGCCTGACATTTTTATCCGCATAAACCACTCCCCTACTCGGTGAGCAGCCTCGAGCTCACTAGAGTAAGGAATATTAGGCAATCCTCCCTGCAGCCTTTAGCTTTGGGATATCCTCCTCGCAGCTTTGCTCTCTGGGACATCCTCCTCGCAGCCTTTAGCTTTGGGACATCCTCCCCGTAGCTTCGGCTTCCCGGATACATCCCCTCTCGCTAGTCTGTTGGCATTTTGTGACCCTTCGGCTTCTACGCTATACACTGCCGAGCATGCATCTACTCTCCAGCCTTCAAGAATCGACACATGCTTCCATCAATTCCTCCTTTATTTCGAATCGCTTTCAATTACCATTTCTTCCTTCCCATATTTTCACTCCTCCGCGACTCGTTCTCTGCAAGTCTTCCACAAACATCCTCTTGAAAATTCCTTCTCTCGAGTTCTTCCCATTATCCGTAAACTCTTCTTTTCTCCTTCTCGCTCACTCATAAGAACGTTTTTAGTAGTGTCTCACTGGTTCTTCTCGAACCATTTCCAATGCTCAAAACTCATCTCGTAGTTCTCACCACTTTCCAATCCCCAATCCATCTAGGGATTCCTCCCATTTCCTCCTCCTCTCCGGAGGTGGATAGGGTTCGGTTCTAGGACTCCTTCGCTGGTCCCTCGAAAATTTCTAAAAAGCCCTAAGCGACCTTATCTCAAAGGCGACTACATTGCGTCGGGATATAGTCTATCCCTTCCCGACCGGGGCACGCCCTAACCTAGCGACTCCCCCAACTCTAGCTTTCTGGCAGGCCCATTGAGGTCAAGTTACGCCTTTCTCCTTCCAAATTCCCGTGTCGATTTCGAACCTCTACGGAGTTCCTCTTAACCAGCTTTGTACCGAATGCCATTAGGATGATGATCTCCTTCTATATCCTCCTCAAGGGAAATGGCAACTAAAATTGAATTTTTATTAAAGAAAAAGAAAGGACGTTAGCCACACCTCGCTAACAAAGGCAAAAAGGAGAAACAACGCTTGTCCGGCCTCACTAAAAACCTTCAACAGAAACCCCCTTGGGGAAAAACCAATGTAAGGGGAAAAGAGCAACAACAGTAACAAGCACCAAGCCAAATAGGAGACGAATACAAGTGCCCAAAGAACAAAACAAACCCGAATACAAGGCTACCAAAAACGAGAAAAACACACAAAGCCCAGGATACAAGGCATAAAAACAAAACCAGAACTAATGCACCATCCTACCAAAAGTTCTAACCAAATCATCGTAAAGAATATCCTTTAAACAACTAGGAGGAATACCACGCCATTCCTCATTAACATGCAACTTAGCAAGATAATCTCGCAACCCTCAAGTTACCTTCACGGAAGAGGTGAGAGACACTAACAATCATAACACCACGAATCAACCCAACGATCCCAAAGATGGCGAAGCCTCCAAGGAACCACAGAGTTAATCCTACCATAAAAAAGAGCAAACATAAATAGAATCAGTTTCAACACAAATGTTATACCAACCCTTATCATAAGCATAAAAAATAGCACGAAACGCAGCAGCAAGCTCGCCCTCAAATGGAAATCCCCATCCAAGAGGAAGAGAGCGAGCAGCAATAAAGAAACCCCCTGGAGTTGCGGACCACAAACTCCCCATAAAGGGCACCCGGAGAAGCCATTGCACTACAATCCGTATTAATTTTCGTAACACCGTGCATAGGGGGACTCCACTTCACAGAATCCATCTTTGGAAATAGGAGGTATCAACTTAGCTCCGATCTTACGCAAAACAACCAGATTATGAACAACCATCGGGCGTCCCTTACAAAGAGAAGCAGCCTTTTTATGAAAGATAACACCAAGGCCCAACACCTACTAGAAGACGGATTAACATCCTCAAAGCGAGCCTTATTTCTAAAGTGCCAT
Organism: Paraleonurus japonicus; assembly: GCA_030762865.1. NCBI lineage: Eukaryota > Viridiplantae > Streptophyta > Magnoliopsida > Lamiales > Lamiaceae > Paraleonurus > Paraleonurus japonicus. Next base: position 31,809,270 of record CM061053.1, on the reverse strand, counting down.
AAGGCCCAAACCACGAGAGAAAAACCTCGTCTTCCAAAGAAACCAAACCTCGCGTACTACAAGAAAGGGCCATCACATGAAGAAGATGATCATTAAAAGAATTAGCAGCCACAAACTCAAAGTTAAATAAATCGTATAAACGATACCAAATACTACAAGAGAAAGGACAATTATTAAAGATATGATCAATGCTTTCAGAATTATTGAGACATAAATGACAAGCCACAGACCAACAACCTCAAAACGGAGCAACTTATCCGAAGTAGGCAGCACGCCATGAATTATTCTCCATATTAAAGTGGACCTACAAGGGGGAACTCCAGATCCCAAATCCAATTAGCCTGTGATGGCCGAAGATAGCTAACACGTAAAGAGTTATAAGCATTAGCCGACTCGAAGCTCACCGAGACCGAGTGAACCCAAGCGCGATAGTCAATACACGGAGAAAACTCATAAGCCACAATAAGTTTTACAATATCGTTGTACTTAATGAAGAAATCCACATGAAAATGCCAACAATTATCATAAAAATAATCCGAAACCAGTAAAATTCAAAGAACTCCTAACATGGAAAGGGATACCAACACGATCACTATAACAAACCCCAACCAATTATCATTCCGTAAATTAACCCTCGAATTACTACCAACCACCCATATAGACTCCTCCAAAAGTCTTGGAAAATGCGGCTTAATACCCCACCAAATAGAGGAAACACCCCTAAAGTTCCTAAGACAATTATTACTATTAAAAATCTACCATAAATAAAGGACGTAGCAGCAGAATTTTTGAGGATATCCTGCAAGCTTAGACAAAAAAGAAGCATTAGCAATACGAAGAGAACGAATACCTAAGCCCCCTCATTTTGGGCGCACAACACCTAGACCAAGCAATGTTAAAATTACCAGTTTTGGAAACCTTCCCCGTCCACACAAAATTACGCATCGCCACTTCAATTTTCTTCAATAAATCACAAGGCCAACGATAAACCAACATAGTATGAACAAGAGAGCCAAAGCAATAACCGAGTTCACCAAACAAACTCTACCAGCCATAGAGAGGGAATTCCCTTTCCACTTGGCAAACTTACCAATTACTCCGATCCGCCAAGAGTCTAAAGAGATCGATCTCGGCGTACTCCCTAAAAGTAGGGACCCCAAGATAAGTAAAAGGCAAAGTACCTCTAATCACACCAATACAGACCGAATCCGAGTACAGTGACCAAGAAACTTGACTCCCAAAGAAAATCCTTGATTTTCGAGGATTAAAAACTTGGCCTGAAATATCACCATACAATTGAAGAATATTGGCAAGACAATTAATATTTTGCATGGAAGCCTTAGCAAAGAACAACAAATCATCAAAGCATAAAAAGATACAGGGACAATAAGGGAGAGGGACAAACAAATTCTCCCGAATTTTCTTATCCACCATCAAACCGAGGGCTTCCTCAAGAAGACAAAATAGCAAAGGAGATAGGGGATCCCCTTGCCTAACCCCACGAGAGCAAAAAAACCATGCCGAACCCCGTTGATTAAAATGGAAAGCTTAGCCGATCGCAAAACAAAGAACAACAAAGTTAACAAAGAGGTGTGAAAACCCATTTGAAGCGAACGTGAGTTAAGAAAAACCAAGAAACAAGTATCAAAAGCTTTCGTTATGTCAATCTTAAGAGCCATGCTAGGAATACGGAACCCCTCGAAGCCGCAGCAATACAAGTACGAATTTGTTTACCCTAACAAAACCAAACTGAAAAGTGGACAAAACGAGTGCTAAGGACAGCCCCAAAACGATATGCAATAATTTTGGTAATAATTTTAAAAAGAAAATTTCCCATAACAATAGGGCCGAAAATCAGTAGGGCTGGAAGCACCATCCACTTTAGGTATTAAAGTAACCAAATTAGCATTCAGCCCATGCGGAAAAACCCGGAATTAAAAGCATATAAAACAGCCGCCCAAATATTCGCCTTAATTATGTCCCAACAGCCTTGAAAATGGCCACCGAAACCATCCGGCCCCGGGGCACTATTTTCACAAGGCCAAAAACAACTTTCTCGACCTCCACAAACGTGGGGGTTGCTAAAAGACAATCATTTTGAGCCTCCGTGACCTGCCTATCAAAAATACCATTCAACACATTAAAATCGGGAATAACATCATTAGGAGAAGAAACCGAGTGGAAAAATAATTCACAAAGGTATCCGCAATAGTTTGCGGATTAGTAATAACATCCTCATTGATGATAAGCTTATCAATCTTAGCATGTAGCCTAGAAGCCTTGTTAGCCATCTAGAAGAACTTCGTGTTCCTATCCCCGTCATTAAGTCAATCAAATCTATTCCTTTGCCTATAGAACTCATGCCGCCTCTTCAAAGCCCTATTAATCTTAACAAGACAGTCCACCTCTTTCTCTAGTCTAACCTCCGTATCCCCATGCATCAAAATATCATTCGAATATCCCGCAACTCGGCCAACAACACATTAGTAGTTTCAAAAATATTACCAAAGACCTCCTTATTCCATCTTCTAAGCTCACCCTTTAATCTTCTAAGTTTACACATAACAACACGAATAGGATTAGTAGAAACAATAGAAATATTCCAAGAATGAGCCACAAAATCCTTAAAATCATCATGAAGTAACCACATTTTTTTGAAACCGAAAGGGATGCGGCAAAGTGGGAGCCGCCGAACACCGACAATCAATGAAAATAAGACAGGTGGTCGAACAAGCCTTAGGCAACACATGAGCAAAGTGATAGCATACCATGCATTTAAAAAAGCAGTAACCAAGACCCTATCAAGTTTGGCGGCAATAAGACCCAAACCTCTTCGTCTAACAAACCAAGTAAAATTAGAACCAGACATATCAATATCAATCAAGTCATTATTGTCAACAAACATTCTAAAATCAGAAATAGAAGTGGCATTCCCGTAACTACTACCCAACCTCTCATGCAAACCTAAGACAACATTAAAATCACCAACAAAGTAGCAATTACCAAGCTCAAGAGAAGATAAACAATTCCACAAAATACGACGCTGACCATAACTACAAGCCGCATGAACAAAACACAAATGACAAGAGATAGTAGAAAGAAATGTGGAAACCACAATACACCGATCCGTCGAAAAGAAAACCTCCGAACGGATAGCCACATCCCCGCCTACAAAAAAAGCCAAATATTAGGACGAAGACCCAATCTAGCATTCTGCGCAAAGAAAACCATATTAAGAGAGTTCCAAAATCTAGAAGGAAAAGCAGAAAGCCGAATTTTAGGCTCAATTATAGCAACCCAAATCGACTTAAGGCGTTGGCAATGCAATCTAAGGATATTCCTAGATTGATCATTGCCAATGCCATTAATGTTCCAAAAAAGGATACTCATTGTAAAGGGCCTCCATCCCCGTGCATCGGCGAGTTATCAATCTCATCACCCCCAATTTTCCGCACCAACAAGCCCATACGCCTTAAAGCTTCCGTATCATCCGAAACTACAAAATTCTCCCCAACCACCGAAGCAACCTCAATCAGCTTGTCATTAAAAGAAGCATCAAAATTTGTGGCACTAAAACCAGCCCCGGATGGATTGCAATGCACCCAACATTCGAGCAGGCCTCCCGGTGCTGACCAAAGGAGGCAAAAAATTAGGCAAAGCCAGAGGGTCCATTCCGTCTCCTTCGAGAGGGAATCTCCACACACAACTCATCCCTAATGGTACTAAGAGCACTGAAAGCTGTTATTCTCGAAAGACCGGAGAATTCTCGCCCGAGGCAAGAACCTCATTATCTTCCCGATTATAACAAACTAGGGGCAGAGAAACCGAGTAATCTGTTTGAAAAACCATCCCATCAACACCAACTTCTCCATCCGGGAGGAACGCTTCTCAAAGGATCCTCGACAAGACAAGAGGGGCCGAGCTTGGGGCGTAACGGATAACCTCGGCGGAAGGACCATCGCCGCTCTTCGGAGTTCTAACCCGACTACGCTTCGAGTATCCAAGGGGATTATTTCGCAGTGGCTAACGAGTGCCCAACAATACCACAACGAGAGCAGAAAGATGGTGGATTTTCCAATTTAAAGTAAGCCAACGAACATTCACCCAAACTCTCAACCATAACATTCTCGGACAATTGTTTACGAAAATCAATTTCAATCAAAATTCTAGCATAATGGCCATAATCTCCCTAAGGTAGTGTTTACTTCTTGTGTAATGGTTAACCTTGGATAACCATAGTGGAGTGATAAGGGGGTGTTAACATATGGATATCCTAAGTTTACTTCATTTGCTACGCAATAGTCTTGATACACTTATCTCATGTTTACTTTAGTAAATTAGAGGGTGATAATTGTAAAATGACTAAATTGACCCTCACTAATAAAAAAATGTGGTTAAGCATGTGGTATATATATCTTCAATGTTAAATAAAATTAAAACTTAAACAAAAAAGAAATTGTAAAACTAAAATTGAGACATGATAAATAAAATTAAAACTTAAATTAAAAAAATAAAAATTAGATTCTAAAAATTGAGTTTAACATGAAATTTTTCCATAAAAAAATTCACATGACACGAAGCTGAGTTAGATACGAGATCTCACATTATTTTTTTGAAAAATACAGATCTCACATATAAAATGGTTTTTTTCTTCTCAATAAAATAATTAAAAATTGGCGACATTGAAACCAACCTTCTAATATCTCCTTGAAAAAACTCTGCGTAGATAATAGAAGAAGAATGGGGTTGAATTACGCCACAATTTGCAGAGGAATCAGGTTGAATTATGCTACTCTCCTTCCCTCTTCATTATTACCAACCTTTCCTTCTACCCTCCTTTCATTTTCTCAAATTCACTCACCAAAGACATACTTTTCCTCCTCGAAACCCGATTTAATTTTGGGTGTATCCACCCAAGATGTTATCTCTCTGCTTCAGAAAATGGTAGCATTGAAGCCGCTTCCTTCGCTTTTCATTTCACAAAATTGTTGGGTGCTCTTGTCAAGATGAAACAACACTCATTGCACTCCACCGCTCGCCGAATGCTCGAACGGGATGCTCCTATTAATCACTACACCTTGACTATTGCAATTCATTCCTAACGACGACGAACGAGCAGCGATATCAAAAGGGGTGTGTGCTCAATTGATCTTTCAGATGTAAATTCTATTTCTAGGGTTCATTGTTGATACTCTGTTATTTTTCCTTCTTTTTTTTTTTTTTTTAACTATATTGAATCACCGATTTTTTCAAAAAATGAAGGAATTGGTGATGAATGTTGGTGATTTGATAATTTCACATGACAATCATAAGGGTTAAATTGTAATTTTATATCTAATTAGGTTAGGATAAAAATTAACCCATGTAGAAGGTGGGTTAGAATTTATGGGATAAGAGGGGTTAAACGGGTCATAAACCCGGTCGGATGGTTAACCTTAATAGGCTAACTCAAAATGTAAACATGGGCTACACCTCTCTTACAGAGGGTTATCCAAGGTTAACATTCAAAGTAAACGCACCCTAAGAGTTCTATCATCAATTTTAACCGGTGTGCCTAAAGCGAAACAATACCCATTAAAAGAGCCGAATCCCAAAACTCAAAAGGCGGTTCATAGATTCTAACCCATACCGAGCAACGACGAAACAACCTTGTAAGGGTTGAAACCTTTCGTCCATCATCGTCAGAAATGTAAGAGCCCCGGTTGCGGCACCTGTGCCCGCCTCGAAAACCCGCTCCCTTTCTCAAGGATTCGTGAAAAAGACATGAAAATAACCTCTCCCAAGAGGAACAACTTTGCAAGAACCTTGTAAATCCCAAATCCTGGTAAGGCGTTTCTGCAAATCCATGTCCGACAATGGCTTATCACCCGCAGATAGAACAAGACGACCAATTAAACCACGACTCAAAGCCCTAACATGGGCCTGATATGAAGCCTCATCGATCGAAATTGAAAGAAAGCGCCCTTGAGCACGGTTTAGGAGGAACCTTAGACCCCGAAAGCCCCGAAATATCCGAAGGCATGACACAAACCCTAGGATCTGGTTGCGAATTGAAAGACGGGATCGTCGGCAAACGGACGCATCCCTAACTGCATCAACAAAAGATGGGGGAACACATGACCGCGAATCTCCTTGGACGCAGAAATTGTGCTTTCCAAGCAATGATTGAATTCCGGTAAGATAGGGTATCAACATACGCACGCGAGGTTCAATTGTAACCGCTTCTTGAGTGCAAGATTCCACGAGAATGTGGGGTAAAATTGAGAGAGTTGACGAGGGAATTAGGGGAATCCCCCATTTCATGAAAGAAAAGTGGATCGAAATCCATGGACAAACAATTAATCGAGGAGATTAATCGGAAGAGGGAAGCAGAAAGCTAGAGACCATCTGCGGAATTGTTTTTTTTTCTCAAGATAACTGCAAATCACTGGACCCTTCTACTATGTGAGTAGTAGGGTTAAAGGGAAATGTTCGTTTCTTGGCAAGATCCCCAACATTAATAAAGAGTGGGGTGAACATTTTGTTTTTATCACTCCGGATAAACCCTGGCCTTTTCGTAACCAAAAATGGATTTACGTAAATCCTTCCCCTCCAGCCTCCTTCCAATCACATATCCTCTTCCACAAATCGTCGGGTTATTCAGACGTTGAATGCCCATGTTCATGCTCACGGGTACTTTAACTTACCCGAAATTTGCTCCAATTCTCGTGCCCTCTCATATTATAAATTCAGCTCGATAAGAACCCCCTCGAACAAAATGATGGTAATTATCTTGTTGTCATTTTTTGCATTTATGAGTATGATCATATACGATACTAACTCACCTTCTCTTTGAAGTTTTCGAAATGTTGTGGTTATCCAAGGTTTTGGAAGGTCCCGCCGATTCCACCAACTCGGCCCCCGCACTGCTTCTCATGATGACGTGCCTCGATGCACCTCACTCGCCTCCGATTCCTGCTCCTACGAAAGACCCCGAGGGTGATCTCCCTCCTCCGAAGAAGTCAAAAACCACAAAGGGCAAAGCTGCAGCCAGCCAAGGTTCCTCGCATTCGAAGGACACCTTCCGCCGCAAGTATCCGACTGTGAAGCCAAGGTCTTTCCTCTACTCCCATTGACGTGGACTCTTACTCCTCGGGTCCCTTTGCAAGTAAGTTCTTCGATGAACTAATCTCCGCCTGTGATTGCGACCGATTAATCAGCCTCCTCCGAACCAACAACAACATCAAGCCGCGAGCCACTTTGCTCAGTAACATTGATCTCCTTCCTTTAGTGTTGAATTTTCGATATAGACTACTCTACATAAGCTTAATACATGTTGCATTCTTGCTTTCCACTCGGCATCCTTCTCGTCTGGGCCTGTGGAGCCCTCCAACCTGCTCCTCCTCCCCTTGAGCTTGAAGGAGTTGGAGGACTCCCTTCTTCCGAGAGAAGAAGAAGGATACCCTCGCCTCTCTTCGCATTAAAAAGATGGAGGATGAGTTGATAAAAGCTCGGGCGGCTCGTGAGGCCACCGAGAAAGAAACAAATGATATGGTCGTCTACCATGCCCTTCAAGAGTCTCAAGTGCACCAGAAGCCCCGTGAAGGGGCGCGGTCCTGTTTGCAAACACTTTTCTTCTCCGAACTCGGTCAAGACTTCTTGCATGCCATATGGCCCAGCTTGCGAAAACAATATCTGGACCATCCTAGCCTTTCTCGGGATATGGGGCCTTATATCCGGTTTTTCTATGACTACGGGTTCGATGCGGGCATGCGGCAGAAAGTGATCCCTCCTTCTCTGGGAGTTTGATAGGACCAGCCCTCTTGCTGCAATGCCCACTCCCCCACACTTCAAAGGCGATCCCTCAAGGTCTATCGAGGAAGACTAGTGGTCCCCAATCCTGGCCCGCATTGTTGCAAACTGCTAAAGACCAAGGTGACCTCCGCCCGGATGCCCCCTGCCGATCGCCTTTTGTGCCCACTCCCTCCAGAGATTCACACTTCTCTAGAGGAGGCTTGCATTGCCTGTGGCACAGTGAAGAATGCGTAAATGATAGCCATTGCCACTCACCGTGGAAGAACCTCCTCAATCCCCGCTTAACTTTTCTAAAACAATTTCTCTTTCTTTTTATGGGTTGTAATGAATTCTCGCTCTCTTTCTCTCTTTTTCTATGCCGGTTTGGCATTTTAAACTCTGCTCTCCCCTCTGCTGGGAGTTTACATTTTGTTTTTGAACTCATATGGCCCCCTTGCCGGGGGCCTTTTGGTCATGAATGGATGCCTCTCCTCCTCGCCAGGAGTTTATTTTCATGTTTGTTGTTTATCCTTCCTTGTGGGAACTTGTCGTTGCATGTATGCTTGTGTTCTCCTCACGGAGTTGCATGTATGCTTCTTATCTCGCAATTTTCGTGTCTGATTTCTCTCCATGTTTTTCAAACTGTTTAGCTCTTTAAGTTGTTAGCTTGAACGCATGACTTATGCACTAGGAACATAATACTAGCTTGTAGCGTGAATGTATCCTTTTTCTCATAGGTTCTCGTGTTCTCCCTTGACGCCGTAGTCTAGGAGTTCTTCTAGGTAGCTTTTATAGATCCAAGGTCATATTTTCTTTTAGATTCAACATAGTTTTCTTTCAAAACTAGTTAAAACCATCTTTCTCAAGTTCGTAAGTTTAAACCATTTTTGTAGGTTTAACTTAGTACTTTCGAAGCTTCCCTAGCTTCCTTCTTCGTAAATATCCCCTCTGGTTCGGGCTAACCAAACCCTTTCTCGCAGATTTATGTTAGCCAACACCTTTTCATAGGTTCAATTTAGCTTCTTCTTATGAGACCTTTTTTCTCGTTTAGGTAACTTAATCTAACCCGGAAAAACCCTTGATAGGTTTAGGTTAGTTAAGATCTTTAGAGGCTTCCTCTTAGCCTTCCCTCTTTCGACCCTCCCCGAGTTTAAGTTGGGTAAAACCTTTCTCGTAGGTCTCTATTTTCTAATTTTTCCACCCTTCTTGGGTTCTAAGTCGCCCAAACCTTTCATGTAGGCTCGGCTTAAATTCTCTGAAAAGACCTTTATCTAGGCTTGAAGTCTGGCTTCTCTTGAGCAACTCTTGCCCTTGACTTGGCGCACTCTCAAGGGTTAGTTAAATCCTTTCCGTAGATTTAACATAACTCTTCTTCGAAAAACCTTTCTCGGGCTCATGCTAGTTAACACCTTTTTACGGGGGTTTAACTTAGTTTCTTCTTGGGAGACCTTCTTTAGGTAGAACCTGATTTAGGCTCCTCCTTTTTGGTCTAACTTAGGCTCTCTGAGCCATGTCTCGCATTCTTGTTTTCTAGGGCTGGAATATATTCAAGCCTCTTAAACGGCTTCGACTTTTAGCCGTAGAACCCTCTTTCCCGGGTTCTCACTAATATTGTAGTTCCTCATAGGTCCACCTTAATTCCTCCAGAAAGACCTTTTCTTAATTTAGATAGGTTCACCTCTCTCTCGCAGTTTAACTTATCCTTTCTCAAGCTTTCTTAGCCTCTATCTCCGAAACCTTTCTTTAGGTTTAGCTTAATCAAAACCCTTCTGTAGGTTTAGTTTAGTGTTATGAAGCTATCTCTTAGCTTCTTTTCTCGCAACCCCTTTCTCGGGTTTAGGTTAAGTTCACAAAGCTAGGCTTTAGAAGGCTATGCTTTGACCGTTGTCTTTTTATAATTAAGCCTTCTTCCGTAAGCTTAATCCTGTATCCCCGAGATTATTTCTCAGCCTCTATTCTCAAAATCTCATCTAGGCTTGAGCCGATTAAGCCCTCGCCGCAGAAAACCATCTCTTAGTTAGTCTTTGGTAAACCTAACTTGATTTTTCAAGGCTTTTGTAGCCTTTAAGTAACATAGTCCTCTCTCGGACGTAGGTAGGCTTAACCTTTGTAGGTTAAATTCGACATCTTCAAATCTTTCATGGTTTCGAATCTTAACATCCCTTTCTCAAGTACTAGTTTAATTAAGCTATTCTCGTAGATTTGATCAAGGCTTTTCTCAAGGCCATATCTCATATCTGGTATTTGGTCGGATTAAACCCTTGTGTAGATTTAACCTAGTTTTCCGAAGCTATTTCTTAGCTCCGACTCTTGGAACCCTCTCTGGGTACAGGTGATGTTAAACCTTATCTATAGGGTTAATTTAGATTTTAGAAGCTATCTCTTAGTTTCTTTTCTCATAATCCTTCTATGAGTTTAGGTGGGTTAAACCCTCTCCGTAGGTTTAACTTAGTATTTCGGAGCTATCTCGTAGCTTCTTTTCTCATAACCCTTATCTGGATTTAGGTGGGTTAAACCTTATCTCGCAGTTTAACTTCAATGTTTTGAAGCTATCTCTTAGCTTCATTTCTCGTAACCCCTCTCTGGGTTTAGGTGGGTTAAACCCTCTCTGTAGGTTTAACTTAGTATTCGAAGCTATCTCTTAGCTTCTTTTCTCGTAACCCCTCTCTGGGTTTAGGTGGGTTAAACCTTATATGCGAGGTTTAACTTAAGTTTTGAAGCTATCTCTTAGCTTCTTTTTTCCGTAACCCTCTCTGGGTTTAAGTGGGTTAAACCCTCTCTATAGGTTCAACTTGATATTTTGAAGCTATCTCTTAGCTTCTTTTCTCATAACCCCTCTCTGGGTTTAAGTGGGTTAAACCTTCTCTATGGGTTTAACTTGATGTTTTGAAGCTATCTCTTAGCTTCTTTTCTCGTAACCCCTCTCTGGGTTTAAGTGGGTTAAACCTTCTCTATAGGTTTAACTTTAGTGTTTCAAGCTATCTCTTAGCTTCTTTTCTCGTAACCCCTTTCTCGGGTTTAGGTGGGTTAAACCTTATCTCGCAGGTTTAACTTTAGTGTTTCAAGCTATCTCTTAGCTTCTTTTCTCGTAACCCTTCTCTGGGTTTAGGTGGGTTAAACCCTCTCTGTAGGTTTAACTTTAGGTTTTCAAAGCTATCTCTTAGCTTCTCTTTGTTTGATGTGAATTCATTTCGTGAATGCTCATCGTATTTCTCATTGAATGCTTCTCATGCATTTTATTCATTCATTTAACTTTTTCGCAAGTTATCAATTCTCATATAATCAATTGTGTGTTGTGATGCAATCAAATCGAATAGCATGAAATCGTATTGTTTCAATCGTAATCAACGAAAGAATGAACTGATGGGATAATGAAAAATCACTTTCATTAAGTAACAAAACGGGTGTGTTCCATTGACCATAATCGATCAACACAAGTCAAGAACTAACTCGGCCGGCCTCTTTTAAAGCCTCCCGCGGTAAAACCCAGTGGTAAACCCGCAGCAGGGGAAAAAAGAGTACTAGTGGAACGAAATTACAATTTATTCAAAATTCAAAGAACATGAATAAAACAACTCTTGCGTAAAAGAATCACCTACTTGCAGCGAGGCGGGTACTTTCTTCAGTGTAAAACCTCTTCAATCGGCGGACATACCGGGATCTACCCAGTTGATTTTCTTCCATGTCTTGTAACTCATAAGCTCCTCCTCGGAGGACCTCGGTCACCTTGTACGGCCCTTCCCACTTGGGATCGAGCTTTCCAATATTTTTCAGCGCATCAGCTTGTCTCAAGACTAGATCTCCTTCTTCAAATCTCCGACTTATGACTTTACGGTCATAAGCGGCCATTATGCGACTTTTGTACTTCTCGGTTTTTAGGCGGGCGATATCGCGCTCCTCTAGCATGTCTAGGTTCTCCCTCATCACCTCCTCATTTCTCCTCTCCCGGAAGTGGGCTAAACGATGTATCTCCATCCCCACTTCAAGGTATGACCGCCTGCCCCATACACTAGGTGAAAGGGGACTCCTCTGTTGGCTCCCAGGGATGGTCCGATAAGCCCACAAAACTGATTCTAGCTCATCGACTCCACCTCCCTCCGGCTTTGTCCGGTCGGGCACGTATTCCGCTCACTATAGTCCTCGTTGGTGACCTCTACCTGGCCATTGGCCCGAGGGTGCACCACCGAGGTGAATCTCTCGACAATCTTCGTGTTATCACACCATTCCCGTACCATGTTTCCCATAAACCGGGTCCCATTGTCTCGATACCAGATTCTAGGTATGCTAAACTCCGCAGCAAATATATCTCCATAAAATTTGATTATGTTACCTTCCTCGATCCTCGCTAGAGGTACAACTTCGACCCACTTGCTAAAGTAGTCCACCGCCACCAATAGAAACTTCCACCGGCCCACCGCAATCGGGAATGGGCCCACCAAGTCAATCCCCCACTTCGCGAAGGGACATGGAGAGTGCATGGTCCCCATCTCCTCTGCAGGAGGTGGATAAGGTAGCCATGCTTTTGGCATTTCTCACACTTCTTCACCCGAGTCTTTGGCATCCCGGGTCATGGTAGGCTAAAAGTATCCGGCCCTCAAGGCTTTTCGGACTATTGCCCGAGCCTCGCATGGTTAGCACAACAACCTTCATGTATATCTTTGATTACGTACCTCCTTTCTTGAGGGGATAAACACCTCAAGTAAGGCTGCGTGAAGGACCGCCGGTACATCTTATCTCCGATCATCGTGTATCGGATTCTCCACCGAGCTTTCCTTTTATCTGGGCAACTCTCGGGTTACGCAACACTCGATATATTCTGGTTTTCCAATCATCTTCACTCCGATGACCCCTACCGAGGAAACCGTTGCTGCTTCTGCAGTCACCGGGGTGATCTTCCTCCTCCTGCAGTGTTGCGGAACTCGCCAGCCTTTGAAAGGCTATTCACTGCTGGAGTTTCCCTCTCGAGGAATTTGTCTAACCTCAAAGGAATTGAACCTTCCTCGCAGCTCGGCTACTCGCCGAAGATAGGCTATCATTTTCTCGTCCTTAGCTTCGTACCCACCGTAACTTTGGGTTATAAGTTGGGAATCCAAAAATATGACCACCCGACCTGCTCCCGGCTCGGCGGCCATCTCCATTCCTTGAATCGGGGCCTCGTACTCGCTCCGTTGTTGTAGGTAATGAATTCAAACCTCACCGCAACTTGTGTTTCTGGCCCTCCGAATCAATAATTACGATTCCAGCTCCACAACCCCGCATGGATATAGAACCGTCAACGTATACCTTACATTCTCCTTCTTCCAAATAAGATGCGTACCCTCCCGAATGAAGTCGACAGGCTTGTGATTTATTGGTCCTTCGTGGCTCGAAATCCACATCATATTCTCCCGATTCGACGGCCCACTTGACCATCCTCCCCGAGAGATCAGCTCTTCCAATCACCTATTTCAGAAGGTAGTTAGTCCGAACAATGACCTTATGTGACAAAAATAAGGTCGTAACCTCCGAGCCGTGACTATTATAGTCGTGGCTGCCTTCTCTATCTCCGAGTATCTCTCTTGCTCCTTGAATGAGTTTACGATGTAGTAAACAGGTTTCGGTTGACCCCTCCCCCTCACCAGCACGGAGCTAAGGGAGACCCCACCTACAAAGAGGTAGAGGTAAAGTGTCTCCCCTGGTAATAGCTTAGACAGCGTAGGTAGCCGGGCTAGGTGCCGCTTAAGCTCCTCAAACGCCCGCCGGCATCGCTCATCCCATTCGAACTTGGATCCCTTCCTCGAATCCTGAAGAAGGGGTGGCTCCTCTCTCTGAGATCTGGCTATGAATCGCTCAATGCTTTGTAATTCTTCCATTCGGTCTCTGCAGCTCCTTGATGTTAGTGGGAGGCTGCATATCGAGCACAACTTTCACCTTGGCGGGATTAACCTCGATTCCCATTTGGGTCACCATATATCCGAGGAATTTCCCGGATTTCACTCCAAAGAACACTTGGCCGGATTCAGCTTTATGTCATTCCTCCTTAGCACTGAAAAAGCTTCCTCCGGATCGGCCACGTGCTCTCCGGCTTTTCACACTTTTCACAAGCATATCATCAACGTAGACTTCCATGTTCCTCCTAGCTGGTCTCGGAACATCTTATCAACCATTCTCGATAGGTTGCTCCTGCATTCTTCAATCCAAAGGGTATTCTAATATAGCAAAAAGTTCCACTAGCAATAATGAAACTTACCTTCGGAACCTCTCTCCGGCTTTTCGCGCACGGGGACGAGTCTCCTTCTGGCTGGACCTCTTACTATCATCTGGATAAGTCATCTCTTACGGGAGGGTCTCTCCCCGCCTCTCTTCGATCATCCTTCCTTTTTCCTCGGCTTTGTCATCGACTTCTTTTCTTTTTGCCCCCTGAGCCGACCGATCTCTGTAAACAAACTCTTTAAGATGTCCCGCTTAGATCATCTTTTCAATCTCATCACGTAAGTGAAAATGATTGTTAGTGTCATGCCCATATTCATTATGGAAGCGACAAAACTTATCTGATTTGGGCTTCGAGGCCCTCTGGATCGTGTCCATAGAAACTTCATTTCAAGATGGTCGGATGCTACCTCTAGTAGCTCTGCAGCTCGAGCTTTAGGGGGTGTACTTGTAAAACCTGGAGCAAGGTCCAGATTTTGCAGCTTTCTCCGGCTCCACTGTTGAGCTTTTCTTTGATGATTCCTTCTTCTTCTCGGAGTCCGCTAGGTTTGACCTCGGCTCTCTTCGCCTTCCTCACTTCCTCTAGTGTGACGTGCTTCTCCGCTTTCCTTAGCAATTTGTCGAGCGTCTGGGTGACTTATTTGCCGAGAGAGGAAAAAAGGTCCCCATCTTGGAGATTGCTAGTAAAAGCATTAATTTTTACCTCTCGGGGTGGCGGTTGGAACCTCCGGTCTTTGCCTGATTGAACCTCTTCATGAAGGCCCGTAGGCTTTCATTTTCTCCTTGCTTCATGTTGAACAATGTCGGTGTAGCTCTAGGTTGCCTACTTGCACTAGCAACTTTGATGTAAGAATAGTTCTCCAAAGCTGCTCGAAGGACTTGATGGAATTGGGCTCCAATCGGCCGAACCATTGTTGGGCCGCCTTAGATAGAGTAGTAAGAAAGACTACGCACTTCACACCCTCCCATATCGATGGAGGAGGGCCGAATTTTCAAATCTCACCAAATGATCATAGGGGTCGATCATACCATCATATTCATAATTAAGAGGTTTAAAATTGCTAGGCAACTCATCTTGTAAGATATTCTCGGTAAATTGGCAACTTGTAGCAGTCTAGGCATACGGCCCGATTTTTCATCCGATGCTTCATGTTGTCCATTTGTTTTCTCGGAGACCTGATCTGGTCTTTCATGGCTTCGATTTGGGTATCTCCATGCCCTCTTCCTCATCCTCGATCTTACTTTCTCGCCAGGGGCTGTCTCCCTCCCCGTGCGGCTCCCTCTCTAGACCGGCCTCCCTAGGTCTACAAGGCTGGCGACCTTCTTTCTTGGACTCATTCTGCCCCTAGGACCTCCTCCTGGTTTACGGATTCCACTTATCTCCTTCGTTCTTCTTGATGCTCGTCCTGCCTACTCCCCCAAGTTGTGATCGAGCGGGCGGAGTTTCTGGTCTGGTTCTCCGATCCTTCCCTGCGAGTGGGGGTCCTCCCCCTCTGCCATTGCTCTTGCTACAGCTCAAGCTATCATGTCATCCAGTGCTCCCGAGTGAGAGCGATGGAGGCAACTGGTTCTGGAATTCTCTGAGGTATCCCCACTGGCTGAAGCGTTGGCGGCTTCGGGGACCCCGTTATAGGGATTCCTTACTGCAATTGCAGAGGAAGAAGCAAGTGGGTTAGCCTCTCTCTCTCTAGCGGCAGCTCCTACTCTGGATAACATTGGCCGGGAGTGGTGCTTTCGTCTCGCACCACCGTGACAAGTGGTGGTCCTCCGGTATGTAGGCACAACAACGGGTGGCACGGGGTTGGATGTAGCTTCGCCTTGTGTCGGGTTTGCAGAGGTTGTCCTTCCTCGAGCCGGTACTAGTGCAATCGGTCTCATGGGTGTACGTTCACCGGTCATGATGTCTTTCTTTCGAGATAATCGAGAATAGAAAAGAGGTTGAAACTCACGTCTCAGCTCCTCCTTTCCCACGAGACAGGCGCCAATTAATGCGTAAAAGCGGCACTGGCCCATTTCCCCACGGGTTCCACGTGGGTAAAGCCTTTCTGTGACGCAGAATTCATAGCTCTTCTCGAATGTACTGCAAAAAACACGCCGGAGGGTTCTCCAGCGTAAGCACTCCGATGCTCAAGTCGGATCACCGAAAATACTCAAGAAAGTACGTAGGAAGTAACTAAGTAAGAGTGATAGTTAATTGATACCGTTACCTCCCTTAAGAGTCTTATTTATACGTACATTAAGAGTGATAACCGTCATCACGGTTTCGGGCATTATCCGCATGTTTCCTCATGATGTCGTGCGTTGATATCTTTTCTCTCGAGAAATCTGATTGTGCCTACGTTTTCCCTCCGGGACGGAGGTTGGACCCGATCGATGAAGAATATAGGAGATATTCCTTGACTTGGGCCTCAATTATCTCAAGCTGCTCATTACTTCTCACGTTTCTTGGTCTTATCGGATAAGTAACCGACATGGGCCTGGTCAAATACCCGCGCGCTCTTCAAATCTCGTGCAGGCTTCGCGGCCCACTCTGCCAGGTTTGGGCCTCACGGCCTGTAGTTAGGTTTAGGCCTCGTGACCTATCTTTAGTTAGGTTTGGGCCTCATGGCCCATCTCTATACGGGCACGAGCCTCGTGGCCCACTGTAGGTAGGTTCAGGCTTCATAGCACGATTGCGGTCGATCTGGGCTCGGGCCCATCTCGGGTTTTCCTCCCTCTGCCGAGGATATTTGGTTACGTCATTGGGCCCTATTAGGCTGAATATCCTTGGGCCTTACGCGTAGTTGGGCACGACATTTTTATCCGCATCAACTGCTACAGTACCATCTTCCGTAATTCTCAAAAATCATCCACAACAACGGATCATAGGTAAACCCGGTCGGGTGTACAAACAAGGAGGAAATTGAGTTTTGATGTAAGGCATGTGGTAAGATCAATCTGTATGACATCTATGTGTAACAAGGTAAACTTTGAATGTTTTTATTCTCTCACCGAACCTAAAAATATTGATGAAGCAATGAAAGATGAAATGCAATGCATGAGGGAATTAAATCAATTTGATAGAAATGATGTATGGATGCTTGTACCTAGGCACGAAAATATGAATGTAATTGGTAACAAATGGATCTTAAAAAAATAAGGACTGATGAATGCAGTAATGTTGTGAGAAACAAAACTAGATTAGTTGCACAAGGCTATACACAAGTTGAAGGTATTGACTTTGATGAAACATTTGCTCCAGTGGCTAGAATTGAATCTATAAGGTTATTACTTGCTATTATATGCTACATTGATATAAAATTGCATCAAATAGATGTCAAGACTGCATTTCTAAATGGAATTCTTATGGAAGAAGCATATGTAGAACAACCTAAAGGGTTTGAGAATCATGAATATCCTGATCATGTTTATAAACTTAAGAAAGCTTTATATGGTTTAAAGCAAGCACCTAGAGCATGGTATGGTAGATTAACTGATTTTCTTGTTGAATTTGGTTTCTATAGAGGTAAAGCTGATAGAATATTGTTTATTAAACATTCTGGAAATGATATCATGATTGCTCAAATATATGTTGATGACATTGTGTTTGGTTCTACATGTGAAAAGATGCTTGAATTATTTGTACATGAAATGACCTCAAATGTCTATGGTTGGAGACTTAAATTACTTTTTAGGTCTTGATTAAACAATGCAAATATGACATTTTCTTCTCTCAAAGTAAATATGCCAAAAATTTTATAAAAGGTTTGGTTTAGACAATGCTAAACACATGAAGACACCTATGGGATCAACATAAAAATTGTGTAAAGACAGTGTTGGCAGGATGTTGACCCAACATTATATAGATCAATGATTGATAGTCTTTTATATCTAACTTCTAGTAGGCCAAACATTATGTTTAGTGTTTGCTAATGTGTTTGTTATCAAGCTAATCCAAAAGAATCTCATATGAATTCTGTTAAAAGGATCATTAGATATGTGGCGGTACATGTGATTATGGAATATGGTATAACAAAGACACTAATTATTCTTTGACTAGCTATAGTGATGCAGATTGGGCAAGTGATAGTGATGATAGGAAGAATACAAGTGGAGGATGTTTCTACATGGGAAACAATCTTGTTTCATGGCATAGCCATAAAAAAAAGACAAAAACTTGTATGAGACCGTCTCATGTATGAGACCGAATCACTTTTTAATAAATTGTTATCACTTTTTAAAAAGTGATACAAATTAGTATAAAAGTGATAACAAATTAAAAAGTGATAACAATTTATGAAAAGTGGTAAAAATTTATGAAAAGTGATAATAAATTATGAAAAAAGTGATAATAATTTATTAAAAAGTGACTTCGTCTCATGTCCGTCTCATGCATGAGACGGTCTCACCTACAAGAGTGCCCCTAAAAATGTGTTTTCTTATCAACAAAAATCTGAATACATTACTACAGAAACTGTTGTACTCAACTTCTATGGCTTAAGAAGATGTTCGATGATTACGGTTTGGAGAGCAATACTATTCTTGTTTATTGTGACAATACAAGTATAATTAATATATCTAAAAACCATGTGCAACATTCATTGGTTAAGCATATTAGTATAAGACACCATTTTATTAGGGACCTTGTAGAAAAATAAGTTGTAAAGTTGGAATACATTCCTCTTGAGAAGCAAATTGCGGAACATTTTTACTAAAGCCCTTGATAATGAGAGGTTTTCTTCACTTAAAAAATCTCTAGGTTTATGCACAAATTAAACCTATTATTGTTGTGTGTTGTATCAAATGTGCCCACATTTGTAACAACACTAGAACAATTTATTTAAATTTTTCTAAGTATTGTAATATTTAGTATTTTCGAACTCTCTTGTGTAAATAGTATTAGAACCTCGTGATTAATATAAATTGTCCTGGACACACTTCTCTTAAATGCAATTAAATAACTCACAATTAGATGTTATGTCACTTTGAATAACTATGGGGCACGGAGTTGATAACTACGATGTTCTCTTTTCAAAAGGTGACTTGAATGCATCAATGCATTCATAAATCCATTGAGTAATTATGGGACACGGAGTGACAACTACAATGATCTCTTACGAAAAAATAGATCAATGTGAATAAGTGAGAAAAGCAAAATATAGTGCAAACAAATGAATTAATTTCATGTAAAAGCGTGTTGAGAAGTGTGTGTGCCGACATTCAGTGAAAAACATTCTGGTTCTCATACGTATATTTACCTCTATGAGTTTGATTATTTCCGAATATTATTTTATGCGGGAATTATTTGATTTAAATTGTTCCCAACAATATTGATGCGTAAAAACTAACTGGCCCGTTTTCCCACCGGGCTTCACATGGATAAAGCCTTTACGCGGTGCAATCCCTAGCTCTTCTTGAACAAACGTACTGCAAAACACGCCGGAGGATTCTCCGAGCGTAGGCACTCCGACGCTCAAGTCGGATCACCGAAAAACACTCAAGAAAAGGATAGGCAAGTACGTAAAAGTAGCTAAGTAAGAGTGATAGATGTCGATTCCGTTACCTCTCTTACGGATGTATTATTTATACGTACTTTAAGAATAATAACCGTTATCACGGTTTCTTGGCATTATCCCGCATGTTCTCTCATGATGTCGTGCGTTGATATTTTCTCTTTCAAGAAAACTACATTGTGCCTACGATTTCCCTTCTGGACGGAGGTTGGACCCGACCAATGAAGAATAAGAGGAATATTCCTTGACTTAGGCCTTAATCTTCTCAATCGATCGTTGCTTCTCACGTTTCCTCGGTCTTATCAGTAATCAGGCCCATATGGGCTTAATTAGTATCAGCTTATGGGTTTCAAATCTCGATTGGGCCTCGCGGCCCACCGATTAGGTTTGGGCCTCGCGGCCCACCTGTACTCGAGGCTTGGGCCTCGTGGCCTACCTCGTAGCCGTTTGGGCTTCATGGCCTCTCCGTTGTTGGTGCCTGGCCGAGCCCATCTAGGTTTTCCTCCCTCTCTTAAGGGTATTCGAGTTACATTATTGGGCCCTATTAGGCTGGGTATATTTGGGCCCTACGTGTAGTTGGGCCGGACATTTTTATCCGCATCAAATATTATATAGTTTAATTTATTTAATTGTGCAATTATTTTTTTAATTAAGCGATTTTTAGCATATTTTGAAATTAACTTCCACACACTCGGCATTTCCTATTTCTTAGGGTTGTGATTAATCTTATTTTCTTAACAGAGGTGATCACAACTTCTACGTTCTTTCTTTTCCCTATTTAAGGTCCTTAGTGTTCAGTGTGTTATACACATAAATTCATCTTTTTCGAATTAAGCACAAAGTTTGAAGGTATTACAATTCATACTTATAGGTATTATTTCTTGATTAGTCACATATTTTTCATAATGATTATTTAGTTAATATTTTGAAAGTGCTTGCAGGGTATTAATTGAAATGGTCGATCAAAGGGACTCCTCACCTTCACAATCTAAACCTTCGAATTCTCCAACTTCATCTTCATCCTCGAAAAACTTTCATCTCCTAGCTCAAATGGCCGTTGATAACTCTCCCGGTGTTTCGAGAATGTTGGCGCACCTCACCCAACATCGCCCTCGTCGATTAGGGTTGGGTCCGTCGATGTTCCTCTTCCTCCATTTGAAACCCAAATTCCCGACACTCAAACCATTGGAAATCCGGTTTTGGGCGGAACGCCACAAAATCTGATAGCGGCGAAGCCCAAAAGGACCCTGTTCTCGAAACTTACCCAATAAGCTGTTGAACTCGCGAAGGAGCCACTTCTAATCAAATTGTCTACGCATTCAAGAATCGACCAAGCAAACAATCTATCCCGTCGTCATGGTCGAAAACGTGGAGGTTGACTTTCAACAAGACAAACACCTCATTTTTACACCGCCTCGGTCACCACAGGATGCTCCGATGGATGACCCATCTTCTAACTTAACCGATATTGGTGAACTCACCGCTCGATTTGATCGTTTGCCGAAAGCTTCGAGCTCGAGTGGTCGTGGTCAAAAAGATGATCATACGAGAACAATAGGTCGCGAGGGTAGATTATTCGTAAAAGGAAAAAAATAAAAGCACGATGATGGTGTTGCTTCAAAGCCCATTCAGGTGTTTGATTACGATTCTTTAGAAGAAGACATGAGAGAAGTCGACCCGTAGAAGGAAACAAGTGAGCAGGGCTTCAATCCCGGTGCCTAGTCCGAGGGGGAGCACCGAGGATTTTGAGATGGATCAAACACTAGCTCGGATGGTCGCCACTTGGAGGAGAGAAGTAAAGGCGAGAATGATCCGCAGAATGTCCACTGAAAATGTTGCCACACCTATGGCAACATCGAAGTTCTCGCTTCTCGGATCATCCTCAAAAGGATCGGAAGAGGTACATACCGACTCTTCTCTATCTTTAACTTCAAGTGATTACGATGACAGTTATCATGGTATAGACAGGTGATAAATTTAGGACCTTGAGGACTAGATTGATTGTTGGTGAAAGAATTATAAAGATGGATGATTTTGTGTCTATAAATCTTCTTGGATATTTGAATGATAGATCCCCGATGTATGCCCTTCAATTTGCTACTCCTTATTTGATAGATTGGATTTATGAATTCTATGCAAATACGAAGGTTAGTATCTCTAAGGTAAACTCTATGAATTATGGTAAGGTTAAGTTCGGAGGAAAGATTATAGAGGTGACACCACTGTGATTAATACTTTTACGAAAAACAAGGGATGAAGAGGACCCACAAGTGGATAATTTGGATGAGGTCATGAGTGTAATAGCGAAGGTAGACAAACTGTATGGAAGTATAGAATGAACTCATCGGTCTTAACCGGTTTATACGGTGTGTTGCATAAACCGATTGTCTACAATTGGTTGCCCTCTTCAAACACTACTACCCCGACTTCGAGCAAGCTATTTTGATGTATAAGATTGGACATCTCGAGGAGATTTAACACTGGGAAAACTATTTTTGATAACATGATGACATATTCGGTAGGATGTCTAGCAAGGGATTGTTGCCATACCCTAGTTTGATCTATAAAATGATTTACGCACATGGGTTCCAAAGAGAGAATTTAGATATTATCAGCTCGTTTGCATTAAGTCTGGGGATTTCTCATGTACCGAGAAGTGGTCCGAGAGTGATAGATCTCGCCATACGGAGGACCTAATGACCAAAGCATGAAGTTCCCGTTGCTCAAGCACTGATGCTCCGCTAAATGTTGGCACACAGCGCCACAACCACAATTTATTCAAGATCAGATTGCCATGACAGAAAATTCAATTTCTAACTTAAAATGTATGTTGAGTAATCTGGAAATGCGAGAAGAGGATTTGGGAAAAGCTCCTTTCTATTGTCACGGGAGTAGGACTGGTGTTGCTCCAAATGTCGCTGGCGATGGTGATGGATCTTCTGCTGCTGCCGCAGTGATAGAGATGCTTTGGTGGACCGAGATACGCAGATATTGTGGGGGCTGAACGAGTGCCGCCCAAAGAAATGAGGCTGAACCGATACCTGCAATGTGCCAGATAATGTGCCCAACATTCTGCATAACACCGAGGGCGGACCCGCAGCTCAAACTTGGATGCTAAGAAAATTGATGCCGTGGACCGGGATGATGAAGACCTCGGTATCTTTGTATGATGACCTGGACGATTGGGGGCAATAATGATCAAAGTAAGGAGAAGAGCTTTAAAGGATGAAAGAGCTTGAAAACGGGGAGTTTGTGCAGATTCATGAAGATGCACCGTTATATTTAAACAAATTCTAATCCTCTCCTTATTTTTCATTTAAAGTTCAATCATTCTTGTAAAAGACTCATTTTAATTTCTGTTTTGATGTGTTTTAAGTTCTGTATAAACTTATAGTAGTGTAAGTATATGCTTTGTTACTTATGCTTTGATTTCGAACTTATTTATAGTTTGATATTAGTTTGTGTTTTTATGTTCAAGTTGTGTGTTGCTCTGATTTATTTTTCTAAGTTATGTTCTTTGTTTGTGTTGTGTTTATTGTTTACTATTTTTATTTTTTCTTATTTTGGCTAAGTAATGAGATGTCATTAACTTGATGTTAATTTACTTATATCTATTGTGTACACATTCGATCTATGGTAAAACATCGGGTGTGTTATAGTACAAATGCCGAATTGGGGGAGATTGTTGATGTTAGTGACAAGTGTTACTCTGAATGTGCCAACATTCTGTCACAACATCGAATTCGTCCTTCCACTTTCACTAACCCTTAACCTACGAAATGTCTTGTTAAATATCTTGGTTTTACAGATTGAAGACTTATGACTCGTTACTATAAGTCATGCGGTTAAAAAGTAAGAGTGAGGAGTTGAAAAGATCATGGGAAGTTACAAGAAGTTACCTACTTTCAAGGGAGATGTGGAAGTTATCTTCAAGCACACTTGTGACCGTAATATCTATAAATACACTACTGCTATGAAGATAATACTTGGAGTTTGAGGGAAACACAATCTAGCGTAGTCTATTAGTTTAGATTATTTGAGTTTATTGATATTTCATACTCGTTACTTCGTTGGTGAATGTTTCAACATTTCACTCAACATTTGGATATTTAATTGTATTAGTGATATGTTAGTTGATTAACATCTATTCACTAAATACGTAGATCTATTCACGGTGTAGATTATGCTTTCACCGATTGTATCACTTAACAATTTTAGTGATATTTCACCGATTGGCGTATAGACTTATTCATAGTCTATACAAAATTTTGATATTCATCTTGCAAAGTGTTTAAGACTTCGTTGTGTGTTTCGTATTTATTTTTGTCTGTGTTGTTCTTCGAATGTGCCAACATTCGTGACAACATTCTGTCAAACACTCACGCACACCTTCAATTCCTTTTTATTTTACGATTTTTGGTGAGATGGATGTGATGATTTTTTCCTAGATGATTCAACATTGATCCATCTCCCGGACATTTTAAAATTTTATTTTTTAAAAGAGATTATTTGATCCTGTAATAATAAAATGTTTCCATTTGTAAATTATGAGATCTGGGATTTAGAGGAGCCTTAGATCCGCTTCATTTATCTGTAAGCGTGTTTGTTTCTCACAATCCTTCAAGATCGCACTGATTTGAAATTTTTTTACGCACATGTGCAAATGAAGCTGCACATGTGCGAGATGAGGCATAATAATTTTTGTGAAGTTACTTTTTATGAATCGAAATTTGCTTAATTTTTTATTATAATGTGTCTTTAGTTTCAATTTGCTTTAATCGAGTGAAGGAGCATCAAAAGCGGAAGTTTGAAGTTGGAAGTTTTGATTGTATATGTACCAAACAAACATTTTGATTTAAATTAGAAGTTTTGATAGGTGGATGTATATGTAGTCAGTATATTTCTTCTTAATTGTGAGTTTCATTCTCGATTAAAATATATGTTTGATGTCTTATTTACGTATTTTTTTCTTATTATTCTTTTTGTAATGCACATGTGCGGTGTTATTTGGGCCCGAAAATAGTCAAAATAGTATTGGTGTGAAATAGAGCCCGTATTATTTAGCCCCAAAAATGGTCGAGTAATATTAAGAAGATCAATTTTATGAACAAAATTAAAATAATTTGAAGTGTGAGTTAAATCGAATAATTTGTTGTATTGAATGATCAATTTTTAAATTGGAATGATGAAAATGTTGGTGAAATGTTAGCTGCTTATTGGGAAGACCAAAACAGTCTAATCATTGCTCCTATTTTTCAACAAAGAAGGAACTAATAAAGGAGGGGTATTATAGGAAGTTTCGGCAATTATTTTGTAGCTGTTAGTAATTAGGTTTTATGTTGTACCTAGTAGTTATAAGGTGTTAGAAATTGTACCTAATAGTAATTGGCTCAAAAATAATTATAAAACTTAATACATAGGAGCCATATTTTTTTGGGCTAGAAAGTTTTTCACTTTAAAAATAAAATATAAAAAAATGATCTACCTCGTTTCAACTTTTTTGTCCAATAAGTTATACACATTGATCCTATGATCAACTATAGAAGGTCACGAAATAATTCTTTGTTGCAAAAATTCCGCCTAGACGGCGCCTAGGCCCCGACTAGGCGCTAGATCTGTCATCGGTCGATTCGATTTTTACGAATCCGATTTCTCGGCAGGATTTAGGCGGCGCCTAGATAGGTCTTAGAGTCGGGTCCTAAACGGTCGAGACAATTAATTTTTTTTTCTTTGTAAAATCGAATTTATTAATAAAATAAACTAAAATGTTGAAGTTTATAAAGTGTTAAACCTTTAAATTTATTTTGATGTGAACTTGGCATGTGCAACATGTGTTTTGTTGTGTAGTAGTACCGTAGTAGTTATAATGTTAATTATTTGACTAATTCTCGTTGAGATTATGTTCTTAACTTATTATATTATTTTGTAGTTTAAATCAATTTTTAAAAAAATAATAAGTGTTGGTCCCGAGATTGAGTTAGAAATTCTAGGGATAATCTAGAAGGAGGGTTGAATATATTATCCTAATTTCTTTCAAAATTCGGATTAGCTATCCAAATCGAACTTCCAAATTACCAAGAGTACTCAGCGGAAACTTTTTATACTCAACCCTTTAATCGGATCTAAAAGCTTCTTGACAAAAATTAAATTCACAAGGTAATCGATCGAGAAATAAAGCATAAAGTAAAGAACACAAAGATTTATAATAGTTCGATTATAAAATCCTACATCCACTCTCCTCCTTCAACTTGAAGAAGGGACTCCACTCGCTTACTTTCTTGCTTACTTCCTTTCGACGATTATAAATACAACTTCGAAGATACTAGTCTTGAGATCTCCTTCTTTCTACAAATCTAACTTCTAATCTAGTTATACAAAGTGTAGAGATTTCTAAGAAGGAATTACAGAAAGTGTTCTTCAAACACTTGAAAAGTTTCTAAACAAATGTGTTATCTTTGAATGTGCTCTCTAAAGTGTGATACTCGAATAATGCAAAAGTTCTTCTAAGAACTATGCTTAAGCCTATTTATAAGAATATAAGACAGTTAGTTTGTTAGAACAAACTCTAACCGCTTAATAACCTTTCTTGAAAAGCTGTTTTGACCTCGGGTGACCTTCTTGAGGTAGTCGTTGACCGACTTAGTTGAAATCCGTCTTTCTTATTCTACTTAGCCGATCTCCACCTTGTTTTGAGTTCTTCATTATCCTCTCTTTATTAGATGACTTCTTCAAAACTGTCTTCAAATGACTTGGATGAGAATCTTAGCCGACTAACTAAGTACCTAGTCTCGAAATTTTTAACTCACGTACTACATTACTTCAAATTTGCTTTATACATCATCAATCGGTCATCATACTTTACATAAGCTATTTATTCTATACATTTTAACTCATCAAAACTACTTCCTGATCGACAATAAGAAAATGGACCGCTTAGGTAGCGACTACGCGGCGCCTAGACTATCTAGGCGTTAGGCGATACAAAACCGTTCGATTAGCGATTTCCGTCTTGTACAACCTTGCCAAATATATATAGTTACTCCCTCCATCTCAAGAAGTTATGCACACTTCTTGGGACACGGAAACTAAGAAAAATTAATTTTGTTGACTTTTTTTTAGAATAAAGGGTAAAAGAGAGAATAAGGTTTAAGAGTATTTTTGTTGATTTAATGAGATAAAGTAGGAGAGAGAATAAAGTTGAGCAAAATAAGAGTGACATATTTTAAATTTAAATGATATTGTGAGGGTATTAATATTGTATGATGTTTTCTTTTTAGGAGTGTGCATAACTTGTTGGGACATACGAAAAGAGAAGTGTGCATAACTTCTTGGGACGGAAGGAGTATTATTATCTCGATGCGTAAAAGCTGACTGGGCCCATTTTCCCACCCGGGTTCCACGTGGGTAAAGCTTTACGCAATAAGATCCCTAGCTCTTCTCGAACGTACTGCAAAATACGCCGGAGGGTTCTCCGGCGTAGGCACTCCGACGCTCAAGTCGGGTCACCGGAAAAACTCAAGAAAGTACGTAGGAAGTAGCTAAGTAAGAATGATACTTAATCGATAACGTTACCTCCCTTCGAGAGTGTTATTTATACGTACTTGTGGAGTAATAACCGTTACCACGATTTCATGGCATGATCCCGCACCCTCTATCATGGTGTCGTGCGCTAATATCTTTTATCTCAAGAAATCTGATTGTGCCTACGTTTTCCCTCCTCGGACGAAAGGCTGGACCCGGCCAATGAAGGATATGGGAGATATTCCTTGACTTGGGCCTTAATTATATCAAGCTGCTCGTTATCTCTCACATTTCTCGATCTTATCGGATAAGTGACCGACATGGGCACTGTCAATATCCGTGTGCGGTCTTCAAATCTCGCCGGGCCTTGCGGCCCACTGCGATTGGGTTTGGGCCTCGTGGCCTATCGGCAGTTAGGTTTGGGCCTCGTGGCCTATCGGTAGCTAGGTTTGGGCCACGTGGCCTATCTCGTAGCTAGGTTTGGGCCTCGTGGCCCCTCGTAGATAAGTTCGTGGCTCTCTGACCTTTTCGCAGCCGATCTGGGCTCGGGCCCATCTCGAGTTTTCCTCCCTCTATTGAGGGTATTCGGTTACGTCATCGGGCCCTAATGGACTGGCATATTTGGGCCCTACGTGTAGTTGGGCTCGACATTTTTATCCGCATCAACCACTCCCCCTAATCTGGTGAGTAATCTCGGAGCTCACTAGAGTAAGGAAGATCAAGCGAGCCTCTCCTCGCAGCTTTCGATCTTGGGAACATCCTCCCCGAGCTTCGGCTTTGGGACATCCTCCTGCAGCCTTCGGCTTCCTGGATACATCCCCTCTCGCTAGTCCGTTGGCATTTTCCGACCCTTCGGCTTCGCAGACTGGACACTGTTGAGCATGCATCTGTCCTTCTTCAACAGCTTCTTGATGCACGCCTCTCATCAACTCTCTCTTTATTTCGAATCACTCACATCATTATTCCTCTTCTTCCTCATAATTCCGTTCACACTATTTTGCCTTACTACAAATTTTTTCGTCAAAACCCTTCCTTCTACATTCCGCCCTCCTCTTCGTCTCCGAGTAAACTCTTCCTTTCTTTTTGTAGTTTATTGCGTATAGAATAGGGTTTTGATTAATGTCTTCCTCTAGTTCGTCAAGAACTCCATCTCCCCACTCGGAACTCCTCACGCAGTTCTTCCTCCTCTTCCCAAGAGGTGGATAGGAGTCGTTTTGGGGACACTTTTGCGGGCTCCTCCAAACTCAAAGAAAAAGCCCTAGATAGTTATTCCTCGAGATAACATTATCTCTTCAGTTTTCATTTATCAATGTCTGGCCCGTGTGAGTGACCCAACCTCGACCACTCCCGACCTCGCTTTCGGCATGCCCGGTTCGAGCGGGGTTGAGACTTCCTCCTTCCAAGTTTCTTTGCCAAATCTCAGACCTCTACGGGGTTCCGCTCAATCAATTTATCCCAAATGCAATTCGGATGATAATTTCCTTCTACGTTCTCCTTAAAGGAAATGGGGAAAACCATCGGTCGAGTTGTTTTTCTCCCAATATAACCGCAAAACTTGGTCCCTTCTACTACGTGAGTAGTAGGGTGAAAGAAAAATGCTTGTTCCTTGGGAAAGTCCCGAATATCAACAAGGAATAGAGTGATCACTATATTTTTGTTACCTCCGATCGTCCTTGGTCTTTTAAGAATCGAAGTGGATTTACAAGAACCCATCTCCTCCTGCTCCCTCTAATCGATTTTCTCTGCTACTAATCGTCGGATAATTCGGATGTTAAATGCCCATGTAAATGCCAATGGGTACTTTAACTTACCCGAATTATGCTCCAACCCTCATCTCCTTTCCCATTTTAAATTTAGCTCGACAAAGGTTCCCCTTGAGCCACATGATGGTAAATATCACATTTTCTCAATGTCACAATCATAGTTGCCATCGATGCCGACTTATCTTGATTTCTATCATTCGTAAATGTTGTGGCTTTCGAAGGTTTTGGAGGGTCCCGCCGACTCTTCCGATTTAGCTCCACCCTCCCGACTCGCACCAAGATGCTTCGGATATTCCTCCATCATCTTCTCGCCCTGCACTTCTTGAAGATCCAGAACGAAATTCCTCCGTCAAAGAAGTCAAAGGCTGCCAAAGGCTGCCAAAGGCAAAGCCGCAGCTAGCCAAGGCTCGTTACATTCAAAGGATACTTTCGGACGTAAGTATCCCACTAGACGCAGCCAGGATCTCTCCTCTACCCCAATTGATGTTGACTCATATTCCTCGTACTTCGCCAGACATTCTTCGAATTAATCTCTCCCAAGATTGTGAGAGAGGCTTCTCGCCTCCCTCACGACCAAAGAATAAGATCGTGCCGCAGCCACTTTGCTTAGGTAATCTACGTTTCATCCCGATTATCAATATCTAATTCTCCGAGATAAATATTAACACGGTTTATGTGCTTGTGTCTCGATTAGGTATCATGTTGTCCAGCTTGTGGAGCTCTTCTAACCTTCTCCCTCGCCACGGCTCAAAGAATTGGAGGACTCCCTACTCGCGGAGAAGAAGAAGGCCACTCTCGCTTCCCTTCGCATCAAGAAGGTTGAGGCCGAACCGGCAAAGCCGAGGCACGGGAGGCTGCAGAGAAAGAGACTAATGACACTGGCTGTCCACCACGCTGCGGGAGTCCCATGTGCATCAAAGGCCACCGGTGAAGGGCGCGAGATCTGTTTAAAGACTCTCTTCCACTCTGAACACGAGTCGACACTTCTTACACGCTTTATGGCTCAATTTGAGGAAGGATTATCTCAATCATCCCGGTTTCCTCGAGGATATGAGTCCCTACATCCGATTCTTTTATGAATACGGGTTCAACGCAGCTGCATGCAATGCAGGCCGATCCTAACTTCTCCGGGAGTTCAATAAGACTGGTCCCCTTATGGTCATGCCTACTCCCCTTCTTTCAAGGGGTGACTCCTCTCGATCGATCGAGGAGGACTGGTGGTCTCAATCCTTAACAAGATGATTGCCGATCTGGGTGCGGACCGAGGTTACTACATCGAGATGCCCCCACCGGTCCCCTCTCTATGCCCCCGACATCGGAAGTTCCTCTCTCCGAGAGAGGAAGCGTGCATAGCTTCAATCTTTGGAAAAGGATGCGGAGATGGGCTCGCCGTCTGAGAAGAACCACCCCGATCCCGGTTAATTCCTGAAACAATATCTTTCTTTTACCCTTTCTTTGGGTTGTAATGAATTCTCTTCTCTCTCTCTTTTCTTATGCCGATTTGGCACTTAAATTCTGCTCTTCCCTCTGTTGGGAGTTTATATTCTGTTTTTGAACTCTATTGCCCCCTCTTGCTGGGGGTCTTTTATCATGAATGAATGTGATCCTCCCGTCGGGAGTTTATTTCAAGTATTTCTGTTTACCCTCCCTTGTCGGGAGTTTTTGTCTTGTATATGCTAGTGTCCTCCTTGTCGGGAGTTGCATGTTTTTTATCCGCACTTCTCGTATTCGATTTTTGTTGCACGTCTACAAACTGTCTAGCTTCTAAGTTTGTTAGTTTGAATGCTTTTCCATTTGTGTTTCTTTGAATGCTCTCAAAACTTTTAGCCCCTAGGTGTTAGTTTTGAATGTGTGATTTAGGTCTTTGGGAACATCTTCCTAGCTATAGCCTAAGCGTATACCTCTTCTCATAGATTGACAACTCGTGTGCTTGGAATTCTTCCTTTCTCCTTCTTAGGAGTGAATGCTTTATGTTTTATTTAGACTGCATTCTCACATTTTCCCTTGACTTCGTAGTCCAAGAGTTTCCATAGCTTTCCTAGGCTTGGAGTTAGCTTTTCCTAAGCGACTTCCGCCCTTGATTTGATATCTTCTCCGCAGTTAGTTAAATCCTTTCCATAGATTTAACATAGATTCATGTTATTCGAAAAAACCTTTTCTAGGTTTACATCGATTAACACCTTTTCATGGGTTTAACTTAAATTTTCAAAGCTATCTCTCGGCTCTGATTCTTGCAACCCTCTTTGGGTTTCGATAGTGTTAAACCTTATCTACAGTTTAATTTAGCATTTCGAAGCTATCTCTTAACTTAGCTTCTCCCTAGGAGACCTTTTTCGGGTAAAACCTAATTAGGGTCCACTTTTACTGATTTGACTTAGGCTTTCCTTGGGCCGTAGTTTAAATTCTTCATTCATGCAATTCCTTTAAGGCGTGCATGTCCTCAAAAATAGCCTCGACTTTCAATTATGAAACCCACTTCTCTAGGTTTCAGGTGAATAGAGTAGGTTTTACGGGTCTATCCCGATTTCTTCAGAATGGCCTTTTCTTACTTTGGGTAAGTTTAACACCTCCGTATAAGGCTAAACTTGTTTTACGCTTGTCGATACCTTTCTTAGGTTCAGGTTAGTTAAGACCTTCTTTATAGGTCTAACTTCCAAGCCATTTCTTGGCTCTTCTCTCTCTCAGAATTTCCCGGGTTTGAGTCTTGTCAAGGCAATGCCTTAGACGGGTCTCAAGTCCCTTTTGAATTTGGTAGAACCATGTCCGCAGTTCAATCTTTCACCTTCATAATTGTCTCGAGCGGTTAAATCCCCTCTCGTAGGTTTAACCTTATATCTTTGAAGTTGCTTTTAGCTTTTACTCTGAAAATCTTGTCTAGGCTTGGGCTGATTAAACCTTTGCCGCAACAAATTATCTCTCGGTTAGACTTCGGTAAATCTAACTCGATTTTCCAAGACTTTCGTAGCCTTGAGTATCATAGTCCTCTGCTGGACGTAGGTTTAGTTAAAACTTATAGGTTTAACTTTAACTTCTCCGAAGCTTGTCATAGTTTGATTTTAAAAACCCTTTCTAAACGTGGGTTTAGTTAAGCCCTTCTCGTAGGCTTGATCAAGGACTTTCTTAAAGCCTTATCTCGTATTTTACATTTAGTCGAGTTAAACCCTTCTGTAGGTTTAACTTCGGTTTTTAGAAGTTATTTCTTAACTTTTTTCTCATAACTCCTCTCTCGGGTTTAGGTGTGTTACACCCTCTCTATTGGTTTGCTTTAGATTTTCGAAGCTATCTCTTAGCTTCTTTTCTCGTAACTCCTTTACGGGTTTAGGTGGGTTAAACCTTATCTCTGTGTCTAACTTGGATTTTTGAAGCTATCTCTTAGCTACTCTTCTCATAACCTCTCTCTCGGGTTTAGGTGGATTAAACCTTATCTGCATGTTTAACTTGGTTTTTTGAAGCTATCTCTTAGCTTCTCTTCTCATAACCCCTCTCTGGGTTTAGGTAGGTTAAACCTTATCTGCAGGTTTAACTTAGATTTTCGAAGCTATCTATTAGCTTCTTTTCTCATAACCCCTCTCTGGGTTTAGGTGGGTTAAACCTCATCTGCAGATTTAACTTAGATTTTTGAAGCTATCTCTTAGCTTCTTTTCTCATAACCCCTATCTGGGTTTAGGTGGGTTAAACCTTATCTCGCAGGTTTAACTTAGATTTTGAAGCTATCTCTTAGCTTCTTTTCTCATAACCCCTCTCTGGGTTTAGGTGGGTTAAACCTCGGTTGCAAGTTTAACTTAGATTTTTGAAGCTATCTCTTAGCTTCTTTTCTCATAACCCCTCTCTGGGTTTAGGTGGGTTAAACCTTATTTGCGTGTTTAACTTAGATTTTCAAGCTATCTCTTAGCTTCTTTTCTCATTGTTTGATGTGAATTTATTTCGCGAATGCTCATCGTGCTTATCTTTCTCATTGAATGCTTCTCGTGCATTTTATTCATTCATTTAACTTTTTCGCAAGTTATTAATTCTCGTATAATCGATCGTGTGTTGTGATGCAATTGTATTGAATAGCATGCAATCATATTATCTCAATCGTAATCAACGAAAGAACAAACTCATAAACTCATGGATAATGAAAAATCGCTTTCATTAATTGATAAACAGGTTTGTTCCATTGACCATAATCGATCAACACAAGTCAAGCACTAACTCGGCCGGCCTCTTTAAAAACCTCCCTATGGCAAAACCCGGTGGAAAACCCGCAGGAGGGAAAAAAAGAGTACCGGTGGAACGAAATTACATCAAATTCAGAATTCAAATAACATGAATAAAACAACTCTTGCATGAAAAGAACCACCTACTTGCGGCGAGGAGGTACTTTCTTTAGGTGTAAAACCTCTTCAATCGGCCCAGACATTCCGTGGTCCGGCCGGTTGATTTCCTTCCATGTCTTGCAACTCATAAGCTCCTCCTTGGAGGACCTTGGTCACCTTGCGGCCCTTCCCACTTGGGATCAAGCTTTTCAATGTTTTTCGGTGCATCGGCTTGTCTCAAGACTAGATCTCCTTCTTCAAATCTCCGACTTATGACTTTCTCGGTCATAAGCGGGCTTTATGCGATTTTTGTACTTCTCAATTTTTAGGTGGGCGATTTCGCCTCCTCCTCTTGCATGTCTAGGTTCTCCCTCATCGCCTCTTCATTTCTCCTCCCGGAAGTAGGCTAGGCGATGTGTCTCCATCCCTACTTCCGAAGGTATAATCGCAGCTGCCCCATACACTAGGTGGAAGGGGACTCCTCTGTTGGATCTCTCGGGGTGGTCCGATAAACCCACAAAACCGATTCTAGCTCATCGATCCACCGCCCTCGGCTTTGTCCAGCCGGGCACGTATTCATTTACAATAGTTCTTGGTGACCTCTACACGGCCATTGGCACGTGGGTGTGCCACCGATGTGAATCTCTATCACACCATTCCCGTACCATGTTTCCCATAACCGGGTCCTATTATCTACGATACCAGGATTCTAGATATGCCAAACTGCAAAGAAATATATCTCCATAAAAATTTGATTATGTTACCTTCTTCAATCCTCGCTAGAGGTACAAAACCCACTTGCTAAAGTAGTCCACCGCCACCAATAGAAACTTCCGCTGGCCCACTGCAATCGGGAATGGGCCCACCGTGTCAATCCCCCACTTCGCAAAGGGACATGGAGAGTTCATGGTCCCCATCTCCTCTGCGGGGGAGGTAAAAAAGGCAGTCATGCTTTTAGCATTTCTCACACTTCTTCACCCAGTCTTTGGCGTCCTGGGTAATGGTAGGCCAGTATCCGGCCCTCAAGGCTTTCCGACTATTGCCCGAGCCCCCGCATGGTCAGCACAACAACCTTCATGTATATCTTTGATTACGTACCTCCCTTCTTGAGGGATAAACACCTCAAGTAAGGCAGAGTGAAGGACCGCCGGTACATCTTATCTCCGATCATCGTGTATCGGATTCTCCAGTCCCGAGCTTTCCTTCTATCTCGGGCGGCTCTTCGGGTTCTGCAACACTCGATATATCTTGGTTCTCCAATCATCTTCACTCAGGTGACCCCTACCGAGGAAACCGATGCTTCAGCCTTCTGCAGTCACCAGGTGATCTTCCCCCTCCTCGCACTGTTGCGGAACTCGCCGATTTTGACAAGCTATCCGCTATGGAGTTTTCCTCTCGAGGTATTTGTCTAACCTCAAAGGAACTGAACCTTCCTCGCAGCCTCGGCTACTCGCCGAAGGTAGGCTATCATTTTCTCATCCTTAGCCTCATACCTACTGTAACTTTGTTGGGTTACAAGTTGGGAGTCCAAAATATGACCACCCGACCACTGCTCCCGGCTCGGCGGCCATCTCCGTTCCTTGAATCGGGGCCTTGTACTCGGCTCCGTTGTTGGAGGTAATAAATTTAAACCTCACCGCAACTTGTGTTTCCTGGCCCTCTGGATCAATAATTACGATCCCCGCTCCACAACCCTACATAGATACAGAGCCGTCAACATACCCTCCTGAATGAAGTCGAGACAGTGTCTTGTACTTTAATGGTCCTCGGTGGCTCGAAATCCACGTCATATTCTCCCGATTCGGCGGCCCACTTGACCATCCTCCCCGAGAGATCAGCTCTTCCAATCACCTATTTCGAGAGAAGATAGTTAGTCCGAACAATAACCTTATATGATAAAAAAAAGGTTGTAACCTCCGAGCCGTGACCATTATAGTCGTGGCTGCCTTCTCTATATCCAAGTATCTCTCTTGCTCCTTGAGTGAGTTTACCGATGTAGTAAACGGAGTTTACGGGTTAACCCCTCCTCCTTCACCAAAGACGGAGCTAAGTGAGACCCCACCTACAGAGGTTGAGGTAAAGTGTCTCCCCAGTACCGGCCGTCGGCGTAGGTAGGCTGGGCTAGGTCTTGTTTAAGCTCCTCAAACGCCTACCGGCATCGCTCATCCCACTCGAACTTGGATCCCTTCCTCGGGATCCTGAAGAAGGGTGGCTCCTCTCTGCAGATCTGGCTATGAATCTGCTCAATGTTGTAATTCTTCCATTCAGCCTCTGCGCAGCTCCTTGATGTTAGTGGGAGGCTGCATATCGAGCACGGCTTTCACCTTGGCGGGTTAACCTCAATTCCCATTTGGGTCACCATATATCTGTGGAATTTCCCAAATTTCACTCCGAAAGAGCACTTGGCCGGATTCAGCTT
The DNA here is from genome assembly GCA_030762865.1 of Paraleonurus japonicus. Classification (NCBI taxonomy): domain Eukaryota; kingdom Viridiplantae; phylum Streptophyta; class Magnoliopsida; order Lamiales; family Lamiaceae; genus Paraleonurus; species Paraleonurus japonicus. The sequence continues at coordinate 31,773,815 of CM061053.1, read as the reverse complement.
CATGTCATTTCTTCTTAGCACTGAAAAAGCTTCCTCGAGATCGGCCACGTGCTCCCGGCTTTCACGCTTTTCACAAGCATATCATCAACGTAGACCTCCATGTTCCTCCCTATTTGGTCTTTAAACATCTTGTCAACCATTCTCTAGTAGGTTGCTCCTGCATTCTTCAATCCAAAGGGAATCTAATATAGCAAAAAGTTCCACTAGCAATAATGAAACTTACCTTTAGGATATCTCGGAGGGAAAATTTATATTTGATGGTAGCCTTGATAGGCATCCATCATACTTAGCAGCTCAAATCTAGATGTAGAGTCAACAATCGAGTTAATCCTAGGCAAAGGATAATGATCCTTAGAGGCAAGCCTTGTTCGGATCTCGAAAATCTATGCACATTCTCCATTTCTCCTTGGTTTTGCCACCAACACCGCATTGGACAACCAGGTGGGATCTATGACAAGTCACGCCTCCAAGAACTTCTGCTTCGGCCTTTGTAATGGCATCATTTTCGGTCCAAAGACCCTTGGTTTACGCTTCACCGGCATAGGGTCCACGTTTAGGTGGTGCATCGCCACCTCCTCGGGATACTGTCATGTCGGAGGAAGAAAAGCAAAAACATCCGCATTTCTTCGTAAAGGCTATTGCAGGTCTCTCTCCGGCTCGGCTCCAGTGAGCTCCGATCCTTGTTGTGTATCTCTTCTTGTCTGGATACAACTCGATCATCATCGGCTCTTCGTCGGCTTTCATTTTTGGAGGATCAATTTCCTCCGTAATATTACATCTTTTGGATTCTCGGTCCACCTCCTTGTCTCTTTTCAAGTTGTGATGCAACTCTTTGTCGGCCATCTTTACCGCCTCCACGTAACATTTTTACGGAATTTGCGGTGATCACCATTACTTCACCCACCTCATCGTTCACTTGGAAACTTGAGTTTCATGTGATAAGTTGATATGACCACCTAAAATAAATTCAATCTTGGCCTACCAAAGATCATGTTGTAAGATGAGGGTACATCAACAATAAAAAAATTCGCCATAACTACCCTCCTCCGTGGAGCTTCACCTATCCCCACTTGGAGGGTTACTCGACCAAGAGGGTGCACTTTGCTCCTCCCAGTAAATTCATACAACGCTGTATCCACGGTTGCATTTCTATTTTAAATTCATCTTCTTGAAACATTCTAAGAAAATGATGTCTGTGAGCTCCCCATATCTACGAAGATCCTCGCAACAATGTATCCGACCACATCGGTTGTGATGACTAACGCATCACTGTTGTCCTCCTTCCTCGGACCTCCGTCTTACGGACCAAAATGAATCCGAGGCGTATAGCCTCGCTTCCCTCGATTTACGTCTCTTGACATTTCTCCCACCTCTCTCCTCGGGATCCTCTCTCCGGCTTTTCGCGCGGAATGAGTCTCCTTCTGCTGGACCTCCTACTATCATCTGGATAAGTCCTCTCTTACGGGAGAGTCTCTCCTCCTGCCTCCCTTCGATCATCCTTCCTTTTCCTCGCCTTTGTCATCGACTTCCTTTCTTTTTGCCCCTTGAGTTGACCCGATCTCTGTAAATAAACTCTTTAAGATGTCCTGCTTGGATCATCCTTTCAATCTCATCACATAAGTGAAAACGAGTTGTTAGTGTCATGCCCATATTCATTATGAAAGCGACAAAACTTATCGACTTGGGCTTCCGAGGCCCTCTGGATCGTGTCCAAGGAAACTTCATTTCGGGATGGTCGGATGCTATCTCCGGTAGCTCTCTCTGAGGCTCGAGCTTCGGGGTGTACTTGTCAAACACGGAGCAAGGTCCAGTTTTGCGGCTTTCTCTAGCTCCACTGTTGAGCTTTTCTTTGATGATTCCTTCTTCTTCTCGAGTCCGCTTGGTTTGACCTCGGCTCTCTTCGCCTTCCTCACTTCCTCCATGTGACGTATTTCTCCGCTCTCCTTAGTAACTCGTCAAACGTCTGGTGGTTTTTTTACTAGGGAGGAAAATAAGTCCCCATCTCGAAAATTGCTAGTAAAAGCATTAATTTTTACCTCTGGGTGGCGGTTGGAACCTCTAATGCCGTCTGATTGAATCTCTTCATGGAGGCCCGCGAGACTTTCGTTTTCTCCTTGCTTCATGTTAAACAATGTCGGTGTAGCTCTAGGTTGCCCTCCTTGCACTAGCGGCGATGCGGGAATAGTTCTCCGAGCGCTCAAAGGAGTTGATGGAATTGGGCTCCAATGGTTAAACCACTGTTGGGCCGCTTTAGATAGAGTAGTAAGAAAGACCACGCACTTCACACCCTTCCCATATCGATGGAGGAGGGCCGAATTTTCAAATCTTACCAAATGGTCATAGAGGTCGGTCGTACCATCATATTCATAGTTAAGAGGTTTAAAATTGCTAGGCAATTCATCTTGTAAAATATTCTCGATAAATTGGCAACTTTGTGACGGGTGAGGCATACTAACCCGGTTTTCCATCCGGTGCTTCATGTTATCCATCTGCTTTCTTAGGGACCTGATCTAGTCCTTCATGGCTTCGATTGGGTATCTCTTGTACCCTCTTCCTCATCCTCGATCTTACTCCCTCGCTGCCGGGGCTGTTTCCCTCCTCCGTGCGGCTTCTTCTGAACCGGCTTCCTAGGTCTGAGTGCTGGCGACCTCCTTTCTTGGACTCCTTGCCCCGAGGACCTCCTCCTGGTTTCCAGACTCCACCGCTCTCCTTCGTTCTTCTTGGTGCTCGTCCTGCCTACTCCCCCAAGTTGGGATCGAGCGAGCAAGTTTCTGGTCTTGCTTCTCCAGTCCTTCCTGCGGTGGGGGTCCTCCTCCACCATTGCTCTTGCCACGGCATGGGCTATCATCTCATCCATTTGCTCTGAGTGAGGACCACGGAAGCGGTTGGTCTTTGGTACTCTCGAGGCGCCCCCTTGACGGAGTATTGGTACCTCCGGGGGCCCGGCTAAAGGGATTCCTTACGGAATCACAGAGGGAGAAGCAGTAGGGTAGCCTCTCTCTCTCTCTAGCGGCAACTCCTACTCCTGGATGGCGCGTCCGGGAGTTGGGTTTTCATCTCGCACCACCGTGACGAGTGGTGTTCCCTCCAGTATTGAGCACGGCGGCGGTGGCACGGGGTTGGAAGCAACTTCTCCTTGAGTTAGATTCGTAGGAGCTGTCCTTCCTCGAGCGGTACTAGTGCAATCGGTCTCATAGGTGTATATTCACCAATCATAGTTTCTTTCTTTCGATTAACGAAAAAAAAGAAGTTGAAACTCACGTCTCGGCTCTTCTCTCCTACGAGACGATGCCAATTGATGCGTAAAAAGCGATGCAGGCCCGTTTCTCCACCAGGTTCCACGAGGGTAAAGCTTTATGCAATAAGATCCCTAGCTCTTCTCGAACGTGCACTGCAAAAACACGCGGAGGGTTCTCGGCGTAGGCACTCCGACGCTCAAGTCGTCACCTAAAAAAACTCAAGAAAGTACGTAGGAAGTAGCTAAGTAAGAGTGATAGTTAATCGACATCATTACCTCCCTTCGAGAGTGTTATTTATACGTACTTGTGGAGTAATAACCGTTACCACGGTTTCATGGCATGATCCCGCACGTTCTATCATGGTGTCGTGGCGCTAATATCTTTTCTCTCAAGAAAAGCTGATTGTGCCTATGTTTTCCCTCCACTGACGAAGGTGGACCTAGTCGATGAAGGATATGGGAGATATTCCTTGACTTGGGCCTTAATTATCTCAACCTGTTCGTTATCCCTCACATTTCTCGGTCTTATCGGATAAGTGACCGACATGGGCACAGTCGATATCCGTGTGCGGTCTTCAAATCTACTTTGGGCCTTGCGGCCCACTGCAGCCTAGGTTTAGGCCTCGCGGCCCACCTGCGGTTGGGTTTGGGCCTCGCGGCCTATCTGTGAGTTAGGTTTGGGCCTCGTGGCCTATCTTTAGCTAGGTTTGGGCCTCGTGGCCTATCGTAGCTAGGTTTGGGCCTCGTGGCCCCCTATATATAAGTTCGGGGGCTCTGACCTTTTTGCGGTCGATCGGGCTCGGGCCCATCTCGGGTTTTCCTCCCTCTATCGAGGGTATTCGGTTACGTCATCGGGCCCTATTGGGCTGGGCATATTTGGGCCCTACGTGTAGTTGGGCCGGATATTTTTATCCGCATTATTATCTAATTAAAAGACATATAAGATAATCAAATAAATATAAAAAAAGATTATATAAAACATGATACTTTAACATGTTACTTGTGATACTTAAATTTCAAAAGTATCACAAAAATATATAAATGTGTCATATTTCATACACAACACGATCGGATGCAAAGTTTTCTCTAATTTAAATCTATCTATCTATAAATATATAATACACCAATGAATTTCCTTTCAGAAATGGGCGGAAACATTTGAGGCCATTGATTGTAATCTCTTGATTTAATCGGCCGTAAGTTTTAATTTAGGAAAAAAAAATCTTTTTTTTTTAATTTTAATAAAAAAATTATTTATGGGTGTCATTAATCAACCAATTAATTGCTTGATTGTTACAATTAATCATTTGATTGGTGCAACTTCATCCCTATATAATGTCTTCTCCCTCATCCACCATTTATGTTTGCAACCTAACTCTATACCCGTACGAAATATATTTATTATTGGGCAAATTGCGACTTGAACCCATTACCTTTGGGTCATAGGTAGTGGAGCTCTTACCACTTGAGCTATACCTACATATTATATGTGTGGCCATGAAAATTGGGCCATTTGCTTATGTCTTAGGTAAGAGAATTTAGGTTCTTCAATTCCATGTTTGCAAACCGATATATTTTTTCTAATTTTTTTGAATCAATTTCTATTGATAATGTATATTTATTGAATATTATTGTATTGTAATCAACCTAAAATAAGTTTGTGAATTTATTCGGAAAAAACTTACGAATTATTGGATAAAAATAATATTAATCACCGTGCAAAGCATGGTTACAGCAAAAACTAGTTCTATTTATATGTCTTTTACTAATAAGTATTTGCCTAATAACTACTACATAGATTGAAGAACTTAAAACGCTTAGGGTATGTTCTTTTCGGGATTCACACGGATGGAATTAGTACTTCCCGTCCCCGTCCAATTTAAGTTAGGGATTTGAAATCCCAATTTTAAATTTCATTCTCAATCCACACCTATAAACACCTATACACCTACTATTACTTTTTTCAATACAAACTACTTTTTACATCTCTCCTCAATATATAATAATAAAAATCAATCACTCTTACACAAATACAATATAATAATACAATATTAACCACTCTTATATATTGATTTGACATAAAGTAAAATCTCACTCTACTTAAATCCCAAAAGAAACACGCACCTTTACTATTCACCCACAATTTCAAATCTCATGACTCTAGAGTCATGACTCACTCCGCACACCTAAATCTAACTTTAATCCAATGATATTTTAGATTGACTCATTTTAATGGTTCACCTAATAACAAAATAATATAATGCATCATATTTTATGGTAAGAAAAAGTACTCTCTATTAATAATAATAATAATAATAAAGTTTTTCATGGGAAAATAATGCTGATTGGCCCTATATCTTAAAAACAAGTAATCAAGTAAATCAATGTGGGAAAACATAGCATGAGTACAACTGCAGAGGTTCTTTTGGCTGGGCTGTTGTGAGACAAGTGTGGAAACTGATCACATTACATCTTGCACAAGTAGTTTCCATTCCGACATTTTTAAGAATCCCATATAGAATAATACAGAGTATTATCATGTCATGTATTCAGATTTTACAAGAGATTCCAAGTCAAAACCATGACAATGTTTGGAGGCAAATCGCCCTTTCACTTCTTGCGACCCGCCACCAATGCCGCCGCAACTCCACCAGCCAAAAGTCCGACAGCAGTTGCAGCTATACCAATACCAATTACTCCATCTACATTGAATTTCAAGAATAAGGTGAGCACCAATTCACATAAATAGGAGGGCAATAGTCATTACAAATGAGGGGCGCTTTGTTCAAATTCTTCAATGGTAGTAATGATTCTGTCAAAAAAAAATATGGTAATGGTAACGATTGCCTCTTTTTCCCTCAAAACCCTATAATGAAAGGGATGTGTTGAAGGAAGAATTGTTCCAAATGGTAGTTATATTGTTAATATTTTGCACTAATTTTGGAATTAAGGAGACAAAAACTGAATGTTGTTTTAAGAATAGTGGAATAATTGAAGAGAAATAATTAGAGGAGAGGTAGTTAATCAAAATGAATAACAATTAACTAATTTTGAGTCTCATTACCCCATATGAAATATAATGAAGGTGAATGATCATTTTTTATTCTCATTAAGCACCCCAATTACCCCATGTTTATTCCCATTATCAATCTCATTGAGGAATTTTGAACCAAACGCCCCTAAGTTGAAGTTACCTTTTGTAATTTTATCTTCAATTGCTTTCTTGAGGGTTGAGGCCTGCCTCCAGTCAGGTGCAACCTATGACATCGCGACCAAAATTACAAATTTATTTACAAGCATGTACCCATACCAAACAACAGGTATGGAGGGATATGAGCTCCAGTAGACATATAAGTGCTAATGCGAATTTAAAAATTAATTAACAAAAACATCACAAGTAGAGAAAAATCTGAATATAAATGAACAACCTATAAACATTTTCCCTTGAGAAATAAAAAAACCCAATTACAGAGCAAGCCTGATTGCTTATAGGAACTCATACCTCCAAACAACGATCAACAAGTTGCCTGCTCCTAGAGTAATCTCCACTTCTGTAGTATCCAACAGCCATAAGATAGATCTTTTCCCTATCCAGCAGGGGGCTGCTAGAGCCGGCCAAAGAAGCTGCAACCAACGACTTTCAAAAAGTCAAAAGAGTGAAACCTAATTCTACAAATTAAGGGGAAGGAACGACAAGTAAATACGCGATCGCTCATGAGACCTCATATAATAGATATGGATAACAAAAAGGAATTGATGAGGATTGAGGAGTAGTCCGTCTAACCCTTATGCTCCAAAAGAAATTTCATTTCATTAAAAACACACACACACATGTGAAGAATTCCTTGACCATATACCTTCAAGCATAGCTATTCCACGTTGTACATCCTCTGGCCGTTTAGAGTGAACGAGGACCCAGGACAAGCGCATGATGCATTCACTCTTCAGTTTATCAGAAGAACCTTTCTCAGCATCAGCAACCTCGCGTTCACATCCCTGTAGATATGTAATGCTCAGAAATATGCTGGATGTGCAAGAAAAAAATACAAGTATAAGAACACCATAAGGTCCCTCATGCATGATAACATTGATCAAATGCATGGAGACTTTCTGCATGCATGGTAACATTTCTGACCTTTGAGCAGAAGCTAGAATAAGAAGCACAAGCCATTGACTTTTCGAAGAACATGTAATCAAATCTCAATTTCTCACAATTATCATCCTAATTTTTAAATATTTGAAGATACTGACATAGGATGCAAGCTGCAACACCACATGTTATGAATAAGTAGGGGTGAGAATAGGTCAGGCTACCCGGACAGGGCCTACGGCCTGGCCTATTAAAGCCTAGCTCGGCTCGGCCCGTTTAATAAATAGGCCGAGGCTCAGGCCTTTTAAGAAGCCTATTTAATTAAATAGGCCAGACTTAAGCTTTTTGTAGGCCTTTTAAGCCTAACAGCCGGCCTATTTAAATATATATAATAATATTATATATTATATTTATATTTATATATATAATAATATATATGTAATATATGGTATACAATATATATTATACATTATATTAGATAACATAATAACATTACGATACGAAAATAGTATATATAAGAAATATATTATAATAATATATATGTAATATATATATATATATATTACATATATAATTAGGTTCATATTTTATTTTTCTTTGTAATAGTTGAAGATATTGATGAATTATTTGTCATTGGGGTATTATTTTTGCACTATTTGAAGATTTTGTTGTTGCTTTTGCTAGTTGATAATTTTTCTATGTTAATTTTATTAGTATTTTGAATTTATAGTATTTACGGTGTAATATAAAAAATATGATTTTTTAAAATTTGATGAAGAATAAAAATTTGCGGCAAATAGGCCTTTAAAAGGCTTTCGGGCCCGGCCTATTTACTAAAAAGGTCGAGGCCGAGCCTTGAAAAAAGCCTATCGTAGATAATAGGCCGAGCTCGGAGCCTAAAAATTATATATAACAGCCTAGGCTTTCTTATGCAAAGCTCCGGCTCGGCCTCGGCCTATTCCCACCCCTATGATTCCCACCCCTATGAATAAGTGAATCTTTATTTAATTCTTCATATAATGAGCACATAAACATTAAACCAATGTTCGGAGTTGAAGTATAGGCTGCGATCAACTAATCTATAAGTAGACTCGCCGGCTCACGAAGTAGTATGCGGCGAGAAGACGTGCAAACACAATAAAATATAGAACTCACAAATACAAAACAACGTTGAACCAAATGATTCTTCGTCTCAAAAGGATCGCATCCTTATTTTCAGGTATGAAAAATGCTGATCAAATTGGTGGGTAATGGTCGAATACGAATTTACGGATGGAGCCATGGGTTGACGGTGTTCCATTGAAATCCAAGTACGTTCGATTGTTTAGAATCGGTGGCAACAAAGAAGCAAAGGTGAGTGAGATGGGGTTTTGGGACAACGAAGAATGGAAATGGAATTTCAGTTGGACTCACCCATTTAGAGGATGTGAAAACATTCAGCTAGAGGAAATGATACAACATGAATAGTGGTGTCATTAGATCAAGAGAAAGAAGATCAATGGCGCTGAATTTTCTCAAACAATGGTGATTTTAATACTAAAGATGCATACAAGTTAAGGGAAAGGATCGAATGGTGCAGATCTTTGATCAATCGATTTTGAAGGCATTCAAAAGATCGTGGGCGTCTCATACTCCTAGACGGGTGCAGGACGGTGTGGGGAAGGTCTTGAAGAAAAAGCTGCCAACAAAAACAAGCTTATTAAATAAAGGTATTCTCAACTCATCCTCCGATATTTCTTGTGCGTTATGTGGTGATGGGAGTGAGAATCTGCATCACATCTTCTTTGGATGCAAAGTATCTCATCAAATATGGTCAAACATTTACAAGTGGGTTAAGGTTTCAATGGTGCCGCACTCGAACCGACTCTTCATCTTTTGCAGCATGGGGACCTTTTCGGGTACAAAAGAATTCGAAAGCAGCTACGGTATGTGGGCGGGGGTGATTTGGAGAATATGGAAGTTGCGTAATGATGCCATATTTAATAATGTAATTCCACATTCGTAAAGAGTTACTCAAGAGATCATAGTAAGAGTGTGGTCGTGGTTATCGGTCAAGGAGAAAGGGTTCCTAAACCATTCTTGGAAGGACTTGTTTTCTAATCCTAGTTTATGCTTTGAAGTATATATAGGCGATGTTGAGCTGTTAGGGGCCGTTACATTGGATTATGTAGTTCCTCTTTAATTTGTAAGGGATTGAGTACCCCTTGTACTCATTTCTTATAAAATTCTTCTTTTCTTGAGCAAAAAAAAAAAAAAAAAAAAAAAAGGTCCAAGACCCACTATTTAGGAAATTAAATAAATAACAATAAAAATTAAAAACATAATTAAAAATCATATGTATGACTCTCTAAATAATTATCGGCGACTTCATCTCCATCATTCTCCTCCTCTTCAAAACGATTCGCCCTCGAATCGAATTTAGCTTCATCTTCGAGAGGAATTTTCACAAGAAATTGTTTCAGTGGTACTTCACCTCAAAAATATGTGGTACGTCGTTACCCAATAGTCGGTAGGTAAAACGAGATCTCGAATTATTAGCAACAAAATAACTATCATTATTAATAAAATAATAATAATTATCACTAATAAAATATCGGCATGACTCGTCTTCGGGCTCATTGTCAAGGAGAGAAAAAATGGAATCAAATATTGACGACTCTTCATCAAAATCAAATAACACAGTGGGCTCATCATAATCTGCCATGTCTCCAAAGCAAAAGACCCATCCATTGAACAAGAACCATCAGCATATAAATTGAGCCCAAAATCAGTATTGCCTTCAAATTTTTCAGCCCAATTAAAGGGCCCAAATGGAGCAACTAAGGCAGCATTCTCAATTGCACATTCTTGGGCGAGAATATTGTGTGCAGCGAACATACCTTCCTCCTTAGCAGCAAACGGCGGTGACAGGAGGTCGGTCGGTGGACGTCGGCGCGGCGTCGCTGGGTGGAGAGGGTGAGGTTGCGGCGGTGGCAGCAGGGTCTGCTGCGGCGGCTGGGTCGCGCAACCGAGGCGCGGCGCTGAGTCGCGCAACCGAGGCGCGGCAGCTGGGTTGCGCAATCGAGGGGCACAGCGGTTCCAAGAAAGAGATCGACGAGAGAACGATGGCGGCTTATAGAGCACCGGGTGTGCGCGATCGCCAGGGACTCAGCGCCGCGCGCGAAGTCGGCATGAAGAAACACCGTCGCGGCGCGGTGGTCGAGTGGACGGTGGTGGTTGCCGGGCACGGAGGGATCGACACGGTGTGAGACGAACCAGCCTTTGTCGAACTCCGTCGCCGGCCATGGCGATTGGGTTTGGCGGTGGACGGTGGGATGTTGTCGATGGACGAAGGGGGAAAAGGGGATTTCCGGTGTGGTGCTCGGCATCGGAGAAGGCATACGATATTTGTGGTGTTTGTGGTTGTGGAGGAACGGAGGTGTGCGCGGGCGCATGGAGGACCGGCCACCGGGCAGGCACGGGCGGTGGCGGCTTGGACGTAGCGAGATGTATCACAAGATCTTGAGTTGTTGAGTCAATTCATCCAGTCGGTGAAGGGTGTCGTCCCGAAATGATTCACGCCTAGACGATATAACGGATTGCAACGGCGGGCAAGTGATACCAACGGATGCGAGAAGACGTGCAAACACAATAAAATATAGAACTCACGAATAAAATAACAAATAAAACAACATTGAATCAAATGATTATTCATCTCAAAAGGATCATATCCTCATTTTTTTCATATTCATCCATCTTTCTTCTAAAATGAGAGTTCAAAACTTTAAATACAACACCAAAACTCCTAATGGGCCAAGGCCCACTATTTAAATAATTAAATAAATAACAATAAAAATTAAAAATATAATTAAAAATCATATGTATGACTCTAGGTAATTATCAACAGTTTCATCTCCATCAAGTAGTCCGTAAACGACACTATGGTGATGAATCATACAAAGGGTTGCCGCTACAACATTAATTATTTTACTATTGAAAGACATCATGAACACGTGCACATATATAAAAAAACTTGTGTACGCTCTATAGAAATTGCAATAAACCAGCAACACAAACATCCATCATTGCAGGTATATCACCTGAAACTATTGCCAAATTCACTATCCATAGAAACAAATTGTAACAGAGTATGATTCTACGCTCTATGTGTGTTGTGCACTGGGCTTGTGCGCAGTGCAACTCTTTTCCAAATTATATGTAGTGTATGTATTATTTATAATTAATTGGGATGGTTATGTTTTTAGCCCAGTCCAATAATTAACTTAATTTATTTTGAATTCATTTAAATTTATTTCTAAAATTAAACAACAAAATTAAAATCAACACACTTATTTAATTCAAATCTCAATTTCAATCTTTTTTTCTTTAATTATGTGCAATCCATGTATAACTAAGTACAAAATCTAGGGTAAAACAGTTTCATATTATGAAATTAATACTATTATATTCATTCATTGATACCATTGCATTTATAAACTAATATCACAAGATAAAATGTTATGATATCGGATCGAATATAGTGGTATCGATTTCATACTATAAACAACTTTCATAAGGGAGTGACTCAACTAATTAATTGAAAATACAAAATATAATTAATTTAAACTCACTTTAGATTAATTAATTTGTATGTCGTGTTGTACTTTTTTGCTTTGGCAACCAAATCTACTATGTGCAACTTATTGATTTTTTTAAACGGTACAATCTATTAAGTTAATGTATAGTACTTGACATGTTTTGAAGGAAAATTGTATTTGTTTCACATGATTAAATTTCCAACCATCTTTTGGGCGTTATTTAATTTTATTATTGGAGTTTTATGATTTTGTTTTCTACTTTTTTACCTATTGAATTTATCTTTAGAATTTATATATAAAATATAAATTATTTAATATTTTGTTATATATATATATATTAAGTATATAAAATTATATTTTTCTAGCCCACCCCTCTATCAATTTCTGGATCCTTGTGCACCCCTTTCTCATCCATTAAATCATGCTCAAACTGGTTTTTATCCCACCTTTATAAGGAGTTTCATAGCCAAAAGATTACACAAGAAAGTATCTCAAATAACCTGGGTGATCTACCCCACATTCAATTGGTATAAACTCATTTTTTTTTTTGAAAAAACCAGATCCCCTAAAAATCCAACCTCATTTATAGCCAATCAAAAGTAACCGACTAAACGAAAAGAAGAGATTTAGATATATGTTGTGAGGCAAAGAACACAGCACGCGCAATGTCACAACAGGTTTATATCCAAGTTCGTGCTTCATTTGATTTGTATCATCTCGTCAATCAAATTTTCGCCTCAAACGCTTTCCAGTTATCGAGATACACTCGGTACGTTTTCTTCCCGAGGACAAACTCGCAAAGCTATATGCATCAAATAATAACTCACGCCGCTAAAATACCTCCTAAACCCCAACCAACTTCAGAGTATGCCGTCAATCGTTACATAATTCACACCGGAAATATAAAGAATACTTACAGCAACGATATCGGAATCGCACCATGGAATCTGATCGCCGCTGCTGAAAAAGTTGCCAACTGAATCGAAGAATTTGCCAATTTTCCTTTCCATGTTTCTCTTACCGGCTGGATGAATTGATAACCAAATTTAAGTTCTCAAGTAAAAATATTCTACGAGGGAGGGATTATTCAGATACTTGAATGATTTTGAGGAATTTGGGAAACTTTAGAGAGGGGCCTGTTTAGCGTGTTTTTTCTACAGCTTAAATTAAATTTTAGTCAAAGCTTTTGGTCATGTCGGCACTCAGCGCTATTCTAGTGCTAATTCAGGTCATCTCCAGCAAATGCCTGTATTTTGCAGCTTATCTCAACACAACTCTATAATAAAGCAACACTTTATTCCCCAGCTTTAGCTCTACTTTTAGCACTATAATATAATATTCATTTTAAATGATTTTTTTATAAAATTAAAATACGAGTGATGATAATTCTCCATCACAATGTCTGGATGGGATCAAAAATCGAAAATAAAAAGGAAATTAGGTGAAGATAAATCTATTCTCTTGCAAACAATCAAAGAGGAGAATGAGAAACTTAGGGATGTGTTGGAAAACTCATCTGTGAGAAGAGATCGTTGTCTTGAAATTCTTGAGAGGAAAAATGAAATTCGTCAACAAGAGAGGATAATATTCTAATGATCGATCTCGATAATATTCTAATGATCGATCCGAACTCCATTGATGATCCCGAACGCCTTGCTGAAATTATGTTCGAGCAAAGAGCCCTTATTGAGAAAAGATAACAAGCACGCATGATAAATATGTTTGGAGGGTCTACCAGTTGATATTCCTCCTTATTAGAAAATATATTAGTATGTTTAATCGTATGTGTAATAGTATGTTTGGAGGGTCTAGCAATAATATTCCTTCTAATTAGTATATTTAATATTATGTTTGGAGGGTCTAGCAAAGAATATCCCTCCTTATTAGTATGTTTAATTGTATGTTTTTTTAATGTATTTTATATTGTAATGTTTTTAATTAATTATGTAATTGTAGTATTTGTATTAATTTATGTAATTGTTCTCTTTTATTAGTAATGTGTTGTTTAAATTTTAAAAGTATGATATGTCAATTAAAAAATAATAGTAATAAACAAAATAAATAAAAGGAAATAACCCCAAAATGATAGTAATATACAAAACAAATAACAAAAAGTAAAAAAAAATATGTTGAAATAAATAAAAATGAATTAAAAAAAAAAAAACAAAAATGGAAAATCAGATTGGCGTTGTATCCGTACAACGCCCAATCTGGAGGTGTGAAATTTATTTGGGCGCTAACCTCCATTTTGGAGGTGCACCAACAATGTTGTTGGGATTAGTGAAAGGCGCTAAACTTCATATTAGCTGTCGGGCCATTGCCGATGCTCTCAAAATCGAATCAACAGAGTCGCCTTTATTGTTTACTAGACTAGATGATATCATAATACTACGTAAAATATTCGTTAAATTTAATTTACAATATAATACTCATCGCCATAAAAGTTTTTACACTTTTTTTTTTTTTGCGTTTCATTATAAATTCCACACCTTTAAAATAGAAAATCTTTTATAAATTATACCCTCACAATTTTCATTAATATTCACAAATTCAATACTTCTTACTCTCACATACACATAATTCAATAAATTTTTTTAAAATTTATTCAAGTTTTGGCCACATCATATGATGAAACATTGTACTTATTAACAGTCTTTGCTTCCTTTTGAAAACAGAATTTTAAATTTCTCAAATTTATCGGCAGTATTGTAATTATTGTTACATGGTTTTGTAGTTATACCTATAATCCTTAGTTTATTCAAATCATAAATTTGTTTGCAAGTAAATTTAATTCACGCTTCAGGATTAGGTAGAACAAGAAGGGAAGAATTGATTCATCTGGTCTCACTATCGTTGTTACAGGTACTAATTATATTTTTTAATAATAAAGAATTATTTGTTACTATTCCTGTTATATCTCCAAGAACAGATAATGATGTTCTGTGTATGTAAACTCTCTGTTTGTTTAACCCTTTCTTCCGCAAAATCTTGATTAAACACATGAACAGAATTTAAATTTTGATTAGTGGATAGTTGTGTTCATTTACTTTTGTATTATAAACAAGAATGCAAATATCGCGAAATATCGCGGATATATCGCAAAATATGAGTTTAGGATATGGATATTAGGGGGTAATGTATTTTTTCCGGATATTGTAAAAATATCGCAAAATATCGATATCGATATCGGTCGACCGTAGTGTAATTTTTCCTGGATATCGTGGAAATATCGCAAAATATCGCAATATCCGTGAAAAATTGCAATTTTTTTATTTATTATAAAAATTATTTTTGGGTTTTTATTATTTTTTTATACATAAAATATATATTCTTATGTTCATATCAATCAATTTTAATGGAATAATTTTAATTTTCAATTATTATTTCATTTGAATTTCTTCTTTAAATTTTTTTATATGATACATTGATCTATAAAATAGTATAAATGCATATTCAAGGTATGAAATTGAGAATCTCTTCACATCTTTAATTATATGGCAAATTCTACTATGAACAAGGGTTTATGGTGAAATTTGATTCATTTTAAAGAGTGTCGATTGTAATAACTAAAGATTATTACCTATATTACTAAAGGTTATAAATCACGATAATCAAGAGTATGTCCTATATTACTAATGAGTATCAGTGATAAAAGAAGTGTATTACCTATATTACTAAAGGGTATTAGTCGGGATAATCAAGAGTATTACCTATATTACTAAAGAGTATTAGTCGGGATAACCGAAAGGTAAATTGATATGTTCTTTCAATGTGGATCAAAGTTCATCATGAAATTTGGTTCGAATGAGACACACTCTAATCATATTAATTTTAATTATTTTCATTTTAAATTAAGACTATTTCAATTGTATTGGAGATAAATTACTTGCGTTACTAATTATTTTAATTATTCAAATGGTATTTTGAAAAGGTAACATCAATATTGTTTGGACAAAAATGACATTTCGCTAAACCTCATACGTTTTCATTTTGATATTAATTGTATTTTATTATGTATATTTAATCATTTTGTATTATATTATATATTATGTTGTCAATTATTTTGCATCAGTACAATATTTATATAATCTATTAATCATATGATTGCTTTAAACATATAATTTTATTGTAATTTTGAATAAAATATGTGTATAATAATATGTTATAATAACTCCTGAAATATCTTGTTAAATTTTCAAGATTTTAATAATGTTTCCGTCATTTTTTCAATTTTTTGCGATATCGATATGCGATATCGATATATCCGTAAAATTAAAGTTGTGATATTTATTGCGATATTTGTTGCGAATGCGATATTTTCATCCTTGATTATAAATGGTATTAGGTTCATCAAACTAAGGCTATATATAGAATTTTCATAATGCTATGTGTTTTGTAAGCCAAAAAAAAAAAAAAAAAGAATATTTGGGTGGAATAGCAGGATATGTACACTCTTTTAGTATTCTTTATTTATCCCTTTACAACACCATCCAGGTACTGGAGAATCTGTTCGAGAGTGAACATTTTGCCCATGCAGAACATAAATTCATTGTTGGGCAAGTTATTTGAATTGATCATTTATCTAATTCGTGATGATAATGAATATCAATTAGAACGTTAAATTCATAATTGTTTAATTGTTCTGTCTATGTGGCAAGTAACATAATTGATTTCAACCAGCTTTTTTTTTTTTTTATTGTTATAAGGAGATATACGATCTAGTCTAAATAAACTTACATGTGTGCTTGTTGGCTAGAATTGGGTCTTTCTTGTTTTTAATGTTGTTGGTAGATTATATTCTAAAATTCATATAGAATTGTTTACTGGTTAGAGAAACAATTAGAGATGGTATCTTAATTGTCAAAAAAGTAAGAAAAAAATTGGTAATTAGGTGGTACCAATAACTATAATTGATTTAGTGTAAAAGTGAAAAAGCGATTTTTGCATCTATGATTTATTGTGTTTGATCCATTTATAAAATTGTCTTTGTCTAGATATTTTTTAATACATTGAATCTTTGATCTGTTTCAGTTGTTGTTTATTTTATTTTAATTGAATCTTTAAAATGAAATCCCATTAGTTTAAGTTTGTTATTGTAATTGTATATTCATTAATAGGATAAAGTTTATTTACCAAAATTTGTGGATTCGAACTTGCTTACCTTGCAAATTAATATTTGTTTTAAAGCAAATTTTTATAATTTGTTGGATTCGACACCCATCAAAATTAGGCCTCTCAAAGTCTTTTTCTTATATGAACTCAAAAATATAAATTCCCCTTATATATTAATAGGAAGTGTCAAATTTCTATGTGTTTTGCTTATGTGTAGATTTTTTATGTTTCGTTGTCACGTGTCATCTTATTATAAAGTTAATTATGTTTATATGTATGCAACAATTTTATTTTTGTATATATGTGTCGATTATATATTAAGTTTGTAAAAATAATTATAAGAATTTGAATCCTATACCTTTTTTGTTGGTTTTAAGATGTCTACCACTAAACCCTTTCAAAAAAAAAAAAAAAAAAAAGAGAGGATGTCTACCACTAAACCAATCTATAAAAATTTAAATATTTTGAAAAACTAATTTATTCAACTTTAGCCTATAAAAGTGTATTAATTTTTTTATCCGTATCAAGTTATATTTTATCTTATTATATTTTGTAAACTCCAATATTTATGAAATATTAATTTGTGTGTATTTTAAACAAACGAATCCTCATCCTCATATATATTAATAGGGAGATTATAATGTTTATGTGACAATTTTTTGTGAGTTCTCAAGATATGTCATTAAATGAGAAGATAAAATTATGTACTCCCACCGTCCCGCAAAACTTTCATATGTAGGAAGGCACACACTTTAAGAAAAAAAAGTAATGATTGAAGTTTTGAGGGGTAATTTTGTAAATTACTTTTATGTTTAAAGTAAAAAAAAAAATTATTGAGTTATGTGTGTATGAAAGTAAAAAGTAATGACATTTGTGTAAATTAGTGAAAATTGTGAGGATGAAGTTTATGAAGGGTTTTTCATTTTAACGGTGTGAAACTTATAATGGGACGGACGAAAAGGAAAGTGTGAAAGCTTTTATGAGACGGAGGGAGTATGTGTTTAGATGCCAAGTATATAAAACATTTGATATATATTAGTAATGATGATGAGTTAATGTGTAATTAGTCTCATATACAATAATTAATATTAAAATTAGTAAAAAGAGAATAACCGACTCAATCAATTTAATTTATTTCATATATGATATTTATTTGTAGATACAATATACATTATTCTAATATTTGTACATCGATTATATAAGATTTTTTCTATTAGTATTTTTTTATTAATTATAGAATAAACTTAAAACAAATCGTATGATAGATTTTCACATACATATAATAATTCTAATATATATCTAGCATGCATTGTGATATAATTATAGTAAATTAATTTAAAATTAAAGTATAAAAAAATATGTTATTTATGATTCTAATTACCATTATTTAAAATAAATATTATAATCACACAAAATTATAAATATATATACACACACTATTTATTAAGTAATAGTTATTTTATGAAAAATTCTATTATATTGTAAAGTTGAATTTAACAAATATTTTATTGAAGATAACATATTAATTTCGTATGTATAATCGATTTATGAAATTAATTTGTTCCGTAAGTCTTTTCTCAGTTGATATCATAACTAATTTATTCAATGTATCTTGAGACAATGTTGATCGAAGAAAAGTCTTGATAAATTTTAATTTTTTAAAATTGTTTTATTACATTTGCTAATGTAAATGTGTAATTGATATTAAAATTCTCGTAAATTTCAATTTTGAAGAACATATGTCACTATCAACAATAAAATGATGAAGAATATTGATAAACTATCATAAGTTTTTTTAATGTAAATTGAAACAATCCCTGCATAAAAGTTGATCATAATCGAATAAAAATAAGTGATATTGTTTTTAACATTTTGACAAAATATTATGTATCATTTTAATATTTTGAAAAACCTTCAACAATGAATTGATGAAAAGTTTTGATATTGTTGTCAACAAAGAATTACCGATTAGAATTTGAATTGACAAAATTTTTGAATTATTGATGAAAAGTCTTGATAAATTTTAATTTTTTAAAATTGTTTTATTACATTTGCTAATGTAAATGTGTAATTGATATTAAAATTCTCGTAAATTTCAATTTTGAAGAACATATGTCACTATCAACAATAAAATGATGAAGAATATTGATAAACTATCATAAGTTTTTAATGTAAATTGAAACAATCCCTGCATAAAAGTTGATCATAATCGAATAAAAATAAGTGATATTGTTTTTAACATTTTGACAAAATATTATGTATCATTTTAATATTTTGAAAAACCTTCAACAATGAATTGATGAAAAGTTTTGATATTGTTGTCAACAAAGAATTACCGATTAGAATTTGAATATTTTTAATATATAATTGAAGAAAAATTTTTGTATTGTTTTAAAAAATAATAATTAATTAATGAACCCTAGAATTGATGAGAATTCTTGTATTATTTTCAACAAAAATTAATTTTTTTGCTCAGTGTAAACACAAATTTTCGTATTTAAATAAATAAATAACGAAAAATAGAATTACAAAAATAATTTAATTGAATCAAACGATTGTTTAGGTACAATCTCTAGAAATTCCTCCGATTCTCTCTTCGTGGTTGACTTTGATTTGTCTTAGGGTTTGTCGGGTTGAAACCGTTGTTGTGAACTTAAGAGGAGAAAACGTCGATCGGAGGGGCTTAGCACCTTGATCTCGAGATCAAACGTCGTCTTTGACGAAGAACTTGAAGAATTTTGTGGGAGAAACGCCAATCGAAGGGGTTTAACACCTTGATCTTGGATTGAACGATGTTCTTGATGAAGAACCCGAAGAACTCCTTGAATTAGGACTTGATTTGCAAAACTCGAAATCCGGTGTGTTTCGATGCTTTCCATGTGCTTCGTGTCTTTTTGAAATGGCCGGAATGAGATCCTATTTATAGATGATGAAAATCCTAGGTTTAACGGTCCGACTCGTTGAACCGGAATATTCCTGGCATCTTTAGATTTATGCTTCCATGATTTGATTTGCGGGACTTTAAAGGCCTGATTTAATTTATCGGGCTTTAGAGACCGATTCGATTTATTGGACTTTAGAAGCCCAACTTAATTTATTAAGCTCTAGAGACCCAATATGGTTTACAGACTTTAGAGGTCCAATTCGGTTTATTAAACTTTAGAGGCCCAATTCATTTTATTGGTCTTTAGAGACCCAATTTGATTTATTAGGCTTTAGAGGCTTAATATGACTTATTGGACTTCGTAGGTCCAATTTAATTTATTAGGATTTGAAGGCCCAAATTTATTTAATGGGCTTAGAAGCCTAAATTGATTTATTAGGACTTAATACTTGACCTGCCTAATTAATTTAATAGACCAATTAAATTATCAATTATTTATTATATTAGAAATTATATGTATTTAGATTCCTAATAAATAATAAATTTAATTGATATTTAATATGTAATTTTCACGTGTCGTTTTCTTGATTCGACAATTAGAATTTTGCTTGCTTACAAATGCCCCCTCGCACTTTGTTCACGAGTGATTTTATTTTCGATGTGGGAATTGCCAAATTTTAAATAGTGCATTTTCATTCGGATTTCGTGGCATTGACTTGGTAAATTCAAAGCATCAATTATCCAGCAAAGTATCTTCAATTTTTTAGTTGGGCAAGTAGAAGCCCAATTTATCTGTGCTTGTTGGACGTATCTCACATATGTAGGTTGATATGCACATATATCTCCTTTTGAAATTTTGAATTTTGAATTTTGTTGTTATTTTATCCATAAATAACAAAAATACACTGTTTCTTCATTCATATCTAGCAAAATCGTATCAAAGTGTATTGCCAACATAATCGTTCTATCATCAATACTTATCGTATCACTTCAAATACCCTAATTCCAGCTCTATATATAGAGTCCTTGTACAGGTGCTTTTTCATCCCAAGCTATACGCAGAGAATGAGCGGCAGTAATTAGAATTTTTCTATTATTCTTCTTCTTTTCCTTATTCTTGAGCCACTGCTAACACTTTTATATTCCTTTTTTTTTTACCAGGTCATCATTGCCTAAATTCAACAGGTAATTTTTTTCATGTACTTTTTTCACCATTTTTTTCCTTCGCAGGAATTTATTTGTGTTTGATGTATCAAGCCACCAAATATACACTGCAAAACACCACCACTTTTTTACTCTAACTGAACCATGCTCGTCTCATGCCACTACTACTATGTTGCTTGACTTTCCATTCATGCTTGCCACAACTATAATGTTTGATTCGTGTCACTACGATCTACAATTTAGGACATTTCATCGAACAGGCTGCGTGCATGGACAAACACATACCTGGATAACAACTATTTTGCAATGTGACAGCACATTAGATTCGACGGCGACGCGTCGGACTCAAACTAACAGCCCAACGACGGCTGTTTCATTTGAGACCCGGCAGCTGCGCGTGGAGCCTCTGGTCGCGGTGGCGGTTCGCAGTGTGCTCACAGCAGCAGTTTGCACTCAGGCCCTTGGATGGCAGCGTGACAAAGGCGGCGCTGGGAATGTGGCAGAGGCGCAACAAGCTGGAGCCGTGACAAAGGCGGCGCGGCCGATTTCTGGTGCAACGGTGGCGCGCAACCTGGTGGGTGTATGCAGCGGCGATAGCGAAACGGGATTACCGCGACAGCAAGCGGCAGTTCGCGAAAAGGGTGGCGCGATTTCGGACGGCGGCGAGGGCGTCTGATGCGTTACTGGACGGAGAAACGCTGATTTACTAGCAACGTCGGCTGTTGCTGCTGTTGTTCACAGTGGCGTCGATCTCTGGGCTGTTGCATGTTGAAGGCTGTGCGCAGAGCAGACTAGTGCGTCGGGAGTGCAACAACGTAGAGTTTGGCAGATTTTGCCTTCTTCTGCGTGAGAAGGCTGCAGCGTGGATTTGGGAAGGAAATGAGCAGAATATGATTTGGGGATTTCTGCTTTCAGCGTGAATCTGATTTTTACAAGGATGGGCTTCGACTTTATTGCACTTGGGGCCTGATTTTGATATGGGCCTCTGCTTTAAATTTATGGCCCAGGCTATATGCACACACTTTTTCTTAAGAACACCCACTTAAAAATAAATTAAAATTTAAATATATCTTAAATGACTGAAATGCCCATATCATCAATTTCATACACCGATACACGAACGCACACCCGCAAAATATGATGCTAGCTAGAACTATATATTAGTAATTTGTATTAAAAAAACTAAACTTAAGTAATTTTTTTTGATCGGTAAATGTTAGTTTTTAGTGGTTAGAAGTTAGTTCGCCAAGTCTCCTTACAAATCCAAATTCTCCAAGTCTCCTTATATCTCCCACTCCAATTCGTTCCCGAAGGAATCGAACCCAAGAGTGAGTTCAACTATCACACTCTGGTCTTGCAATTGGTAAGCTCGTCTCTCTTGATAAAACCTCTAACATCTTTCTCATCCATCAAGCACTCGATGTTAAGAGGTGCTTCAGGATTAGCACTAAGAACCTTCTTCAACTTTTCACAAGCAAAGACGAAGCCCGAGACAAGCCCCTGGCATTCGATAGACATCAATCTTATATTCATCCTTGAATTTTGCAATGAAATATTGAAAAAGAGCTTCACAAAATCTCTTCCACCTAAGGACCGATCAAAAGAATGGGCCAATATCTTCACTGACCTTTTTTTAATGCAGCAATACAAACTTGCATACTTGGAATGCCCAACATCAACAAAAGCTATGTTCATGGGTTCATTTACAGTAAATCGGTCTTATAAATATCATATGCTAAAGCAAAGAGTGAGTGGTTTCATGAATAAGATGAAGAGGGTGTAAACCAAAGAATCGTGGCATCAATAACAGCCCTCCTTTGGAGATCGGTGAAATAAACAGAATTCCAATACAACAATCTACACTGCGCATTCAAATTCTTTTCGCAATGATCTTCAAATCGAAATCGAAAATGTGTGCGTAAATTGGGCAAAAACTGGGCAAATTTCGAACAAAATCTGGGCAAAACATCGAACAAAAAATCTAAAAATGAGTGCGTAAATTGGGCAAAATCGGGCAAATTTCCTTGTCGTCAAAAGGCAAAAGCACGTAAAAATTTAAAAACTTACTCGCAAATTTGTTCTCGTCATAACCGAGGGAGGGACGGCGGAGAAATACTAGACGACGGTGACGGTGTGCGACTTGCGCGACGTGGACGGCAGCGTGGGCGGCGTGCTACGAGCGAGGTGTGCGACGGGCGAGGTGGGCGATGGGCGGCACGACGTGAGCGACAATATGTGAGTGGGTGCAGAATTTTCAACGTAAATGGAAATGGAGGAAGGTAAGAGGAAGGTGGGTATTTCAGAACTTTGCGGGAGTGCACTAAATAAATGATATATTTTTTTAATAGGTGGGTGTTCTTATGAAAAAAGTGTGTGCATATAACCTCGGGCCTAAATTTATTTCTTCTTTAATCCATAATTCATTTTTATTGAATTTAAGTTGGGTCACCATCTATTGGGCTTAGATTTTGGAAACCTTTAATTTATTTGAGCTAATTAATTAATTAATGGTCTCATTAAATTAATTAATTACCATAATAAATTAATCAATAGTCACAATAATATCTGTTTAAAAGATTATTATTGAGGCTTCTTTTGATTTATGCTCAATATTTTTTTTTGCCCCCAAATATTTATTCCGCATTTGTAGTTCAATATTTCACTAAGTATACGAACTTAAATGAAATAATTGAACTCTGCCCATACTTAGAGAATTTCTAAGTTGCTTTCATCTGCCCCTTTATTCCATATTACCTTTGTACTTCAATATCTTTAAGTTTAATATATGAACTTAAATGAAGTAATTGAGCCATAACCGTACTTAGAGAATTTCTAAGTTATCTACGTATCTCTTTGAAGAGGATCAAACCATAACGTAGTTCAAGGAAAAAATAATTTGATTTTGGGGCGTACACGTTCAACTTCATGCGGACCGGGAGGGACTTTTTGTAACCACTATAGTCAAAGTGGGGTACTTAATATTTATCCACTTAATACCTTTAGTGGGTTTGGAGTGTCGTGCACGCTTTATCCTTATGCGGGCCAGAGGGATATTAATATTTAACCACTAAATACCTTTAGTGGATTGGGTGCCGTACAGCTTTAATCTCATGTGGGCCAGGAGAGGTATTAATATTTAACTACTAAATACCTTTAGTGGGGCAATTTAACATTTTATCCACATGTAATTACCCTTGGTGGTTGTCGTGGCAGTTTAACCTCATGCGGACCAGGAGGGATGAACAGTTTAGGCTCGTGTATCATGGAATTTTCTTGACTTATGCGTAGTAGCATTTCAAGAATTTCCCATTTATGGGACCGATGTTTACACCGTCTTCAGAGATCAACTCATATGCGTCATCCATGTAAAATTCATTTATCACATGTGGATCATCCTGCTTGGGTAAGAATTTAACATCTTCTTCCTTTGTCGAGTGTCTTCACATATGGTGATGTGATTTACAAGAGCAACATCTTCATTGTTTCCCGCGTTTGCAAAATCCACGCATGCCCTCATTCGGCCATCTCTTCCTCTAATCATAATCAAGCTTGCATAAAGGTTTGACATCAACAATGTTCCTATTTCTGATCATTGTGATCATTCTCCTTTGTAGAGCTATATCCATTGATAAGTGGTTAATTGTGCGTAAATTATGTGCTACTATTGGTTGTTTAATAATTAATATCTAGCACAATTTGTAGTAATTCCGCTTTATTATCTCTTCTCGTCGTCACTTACTTTGAGGTGTTATTTTTATATCAATTACGGTAAATTGAATGATGTTGGGAATCGGAAGGCAACATGTGTGTCGGGTCGAGCATACCATAGTTGGAAGAACAAATCGACGGTCTTAAATGAGCGAAATAAAGGAAGATTTGATGACTTCCTTATTTGGAAAAGAAAAGTCAAAAGGAGGGGGACGAACCTGGACAAGAGAAAAAAGGGGAGAGAAGTAAAAGAGGAAAAAGAATAGAAAAAAGTTACGCAGGAGTTTTTGGAAGCGAGAATAGGCGAGAAGGAGAACGGAGATTTTTACATTTTTGTGAAGACAAGTTGTAAGGTTTTAAATATTTTTATTATTGTCGGTGTTCGTTTAATCATGTCTAGTAGCTAAGCTTTTATTTTCTAGTCCGAGGATGTGGAACTTTGAACGGTTGGAATTTCTTGCGAATTAGTATGAACGTCGTTATTTCAATTGTTCTCGATTTTATTATTATTTGATTATATGCTTTGCATGTTTTGAATAATAGATTAATTAGGGTTGATCACCCCAATTTGTTTATTATTCATCTCTAGCTAATTCACATATTGTAATTCGTAATTGTATAATTTTGTGATATAGTAGCAACTAGATCACTCTAGGGAATAATAATATTTAAGTTGTATGATTCGAACGTTTCGATTTCATAGCTTATTTTTTCCTATCGTTTTAGGGCGAATGCATTCTAGGAATTGAATCCCGAATACATGTTTTAGGATTATTCTGGGATAGATTAATCAAGGGTTGTACTTTTTGGTTAATTAAACTTAAGAAACGATTCGAACTAGTTTGGTCGTACCACTAGTTCAGTGGAAAAGACTCGAGAAAGTATTTGAATAGACGTGGTTATTAATTTGAGTTAGGAAAACCGCTCAAAGGGAAGCTTTCCGAGGGCTAGATTGTTTCTATATTGTTTAATCACACCGGCATGACTTGTTTTAATTTAATTCGTTGAATATTTATTTTAGTAAATAAAGTAGTCGAAATTCAATCCCCCTATTTTGTTACCGTTTTATTTCACACGAATTAATTCAATTCAATTACTCGAGTTCCACTGTGAGTTCGACCCTTACTTGCCCTACTACATTAGTAGGTTGGTTCTGTAACTAATTTATTTTTGGGTGCCGGCGACAACACACCATCCATGACCCGAGAAACTGTATGTCGAGGATTGCGAATGTCGACGAAGTTAGATGAGGCTACACTCTCACCATCATCTTCTTCACCTTTTGTGTGGATAATTGTATGCATCCTCGCAGTCAAGCCATCTCTATATGATGCAATAAAGGTAGTTTGTCGTCTCATACGAGATGAAACTAGGCTTTGAATTTTCCGAGAGTCTGTAGGTTCAAAATTTTCAGCTCCTTGCGGTTGTTTGCTTTACGTGGTCCCAATCTTTTGAAGACAGGTTCTCAACTTTCGATGCTTACTTTTCCCAAGTGGTCCCAATCTTTTAAAGACAGCTCCCAACTTTCGGTGGCAATTCTCTTCAGATTGTCCCAATCTTTCAAAGACAGAAACTCGTTTTGCTACCTTAGCATCTTTGTTTGGCATATATTCTATTTTCAAGACTTCTCCTTCTGCGAGGTAATTTGTGCTTGTTTTTTTGATAGCGATGCGAATGGAGTTTGAAGAGTGTATTCCAAGCCAACTCTATTGCTCTTGGCGATGTACTCAATGTCTTCACAAGGTTGTTTGCATTTGTCGATCACGAGATGGAAGTGAGCCATTTTTGCTACCTTTAACTTGCTCATCTTTAGCCACTTCTTTTGGACGGGTCCTTTTCAACCCGAGTTACTTTCGGACTTGTGAAGAAGTACTTAGCATCGGTAAAGTATGACTCAACTTCGGTGAAGGGTTTATCATCACCAAAAACCATTTTTATGTTGTGACCTTTACGATATTTGAAGCACTGTGCAATGTCGAAGGTATCACGCTATATTCATGCAACCATGGGCGTCCTAGAAGCATGTTGTATGACGTTTTCATCTATGACATGAAATAGTGCGGTTGAAGTCATCTCATCGATCAATAAATATAACATTATCGTGCCTAAAGCTCTTTGTCCTTCTAGATTGAATCCTTGGATCATCAAACGACTACTTGCGAGGTCATCTGTTAGTATCCCCAAATTTTTTATCAGCCTTAAGGGTAAGATGTTCACTCCCGAACCTCCATCAATTAGGATTCGGTTCAACTTTTGCTTTAGAGTATGACCGATTCTGAATAACGGTCGATTGTGAGATTGTGAACCAAGTAGCTAGTCCTTATCTCAGAAGGTTATAGCTACCAAACAATCTTCACTCTTATCATAGGGCTCTTGGCCGGCTGGTTTGTTTTGTTGCTTTCCTCATTAACCATGCAGCATGAGGCATCGTCGTTTTTAATGGTGAGGAAATTTGCGGTTGGCACAATCCTCCCTTGCTCGGCTAGTGCATGATTTTATCTTTGAGTATAAAATAGTCTTGAATTAGATGACCTACCAATCGGCAGATCTAGGATCGTCGGTTCACCCAGACTTCTTCGGTCGCTCCATTTCTGGAAGTTCGATGAGTTTCGCACTGGATCGGATCATCGAATATGCCGTAAACATTCGAGTCAAGAAAAGGGTATTGCTTTCGTTGCATCTCTCTCGAAGTTCTCCTTTTTGCCAATTGTCTTGCATAACATTCTCGCTCTTTGTCTTTTTATGAACTTTTATAGTTGTAGCGATTACCGCCATGGATTCTTTGTTCGAGGCTTGGCGAAGGGCTTGCCCCATTTGTGACTTCTTGCCAATCTTTGGATCTGTGGAATTCTTGAACTGGTGTTTCTTCAACTCCGCTTGCACACATGCTTAACTCCATATCATGAGCTTTGGTAGCCAACTCTTCAAATGACCTTGGTGAATTGCTTGGAGAATGTATTGAAGACCCCACCGCATTCCTTGAATGCACATCTAGATGCTGAAGGTTCGGACAATCTATCTTTGCAACTTAGGCTCGTATTTCTCCATCGATTTATATAATCGATCACCGACTCTTCCTTCCAGCGATGGGTGTTTGTCGAGTTTAATCATGCTAACCATTCTTCGAGTACCGTAGAAACGGTTAAGAAACTTTTGCTCCATTTGCTCCCAGTCAATTAAATTGACATTTAGATCAATATACCAGTCAAATGCATTTCCCCTTAGCGAGGGCACAAACCGCTTCAATAGGTGATCTCCGTAATTCCCAAAGCATCATTGCAGTCTCTACGAAGTGAGCAACATGTTGCTTTGGGTTACCCTTACCATCGAATTGTTGGAACTTGGGAGGTTGATAGCCTATCGACATTTTCGCATTATCGATCCTCTTTGTGTAGGGCTTGGTGTAGGTGAAGGACGACTTTGAGCTTTCATCGAATTTGTCCTTGATTGTACCAAGTACTATCTCTCTTATCTCGATCGACAGGAATTAATCCATTCGAAGGACCGTGCTTTGTGATTGGATCTTCCTCCATTAATTGTTGTCGGCCGGATGTTTGATTATATCCTACTCTTTCACTTGCTTTCCTTTAGCACGACTCACCTCGCCGCTATCAACGTTGCTCATGAGCTTAACGATCTGTGCATCTTGTTCTTGGACATGCCTTGATAGTCCTTCAATAGCTATAGTTAGGCTTGCTAACTGTTCCTCGATAGTCATTGCATTTGTCGTCATTGCTGCGGCTATGCTAGAAGGCGATGACGAGCTTGAAGTAGAACGGGAGTGGAACTCGCAGAGTTGTTCTCCTCGTTCGCAATGTCTTGTGACACTTCCTCCGCGGTAGCATTGGGAGAAGAAGTGAGTGGTTGTGAATCTCTTGACATACTCCCAGTGCCGACATTCACGGTTTAATCCATAATCGTGGGTCCAAGATTCTACCAAGCTTGATCTTGAGGGACGTTATAGCAGCGATCTATTGAGCTTGGTCTTGAGAGGTGTCATTTCAAGAGCCTGAATCTTTTGAAGAGAAGAGATGAGAGGTAGAGATGGTCCCATCGCGCATGCCAAAATTTATAAACATAAATTTTCGTATTTAAATAAATAACAAAAAATAGAATTACAAAAATAATTTAATTGAATCAAACGATTGGTTCGGTACAATCTCTAGAAATTCCTCCGATTCTCTCTTCGTGGTTGATTTGACTTGTCTTCCGGATTTGTCGGGTTAAAACCGTTGTTGACGAACTTCGGAGGAGAAAATGCCAATCGGAGGGGCTTAGCACCTTGATCTCGCATCAAACTTCATCTTTGACGAAGAACTTGAAGAATTCTGTGGGAGAAACGCCAATAGGAGGGGCTTAGCACCTTGATCTCGGATTGAACGCCGTTCTTGATGAAGAACCCGAAGAACTCCTTGAATTGCCGGACTTGATCTCGCAAAGCTCAAATCCAGTGTGTTTCGATGCTTTCCATGTGCTTTTGTGTCTTTTTAAAATGGCTGAAATAAGACCCTATTTATAGATGATGAAAACCCCGGGTTTAACGGGCCCGGCCTGTTGAACCGTGGAATATTCCCGCATCTTTAGATTTATGCTTCCATGATTTGATTTGCTTTGGGCTTTAGAGGCCTGATTTAATTTATCGGGTTTTAGAGGCCCAGTTCGATTTATTGGACTTTAGAAGCCCAACTTGATTTATTAGGCTTTAGAGGCCCAATATGGTTTATTGGACTTTAAAGGCCCAATTCGGTTTATTGGACTTTAGAGGCCCAATTCGGTTTATTGGACTTTAGAGGCTCAATTCGGTTTATTGGACTTTAAAGGCCCAATTTGATTTATTAGGCTTTAGAGGCCCAATATGACTTATTGGACTTCAGAGGTTCAATTTAATTTATTAGGCTTTAAAGGCCCAATTTTATTTAATGGACTTAGAAGTCCAAATTGATTTATTAGGACTTAATGTCCTGGACTAGGCCTAATTAATTTAATAGACCAATTAAATTATCAATTATTTATTATATTAGAAATTATATGTATTTAGATTCCTAATAAATAATAAATTTAATTGATATTTAATATGTAATTTTCACGTGTCGTTTCTTGATTCGACAATTAAATTTTGCTTGCTTACACTCAAGAAAAGAAATTCATTAAAAACATTGTACAGGCATGAGACATGCCTACAACAAGCATCCTAAAATACACAGCCAACAAAGCCAACCAAACTCGAGGAAACCAAACACCGCTAACTAAACTTAATTACATCCGAAAGACATTCAATCCAAGCACTAAAATTTCTTGTAAAATAATATTTGGTGTTGCTCGTCACCCAACTCCATACTTTTACTTTCAATTCCTCCATGATCTTCTCATTTGATGTTTCTTCTCCCCTAAATACACAAGCATTTCTTGTCTTCTAAATCAACCATACCACACACTCCCATACACAAACCGCAAGCTCCTTACCCTTCATCCCTCTAAGAAGTCTACTAAAATGCAGCGATTCATAGAGGGATTAGAGAAGAGGGCAGCCTTGACACCAAACCATTGCAAACAATCCATCCAGAACTTATACGCAAATTTACATTCAAAGAAAACATGGCGTACTGCTTCCGACTAGACTTACAAAAGCAATATTCCACATTTGCTCCTCCCAGAGCTTCTCCTGTTTGTAACTTCACGGTAGTTGGCACTCTCTCCCAAAGAATCCTCCACGCATGAACTCTAACATTTGGCAACACAATTTTGTTCCAAACCAAGGCGAACTCCTCCTTAGCTTCTTCAAATCCGCCTATTTTTCCGCTCAAGAGTTCCTCATATGCCGCTTTGGTAGTATAAACTCCATCATTTTCATGTTACACTTCCATCTGTCTTGGACCCCAAGTTTAAGGCTGCAAGAATTTAATTCAGATATTAAATTATTAAGTATAAGAATTCACAATCCCTTAACCCCTCCTCCAATTCCACTTCCATCTCCACACTCCCTCCCTCCATTATTCTAGATCACTCACTTTTTTGCCTTTATCTAAAGATAGCAAGAAAAACCTCCTAAAACTCTCCTTCAACGGCGCTCCCCTACCCATTTCTCCTCCCAAAAGTAAGTATCACTCCCTTCCCCAATTTCTTTTACTAACCTCTCAAAATCAGCCTCCATGTCTCTCTCCTATCACCTTCAACACATCTCCCCACCATCCCGAAGGTTTCCTCCCTATCCCTTATTTCGCTTTGCCCACTCGCACCCCAAGACTCTCCCCATCTAGACTTAATAACCCTTGCCCAAAGCCGATCCCTCTCCACATAAAACCTCCAAAACCCATTTTTCAATAAGAGCCCTATTGAAACACTCCAAGTCCTTGACCCCCAAACTCCCTAAATGCTTCGGAAAATAAATAGTTGTCTATTTAACCCAAGAAATTTTTTTATTACACACATCTCCCCCGGAAGAAAGCTCTCCGTAATTTAGAAATCTCACTCAAAATTTATTTTGGAACTCAGAACGGACAACAAATATTAATGAAAAATCATAATATTGTTGTTGACAAAAATTGATGAAAAATTTTGATATTGTAAATTAATGTAAATTGAAACAATCCCCACATAAAAGTTGATCATAATCAATAAAAGTAAGTGATATTGTTTTTAACATTTAGACAAAAAGTTATGTATTATTTTAATATTTTGAAAAATCTTGTATTTTTTTCAACAATGAATTGATGAAAAGTCTTGATATTATTTTCAACAAAGAATTGTTAATTCGTCTTTGAATGTCTTCAATATAGAATTGAAGAAAAGTTTTTGTATTGTTTTCAACAAATAATTAATTAATGAACCCTAGAATTGATGAGAAATCTTGTATTATTTTCAACAAAGAATTAATGAAAAGTCTTAATATTTTTGTCGATAAAAATTGATGAAAATCTTGATTAGGGGTGTAAGTAAGTCGAGCCAGCTCACGAGCTACTCGTGCTCGATTCGAAAAGATCGAAATTGACTCGAAATTAATCGAGTCGAAGTTTCGAAGTTACTCGAGTAGCTATCGAGCTCGAGCTCACAGATACTCGGCTCGAAAGGCTCGCGAGCCTTATCGAGCTTGTACTATATTTATAATTTTGCCATTTATTTTATTAATTAAATACATTTATATTATTAATATATAAATATGTAAATGAAAATAATAAAAAAGGTTATTAAGTCGAGCTCGAGTCGAGCTTAGTTTACCGAGCTTCTTATCGAGTCGAGCTCGAGCTTAAAAAAATAGGTTCGATCGAGTTCGAGTTGAGCTCGAGTTTCAAGTATTGCAATCGAGTCGAGTTTCGAGCTCAAGACTACTCGGCTCGACTCAACTCATTTACACCCCTAATCTTGATGTTGTAAATTAATATAAATTGAAAACATCCCCCATAAAAGTTGATCATAATCAATAAAAGTAAGTGGTATTGTTTTTAACATTTTGACAAAAAGTTATATATTCTTTAAATATTTTGAAAAATTTTGTATTTTATTTCAAAAATGAATTGATGAAAAGTTTTGATATTGTTTTCAACAGAGAATTGCTAATTTGTGTTCGAATGTTTACAATGTAAAATTGAAAAAAGTTTTAGTATTTTTTCAACAAATAATTAATTAATGAACCCTAAAATTTATGAGAAATCTTGTATTATTTTCAACAAAGAATTAATGAAAAGTCTTAATATTGTTGTCGAAAAAAATTGAAAGTTTTAGTATCGTAAGCATTGCTTATTCGTCTTTGAATGTTTTCAATATGTCCTTTTATATATGCTACAAAAAGACATATTGTAGTGCATCAACCCAATTTCTTCAACTTTTTAGCAGCAAATTCAGAAGTAACATGCACAAATACCTTTTGACTTTTCAGTGTAGCTTTATGCAAGTTCATACAAGTTCATCCTACGAAATGATCATGTTATAGTTTGTGATCAATATCTGGGCACTTCTTATCCACAAAATTTATCTTTACATATAAAACACTCTTATGAATTAATTTGGTACTCAAAGAAAGCAAACCTCAAAAGACGAGAAACCAAAAATAGGTCAGACGCATAAATAAGCACTTAATAGAATATTGACATACCTCGTTAACCTCTTCGACAACATAATATGCTTTAGTGGGTATTTCAAGCTCTTTTGACTGAACATCAATAATGGCCAACATTGGATTGGGGACATAGCCGTAACAAAGTGTAGATTTATCACCGAATTTGTAGAGATGACACAAAATCATTAGACTGATACCAAGTAAAAAGTGGGGCAATCTCCGTAATATATGTACTCACAGTCATAAATCCTCTACACCGATCATAAAGCAATAGCTGTTTAAGAGACGTGTCAAAATCATCCGTCCACAAAAATTATGTTCAAAGGGTTGGACACAGTTTTAAGAAAAAAGTAGATAAAGTAAGGTTATGTTGGGGTATTGCAGGTCCATTTAGGAATAAAGTGATTATTTGTGAATGTAACGTCAATGACATTTTGAGTAATTAAGTAATGGTTAAAGGATGATAATAAAGTTATTGTTTCCATAAAGGGAATGAGCATACTTTCGATCAACGTACAAATAAGATAAGTGAGCATACTTTTGGTGGATAGAAAGAGTATTGAGTTTAACTAGGATAGCACACTACATCGGTAAGGGAAGGGATGAGTTTCTCAATTAAATGCCTGGATCTCACAAAAAACAAAAAAAAAAAAAAAAAAAGCCACAAATTGGAAGAGTATACTACATCAAAGACACTATGGAAAATAAGAATTAATGAGACAACTCAATAGTTCAAACCAAACCATGAAACAAATGCTTCATAACTATAATAATAAAAAGTTGCTGAAAACACGAATACTTGGACAACATAAAATGGATCTTAATAAATGTATTTTGAGACAACGCTGATCGAAGAAAAGTGTTGATAAATTTCAATTTTTTAAATTTTTTATTACATTTGCTAATGTAAATGTGTAATTAATATAATAAACAAAGAATTAATAGAAAGTCCTCGTAGATTTCAACTTTGAAGAACATACTCACTATAAAAAAATTATGAAGAATATTGATAAACTATCATTACTTTTTTAATGTAAATTGAAACAATTCCTACATAAAAGTTGATCATAATCTGAATAAAAGTAAGTGATATTGTTTTTAACATTTTGATAAAAATTGTGTATTCTTTTAATGTTTTGAAATATCTTGTATTTTTTTTTCAACAATGAATTTATGAAAAGTTTTGATATTGTTGTCAACAAAGAATTGCTAATTCGTCTTTGAATGTTTTCAATATAAAATTGAAGAAAAATTTTGTATTGTTTTCAACAAATAACTAATTAATGAACCATAAAATTGATGAGTAATCTTGTATTATTTTCAATAAAAAATTAATGAAAAGTCTTAATATTGTTGTCGACAAAAAATTGATGAAAAATTTTGATATAGTAAATTAATATGTAAATGGAAACAATCCCGCCTAAAAGTTGATCATAATTTGAATAAAAGTAAATGATATTATTTTTAACATTTTGACAAAATATTATGTATTCTTTTTAATGTTTTGAAAAATCTTGTATTTTTTTTTCAACAATGAAATGATGAATTTTTTTGGTATTGTTGTCAACAAAGAATAGTTAATTCGTCTTTGAATGTTTTCAATATAAAATTGAAAAAAGTTTTTGTAGTGTTTTCAACAAATGTTTAATTAATGAACCTAGAATTTATGAGAAATCTTGTATTATTTTCAACAAATAATTAATGAAAAGTCTTAATATTGTTGTGGACAAAAAGTGATGAAAAATCTTAATATTGTAAATTAATGTCAACTGAAAAGTAAGTGATATTGTTTTTAACATTTTGACAGAAACTTATGTATCCTTTTAGGACCCAAATGGTAGCCATGAAAAGGCCAAGAAAAAAAAATTTCATGGATTTCTTGATATTTACATGAAGATGTTTCATGATGGCCCGTGAAAAATTTAGGCCCATTTATTGGTTTCATGAAAGTTATTGTAGCTCTTCACAAACCACATCTCACCTCTCCCCTCGATTTGTTTTCACATCGAACAAGGTGTTCCCAAAAGCGTACACAAAAATTGAAAATATCGTCCTTTTTTTTGAATTAAACAATTTTGTGACTCCACTCTCCACTCCTCAGCCATACTCACAAACCCTAGGTAATTAAAAAAGAAAAAAGGGTGAGTCCCTTTAATGCCGCGGTGGTTGCAATTTTTTTTTGGACGCGGTGGTTGTCGGTCGACATCGCGGCGGTGGTGGTGAGTAATCGAAGTCGATGAAGACCGCCGTATAACCACCAATTGATGTCTATTGGTGAGTTGACGAAGACCGTAGGGACGCCATTAACGCTGCAAAGAAAACTTGAAAAGTTTGGGTAAGCACCTACATCTCTCGTCACCACTTATCGATGAACAATGTTGTTCAACCGATTTTACCATATTTTCAAACCGTAATTTTTTTGTATCTCATCTAAGACATATGCTGTAGAATACCCATTTGTGTTTGGAAAGTGTATCAAATCGCTTATTGGTCTAAAAAGCCCTATGATATTGAACTCGTAAGCTACACAATTACGCATTAGTTTTCATTCTTTGGAAAATTGGTATATTTTTTCTCGCTCAAAGTAATTTTGTTGTTTTAATGGTACTTGTTGATTAGGGAATAAAAATCTAACCATTTTTTATTATCAACTAAATTGTCAAGTCTCTCGGTATACAATCTAATGGTTACAGGACCAATTATATATCAAGTGCATCGTGTACGTGATCGGAAAAGCTTTGCAACCCAAAGTGTAGAAGCTATACAGAGGGGGAACATTGTATTCACACTAATGGCTTCTTTTCAAGTAATCCCATCTATTTAATATGTGTTGCTCATATTAAATATAAGATCTTTATGTGCGACTTACATTTAACAATGAAAATTAAAGATAGTCCTTCAACAACGAAATGATGACTAGTAATATGTTTAATTTTTTAATCATGTCATATTGCTCTTATTGTGTTTGAAATTACTGGAATTAGTGAAATAAATTCGGAGTAAATAACTTATTGCAATAGAGTTCAGGGAAAATCAAGTAGAAACAAATTATCCTTTATCGAAGAAATTATACTCTATGCCTTCTTTAGTAGAAGCCTTGATTTGTTGACTTTTGGGCTTGAGCCTGAAGGAATTCGTTGTGGGTCTCCTCTTATTTTGTTTGATGTTGGAGGTATGGATTGAGAACAAGCATGAGTAGTTGCAAAAATCGGAGATTATCAAAACTAAATATGCCATACATATTTCTTTCCGAGTTACTTGTGCTTGTGATTGGTACTCTTTTAAATGTTATGCAAATATTTCACAGAAAAAGGAAGATATATTCAAACACCAGTGGCAACAATGCCTTCTGCGTGCCTGATCCGTAATAGGTTAGTTTCATCATTTTGTATGAGTAACTTGTTCTTCCTGTAATATTTGAAATTTTTTTCCCTTTTCTGCTGTTATCAATGGAAGAGTTGTAGGAAAGACGTGTTGTTGATCTTCGCCTTCCGAGGTAAGGCTTGTATCTTGAACATCATACATTATTTAGTACTTGCATTTGTTTCAAAGGTTTTATGATTTTAATTTCATACATTGATATCATATATTTATATTTGTCACTAGGGATTTCCATAGGTAGCATATTGATGTTCCACTGGATTGATTATTTGTTAACAACTTTGCAAGCATCGGTGACCAAAATATAAAAATCAAAAGGAAAAACTTGATCATGCTTGTAACCAGTTTTAATAGTTGTCGATTCGTGAGGCTAAAAATTCAGGTGTCGTTGTCATGCCTAAGATATTAGAAGATGCAAAGGATCATGTAGATACGAGGAGGAGTAATATGGCTTCTTGAGGATTCAGACCACTGGATTTATAGCCCGGCTCGTAGATCAAAGCAAAGTGATAATAGCAGACAGATTTTTGGGGCTAATAAGATACATAGACACCCAATCGGGGTGAAGAAAGTTGTTTCCATCCCCCGATGGATAAATTGTCAAATATCACCTATGATGAATGAAGCGGCATTGTCAATGCTAAAACAAATCCTGCAAATGGATCCATCTAATAGAACTGAGTATAAATTAAGCAACAACAATGGTTTCTTGATTGATAATAATATGGATCCTTCATCGGATGTTTTAGATATTGATAGTTCGTCCAATGGGATTACCGGAGTGACATTGGTGATTTACTTACATGCTTTGGTCAATTTTGTTGTAACATCTTGTATTAGAGGTATATGTTTAGTTGTACCAATATATTAGGTCTCTGCTAAGGAATTTTGAGGTGTACGCAATTATGTGTGTAAACTTTTCTGTAATCTTTAGTGATCATTTTGCATGTTCAATTACTCGGAATCTTTAGATTGATTCAAATGATTGTTTATGTTTCTTTGAAATATATTTTCTATTAAGCGAGAATATGTGGATGATTGAAGTTTTATAATTCTTCAAGTGGGAATTGCGAGAGGTCGGAGTACAAAGTTGCCTCGCCTAATTGTGGGAAATTTGTTCTTTGTGATAGCTTTTCTGCTTCTATCCACATATATATGTTTCTGAAATGATATATAGAAACAGACCATAGTTTTGAAGCAAACCGTGTGAACTATTTTAATTTTGAATAAAGAAATGTCTTGAATGGGTGGTGTTTTTTTTCACGCCTATAATTGTGTTCTTTAGCATCTTTTAAATCTTAGAACCCTGGTTAGAAAATTTGATATAGTTTGTGAATTTCCACTTCTACGAAGAACTTCAAGTTGATTATTTGTTATAGAGTGATCATTTCTCCAAATTATGCCGAGTATAGTCATAGTGTAAAATTTGATTCAACTTTTGTTTAATTTTGTCACGAAACATAGCAACGCTATACTTTTCGCTCAGATTTGTAATCAAGACGAACCACGAGGTACTTCCAATCGTCTCGGAAAAAATAAAAAAATAACTCAAAATCAAGACAAAATTTTTGTATAGTTCAGTGGTTAAAATTTTCTTTTACTATCTAATCTTATAATTTATCTTATCTATCAAACACACATTTTCCAAAATTATGTAAAGGTTTCAACCCTACCAAACAACTTTTAATTTTTATTTTACAAGCTATTAAACACCAATAAATATTACTTATCTCACCTTCATCCTTAAAAGGTATCTCAATGCTTATCTTAACCCCTTATCCTATGAGACCTACCAAATGTGTCCTTAATGTTTTGAAAAATCTTGTATTTTTTTCAACAATGAATTGATGAAAATTTTTGATATTGTTGTCAACAAAGAATTACTAATTCATCTTAGAATGTTTTTAATATAAAATTGAA
The DNA here is from genome assembly GCA_030762865.1 of Paraleonurus japonicus. Lineage (NCBI taxonomy): Eukaryota > Viridiplantae > Streptophyta > Magnoliopsida > Lamiales > Lamiaceae > Paraleonurus > Paraleonurus japonicus. The sequence continues at coordinate 31,735,688 of CM061053.1, read as the reverse complement.
GAAAAGTTTTTGTATTGTTTTCAATAAATAATTAATTAATGAACCCTAGAATTAATGAGAAATATTGTATTATTTTCAACAAAGAATTAATGAAAAGTCTTAATATTTATGCTGACAAAAATTGATAAAAAAATTTTGATATTGTAAATTAATGTAAATTGAAACAATTCCCGCATAAAAGTTGAACATAATCTGAATAAAAGTAAGTGATATTGTTTTTAATATTTTGACAAAAAAGTTACGTATTATTTTAATATTTTGAAAAATCTTGTATTTTTTTCAACAATGAATTAATGAAAAGTCTTGATAATGTTTTCAACAAAGAATTGCTATGTCTTTGAATGTTTTCAATATAGAATTGAAGAAAAGTTTTTGTATTGTTTTTAACAAATAATTAATTAATGAAGCCTTGAATTGATGAGAAATCTTGTATTATTTTCAACAAAGAATTAATGAAAAGTCTTAATATTGTTGTCGACAAAAATTGATGAAAAATCTTGATGTTGTAAATTAATAAAATTAAAACAGTCCCAACATAAAAGTTGATCATAATCTGAATAAAAGTAAGTAATATTGTTTTTAATATTTTTGACAAAAAGCTATGTATTCTTTTAATGTTTTGAAAAATTTTGTATTTTTTTCAATACTTTTGTTACCTTAATTGATGATTATTAGAGTAAAATGATCATTTTATTAGTGTTTTGTATGCGAAAAGATAAAAAATAACTAGTTATCACAAAATTAGTTGTCGATAATAACACTCTAAAAACAACATCTAATTTAGATAGTGAAGGAAAATGACCGATAGACAAACTTTTGAATGTAAAAACATAAAAACCAATGATTTATCACGGGTCAAACCGAAATTATTATGAATTCTACAAACCCTATGGATTTTCGCTTTAGCAAGTAAAAGAGGAATAATAACGAGTTATTGATAGGATAATTTGAGATCTATTGGGAATTCCTAAATACTTTGGTTACCTTAATTGATGATTATTTGAGTGAAATGATCATTTCTTTAGTATTTTGTATGCAAAAAGATAAAAAAATAACTTGTTATTACAAAGTATAATTGTCGATAATAACACTCTAAAAACTACACCTAATGCGAATAATGGAGGGACCGATAGATAAACCTTTTGAATGAAAAAATATAAAAATCAATGATTTATTACGGGTCATACCGATATTATTCGAATCCTACAAACCCTATGGATTTTCGTTTTAGCAAGCAAAAAGAGGAAAAATAAGAGTTTTTGACATGATAATTTGATATCTATTGGGAATTCCTAAATACTTTTATTACCTCAATTGATGATTATTAGAGTGAAATGATCATTTCATTAGTGTTTTGTATGCAAAAAGATAAAAATAACTAGTTTTCACAAAGTTTAGTTGTCGATAATAACACTCTAAAACTACACCCAATGCAAATAATGGAAGGAAATGACCGATAGATAAACTTTATGGAAGCAAAAACATAAAAATCAATGATTTATCATGGGTCATACCAAGATTATTCAGAATCCAACAAACCCTATGGGTGTATGATTTAGCAAGCAAAAAGAGAAAAAATAACGAGTTTTGATAGGATAATTTGTGAACTATTGGGAATTCCTAAATACTTTTGTTACCTTAATTGATGATTATTAGAGTGAAATGATCATTTCATTATGGTTTTGTATGCAAAAGATAAAAATAATCGGTTTTCATAAAGATTAGTTGTCAATAATAACACTCTAAAAACTACATCTAATGCAAATAGTGGAGGAAAATGACCGATAGATAAAATTTTTTGAATGCAAAAACATAAAAATCAATGATTTATCCCGGTCATACTGCGTGACTATTCGTAATGCAACAAACCCTATGGATTTTTGTTTTAGCGAGAAAAAAGAGGAAAAATAACGAATTTTTGATAGGATAATTTGAGATATTATTGTTGTCTTAATTGATGATTATTAGAGTGAAATGATCATTTCATTAGTATTTTGTATGCAAAAAGATAAAAATAATTAGTTTTCACAAAGTTTAGTTGTCGATAATAGAACTCTAAAAACTACACCTAATGCGAATAATGGAGTGACCGATAGATAAACCTTTTGAATGGAAAACATAAAAATCAATGATATATCATGGGTCATACCGAGATTATTCAGAATCCTACAAACCCTATGGATTTTCGTTTTAGCAAGCAAAAAGAGGTAAAATAAGAGTTTTATGCGGTTTGGTTTTATTCCCGATAAGGATATTTGTGATTGTATTGCTCTTGCTTCTAATTGTCTTAATTGTATTGATCTTGATTCTAAGGTGGGGGTATTGCTATAAAATTGGATATTATGAAAGCTTTTGATACTATTAGTTGGGATTTTTGTTGAAAGTCATGAAATTAATGAGTTATGATAGTTGGTTTATAAGATTTATTGGGGTGATTTTAAATTCTCGCCCATCTTTCTATCCTCATAAATGGTACTCCTATGGGCTGGTTTAAATGTGGTAGGGGGTTCGTCAAGGGGATCCGTTATCCCCTCTTTTGTTTTGTCTTGTAGAGGATGTTTTGGCTAAAATTTTGGATAAGTTCTTTTTATGAATAAGTTGGATAAGATGCGTGCTAGACCTAACTTGTTTGCTCCTTTATATGCTTTATATGCGGATGATGTGATGCTTTTATGAAGGCTACTAAACCGAATGTTAGGAGTTTAAAAGAATTTTTTAGATTTATGAGAAAACTTCCGCCGTGGTATTAGTATTAATAAAACCCGTATTTTTATGATAAAGGTGTTAGTAGATCTTTTAAAAGATATCTTCATTGTTTCCTTGATTTCGTTGAAGGTGTGATCCTTTTGATTATCTTGGAGTTACTTTGTTTAGGGGGCATCCGAAAGTTGCTCATTTTCAAAAAATTGTTGATAAAACTATTCCTCAATTTGCTCGTTGGAAGGGTTCTTCTTTATCTATGATGCGCGGGTGGATTTGGTTAATGATGTGGTCTTGCCTTCTTTAACTCATGTTTTGAAAATTTATTGTTGGCCTCGTGACGTGTTTGAAAAGATTGAGCATGCTATAAGAAATTTTATATGGTCGGGTAATATCTCTTCTAGAGCTTTTGCTCATGTTGCTTGGGATAAGGTTTGTTCTCCTTATAGGGAAGGGGTCTTGGTGTTCGTTCTCCGGTTTATTATAATCTGGCTTTTAATTTGAAGTTTGTGTGGAATGTTTTAACTTCCAATAGTGCTGGTATGAGTTTTATTAGGGAGAGACATTTGAAGGATAATAGGGCTATAAGAGTTAGGCATGTTACGTCTTCGTTAAATGGTGTTCGCCAATTCTTTGGGGACATTGATTCTAAGTCCTGTTGGTTAAGGGGTTATCATTCTTCGGTTCGCTTTTGGACCGATAATTGGCTTGGTTATAAAATTGGTGTTCCCACTTTTTATGGGATAAGTTGAATCAACCTATATCTTGTTTTTTGTGAATGGTTTATGGTTTTTGGAGGAGACTTTTGTTGCTACTTTTGATGATATTGTTGATGACATTCTTTGTTTAGCTTGTTCTTGTCGGTCTTCGGATAGGAGGGTTTGGTGTGATTCCCTTCATGGTGATTTATCTGCTAAACTTGCTTACTTTAGTGTTCGTCCTCACTATCCGGAAACTGTTTGGGGGTTGGATTTGGGATAATAACATCCCTCCTTGCCGTTCTGTTGTGGTTTGGAAGGCTATTCATAAAAAGCTTGCTACATGGGATTTGTTGCATAGTAGAGGTTTCTATGGTCCTTCGGTTTGTGCTTTTTGTTTATCTAGTGAGGAATCTTTGGATCATCTTTTTGTTCATTGTCCTTATACTTCCAGGTTGCTTCGGGACTTTATTTCTCCTTTTAATAAATCTTTATTGCTTTATTCTACATTTGATGAATTCATTTTGCATGTGATGAAGGTTAATACGGAGGCCCAAATGGATTTTGTGTGGAATATATTATTATTACTTGGGTTTGGCTAATTTGGAGGATTAGAAATGAAATGATTTTTGATGGGGATGTTGTTCCTTACATTGCGGCTGATTGTCGTATGAGGGCTCATTTGCATGATCTTTTTTGGGTTAATATGGGGAGGATGGTGAATCCGGATGTTGAGAAACCTATTCTAAATTTGTTTAAGATTCCTTTGGTTGATCATAAGTCTATTATTTCTAGATTTGTTAGATGGATTCCTCCGGGAAGTGGTTTTCTTAAATGTAATATTGATGGTAGTACTTTAGGTGCTCCCGGGTTATTCGTGGTGGTGGGATTTTTAGGGATTTGGCTGGTTTTTTTGTTGGTGCTTTCTCTGTTTCTCATGGTATTGGTTTTGCTTTTGATGCAGAGCTTGGTACGGCTATACGGGCTATCGAGCTTGCTAGATTGCATGGTTAGAAGCAGGTTAATTTTTAGACGGATTCGCCTATGTTCTTTACGCTTTCAATTCAAAGCGAGGCCAAAGTTCCTTGGAGATGGCATAATGCTTGGCTTTCTTCTAAGGATGTGTTAGCGGATATTGATGGCTGTTTTCGGCATATTCTTCGGAAGGTAATATGGTTGTTGACATTTTATATAAATACTTGAGTATGAGGGCTTGAAGTGGTGGATGGATGCTCCCGATCTTTTGAAGGATCAATTACATTATGACCTTTATAAAACTTATGTTAGGATTGGTTAATTATTTTCGTTGTATGCCTTTGGCATTGTTTATTGGCCTCGTGTGTCTATTTCCACTTCTTTGTTTTAGAGGACTTACTCTTTTTTCCCTTTGATGGATTTTTTCCTAAGGAGTGTTTTGCCATCAAAGGTTTTTAGTGAGGGTCCGACCTCTTGATTGACATGTGATCATATGGCTTTAGGATTTTTTCTTTTTCTTTTTATTAATAATATCTTTAATTTGAGGTAAAATAAGAGTTTTTGATAGGTCAATTTGAGATTTATTGGGAATTCCTAAATACTTTTGTTACCTTAATTGATGATTATTAGAGTGAAATGATCATTTCATTATTGTTTTGTATGCAAAAAGATAAAAAATACTCCCTCCGTCCCAAGATAACTTTCATACTTTCCTTTTTGGGACGTCCCAACTTAACTTTTACACCCTTAAAATGGAAACTCTTTTATAAACTTCACCCTCAAAATTTTTACTAATTTACACATATGCCATTAGTTTTACTCTCACATACACACATCCCAATAAAGTTTTTTTTTTTCTTTATACATAAAAATTTACAAATTTATCCCTCAAAACTTCAATCATTACTCTTTTTTCTTAAAGTGTGTGCCACACCACATATGAAAGTTATCTTGGGACGGAGGGAGTAACTAGTTATCACAAAATTAGTTGTCGATGATAACACTTTAAATACTACACCTAATGTAGATAGTAAATGAAAATGATCGATAGATAAACTTTTGAATGCGAGAACATAAAAATCAATGATTTATCATGGGTCATACCAAGATTATTCGAGAATCCTACAAACCCTTATGGATTTTCGTTTTAACAAGTAAAAAGAGGAAAAAAAAACCCTATAGATTTCTTTTATCATGCAAAAAGATTAAAAATAAGGAGTGCAAAATGTAGAGAGAGAAGCTCTCCTTCTCTCTAGAATTTAGGGAGTTATTTTTCTTCAAGATTTCATCAAACCGATTCATGAATACGGTACATCTTCAATGACGCTAATTTCTTCCATATTAATCAATGTTAATCTCTCGAAGGAGTCCATTATCCACAAAGATGCTATCCAAGATTGTTCCACACCGACTCATTTCTATCTCAAAAGGGAATTTTCTTTTCAATTCTTTCCAGCTTCCTAAAGGAACAGATTCGGTTTCTTTTTCAAAGAACTTCTTCTCAATTCAAAGGAATGGCAAAATTTCGTTTCAGATTTCGTTATTCGAATTCCGAGATTTGGTCAAAGATTTCTCACGAATATGGGACTCTTTCGAATCAATTTTCTCTCCGACTAATTTGATTCGAGTTTTTTCAAAAATACGGAGGATTTCTTCTTGCTCCAATGGGCTTTAGTGTCGCCGCCACCGGAACCTTTTGTTTCGGTTATGAATCAAGATTATTCTACAATTCAAAGAAACGCACCTGTGTGGATTCAATCAAGCTTGAGGTTTAACAAATTGCTCGGCCGACGGTTTTGCGGAGGGTTTTTGATTGGGGAAAAACAAGCGGCGCTTTCTTGCCGATAAATTGTCCCAGTTTAATGAGATACAAATACGGCTTTGGGTTCGTTCGAATCAAAGTTTGAATTTACTCGGAGGGGTAAGCGCTGGATACGCAAGGATTACGATGATGAATTGCTATTCAAAATATTTCTTGATTCGATGCGATGCGGCTATTTTTTCAAGGCAATTTTAGTCGGTCGCTATTGGCAAATTTCATCGGCGGTGGTTTCTCAACCGCAATTCCAAGCACAATTTTCATTTACAAGTTAATTGGGTAATTTCTCTCTCTCTCATAGATTGACGGTTATTCGGTTATACGGAGGCAATTTATGGTATTACAGAGGATTTCACAATTTCTTGATTTTGGGAATTTCTATTCATTACCGCTATTCTCGGATTCGTGGTGTTGATTGCGAGGATACGATTCGGAGTCAGAATGTTCAATCTACACCCAATTTTTGGGGAAAATACACTATCGGCAGCTTTCTTCCCCATTGGGTTTAGTTTTTGGGGTCAACAAATGAGCATCGGTGGCGATTTCGTCAATGTTTTGGATGATTCCCTGCTCGGTTTCTTCGATGTTGGAGAAGTTCCCTGTGTTTGGTTTGTTGCGAATTCCATTCAATTTTTGGTTCGTAGATATGAAATTGCGCATATATGTTCTTTACCCGGTTCCGACGATGATCAAATTGCTACAATCATTCTTCTCTGCTGGTTGTTTTGAGATTTGGCTGCATATGGGCAAATTGTTTAATTTCTTGTTGTTCTAGGTTCTTTATTTTCGGTTATTTCATATTCTTGCTACAACTCACATTCGTTCGACGATAAGTCTCGGTGAAATCCTTCGATTCTTTCACATCATTTTACTTGGTGAAGCGCTATGATTCGTGAGGATTTGTAATATCCCGAAATCCTTATATAAATTATTAATGCATGTTATTAATTTTAATAAATTAAGTATTATAATTTTATAATTTTTCTAATTGAAATATAAAATTAAATATTTTATAGTGTATAATAATGTGTATTTATATGCAAATATATTTATAAGAGGTATTAATAAAATATATATATATATATATATTTATATATATATTAAATATATTAGGTTAAATTAATAAAATGTAAACATTACGATAATGTAAAAATTTTCATTAACCAAATTGAATAGTTAATTGACGTCCGTAATATATCCTACTTACCTTCCTTTTCCTTATTCGGTAAGCTAGCGCCGCAGTACGTTCCTTTTCTTTCTTTTATTTTCTCCGTTCATGCCGCCTTATTCCGTCGCAGAAATTTTCTCTCGGTATTATCATATTATATATGGAAATGCTCGTAGCAATTAAGTAGATTGTAGAAATAAGATCGACTTGTTGTTTTGATTCTGTAACGTCCGATAATTTAGTGCGAAGCTTCGGAAATTATTGTTTAAATGTGCTTTTTCATTCAATCACCACCGTCGTTTGAAACGATAGGTGGCGAGGCTTATACCGTTGTGAAGTCTATTGTGCGTAGAGTAGAATTCTATTCTCCATTGATAGAATCGGTGTACGAAATTAGTAGAAAAATAAGCCGAAAGTGACGCCGTAGAAAGCGGGTTTCAACGTTTAGAATTAAACTTTATTTTTGTGGATTCTTACGCTTTCGAGTCATTATGGGGTGTAGTAAAGGTCATAGGCCTAATTGTGAGTAGGAAACGATGAAAATGGAGTATCAAAAGCTTGAAATGGACGTTAATGGCGTAAGTTGAAATGTCGTCGCCCTCTGCTAAAACAGGCCGTCGCTTTTACGGTGGCCGTTTGAGGCGGCTGGGGTGGAATAGAACCCAGGACGTGAGGATTCCAACGATATTTTCGGTTTTCTAATCGGAAGTGTAGAATGACGGTAGGGACCTTTTGTACAATAGCTTGAAAGTAGAGGGAGGCCAAAGAGAATTAGATTAACTTCAGGGACTAAAATGCAAATACTCAATTCTGGTCAGTTGACCAGTCAACGGTCAACGGTCAACGTTGACTTTTTCTTTAATTACAATTTTGCCCCTCATTTTCAAACGCTTGTAGAATCTTTGTTTTTCATCCGATTTGATCCAAACCAGCGTCAAATTGTTCCAAATCCAAAGATCTACATTTTAATTCTAAAATCACGGGATGAACAGCATTATAAAAATGACCGTTTTACCCCTGAACGGTCATGCGCCGTAAACTCCGTTTTTAATCCAAATTCTTTGTTTCAAGTCCGTTTTTATCCCAACGAAGTTTCTACACGCTCTAAATAGAATTATATTATAAATAAACTAGCTAGTTTGTCTTTTGACTCAAACACATTAATCGAACTTTAAAATCCTTAGGAAAAGACTGGTTTTGCCCTTTAACCCCTGTACCAAATCCGGTGGTCCTATAACTCTAGAAAGCTCTTATTATAATTATTATAAGTTAATTATCATATCTATTACAATGATACGAGAGCACGATATTATTTGTAGGGCGAGAAGAACTGAAGCATAAAAGCGATTCCGCTCCAAAACAAGGCTCATATCTAATCAGTGGGATAATTTCCACTCTTAATTGAGTTTAACATTCCATGTTATGATTGCTATGTTAAGGTGCAATATGTGAGTAATATATGTCATGATTATGCAACAATTGTGATATTATGTTCAAGCGGGTAATGGCCCGTACTATGTGTATTATGTTCAAGCCGGGTAATGGCCCGTACAATGTTCAAGCCGGGTAATGGCCCGTACTATGTGTATTATGTTCAAGCCGGGTAATGGCCCGTACAATGTTCAAGCCGGGTAATGGCCCGTACTATGTGTATTATGTTCAAGCCGTAATGGCCCGTACTATGTTCAAGCCGGTAATGACCCGCATAATGTGCACATGAGTTATGTTTTCATGTTATGTGTTATTTGCATATACATTTTATCGAGTGCAATCATTGAGATTATTCCACCTGGGTGTATTTGAAACACTCACCCCTCATATCCATTATTCTGATCTTGAGTTTGATGTGGAGGGACGATGAGGATGCGACTGTACCTTTTGGTTCGGTTGTGTAATTATTGTATATATTATGAGTTATGCTACTGGAGTGAAAAATAATGGTTCTTTTGTCCGACTAGTATAAATATACTAGTTGAAACGTGTAACAAAACATATTTTGCCCTTTTTCTTTTGATGTGTAATTATCGCGTGAGCGAGGTTTGTTAAATTCTTCTTTTTCAAGTACGTATCACCGATTTGGTTGCTTTGGGGTATTATTTTTAATTTGGTTATAGCTTCCGCTTATAAAAATAATAATTTTATTATCGTATCTTTGGAAAGGAGTTTGAAAAGGTATTTTAGTAGCGCCTCCCCCAAAGTGATATTATTTTAAAAAGGAAGAGAACTTGGGGCGCTACGGGATTGTTGCTAGGATTATTTTTCAATGATGTTTCGTTAGCTAAGGATGTTGATTTAGCCGGTCTTAGTTTCGTCGACAAGATGTTGATTCACGTATAGGCCTTTTTCTAGGTTTGGATTTTGGTCGTCTTTACCGCTGTGATTGTGGTTTTTTTCTCGGTTTGGATCTTTGAAGATGCTTTGGGGATTCATTTTTGTTTTTTTCTTTTGGGCTTTGTCCATTTAGTTAGGCCCTTTTTGGGGTTTCTTTTTGTTTTTTCTTTTGGGCTTTGCCTATTTGTTAGTTTTCTTTTCGAGCTTTCACCTTGACTGGGTTGTGGTCCTCCTTTTTTTTTTTCCTCTTTATCAATAATATCTTTAATTTGAGAAAAAATAAGGAGTGAAAAAAATGTAGAGAGAGAGGCTCTGCCTCTCTCTAGATTCTTGAAGCTTCAAAGCAAGATTCTTGTCTCTAGATTCTTGAAGCTTCAAAGCAAGATTCAGCCATCCTTTTTGTTTCTTGAATGCAAATTATCAATATTTCTTTATTCTTCAAATGTTTTATCCTCTTGGCACTTCTCCCGAGGAGTATTCAATTGCTTTTCAACATCAAATAATGTTGTTCTCCATTTTCCAAATCCACCACCGACGGTTTCCTTTCCCAAGGTGCAGCGTAGCACCTTCCTCACTCTTTCTTCCAAGTTAAGTCATGGAAAAAGTGGGATTTCCCCTTTATTTCGCAACATTCTGTTCATCGACAGTGGACGCTTACAACAGTGGCGGTTATTCCTGTTTCTAGAAGTTCCGATGCTTAAGGCTTTCTCAGATTGTCGGCGCTTTCACGATTTCTTCCAAGATGGTAGATCGAGAGTATTTGATAGGGGTAAGCAACATTTTGCATTTCTTAGCTCAAAATCGTCGTCGACGATTTTGAAAGCCCAGTTTCAATGGAGCTTTTGTATTCATAGGCCGGATTTTACCTGGGCGTTTCTCCAATTGATTTGAGATCATTTTCTAGAATCAATTCGATTGCTGGGTTCTTCGATTTATTACAATAGTTCGACGGTTCTCTGTTCCAACTTATTTCTTGATAGCAGAAGTTCTCAGATTCGAAATCGAATTTCAAAGCGGTTTCGATTTTCTACACCGATAAATCGATTTTAAAATATTCGACAATTCTAGGTCTGTTGATCCTTTTTGGTTTCATCTATTGCTGGTTTTATGGCGGCGATGTGACGGTAAAAGGGCCAAGGATGGCCGTTCGAAAGTTTTTGACAAAGGCAAAATTAATTTGTTCTGGATTGTAGTTCGTCTGATTTTTACAAACTGCATTTTCGTAATTGGATTTGAGATTAATTCTTGATAATTTGTTGCTGTTATTTTTGGGAATTCCGATATGGTGATGGTTCAAGTTTGATTGCAGTGTTTTGCCCACGATCTGCTCGATTATTTGTGTAACGTCCCCACTTAAAACACTTAAAACAGTATGAAAAAGTGATGTGGCACAAGTAGGAATGTTACTAAAATAGTGTTTTATATTTAATATTTATGAAAGCCACACATTTCACAGCGGCAGTAGTAAATAAGTATGGCCGTAGCCTTAAGTTTACAAACCAAAGTTTCCAAAGTAAAATACTTAAAAACAATATCAAGAATTTCACAGCCTGCCTCCGAGTTCATTCTCCCACGCCGGAATCCTCAATATACGAAAATATGAAAGTGGAAGGGATAAGTGTCTGTAAACACTTAGTGGAAAATCTCTTGTTAATTGCACAAACTAAACATCAATGCTTATAATGTGTGAGCCCCGGAATTTCACTGTGTATTTGTGGGTGGCGTGACCAACCCATTGTCTTAAGCGACCGACCTATATGCTTGCCAACATAAGTTGGACTAATGTGGGCGATCGATAGCGAGGCTGACTCAAAATTTAACATTCAACGGTTAATAAATGCAATTAAAAATAATAAAGTAACACCGGTTAAGAGTGAAGTGATTCCCACCTTGTAGGATTGTACCTACAAGTAAACATTTTGAAATAAAATTATTGTTACTCATCCCTTCATTTGTAATTTCACATATATCAAAGATCGTAAATATCAATTAAGCATGTATAATCATCCAAGAACAAATTTTAGAAAAATATCGACCGTAAAAATATAAACGGACCTATTTGAACAATTCTTATACCAAATCCAGCTTTTGCCACCATATCTTAGAAAAATCACCATAAATCATTTACAAGGCCAAATAAGCTGAAATTTTAACCACAAATTCATAAATTCATGTAGTTTATCCTCAAGCTTTTGCTTTCCTAAGAACTCCCTTAACTTTTGTCGTTTTTCACGAAAAGTATACTGATCTCGGGTTTTTCGACCAAAACTCTGGTTTAACTTCAAAAATTCATAGAAAATCAACCATAACTCCGATTGACACAAAATTTGAAACCCTCAGTCCCTTAACCAGTCTACTTTCTCATGTAAAATTTTCAGAAATTTCCACTGAAAAAGATTATCAAAACGAATTTTATACTAAAAGCGGTCCAAAATTTACTGCTTTATATACATATAAGGAACATATTATCTTAATCTCACTTCAAACCATATAATTTCATGATTTCTACTTCTATAGCATAGATAATTAAGTAATAAACATAATTTCGTTCATAACATATGAAGAAATTGAATCAAAAATATTAAACATAAAATGAAACATATATGCAAATAACTTATTTACCTAAGTTGCCCAATGAAGATTTTGCTAATGAAAACTTGAGAAGAGGCAAGCATATTTATAGGTAGAAGATAAAGCTTGAGATGGCCGACACTTAAGGGATGAGGGATTAGGTGGCATAGTCATTAGTTTAGGTGTTTACAAGTGTAATTTCTTAAGGGCTAAGCTAGCAAAAAAAGAAAAATTTTATAAACAATTTTCTTTTTCTTTCTTTTCGTCTCTTTCTTTTCTCTTTTTTTTTTTTCTTTTTTTTTTATAAATTCTTATAATATTCTAATAATAGTTGATGCGGATAAAAATGTCAGAGCCTAACTATACGTAGGACCCAAATACACCCAACCCAATAGGGCCCAATGACGTAACCTGGACACCCTCAATAGAGGGAGGAAAACCCCGAGACGGGCTCGAGCCCAGATCAGGCTGCGATAAGGCTACGAAGCCCAAACCTACCTACGGGTGGGCCACGAGGCCCAACCCTAACTATGAGATAAGCCACGAGGCCCAAGCCTAGGCTGCAGGTGGGCCGCGAGGCCTAAACCTAGCTACTGGTGGGCCGCGAGGCCCAAACCTAGCTGCATGTGGGCCGTGAGGCCCAGAGCGAGATTTAAAGAGCACGCGGGTATTTGACCAAGCCCGTGGCGGTTATTTATCCGATAAGACCGAGAAAGCGTTAGAAGGAGCGAGTAGTTGAGATAATTAAGGCCCAAGTCGAGAATATCTCGTATATTCCTTCATTAATCGGGTCCAACCTCCGTCTGAGGGGAATTCGTAGGTACAATCGATTTCTTGAGAAGAAAGATATCCGGGCATGACATCATGAAGGAACGTGCGGGATAATGCTCTGGAAACCGTGATAGCGGTTATGACTCTTAACTACGTATAAATACACACCCGAGAAGGGAGGTAACGGTATCAATCAACTATCACTCTTACTTAGCTACTTCCTACGTACTTTCTTGAGTGTTTTCCGGTGACGACTTGAGCGTCGGAGTGCCTACGCCGGAGAACCCTCCGGCATATTTTTGCGAGTGCGTTCGAGAAGAGCTAGGAATTGTGTTGCGTAAAGGCTTTACCCACGTGGAACCCGGTGGGGAAAGCGGGCCAGTCAGTTTTTACGCATCAATTGGCGCCGTCTGTGGGAAAGAAGAGGCGAGGCGTGAGTTTCAACTTCTTTTCTTTTCGACTATCCGAAAGAAGGACATCATGGTAGTGAGCGTACACTCATGAGACCGATTGCACTAGTACCGGCTCGAGGAAGGACAATCCCAGAAACCCAATGCAAGGCAAGGCTACATCCAACCCCGTGCCACCTATGGCATTTGTGCTCAATCTTGAAAGACCACCACTTGTTACGGTGGTACGAGGCAAGCTCGACACAGCGGCCAACACCATCCAGAGGAGAGCTGCTATTAGAGAGAGAGGGTTAACCCACTGCCTCTTCCTCTGCGATTCCGAAGGAATCCCTATAGCGAGGGTCCTGGAGCCGCCAATGCTTCGGCCTGGGGATACCTCGAGAGGATGCCGTAACCCAGTTGCCCCATCGCCCTCACTCAGAATAGTTGGATGATATGATAGCTCGAGTTGTAGCATGAGCAATAAGCGTAGGGGAGGACCCCCACCTGCGGGAAGGACTGGAGAACCAGGGACCGGGGAACCTGTCTGCTCGATCCCAACTTGGGGGAGTAGGCGGGGACGAGCATCAAGAAGAACGAAGGAGAGAGGTGGAGTCCGGGAACCGGGAGAAAACCACAGGAGCTGAAGGAGTCCAAGAAAGGAGGTCAGCCAGTTCCTCGACCGAGGGAGGCTGGTCCGGAGGAAGCCGCACGGGGAAGGAGACAGCCCCTCGGCGGCGGGAAGCAAGATCGAGGACCAAGAAGAGGGTACAGGAGACACCCAATCACGAGGCCATGAAAGACCGGATCGAGTCCTTGAGGAAACAAATGGACAACATGAAGCATCCGATGGAAAATCGGGTCGGTATGCCTCGACCCGTTACGAGTTGCCAATTCTACGAGAATATCTTATAAGATTGAGTTGCCTAGCAATTTTAAACCTCTTAATTATGAATATGATGGTACGGTGACCACTATGACCATTTGGTGAGATTTAAAATTTCGACCCTCCTCCATCGATATGGGGAGGGTGTGAAGTGCGAAGTCTTTCTTACTACTCTATCCAAGGCAGCCCAGTGGTTTAGCCGATTGGAGCCCAATTCCATCAACTCCTTTGAGCGGTTTGGAGAACTCTTCTTGCATCGATTCGCTAGTGCAAGGAGGCAACCTAGAGCTACGCTGACATTGTTCAACATGAAGCAAGGTGAAAATGAAAGCCTACGGGCCTTCATGAAGAGGTTCAATCAGGCGGCACCGAAGTCCCAACCGCCACCCCCAGAGGTAAAAATTAATGCTTTTACTAGCAATCTCCGAGATGGAGACCTATTTTCCTCCACGACCAAGAAGCGATCCAGACGTTCGATGAACTACTAAGGAGAGCAGAGAAGTACGTCACACCTTGGAAGAAGTGAGGAAGGCGAAGAGAGCCGAGGTCAAACCTAGTGGACCTGAGAAGAAGAAAGAATCATCAAAGAAAAGCTCAACGGCGGAGCCGAGAAAGCCGCAAAATCGAACCCCGCTCCAGTTTGACAAGTACACCCCACGAAGCTCGGGCAGCAGAGCTCTGGAGGTAGCATCGACCACCACCGAAATGAAGTTTCCATGGACACGATCCGAGAGGGCCTCGAAGCCCAAGTCGAGATAAGTTTTGTTGTTTCCATAATGAATATGGGCATGACACTAACAAGCTGTTTTCACTTACGTGATGAAATTGAGAGGAAGATCCAAGCGGGACATCTTAAAGAATTTGTTTACAGAGATCGAGTTAGCTCCGGGGCAAAAAGAAAGGAAGGCGATGACAAAGGCGAGGAAAAAGGGAGGATGATCGAAGGGAGGCGGGAGGAGAGACCATCCCGAGAGAGAACTTATCCAGATAATAGTCGAAGGTCCAAAGAGAGGGAGACTCCTTCCACGCTAGAAAAGGCTGGAGAGAGGACCCTCGGGAAAGAGGTGGGAGAGATGTACGAGAGGCGTGGATCGGAAGGAGGTCATCCATACACCTCGGATTCATTTTGGTCCAGAGGATGGAGGCACGAGGAAGGAGGACCACAATGATGCACTAGTCATCACAATAGATGTGGCCGAATATACGGTAGCAAGGATCTTCGTAGATACGGGGAGCTCGGCAGACATCATATTCTTGGAATGCTTCAAGAAGATGAATTTAAACATATAAATGCAACTTGATGGATACAGCGTTGTATGGATTCATAGGAGGCGATCCACCCTTTTGGTCGAGTAACCCTCCCGGGTGGGGCTGGCGAAGCTCCACGAGAGGAGGGTAGTTTTGGCAAATTTTTTATTGTTGATATACCCTCATCCTACAACATGATCTTTGGTAGGCGGCATTAAATTTGTTTCGTGGTCATATCAACTTATCACATGAAACTTAAGTTTCTAGTGAGCGATGAGGTGGGTGAAGTAGTGGTGATCACCGCAATCCGAGAAAATGCTATGTGGAGGCAAAGTAAAGATGGTCGATAAAGAGCCGCATCGCACTTTGAAAAGAGACAAGGAGGTGGACCGAGAATCCAAGAGATGTAAGATTACGGAGGAAATTGATCCTCCAAAAATGAAAGTTGACGAAGAGTGATGATGGTTGAGTTGTATCCAGAGAAGAGAGGATACACAACAAGGATCGAGCCTTGAGCCGTAACTAGAGAGAGACTGCAATGCCTTTATGAAGAAATGCGAGATGTTTTTGCTTTTTCTTCCTCGACATGACAGTATTCCCGAGGAGGTGGCGATGCACCACCCGAACGTGGACCCTAAAGCTAAACCAGTGAAGCGAAACTAAGGGTCTTACGAAGGTGAAGCGAGAAACCGCTGGAGGCCGAACATGTCAAACGAATCCAGCTTTCCCACCGCTGTCCAATGCGGTGTTGGTGGCAAAACCAGGGAAATGGAGAATGTGCATAGATTTTCGAGATCCGAACAAGGCTTGCCCTAAGGATCATTATCCCTTGCCTAGGATTGACCGGATGGTCGATTCTACATCTGGATTTGAGCCGCTAAGTATGATGGACGCTTATCAAGGCTACCATCAAATACAAATTTTCCCTCCGGATATTCCAAAGGTAAGTTTCATTATTGCTAGTAGAACTTTTTGCTATATTAGAATGCCCTTTGGGTTGAAGAACGCAGGAGCAACCTATCGAGAGAATGGTTGACAAGATGTTCCGAGACCGGTAGGAGGAACATGGAAGTCTACGTTGATGATATGCTTGTGAAAAGTGTGAAAGCCGGAGAGCACGTGGCCGATCCGGAGGAAGCTTTTTCAAGACTCGGGAGGAATGGCATGAAGGCCGAACCCGGCCAAGTGTTCTTTTGGAGTAAAATCCGGGAAATTCCTCGGATATATGGTGACCCAGTGGGAATCGAAGTTAACCCTGTTAAGGTGAAAGCCGTGCTCGATATGCGGCCTCCCACCAATATCAAGGAGCTACAAAGGCTGAACGGAAGAATTACGGCGTTGAGCGCATTCATAGACAGATCTGCAGAGAGGAGCCACCCCTTCTTCAAAATATTGAGGAAGGGATCCAGTTCGAGTGGGGCGAGCAATGCCAGCAGACGCTCGAGGAGCTTAAATGAAGACTGCCCAGCTTACCTACGTTAACGAAGCCAATTCCAGGAGACACTCTACCTTTACCTCTCTCAGAGGTGAGGTCTCACTCAGCTCCGTCTTTGGTGAGGGAGGAGGGGTCGACCCAAAAATTGGTTTACTACATCGCAGCTCATCCAAGGAGTTGAAGAGAGATACTCGGAGGTAGAGAAGGCAGCCCACGACTATAATGGTCATGGCACGGAGGTTACGACCTTATTTTTGTCGCATAAGGTCATTGTTCGGACTAACTATCTTAAACAGTGATAGGGAGAGCTGATCTTTCAGGGAGGATGGTCGAAGTGGGCCGTCGAACTAGGAGAATATGATGTGGATTTCGAGCCACGGAGGACTATTAAAGCACAAGCCCTCTCTCGTCTTCATCCGGGAGGGTACATGTGCGAGGAGGAAGGAGAATGGAAGGTATATGTTGACGGCTCTGTGTCTATGCGGGGTTGTGGAGCGGGGATCGTGATTATTGATCCAAAGGGCCAGAAATGCAAGTTGCGGTAAGGTTCGAGTTCATTATCTCCAACAACAGAGCCGAGTACGAGGCCCCGATTCGAGGAACGAGATGGCCGCCGAACCGGGAGCGAGTCGGGTGGTCATATTTTCGGATTCCCAACTTGTAACCCAAAGAAAGTTACGTGGGTACGAGGCCAATGATGAGAAAATGGTAGCCTACCTTTGGCGAGTGGCGGAGTCTGCAGGGAAAGTTTAGTTCCTTCGAGGTCGGACGAGATACCTCGAGAGGAAAACTCTAGAGCGGATAGCCGTCAAAGCTAGCGAGTTCCGCAACACCTGCAGGAGGGGAAGATCACCCCGGTGACTGCAGAAAGAGAAGCTACGATCCCTCGGTAGGGGTCATCGAGTCGAAGATGATTGGAGAACCAGCATATATCGAGTGTTGCGTAACCCGAAGAAGCGTCCGAGATAAAAGGAAAGCTCGGGTGGAGAATCCGATACACGATGATCGAGGACAAGATGTACCGCGGTCCTTCACGCAGCCTTACTTGAGGTGTTTATCCCATCAAGAAGGGAGGTACGTAATCAAAGATATACATGAAGGTTGTTATGCCGACCATGCGGGGCTCGGGCAATAGTCAGGAAAGCCTTAAGGGCCGGATACTTACGGCCTACCATGACCCAGACGCCAAAGACTCGGGTGAAGAAGTGTGAGAAATGCCAAAAGCATGGCTGCCTCATCTACCTCCCTGCAGAGGAGATGGGGACCAAGCACTCTCCATGTCCCTTCGCGAAGTGGGGAATGGATCTGGTGGGCCCATTCCCGATTGCGGTGGGCAGCGGAAATTTCTATTGGTGGCGGTGGACTACTTTAGCAAGTGGGGACGAAAGCGTACCTCTAGCGAGGATAGAAAAAGGTAACATAATCAAATTTTTATGGAGATATATTTCTGCAGGTTTGGCATACCTAGAATCACCGTATCGAGATAATGGGACCCGGTTTATGGGGAACATGGTACGGGAATGGTGTGATAACACGAAGATTGTCGAGAGATTCACATCGGTGGCACACCCCGTGCCAACGGCCAGTGGAGGTCACCAACAACTATTGTGAACGGAATACGTGCCCGGCTCGACAAAGGCTGGAGGAGGTAGGTCGATGGTGAGTTAGTTTTGTGGGCTTATCGAGACCACCCCGAGGAGCCAACAGAGGAGTCCCCCTTCCACTTAGTGTATGGGGCAGCTGCCAGATTATACCTTCGTAACGGAGACACATCGTTTAGCCCACTTCCGGGAGGGAAGAAATGAAGAAGCGATGAGGAGAACCTAGACATGCTAGAGGAGGAGCGCGAAATCGTCCACCTAAAAATGAGAAGTACAAAAGCCGCATAAAGGCCGCTTATGACCGTAAAGTCATAAGCCGGAGATTTGAAGAAGGAGATCTAGTCTTGAGGCAAGGTGATGCGTTGATAAACATTGGAAAGCTCGATCCCAAGTGGGAAGGGCCGTCTGAGGTGACCAAGGTCCTCCGAGGAGGGGCTTAAGAGCTACAGGACATGGAAGGAAATAAACCGGCCGGACCACGGAATGTACGCAATTGAAGAGGTTTTACACCAAGAAAGTGCCCGCCTCGCTGCAAGTAGGTGGTTCTTTTTTACGCAAGAGTTGTTTTATTCATGTTATTTGAATCTTTGAATAAATTATAATTTCATTCCATTGGTACTCTTTTTTCCCCGCCTACGGGTTTCCCATTGGGTTTTACCACAGGAGGTTTTTAAAGAGGCGGCCGAGTCGATTGCTTGACTTGTGTTGATCGATTATGGTCAATGAAACACCCTTTTGCTAATTAATGAAAGCGATTTTCCATTATCCACGAGTTTATCAGTTCTTTCTTTCGTTGATTCACGATTGAAATAATATGATTGCATCTTTGTTCGATTCAATTGCATCACAACACCACGATTGATTATATGAGAATTGATAACTTTGAAAAAGGTAAATAAATAAAATGCACGAGAAGCATTCAAATGAGAAACATGATGAGCATTCACGAAATGAGTTCGCATCAAAACAACAAGAAAGCGAAGCTAAGAGATAGCTTCAAAACACTAAAGTTAAACCTACGAGAGAGGGTTTAACCCACCTAAATCCGAGAGAAGGGTTACGAGAAACGAAGCTAAGAGATAGCTTCAAAACACTAAAGTTAAACCTACGAGAGAGGGTTTAACCCACCTAAACCCAGAGAAGGGTTACGAGAAGCGAAGCTAAGAGATAGCTTCAAAACACTAAAGTTAAACCTACAGAGAGGGTTTAACCCACCTAAACCCGAGAGAGGGGTTACGAGAAATGAAGCTAAGAGATAGCTTCCAAACACTAAAGTTAAACCTACCGAGAGGGTTTAACCCACCTAAACCCAGGAGAAGGGTTACGAGAAACGAAGCTAAGAGATAGCTTCAAAACACTAAAGTTAAACCTACAGAGAGAGTTTAACCCACCTAAACCCGAGAGAAGCGTTACGAGAAATGAAGCTAAGAGATAGCTTCAAAACACTAAAGTTAAACCTACCGAGAGGGTTTAACCCACCTAAACCCAGAGAAGGGTTACGAGAAAGCGAAGCTAAGAGATAGCTTCAAAACACTAAAGTTAAACCTACCGAGAGGGTTTAACCCACCTAAACCCAGAGAAGGGTTACGAGAAACGAAGCTAAGAGATAGCTTAAAAACACTAAAGTTAAACCTACCGAGAGGGTTTAACCCACCTAAACCCGAGAGAAGGGTTACGAGAAACGAAGCTAAGAGATAGCCTCAAAGCACTAAAGTTAAACCTACGAGAGAGGGTTTAACCCACTTAAACCCAGAGAAGGGTTGTGATAAAAGAAGCTAAGAGGTAGCCTCGGAACACTAAAGACAAACCTACAAAGAGGGTTTAACTCACCTAAATCCGGAAAAAGGTTGTGAGAGAAGCGGTAAGAAATAACATCGAAAACCTAAAATTAAACCTATGAGAGAAGTTAAGAAATAACTTCTAAAACCAAATTTAAACCTACGGTAAGGATTTAAGCTGACTAAGTGTAAAACATGAGATAAGACTTTAAGAAAAACCTTGATCATGCCTACGAGAAGGGCTCAACTAAACTCTGCACTGGGAAGGGTTTCGAGATTTGAAGCTTGCCGAAGCTTTGAAGTTACTAAGTTGAACTTATAAAGTTTAGCTAAACCCGTGAAAGAGGACTATTAGACTTAAGGCTATGAAAGTCTTAAAAATATCAAGTTGGACTTATAAGCGTCTAACTAGGTTAGTCCCAAAGAAGGGATTACGAAGACAAAAAACTAAGGCATAGTTGGCTACGTGTAAAAGCTGGATCTGCGGCAAGAGTTTAATCAACCTAAGCATAGGTGAAATCTGAGAAAAAAGCTAAGAGATAGCTTCAAAAAAGTCAAACTGCGAGATAAGGTTTGACCCATCTAAACCCAGAGAGGGGTTAAGAGAAAAGAAGCTAAGAAATAGCTTTGAAACATCAAACTAAACCTAAGGAAAGGTTTTTAGAAAAGAAAAGCTAAGAAAGCTCCCGTAAGAATAAGATAAGCCCATAGAAAGGGCTTGGTGACTTGAAATCCATGAAGGATTAAGGAAATCGAGCAAATGAAGTGCGCATAATTTACTTACTCCTCGAAAGGAGTGGCAAAGAATGAAAGGCGATGGGGTTCAGCCCGCTTGAACCCGGGGATGTTTGAGAAGACAGAACTAATAGGAAGTTTCCTAAATCCAACTTGACTCTATAGTTAGAGCTTAGTTGGCTAAGTGAGAAATATAGGATATAGCTTCAAGTCTATCAAAAGGGCTTAGCTAGATAAGCACCTAGAGAGGGTGTTAAAGATCTAGACTATGAAAAGTTTTGAAAATGCGGATGTTAAGGATTATGTAGGTTAGGCATACAAGAGTCTAACTAATTTATACCCGGAGGTGGTATACAAAGTAAAGCTAAGAGATAGCTTGAGAGAATTCAGGCCGAACCAGCGGAAAAGGGGTTTTGGTCATTCTAAACCTAGAGGAGGGTTTCTAAAGCGGAAGCTAAGAAAGCTTCGAGAACACTAAGTCGAGCCCACAAAAATGGGTTGAACTTACTTAGATTGGAGAAAGATAGGGTTTTTAGCTAATTCCCTCGAAGGAAGCTACGCTAAACACAGGGAAGGGATAACCTTGAAGGCTTAAAAGAGCTACCTAAAGAAAATCCCAGGACTACGAAGTCAAGGAAAAATCTAAGAACCTAAGGTATAAAACTCCTGAAAAGAGGGGAGCATGCAAGTCGAGGAGTTATCAACTTAAGAGAAAAAGGACACATTCACGCTACAAGCTAGTATTATGTTCCTAGTGCTTAAGTTATGCATAGAAGCTAACACTTAAAGAGCTAGGCAGTTTGAGAAACATGCGAGAGAAATCAAGCACGAAAATCACGGATAAAAGCATGCAACTCCCGACAAGGAGGACATAGACATACATGCGGATGAAAGCCCCCGACAAGGGGGATAAAAATACTTGTCAAAAGCTAACTCCGTGAGGAAGGATACACATTAGCTACGAAAATTAACTCCGGCAAGGGAGGATCACATCTATTCAGAGCAAAGGCCCCCAATGAGGGGGCGGCGAGTTCAAAAGAAAAACTCCCTACGGGGAGAACGAATTCGATGCTAAACCAGCACATAAGACAAGAAAATAAATTGTTCATTACATCATGCGAGATTGTTTTAAAAGAAGAATTACTGGGAATCTGGGGTCCTTCTGCTTCAAGCAGCTAGCCGCATCCTCGGTTCGCCTCCACCTCCGTAGCCCGTTTCAAACATACCTCTTCCCTAGAAAGGGGATCATTTAGAGCAAGGGGGCATAAGGGCTGCGTCATGGATATTGGAGTGGCGAGATGTCACCTCGGCTTTCAAAAATTCGAGAGATGGCCCGACTCATTCTGGAGCCACCACTCCTCCTCAATGAGACGGGTAGCATCCCCCTTGAAGCACGGTGGTGTGGGCATGGCACAGAAGAGGTCCGGTCTTGTTGAACTCGCCGGAAAATGAAGGATCGGCTTCTTTCTTGCACCGCGGCCGAAGCCGTACTCATAGAAATACACGATGTAGGGGCTCATGTCTCCCGAGCGGGATCTTTGCGAGTAGGTGGCCTTCAAGTTTGTCCACAGAGAATGTAAGAATCTTTGACCTGGAGTTCGGAAGTGAAGAGGTGATCACGGAAGGATTTCGCTCCCTCCACCAAAGCCTTCGCATGTATCCGAGATTCTTGAAAAGCGTAATGGATGGCCATATCATTGGTCTCCTTCTCAAGCGGCCTCACGTGCCGCCTCGGCCTTCGATAGCTCGGCTTCAATCTTCTTGATACGGAGACTAGCGAGTGGCTTTCTTCTTTCTCGCGAGAAGCGTATCCTCCAACTCCTTTAATCGAGGAGAAGGGAGCAAGTTGGAAGGTCTCCACAAGCCGGATAATGTAATGCCAAGCTGAAACATAAAGAGCACATCTTGTGTTAACACCTATCTCGAAAAGTATATACCAACAAAGTGTGCTAGGGTATAAGTTACATGCGAAATGGCACACTGACTTAGTCTTGTTGTTGATCGGAGGAGGGAGGTTAGCAAGCCTCTCACAGCCTTCTGGATATCAAATCACCAAAAACTTTGGGCAGAGGTGCCCGAGGAGTAGGAATCGACATCAATGGAAGTAGAGGAAAGACCCGGAGCTTCACCTAGTCGGATATTTGCGGCGGAAGGTGTCCTTAGAATGAAGGGAACCTTGACTAGTCAGCCTTGCCTTTGTGGTTTTTGCTTTTTTGGAGGAGGGAGATCACCCTCGGGGTCCTCCGCAATAGTAGGAATCGGCGAGTGAGGTGCCTCGAGGCACGTCATCATGAGAAGCAGTGCGAGGGGCCGAGTCGGTGGAATCGGTGGGACCTTCCAAAACCTTGGATAACCACAACATTTCAAAACATCAAAGAGAAGGCATCGGTGTATGATCATACTCATAAATGCGTAAAATAATAACGAGATAATTACCATCCTTTGGTTTGAGGGGGATCCTTATTGGGCTGAATTTAAAATGAGCGAGAACACGAGAATTAGAGCAAAGTTCGGGTAAGTTGAAATACCCATGAGCATTTACATGGGCGTTCAACATTTGAATTACCCGCGGTTGGCGAAGAAGAAATCTGGTTAGAGGGCTGGAGGAGAAGGGTTTTTGTAAATCCATCTCGATGCCCGAACGGCCAAGGATGGTCGGGAGACGAAGATGTAGTAGTCATTCCATTTCTTGTTGATATTTGGGACTTTCCCAAGGAACAAACATCTCCCTTTCACTCTACTACTCGAAATATGGGTAATATTATTAAAAAAGAAAAGAAAAACCTAGAGCCATATGATCACATATCAATCAAGAGGCCGGACCCTCGCTAAAAACCTTTGATGGCAAAACCCTCCATAGGGAAAAATCCATCAAAGGGAAAAAGAGATAGTCCTCTAAAAGATGATACGTATAAGCCCAAGAGAAGCTATCAAAGCTACAAAAGTACATATAATAGCCGAAACCCAAAAAAGGCTAAACTAACTAGTACGAACATATGTCTTGTGAAGATCATCAAAAATTTGATCCTTGAGAAAATTAGGTTCGTAATCCCACCAATGGTACCCTTCAAATTAGAATACTTAGAAAGGATGTCAAAGAACTTTATTTCCTTCACGGTAGACTTGACCAAACCGACCATGTATAACACCAAGAATAGCTTTCGCCATCAACGAAGCATTTCGCCATCTCCAAGGGACACGAGCATCTCTGTTTAACAAAAAGCATATAAAACATACGAAGAATCGGATCTCAAAAGGATATTTTTCCAACCATGCTCCATAGCAATTTCGATAGCCCGTATTGCCGTCCCAAGTTCTCGCATCAAAAGCAAAACCAATACCATGAGAAATAACAAAAGCTCCAACAAAATGACCGACCGAATCACGAAACCCCCACGAATCAAACCGGAGCCCCTAAAGCACTACCATCAATATTGCATTTAAGGCATCCCCCAACGGAGGAACCCATCTCACAAATTTAGATATAACCGGCTTAGGATCATTCCCGATAATTTTTAAACCAAAAAGGATGTTTTTCTCAACCGCCGGATTAACCATACACCCCATCTTAACCCAATTTAAATCACGAATGTGAGCCCTAAGCCTACAAACAACAGCCATAAACGGGACCCCACCCTCAAAAATAATTTCATTTCTAATCTTCCATATCAACCATATCCAAGTAATGACAATATATTTCCAAACAAAATCAACTTGAGATCCCGAGCTAAACCTAATAACCTGCAAGAGAAACTCATCAAAAGTAGAACGAGGCAATAAAGATCTATTAAAATACTGCATAAATTCATGAAACAACCTGGATGAATAAGTGCAGCCAATAAAGAGATGATCCAAAGTCTCCTCGCTAGCAAAACAAAGAGGACAAACGGACGGACCATGAAAGCCCCTATTATGTAACAAGTCCCATGTTGCAAGCCTCTTATGAGAATAGCTTTCCACACAACAATAGACCGACAAGGGGGAACATTAGAATCCCAAATCCAACCCCCAACTATTCTCCTGATAATGTGGACGAACACAAAAATAAGCAAGTTTGGACGATAAATCTACATGCAAAGAAGCTGTCCAAACTCTCTTATCAATGACTTGATAGGACCAAGCCGAATGTAAAATATCATCCACAATATCCTTATAAGTATTAAAAAAATTCTCCCTCAATATGCCAAACATCATCAAAAAAATAGCATGAAATTGATTGAGTTAAACAGCCCCAAAAAGATTTAGGAACCTCTAATTTCTCAACAATCTTATATCCCAACCAATTATCCGTCCGAGAAACAAATAGAAGAGACATAACTTCTAATCCATTGAGAATTACTTTTTATAACCTCATAAAATCTACGAATACCATTGAGAGAAGTAGGAACCCGCCTAACTCTCAAAGACATGTTATCATTCCAATGTCTCTCACGAATAAAACTCAAACCTGCATTTTGAAGTTAGAATATTCCAAACCGTTTTTAAAACGAAAGCGAATTTGTATGAATAATGGAACGAACACCCAGCCCCCTTCAATGTGAGGTGCACAAACCTTCTCCCAAGCTACATGAGCAAACGCCTTAGAATTAATATTACCGGACCAAATAAAATTTCTAATGGCACGATCAATCATTTTTAAACAAGAAACAAAGCCAAAGAATAAGCTTTAAGCATATGAATCAAAGAGGGCATAATAATAGAATTGACCATATTAATCCCGCCCGCCATAGATAAAGAGGAACCCTTCCACCGATTAAATTGATTAATAGTTTTATCAACAATCTTTTGAAAATGTAACACTCTAGGTCAACCACAAAAATAGGGACACCAAGATAATCGAAAGGCTCCGAGACTTCAACATAACCAAGATACGAACGAAGATAATGCTTAAAAGATCTCCGAACATATTTACCATAAAACACACGGGTTTTGTTAGCATTAACATGTTGCCCGAAATCCTTTCGTAAACATCCAAAATTTCTTTCAAATTACGAACATTAGACCTACTAGCATTCATGAACAACATAACATCATCCGCATATAAAATGTATAAAGGAACAAAGAGATTAGTCCTAGCCCGAATTTTGTCCAGTTTATTAAGCACAAGGTAATTATCCATAATTCTAACCAAAACATCTGCAGCCAAGCAAAAAGAAGGGGAGATAAGGGATCACCTTGGCGTACCCCGACCACACTTAAACCAACCCGTGGGAATACCATTAATAAGAATTGACAAATGAAGCGTAATTTAGTATCCCACCGACACATCTTATAAACCAACTATCAAACTTCATAGAGCTCATGACTTTTAAAAGGAAATCCCAACTAATGGTATCAAACGCCTTCCTAATATCCAATTTTATAGCCATACCACCAACACGAGGATTAAGATTAATGCAATTAAAACAATCGGAAGCAAGAACAATACTTTCACATATGTCCTTCCTGTGTATGAAACCAAACCGCATTGGAGAAAGAGTCACAAATGCCCAAAACAATGCCTAACCGAGAAGTAATGATTTTAGTAAGGATTTTAAACAAAAATTACCAACAGCTATCGGCCTATAATCAAACACCGAACGAGCGGCTTTATTCTTTGGAATAAGCGTCACAAAAATAGAGTTCAAGCCAATAGGAATGAAGAGATGCTTAAAATAATAAAAACCATATCACACAAATCACCACATATTATATCCCAAGAATTTTGAAAGAATAAACCCCCAAACCCATCGGGACCGGAGAGCTATCCTTAGGAAGGGAAAAAAGCAGTCCTCTTAATTTCCCCAAAATCAGGTTTCCTAACTAAATCATTATTCCGATCATGAGAAACACAAGGCAAATTCAAACCATTAAGAAAATCATCACAAGAATCCAAAGAATCATCTCTAGCAAACAAATTCACATAATAGTCAAGAATATGGTTAGAAATAACCCCGATCATGAATAAGATTCCCATCAACCTCAAGCCGATCCAAGGAGGTGGCTTAAGCGCAATTTGTTAGCTATATGAAAAAAACTAGTATTCCGGTCACCATCCCGGCCTTGCACTGTTCTTATGGGCAAGGAAAACATTACGAGTATCAATACTCTTATGCGCATTTAACATGTGCCTCAACTTCCTCCTCAAGCGGCTCCAAATCATCTCCCGATCACACCTTTTAGCTTGGATTAATTCCAGTCGCAAGTGCCTTATCCGAGGCCGCAAAACATTACCAAAAGACATCTTATTCCAAATTTTCAAACGAATTTTAAGCCTTTTAAGCTTGCGAACGAACTTCTAACTAGGGTCCTTCGAATCCAAAGGATCAGCCCAAGAAGCACGGATCACCCGTAAACAGCCGAGATTAGTAAACCAAACATTTTGGAATTTAAAGGGAAAAAATCGCCTAGAAGAATTCCTAGTTCTAGATGTCCAAGTAAAAAGGTCCCCTAGATTCAGCCTCAATCAACCCAAGATCATCAATGAACCCTCTAAACTCCCTAACAGAAGAATCGAGGGTCTATTAAGACCAGCTCTTTCATGCCAAATTTCAAAACCGAATTAAAATCTCCTATTAAACATAAAGGCAAATCTGAAAGACTCATAATATCATGCCAAAGACCACGCCTATTTACATAAGAAGCATCCGCGTGCACAAACCCAAGAAGGTAATCGCTTAGAGAAGAAGGCACCCGAATAACCACAATTTGAGAAGTCACAAGAACCACATTTACTAAATCAGCTAACATAGAAGAACCAAACACCCAAATATTAGGCAACATATTATTCCTAACATTTTTACAAACTAATTTCATGCCAAGGGAATTCCAAAACCGAACAGGAATGGTATCAAAATCAACTTTAGGTTCGGCCAAAGCAAGCCACAAAGGTTTATATTTAGCAACAAAAATAGATAAAACCGATCTAGTTGGATCATTTCGATTCCTTGCGCATTCCAAAACAAAGCATTCATTTAGAATCGAAGAAGAGCCGTGCTCAAAGCGGCCTATTAGGTCGAACATCCAAAATATTTTCCGGCGGCAACGGAGGAACATCACCATCCCAAAGAACGATCAGCCACCTGCCTCATAACCGAAAAGTCAGTATTCTCGAAGCGCACATAATAACAACATTATTAGATTTAGAACGATTAGATTTCTTGAGGATGGATTTAATGGTACCCCCTTTATCATTAAGGGGTACCTCCACCTCAATAACCAATTTTTCTTTTCTACTAATCGCTTTATCAAGAACCAAACCAATACTCTGTCCGAAGAGAGCTCATTATCAACCAAAGAAACAGATTCCTTGGGAGATTTTTCCGCCAATGAAGTGACCCCGGCCCGTAAAAATCAGCATCATCCGAAACTAACATCACCGAATCAGAGGATCCAAATTCTGCTCATTATTACCTTCTCCTCGTTCCCGAACACTTAGAACATCAAACATATTAGAAGTTTTAAATCGATTCGAGATCGGAAGCGAGATTCCTCGGAAGATTTCTCAATATTTGAGTTATCGTAAACAGGGGTTTTCAGAGAAACCGTAGGAACTCTCCCCTCCTCCCTATTAACAATTCTCGCAATTTTCTAAAACATGACCCACTATACCACGTGCGAACAAAAAGGGGGCAAATTCTCATATTTGATTGAAACAAATGAACTATACCCATCCCTTTCTATCATAACTTGTTCTTGATAAGAATTAGCAAAATCAATTTCAACAAGAACCCTAGCAAAATGACCTAGAACTTTTTGCAAAGAACGCTCATCAATTTTAATGGGGGTGCCTATCACGAGGCAATGCCTAAGATAACAGAGGGATGCCAATACTCTAAAGGCAACTCAAGAATACGAATCCATACCTGAGCAACCGAGGAACTAACCTTGTAAGGGTTAAAGTCCCGAACCCGACTCGCCTCTTACCATGCACGGAGACAAACTCCACGCTGCTCGTTGAAAACACGATTGCGATCCGAAATATTTGAAAAGGAGATGTTGAAATACCCCTTACCCAGAGGTATTAGCTTCCAAGAATTTTCGAAACCTTCCAAATTGCCGTTAGTTTCCATTTTAGAGCCTCCGCCGTCGGTGGCTTTTCATTCCCGACTATAATAACCCGTCCAATGAGTGAGTTCCGATATTCGTCAACCCCTTTCTTGTAAATATCTTCATCCACCACCACTTTGAATAAAATGCGCCTTTGTTTATGGGCTTACAGATCGATCACAGTTGCAATTCCGATGAGGCGTCAAGGACCTCGCAAATGACTTGGACAAACCAATGTAAACCCCCTCGGGGTTACTCGCAATCGAAATCGTCGTGAAATTAGGAGTAGGAATCGTCGGTATTGAAGGAGGAGTTAAATCGCTTGGAAACGTCGATGTAGAAGAAATTGGTAATGGGGGAAGGTTCAAGCGTTTGTAGTCGGCAAAGGGGAAAAATCAAACCAAACAGATCGGAATCTTGAATGGGTTTTTTCCTTGAGCGATTAAATCTCGGCGAACAACTTCATAGAAAGCGTGAGCTAGATGTTTTAGTGAATCTGAATCTATCATTGATGGAAAAGAATCCATCGGGAAATCAAGAAAGTATGACGATCAACGATCGCAAATAGGAGAGAGAAGAGAGCATTTTCACTCTACTACTCACGTAGTAGAAGGGACCGTAAGTTTTGCGGTTGTATTGGGAGAAAAACATTTCGGGTGATGGTTTCCCTCCATTCCCCTTGAGAAGAACGTAGAAGGAAATCATCATCCGAATCGCGTTAGGGGTAAATTGATTGAGTGGAACCCCATAGTGGTCTGAGATTTGACAAAGAAATTTAGGAGGAGGAAGCCTTAGCCCGGCTTCAAATGGGCGTGCCAAAAGGCAAGAGTGGGAGAAGAGGTTAAATTCGGACGTTGTTCGAAACGAGGAAGAGATATATGGTAGCTGAAGAAATTAGGTTATCATCAAAATAGCCGTCTAGGGTTTTTGTTTTTGAAGAACCCGCAAAAGAATCCCGAGAAACTAACCCTCTACCTCGGGTGAGCCAGAGAAAATGGAGGAGGGATTCACGCAAGGATCGGGAATAGGGGAATGGTGTAAGCTGCTGTGAAGAGTTGCAACTAAATGGTGGGGTTCTCGAGGAACCAAAATGGGACATCGTCGTAACCCTATGAGAAAATGAGAATGAGAAGAGAAAGTTTACAGGAAAGAGGAAGGAGTCGTGGTAAAAATGGAGGAGTGTGTTCGCGGAGGGCTTGCGAGAGAAGGAGTCCCGATGGAGCGAGAATTTAGAAGAGAGAGGGAAGAGGAATAGTAAGCGGAGATGATTTGAAATAAAGAGGGAACTGACGGAAATGTGTATCAAGAACTAACACGGAAGGGCGGATGCATGATCGACAACCGTCCCAAAGGAAGCCGAGGAGTCGCTAAACGCCAATAGGCTAGCGAGAGAGGATGTATCCGGAAGCCGAAGCTACGGGAGGAGGTCCCAAAGCTAAAGCCGCAGGGAGGATGTCCCCGAAAGCTAAATCTGCGAGAGGACTACGTAAATCTTCCTTACTCCAGGGGAGCTCCGAGATCGCTCACCGGAGTAGGGGAGTGGTTGATGCGGATAAAAATGTCAGCCCAACTATACGTAGGGCCCAAATACGCCAAATTCTAATAGGGCCCAATGACGTAACCGGACACCCTCAATAGAGGGAGGAAACCCGAGATGGGCTCGAGCCCGGATCGGCCGCGATAAGGCTACGAAGCCCTAAACCTACCTACAGGTGGGCCACGAGACCCAACCCTAACTACGGATAAGCCACGAGGCCTAAACCTAAATGCAGGCCGCGAGGCCCAAGCCTAGCCGCAGTGGGCCGTGAGGCCCAAACCTAGCTACAGGTGGGCCGCGAGGCCCAAACCTAGCTGCAGTGGGCCGTGAGGCCCGCGAGATTTAAAGAGCACGCGGGTATTTGACCAAGCCCGTAGCGGTTATGTATCCGATAAGACCGAGAAACGTTAGAAGGAACGAGTAGTTGAGATAATTAAGGCCCAAGTCAAGGAATATCTCCTATATTCCTTCATTGATCGGGTCCAACCTCCGTCCAAAGGGGGAATTCGTAGGCACAATCAGATTTCTTGAGAAGAAAGATATCCACGCACGACATCATTAAGGAACGTGCGGGATAATGCCCTCAAACCGTGATGACGATTATCACTCTTAACTTATGTATAAATAACACACCCGGAAGGGAGGTAACAAAGATCAATCAACTATTACTCTTACTTAGCTACTTCCTACATACTTTCTTGAGTGTTTTCCGGTGACCTGACTTGAGCGTCGGAGTGCCTATGCCGGAGAACCCTCCGGCGTGTTTTGCGAGTACGTTCGAGAAGAGCTAGGAATTCTTGCGTAAAGGCTTTACCCACGTGGAACCCGTGGGGAAACGAGCCCAGTCGGCTTTTACGCATCAATAGTGTAAAAAGTTTATGTACTAATATTAGAAAATATCGAGTAATCGATACATAAATCGCTTCTCAAAAAATTCCTTTTACAACTTATCTCTTATGAAATAATTTACTATACTTAAGAACTACATTAATTCCCAAGTTAAACACTTTAAAATTTAAATAAAGAAAAATATAAAGTCTCAAGAATAAGCATGTATTGAGCAAATAATATGTTAATTATAAATATCGAGTAATTAAAACACATAAACATGCCTTTGCATAAATTCGTATGTAAATGCATCACATAGGTTCATGAAGAATTATAAGGCATTTAGTATAGCAAATAAGGTCATGAAATCCTAGAGTATTACAAGTCTAACCCCCTTAAATAAATTTCGTCCTCGAAATTTCAAGTGTTACCGTGGATGCGAGGTAAGGGTACTTTGCTAGAATCTCATCTTCTCGTTCCCACGTAGCTTCTTCCGTTCCATGTCTATTCCACTCGACCTTAACCATAGGAATATCCCTATTCCTCAACCTATGAAGCTTTACTGTCTAGTATGGCTATAGGAATTTTCTCATAGGTTAAGTTGGTATAGATCTCTAATTCGGGTTGGTTTATTATGTGGGTAGGGTCGGTACATACTTTCAAGCATCGAGATATGGAATACATTGTGTACTCCTGCCAAGGATGGTGGTAATGCTAGCCTATAGGCCAAATATCCAACTCTTTCTAATATCTCATAAGACCCAATATACCTGGGTTTTAACTTTCCCCTTTTTCCTAAACGGAAAATCCCTTTCATTGGTGATACTTTTAGGAATACCTTATCTCCGATCTCAAAATTCAATTCTTTCCTTCGCCTATCAAGATATGCTTTCTGTCGATCTTGAGCTGCTTGGATCTTTTCCCGATCTTTTTCACTATTTTAATAGTCTCTTCCACCAATTCTGGTCCTAATATTTTCTTTTCTCCAACTTCATCCTAACATATTGGAGATCTGCACTTCCTTCCATACAATGCTTCATACGATGCCATTTTAATTGTAGCCCGATAACTATTGTTGTAGGCAAATTCTACTAGAGGTAAGTACCTTTCCCAACTTCCTCCGAAATCAATGATACAAGCCCTCAACATATCTTCCAGAGTTTGAATTGTTCTTTCCGATTGACCATATGTTTGAGGACGAAAAGTCATCTTGAATTCCAACTTTGTGCCCATAGCTTCTTGAAGGCGGTGCCAAAACTTTGATGTAAACCGTGGATCTCTATCTCGACACAATAGAAATCGAACTCCATGTAAACGGACAATTTCCTTAATATAAATCTGAGTCAATTTATCTAATGTGAACGCTATCTTTATTGGTAGAAAGTGTCTTTGTCTTGGTCAATCTGTCAACAATTACCCAAATAGCTTCATTCCCTTGTATTGATTTGGGCAAACTTACCACAAAATCCATTGTAATATGTTCCCACTTCCATTCGTAAAATCTCAAGCGGCTTTAATAATCCCGATGGTCTTTGATGCTCACTTACACTTGCCGACATGTCAAACATTTCGTATGAAATTTCCAATATCCCTTTTCATATTTTTCCACGTAATAGCTTCCTTAATTCTTGGTACATTTTCGCTCCTCCGTGATGAACTATATATGGTGTAGAATGTGCTTCTTCCAATATTTTCTTTTTGAACTCTTCTTTTCTCGTACGCATATCCTTCCTCGACAAACTAAGGTACCATCTTCACGTCTGAAAGCTCCTTTGCTTTACCTTCTTTGATCTTTTGTTTTATCTTCTCTAGGAATGCATCATCATATTGAGCCTTTGCTATTCTTTCCTTCAAGGTTGGTTTCACAACCTAAGCATTGATCTTTCCGTGCGACTCAAGGCATCTGCTACTACATTTGCCTTTCCGGATGGTACAATATTTCACAATTATAATCTTTTACTAACTCCAACCATCTTCTTTGTCTCATGTTTAATTCCTTCGTTCGAATATATACTTCAAACTCTTGTGATCTCGTGTAGATCTCGCATTTACTTCCATATAAATAGTGCCTCCAAATTTTGAGTGCATAAACAACCGCCGCTAACTCCAAATCATGTGTAGGATAGTTTTGCTCATGTTGCTTTAGCTGTCTTAACGCGTATGCCACTACTTTCCCATTCTCGCATAAGTACACATCCTAAACCTTGTTTAGAAGCATCACCGTACATTGTAAATCTCTCTGCCTTTCCGGAATGGTAAGAATCGGGCCGTTGTTAATCTTCGCTTTAACTCTTGAAAACTTCTTTCACATTCCTCTGTCCATTCAAACTTTGTTTCTTTCCGAGTCAATCGAGTCAAGGGTTTTGTAATCCGAGCAAATCCTTCAATGAATCTTCGATAATACTTGGCTAAATTAAGAAAACTCCCCGACTTCGTTCACATTAGTCGGTGTCTTCCATTGGTTTACGCCTTCTACCTTTGTCGGAATCTCCAATGTAATTCGAAGATGTTCTCGCATGTTGCTCCCGACTTCTTGAATATACTAGAATATCATCAATAAACACGATCACGAATTGATCCAAATATTGATGAAACACTCGATTCATCAAATCCATGAATATAGTGGCGCATTAGTGAGTCCAAATGGTAATACTACAAACTCATAATGACCATATCGGGTTACGAATGCCATCTTCGAATATCACCTTCTTTAATCCTTACTGATGACATCTCGATCTCAAATCAATTTTTGAAAATACACAAGCTCCTCTTAACTGATCAAACAGATCTTCTATTCTCGGGAAGTGGATATTTATGCTTGATAGTAAGCTTATTTAGTTCCCGATAATCGATACACATTCTCAACGATCCATCTTTCTTTTTTACAAATAACACCGGTGCACCCCATGGTGACACACTTGGTCGAATAACGCCCTTGTCCATAATTCTTGCAATTGCACCTTCAGCTCCCGCAACTCCTTTAGTGCCATTCTATAAGGTGCTTTAGAAGCGGCACGGCTCTGCATCAATTCAATAATAAACTCCAACCGACGATCCGGGGTAATCTTGGCAAATCATCTCGGAAACACATCCTTATATCCACATACTACCGGTATATCGTCCAAGGTTGGACCAGAGGATTCTGTTGCTACAATATTTACTAGAAATGCAGTACATTCTCCTTTCCTTAATGTCTTCCGAGCTTTTACCGCTGAAATTACCCGAGGCATAGTTCCAACTCTAGCACCATATATTGTAAAATTCACACTCTCCGATCTTCGTATCAATATTTCTTTCTCTTGACACTTGATAAGGGCATAATTTGCCATAAGCCAATCCATTCCCAAAATAATATCAAAATCCTTCATCTCTATTATATGTAGATTTGCCTAAGTACCGCATGGTCGAAGTCAATCATCACATTTCTACACAATCCTAAGGATTGTATCATAGTACCTAAGGGATATTCACCTCTAGGAATTCTCCTTCTACTATAATATGAGTAGTCTCGAATTGCTCAAATATCTCCCTAGAGATGAATGAATGTGTTGCACCAAGATCGAATAATGTGAAAGCGGTACTTGAGATAATTTGAACATACCGCCATCACTGGATTTGTTATTGCCTCATGTTGTTTCATAGTGAATACTCGGGCAGGTGCCATCTTCATTGTCCTTTCCACTTTGGACAATTAGTTATAAGGTGTCCCGGTTCTTTACATTTGTAACATATCCCTGTTCCTTCGTGCATCGCCCAAAATGTTCTCTCTCCACAATTGTTGTACTTGGGTGGCTTTTGTTGTTGTGATGCTATTTCAGCTTTTTTGACTTGCTTGAAGTTTCCTCCTTGTCTTGAACCAACCCACTTTCTTTTGTTACATTTGTGATTACGGAACTCTTACTTCTTCTCGGTTTCATATATGGCGCTATTGTCCGAGCTTTCTCGAACATTTGGGCATAGGACTTAACATCCCGTACTACTAAGATGGTACTAATCTACGGACGTAGGTTTTGAACAAATCTCTTTGCTTTCCCGTAATCAGTATTAATCAAATGAGAAGCATACCTTCCTAATTCATTAAACTTCCTTTCATATTCTTGCACAGCCGATTTCCCTGCTTCACCGTAGAAATTCGATTTCTTTTATCGAAGAATGACTGTGGTATATAGTTCTTAACCACTGCTTCCACAAATTTCTCCCAGGTGATTGAGGTCCGTGCTTCCTCCGTCATTGTTCTACAATGAGCTTCCCACCACAATAATCTGCATCCCCGGTGAAAGATACCACAAGAAACTTTCTGCTCATCTCGTGCACTTAAGATAAGTGAATATCTTCTCCAAGCTCCGAATCCAATTTTCTACTTCGATAGGATTTTCTTTTCCGGTCGGGGTTGATGGTCTATACTTCTTAAATTGACTAACAATATCATGGTTTTGGACCGAAGGTACAGGTGTTTGAGATGATTGGCTTTGCCGACCTAGCTGTTGAGCTAACCCCCTTAAAACAGAGGCTAGGTCATTGCTCATATCTAAGTTGTTTCGATTTCCTTTTCGGCTCATGGTTCTATTCAATAACAAACTAATTAGTAATAATAAAATTAGACAATCATAATCATAGCAAAATATAACATACATCATATTTTACATACATAAGCATTACATTCAAAAGTATTTTACATCGGGTTCATTGAGTACATACATTTTATATTTACCGATATAAAAAAGGATCATATAATCACACAACATGCATAAAACACAAAGTCTGCAACCGGTCTTTGTTCAATCATCATCAATGATGATGATTTAGATCTCCTTCTTTTCCTCCTCCCACATCTCAATAGAACCACCATCGCCTTCTCGTCCTCTCCTCCGGTTCGATATTCTCGGTTCCCACGCTTTTCTTGAACCGGTGACCACTCCCGCTCCATCCCCATCTCGAATTCCGGTTGAAGGGGAATGAAATGGATGGTTTCAGATTGGATCCATTCACAATATATTATTGAAGAAAAGCAGGTAAAGCACAAATAACCATGTTGGTCAAACACACGATCAAGCATCTCCCAAGCTACATTTATCCAAGTATTTGGTAGGGTATCAAGAAATAAGTAGCGGTAATAATCATCATCCATGTCATGTTCATTTCTTAAAGCATATTTGTATTGGGAAGTGATTTCCCCAATGTGGGCTCCTAAGTCCTCGTCCTCCGTTCTACCCATTCTTGCGACCACTTTCCAATCTGTTATTATTTTGTATTCTAGTATTGTCGTCCATCCCGATTTCTAAACACAATTCAATAGTCAACTTAGTCAATAATATTACACAAATTCAAATAATCAATCACAATTTCAAATAAATAACGTAATTAAAACATTTTACCCGATCCCGTTGTGAAGAATGATCTCGGTGCGGCTTTTATTTAAAAAAAAATTAAAACACACACTCTTTTGAAAATTCTTTAGCGGTGAACCCTGCTCTGATACCACCTCGTAACGTCCCCACTTAAAACAAGATGAAAAAGTGATGTGACACAAGTAGGAATGTTACTAAATAGTGTTTTATATTTAATATTTATGAAAGCCACACATTTCACAAATGAAGTAGTAAATAAGTATGGCGGTAGCCTTAAGTTTACAAACCAAAGTTTCCAAAGAAATACTTAAAAATAATATCAAGAATTTCACACCGCCTCCGAGCTCATTCTCCCACGCCGGAATCCTCAATATCTGAAATATGAAAGTGGAAGGGATAAGTGTCTGTAAACACTTAGTGAGAAATCTCTTGTTAATTGCACAAACTAAACATCAATGCTTATAACGTGTGAGCCCCTGCATTTAACCAGGTATTTGTGGGTGGCGTGACCAACCCATTGTGTCGGAACGACCGAACTATATGCTTGCCATCATAAGTTGGACTAAATGTGGGCCAGTCGATAGCGGGCCAGACTCAAAATTTAACATTCAACGGTTAATAAGTGCAATTAAAAATAATAAAGTAACACCCAATTAAGAGTGAAGTGATTCCCCACCTTGTAGGATTGCACCTACAAGTAAACATTTTGAAATAAAATCATTGTTACTTATCCCTTCATTTGTAATTTCACATATATCAAAGATTGTAAATATCAATTAAGCATGTATAATCATCCAAGAACAAATTTTAGAAAAAATATCGACCGTAAAAATATAAACGGACCTATTTGAACAATTCTTATACCAAATCCAGTTTTGCCACCT
The DNA here is from genome assembly GCA_030762865.1 of Paraleonurus japonicus. Taxonomy (NCBI): domain Eukaryota; kingdom Viridiplantae; phylum Streptophyta; class Magnoliopsida; order Lamiales; family Lamiaceae; genus Paraleonurus; species Paraleonurus japonicus. The sequence goes on along the minus strand of CM061053.1, from coordinate 31,697,958 downwards.
TATCTTAGAAAAATCACCATAAATCATTTACAAGACCAAATAAGCTGAAATTTTAACCACAAATTCATAACTTCATGTAGTTTATCCTCAAGCTTTTGCTTTCCTAAGAACTCCCTTAATTTCTGTCATTTTTCACGAAAAGTATACTGATCTCAGGTTTTTCGACCAAAACTCCTGGTTTAACTTCAAAAATTCATAGAAAATCAACCATAACTCCAATTGACACGAAATTTGAAACCCTCAGTCCCTTAACCAGTCTACTTTCTCATGTAAAAATTTCAGAAATTTCCACCAAAAAAATTATCAAAATGAATTTTATACTAAAACTGGTCCAAAATTTCAGCTTTATATACATATAAGGAACATATTATCTTAATCTCACTTCAAACCATATAATTTCATGATTTCTACTTCTATAGCATAGATAATTAAGTAATAAACATAATTTCGTTCATAACATATGAAGAAATTGAATCAAAAATATTAAACATAAAATGAAACATATATGCAAATAACTTATTTACCTAAGTTGCCCAATGAAGATTTTGCTAATGAAAACTTGAGAAGAGGCAAGCCTATTTATAAGTAGAAGATAAAGCTTGAGATGGCCGACACTTAAGGGATGAGGGATTAGGTGGCATAGTCATTAGTTTAGGTGTTTACAAGGGTAATTTCTTAAGGGCTAAGCTAGCTGAAAAAAAAATTTATAAACAATTTTCTTTTTCTCTTCTCTTTCTCTCTCTCTCTCTCTCTCTCTCTCTCTCTCTCTCTCTCTCTCTCTCTCTCTCTCTCTTTTATAAATTCTTATAATATTCTAATAATAGTTAAAAAGTTTATGTACTACTATTAGAAAATATCGAGTAATCGATACATAAATCGTTTCTCAAAAAATTTCATTTTACAACTTATCTTTTATGAAATAATTTACTATACTTAAGAACTACATTAATTCCCAAGTTAAACACTTTAAAATTTAAATAAAGAAAATTATAAAGTCTCAAGAACAAGCATGTATTGAGAAAATAATATGTTAATTATAAATACCGAGTAATTAAAACGCATAAACATGCCTTTGCATAAATTCGGATGTAAATGCATCACATAGGTTCATGAAGAATAATAAGGCATTTAGTATAGCAAATAAGGTCATGAAATCCTAGAGTATTACAATTTGTCTCTTAGAGTTGCTCTAAGTCTTGGTGAATAACTTCCGATTGACTTCATATGGGCGCTTTTGTTTTGTTGAGATATTTTTTTCTCGAATGTTCGGGTCGGTTTTCTCGGTTTTAATATTTTTGTTGCTAGAATCTTTTAAATAAGTCGCCTTAGTGAAATTTTTTTATTCTTCCCAAAACAGGCTATGATTCATGAATTGTTGCTGGGTACTTTCTTGGAAGATGTCTTGTTAGTAATGAATGTTGATTAGCCGGTTGTATCTTACCCTATTAATCGAGATTGAGTCCATGCTGGGATTTGGTTCTAATGGTTGGTGAAGATTATTCGGTTTGTGGCGTTGTTGGGCGCATTGCTTTTATTTTTCCTTGTTTTCTTATGCCCTTTGGGCGTCTTTTTTTTTTTTTTTTGGGCCTTTTGGGCCTTTTCTTTTTGTTTCTCAAAGCTTGCACCTTGGACCGGGTTGTGGTCCCCCTTTTCGCTTTTTCTTTTTAATAATAATATCTTCATTTAGAGGAAAAATAACGAGTTTTTGATAGATTTATTGGGAATTCCTAAATACTTTTGTTACCTTAATTGATGATTGCTAGAGTGAAATGATCATTTCATTAGTATTTTGTATGCGAAAAAATAAAAAATAACTAGTTATCATAAAATTAGTTGTCCATGATAACACTCTAAAAACTACACCTAATGCAGATAGTGAAGGAAATGACCAATAGATAAACTTTTTGAATGCAAAAACATAAAAATCCGTGATTTATCATGGTCATACTAAGATTATTCGAATCCAACAAACCTTATAAATTATTGTTTTAGCAAGCAAAAATAGGAAAAATAACGAGGTTTTTGAAAGGATAATTTGAGATCTCAAATTCGAATTCCCAATAGATCTCAAATTATCCTAATTTGAGAACTATTGATAATTCCTAAGTACTTTTGTTACCTTAATTGATGATTATTAGAGTGAAATGATCATTTAATTAGTGTTTTGTATGCAAAAGATAAAAATAACTAGTTATCACAAATTAGTTGTCGATGATAACACTCTAAAAACTACACCTAATGCAGACAAATAAAGGCAAATTTTATTAAAAAGAAAAAGAAAAGGAGAGCCACAACCCGGCTCAAAAGGCTTTTACAAAGTGTAATGAACCCGGCCTCACAAAAAACCTCTCACCGTAAAACCCCCTTGGGGAAAAACCGGTGTAGAGGGGAAAAAGAGCAACGGGAACATCAAAAGCCAAGAATAGGAAAAGACCCGAAATACAAGGTCTAAAAACAAAAGAAAAGGCCAAAAATACACGGCCAAAAACAACTTATACACACCGCCTATAAAAACTCCTTGCTAAGGTCATCACTTATAAAAGAAACTAAAAAAGCAGGAGGATTACAATTCCAAACCGCATCCATCCTAGCTTTAGCTAAACAACACCGATTGGTTAATTTCACGGAAAATGTGCTTCACCTCTAAAACAATCCTATCACGAATGCCAACCCAAGCATCCCACAAAAGACGAACACGCCAAGGAATTGCTGGGGCTGCATCCTGAAAAATATTGACAACAAAAATCGAATCGGTTTCCAAAACAATAGACAACCAACCTTTATTAAAAGCATAGATAATAGATTTGAGGGCATTGCTAATTCCCCTCGGGTGGAAAGCCCCAACCCACGGGAGCCGATAAAGCAACGAGGAAAAGCCACGGTGGTTCTCGGGAAGACGGCGCCCGCATGTAATAGACCCGGGGACCCAAGCACGCTGCAATCTGAATTTATTTTCACCCAGCCCGGGAGGGGACAACTACACCAAATGCGGTATAGTGAATGGAAATGACCGATACAAAAACTTTTGAATGCAAAAACATAAAAATCAATAATTTATCATGGGTCATACCGAGATTATTCAATCCTACAAACCCTATGGATTTTCATTTTAGCAAGCAAAAATAGGAAAAATAATGAGTGTTTGGTATGATAATTTGAGATCTATTGGTAATTCCTAAATACTTTTGTTACCTTAATTGATGATTATTAGAGTGAATTGATCATTTCATTAGTGTTTTGTATGCCTAAAGATAAAAAATAACAAGTTATCACAAAATTAGCTATTGATGATAACACTTTAAAAACTCATCTAATGTAGATAGTGAAGGTAAAATGATCGATAGATAAACTTTTTGAATTCAAAACCTAAAAATCAATGATTTATCATGGGTCATACCGAGATTATTCAGAATCTTACAAACCCTATGGATTTTCATTTTAGCATGCAAAAAGTGAAAAAATAACGAGGTTTTTATAGGATAATTTGAGATCTATTGGTAATTCCTAAGTACTTTTGTTACCTTAATTGATGATTATTAGTGAAATGATCATTTCAATAGTATTTTTATGCAAAAGTTAAAAAATAACTAGTTATCAAAAAATTAGTTGTAGTGAAGGGAACCGATAGATAAACTTTTTGAATGCAAAAACATAAAAATCAATGATTTATCATGGGTCATACCGAGATTATTTAGAATCCTACAAACCCTATGGATTTTCGTTTTAGCAAGCAAAAAGAGGAAAATGTAGAGAGATAATGGACATATTTTATTTGCTTAATAAATTAGACAAAATTCGTGCTAGGCCTAATTTGTTTGCTCCTTTATATGTCCTATATGCCGATGATTTCATGTTGTTTGTGAAGGCTTCTAAATCGAATATCCGAAGTTTGAATAAGATTTTTAGTCTTTATGGGAATGTTTCGGGTCAACGCATTAGTCCTCATAAAACTCGTGTTTTTTATGGTAAGCATGTTCGAAGGTCCATTAAGAATTATCTTCGTTCTCATCTTGGTTTTGTGGAAGGCAGTGAGCCTTTTGATTATCTTGGGGTCCCTCTTTTCGGGGGCATCCTAAAGTTCCTCATTTTCAAAGTATTGTTGATAGAACTATTCTTCATCTAAGTCATTGGAAGGGGTCTTCTTTATCCATGTTTGGTCGTGTTAATCTGATTAATTCGGTTGTCATGCCCTCTTTGACTCATTTTTTAAAAATTTATTGTTGGCCTATCACTTGTTTGAAGAAGATTGAGCGTGCTATTAGGAATTTTATTTGGTCCGGCAATGTTAGTACTAGAGCTTTTGCCCATGTTGCTTGGGAGAAAGTTTGTGCTCCCTATAAAGAGGGTGGTATTGGGGTTCGATCTCTTTTGCACTCTAATTCGGCTTTTGCTTGAAATTTGGTTGGAATGTTCTTACTTGTAATAGTGTTGGTATGGAATTTATTCGTAAAGGCATTTGAAGGATAACATTGTCTTACGTGTAAGACATGTTCCTTCTTCTCTTAATGGCATCCGCAGTATTTTGATATTGTTGATGTTAATTCTTGTTGGATAAGAGGATATAATTCTTCGATTAGGTTTTGGACCGATAATTGGCTAGGTTATAGGATTGTTGATAAAATAGGTGTTCCTAAATTTTTGTGGAATCATCTTGATGAGCCTATTTCTTTTTCTTTGTGAATGGTGTTTGGCACTTGGAGGAAACTTTTGTCAAGACATTTGTTGATATTGTTGATGATATTCTAAATTCGCTTGGTCCATTCATTTTGGATAGGAGAGTTTGGTGTGATTCTCTTCATGGGGATCTTTCGCCAAATTGACATATTTTTGTGTGCGTCCTCATTATCCTAAACTGCTTTGGGGTGACTGGATTTGGGATAGTAATGTTCCTCCTTGTCGCTCTATTGTTGTTTGGAAGGCAATCCATAAAAAGCTTGCTACTTGGGATTTGTTGCATAGTAGGGGTTTCATGGCCCTTCGATTTGTGTTCTTTGTTCCTCTTTTGAGGAGTCTTTGGATCATATCTTTGTGCATTGTGCTTATACTACTAGGCTGTTTGGTGAATTTTCTCATATTTCTTGTATGAATTTTTGCCTTATTCTACGTTTGATGAGCTGATTTTGCAGGTTGTAAAGGTTAATTCTGGAGCTCAGCTGGATTTTGTGTGGAAATTTATTTTTATAACTTGGGTTTGGTTGGTTTGGAAGATAAGAAATGAGATTTTGTTTGATGATAGGATTGTTCCTTTTGTTGCTGCCTCTTGTAGATTGAAAGCTCATATACGTGATCTTAATCGATTAATATGGGGAGAATGTTGTTGAGAGGAATATTCTTAATAGTTTTCATATTATTGCAAATGATCCTAAGCCGGTTATGTCTAGGTTTGTTAGATGGATTCCCGGATTTGGTTATCTAAAGTGTAACATTGATGGTAGTGCTTTAGATTCCCGGAGTGCTATTCGTGGCGGGGTATTATTAGGAATTCGGTAGGCTTCTTTGTTGGTGCTTTTGTTGTTTCTCATGGCTTTGGTTTTTCTTTTCGACGCAGAGCTAGGAACGGCTATTCGTGCTATTGAGATGGTGGCTTCTCAAGGTTGGAAGCGTGTCATTTTTTACAGATTCTGTCTATGTCCTTTATGCATTTAGTTCAAAGGAGGCCGGGTTCCTTGGAGATGGCATAATGCATGGCTTGCGGCTAAAGATCTTCTTATCACCGTTGATGGTTGCTTTAGGCCTACCTTGCGTGAGGGAAACATGGTGGCCGATATTCTTTCTAAGTACTCGGATTATGAGAAGATGAAGTGGTGGGCGGAGGAGCCCGATTTTTTGAAGGTTCAAATGAAGGATGATCTTTATAAAACTTATACTAGAATTGATTAGTTTTGTCCTTTTGGTTGTTTCTTCCGAGGCTTTTTGTTATGGCTTCTTGTGGCCTTTTTGTATTTGGTTTCGTTTTAGAGGACTTACTTTTTTTTCCCTTTGATGGATTTTTCCCTAAGGAGGGTTTTGCCATCAAAGGTTTTTTAGTGAGGGTCCGGCCTCTTGATCGAAATGTGATCATATGGTTTTAGGTTTTTCTTTCTTCCTTTTATCAATATTATCTTTAATTTGAGGAAAATGTAGAGAGAGAAGCTCTCTCCTCTCTAGAATTTAGGAAGTTGTTATTGCAAGATTTCATCTACAATGATCGATTCTCATGATTCTTTTTGATTTCTTCAACATTTTCGTTTAAAGAAAGGAACATCTTCAAGGATTTCACCACAAAAATACGATTTCCAATACTTTTTCAATTAAAATTCTTCGATGGCACAATCTTCGAGTCCCACGGTTTACAAGGTTCGAGGCGCCGGCCTGCTTTTATTTCTTGATGCGGCCCAATTCGGTCAAGAAAATTCGCTCAGCGGTTTTTTCTTAATCCATAGGAACGGCCCATTTTATCCGCCGGAAAATATTTGTTCTTCTAAAATTCGAAAATTGGTCAATCGCTTTTCGATAATAGGGTTCTTTCACGCCTATTTTGATACTAGGAAGCTTTGATATTGCAAGGGATATGCGGTGACCGGATTCTTCGTATCCATTCAAGATTCGTAATTGGACTTTCCACTGGTTTATGTCTCGAGTTTATTCGTTCTTTGGTATCATTTCGAATATTCCTTCAGCGAATTTTTGACTTTTAGTAACGGCCGCACTCTTCAAATGCGGTGCGTGGGTGAAAGAGGCGGTTCCAAGCTCCGTCGGTGGCGGCGAATAGGGTTTTTTTGCGGTGATTTTTCAGATTGTACAGAATCGGTCTACAGAATCGGTGTATTTGAGTTCTTTTTACTCAATCAGCGGCAATTTTGGTGGGATTAAAATCTGTAAAAACAGATTTCGGCAATAAGGAGGAAGGGCGTCGTCGTCATCGGTTTCGATCAAGATTCGGAGTGGGGTTCGACATATCGCCATTTGGGATGTCTCGATTTCTTTGTTTTGTTTCCAGAGGGAGTTTGTTTCAATTCCTTTTGGATGTTTTTCAATTTCTCGGTTTGTTAAATTCGTTGGTGGCTGGTTTGTGGTTCGTCCAAAATCGCTTCGCTATAATGTCTCTTTGAGATTCTTGAAGTTTTGTGATGTTTCTGCTGGGTTTGAGTATTAAATTCCTGCATTTCTTGTCTTGGTATCGATGGCGTTTTTGGCTGTGTTTCGGTGATTTTTGAATATTTTCTCGGGTTCGTCCCGGTTTTGGTCGCTTAAGTCGGTGGGTTTATTCTCGTTTGCTAGTGGACGGATTTTTGCTGGTTGTTTCAAATTCTTGGTTGCCCACATTCTCATTCGATGATATGCCTCGGCGAAATCCTACGATTCTTTCTCTTCATTCCGATTTGGTGAAGCGCTATGATTTGTGAGGATTGTTGCTAGGTTTATTCTTCGACAATGTTTTGTTAGCTAAGGATTTTGATTTAGCCGGTTAGATAATGATTCTGTTAGTCTAATCATGTTTGGCCAAGTTTGTCTCCGCCGTGTTTGCGCTTCTTTTCTAGATAGGTTATTTGATGTTGATTCTGGGTTCCTATTTTGGGTTTTGCCCTTTTGTTTGATTTTGGTTTTTCTTTTTTGTTTCACCATGGACCGGGTTGTGGTCCCTCCCTTTTTCTTCTTCTCTTTTATCAATAATACCTTTAATTTGAGAAAAAATAACGAGTGCCCTATCCTCTCACAATTCCGATTCACGGCCAAATTCAATTTCCCAATATTCACGGCCAAATTCAGTTTCCGATTCAGCCTCCCAATAATCACGGCCAAATTCTTCGTAATTCATCCAATACTTCCCAAAATGGCGAATCATCTCATGAAAATTCCCGAATTCACGCAACTCGTAGTCGGGATACCCAGATTCACGATTCAACCAATACCCAAATTAGTGATTCAAATACGCAAATTCCACAAGGTTTCAACTCGATCTCCTAAAAATCTGCCGCGATTCGTTGTATCATATCTTCCGATGTGAAATGATTTCGCAAGGAAAGAAACCCGCGCGACGAATCGTTGTTTGAATCTCGGTTACGATGGCGACTCTGCGTGATTCTCGCCTCCGACGATGCCTCAACACGATTCTCGGTTTCCGACGATGAAGCCGACGACACCGCACGATTCGTTTGAATCTCGCTCTCTCTTTGCTTTGAATTCACAATCTCGTGCAAGGCCAATCTCATGGGGTCCGTCAGCGTCTTCTACGGAGCATCCCGTGACCTTTGCTAGAATTCTTGATGCTACCCCCGAACTTCAATAATCTGTTTGCAAGCCCATTAACAAAGGGAGTTTTTATTCGGTGGTGATCGATGAGGACATTTACAAACAAGGAGTTGCAGAATCACGAAACTCTATCATTGGAAGAGTGATGTGTGTTCGAAATGAAAACCCCTCACGACGGAGGCCTTGAAGCTGAAACTTATTGGTTTATGGAGGATTCTTGAGGGTTCTTGGAAGTTAATACCTTTGGGCAAGGGGTATTACAATATTACGTTTTCTAATCTTGAGGACGTAAATCACATTTTCAACCGACTTCTTGGAATCACGCCGCCAGTGACGATACGTCTTAGCAGGTGGGTTAGGGATTTTAATCCCTATAAGGTAAGTTCGTCGGTTGCTCGGGTATGAATTCGTATACTCGAATTACCTCTTGAATATTGGCATCCTTCAATAATTCTTGGAATTGCCTCTGCGATAGGAACTCCTATTAAAATAGATGATCGTTCTTTGAATAAAGTTTATGGTCACTTTGCTCGTATCCTTGTAGAAATTGATTTTGCTAATTCTTTTCAAGAGCAAGTTATGATTGAAAGAAATGGTTTCAGTTCGTTTGTTTCTATTAAGTATGAGAATCGCCCCTTTTTTGTTCTCATAGTGGTATTATTGGTCATTCGTTGGATAATTGTAGATTGGTAAATAGAGAAGAGGGTAAAATTCGAACAACTTCCCTAAGGCTTCGGCTGGAATTTCCGATTCGGAAGCTTCAAAATTGGATTCGGTTAATCCCGAGCAGGTAGATGTTAGTTTAAGTAGTTTTAAATCACCTAATATGTTTGAATCTCTTGAAAAGGATAATCTTGTTGTTGGGGATTCTTGTGTTACGGATTCAAAGTGAGGCTGCCCCTTTGGTGTTTAGCCAAGACGATCCTTCAATTTATGCAGCCCCTCCTTCTATGGAAATTGATATTTCTAAGGAGGCTGCTATTATTAACAAGGTTGATACTAAGGGGCTGATTTGTTAGAGGCTGCTCCTTTTAATGAGAAGTCTAAGGAGGCTCGTTATAACTTCGGTGGTGGAGCTTGAGATGACGTTGAATGATAAAGGGGAACTATTAAATCTATCTTAAAAACCTTCTTCTTGTGTTAAATCTGATAATTTAGTGATTGTTCCCGCTTCGAGGGTGCTAATTTTCTTAAAATGAAACAGGTTGCGGATCGTATTTTGGAAGGGGATTTGCCATCGTATAAGCCACCCGATAAGCCACATGATAGGCAGCTCTCTACGGACTCAAGGCTGCCCATTTCTAGTTCTAAAACACCGGAGGTCCTAGGCCGCCTAAGCACGGCTCTTCATCGGGTTTGAAATGAGTTTTTATTCTGGAATGTTCGGGGTTTAGACGGGACCCCACTAGATCGGTTTTGGCAAATTTAATTCTTAAGTATAAACCCATGTGGATTGCTATTCTTGAACCTAAGATTGTGTTTGATTCTATTCCTACTCGGTTTTGGAATTCACTTGGTTTGAAGTTGTGTTGCATAAATGATAGAACTAATATGTTGCATAATATCCGGGTTTTTGGTTCTACCTTGCTCACCGAGGTTATGGATATGGTCCTGGTTACCCTCAAATTGTTGTTATTCGTGTGCTCATGCCTTCTTATTCTTATTTGTTGGGTTTTGTGCATGCACCGGGGCTTATGTGAATAGAAGATCTCTTTGGCATGATATTTCTTGTTTGCCTGATTTACCTTTATGCTTAATTGGTGATTTTAATTGCTTCTTGGATCTCATGAGCGTATAGATTTTGGTAGGCCGGCGGTAGCTGTTATTAGTGATTTTAGGGCTTTTATTGAAAATCTTAACTTGATTGAGCTTCGAGTCTAGTGGTCCTTTCTTCACTTGGACTTCTCGTACTAGGTCTTCTAGGGTTTATGCTTCTAGAATTGATAGGGTTCTTGTTAATTCGGGGTTTTGGATTTATGGATTAGTGTTGGGTCGAAGGTTCTTCCTAGGCATGGTTCGGATCACCATCCTATTGTTCTTAAATGTTCTAGGGCTGCTATTAGACGTTCTTTTCCTTATATTTCAAAATGTCCTGGTTCACTAATGCTAATTGTTTGCAGATTATTTGTAATTCTTGGAATGAGGAGATTATCTCCGAGGATCCTATCCAGAGGTTCATTCTAAAGCTTACACGGCTCAAGGTGTATTTGAAAATCAGAATAGAGCGTCCTTTGATAACTATCATCGATAACTAATTAGGTGTAGTTTTCGTAGTGATATCATCGATAACTAATTTAGTGATAATTAGTTATCTTTTATCTTTTACATACAAAACATTAATGAAATGATCATTTCACTCTAATAATCATCAATTAAGGTAACAAATGTATTTAGTAATTCCCAATAGATCTCAAATTATCCTATCAAAAACTCTTTATTTTTCCTCTTTTTTATTGTTAAAACGAAAATCCATAGGGTTTGTAGGATTTTGAATAATCTCGGTATGACCCATGATAAATCATTGTTTTTATGTTTTTGCATTCAAAAGTCTATCTATCACCATTTCCCTTCACTATCTCGCATTAGGTGTAGTTTTTAAAGTGAAATCATCGACAATTAATTTTCGAAAACTAGTTATCTTTTATCATTTTGCATACAAAACACTAATGAAATGATCATTTCACTCTAATAATCATCAATTAAGGTAACAAAAGTATTTAGGAATTCCCAATAGTTCTCAAATTATACTATCAAAACTCGTTATTTTTCATCTTTTTGCTTGCAAAACGAAAATCCATAGGGCTTGTAGGATTCTGAATAATCTCGGTATGACCATGATAAATCATTGATTTTTATGTTTTTGCATTCAAAAGTTTATGTATCGGTCATTTCCCTTCACTATCTCGTATTAGGAGTAGTTTTTGAGTGATATCATCGATAACTAATTTTGTGATAACTAGTTATCTTTTATCATTTTGCATACAAAACACTAATGAAATGATCATTTCACTCAAATAATCATCAATTAAGGTAAGAAAAGTACTTAGGAATTACCAATAGATCTCAAATTATCCTATCAATCTCGTTATTTTTCCACTTTTTGCTTGCTAAAATAAAAATCCATAGGATTTGTAAGATTCTCGAATAATCTCGGAATGACCCATGATAAATCATTGACTTTTATGTTCTTGCATTCAAAAAGTTTATGTATCGGTCATTTCAATTTACTATCTCGCATTAGGTATAGTTTTTAGAGTGTTATCATCGAAAACTAATTTTGTGATAACTAGTTATTTTTTATCTTTTTGCATTCAAAACACTAATGATATGATCATTTCACTCTAATAATCATCAATTCAGTAACAAAAGTATTTAGGAATTACCAATAGATCTCAAATTATCCTATCAAAAATTAGAAATGTTTCCAATGGATCGAAATTAGAAATGTTTCTCTCTCTACAATTTTCCTCCGACTTCTCTCTAGGATTTTTGACCGACTTCTCACGCATTTCGATCTCTTTGCTTTGACTCGTTCAAATTGTACTATGGAATCCAGATTGTCTTTGGATTTCGATTCTTTGATTCGAAAGTTCAGGTATTCCACAAATTAAATGCCGAATTTCCTTGGTTAGCGGGTTTGGTTCTTGGGGATTCTTCATCGGTTCCAGATTTCATTGCCGAATTTCGTAAGTCCGAGTCGCAAACAAACAAGATTTCTTCGTCGGTGGGTTTGGTTCTTGGGGATTCTTCATCGGTTCCAGAGAACGGTTGCGCGAGATTTGTATGACTATTCAAGAACTCATCGGCCCATCTTCTTCAAAGCAGGTGGAGTCCAATTCTCATCTTCTTGATACGGCGTTTCCAAATAATCCTCCGACGGCAAATTCAGCGAGTGTGAACGCGGCAATTTCGCGGCTTCTCGTGTCATCTCGTAATGACTTTCCACTTTCGGATGGACATTCAAAGTTAACGATGGAGGATTTCCCACCATTATTGGGTACCACAGTTCGCAAATTGGGGTTTCCTCTCAAGACCCAATTCCGCCGCCGCCGATTCCGTCTCACGCCAAGGCGGTTGTGACACCTTCGGTTTTGGATAACCCACTAGGGACACTGTGTTGCCTACGGTTGTTACGCCGGTTGTGCCAGGAGCATCATGCGGAGGTTATAAAACTTGTAAAGAAAGGTGAATTTTTCTCAATCCATGTTGGCGAGAATCAGACAAAGAAAGGGCGAAGGATTATGTGGATTCGCTTATAGGCCGTGTTATATATTCGAAAGGGGATAAACCTATTCCACACATGGAGCCTGCAACGAAAATTGGAGGCGATTTGGGATGTTTCTGGTTCTATTCGCCATCGCCCTTAGGTCGGGGTACTTCAACATACAATTTGGCAGCAAGAAGGCGAGGATAGAGCATTTCATCGTCAATCATGGGCCCTTACACCTGGTTTGCTGCGACTACAAAAATGGATTCCTAATTTCAATCCATATAAGGTAATTTCTTCTACCGCTCGTATTTGGGTTAGGGTGTTTGAATTGCGGATAGAATATTGGTGTCAAGAGGTTTATGAGGGCATTGCTTCTGCGTTAGGTACTTTAGTTAGGATTGATGATAGAACTAGTAGGAAAGAAATGTGTCATTATATTAGATTGTTGGTTGAGGTCGATCTGAAGAATCCACGCAGGATAAAATTATGGTTGAGAGGCCAGTTCTTGTCTTTTTGCTTATTTTCGTATGAAAGGTTGCCAGATTTTGTAAGAATTGTGGAATCATTGGTCATTCGGTTAGTAGGTGTAATAGTAACAAAGATCACAATAAGGGAACTCCTAGAGCTTCTGATTCTAGAGAGCAGGGGTGGAATAAGGTTGGTGATGGTTCGGTTGCGATTGAGAAGGGGCAAGAAAAGGATAAGAATGTAGATAGGGTGGAAACTTCAAATAGGTTTGATGGTTTGGAAAAGAGGGAGCCTTCGTCGAGGAAACTTCGGAAAAACAGAATTCTTTGTTTCCTAGACATATGGATGTAACGGGCAATCTTGGTGCCCCTTTGAAGTCTATTCTTAAGCACACATATCAGGTCCAAAATCGTGTACAAGAGGTGGGTACTAGTGAATCTCAAGAGGTGGGTACTAGTGAAGCTCAAGAGAGTTTAGAGACGGCAAACAAATGGTGGTTTTTGAGCCGGCTGTTTCGGAAGAGGATGAGCTTATTTTAGAGGATAATTTGAGGCAAATGGAGGCTGTTGCTAAGGAAAAGTTTAAGATCACCAAGGGTGATACTTCAGCCCTTTCGGATATGGGGATGGTCTCGCGTACGAGGAAGAACAACTCGAAGCACGGGATTAAAAAGAAGACATGAATAGTATCCTTTGTTGGAAGGTTAGAAGCCTAGGCTATGATCAATCTAAGATGCTTTTAGATTGCATGGTCTTCGTCTCAAACCTCTTTGGGTGTCTATCCTTGAGCCCAAAGTCTTGTTTTCTTCTATTTCTTTTAGGTTTTGGAATGTTTTGAATATTGTTTTCCTTACGCAGATTGGTAGAAATCTTTTACGTTCGGATTATTGGGTGGTTTGTAGGGCTGATTTTTCGAATGTTATCTTTAGTTCTAGTCAATTTGTGGCTGTCAATACTATGTGTTCTATTGTGAGGGTGTTATTAGGCTTTGTGCATGCTAGTAATAATCTTTTGAGACTTTTCTTTGAGTTTGCATATTTTTGTTTCTTGGGAGATCTTAATGTTTGTTTTGGGTGCTCATGTGTGGGATGGTAGTGTGTGAAGAATTGTTAATACTATTTCGTATTTTAGGAATTTGATGATATTATGTGATTTGAGGTGGCTGCGTCGGGATGCTCCCATACTAGGTTTATGTTTAGACAGGTTGTTTGTTTCCTATTATGGGCTGTGTTTCCCGGTTTTGGGCTGATTCTTCGTATTTTTGGGCTGGTTTTGCTGTGTTGGCTTGGGATGAATCTTCGTATTTTTGGGCTGGTTTTGCCGTGTCCGGTTCTTGTGGAATGGCGAATCTTTGACCGGTTTCGTGGTTTGGTGGTTCTTCTTGGTTGTTTTTGGTTGGAGTCGTTGTTTTGTTGGTTTTTCCGGATCTTGTATTCTCGGGTCCTTGTGGTCACTTGTTCTTTGGTTAGTTTGTTTTCCTTTTGTTGGGTCTTGTATTCCGGACCTTTGTTGACCCTTGTATTTCGGTCTTCTTGTCCGCCTTGTATCCCGGGTTTTTTTCTTATTCTTTTTTGGAGGCTTGCTTGTTGTATCTCTTTTTCTCCTTGATCCGGTTTTTCCCCAAGGGGGTTTTACGGATAAGGTTTTTAGTGAGGCCTTGCAAGCCTCCGGTTTGTATTCCCTTTGAAGTCCTGGGTTATGACTTCTTTTTCTTTTCTTTTTCAATAAAAATACCTTTATTCCTCAAATTATCCTATCAAACACTCGTTATTTTTCTCGTTTTGCTTGCTAAAACTAAAATCCATAGGGTTTATAGGATTCTGAATAATTCATAGGGTTTGTAGGATTTTTATGTTTTTGCATTCAAAAAGTTTATCTATCGGTCATTTCCCTTCACTATCTACATTAGGCGTAGTTTTTAGAGTGTTATCATCGACAACTAATATTTTGATAACTATTTATTTTTTAACTTTTTGCATAAAAATACTATTGAAATGATCATTTCACTCTAATAATGATCAATTAAGGTTACAAAATATTTAGAAATTACCAGTAGATCTCAAATTATCCTATTAAAAACTTCGTTATTTTTCCTCTTTTTGATTGCTAAAACGAAAATCCATAGGGTTCGTAGGATTCTCGAATAATCTCGGTATGACCTATGATAAATCATTGATTTTTATGTTTTTGTATTCAAAAAGTTTATCTATCGGTCATTTCCCTTCACTATCTACATTAGGTGTAGATTTTAGAGTGTTATCATCGACAACTAATTTTGTGATAACTAGTTATTTTTTAACTTTTTGCAAAAAAAAAAACACTATTGAAATGATCATTTCACTCTAATAAACATCAATTAAGGTAACAAAAGTACTTAGGAATTACCAATAGATCTCAAATTACCCTTTCAAAACCTCGTTAATTTTCCACTTTTTTCATGCTAAAATGAAAATCCATAGGAGTTAGTAAGATTCTCAATAATCTCGGTATGACCCATGCTAAATCATTGATTTTTATGTTTTTGGATTCAAAAGTTTATCTATCGGTCATTTTACCTTCACTATCTACATTAGGTGTAGTTTTTAGAGTGTTATCATCAATAGCTAATTTTGTGATAAATTGATATTTTTATCTTTTGTCATACAAAACACTAATGAAATGATCAATTCACTCTAATAATCATCAATTAAGGTAACAAAAGTATTCAGAATTATCAATAGATCTCAAATTATCATATCAAACATTCATTATTTTTTTCTCTTTTTGCTTGCTAAAATGAAAATCCATAGGGTTTGTAGGATTTGAATTATCTCGGTATGACCCATGATAAATCATTGATTTTTATGTATTTGCATTCAAAACGTTTAAGAATTGGTCATTTCCATTCACTATCTCGCATTAGGTGTAGGTTTTAGAGTGATATCATCGACAACTAATTTTGTGATAACTAGTTATCTTTTATCTTATTGCATACAAAACACTAATGAAATGATCATTTCACCGTAATAATCATCAATTAAGGTAACAAAAGTATTTAGAAATTCCCAATAGATCTCAAATTATCCTATCCAAAACTTGTTATTTTTCCTCATTTTGCTTGAAAAATGAAAATCCATAGGGTTTGTAGGATTCTGAATAATCTTGGTATGACCGATGACAAATCACTCGTTTTTTAAATTTTGCATTCAAAAAGTCTATCTATCGGTCATTTCCGCTCACTATCTACATTAGGTGTAGTATTTAGAGTGTTTCATCGACAACTAATTTTGTGATACAAAACACAAATGGAATGATCATTTCACTCTATAATCCTCAATTAAGGGAAGAAAAGTATTCAGGAATTTCCAATAGATTTCAAATCATCCTATCGAAACTCGTTATTTTTCCACTTTTTGCTTGCTAAAATGAAAATTCGTAGGGTTTGTAGGATTGAATAATCTCGGTATGACCAATGTTAAATCATTGATTTTTATATTTTTGCATTCAAAACGTTTATGAATAGGTCATTTCCCTTCACTATCTCGCATTAGGTGTAGTTTTCAAAGTGATATCATCGACAACTAATTTTGTGATAACTAGTTATCTTTTATCTTTTTGCGTATGATTGGAGTGAATTGATGTTTATTTTGAGGGGGTATTTTTGTGCAAAAAGTGATCAAAAGTGTTAGGTTTTGTGCCTAAATGTGTAAAGTATCACTACTTTTCCTAAAAAGTATTACTTGTGAGATTTTTGATGTTTTTCATCCTGTTTTCGTGTAAATCGGTGGAATTTGGCCAAACCGAGAGTACCGGCATTCATACGGCGAAGAGACAAACGAGATGGGCAAAAACGGGGTCGAAGGTGGAAGTCGGGTCGAGAAAATTCCTGGACTCGACCTCCGGTCGAGGCGGAGCCTCGGGTCGAGGAATGAAACAACCGAAATTTTTTTGGCTAAGAAAAAAACCTCGGGTCGAGGACCGAGCCTTGAGTCGAGGTTGAAGCCATGCCCGAACCTCGGGTCGAGGCCGGGACTTTTGAGAAAACGTGCCCACGCTTTCACCAAGCTCGACTCGAGGGCCCCAACCTCAAGTCTAGGGTGCCGATTTTCAAAATCTTCCTTTTAAAGCCATTTGAGCGGAAAACGAGCATAATCTTCCATAGAGTAGTTACCAGCGGTTTTTGGGGTGATTTCTCGTGCCCCAAGCCAATTTCTCCTTGTAGGTAGATTAGATTGGTAGATTTAGATAGATTTTGATTAATTGTTGCTTAGAGTAGGCTTAGATCCATTAGATCTTTTGATTCAAGTTGTAATTCAAGCCAAGTGAAGTTCCAATTGAAGATTCAAGCATTCCTATTTTTGTTCATTTGATTCAATTGGTGATGTTCTTCCTCTCTTCTAATTTCTTTTGTTTAATTGTTGTGATTAGATTGTTGATTGTCCAATTAGATTTTGTACCCATGGATTTTGCTCTTTGCACCATGGGCTAATACTCTTGTGCTTGGGTTAATTGAAATTGAGGATGATTTGATTGTCTATGCTATGATTCTTGACGATTGTAGATTAATTGAGATAGTTGTTTCCTAATTGTGATTCAAATTGTGCTTCATGCATTTTTATCTCTTCGATTAATGTTTGATCACCCTAGCAATAGGCGAGAGTTGAACTAACGTGATTTGGGATTAATCGGATTATAATTGTGTATGATTGTATAAATTGGGTGCTTCTTAATTGAGAGATTAGTTGCACTAAGGATACTCACATTAGGCATTGTGTGATTAATGGAGTGATTAATTGCATGATGGTTTTATGCTTTCTATCTTAGTTGATTTGCAATTTGATTCAATCATAGCTTGTTGATTATTGATTCCTTGATGGATATTATCCCTAGCACCCCAATCCCCATTGAATTTTAGTTGTTTGTTCTAGCCTGTAATACCCGTAGATTATAATCTATATGTGTATTAAATTATTAAATTAATTTTTTAAAAATATTATTATATTTACTATTTTTGAGATAAAAATTCAAAAGCCATTTGAAATTTAAATTCTAATTTTATCTCACTTAATATCTATTTATATGAGAACCAAGGGGGCATAGCCCACTTGGCCACCGGGCTCCTCACTTAAGTGGGAGACTGGGTTCGATTTCCTTCGGGAACGAATTGGAGTGGGAGATATAAGGAGGACTTGGAGAATTTGGATTTGTAAGGAGACTTGACGAACTAACTTCTAACCACTAACAATTAACATTTACCGATCAAAAAAAATCTATTTATATGAGACTTTACCCTAAAAATTTATACTCACAAATTACAATCTTTATCTTCCTTGTGGCGGCTATTTCTTCAAAGCAAGAAAACGATCGGTACTTTATGTTCTCCTCAGTCTATTTTATTTAACTAGTCTTTCGTCCATGAATTTTCAATACATTCCAGTAAATTCTTATTTTTTGGTGAGTCTTGGATACAAACATAAGTTTTCCAATATATTATATATGTTTATGGGTGTGTACGACATTAGATATACATATAAGTTTTCTTAATTCTGATCACTAAGTCTCATAACTCTTATTAGTAAATCATGGTGATACATCAATTCGAATCTGTAGACTTTAGATTACTAATTAAATTAGAATGAGGTTTAAGTTTTATATTACTAATTAAAATGTGAGTTGGAAAGAATTATGTAAATAGTTTAATTAATCACGTTAAGACATTGTTGAATGGTTTGAGAATTTATTTATAGGAAGAAGGTTCACTGGTTTTTATTGATATAAACTATAGGGTGAGTTACTACTAGGTACAATTTTAAAGCCCCTATTACTATTAGGTACAACTTTTTTCTAATTGCTACTAGATACAATATTTTGCCTTGATTTTCCAATTTTGCCCTTTCTTTTTGTTGGGCTGCCGCAGTGCTAATTTTTTATTGGACATCCTTTTTTTGTATCTTTTTGCACTGTTTTTACTAAATATTCGATACAACTTTTTTCCCATTCTCTTACGCACATTATTTTCCTGCAATCCAAGTTATTCATTTCCCCTTTCCATTCAAAATTCAAAATTATGCTCAATACGCAAATATCTTTTACGCACATTATTTTCCTGCAATCCAAGTTATTCATTTCCCTTTTCATTCAAAATTCAAAATTATACTCAATACGCAAATATCTTTTACGCACATTATTTTCCTGCAATCCAAGCCGTTTCATTTCCCTTTCCATTCAAAATTCAAAATTATACTCAATACGCAAATATCTTTTCTCGCACATTATTTTCCCGCAATCCAAGTTATTCATTTTCCCTTTCCATTCAAAATTCAAAATTATACTCAATACACAAATATAAATGAAAAAAATATGCGAGAATCACCAAACTCAACTTTCCATTTCCAAGTTGACTCAATACGAAAACAAAAATATGCGTAATCACCTCATTTAAATTTTAAAATTATAATACGCAATACGCAAAATTGATGTTGCACATGTGCGAAGAAAATCTGCACATGTGCGTAAGAAAGAAAAATTCTCGCACATGTGTAGAATTATTTTCAACCCTTATGTCAAGACAACTTTTTTTAAAGATTGAATCAAGATTGATCTTCTTTATGAGATACAAAAAAAAAAAAAAAAAAACCCGGATGGACGGAGGGGGCTCGTGAGAAGCCGTCGCGCCGCCCATCGCCAAAGCCTTCCAGCCTCGTCACCCTATTTTCGTATCTACGACAATCTAGTACCTAGCTTGACTCGGTGAGTCCGGATCCGAAAGAACCCGAACACAACAAAGAACACAGACCCGGATGGACGGAGGGGGCCCAACTCGCCGGATTCGTCTTCTTCTTCTTCAACAGCGACGGAGCTTTGTCGGCGGAGCCCAAATCTGTGGTCGCGGTGGCGTCGATCTGCTCTGCTACGTAGCTCCACGATTTTGGTTCGCCGTCATCGTGGTTTGCCCCTAGGTCGTGGGTCCGTTCGCAGGAGCTTGATGTTGCGGTGGTGGAGGGTGCGAATCGGTGTTGAGGTTGCGGTGGTTGCGAAGATGAGCAATCGAGGGAGAGAAAATGGAAATGAGATATTTTTTTTTACGTAAGAAAAGGGAATGAGATAAAAAGGAGAAATGAAAGAGAGAGGAAAAGGAAAGTAAGAGAGAGGGAGAAAGAATTGTTCGGTGAGTTTTGGTGAAAACTGACGTTATGTCAAGAACCCAAAATCAAAAAAGTTGAATTGGGAGGGTAAAATAGGAATGAAAAATGTGTAATTGTATCGATTGTATTTCAATTTTTGGATGGTATCTCACAGCAATAAAAGTGTTAAGATGGTACCTTAGAGTCATGAATCCTAAACTATATTTAATAATAATTTACTTATAAATTAGGTTATTACTAATGAATTTCTAAATTTGATATATATATATATATATATATATATATATATATATATTTATTTTAATTTGAGAATTTATTTCTACTATTTTATTAAATACACTTAATTATATATGTTAGGCGACGAATCAGCGAGGAGTAGGATTTGAGACCATTGTATCCATTTCATCCAGGACATTAATTTCGGTGGGAATTTATATCCTACTATGTTTGTCTCTATTAAATGCGATATGTGATTTTATTATCATGAGATATTTATGAGGAAATGTTTAACTTTATAAATGAGGTGATGATAGGTCTTCTCGACCTTTATAAACGAGGTGACGATAGGTCTTCTCACCATTATAAACGAGGTGACGATAGGTCTTCGACATTTATAAACGAGGTGATGATAGGTCTTTTGACCTTTATAAACGAGGTGATGATAAGTCTTTTGAATTTTATATATGAGGTGATATTATATTAAATGTTAACGTGATTGATTAATTTAATTACTTATTGTATTTAGTTTAGACAAGCATGTCCCCGCTGAGCCGTGGTTTGCTCGCCCTTTTCTTTTTCCCTTTTTGATTGAGAGTCAACGTGGTACAACGGAGGATGCATAGCCCGGATATTAAATCTGCCCACTTTTAATTTTATCAAGTTATTCATTTAAATACTTAGAAGAAATTTTTAATTTTTGTTATCGTTGATACTCACTCGAATTTAATTAAATTGGATTTTATTTTAAAGTTTTTATTTATTGTCAAAATTTATTTAAATTAAATTTTAGTTCACGCCTCATGTTTTAAATTATTAATTATTTCTCAAAACATATTGTTATAAAAATTTGGGGCATGACACTAGCATATAAGGTGTTCGATTAATTGCTAGTCTAGTTATTTGATTGTAATTTTGCATTTGTATTATAGTTTTAGAGCCAAAACCGTATTGCAATAATAGTCATCGAGAACATGTATTCCTAGGGCCTCACGTGCATACTTTTTCCCTTGGGTTCGATATACTTGGTTGTCGTAAAATCACTTGCTCGATTCCTACAATCAAGATACAAAACACTAATGAAATGATCATTTCACTCTAATAATTATCAATTAAGATAACAAAAGTATTTAGAAATTCCCAATAGATCTCAAATTATCCTATCCAAAACTCGTTATTTTTTCTCATTTTGCTTGAAAAACAAAAATCCATAGGGTTTGTAGGATTGAATAATCTCGGTATGACCCATGACAAATCACTGCTTTTTAAGTTTTTGCATTCAAAAAGTCTATCTATCGGTCATTTCTGTTCACTATCTACATTAGGTGTAGTATTTAGAGTGTTTTCATCGACAACTAATTTTGTGATAACTAGTTATTTTTTATCATACAAAACATTAATGAAATGATCATTTCACTCTAATAATCATCAATTAAGGTAACAAAAGTATTTAGGAATTACCAATAGATCTCAAATTATCATATCAAAAATTCATTATTTTTTCTCATTTTCCTTGCTAAAACGAAAATCCATAAGGTTTGTAGGATTCTTAATAATCTCCGTACGACCCATGATAAATCATTATTTTTTAAGTTTTTGCATTCAAAAAGACTATCTATCGGTCATTTCCGTTCACTATCTACATTAGGTGTAGTTTTTAGAGTGTTATCATCGACAACTAATTTTGTGATAACTAGTTATTTTTTATCTTTTTGCATACAAAACACTAATGAAATGATCATTTCACTCTAATAATCATCTCGCATTAGGTGTAGTTTTTTGAGTGATATCATCGACAACTAATTTTGTGATAACTAGTTATTTTTTATCTTTTTGCATACAAAACACTAATGAAATGATCGTTTCACTCTAATAATCATCAAAGGTAACAAAAGTATTTAGGAATTCCCAATCGATCTTAAATTATCCTATTAAAAACTCCTTATTTTTCCTCTTTTTGATTGTTAAAACGAAAATTCATAGGGTTTGTAGGATTGTGAATAATCTCGGTATGATCCATGATAAATCATTGATTTTTATGTTTTTGCATTCAAAAAGTTTATGTGTGGGTCATTTCCTTTCACTATCTACTTTAGGTGTAGTTTTTAGTGTGTTATTATTAACAACTAATTTTGTGAAAACTAGTTATTTTTATCTTTTTGCATACAAAACACTAATGAAATGATCATTTCACTCTAATATTCATCAATTAAGGTAACAAAAATTATCTAGGAATTACCAATAGATCTCAAATTATCCTATCAAAAACTCGTTATTTTTCCTCTTTTTGCTTGCTAAAAATAAAATCCATAGGGTTTGTAGGATTATGAATAATCTCGGTATGACCCATGATAAATCATTGATTTTTACTTTCTTACATTCAAAAAGTTTATGTATCGGACATTTCCCTTCACTATTTGCATTAGGTGTAGTTTATAGAGTGATATCATCGACAACTAATTTTTGTGATATAAAACACTAATGAAATGATCATTTGACTCTAATAATCATCAATTAAGGTAACAAAGTATTTAGGAATTCCCAATTGATCTCAAATTATCCTATTAAAAACTCGTTATTTTTCCTCTTTTTGATTACTAAAATGAAATTCCATAGGGTTTGTAGGATTACGAGTAATCTCGGTATGACCCATTATGAATCATTGATTTTTATGTTTTTGCATTCAAAACGTTTATGAATTGGTCATTTTCCTTCACTCTCTGCATTAGGTGTAGTTTTCAGAGTGATATCATCGACAACTAATTTTGTGATAACTAGTTATTTTTTATCTTTTTGCATACAAAACACTAATGAAATGATCATTTCACTCTAATAATCATCAATTAAGGTAATGTAAGTATTTAGGAATTTCCAATAGATCTTAAATTATCCTATTAAAAACTCGTTATTTTTCCTCTTTTTGATTGTTAAAACGAAAATCCATAGGGTTTGTAGGATTCTCGAATAATCTCGGTATGACCTATGATAAATCATTGATTTTTATGTTTTTACATTCAAAAAGTTTATCTATTGGTCATTTCCTTTCACTATTTGTATTGGGTGTAGTTTTTAGTGTGTTATTATTAAAAACTAATTTTGTGAAAACTAGTTATTTTTTTATCTTTTTGCATACAAAACACTAATCAAATGATCATTTCACTCTAATATTCATCAATTAAGGTAACAAAAGTATTTAAGAATTACCAATAGATCTCAAATTATCATATCAAAAACTAGTTATTTTTCCACTTTTTGCTTGCTAAAATGAAAATCCATAGGGTTTGTAGGATTATGAATAATCTCGGTATGACCCATGATAAATCATAGATTTTTATTTTTTGCATTAAAAAGTTTATGTATCGGTCATTTCCCTTCACCGTGCATTAGGTGTAGTTTATATTAGATCTCTTAGAATTGCTAATCATGCTTATATTTCTAAATTGTCTTGGACTATTCTTGCTAACTCGAGGCTAGCTCGTATCTTTATAAAAGATTTATGTCGGGGCTGCTCTATTTTCTAATCGTAAAAGGGTTTCTTCTATTAGATCGGGGTGGTTAAACATCTTCCTAGGGTTTTGTTGAGTCTCGTTGGATTGTGGGTGATGGTTGTACTATTAATTTTTGGAATGATAATTGGTTGGGGTTTGTTATTGCAGATGTTCTTGATATTCCTTACGATGTTCGTAAGACTCTTACCTATTCTGTGGCTGATTATTACGTGGAAAACGGTTGGATCTTTCATGCTGATTTCTTGATGAATTATATTGATATTGTTAAGCTCGATTGTTTCCATGGATTTTGCTATTAATAATTCTCGTATTTGGTGTTATTCTCTTGGGAATCTGGTTTCTAAGAGTGTGTTTGATAGGCTTCGTGTTTCCTTTCCAAGGCCTAATTGGGCTGTTGGATTTGGGACAAGGCTGTCCCTACTTGCCGCTCGACTTTGGTCCGGCGTGCTATTTACGGTAAGCTTCTCACGGCTGATCGTTGGATTGGTCGTGGTTTCTACGGTCCTTCTATGTGTTTTCTTTGTCGTAATAGTTCGGAGGATGTTGATCATGTTCTTTGTTGCTGTCCGTTTTCTTCTCATTTGTGGATTAAGCTTAGTATTGTTTCGGTGGATTTTTATTGCCTGTTATCCTTTGGGCCATTAGTGTGAATTTTAGTCCCTGTGTTTCGATTCTTTGGAAGGTAGCGGTTATCTCCTTAACCTGGATTCTATGGGCTACTCGCAATAAGTGTATTTTCGACGATTATAGGCGTACAAGGCTGGTTGTTGGCGCCGGCTTGGTTGCGCTTATCGAGTCTAATCTTTTATTTACTGGTTTTGGTGATAATTCACAAACCGATTTGTTGATTTGCTCTCGTTTAGGTGTTTCTTATCGGTCTCGTCCTTGTCGTAGGATGGTTTCTTGTCGTTGGATTGCTCCTTCCCAGCCGGGTTAAAAATAATTCGATTGTAGTACCGAGGGTTCTCCGGGTTTGTTATTTGCGGGTGCCATTTTTAGAAATAATCGTGGCTTTTTCCTTGCTTTGCTTTTTCTACCTCTGTTGGATGGGGTTTCCCTTCGGAGGGGGAACTTGCGGCCGCTCAAGTCCATTCTTTATGCTTTTCATAAGGGTTGGTTTTCTATTATTTTAGAAACCGATTCGATGTATGTTGTTAGGATTTTCCAGGATGTTAGGCCGGCTATTCCATGGCGTGTTCGCCTTCTTTGGGATGCTTGGACACGGATTCGGGATGAGATTACTTTGGACGTGCAACATGTGTTTCATGAGGAGAATCGGGCAGCGGATTATATTGCTAAATCTAGAGTTGAGGCTGAATGGGTTGGCAACCCTCCTGTTTTTAGATAGTTTTTGTATGATGATATGCATAGAGAATACTTTAGGCAATGTGTTTAGTTTGGTTTTGTGTGATGATTTTGGGACCTTGTATTCCGGGTCTTCTCCTATTATAGGCTTTAATGCTCCCGTTGTTACTCTTTTTCCCCTCTAGGCGGTTTTTCCCCAAGGGGGTTTTACGGCGAGGTTTTTAGTGAGGCCGGGCGCATTATTTTCTGACAAGCCTTTTTGAGCCGGGCGTGGCTCAATCCCTTTTTCTTTTCTTTTAATAAAATTTGCCTTTATTAAATGCATTAGGTGTAGTTTATAGAGTGATATCATCGACAAATAATTTTGTGATACAAAACACTAATGGAATGATCATTTCACTCTATAATCCTCAATTAAGGGAAGAAAAGTATTTAGGAATTCCCAATAGATTTCAAATTATCCTATCGAAACTCATTATTTTTCCACTTTTTGCTTGCTAAAACGAAAATCCATAAAGTTTGTAGGATTTTGAATAATCTCGGTGTGACCCATTATAAATAATTGATTTTTATGTTTTTGCATTCAAAACGTTTATGAATTGGTCATTTCCCTTCACTTTCTCGCATTAGGTGTAGTTTTCAAAGCGATATCATCGACAACTAATTTTGTGATAACTAGTTATCTTTTATCTTTTTGCACACAAAACACTAATGAAATGATCATTTCACTCTAATAATCATCAATTAAGGTAACAAAAGTATTTAGAAATTTCCAATAGATCTCAAATTATCCTCTCCAAAACTTCGTTATTTTTCCTCATTTTGCTTGAAAACGAAAATCCATAGGGATTGTAGGATTGTGAATAATCTTGATAAGACCCACGACAAATCACTGTTTTTAAGTTTTTGCATTCAAAAAGTCTATCTATCGGTCATTTCCGTTCACTATCTACATTAGGTGTAGTATTTAGAGTGTTTTCATCGACGACTAATTTTGTGATAACTAGTTAATTTTTATCATACAAAACACTAATGAAATGATCATTTCACTCTAATAATCATCAATTAAGGTAATAAAAGTATTTAGAAATTACCAATAGATCTCAAATTATCCTATCAAAAACTCATTATTTTTCCTCAAATTAAAGGTATTATTGATAAAAGAGAAAAAGGAAAAGGTGGGACCACAACCCGGTCCAAGGTGAAAGCTCAAAAACTAAAAACAAAGACAAACAAATGGGCAAAACCCATAAGAAAACTAATAAGAAACCCCTAAAAGGGCCTAACAAAAAAGGCCAAAGCCCGAGAGATGAACCACGAACAAATACAAGAACCGCAAACACAGCGGCAAAGCGAACAACGAACAACGGATATATCAAGCCGGCTAGAACAAAATCCTTAGCTAACGAAACATCGTCGAAGAATAAACCTAGCAACAATCCTCACGAATCATAGCGCTTCACCAATTGGAATGAAGAGAAAGAATCGTGGGAATTTCTTGAGGCATATCGTCGAACAAAGTGTGTGAGCAACCAAGAAAATGAATCAACCAGAAATAAACTATCCGTTCGCAAACCCGAATTAAAACTCAGCAGAAAATCAAGCAAATAAACTGCCAAAATCCAGCCTCAAATGTATAAAGCTTGACAAACCCGTAAAGCATAAACAAGATTAGCAATACTACGAATAGGAATCGCAAAGAACTTCGTAATCGCCGCCACCGTAAGATTAACAAGATTGGAAAGACCACCACCGGCGAAGACAACCGTCACCTCGACACATCGCCGCCACCGTAAAAGAAATTCAACAAACGCGAGTGAAAAACCTCTCAAAATCTGGGACCAATCTATCGGGGACCAAACACCCCTCAACCCAATTTCGAAATTGCAAAATCGCATAAACGAAATCGACAAATCAGTTCAAAGCAAGCGGCAAGTCCGCCAATTAAAAATGAAAATCCGTGAATCGTGTCTCTTTGAATTACGGGAAACAGAGTCAAGAAACCGGCATGATTTTTCCGATCAAAACCTGCAATTAAAAACCCAAAATCACCCGATTCACAAAACCCAACGCTTCGAAAACTTACGAGAGAAAAAAAAACCGAGAAAACACTTTGAAGTAAAATGACGAACAGGTAAAGTGCATGAACCCAAATCGCCAATTAGAAAAACCAATTCGTAAACCTAGAATCGTAACTAGAAAAGGCGGACCCAAGGTAATCCATTTTCCGGCGCAGCCTACTAAGTAATCGAGCGGTTGAAGATAGATGTAAACTGCCGATTGCCGTCAAAATTCACTTACCCTCACAAATACAAACCCAATATGAAAGAATCCCTTAAAAGAGAATCCCTTCACGAAACCATCGACAATCCAAGACGTCAAAGCCTAAAATAGGAGCAAAGTGGACAACTAGCCCATAACCGGTGGAAATATTCTTGCGAAAATGAATTTTGAAGAAAGCGTAGCCGTAGCCTTTTCTTTAGGAAATTGGGAAGATGAATGAGAATTCCCATTTGGGAACCGTAGCCGTAGCCTTTTGGGTCGGTGGAGACCAATATTGAAAAGAGTGCTAATTAACCCATTTGAGGATTGAATTGTTGACCAAATCGAAATGCGTCTTTGGACAATCAAGATACGAATCTTCCATTTGATGATAGAGAAATTCTTAGCGTCATTAAGAAACGAAAATGTGAATCGAAATCTTGAATAAAGAGGACGTCATTATTTTTCCTCTTTTTGCTTGTTAAAACGAAAATCCATAGGTTTTGTAGGATTATAAATAATCTCGGTATGACCCATGATAAATCATTGGTTTTTTTGCATTAAAAAGTTTATGTATCGGTCATTTCCCTTCACTATCTACATTAGGTGTAGTTTATAGAGTGATATCATCGACAACTAATTTTTGTGATACAAAACACTAATGGAATGATCATTTCACTCTATAATCATCAATTAAGGGAAGAAAAGTATTTAGGAATTCCCAATAGATTTCAAATTATCCTATCGAAACTCATTATTTTTCCACTTTTGCTTTCTAAAACGAAAATCCATAGGGTTTGTAGGATTCTCGAATAATCTCGGTATGACCCATTATAAATCATTGATTTTTATGTTTTTGCATTCAAAACGTTTATGAATTGGTCATTTCCCTTCACTATCGGTATTAGGTGTAGTTTTCAAAACGCGTTACAACTAATTTTGTGATAACTAGTTATTTTTATCTTTTTGCATACAAAACACTAATGAAATAATCATTTCACTCTAATAATCATCATATAAGGTAACCAAAGTATTTAGGAATTCCCAATAGATCTCAAATTATCCTATTAAAAACGAAAATGCATAGGGTTTGTAGGGATTGAATAATCTCTGTATGACCCATGACAAATCACTTTTTTTTAAGTTTTTGCATTCAAAAAGTCTATCTATCTGTCATTTTAGTTCACTATCTACATTATGTGTAGTATTTAGTGTGTTTTCATCGACAACTAATTTTGTGATAACTAGTTATTTTTTATCACACAAAACACTAATGAAATGATCATTTCACTCTAATAATCATCAATTAAGGTAACAAAAGTATTTAGGAATTACCAATTGATCTCAAATTATCCTATCAAAAACTCGTTATTTTTCCTCTTTTTGCTTGTTAAAACAAATATCCATAGGATTTGTAGGTTTCTTAATAATTTCGGTATGACCCATGATAAATCATTATTTTTTATGTTTTTGCATTCAAAAAGACTATCTATCGGTCATTTCCGTTCACTATCTACATTAGGTGTAGTTTTTAGAGTGTTATCATCGACAACTAACTTTGTGATAACTAGATATTTTTTATCTTTTTGCATACAAATCACTAATGAAATAATCATTTCACTCTAATAATTATCGATTAAGGTAAAAAAGTATTTAAGAATTTCCAATTGATCTCAAATTATCCTATTAAAAACTCGTTAGTTTTCCTCATTTTGATTGCTAAAATGAAAATCCATAGGGTTTGTAGGATTCTCAATAATCTCGATATGACCGATGATAAATCATTGATTTTTATGTTTTTATTCAAAAGTTTATCTATTGGTCATTTCCTTTCACTTTATGAATTAGGTGTAGTTTTTAGTGTGTTATTATTAACAACTAATTTTGTGAAAACAAGTTATTTTTTCTCTTTTTGCATACAAAACACTAATGAAATGATCATTTCACTCTAATAATTATCAATTAAGGTAACAAAAGTATATAGGAATTACCAATAGATCTCAAATTATCCTATCAAAAACTCGTTATTTTTCCTCTTTTTGCTTGCTAAAACGAAAATCCATAGGGTTTGTAGGATTATGTATAATCTCGGTATGACCCATGATAAATCATTGATTTTATTTTTGCATTCAAAAGTTTATGTATCGGTCATTTCCCTTCACTATCTCGCATTAGGTGCGGTTTGTAGAGTGATATCATCGACAACTAATTTTGTGATACAAAACACTAATGGAATGATTATTTCTCTCTACAATCCTCAATTAAGGGAAGAAAAGTATTTAGGAATTCCCAATAGATTTCAAATTATCCCATCGTAAACTCATTATTTTTTCACTTTTTGCTTGCTAAAACGAAAATCTATAGGGTTTGTAGGATTCTCAATAATCTCGGTATGACCCATTATAAATCATTGATTTTTTATGTTTTTGCATTCATAATGTTTATGAATTGGTCATTTCCCTTCACTATCTGCATTAGGTGTAGTTTTCAACGCGATATCATCGACAACTAATTTTGTGATAATTAGTTATCTTTTATCTTTTTCCATACAAAACACTAATGAAATGATCATTTCACTCTAATAATCATCAATTAAGGTAACAAAAGTATTTTGAAATTCCCAATAGATCTCAAATTATCCTACCCAAAACTCGTTATTTTTCCGCACTTTGTTTGAAAACGAAAATCCATAGGGTTTTAGGATTACGAATAATCACGGTATGACTCATGACAAATCACTGTTTTTTAAGTTTTTGCATTCAAAAGTCTATCTATCGGTCATTTCCGTTGACATCTACATTAGGTGTAGTATTTAGTGTGTTTTCATCTAATTTTGTGATAACTTGTTATTTTTATCATACAAAATCCTAATTAAATGATCATTTCACTCTAATAATCATCAATTAAGGTAACAAAAGTATTTAGGAATTACCAATAGATCTCAAATTATCCTATCAAAAACTCGTTATTTTTCCTCAAATTAAAGATATTATTGATAAAAGGGAAAAAGAAAAAGGTGGGACCACAACCCGGTCCGTCCGAGGTTAGAAACGAAAATGAAAAGGCCAAAGGGATCACAACCTGATCCAAGGTATGAAAAACACCAAAATGCAGAAAAACTGACGAGATATCCAAAAGGATAATCACCATGAAAACACCCAAGAAGTGTCTTAAGTGGATACAATCAAATACAGAGGTTCCGATCATGAAGTCAAAATGACAAGCACCAGTTGACCTCCAAACCCATTACAACAAGCATATAAATAAACCAGAACAAAAATGTCTGGAATCTAGATGCATTGGAACAGAACGGCAGACAAAAGGTAAAAAGACAAGACTTCAAAGAGCAGAACACCCACAGGAGATTAGTACACCCACTAATATCAATGAAAACAATGAGAATTAAACAACAGCCGGAAGAAACCAGACAGCTATCCCAAAGGAACAAATTAAAACCAGAAAGAAAAGGAACATCCCCCATCGAAGGCAAACTGAAAACCTCCATAAAAGATCAACGAACCCATTAAAGTAAAACGTAGAAGACAGAAATGTAGTCTGGAACCAAAACAGCCCCACTCTGATCGGAAAAGGAGCCGGTGACTGCTACGAATATGAACACCGACGGCTCGAACCCCACTCTGAAGATGATCTGCTAGAACAATCCGGATTTTGATCGGAAATGTAGACGGCAACGCCAAACGTCGACAATGCTAAACCTCCGTATTTTGAAAATCTCTTGTCTCAACGTAATCAGCAGAATAGTAGTCGCGAAAGATCCCCTTCTTCTTGAGGTATTGTTGACCAATTTTAGAAATTTCGAAATACGAAAACAGA
Organism: Paraleonurus japonicus; assembly: GCA_030762865.1. Lineage (NCBI taxonomy): Eukaryota > Viridiplantae > Streptophyta > Magnoliopsida > Lamiales > Lamiaceae > Paraleonurus > Paraleonurus japonicus. The sequence goes on along the minus strand of CM061053.1, from coordinate 31,666,799 downwards.
TCGATAACCCACCAAAATTGAAGTGATAAAATGTCGCTGCAAGATATCCCATAGAAAATCTGAATCCCCATCGGAAAAATGCCGCAAAAATCACCACAGAAACAGTGAATAATCAAAACAACTAACAAATTCGGGTCAACAAACCCAAATTCAGCATACCAGAAATCGTGGATTTTACCCAACCGAAGCCCCTCCGGAAGAATTGCCGCCGAAGAAAATAACCACCAATGGATGAAACCATGAATAAATCCAACGATTTTGTGCAACTAAAACAGAAATCTGAAACCAGATCCCACGGATATTCAAGAATTATCAGAAAAGGGCATGGTATAAGAATTATCGAAAAGAAATCAGAGAGATGAATCTGTAACTGGAAAACACATTTGCGTTCACTGCTGGAAAAGTCGAGATAACTGTTGAAAACCGCTGAAATCCATTGGAAAAGATTCAAATTGTCGGTCTCATGGGCCTCGAAAATTAAACTTGGTGCTGAAATGAATTTTAATAGAATATTGATGCCAAGATTGCGGTACTCCAAGCTTTCCTTTATTGAAATTGGTGAAAAAATCTTGGAAGACGTGAAAAAAATGATCATTGAGACGAATTTTGAAAAGAAAAATAACTACCGAAAATCTAGAGAGATGAGAGAGCTTCTCTCTCTACATTTTGAAAAGATATTATTTTGAAAAGAACTCGTTATTTTTCCTCTTTTTCTAAAATGAAAATTCATGGGTTTGTAGGATTCTTAATAATCTTTGGCCGATCCATGATAAATCATTGTTTTTATGTTTTTGCATTCAAAAAGACTATCTATCGGTCATTTCGTTCACTATCTACATTAGGTGTAGTTTTTAGAGTGTTATCATCGACAACTAATTATGTGATAACTAGTTATTTTTATCTTTTTGCATACAAAATACTAATGAAATGATCATTTCACTCTAATAATCATTAATTAAGGTAACAAAGTATTTAGGAATTCCCAATTGATCTCAAATTATCCTATTAAAAACTCGTTATTTTTCCTCTTTTTGATTGCTAAAACGAAAATCCATAGGGTTTGTAGGATTCGAATAATCTCGGTGTATGACCATGATAAATCATTGATTTTTATGTTTTTGCATTCAAAACATTTATGAATTGGTCATTTCCTTCTCTATCTGCATTAGTTGTTTTGAGTGATATCATCGACAACTAATTTTGTGATAACTAGTTATTTTTTATCTTTTTGCATACAAAACACTAATGAAATGATCATTTCACTCTAATAATCATCATATAAGGTAACAAAAGTATTTAGGAATTCCCGATAGATCTCAAATTATCCTATTAAAAACTCGTTATTTTTCCTCTTTTTGATTGTTAAAACGAAAATCCATAGGGTTTGTAGGATTACGAATAATCTCGGTATGGCCCATGATAAATCATTGATTTTTATGTTTTCGCATTCAAAAAGTTTATCTATTGGTCATTTCCTTTCACTTTCTGTATTAGGTGTAGTTTTTAGTGTGTTATTATTAACAACTAATTTTGTGAAAACTAGTTATTTTTATCTTTTTGCATACAAAACACTAATGAAATGATCATTTCACTCTAATATTCATCAATTAAGGTAACAATAGTATTTAGGAATTACCAATAGATCTCAAATTATCCTATCAAAAACTCGTTATTTTTCCTCTTTTTGCTTGCTAAAACGAAAATCCATAGGGTTTGTAGGATTAAGAATAATCTCGGTATGACCCATGATGAATCATTGATTTTTATTTTTTGCATTCAAAAAGTTTATGTATCGGTCATTTTCCTTCACTATCTTCATTAGGTGTAGTTTATAGAGTGATATCATCGACAACTAATTTTGTGATACAAAACACTAATGAAATGATCATTTCACTCTATAATCCTCAATTAAGGGAAGAAAAGTATTTAGGAATTCCTAATAGATTTTAAATTATCCTATAAGAAACTCATTATTTTTCCACTTTTTGCTTTGCTAAAACGAAAATCCATAGGGTTTGTAGGATTACGAATAATCTTGGTATGACCCATTATAAATCATTGATTTTTATGTTTTTGCATTCAAAACGTTTATGAATTGGTCATTTCCCTTCACTATCTGCATTAGGTGTAGTTTTCAAAGCGATACAACTAATTTTGTGATAACTAGTTATCTTTTATTTTTGCATACAAAACACTAATGATATGATCATTTCACTCTAATAATCATCAATTAAGGTAACAAAAGTATTTAGGAATTCCCAATAGATCTCAAATTATCCTATCCAAAACTCGTTATTGTTCCTCATTTTGCTTGAAAAACGAAAATCCATAGGCTTTGTAGGATTGAATAATCTCGGTATGACCCATGACAAAGCAATCGCTTTTTAAGTTTTTCATTCAAAAAGTCTATCATCGGTCATTTTCGCTCACTATCTACATTAGGTGTAGTACTTAGAGTGTTTTCATCGACAACTAATTTTGTGATAACTAGTTATTGATGCTTCGCTGCGTCTGCGTCGCTTGAGCTTTCCAGGACTTTTGCATGAGTTCTTGATGCTTCGCTCGAACTTCAACATTCTCGTATGCAAGCCCATCAACAAAGGGAGTTTTTATTCTGTGGTGATCGATGAGGACATTTATAATCAAGGAGTTGCGTAATCACGAAACTCTATCATCGGAAGGGTCATTTCTATTCGAAAGGAAAAGCCCCTCACGACGGAAGCCTTGAAGCTGAAACTTACCGGATTATGGAAGATTCTTGAGGGTTCTTGGAAGCTAATACCATTGGGCGAGGGTTTTTTCAATATTACGTTTTCCAATCTTCGTGACGTAAATTGCTTCTTTAATCGGACTTCCGGAATCGCCGCCAGGGACGATACGTCTTAGCAGGTGGGTTAGGGATTTTAATCCCTACAAGGTAAGTTCGTTGGTTGCTCGGGTATGGATTCGTATACTCGAATTACCTCTTGAATATTGGCATCCTTCTATAATTCTAGGAATTGCTTCATGCGATAGGAACTCCTATTAAAATCGATGATTGTTCTTTGAATAAAGTCTATGGTCATTTTGCTCGTGTCCGTTGAAATTGATTTTGCTAATTCTTTTCAACAAGATGTTATGATTGAAAGAAATGTTTTCAGTTCATTTGTTTCTATTAAGTATGAGAATCACCTTTTTTGTTCTCATTGTGGTATTATTTGTCATTCGTTAGATAATTGTAGACTAGTAAATAGAGATGAGGGTAAAATTCGAACATCTTCCCCTAAGGTTTCGGTGGAATTTCCGAATCTGGACCTTCAAAATTGGATTCACAATCCCGAACAGGTAGATGTTGGTTTAAGTAGTTTTAAATCACCTAATATGTTCAAATCTCTTGCTTTGCGGAGGAGGATAATCTTGTTGTTGGGGATTCTTGTTTTAAGGATTCGAGTGGGGCTGCCCCTAGGATGGTTAGCCAAAACGATCCCTCAATTTATGTAGCCCCTCCTCTTACTAAGGAGGCTTATTTTTCTAAGGAAGTTGATCGTTCTATAGAGGCTATTCTTTTAAATGAGGCTGATACTAACGAGGCTGTTCTATTTGAGGAGTCTAAGGAGGCTGCTACTCTTCATGAGGAGTCTAAGGAGACTGATTTTTCCAAGGAGGCTGATTTGAATGAAGCTGTCCCTTTTTGAGGAGGCTCCGGTGGTGGAGCTTGAGATGCCCTTGAATGATAAAGGGAAACTATTAAATCTATCCTAAAAAAACCATATTCTCGTGTTAAATCGATAATTTAGTGATTGTTCCTGCTTCTAAGGGTACTAAATTTCTTAAAATGAAACAGTTGCGGAAAGTATTTGGGAATGTGATAAGCCACCCGTTAAGCCACCCGACAAGCCACATGATAGGCAGCCCTCACGGTTCTAAAGCACCCATTGGTTTTAGCCGCCTAAGCACGGCTCTTCATCGGGTTTGAAATGCATTTTTATTTTGGAATGTTTAGACGGGACCCCACTAGATCGGTTTTGGAAAATTTAATTCTTAAGTATAAACCCATGTGGATTGCTCTTGCTTGAACCTAAGATTGTGTTTGATTCTATTCCTACTCGATTTTGGAATTCTCTTGGTTTGAAGTTGTGTTGTATAAATGATAGGACTAATATGTTGCCTAATATCCGGGTTTTTGGTTCTACCTTGCTTCATCGAGGTTACGGATTTGGTTAAGTTACCCTCAAATTGTTGTTATTCGTGTGCTCATGCCTTCTTATTCTTATTTATTGGGTTTTGTGCATGCGGATGGGGCTTATGTAAATAGAAGAACTCTTTGGCATGATATTTCTTGTTTGCTTGATTTACCTTTATGCTTAATTGGTGATTTTAATTCTATTCTTGGTTCTCATTAGCGTTTAGGTTTTGGTAGGCCGGCGGCGAGTGCTATTAGTGATTTTAGGGCTTTTATTGATAATCTTAGTTTGATTGAGCCTGAGTCTAGTGGTCCTTTCTTCACTTGGACTTCTCGTACTAGGTCTTCTAGGATTTATGCTTCTAGAATTGATAGGGTTCTTGTTAATTCGGGGTTTTGGATTTATGGATTAGTGTTGGGTCCGAGTGTTCTTCCTAGCCATGGTTCGGATCACTATCCTATTGTTCTTAAATGTTCTAGGGCTGCTACTAGACGTTCTTTCCCTTTTAAATTTCAAAATGCTTGGTTCACTAATGCCGATTGTTTGCAGATTATTTGTAATTCTTGGAATGAGGAGATTATCTCTAAGTATCCTATCCAGAGGTTCATTCTAAAGCTTACACGGCTCAAGGTGTGTTTGAAAATTTGGAATAGAGTGTGCTTTGGGAATGTTTTTGCTAGTATGGAGAAAGATTTGGCTGATCTTCGTGATATTCAATCTAAACGTTATGAGGAGGGGGATGGCTCGAGATATGTTTGACAAGGAGTTTGAAGCCCATGTCCGTTTAAATAAAAGTCTTGATGTTAGGAATGCGTTTCTTGCTCAAAAGAATAGGGCTGCTTGGCTTCGTGATGGTGATAGAAATACCAAGTTTTTCCATATTGCTAATAAGCTTCGTCTTGGGCTTCCTCCTCTTGATCAACTTGAGATTGATGGATCATTTGTCTCGGATCGGGGAGTTCTTTCTAACCATATTCTTGATTACTATATGAACTTGTTTGCTAAGGATGATTCTTTGTTTATTGATGATGAGTTTCTTAGTAGTTTGGATTATAACTTTGTTAGTGCTTGATCAAAATGCTTTTTTTCCGTAGGAAGCTTTGATTTAGTTGAGATTAAGAATGCTGTTTTTCTCTCCCAAAAGATAGTTCTCCGGCCTTGATGGCTTTGGTGGCTTATTTTATCAAAAAAACTTGGGATATTATTAGTGCTGATTTGTTGGAGCTTGTTTATTATTTTTCAAGTATCTTTTTATTCCTAATGGCATGAATTCGATATTTGTGACTCTTATTCCTAAGCATAAGGTCTGCTAAGTCCATTGTTGATTATAGACCTATTCTTTGTGGGTAACTTTTTGTTCAAAATTTTAACCAAAATCACTGCTTTTAGGCTAGGTCTTTTATTGCGTGAGTTGTTGTCCCCTATGCGGTTTGGCTTTATTCGATAAGGATATTTGTGATTGTATTGCTATTGCCTCTAAATGTCTGAATTGTGTTGATCTTGATTCTAAGGTTGGGGGTTTTGCTATAAAATTGGATATTATGAAAGCTTTTGATACTATTAGTTGGGATTTTTGTTGAAAGTCATGGAATTAATGAGTTTTGATAGCTGGTTTATAAGATGTATTGGGGTGATTTTAAATTGCCCATCTTTCTATTCTCATAAATGGTTCTCCTATGGGCTGGTTTAAATGTGGTAGGTGGGGTTCGTCAAGGGGATCCTTTGTCCCCTCTTTTATTTTGCCTTGCGGAGGATGTTTTGGCTAAAATTTTGGATAAATTCTTTCTCATGAATAAGCTGGATAAAATGCGTGCTAGACCTAATTTGTATGCCCCTTTATATGTTTTATATGCGGATGATGTGATGCTTTTTATGAAGGCTTCTAAGCTGAATGTTAGGAGTTTAAAGGATATTTTTTGAATTTATAGGGAAGCTTCGGGGTTGCGTATTAGTATTAATAAGACTTGTGTTTTTATGGTAAAAATGTTTGTAGATCTTTTAAAAGATATCTTCATTCTTTTCTCGGTTTTGTTGAAGGTCATGTGATCCTTTTGATTATCTTGGAGTTCCTTTGTTTAGGCATCCTAGAGTTGTTCATTTTCAAAAAATTGTTGATAAAACTATACTTTAGTTTGCTCGGTGGAAGGGTTCTTCTTTATCTATGATGGGGCGGGTGAATTTGGTTAATCTTTGTGGTTATGCCTTCTTTGACTCATGTGTTGAAAATTTATTGTTGGCCTCATACGTGTTTGAAAAAGATTGAGCGTGCTATAAGAAATTTTATTTGGTCAGTAATGTGTCTTCTAGAGCTTTTGCTCATGTTGCTTGGGACAAGGTTTGTTCTCCCTTTACGGAAGGGGTCTTGGAATTCATTCTCTGCGTTATTCTAACTTGGCTTTTAATCGAAATTTGTTTGGAATGTTTTAACTTCTAATTGTGATGGTATGAAATTTATTATGGAGAGACATTTGAAGGACAACAGGCTATATGGGTTAGGCATGTTCCTACCTCTTTAGGTGGTATTCGCTCGGTTTTGGGGACATTGATGCTAGGTCTCGTTGTTTCTATGTAAATGGTTTATGGTTCTTGGAGGAGACCTTTGTTGCTACATTTGATGATATTGTTGATGACATTCTTTGTTCAAAGCATGTTCTTTGCATTCGTTAGATAGGAGGGTTTGGAGGGATTCCCTTCATAGTAATTTATCTGCTAATGTTGCTTACTTTAGTGTTCGTCCTCACTATCCGGAAACTGTTTTGGGGGCTGAATTTGGGATAATAACATCCCTCCTTGCCGGTTTGTTGTGGTTTGGAAGGCGATTCATAAGAAGATTGCTACTTGGGATTTATTGCATAGTAGAGGCTTCTATGGTCCGTCGGTTTGTGTCTTTTGCTTATCTAGTGAGGAAACTTTGGATCATCTTTTTGTCCATTGTCCTTATACTTCCAGGTTGCTTCGTGACTTTATTTCTCCTTTTAATAAACCTTTTTGCCTTATACTACTTTTGAGAAGTTCATTTTGCGAGTAGTGAAGGTTAATACGGATGCCCAAGTGGATTTTATGTGGAAATATATTATTATAACTTGGGTTTGGCTGATTTGGAGAATTAGAAATGAAGTGATTTCTTATGCGGATATTGTTCCTTACTTGGCGGCGGTTTGTCATTTGAGGGCTCATTTGCGTGATCTTTTTGGGTTAATATGAGGAGAATGGTGAACCCTGTTGTTGAGAAACCTATTCGAGTCTTTTAAAATTCCTTTGTTTGATCCTAAACCTATTATGTCTAGGTTTGTTAGGTGGATTCCTTCGGGGAATGGTTATTTTAAATGCAATATTAAAGGTAGTGCTTTAGGTGCCACAGGGTTAATCGTGGCGGTGGGATTTTTAGGGATTCGGCGGGTTTTTATGGGTGCTTTCTCTGTTTCTCATGGTGTTGGTTTTGCTTTTGATGCAAAGCTTGGTACGGCTATTCGGGCTATTGAGCTTGCTAATTTGCATGGTTGGAAGCAGGTTATTTTTAGGCAGATTCGGCCTATGTTCTTTATGCTTTCACTTCTAAGGAGGCCAAAGTTTGAGTTTGAGTTTTAGTCGGCAGGTGTCTAAACTTTGGAAGGCGGCGGTGATCTCTCCTGTCTTGGATTTTATGGGCTACGCGCAATAGATGCATTTTTGATGATTTTTGCCCACGGAGGCTGGTTGTTGGGCTCTTCTTGTTGCTCTTATCGGGAGTCTAGTTCTTTAATTTCTGATTTTTGTGATAATTCTCAAGGTGATCTGATCATTTGTTCCGTTTAGGTGTTCCGCCTCATTCTCGCATGCCCCGAAGGACGATCTCTTGTATATGGCGTGTTCCTTCTCCGGGATGGGTGAAAATTAATTCAGATTGTAGCACGTTTGGATCTCCGGGGTCCTTGTTTGCGGGGCTGTTTTGTGAATTATCGAGGCTTCTTTCTTGCGGCCTTCTCTGCCCTGTTGGTTGGGGTTTTCCCCGGAGGGGAGTTGGCGGCTGCCCTTAAATCAATCATTTTTGCTTTCAATAAAGGCTGGTTTTCGGTGATTCTCGAAACCGATTCCATGTTTGTGGTTAATATTTTTCAGGATGTTAATCCATCTATACCTTGGCGTGTTCGCATTCTTTGGGATACTTGGATCGACATCTGTGATAAAGTCACCTTAGAGGTTTGTCATGTTTTTCGTGAAGTTAATCAAACTCGCTGCCTTGCTAGAGCTAAAATGGAAGTCTGTTTGGATTGGTACCCCACCCGACTTTATTGTTGGTTTTACGAAGGATGATCTTAGTAAGGAGTTTTTAGGAGTAGTGATTAGTCTTGTTGTTGAGCTGTTTTCTTGGCCATTTATTTGGCTTTTTTGGGCTGTGTATTCGGGCCTTTCGGTTTTTGGTTTCTTTTCTTTCTTTCTCGATCTTGTATTACGGGTCTTTACCTGTGTTGGCTTTAATGTTCCCGTTGTTACTCTTTTTCCCCTCTATGTCGGTTTTTCCCAAGGGGGTTTTACGACAAGAGATTTTTAGTGAGTCCGGGTTTTACGAAATGATTTGCCTACTTGAGCCGGGTTGTGGCTCTCCCTTTTTTCATTTCTTTTAATAAAATTTGCCCTTTATTTGTCTAAGGAGGCCAAAGTCCCTTGGAGATGGCATAATGCTTGGCTTTCTTCTAGGGAGGTGTTAGTTGATATTGATGGATGCTTTCGGCATACTCTTCGGGAAGGAAATATGGTTGCTGATATCTTATCTAAATATTCGGATTAATGAGGGCATGAAATGGTGGTCGAAGGCTCCCGATTTCTTGAAGGAGCAATTACGTGATGATCTTTATAAAATTTATGTTAGGAATGGATAATTCTTTTTGTATGCCTTTGGGTTTTTGGCTTGTGTGCCATTTTTTTAAAACTCATTGTTTTAGAGGACTTACTCTTTTTCCCTTTGATGGATTTTATACCTAAGGAGGGTTTTACCATTAAAGGTTTTTAGTGAGGGTCCGGCATCTTGATCGACATGTGATCATATGGTTTTAGGTTTTTCTTTCTCCCTTTTATTAATAATATCTTTAATTTGAGGAAAAATAACAAGTTTTTGATAGGATAATTTGAGATCTATCGGTAATTCCTATATACTTTTGTTACCTTAATTGATGATTATTAGAGTGAAATGATCATTTCATTAGTGTTTTGTATGCAAAAAGATAAAAAATAACTAGTTTTCACAAAATTAGTTGTTAATAATAACACACTAAAAACTACAACTAATACGAGATAGTGAAAGTACTTTTGTTACCTTAATTGATGATTATTAGGGTGAAATGATCATTTCATTAGTGTTTTGTATACAAAAAGATAAAAAATAACTAGTTATCACAAAATTAGTGTCGATGATATCACTCCAAAAACTACACCTAATGCAGATAGTGAAGGGAAATGACCAATTCATAAACGCGTTTTGAATCAATGATTTATCATGGGTCATACAGAGATTATTCGTAATCCTAAAAACCCTATGGATTTTCTTTTTAGCAAGCAAAAAGAGAAAAAATAACGAAGTTTTTGATAGGATAATTTGAGATCTATTGGTAATTTCCAAAATACTTTTGTTAACTTAATTGATGATTATTAGAGTGAAATGATCATTTCATTAGTGTTTTGTATGCAAAAGATAAAAAATAACTAGTTATCACAAAATTAGTTGTTAATAAAAACACACTAAAAACAACACCTAATTCAGATAGTGAAAGGAAATGACCGATAGATAAACTTTTGAATGCAAAAACAAAAAATCAATGATTTATCATGGGTCATACCGAGATTATTCGAATCCTACAAACCCAATGCATTTTCATTTTAGCAATCAAAAAGAGGAAAAATAACGAGATTTTAATAGGATAATTTGAGATCAATTGGGAATTCCTAAATACTTTGTTACCTTAATTGATGATTATTAGAGTGAAATGATCATTTCATTAGTGTTTTGTATGCAACCTAATGCAGATAGTGAAAGGAAATAACCGATAGATAAACTTTTTGAATGCAAAAACAAAAAATTAATGATTTATCATGGGTCATACCGAGATTATTCGAGAATCCTACAAACCCAATGCATTTTCATTTTAGCAATCAAAAAGAGGAAAAATAACGAGTTTTTAATAGGATAATTTGAGATCAATTGGAAATTCCTAAATACTTTGTTACCTTAATTAATGATTATTAGAGTGAAATGATCATTTCATTAGTGTTTTGTACGCAAAAAGATAAAAAATAACTAGTTATCACAAAATTAGTTGTCGATGATATCACTCTAAAAACTACACCTAATGCAGATAGTAAAAGGAAATGACCAATTCAAAAGGTTATGAATGCAAAAACATAAAAATCAATGATTTATCATGGGTCATACCGTGATTATTCGTAATCCTACCGACCCTATGGATTTTCGTTTTAGCAAGCAAAAATAGTAAAAATAACGAGTTTTTGATAGGTTAATTTCAGATCTATTGGTAATTCTTAAATACTTTTGTTATCTTAATTGATGATTATTAGAGTGAAATGATCATTTCATTAGTGTTTTGTATGCAAAAAGATAAAAAATAACTAGTTTTCACAAAATTAGTTGTTAATAATAACACACTAAAAACTACACCTAATGCGAGATAGTGAAAGGAAATGACCAATTCATAAACGTTTGAATGCAAAAACATAATAATCAAGGATTTATCATAGGTCATACCGAGATTATTCGAGAATCCTACAAACCCTATGGATTTTCGTTTTAACAATCAAAAAGAGGAAAAATAACGAGTTTTTAATAGGATAATTTGAGATCTACGGGAATTCCTAAATACTTTTGTTTCCTTAATTGATGATTATTAGAGTGAAATGATCATTTCATTAGTGTTTTGTATACAAAAAGAAAAAAATAACTAGTTATCACAAAATTAGTTGTCGATAATATCACTCTGAAAACTACACCTAATGACCAATTCATAAACGTTTTGAATGCAAAAACATAAAAATCAATGATTTATCATGGGTCATACCGAGATTATTCAGAATCCTACAAACCCTATGGATTTTCATTTTAGCAAGCAAAAAGAGGAAAAACAACGAGTTTTGTGAGAATAATTTGAGATCTATTGGTAATTCCAAAATACTTTTGTTACCTTAATTGATGATTATTAGAGTGAAATGATCATTTCATTAGTGTTTTGTATGCAAAAAGATAAAAAATAACTAGTTTTCACAAAATTAGTTGTTAATAATAACACACTAAAAACTACAACTAATACAGATAGTGAAAGTACTTTTGTTACCTTAATTGATGATTATTAGGGTGAAATGATCATTTCATTAGTGTTTTGTATACAAAAAGATAAAAATAACTAGTTATCACAAAATTAGTGTCGATGATATCACTCCAAAAACTACACCTAATGCGAGATAGTGAAGGGAAATGACCAATTCATAAACGCTTTGAATCAATGATTTATCATGGGTCATACAGAGATTATTCAAGAATCCTAAAAACCCTATGGATTTTCTTTTTAGCAAGCAAAAAAAAGAGAAAAAATAACGAGTTTTTGATAGGATAATTTGAGATCTATTGGTAATTCCAAAATACTTTTGTTACCTTAATTGATGATTATTAGAGTGAAATGATCATTTCATTAGTGTTTTGTATGCAAAAAGATAAAAATAACTAGTTATCACAAAATTAGTTGTTAATAAAAACACACTAAAAACAACACCTAATTCGAGATAGTGAAAGGAAATGACCGATAGATAAACTTTTTGAATGCAAAAACAAAAATCAATGATTTATCATGGGTCATACCGAGATTATTCGAGAATCCTACAAACCCAATGCATTTTCATTTTAGCAATCAAAAAGAGGAAAAATAACGAGATTTTAATAGGATAATTTGAGATCAATTGGGAATTCCTAAATACTTTGTTACCTTAATTGATGATTATTAGAGTGAAATGATCATTTCATTAGTGTTTTGTATGCAACCTAATGCGAGATAGTGAAAGGAAATAACCGATAGATAAACTTTTTGAATGCAAAAACAAAAATTAATGATTTATCATGGGTCATACCGAGATTATTCGAGAATCCTACAAACCCAATGCATTTTCATTTTAGCAATCAAAAAGAGGAAAAATAACGAGTTTTTAATAGGATAATTTGAGATCAATTGGAAATTCCTAAATACTTTGTTACCTTAATTAATGATTATTAGAGTGAAATGATCATTTCATTAGTGTTTTGTACGCAAAAAGATAAAAAATAACTAGTTATCACAAAATTAGTTGTCGATGATATCACTCTAAAAACTACACCTAATGCGAGATAGTAAAAGGAAATGACCAATTCAAAAGGTTATGAATGCAAAAACATAAAAATCAATGATTTATCATGGGTCATACCGTGATTATTCGTAATCCTACCGACCCTATGGATTTTCGTTTTAGCAAGCAAAAATAGTAAAAATAACGAGTTTTTGATAGGTTAATTTCAGATCTATTGGTAATTCTTAAATACTTTTGTTATCTTAATTGATGATTATTAGAGTGAAATGATCATTTCATTAGTGTTTTGTATGCAAAAGATAAAAAATAACTAGTTTTCACAAAATTAGTTGTTAATAATAACACACTAAAAACTACACCTAATGCGAGATAGTGAAAGGAAATGACCAATTCATAAACGTTTGAATGCAAAAACATAATAATCAAGGATTTATCATAGGTCATACCGAGATTATTCAGAATCCTACAAACCCTATGGATTTTCGTTTTAACAATCAAAAAGAGGAAAAATAACGAGTTTTTAATAGGATAATTTGAGATCTACGGGAATTCCTAAATACTTTTGTTTCCTTAATTGATGATTATTAGAGTGAAATGATCATTTCATTAGTGTTTTGTATACAAAAAGAAAAAAATAACTAGTTATCACAAAATTAGTTGTCGATAATATCACTCAAAACTACACCTAATGACCAATTCATAAACGTTTTGAATGCAAAAACATAAAAATCAATGATTTATCATGGGTCATACCGAGATTATTCAGAATCCTACAAACCCTATGGATTTTCATTTTAGCAAGCAAAAGAGGAAAAACAACGAGTTTTTGAGAATAATTTGAGATCTATTGGTAATTCCAAAATACTTTTGTTACCTTAATTGATGATTATTAGAGTGAAATGATCATTTCATTAGTGTTTTGTATGCAAAAGATAAAAATAACTAGTTTTCACAAAATTAGTTGTTAATAATAACACACTAAAAACTACAACTAATACGGATAGTGAAAGTACTTTTGTTACCTTAATTGATGATTATTAGGGTGAAATGATCATTTCATTAGTGTTTTGTATACAAAAAGATAAAAAATAACTAGTTATCACAAAATTAGTATCGATGATATCACTCCAAAAACTACACCTAATGCGAGATAGTGAAGGGAAATGACCAATTCATAAACGTTTTGAATCAATGATTTATCATGGGTCATACAGAGATTATTCTAATCCTAAAAACCCTATGGATTTTCTTTTTAGCAAGCAAAAAAAGAGAAAAAATAACGAGTTTTTGATAGGATAATTTGAGATCTATTGGTAATTCCAAAATACTTTTGTTACCTTAATTGATGATTATTAGAGTGAAATGATCATTTCATTAGTGTTTTGTATGCAAAAAGATAAAAAATAACTAGTTATCACAAAATTAGTTGTTAATAAAAACACACTAAAAACAACACCTAATTCGGATAGTGAAAGGAAATGACCGATAGATAAACTTTTTGAATGCAAAAACAAAAATCAATGATTTATCATGGGTCATACCGAGATTATTCGAATCCTACAAACCCAATGCATTTTCATTTTAGCAATCAAAAAGAGGAAAAATAACGAGATTTTAATAGGATAATTTGAGATCAATTGGGAATTCCTAAATACTTTGTTACCTTAATTGATGATTATTAGAGTGAAATGATCATTTCATTAGTGTTTTTGTATGCAACCTAATGCGAGATAGTGAAAGGAAATAACCGATAGATAAACTTTTTGAATGCAAAAACAAAAAATTAATGATTTATCATGGGTCATACCGAGATTATTCAGAATCCTACAAACCCAATGCATTTTCATTTTAGCAATCAAAAAGAGGAAAAATAACGAGTTTTTAATAGGATAATTTGAGATCAATTGGAAATTCCTAAATACTTTGTTACCTTAATTAATGATTATTAGAGTGAAATGATCATTTCATTAGTGTTTTGTACGCAAAAAGATAAAAAATAACTAGTTATCACAAAATTAGTTGTCGATGATATCACTCTAAAAACTACACCTAATGCAGATAGTAAAAGGAAATGACCAATTCAAAAAGGTTATGAATGCAAAAACATAAAAATCAATGATTTATCATGGGTCATACCGTGATTATTCGAGAATCCTACCGACCCTATGGATTTTCGTTTTAGCAAGCAAAAATAGTAAAAATAACGAGTTTTTGATAGGTTAATTTCAGATCTATTGGTAATTCTTAAATACTTTTGTTATCTTAATTGATGATTATTAGAGTGAAATGATCATTTCATTAGTGTTTTGTATTCAAAAAGATAAAAAATAACTAGTTTTCACAAAATTAGTTGTTAATAATAACACACTAAAAACTACACCTAATGCAGATAGTGAAAGGAAATGACCAATTCATAAACGCTTTGAATGCAAAAACATAATAATCAAGGATTTATCATAGGTCATACCGAGATTATTCGAGAATCCTACAAACCCTATGGATTTTCGTTTTAACAATCAAAAAGAGGAAAAATAACGAGTTTTTAATAGGATAATTTGAGATCTACGGGAATTCCTAAATACTTTTGTTTCCTTAATTGATGATTATTAGAGTGAAATGATCATTTCATTAGTGTTTTGTATACAAAAAGAAAAAAATAACTAGTTATCACAAAATTAGTTGTCGATAATATCACTCTGAAAACTACACCTAATGACCAATTCATAAACGTTTTGAATGCAAAAACATAAAAATCAATGATTTATCATGGGTCATACCGAGATTATTCAGAATCCTACAAACCCTATGGATTTTCATTTTAGCAAGCAAAAAGAGGAAAAACAACGAGTTTTTGTGAGAATAATTTGAGATCTATTGGTAATTCCAAAATACTTTTGTTACCTTAATTGATGATTATTAGAGTGAAATGATCATTTCATTAGTGTTTTGTATGCAAAAAGATAAAAAATAACTAGTTTTCACAAAATTAGTTGTTAATAATAACACACTAAAAACTACAACTAATACGGATAGTGAAAGTACTTTTGTTACCTTAATTGATGATTATTAGGGTGAAATGATCATTTCATTAGTGTTTTGTATACAAAAAGATAAAAAATAACTAGTTATCACAAAATTAGTATCGATGATATCACTCCAAAAACTACACCTAATGCAGATAGTGAAGGGAAATGACCAATTCATAAACGTTTTGAATCAATGATTTATCATGGGTCATACAGAGATTATTCAAATCCTAAAAACCCTATGGATTTTCTTTTTAGCAAGCAAAAAAAGAGAAAAAATAACGAGTTTTTGATAGGATAATTTGAGATCTATTGGTAATTCCAAAATACTTTTGTTACCTTAATTGATGATTATTAGAGTGAAATGATCATTTCATTAGTGTTTTGTATGCAAAAAGATAAAAAATAACTAGTTATCACAAAATTAGTTGTTAATAAAAACACACTAAAAACAACACCTAATTCGAGATAGTGAAAGGAAATGACCGATAGATAAACTTTTTGAATGCAAAAACAAAAATCAATGATTTATCATGGGTCATACCGAGATTATTCGAGAATCCTACAAACCCAATGCATTTTCATTTTAGCAATCAAAAAGAGGAAAAATAACGAGATTTTAATAGGATAATTTGAGATCAATTGGGAATTCCTAAATACTTTGTTACCTTAATTGATGATTATTAGAGTGAAATGATCATTTCATTAGTGTTTTGTATGCAACCTAATGCGAGATAGTGAAAGGAAATAACCGATAGATAAACTTTTTGAATGCAAAAACAAAAAAATTAATGATTTATCATGGGTCATACCGAGATTATTGAGAATCCTACAAACCCAATGCATTTTCATTTTAGCAATCAAAAAGAGGAAAAATAACGAGTTTTTAATAGGATAATTTGAGATCAATTGGAAATTCCTAAATACTTTGTTACCTTAATTAATGATTATTAGAGTGAAATGATCATTTCATTAGTGTTTTATGCAAAAGATAAAAAATAACTAGTTATCACAAAATTAGTTGTCGATGATATCACTCTAAAAACTACACCTAATGCGAGATAGTAAAAGGAAATGACCAATTCAAAAAGGTTATGAATGCAAAAACATAAAAATCAATGATTTATCATGGGTCATACCGTGATTATTCTAATCCTACCGACCCTATGGATTTTCGTTTTAGCAAGCAAAAATAGTAAAAATAACGAGTTTTTGATAGGTTAATTTCAGATCTATTGGTAATTCTTAAATACTTTTGTTATCTTAATTGATGATTATTAGAGTGAAATGATCATTTCATTAGTGTTTTGTATGCAAAAAGATAAAAAATAACTAGTTTTCACAAAATTAGTTGTTAATAATAACACACTAAAAACTACACCTAATGCGAGATAGTGAAAGGAAATGACCAATTCATAAAGCGTTTGAATGCAAAAACATAATAATCAAGGATTTATCATAGGTCATACCGAGATTATTCAATCCTACAAACCACATGGATTTTCGTTTTAACAATCAAAAAGAGGAAAAATAACGAGTTTTTAATAGGATAATTTGAGATCTACGGGAATTCCTAAATACTTTTGTTTCCTTAATTGATGATTATTAGAGTGAAATGATCATTTCATTAGTGTTTTGTATACAAAAAGAATAAAAATAACTAGTTATCACAAAATTAGTTGTCGATAATATCACTCGAAAACTACACCTAATGACCAATTCATAAGCGTTTTGAATGCAAAAACATAAAAATCAATGATTTATCATGGGTCATACCGAGATTATTCGAGAATCCTACAAACCCTATGGATTTTCATTTTAGCAAGCAAAAAGAGGAAAAACAACGAAGTTTTGTGAGAATAATTTGAGATCTATTGGTAATTCCAAAATACTTTTGTTACCTTAATTGATGATTATTAGAGTGAAATGATCATTTCATTAGTGTTTTGTATGCAAAAGATAAAAATAACTAGTTTTCACAAAATTAGTTGTTAATAATAACACACTAAAAACTACAACTAATACGAGATAGTGAAAGTACTTTTGTTACCTTAATTGATGATTATTAGGGTGAAATGATCATTTCATTAGTGTTTTGTATACAAAAAGATAAAAAATAACTAGTTATCACAAAATTAGGTATCGATGATATCACTCCAAAAACTACACCTAATGCGAGATAGTGAAGGGAAATGACCAATTCATAAGCGTTTTGAATCAATGATTTATCATGGGTCATACAGAGATTATTCAAAATCCTAAAAACCCTATGGATTTTCTTTTTAGCAAGCAAAAAAAAAGAGAAAAATAACGAGTTTTTGATAGGATAATTTGAGATCTATTGGTAATTCCAAAATACTTTTGTTACCTTAATTGATGATTATTAGAGTGAAATGATCATTTCATTAGTGTTTTGTATGCAAAAAGATAAAAAATAACTAGTTATCACAAAATTAGTTGTTAATAAAAACACACTAAAAACAACACCTAATTCGGATAGTGAAAGGAAATGACCGATAGATAAACTTTTGAATGCAAAAACAAAAATCAATGATTTATCATGGGTCATACCGAGATTATTCAGAATCCTACAAACCCAATGCATTTTCATTTTAGCAATCAAAAAGAGGAAAAATAACGAGATTTTAATAGGATAATTTGAGATCAATTGGGAATTCCTAAATACTTTGTTACCTTAATTGATGATTATTAGAGTGAAATGATCATTTCATTAGTGTTTTGTATGCAACCTAATGCGAGATAGTGAAAGGAAATAACCGATAGATAAACTTTTTGAATGCAAAAACAAAAAAATTAATGATTTATCATGGGTCATACCGAGATTATTCGAGAATCCTACAAACCCAATGCATTTTCATTTTAGCAATCAAAAAGAGGAAAAATAACGAGTTTTTAATAGGATAATTTGAGATCAATTGGAAATTCCTAAATACTTTGTTACCTTAATTAATGATTATTAGAGTGAAATGATCATTTCATTAGTGTTTTGTACGCAAAAAGATAAAAAATAACTAGTTATCACAAAATTAGTTGTCGATGATATCACTCTAAAAACTACACCTAATGCGAGATAGTAAAAGGAAATGACCAATTCAAAAGGTTATGAATGCAAAAACATAAAAATCAATGATTTATCATGGGTCATACCGTGATTATTCAATCCTACCGACCACTATGGATTTTCGTTTTAGCAAGCAAAAATAGTAAAAATAACGAGTTTTTGATAGGTTAATTTCAGATCTATTGGTAATTCTTAAATACTTTTGTTATCTTAATTGATGATTATTAGAGTGAAATGATCATTTCATTAGTGTTTTGTATGCAAAAAGATAAAAAATAACTAGTTTTCACAAAATTAGTTGTTAATAATAACACACTAAAAACTACACCTAATGCGAGATAGTGAAAGGAAATGACCAATTCATAAACGTTTCGAATGCAAAAACATAATAATCAAGGATTTATCATAGGTCATACCGAGATTATTGAGAATCCTACAAACCCTATGGATTTTCGTTTTAACAATCAAAAAGAGGAAAAATAACGAGTTTTTAATAGGATAATTTGAGATCTACGGGAATTCCTAAATACTTTTGTTTCCTTAATTGATGATTATTAGAGTGAAATGATCATTTCATTAGTGTTTTGTATACAAAAAGAAAAAAATAACTAGTTATCACAAAATTAGTTGTCGATAATATCACTCTGAAAACTACACCTAATGACCAATTCATAAAGCGTTTTGAATGCAAAAACATAAAAATCAATGATTTATCATGGGTCATACCGAGATTATTCGAATCCTACAAACCCTATGGATTTTCATTTTAGCAAGCAAAAAGAGGAAAAACAACGAGTTTTTGTGAGAATAATTTGAGATCTATTGGTAATTCCAAAATACTTTTGTTACCTTAATTGATGATTATTAGAGTGAAATGATCATTTCATTAGTGTTTTGTATGCAAAAAGATAAAAAATAACTAGTTTTCACAAAATTAGTTGTTAATAATAACACACTAAAAACTACAACTAATACAGATAGTGAAAGTACTTTTGTTACCTTAATTGATGATTATTAGGGTGAAATGATCATTTCATTAGTGTTTTGTATACAAAAAGATAAAAAATAACTAGTTATCACAAAATTAGTATCGATGATATCACTCCAAAAACTACACCTAATGCGAGATAGTGAAGGGAAATGACCAATTCATAAAGCGTTTTGAATCAATGATTTATCATGGGTCATACGAGAGATTATTCGAGAATCCTAAAAACCCTATGGATTTTCTTTTTAGCAAGCAAAAAAGAGAAAAAATAACGAGTTTTTGATAGGATAATTTGAGATCTATTGGTAATTCCAAAATACTTTTGTTACCTTAATTGATGATTATTAGAGTGAAATGATCATTTCATTAGTGTTTTGTATGCAAAAAGATAAAAAATAACTAGTTATCACAAAATTAGTTGTTAATAAAAACACACTAAAAACAACACCTAATTCGAGATAGTGAAAGGAAATGACCGATAGATAAACTTTTGAATGCAAAAACAAAAATCAATGATTTATCATGGGTCATACCGAGATTATTGAGAATCCTACAAACCCAATGCATTTTCATTTTAGCAATCAAAAAGAGGAAAAATAACGAGATTTTAATAGGATAATTTGAGATCAATTGGGAATTCCTAAATACTTTGTTACCTTAATTGATGATTATTAGAGTGAAATGATCATTTCATTAGTGTTTTGTATGCAACCTAATGCAGATAGTGAAAGGAAATAACCGATAGATAAACTTTTTGAATGCAAAAACAAAAATTAATGATTTATCATGGGTCATACCGAGATTATTCGAGAATCCTACAAACCCAATGCATTTTCATTTTAGCAATCAAAAAGAGGAAAAATAACGAGTTTTTAATAGGATAATTTGAGATCAATTGGAAATTCCTAAATACTTTGTTACCTTAATTAATGATTATTAGAGTGAAATGATCATTTCATTAGTGTTTTGTACGCAAAAAGATAAAAATAACTAGTTATCACAAAATTAGTTGTCGATGATATCACTCTAAAAACTACACCTAATGCGAGATAGTAAAAGGAAATGACCAATTCAAAAGGTTATGAATGCAAAAACATAAAAATCAATGATTTATCATGGGTCATACCGTGATTATTCAATCCTACCGACCACATGGATTTTCGTTTTAGCAAGCAAAAATAGTAAAATAACGAGTTTTTGATAGGTTAATTTCGGATCTATTGGTAATTCTTAAATACTTTTGTTATCTTAATTGATTATTATTAGAGTGAAATGATCATTTCATTAGTGTTTTGTATTCAAAAAGATAAAAAATAACTAGTTTTCACAAAATTAGTTGTTAATAATAACACACTAAAAACTACACCTAATGCGAGATAGTGAAAGGAAATGACCAATTCATAAACGTTTGAATGCAAAAACATAATAATCAAGGATTTATCATAGGTCATACCGAGATTATTCAGAATCCTACAAACCCTATGGATTTTCGTTTTAACAATCAAAAAGAGGAAAAATAACGAGTTTTTAATAGGATAATTTGAGATCTACGGGAATTCCTAAATACTTTTGTTTCCTTAATTGATGATTATTAGAGTGAAATGATCATTTCATTAGTGTTTTGTATACAAAAAGAAAAAAATAACTAGTTATCACAAAATTAGTTATCGATAATATCACTCAAAACTACACCTAATGACCAATTCATAAACGTTTTGAATGCAAAAACATAAAAATCAATGATTTATCATGGAGTCATACCGAGATTATTCAGAATCCTACAAACCCTATGGATTTTCATTTTAGCAAGCAAAAAGAGGAAAAACAACGAGTTTTTACAGAATAATTTGAGATCTATTGGTAATTCCAAAATACTTTTGTTACCTTAATTGATGATTATTAGAGTGAAATGATCATTTCATTAGTGTTTTGTATGCAAAGATAAAAAATAACTAGTTTTCACAAAATTAGTTGTTAATAATAACACACTAAAAACTACAACTAATACGAGATAGTGAAAGTACTTTTGTTACCTTAATTGATGATTATTAGGGTGAAATGATCATTTCATTAGTGTTTTGTATACAAAAAGATAAAAAATAACTAGTTATCACAAAATTAGTGTCGATGATATCACTCCAAAAACTACACCTAATGCGAGATAGTGAAGGGAAATGACCAATTCATAAACGTTTTGAATCAATGATTTATCATGGGTCATACGAGATTATTCGAGAATCCTAAAAACCCTATGGATTTTCATTTTAGCAAGCAAAAAGAGAAAAATAACGAGTTTTTGATAGGATAATTTGAGATCTATTGGTAATTCCAAAATACTTTTGTTACCTTAATTGATGATTATTAGAGTGAAATGATCATTTCATTAGTGTTTTGTATGCAAAAAGATAAAAAATAACTAGTTATCACAAAATTAGTTGTTAATAAAAACACACTAAAAACAACACCTAATTCGAGATAGTGAAAGGAAATGACCGATAGATAAACTTTTTGAATGCAAAAACAAAAATCAATGATTTATCATGGGTCATACCGAGATTATTGAATCCTACAAACCCAATGCATTTTCATTTTAGCAATCAAAAAGAGGAAAAATAACGAGATTTTAATAGGATAATTTGAGATCAATTGGGAATTCCTAAATACTTTGTTACCTTAATTGATGATTATTAAAGTGAAATGATCATTTCATTAGTGTTTTGTATGCAACCTAATGCAGATAGTGAAAGGAAATAACCGATAGATAAACTTTTTGAATGCAAAAACAAAAAAATTAATGATTTATCATGGGTCATACCGAGATTATTCAATCCTACAAACCCGATGCATTTTCATTTTAGCAATCAAAAAGAGGAAAAATAACGAGTTTTTAATAGGATAATTTGGGATCAATTGGAAATTCCTAAATACTTTGTTACCTTAATTAATGATTATTAGAGTGAAATGATCATTTCATTAGTGTTTTGTACGCAAAAAGATAAAAAATAACTAGTTATCACAAAATCGGTTGTCGATGATATCACTCTAAAAACTACACCTAATGCGGATAGTAAAAGGAAATGACCAATTCAAAAAGGTTATGAATGCAAAAACATAAAAATCAATGATTTATCATGGGTCATACCGTGATTATTCGTAATCCTACCGACCACATGGATTTTCGTTTTAGCTAGCAAAAATAGTAAAAATAACGAGTTTTTGATAGGTTAATTTCAGATCTATTGGTAATTCTTAAATACTTTTGTTATCTTAATTGATGATTATTAGAGTGAAATGATCATTTCATTAGTGTTTTGTATGCAAAAAGATAAAAAATAACTAGTTTTCACAAAATTAGTTGTTAATAATAACACACTAAAAACTACACCTAATGCGGATAGTGAAAGGAAATGACCAATTCATAAAGCGTTTGAATGCAAAAACATAATAATCAAGGATTTATCATAGGTCATACCGAGATTATTCAGAATCCTACAAACCCTATGGATTTTCGTTTTAACAATCAAAAAGAGGAAAAATAACGAGTTTTTAATAGGATAATTTGAGATCTACGGGAATTCCTAAATACTTTTGTTTCCTTAATTGATGATTATTAGAGTGAAATGATCATTTCATTAGTGTTTTGTATACAAAAAGAAAAAATAACTAGTTATCACAAAATTAGTTGTCGATAATATCACTCACGAAAACTACACCTAATGACCAATTCATAAAGCGTTTTGAATGCAAAAACATAAAAATCAATGATTTATCATGGGTCATACCGAGATTATTCAATCCTACAAACCCTATGGATTTTCATTTTAGCAAGCAAAAGAGGAAAAACAACGAGTTTTTAGATGAATAATTTGAGATCTATTGGTAATTCCAAAATACTTTTGTATGATTATTAGATTGAAATGATCATTTCATTTGTGTTTTGTATGCACAAAGATAAAAATAACTAATTATCACAAAATTAGTTGTTAATAATAACACATTAAAAACAACACCTAATGCAGATTGTGAAAGGAAATGACCGATAGATAAACTTTTTGAATGCAAATACAAAAATCAATGATTTATCATGGGTCATACCGAGATTATTCATAATCCTACAAACCCTATGCATTTTCATTTTAGCAATCAAAAAGAGAGAAAATATCGAGTTTTTAATAGGATAATTTGAGATCAATTGGGAATTCCTAAATACTTTGTTACCTTGATTGATGATTGTTAGAGTGAAATGATCATTTAATTAGTGTTTAGTATGCGAAAAGGTAAAAAATAACTAGTTATCACAAAATTAGTTGTCGATGATATCACTCGAAAACTACACCTAATACGAGATAGTGAAGGGAAATGACCGATACAAAACTTTTTGAATGCAAAAACATTAAAATCAATGATTTATCATGGGTCATACCGAGATTATTCATATTCCTACAAACCTTATGGATTTTCGTTTTAGAAAGCAAAAAGAATAAAAATAACGAGTTTTTGATAGGATAATTTCAGATCTATTGGTAATTCCTAAATACTTTTGTTACCTTAATTGGTGATTATTAGAGTGAAATGATCATTTATTTAGTGTTTTGTATGCAAAAAGATAAAATATAACTAGTTATCACAAAATTAGTTGTTAATAATAACACACTAAAAACTACACCTAATGCGAGATAGTGAAAGGACATGACCGATAGATAAACTTTTTGAATGCAAAAACATAAAAACAATGATTTACCATGGGTCATACTGAGATTATTCGAATCCTACAAACCCTATGGATTTTCGTTTTAACAATCATAAAGAGGAAAAATAACGAGTTTTTAATAGGATAATTTGAGATCTAAGGGGAATTCCTAAATACATTTGTTACCTTAATTGATGATTATTAGAGTAAAATGATCATTTCATTAGTGTTTTGTATACAAAAAGATAAAAAATAACTAGTTATCACAAAATTAGTTGTTAATAATAACACACTAAAAACTACACCTAATGCGAGATAGTAAAAGGACATGACCGATAGATAAACTTTTTGAATGCAAAAACACAAAAATCAATGATTTATCATGGGTCATAGCGAGATTTTTCAATCCTACAAACCCTATGGATTTTCGTTTCAACAATCAAAAAGTGGAAAAATAACGAGTTTTTAATAGGATAATTTGAGATCTATTTGGAATTCCTAAATACTTTTGTTACCTTAATTAATGATTATTAGAGTGAAATGATCATTTCATTAGTGTTTTGTACGCAAAAATATAAAAAAATAACTAGTTATCACAAAATTAATTGTCGATGATATCACTCTGAAAACTACACCTAATGTAGATATTAAAAGGAAATGACCAATTCAACAAGGTTTTGAATGCAAAAACATAAAAATCAATGATTTATCATGGGTCATACCATGATTATTGAGAATTCTACCAACCCTATGGATTTTCGTTTTATCAAGCAAAAAGAGTAAAAATAACGAGTTTTCGATAGGATAATTTGAGATCTATTGGGAATTCCCAAATACTTTTTTCCCTTAATTGAGGATTATAGAGTGAAATGATCATTTCATTAATGTTTTGTATGCAAAAAGAAAAAAATAACTCGTCATCACAAAATTAGTTGTCGATGATATCACTCTTTAAACTACACCTAATGCAGAGAGTGAAGGGAAATGACCGATACATAAACTTTCTTAATGCAAAAACATTAAAATTAATGATTTATCATGGGTCATACCGAGATTATTCATAATCCTACAAACCTTATGGATAATAATAATTTGCTTGAGGTGATTCTAGAGGTCCTTTTTTTACTTGGTCGTCTTGGGCTAGATCTGCTAGGTACATTGCTTCTAAATTAGATAGAGTTTTGATGAATCCTGAATTTTGAGTTTATGGAGTAGTGTTAATTTTGAGGTTTTGCCTAGGCATTGCTCGGACCATCATCCGATTATTCTTCATTGTCTTAATTACATTAGTAGGCATTCTTTTCCTTTTAAGTTTCAAAATGTTTGGCTTTCTAATGCTTTGGTTGTTTACAGTGATTGCATCCTCTTGGATGGAAGTGCTGGTTTTTCGGGACCCAATCCAGAAATTCATTAGAAAGCTTAAGAGGCTTAAGTGGCGGTTAAAATCCTGGAATAAAGAAACTTTTGGGAATGTGATTGCGAAACCGAGAAAGCTTTTGCTGATCTTTTGGATGCTCAAATTAGGCGTCAAACTCGGGAGAATGAGATGGGTTTGTGTGAGGAGGAGGTAGAGGCTCATGTTCGCCTTCATAGATGTTTGGACACTCGAAATTCCTTCCTTGCTCAAAAACAGGGCTGCTTGGCTTAGGGATGGGGATCGGAACACCCATTTTTTCCACATTGCCAATAAAACTCCGTCTTGGCCGGCCTCCCTGGATCGAGATGGAAATTGATGGAGAAATGGTGACTGATCGTGAAGTTATTTCTTCCCATATTCTTGAGTATTAAATGACTTTATTTTCTAGGGATAATAATCTGGTTTTGATGATGAATCTTTTGCTTGTTTGGATCTTGCTTTGTTGTCTCTTGATCAAAATGGTGCTTTAACTAAAAAAAACGATATTTGTGAAGTTAAAGCATGTCTTTTCTCTTCCTAGGGATAGCACCCGGGTCCGGATGGTTTTGGGGTGCTTTTTATCAAAGTGCATGGGATATAGTTAGTTCTGACCTTATGGATATGGTGCTTTATTTTTTTAAATATCTCTTTGTCCCTAATGGTTTGAACTCTATTTTTGTCACTTTGATCCCTAAGAGTAAAAGTGCCCGTTCTATTGTTGATTATAGGCCGATTCTGTTGGAAATTTTTTGTTTAAAATTCTTACTAAAATCATTGCTACTCGTCTTGGCCCTATTTTACGTGAGATTCTTTCACCTATGCAATTTGGCTTTATTCCTAATAAGGATATTTGTGAAAGTATTGGTCATCTTATGAGTGTTTCAATTGTATTGATCTTGATAGTCATGATGGGGAATTGCTATAAAACTTGATATCATGAAGGCTTTTGATACTATTAGTTGGGAATTTCTTTGAAAGTTATGAAGTTTGATGATTGGTTTATACAATGTGTTGGTGCTATCTTAAAATCTGCTCATCTTTCAATTCTTTTAAATGGGAATCCTGTTGGCTGGTTTACTTGTGGTCGTGGTGTTCGTCGAGGGGATCCTTTATCTCCTCTATTGTTTTGTTTAGCTGAAGATGTCTTAGCCAAGTTGGTGGACAGGTTTAAATTGCTTAATAAGTTAGAGAAGATTCGTGCTAGGGCTGGCTTATATGCTCCTTTATATGTCTTTTATGCGGATGATGTCATGCTGTTTGTTAAGGCTTGTAAGCTGAATGTTTGTGCTTTAAAAGATTTTTAGAACTTATGAGAAAGCTTTTGGCCAGCGTGTTAGTATAAGTAAGACTCGTGTTTTTATGGGAAAAATGTTAGAAGGTCTATTAAGGCTTATGTTCGTGCTAAGCTTGGTTTTGTGGAAGGCGGTGAGCCTTTTGTTTATCTTGGTGTCCCTTTGTTTCGCGGTTATCCTAGGGTTGTGCATTTTCAAAATCTTGTTGATAAAACCATCCTTCAATTGAGTCGTTGGAAAGGGTCTGCTTTGTCTATGGCTAGTAGGGTCAATTTAGTGAATTCGGTTGTGGTGCCTTCTCTCATCCATGTTTTGAAAATCTATTGTTGGCCTATTACTTGCTTAAAAAGGAATGAACGTCTTTGTTAGGAATTTCATTTGGTCGGCAAATGTTAATAATAAGGCTTTTGCTCATGTTGCTTGGGATAAAGTTTGTGCCCCTCTTGAGAAGGGGGTCTTGGTGTCTCGTTCTTTATTGCATACTAATTCTTCTTTTTCTTTAAAGTTTATTTGGAATATGTTGACCTCTAATAATGCCGGAATGGCTTTTATTATGGAAAGACATTTGATGGATAATAAGTCTTTAAGGATTAGGCATATCCCTACTTCTTTGAATGGTATCCGTAGGTTTTGGTCTTATTGATATTAATTCCCAATGGATTAGGGTAATGTCTATTCTATTCGGTTTTGGACGGACAATTGGCTTGGGTATAAGATTGTGGAAAGAATTGGTGTTCCTTCTTTTTTATGGAAACATCTTGATCAGCCTATTTCTTCTTTTTGTTAATGGTGTTTGGTATCTTGTGGAAACTTTTGTGAATGTGTTTGATGATATTGTGAGTGATGTTTTGAATCTGCTTGGTCTTCTCAAGCGGTGGATAGGAGGGTTTGGCGAGCCTCTCTTCATGGTGATTTATCGGCTAAGTTAGCCTACTTTTGTGTTCGTCCCAATTATCCGGAGACGGTTTGGGGTGCTTGGATATGGGATAACAATATTCCTCCTTGCCGTTCTATAGTGGTTTGGAAGGTTGTTCATAAGAAGCTTGCCACTTGGGACTTGCTACATAGTAGAGGTTTCCAAGGCCCTTCTATATGCTCTTTTTGCTCGTCTAGTGAAGAATCTTTGGATCACATCTTCGTCCATTGTCCATATGCAACCAGGTTGTTTCGTGACTTTACCTCTCCTTTTAATAAGAGTTTATTGGACTATTCTACTTTTGATGAGTTCATTTTGCAGGTTATTAAAGTTAATGCTTTGGATCGCAAGTGGACTTTGTGTGGAAGTATATTGTGGTTACTTGGGTTTGGTTGTTGTGGAGAATTAGAAATGAGATCTTATTTGATGGGGTGGTTGTGCCCTATCTTGTTCTTGTTTGTCGTTTAAAAGCTCATATTAGAGATCTTAAATGGGTTAAGATGAATAGGATGGTTAATTCGGTTGTTGAGAGTCCAATTCTCCAATGTTTTAGTATTCTGCTATAACTTCTAAGCCTATTGTTTCTAGATATGTTCGATGGATCCCTCCTAGACAGGGGTACATTAAATGTAATATTGATGGTAGTGCGTTAGGAACTCCGGGAGTTATTCGTGGAGGGTATTTTTAGAGATTCGGCAGGTTTTTTCATTGGAGCTTTTGCTATTTTTCACGGTTTCGGTTTTGCTTTTGATGCGAGAACTGGGACGGCAATTCGTGCGGTGGGGATCTTTGTCTCAAAAGGATGGAAGCATGTTGTGTTCGAGACCGACTCATCTTATGTCTTTTATGGTTTCAATTCCGATACGACAAGGGTTCCTTGGAGGTGGCACAACAGCTTGGCTTGCGGCTAAGGATCTTCTTTCATCCATTAATGGGAGTTTTTGTCAAGTCTTGAGGGAAGGTAATAAAGTGGCTGATATCCTCTCTAAATTCACCGCTTATGATGGGATGATTTGGTGGGATGATGTGCCTGACTTCTTACAAGGTCAATTGAAGGACAATTTATATAGGACTTATGTTAGAAATGATTAGTTTTTGTTGGTTTTTGGTTTGTTCATAGGCTGCTTGTTTCGGCCTTTATATTTTGGGATGTTGGTTTTGCAAGCTGCTTGTTGTGGCCTTTGTCATTACCGATTATGTTTCTTTTGTAATAGAGGGCTATCTCTTTTTCCCTTTGATGGATTTTTCCATAAGGAGGGTTTTGCCATCAAAGGTTTTTTAATGAGGGTCCGGCCTCTTGATCGACTTGTGCTCATATGGCTCTAGGTTTTTTTTCTTTTTAATAATAATATCTCTAATTTGAGGAAAAATAACGAGTTTTTGATAGGTTAATTTCAGATCTATTGGTAATTCTTAAATACTTTTGTTATCTTAATTGATGATTATTAGAGTGAAATGATCATTTCATTAGTGTTTTGTATGCAAAAAGATAAAAAATAACTAGTTTTCACAAAATTAGTTGTTAATAATAACACACTAAAAACTACACCTAATGTAGATAGTGAAAGGAAATGACCAATTCATAAACATTTCGAATGCAAAAACATAAAAATCAATGATTTATCATGGGTCATACCGAGATTATTCGAGAATCCTACAAACCCTATGGATTTTCATTTTAACAATCAAAAAGAGGAAAAATAACGAGTTTTTAATAGGATAATTTGAGATCTACGGGAATTCCTAAATACTTTTGTTACCATAATTGATGATTATTAGAGTGAAATGATCATTTCAATAGTGTTTTGTATACAAAAAGATAAAAAATAACTAGTTATCACAAAATTAGTTGTCGATTAAATCACTCTTAAAACTACACCTAATGCAAATAGTGAAGGGAAATGACCAAGTCATAAACATTTTGAATGCAAAAACATAAAAATCAATGATTTATCATGGGTCATACCGAGATTATTCAGAATCCTACAAACCCTATGGATTTTCATTTTAGCAAGCAAAAAGAGAAGAAATAACGAAGTTTTTGATAGGATAATTTGAGATCTATTGGTAATTCCAAAATACATTTGTTACCTTAATTGATGATTATTAGATTGAAATGATCATTTCATTTGTGTTTTGTATGCAAAAAGATAAAAAATAACTAGTTATCACAAAATTAGTTGTTAATAATAACACACTAAAAACAACACCTAATGCGAGATAGTGAAAGGACTTGACCGATAGATAAACTTTTGAATGCAAAAACACAAAAATCAATGATTTATCATCGGTCATACCGAGATTATTCATAATCCTACAAACCCTATGCATTTTCATTTTAGCAATCAAAAGGAGGAAAAATAATGAGTTTTTAATAGGATAATTTGAGATCAATTGGGAATTCCTAAATACTTTGTTACCTTAATTGATGATTATTAGAGTGAAATGATCATTTCATTAGTGTTTTGTACGCAAAAAGATAAAAATAACTAGTTATCACAAAATTAGTTGTCGATGATATCACTCAAAACTACACCTAATTCGGATAGTGAAGGGAAATGACCAAATTCATAAACGTTTTGAATGCAAAAACATAAAAATTAATGATTTATCATGGGTCATACCGAGATTATTCAGAATCCTACAAACCCTATGGATTTTCATTTTAGCAAGCAAAAAGAGTAAAAATAACGAGTTTACGATAGGATAATTTGAAATCTATTGGGAATTCCAAAATACTTTTCTTCCCTTAATTGAGGATTATAGAGTGAAATGATCATTGCATTAGTATTTTGTATGCAAAAAGAAAAAATAACTCGTCATCACAAAATTAGTTGTCGATGATATCACTTTTTAAACTACACCTAATGTAGATAGTGAAGGGAAATGACCAATACATAAACTTTTTGAATGCAAAAACATTAAAATTAATGATTTATCATGGGTCATACCGAGATTATTCATAATCCTACAAACCCTATGATTTTCGCTTTTAGAAAGCGTAAAGAGGAAAAATAACGAGTTTTTGATAGGATAATTTCAGATCTATTGGTAATTCCTAAATACTTTTTTATCTTAATTGATGATTATTAGAGTGAAATGATCATTTTATTAGTGTTTTGTATGCAAAAAGATAAAAATAACAAGATATCACAAAATTAGTTGTTAATAATAACACACTAAAAATAACACCTAATGCGAGATAGTGAAATGAAATGACCAATTCATAAAGGTTTCGAATGCAAAAACATAAAAATCAATGATTTATCATGGGTCATACCGAGATTATTCAGAATCCTACAAACCGTATGGATTATTCAGCTTGGAATCGCTTGCTCGCGTTCTAGACGCTTCTACGACGTTTCAACAATCCATTTGCAAACCGATTATTAAAGAGGAATTGATACATGTGCACGGTACGTCATCAATGACGTCAAATTCATTCCAATTAGAATATTTGGATCTCTTTTCCGTCAATCTTTCAAGGAATACACTAGTACGCTTTCTAAGATTGGTCAATTCCGTCTCTATTCTATTTCAAAAGGGGTTCTTCGGTTCTTCTTTTACAGTTTTCTAATGAAACTCGGTGCTTCAGATTTCTTTTCCATTCACCTTTTCAAGATCATATCCACCGGGAAATGGATTCACTGATTATCGATGGTTTATCATTTATTGGATTTTTCCAAAATGGGTTCGTATTTGATAGGGACGGTGCCGATTCGACGCGGCGACCCTATTCGATCGTGATTGGACCCGATTTGACGGCGAATGGAGTCGTTTCGGCGACGATTTCTAAAAGAATCAGTTCTTCCCGTTAATGGCTTTCGTGTTCGGTGAAGGTTTTAAGATGGATTTTCAAATGCTGCGGTGTTTCTTTTGGAGTTCGTCGCCGACGTTAACGAAGGGCGGTAATTTCTGGTTTTCAAGCTATTTTTAAGGATTAATTCTGGGTTCTTTGATTTTGGATGTTTGAGATGTTTTTTGGGGAATTCGATCGCGATTATGTATCCCGTTTGAAGATATGTTTTCATGCCCATTAACCTGCTCGACGTATTTTCGAGAGAGATCTTTCGGTGAAACGATTTCTCCCGATTTGTTATTCCGTTGAAGATTTTCACGGTGGAATTGGTAGTTACTCTGTTGATGTTTTTGGTTTCTTCTAGTCGCATATTTCTTGAGAGTTTTGAGTCATTCTTTTCGATATAATTCTGGCCCATTGTTACGCATATCGGGTTCACGAAGTAATGCTTTAAGCCGTTTGTCAAATTTCTCCAAAGAAGTTTTTGCTGCGTTTTCGGTGTATGAATTTGCACCTTAGCTGTTTGAATATTCATTCGGAAGGGTTTTTGATGTTTGAAGGCTTGCTTTTGTTTGGACGAAGATTTGCGCCTGTTTGATTATTCATTCGGTTTTCGGTGTATGCCGTTGAGGATGTTGTTGTTGCTTTGCTTTCGGGTTTCTGATTTCTAGTTGCCTCGATTCTTCGCATTATGCTTAGTTTTGTGGATTTTCATTGTTGTGTCAAGATTCTCTCCCATTTGCTTGCCGTTTATCCGTTCCAAT
Source organism: Paraleonurus japonicus (assembly GCA_030762865.1). Taxonomy (NCBI): domain Eukaryota; kingdom Viridiplantae; phylum Streptophyta; class Magnoliopsida; order Lamiales; family Lamiaceae; genus Paraleonurus; species Paraleonurus japonicus. The sequence continues at coordinate 31,634,364 of CM061053.1, read as the reverse complement.
GCATGTTTGATTCCGCATTCGGTTTGATGCATCTGGTTTTTATGCTTGTTGCAACGGGTTTGGAGGTCAATTGGGTTCTGCTTTTGACATTGAGCAGAGTTTCACTTAGCTGGATGTTTTCTTTTGTTAACCCTTGGTGGGTGTTCTAATCTGCTTTGTTGACCCTTGCTGGGTGTATTAATCAGCTTTTGTTTCAGTTGTTGAGCATTCTTGAGCCTATGTTTTGGGCTGCTTTCTTAGGCTTTTGGGCTCATTTCATTTTGTTTAGTCCATACCTTGGACCGGGTTTTGGTCCCATCTTTTTTTCTTTTTTCTCTCTTATCAATAATATCTTTAATTCGAGGAAAAATAACGAGTTTTTAATAGGATAATTTGAGATCTACGGGAATTCCTAAATACTTTTGTTACCTTAATTGATGATTATTAGAGTGAAATCATCATTTCATTAGTGTTTTGTATACAAAAAGATAAAAAATAACTAGTTATCACAAAATTAGTTGTCGATGATATCACTCGAAAACTACACCTAATGCGAGATAGTGAAGGGAAATGACCAATTCATAAACGTTTTGAATGCAAAAACATAAAAATCAATGATTTATCATGGGTCATACCGAGATTATTCAGAATCCTACAAACCCTATGGATTTTCATTTTAGCAAGCAAAAAGAGGAAAAATAACGAAGTTTTTGATAGGATAATTTGAGATATATTGGTAATTCCAAAATACTTTAGTAACCTTAATTGATGATTATTTGATTGAAATGATCATTTCATTTGTGTTTTGTATGCAAAAAGATAAAAAATAACTAGTTATCACAAAATTAGTTGTTAATAATAACACACCAAAAACAACACCTAATGCAGATAGTGAAAGGAAATGACCGATATATAAACTTTTTGAATGCAAATACAAAAAATCAATAATTTATCATGGGTCATACCGAGATTATTCATAATCCTACAAACCCTATGCATTTTCATTTTAGCAATCAAAAAGAGGAAAAATAACGAGTTTTTAATAGGATAATTTGAGATCAATTGGGAATTCCTAAATACTTTGTTACCTTAATTGATAATTATTAGAGTGAAATGATCATTTCATTAGTGTTTTGTACGAAAAAGATAAAAAATAACTAATTATCACAAAATTAATTGTCGATGATATCACTCTGAAAACTACACTTAATGCGAGATAGTGAAGGGAAATGACCAATTCATAAACGTTTTGAATGCAAAAACATAAAAATCAATGATTTATCATAGGTAATACCGAGATTATTCAGAATCCTACAAACCCTATGGATTTTCATTTTAGCAAGCAAAAAGAGTAAAAACAATGAGTTTCGAATGGATAATTTGAAATCTATTGGGAATTCCAAAATACTTTTCTTCCCTTAATTGAGGATTATAGAGTGAAATGATAATTGCATTAGTGTTTTGTATGCAAAAAGAAAAAAATAACTCGTCATCACAAAATTAGTTGTCGATGATATCACCGTTTAAACTACACCTATTGTAGATAGTGAAGGGAAATGACCAATACATAAACTTTTTGAATGCAAAAACATTAAAATTAATGATTTATCATGGGTCATACCGAGATTATTCATAATCCTACAAACCCTATGATTTTCGTTTTAGAAAGCAAAGAGGAAAATATAACGAGTTTTTGATAGGATGATTTAAGATCTATTGGTAATTCCTAAATTATCTTAATTGATGATTATTAGAGTGAAATGATCATTTCATTAGTGTTTTGTATGCAAAAAGATAAAAAATAACTAGATATCACAAAATTAGTTGTTAATAATAACACACTAAAAACTACACCTAATGCAAATAGTGCATGGAAATGACCAATTCATAAACGTTTGAATGCAAAAACATAAAAATCAATGATTTATCATAAGTCATACCGAGATTATTCAGAATCCTAGAAACCCTATGGATTTTCGTTTTAACAATCAAAATGAGGAAAAATAACGAGTTTTTAATAGGATAATTTGAGATCTACGGGGAATTCCTAAATACTTTTGTTACCTTAATTGATGATTATTAGAGTGAAATCATCATTTCATTAGTGTTTTGTATACAAAAAGATTAAAAATAACTAGTTATCACAAAATTAGTTGTCGATGATATCACTCTGAAAACTACACCTAATGCGCATAGTGAAGGGAAATGATCAATTCATAAACGTTTTGAATGCAAAAACATAAAAATCATTGATTTATCATGGGTCATACCGAGATTATTCGAGAATCCTACAAACCCTATGGATTTTCATTTTAGCAAGCAAAAAGAGGAAAAATAACGAGTTTTTGATAGGATAATTTGAGATCTATTGGTAACTCCAAAATACTTTTGTTACCTTAATTGATGATTATTAGATTGAAACGATCATTTCATTTACTGTTTTGTATGCAAAAAGATAAAAAATAACTAGTTATCACAAAATTAGTTGTTAATAATAACACACTAAAAATAACACCTAATGCGAGATAGTGAAAGGAAATGACCAATAGATAAACTTTTTGAATGCAAATACAAAAAATCAATGATTTATCATGGGTCATACCGAGATTATTCATAATCCTACAAACCCTATGCATTTTCATTTTAGCAATCAAAAAGAGGAAAAATAACGACTTTTTGATAGGATAATTTGAGATCAATTGGGAATTCCTAAATACTTTGTTACCTTGATTGATGATTGTTAGAGTGAAATGATCATTTAATTAGTGTTTAGTATGCGAAAGGTAAAAAATAACTAGTTATCACAAAATTAGTTGTCGATGATAACACTCAAAACTACACCTAATGTAGATCGTGAAACGAAATGACCGATAGATAGTCTTTTTGAATTCAAAACTTAAAATACAATGATTTATCATGGGTCATACCGAGATTATTCGAGAATCCTACAAATCCTATGCATTTTCATTTTAGCAATCAAAAAAGAGGAAAAATAACAAGTTTTTAATAGGATAATTTGAGATCAATTGGGAATTCCTAAATACTTTGTTACCTTAATTGATGATTATTAGAGTGAAATGATCATTTCATTAGTGTTTTGTACGCAAAAAGATAAAAAATAACTAGTTATCACAAAATTAGTTGTCGATGATATCACTCAAAACTACACCTAATGCAGATAGTGAAGGGAAATGACCAATTCATAAACGTTTTGAATGCAAAAACATAAAAATCAATGATTTATCATGGGTCATACCGAGATTATTCAGAATCCTACAAACCCTATGGATTTTCATTTTAGCAAGCAAAAGAGGAAAAATAACGAGTTTTTGATAGGATAATTTGAGATATATTGGTAATTCCAAAATACTTTTGTTACCTTAATTGATGATTATTTGATTGAAATGATCATTTCATTTGTGTTTTGTATGCAAAAAGATAAAAAATAACTAGTTATCACAAAATTAGTTGTTAATAATAACACACCAAAAACAACACCTAATGCGAGATAGTGAAAGGAAATGACCGATAGATAAACTTTTGAATGCAAATACAAAAAATCAATAATTTATCATGGGTCATACCGAGATTATTCATAATCCTACAAACCCTATGCATTTTCATTTTAGCAATCAAAAAGAGGAAAAATAACGAGTTTTTAATAGGATAATTTGAGATCAATTGGAAATTCTTAAATACTTTGTTACCTTAATTGATAATTATTAGAGTGAAATGATCATTTCATTAGTGTTTTGTACGAAAAAGATAAAAATAACTAATTATCACAAAATTAAATGTCGATGATATCACTCAAAACTACACTTAATGCAGATAGTGAAGGGAAATGACCAATTCATAAACGTTTTGAATGCAAAAACATAAAAATCAATGATTTATCATGGGTAATACCGAGATTATTCAATTCTACAAACCCTATGGATTTTCATTTTAGCAAGCAAAAAGAGTAAAAACAATGAGTTTACGAATGGATAATTTGAAATCTATTGGGAATTCCCAAATACTTTTCTTCCCTTAATTGAGGATTATAGAGTGAAATGATCATTGCATTAGTGTTTTGTATGCAAAAAGAAAAAAATAACTCGTCATCACAAAATTAGTTGTCGATGATATCACCGTTTAAACTACACCTATTGTGGATAGTGAAGGGAAATGACCAATACATAAACTTTTTGAATGCAAAAACATTAAAATTAATGATTTATCATGGGTCATACCGAGATTATTCATAATCCTACAAACCCTATGATTTTCGTTTTAGAAAGCAAAAAGAGGAAAATATAACGAGTTTTTGATAGGATGATTTAAGATATATTGGTAATTCCTAAATTATCTTAATTGATGATTATTAGAGTGAAATGATCATTTCATTAGTGTTTTGTATGCAAAAAGATAAAAAAATAACTAGATATCACAAAATTAGTTGTTAATAATAACACACTAAAAACTACACCTAATGCGAGATAGTGCATGGAAATGACCAATTCATAAACGTTTGAATGCAAAAACATAAAAATCAATGATTTATCATAAGTCATACCGAGATTATTCGTAATCCTAGAAACCCTATGGATTTTCGTTTTAACAATCAAAATGAGGAAAAATAACGAGTTTTTAATAGGATAATTTGAGATCTACGGGGAATTCCTAAATACTTTTGTTACCTTAATTGATGATTATTAGAGTGAAATCATCATTTCATTAGTGTTTTGTATACAAAAAGATTAAAAATAACTAGTTATCACAAAATTAGTTGTCGATGATATCACTCTGAAAACTACACCTAATGCGAGATAGTGAAGGGAAATGATCAATTCATAAACGTTTTGAATGCAAAAACATAAAAATCATTGATTTATCATGGGTCATACCGAGATTATTCGAGAATCCTACAAACCCTATGGATTTTCATTTTAGCAAGCAAAAAGAGGAAAAATAACTTGAGTTTTTGATAGGATAATTTGAGATCTATTGGTAACTCCAAAATACTTTTGTTACCTTAATTGATGATTATTAGATTGAAATGATCATTTCATTTCGTTTTGTATGCAAAAATATAAAAAATAACTAGTTATCACAAAATTAGTTGTTAATAATAACACACTAAAAATAACACCTAATGCGAGATAGTGAAAGGAAATGACCAATAGATAAACTTTTTGAATGCAAATACAAAAATCAATGATTTATCATGGGTCATACCGAGATTATTCATAATCCTACAAACCCTATGCATTTTCATTTTAGCAATCAAAAAGAGGAAAATTAACGACTTTTTGATAGGATAATTTGAGATCAATTGGGAATTCCTAAATACTTTGTTACCTTGATTGATGATTGTTAGAGTGAAATGATCATTTAATTAGTGTTTAGTATGCGAAAAGGTAAAAAATAACTAGTTATCACAAAATTAGTTGTCGATGATAACACTCACGAAAACTACACCTAATGTAGATCATGAACAGAAATGACCGATAGATAGTCTTTTTGAATTCAAAAACTTAAAATACAATGATTTATCATGGGTCATACCGAGATTATTCGAGAATCCTACAAATCCTATGCATTTTCATTTTAGCAATCAAAAAGAGGAAAAATAACAAGTTTTTAATAGGATAATTTGAGATCAATTGGGAATTCCTAAATACTTTGTTACCTTAATTGATGATTATTAGAGTGAAATGATCATTTCATTAGTGTTTTGTACGCAAAAGATAAAATATAACTAGTTATCACAAAATTACTTTGTCGATGATATCACTCTTAAAACTACACCTAATGCAGACGGTGAAGGGAAATGACCAATTCATAAATGTTTTGAATGCAAAAACATAAAAATCAATGATTTATCATGAGTCATACCGAGATTATTCAGATCCTACAAACCCTATGGATTTTCGTTTTAGCAAGCAAAAAGAGTAAAAATAACGAAGTTTCGATATGATAATTTGAAATCTATTGGGAATTTCCAAATACTTTTCTTCCCTTAATTGAGGATTATAGAGTGAAATGATCATTGCATTAGTGTTTTGTATGCAAAAAGAAAAAAATAACTCGTCATCACAAAATTAGTTGTCGATGATATCACTTTTAAACTACACCTAATGTAGATAGTGAAAGGAAATGACCGATACATAAAGTTTTTGAATGCAAAAATATTAAAATTAATGATTTATCATGGTTCATACCGAGATTATTCATAATCCTACAAACCCTATGGATTTCCGTTTTAGAAAGCAAAGAGGAAAAACAACGAGTTTTTGATAGGATAATTTCAGATCTATTGGTAATTCCTAAATACTTTTATTATCTTAATTGATGATTATTAGAGTGAAATGATCAATTCATTAGTGTTTTGTATGCAAAAAGATAAAAAATAACTAGTTATCACAAAATTAGTTGTTAATAATAACACATTAAAAACTACACCTAATGCAGATAGTGAAAGGAAATGACCAATTCATAAACGTTTCGACGCAAAAACATAAAAATCAATGATTTATCATGGGTCATACCGAGATTATTAAGAATCCTACAACCCCTATGAATTTTCGTTTTAACAATCAAAAAGAGGAAAAGTAACGAAGTTTTTAATTGGATAATTTGAGATCTACGGGGTATTCCTAAATACTTTTGTTACCTTAATTGATGATTATTAGAGTGAAATGATAATTTCATTAGTGTTTTGTATACAAAAAGATAAAAAATAAATAGTTTTCACAAAATTAGTTGTCGATGATATCACTCTGAAAACTACACCTAATGCGAGATAGTGAAGGGAAATGACCAATTCATAAACGTTTTGAATGCAAAAACATAAAAATCAATGATTTATCATGGGTCATATCGAGATTATTCAGTATCCTACAAAGCTAAAAGAGTAAAAATAAGCCTCACGACAAACCACATGATAGGCAGGCCTCTACGGACTCAAAGCTGCCCTTTTACTGGATCTAAAGCACCTGCTGATTCTAGCCGCCTAAGCACGGCTCTTCATCCGGTTCTAAATGAACATTTTATTTTAGAATGCTCGGGGGATTAGGAGGGATCCCACTAGATCAGTTTTTACTAGATTAGTTCTTAAATATAAACCTATTTGGATTGCTCTTGCTGAACCTAAGATTGATTTTGACTCTGTTCCTCTTCGTTTTGGAATTCTCTTGGTTTGAAATTAGTTTGTAGGAATGATAGAATCAATATGCTGCCTAATATTTGGATTTTTGGTTCTTCTTCACTTTACGAGGATGTGGATATTGCTCTTATTATGTCTCAGTTGTTGTTATTCGTGTTTCTTCGGTCTCTTTCTCTTATTTTTTGGGATTTGTTCATGCGGAGGGTGCTTATGTGAATAGAAGAATTCGTTGGCATGATGTTAGTTGCTTACCCGCTTTACCTTTGTGTTTAATTGGTGATTTTAATTCAATTCTTGTTTCCCATGAGTGTATTGGGCTTGGTAGGCCCTCGGCTGCTGCTATTCGTGACTTAAGGGATGTTAGTTGCGTAATCATGCTCTTGATCTAAAAATCAAGGCATAAAAGAAGCTTTGATGGTCCTCGCCGAGTCCGGATCAAGTTCCAACTATTGTCCGGATACCACGTCAAATCTGCAGAAAAAGATCTAGAAAGGCTAGTCCCAATCGAATGGATAACCAACTATGAATCCCTTCATCAAGACGTTGAGCCGATTCGGGTTGACTTGATTTGAGAGGATGAACGATGGAAAAGTCAAGACCATCTACAACACAAAATCTAAAGAGGGGCCAAGTACTCCCATGTTCCACTCATGATGATTCCGAGTCTACAAAGACAGGATCACCTTCCTGGTCGATTCATTCATGCCAGACGGCGATCATCTATACGTGTCCCACATCAACGGCCATTTTATATGGGATGTTGATCCGTACATGTGTGATCGAAGATGTAGCTGCAGATATCTTGACTCGATGATGAAGAAGATGCCGAGCCCTGCTCGGATGATGCCGATCGCTATTCGGATAGTGATGATGACGAAGGAGATGAGCCGCCACCACCGCCGACTCACTCTTGCCTCATGTTCCAATCTTATGAAGAAAATTTTCCACCTCTGGAAAGACATGAAGATAAAGCGAGAACAAGATTGTGACGAGGCCTTACGTCCAAAGCATTCATCGATGCAATGGACAAAGAAAAACCTCTAAACCAAGGTGAAGAGGTCCTAAACCGGCATACACGTAATGCCGAGCACAAAATCGCTCTCTACAAACCATTGACTCAGGTGTCTCAAATCCTGGATAAGGTACAAAGTTCTACTCAAAACCAACAATCTCTTGAGATGCAATTATTGAGAGTTGAATGTAAATTATCCGGGAAGATCAACCAACCTGGATAGGGAACTTAGGTTCCTCCTAGCAACTCGCCAAACCGGTGGCCGAGTTCAATGCCAAAGAAGCGAGAGATCGGGAGACTCAAGAAGGAATTGTCTCGCATAGAAGAGGATAAAAGGGCTAAGGCTCGGTTTACCTCACACCACCTTCTATGATAAGGATCTGCTTTCCTCACGGCCCAGCCTTCTATGATACTTCGTCGAAGCTTCGACTATTCCAAGTACTATGGAATGGTCTCAAGTATTCCTCTTGATATCCCCAAGACGGCTGACCTCGGAGAATCCACATCAAAAGCTCAAGGGAAAAAGCCAGATACATTATTGGCTTCCGGATCCCGATACCCTAATCCAACTTTTATCACAGTACCTCCAGCCATGGTGCCCTCTCAAACGATGAAAGTAATACATCTCACTTCACGGAGCATGAAAGTACTACCAGCTCAAGCGAAGTCATAGCCGGTTTCTATCAAGAGGCAACTAAAAATGAAGAGGTTGCTGATGCACCAAATATTCTCATGGCGGATCTAGAGCCCACCATCGTTTGAAGGATATGTTTCGGATTGTAACCGAATCCCCACTAAGCCATTTGTGAGTCACGCCACCGATGAGCAATCCTCCAAGCCCTCAAATGGTCCTTGGTTTTCCTTCGACAACGTTCCAATCCACAAGAGGAGAGAGACCATGCACACCTTTGCAGCGTGGATAGACAATCAACTCAATAAAGAAGGAGCAGATCTCGAGATCCATCATGAAAGATTTTACATCCGCATTCCTCGGTGTCCTACGGGAATGGTTTTACGAGCATCGGAGAATACAAGCAACTTGAGATTCTCAATGCTACCTCCCAGGAGAAGCACTTGGAGAAATCCATCGGGAGTTCATAGGTGACATCTCTTTATATTCTAAACTTGTTTCACAAGAATATTTCGCTATGAGATGTTGTTCCCTTGCAAAGAAGGATCTCGAGACACTTCAAAAGAATGTCGAAAGGTTCTATTTCTTGAATGGGAGTAATGATCCTAATCTCAAGAATGATTATCCGGCATCCTTACCGAAAGAACTCCAATTTGAAATGGCAAGGATACTCCAAGCATCCCGAAGAGACCTCTCCAATCTTAGCATGGGCCGGATACATCAAATCTGTCTTTCAAAGATTGGAGAAGGTATGCGAGCAAAAGAACCTGTTCAAAGAGATGATGGAGAGAAGAAACATTCCAAAGTCCGTATGTGATAAGTCCTATCTCGAGATAGGATGCAAAGGCAAGGAAGGGTGTAAATGCTCCAGCCAAAGAAGGAAAAGAAGAAGCTCAAGCGAAACAACGAACTGCCGTAAATGTGTTTTTCCGACGAAAGCCTTTCCAAAAAAAGACGACGACAGTGCTATCTTTACGGCGCCAAAGGACACTTTGCAAAAATTGTCCACAAAAGTGTAATAAAGCAGCAAAGCTAGCTTCACAAAGCTCTATACTACAACGACAAAGACGTTGGAGATGCAGATGTTGAATCATTGTTCTCGGAACAAGAAGTTCAAGATTCCGACACCGCCTTTGTCCTAGTCGAGTCCTCGTAAGAAGAAAGTTCGTCAAGAAAGCATTCTCATGCTTATGACAAGATCATCATTGATCACCAACATGATCACTCATGAGGCAATTCCATCACCTCACCTTGAAGTCAAAGTGCTCCAGTCTAAATATGCAAAGCCCATCAAAGCAATCGGAGTTCTAGACACGGGAGCTAGAAGGACCATGTTGAATCCGATATCCTACCGAAGAAGCTTGGGAGACACACCATGAGTATTTCTATGCAAAGAGATGGCCGACGTTTCACATATCCCTAATCTCAAAGCAACCTATTGTCATTCAAATATTCCCACTGAATGCATCATATGGGTGAAAGCCATTGGAAGCAAACTCCATGGACATGATCTCGTTGATGGGGTTTGATCTATTCTTCAAAGCCGAGAGATTGCAGATTCATCCAAAGGGAGTCAAATACAAGCGGATGTTCTTACCATACACTCCAGTTCAGAAGTTGTTCTCACTAGAAGAAGATCCAGGAGTCTACGCCCTATCCTCAACAACTTGAGAGGTTGCTATGCGATTCTCATTCGCAGTTCTCCCATCCATCCCCACTATGGAAGAATGAAGCTTTCTTCGTTCGATTACCTTTCAAGATGAACGAAGACATCAACGCAACCAAAGCAACCCATCCTCGAATGACTCTGAAGAGCTTACACTTGCCAAGGAAGAATGCCATCAGCTACAAAGTCTTGGACTCATAGAAGCCACCAAATCAAACCGGGCTTGTTCGGCATTTTATGTCAACAAAAGGGCTGAACGAGAAACGAGGGAAGAAAAGGTTAGTCATTGATTACAAACCTTTGAATCATTTCCTTCAAGATGATAAATTCCCTTTACCTCGAAGTCGTTTTTGGCAATTAAGTGTCCATCCAAAGGATAGGTACAAAACAGCCTTTTGTATACCCACGGCCCAATACCAATGGACCGTCCTACCTTTTGGGCTTAAAGTTGCACCATCACTTTTCCAAAAGCCATGACCCAAATATCTGAGCCCATCATGCATAGTACTCTCGTCTACATAGATGATATCCTTCGTACTCCCAAACAAAAAGAGATCATGACCAATTGCTCAAACAATTTGTAGACCTTGTCCACAAATTTGGCATAATGCTTTCGAGAAAAAGAGTATAATTGGTCAAAAGAGTATTGAGTTCCTAGGTATGAAGATTTCAGATGGAAAATATGAACCCGGTCCTCATATCTCTCAAGAAGCTGCTGAAATTCCCCGACGAATGATGTGATAAAGAGATCCAGCAATTCCTTGGGATAATCAACTATCTCAAAGAATTTATTCCAAACCTGCTCGAATTTCACCAAGTAAACTCTCAAAGCTCTTAAGGAAAGATCCTCCTCCATGGAGCGGCTCTCGACAAAGAAGAGCCAAGCATCCGAAGGAGATATGTCGAAACTTCCCTCTCTCGTAATTCCAGCTAATGGACAACGCATTCTCCAGATCGATGCAGTAATGACTTTTGGGGAGCCATACTACTTGAGAAGGTCGACAATGTCATTCATTACCTGCGGCCATGCTAGTGGACAATTCAAAGAATCCGAACAACACTACCATGCAAAGTGTACAAGGAAATCTTAGCGATCAAGAATGGCATCAAGAAGTTCGAGTTCCAATTGGTGGGGTACCAATTCGTGATTCAACTTGACAACACCTCATTTCCTGCAATCATGGAATTAAAGAACAAGGGTGTTCTGGCAGCTCCTACGACTCAAGGATTGGTTCTCAAAATACTAGTTTGAAGTCCGACACATAAAAGGGAAATCCAACATTGTTCCAGTTATCTCTCAAGGAAACCTCGGGTATATTTCATCTCTGGAAAAAGAATTCTTCTGTTATTCCGATGACAGGAAAGAGGAAGTCTATCTCCCCTCTCGAGGTATTTCCGGATCTACCGAACAACTCGTCCATCCGTAATACATTTTCCCTCCAAATGCTGGACCATTCTCAACACTTGAAGAGATACGTAAGTTCGCGATCGGAATATGTTCAAGTTTCTCTCCAAGCACATCAACTGCGGACAAATTCCTTATGAAGAAGCCTGTTTCAGCATTGAAAGACCATTCACGATTATTACGCCTATCCATCAAGATACAAAGATAACTGAGAATATTGTGTGGTACTTATGGTGCATGTCCATTCTATATTTTCATGCCATTGACATGGTGTTGAAGGAATGCTCACTTTTTCTCCAACAATGAAAATGATACTACTCTTCAATGGGCATATCTTTCGTGGTACGCGACTCTAGAAGAATGGATAAGTCTTCTCCAACAAGAATACCTTAATGGAGGAGACCTGGCTGATCCTCACACCATTATCTTATGCCACAGGCCTTACTCAACAATGTTGAAAGGAGCTCCACGTCCTCTTCCTCTATACTATAAGTGGAAGATAATTAGCGGTCTGATCGGACTTGACAAATGGGAAATTCATCAATCAGACGTCTATCTCGTGCTATGCCAATAAGTCTACTCCAATTACAACAAAAGAGCCTCTAACGTACACCTCGTTGGTGATTTCCGATAAAAACATAAATTAGCAAAAGAAGCTAGTTGCAGTCAAAGCAAAACATAATCCGACCGGATGAATTAGACACCGAGTATGATCCCGCCATCCTTTAGCCCCCGGCTTAAGTCTAAAACCATGGAGTCATGATATGTAATATCTGTGTAAATTATGAGTGCAAAATAAAGTGACACTAGTCACACTTGTAATAGGATTGTGCTCAATTAGTGAGCACTTTTCTTTTCTTGTTTTCTAGTCAAGAAGTCAACAAGTCAGCCAGGACGAAGAAAGTCAACGGGCGCTATCCATAGTCGGAAAATCAACAAACCCATCGCGAAAAGCTACGTATCCGGCCACTCTTATCCGCCACCAAGCTGCCATAAGATAAGGATCTGCTATATTTAGTAAATTACCATTTTTTAGTAATTTACTATTATTAGCAAAGTTTGTCCTATTAGGCAATTAAAGAAATTGTCCTATTAGGCATTTAAAAAAGGATTTTGGCCTTATTAGGCATTTCGCTATATTAGGCATTGGATAAAATCAAGAGTCCTTAGTCATAAGGACACTTGGCATGACGACGAAGAATGCTTAGCCGAAAGGACACATGGCACGCAACAAAGAATGCTTAGCCGAAGGACACTTGGCATATGATGGAGGAAAACCAAAGATGATCATTGTATAATTTCCCTATTATAAATAGGGACCTAGGTTGTCTTGTAATCTTCATAATCTTCTTTCAATTTCCCTACGATAAAATAAAACTTCCTTTTTCATATACTTTTCAATGTTCTAAAGTTCTTATTATCCTCTCGAAAACCCTTGTGTTAGCCTCCTATATCGAAGCAATTCTACCCCATATCCTATGAAATAGTCGAGGTTATTGTTACGGTCCCCGCTATCCATACGGCATTCCAGAGGATTATCCATACTGCAACCCGGGAAGGATTATACTATCCTCGCTCCATGGTCTCGCATCCCGAAGCTCGTTAGGCAAGGTGGCCGCTTAGAGTGTGCCGGTGCGAGGAGATGCTCGTGTGCATCGGTATGGTCGTTCCCCGCCCGAGGGTGTGGCTAGCGAGGGCTCCCGACCCCGTATTGGTATCAGAGCCAGTCTTTGTCTCGTCTCATCCCCGGGAAGAATTGTGGTGATGTTAGGTTGGGTGAACCCCCAAGCGGTAAGTAGGGAGGATATGTCTACCCCCATGGAATCCTCTAGTGCTATTACCTCACCGATTTTATCGCAATCTTCGTTTCTTTCTTTACCCCATCATTCTACTAGTAAAATAGAACACCTTGTAGAATACTCCACTATTCCCCGATAACGTTATAGTTGAACAAAGCTGTTCCCCCTCTTGTTAATCCGTATCATCTTTACAGAAATATGGAAGCCTTCCCAAAAGAATCAAGGATATTCAGGCCTACATCTCGCAAAGATTCAAAACGGGGTCGGGAGCCCTGCTAGCCACACCCTCGGGCGGACGAAGTGGAATTACCCATACCCTCGGGCGGGGAACGACCAAACGCATGCACACGAGCATCTCTTGCACCCACACACTCTAAGCGGCCACCTTGCCTAACGAGCTTCAGGATGCGACCATGGAACGAGGATAGTATAATCCTTCCTGGGTTGCCGTATGGATAATCCTCCGTTTGGATTGCCGTATGGATAGCAGGGACCGTAACAATAACCAGGCTATTTCATAGGATATGGGGTAGAATTGCTTCGATATAGGAGGCTAACACAAGGGTTTTCGAGAGGATAATAAGTACTTTAGAACATTGGAAAGTATATGAAAAAGGAAGTTTTATTTAATCGTAGGGAAATTCTAAAAGTAGATTATGAAGATTACAAGACAACCTAGGTCCCTATTTATAATAGGGAAATTATACAACAGTCATCTTTGGTTTTCCTCCATCGTCGCCAAGTGTCCTTCGGCTAAGCATTCTTTGTTGCGTGCCATGTGTCCTTTCGGCTAAGCATTCTTCGTCGTCATGCCAAGTGTCCTTATGACTAAGGATTCTTGATTTTATCCAATGCCTAATATAGCCGAAATGCCTAATAAGGCCAAAATCCTTTTTTAAATGCCTAATAGGACAATTTCTTTAATTGCCTAATAGGACAAACTTTGCTAATAATAATTTACTAAATATAGCAGATCCTTATCTTATGGCAGCTTGGTGGCGGATAAGAGTGGCCGAGATACGTAGCTTTCTTCGCCGATGGGTTTGTTGATTTTCCGACTAAGGATAGCGCCCGTTGACTTTCTTCGTCTGGCTGACTTGTTGACTTCTTGACTAGAAAACAAGAAAAGAAAAGTGCTCACTAATTGAGCACAATCTGTTACAAGTGTGACTAGTGTCACTTTATTTTGCACTCATAATTTACACGTATATTACATATCTTGACTCCATGGTTTTAGAATTAAGTCAGGGGCAAAGGATGGCCGGATCATACTCGGTGTCCGATTCATCCGGTTGGATTCTGCTTTTGCTTTGACCGCAACTAGCTTCTTTTGCCGATTCATCTTTTTATCGAAATGACCAACGAGGTGTACGTTAGAGGCTCTTTTGTTGTAATTGGAGTAGACTTGTTGGCGTAGCACGTATAGACGTCTGATTGATGAATTTCCCATTTGTCAAGTTTGATCGGACCGCTAATTGTCTTCCACTTATAGTATAGAGGAAGAGGACGTGGAGCTCCTTTCAACATTGTTGAGTAAGGCCTATGGCTTAAGATAATGGTGTGAGGATCAGCCAGTCTCCTCCATTAAGGTATTCTTGTTGAGAAGACTTATCCATTCTTCCTGAGTCGCGTATCACGAAAGATATGCCCATTGAAGAGTAGTATCATTTTCGGTGTTGGAGAAAAAGCTGAGCATTCCTTCAATAGCCATGTCAATGGCATGAAAATATAGAATGGACATGCACCATAAGTACCACAGAATATTTTCGATTATCTTCGTATCTTGATGGATATGCAAAATAACCGTGAATGGTCTTTCAATGCCGAAACAGCTTCTTCATAAGGAAGTTGTGCTGTAGTGATGTGCTTGGAGAGAAACTTGAACATATTGCTGATCGCGAACTTACGTATCTCTTCAAATGTTGAGAATGGTCCAGCATTTGGAGGGAAAATGTATTCTGGATGGACGAGATATTCCGTAGATCCGGAAATACCTCGAGAGGAGATAGACTTCCTCTTTCTGTCATCGAATAACAGAAGAATTCTTTTTCCAGAGATGAAATATACGAGGTTTCCTTGAGAGATAATCTGGAACAATGTTGGATTTCCCTTTTATGTGTTGGACTTCAAACCTGGTATTTTGAGAACCAATCCTCGAGTCGTAGGAGCTGCTTTTCAGAACACCCTTGTTCTTTAATTCCATGATTTACTTGTGGTCGTCTTTGTTCGTCAAGGGGATCCTTTATCTCCTCTATTGTTTTGTTTAGCTGAAGATGTCTTAGCCAAGTTGATGGACAGGTTTCATTTGCTTAATAAGTTAGAGAAGATTCGTGCTAGGGCTGGTTTATATGCTCCTTTATATGTCTTTTATGCGGATGATGTCATGCTGTTTGTTAAGGCTTGTAAGCTGAATGTTTGTGTTTTAAAAAAGATTTTTAGAATTTATGAGAAAGCTTCGGCCGGTGTGTTAGTATAAGTAAGACTCGTGTTTTTATGGGAAAAATGTTAGAAGGTCTATTAAGGCTTATGTTCGTGCTAAGCTTGGTTTTGTGGAAGGCGGTGAGCCTTTTGTTTATCTTGGTGTCCCTTTGTTTCGTGGTTATCCTAGGGTTGTGCATTTTCAAAATCTTGTTGATAAAACTATCCTTCAATTGAGTCGTTGGAAAGGGTCAGCTTTGTCTATGGCTGGTAGGGTCAACTTAGTGAATTCCGTTGTGGTGCCTTCCTTCATTCATGTTTTAAAAATCTATTGTTGGTCTATTACTTGTTTAAAAAGGATTGAGCGTCTTTGTTAGAAATTTCATTTGGTCGGGAAATGTTAATAATAAGGCTTTTGCTCATGTTGCTTGGGATAAAGTTTGTGCCCTCTTGAGGAAGGGGGTCTTGGTGTCCGTTCTTTATTGCATACTAATTCTGCTTTTTCTTTAAAGTTTATTTGGAATATGTTGACCTCTAATAATGCTGGAATAGCTTTTGTTAGGGAAAGGCATTTCATGGATAATAAGTCTTTAAGAATTAGGCATATCCCTACTTCTTTGAATGGTATCCGTAGGTTTTTGGTCTTATTGATACTAGTTCCCAATGGATTAGGGGTAATGTCTCTTCTATTCGGTTTTGGATGGACAATTGGCTTGGGTATAAGATTGTGGAAAGAATTGGTGTTCCTTCTTTTTTATGGAAACATCTTGACCAACCTATTTCTTCTTTTTTGTTAATGGTGTTTGGTATCTTGAGGAAACTTTTGTCAATGTGTTTGATGATATTGTGAGTGATATTTTGAATTCTGCTTGGTCTTCTCAAGCGGTGGATAGGAGGGTTTGGCGAGCCTCTCTTCATGGTGATTTATCGGCTAAGTTAGCCTACTTTTGTGTTCGTCCCCATTATTCGGAGATGGTTTGGGGTGCTTGGATATGGGATAACAATATTCCTCCTTGTCGTTCTATAGTGGTTTGGAAGGCTGTTCATAAGAAGCTTGCCACTTGGGATTTGCTGCATAGTAGAGGTTTCCAAGGCCCTTCTATATGCTCTTTTTGCTCGTCTAGTGAAGAATCTTTGGATCACATCTTCGTCCATTGTCCATATGCAACCAGGTTGTTTCGTGACTTTACCTCTCCTTTTAATAAGAGTTTATTG
This sequence comes from Paraleonurus japonicus, assembly GCA_030762865.1. Classification (NCBI taxonomy): domain Eukaryota; kingdom Viridiplantae; phylum Streptophyta; class Magnoliopsida; order Lamiales; family Lamiaceae; genus Paraleonurus; species Paraleonurus japonicus. Next base: position 31,617,089 of record CM061053.1, on the reverse strand, counting down.
GACTATTCTACTTTTGATGAGTTCATTTTGCAGGTTATTAAAGTTAATGCTGGATTGCAAGTGGACTTTGTGTGGAAGTATATTGTGGTTACTTGGGTTTGGTTGTTGTGGAGAATTAGAAATGAGATTTTATTTGATGGGGTGGCTGTGCCCTATACTGCTATTGTTTGTCGTTTAAAAGCTCATATTAGAGATCTTAAATGGGTTAAGATGAATAGGATGGTTAATCCGGTTGTTGAGAGTCCAATTCTCCTTTGTTTTAGTATTCCCGCTATAATTCCTAAGCCTATTGTTTCTAGATATGTTCGATGGATCCCTCCTAGACAGGAAGTATATTGTGGTTACTTGGGTTTGGTTGTTGTGGAGAATTAGAAATGAGATTTTATTTGATGGGGTGGTGTGCCCTATCTTTGCTTTTGTCGTTTAAAAGCTCATATTAGAGATCTTAAATGGGTTAAGATGAATAGGATGGTTAATCCGGTTGTTGAGAGTCCAATTCTCCTTTGTTTTAGTATTCTGCTATAATTCCTAAGCCTATTGTTTCTAGATATGTTCGATGGATCCCTCCTAGACAGGGGTACATTAAATGTAATATTGATGGTAGTGCGTTAGGAACTCCGGGAGTTATTCGTGGAGGGTATTTTTAGAGATTCGGCAGGTTTTTTCATTGGAGCTTTTGCTATTTTTCACGGTTTCGGTTTTGCTTTTGATGCGAGACTTGGGACGGCAATTCGTGCGGTGGGGCTGCTGTCTCCAAAGGATGGAAGCATGTTGTGTTCGAGACCGACTCTTCTTATGTCTTTTATGCTTTCAATTTCGATACGGCAAGGGTTCCTTGGAGGTGGCACAGCGCTTGGCTTGCGGCTAAGGATTTTCTTACATCCATTAATGGGAGTTTTTGTCAGTCTTGAGGGAAGGTAATAAAGTGGTGATATCCTCTCTAAATTCACTTCTTATGATGGGATGATTTGGTGGGATGATGTGCCCGACTTCTTAAAAGATCAATTGAAGGAAGATTTATATAGGACTTATGTTAGAAATGATTAGTTTCTAGTGGTTTTTAGTTTGTTCATAGGCTGCATGTTTCACCTTTGTATTTTTTGGGTTGTTGGTTTTGCTAGTTTGCTTGTTGTTCCTTTGGATATGTTTCGTTTGTAATAGAGGGCTATCTCTTTTTTCCTTTGATGGATTTTTCCCTAAGGAGGGTTTTGCCATCAAAGGTTTTTTAATGAGGGTCCGGCCTCTTGATCGACTTGTGATCATATGGCTCTAGGTTTTTCTTTTTCATTTAATAATAATATCTTTAATTTGAGTAAAAATAACGAGTTTCGATAGGATAATTTGAAATCTATTGGGAATTTCCAAATACTTTTCTTCCCTTAATTGAGGATTAAAGAATGAAATGATCATTGCATTAGTGTTTTGTATACAAAAAGAAAAAAATAACTCGTCATCACAAAATTAGTTGTCGATGATATCACTTTTTAAACTACACCTAATGTAGATAGTGAAAGGAAATGACCGATACATAAACTTTTTGAATGCAAAAACATTTAAATTAATGATTTATTATGGGTCATACCGAGATTATTCATAATCCTACAAACCCTATGGATTTTCGTTTTAGAAAGCAAAAAGAGGAAAAACAACAAGTTTTTTGATAGGATAATTTCAGATCTATTGGTAATTCCTAAATACTTTTATTATCTTAATTGATGATTATTAGAGTGAAATGATCAATTCATTAGTGTTTTGTATGCAAAAAGATAAAAAATAACTAGTTATCACAAAATTAGTTGTTAATAATAACACATTAAAAACTACACCTAATGCGAGATAGTGAAAGGAAATGACCAATTCATAAACGCGTTTCGAATGCAAAAACATAAAAATCAATGATTTATCATGGGTCATACCGAGATTATTAAGAATCCTACAACCCCTATGGATTTTCGTTTTAACAATCAAAAAGAGGAAAAATAACGAGTTTTTAATAGGATAATTTGAGATCTACGGGAATTCCTAAATACTTTTGTTCCTTAATTGATGATTATTAGAGTGAAATGATAATTTCATTAGTGTTTTGTATACAAAAAGATAAAAAATAACTAGTTATCACAAAATTAGTTGTCGATGATATCACTCTGAAAACTACACCTAATGCAGATAGTAAAAGGAAATGACCAATTCAAAAAGGTTTTGAATGCAAAAACATAAAAATCAATGATTTATCATTGGTCATACCGTGATTATTCAGTAATCCTACCAACCCTATGGATTTTCATTTTAGCAAGCAAAAAGAGGAAAAATAACGAGTTTTTGATAGGATAATTTGAGATCTATTGGTAAATCCTAAATACTTTTGTTACCTTAATTGGTGATTATTAGAGTGAAATGATCATTTCATTATTGTTTTGTATGCAAAAAGATAAAAAATAACTAGTTATCACAAAATTAGTTGTTAATAATAACACACTAAAAATAACACCTAATGCAGATAGTGAAAGGAAATGACCGATAGATAAACTTTTTGAATGCAAATACAAAAATCAATGATTTATTATGGGTCATACCGAGATTATTCATAATCCTACAAACCCTATTAATTTTCATTTTAGCAATCATAAAGAGGAAAAATAACGAAGTTTTTAATAGGATAATTTGAGATCAATGGGGAATTCCTAAATACTTTGTTACCTTGATTGATGATTATTAGAATGAAATGATTATTTAATTAGTGTTTAGTATGCGAAAAGGTAAAAAATAACTTGTTATCACAAAATTAGTTGTCGATGTCGAGAGCCTGCTAGCCACACCCTCGGGCGGACGGAGTGGAATTACCCATACCCTCGGGCGGGAACGACCATACCCATGCACACGAGCATCTCCTGCAACGGCACACTCTAAGCGGCCACCTTGCCTAACGAGCTTCGAGGATGCGCACCATGGAACGAGGATAGTGTAATCCTTCCCTGGGTTGCCGTATGGATAATCCTCCGTTTGGATTGCCGTCCGGATAGCAGGGGACCGTAACAATAACCAGGCTATTTCATAGGATATGGGGTAGAATTGCTTTGATATAGGAGGCTAACACAAGGGTTTTCGAGAGGATAATAAGAACTTTAGAACATTGGAAAGTATATGAAAAAGGAAGTTTTATTTGATCGTAGGGAAATTCTGAAAGTAGATTATGAAGATTACAAGACAACCTAGGTCCCTATTTATAATAGGGAAATTATACAACAGTCATCTTTGGTTTTCCTCCATCGTCGCCAAGTGTCCTTCGGATAAGCATTCTTCGTTGCGTGCCATGTGTCCTTTCGCTAAGCATTCTTCGTAAATCGTCATGCCAAGTGTCCTTATGATTAAGGACTCTTGATTTTATCCAATGCCTAATATAGCCGAAATGCCTAATAAGGCCAAAATCCTTTTAAATGCCTAATAGGACAATTTCTTTAATTGCCTAATAGGACAAACTTTGCTAATAATAGTAAATTACTAAAAATAGTAATTTACTAAATATAGCAGATCCTTATCTTATGGCAGCTAGGAGGCGGATAAGAGTGGCTGGGATACGTAGCTTTCTTCGCCGATGGGTTTGTTGATTTTCCGACTAAGGATAACGCCCGTTGACTTTCTTCGTCTGGTTGACTTGTTGACTTCTTGACTAGAAAACAAGAAAAGAAAAGTGCTCACTAATTGAGCACAATCCTATTACAAGTGTGACTAGTGTCACTTTATTTTGCACTCATAATTTACACATATATTACATATCTTGACTCCATGGTTTTAGACTTAAGTCGGGGCCAAAGGATGGCGGATCATACTCGGTGTCGATTCATCCGGTCGGATTACATTTTGCTTTGACCGCAACTAGCTTCTTTTGCTTTGATTCATCTTTTTTATCGGAAATGACCAACGAAGTGTACGTTAGAGGCTCTATTGTTGTAATTGGAGTAGACTTGTTGGTGTAGCACGAGATAGACGTACGGTTGATGAATTTTCCATTTGTCAAGTCCGATCGGACCGCTAATTGTCTTCCACTTATAGTATAGAGGAAGAGGACGTGGAGCTCCTTTCAACATTGTTGAGTAAGGCCTATGGAATAAGATAATGGTGTGAGGATCAGCCAGTCTCCTCCATTAAGGTATTCTTGTTGGAGAAGACTTATCCATTCTTCCTCGGAGTCGCGTACCTACGAAAGATATGCCCATTGAAGAGTAGTATCATTTTCGGTGTTGGAGAAAAAGCCGAGCATTCCTTCAATGACCATGTCAATGGCATTAAAATATAGAATGGACATGCACCATAAGTACCACAGAATATTCTCGCTTATCTTCGTATCTTGATGGATAGGCGTAATAAATGTGAATGGTCTTTCAATGTGAAACAGCTTCTTCATAAGGAAGTTGTCTTTGCAGTTGATGTGCTTGGAGAGAAACTTGAACATATTCTTTGATCGCGAACTTACGTATCTCTTCAAGTGTTGAGAATGGTCCAGCATTTGGAGGGAAAATGTATTCGGATGGACGAGATATTCCGGTAGATCTGGAAATACCTCGGAGGGGAGATAGACTTCCTCTTTCCCGTCACGGAATAACGGGAAGAATTCTTTTTCCAGAGATGAAATATACCCGAGGTTTCCTTGAGAGATAATCTGAACAATGTTGGATTTCCCTTTTATGTGTTGGACTTCAAACTGGTATTTTGAGAACCAATCCTTGAGTCGTAGGAGCTGCTTTTCAGAACACCCTTGTTCTTTAATTCCATGATGGCAGGAAATGAGGTGTTGTCATGTTGAATCACGAATTGGTGCCCCACCAAATGGAACTCGAACTTCTTGATGCCATTCTTGATCGCTAAGATTTCCTTGTACACTTTGCATGGTAGTGTTGTTCGGATTCTTTGAATTGTCCACTAGCATGGCCGCAGTAATGAATGACATTGTCGACCTTCTCAAGTAGTATGGCTCCCCAAAAGTCATTAATGGCATCGATCTGGAGAATGCGTTGTCCATTAGCTGGAATTACGAGAGAGGGAAGTTTCGACATATCTCCTTCGGATGCTTGATTTCTTGCTGTTTGAGAGCTGCTCCATGGAGGAGGATCTTTCCTTAAGAGCTTTGAGAGTTTCTTGGTGAAATTCAAATAGTTTGGAATAAATTCTTTGGGATTGTTGATTATCCCAAGGAATTCTTTGGATCTCTTTTACCGACATCCTGCTCGCCGGGGAATTTCAATGATTCTTGAGAGATATGAGGACCGGGTTCATATTTTCCATATGAAATCTTCATACCTAGGAACTCGATACTCTTTTGACCAATTATACTCTTTTTCATTATGCTAAATTTCTCGGACAAGGTCTACAAACTGTTTGAGCAATTGGTCATGATCTCTTTTTGTTTGGGAGTACATAAGGATATCATCTATCTAGACGAGAGTACTATGCATGATGGGCTCAAATATTTGGGTCATGGCTTTTTGGATAAGTGATGGTGCAACTTTAAGCCCAAAGGTATGACGGTCCATTGGTATTGGGCCGTGGGTATACAAAAGGCTGTTTTGTACCTATCCTTTGGATGGACACCTAATTGCCAAAAACGACTTCAAATCAAACTTTGAAAAGATTTGGGCTTTGGAAAGATGGGCTAATAACATTTGGAGTACGAGGTAAAGGGAATTTATCATCTTGAAGGAAATGATTCAAAGTTTTGTAATCAATGACTAACCTTTTCTTCCCTCAAGTTTCTGCTCAACCCTTTTGTTGACATAAAATGCCGAACAAACCCAGTTTGATTTGGTGGCTTCAATGAGTCCAAGACTTTGTAGCTGATGGCATTCTTCCTTGGCAAGTGTAAGCTCTTCAGGAGTCATTCCAGATGGGTTGCTTTGGTTGCGTTGATGTCTTCGTTCATCTTGAAAGGTAACCTGAACGAAGAAAGCTTCATTCTTCCATAGTGGGGATGGATGGGAGAACTCTGAATGAGAATCTGCATAGCAACCTCTCAAGTTGTTGAGGATAGGGCGTAGACTCCTGGATCTTCTTCTAGTGAGAACAACTTCGAACTGGAGTGTATGGTAAGAACATCCGCTTGTATTTGACTCCCTTTGGATGAATCTGCAATCTCTCGGCTTTGAAGAATAGATCAAACCCCATCAACGAGATCATGTCCATGGAGTTTGCTTCCAATGGCTTTCACCCATATGATGCATTCGGGAATATTTGAATGCCCAATAGGTTGCTTCTTCTTTTCCTTCTTTGAGTGGAGCATTTACACCCATCCTTGCTTTTGCATCCTATCTCGAGATAGGACTTATCACATATGGACTATGGGATTTTTCTTCTCTCCATCATCTCTTTGAAACAGTTCTTTTGCTCGCATACCTTCTCCAGTCTTTGAAAGACAGATTTGATGTATCGGCCCATGCTAAGATTGGAGAGGTCTCTTGAGATGCTTGGAGTATCCTTGCCATTTCGTATTGGAGTTCTTTCGGTAAGGATGCCGGATAGACATTCTTGAGATTAGGATCATTACTCCCATTCAAGAAATAGAACCTTTCGACATTCTTTTGAAGTGTCTGCCGAGATCCTTCTTTGCAAGGGAACAACATCTCATAGCGAAATATTCTTGTGAAACAAGTTTAGAATATAAAGAGATGTCACCTATGAATTCTGATGGATTTCTCCAAGTGCTTCTCCTGGGAGGTAGCATTGAGAATCTCAAGTTGCTTGTATTCTCCGATGCTCAAACCATTCCCGTAGGACACCGAGGAATCTGGATGTAAAGTCTTTCATGATGGATCTCGAGATCTGCTCCTTCTTTATTGAGTTGATTGTCTATCCATGCTGCAAAGATGTGCATGGTCTCTCTCCTCTTGTGGATTGGAACGTTGTCGAAGGAAAACCAAGGACCATTTGAGGGCTTGGAGGATTGCTCATCGATGGCGTGACTCACAAATGGCTTAGTGGGGGATTCCGGTTCAATCCGAAGCATATCCTTTGAAGCGATGGTAGGCTCTGGATGCGCCATGAGAATAGGCTGGTGCATCGGCAACCTCTTCATTTTCAGTTGCCTCTTGAGAGAAACCGGCTATGACTTCGCTTGAGTTGGTAGTACTTTCATGCTCCGTGAAGTGAGATGTATTACTTTCATCGTTTGAGAGGGCACCATGGCTGGAGGTACTGTGATAAAAGTTGGAATATGGTATCGGGATCGGGAAGCCAATAATGTATCTATCTACTAGCTTTTTCCCTTCGATTTTGATGTGGATTCTTCGAGGTCAGCCGTCTTGGGGATATCAAGAGGAATACTTGAGACCATTCCATAGTACTTGGAATAGTCGAAGCTTCCACGAAGTATCATAGAAGGCTGGGCCGTGAGGGAAATAGATCCTTATCATAGAAGGTAGGCCGCGAATTAAACCGAGCCTTAGCCCTTTTATCCTTTTCTATGCGAGACAATTCCTTCTTGAGTCTCCCGATCTCTGCTTCTTTGGCATTGAACTCGGCACCGGTTTGGCGAGTTGCTAGGAGGAACCTAAGTTCCCTATCCGGTGGTTGATCTTCCGAGATAATTTACGTTCAACTCTCAATAATTGCATCTCAAGAGCTTGTTGGTTTTGAGTAGAACTTTGTACCTTATCCAGGATTTGAGACACCTTTGAGTCAATGGTTTGTAGAAAGCGATTTTTTGCTCTGGCATCCTGTGTATGCCGGTTTAGGACCTCTTCACCTTGGTTTAGAGGTTTTTCTTTGTCCAGTGCATCGATGGCCGTGCTTTGGACGTAAGGCCTCGTCACAATCTTGTTCTCGCTTATCTTCATGTCTTTCCAGAGGTGGAAAGTTGTCTTCATAAGACTGGAACATGAGGCAAGAGTGAGTCGGCGGTGGTGGCGGCTCATCTCCTTCGTCATCATCACTATCCGAATAGCGATCGGCATCATCCGAGCAGTAGCTCGGCATCATCTTCATCATCGAGTCAAGATATTTGCAGCTACATCTTCGATCACACATGTCCTGGATCAACATCCCATATAAAATGGCCGTTGATGTGGGACACGTATAGATGACCGTAAATGCTGGCATGAATGAATCGATCGGAAGGTGATCCTGTCTTTGTAGATGGAACCATCATGAGTGGAACATAGGAGTACTGGGCCCCTCTTCGCATTTTGTGTTGTAGTGTAGATCGTGAACGGAAATGACCAATAGATAGTCTTTTTGAATGCAAAAACTTAAAAACAATGATTTATCATGGGTCACACCGAGATTATTCAATCCTACAAACCCTATGCATTTTCATTTTAGCAATCAAAAAGAGGAAAAATAACAAGTTTTTAATAGGATAATTTGAGATCGGTTGGGAATTCCTAAATACTTTGTTACCTTAATTGATGATTATTAGAGTGAAATGATCATTTCATTAGTGTTTTGTACGCAAAAATATAAAAAATAACTAGTTATCACAAAATTAGTTGTCGATGATATCACTCTGAAAACTACACCTAATGCGAGATAGTAAAAGGAAATGACTAAATCAAAAAGGTTTTGAATTCAAAACCATAAAAATCAATGATTTATCATGGGTCATACCGTGATTATTCGTAATCCTACCAACCCTATGGATTTTCGTTTGTTTCTATTAAATACGAGAATCTGCTGCTTTTTGTTCCCATTGTGGTATTATTGGACATTCTTTGGATAATCTGTAGACTTATTAATAGAGATTAGGGTAATACTCGTCTTGCTTCCCTAAGGTTTCGGCTGGAACTTCGATTTTGATGACTCAAAATTGGATTCGCTAATTCAGACAGTAAATGATGTTTTAGGTAGTTTTAAATCCCCTAACATGTTTGAATCTCTTGCTTTGCAGGAGGATAATAATCTGGTTGTTGGGATTTCGGTGTTGGGAATTCGGGTGAGGCCGCTCTTTTGGAAGTGTTGTTGAGAACTCGGGTGAGGCTGAGCAATTTATTGATCCTCTATATACTCACCGCTCATTTCTTTAAGTGTGGATGTTCCGGGTGAGGGTGTTCTTATGGGGGCTGATGCCAAGGAGGCTGGTTCTTTGGAGGCTGTTCCTCCGGTGGTAGAGCTTGAGATGCCTTTGAATGATAAAGGGGAACTATTAAATCGATTCTAAAACCTTCTTCTCGTGCTAAATCTGATAACTTAGTGATTGTTTCTCGCTTCGAGGGTTCTAATTTTCTTAAAATGAAACAGGTTGCGGATCGTATTTGGGAAAGTGACAAGCCACCCGATAAGCCACTGACAAGCCACTTGATAAGCGGCTTTCTACGGATCCGAAGTTGCCTAAAATACCGGCTGATTCAAAGCTGCCTGTTCTCGGGTTCTAGATCTTCGCTGGTCATAAGCCGCCTAAGCACGGCTCCTCATCGGGTTCTAAATGAACTTTTTATTTTGGAATGTTCAGGGGTTTAGACGGGATGCCACTAGATCGGTTTTGGCAAATTTAATATTTAAATATAAACCTATGTGGATTGCTCTTGCTTGAACCTAAGATTTTGTTTGATTCTATTCCTTCTCGGTTTTGGAATTCTCTTGGTTTGAAGTTGTTATTGAAAAATGTTAGGACTAATATGTTGTCTAATATCTGGGTTTTTGGTTCTACTTTGCTTACGGAGGTTACGAGATATTGTTCTTGTTACCCCTCAAATTGTGGTCATTCGGGTGCTCTTGCCTTCATATTCTTATTTGTTGGGTTTTGTGCATGCGGATGGGGCTTATGTTAATAGAAGAATCCTTTGGCATGATATTTCTTGCTTGCACTGATTTACCTCTATGCTTAATTAGTGATTTTAATTCGGTGCTTGGTTCTCATGAGCGTTTAGGGTTTGGTAGGCCGGCGGCGGCTGCTATTAGTGATTTTAGGGCTTTTATCGATAGTCTAAATTTGATTGAGCCTGAGTCTTGTGGTCCGTTTTTACTTGGACTTCTCGCACTAGATCTTCTAGGGTTTATGCTTCTAGGATTGATAGGGTTCTTATAAATTCTGGGTTTTTGGATTTATGGAATAGTGTTGGGTTTGAGGTTCTTCCTAGGCATGGTTCGGATCATCATCCTATTTTTCTTAATTGTGCTAGGGCTGTTATTAGACGTTCTTTTCCTTTTAAATTTCAAAATGCTTGGTTCACTAATGCTGATTGTTTGCAGATTATTTGTAATTCTTGGAATGAGGAGATTGTCTCTAAGGATCCTATCCAGAGATTCATTCTAAAGCTTACACGGCTCAAGGTGTGTTTGAAAATCTGGAATAGAGTGTCCTTTGGGAATGTGTTTCATAGTATGGAAAAAGCTTTGGCTGATCTTAGAGATATTCAATCTAACCGGTATGAGGAGGGGGACGGCTCGGATTTGTTTGATAAGGAGTTTGAAGCTCATGTCCGTTTGAATAAGAGCATTGATGTTAGGAATGAGTTCCTTGCTCAAAAGAATAGGTCTGCTTGGCTTCGTGATGGTGATAGAAATACTAAGTTCTTCCACATTGCAAATAAGATTCGTCTTGGGCAGCCACCTCTTGATCATCTCGAGGTTGATGGGTCTATTGTCTCGATCGGGAGTTCTTTCTAACTATATTCTTGATTATTATATGAAGTTGTTTGATAAGGATGATTCTTTGTTTCTTGATGATGAGTTTCTTAGTAGTTTGGATTATAACTTTGTGAGTGCGGATCAAAATGATTTTTACGTAGGATGCCTCATTTAATTGAGATTAAGAAGGCTGTTTTTCCTCCCTAAGGAGAGTTCTCCGGGCCCTGATGGTTTTGGTGGACTATTCTATCAAAAACTTGGGATATTATTAGTGCTGATTTGTTGGAGCTTGTTCATTATTTTTCAAGTATCTTTTTATTCCTAATGGCATGAATTCGATATTTCACTCTTATTCCTAAGCATAAAGTCGCTAAGTCCATTGTTGATTATAGACCTATTGTTGTGGGTAATTTTTTGTTCAAAATTATAACTAAAATCATTGCTTTTAGGCTTGGTCCTTTATTGCGTGAGTTGCTTTGTCTCCTATGCGGTTTGGCTTTATTCCCGATAAGGATATTTGTGATTGTATTGCTATTACCTCCGAGTGTTTTAAGCTGTGTTGATCTTGATTCTAAGGTTGGGGGTGTTGCCGTAAAATTGGATATTATGAAAGCTTTTGATACTATTAGTTGGGATTTTTTTGTTGAAAGTCATGGAATTAATGAGTTTTGATAGTTGGTTTATAAGATGTGTTGGGGTGATTCTAAATTCTGCCCATCTTTCTATTCCGATAAATGGTTCTCCTGTGGGCTGGTTTAAATGTGGTAGGGGGTTCGTCAAGGGGATCCTCTGTCTCCTCTTTTGTTTTGTATTGCGGAGGATGTTTTGGCTAAAATCTTGGATAAATTTTTTTCTTATGAATAAACTGGATAAGATGTGTGCTAGACCTAATTTGTATGCTCCTTTATATGCGGATGATGTGATGCTTTTTATGAAGGCTACTAAGCTGAATGTTAGAAGTTTAAAAGATATTTTTGAAATTTATGGAAAAGCCTCGGGGCAGCGTGTTAGTATTAGTAAAACTCGTGTTTTTTATGGTAAAGGTGTTCGTAGGTCTTTTAAAAGATATCTTCATTCAAGTCCTTGGTTTTGTTGAAGGCCGTGATCCTTTTGATTATCTTGGGGTCCCTTTGTTTAGAGGGCATCCGAGAGTTGCTCATTTTCAAAAAATTGTTGATAGAACTATTCTTCATTTTGCTCGTTGGAAGGGTTCTTTATCCATGATGGGGCGGAGAATTTGGTTAATTCTCGTGGTCATGCCTTCTTTAACTCATGTTTTGAAAATTTATTGTTGGCCTCGTACGTTTATTAAAAAATTGAGCGTGCTATTAGAAATTTTATTTGGTTGGGTAGTATATCTTCTAGAGCCTTTGCTCATGTTGCTTGGGACAAGGTTTGTTCTCCTTTTCGGAAGGGGGCCTTGGGGTTCGTTCTTTGCTTTATTCTAACTTGGCTTTTAATCAAATTTGTTTGGAGTGTTTTAACTTCTAGTGGTGTTGGTATGAATTTTGTTCGGGAAAGGCATTTTAAGGATAATAGGGCTTTAAGGGTTAGGCATGTTCCATCTTCTTTAAATGGTATTCGTCGGTTTTTTGGGGACATTGATGCTAGGTCCCGTTGGTTAAGAGGTTTTATTTCTTCGGTTTGTTTTTGGACGGATAATTGGCTTGGTTATAAAATTGTTGAGAAAATTGGGGTTCCCACTTTTTATGGGACAAATTGAATCAACCTATATCTTGTTTCTTTGTGAATGGTTTACGGTTTTGGAAGAGACTTTTGTTGCTACCTATGATGATATTGTTCATGACATTCTTTGCTCGGCATGTTCCTCTCGGTCTTTAGATAGGAGAGTTTGGTGTGATTCTCTTCATGGTGATTTATCCGCTAAGCTTGCTTATTTCGGTGTTCGTCCTCACTATCCGGAGACTATTTGGGGGGTTGGATTTGGGATAAAAATATCCCTCCTTGTAGGTCTGTTGTGGTTTGGAAGGCGATTCATAAAAAGATTGCTTCTTGGGATTTATTGCACAAGTAGAGGTTTTTATGGTCCTTCGGTTTGTATTTTTGCTTTTCTAGTGAGGAAACTTTGGATCATACTTTGTTCATTGCCCTTATACTTCCAAGGTTGCTTCGGGACTTTATTTCTCCTTTTAATAAACCTTTATTGCCTTATACTACTTTTGATGAGTTCATTTTGCAGGTGGTGAAGGTTAATACGGTTGCTCAAGTGGATTTTGTTTGGAAATATATTATTATTACTTGGGTTTGGTTGATTTGGAGAATTAGAAATGAAGTTATTTTTGATGGGAATGTTGTCCCTTATATGGCGGTTGTTTGTCGTATGAGGGCTCATTTGCGTGATCTTTTATGGGTTGATATGGGGAGAATGGTGAACCCTGTTGTTGAGAAACCTATTCTAAGTCTCTTTAGGATTCCTTTGTTTGATCCTAAACCTGTTATATCTAGATTTGTTAGGTGGATTTCTCCAGGGAGTGGTTTTATTAAATGTAATATTGAGGTAGTGCCTTAGGGGCCCCGGGGTTATTCGTGGTGGTGGGATTTTAGGGACTCGGCGGGGTTTTTGTTGGTGCTTTCTCTATTTCTCACGGTTTTGGTTTTGCTTTTGATGCAGAGCTTGGTACGGCTATTCGGGCTATTGAGCTTGCGAAATTGCATGGCTGGAAGCATGTTATCTTTGAGGACCGATTCGGCCTATGTTCTTTATGCTTTCACGTCTAGGGAGGCTAAAGTTCCTTGGAGATGGCATAATGCTTGGCTCTCTTCTAAGGAGGTGTTGATTGATGTGGGTGGCTGCTTTCGGCATATTCTTCGGGAAGGAAATATGGTTCTGATGTCTTATCTAAGCATTCGGAGTATGAGGGCTTAAAGTGGTGGTCGGTTGCTCCCGATTTCTTAAAGGATCAATTACGTGATGATCTTTATAAAACTTATGTTAGGAATGGGTAATTCTTTGTTTGTTTGCCTTCGGGCTCTTTTGGCTTGTGTGCCTTTATTTTAGAGGACTTACTATTTTTTCCCTTTGATGGATTTTTCCCTAAGGAGGGTTTTGCCATCAAAGGTTTTTAGTGAGGGTCCGGCCTGTTGATCGACATGTGATCATATGGTTTTAGGTTTTTCTTTCTCTCTTTTATTAATAATATCTTTAATTCGAGTAAAAATAACGAGTTTACATAGGATAGTTTAAAATCTATTGGGAATTCCCAAATACTTTTTTTCCCTTAATTGAGGATTATAGAGTGAAATTATCATTCCATTAATGTTTTGTATGCAAAAAGAAAAAAATAACTCGTCATCACAAAATTAGTTGTCGATGATATCACTCTTTAAACTACACCTAATGCAGAGAGTGAAGGAAATGACCGATACATAAACTTTCTTAATGCAAAAACATTAAAATCAATGATTTATCATGGGTCATACCGAGATTATTCATATTCCTACAAACCTTATGGATTTTCGTTTTAGAAAGCAAAATAAGGAAAAATAACGAGTTTTTGATAGGATAATTTCAGATCTATTGGTAATTCCTAAATACTTTTGTTACCTTAATTGGTGATTATTAGAGTGAAATGATGATTTCATTAGTGTTTTGTATGCAAAAAGATAAAAATAACTAGTTATCACAAAATTAGTTGTTAATAATAACACACTAAAAACTACACCTAATGCAGATAGTGAAAGGACATGACCGATAGATAAACTTTTTGAATGCAAAAACATAAAAATCAATGATTTATCATGGGTCATACCGAGATTATTCGAATTCTACAAACCCTATGGATTTTCATTTTAACAATAAAAAGAGGAAAAATAACGAGTTTTTAACAGGATAATTTGAGATCTAAGGAATTCCTAAATACTTTTGTTACCTTAATTGATGATTATTAGAGTGAAATGATCATTTCTTTAGTGTTTTGTATACAAAAAGATAAAAAATAACTAGTTATCACAAAATTAGTTGTTAATAATAACACACTAAAAACTACACCTAATGCAGATAGTGAAAGGACTTGACCAATAGATAAACTTTTTAATGCAAAAACACAAAAATCAATGATTTATCATGGGTCATACCGAGATTTTTCAGAATCCAACAAACAATATGGATTTTCGTTTTAACAATCAAAAAGTGGAAAAATAACGAGTTTTTAATAGGATAATTTGAGATCTATTTGGAATTCCTAAATACTTTTGTTACCTTAATTAATGATTATTAGAGTGAAATGATCATTTCATTAGTGTTTTGTACGCAAAAATATAAAAAATAACTAGTTATCACAAAATTAGTTGTCGATGATATCACTCGAAAACTTACACCTAATGCAGATAGTAAAAGGAAATGACCAATTCAAAAAGGTTTTGAATTCAAAAACATAAAAATCAATGATTTATCATGGGTCATACCGTGATTATTTTTGAATCCTACCAACCCCTATGGATTTTCGTTTTAGCAAGCAAAAAGAGTAAAAATAACGAGTTTCATTAGGATAATTTGAAATCTATTGGGAATTCCCAAATACTTTTTTCCCTTAATTGAGGATTATAGAGTGAAATGATCATTCCATTAATGTTTTGTATGCAAAAGAAAAAAATAACTCGTCATCACAAAATTAGTTGTCGATGATATCACTCTTTAAACTACACCTAATGCAGAGAGTGAAGGGAAATGACCGATACATAAACTTTCTTAATGCAAAAACATTAAAATCAATGATTTATCATGGGTCATACCGAGATTATTCATATTCCTACAAACCTTATGGATTTTCGTTTTAGAAAGCAAAATGAGGAAAAATAACGAGTTTTTGATAGGATAATTTCAAATCTATTGGTAATTCCTAAATACTTTTGTTACCTTAATTGGTGATTATTAGAGTGAAATGATGATTTCATTAGTGTTTTGTATGCAAAAAGATAAAAATAACTAGTTATCACAAAATTAGTTGTTAATAATAACACACTAAAAACTACACCTAATGCGAGATAGTGAAAGGACTTGACCGATAGATAAACTTTTTGAATGCAAAAACACAAAAATCAATGATTTATCATGTGTCATACCGAGATTTTTCAGAATCCTACAAACCCTATGGATTTTTGTTTTAACAATCAAAAAGTGGAAAAATAACGAGTTTTTAATAGGATAATTTGAGATCTATTTGGAATTCCTAAATACTTTTTTACCTTAATTAATGATTATTAGAGTGAAATGATCATTTCATTAGTGTTTTGTACGCAAAAAGATAAAAATAACTAGTTATCACAAAATTAGTTGTCGATGATATCACTCTAAAACTACACCTAATGCAGATAGTAAAAGTAAATGACCAATTCAAAAAGGTTTTGAATTCAAAAACATAAAAATCAATGATTTATCATGGGTCATACCGTGATTATATTTTAATCCTACCAACCTTATGGATTTTCGTTTTAGCAAGGAAAAAGAGTAAAAATAACGAGTTTCTGTTAGGATAATTTGAAATCTATTGGGAATTCCCAAATACTTTTTTCCCTTAATTGAGGATTATAGAGTGAAATGATCATTCCATTAATGTTTTGTATGCAAAAAGAAAAAAATAACTCGTCATCACAAAATTAGTTGTCGATGATATCACTCTTTAAACTACACCTAATGCAGAGAGTGAAGGGAAATGACCGATACATAAACTTTCTTAATGCAAAAACATTAAAATCAATGATTTATCATGGGTCATACCGAGATTATTCATATTCCTACAAACCTTATGGATTTTCGTTTTAGAAAGCAAAATGAGGAAAAATAACGAATTTTTGATAGGATAATTTCAGATCTATTGGTAATTCCTAAATACTTTTGTTACCTTAATTGGTGATTATTAGAGTGAAATGATCATTTCTTTAGTGTTTTGTAAACAAAAAGATAAAAAATAACTAGTTATCACAAAATTAGTTGTTAATAATAACACACTAAAAACTACACCTAATGCGAGATAGTGAAAGGACTTGACCGATAGATAAACTTTTGAATGCCAAAACACAAAAATCAATGATTTATCATGTGTCATACCGAGATTTTTCGAATCCTACAAACCCTATGGATTTTCGTTTTAACAATCAAAAAGTGGAAAAATAACGAGTTTTTAATAGGATAATTTGAGATCTATTTGGAATTCCTAAATACTTTTTTACCTTAATTAATGATTATTAGAGTGAAATGATCATTTCATTAGTGTTTTGTACGCAAAAAGATAAAAAATAACTAGTTATCACAAAATTAGTTGTCGATGATATCACTCGAAAACTTACACCTAATGCAGATAGTAAAAGGAAATGACCAATTCAAAAAGGTTTTGAATTCAAAAACATAAAAATCAATGATTTATCATGGGTCATACCGTGATTATATTTTAATCCTACCAACCTTATGGATTTTCGTTTTAGCAAGCAAAAGAGTAAAAATAACGAGTTTCGTTAGGATAATTTGAAATCTATTGGGAATTCCCAAATACTTTTTTTCCCTTAATTGAGGATTATAGAGTGAAATGATCATTCCATTAATGTTTTGTATGCAAAAAGAAAAAAATAACTCGTCATCACAAAATTAGTTGTCGATGATATCACTCTTTAAACTACACCTAATGCAGAGTGAAGGGAAATGACCGATACATAAACTTTCTTAATGCAAAAACATTAAAATCAATGATTTATCATGGGTCATACCGAGATTATTCATATTCCTACAAACCTTATGGATTTTCGTTTTAGAAAGCAAAATGAGGAAAAATAACGAGTTTTTGATAGGATAATTTCAGATCTATTGGTAATTCCTAAATACTTTTGTTACCTTAATTGGTGATTATTAGAGTGAAATGATCATTTCTTTAGTGTTTTGTATGCAAAAAGATAAAAAATAACTAGTTATCACAAAATTAGTTGTTAATAATAACACACTAAAAACTACACCTAATGCGAGATAGTGAAAGGACTTGACCGATAGATAAACTTTTGAATGCAAAAACACAAAAATCAATGATTTATCATGGGTCATACCGAGATTTTTCTGAATCCTACAAACCCTATGGATTTTCGTTTTAACAATCAAAAAGTGGAAAAATAACGAGTTTTTAATAGGATAATTTGAGATCTATTTGGAATTCCTAAATACTTTTGTTACCTTAATTAATGATTATTAGAGTGAAATGATCATTTCATTAGTGTTTTGTACGCAAAAATATAAAAAATAACTAGTTATCACAAAATTAGTTGTCGATGATATCACTCAAAACTACACCTAATGCAGATAGTAAAAGGAAATGACCAATTCAAAAAGGTTTTGAATTCAAAACATAAAAATCAATGATTTATCATGGGTCATACCGTGATTATTTTTAATCCTACCAACCCTATGGATTTTCGTTTTAGCAAGGAAAAAGAGTAAAAATAACGAGTTTAATAGGATAATTTGAAATCTATTGGGAATTCCCAAATACTTTTTTCCCTTAATTGAGGATTATAGAGTGAAATGATCATTCCATTAATGTTTTGTATGCAAAAAGAAAAAAATAACTCGTCATCACAAAATTAGTTGTCGATGATATCACTCTTTAAACTACACCTAATGCAGAGAGTGAAGGGAAATGACCGATACATAAACTTTCTTAATGCAAAAACATTAAAATCAATGATTTATCATGGGTCATACCGAGATTATTCATATTCCTACAAACCTTATGGATTTTCGTTTTAGAAAGCAAAATGAGGAAAAATAACGAGTTTTTGATAGGATAATTTCAGATCTATTGGTAATTCCTAAATACTTTTGTTACCTTAATTGGTGATTATTAGAGTGAAATGATGATTTCATTAGTGTTTTGTATGCAAAAAGATAAAAATAACTAGTTATCACAAAATTAGTTGTTAATAATAACACACTAAAAACTACACCTAATGCAGATAGTGAAAGGACATGACCGATAGATAAACTTTTTGAATGCAAAAACATAAAAATCAATGATTTATCATGGGTCATACCGAGATTATTCATAATTCCTACAAACCCTATGGATTTTCATTTTAACAATCAAAAAGAGGAAAAATAACGAGTTTTTAATAGGATAATTTGAGATCTATTTGGAATTCCTAAATACTTTTGTTACCTTAATTGATGATTATTAGAGTGAAATGATCATTTCATTAGTGTTTTGTATGCAAAAGATAAAAAATAACTAGTTATCACAAAATTAGTTGTTAATAATAACACACTAAAAACTACACCTAATGCAGATAGTGAAAGGACTTGACCAATAGATAAACTTTTGAATGCAAAAACACAAAAATCAATGATTTATCATGGGTCATACCGAGATTTTTCTAATCCAACAAACAATATGGATTTTCGTTTTAACAATCAAAAAGTGGAAAAATAACGAGTTTTTAATAGGATAATTTGAGATCTATTTGGAATTCCTAAATACTTTTGTTACCTTAATTAATGATTATTAGAGTGAAATGATCATTTCATTAGTGTTTTGTACGCAAAAATATAAAAATAACTAGTTATCACAAAATTAGTTGTCGATGATATCACTCAAAACTACACCTAATGCAGATTGTAAAAGGAAATGACCAATTCAAAAGGTTTTGAATTCAAAAACATAAAAATCAATGATTTATCATGGGTCATACCGTGATTATTTTTGAATCCTACCAACCCTATGGATTTTCGTTTTAGCAAGCAAAAAGAGTAAAAATAACGAGTTTCAATAGGATAATTTGAAATCTATTGGGAATTCCCAAATACTTTTTTCCCTTAATTGAGGATTATAGAGTGAAATGATCATTCCATTAATGTTTTGTATGCAAAAAGAAAAAAATAACTCGTCATCACAAAATTAGTTGTCGATGATATCACTCTTTAAACTACACCTAATGTAGAGAGTGAAGGAAATGACCGATACATAAACTTTCTTAATGCAAAAACATTAAAATCAATGATTTATCATGGGTCATACCGAGATTATTCATATTCCTACAAACCTTATGGATTTTCGTTTTAGAAAGCAAAATGAGGAAAAATAACGAGTTTTTGATAGGATAATTTCAAATCTATTGGTAATTCCTAAATACTTTTGTTACCTTAATTGGTGATTATTAGAGTGAAATGATGATTTCATTAGTGTTTTGTATGCAAAAAGATAAAAAATAACTAGTTATCACAAAATTAGTTGTTAATAATAACACACTAAAAACTACACCTAATGCAGATAGTGAAAGGACTTGACCGATAGATAAACTTTTTGAATGCCAAAACACAAAAATCAATGATTTATCATGGGTCATACCGAGATTTTTCAGAATCCTACAAACCCTATGGATTTTCGTTTTAACAATCAAAAAGTGGAAAAATAACGAGTTTTTAATAGGATAATTTGAGATCTATTTGGAATTCCTAAATACTTTTTTTACCTTAATTAATGATTATTAGAGTGAAATGATCATTTCATTAGTGTTTTGTACGCAAAAATATAAAAAATAACTAGTTATCACAAAATTAGTTGTCGATGATATCACTCAAAACTACACCTAATGCAGATAGTAAAAGGAAATGACCAATTCAAAAAGGTTTTGAATTCAAAAACATAAAAATCAATGATTTATCATGGGTCATACCGTGATTATTTTTAATCCTACCAACCCTATGGATTTTCGCTTTAGCAAGCAAAAGAGTAAAAATAACGAGTTTGTTAGGATAATTTGAAATCTATTGGGAATTCCCAAATACTTTTTCCCTTAATTGAGGATTATAGAGTGAAATGATCATTCCATTAATGTTTTGTATGCAAAAAGAAAAAAATAACTCGTCATCACAAAATTAGTTGTCGATGATATCACTCTTTAAACTACACCTAATGCAGAGAGTGAAGGAAATGACCGATACATAAACTTTCTTAATGCAAAAACATTAAAATCAATGATTTATCATGGGTCATACCGAGATTATTCATATTCCTACAAACCTTATGGATTTTCGTTTTAGAAAGCAAAATGAGGAAAAATAACGAGTTTTTGATAGGATAATTTCAGATCTATTGGTAATTCCTAAATACTTTTGTTACCTTAATTGGTGATTATTAGAGTGAAATGATGATTTCATTAGTGTTTTGTATGCAAAAAGATAAAAAATAACTAGTTATCACAAAATTAGTTGTTAATAATAACACACTAAAAACTACACCTAATGCGAGATAGTGAAAGGACTTGACCGATAGATAAACTTTTTGAATGCAAAAACACAAAAATCAATGATTTATCATGGGTCATACCGAGATTTTTCAGAATCCTACAAACCCTATGGATTTTCGTTTTAACAATCAAAAAGTGGAAAAATAACGAGTTTTTAATAGGATAATTTGAGATCTATTTGGAATTCCTAAATACTTTTTTACCTTAATTAATGATTATTAGAGTGAAATGATCATTTCATTAGTGTTTTGTACGCAAAAAGATAAAAAATAACTAGTTATCACAAAATTAGTTGTCGATGATATCACTCAAAACTACACCTAATGCAGATAGTAAAAGTAAATGACCAATTCAAAAAGGTTTTGAATTCAAAAACATAAAAATCAATGATTTATCATGGGTCATACCGTGATTATTTTTAATCCTACCAACCCTATGGATTTTCGTTTTAGCAAGCAAAAAGAGTAAAAATAACGAGTTTTGTTAGGATAATTTGAAATCTATTGGGAATTCCCAAATACTTTTTTTTCCCTTAATTGAGGATTATAGAGTGAAATGATCATTCCATTAATGTTTTGTATGCAAAAAGAAAAAAATAACTCGTCATCACAAAATTAGTTGTCGATGATATCACTCTTTAAACTACACCTAATGCAGAGAGTGAAGGGAAATGACCGATACATAAACTTTCTTAATGCAAAAACATTAAAATCAATGATTTATCATGGGTCATACCGAGATTATTCATATTCCTACAAACCTTATGGATTTTCGTTTTAGAAAGCAAAATGAGGAAAAATAACGAGTTTTTGATAGGATAATTTCAGATCTATTGGTAATTCCTAAATACTTTTGTTACCTTAATTGGTGATTATTAGAGTGAAATGATGATTTCATTAGTGTTTTGTATGCAAAAAGATAAAAATAACTAGTTATCACAAAATTAGTTGTTAATAATAACACACTAAAAACTACACCTAATGCAGATAGTGAAAGGACTTGACCGATAGATAAACTTTTTGAATGCAAAAACACAAAAATCAATGATTTATCATGGGTCATACCGAGATTTTTCAGAATCCTACAAACCCTATGGATTTTCGTTTTAACAATCAAAAAGTGGAAAAATAACGAGTTTTTAATAGGATAATTTGAGATCTATTTGGAATTCCTAAATACTTTTTTACCTTAATTAATGATTATTAGAGTGAAATGATCATTTCATTAGTGTTTTGTACGCAAAAATATAAAAAATAACTAGTTATCACAAAATTAGTTGTCGATGATATCACTCCGAAAACTACACCTAATGCAGATAGTAAAAGTAAATGACCAATTCAAAAAGGTTTTGAATTCAAAAACATAAAAATCAATGATTTATCATGGGTCATACCGTGATTATTCGTAATCCTACCAACCCTATGGATTTTCGTTTTAGCAAGCAAAAGAGTAAAAATAACGAGTTTCGATAGGATAATTTGAAATCTATTGGGAATTCCCAAATACTTTTTTCCCTTAATTGAGGATTATAGAGTGAAATGATCATTCCATTAATGTTTTGTATGCAAAAAGAAAAAAATAACTCGTCATCACAAAATTAGTTGTCGATGATATCACTCTTTAAACTACACCTAATGCAGAGTGAAGGAAATGACCGATACATAAACTTTCTTAATGCAAAAACATTAAAATCAATGATTTATCATGGGTCATACCGAGATTATTCATATTCCTACAAACCTTATGGATTTTCGTTTTAGAAAGCAAAATGAGGAAAAATAACGAGTTTTTGATAGGATAATTTCAGATCTATTGGTAATTCCTAAATACTTTTGTTACCTTAATTGGTGATTATTAGAGTGAAATGATGATTTCATTAGTGTTTTGTATGCAAAAAGATAAAAAATAACTAGTTATCACAAAATTAGTTGTTAATAATAACACACTAAAAACTACACCTAATGCGAGATAGTGAAAGGACTTGACCGATAGATAAACTTTTGAATGCAAAAACACAAAAATCAATGATTTATCATGGGTCATACCGAGATTTTTCTGAATCCTACAAACCCTATGGATTTTCGTTTTAACAATCAAAAAGTGGAAAAATAACGAGTTTTTAATAGGATAATTTGAGATCTATTTGGAATTCCTAAATACTTTTGTTACCTTAATTAATGATTATTAGAGTGAAATGATCATTTCATTAGTGTTTTGTACGCAAAAATATAAAAAATAACTAGTTATCACAAAATTAGTTGTCGATGATATCACTCAAAACTACACCTAATGCAGATAGTAAAAGGAAATGACCAATTCAAAAGGTTTTGAATTCAAAAACATAAAAATCAATGATTTATCATGGGTCATACCGTGATTATTTTTAATCCTACCAACCCTATGGATTTTCGTTTTAGCAAGCAAAAAGAGTAAAAATAACGAGTTTACGTTAGGATAATTTGAAATCTATTGGGAATTCCCAAATACTTTTTTCCCTTAATTGAGGATTATAGAGTGAAATGATCATTCCATTAATGTTTTGTATGCAAAAAGAAAAAAATAACTCGTCATCACAAAATTAGTTGTCGATGATATCACTCTTTAAACTACACCTAATGCAGAGAGTGAAGGAAATGACCGATACATAAACTTTCTTAATGCAAAAACATTAAAATCAATGATTTATCATGGGTCATACCGAGATTATTCATATTCCTACAAACCTTATGGATTTTCGTTTTAGAAAGCAAAATGAGGAAAAATAACGAGTTTTTGATAGGATAATTTCAGATCTATTGGTAATTCCTAAATACTTTTGTTACCTTAATTGGTGATTATTAGAGTGAAATGATGATTTCATTAGTGTTTTTGTATGCAAAAAGATAAAAATAACTAGTTATCACAAAATTAGTTGTTAATAATAACACACTAAAAACTACACCTAATGCGAGATAGTGAAAGGACTTGACCGATAGATAAACATTTTGAATGCAAAAACACAAAAATCAATGATTTATCATGGGTCATACCGAGATTTTTCAGAATCCTACAAACCCTATGGATTTTCATTTTAACAATCAAAAAGTGGAAAAATAACGAGTTTTTAATAGGATAATTTGAGATCTATTTGGAATTCCTAAATACTTTTGTTACCTTAATTAATGATTATTAGAGTGAAATGATCATTTCATTAGTGTTTTGTATGCAAAAATATAAAAAATAACTAGTTATCACAAAATTAGTTGTCGATGATATCACTCAAAACTACACCTAATGCAGATAGTAAAAGTAAATGACCAATTCAAAAGGTTTTGAATTCAAAAACATAAAAATCAATGATTTATCATGGGTCATACCGTGATTATTCATAATCCTACCAACCCTATGGATTTTCGTTTTAGCAAGCAAAAAGAGTAAAAATAACGAAGTTTTGTTAGGATAATTTGAAATCTATTGGGAATTCCCAAATACTTTTTTCCCTTAATTGAGGATTATAGAGTGAAATGATCATTCCATTAATGTTTTGTATGCAAAAAGAAAAAAATAACTCGTCATCACAAAATTAGTTGTCGATGATATCACTCTTTAAACTACACCTAATGCAGAGAGTGAAGGAAATGACCGATACATAAACTTTCTTAATGCAAAAACATTAAAATCAATGATTTATCATGGGTCATACCGAGATTATTCATATTCCTACAAACCTTATGGATTTTCGTTTTAGAAAGCAAAATGAGGAAAAATAAACGAGTTTTGATAGGATAATTTCAGATCTATTGGTAATTCCTAAATACTTTTGTTACCTTAATTGGTAATTATTAGAGTGAAATGATGATTTCATTAGTGTTTTGTATGCAAAAAGATAAAAATAACTAGTTATCACAAAATTAGTTGTTAATAATAACACACTAAAAACTACACCTAATGCAGATAGTGAAAGGACTTGACCGATAGATAAACTTTTTGAATGCAAAAAGCACAAAAATCAATGATTTATCATGGGTCATACCGAGATTTTTCAGAATCCTACAAACCCTATGGATTTTCGTTTTAACAATCAAAAAGTGGAAAAATAACGAGTTTTTAATAGGATAATTTGAGATCTATTTGGAATTCCTAAATACTTTTTTTACCTTAATTAATGATTATTAGAGTGAAATGATCATTTCATTAGTGTTTTGTACGCAAAAATATAAAAAATAACTAGTTATCACAAAATTAGTTGTCGATGATATCACTCAAAACTACACCTAATGCAGATAGTAAAAGTAAATGACCAATTCAAAAAGGTTTTGAATTCAAAAACATAAAAATCAATGATTTATCATGGGTCATACCGTGATTATTCGTAATCCTACCAACCCTATGGATTTTCGTTTTAGCAAGCAAAAAGAGTAAAAATAACGAGTTTTCGATAGGATAATTTGAAATCTATTGGGAATTCCCAAATACTTTTTTCCCTTAATTGAAGATTATAGAGTGAAATGATCATTCCATTAATGTTTTGTATGCAAAAAGAAAAAAATAACTCGTCATCACAAAATTAGTTGTCGATGATATCACTCTTTAAACTACACCTAATGCGAGATAGTGAAGGAAATGACCGATACATAAACTTTCTTAATGCAAAAACATTAAAATCAATGATTTATCATGGGTCATACCGAGATTATTCATATTCCTACAAACCTTATGGATTTTCGTTTTAGAAAGCAAAATGAGGAAAAATAACGAGTTTTTGATAGGATAATTTCAGATCTATTGGTAATTCCTAAATACTTTTGTTACCTTAATTGGTAATTATTAGAGTGAAATGATGATTTCTATGCAAAAAGATAAAAATAACTAGTTATCATAAAATTAGTTGTTAATAATAACACACTAAAAACTACACCTAATGCGAGATAGTGAAAGGACATGACCGATAGATAAACTTTTTGAATGCAAAAACATAAAAATCAATGATTTATCTTGGGTCATACCGAGATTATTCGAGTCCTACAAACCCTATGGATTTTCATTTTAACAATAAAAAGAGGAAAAATAACGAGTTTTTAACAGGATAATTTGAGATCTAAGGGAATTCCTAAATACTTTTGTTACCTTAATTGGTGATTATTAGAGTGAAATGATGATTTCATTAGTGTTTTGTATGCAAAAAGATAAAAATAACTAGTTATCACAAAATTAGTTGTTAATAATAACACACTAAAAACTACACCTAATGCGAGATAGTGAAAGAACTTGACCGATATATAAACTTTTTGAAAGCCAAAACACAAAAATCAATGATTTATCATGGGTCATACCGAGATTTTTCAGAATCCTACAAACCCTATGGATTTTCGTTTTAACCATAAAAAGTGGAAAAATAACGAGTTTTTAATAGGATAATTTGAGATCTATTTGGAATTCCTAAATACTTTTTTACCTTAATTAATGATTATTAGAGTGAAATGATCATTTCATTAGTGTTTTGTACGCAAAAATATAAAAAATAACTAGTTATCACAAAATTAGTTGTCGATGATATCACTCTGAAAACTACACCTAATGCAGATAGTAAAAGGAAATGACCAATTCAAAAAGGTTTTGAATTCAAAAACTTAAAAATCAATGATTTATCATGGGTCATACCGTGATTATTCGTAATCCTACCAACCCTATGGATTTTCGTTTTAGCAAGCAAAAAGAGTAAAAATAACGAGTTTCTATAGGATAATTTGAAATCTATTGGGAATTCCCAAATACTTTTTCCCTTAATTGAGGATTATAGAGTGAAATGATCATTCCATTAATGTTTTGTATGCAAAAAGAAAAAAATAACTCGTCATCACAAAATTAGTTGTCGATGATATCACTCTTTAAACTACACCTAATGCAGAGAGTGAAGGAAATGACCGATACATAAACTTTCTTAATGCAAAAACATTAAAATCAATGATTTATCATGGGTCATACCGAGATTATTCATATTCCTACAAACCTTATGGATTTTCGTTTTAGAAAGCAAAATGAGGAAAAATAACGAGTTTTTGATAGGATAATTTCAGATCTATTGGTAATTCCTAAATACTTTTGTTACCTTAATTGGTGATTATTAGAGTGAAATGATGATTTCATTAGTGTTTTGTATGCAAAAAGATAAAAATAACTAGTTATCACAAAATTAGTTGTTAATAATAACACACTAAAAACTACACCTAATGCGAGATAGTGAAAGGACTTGACCGATAGATAAACTTTTTGAATGCAAAAACACAAAAATCAATGATTTATCATGGGTCATACCGAGATTTTTCAGAATCCTACAAACCCTATGGATTTTCGTTTTAACAATCAAAAAGTGGAAAAATAACGAGTTTTTAATAGGATAATTTGAGATCTATTTGGAATTCCTAAATACTTTTGTTACCTTAATTAATGATTATTAGAGTGAAATGATCATTTCATTAGTGTTTTGTACGCAAAAATATAAAAAATAACTAGTTATCACAAAATTAGTTGTCGATGATATCACTCAAAACTACACCTAATGCGAGATAGTAAAAGTAAATGACCAATTCAAAAAGGTTTTGAATTCAAAAACATAAAAATCAATGATTTATCATGGGTCATACCGTGATTATTTTGAATCCTACCAACCCTATGGATTTTCGTTTTAGCAAGCAAAAGAGTAAAAATAACGAGTTTTTGATAGGATAATTTGAAATCTATTGGGAATTCCCAAATACTTTTTTTTCCCTTAATTGAGGATTATAGAGTGAAATGATCATTCCATTAATGTTTTGTATGCAAAAAGAAAAAAATAACTCGTCATCACAAAATTAGTTGTCGATGATATCACTCTTTAAACTACACCTAATGCAGAAAGTGAAGGGAAATGACCGATACATAAACTTTCTTAATGCAAAAACATTAAAATCAATGATTTATCATGGGTCATACCGAGATTATTCATATTCCTACAAACCTTATGGATTTTCGTTTTAGAAAGCAAAATGAGGAAAAATAACGAGTTTTTGATAGGATAATTTCAGATCTATTGGTAATTCCTAAATACTTTTGTTACCTTAATTGGTAATTATTAGAGTGAAATGATCATTTCATTAGTGTTTTGTATGCAAAAAGATAAAAATAACTAGTTATCACAAAATTAGTTGTTAATAATAACACACTAAAAACTACACCTAATGCAGATAGTGAAAGGACTTGACCGATAGATAAACTTTTTGAATGCAAAAGCACAAAAATCAATGATTTATCATGGGTCATACCGAGATTTTTCAGAATCCTACAAACCCTATGGATTTTCGTTTTAACAATCAAAAAGTGGAAAAATAACGAGTTTTTAATAGGATAATTTGAGATCTATTTGGAATTCCTAAATACTTTTTTACCTTAATTAATGATTATTAGAGTGAAATGATCATTTCATTAGTGTTTTGTACGCAAAAATATAAAAAATAACTAGTTATCACAAAATTAGTTGTCGATGATATCACTCAAAACTACACCTAATGCAGATAGTAAAAGTAAATGACCAATTCAAAAAGGTTTTGAATTCAAAAACATAAAAATCAATGATTTATCATGGGTCATACCGTGATTATTCGTAATCCTACCAACCCTATGGATTTTCGTTTTAGCAAGCAAAAAGAGTAAAAATAACGAAGTTTCATAGGATAATTTGAAATCTATTGGGAATTCCCAAATACATTTTTTCCCTTAATTGAAGATTATAGAGTGAAATGATCATTCCATTAATGTTTTGTATGCAAAAAGAAAAAAATAACTCGTCATCACAAAATTAGTTGTCGATGATATCACTCTTTAAACTACACCTAATGCAGAAAGTGAAGGAAATGACCGATACATAAACTTTCTTAATGCAAAAACATTAAAATCAATGATTTATCATGGGTCATACCGAGATTATTCATATTCCTACAAACCTTATGGATTTTCGTTTTAGAAAGCAAAATGAGGAAAAATAACGAGTTTTTGATAGGATAATTTCAGATCTATTGGTAATTCCTAAATACTTTTGTTACCTTAATTGGATTATTAGAGTGAAATGATGATTTCTATGCAAAAAGATAAAAAATAACTATTATCATAAAATTAGTTGTTAATAATAACACACTAAAAACTACACCTAATGCAGATAGTGAAAGGACATGACCGATAGATAAACTTTTTGAATGCAAAAACATAAAAATCAATGATTTATCATGGGTCATACCGAGATTATTCGAGTCCTACAAACCCTATGGATTTTCATTTTAACAATAAAAAGAGGAAAAATAACGAGTTTTTAACGGGATAATTTGAGATCTAAGGGAATTCCTAAATACTTTTGTTACCTTAATTGGTGATTATTAGAGTGAAATGATGATTTCATTAGTGTTTTGTATGCAAAAAGATAAAAAATAACTAGTTATCACAAAATTAGTTGTTAATAATAACACACTAAAAACTACACCTAATGCAGATAGTGAAAGAAAATGACTTATATAAACTTTTTGAAAGCCAAAAACAAAAATCAATGATTTATCATGGGTCATACCGAGATTTTTCAGAATCCTACAAACCCTATGGATTTTCGTTTTAACCATAAAAAAGTGGAAAAATAACGAGTTTTTAATAGGATAATTTGAGATCTATTTGGAATTCCTAAATACTTTTTTACCTTAATTAATGATTATTAGAGTGAAATGATCATTTCATTAGTGTTTTGTACGCAAAAATATAAAAAATAACTAGTTATCACAAAATTAGTTGTCGATGATATCATTCAAAACTACACCTAATGCGAGATAGTAAAGGAAATGACCAATTCAAAAAGGTTTTGAATTCAAAACATAAAAATCAATGATTTATCATGGGTCATACCGTGATTATTCGTAATCCTACCAACCCTATGGATTTTCGTTTTAGCAAGCAAAAAGAGTAAAAATAACGAGTTTATAGGATAATTTGAAATCTATTGGGAATTCCCAAATACTTTTTTTCCTTAATTGAGGATTATAGAGTGAAATGATCATTCCATTAATGTTTTGTATGCAAAAAGAAAAAATAACTCGTCATCACAAAATTAGTTGTCGATGATATATCACTCTTTAAACTACACCTAATGTAGATAGTGAAAGGAAATGACCGATACATAAACTTTCTTAATGCAAAAACATTAAAATCAATGATTTATCATGGGTCATACCGAGATTATTCATATTCCTACAAACCTTATGGATTTTCGTTTTAGAAAGCAAAATGAGGAAAAATAACGAGTTTTTGATAGGATAATTTCAGATCTATTGGTAATTCCTAAATACTTTTGTTACCTTAATTGGTGATTATTAGAGTGAAATGATGATTTCATTAGTGTTTTTGTATGCAAAAGATAAAAAATAAATAGTTATCACAAAATTAGTTGTTAATAATAACACACTAAAAACTACACCTAATGCAGATAGTGAAAGGACTTGACCGATAGATAAACTTTTTGAATGCAAAAGCACAAAAATCAATGATTTATCATGGGTCATACCGAGATTTTTCAGAATCCTACAAACCCTATGGATTTTCGTTTTAACAATCAAAAGTGGAAAAATAACGAGTTTTTAATAGGATAATTTGAGATCTATTTGGAATTCCTAAATACTTTTTTTACCTTAATTAATGATTATTAGAGTGAAATGATCATTTCATTAGTGTTTTGTACGCAAATATAAAAAATAACTAGTTATCACAAAATTAGTTGTCGATGATATCACTCAAAACTACACCATAATGCAGATAGTAAAAGTAAATGACCAATTCAAAAGGTTTTGAATTCAAAAACATAAAAATCAATGATTTATCATGGGTCATACCGTGATTATTCAGAATCCTACCAACCCTATGGATTTTCGCTTTAGCAAGCAAAAAGAGTAAAAATAACGAGTTTACGTTAGGATAATTTGAAATCTATTGGGAATTCCCAAATACTTTTCTTCCCTTAATTGAGGATTATAGAGTGAAATGATCATTCCATTAATGTTTTGTATGCAAAAGAAAAAAATAACTCGTCATCACAAAATTAGTTGTCGATGATATCACTCTTTAAACTACACCTAATGTAGATAGTGAAAGGAAATGACCGATACATAAACTTTCTTAATGCAAAAACATTAAAATCAATGATTTATCATGGGTCATACCGAGATTATTCATATTCCTACAAACCTTATGGATTTTCGTTTTAGAAAGCAAAATGAGGAAAAATAACGAGTTTTTGATAGGATAATTTCAGATCTATTGGTAATTCCTAAATACTTTTGTTACCTTAATTGGTAATTATTAGAGTGAAATGATCATTTCATTAGTGTTTTGTATGCAAAAGATAAAAAATAACTAGTTATCACAAAATTAGTTGTTAATAATAACACATTTTAAAAACTACACCTAATGCAGATAGTGAAAGGAAATGACCGATAGATAAACATTTTGAATGCAAAAACACAAAAATCAATGATTTATCATGGGTCATACCGAGATTTTTCAGAATCCTACAAACCCTATGGATTTTCGTTTTAACAATCAAAAAGTGGAAAAATAACGAGTTTTTAATAGGATAATTTGAGATCTATTTGGAATTCCTAAATACTTTTGTTACCTTAATTAATGATTATTAGAGTGAAATGATCATTTCATTAGTGTTTTGTACGCAAAAAGATAAAAAATAACTAGTTATCACAAAATTAGTTGTCGATGATATCACTCGAAACTACACCTAATGCAGATAGTAAAAGTAAATGACCAATTCAAAAGGTTTTGAATTCAAAAACATAAAAATCAATGATTTATCATGGGTCATACCGTGATTATTCGTAATCCTACCAACCCTATGGATTTTCGACTTTTCCCGATTTCCGATGGATTCTCATCCATCCATTTCGCATTCTTCGATTGAGACTTTGAAAACCTCGCAAATTCTTTATACGATGCTTTCCTACGAGAGTTAATCGGTCGAGGAAAAACCAGCTTGATGTTCCTTCTAGTTTCCAAGAAGTTCTTGATGCAGAGTTTCCTTCGTTGCCTCGGTCTTCGATTCCAAATCCTTCGTCTTCGGTGCCGATTCGACCAACGCCGTTGAGTGGCGATTCGATCTCCATCCCAAGTTCTTCGTCTTCGGAGTTTTCCAAGTCTTATGCGAGGGTTCTTGATTCCTCGCCCGAGTTTCAACAATCGATCTGCAAGCCCAATCCACAAGGGGGCGTTCTACTCCGTGTTCGTCGATGATGACATTTATAAGAAGGGGGTGGAGGAGCATAGGCATTCGATTATCGGAAGGGTGATTTCCGTTAAGAACGCAAAGCCTCTTTCTACGTAAGCTCTTAAGGCGAAATTGTCCTAGGTTTATGGAATGTTCAAGAGGGATCTTGGAGGATGATTCCTAGGGAAAGGATATTTCAATATCTCGATTCCTAATTTGGAGGTAAGAGACAGAGTTTTTAATCGCACAACATGGAATCTTGCTCCTGGTTCAATTCGGCCGAGTCATTTGGGTAAGGGATTTTAATCCCTACAAGGTAAGCTCGTCGATCGCTCGGGTATGGATCCGAATCTTGGAACCGCCTCTTGAGTATTGGCACCCTTCTATTATATTGGGTATTGCTTCGGCTATTGGTACGCCAATTAAGATAGATGACCGTTACATTAATAAGGTGTTTGGTCACTTTGCTCGTGTTCTTGTTGAAATCGATTTTGCTAATCCGTATCGGGATCGTGTTATGATTGAAAGAGAGGGTCATAGTTCCTTTGTTTCGATTAAGTATGAGAATTTGCCTTTGTTTTGTTCTCATTGTGGTATTATAGGGCACTCCTTGGATAATTGTCGAATTGTTAATAAAGAGGAGGGAAAATTTCTCCCAAATCTTCTTCTCGTAAAATGAATAAAACCGATCCTGTCCCCTGAGTCGAAAAATCTCATCGGGATACGGATCGGGATTTGAGTAGGTTCATTTCTCCTAATTCTTTCAATGTTCTTGATGTGCGTGACACTCAAACGGCTACGGATGGGGATGATTCCTCCAGTCATTTTGAGGCTCACTGCTGGTCCCAATGTTTTGGGGCCGGTGGCTAGTCGAGGATGTTCCTTACTCTCCTTGTTTACTTGAGCAGCCAGCTTCTAAAGAAGTGTCGCCAAAGGGTTTGGAATCGGAAGTTCCCTAAATGATAGGGGGTCATTTAAAATCCATTCTCAAAAAAACCCCTCGTATTCCGGTTAATAATGCTGATAATTTAGTTATTGTTTTGGCTGATAGTCCCGATTTTACGGTTATGAAGCGGAGTTGCGGATAAAATCCGGGAGGGGGTCGGCAGCCTGTGCCTCCGAGAGAAGAGTACAGAAATGCTCCTATGAAGCCGCTTTGAGCACGGCTCTTCTTCCGGTTTGAAATGAATATCCTCTTTTGGAATGCTCAAGGGGTCAAACGTGATCCCACTAAAAGCTGTGTTAGCTAATTTGATTGCTAAGTATAATCCTATTTGGCTTGCTATTGAGAGCCTAAGGTTGCTTTTGATTCTATACCTGCTCGGTTTTGGAATTCTGTTGGTATGAAATTTGTTTGCAAAAATGAAAGATTTAATATGTTGCCTAACATTTGGGTTTTTGGTTCTTCTCTTTTAACCGAGATTGTTTCCATTGTTTTTGTTTCCTCCCAAGTGGTGGTTATTCGGGTTCCCTCTGCCTGGTGATTATCTTCTTGGGTTTGTTCATGCGGATGGGGCTTATTTGAATAGAAGGTCTCTTTGGAATGATATTGAAAATTTGCCTGATT
The DNA here is from genome assembly GCA_030762865.1 of Paraleonurus japonicus. Lineage (NCBI taxonomy): Eukaryota > Viridiplantae > Streptophyta > Magnoliopsida > Lamiales > Lamiaceae > Paraleonurus > Paraleonurus japonicus. Next base: position 31,583,469 of record CM061053.1, on the reverse strand, counting down.
TGCCTTTGTGTTTAATTGGGGATTTTAATTCGGTTCTTGGGAGCCATGAGCGTATTGGGTTGGGTAGGCCCTACTGCGGCTGTTAATGATTTTAGGAGTTTTATTGGTAATCCGAATTTGGTTGAGGCTGTTAGTAATGGTCCTTTTTTACTTGGACTTCTCGTACTAGGTCTTCTAGGTTACATGCTTCTAGATTGGATAGGGTGCTTTTGAATTTGAGATTTTGGAATTATGGAGTAATATTGGTTCTAATGTTTTGCCTAGGCATTGTTCGGATCATCATCCAATTTTTCTTCAATGTTCTAATGATGTTCAAGCGCTCTTATCCTTTTAAGTTTCAAAATGCTTGGTTTTCTAACGATGATTGTATTCAGGTTATTAAGACGTCCCGGGGCAGATTTGGTTGCTAATGATCCCATGCAAAGGTTTATCCGCAAGCTTAAAAGGCTGAAGTCGTGTCTAAAGGTTTGGAATCGTGTTTCTTTCGGTAATGTGTTTGCCGTCTCGGATAAGGCCATGGAGGATCTTTTGGATGTTCAAAAACGAAGGTGTGAGATGGGGATGACCTGGATTTGTTTAATGAGGAGTATGAGGCTCATGTTCGTCTGAATAAGTGCATTGATACTCGGAATAAATTTCTGCTCAAAAACAGGGCTGGTTGGCTTCGTGATGGTGATAGGAACACTCGTTTCTTTCATATTGCGAATAAGCTTCGGCTTAGTCAGCCTCCCTTGAGTCAATTGGAGATTGATGGAGAGATTGTTTCTAATCAGGGAGTTGTTTCTAATCATATTCTTCATTATTATATGTCCCTTTTTGCGAAAGATGATTCTATTAGTTTGGATACTGATTTCTTGAGTTATTTGGAGTTTAATGGTGTTACTTCGATCAAAATGCTTTGCTTGCTAGAAAACCTGATTTGGATGAGATTAAACTTGCTGTTTTCTCTCTCCCGAATGATAGTACTCCGACCACTGATGGGTTTGGAGGCCTTTTATCAAAAACTTGGGACTTTATCTCGTGCTGATCTCGTTGGATGTGGTTCACTATTTTTTTAAGTATCTCTTTGTTCCTAAGGGTCTCAATTCTATTTTTGTCTCTCTTATTCCTAAGTCTAAGGCCGCTAAGTCCATTGCTGATTTTCGTCCTATAGCTGTTGGTAATTTTTTGTTTAAGATTCTTACTAAGATCATTGCTTCTAGACTTGGTCCTTTATTACGTGATCTTTTGTCTCCTATGCAGTTTGGGTTTATTCCGGAGAAGGATATATGTGAATGCGTTGTTGTTTCTTGATTGTTTGAACTGTATTGATTTGGATTTGAAAGCTGGTGGTGTTGCTATAAAACTGGATATAAAAGGCTTTTGACATCAAGTTAGTTGGGATTTTTGTTAAAAATTATGGATTATATGAAGTTTGATAGTTGGTTTATTAGGTGTGTTAGTGTGATTTTGGATTCTGCTCATTTGTCGATTCTTATCAATGGTGTTCCTACGGGTTGGTTTAAATGTGGTAGGGGGTGCGTCAAGGGATCCTCTATCTCCGCTTTTATTTTGCCTTGCCGAGGATGTCTTAACTAAGATAATGGACAGATTTTTCTTGTTAAATAAACTGGAGAAAATTCGTGCTAGACCTAACTTGTTTGCTCCTCTTTATGTTCTTTATGCGGATGATGTTATGTCTGTTCTGAAGGCTACTAAATTGAAAGTTAGGAGTTTGAAAAAATTCGGCAGATTATGAAAAGGTTTCTGGGCGGTGTGTTAGTGTTGAGAAAACCCGTGTTTTTATGGTAAAGGGGTTCGTAGGTCTTTCAAATGTTTTCTTAATTCTTTTAAGAGGTTTGTTGAGGGCTGTGAGCCCTTTGATTATCTTGGGGTCCCCTTGTTTAGGGGTCATCCGAAAGTTGCTTATTTTAATAAAATTGTTGACAAGACCATTCTCCAACTTTCTCGTTGGAAGGGGTCCTCTTTATCCATAATGGGTCGTGTTAATCTTGTGAATGTTGTTGTTATGCCTTTGTTGACTCATTTGTTGAAAGTTTATTGCTGGCCCGGACTTGTTTGAAAAAATTGAGCGTGCTACTAGGAATTTTATTTGGTCGGGTAATGTGAATAATAGGGTGTTGGCTCATGTGGCTTGGGACAAGGTTTGTGCTCCTTATGATGAGGGGGTCTTGGGGTTAGGTCTCTTGTGTATTCCAATTTAGCTTTTGCTTTAAAGTTTGTTTGGAGTGTTTTAACATCTTGTGGGGCTGGTATGGAGTTTATTCGAAATAGACATTTAAAAGATGTTAATTCTTTAAGGGTTAGGTGGGTTCCTACTTCTTTGAATGGTATTCGTCGGTTTTGGGGATGTTCGAGGTTAAGTCTTGTTGGGTTAGAGGTTATAATTCATCGGTTTGTTTTTGGACCAATAATTGGCTGGGGTATAGAATTGTTGATAGGATCGGTGTCCCTAAATTTTTGTGGCATAGTTTGAATCAACCGATTTCTTGCTATTTTATGAATGGTTTGTGGCATTTGGAAGAGACTTTTGTGATGTCTTTTGTTGATATTGTTGAGGATATTCTTAAGTCTCTGCTTGGTCTATGCAATCTTTGGATAGGGGGTTTGGTGCGATTCCCTTCATGGGGACTTGTCGGCCAAATTTGCGTATTTTAGTGTACGGCCTCATTATCCAAAGACTGCTTTGGGGAAGCTGGATTTGGGATACAAATATTCCTCCTTGTTGTTCCGTGGTGGTTTGGAAAGCTATTCATAAGAAGTTGGCTACTTGGGATTTTTGCATAGTAAGGGTTTTTCGGGCCTTCTATTTGCTTGTTTTGTTCCTCCAATGAGGAATCCTTGGATCATATTTTCATACACTTCGTCCCTTTACGACAAGGCTGTTTTGTGAGTTTACTAAAGTTTTTGGTAAAAAGCTGCTGCCTTATGATTCTTTTGATGAGTTTATTTTGCAGGCGGTTAAAGTAAATTCGGCAGCCCAAGTGGATTTTGTGTGGAGATATGTTATTATAACTTGGGTTTGGTTCGTTTGGAGGATTAGAAACGAGCTGGTTTTTGATAATGTGGCTGTTACTTTTGATGCTGCGGTGTGCCGTTTGAAGGCACATTTTAGGGAGCTTGTTTGGGTTAATATGGGGAGGATGGTGAACCCCGTGGTTGAGAAACCGGTTTTGCGCTTTTTAATATTCCTTTGTTTGATCCTAAGCCCGTTGTTTCTAGATTGGTTAGGTGGATTCCCCAGGGAACAAGTTTTATTAAATGTAATATAGATGGTAGTGCTTTGGGAGCTCTTGGGATTATTCGGGAGGTGGTGTTATTAGGGACTCGGCGGGGTTTTTATGGGTGCATTTGCTATTTCTCATGGTTTCGGGTTTGTTTTTGATGCAGAGCTCGGGACGGCAGTTCGGGCTATTGAGGAGGTGGCTTTTCGTGGCTGGGAGCATGTGATTTTTGAGA